>OY728156.1:559676587-564676587 GCA_963277665.1 Viscum album | reverse complement strand
AAGAGACTTCAGTAGCTATGAAGAAATTTTGCATTGTGATATCAAGGTAGAAATGGAAGTTGGTGTTACTTATCCATCTCATAGTTTTGAAAAGAAACGAAAGATGGAGTTCAAGGAGAAATCTCAGAATAATGGTTAAAAGAAGACGAATGTTTCCTTATGCTCAAACTGTGGAAAGAAGCATGGTGGAGATTGTCTTAAAGGGACAAGTAAATGTTTCAAATGTAGAAAGGATGGTCATCGGGCATTTGAATTCCGCAATGATTGGAAGAAGATTCCTAATGATGAAAACAAATGAAGGGATACACAGAATGAACCTACTACACTTCAATGCTACAAGTGCAAGGAAATGGGGCATTATGCTAATAAATGCCCTAATCCAAGGGTTAGTGATGATCGACATGAGAAACCACTTAAGGCAAAGGACAAAGGGAAGTCACATGCGATCACCATTAGAGATGTTGAATATGAAAACGATGTGGTGGAATGATTAAGTGTTTATGTAATGGGATTCTAGAATAATGTTTTATATAGTATCGTGGAATATTGAAATATTTATGTTTTGGTCTATTGTGGTTTTCAATAATTTTATAGCATCGGTAACCATGAAAAGTGATTGAAATATTTTTGGAAAGCAGATGATATGCACATAATGAAGGGATAAAGAGAATCTAATATGTTTGATAGTATTGATGAGCTCATGATTGATATAAGGACTAAGTGATAACATGGTTTGAGTATATAGAATTTTGAGGTTTTTGGTATGTGGAAAGTGTTAACTTTTAACTGAATCCATTTTTTCACTAAGGTTCAATGGGTATTCATTTTTCAAGAGAATAAATTATTAAGGTATTCACATGTTTGTAATTTGACCAAAAAAATATATCCTATGATATATGGGGGATAAATGATGGCATTCACGTGATCATTTTCTTTAAACTATGAGCTTGAAACGAAGTATTTTAGATAAGCCTAAATATTGGAATGGATTATGTTGGACATAAGTTAGTATTTTTCAATATTATTAATGAGATGTTATAGTAATATAGTTTTAGAAAAAGGACAACTTGCAGGACGGGCGAGAGCCCATCGCATCGGACAAGGCTGTGGGAATCGAACCCACAACCGAAGTGCGACTGGCCTTTATCGCCAACCAATCGCCTACAGGAATTCCCTGTTTAGTAGAAACCAGTTTTATTATCTTAAACAGTATGATATATGAAGTATAAGTCCATTTTAGGAACCATTATGATTAATCTCACTATAGATGGACTTATGTATTTTTTGATAACTTTTCTAACCTTTTGTTTGAGACCGATGGAATGACCCATCATTCTATCACATGATCTCCTAACACATCACGAATGAAAAATTCAACTTCATTTTATTAAGAGATGAAGTGGAAATTGTCCACAGAAGGAAAAAAGGTGAGACTATACCAAAATCATGAAAGTATTTCTTCTAATTCCAATTTCATCAACTTTAGGGAAATGATCTTGAAAACCAAAATGTTGTCCCAGTGCTCTCATATCTGATGAATCATATGATACCTTAGATCGTCACAAATTTATGTCTTTGTGATTGCTAGCTTTTCCATAGCCATGTTCTATACCACTCTCCATTAGAACATGATGGTTAGATTTCTCTTCCATATCCATATTTTCACCTATGTGGAAACCCAGTGATTAGTTTATTTGGGTAACCGTTACATTTCATACTTTTGTTTTTAAGGATTGGTTTTTGTATTCCTTTTTACGATGTGGGTTTCTATTAAAGAAACTTTCGAATAGTAAACCATTTTTAACCCCGACGAATTTCGAGGGCGAAATTCATTTTAAGGGGGGTAGAATGTAACACACCGAGATTTTATGAAAAATAGTCTTTTTAGTTTAATTAATGTATTATGTTGTATGCTACACCAAAAGCATCCTTGACTTGCCTTTCATTACACGCAATCACGGCCTTCCTCGATAGCGTGTGTAGTATGCAATACCGAGTTTCACTAAACAACGATATGCTATTAAAATATTATTAAAACTAGCCGTTATGAATAGTAATAACCACTTTTTGAAATTTTGTAAATTTTATTTTTCAAAATGGACTTCATTTCTAGATTCGGAATATCGAAATTTCCTTAGGGTGAAATTTTGGTACTTTTCGGATAACTTTCATTTTCTGATGAATAGTGAAAATTAGTAAATTTTAATTAAAAAAAACTTTTTTAATAGAAATAATTAATAGTGATAAATTATTAATTTGATTGGTTTTAAAGTATATTTAGAACATATTTTTACAATTTAATACAATTTTGGTTATTGGATGTAATTTAACATTTAAACCAGACATAAACAACTGTCAATCTTTTGATAGTTATTATCTCTTAAGAACACGCTATTTTTTTTGACGACGAGAATTAATTTTTAAATTAATTAATACAACTAATATCTTTTGATTTTGGTAAATTAGAAATCATTTTTTAATTCAATCTATCAAATATAGCTTAGGCCTAATTTTTGGTATTTTTCTAAAAACTTTCAATTTTTGATGAATAGTGAAACCACTAAGTGGTAGTTAAAAAAACTGAATTTTTCATAAAACCTAATTTTACCGCTTCTGTGAGTGGAATTTCAAAAATCCGAGAGACACGGTTAATATCAAGGACTAAACTGTGGTTCAATGAGATAAAAATATTTTTTTGGTGAATAGTAACTTTTTACTTTTTTTACCACGGTTTAAAGTAAATAGGGTAATTAAGGGTAAAAATGATATTATAATTACAATAAACACATGTCCTTATTCTATTAGAAAAGTGTAATTCGAACAAAAACAACCTTAGGAATAAATTATGACCATTTAGGCCCACTTGGATTAGATTAGGTCATTTATTATTAATTTATTTAAAGAAGGGTTAAAATAGTTAAAATAAAAGTATAATAAGTAAATCATTTTTAATATGGGGTTATACATAAGATAAATTCGACTATAAATATTCATTATAAAAATAAAACTATTTCCTACATGATTGTATTTTATTTGTAATTTTTAGACATTAAATAATTTAATTTATTTATGACACAACGATGATGTGGTAATTATATTATTAATGAAATATTGACATAATTGATGTTATAAATACCCAAATAAATGTAATTTGAGACTTTTTATAAACTCCACTAATTTTATAGGTTAATATGACATGTTAGTATTGATTTAATTAACTTTTTTCGAACTAATCATTCTGTTATGATTTTCACAAAAATCAATTACTAAATAGTGTCAAAATTGACATAAAATAGTTTTAAAAACAAATATTATATTATTAATTGTTATTTTATTCCTAAAAATATAAGGTTCGACCAAATGACTAACGTAGGGTTATATATATTAATAATAATCAACTTGGGGTTCGTTTGGCTTCTTATAGTATGTTTACTAACCTTATAGTACAAGAACACAAGAAGACACTATAAAAGTAAAATTATTTTACTTAATGTTAAATCTAAATGATAAGGAGGAGATGAGCCCGTAAGGGGCACCGATTTTCTAGGTTTTCCTCTGCTGCTGCCTACCTTCTTCTTCCTCAGCACGACTACAGCTCCTCCTTCTCGGTGCTCCTTCCCAGTATTGTCGTGCCGAGCGGTCCCTCCTTTCAGTGGCGGCGCCGTAGACCTTGTGGGCTCAACCGTCCTGACTTTCTTTGGCTGCGCGGTGAAGGAACATCGGTTGATCTGCACTGAGGGTTGCTGTCTCGGGTCCTTTGTTGGCTGGGAGTACATGGGGTGGTACGTTGTGGTCTCCAGGAGCGGTTAGATGGCGGCAGCAAAATCTTCTGTCGCGTTCGGCGGTATTCACGGATCAAGGTGAGGTTTTGATGTTCTGTTGTTTGTAGATCTGAGGTTTTTGCAGCGTTGCATTTTCTGAGGTACATTTCATCTCCTTATTGGTTCCTTTTTCCCTTGTTTGCACGTTTTTGGGGTTGTGCGGCTGGGAGATCGGAGGTTTCTCGCAGAGGCGTGTTCGTCCGGCGACCGGGATGCAGATCCGGTGGAGAAACAAATGGATAAGTGTTCTGATTGGAAGTTTTGGATTGTTCGTGATGGATTTTTGAGTTTGGATGCAAATTGGTATTGGTTTTGGATGTGTTTTTCGCATGCTGTGTTTTTTGCTGAGGCATTGAAGCTGTTCGTGTTGTGGAATCGGCGTCAACGGGTGATGGCTTCGGCCTACTGTTCAAGGGTTCTTGATACTTGATTTTCATTAGAGACTACTCCAGATGAAGTTAAGAGCTACAATCTTTGGTGCATCATTAGAATGGTGGAATTTGAACTTTATGATTTTGTGTTGTGTTTGATCTGGTTTTTTGAATTTTGAACTATTGGGGCATGGTATGATGTTGTAAAAAAAATCTAAATGATAAGGTTAAAATAGGAACCTAAACTTGTCTAAATTCTATTGGTTGAGAGGATTTCGACCCATCCCCACCTTATCTTCGAAATGAATCAAATTGGAGCTATTTAAAACCGAATTTTACTTTATAATAAAATAATAGTTTTAGTTATTCCAAAGGTGCCCCTCTCCTCCCTTATAAAAGGGCACCTCCTCCCTCTCTTCCTCACACCACTTTGAGCCTTCAAGCTCGGCCAACCCCTGCCAAATTCCCTTCTCCACTTCCCTAGAAACATCCTAGAGGTTCTGGTCTTCCTAAAAGACCAATTTTAGGGCCCTAAAAGGAGGTCTCAAAGAGGCTCTTCAAAGAAGAGGAGGTTCGAACACATACGAAACAAATCAGACCTAAGGTAAGGGAAATATCACAATCTCATTTTTATCCGAGATTGTTTATATTTTGGTATTTACTGGGGTGTATTTTATCATCCAAATCCATGTTTCCTCAATATTCAATATTATTTCCATCCACCTACAATTGTTTAAATCCAATTTTACCCTTCGGTGAGATTTTAGTAAAATATATGAAAGGAATCATTTGTCATTTTTCGTACGAGGTACTTTTATGACTTTTCCGACAAAAGTACGAGAAGAATGTTTTTTTTGAATTATGCGGTATGAATGGATTTTTAAAACGTTATTTCCAAGAAGCTTACTTTACATTTTTTCAAGTTTATTTTTAATCAACTTCTTTTAGTTTAAAATGGTATGACATGTTAAGAAAGAAAAAATGTTTTTGAAGTACAAAGGATATTTTCCTCAAGAATGGAGTTCAAGTGTTTTATCAAAATAATTTTCCATCTAAGATAATAAAGGGTTCTGTTTATATCCCTATTATTACATGGATTTGATTATGTTGTGATGGAAATATTATTTTTATGAATTCTTTTATCTTATATGAATTTATTTATGATGTCACGATGTTTAAGAATTCTATTTTTATTACATGGGTTATGCAATGATGTATGATTTATGATTTTTGTGGCACACATAAGAATGGTTTCATTATGAGATGGGTGGGACCTATATCTCCCTCCAATGCATTGGGTAAAGATTTTATATCTCATGAGATAGACGTAGCTGGAACGGTAGGTTATACCAGTTTAGTGAAACAGGACTGAAACGAGAAGTGAACTCGGCTCAAAAAGGGACTTTATCAACTAAGATAGTCTTGGAAATGAGTCTTGACTAATAAGAAATGATTCTCTATGATTATGTGTGTATTCCACAAAGTTTCATGTTTTATGTTATGATTATTGGGATTACATTTCACTACTATGATTTATCCCATGTTATGAAATTATGATCTCTTTTGCAGGTTAAGATTTCCAAAAGATATGTTCTTATGAATATGACGTGATTGATATTTCTTTTGTTTACCCTTACTGAGCATTTGAGCTCACCCTTTTATGTTTTCTTTTCCCAAGGACATAAAGAAAGGATTTACGTTTAAAAAAAAGAAGATCTTTATGGGAGATGTTGAAGATCTTTCACCACGATTAGAAGATTATATTCCGAGTTTCCAAAGACACTAAACTATTACGGTCCTTGTGTGTGTTTTTTACAATGTACTAAGTATTCCACAAAATTAATGTAATGTCCATATATGTTAAGCTTTAGGTCACTACAATTATATAAGGACATGTGGTTTTTTCTAAAAATTTAAGCGTTTAGCTTAATTTACTCTATAATATATGTGTTCCATGTGGTTTATGTATGGTGAATTATGAAGGATTATTTGTAATATATATTAGTTATTTACCTAATGTGGATCTATAAATTGAGGTTTTTTGGAAATTCTGTTGAATTAACATCTATGTAGATGGATCTAAACTACTACTAAAATGGAATAGTATTTACCAAAATTAATAATTAAATGTTTGGAAAATGACCATTATATAATTTTTATGATTAATATTTTTTTGTGGATTTTGCATCATTTTTTGATTGAAAATATTAATCCCTGATTATATGGGGGTTATGATAACCACCTTATTTATTTATCAAATGTGGATAAATCAAAAAATGTGGACTTAATTTTCACTATTAGATGATTTGACAATAGTAGGTGTTATTTTGAAATTCATTTGTAATGTATTGTTTTCCTTGTTTTAATAATTAAATGTTTGGGTTTTGAAATTAATTTGGGATAGGGGTTGTTTTTTTAATGTTACTATATTACCTTTTTAGGGTTATCTTAAATATGTATGGCTTGGCTTTATATTCTTCCATAAATGGGTTTTATTTTTTTTGATGGGTTTGATGTGTGAGTGTGTGTATGTGTGATGAATTCTTCTCTTCTATTGATAATGGTGGAAATTTTTATAACATTGTAGGGATTAAACTACTAATTTGAACATTTCTATGTTTTTATTAATACTCAAAACAATCCTTGGTAACCATATTGTTAATTTACACATGTGTTATTGGGAATACCTGATGTTTTTCTTCAAATATGGGTTTTATTCATATGACTCAAAGGTTTTGTACTTGTTTAATATTCCATGTTGAATTAATATCTTTTTATAATTATTAATTCTATGGTTAATTTTCCATAAAAATTATTACCTGTCTATATCTTTCTTGAATATGGGGATGTTTTATTTAAAAATATTTTAATAATGTTTTTATTTGTGAATTTTGTGAAAATTTTCATTGGTCATACATGTTTGGATTTATCATGGTTGGGTTTATTTTGGAGACATGGATAATTATTACTATGGTTATACTCACCCCCTACTTGTGTATTTTTGTGAAATTGTTGATAACATCCGAAATAATTTAGGAAATATAATATTATCTTCATAAGAAGTGGTGATATATATATGTATGATGAAGATATGGTAGGATGAGTTTGGTTACTTGTATATCGAGTTAATTTATTATATTTGTGTCGAAATGTTGTCTTCTTTCAGTTTTTCCTAAACTCATGTATTTACCACTATAATTTATTTATCCATTAATTTTTATAAATACATCTTAAATTATGTACTTTTATAGATTATTATTATTAAAGGGAAATAAACTCATTAGTATTTTTTTCTTTATTCCTGGTTTCTAATATTTAAAGATTGGGGATCATGCTTGTGGAATTATGGTGGTATGATTAATTTTATAATATTTTAGTACTCGAGTTGGCTTCTTATATCCCCTCTATAAGAAAAAACTATTAATAAATTATTCCTAATGATTTTCACATCCATTGGAATGTAATAATAAAAATAAAACCATGTAATTAAAAACTATAAACGTGTCAAGACACATTCCCATATACTTGAGCCTCACCCACATTACCTAGTTCCTTGAAATTTGATCACCTCAATCACTTAAATTTATCATAGAAAACTTATCAATATTGCTCATTAATCCCCACTGAAAAAATAAAATAAATGTAATCAAGACATGAAACTATAGTTTCCCAAATATTTATCATGTAGTTTTATGTATTTATTAACATAATTTTCATAATACCTAGAGAAATATCATTTCATATGTATTATTGAATTTATTATTAAATTGTAAAAATAAACTAATATAGATATTTTAATGAATGAATTGTTTATTTAAATTTATAATTTTTTGGTCATGCATTAATTAAATAGTTTTTAGGATTAAAGGTTACTCGAGGCTAAGGATAACCATACTGATTAAAGATACTAAGGTCTATTTTAACTAGAATCATTCATATCATTTTTATTTTCAATTCCATGTCATATATCGATCCTCAACCACTTATGTGAATTAAAAAGATGAGAAGGATGCATATGTTTGATTGAAAGAGATAACTATCTATCTCTATGAGATGATAATGGTCAGGGTTGAATAAAATGTTAAGATCCAATAGTAATAAATTATAACATGTATATATTTTTTCATCAATATATATTAATAATTATTCTTGATTGGTATTATAAACCTTTTCAATTTAAATACCAATGGGGATATAATATTTACCCTTAAAACAAAGAGTTTTCATCACCTATGTCTATGTAATTCTATATTAAATCACAACATTGTTTTCATCCTAGGGTTCTCCGTTCATTATATTCTACGTAACAATTCTATAAAAATAATTTCATCCTTTATAACATTCTATCAGTGTTATGAAATAAAACACATAATGATAAAAATCCATGAAAATGAAAACATTAATACATATGATAAATTTTCATTGTTGAATGAGACTCTAATATTAAATAAAACAAAAATAGATCATTTCATTTGACTAATATATACCATGAGGGAAGTACATATCATGAATTATGAATTATTATTATTATGTATCAAATGGTAATTAAAGTCGAACATCACCATATTTTTAGTAAGATATATATTTATCTTAATATAAGGAACTAAATGATAAAATATAGGTACCCAAGAAACCATTAAAGGGGGGTGAATCAGGGTATTAATAGATTGAAACTTTTTTCCCTTCATCTACAATACATAGGATCATGTTCCCATCGAGAAGGAAAATAATTCAACTTGTTTATTCCTTGAATACATCCGCACCAGGAATCATTCTCATATATAGAATAGAAAAATGTACAATCACACAAATTTTACTTAGTTCACAAATACTAGTCTACATACAAGGAGAATACACTCAACATTATTCTGGTGTTCTAAAATAAAATAAAACTCATTGATGTGTAGAAATAATATTTTTGGGAATTCACTCATCACCAAGGCTCACTGATAAGTTTTGGAAAGGTAACTCCTCACCAAGGCTAACTACATGTTGATTGATTTTGAGATAATATATATGAATCATAAAGGTCACCACCTTTGTGCATCATTTCACACTAATCCAATAGATATTAGTTTATAGACGTGTTGGTCTGTTCTTTTTTAATATCATAAATGAAACACTAAATTATATATAAAATATTTTTATAAAAAAATTCAAGATGATTGATTCTTTAGTGAATTACAAATGTTTTCCCAAATTACACTTATATTTAGGATCAACTCATGATGTGAAGAGTTGAAATTTTGATCTTCAATCTACAATCACATTGATCTTCATGTTAATTATTACTTGTAAAAAAATCACAAAAAAATAATCCCATAAATAGAATTAACATATTCAGAATATTAACTAATATGCTAATTAGAAACATTATCATAATTGATCTTCTCAAAAACCTATAAATCATTAAATGTATCACCAATATAATCATGTATAAAAACTATCCTTTGTATATATTTCAAATATGAATTATGGCTCATGTTCTTAACCTATTCCATTATCTTGGAATTTTTTTTATTTCTATGTTTTATATTATTTATATATTTTTTCTACACTTTCAAATCTACACCGTAGAGTCTAATAATAAAATGGGACAAATTTAATTTCAAATACAATAATAAAGTATTTCATAACATACATTTTTTAAAATATAACCATTTTATCTTCATCAATCACATCTACTCTATTGAACTCGAATAAGTAGTTACTAGTTTCTCTAATAACTATCCATAAATTAAGAGAAATCCATATTAACTTATATATTCAAATTATATAGATTTCTTTTGTCAAAGAATGACATGCACCATTGTGATGTGATAGATCATTTTCAATTACAATCTCTTTCAACATCTAGACTGGTCATGGTAGAACCTAAGACACCATGATGAGTATACTTTGAGACTAAATTTGAAAATTATTATAGTATTTACTCGAAATTATGTCATGGAACAATTCCTAAATCTATAATTTCTATATTGAACATCTACAAAACAAGAAAAAAACACTCAAAACAATATAATATTCATGAATATTTTTTATAATAGTACCTTTTATGCCACAATGTTTCTATAAATTTTCTAGAAGAACTAAAATCTATATAAAAATCCATCACAGTGGAACAAATATACTAACAGCATGTTAAAACCTTATGAATTTGTCCAAGTACTCTTGCAAATAAGTTCATTTCCATTTTTCAGACCACAATTACATTCACGATGTGGATTATGTTATCACAAAATGTCCACTTTCATTCCAAACAATATCAGAAAAACTCTCAAATAACCTCCTATACCCATTAATGATATTAAATTATTCACTATAGTGAATCACTATAGTTTGGTGAATGAATTTTATTCAAATAAATTAGACCCAAATGTTTTTCAAAAATTGTAAAATATTAACATTACGCACACTTAAACATTACTATAAAAATAATATCTATATTTCTAGAATAATACCAAATTTTAGATGATACACATTTCAACATAATCGATGAATATAAACCAATATAATATTAATTATATTTTACCATCAATACATTAATATCCAATATCATCAGTAATTAGTCATTAAAATCTATAGTGTTTGTTTACTAACCTTCATGATCTTTAATAATATTTTATTATCAAAAAAAATTCTAATTATCGAAAATTTAACATTTATTATCTATAATCATCAACCCTAAAGATTCTTAACACCTTTAGTTACTCTATTATTTAATAAATATGCTTCTTTAATTTTTCTACAACATCAAATAACTGCGGATAATAAATACAAAAAGCAACTCTTGGTTCTACCAATATACCACTTTGATTTTTTACAATACCACCCTACCTTAAATCTTGCTTCATCTATATTTCTGTAATTTTTAATCATATTTTACTATAATAATTCAAGGGGTTTTCTTATTACTTTTTTGTTCTATCATATAATTAATCCTTATTATAAAATTATTTGGTTTATTTCTAATATTCTTCCCCATTCCTTTAAACTCTATGAGGATTAATTTTTTAGATTTACTCAGCATTTCTACCCAGATTCAAGATCCTACAAAGGATTTAATAGAATTCTTTTTCCCATTAGAGAAAGTTACTAGGGTATTAACACCATCCCCACTTCCTCTTTATAAATTTAATTCTTGCACCAGATATTCAAATTAAATAAACATCTTGTAGAAACACTTGTAGAATTTTAATATAACTATTGAACTGATTTAATCTAGTTGTTATTGAAATATTTACAGAAACTCACTTTTATTTGAAGATGAACTCTTTTCAACCAAATTATAATGAGTACATCATCACTTGGAAATGAGCTGTTAAAAAAGTCCTCTAAACATATTGAGTTGTAGCTTGGAGTAGAAAACACGAGTTTTTTATAACTACATAAATGAATTCTATATCATTCAATAATTTTATATTGAACATGTTTTGTTTGAAATATGCAATTGTATTGAAAAAAAATCATGTTATATCATTCAAATTCACACAATAATATTAGGGCGTAAGTAGTTAAGCACGAGAGTGTGAGACATAATACTTGCTGAATCAATTGATAGCACTGGTAATTGGGAAACTAGTGAAACCACTTGATATTCAGAATTTTACTTTCTTTATAGGACATATCCATTATTATATGATCAGTATGATTGGTAGTAACCAAATAGAAAAATTCTTCTAAGAACCCTTTTTGTATCATGAAATAAAAAATTAGATGATACCACATTATCAGTAATAAAAACAATTAAAACAAATAAACTTCCATAAATGTATCTTTTTATTCAATAGGATTCACATATACATCTATATGTTATACCACCACTTCATATGAAATAATACCATTAAAAAATTCTATAAATGGGATGATATAATTTTGAAATATCATAGTCATCTTTGACATTAGTTTTAATGCTAATTAGGATTCATACAATATATACTTTAGTATCTCATCGCATAGAAAATAATTTACCAAGGATTCTTCATTATAATAGATTGACATCACTATTAATACCACTATTAGATAATGTTTGGTCTTAACACAACTTTCATTTCTTTATCACTGTAAGAATCACTATATTCATCAAGAATCTTATTATTTTGAACACAATTGATATTTAAACCATTAACTCTGATGATATTAATAATAGGAACATATTTTTACCTGGAAATAAACTACCACTAGTAATAATTATATCAACTATAAATTCAATAAACTTATTTCAATGAAAATATTATGCACAATCTCCTTTCATCAAGGAACTCATAGTGTTTGTTCCCCCAGGACTATATCTCCCTATTAATCCTACATCATGAAACAATATAAAACACCACCGAGATAGAGGTACCATTTAAATCCTACATATATGAGTGTGGTTAAATTTTATAGTCCTATCCTTTACTTTTAATCCATTTCTATAACATTCTTTGAATAAAAAACTCACTTAAACCTCTCTTCGAATGTTTATACCTAAATATTAATTCTTTAATAGATTGGTATTCATCTCAATATTGATAATAATCTTGCTTGAAGAAGTTTCAATCTTTAATGCATCATCTATGCAATATATTTGATGATTCCTTCAATATAAAATGGATATCCTCCATGTTTTTCACTCTTTTTTTGTATCGATATGGACGAAACAACCTATTCACACATTTTTCTTATCTTCTCTAATTTCCATGAAATCAACCTATTATTTATTCATTGATAGAATTTTTTGGTTCTTCTCTATCCAATATGGTCAATGTAAGTCACCAAAATTTAATTATTGATACACTCTATGATGTCCAACATCAGTACTGGGTTACAAATCCATGAATTTTTTCTCTAATGGGATAGATTGTACTAAATCCTAATATATTATTTGAATTTTTGTCTTTATAGAATTTTTATACAAATTCATAGTGTGTCTAAACTATCCACAAAGACTGTATCTCTTATGTTTCACTCCATTATGGATGCAACGAGTATACCATCCAGGTTACTAGAGTCATTCTCCTATGCATACCCACTTCATAATCATCCAACACTATGAATCTATATTTTTTGTGGATGAGATTTCTTATTATTCCATTTCAAACATACATTTATAATTAGTTTGATGGATTTAATCTTTCATCTAATATAATTATTTTTTATACAGTATCTTCTTTATGACTAATATTAGCATAAATATAATACATCATGATGAAATATTCATACCTTTAAATATACTTTCATGGAAGTGATGTATCATATGTTATCTTATAATTTTACATCTTTAATTTATTCTTACGTTTATCTAGTATGTTTCCAATGATGTCATAAAAAACACTTCTTCAATATTATACATTGAGAGTCTTTATTTCCAAATATTTCTACTTACTTCTTATTCTCTTTAAAATGTAGATTTTTTTCTCCTTTATATTGACTAATGTGTATATGTATGAAAATTTAAATACTATATTCATCATGAAAACATGAATCTTTCATTAATGAATTCCAATCATTGAATCTTTATTCTTTATATGGCCTTATAAATTATCAAGGTGAATTTTTTATCATATAAAACCTTCATTTTGTATTTACATTACTCTCTTAGAGAAGACATTGAATATTTATGAATACTTACTTTTTATATTATTAAATATATCTCATGAATATATTCTTAAATTATATCATTTTTACACTATTTTATTATTAATTTATTCAATGAGCTCCATAGAATCCATCTCTTAACCAATTAAATATATGTTTACCTATTAATAAATTTTTTATTAGTAAATTTGTTCTCAATTTAATCTTTCATGAATTGTGGTTCATTTCAAAAATCATATATCTCCTTTTTTATATTACAAAAAATCTATTCATTTACAACATTATGTGGTTTCCTCATTTTTACTATAATATTTTTAAGATTTATGTGACATATAACGTACATACTTAGATTTCAAAGTAAAAAATTTAATAGAGTTAGGTTTAGAAATAGAGAAAGAATCTATTTTTTACCTCATTGTGAATAATAAATTCATTTTATACCTTATTTATTATTATTATTATTATTAATTCTAACAACAAAATATTCTTTTTCAATAGAATTCATATAAGTATTTTAATCTGGTTCAAATTCTACATGTGTTGAAGAAAACTCAACCTGCAATTCTTATTTCAACACTGATTCTTCACTAAAAAATCCTATAACCACATCCATATATCAATAGAGTTCATGTAGTGTGGTATATTTTTGAATACATATTCATTATAATTATTCCTCAATACCATTAGTATAGACAAAAATATCTAAATTTATCTGATGTATATCATAACATATTCCATTCTAACTTCTCAAACAAAATCCTATCACCAAAATATTATGAGTGATTCTAATAAATATTTCTAGATAATACATGAACAACAATTTTCAATTAAAAAAATTCCCATCAATTATAGGGGCCTTCAATGTTGAATACATATAATGTATTTTCTTTATATGTTCTTAGTCTGAATATTTTTTTTTAATCAACATCATAACTTATTGGATATAATAAAATATTTAGGAAGGAACCTGCAACACCCTAAGGGGTGAATTTTTGTGTTATATGATTTTAAAATTTTTAGTCATTCTACTTAAATTATGATATTTTTTACAATTTTAAAGGTAAAAAATAAAACATTTTTCATCGTTAAATATATATACATCAAGAATCATGCACATATAAAAATTATAGAAAATGCAAGAGTATGTATGTTTTACTTGGTTCACCAACATTGAGATATATCAATGAAGAATACACTCGATGTTTTGATGGAGTACCAAAATCCACTAAAACTCACTATTTGTATGGATATAATAATTATATAAAGTCACTCATTACCAAGGATTGTCGCATGTATATGTTTAAGAATGTTTAATACTAACTATGGAACACTGCCTATTTAGGGTTAGGATAATTTCCTCCTAAGGGTCACTCACTTTATCTTCCTTTACACGCACGTATAAAAGATATAATATTTTAGACATTTAGAAAATCTCTAAATTTAAGTAAATGAATTCACTCCACGTTATATATTTGAAATCCATATCAAAAGTTTTTTATGATGAATGCTTCAGTAAATTCTAAAATACTTTTCATTCTACAACTTTATATTATTGAATCATTATGAGTTAATATTTACTGTACCATCACACTAGATTTAAGGATAATTATAAAAAACAACAAAACTATAAAAACCCTGATCTTTTTTTATATTTATTAATTATTTATTAATTAATCTTACACTTAACGCAACTTAGAAGATCGATAAGTGAAGTTTATTTGGGAATTAGGTACATTATCTAATAAATTAAAACAAGGTATACATCATTTTTATTAAAAACCTACTTAACATTTTTAGAATATTTCTTAATATTTAAAACAACATTGGATAACCTGGGGAAATACATATGAAACAGGTGAGTTGTAAAGCTCAATATAGAAATAAACATGGATTAAGATGATGAAAATAATTCATGATAGATAATAGGAATATTAATTGGGAATAAAAGTATTAGGAATCATAAACATGAAAAACGACATATGATATAACATGATAATCATAAAAGCAACATGGGGAATGCGAGAAAAACCTAAAACACTGCATCATAAACAAAGGATAAGGATATGTGCTATGAAATCACGATAGGAAAAGTCCAATATATAAATAAGGTTCACCCAATGACCCAACATGATGTCTAATGAGACTAAACATTACCTAAATCGTTGAATCACTATATAATTTCGGGTGCACCCATCACTATCATTTCATTCCCATGCGTATGTATGTTGAATGGATTATACACCATGGATTAATTCGATAACATATTTTATTACAAGGATAAGGAGTTTGTAATAAATAATTGTAAGCCACAATTAAAGGAATTATAATTGTATAAAGGTGAATATCATTGATAGAAAATGGTTATGGAATTCACTATATAAATATTTTGTCATGGAAAAACAACAATTAAATTTCAGCTGCAGAACAACCTCTCTTGAAAATTCCTAAAATGGTTTGGTGAGAGTGAAATGGTTATATAATTGTTTTTAAATATAATGGAAATATATAGGGACATGTTAATACAATTACCAACACAATTAATTAGAAATATAAGACACAATATAATAATTAAACATAAATAATGAAGAGAATCTGAGGATCTCTTTCTTAAGTGTATGAAATCAAATGCTTGAGAGGAGCTTATTGGGAGATTGGGGCCCCATGGGAGGACTATATAGAGGGGAGGTAGAAGTAAGGGCGTTCTCTAAGGGTTTGAGTGAAGTTAAATGAGAGATTGGGTGGAATTATATAAGAAATGTGTGGGGATTTCTCAATTATATCTAAAACATAAATTTTAGACTTTATATAATAGAATAATCAAAACCACATACCCTCTTAGGGTTTTTTTCATGGTTTCTACCAAATGAAAATTTTTTCAATTATTTAATAAAACAAATGTACGAAATTACACATATAATTCCCCTTCTTATGTGGAGGTGATTAATACTCTTAAAGAAATGATTTTAAAACCATAAAATATATTAATGGTTTTGTTGGAATCATAATGGCTATAAAAATTAATCAATTAATCATAAAATAGAACTATATTAAATAGAAAACATTTATTTAGTCATTTAAACCATTTATTATATTTATTACATCAATTTTGGAAAATTATGATGTCATAATACATAGTGTATTTATATAGTGTTTAATTTTTACCAGAAAAATGGATTATCTCAGAAAATTATGAAATATTCGCTGTTGAATAATTTTGACATTCTAATCTAAAAAATTGTATTCATTTTATCTAAAAAATTTATAAATATGTATTTAAATTTTTAAAAACTAATTTATATTTATTGAGGAATGTTGGTTTTTTGACAATAAATATTTTCAAACCCTTATAAAAATTATATTTGACTTCGTAAAAAATTTATGATAATTTATAATGAATATAAATTATAAAATAATAATTTTTTAAAATTATTATTTATTTAAAAATTCCATTAATTCCTAAAAATAAATTCCCTAATTTAATTTTAATATTACCATAAAAATGCTATTTATGTTTTATAATATCAAAATTTAAATCATTTAGGAAGTAAAAATAAAAAGATGAAAATATATTCATTATTCCATAAAAAATAATGTACATAATAATATTTTTAGGGTATTGATACATATCCCATTAAAACATGAGAAAAATCTCAATGATTAAGGTTTGAGATGGTGATACTTTCATGGGGTGGTTCAACGAACATGGTTTGGGATATGATCTCGATGAGCATGATCTTCTCCTATAAATTTTTTTGCTCAGGCGTTAGTTGTTATATCTCAACTTGGGATTGGTAAAAGAAAAATCTTAGTAATTCAATCTCCATAATATGCTCTGATAAATGGGATTAATAGGTTATGATTATACTAGTTTAGTCCATCACTTCTTTTATCTATGTCAACTAGATTTGTTAAAACCCTATATTTTTAGTAATCATGTGATCATTATTATACTACTATATTATCAATGATAATGATTCTTAACATACATTTAAATCAAATAGAATATAATAAAACCAAATAATTTCACGTGTTTTCTATAAACATATTACATAATAATAAATTTAATAAAATAATAAGTGAATTTTTTTATAATAGTTCAAATTATTAAAATCATCCTCCCTTCCTAAATTTTACCTTCAAAATTTTCATTTACAATAATAAAAAAAGATGAGGGTAACTCTATTTATTCACCTCATCTGGTTCCCACATCTGTTATTTAAACATATGGCCTCTCTAAATCCATTTTACATGGTGCATTGTCATATTTTGTAGAACATTGTCTCTATAATCTATGTTATTCACCGACTGCTCTACATATGAGAGATCATTCTCCAATGGTACCACATATAGATTGGGTACATATGAGGGGTTTGGTATATACTCTCTCAAATTTTATACATAGAGTCCATCTTGTACATGAGATAGGTTTTGTGGTAGTGTTAGTTGGTTGGCCACCACTCTGATGTGATCAAGGCTCCCAAATGGGCTGATGTATCTTTCACTAATATTTCCCTTATTCCCAAATCTCATGAATTTACTACATAAAGATATGTGGAGGAATACCATGTCTCCAACATAAAACTCTAGGTCTCATTGATTATTGACATCATAGCTCTTCTATTGACTCTGAGTAGCCTTGATGTTCTACTAAATGGTATTAACCTTTTCCACCATTTGCTCAACCATTTCAGGACTGAGATGTTTTTGTTCCCCACTTCACCCCAACATACAATTTTTCATCACCTCTTCCTATAACGAGATTCATAGGGATCCATTTGGATACTCGAATGGATACTATTTTTGTAAGATAACATGACTAGAGTAAGAAGTTTATAGGTTATTCCTTTGATGTCTATTGAGAATGCTCTCAACATGTTCTTAAGCAATAAGGTAGTTCACTCAGATTGACCATCAGTTTGAGAGTAATAGGTTGTGGTGAATATCAATTCAATATTTAGAGCAAGTTGGAGACTCTTCCAAAACATAGAAGTGATTCTAGGATCTTTATCCTATACAACCGATAGTGGTATTCCATGTAGCCTTACAACTTCACTAATGTATATTAATTCATGTTGATACAGTGAAAAATATTCTTTATCATGAAAATTATATGGTATTTGTATGACGATCCACCATAACCCATATTGAATTGTATACTTTGGATTTATCTGGATGTATGGTGACAATGTACATGGTGATGTTTTTCCATTCAATGTTGGTAAGGGTAATGGTTTCATTAACCCCCTATACTTTTGTCTTCCAGCCTTTACATGCTGACATACCAGGAACTTTAAGGTATATTTGGTGATACTATTCTTCAAATTTTCCCACCAATGCTGCTCTCAATGATCTCAATACATTTTTGTGCTTCCTAGATTGATAGATAATGTTGAGCTATGTGAATTATCCAACAGTTCCTTTATTAACTTAGGACTTTATGGAACACATAGTCTTGACCCAAATCTTACAATTCTTCTTCATTAACATTTAAATATAAGTATTTTCCTCATCTTATGGTTTCTAATTTCTTTTAAATTTCCTCACAATTTATTTTATAATCCATTATCTTCTCCAGAAGGTATGGTTGATAAAACAATTGTGAAAGGATTTATGATGTTCATTACATTATGATTCCTATGTCCATCCTTTCCAAATATAAGAAGTTAATATCCATTTAAATTCTCATAAATGATAGAACTATTGGATACTTTCAATAGAGTGTATATGTCACTTTATTTTCATTACCAGTATGATAGTGGATTGAGATATCATTGCAATTCCTCATCTCTAACCATCTTTGTTGGCACATATTCAGATCTTTCCATGTGAATATATACTTAAGGATTTTGTGGTCCAGATATATTTCATACTTCTCCCCAAAGAGATAGTGCCGCAAATTTTTCAATGTGAAGATCACTCTATCCAAATCTAGATCATGTGTTTTTGTTCTACACATAAAATTTCAGTTTCCTTCAAGCATAGGCAATGAAATTGGCATTCTATAGTAACACACTAACCAATCCTTTCTTCTATGAATTTTTGAATACAATGAAAATCGCTCTACATGTGGGTAGTGTTAGAACATGTGTAGTGATAATCCCCCTATTAAACTCCCTAGAACTCTCTTCACATTCATCATTCCATGAAAAATGGACTCCCTCTTGAGTTAGCTTGGTTAGAGGGTTTGAAAATCATGGGACATTCCTCAAAAATCAATTATAATACCTAGATAATCCAAGAAAAATATGGATATATTTTATATAGGTTGTCCTTATACATAAATTAATTTCTTTTTTAAAGGGTCTATATATATCCCATTTCTTAGGATGATATGACCTAATAATGAGACTTCCTTCAACCTGAACTCAGATTTTTTGTACATGGAGAAAAGAATCTCCTTCAATAAGTAATTTAGAATAGTGTTGAGATGCTTCTCATAATCCTCCTTGGTTTCTAGAGTATATTATAATATCATATATAAATATTATTGAAAAATTATTAAGGTAATCCATATTGAATCTATTAATCATTTCCAAGAAAAGTGTTGGTGTATTAGTGATTTTTAATGGAATCACTACGAACTCATAGTGCTCATACCTCGAATGAAATTTAGTCATGGGAATATCCACCATATCAACACATACATAGTAATATCCTATCTACAAAACGACCATGGATAACAATTGTCCTCCATATAGCTCATAGATTAAATCATTAATCTGATGCATAAGATACTTGTTCTTTACTGTGATTTTTCTAACTCATGATAACCAATTAAATGGCGTATTGACTGATCCTTCTTCTTGATAAAGATAATTGGTGCACCCCATGGTGAAGCACTTGGTTGTAATAACCCTTTATCTATAATATAATTTTATTGTTTTCTTCATCTAATAAAGTTCCACAAAAACCATTCTATATAGAGTCTTGGATAATTGAAACCCCTAGTTATAATCTTGATGGATAATTCAACCTCTTAGCTAGGTGGAAGGCTAGGAAATTCCATGAGAAACACATCAATGTATTCCCTCACAATAGACATGTTTTCTAGGATGATTCTTTCCTTAAACTATCATTTGAGTTATATGTGATTTCTCATTGAGAAATAATATACATACTTAAGATTTTGGTACTATTGAAGACTCATTCTCATCCTTGCACATGTACAGAATTGGGGTATGATTCACAATATGGAGAGTGACTTCATTCTCACAGATATTTTGTTATATCCTTTTAGGGAAACCTAATAAATACATCTAATTACATCAAATTATAGAAAAGGGAGTATAAAAGGGTTTATTTGGAATTTTTATCCCACAAATTATGAATATGGAGGTGTCATATACTTAGGATGATAGAATTTATCTATATTCTATTTCACTAATAGCTCTACTTATGTGTTTTGTGTTGGTGTTTGGATAATTATACTAAATGTTTTTGACATGATGAAATGTTTAGAACCATATTCAAAAACATTGTTCACTATTATTGAATGAATAACTAGTGTACCTATCACCCCTTCATTTTTGGGATCCACCGTAGTGGTTGTGATTGAAAAATCTCCCCTTTGATGCCTTGGAGGTTGTTTGTTGTCTCTAAAAACCCCAAGATTAGTGAATTGGTTTTCAAAGATCCCTAGTTCCATTCAGTTCAAGCAATTAACAATGCACTAAGGGTTAACTAGATCATTCATTTACTAGATCACATTAGCGGGTTTCTCTTATCGACAATAGTTATCAAGGTTCCCTTACTCTCTACACCTAATGAATTTCCCCACCCACCTTAGGCAATTTATGGGGTGCTTCTTTCCAAACCTTTGAAATGTTGGATGTTAAAATTTCTTGGAACCTTTATATTTCCCCTTTAAACCACCTGCATTAAACTACACTTTCCACTTCTTATCCCTGTAATACCCTTGAGATTCTCTGATCTCTATATTATCTTAAAGGGAACATTAGATAGTTTCCTCACAGCAATCAACATCATGTATCTCTAAGTATTTTCATAGAGTAGGTTTTATCTGACCAAAGAATCGGTCAACATTGAGTTATTGTGTAACAACAATGCTGGATCCATATCATGAAAGTCTTTTGAATTTTTCCTCATACGTCCTAATATATTCTTCATATTATTTATTGAGTTCAAGGAAATACTTTCCAATTTTGAGTTAGAGAGTGTGGGGAAAATATCGGTCTAATTTTTTTTTCCTAAATTCCTTACAACACATTTCTTGGATCTCTTCCAGAAGCTTCGTATTCTTGATCAATTTCCACCAATGATCAGATTTTCCCTTCACCATATTAATAGAAATTATAACCTTCTATTGTTAAGAACATTCAAGGATGAAGAAGATATTCTCAATGGAGTTGATCCATTGTTCCCTGATTAAGGGGTCAAATGATCTATTTAAATTCAAAGGCCTTTGTCGCATAAAGAATGCAATTAGAACATATTCTCTATTAGGTAGATTTGGATGATCCTCCTGTTCTAGGTTTCTATTCAAAACCAGAGACATATAAGAGAGTATCTTCATAATATTAAAAATTCATGCTACCATTGGGTTGGAAATCTTGTTGGGGTAGTCATCACAATGCCCTTCACATTGATTTCTTTCCCGATTCAATGAATTTTCATCCATTAGCTATAATAAAAGGAAAACTAGGGATGATTATTGTAAAATTTTGACCACGTAAAAGTGAATCCAAAGAAAATAAATAGATTACTTAAAAATTACATGTATTTACATAACTTAAGAGTTTTTAGGCTTTAATCTATGTTATCCATGATCTATTTCCTAACATGGATTATTAATGTTATTTTTAGCTTAATAATGGTTCATAAAAACATTATTAATTCTCTATATCATATCTTTTAGGAGTGTTAAACAAAGTGTGTTGTAAGCCCCATTGTGACATATCAGGTTATGCCGAGTCATGCCCGACACACCTTGTCAGAGTTATTACCCCTAGGTACATCTATTCTAGAAGCATATCCACTTGTAGTATCCAGAAATGAATGTATTTTCTTGATAAACCACTTACCCTATACTTACCATAATTTAGAGTTTCGTTCCTACACTTAATCTTACAACTAAGGTTTTTTATATAGTTTCATAATCTTAAAGGCCAAATAATTGAAATTTCCCTCTAATACCTAATATAACTACCAAGATCATTAATTAAAATTAATTAGTGATTTATTAAAAAATATTAAACTTTTTACAATTAGGAATATTGATAATTGAATTGTATTAGGGAATTTTGTACATTACGTAACAACTTAAACAATGGTATACATCATTATTATGAAAAACCTTCATAATATGTTCATAATATTCTTTAATATTGAATACTCTATTTGATAACATGGGGAAATACATATGGAAGGGGTGAGAACCAAAGACCAGTAATGGGATAAATATGGCATAACATGAAGAAGAAAATACATGTTGTAAAATAGGTATATCAATGAGGAATAAATGGAGTAGGAATCACAAAAATGGATAATGAGACCTGATATATCATGATAATCATAGAGGGGGTTCTCTAGAGGAGGATCACTGTAGTGTGTTTTCACATAAAATTTCTTTTTGAATTCGGACGTTGGAGAGGGTATGGCATATCCATCGGTTCCAAGCCCGTGCATTTTTGCGTGGGACAACTTGCTGAGCTGTAATTTGAAGGTGGAAACCAGTCTTAATGGTTTTCAAGCTAGGTAGGGCCTTACTTTGTAGTTTTTTATTTTTTTTGTCTTGAACTGACTATGGAGGCTTGATTGTTGTCTCAGCCCTAGATGTCATGTTGGGTTCCCCCTCAGCCTTTACAAGGATGATTACAATAATAAAAAATAAATTTCAGTTAGTTGAAACAAATTAAAAAACTTCATCATAAACAAAGGTCAAGGATAAATTCAAATAAATTATTATTGAAAAATCTACATTAAGGAATCAGTTTCACTCCCTATCCCAATATAATGTCAAATGATTCTAAACATTACCCAATGAATTAGATCGCTATAAAATTCTAGGTACACCTGTCACTTTCATTTCATTCTTAATCTTACGTGTGCCACATAGATCATACAACATGGATTCATTCATCATCATATTTTATTACATGTCCATATAGTGTAGAATAAATACATGTAAGTCCCAATTAAAGGAAGTATAAGTGTATAAAGGTGACTACCCTAGATAGTAAATGGTAATGGTATTTACTACACAATTGTTTTGGCATGGAAAAAACACAGTAAAATTTAGTCAACATAATGACGTCCCTTAGAAATTAATAAAGGGGCTGATGAGAGATAAAGGGTTATCTCATCATTTGGGCATATAATGAAAAGTAATAAGTATATTGGAATAAATCTACAAACATAATTAATGGTAAATAGAAATCATAATATAATTGAGAAACATGAATACTGATGAGGTGGTGAGGATCCCTTACTAGCGTGTGTGACTCCAAATGCTCTGTAGGAGCTTATTCAGATCTTGGGGGAACCATAGGAGGACTCTAGATAGATGAGGTAAGTGTAAGGATGTTATCTGAAAAGTTTGAGTTATGTGAAAAGGGAGCTTCTATGAGTTTATATAGGGAAATAATGGGGATATCATTATTATTTTTCAAACATATGTTTTTGACTCTATATAATAAAATAACCAAAAAACAAAAAATATCATGGCTTTTCCCCTGATTTATTTCAAATTGAAGTGATTTTAATTTTTTTATAAGACAAAGTTGAGAACATAATAAAATAATTCCCTTTCTTTCGTGGAGGTGAGTCATACTCTTAATGAAATTATTTTAAAACCTTAAAATATATTAATTATATTTGAGGATTCATAATAGATTTATAAAAATAATAAATCAAACATAAAATAAAATTATTTTAAAGAGAAAAAATATATTTGGTCCTGGATACATTTTATAGTATTTTTTAAATCAATTTTTGGTCATTGTGATGTTATAATACATAAAGTATATAAATATGGTATTTAATTTTTACCTGAAAATTTGAGTGTCTAAAAAATTATGAAAAATTATTTATTGGATAATTTAGACATCCTAATTCCAAAAATAATATTCACTTTGTCTATATATTTTACTAAATATGTGTACTATTAATTTTAAAATAACTATCAATATTTATTGAGAAATAAAGGGTTTTAAACAATAACAATTTTTAAACCCTTGTAAAAATTATATTTGACTTCATAAAAATTATATAATAATTTATATATATTAAAAATTATTTAATAATAATAAAAATTAAAATATAATTTATTTAAAAAATACTTTAATTCATAAAAATAAATTCTTTAATTTAATTTCAATATTACCCAAAAATATTATTTGTGTTTTACTGTATAAATACTAATATATTTTAAAAAGTAACAATAATATGATTAAAATATATTCATTATTCTCTAGAAATAATGTAAATAATAATATTTCTAGGGTCTTGATAGATATCTATTTAATACACCAGAAAATCCCTAAGAGTAAGGTGTGTGATGGTGAGACTTTCTCAGGGTGGTTAAGAGAACATGTTTTTGGGCATGATCTCAATGGGATTGAACATCTCCTGTAAACGATTTCTCCCATGATTAATATCTTGGATCTAATTTTGTTATTGGTCAATAGAAAATACTAGTGATTTTATATCCCTCAAAATCTTTGATAAATGGGATTCATAGGGTACGATCTTTCTAGTCGAGGTTGTCATTTCCTTTGTTTGTGTAAATTTCATTTGTTAAACCCGTATATTTATACTAATCATGTTATCACTATTCAACAGATATATTATCAATTGTAACGATTCTAATGATAATTTAAATATGATATAATATAATAAAACCAAATAAGTTGATGTGTTTTTTATAACCATATTACATAATATGACTTTTAATTAAATCATAAGTGGAGATTAATTTATAACAATTTGGGTGGTTACAAAAAAATCATAAAGAGAAATTCAAAAACTATAATTATCATTTAATAATTGTTAAGAAAATTATTAGAATAATCTAGATCAACATTGATGTTCTCAAAAAATAAAGATTATTTTAGAAGATCTTCAATATATTCTTATACAAAGAATCTCTTTCACTCTCTCTCATATATGTAATAAGGCTCATGTTTCTTCACCTCTTATTTTCTCTCATAACACATAGTTTCTTCTCCTATATTTTATTTTCACCATATATTATTTTTAGGCATAATAATATATAAAAAATATATTGTAATAATGTCCAAGGGAGAATTTTAATTTCAAATATGAAATTCAAATATTACATATTTACTATACTTTCAAATATAACCTTTGGATATTTTCCCATAAAGTATGCACCATTTAATTCAAATAAGTAGTTATTACATGGGAAAATAACTACTATCAATCAATATAAGTCCACATTAACTTATATATTCAAATAATATAGATTTCATAAGTGTAAGGATGATATTATTCTTTATGGAATGAAAGATCAGTTTCTATTAAAACATCATTCAACTTACAGATAGGTTATAACATAACCTATTCCATCAAATAATTTATACCTTGTGACTATATTTTTATATCCCTAATCTATTTACAAGAAAATATATTAATACATGTATTCAACAATTGGCGTGGTTCAATGTACATTCCACACTGTGAGAAGCTGGTCTCTAGAACCACCTGTATCTTCATAAATATTTTTTATGGTGTGACCTTTTATGTTATAGAATGAACACATATTTTCTGAAAAAATTAAATATTCTTTCATAATATTTTAGAAATAAAACATTATTTCCTAAAATGTAAATACCTTACAATTTTTTTATGCATTAATTCAAAAAATTAGTTTTCCATTTTTTAGACATGAACCGTATTTATGGTGTAATAGATATTGTCACAATGAGACCACTATTATTTTTTAAAAAAATCATATTATCTATATAATGATCTTACATATGTTTTATGACATAAATAGTCTTCAATATAGTGAATCAATAAGGTGTGGTGGATGTAAAATCCCTAAATATTTGACACTCGTTTTTTATACATTAGGAAACATTATTATTATTATTACTAAAAATGTATTATTATAATTCTATCTAACACTTTATCAAATATTTCATTATTTTTAATTGATATAATATTTGATATATTTCACCATATATAATTTAGTACAAAAAACCTATAATCGTTATTGATTACAATATTTATTATTTTCCAACTAAACATCATCAAACTCAAACATTTCTCATAAAAAACATTAACTATTTATAATTATCAACAAACCCAACATTTATTTTTTATAATCCACATACTAAATTATTTTTCAATTAATTCAACAATTATATAATTTCATAAATATCCCCTTATGATTGTTCATAAACATCAATAAATTAATTCCAAAAAATCAATCATATAACCTCTTGGATGTAAAAAAATACCCACCTACCATAAACCAAATTGAACCATAAATCATCTAGGATTATACATCATACACAATGATGATATTTAAATAATATCATAAATTATTATAGTAAGATAATATTGATATATATTCCTAATATGTTTTACACAAGGATTATATGATAGTGAATAAACTAATACATACTAAATAAATGATATAAAAGAGAATTGTGGAAGGATAGATGAAAATAGTTCAGTTTATGTTGATGTGTAATAGTCTTAAATCAAATATAATATAATTTCATTTTAAATTTAAAGATACAAAAAATTATAGGATGTATCATAAATATATACAAACCACTGTAATGAATGTATACCATTCTAGTTTATAAAGGATGTTGTTAGAATATCAAAAACATTTCATTATTTTTTATAGGAGGTTATGAGGTCCTAATAGAAATAATATTTTAATTCTTATGATTTTTGATAGGATTATAAAGGATGTGGCCTAAAGTAATGTTATTGTGGGGGGGAGAAGGGGGTATCCCATGAGTGTGTGTGTGGGGGGGGGGGGGTTGTTTATTTTTCATAAAATTTGTTTGGTTTTTTATTTATATGTATATGTAATCACTATATAGACTAAACAAATATATTACTATTGAATAATAAATAAAAATCATTATTTACCAAATATTTTTTATTCAATATTCATCCTAAATTCAAAATATTTGAATTTTCGCATTATTTTACTCTCAAATTAAAAAAATAAAAACAGTGGTTAAATAGTAGAGAAGGAAAAAATATTTCCCCTAAATGGATACAATTTTTTCATTTTTTTAAAATTAATATGAATTCTCCCTCATTTTACTCAACAAAATCTTCATGTTATTGAGTATAGTTGAGTGAGTTGAGTGAGTTGAGTGAGTTGAGTGAGTTGAGTGAGTTGAGTGATAAAATGTATGAAATTACAACTAGGTATTTAATTAAGTGAACACCCTAAACAGGTGAGTTATTTTACTTATCCACCATAGATAAGAAGAGAGTTTATGTTCATGTAAGGGATTTATATGTAAATTTATTTCACTCAACATAATGAATAATTGAATTTTTATAGGAGAATGATATTGAGTCTTTTATTTGAGTGATAATTAATTGAAAAAACATAATTATTAAGAACAACCAACCAAAACAACCAAGGAATTATTCATTAGAAAAATAATTTTTTCAAGAACACTTTTTTTTATTTTTTTTTCAATTCTATACTCCTTAATATATATGTACAACTTTCATTAACCTGTAAATATGAATACAAAATACATTATTCAAATAATAGAAGTTGTTAGTCTTGAGTGTACTACATGAAAGAAGTATTGAGGGTTTATATTTATATTTTATTCTTTAATAACACAAATATTGTTAATTAATAACCCATGATATAATTTTATATCAATTTGGTTCCGTTTTCTAAGAGTATAATAGCTCTAAATAAATTTTTAAAAATATAAAATATGTGAAAAAATTGTTTATTCTCTATATTTATTGTTTATATTTTTTTTCTTTTTTTGAGAGGGAAAAAATAGATAATTCATTTAAAAATAGTTTAATAAGACGAAGAGAGTTTTTAATTTATAATCTAAACATCTCTAAATAATTACAACATATTATATCTATCTAAGATATTCATTAATGTGTTTTCTTATTTTATTTTTTTTAAATTAAAAAATAATGCTTGAACCAAAAACAAGGATAATGGATAATTTAGTTTGGTGGATAGTGTGATATATAAATAGTTTGAAATATCTCTTTTAATTACTTTTTAAATTCTAATTAGTTTTTTGTTGATATTAATTGAATTCATAGTTTTATTTAAATTAAAATTTCTTATTTAAGAAATTATATTATTTAGTAATCCAATGACATAAATTTTTTATGATATGAAATTTTTCAATAAATTTTAATATTATTTTTCATGATAAATCAAATTATAAATGAATATAATTTATATAAGTGAAGAATAATGGATAATTCTATTCCCTATGTTTGGAAGGTAAGTCTACAATTTAGTTTTGGTGTCTTATATTTTAAAATATAGAGTATTCCAAGAAGTAGGGAGAGGTTCATAGTTAGGTGAATGGTCTCCATGACCACATTGGAAAACAATATGAGAACAAATATAGTGAATTTTTTTAGTAATATTTAGGCACATAGTCTAGGGGACCATAAACACATACTTTGCATAATAGAAAAATCAGATAGGAAGATGCATACACTCTCTAGAACAATGTGGGAAAACAATGAATATTTAGATATAAAACACAATTAAATAATTAAATTTTTTATTTTTGTCCCTAAAAGTTCATCAAAATCACACAATATAATTGGGAAATCTTATTTCAAAATTAGAGATATTTTTAGGGTTTTCCATTTTTTTAAATCGTTTTTCTCTTCAAGATTTCTTAAATTAACAACTTATTGAAGGTTATATCTCAACGATCATATGGGTTTATAGATTTATCACTCCTCTATCTTTGAAATATATTACTTAAGTTATTTCTAAATTATGGAAGTGACCACATGACTATGAATATTGAAGATTATCTCAACTGATGACAACTCTTGAGCCTCTCAATGAGTTAATTAGGATTAATAATATCCTATTTAATTTTATCCTACTTGATTATTCATTATGACAGAAAAATTTATCGAAATTAAATTTATATATTATATTAAATTTTGATTTTATTATGCATGTGTGTTTGGCCTCTTGTGTAGTTTCTGGACACATTGGTAGAATTTGATCTTGTTCTATTCAAATTACGTCCATCAAACATAAAAAAAAATTAAATATGACAAATTTAAAGCTTAAATGATTTAATCAAATGATTTAATCAAATGATAATGAAAATTGATTATTATAGTTTTAATTTAATGTAAAAAGTATTTTTAAAAATGTGGTATGAGGGTGGAATAAAATAGTGAATTGTGTTGCAATCACACCCTCACACCTGAAACATTTAACTCCTGGGAAATTTCACATTTAGAAAATGATGCATGAAGGTATTCCCTAGTTTATGAATATTTTACATTCAATGTAAAATCAATTTATGGTAGAAATGTTAGTAAATTAAGAACCACAGAAAATATTCAATATTAGTAATCACGAAAACAAGCAGCTCATAAATTATATCTGAATGAAATTCTCGTATCTTAATGATTCATATGTTAGAAAATAAATTCATGAGTCAAGTATTCCACAAAATCCACACATATGTGTGTGAAAACTATTTATTACTTTGATTTTATTTTTATATTCATTATATATAGGGGTTTTTCATTTTTATCTTATATGGTTGTTTTCCATAAAGCATTCCATGAACTTTTAGAAATCAAATTTCAAAACCCACTCATATAAGATATTTTAGAAATAAAAAAAACTGGTTTCATCCTATATGTTGTGTATAATAGTAATAATAATGATAATAATAATTAGGATAATATTAATAATAATAATAATAATAATTTTTCAAATATTTTTCAATTTTTTTGTAACAACATTAGGGATCATCAGTAGTTTATTCATGTATAGTAATTAAAACGTTTAGATAAGAGAAAAATATATGGGAAACTATTTTTTGAGATCCATGTAATATAAAACTTATTTATATAAACATTCAATTGAGTATAAAAGATTCACATTTTGTTGTTTTGTGCAATGATGTGTGGAGATATTAAATTAAGGAATACTTAGTATAAGTATCACATATATAATATCAAATTCTACAATATTTTGAGAATATATAACCATTTATATCATTTAAAAACAATAATGTTTACAAAAATAACCCATCAATGTTAAATTCATGCTCATGATGATATTCAATTAGTGCAATTAATTTTATTTAAATGTTCAAATGGCATAAAATATAGAAATTAGATATATATTTTCAGTAAATACCATGATTAGATGATGAGTATTATAAAATAAAAGTGACATAAAAAATTTAAATAAGAAAAAATTCATGAAAAATACAAAATAGAGATAAAAATAAGAAAAAAAATTCTACATAAAAATCTAGTACAATAATAAAAAAGAGAGAAAATGAATAAATATATCAAAATTCTGAACAAACTCAAGAATATATCTACCACAAAAAAATAATATTTTTAGTAACCAAAGAATAATAAATTTGTGGTGTCAATGAAATATATAACGTGGTTGTTTTTACTGATAGATGGATTCGTGAAGGATTAAGATAATAGTGGGATTACTCCTGGGAAAATGGGAGTGGATGCAGTAGGGTACTACATCTTCAAATTTATGACCACTTTCTTCAAAAAAATATGAACTTTTCATCTCATGGATTTCTATAATATGTATACTAGAGACACTGTATGTGTTATGAGGGACTTTTTTAGCTTCTTCATATTGATGGTGATTTTATATTAGGTTTCTATAGGACCCTAGAACACCCTGAGAGGGGAAAGGTGAATTAGGGTGTCAAATTTTTCTTTATATGAGACAGGTCATATCCCCACATTTTTAGGTACCTGTTAAACCTACCCAATTGAATTGTACAATTATTAAACACCTAGATAAATAAAAAAGAAACACAATAGAGCCATTTTACTTCGATCACAACTAATTTCTATTCAAAGTATTATACATAGAAAATGCTTCAATCAAACTGAGAATCCACTAATAATTAGTAGTTTTATTTTGGATTACAATTGTTTATGATAACGCTATTCTAGGAAAATTACCATTGAAATACTTTTAGGGATAACACACCACCTCCCTCAAATCACTAACATTGAATCCCTCTTTCTCACTGCATTGGTAGATGTTCTACACAGTTTATTGACTTGATGTCCACTTCAATATATTAAGTACATATATATTTTAAACTAAATTAAATGAGACCCTTCTTGAATTATATTCTTTAATTGATTAACATATATGAACTGATCAATAAAACTAGATTTTTAAGAACTGTTAGTTACACAATTACTGCACTTTCAAGCAATTTTTCTAATTCCACACCACCTTTCCACTTGTGTGAAACTTATTCACTTGAAAAAAACTCTTCCACTTGGATTCTACAATTTCACATATGTTCACCTCTTTCACTTGATTACAATTAAATTTTTTATAAAAGGTACATGTTATATTAATTTAAAAACTGTGATGTGTAAGACTCTAATGTGTTTATCTCTACTAAACACAACTCTTTCAAGAACCATATATTATTGAACTTCATTGAGAGAGGTTAAGTTTTATAATTGAGGTACCCACCTATTTATAGATGTTTTGGACCTAAACACAAATATCTTGCATACTATCCACCTTGTGTTCATCTACTTTGTTCAATGAACTTCAAAATTTTGACCTCTTAAGTTTGAGCACCACTCTATATGTATTTCATGCGTACACACAAATATTATGTTCTCAGAACATTATATATTTTTATAAATACTTTCTTTAGTCAAATTTTGATGTGATGGATATAAACATTCTCTTTTATAAAACTCTATAATCATCCTTTACCTTTATGCATAACTATTGTTTTTTCAAAACAATATTACATTTAATAAAATGAAATTTCTCCATCCCCAAAATTTTGGACCAAAACAATTGGAAGTAACTATAAAATGTGCCACCTTAAACATTAAATCCACCTACACCATTAGAGCGATTATCTTCAGAACTCATTGATAACATTTTTTTTGGATTGACAACAAACACAAAACAGACTCTGTTTCCACTGGTGAAAAACCATTATTCTAATAGTTTCTTAAATTTTAACCTACAAATACCCCAATGGATAGACATTAGTGATAATGTATAGGCCAAATAGGTGGAAATAAAGGTTACCTAGGTGAAAAATCATCCATATATATTAAAGGTAAACCATCTATCTAATTTGTAATATAAAATAAAGGATGATGTGGTCATGGTTATCCATAATTCGTTCTTATATTCATTATTTCTCATATGATTCTCTCCACATTTTATTAAATTCCTAAATATATATTTTCTATTCATAACTGAACCATATTGAATATAATTTCATTATTCAATATCCCAAAAATTTTGGGGATTTATATCATTAGATATTTGACAACTCATTACAAATACAAGGTGATAAGGTGAATTTCTAATACAAGTATTTTAATTAGTATATTAATTAAAAATTCATCATCAAGTATAATAAGCCCATACATTCTATTGGGTTGGACCATTATTATTAAGAGTTTATTTAACATTTCTATTATAAATATTATATTGAATGTTGGTTTGGGGGTTGTAACCTAAAAAGCTTGATGAATAAATTTATATGGATGAATAATTCCGTTCATCTTGTAGTTGTATAAATTATAATCATAGTCACTAGTGGTAAAACTAAGAAACAAAAACCTATTAAATATTTGGGCTCTCAAAAATTCTAAAAATTTCTTCAAGTAACTAATCCTTGTTTCCCATGATTTTACCATTCAAATCCATAATCAACTATAAAAATTATTTATTGGTTTCTAAATGAATTAGGAAATTTACCTATATATCATTGACATAAAAATAAAAAATATAATGGTAAATTGATGGTTTTTGTTGAGTTTCTATTCTTTTAGATACATTAACTTTCCTTTTAAAAGGATAAAAAGTGTTAGAAAAATCATGACCACCATAAAATAATAATGGCCAAAATAACCTATAATCAAGGCCCTTGTGAGTAGTCTGTTGGGGAATGAAGTATCCCACACATGAAATAGTGTGATAGAACCTGATGATGGACTTAAACTCACTAGTGGGAACATAATTCCCCATGATATGGTCACGACATGTTCTTGATAGGTAATGGACATCACCAACTTACTAATGAGACTCACGTTTAAGATTCCCTTGTTTTTTTATTTAAATTAAGAGGAATGTAAGAAACAACAAAACAATTTACAATGTTAGTATACCAGGGAATAAATTCTTAAACATTATATAATTACTTAAATGAAAAAATGTCATTTATAGGAATATATGGGTATGAATCAATTTCTTAGAATGGAAATATTCTACTGATATGGTTAACCACTATATTCTATCCTCTTTTTATCTCTAATTTATAATTTGAATTCTTGAAGGTGGACCATCCAATAAATGATATATGTTTTCAATTTTCATTTCATAAGAAGATGTCGTAGGTCTGTATTGTAAAAATATAGAATTACATTAGACCCTATAAGATATATCCAAAATTTATTTAAGGCAACCGCAATAGAGGTAAATTTATTTTTAGTTGTGGTTGAGGTTTTTCAAGATGGTTATTATGTATGTAAGGCATATAAAATTAAATGTGGAGCTCGATTAAAACACTGTGATTATAATACCCCAAATGTATAGTTTGACGCATCACACATGAGATCTAATGATAAATTTCACCATGGTGGTTGGATTATCAGGGTGACACAAGACACCATTTAATTTTTTTTTAAAATAATCATCATGGTTTTTATTAAAAAAACATTTTTTGGATTAATTAAAAAAGAGGTACTGAAATATTTAAAAATAATTGAATGGAATAAAAATAAAATACCATGTGTTCTAATAATGTCCACACAACAAACACATTTTTTGGAATTGTATTAATAATATTACATCTACTTTAGATTTGTTAACTAATATACCTTCCTTATAAATGACATATCCATGAAATATCCCTTAAACTTTTCATAAAATTTCATTTCTCATAATTTAATATGAAGTTATATAGAATAAAAAAATGTAGAAAATACCTAAACTACTCAAACAATCATCAAAAGAAGAAACATAGACAGAGAAATCATCCATTTATAGTTCTATCTAATTCTTTATATAATAAAAAAAATACTAAACATGCATCACTGAAAAGTACCTAAATCATTTCATAGACCAAATAGATTCCCCGTATATGAAATTATACCAATGCATAAAGTGAAAGTTTCCTTTTTTATAATCCTCAATATTAATATTTATATTGAAATATCAAGAATTTCTATATATGAATCTATAGTGGGACTTCCACACTAACATCTCTAGTATATGATTAATGAATTGAAATAGAAAATGTTCATTCTTAATGTTCTAGTTTAGTCAGTGATAGTAAATATATACATTCTATTTATTTTTCACTCAGTTTGATACCAATTAATTATTTAAGATTTTAATAACCATTTTTCTAGTTTTATTAGGAAAAAACTATAGTAGACTAACCCATTGGCTATAAAATATAGTATAAATTATTTTAGATTCCAATAACATGGTTGCGTAATTTACACTAACATAAATGAGGTTGGGGTTTATTTATTATTTTTCCTACTTCATTGGCCTATCCTCATAATTAAATAATGTACGATTCTTGAAAAGTTATGGGTTAATACTGGGAAGGTAGGAAATTTTATTTCCAAATTATTTTATATACCTCCTAAAAATATCAAGTAATTGTAATTTTATCTCCAGAGAGAGTGAACTAGAAATAATGACTGGTACCTTGTTTCCATTACCAAGATATGGATATTTTAAATTTCAATGTAATGGTTTATGTTCTAATTTTGGAGGATTTTGTATTAATAATAGGGAATGATAAAAATAAAGGTCTAAGAACTCATCTAATAGATCAATAATAACATCCTAATATAAGGAATTATATTTTACATAATGAGAATAATAATCAAGGGATATTGAGTCCTCTGTGCATAAGATATCATTAATTAATAAACGAGGAGTTAATTTATCAATTAAATTACAAAAATAAATATATGAATCATTACCTTTAATGTTTATCACTATTGAAAAATTATAAAGGGGATTAGGTGAAAGAATAAAAGTTTTTATGGGGTTTGGTAATATTTTAATTAAATTTACTAATGAAATGTAATGATCTTGTAAGGTGTGGTTCATGCTTCTATGATTATTAAATTGAAAAATGTCACCACTTAATTCCTTAAATAATATACCATTGCTTTAAATAATTAAGGTTTTAAAGGATTTAATCAATGGTCACTCAAATATTATTTGGGAATGTATATTAACCCTAACATTTTATATTTTATGAATATTAAAATCAATAGAAGAAAAATAAATTTTTAACCTTATTAGTAACTTCTTCTAGACAACCGGTGAGGTGTGCACACTATGGTTTTCCAATTAAGAGACTAGTATATTAGGATTCATCTTAACAATCTATAATGAAGATATAATGGAGTGGGGAATTAAATTTATCAAGGTAATAATATCAACAATAGAATTAGGAAAAAATAATCCCCTATTGAACATGGAATAGATAATTTTGCAGGACTCTTGATTTTATTAGAAGCAATGGATGTACCAGAATGAGATGTTCCTCTCCATGTTCTCTTTTTCATCACCATGAATTCACCTCTTCTATGTACACTTCCACTTTAAGAACTTCTCATATCACAGATTTTTTTGATAGAATCAATTAATGTAAATTTAAGCTATATCTTTTTTTTGATGTTTCAAATATTTCCTTATTGATTTAGGTTTATTTTTTTCCATGGTTGGGTATCCCTTTGGGGGAATGAAATAGAAATGTTTAGACTATATGGATAATAAAAACAACTTCCATTACTTTAGTAGGTCATATCTCGGGAAAAATATTTTACTTATTTGGATATCAAAAAAGGAAGAGTTTCACTACCTTAGCTGAACATAAAAATTTGGCACGCAAGGTTTCAATTTATAGGAAAAGTGGAAATTTTTTTCAATAAATTATTTTTAAATTCCACTTTGAAATATTATTTTGTATAGGATAAAATATTATATTGACTTTAAAATGAATACAATTTAATTTATGCCTCTTGATAACCTCAACATGAAATATGGAGGCATTTGGATGTCTATATCCAGACTTATGTTCAAATTATAAAGGTGACCATGACCGATGGAGATTATCTCTAATGATGACATATTTTGCATATATAAATGGATGAATTGAGATTAATAATATTATAGATAATGGTATCCCACATGGTTATTCATTGAACCAATAATTATTAAACCAATATAATAGAAATATTTGGATCAATGTAGTTTTTAGTCTACCATCATTCTTAGGATCTCATGGAGTTTTGGAGTGTTTTTCTTGAATTTTATTTTGGTAAATTCCAATAGCCTCTGGTTTACTTGAAAAAATAAACAACCTGAAATTGATCTTTTTTTAAAAACAATTAACATTAATTAATTGAATAAAATGATAATTCCAACTGATTATTATATTTTTAATTTCCATTAAGAATATGTTTCAAAAAGGGGTGTGAGAGTTGAATAAAATAGTGAATAATGATGGGGTCAATCCAAAATTGAAATGGGAATAATGTAAATTGGATATAGAAACATTGTTTAATAACAAAATAATGACATAGGGAACCAACAACTTTCAAAATAAAATAATGAGTAGGCACATTTGGATTAGGATTTACAACCGTTTCGATGACCTCAACTAGTTCACTAATAATGAAAATGGAACACACGTTTATGTTTATAAGTATCATTCCACAACTTCAACCTATTATCTAAAAATGATTTAATTTTTTAGAGATATATATAGAAATATATTCCAATATTTTTCCAAAATTAACTTTTCTTAAAATACTATCCAAGATGTATGGTATATTAGTGTTGTGGGCATCTAAACATGTGAGGAAATAAGTAAACAATTTATAATTTAGGTGTGTGAAGGCTGCTGAGTGGCATCGGCCTACCTCCCCCTCTTTTTAGGGTTCCCTCGTCGGTGATTTGGAGGGGGAGGATTTTGTGTGCCTTCTCCGGTGCCTCCCCCTCCATCTATTCCTCTCCTTATGCCTCTCTGTTCCCCCTCTTTACTCTGTCCAGTTTTGATTTCTTGATGATGATCTATGTTTAATCCATGATGATGACTCTTTCAAGGTGGTTTTATTCTCATAGTGATTATTATGATTTGTGTTTTTAGTGGTTCTGATGATGGTTATTATATTTAAGTCCAAGGCTTCTCATGCCATGATCTGGTCCCTTGTTCTACTACAACGCACTAGGTTAGATTTATAGGGGCTACAACATAGAAGTTTAAAATTTTGGTATGGAAGCCAATGTATTTATTTATGCTACCAGATTTGTCTCTGGTTTTTTGACATTTCATGTGATGTCACTCTATGATATCATTTCATGGGATGTTTGTTTCTGGATGTGCCTACGGTAGTCAGCATTGGGTGACCATGGTGATGAGACACCTGTCAAGGCCGTTTTTTTTTCCATATGTTTCTCTTACTTTAGGATTCCACCACTCTTATCCTAGTTAAATCTGGGTGGTGGTTCCACGGTGTTTTGGGATGTGAGTTTGAGTGGGAGACGATGATCCTAGTGGTTTCTCTTATGGTGAATTTATCTCCATCTATTCCACTGGGTTGATCCTCATATTAGGTGTTGTGGTTCCTCGACTAGAGATCTAGTCATTGGATCGGGCTGTTTTTAGATGACGACGTTGATGGTAGTGTTCCCTGGAGTTTTCATTCTCAGATGATGGTGGTAACTGGTGTTGTTCTCAATTTTGTGATGTTTTTTTGTGCTTTTATGTGGTGTTCTCACTCTATGAGGGTGTTTTGATGCTCTGATGATTTTATGGGTGGAGTATATCACTGGCTTTGGTATCACCAGTGATGGTTTTTCATGGTGACATGGTGGATGACTCATGGTTTTTGGCTCGAGGAAGGAACATGACACGAGGTTTGGGGGTGATGATTTGTTTTTTTTCAACCTGAATTTTTGAATTTTGAATTCTATAATTTTTGGTTCTCTCCAGGTTTTATGCATGGCTCAAGAATGTCTCTCTTTTTGGTTCCCTCTTTAACCAAAAAGTAGATTGAGGGTATGCGTGAATACTATTAAATCATATTATATAAAGGATATATATAAATTAACATCAAATAAATCATATCAAAAAATCAAGGTAGATCATACTTTGTAAAAACCTTTAGAGTAAATTCATTACATACACAATTAATGGGGTGGGTGTCAAGTCAAGGTTCACTATTCTATAGCTAGACATGGCACCATGAACAACATGGGTAACTACTAGTGTGCATTGGTAATATCATGATAATTAATATAGGGCTAGAATTAACAAATAGTTAGCCAAACTAATCGAAATAATTGGAAAAACACTCCTTACTGTAACCAAACCAAGCATAGATCTAACTCCCACATTGGTCGTAACTATTATACATTATTAACTTAGTAAGTGATAAACCCAATATTGTATTGGTAGTAGAAAATACATACCCAAATAATTCTAGATAATAGTTAAAAGTTGAATAAGTGAAAAATTTAGGTTATCAACTTTAATGTATTATTTTATTTGTAATTAGGTTTCAAAACATATGTTTTACTTTATGTAAAATATATATTTTTGTTTTTCCTTATAATCTAAGATTCCACTAAATCCTCAAAAATTTGGGGAAACATTGTGAACAAACATATTTTTGAAATGAACTAGTTTTTTTAAATCAAATTATAATTAATATTTTTTGTGTAAAATAAACAACGTCTATGAATTTATTAAAAAATAATTGAAGATTTTCAAGACAAGGTATTTAGTTTGGGTTGAGACCCAAATAATAAAACCCAATATGTTTAGGTATTATATCATTGTTTTCCACTTGAAACCAACATCGGTGTCACTGTACCAACAATGAAACTATAAACTCAAGTTATGTATGGATTATTGACTTATAAGTCATGTTGTCTAAAGTGAAAATCAATTATGTAATAAATAATATAACATAAAATCACAATAATGAATGCTTCTATTTAAATGTGGTAAGATTACCATTAATCCCAAAATTACATTTTTCAATTTAAATCATATCTAAATGATGTGAAATGTTTTCTAGAAACATTCATATTTACCTTTGTCACAAATCAATTAGTGGTATTTTTTCACAGTGGTTTTTAATCTATGAAACTTTAAACCACCGCAAATATTACATGGTAGGTTTTTCTAATTTTTTAAAATTTATTCAATAAATTTTTTATTTCATTATATTTTTATTTTTTATTTTTTATTATATAATTACCTTTCAATTTACATTATCATGTAGAAATTAAGCATATATATGTGTTGGGTGAGATTTAAACCACTTACCTCTTGATTATTCTGCATAGACATTACCACCCCATCATGTTTATCAATTGGCGAGTAAAATGTCATCGATATACTTATATATACAGATTAATATATATATATATATATATTTAAACATAATAAAGGATAAATAAATGATAAATTTTATCTGATAAATGAAAAATAATAATTAAATGAGAAGTATATAATAAATAATAAAAATTTATAAATTATAAATAATAAAGAATAAATAAATAATAAATAACACATCAATAAATAATCAAAAAATAATAAATAACAAATAATAATAATAAATAAATAAATAAGTAATAAATAATGAGTAAAAATAAATAAAAAAAATAAATAAATAATAAATAAAGACCACATAAAAAATAAAAAAACCAATGATAAAGAATAAATAATAACTAAATATATAAAACTAAATAATTAATATGTAATATGTAATAAGTAATAAATATGAATAAATAAAAAATCAATAAGATATAATAAGTAAGAAATCAATAATAAATGATAAATTTATATTAAATTAATAATAAACAGAAATAAAAATAAAAAACAAATAATAATTATTATTATTAATTAATAAATACTAAATAATATATAATTAATAAATAATAAATAATAAATTACTAATAAATTATTAATAAACACACACATATATAAATATATATAAATATATAAATATATATAAATGCATAACATATATAAATATATAAAACCATTAGGGAACCCCACTGTCCTAGTTTTGTAATCCCCTCCCCTACAAGTTTCTTCTATACCCTTGTGGTAACTTGAATGAACATCCCCTCCATCTCACTAATTCAACCATTTTGGGATAAAATTCGATGGAGATGTTCTGGTGGTAGTTGCGGTCCATGAATCTTCATTGAATACTTATCCCATTCCAATTTCCAACTGGGGTTGATTGATTATCTTCCTTGGGTTCACTTTTCTGCCCTTTCTGCCAAACTAGTCTCAAATCCTCCATTCTCTAACATGGAATTGATGGTGTTTGTGAATATTTCACATTGTTTTTTAGTGATAAATGTTGATGGTGTCACTAGATTTACTCTTCATAGATCCATGTTCCTTTTCCATTTCTATTATCGTTGTGTGTTTCAAGAAGGATGATGTAGGGTGGACGGTGATGGAACATGTCCATGCTAGTGCTAGGGTGTAGAGATGGGCCTAGTTTAGTGACATGAATAAAGATTGATGGATGACAGAGGGGGTTTAACCAGATTTCTAGGTGCATGTAATAGATTATATCATCATTCATTGGCAATTAGAATAGATTTTGGATGTTGGTGGTTTCTTGGATGATGGTGGATTTCATGTTAGATGATGTCAATGTCTTGTTATGTGGATGAAGAAATAGCTGTGGTTTTCTAGTATAAGTAAAATGGTTTATCCATCCCAACCTATGAAATAGAATTATTTTCATCATTATTATTTTTCTTCACAATGGAGGTGATATTCTGGAGGCCGTCAGTAGTCAACGGTTTCAGGTGTGGTTTCTTTGGAAACAACACTATGTTTTTGAGATATTTTTTTGTTGGGTTGTAGTTGTCTTTTCAGGAACAATAATTGGCCTCATTACATTTGGCAGGTAGTAAAATATCTCACATGTTTCACTAGGTGGGAATCCTCAAAAGAGGGATCAATGTGATAAGTCCCGTCATTTATCCATTGGTCCTCGTATCTTTTTGGATGGATGTGAGCTTTTACATTGACTATCTTTACAATTATATTATTATCATTTTTCATTGGATTAGTTTGAAAGTGTTGTATGTTCCTCACATGAATTATTGGGTGGGTGGATCGAAAGAGAGATAGGTGTGTTGGAACCTATCATTTAATCATTCCCCTTGCATCAATGTGTTTAAAAGGGGATCTCTTCCACATTATGTGGGTTTGGTACGGTGCAATATCATAGCATTAGGTGATTCATCATCATCAACTGATTTCATTATTGTATTTCTAGTGATGAGACATTTTTTAGTGATTTGTATGATGTTTTTTTCCCTTATGAAACTCAGGACTATGATATCTCCTTACATTAATTTTTCATTGAGGAATATTTTCCTATGTTCCATGTTATGAGTTCCCTATTTACCTTGTTTTCAAAAGGGGTTATGTTTTTTTATGTTCAATAAAGGGGTGTTTAACTACAACCATACAAAATTTAAAAACATAAAAATATAAAAAATAATTATAAATAATTATAAATAATAAATAAATATTCCTAAATAAAAATAAATATTATATGATCCCATCCCTTTCCAAGTACATCACTCTTTGAGTTTTTCACTAATCCTCTTTTGTTGGTATTTCATTCATCTTTGAACATTGCTGGTGGGGTTCTTTTTGAGGATGGAGATTTTTTGATGGGGAAATGACCTAATGTTCCCTGATGTATATTTCTTCTTGAATTTATGGAGTTTGAATAGAAAATTGTCAAAAGGGTTTATAAGGGTTCTCCATGAGTTTGTAAGGCCTCATAGTTGGTTTTTGATTATCTAAAAAACATAGATGAGACTTGTTTGTTGGACATCTACACCCTGGGAAACTATTACACAATGTGTAAATATTTCTTGGAAGAAATAATGAATCGGTTCATGTCATGAACTAGTTACACACCATGAAACAATTACACAACATGTAAATGTTTCTATGTAGGCGTTATGACCTGGTTCAAGGTGTGAACTTGTTACACACCACGAAACTATTACACAACATGTAAATGTTTCTACACAGACATCGTGAACAAGTTAAGGGAGTGAACTAGTGACATGATAAGAAACTATTACATGAATTGTAATATTTTATTGAGGTTGTTTCAACCTGAGGTGATGTGTTTTTTAGTGTAACTCAAAATTTGTGAAATACATGTCATAAAATAATTACACACCATAAATTTCTTTGGAACAACATTTTTAAGGCCACAATGTTTATTTGATTCATTCCTCACCATAAGAACCCTTCTATCTCCGGCCATAATGATACTATAATAGTTTTTAGAGACTTTATTTCTTTCTTATATGTCTCAATCAAGCATTTAATACCTATTGAGTTGGTTTCTTAGGATTTCCCCAATATTCATATTATTTTCTAATTTAGCAGCGAAATCTCTTGACCATGGTTATTCTAGGTTTTGATCTTCATATATCATGATATAGGTTTCTTCATGGGATATTATCCTTTATTTATTTTAGAATTACCTATTAGAAGCATAGTTTTATTTCCTAATAAAGTTTTGTGGTCAAGAATAAAACATTATGGTCTATTTCCAATTTCAAAAAAATGTGAAATAATGTGTGATTTCACCAATGTAACATGCATGGAAATTAAATAAATGATGGGTGATTATAATCATGTGTTTGAACTACTCCTTTGATCCCTTCAGACCATATGGCACCGAGACATGGCATACAGCTACCAGTAGGGTGAGCCTACCCTTAAACAATAATGATTTTTTACAATGGTTTAAAATATGTTTTAGCATAAAATTATACTTCATGTAATTTCCTGTCATAGATTCATCATGAAATATGGTTCAATTAATAAGTTAAATGGTTAGTGATGATTTTATAATAATTGGGGGTTAAAACTATCATGATAACGTGTAAATAACAACTTGATAAATTAAAGTTGTAATTTAATGATAAATATGTAATTGGATGAATAAACCCTTGTGTCTTATGATTTTATACATCTCTTTCTTGTTTATATATCTTGTGATATGATTTAGGTTGAAATACTTATAGGTATAGGACAATTTATTCCAAAATGCTTATATAACCGTCTTGGCCCAATTATAATGAAATTCTTATATAAAGTGATTGGTCAAATTATGGTAAAATACATATATAAAGGTCTTGGCCTAGTTGTGATGTATTTCTTGTAGGCATTGGCATGGTTATATTGAAATACTTAAATAGAGGTCTTGATCTGGTAATTCTATATATCTTATAGATCTTGACCCAGTTATGTGATTATGCCATGGTTTTTTTGTCAGAATTGTCATGGTTTTACAATAACATCATATATATTTTATCATGGTTTCAAATTAGGTTGATAGTTGTATTTTATTAATTGATTAATTAATAAAAAAATTATTACTTTATTGCATTCCCTTATTAATAGATTGGTTTTGTTAACACATATTGGTGGTGTTCTTCTGTGATGTACTCATACCCTATTCAGGACACCATTTGTTTCCCAAGAAGATTACATGGATTCATGTTTGGATAAGGGATAGAGACCTTGTTTTTAATTGTTGGTTACTTGATGGGCTTATGCATAGAGACGAGACTAACATGGGGTTTAGGACCGAGGTGTTTTGAGTTTCTTTGCATCATCAGAGACTTTTATCTTTATTAATTTCAGTTTTAAAATTAAATACATTCCATTATATCATTAAATTATGATTAAATTATCATTTAGTTATTATTAAAATATTTTATTTATATTTAATATTTTATTTACTTTGTTTATCCTTTAACATTCAATTTTATCTTTTATTGGACTCTTTATTTCAATTAACATGATATGTGTTTATTTTCCATGTATTGCAACTCTTTATTAGGGGTTATAGTCTCCCAAATATTCTATTTACGCCCTAAATTCTATTTGGTAGCCTCTCGATACGGGGAGGTGTACATAAGGTCTAGTATCCAACCTGATTTGGCCACCTGGGAGAGTTCTAGATTATGGGATTTTAGAAAGTGGTATCATAGTATCATGTTGTTATTTTCTATTTCATTAATATTTTTTAATGGTAGAAAGGAGACCAGGATGTGTCGGGATTTTTTAATGATTTTTCGCATTGGAATATCAAACTCATATATAGGGAAATATTTTAGAACCCTTGGAAGTGATTATTTTACATGATATTTTCTTATTACAGTTGATGTTATTTCACCATGGGAGATTCACGTATCATGTAATGTTATTTTTTATTGATATGTATACTCCCTGACTTGTATGAAACAACATGAGTAAGCATGAATCATGATAAAAACATAGGTATATATATTGAAATGGATTTTCCATTATTGTGACAAAATTATTAAATGTGATATATTTTTTTATATGAACTGTGAAATGAGATTCATATTATATCTAATAAATGAAATTAAAGAACTATTAGGGAATAGTAATTAAATAGGTAAAACATGTTCAAAGGTACCATGATACAATGGTTTCCTATTGTAGTCACATGATTATTTTGATCTTATTATTATCCAATGTTATAAGGACTGAATTTTTTTTATAGAGAAAATGTCTCCTCATAATCTTCAAATGGAGTGTTAGGATATCAGAAATCAACACATTTCTAATAGAACTGATCCAGAGCTTCCTATAGATCATGATGTTCAGATGGATGTATAGCTTTGCAAAAGCTTCATGATAGTATTGTAATCCAGGGAATTGGAGACTGTTTTCATTGTACGTGTAATGTCTGAGCTGACAAGGGGGTTTGGGTTGTAGAATTTTCCTATTTCCATCGAGGGGGGAGGCCCCTAGGTATCCCATTTCTTGATTTATTAAGACTATATGGTCTCTAAGAACCCCAAGACCCTCAAAAATATGATAGTGAATCTTTCTACATACATTCTTTGTGAACCTACCAAGCTTTGGTGGGATATTCTTGATAAAGATAGACAACAATAGGGATTATCCTAGAAAGAAATCAAGGAAATATTTTTTCAGATCACATGCATAAAGGACTTATTTAAATAATTTTTTCTTCACAAGGTTTCTTCTTCCCCAAATGTGGAACCACCATTGATAAAGCTTCGAATTCCTGGAATATTTGATTTCATACCCTTTTAAACCATTTCATTTTTTTAATTCATTAATGGGGTGAATTAAAACCCTATGGTATCAATTTGTACTTGAATAGCATATTAACTTGGATGTTTTAAATATGGGTTTTAAAGGCATTGATTTTGGATATTGAAGTAGCCAAATTATTTCACCTATTTTGTTGAAAAAATTCATAGATTCTAAGATATCTCAAAACTCCTTTGTATGAGATTGGAAATCCTCCAATGATCAAATTGGATCTCATCTTCATGTTCAATGAACTCTTTATGTCTGGTCTGTGATGCCTATGTTGGGTATTTTGTCCATTATTATTTTATTTTATTCAGCTTATTAAATTTATTTAATAATTCTTAATAATGGACAAATGGGTTTATTTAAAAAAAATATGATAACACTAGATTTATTAAGGGGTAATTCCAATAAATTATCAAAGGATAATTTATAAAAATTATCAAATGTTATTGTTCAATTTTAAGAATTACTATTGTGGAAAATTATCAAAATATAATTGTGTAATTTTAAAAAATAAAAAATTTGTAAAATTATAATATAATAATTGACCAATGTTAAGGAAATATAATGGTGGAAAATTATCAAATGAAAATTGAGAAATTTTAATAAAATATATTTGTCAAGCATTTTAAAATTTTAATTTTAAAAAATAATGAGAGCATAATTACGTGAGATTATCTAAGATAATGTGATAACATTATCAACATTCATTTTAAAAATATTTTCAAACAATAATTATCCAAATATAATTAAATTAAACTATCAAGGGTATTTTATTTAAAAATTATGAAAATATATTTTTTGAAAAATTATCAATGAATAATGAATGAATAATTATCAAAATAGAATTAATGTAAATTATCATGTGTAATTTATTATAAATTATCAAGAGATGATTGTAAAAGAATAATTCATGAGAAGTTATGAAAAAATAATTATAAAAGGATAATTTGTGAGAAAATAACAAAAGATAATTATAAAAATATGATTTATGAGAAATTATAAAAATATAATTATTAAGGGTTAATTTATGAGAAATTATAAAAAATATGACGCCCCGACCCCGGTAGCCCGGTGTCGGTGCTTCATGTATGGTGTGCAATTTATTTCTCACAAATGAAACAAATAAGTCACACATCATAACCCATCAGGAGGAACTTTCTGGTTTAGATCCTGGATAATCAGAGACAACAGCTTTGCTTCTTTACTTTCTGAGCTAGGAACAAGCATCCAAGTCTAAGAAAGGCTCTATCAACCTGTAAAAATTTAACATAAAACATAGGGTGAGCATTGAAATACTCAGTAAGGGGTTTTTGAAAATACTTAAATACAACTTTTGAAAACTACGTTGAAAAAGAATACTTTTCCATACTTAGAAAGTTTAAAAAGAAAAACTTCAAGACTAAACAAAGGTTGATATATCAGAGTTAAAGTACTTCATACGTATGCACTAAAACACTTAGCGTCAACTCACTTAGTAAACAAGATAATCATAATAATAAAAAGGCATGGGTTGCATGAAGTAAAGTGTCCATAAACAAGAAAGGTGTGCATGAACAACAAGGGGTAAACATTATCAGAGTCGCGCACAAGCGCATTATCTAAAAAAAACACATCATGACAAGATAAAAGTAATGCAACATTTGTAATAAAAATCCTGAGAAGAAACTGAACATGCATCAACATTTCCATATCATATGTCTTGTATATTTTCTTTAAAACTGATACTCATAGGTAAGGTTCTATAACCAAGGATATCCCTCTAATCGAAATAATCACTAGGTTGGTCATAATCAAAGAAATGTATGCTGAAGGACTCATGAACTCTGTGTCAAGGCCTTGTGCCATGACCTAAGGGTAAAAACCCAATCTGACTGTCTCGAGAACTATCGATGCATCGAGGAGCTTACTTTTACCGGTCTCCAACCCGGAGGGCTTACTTTAACCAGTCCCCAACCTGGAGGGTTTTCTTCTTACCGGACCCCATTCCGGGTAGTCCCATACATTTCTCACATGATGATAGGGTCAGATATTCAAGGTGTCCCATACCACTTTGAATATTTAATTTTCATTTCATATTACCCAAGGTGACCCATACCACTTCGGGTAATACCATTTTCATTTCTCATTACCCAAGGTGTCCCATACCACTTTGGGTAATTTTAGTTCTTAGTTCATTATCATGTTGAGTCATATGCATGAACAATATGAATAAGGTAATAATTACATAAATGGTTTACAAATGCATGATATGACAGATAAACTTGAAAATATGGAATAAATGAAGGCATGGTTAAGCAAGCATACTATGTGTGTAGAACAATTATTTAAGCACATAAAATGATGAATGTGTGAGACTTGCTCCCAAGGTTTATTAAATGATGAGTTTCTAAAATACTAGTACATGAAATTGAACTACTTGGCATTAACTATTGTACTTCACAGGTCATATTTCTTGCAACAAATCTCCATCCGCTAAAAATTACTGCGACATGCTTGGTATAAAAATAATAAACACTTGCAATCTTTAAAAATCCGACACTTGGAAATAAGCCACTTTAAAAATAATACCTTTCATTAATTATTCTTCTTCTCTGGTCATAGAATTTGATGTTACACTCTGCCCGCTAAAAATCATTGCAACGAGTTTGGTATAAAAATAATAGTGGATTTCAACATATTAACATAACCCTTAAATCTATATCCTTTTAGAATGAGATTAAAACAGGCATAAGAATATCCTTAAAAAAATACACATGTCAGTTCAAGGGTGACATTAAACAAGTTCATTGGTGTATACTTAGACCCAAAAATATAAAACAGCATAGGCAAGCGCTAAAACCCTACATGCATAGAAATATTAAGAACCATTTCTTGAAACTAGGGTTTTCAGATATTAATCGTAAAAACACACACATAGATAAGGATATATATATATTCACAAATTATATATATAGGTTCCCTCAGAATTTGAACATGGAACACTTAGAATCTTAATACCACTAACTACTGGTTAGTTTGAAATTCAAAACCTCATGGGGGTTTAAATGTTCATGTAACTATAAATACAATATATATAAAAACTTTGTTATTATCTATAACATAAATGTACTTAAACCAAAGTCCAAGTTCGCATAAAAAATATCTTTCAAAGATAAGTGTTCATTTCATAAAAATCAAAACCAATTTCCATTCCAATACATATCCTTATATAAATATATAGTTATATATATATGCAGCTTACATAAAACCATATATGCTACGAATTGACTTAGAAATACCCTTTCAAAAGTATAATTCTTAGTGAAAAGATATCGAACAATCTTTGGTACCCTAAAGATTATTGGGATTGAGTTATGTATATACATATGTATATATTTATATGTATATATCTTCGAAACCATAAAAACACTATACACTTGAGTTTTAGGTTTGTAAGAAAAATAAAGGATTGTTAAAACAAACTCAAAAGTGTTATCCCCTTTATATCATGAAGGAAACACCCCTTGAAAAAAAATTGTTCAAAACCGAAGAGTGCGAGTTGTATATACATATATATATATATATATTGTATATTTTGTGGGTATAATAGTATAGGTTTCCATAAAACATGAAAACACCCTTAGAGGAGAGTGATATTCTTAACCCGTGAGGTTTGCATGTTGTATATGTGCATATAACATTAATTTGGATATGTATATACGTATTTACATATATATATACCGAGTATATATAGTGTTTTACCTAAAACTGAAAAAAACACCAAAACACCCTTGGTGTTTTCTGGGTAGTAGAACGGTTAGCATATATATATATATATTCCTTTAACTATTAGGCGTATATATATATACTCATGTATATAGAACATGAACCGGGAAGAAATGTGAGGGGGAAAAAAACACAGCCGTGGCACCCTTACCGCTCAAGAGAGGAGCTCGCCGGAGGTTTGCTGGGTGGCCGGAGAACCAAGAGAGGCTTGGTGGCCGGTGGTGGCGAGGCGACGGCGAGGCAGGTGCGAGTTGGCTTCGGAGGTCCCGTTTTCACACTGGTTTCTCAGTTCTTAAAGGAAGATGATCCAGGGGTTAGGCCGATCCTAAGGCGTCCTAGGTAGGTGGGGTGTGAGAGGGTCACCGTGAGCAGTGGTGAAGGAGGCGTCTCGGGAAAACAACCAGCTGGTTCGCGCGTCCCTGGCGTGAGGTTGAAGAAGATGGTTTTGCGGAAAAAGGAAAAAAACAACGGAGGAGATCCGTCTCGGGAGTAATCGGATGGACGTAAAGAAACGAGTGTTTCTAAAACACATCAACGGCCAAGATCTTCCCAGACGAGATCGGACGGAGGAGGACGGTTGCATGGCCAGCAATTTCTTCGCCGAACAGGAACAACGCGTTTTTAAAAAAAAACAGATTACTTTTGAATGGAAAAAGGTATGTAACATTAAAAATGAATTTTACACAATTTAACACAAATATTTAAATTAGAGATTCCAAATTAAAAATCCCATTTTAGATTATGTAAAATACCACATAAATCTTATAAATTTTATAATTATAATACTAAACTTTTATTAGGGACTTATATATTTAGAAATCAAAAATCCAATTTATAACTTACTTCACTTGTTTATTTATAAAATTATGTTTAAAAGACCCGTAGTTTTTCTCTAATTCAAAACACATAATTTTAGAGATCCGGAAAGATACATTTTTTTCCAATTATTGCAGATACCGCTGTAGACTTGATGTTCGACCAAGTTTTCTATCATATAAATATCTTCTTGATCAAAATAGATCCATTTGCAATAATATTTTATTTTTAATACTTGAAGATATAATTCTAATATTTTGTATAAAAGAAAATGAAATACCATAATATTATAAAAGCGTTTATAAAGAAAAAAAATATAAAAAAAAATGATCTTTATCCCTTAGAACCCAACGGTCCAAAAAAACGGTCATATTCCCTTTTAGAGGTCCATTATAAAAGCAAGGGGTAGGTTGTGTTATATTTTCAAAACACCGGACCCTTGGCGGATGGCTCTTCTCATACCTCTGGTGCTGAGTGAATGCGCGGTGATTCTGGCGGTTATACTTTTCACACTGTTGGATCCTGAAGATGACGAATATCCGATTGCCCGTGTTGTGGTTCTTTGTAGTCTTGTTGTGGCCGTGTTAGGTCTTGTGCAGGGTACTTTCAATTAGATGGGTCTTGTTGTAATGTATCTTTTAAATATATAACAGTTTATCGTATTCTTCATGTTTGATTTCTACTCGAATTCTTTATCAGCACACAAACCATAAAAAGGAATAACCAAGAGACATCATTAACAAGCACAACATTGCTTACTTGAACCAGTTTATAAAACCTGGGACGTTACATTATCCCCCTCTTAAAAGAATTGCGTCCCCGCAATTCGATCGGCGTACAAACACTGACTTACTCACACAGCTTCTCTGTCACCCTCGGTGGTGTCCCTTTACCTCCAAGGCCCATGGAAGAAGTTACTATTCAACTCAATCCCCAGGGCTGAACAGAGCTTGTGGGTCTCCTCTTCCCAAATACATTTTTGGCAAAGTGGATCGTGGTTGAATCCAAGCTCTCGCTTGATGCAGGTAGTCTTCCAGAGATGGGAACGAGTGACATCAAGCTTCGAGACATATTCTTGGATTTTGTTCCTAAAGATCTCTCGAACCATTTCATAATTGAAGGATTCTAGGAAAGATCCAAAATCACAGAGCTCCCCAAGTATGCTGAAGCACAGGATTTGGTACATAAAGACTGCGCGGAAGTCCAACTGCTTTGCAGCTTCTCCAAATGCTGGGAAGGCCAACCATTTATTGTTCATGGTGAACCACAGGAAGAGTCCCTCATAGTACTTCCCTTTCTTTTTATAATTATCAAACAGCGCACTAGCCATTAGGTTATACACAACTTCTGACCCTCGGAATATTCGAAGGACATTCGAGATTTTCGATATTTCATAGAGGGTTTTGCACGTGAGTCGTAAGTTAACAAAAGGTTGGTAACATGTTGAGCAGGATTTTGCTACAATAGTCTCTATGATTTCTGTAGGGAGAGTCAAGAGTCTAGGCGTGGTTCGCTGTCTTTCCATCTGAAAATTTTAAGAACAAACCCTACATAGTAAAACATTATTAATGTTTTTGTGTTGTCCTAATTTTCCAAGGTTGCCTAAACCATTCCTCTGATACCAACTATGACGCCCCGACCCCGGTAGCCCGGTGTCGGTGCTTCATGTATGGTGTGCAATTTATTTCTCACAAATGAAACAAATAAGTCACACATCATAACCCATCAGGAGGAACTTTCTGGTTTAGATCCGGGATAATCAGAGACAACAGCTTTGCTTCTTTACTTTCTGAGCTAGGAACAAGCATCCAAGTCTAAGAAAGTCTCTATCAACCTGTAAAAATTTAACATAAAACATAGGGTGAGCATTGAAATATTCAGTAAGGGGTTTTTGAAAATACTTAAATACAGCTTTTGAAAACTACGTTGAAAAAGAATACTTTTCCATACTTAGAAAGTTTAAAAAGAAAAACTTCAAGACTAAACAAAGGTTGATATATCAGAGTTAAAGTACTTCATACGTATGCACTAAAACACTTAGCGTCAACTCACTTAGTAAACAAGATAAGCATAATAATAAAAAGGCATGGGTTGCATGAAGTAAAGTGTCCATAAACAAGAAAGGTGTGCATGAACAACAATGGGTAAACATTATCAGAGTCGCGCACAAGCGCATTATCTAAAAAAAACACATCATGACAAGATAAAAGTAATGCAACATTTGTAATAAAAATCCTGAGAAGAAACTGAACATGCATCAACATTTCCATATCATATGTCTTGTATATTTTCTTTAAAACTGATACTCATAGGTAAGGTTCTATAACCAAGGATATCCCTCTAATCGGAATAATCACTAGGTTGGTCATAATCAAAGAAATGTATGCTGAAGGACTCATGAACTCTGTGTCAAGGCCTTGTGCCATGACCTAAGGGTAAAAACCCAATCTGACTGTCTCGAGAACTATCGATGCATCGAGGAGCTTACTTTTACCGGTCTCCAACCCGGAGGGCTTACTTTAACCAGTCCCCAACCTGGAGGGTTTTCTTCTTACCGGACCCCATTCCGGGTAGTCCCATACATTTCTCACATGATGATAGGGTCAGATATTCAAGGTGTCCCATACCACTTTGAATATTTAATTTTCATTTCATATTACCCAAGGTGACCCATACCACTTTGGGTAATACCATTTTCATTTCTCATTACCCAAGGTGTCCCATACCACTTTGGGTAATTTTAGTTCTTAGTTCATTATCATGTTGAGTCATATGCATGAACAATATGAATAAGGTAATAATTACATAAATGGTTTACAAATGCATGATATGACAGATAAACTTGAAAATATGGAATAAATGAAGGCATGGTTAAGCAAGCATACTATGTGTGTAGAACAATTATTTAAGCACATAAAATGATGAATGTGTGAGACTTGCTCCCAAGGTTTATTAAATGATGAGTTTCTAAAATACTAGTACATGAAATTGAACTACTTGGCATTAACTATTGTACTTCACAGGTCATAGTTCTTGCAACAAATCTCCATCCGCTAAAAATTACTGCGACATGCTTGGTATAAAAATAATAAACACTTGCAATCTTTAAAAATCCGACACTTGGAAATAAGCCACTTTAAAAATAATACCTTTCATTAATTATTCTTCTTCTCTGGTAATAGAATTTGATGTTACACTCTGCCCGCTAAAAATCATTGCAACGAGTTTGGTATAAAAATAATAGAGGATTTCAACATATTAACATAACCCTTAAATCTATATCCTTTTAGAATGAGATTAAAACAGGCATAAGAATATCCTTAAAAAAATACACATGTCAGTTCAAGGGTGACATTAAACAAGTTCATTGGTGTATACTTAGACCCAAAAATATAAAACAGCATAGGCAAGCGCTAAAACCCTACATGCATAGAAATATTAAGAACCATTTCTTGAAACTAGGGTTTTCAGATATTAATCGTAAAAACACACACATAGATAAGGATATATATATATATTCACAAATTATATATATAGGTTCCCTCAGAATTTGAACATGGAACACTTAGAATCTTAATACCACTAACTACTGGTTAGTTTGAAATTCAAAACCTCATGGGGGTTTAAATGTTCATGTAACTATAAATACAATATATATAAAAACTTTGTTATTATCTATAACATAAATGTACTTAAACCAAAGTCCAAGTTCGCATAAAAAATATCTTTCAAAGATAAGTGTTCATTTCATAAAAATCAAAACCAATTTCCATTCCAATACATAACCTTATATAAATATATAGTTATATATATATGCAGCTTACATAAAACCATATATGCTACGAATTGACTTAGAAATACCCTTTCAAAAGTATAATTCTTAGTGAAAAGATATCGAACAATCTTTGGTACCCTAAAGATTATTGGGATTGAGTTATGTATATACATATGTATATATTTATATGTATATATCTTCAAAACCATAAAAACACTATACACTTGAGTTTTAGGTTTGTAAGAAAAATAAAGGATTGTTAAAACAAACTCAAAAGTGTTATCCCCTTTATATCATGAAGGAAACACCCCTTGAAAAAAAATTGTTCAAAACCGAAGAGTGCGAGTTGTATATACATATATATATATATATTGTATATTTTGTGGGTATAATAGTATAGGTTTCCATAAAACATGAAAACACCCTTAGAGGAGAGTGCTATTCTTAACCCGTGAGGTTTACATGTTGTATATGTGAATATAACATTAATTTGGATATATATATACGTATTTACATATATATATACCGAGTATATATAGTGTTTTACCTAAAACCGAAAAAAACACCAAAACACCCTTGGTGTTTTCTGGGTAGTAGAACGGTTAGCATATATATATATATTACTTTAACTATTAGGCGTATATATATATACTCATGTATATAGAACATGAACTGGGAAGAAATGTGTGGGGGGAAAAAACACAGCCGTGGCACCCTTACCGCTCAAGAGAGGAGCTCGCCGGAGGTTTGCTGGGTGGCCGGAGAACCAAGAGAGGCTTGGTGGCCGGTGGTGGCGAGGCGACGGCGAGGCAGGTGCGAGTTGGCTTCGGAGGTCCCGTTTTCACACTGGTTTCTCAGTTCTTAAAGGAAGATGATCCAGGGGTTAGGCCGATCCTAAGGCGTCCTAGGTATGTGGGGTGTGCGAGGGTCACCGTGAGCAGTGGTGAAGGAGGCGTCTCGGGCAAACAACCAGCTGGTTCGCGGGTCCCTGGCGCGAGGTTGAAGAAGATGGTTTTGCGGAAAAAGGAAAAAAAACAACGGAGGAGATCCGTCTCGGGAGTAATCGGATGGACGTGGAGAAACGAGTGTTTCTAAAACACATCAACGGCCAAGATCTTCCCAGATGAGATCGGACAGAGGAGGACGGTTGCATGGCCAGCAATTTCTTCACCGAACAGGAACAACGCGTTTTTAAAAAAAAAACAGATTACTTTTGAATGGAAAAAGGTATGTAACATTAAAAATGAATTTTACACAATTTAACACAAATATTTAAATTAGAGATTCCAAATTAAAAATCCCATTTTAGATTATGTAAAATACCACATAAATCTCATAAATTTTATAATTATAATACTAAACTTTTATTAGGGACTTATATATTTAGAAATCAAAAATCCAATTTATAACTTACTTCACTTGTTTATTTATAAAATTATGTTTAAAATACCCGTAGTTTTTCTCTAATTCAAAACACATAATTTTAGAGATCCGGAAAGATACATTTTTTTCCAGTTATTGAAGATACCGCTGTAGACTTGATGTTCGACCAAGTTTTCTATCATATAAATATCTTCTTGATCAAAATAGATCCATTTGCAATAATATTTTATTTTTAATACTTGAAGATATAATTCTAATATTTTGTATAAAAGAAAATGAAATACCATAATATTATAAAAGCGTTTATAAAGAAAAAAAATATAAAAAAATGCTCTTTATCCCTTAGAAACCAACGGTCCAAAAAAAAAACGGTCATATTCCCTTTTAGAGGTCCATTATAAAAGCAAGGGGTAGGTTGTGTTATATTTTCCAAACACCGGACCCTTGGCGGATGGCTCTTCTCATACCTCTGGTGCTGAGTGCGTGCGCGGTGATTCTGGCGGTTATACTTTTCACATTGTTGGATCCAGAAGATGACGACTATCCGATTGCCCGTGTTGTGGTTCTTTGTAGTCTTGTTGTGGCCGTGTTAGGTCTTGTGCAGGGTACTTTCAATTAGATGGGTCTTGTTGTAATGTATCTTTTAAATATATAACAGTTTATCGTATTCTTCATGTTTGATTTCTACTCGAATTCTTTATCAGCACACAAACCATAAAAAGGAATAACCAAGAGACATCATTAACAAGCACAACATTGCTTACTTGAACCAGTTTATAAAACCTGGGACGTTACAAAAAAAGATAATTATAAATGGGTAATTTATGATAAATTATCAAAATATATTTATAAAAAGATAATTTATATGTAATTATCAAAATATAACTACAAAAGGATAATTTATGGGAAGTTATTAAGAGATAATTATAAATGGATAATTTATAATAAATTATCAAGATATAATTACAAATGGATAATTTAAGGTAAATTATGAAAAGATAATTACTATTTAGGAGAATATTTTGAGTCCATGATTTTACCTAAAGTATAATTTTGAAATTATTGAGGATACATAAAATTTCATTGCATGTAATATTTGAATAAAAATTTTAAAATTATCCAAGAGAGAGAAATTCTATTTGCATGTGATATTTGATTTAGTTTTAAAATGAAATAGTTTGTTTTTGTTTTTCAGAACCTAGGGGAACCTCAATAATTGATGTGTCAATGTTTATGATAAGAAGTTCATGAAGAGATGTTCTAAAATGTTGAGGTTTCCACTATAGGTATTGAACCACACAGGGTGGTTACTCTTTTCCATTGATGTCAATGACGTTTGATATAAAAATTCCCTTACCATTTTAGGCCATGTATATATTGTTATCATGATATGTTATTTATGTTTGAATAACCCATGCTTGTAATATGATGCACGTGGGTGCGTGTGAATCCATGAGGCTTTCTTGATTGATATATTATGATTATTCATGTTAATGTTCTTTAGACCGTGTTGTGTTCATCACATGAGTGTATGTATGGATTTTCTCAAACTCAGGACATGTTATGTATTATTACACTATTGACATTTGATATGGTTGGAATTTTATATGTTGTTATGTTATCCATGGTACCAAAGTGACAGGTATGCTCTCCATGGATCAGTATCCCTAAAGGGGGAGCATGCTCAGAAGTTTCATGTGACATGATGACAATACCAAGATGGATAACAGGGCATGATGGAATAGGGTGACTTGACCTGGGATCATCCCAATAATGAGTGATTAGACCTATATGTGATGATTGTTAGACATGATGATCATGATTGGTCTAAACTATGTGGAAATAGTGTGGCATGATGGTCTATGTCAACAGACATAGAGATATTTTTGGGGCATGATGACCTAGTGTGTTTTAGCCTAAAGTCTTTGGGAATATATAGTTATTGAGTAGCTTGAGGTTGGCTCTGATTTTGAGGCATTTCAATGATTTTTATGATGTTTTCTCTCATGGAATAGAAGCATGTATAACTATGGTTTTCGGTGGCTTGGTTTGTGCATGAATGCTCCCAATGATTTTTTTATGTGTAGATTTTTTTATTATAATGTTATATAGTCTTTTGAATATAAAAACATGTTACGTATTAACTGTTGGTGTCCTAATGAGTCTTTATACTCACACCATACTCGGGTATTTTCGTGTGCTTCTATATTTCATGACATAGGTTTGATAAAAGGGAGATCTCTATTGTGTGTAGTTGAGGAGTGGAACATGGAAAAATGGTTGGTTGGGGAAGACTTCAGTGGACCCAAATATGTTTATTTATTTCTTTATATGTTTATTTATATACTTCTTATCTAATGGACATTCTTTCCACATTGGGAGATATTTTCTTATATGCATGTATTTTATTTACCTTCCTCATATACTATGATTGATTATTAATTTTTTATTGATTATTATTGATCCCATGGAATTATACATAGGGTATATTCTCCCCATTGATAGTTTTAGACCATAATTACTAATTTTTAACCCCTTTGATATGGGGAGGTTCACATGAGGTCACATAGAATTCATGGTTGGACTCTGTGGTTTAGGATGGGATACTATAAAAAGGTATCAAAGGACCATGATTCACTAAAATTTTATTCTATTTTTATTTGTATGGGACCAAATAGTTAAGAGATATAATGGGTGGGACATGGGAAAAAGAACTATGATAGTTCATTTCTATTAATCTATAGTGGAACTCCAAGTTTTACTAATTTGGGGAATATATGTTGTTCTATTACCATTGATTAAATTTACCTTAGTTGATTCACATGTTTTGTGATTTATGAGATTTTGGGCTCCTTTATGCATCATGACTAGGCACATAGGTTCACATACCATATATACATGTAGTTTTGTAGAATAGTAGTTCATTAATTAAATTCCTTAATCCGTGTCATCTATTTAGGATAGTTTCAATTTTTTTGAGAAATCTCTGTTACATCATGTTTTGATATATCGTTATTGGAATTAACTAGTTGAACTAAGCATGATGTTGTTTTTGTATATGTATGTTGAATGTGACTGAAATTCATGGATAAAGACTAGTGTTAATGTTAGCAGGGGTATACATTGGGTTAAGTGAACACACTTTGGGGAACCTTATGTGATCCCATAGAGAGAATAATATTTTCTTACATCCGTAATGTTTATTAATGTTACAAAGGATTCCAATTAGATGTATTGATAGTGAAACAAGTTGTCAAGCGGGGTTAGAATTCTTCGGTGAGGGAGGATGTTTCTAAATTACAACTATATGTGTAGGATAATGAAATTTAGCATCCTCCCGCACCTTCTATGTAGTTAGAGATGAATGGTATCTTTTGAAAAAAGTCTTTCACATAGAGTCTGACCAAGGCATTGGTGTTTAGAGCTATGGTTGAACATGTCCTGAATTTTTTTCAACATTCTATATCCTACTAGGGAACCAGAGGCCCTCAAGATACTATGTAATGGATTGAAATCAAAGAGATAATCTTTTTCATAATAGAGACTTGGAAGTATTGACTAGTCAAGCAGAGATAAATCTCATGTATGGTGCATAGCCAGTTTGAAATCATCATCTTGTATGGATCCAAAGGATCTCAAGATATAATTGAATGACCTAGTGTTGGAAGATCTTGTCTACACTATAAAGTATTGGAGACATTATTTCTTTTATTAGATATTTTTTGTTTATACTGACCACAAAATCCTTTTATTATATCTTCACACAGAGTGACATAAATCTTAGATAAAGGATCCATATTGAGTATCTATAGTAGTTCTATATTGTGATGACTTATTCATCGTAGAAAAGGTAACATCATTCCATATTCTCTTACCCATAAGTCATAGGCCGGGTAGGATCTTTGTGAGAGGTCATCAGAGGAGGAGTGATCCGTCATAATAATATTGGATGATTAGAGGATGGATTCATTAGAGAATAAAGGATCTATTTCTTGTTCACCCTTTAAAGTCACATCATAACTTGTGGACCAGGAAAAGTCTTGTTTGGGGTCATACCTACAGTGTGATGTGATGAGGGAACAACTAGGTGCTGGTGACTTGATACCTGGATACTTGATGGTCAATGATGAAATAATAATGGTATATAAAAGAGTGGTATTCCAGAATTCCATCAGAGAGGATATGGTGAGTGATTACCATACATCAATATGGGTATTACATCCTATTGTGACCTAGATGAATCATGACTTCAGATGGATGTTATGGTGGCCATGGATATTGAGAGACATTGCTAGTTTTATCATCAGATGCCTAACATATTAGAGGATGATAGCTGAGCACTAACATCATATTGGGTTATTAAAAAATATAAAAACACATGTGTGTATGTTAAAGGAAATAACAATGGTTTTTTAAAGGGTTCATCTAGGACCTTATAGTGTCATGATGTTTTCTAGGAGATTGTCGACCAGTTAATGAATTTTTATCACATTTTTCTTATTGAGAGAAAAAATTAGTGGAGGAATTGGGGATTCTTTACATATGAGAGATCATACACCTACATGGAGTTCTCATAATCATGGAATAATATAGGGAAACATAGTTTACATTTTGATTTTTGGAAGGGAATGAAATAATCCCAAGGGACTTGGAAGAGATTGAGCATGATGTAACATCCTATGACTGATAATCATTTTGAGCATGCTATATGAATAATGGAGGATATTATTCTACATCACTTGATTGAATTTTGTGGATCATGGGATTATCATCAATATCTGATTGAGTTTTTATAAATGAAAAATTACATAGATTTGATTCAAATTGAACCTTTTGAGGCTCTTTATGGAAGGTTGTGTCGCTCACCACTCTGTTTTCCTAGGGTGGATAATTTAATAGTTAATGGACCCAGGTTTTTTTAAGAGGCCTTAAATAGTTTAAATCATATTGAAAAGAAGGTGACCAACACTCAAACAATACATAGATCATATAATGACCGTATAAAGAGACTTCTTGTGTTCTCATTATGTGATCATGTTTTTCTTGTGTGTGACTTATCAGTTTGGGAATAAATGTATGATGAAGCAGGGGAATCATGAATCTAGTTTTTAGTTTCATTTTAGATCATATAATGGTTGGAGATAGTGGTTTATTATCTGAAATTTCTTATGCATTATTGAGGAATGCATGATATATTCCACGTTTCTCAGATTCAAAGGCACACACATGTTCATGGGAATGTTATTGATTGCGAGGATGTTGTGTTTGAACCTGATTCATATTTATGGAGTGTTTGGTTAATATCATGGATCAGAGTGAGAATATTATAGATGAATGATGGTACCACTCATCTGAACATTGGTGGCAACATGGACAATTCTAGGAGGAGATGTGGGAATGTGAGTATAATGTTTCAGCATAGTTGACTATGTTGTTCTACAAATACCTCTAGAGATAATTATTTGGGAGGGAAATTCAATAGAAATGGATAATTATAATAACCTAAAATTTTTATTACAATTAAAACCCTCAATGAAAATTATTTATTTTTATTTTTATGTAAAGATTTAAATTTTCAATAAAAAATCAGTTAATAAATTATTTTGATGGAAATGTGTAAGGGTAAAGTTCATGTTGACACCATGGAATATTACACTAAATATTTAAAAAATTAGGAACTAAGATAGAATGATATCATGAGTCTCATAGATCCTCAGAAAAAATAGAATAAAAATATTAAATATACTATATTACGTGTGTGTGTGTTTTTCCAAAATAATTAATTATCTCCAAAACAATGGGTTATATGAGAAATTTGATTCCACTGTTATATTTGAAATGATGGGTTTACCAAAGTAATGATATAATGTTTTTGTGTGTCATGTGTTTGGTTACGTCTCATGTGAGGATAACATATTTAATATTATTATTGATATATTTCTAAAAAAATACTATCTCTCGAATGGTGCATCATATGAGAAATATGATACCACCTTTTTGTCCTGAATGTAGGGTTCAACCTATGCATGATATAATAGTTGTTCACAATGGTGGTTTGGTCACATCAAATGTGATAATATTTTTTAATATTGATTCAATTATTGTTTTGATTTTAATTAAATAAAAATAATTTTCTACAAAGGTTCTTTTTCCCCAAACATGAAAACACCATTGATGAGACATGAAATTTCTATTTTCTTTGATTTTAAGTTGTTTCGACCCATTTCATCTTTCAACACATTAATGGTGTAAATTAAAACCCTCTACCATCAATTTTCGGTTGAATCAAAAATTAAATTGGGGGTTTTAAATATGGGTTTTAACTATTTTTATTTTGGGGTTCTTAATAGCCAAATCATTTAACCTTTAGTGTTTCCCGACCCCATTAAGTATATGTGATCCGAAAACTCATTTAAATGTGATTGGAATACCTCGAATGATCAGATTGGATATTATCTTCCAGTTTGATGAGTTCCATGTGTGTGGTGTGGGACGCCTAAGGTGTGTTTCTTCTTCTTTTTTATTTTATTTATTACATTTATTTTGTAATTATAAATTATGTTAAAAAAAGGTTTGTTTAAATAAAATATGATAATATTCTAATTATCAGGCTATTATTCAAATTTATTATCAAAATATATTTTATATAAATTATTAAATTCTATTTCACAATTTTAACCCAAATAATTATAGAAAATTATCAAATTATAATTTATTAATTTTAAACAATGATAATTGTGGAAAATTATCAAATGATAATTTCAAAATTTTAAAAATATATTATTTTAGAAAATTATCAATTGAAAACACACAATTTTAAGAAAAACTATATTAAATAATTATAGAATTCTAATTACATTGAATTATCAAGGAATAATTGTATAAGATTATATAAGATAATTTTATACAATTATCAAGGGAAAATTTTAAAAATATTATCATAAGATAATTATTAAAAGATAATTTCTATGAAATTAAAAATGATAATTGTATAGAATTATAAAAACATACAAACATAAATTTATCAATGGAAATTCATATAAAATATTAGGAACACATATTTTTTTTTAAATTACCAATGGATTATTAAAAATAATTATAAAATGATAATTCATCTAAATTATCATGGGTATTTTAAAATAGATTACCAAGAGATAATTATAAAATGATAATTTACGAGAAGATATCAAAAGATAATTATAAAATTTTACTTTATAAGAAACGATCAAGAGATAATTATAAAAGGATAATTTATGAGAAATTATCAAAAGACAATTATAAATGAATAATTTATGGGAAACTATAAAAAGATAATAGTAAATGTATAATTTATGATAAATTATCAAAAGAAAATTATAAAAGGGTAATTTGTGAGAAATTCTCAAAATATGTATATAAAATAATAATTTATAAAAAACTATCAAGATATAATTATAAAATGTTAATTTTTATTAAATTTACAAGAGATAATTATAAATGGATAATTTATAAGAAATTATCAAAAGTTATTTATTCTTGAGGAGAATATTGTGACTGCATGAGTTTTCTTAAATTATAATTTTGAAATTACTTATGGGGGGAGATAATATCATCACATGTGATGTTTTAATGGAAATTAAAAAAATACAAGGGGGAGAAAGTACCATCGCATGTGATATTTTATTTCTTTTTGAAATAAAATTGATGGTTTTGCTTTTAAGGTCTCTTATTAAACCTCATGCATTGATGTGTAAAAATTTATGATAATAAGCCCACAAAGTGGTGTTCTTGACTGTTGATGTTCCCCCTGGCTATCAAAGCATACATGGTAGTTTATCCTTGCATTTGACATTAATAAATTTTTAGGTGGGATGCTCCTTACCATTTGAGGCCATGAATATGGTGTTAGCATATGTGATTTATTTTGGACTAACCCATAATTATTATGTGTGAAATTTTGATGTGTTTGGAGATATGAGGCTATCTTGATTAAGAAATTGTTATTATGCATGTTGAAGATCCATAGACCATGATGAGATTTTTCACATGTGTGTATGTATGGTTTTACACACACTTATGATATGTTATGCACGATTCCATTGTTTCATTGGGATATTCCTGGTATATGTTATACTGTTGTGTTATTAATGGTAGAAACATGATAATTAGGCATATCATGGAATGGTATCTCTAGATGGAGAGAATGTTCAGACATTGCATATGACTTTATGACAAGACTGAGATGGACAACGAGGCATGATTTCCTATTGTGGCATGACCTAGTGACATGATGATCCTAAGTGATAAGACCTGTTTGTGATGGTTGGGTTCATAAAAATCATGTGTGATTATACTTATGCGGTTACACATTCCTATTTTGGTGAAGGAAAATACAATTTTCAAACTACGCGGTATAATATAACATTTAAACATGGTAGTCTCCCGAATAGACGTGCATAAAAAATAGTTTTTTCAAGTTTAGTTATTACAATGAAAATATGATTATTGAATTTTTTGAGAAATTGAAAAAATAAATCAGTTTAAATTGATAGATAAAAACAGTTTATTAAAGATGGTTTCCATAATATTTTAGGCTAAACCCAGTGTTATTCAATCATTGTATACATGTTTACCAATTCTTATCATGTTGGTTGATAAGAGGGAGATTCCTCTATAGATTAATATCTCGTTCATTGCCCGACGGTGAGAGTAAGGGAATTTATAATCCAATCTCAATAATTCTACCCTCCATATTATGTGTTGGGTGTTGTAACGAGTCCTCTTCACCAATTAAGGCAATCTACAGTTGGGAAATCTTATTCAATAATTTACAACAGTCACCATCATCGTTTCACTCACATTTCAGTGATCACCGGACACTAACCAGCCATACCTAATATGTTATATTGTAAAAATATTAGAATAAGTTTGAGGTATATATGGATCATAGGCCAAGGTAATTGAAAAAAAACACAAACCTAGGGTAGATTCATTCAAAATTAAAAGCATAATTAACAATTGAAACTAGCTGTATAAGAAAGAGAAAATGTTTTATTCTATTTAATGTAGAATCTCATACATAGTAGTTGGTATTAACTCCCCCTTTCAGATCAATCACATGAACTAAACCTCCATATATGGGGAAGTTGAGTTGATTTGGTAGAGGGACAACATCATAGAATGATGAAAAGAAAATAAAAGTAAATTAGGGAAATAAATATCCATTAGGTCATCATCCAAAGCTTCCCTCCCCAATCAATCCTCTCTCAAACCAAATGGACGTTTACTTATTCGAAAATAAGATCTTTATAGGTGTTATAATGGTCTATTAATGGGTTTTGGGTCATAATGGCCAATCCCCATCTTTCAAATGAGTGTCCACCATTCATTTCCATAAAAAACCATTTTTGTCTCTATTTGAGTGTTAGACATCATGTATGTGATATTCACAGCATGTAATGTAGAGGACCTGACCCTAATTTCTAAAAAATTAAATGTATTAAATAGTGTAATCATGATATATAGTGAGTGAGACCACCCATTCCATGGTTTTTTCACACTATTTATTTATTTATGTCACATGTTTTGAATGGCTTACATGACATTTAATGTCGATTTCTAACATGTTTCACTCCAAATCACCTTGTTTCTTCATTTTCATTCTTTAGGTTTGGTCCTCCACTTATAACTTCATCAATGGTCATCATCAAATCATTACCTTTTAGAGCAGTGCAATGTTTTCTCTATTTACTATAGTTACATATATTTTTAATTATTAATAAAACACTGTATCCAACCAAAAAATACAAAAAAATAAAATATCAGAAATTTAATTTAATTAATTTATAAAAATTGGCCATTTTAAATACAAGAATATATGAATATAATAGTTCTATTAATTTCCCCACACCTAGAACAATATTTTACTCACGTTTGTAATCCTTACATTAATAAAAGTGTAAGAAAATGTTAGCAACTTTAGAATTCTCAAGGAATAAAATCAAATGATTTTTCATGGGTGTAAACCATTCCAGATTCACATAATATATCAATTAAACTTCATACTATTCAAACAAAATAATCAATCCAAGTAGTTTAATTATTAAAATTTATAACTAATCAGTCTTCTCCTATAATTCATCCATATATCATGATTCATTATTATCACACTTGTCAAGTCATTATTTTACTCCCAATGAATTCTTTTCTCCAATAACCCATGATACAAATTCAAGAAGAGTTATTCTTTTATCTTGGATATATGCTACTTTTCCATAGGCTCGTAAAGAAAATTATTTCTCCAAATCATAATGAAATAATTCACATAAAATCATTAGGGTTTTTTAATAAGGTTTCTAATGAACTAGAAGATTGTGGATGGTTGGGCTAATGGTCAAAATATTGAGGATAAAAATGGAGATGAATTCGATATAATACAATATGATTTCATTATTAATGTTCAATGAAAAAATCCATTGAAAAATTACAACTCCCTATCCCCAAAAAGCAGAGTAAGGTCAAATTTTTTTTATGAAGAATAGAAGAGTTTCACCTGCATGATTAATTTGTTTTTGTATTTGTTTTTGTCTTTTTTAAAAAAAAATCTTAGAAAAAATATTACATCAACCACCTAACTACATACAATTGATAAATCATCAGTCCTGTGTTGGTGATTTTTTATTTTCTGAGAATATAACTAATTATTTTTTCATAAATTTTTAGAAGGAAAAATAATAAAAATCATTAATGAAACTTGAAACCCTCCCAATACCAAAAAATAAAACCCCATTAATTTTCCATACAATTTAATAAATTCCTCATTCTACAACATCCATCATACCCTACACATAAATATTAAAATATAATGAAATATAAATAGAGCATGATATGAATTGATTAAAAAGGATTTTAATGTTCCTTATTCCTTGAAAGGATTTTCATGGATTATAGGGGGAAATATTAATTTTATTGTGGTTCCAAGGATAAGGGCTCAAAATAAATTCCCTCAATCATTTTAAATGTTGTTTTGTATAATCATAGCTTTGAAAAGTTACAATGCATGTTACAATAGGAGGAATACCCCAAGATCACTCAAGAAATATGATCAATATATAAATAGGAAGTATTTATTTCTATAAATCCTCTCGGGAATGGAACATGTACTTTGGGACAATCACTTATGGCATGTAATAAAAATAACAGACCAATCTAAATAAATTTCATAAATTCAAAGTTTAAAAATTGTAGGGAATTTTCATTTACCTAAATCAAATAATTCTTTAAAATCAAGATTCATTATTTCTATATCCATTATTGAATATAATTCTTAAATTACCAATTTTACTTATTCAATATCATAAATATAAAATTCTAAAACATGTAATCCTGGGATACCTATGAAATTCATGTCTCCTGGTGTAGTTAAGTAAATAATGAAAATTAATTATGGGAAATAATTTTTATTTTAATTATTAAAAATAGATCTTCAAAAAAATGGGAATTTAAGTTATATTGAATATAAAATAAAACTAAATTTAGAAATGATGATTTACTTGTGTTTCATTGATGTTTTCTCTTTAGTTCTATACCACCTTCCAAATGTGTATACATTTCATGAAATGTATTCAATTTAGCTTATCCATTACCTATACTTGAATAATCGGGAAAAGTGGACCTAGAAAATGAGAATAAAAAAAAGATAGTGCTATCACATTGAATCATGTAAAAATAGTTCGGTGGTGAAGAGTGCTCTAAATGAAAAATATAGGTTACATCCTAGAAGCACTTTGGTTTAATGTAATTGGTTTGACTGGAAAAATGATTTTTTTCAAAATATTAAATAATAATATTTACACCTACATACATAATCAATTTAGCATCCTTAATGAATTCAATGATTTTTTCATGTAAATAGATTTTAGATTGAATTGCTATATTTAATCAAATGTAAAGGGAGGGTACAACCTAGTTAGTCTTAATTTGTACTCAGGGGAAAAAGTGTAATCACCTCCCCTGGTTCATGAGGTATGATCACATGATATTTATTTAGAATATTCCTATTTATATTAAATGGGTTTAGTCTTAAGTATTTTTAAATCCTTACATCCCTAAAATGATATACATTAATAACAGTAATTTTTCCTTCTAATCTAGATTGATATTTACTTGGAATTTGTTTGAGTCAAGAGTTGTATAAAATATCTTGATATCTAGGGTTAGTGGTTCTTATATGAATCACTTTATCATGAAATATCCTTGTTATATCATTTTAAATATTATAATTTTCAAAATATTCTCTTTGTATTTCCTCTATATCATGTAGTGTAATTATCCTTTTTTTCTATCTCTTTCAAGATCCATATTTATTTGTATCATAGTCCAGTTGGATTTTTGTTCCAGTAAGAAAAAGGTAGAAGTTCTTCCCATAAAATAATTTGTTAGGGATCATTCCTCTAGTTTTACTATATATGGTCTTATAATCCCATAGGGTATCATCCAAAAGTTTTCTCCAATCCTTCATGTTGGATTTTATCATACATTCAAGAACACCATTGATTTCTCTATTGTAAATATTTTCTAGGATATTTTCATGTAGATGATATGGGGTTTATGTTTTATATTTCACCCCATTCCATTTCATTTACTCCACCATTTTTTTCTTGTAGAATTTTTTCTCTTGGTCAGAAATGGTGGATCGTGGTACTTCAAACCTGCTAAATATTTAAATCCCCAAACAATCACAGATAATATTAGCATCATCAGTCTTTGTATCTTTTTCATCCACCCATTTTGAAACATAATCGAAATCTAGGAGAATATAATAAAATCCAAACTAAAATAGTAATGGTACCATGAATTCTATTTCCCATACCAAAAAAATCAAATAAGGTAATTGGTTTTGGGGGAATTTCTTATGTTTTTTAGATATTAATGAAAAATTGTAATTTTTGCATTTCATACAAAATTAATGTGTGTATTTAAATAGAGATGTAAAATAAATTCCATAATTTAATAATTTTCTATCTTTCCATTGGGATAATAAATGACCTTTATAAGAAAAAGTATGGAAGAATTCAAAGAGATAAAAAAATTTCACCTTTAGTAAGACATCTTCTAGTTTCTTCATCACCGTATACTTTCCTAAGGAATAGTTTATCCAAAATATAAAACCTATAGATAGATTTATTTTTTTGTTTATGAGAGTATAGAAGAGGTGGTACATAATATTTAACCAAATAATTAACAATTTTTTCATACCATGGTACTTCACTATTGTTGATGTATAGTTTTTCCCTTAGAATCTCTTCATTAAGTGGATTTTGGGTTATAATTTATGAATAAGTGGTGGTGGGTATTTGAATAATATGATCCACCACTTGATTTCTGATTCCTTTTTTCCATGATCTCCAATAGGGAATCCTAAAATAGAATCATTTGTCCCACCAAACGTGTCATAACAGCATCCTTAATCATTTGAATTTTCAGAGATTCATGATTAGAAAAAATAACAACTTTAGTTCCTATTAGGTATGATCAGAATTTACTAGAGAAGAGATGAAATTATGGAACTCATCATATATATTGGTGTAATTGATATAAGTTGCATATAATTTTATTGATGTGTAGAATATTACTTTAGGATTTATGTCATATACATGTGAGAGTGTGGCTCCCATAACATGATTTTATGCATTGTGGATCATCTGTAAAGGGTGGTCAAAGTTCAATGGTTTCATTATGGATGGTGTAATAAACCATTTTTTCAACTTCTAAAACTCTTTATTTTGCTCATCATCAATATTAAAATCACATTATTTTAATATTATCCTTCAAAACGATAGATAAATATTACTTAAATTATTGATAAATATTTGGTAGAAAATTGCATAGCCTAAAAATGGTCTAACATTTTTAGGACAAGTTGGATAGGTAAATTAATTTTATACTTAAAGCATTGAATAATCAGCCTCAATTACATTATCTGAGATTATGTGGCTAAAAACTATTCCTTTTTTGATCATAAAATAAAAAATTTGGATGTTTAATCAAAAAAAATTCTCAATGCATATTTTTTATAATTTTCCAAAATCTCTATGAATTGATTGAATGAATTTACAAAAATAGTGAAATCATAGAGAAATACCCCCCACTGAGTCCTCATTATGATATGATAAAATAGTCACCATACACCATTTAACTATACCAAGAGAATTTTGTATAACAAAAAGAATAATATTTTATGTGATGGTTCTAAAGGGGCAGGTGATGATGGTCATCTCCTAACCTTTTGGTGTGATAAAAACCTAGATGTATACTGAGAAACCATCTAAAAACCAGTAATGGGTTTTTCCTTCTTACCAATCGAGAATTTTATTGATTAATTGGATATGGGAGTAGTCTTTCGAAGTAACTTGATTTAAATTTCAATAATATATACATAACCTCAAAAGTTTTTTCTCTCTAATGGATATCCATTCATTTATTTCATTTTTAATAGTTATTAAATTGGAATTCGTTGGGACTAAATGAATGGTGCTAACCCACTATGAATAAGATATTGGGTAAATGATATCATCTCATGGAAATTTCTATATACATTCCTTTAAAACCTCCATGTTAGCTAGATTTAGTCTTTGTTGAGGTTGAATAACTTGTCAGGAGTAAGTTTCCAAATGTATTTTATGAGACTAGAAATTGGGTTTTATTCCAGGTATATCACTTAAACTATATCCTATGGGTTGAAATTTCCTTTTGGAAGGTCATTTAGAGTTTGTTCTTGGGAATGAGATATGTTTATGTCAACAATAACATGTAATTTATCACCATTACCAAGGTTAACATACATCAAATCACATTGTAATGGTTCTAACTCTTGAATTTGGGTTTTGGGGGGATGATATCTAATCGAGGATTCCTAATTCTAAATAATGGGTTTATTTTATCTCATCTTATTCCCTAAATAATTCACTGAAAAAATTAGAATTATCCTCTTCGTATAACTAGAAACTAGAATAATCATATTTCTGTGTATTGGTACTTTCAAGTGAAAATTTTTCTCATAAATATTAGATTTCATGAACCATACCTGAATCATCAATTGGATAAGTAAATTCATCTTGGGAGATTTCATAATGTGAATGAATTATGGAAGGATGTTTTATCGCATCATGAATATTGAAGTGTACTATACCATATCCAAGATTCATTATGAGTGTTCGTTTATGGACCTTGATGATGGTCTTTACAGTCTTCAGGAAGGGTCTCCTGAGGATTATGGGTGAGTGGCTTAGAGCTATATCTCCTTCAATGGAAAGGAAATTAAATTCAGTTGGGAAGATAAATCCTCTCACTCATACTAGTACATTATCAAAAATGGCTAATGGGAAAATGATATATTAATTTTATAATTGTTCCACCACTCGTGTTGAATATAATTCTTTGATCAACAAGAATGAAAATATCAGTTAAGGAATGAAATTTATTGAAGTAACCATACCAAATAACCCATCAGTAAAATTTAAATATCCAATAGGGAATGGAATAGGGAATTTCCTCTGATCTATAAATTTTATACAGTAACGGTGGTGTGATTTGTGTAGATATGCTTCTCCCTAAGAAAATTCAATCATTTCCAAATAGTCAACCTATTTTGGTGCACATTTGTTTACGAAACATCACATACCTTATGATTTTTTTGATTGAGTCCAAGAGTAAGAAATTTATTTCAACCCTATGAATTCTCTCCTGAATAAATTTTTGAATTAGATCCTCTTTTTCCTCATTCAACTCAGCTATTACAAAAGGGAATGGTTTATGGATATCCTTTTTTCTCTTTCTTACTTTTATTATAGAGTTTATATCCTTTTCTTATAAACATGGTCTTTATATTTTCTTGCATCATATCCTCATATCACATATTAATGGGTGAATCTTTAAAATTCTACTTATATTTCTCATCATTATGTTATTTAGGTGGATGAATCTCATTTTGACTTCGTTTTGTAATAACATTTACACTTTACTTGGGATTTATAACTTTTAGTGTTTGGTGTTTTCCTGAATTATTCATTATAATGTCCCTGATGATATCATACTTATTGAAAAAATTTATTACCATATTTTTTATATCTTCATCATTTATTCTTTGGTGCTTCTTCTGTGAACTTGTTGACAATAGTTCATATTGCTTGTATTGGTATGGCTATTTGTAGTATTGTTGGAATGGAGAGGGGTTTTGTTATTTCCATTGCTAGAATAGTGGTTAATTTTGGTATTGTTTTTTAAAAGGATAAATATCCCAGTTTTATTATAATCCATATCATGTTAGGGTTTTTGGTTGATATAGCTGAATTTTCTAGAACATCCTTTACTGATAGGATAAATCACAACATTTTTCCCCTTCATTTCTGGATCTTGGTGTGTGTACTTGTTTCATATAAAAAAATATATATGCTGATCAACCTTATTTTAGGGAAAAAGAGGTATTATGGTTTCATTTCGTAGGGGTGGGGTGGGGGTTTTTTGTCTCCAAATTTTTTAAATTGGGTTCACCATTCATTTTTACCTTCCATAGAAAGTCCAAATAGTCCCCACATCCATAACATAGTATAGACCTACTTTCCAAAGGAAGATATTCAATTGGAGTTTCAGATCTAATGGAACATAGGAAATCACATTGTTAGATATGATGGGAGGCCAATCTCATCACACCCTTTTGAGGGGGAAATTGTTGCATACTTTTGGATTCTCATATAGATTTAATATATGTTCAAGAATCTCTTCCAAATCCCAATATGAGTCAATTCACCCTAAAAATGATTAGGGATTGAATCCCTTTATATGGAAAAGAAGTCTATAAATTATTTTATCTATATATATCTAATGTTATTCATCTATTTCCAATTAATGGTAGTCGTTTATTTGTTGAAGCTATATAATAAGAAACTTCAAAATTCTCTAAAATATGAGGAGGGGTTTAATATTTTTATGATGGGATTATTCCATTTTGAGGAATCCTAAATATATTGTTTATAATAGGAATAAAAACCCGTGTAGTTCGTTAAACATGGGATGTTTAAATTTTTACAAAAAGGATATATATGGGGCCACTTAGGCACCCGGTATTTGAATACCTATCCTTTGTGAGGTGTCCAACATATCCTGGTTATGGAGGGAATTATAGTCATCATAGTTCAATCATGCCATTTGGACATTCCCGAAGGATGATTCCCTTATATGGGAGTAGTCATATCATGAAACAAAATGGGGCATACACATTGAGGTTTCCATGGCTAGTGGAGATTTTTGATTTGAATGATATGATCATTTTAACTCCCTAATCCCACATGATCCATTATTAGTTTGAGAAATAAAGGTTATAAAGTAATCAATTCCACTATATATGGATGTTGTAATTAATTGTTAGGACATCCATTTTGATGTTTAATATTGAGATCATGGAATTTTTTCTTATATATACTAGTTATAAATTGAGTTATTGTTTTCATTGATCGATTTCCTTCTCATTCCACTGGTGGATGAGGTAGAATGACCATCCCCTGGGAGTGATTGGGTAATGGTGGTTGAAATGATGTAGACTTGGAAGGACTGACATCGAGGCTGATGCCCATTCGAGATTAGGTATTAGGAATAAATCCTAATTATTATTTTTTATAGTAGGAATCCCACTCTCATAGCTCAATTGATTGTGTCTTACACATTGAGGTTTCCCAAATATGGGGGTATTTATATCATTCCACTGATCAAGGATTACACACATATGATTCCCTAATACGTGGATGTCGTATGGTGCCACTGATTAGGACTGATAAACTAAGGATGTCCTAATATGGGGGTAGTCATATAATGAAACTGATTAGGGCTTACAAACTGAGGATACCCTAAAATGGGGACATTTAAATTATTCCATTGATTGAGGCTAACACACTAAGGCTATCCTAATATTTCAACTGGACAAGGTTATCATATCCTCATATATCTCCTTAAAATAGTCTGATTTCCATCTTGACATATTCTAATTATCTTCTTGACATGTTTGAGTATGTTTGGACATGCACTATCATCTTATCAGACATTCATAAATACGGTAACATGATCTATTTGACTTGTTCAGAGTATTTCTCATAACCTGAATGACATATCTAGAGGGGATTGTATGATCATGGATAACATGTATTGGTGTTATCATGATACCTATATCAATTTTACTGGTGTTACCTTATATATTGGGTGACATGTTTGGAGGACATCATGTGATTTGGATGACAAGCCTAGAAGGATTTTCATGACTTGGTAGGTATGACCGAAGGTCGTCGGGTGGCTTTCTTTAACATATCCAAGGTACATTTCATGATACCAATATAATGTTAAGGAAGTGTAACATGATTTTGGTGACATATCATAGTCCTATAGTATGATCGAGTTTAGTAATATGAAGTGTATGAGCATAATCAAATCTATTATTTTATAAGTGTCTTAACTTTTAGTATCTATTCCATCCTTTCTTTCATATTCCCTTCTAGATTTTATAGTGTTTCCTTATTTTAGGTTTTTCCTAACCCGGCCAACATACAAGACCTCTTAAACATGATACTAATTATGTGCCAAAAGTCTTCAATTTGGACTATCAGTGATCACACAAAGTTTATATACATTCGGTGTGATCCTTTAGGCCATTACATGGATTTTACCTGAAGTAAGACCATTGTGATTTTCTAAATGCTTGCTGTAATAAGTCTTCTCATGTGCTCATATATGTGATCAATCATGGATTAATTTTTTTTTTCTATGGGAGAGGGATTTATAGGTGTTTCCACCCTAGTTATACACTGCCTCATGCGACCCATTTCTCAAAGATTTGGTATGGAGTCAATGGAGGGCTTTGGCATCATGTCCTTCATGAGATCCTATTATATGTCATTCAAGTGGCATTTCATGTTTTTTAGTGACTCCAATAGTGTTCTACATTTCCAAGTATTGTTGTAATCAGACCGATCAATGGGATTTCACCTTACCTTGTGTGGATGTTAAGGGACTTCAAAAAGGCCATGCTAAAATTTCTAAGAGTCTCAGCAAGATTTGGACACTCATGGAAAGTCTTTCATGTGGTTGAAGACAAATTGTCAAGGGATCTTCCAGAGAAAAAGGAATCACGTTAAGAGGTCTCCTGTGGTAACATGTTGACATGTTGATGGGTCTCAAAAGATTATTCTAGATTTCCATGGGATCCTTCATGGGATGATTTTGTCATTCCTAAGGGCCACTACGATACCATGCTATCATTTCTAGAGGGTCTCTATGGGATAATCGGTGATAGACCAGGGTGGATAGCCCATTTAAAATGATGATAAGTGTATATTATCTCTACAAGAAGCTTCCTTTATTTCCACTTTTTATTTAATTATTTATTTTACAATGGTAGGATATTTTATGTCATTGTGAAAGTGTTTTTGAACACAATCACAATAATTTCCTATAACGCATTACATGAACAGTAATGGGTCTTGCAGTGTCACTCAAGAATTATCATGGAGAACCCTTATGCTTTTCTATAGATATGAAGAGGTCATGTATAATTGAGTGGACATTTATAATACCCTTCACTTGATGAAAATGACATGCTAGCAGATATTATCAGAAATGGTAGACATATCAACATGGTGTTTGTGAGGTTTTAAAGAATATCTAATTGCATTATAATAATATTAATGACTGCATAATGTCTCTTACTTATACATATTTTTCTTATTTATCTTACAAGGGTTTCAGGATGATTGTCAGGCACCATCATAAAGAAAGGTCATGTGACATGGATGAACATGTCTAGAATACACCACATGATCAAATAGTGTCTTTTATTCCTTCAAAAGGAGTATTATTGAAGGTGATCTATGTGATATCCAATAGATCATGAGCATCACATGACATATTCACATGACCTTCTGAAGGTCATGAGATCACGTGTCCTTTCAGAGGATACAATATTAGAATGTTCTTTCAACCTTGTATTCCTTTCATTGTGGGAAAAAATAATTCCCAGGCATTGATGGTATTTATATGCTCATCAGAATCAACTAGGCCATGAATTTAAAATTATTCATCAGCGGAGTGATGTAACATCATCAAATTTGTTGATATTATCTCAGTATGGTCTGAGGACCAAGTGTGGTTTAAATAGAGTACAAAAATAAAACAAATATATACCTAGTTCGGTTCAAGGTTATTCTCTTTCACTAACATTTATGGTCCGGGGAGTTCTTTGGGTGCAGAAATGAAAGCAATTCACACCAGTGTCACCCATTGCAGGAGTCTTTCGCTGAGCAGTTCAGAAGTGGATTCAGATTCTGAGATGGTTTTTTGGGTGTTAAATGGGCCGGTGGAGGCTCCCTGGCACCTGACATATCTTGTTCAAAGTTTCTCTTTGGAATTAAGACATTGCTTCTTGGTTCGCCACATCTTTAGAGCGGACTCCCTGTCTCCGGGGAGCAGTTGGGAGGAGCCATTGATGGTGTTTGATAGACTGGGATCTTTGCCCAAGGATTTTATTATTTTTGTACAAGGTTACACCCTTGGGATCCACCACTTTAGGCCACTGTGAACACACTTTGGTTCCTAGGTTTCACACCCTTATTTGAATAAAAAAAGTAATTGTCAGTGTGTAAGATTAATAGAAGATTTTGGAATTATTTTCTCTAAGGCTCCAAATACAAATCCCGCTAGATCATCCACACACACTTCTTGAATCTACAGACATGTTGTTCATCAGAATCCAGGTGCTAGCACGTAACTCCAACAACCACTTCGACGTAGTGATGATCACAACAATATCATGTCTTCAATCAGTGAAAATAAAACATGATAGAATTTCATAATTGATAGAGTATCTATCAAGGAATTAGGAGTATAGAAAGTATCTCATTTCCATTGGATGAATCATAATTAAGAGAAGATCATATCACTATTTATATAGTGGAAATCTACAATACTCGGTTTGGGTTTCCAACCCCTGTGTAATAAACACCCACTATATAAATATTATAAATTATAATTTATGGAAATATAAATTATTCAATAAATATTATTTATATTTTATAACTAATGTATAGTCTTTATTAAATATATTACATGACAATATAGAGTCAAAAACTCAACTCACATCTCCAGATAATATTAAATGAACCTGAGATATTTAATTATTATCTGTTCAAATAATATTCATCCTTGTATTTAAATAATCACTTGTACATATATGTCAAAAATAAATTAAACCAAGTTATTAATTACATGAAAAATAATGAATTTATTTATATCTTGGTGATCCAAATAATGTGGATAATACCCAGAACTCATGGTGGAACCCACCAAGTTCTGTATTCCTATTCAACAAAATTGGGTAGATTCACAAGGCACTATTTTGTGTGACCCTCTAGGCCATTATCTGAATAATAGTGAATTATATTAAAAAACCAAGAACAGGGTCTAGCAACTGATCAAGGCCCCTATGAGATTATTAACATTCAATGAAATGACTACCTTTTTATGAACACAATATATTTAATATAATCTCTTTGTCATGGATATCTAAATAAAATAGAATGCACACCAGTGTCATCATCTTTTGTCTGTCTTTATTATTTGTTGATATATCTAGAAGGAATTACCATTTACTACCATGGACATGGATTTAATAAAGGTGCTACCATCCTAATCAAATAGGCCCAAGATATGACATCCTCAACTTGGAAGATAAAAATCCTTTCTTGATCATTCATTAAATTTCATGTCACCAATGACATATCGAACACAAACTACCTCACCACGAATTAAATGAAATTGTTTTCCCTTCATCAAAGTGTGAAATTGAATGACATAAATTTACAATGATCTCATGTCAAGAGAACATTACAAATTCTCATAGATAGGAATAACCAATGACACATGAACAATGTGGTGTTCCTATTGGTTGGTCTGTCCTCATGACCTCAACTACTAAATATCACCAAGTGCAAACATCATGAGAAGAAGTCTCAATGATTGTGATCCCCCAACACATGATAGTTATACATCATCTATGTCCTTTCAGAATGATGTAGTTGGAACATAGTAAATTACATTAAGATTACTATCATATTATCTCCAGGTTCTCATTATAGCCTGCGATCTACTATAACCCTTAGATAAAACATGTAATCTAATGAAATTACCATTAACATAGAGTATGAATAAGTATCTATATTATTACGAAAATATGCACACATGTATATATATAAAATTATATACATGTAGTTGTAATAAAATTACAACACAATTTTTTTCTAGGGAACCCACTTTCAACACTCCCACTTGCATTGGAGCCAACTGCTAACAAGTCTCAATCTGCTATCTCTCACATTAGAATCATACTTCTACTGAGATATGGATTGAGTTAGGGGGTATTTCACATTGTCCTAGATGGATAATCTACTAACTATGACTTCACTTCTCTGAGTAAAATCCCTCATGATATCAAAATTCTTAAGTATATGCTTTGTCCTATGGCGAGACCACAGCTCCTTGGAAAGAACCACCCCAATAGTGTTATCATAATAAATTGGAATAGTGTCTACACTACTAGTCAAAACACCAATGTCTAATACAGAGCTTCATATCCAAAATTCTTCCTTTACAGTATCAGAAGCCAGTATATACTCAGATTCTACTATAGAATTGGCGACCATGGATTGATTTATGCTTCTCCAGCTCACTGCACCACCATTAGGGAAAAATATGTAGCCTGATTATGATTTTAAATAATCATAATCTATTTATAAATCTAGAATCAGTGTATCCTCTCACTACTAGTTCATCATATCCTCTATACACTAGGAACATATCCTTTGTATGGAACAAGTACATAATGATAGTTTTAAAAATTACCCAATACAACTCTCCTGTATTAGCTTGATATCTTCACACCATTCTTAAAGAAAAAGAAGCATCCATCCTGGTACATAACATGTAATACATGATATAACCCACTACTAAGGAATAAGGGATCCTACTCATTTTTTAATCTCCTCCTATGTTTTTCAAAAATAATTCATAGAGATATTAATACCATGGGACATAGGCAACAACCCTATCTTGAATTGTTTCATATTGAACCTTTTGAGTATGTTGTCAATGTATGTAATTTAACTTAGAACAAGAATCCTTTCAGATATATCTCGATAGATCTTGATCCCTATAATGTAGAATGCTTCACCAAAATATTTCATTGGTAAGAATTCATTTAACCATGATTAAACTGACTATAAGACTTCCACATCGTTTCCCATAATAAATATGTCATCAATAGATAAAACTAAGAAAAAAAATGACATTCCCATCAAATTTCATATAGACCCAAGGCTCAATTTTGTTTTTGGCCAAAAAAATTCTCTTGTGGAATCATCAAAATGAACATTCCATGATCAAGATGTTTGATTCAATAAATAAATATATCTCTACAACTTTTACACCTTATTGGAATTCTTTGACTTGGAAAACCATTCACGTTGAGTTAGAGAGAAGTCATCAACCAAATTCCCATTTTGAAAAGTAGTTTTGAAATCCATTTTCCAAATATAATAATCATGAAAGGGTACTATTGCAAGTAATATTCTAATGGATTTCATCATTTCTACCAGTAAGAAGTATTCATCATTGTCGATGCCTTGATGTGGCCTCAAACCCTATGCAACCAGTCTTGATTTATTGGTATTAACCTTACTATCCATGTCCAATTTTTCTTGAATATTCAATTTCACCCAATGGGTTTTACATTTATTGGATTGTCTAATAAAATCCAAAATTGATTTTCATACATGGAATCCATATCAGAATGTGTTCCATCTTTCCATTTATAATCTTCTTTTCATTATCTGATTCTTTTAAGGTTAGAGGTTCATCATCCTCAAGGATTAATGTGTCACCTGACTCGTTGATAAGAAAACCATAACACTCTGGTTCTCTAACCACTCGAGTAGACCTATGAAGTGTGCGTGTCTCAAGAACCACTTCTTAAAATTTCTCTTGTGGAGATTTTTTCCGTACCAAATCTTGTGCATATGGGGTATTAGCTTCTTCGAAGTCAATCTTTCTCCCACTATTTCCATTGGAAATGTGTTCCCTTTCTTGAAATGGGTCTTGTTATTCAACAATAACAATTATAACTAAAGGGTTAAATAGCTAATATCCTTTTTCTCATCAAGATAACCTATAATGAAGCACTTTGTGCTCCGGAATGCTAATTTAATACTATTTATAGTCTTGAAAAAATCCTCACATCCCCATATATATATATGTGACAGGATGGGTTTTTTTCAAACCATAACTCATATAGAATCCCATATGTAGCATTAGTTGGTACTAAGTTATGAGTATGGTCTTCTTTCGGCATTTTTATCCCCAAAAGGATAATTGAAGAGTTACATGACTCATCACTGATTTGACAATGTTGGGCATGGTCCTATTACTCCTCTCACTAACAACATTCCACTATGGTGTATAAGGAGGAGTGATTTAGAATACTATCCCACACTCCTTCAAGTGATCAATGAAATATTGGTTACGATATTTTATGCCTCAGTATGAGTAGAGTGACATTATCTTCCTACCATGTTGGTTTTCTACTTCATGATGGTATTCCTTAAACATCTGAAAGGAATCATACTTATACCGCATCAAGTAGATACATCCAAACCTACTATATCCATCAATAACAGTAATGAAGTACAGAAAATCACCCCTTGCCTCTACTGGAAATGAACCACATACATCAGTATGTAATTATTTTCATCACTTTTCGTTTACATGACATAGCCTAAATTTTCATAGTTGGGTGATATATTAGTCACGATTTCTTGTTTTTTCATTGATTTTCATTACCAGGTTTTCGAGTTCAAGTATATATATAACCATTGTAAGTATTTTCCATACCATCACACATGTTATCCTTATAAAAGAGATAATATTTATTCCCAAATATGATATAAAATCACATTGTGTCAAAACAAGACACACAGATTATGGTTCTGGTTACAGAACATATATAATAACAATTATTTAAAACTAGAACCAAATTTATAGGCAAAGTATGGTGATAATCCTCCACTGCCAAGGCTACCAGACTTGCACCATTTATAGCTAAGAGATCTACTTTACATTTTTCAATCTTCATAAACCTACATGGATCCTATATATGAATACAAATGTGTAATACACATTCCTTATCCAATACCCATCTGGTAGATAATGAGATATTGAATTAAATGAAAAAAATACCAAAAGTAAAAGCGTCAACTTTCTTTTACTTCCCAGCTCTGTAATTTTCATTCCAATAGCCTTTCTTGCCACTTGAAAAGTAGATATCCTCTTGTTCATTGCTTTACTTTTGAATCCTTCGCTTCTTTTTAGGATAGGGCCTTAGTGTCTATGGATTTTAATTAGCCTTAGACCGTTTTCCTTTACCTTCTTTCTCTTTTTCACCATAAGGACCGATGTGTTGGGACCACTTTGTGTGTGAAGATAGTATTTGTTGTCAACAGTTGTCAATGCTGGTCAAAATGAAGAAGGAGATAAATAAGGACTCCAAAGTTAATGGAGGTCGGCTGAAGTGAGGATGCTTTTATAATTATTATGAAATCATATCATTGGATTTCATACTTGAGTAATTCTCTAAGAAGATAAATTTAGACGATTTTTGAACTGATCCTAAGTTCAAAGAACTTGTGTCAAAGGTGACACATTGTTTAAAAAAATGAATAATGGAGAAGTATCATCTATTTGAGGATGATTGGAGCATAATGGTGAAGTATCATATATCTAAGGATGGTTGAAGAAGAATTGAGGATTTGAAGTGAGGATGAAAGAAGTACTTTGGAATTCATATTCCAAAAAGAATGGAGAAACCAGAAGATGCTTTGCTGATTTGTATTTCACAAATATCGTAAGTTTGAAAAACTTGTGATGAAATACTTATGAAGGAAAGGGAGAGGTAAAGAAGTGGTTTTGGAAAATTTTTATCACAAATATCATCAGATAAAAAATATGGCAAAGGAAAGAAGTAGGTGCGCAAGTATATAGTAGGCGCGCAAGTATACAGTAGGTGTGCAAGTGTGTTGTAGACGCGCAAGTATGCAGTAGGCTCGCAAATATGTAGGGGAGTGCAAGTCATATTTCAAAATTCCATTATTTCAGAAATATGGAAAAGGAAAGAAAGTGGGGCGCAAGTCAATATTAGCGTGCAAGTCAAAAAAGTGGTGCGTAAGTATAAGTGGTAAGTAAGTGGTGGAGCACAGGTGGCGGCGCGGAAGTGTCGTCATACAAGTGTTTTATAGGTGCGCAAGTCATATTTCAAATATCCTGATTTCAGAAATATGGAAAAGGAAAGAAAGTGTGACACAAAGTCGTGGCGCGCAAGTGGTGGCGCGCAAGTGGTGGCGCCCAAGTGTTGACGCGCAAGTGTAAGTGGCACACAAGTCCTATTTCAAAGATCATCCAATAAAAATATGACAAAGAAAATAAAGTGGTGTGCATGTTTGAAAGTGTCGTGCAAGTCAAGAGGGTCGCACAAGTATTGGCGTGCAAGTCTTGGCGCTCAAGACTTGGTTCACAAGTCTTGGTACAAAAGTGTGTGGGCGCACAAGTCACCAAATTTCCTATAAATAGACGACTGGCCTCCTCATTTGTTAAGGCTCAACACTTAAGAGAAAAATTAGAGCTCTGATCGCGCATGTAGTTGAAGGTGGTCTGATCGCGCAAGTGGGCTGCATGCAAGTTGAAGGAGCACAAGTAGGGTGCCGCACAAGTTTTTCCTCACATGTTTCCAGAGGTGCTTTCAAGAAGTGGTCTGTGTATAATACAAAGGTGGCATTCATGTTGTGATCTGGGCTCAACGGTGGTGTGCAGGTACTGAGTAGGCGCGCAAGTAGGTGGCGTGCAAGCAGTGAGGCGCGCAAGCAGGTGGCGCCCAAGGAGGAAGGCGTGCAAGCTGAGTGGAGCGCAAGTAGGTGGTGCTCAAGCTGAAGCAGGGATGCGTGCAATCTAGAACTTTTGATTTTAGCAAGAAAAAGTAGAAGAGGAGCTTGGTGTAGATGGTTTTTCATTGAAAAAAACGTGTGAAGAATAGTTGGTTTCAGTGGAGCTTGTTTTGCATTGAAGAAGCATAAGAAGAAGAAGAAGAGTGTGCAGCTTACAGGTTTGCTGCATTGAGAGAAGAGAAGAAGATTAGTGCAGTCAGTTGTTCCACTAAGAAGAAGAAAGAAGAAGAACTAGTGCAGCTGGTTTTTTTTCTAGAGAAGAAGATAAAGAAAGAATACAATTGTTTGCCTACTACTTTGCAACCAATCAAGTGAAGAGAACTAAAATAGATCTAGATCAGAACCTACCTTTTGATGAACGAAGATGACTATCTCCATAGGCAGTATAATGAACCAGCTAGAGGCTGCAAGTTGGGCTAGGTCATCACCAGTCTAGGGAAGAGGATCGTTTCCCACCCCCTCCAAAGTGTAGGGACTCACACTGGCTAAAGGATTGTTTTCTTAGCCACTCTATTGTAACAGAATGTCACATTATAATGGAGAATCCATGCACTAGTCATCACCATGTATGGCAAGGACGTAGCTACTCTTATTGAGTGGTGAACCTTGTAAAAATATTGTGTGCTTATTTTTACTACTGTCTATTATTGCATGCAATAGGGAAAAGGGAATAAGATAATCAAGATCCTAACAGGTCAAGAGGTACAGGGATAAAAGTTTAAATTGGTTTAAAAAGTCCTCAACACTGATTCACCCCCCTCTTAGTGTTAGTTATATCCCAAGATAGTCCTATAAATTGGTATCAGAGGCAGGTTAACCATTGTTGGATTCTTTAAAGTGAAGTTATTATCTTTTGAAAACTTGAGTTCCGTTCCTGAGTCAACAATGAAGTGCAGTGTTGGAAAAGATTTTGTTATATCTACCAAGACCATGATGAACAAGAAAAATAAAGAGAAGAGAAAGTTGAAGAAGAATTCCCACTTATCTACTGAAGAGGAATCATCTTGTTCTCCATATCGGGATGACATTGGAGACACACCAGATTTGGAAAGTAATGATAAGGTGGCTCATGTACCCACCAAGAAGGTGGACAAACTTCCTACCTCAACTCATCAAGAGGAATGTGTTTGTACATTTTGAAATTACCCTCATGATGAAAATGCTATCACTAGTGATGATGAACAATCTACAACATCTCAATAAATATTTGTTGATAGATTAAGAATGATTCTACATGGTATTCATGAAGAGAGTGAGCCCCTAGTTTGTGGGGTATTTCAATGCATGCATGAAAATATCAATCAGCTAGAAGAAGAAATTGATGTTTTGGAGAAAGGATTACAAGCAAAAATTGTCGAATGTTTAAAGCTCTCTAGACAGGTTGGAGCCTTTGAAGCAAGAAAGAGGGGATTTGAAGAAAGTTCTTCAAAGTGGATCCAAGATGTTGAAGAAAAGGAGGGAGTCAACAAGACTCTAGAAGAGATGATCCATGCACTAAAAGATGATCTGAAAAGGGGAAATGAATTCAAGAAGTTATATTTGGAAGATAACTCCAAGAAGATCAATGAACTTGAATCTTTGTTACAAAACAAAGCAAAGATGCATGAAGATGAAGTTGAAAGATTAAAGAAGGCTTGTGAATAGAAGATGACTATGATTGAAAACCAGGAAGTCATCCTCAATATGAGATGTCTAGAATTGGAAGCTGAACTAACCAATATTGATAAGACACATATTATGTCTCCACAAAAAAAGGAAATAGATGCTGCCGGTACTCAATTCTCACTGGAGGATCCTACTATCAAAATACCTCCAACATGTGATAAGAAGATCATGTCTTCACTCATTGATCTATCACAATCAGCTGAGAAAGTAGAGGTATCATCCACATCAAATTGTATTTATGTTTCTAAAATTGCTCCTACAAAAAGTGAAGGTAGGAAGAAAAATTCTATACAAGTTTGGATGAAGAAGAGTGAGATGAAACCTATCAACATGGATAGGGTGGATAGGGGAAAGAGTGTGGAAGATAGATCCCCACAGAAATCACAACATACCAAGAAGAAGAAGACTCAGCAAACATATCAAGAAGGTGACAAGAATTTATGTTTTGATGGTCAATGCAGGTGCTACAACAGGTTTGGGAATTCTGCACTGGATTGTTGGTACAATCCCTTAAATGTAAAAGCACAAAGAAATCCCATCTCAAGGGGGAGAAATCCAGAGAAGAAGAAGCAACATCCACAGATCCAGAAAAATCTGTATACTACAAATAGATTTAGAATTCTAGACAACATCTGTGATGTATGCAATGGGAGTGGTCACAAGAATGGTGGATGCCTATCTCATAATGTATTCAAATCTAATAAGAACAAAATACCACAAAATCTGGAGAAAAATAAATAATCTATCTTGGGATGTAATCATAAGTATGTTGCAAAATAAAATGATCCCAAGAAGATTAGAATGAGGAAAACTGTGTAGTCTTTGGATTCCATGTCCAAGAAGATGAAGGGTGGTTCATCCAAAAGAACTAATATGAAGGAATCCACTCAGAATAATCCATGTAGAAGATCCAATCATGATTCCTCATTCAATAATGATATTTTGGTGACTTGGCCAGAATATTTGGATGGAATTAGAAAGATGGAAGATGCACAAACTAAGGCTAGTGCTAAAAAAATATGATTCTACATGAAGGAAAAGAGGTTCTGTGTGTGAGGTTCAACAAGGCAGGTCACACTGTCAGAAATTGCATTGAATTTATTCTAGCCCAACAAGAATTCATGAAGAGGATGAATTTTTCACCGAGAGATTCTAGTGCATGGAATTATCCTTAAGAAAGAAGATTTACATACAAAGTGATTGAATAAGTATTGAGATCCACACAGCTACATTGAAAATTAATGATCAAATGTGAAAGTGTGAGGAGTGGAGATAATGGAGCATCTTGGTTGAGAAAATCATCTCAGCCCTCCTTCTCACATTGAAGATGCATGGAGGATCCACCCAATTCCCTTAAATCTTTGTGTATTGTATTTGTTCTTTAAATACAGGGAATTGAAGGTGATGAAAGATCTCAGGGGGAGAACCTGAGATTCAGTGATGAGAAGTGTTCTGTATAGAGAGATACACATGAAGAAGCTTCCAGAGTCATTATCTCAATAAGTATCAGTTTCAGTTGGTACAAAATTCAACTACTTTGATGATTTTATGAAGATCATGTCATTGGAAATGGTATGTTATTTCTAAATCATTCCTCATTGGTTACTAGAAATAATGTTCATTCTACAAAGGGGGGGTAACAAATATAATCAATGACATAAGAAGAGTGAATGTGATCCAAGGCCACTTATCCTGCCAATTGCACATGAATATTTTTGATCCATTTGTTGAAGTGACTGTAGGAATTTTAGGTTGATTATTTCTTTCACACTCAATATCTTCAGCCTGGAATGAAAGTGAAAACCCCGTACAGACAAGTGTATGAGTTATCATCTCATTAGTTGTCATATTATGTGGGTAATGGACAACTTTGTTGCCTAAATCAAATCCTTTTGTTTTCTATGCTGAGCATTGCTCAAGTAGACTTAGAGTGAAATTATTGATGGTACATTTCTTAAGTATATAATGATACCCTCTCTACCATGAACATTGTATTTATTATAAATAAGGGGGGAGAAATGAAATGAATGCCTAGGGGAGAGACAAAAGTAAAAGGGAGAGACAAGATTCTCATTTTTACATTGACACATTCTTTTGAGAAGACTTTCTGGTATTGACAACAAAATACAAAGGGGGAGATTGTTGGGACCACTTTGTGTGTGAATATTGTATTTATTGTCAACAGTTGTCAATGCTTGTCAAAATGAAGAAGGAGATAAAGAAGGACTCCAAAGTTTATGGAGATCGGCTGAAGTGAGGATTCTTGGAGAATTATTATGAAATTATAGCATTGGATGTCATACTTGAGTAATTCTCTAAGAAGATAAATTCAGACGATTGTTGAACTGATCCTAAGTTCAAAGAACTTGTGTCAAAGGTGATTTTTTTTTACAATAATGAATAATGGAGAAGTATCATCAATTTTAGGATGATTGGAGCATAATGGTGAAGTATCATCTATCTAAGTATGGTTGAAGAATAATTGAGGATTTGAAGTGAGGATGAAAGAAGTACTTTGGAATTCATATTTCAAAAAGAATGGAGAAACTAGGCGATGCTTTGCTGATTTGTTTTTCACAATTATCATAAGTTTGAAGAACTTGAGATTCAAGCCTTATGAAGGAAAGGGAGGGACAAAGAAGTGTTTTTGGAAAAGTCATATCACAAATATCATCAGATCAAAAATATGGAAAAGGAATGAAGTAGGTGCGCAAGTATACAGTAGGCGTGCAAGTATGCAGCAGGCACATATGTATGCAGTAGACGTGCAAGTATGCAATAGGCACACAAGTATGTAGGGGTGTTCAAGTCATATTCCAAAATTTCATTATTTCAGAAATATGGCAATGGAAAGAAAGTGGCGCGCAAGTCAATATTAGCGTGCAAGTCAAAAAGTGGCATGCAAGTATAAGTGGTAAGAAATTGGTGGCGCGCAAGTGGCAGTGTGCAAGTGTCGGCATGAAAGTGTTGTATAGGTGCACCAGTCATATTTCAAGTTGCATGATTTCAGAAATATGGAAAAAGAATGAAAGTGGCACACAATGTTGTGGCACGCAAGTGGTGGCGTGCAAATGGTGGCGCACAAGTGGTGGCACGCAAGTGGTGGTACCCAAGTATTGACGCGCAAGTGTAAGTGGTGCGCAAGTCCTATTTCAAAGATCATCCAACAAAAATATGACAAAGGAAAAAAGTGGTGTGCAAGTTTGAAAGTGTCAAGCAAGTAAAGAGTGTCGCGCAAGTATTGGCGTTCATGTCTTGGCACACAAGTTTATGGACGATCAAGTCACCAAATTTCCTATAAATAGACCACTCGCCTCCTCATTTGTTAATGCTCAACACTGAAGAGAAAAATTATAGCTACGATCGCGCAAGTAGTAGAAGGTGGTCTGATCGCACAAGTGGGTGGCGCGCAAGCTGAAGGCGAGCAAGTAGGGTGCCGCGTAAGTTTTTCCACGCAAGTTGCCAGAGGTGCTTTCAAGAAGTGGTCTATTTATAATCCAAAGGTGGAACGCAAGTTGTGAGATGGACTCAACGGTGGTGCGCAAGTACTGAGTAGGCACGCAAGTAGGTGGCATGCAAGTAGTGAGGCATGCAAGTAGGTGGCGCGCAAGCAGGAAGGCATGCAAGCAGAGTGGCGTGCAAGTAGGTGGCGTGCAAGCTGAAGCTGGGAGGCACACAAGTAGGGTGGCGTGCAAGCTATAACATGTGATTATAGAAAGAAGAAGAATAAGAAGAGCTTAGTGCAAATGGTTTTGCACTGAAATAAAACATGCGAAGAAGTGTAGGTATCAGTGCAGCTGGTTTTGCATTGAAGAAGAAGAAGAAGAAGAAGAGTGTGCAGCCTATAGGTTAGCTGCATAGAGAGAAGAGAAGAAGATTAGTGCAGTCAGTTATTGCACTAAGAAGAATAAAGAAGAAGAACTAGTGCAGCTGATTTTTGTGCTAGAGAAGAAGATAAAAAAAGAAGATAATTGTTTGCCTACTGCTTTGCAAGTAATCAAGTGAAGAACACTGAAATAGATCAAGAGCAGAACCTACCTTTTGAAGAAGTAAAAAGACTATCTCCATTGGTAGTATAAAGAAATGGCTAGAGGGTGCAAGTTGGGCTAGGTCATCACCAGTCTAGGGAAGAGGATTTTTTCCCACCCCCTCCAAAGTGTAGGGACTCACACTGGCTAGAGGATTGTTTTCTTAGCCACTCCATTGTAACAACATGTCATATTATAATGGAGAATCCATGCACTGGTCATCCCCATGCATGGAAAAGACGTAGCTACTCTTATTGAGTGGTGAACCTTATAAAAAGATTGTGTGCATATTTTTACTACTTTCTATTATTACATGCGATAGGGAAAAGAGAATAAGAGAATCAAGATCCTAATAGGTCAAGAGGTACAAGGATAAAAGTTTAAATTGGTTTAAAAAGTCCTCAACACCGATCCACCCCCCTCTCAGTGTTAGGTATATCCCAAAATGGTCCTATCACGATGAATTCGTATTTTTCATATCCTTTTTCAGCATGTCGAACTAAAGCCAAAATGTCCGGGAGTGACTTTTTCATATCATTCATGTTATAATTGATAATAAAAGTAAAAAATCATGGTGGTAAAGAGAAAACAATGGGATCAATTTCCAGTAATTGGTTCAATTGGAACCCAAGGGCTTCAAGTCTCTCATTGTGCCCAAACATTTGGATTACATGCGGGTTTGCTTATTATTCTAGCCTATATCTATAAAGGGAACCAGAGATCTCAAACCTACATACCATTCCCTCTCCTAATATAATTCTTGGAGATGAGAAAGAAACTTGTAGGCATCCGAATACTCATGCATTTTCGACAATTGTCTGGACATGGATGACAATATGATTCACTGAATGTCTAGTGCATCATCTAGATTATTTTTCTATTTTTATTTTTTGTTCCTACTTTCTCTATAATGAGGCTCATTCAATATTGAGGATTACAACACATATAACATCTTTTCTTGATGTAGTACTATGAGCAAGCATCTGTAACACACTTCGATGGTATTGTTGGTCATGATATTTCCATTGTCTAGAATTGATCATAGTGATAATGTACCGATGGTGTTGGTGATTTTCATTAGTGATCTATAATATATACATATTATTAGTCAACACATTATTTTGATTATCTTTTTAGAAATTTAAGATTAATTAATGACTATATCCTTTAAATACCTCCCACTACTTTATCAAATCTCAATTGTCCTCACTATTATATTTAGAATACACTATAACTTCTGTTTCATAGTGGCAAGGATCCTTGAAACATCCCTCATAGTCTACCAGCTATGATTACGCCACTACTTGGAGGGTTTAAAGGTAGTCACTAGGCTAGAGAACCGATTAAATTGGAGGTTCCTTGTAATGTTGAGTAAGGTCTCGTCTTATTGGAATCCATACATGATTCCATTAACTCATTGCCTCTAAAGTGATAGCAAGTTATCTATGGCTAATCCTTGACTGCTCACTTTAGTTAAGTCGACCCAATTCTGTCATGAGAATGCCCCGGTAGCAAGAGGCCCTCTCAACTATAGTTGAAAAGCACCTTGAACATCCATATTTGTTCAAATTTTATTAATGAAAGGCAATAATACTGAATAAATCTTTGAGGGATTTTATTATTTATCGAAAAATATAATCCATTTATATTTTATTTTTTCAAACTAGGTTGTCCCGCTTGAAACTGAACACGGAATGGAAATATATTCATCATACCGTTATGTACTTTATCTTCTTTATTATTTTATGTTATCAATAAATAATCATGCACATATATAAAAAAATAAATGATATATAAAGGAAAAACATGATATTTGACTGATCTTGAGCATTTCATTACGATTGATCCATAACGGATCAATCGTGACCTAAGGGTTACATACCTATGTCGAATCTTGACTCGTTTCACAGCTCGCCCCTAGTGGAAAGTTCTCAACTCTTATTTAGATTACTACCTTGACTTGATGGGGTCTGCATCTTTCAATGACTTTATCTATTTAAAAATATACTTCGCACGTAGGTGAGGGTGTCTCGAGGTGCAATTTACAATAGGTGCATTGGATGCTAATTCCCTTATACATATTTGAGTTAAAATAAATTGATTCATAGACCTTCATTTAACTACTTAATTATTATAAAAATCACACAAAATAAATATATAATTAGATAATTAAATTCAGACATACATAGGTCGGTCTCTAGCTCAAGACTAGTAAGTATAAAATAATGCAAAATATAAATTTAACTGCAATAAATTTAAATATTACGAGGGTGTTCTATTAAATTAAATGAAATATAATAAATTCAAATAATTTATTTATCACTTACAACTTTAATTTATTTTTAAATATAAAAATGAAATTATATAAAATAATTTAATTTAAACTCAAATTAAATTAAGTTTTTAGAATTAATTAAAATTTAAACCATAATAATTAATTTTAATTAATTTAATTTAAATTATAAATTAAATTAATCAAATTAATTTAACATTATATAAATTAAATTAAATTTGGGCCCAAAAAACCCCCAACACCTCTTGTGTGGGTCCGGCCGAACCTACACAGGTCCATTCTAGGCTTTGGTGGCCTAGTGGTGAACTGGGGACCGCATGGTGGAAACCTGGTCGAGGGCTGTAGAGACCTACAAGCTACAGGACAGCATAGCCTTGCAGGTCAGGGTGGTAGGGCGTGCTGGGGATGGATGTACGGCTCGGGTCGAAGGCACCAATGAGCTCGGGATGTGGAAACACTACGGGTCCAGTGTGGTGGTGAGATCCAGATAGCGTGGCGAGAGGATTAAAACAATATATAATTAAGTTATATGTTATTTATTTTTCCATAATAATTGGGCGACAAGCAGAGAACACTCCACTGACCAGATTCTGGTCGATCCTTGGCCGGATTCTGGTAATTTCTACAACATGTTTAAAAAATATATGTATATATTATACCATGTTCGTCAAAACATATTTGAATATGAAAACACTTAATCTGTTAACCACACTGTCGATCAATATAAAAAAATTTAGATGGCAATAACTTGGCCATTCGAAATGGATTGATGAGCGGTCTGATGCATTGGAACCATTTCAACACCCTCTAACTAAACATTAATGAAATTTAATTTTTCCTTGACTTGAAAAAACCACGAATCACTCTAATACCAATTGATGGTACCAGAATGCTCAACGGAAGCCGATGGGATGAGAATTTAAAATTTTCATCACCAGAGTGACATAACATCATCAACCTTGGTGATCTTGTCCCCATATCGTCCGGGGACCATGAATTGTTTAAATAAAGTAAAAAAAATAAAATGTACATATAACTCATTTAGATCTGATGTACATAATCTTGATGTAATATGCTAGCATCTCTTTCTCCAAGGCACGGATGATGAAGCCCTCTAGATCGTCCAAAGACGCTTCTTGAATTTGAACGTGCACCATTCATCGGAAGCTAGGTGCTAGAATAGAAATCCAATAACCACTTCAAAACAGTAATGATCCCCACAATCCTACATCTTCAATCTGTGAAAACTGAAATTGAATGAATTTCATTATTGAGAGCGTCTCTATAGGAATTTGGAGGAGAGAGAGGAAATAATTTCTAGTGGATGAATCATAATCATGTGAAGAGCCACCATCAATTTATATGGTGGAAAACTATAATACATAGTTTGGGTTCCCAGGCCTCGTGTAATAAACACCCACTATATAAATATTATAAATAAATATTTAATCATTAACACAATTTCTTTATTTATAGAAATTTATGTACAAGAACAGACAAAAACAAACAAGGGGCCAAAGTTCCAAAGGTCCAAGGAAACAAGAACTACGGGGGTCTAAAATAGTGCAACCCTCGAGCATCCCCCCTCACCAGATGCTACCCCTCATTAAACCTAGAGACAATATTCAGAGAACAAATGGTAGTCTTCCCATCGATTGATAAGGAAGCAAGATAGTCAGAAACATTATTTCCTCATTATGTAGGCTATGAACCATGGGATGGAGATCTTACCTAATAGGGAGTTGTAGATAATGATGGAGTTAGTTTCCCCACTACATTAAGGGAAATGTTCCTCTACCTGGACAGTTGCATACTAGAGAGAATCACTAAGGCTTTAGCCTTCACAGAATGACCCATACCATAGTGGGAAGTAAAAGCATCATTAACCACACCCTTTGTGTCATGAATCACACCACCCCCCTCACGAGGCCCATATTTCACAAGCCATAAATATTCAATTTGGGAACCAAATTATGGGGGAACCATCGAAACCACTGCCCCCGCCAGCCAATGCCAGCAGGAAACAATGATTGATTTTGGCCTCCAATCAACCTCGTGGTGGGGGAATAATTCCAACCTTTGCCTAGAAGAAATAGATCCAACAAAAAACTTATTACCCTTTCCACCATAACCTTTTGGGAATATATAGCCCCCTCAAAAATGGCCTTGTTCTGATTGGTACAGATGCGCCAGCAACATGCCGCAAGCACCAAGGTGCTGGCCTTCAACTCAAGGATTTGGCCGCCCACACTATGAAATCATCACTCAAGGAAGGGGGCCTCTGTCTAGTCCCTAGAATCATAACCAATAAAGTCTCTGAATTCCAACCAAATAACATTCTCTTAGTCTCTCATAAAGAACAGATGATCTGCAATTTCCTCCTTATTTCCCCTATAATAGGAGTAGTGTGAATCCATGTGGATTACTATCATTTTGACGTTGTCATCAGTGGATATTGCATAGTTCCTGATCCTCCAAACCAAGAAGTTATATTTTTATAGGTTTTCATTGTGCCAGAGAGTCCCCCCATGCATCATTATGGACTAAAGCTTTAAAGACCCTATGGAAATCCTTCATTGAAAAAGCATCAGAAATTAATGTAGTGAAAACAAAATTTTCCCGATCACTATTAATATTAATAAGGTTGAATATTTTATGATGATAATTGTTCAATAAAACCACAATAAATGTTGGATACATGCTAGATTTGTGGAAGGATATATTGGTCACAGGATAGCCTGGGAACCCAAGACGTGAGCCAATCCAATTATGGTGCCATAAGGAAATATACCCTCTCCCTGTGGTCCATCTAGAGTGTACTTGAATGGCCAAAATCAAAGGATAAAACATTGTCCAAATAGAGGAGGCGTGACTAGCCCGATTCCCCTCACTCTGTTTCATATCCATAAACATACCCCATGGGGAACAGGCCACGATAATATACTAGGAATGTTTAGAATGAATGGAATATAGGGTACCCGAGATACTCCTCACATTGATGCCTCCCTCCTCAACAGACATGGAATGTCTCTATCAGGTTTCCCAATGATAGTTCCCATCAAAATGTGCATCCCAGATAAATGACACCATGATCTTGTCGATTCGTTCAATCATTCCATTGGGAACTTGAATGGGAGAAAGCGCTTGAACCAGAATTGAGGATAAGACACTATTAACCAGTGTGATCCTACCTCCGAAGGACATGAACATGCTCTCCAATTAGTGACACGTCCGGTAATGTGAGCAATGATGTGATTAGAATGTTAGGGTCATGGTCTTATAGGGGAAACCTGGGCACCTAGGTAGCTCATTAGTATGGTTCCATGATTCATGTTCAACTGGTTGCTTAGGGATTCACTCTAGGAGTCTGGGAATCAATTTTTGATGAATAAGGTGCTCTTATTATGGTTGATACGCTATCCACTACAACGACAGTAGTTCTAGATAATTATATTTAATCCCTGGATGAATCTCTTGTTTTCATCAATAAAAATAAGCGTGTCATAAGCAAACATAATGTGTGAAATACATGTTTGTCTCTCCCTGCAATGATAAGGTGAAATGGTACCGCTTATAATGCCCCTATTGATAAGTCGGCTAAGGATGTCCTGGTCCATGATGAAGATTCTAGGTGAATGGTGATCCCCTTGTCTCATGACACGAACCATCTTAATGGAACCATGATGCATTCCCATGAACTAGGAAACCCGCCACGTAGAGCTAATGCACCTGAAAATTATGTCAATAGACCAAGTAGGGAATCCCAAGCTAGTAAGACACTACTAAAAATATTGATTTTATCAGCGCTAAAAATGGCCATTAACAGTGCCAAAAAAAGAGATATTAATACCGGTGAAGATAAAGGGGGGTCCCCTTTATCAACGCTCCAAAAAGCAGTGATAAATACCCCTTTTATCAGCGCTAAAAAAAGCGCTGATAAAAGGGGTCTTTTATCAGTGCTTTCTTTTTAGAGCTGATAAACGACCACTTTTATCTGTTCCTTTTTTCAGCGATGATAAAATTAAAAAAACAATAAATAAAAAAATACTGCCAATCTCAGGGGGGGTTTACAGTGCTTGAACCTTCCTTTATCAACGCTTTCCCACACCTCCTGCGCCCACCCGCACCGCCTACACCCTTTATCATCGCTAGCCCTCTAAATCACCCTGGCTCGCACACCCGTGCCTCCACCCGGATTTGATCTCGAGACCTCCCCCCTGCACACCGAAAGCCTTTGCCACTACCCTATATTGATTTGTTCTCTTATTCATGATATATCTATTTATTTATATATATGTTTAGTTATATTTATTGGTATAGTAATATATATTTATATTAATATATATATCTATAATATATATATATAGTTATATTAATATATATATATAGTTATATTAATATATACATATAGTTATATTAATATATATATATATAGTTATATTAATATATGTATAGTTATATTAATATATAGTAGTTATATAAATATTCATATATTGATATTTTAAATAAAATGGATATTAGTTATTATTTAGATAAAACTAATATATTTTAAATGTAAATATGTTTAATTATTTATTTAAAAAATTTAATTTTTAGGTGTGAATATATCAAAAATATGTACATATAGTAATATATTTGATTATAAATAGTAGTGCATTATAAAAAAGGATGATATTTCAAAGAAATAATATCAATATAAATGTAATAACTTGAACTAAATTCATTCCCCACAAGAAAAAGCCAATAATAACCCCTTAAATGAGGCTGAAAATCCACAAAATGTTAAAAAATCTGGGTACCCTGACTAAACACTCAGTTTTGGAGGCCTTCTGTGCCTCTTTTTGCCTCGAAAAAAGCTTGATCTGGTTACCCCCGGGTGACAGAGACGTAGAGATCGTCGCAGCCTTCGATTTGATATGTGGTAGAGCTCAAACGGACACACGGATCAAAAGTTATACTTGTTTGAAGTTCGAGTTGCGTTTTCATCATATTTTGGATCTTTTTTTAATTTATTTTTATTTTTTAGTCTTCAAAATGTTATTAAATGACTATTACTCCATAATAATTAGAAAATTAGTCATTAATATTTTTTAAAATTTTTTATAAGCCATTTTCACTAAATATCTTATATATTAAGTATAATAAGTGTAAATGTACATTTATACTTATCTATAATATATCTAAAAATTATATATTATATTTATATCAATATAACTATATAGCTATATTTATATATTAATATTTATTTTTTTTATTTTTTTTGAAGTCGACCTTTTATCAGCTCTTTTAAAAAAAAGCGTTGATAAAGGCCCCCCCTTTATCAGCGCTACTAAACAAGCGCTGATAAGGGGGGGGGGGCTTTATCAGTGCTAAAAAAGCGCTGATATAGGGGTAATTTTATCAGCACTTTTTTAGTGCAGATAAAGGAACCCTTTATCAGCGCTTTTTTGAGCACTGATAAATCCCGCCACCCTTTATCAGTGCTTTTTTGTTAGCACTGATAAAGGGGTGGCGCTGGCCTTGCCCAGTTTTGTGGTAGTGAGAACATTGATGATAAAATTCTACTCTATGAAGACATAGTCCTTTTGCATTTAAAGATTAAAAACCATATTTGAACCATCAAAATTCATTTTAAGATATCTAATAACCTTTTTGGACAATGCAATCACCCCTATATGGATCCGTCGTTATCAAAGTTGCGTTGCTCATCTGAGATCAGGTTAGGAAAGATGAACTGCAAGTCTCCTATTAATGATCATTGAAATTTTTTTAGGGTACATTACACATACTCATAGGTATGTAATGGTTGATGGAAGAGGGATTAATAATATTTGGAACAAAAACCAGATTGGTGGCGTAGGCAACATGGGGTGGGCTTCCTCCCTTGAAAAATTCTGAGACCACCTCAATCATGTCTCCATTAACCATGTACCAAGAATCCCAATACAAATCACTCAAGAAACCATTTTTCCTGGGGGAACATTCATGATTAATTCTCACCATCGCCTCATGAATCTCCTTCTCATTCAAAATAATTACCAAAAGGTCATTGTCCTGGATATAGATGATGTCAAGAATGAACTCCAAAAAATTCTCAGGGATGCTAGAAATCCCTCCATCATGTGAGGATTAGTACTTGTCAACAATCCTTTAAAATGAAGCTCTTCCATGTTCCCAACCATGTCTCGATCATCAGTGAAGCTACAATAATCAAGGCATATGATTGGTCTGGAAAATATTCATTTTTTCTTTATGCACGCATGGAAATAAGTAGAATTACAATTTCCCTCATGAAGCCACTTTTTCCATAATTTTTTATGAACAACCTATTATTCCATTAGAACCATTTAGTCTAAGATGGCCTTCTTGAAAGAGATATCCTCCAAACAGATCATCATGCCACATGAATTCCAGGTTGATTTTCATGGCATCAATATCTTTAGTAAGAAAATTAAAATCATTATGACAAGGGGGAGGGGGTTGACTAAAAATCCACACTTGGAGGTCACCTATAAATCTTCTTAATTTATTAAAGAATGCAATCCAGCTAGATATTTTAACCAACTTATACCAGGAGTACCTAACAGCCTTGTGGAAGCCTAGTAAGTTGGGCCAAGTATCATAAAAGACATAGTGATGTGGCCAATCCTGCTGTGGGAAGAGGGAGACCAAAATAAGTGAATGGTCAGATAATCTGTGAATGAGATGATAATCTTTGTCATTGGGAAATGCCGTGACCACCCAAAAATTGGTAAGTAAGAGGTCAAGCCAGCACCGGGTGTGTCGATCTCCTCTTAGATTGTTGCACCATGTTTACTTATTGCAAGTGAATACCACTTCCTTAAGTCCATTGAAAGCCATGAAACTAACTAAATACTAACTAGAATTGTGAGGAAAGGAACCACACCCTTTCATTTAATTTGTATCAGAAGTTATGTTAAATTCACCACCTACTAGCCCTGGAGTATCCCCCCTGAGACGAAGGCTTCGAGGTCAAGACATAAATGTTCTCTATTCCAAGCATCAAAACTATTGTACAGAAATGTGGAAAGTAAATGTAACGAGACAAAGATGATTTTTTTGGTGACACTCTGGTCTGAGGCTTGATCCATGTTGAATCTTGAAGAAGAATTCCCAAAAAACTAAATATGTAGGTTGGTAGGGGATGCATGCATGCAGACACTAACCTTAATCCTCATCATAAACTCACCAATTTTAGAGGGTACATCTTGGGTTGTAAAATAGTCACAAAAGAGGCTCTATAAGACTGATATTTGATGGCCAAGATATCAATTTTTCCTTGGAACCTAGGCTATAGGCATTCCACCTGATGAAATGTATCATTAAGAGAGGGTAAACCTGGATTTGGCCCCAAGCTGCATGGATCCAGTGTTATGAAGAGATGAAAAAGGGCCCTTTTTCTTGGAGTGGTACCTAGTGTGGTTTCCAACATGTTGGGTAGAGACTTGATCAATGGGGGTAGTAAAGGGATCAAAGGGCATATGACCACTAGGGGGTCCAAAAGCTTCATTGAAGGGGCAGGAGGAGGTTCCTCGCTGGGGGACATCACAATGCTCCAAGGAGGGGCCCTAGCCACCATTGGACCACAGAGTGTAAGGAACCCAGAATAGGTTGAATAAACCATCGGCTTCAAAGATGGGGGATCTAGGAATAGGGGTCCTAGGGCCTTAGGAATAGAGCATCTAGAAGCAGGAATACTGCAAGAAATATAAGTTGGAGGAATATTGTTGAAAGAATCCCAGGGTATGAACTTTATCTGCCTAAAAAGACCTAGAAACCACAAGGAGACAAGGAGAGATGACTGAATTGTTTCATTTTCTTTGTGAATCTTGTTTGATAGGTTATTAGTGACACTCACAATTCTTTCATGAGTGGGATCCATGAGAGGGTCCCTGGCTAGGTATGGGGAGGTGGGACCCAAATGAGGGGAGGATCCAAGAAGGAACGATTTGTCACTAGGGTCAGAAGGGGGATGGGGAAGTGCTGAGGGCACCGAGGGGCGGTTAAAGAAGGGGAGTGGGAAAGAAACATAGGCTGCAATGAGGGGGGGCTTTGGCTGGGAGGCATGGGAGACTGATCCCCTTGATGAAAATGCTTCTTCTTATATGTAGGGAAGGAGTGACCTTAAAGATAAAAAAAGGACCAAAACCATGGGGCTAAAGGAAAGAGGAGTGGTTGAGACTAGACGAAGGAATCCTACACTCTCAGAGAGATCCTGCCCGGATGAGGGGCCGAGATATTCATGTAGACATAGATCCTCACCAAAGAGGACTCAACATGGATGACTGTTCGATCATCTACACATAGAAACCTCCCCAAAGAATTTTTTATAGATCATGAGAAGAACCCATTCATAAAGTGAAGGTGACCCCTAGGAGATGAACTCAAACCACTACCCGAGATGAGTATTTCCCATTATAAACATACATAGAATAAAGGGAGAGAACAAACCACCACCTTTAGATTGACCATTGATCCATCCACCAAGCTCGTATGAAGTCCACCATCAAAGATAGAACCACACATAAGGAATGCTAGTTGAAAGACGAGTCCCAAGCCATAGCATCCAAGCCCCATGAATTCATGAAACTGCAGAAGGCAGGTAGGGATGGTTTTTCCATGCTGATGTGTGCTACCAGTGTCCATTTGAGAAGATTAGAGGAAATAGAGAAGGCTAAAAGTTAAATATCAAGAGTCTTCCCAACAATATAAGAAATCCCCTATGATAGATCCAAGTTGATATCCAGAAAGCAGGTCGTGCGAGATGACCGAGGAGAACAATGAAGAGCATCCTTGTTGGAGGCAGATTTCAGAGGCTCCATGGGATATCTTAGTAAAATAGAGCCAGTCATTCACTGAGGATGAGTCGATGATGGTCCAGGATCATTGATCTATTGAGGTGGGGCCACCACCTACCCTAGGATAGATTTTGGAGGATGAACAGTTGAAATAATTTTAATTCCCAAAGGTGCATGCAACACATTACAGTGACCAGAAAAATCCATTTTTTGTAATAGATATACTAAGGAAATAATAATAAATATTTATGAAAAAATAAATTATGAAGTAAATATTATTTATATTCTATCACTAAACTATAATATATATTAAATATATTTTGTGATAATCTTGAGTCAATAACTCTATTAACATTTCCATATAATATTAAATAAACTCGGTATATTTAATTAATATCCATTGGAATGATATTCTATCCTTATATTTACATAATCATGTGTACTTACATTTCATAAATAAATTCAACCAAGTTATTAATTACTTGAATTATAATGAATTTATTTATATATTGTTGATCCATAGAATATGGATAATACCAGAACCCCATGGTAGGCCCACCATGTTCTATATTCCTATTCAATAGAATAGGGTAGATTCTCAAAGTGCTATTGTGTGTGACCCTTTAGGTCTTTAACTCAATAGTAGTGAATAATATTCAAAGTCCAAAAGCGGGGTCTATCAACCCATCTAGAACCATAGAGAGATAAGGAAAATTATATGAAACAACTAACTTCCATTAAACACGACCTGTGTAATATAATCTTTTCATCATCGATATCTCAATAAAGTAGAATGCACCCTAGTGTCATCATCCGTTTTCATACTTTTTTATTTGTTGATATGTCTGAATGAACATAACTTTGACTACCATAGTCAATGATTTAATGAAGTTGATACCAACCTAATTAAGTAGTCTCGAGATATCTCTTCCTCAACTCAGAAGAGACAAATCCTATCTTGATCATTCAATTAATTTCATGTCACCAATGATGCACCAAACCAAAACACTCTTTTGACGACATCAATGCCATGTTATTCACCTTACATCAATGTACACAATATAATGACATACATTGATAATGATCTCAAGTCAGGAGTTCAATAGACTTGTCCATAGATAAGAACAACAAATGATACCTAAAACAAGTGGTGTTCCTATTGCTGGGTCTTTCATCATGATCTCAACTACTTGAGATCACTAAGTGTGAACTTCATAAGAAGAATTATCAATTCTTATGATCCCCCAGTACCTAATAATGTTATATCATTTTTTTACTGTCAGAATGATGTAACTGGACAACAAGAAATTACATTAATATTAATTTCGTAGTATCTATATATTCTCATTATAGCCTGAGATCATCTATAACCATTTGATATGGCACGTAATCTAATGAAATTACAATAAACATGGTGGAAACATATGTATATACATTATTATGACAAGATAAACCCATGTATATATAACAAACAGTATACATGTTGTGTTAATTAAAGTACAACACAAGTTGGTTGTAGGGAACGCACATTCATCATGCTTTAGGTATTTATTCCTGTGCAAATTCATTGATTCTTATTTGGAAAGAATAAATAGACCCCCAATAGGAGAGACATTTTTGGGGATAAGGGATCAATTTTTAGGAATGTAAATGTCTACCCAAGTCTTTGGGGTTGCCACCAATTTCTATCTTGGTTAATGATTGTTCTTCCAGTTGACCATTGGTATACCGTAGAGTGACCTATATATAAGAGAGTAGAGAGGATCCTATTCACCAGATACTCCAACTCTCTAAAGATCATGCAATTAGGTATTTTTATGTGATCCCTCCACAGTACCTTCCATGAGAATAGATCATAAGACTCATTTGTAATACTATTTTTCATGAACTAATTCATTAAATCTTTCCAAGGGGGTTAATTTTCCTTATCACTCGTTCAAATAAAATGTGGATCTATCTTTGGTAATTACTTGAATATTTTCCAAAGTCCTTGGGAAACATGGATGCCTTTTTGGTTTCACAAGATCTATTTTTTCAGTCACATGATCACTCCATCATCACGTTGTTCGAATGACCATGTCAGGGTCACCCAATTTTCAGTCTTATGTAGTGCCATGTAATCATGAGATGCCCTATAGGTTATATAGTCTATGATATATTCATGGGGAAGTTTTCAAGACCTATATGTTGTCATTTGATCACAAATATCCTTATGGTTCATGTCGTTCACATGATGCTTCTTGGATCATGCATCTCATTTAAGGATATTTTGTTTTCATCTGGAAAATACATCCCACTTGATTTTCTTAAGATGGCTACTATCTCCGATGCATCTTCCACTAAAACTAGATAGAGGGACATTATTTCTGAGAAACATAACACTGATCCTCAATATCATGTACATTCTAAAAATGAGGCACTTAATGGGCTTATCTCTTCTAAACTTCAATGATACCCATTATCACACCGACTTATCCTATATGTATATGGACTACTGGATGGAATTTCCATTCCTTCTCCTATCAATAATTTTTGATCTTATAGGGTGTCAACTTAACTTTATTTTATTCAGATGAGAGTTTTTGATGATGTACAACTAGTTTTAGCGGATCCCATGGGTTGTACTATATTCTAGGTAACTTGCATCTAGGTCTAGATAGTTATCTTTTTTTTCACTATCCCATTACTCAAAGCTATTCGATCATATTTGTCCCTTCCTTGAACAATTTGTGTATTGATAGATCATGAATTGAGATATGCTTCTAGGTGGAAAGATTCCTAATTAATGAGAATATCCATTCATGGTATGATAGAACAGTTTAGAATTTACTAACTAGCAATACATTATTTGTCTTTATGAGGCTCTATGGGATTCCCAGTTCATCTTCAACTATAAGTCGGGCCTTCATAGAGAACCGATTAGCTTTTGGTCACCAGTTACCAATTCATTTCATCCATTCCATGATGATTCATGAATTTGATTTTAGGATATATTCAGTCTGGGTGGGATACCTCCCATTGTGGAAATATATGATGGGTTCTTTCTTGCTGCTGATATATGGGATGAAACCTCACATACACTAGTTTTGGAAAAGGTATACTCTCAACATTATTAAATAAAACAAAAGGGAATATTATAACATGCACTCACTAATCTTCTTCAAGGACTTGATCGATGTTTTCATCTATCAGAGTGGAGCTCAACCAACCATTATATTCCCTTCAATAGATCCCTTATCTATAGATCCATAATTGTTCCTTATCTTATTAGAAAATCATATAGGACGAGGAATATACCACATGAGGATACCGATTTAGGTAAAAGATATCCCTAATCCCTAGGATGGACGTTTTTAGGGCCATGTTCTTGGATGGGTGGCTTCTTCTAGTTGGGGATGTGCCATTGTGAATCAAATTTAGCACACTAGTGATCAAATATTGGTTAACTGAGGGGAGACATCTCAATTTCATAGTACCAAATATTCCAATAATTTACTAGCTTCTAAGACATATTCAATATGGAAACATCCCTAATTGAATCGATCATACTTTCTAGATTTTATTTGGAGGGATAGGGGAGAAGTTCCTCTAATATAGAAACCACAACACCATCGAGATCCTTAGTGGATTGTTTTTCACTAGGCATCAATACATCATTGATGTTGTGGAAAATCCGTTAGGTCCTAATGAGGTTTATTAAATGTTGAGATTGGATGATCACTTAATTTTCATACCTTATCCTGTACCAGTTGGGAAAATTATTAATCATGGAGGTGGATCTTGTAATGAAGAATCATAAAATGTCTCTTATCAGGATAGGGTTCTTATTGCTGGGATAGATGAGAAGATTATTTGTGAGTCATATACCCCTTACCAATTTGATCAACAATTTGGTTACATATAATGGGTTTCTCCACTCCCCAAAGTTTTCATGCAAGGAGAACAAAATCTCAGGATAATCTGCCAGTTTTGGTTGTTATTGGCACATAAGGGTACCAATGGTGATATTATACTTCCACTTATTATAACCCATTTATTCCAGAATTATGAATATTCCTAGAATAGGAAAAAATCTTATATATGTGATTTAATGAAATGACCTGTCAATAATGTAGAGAGACCATGTGCCTTACCGACCCATTTGTCTATATCAATAATTGAGATGATTAAAGATTCAAGTGAGTCTTCAAGGAAGCATCCCTATCCTGGTGATGACCATCTAGTTAGCAAGAAAAATAATTTTCAAGGAATCTATTACTTTAGACAACGCATATTTTGAGAGAAGATTATGTGGAGATTGCTCTTTCTCTTCTTCATCAATTCATCCAATTTTTCCCCCTTTTGACATACCTACTCCAATAGTTGTAGAGAAGTAGACATGACATAGGTTAATCTGGTATAAGATACACCTTTTGATTACTGATTCTTCCTAGAAACATTTAATGATAAAGAAGTGGATCTTTTCCGAATATTTCATGATTTGGGGGTGGATGAGTTTGACCACCAGGCATTATATAAAATCATCTAACAAATAATCATATAAAAAATAATCCTGGTGCAGAAATAGTTGGATACTAGTGAATAGGGAGTGAAATATTTTTATGGAACCCCAATGGCTGAACTAAATAGTGAATCTTTAGAGGTTTTAGAGCATATTAATCAAATAATATCTGATATTAACCCCTAAATGGATTTCCTAAAATCTCAGATAATGATATGTGAGGAGATCCTAACTCTCTCAATGTATGATCTTTTATTATCAGGATTCCCTTTAAGAACTACCTAATAAAGTGTTTAGGGGAAATCTAATCATATCATGAATATTCTTCCTCAAGCTATTGTAGAAGAAGTGTGGAGGGTTCCACTTTGAGAATCCATCTATGCTTCTTGTTAGACTCTTGATGATTTGAATAGATCAACAAATCAAATCTTATTGTAATATTACCATCAATGTTTTTGTTTTTTGTTTTTAATTAATCCTTTTAGAGGCTATTAAATGTGGAGATCCCTCCAATTTCATGCTATCAATAAATATATCTTTAGAACCATCTATGTCCTTTTCCATATTTATTTAATTAATGAAAAACATGATAGTTCATTGATCTGAAGTTGCATTGATCATCAACTATATTGATACACGATATAATATAAAGTAAACATGAATTCATGGATTTGAATTATTAAATCACAAAATATTTCTCTCAAGAAATTATCATGAACACTCCCTAACAAGATATTCCTCATTGATTTATATGTTCTTGTTTTCTTAATATTACATTATTCCTAAAATGATACTTTGGGTAGAAAATATGTCCCATAGGTAGAATACACTATCTTTTTCTGAAGTTAGTGGAATTATTGAACATAGATTTATTTGTATAAGTCTGTATGGTGGGTCCCACTAGCTTTATATCTCTTTAATCATATTTACCTATTTATTTCTTAATAATTAAATAAGGGAAGACTTAGTGTGAATGGAATTGAATTTTTCTCAGTTCACCCTCTTATAATATTTTGACCTGATAATTTTGGTTTCTATTTCTTGGTCTTGAAAACTAAATCATTGTTGTGTTGTATTTTTGCTTATTTTTGCTCATCCCTTTAATTTATATTTTTTTTTGGTATTTTAGCTTGGACCTTCCATTACTAAAGTCTAGGGTATTTTATCTCAGATATTCTATTGATAGAAATATACATTTTTCAATGTAGAATTGTCTGTGTAATTTAATGTCATGTTGTAAAGAAATCTTCTATGTAATTTAACGTCATGAAGTTAGGATATAGATACATAATATAGTTTAAATAATAATTATCAGGAAATAAACTAATAATTAGTTTAAATTTTTTCTACCAGTACTTGATTGGTGAATATGGAATATGCAGAAGACATTCTAGGGATTCCCCCAAATAGTGGAATGTGTCGAGTTCTTCTATGGTGTTTCTAAGGCTCAAGAGGATTAGTGTTCCTTTCTTATAAGTAGGATATTCATCTTGTTGGTAGGTCAATGACCATATTATTAGATATCATGGTCAAACAGAGGTGAACCCACTCTTTTCCAATGGTCAAGTAAGATTTATTGGGTTAGTATAGGATAAGGGTGATATGTTAGGGATACTATGTATGCCTATATAGTTATAAAATTGGTGATGTAAGTACAAACCCACAATTTTGAGTCAAGGGTTATATAATGGGGAAAAATAGTGTGGATGAACCTAGCTCCTTGAGGGTCCAGGTTATGCCACATTGTTACCAGGGCTCACAAGGATCAAAGTTCATTTCCTATAATTATGGGATGCCTATGGTTGGTAGTTGAATGACCTTATATATCAATACCATGGTTAAAAAGAGGTGTCCCAAATATTTTTTTGAGGGCTATGAAATATTTTTGAAGACTCAAACGTTTGGATAATGAAGTTGAGTGTGAAGGAATATCTATCTTCAAAGATTTCTAGAACCCTAGGATAGTTTATCTCTTTAATTGTGATTTTCAGGCCCTATTACATGTTATTTAAAGTCACATGGTGTGGCCCATCAAAAACATTCTGAATAGAGTGCTGCATTCGTTTTTTTGAAAAAGATTAGAAAAAATTGTAATGTAAAGTATAGGATATTGAACCCACTTGAATATTCTGGTTATAGGTATTGTAAATCATGGTCTATAGTGATTAGTTCATAAGGATAATATGGGAAAATCATATCAATAATGGCCCTAAACACACTTCAGTGTTGGGGTTTTCAATGGTAATGCTAGGCTCACAAGAATCTGAAATCCGTTTATATAGGGATAAGATGTTTATGGATGGTATGTCTTAGCCATTATTAATTGATATAATGGTAGAAAAGTGATATATATTTTTCCTTCAATGTTCCATAAAGGGGTTGCAGCAACCTAATGTACACAAATAATTATGTTTTATTTTGGGAAAAATTAATATTCAAAAAGTGTACTGACACCCTAAAAGTTATTTCTCCACCTAGTTAACATGTTATCAAGGTGAAGTGAACTAGAAAACCAATAATCTAAAATCTTCCTATACCATGAGGTCAAGTGAAATTGGTGAAGCTTTTACTAAGAATACAAATACACATCCATTTTTTATATATTATTAAAAATCCCCTTTATGGATTAGTGGTAACCAAACATTCCAAAAAAAGCAACCTAACAAACACATTTCCAAATTTCAAATTAAAAATTCAAAACCCAAATCAACCAAAACCATGTTCAAAATTTGAAAATTGAGCACAAAATTCATTTCTACTTCACCAGAAAGAAGCCCATCGGCCGATGGCATGTAGTAACAAACCAACCTTTAATAATGAAATTGAGGAATAAACGTCATGAAATTCCATCAATCTATAACATAAAACAACCAAACAAAAAATTAACAGACCACAACTATGAGAAAATGCTCCATTGACATTGTCCCATCCAACAAACATCAATCCCAAACCCTATTGACCATTGATCCATGCAAAACCTCTGCGTAGAATTGTTGGAAATCAAACATCAAATGTTTCTATAAAACTGACATAACAACTATCGTCAGACCGTGAAACACCTCCGACAATGCACTGCATTAAAATAATTGAAGATATCCCATACAATCATAAAAACACCAATGAGATAGCCCGGAGAAATCAATAGGATAAAAACCAAAGAACATAGAGACAATATAAAAATTGAAAAGTGAGAGTTTCACCAAGTGTGTCAACCAGTGCCATCCCAATACTCCCACACCACCACTGCTCCGGACTGAAGTGGAGAATGACATGAAGATTTAGGAAAGAATGAGAAGAGTTTAGTGACAATGGAATTAGATTTTTCTCAATCATCACTTTACATTTTTTTTAACCTAACATGTTTTGTGTCTCTTTATCTAGTAGTTTAAGTTCAGTCCATCAAATGATTTAGATTAGTTTCATACATCATTGAGAAACGTGAAGAGATTTTATGTTCTTGACACACATGGACCTAATATGAAGAAAATGTTACATAAGATCCCAATTCGGATACCTTGGGTCAGAAATACTTCAATATATTTTTTAGCGTGAGATGAAAATGTTTTAAAACAAGTCTTGAGGATCTCATTCCACGAGTAATGATTTGGGAAAATCATACCGGTTATGGACTGGGACACCCTATGGTGTTGAGTTCTACTATTGTGATGTCATTCTCACAAGGATGAGAAACCCCTTATTATAGTTCCATGAAGTATTTTTTTATAGTTATAGTACCTTATGCATCGATAACATGGTAAAATAGAGAGATATAATTTCCTTTAAAAGGTATATGAATGGTTTGAGGTAACCAATGGTGCTCAAGACATGAAGATTAATTTATACAGTGAGGTGTTTAATAGATGAATAAAGCACCCCATACACTAGAAAACCAGGTTCGGGCTCTTATGGTATATTGATAATTGATGCTGATGGGTGATATTTTTCACATATTAATTTCATGTAGTGGGGATGTTTTTTTCACATTTTCAATGCCATTTGACTAGGAAATTTTCATTAAATTTTAAATGTCATATAGTAAGAAAATACGGTATAGGTCTAGACCATATGCAGTTAATGACGCATTTTTATAAATTACATGTTACAGATGAAACAATGATTGAAAATATGAGATTCTATACATATCATATGATGTCAAGAATAAATCCACATTTTGTACTTTTATGAATGTTCTTTACACAGGTTTGAACCATATGCCAGTATGGGGGATATTTTTTGTTTTTTCATGACTGGAACCAAGAATCAGAGATATTTTTGTTACTATGTATCCTATGATGATATAAATCAAGCTACACATAGTTCGTGAATGAGTAACAATCCGCACAATTATGATCCATAAACTGAGGGGTGTATAATTCCCAATGATTGTTGTAGCTAGAACTAGGATTAGAGATCCAGGTGTCACTACATATCCTATTATGATGTGATCAAGCCACACATATTTCTTGAGACACATTATAGTTTATCATCAGCTGTAAAGGATGTATGATCCTTAACATGAAAAGGCAAGATTTTGATTGGGCCTAAGAACATAGGTCTGATCATCACTACATATCTTGTGAAGATATGAATCAAATCACACACAGTTCTTGAATGGAAAACACTCTATGCATACCTAACCAATACGTTTAGGGGGAATTTTTCTCATTGATTTTTTAGATTAAATTGGGATTGGAGATGTAGGTGTCGCAATGTATCTTTTGATGACAGGAATCAAGAAAAATGTTATTCTTGAGAAAAAATGTAGTTTAACATCATGATACAAGGATTTAGTTTCCCTAATTTGAAAATATAATATTATAACTTGGACCATTAATGGAGGTCTGGGTGTCATTATGTATCCTATGATGACCGAAATCAATACACATATAGTTATTGAATGGGAAATTATCTAAAAAAGTATGAACCATATGTAATGGGGGGAATTATTCCCATTTATTGTTGTATCTAGGACCAAAATATATATCCTAGAATCACTACATATCTCATGATGTCAAGAATCAATCTACACTTAGTTCTTTAATGTAAGTGCGACACAAGACCAAAAACAATGATATTGTTTCTCTGGAGTGAGGTCCATGAAAATGATTCATTTTATTTCATTTATGAGGGATAAAATGCAAATATTAATGCTCTATGGTGAGGAATAATGTTTTGCATTTTATGTTCTTGTGCCTAGAACCATGATAACCCTGTAAAGAGCTGGTATGTATCAATCATGTAGGGAATCCCTTATAGAAATTCTTAATCCCATATGATAAATACTCAGTGTGGGAAACAAGGAATACTAAAGCTTCCTTTATAGACATGGAGGAAATTTGATAAAGGATAGGGGGATTTTGTATTATATGGTGGAATGGAATAGATATATGATCTTGGAATCCCTATTTATCATATTGGAATGAGAATCAAGATGTAAGTTATTTTGGGAAACCTGATCAGTTTTACGGTCATACGAAAAGGAAATCATCCATGTAGTTTAACATCATGTGTTACGGAAGAAGTTAAGTCGATATGAAAGAAGATGAATATTTTGAATATATGAAGTTTTACATCATGTAGTGAGGATGAGGGTTACCCTCCATGAAAAATAAATACTATTTATTGATCCATGACTAGAGGCTTCAGTATCACTGTATATCTTATAGGGGAATAAGTCATACCGAACATAGTGATTCAATATCGATTTTATCTACAAAGATTTTATTCACACACAAGGGTGGTGGCACATCATTTTTATTTTCCCCATAACTATATCAATTGTTATGAATGGATGGTGAGACAATTATTCTCGCGTAGTTTAATGTCATGCAGTTAGGATTCCTTCCATTATGTTTAATTTCATAAGTTCAGGTCACATTACATTATATTTAATGTCATGAGGAAGGGAACATTTTTTGTTGTTTATCATCATGAAACCGTGATGATATATTGTTTTTAGCTTAACATTTTGCTTCTTGGACAAATACCATATAGTTTAACATCATTTGGTCAAGACTTATTCTAGAAAATTAAACTTCACATGTTCGAGATGTGTTTTTCTAGATTAACATAATGCAAAATAGATGTGATATGTATGGTTTATTGTCAAATGGTCAGGATGTGTTTGGGTTGTTTAACATTATACAACTAGGATGTGAGATACTGTGTAGTTTAAAGTCTTATAATATGGAATTATTCAACAAATATTAACATCATGTGGTCAGGATGTGATCTGTATAGTTTAACGTCATATGGTAAGGATGTGTTTTTATAGTTTAACATAATAGGACATAGATGAATATAATGATTAATGGAAATAATAAAAATTATTTCACAAAAAACATCACATTTTTTGGGGGTGTGACATGTCCCCCTACCATTTCAACTCGTGAGTAAGCTACATTGTGATATACCTTATATTTGATATAAGGACCATCCCAATTTGGTTCCAGATTTGGAGGATTATTTCATAGCATCATTTTGGTACTATGAACCAATACTTGTTCCCCTTGAATGAATGAGTGGATGAGAAACTTTTTATCGAAGGATCCTTTTGTGAGATTTTGATATAATTCAAAGTTGTGCAATGTACGAAACTTGTTCTCATCGAGCTGCTCCAACTCATCCAAATACTTTTGCAATTTATATTCATCTGAGAGTTCCTCATAGATGGTCATTCAAAGTTATGGAAATGATAATTATATGTTAACACATCCTCAATTTTGTATACCAATGAATACAAGGTTTCTAGTGTATAATTACATGTTGTGGTATAGAATTCCCTTAAATCATGAATGATCATGACTAGACAAGACTTATTGTCCGTATTCAATATATTTAGGAGTATATTCAGAAGTGTATTTTTGAAGTCCTCTATTGTTTCCATTTTTTAATGTATGATAGTGTGATGATTGATTAGAATCAATGTTGTACACCTTTTAAAATTTTACCAACTGTATAAGGAACAATTTTCTGATATTGTATATCAATATCTTTTAAGGGACTCTAAACCTTTTGATGATATAAGAATTTACTATGTTAATGATATTATTCATCCATAATACCTTGCCTGTTATTTACTCATCCCATCTGGAGAAGTATTAAGTAGCAGTAAAAATGTAATTAAAATAATTATCCATGGATGGGGGATATGACTCAAAAACATCCATTTCCCATACAAATAATGTCAAAGAATATTTAGTTGTATTTAAGTATTCTAGGGGTTGATGGAAGAATTTCTCATGATTTGTACATGAAATATATTTCTAGGTGAATTCCATGATTACCTTTATTAAGGTTTTCGAATATTTACCCTACCTGTTTATATGGTGTGATATCCTAGTACCATACTAACAAGCATCGCATAAGTCTTCATGGACATCTTATATAATGTTGTGAATCTCTCTTTTTTCAATGCAGTTGAGGAAGATTTTGTCAAAGCCGCTCTTTTAGATGTTATTTTTTTCATTTGGACTATTCCACATGGTATCTTTTTCCCCTAAACACTAAATCTATTTTCTTCTGAATTAGTCTTCTAGGATGATGACATTATTGAGATTGGAAATTATTGTCTCTATCCATCTAGGTGTGGATATCATCTCATCATGCTCTGGGGAAGTATTTAATTGATTTATTTATTACATTTCACATATGATGATCGATAATACCATTATTCAATGTGTGATGCATAAATATTGTTTCCTAGAGATCAAGGTTATCCATGACTATGTCTGTATAAGATAACATATCGACACAAGAATTATATGATTGGGTAATATGATGTAACATGGGTTTAAAAAGGTATTATTCCATTAGTCCCATGACGTATCTTGGGAGTGGGGAAAATTATTTCTTTTTGATGGAATATCCATAATTGATCCACATTATCATAAGATCTGAATACCCATTTATTTTTAGGTTGGAAATCAACAATTGTAGGGCTACTTCAAAGATAGTATTGAGGCATTGGTATTTAGACTTATTTTTTTGTAGCCTTAAGATAGTGAGAAAGTGTAGGGAAAGTGTATTTTTTCTAGAGAAATAAATAGAGTCTCTAATCCACCCTAGTTGAGTTTCATGTTTTCCAATCACTTGTTGATAGTACTTTAGAAGGATATATCAAAATACATATCCAATATCTTGTGATAGTCATGGGTATAGAAAAACTCCTCATCGAAAATATTTGTTTCCATTAACATGCTTTCTATAAAGGGTTATTTTGTGACTAAATTAGTTGAGGATTTCCATTTCACTAAATTCTATGACATGAACTAAATGTTTTATTATTACAGAATGACCTCCCATCGATCCAAACACCCGATCATCAAGGGATGAACATGGATGTATTTATGAGAATAAATATGAAAGACAAGGTGTAATTCATGGTGCTAAAATTAATGCCTCATCTTTTTAACTACAATTATGAGTGTGAGTTAGTTCTTGTAGACCATAGAATATTGGCTCTCAGTTCCAAGAATCAATCAGATGAGGTGGTCAATACTATTCTAAATCCTCACATCATTTTTTTTAGTAGAGTGACAAGTGATCATTACATGGTGGCCACCTATATGGTGAGTGGAATACCATCCACTAGTAGAATCAATATTGGTAGGTGTAGAAGATATTTCTTGAGCCACTTGAAGGATTCATGGAAGTCCCCATACCTTTGAGAGGTAATTACCTTCTTTATTTTCTTGGTGGAGGGGAGAGATTTTTTGGACATATTAGATATGAAATGATGAATGTATGTGAGGTTCCCTTAGATCACCTTAGTTATTTAAGGATCATAGGGGGTGAAATCTATTAGATTATTCTAGTCTTCTTAGGATCGCCCTGAGCACCACCCTGACATTCCAAAAAACCAAGGAACGTCCCTAATGTTACCCACAAAGAACATTTATTTAGATTCATATTCATACTTTGCTTCTACAACATATAGAATAATATTTTTAGATTCATGAATTTATCACACCGTCGTTTTGATTTGACCACCATGTTGTTGACATAACATTTATCTATTCCCCCTATAAGGGTTTAATGATATGTGGAATTGTGTGTTGATATTTAAAGATAATTTTCTTTAATGAAAAGGGAATAACTAGAACGAAAAATATCCCTTGGGTTTATCTGAAGTTAGTGGATTCCTTATCTTTGAGGTCCATATTTATCTAATTATACCCTTAGTACCCATCCAAAATGTAATGTTCTTATTAGTAATATTTTTCATGGATCAAAAGTTCTATTATTTGTCATGGGAAGCCATTCTTTGATATTTGTCAATTAAGGTCCCTGAAATCAATACAAACCCAAATTTTCCCATTCTTTTTCTTGATAATGATGTTGTTAGAGAGATATCGTGGTTATTTAAATTTTCATAAAAAATTCATTTGATCAATTTTTTAACCTATGTTTCTAATAGTAGTATGAGAGGCATATATCCTTATGGATACCTACTTGAAACCTCAATGGTCATCTGATAAGCTAATATAGTGCGTAGCCACCTCTGGAGATAGTTTTGGGAATTTATGTATAGTTCCTTGAAAACAAATATAAATGTTTATTTTGAAATGAAATATACATCTATTACTACTCAATATGAATTTATAATTAATTAGTGTAGGTCACATGCCTACTTATGTTCCCAAATTTACCTTCAAGATCTCATAAATGGTGCGGGAGATGCCTTCCTATAATGTTAGAGGGGCATTCCTAAGGTCAAACATTTCTTCATCATCCTCTAATAATGTTGAGGCATTATTATTGTGGTAAGAAATATTAGGGAATCTCTAACACAATCAGGATGATAGATTTATTTTGAAGAGATATTTCCATCCCCTACAAATAGTGTCATTGACGAGATATTAAAAAGATGATTGTATTTTACACTACCACTAGGGACAGAAGGGGAATGTACATATCAGATCATTACTATTACATCAATCTTAATTTTTGGAATAACATAATAACAATCAAGTATACTACATAGATTTTCAAGAGATTTCTCTAAGATATTTGGTGATGTAACCTATATATTGACTTCCACCGATAGTTTTTTTTGGATTAACATATATAGTTACCAACCACAGTATATATGGATTCACATGTCTCAATGGGGTATTTTCACCATTTGTATTCCAACCTTTAAATCAATGGGGTATTTCAAATAATTATGGAATGTTAAAGGTACAACAAAGTGGATGTGGGGAAACGATTTTCCATGTATGATGTTGCATGACGTTTCTTGTTGGATAACCATCATCTCATATTTATATGTGAGATCCCAATAATAATCTTTTAGCTTGATCTTCTAGAGGAATATTTTCTAATAATTATAATACAATTGAATGTTAATATTTGTAGGATACAAATCTACTTCACTATAGATAAATTTCATAGGGTCAGAATTTGGATGATATTGATCCAGGAACCATTTTCAATTAGAGACCTTTAGATGTAGAAATTATCAAGTCTACCTAAAAAATATAGGGGTCCAGTGCATCCCTAAATTTCCTCACCATGATCACACTCTATAAAAAACATGGTGTCCTGGAATTCTAATTACATAGTCCTTAATATATAAAAAATGGTTTTAGAGACTTATATCGCAATCTCTGATGGTCTCTAGATGGATTTAACGAGTTCCTCTATGAGTTCTCTTGAAATAAAAAGAACATCTAGGAATGATATCATAGTTAGGAAAAAAACTAGCTATATTAGAATGTCTTAATTTTGATTGAGAGGTTGGTACTTCTGGAGGTGTGGTTTCTCCTCCTTATATGGTTCAAGAGTTGAGGGACATTAAGTATACATGATTGGTTCTTGTGTAGAGGTAGAGGGAGTATCTTCTTCCAGTGGTGTAGATTGTGCTAGTGTTCCCTGTTGCATGGGATGATCATATAATAGAACTCCCACTAGGTGGACTTGTAATATGTTTGGAAAAAAATTACTTAAGGAGGGTTATGGAACACCTAAATGTATCTATTGAGATTACTAGAGTGCTTTCCCATGGGTCTCAGTTGTAGATATTTACTCTATGGGGACGTGACCAAAATATAGGGTCAGAACACACACGTCCTGTTCACGGTATCCGAACATCATTTTTATTAGCCCTTCAGTTCCCCGAGTAGGTATGTGGAACTCATAATTGGTTGAATATTCATCATCCGAGCTGGGGTATACCATGTGTATCATGTTAATCAAAAAAATATGATATCTTTATCCAAGGAGAGTTTTATTTCATCGTACAGTTCTGGTTCTTTAGATGTTGTAGGAAAGTGGTCTCCAAGAGTAAGATCTTAAGATAGAGTTGAATGTAAATATTACTCTTCTGTATCTTCATGTGTTTGAGGTTTGCATCCACATCCTAGAGATATATTCAATGTCACCTCCATAGGCGACAAAACCATTATGGGTATGCAATGTTGTTCTCTCAGGGCAGCATGATCTCATTCAAATTTATTTCGATTCATCTAGTTGTTGAACATATTTCCATGCATAGTTGCAAATTTTTTCCAATCACATTATTCTTATTACTAGGAAACATTTATTTAGTTTAACTATACAAGGAATCTATCCAACATCTACTGTCTATAATCGGTCATTATTTGAATGATATCTTTGATGATGAAACAATCATTCATATTGCGACCCAAAATTCTACGAAAAGGGTAGTAGTCAAGAAGATTAGTGAGGTTGACCTCATTAGGTGTCTAGGGCTGTGGAATATTGAGCATGTTGTTATCTATGGATTCATAGAAATAACTGGTGAATTCTCATTTAAAAATAATTATTTTTTATTCACTTGATCCTAAAATCTAGGGTGACCATGATCTATTTTCTCTTTTGGATGATGGTGATTCTGTTGTTGCTACTACTTGATAAGAGGCATTGGGTGGTTCCAAACCTTACTACATGCTCAAATGGGCACTGATACTAGCATGAGGGTAACCATGAAATCCTAAAACATGCTATGTATTTTCCCCTATGTTGAGGGAATGATTTGAGACATAGCTTTGGCATGTTAAATGACGTATTCCAAAAGTTTTTTTTGTTTCTACAAACTCATGGAATTCACCTAAATATTTCATTAGGATAAGTGGTATCTGAAACTCATCCTAAATTTTTTTATCATATAATTCCAATAATTTTGTCTACAAGATTTGGATTTGGAGTGAGTAAGTTAAAAATTATCATATAGAGATTATGTTAGACACTATTTCATTTACATGTTTCTTACATTTCTTTAGTTAAAAAATTATCATTCTTTTCAGTGTGGAGCTGAACTAGTAAATGCATTAATGAATAAGGTATTGTCATTATAAAACTAATCTAGCTAGAAGACAATTGTACCAAAAAAATGATAGACACATTGGAATCTGAAGAAAATATCTCATCTTGGTCACTACCTATTGATCTTAAGGGCCCATCATCAGAGGTGGAGAAGGTTGGATTTCCTAAATTTGTGTGGGGGGGGGGGAGTTTCATCTACACATTTAAGATATTTATTTTTATCAGGATGCATAGGTTCACATCACCCTTGCATGTATTCTATTGGAGTATCCATAGACACGATTTAATTGTGATGTTCGAGAGGTACAACTATCTAACATGCCTCCCATATATAAGGTTCCATTGGGGTTTGATGAGGTGGTCCTGTTTTCATTTCCCACTGATTTTCAATTCATGCTAAGACTGAATGATCCCCAAGAAAAGGGAGTGGATATATTCATAATGGAGTGAATTCATGATTACTTTTTTCTTTTTCATTTAGGTAGACTGAATGTCCAAATATGGAGTCATTCTGACACTTAGATGTCACTCTTGTAGGAGGATTGACCATTTTAGACGTATGGGAGTAGGGATATTCATCTTAGACTAAAAAAATACCCAGTGGGAGTGTTTCCCTTAATAATCTCTTCATGTAGTATTATGAGAGTTCTAATTTCATTCTAAAATTTTCCATCCATTCCTCCATGGACATAATTTAAGATATTCTAAGAGGTTATTAATTTTAGATATACCTTTCCCATTATCCTTGGTAGTTCTACTTTATAGAGGTGGAAACTTAATATTCAGAGGTGTCATGTTTTGGATCCACCTATGGTTTCAAGTATGTGTATCCTAAATGGTTGCATATAGATTCTTATATTTAGGTACATTTTCCATATTGTGTTTCTCTTCATTCGTGTCTTGATCTATATTATCTATTGTACTGATGGTGATGAAATTCATAGAGGTGTATCAGCCAATGTAGTTATCACATTACTTTGAATGTGACAAGATGATTCTTCACTACCTACTTCAGGGTCATTTCTTAAACATTTGGAAATAATGGGACATTTAGGATTGCACACCTAATTGTTTTTTATTTTCATTCCCATACACTCCTCCCATCTAGGCTTGTGAGCTGTTAGCATGAGGCAGTTTCTACCCATGATTACTGAACGGGTCCCTAAATAATTGATATTTTACTTGTGGTGGTCAAGAAATATGGGATGCTAACCATTGATATTTATTTCCCATCCCGGAGAAGACTAACTCCATATGTAATGATTTTGATGATGAAAATTCCCCCAGACCAGTGGGATGTGGGCTATCATAGGCCATAATTGGAATTGTTTGATATTTTTATTGAGTATACAATGGTTTTAGTCAAGTATTATGATGATTAATCGAATTAAAATTGAGATATAAATTCCCCCACCTAATGGTATAGGGTTGATCATGAACAATCATTTATTTCCCTCGGACCTTCTTGGGGAATGATAAACCAGGTGATAGTGATTGAGATAAAAAATCCCCCAAACTAGTGGTAAGTGATTGATTTTCTACTACTTTAGATATGTCATGAATCATATCATGAATTAATAATCCAATGGGTGGAAGAGGTTGCAGTTATTCCTCTAGCCCATTGGGATAGGTTCAACCCTAGGTGGATGCTATGGGAGCTGATATTTCAACCTATATGATATGAAACAATTGTGACCATGTACGAGTTAGGTTAAATGGAAGCTCGTGATGGGAGTTATATTATACATGAATTTTTTACATTTATTATAACTTAAGATTCCATGTATGAAATTTTTTATCAATTTTTTTAGGGGCCCAATTCATATACATGTTGGATATCCTCTACCTCCATTTGTGATTTTTTGGCACCATTTTGGTGGGGGAATTACATTTTAGTGACAAATTTTCTTGATTATTACTTGTTTCCCAGATCTCACTAGAGGATATGAATTTACAAGATACCATATCAAGGTAGTTATAATATTATAGGTATATATTGAAGTGTAAAATTCCATATTTCTCCCATCCATGAATATGAATATCTGGTGATTCTATGGGAATCTGTTGACAAAGAGGTGTCGCGATATAGAGAAAAAACTACACAGTTTTTTTTCATGATATTCCATTCCTCAGTTTCGAGAAATGAAAAAGGTGGCCATATCAAGATGAAAAAATTATGTATTAATGATCTTAAGGTTACACTCATATCCTAGAAAAAATATATGTATATCCTTCAATCATTGATTGGGTTCCTAGATAATTTGTCATCGATAAGGAATGCACTCCTTCTCTAGATCACCCGATATCTCATAGTCATAATTGTAAATGGGCTATAACATGGGGATGAGTTTTTTTTTAGTTAATTTTCCCAATATGAAAATAATGGCTTCCTCCTTATTAGACCTTCATGCATCCATCTCATCAGACCATAGGAGGTTCTTCTTGCGGTCATATGAGAAATGGATTGGTGAATTTTTAGAAGTTGGCAAGGAACTATATATAGTCAACACTAATGTTTCAAGCACCTCTCTATATAAAGGCATTTTATTTTTGATCACCTTTATTAATAGAGGTTTCTGGTAAAGTAGTGAATTTCCTTGTCTAATGGAGATATCACTATGGGGACTTGGACCATGATAGATATCTGTACTAGAGTCATTGTAATCCATCTACACACCTCCATGAGGAAAAATTCCATGGTAATGATCGAATTCATCTTAGGATGAAGAGTCAGTGGACCCTTGGGGTGTTGGTAATGTGTCCCAAACAAACTCATGGACACTATAATTGAGAAAGTTATGAATATGATCCTCATTTCATATCAGGACCTAAATATTCCAACTTACCTTTTAGAATTGGGTAAGGATATGAGACTTATAAATGACAGATGCTGTAAAATATTTAAAACATTATAGTGTTTCGGAAGTATGAATTAGTTGCTGAGAATCTATTGGAATATTCCAATAAGAATCTGTATTATTGATAGAAATATGATCCTATCCATGGGTGGTTGTCAGAAAATGTTGGCCTACCCCAGATGAATTGGGTATATGATCCTAGTTCAAATATGAATTCCTAGTCATAATATGCCAATAGACATCTAGAAAGGTGTAAGGGATATAAAACTCCTCTTGTATAGTCTTTGAATGATTTTGGTACAGTCATGTTTCTGTGGAAGAAGGGATATGTCCGAGATTTCATGTTCTAATCTAATATTCCCGGTAGATTAACCTATTGGAATGTGAGACTATCCTACTGGATTTTTTTGACAAGAATTTCCCCTATCTCGAGGCATGATTCACTCTCACATAGTGAGACCTGGTTGGAATGGGAATATGTTCCCAGTTTGTTTCCTCATCCATTACTAGAATATGCCAATAGTCATCCTGGACTGGAGTATGAATTTTCACTTTCTCCAAAGAAACCACTATTTACTAGTTATCACAGTCTCATTCTATCATGGATTTATGGATAGGAATATGCTTATATAACTATATATATACCATTACCATAAAATTCATGAGGAGTTCTTCAACTGTTTCTAAGATATTATGTCACTTTAGCAAAGTTGGTGCAGGAATGTAAGCCTACGCATTTTCTATCTTGACTATATAATGGAATATGTTTCCAATTAATGTAGGGAAATGATACTAATTTTTCCTCATTTTCCTTCAGAATATTCTGATGGAATTAATGCACGATTAGTGGGATTTGTGCCTCCCCCATGTATGATGACAAAATATGCTTGCATATCTCTTCCAAGTCAGTAGGAATATTACACTGCTAGCTAGATACCACCAGAATATGGTGGTGTTATGCATCTATAGGAGAAGGGTCACGAGGCCATTCATAATTGAACAAAGCATTCAGAACCTTATGTGTATTCTTTCTTGTCTCTGCAAGTGTGTCATAGGTGTACATATTCAAGGTGGTGCCCTCTACAGGCGATTGAGGGGCACTGGTGGGATGGCGCCGACAACAATGGTTGACAGGAGCCCTCTTTAGTGGCTCATGAACCAAAAGGGATTCATATTTGACTAATTTATCCACCTTAATTATATACTAATGGTGGAAATTGTCGCACTTCAGGGATAATATTATAAATATATTGGGATTAGAAAATAGCACCACAAGATTTATTATATATTTCATTGGATAATGAGAACTCATCAATTAATGTTCTTTGAGACCCCCATGGGTAGCTCAAGTGTTGGGATAATACCATGTTGATGGTATTCCAAGAAAATTTCATTCTCCTTATATACCTAATTTTGTTGGACATGTGATGTCATTCTGAGACCCATAGGGGTATAAATTATAGTCGTTTCAAAATAATAGTAGCCAGATGAAAATATGGTCTTAAGTCAATGATTGTTTTTAAGAAAAGTATTTGTAGTCACAAATACAATAACGAACAAGTTCCCCAATTAATTCAACATAATAGGAATGATATGTTATCAATAATATATGCATGGATAATGCAATTATCTTTTCAAATTCCAGGTACATCTATTATTTTCATGTGGACTTGTCAAAGTGAGAATGGACTTATATCATGATAAACCCAGCTACAGAGGATAAACTAATCATTTTAATCATTTGAAATATTCATGTTTGGTTCCCCACAGATGAGTACATATGTTTTGTGATAAAAATTTTCTGACACAAGGTAAACTGGTCATTTTTCTGTTTGAGAGATTCACGTTGGGTTCATCATTTTTGTTTTCATAGGCTAGGGAAAAATAGCCTGAATCCTAATAAGTTGATCATTATATTGTTTGACATATTCACATTGGTTTCACCATTTTTCTTTCATTAGGAAAAGATATATGTGGATTACCCATATGGAGGATACAAAATGGTCTGATGGTTTGATTTTTTGGGGCTTGATGTTTGTGAAGTCATTTATATTGGGTTCATCATTCATTTTTAACTTCTATAGAAAATACAAATGATTCCCACATCCATTACTCAGTATAGACCTAATTTATAAGGGAAAGTGATAAATTTTTGATTTAGATGCAATGTAATGTAGGAACTCACATTGGTGGAGAAAATGGGTGGTTGGGCTCATCACACCATTTTGGGGGTAATTTTTTTCTTAGTGTGGGGATCTCTTACAAATTTAGGATATGTTCGAGAATCTATTCCTAATCCCGATACATGAAATATTACCCTAAAAAGAATCATGTGTTGAGTTCCACAATGTTAAAATAAGGTCTACTAATAATTCCCTCAATATGTATTAGAGTTTCCTAACATGTTTCCATTAATGGGTGGCTTCTGATTTGATGAATCCACATAAACTGGAACTTCAAAATGTGTTTCCATCCAAGGAGGAAATTAATATTTTGAGGAAAATTTTGTGCTATTATGAGGAATCCTACATATCATTTTTATAATATGGATCAATCCCCACAATGTTTTTAAAAAAAGTGTAGTTTAACATCATGATCAAAAGAAATATATTGGGAAAATTTGGCATTGGGTTTTCGATATCAAGCTTCAAAGAGGAATTATACATATCCTTACTATGGAAATAATTATATTCGTCATAGTTCTATCACACCCATTGGGATTTACATGATGTAGATTCCATTTTAAGGGATTAATTATATCATTCCACTAAATGGGTCTTACAGACTGAGGTTTCCCTGGATGGTGGATATTGATGATGTGAATGATATGATCATTGTAACTCTCTGTGACACATTTACCTTGACCGATGTTTGAAATAAGGAATAAAATGTAATTATTATTGACATCATTTTAATGAATGAATTATGTTTTAGGAAAAACATTTTGACGTTTAATATGGATTTCAAGCAATGGGAAGGTGTTCTATATATCCTAGTTATAACAGGAATCATAGTTTTCATAGCTAAATTTCCTTCTAAATCCAATTGTGGATGAGGTAGAATGATCATCCCATGGGAGTGATTGTGTCCAAATGGTTGGAATATTACAGACATGGTAAGACTTACTCTGGGGTGGATTCCCAACTCATCCACATCCTTAGTATGGCTCCCCTGATGTCTTAGTTATAGTAAGAATCTGATTTCTCATTGTTCTATTGATTAAGGCTTACACACTAAGGTTTCCCTAATATGGGGGAATCCATATGATTTCACTGATCGAGGATTACACACTAAAGATTCACTTATAATTGTGTATTAATATTAGTACACTGATTAAGGTTTATATAACAAGGCTACCCAAATATGTTGGTAGTAATATTAATCTACTAATTGGGGGTTACACAGTGAGGATTCCCTGTTATAGGGTAGGAATATTATAGGGGCTTACACAATGAGGCTTCCCTAATATGGGGGACAGTCATATCATTCCACTAACCACATATTACACACCAATGATAGCCTAATATAGGGGAAGTCTTATCATTCCACTGATTAGGGATAACCCATTAAGGATTTCCTATTTTGGGGGTAGTCATATCATTCCACTGATTGGGGTTTACTCACTGAGGAATCCCAAATATGTGGGAAATCACCTCATGCCATCAATTAAGGCTTACACATTGAGACTAGACATATATCGAGGAAGTCATATAAATACACAGATCAAGGATTACACAATGAGGATAATATAATATAGTTTCAACTATATCATGACACTGATTGGGGCTTACATAGTGAGGTGACCTTAATACGAGGGTAGTCACATCATTCCAATTATCATGGCTTATACACCGAGGCTTCTATAATATGGTGCAGTCATATCATGCCACTTGTTGGGGCTTATGCATTGAGGATAACCTAATATATCCACTAGAAAAAGTTATCATGTCCCTAGATGTCTTCTTGAAATAGCTTGATTGTCTGGTTGACATATTCTAGTTTTCTACCTAACATGTAAGAGGATTTTTGGACATGAACTGACCACTTAGAAGAGATGCCTGAAGATAATCACATGATTTTATTGAATTTTGTATAAGACTTCATATTACTTGAATGAAATTTCTGGATGGTATCTTATAAACGAGGCTGATATTTCTTGTTTTCATTGTGAGACCTAGCAGACTTTTCCGGCAGTCGATGCATTACTTGGGAAAAATTCCTAGAGACAAACGTTAGATTTTATTGGAAATTATAGAAGGATTCACAATACTAGGGATTTTTTATTGGGGGGGAATCATGTGACATTTTTTGATACATCCAACGGACATCGCATGATTGATATAACATTTCAAAGGATCATCACATTATTTGGGTGACATGTACCATTTCTTTCACATGATTTGGTTTAGTAATGCGAAGAAAATGAGGAGCAAATAATTAATCTTTTTATAATTATCCCATATTTTAGTCTTTATTCCATCATTTTTTTCATATTTTCTTCATTTTTTTCTAGTTTTATCTTATTTTATATTGTGTGTGGCCCAAACGATATGTGGTACCTCCTTCACATGATCCGAATAACGTGTTAGAAGTCTTTTTTGTAAACTATGAGTTATCACACAAATCATCTATTCATGTCACATGATCCTATATATTGTTACTAGGATTTTATCTGGTGGAATAACTTTCTGATCATGTGACTATTCACTTCAATAAGTCTTATACTTTTCTCCCATATGAGATTTATTGTGGATTCATTTTTTTGTGAAGAGGGGGAGGGATTTATAGGCCTTTCCACCATAGTTAAATTCCACCTTCCATGATACATATCTTGATGATTTTGTAAAGAATCAGTAGCGGGTTTTTGTGTTACATGCATTTTGAGATCCTACTATTGATTATGCAGGGGGCGTCACATGATTTTAAATGATCGCAAATGTGTTTTACCATTTCAATTTTTATTAGATCCAAGCTGATCAAATGGGTTTCTCTTGACCTTGTGGACATGTCTATTGACATCTATAAGGATATGATGACATATATAAAATTATTTAAAAGATAAATATTCCCATAGAAAGGATTTTGTGTGATTAAAGATGACTCATATGGGGTTATCCATGAGAAAAAATGTGACATTTAAAGAGGGATTCCACGAGATCATGTTGACATGTTTAGGGGTTTCATGAGATTATACTAGACTTCAAAGGGCTTCTTCCTGATATTTGGAAATCTTGTCTAGGGGCCTTTGTGATACCATGATGGGTTTTGAAGATGTCCTATGAAGGATCAAAGATGATATTTTAGGGTGTATAACCCATTTTATGTATTGATCAACATATCTTTTCTCTGAAATAATCTTCTATATTTTCCACCTTTTATTTCGTTATTTATTCTAGAAATGAAAGAGATCTGATGATGTTGTGTGAGTGTTATTTAATAAAATAAACATCCTTCGATATGATGCATCACATGGTCAGTAATGGGTATCACATTAATGTGGAAGAATTGTTATGGAAAACCCTTTTGTTTCTCATTGTAGCTGAAGATGAAGTATATAATTGAATTGTTATGTTTGAGACCCTTCATTTGATGAATTGAAAACACCATTTGGATGTTTTAGAAAAAGGGATACATGTCTCCAAAGAATTATTTAGTTCATGAATATTGAATGAACATGTCATAAGAAGATCAAAAACAACAGATGGCTCCTCATTCTTCATATTTCCCCTCTTTATTTTACAAGTTTATTGGAAGATTTACATCCGTCTGCCAATTGACAGGTTGTGTGATTCGGAAGAACTCATCTGGAAGTCTCTGCATGGTCATTGAGTGCCTTGGGTTCCATATAAGGATTATTATCAAAGGGGGTCCTTGTGATCTCTAATAGATCATGTATTACGCATGAACTATTCATATGTCCTTTCGAAGTTCATGTGACCATGATTCCATTTGAAGGTTATGTGATCCATGTGTTCTAGAAACATTATCATGATTTTATTTTTGGGTAAAATTATACCAATGATTCTGGTATTTGTTCCCTTGTATATAGTTGAATTCTCATTTGGTAGGTGTTTATAGTGAAAATATGTAAAAATTCATAAACCATGTACCCGAGTAGGGCCTTGTTGTTCTTGCACATGGTTCATAGCAATTTGTCACACTAACCTGGTGAGTTTTTTTAATTTGGTTTCTGATTGTAGATGTTGAATTATATTTTACCCCTTCATGAAATCCACTCATTCATGTACCTATAGTGCTGAATTGATATGACTTCTAAGAAATTTTATCAACCAGACCTATAGATTTTTCTAGTGATTTTTCAATTAGGAATCCATTATATGAGGTGTTGAGAAGTTTGATATCATTATCAAGCAAGAATTGGTAGAAGAAAACAAGAAAGTGGTGTTCCTACATAGTATGAATTGTGTATATTGTGTAGAGATTCTTGAATTTCATTTTGTACACAAAAATCATGTCTCCATTTGATTGGAAAGTATAATATATTTCCTTTTGTAATGTCGTGCTCCATGATATAGGAACCATATTATTCAGAAGCATCATTGGATATCGTCATATCTATGGACCTCTTCTAGTTTCAGACCATGCACCAATTTTTTTTTGATCTCTTAAGTGAAAAGGCGAATTCCATCCGCATTACATATTATTCCATGACTTCTTAAGGTCTAAAAAGGGAACAGATTTGTGAATTCTTAAATGTTTATTTTTGTTTATTATCTCTCAGGACCAAGGAATTTATGAAAAAAATTGAATCATATTAATAGAAAATTAAAAATCATTTTCTATGGTATAGATATCTAGTTGACCTTTTTAAGTTAATTATAGTGTGCAGAGATCATGTAGATTTGGGTTGGGATTTTTATACAATTTTGGAAGTTCAAAGTGATCCCTAAAAGTGTCACTTGAGTCAATGTGGTTAATTTCTTCAAGATATATTTGAATTTTATTTAAATTGGCATAGTGTTCATTCAATTTCAACAGTAAATTAAATTAAATGGTTAGTTGAACTGTAAGTCATTTAAATTATTTTTTTAATGTCATGAGGCACTACATACTAGAAAAAAATTACAAATTGGATGCATACTTATCATGGAGCATGTAATTTGTTAATTACATATTATATTATAGTTTTTAACCAAGGTATTATACCAAATAGATATTCACACAAAAAGGGTCTTTAACTTTTAGTTGTTTTAATGAGAATTCAATTTTTTGACTTGTTTGAGAAATTGAAATAAGAAAGATTTTTATATTGATGAAATAAAAAATAATGGATGACAGTTGACGTCCAGAATGGGTTTGGATAAACATAGTGAAATTATACTATTGTTTTTTAATATTACAAATTCTACTTATTATGGTTGATAAGAAAGAGATTCTTTTATTGATTCATATACCACCTTGAAAAGATGGTTAAGGTAAGAGAATTTATAACAAAGTCACAATTGGTATACCCTCCTTCCTATGTGTGTGGAAATTTAATAGGTCATTTTGATCAATTAACGAAATAAACAATTTTGAATTTTTATTCATTAATTTACAACAGTCCCTATCACAATTCCTCACATGTTCTAGTGATCATTGAACACTAACCACACAACCCTAATATGTTCTATTTATAATATAGAGGAATTGGGAGGAGTCAGATATATATCATAAACCAAGTAAATTGAAATAAAAATAATATAACCCTATTTCATATTCATGCAAAAATAAAAACTACATTAAAAATTGAAACTGCTTGTCTGAAGAAAGAAAAATGGATTCATTCCATTAAATTTATAAACTCAGACATAGTATTTGGTAAATCCTCCTAATTTCTAGATCACTCATAAGAACTACCCCTTCATGGGTGGAGAAGTAAATTTTATTTGAGAGATGGGATACATTGTAGAATAAAAAAAAGAAAAGAATAGAAAATAAAAATGGGAAAATGAATCTATATCAGGCCATCGTGTAGAGATTCCATCACTGATTGATCCTCTATCAAACTCCCTATCCACTTATTTGTAGGCATGGAAGAGATAGTATGGTTTCATAATGATCCATTAATGTTTTTTGATCATAATGGGTCCTCCCTTGGTGTTAAAATTGTTTTCAACATTTATCTCAATCAATAGTGCTATTTTTTTGTATGTGTTTAAGAGTTACATGTCATGTAAGTTATATTTATGATGTTTAATGTGTAGGATCGACCCCCTAATTTACATATAATTACACTTCGTATATAGTAGATTCACAATGTGTAATGTGCAGGACCACCCATTGTGTGGCTTGTTTTCATGCTGTGTAAATATTTATGTTACTCATCATGAATTAATACACATTATGTAAAATTGATTTCCAAATGGTTCTACTCTGAATCAGCCTTGTTAATCATTTTCAAGATCTATATTTGTTCCTTTACTTGTCCCTTAATCACTATCCATCATCATATAAAAATTTTTTATCTTCAAAAATTTCATCTCATTCAATTCGAATCCACGGTGAGTTGCAAAGTGTTTTCATCTTAATATATCTATCTCTTTTTTTCATTTTTGATAAAATATTTTATCCTACTATAAAAAATAATAAAATGAAATTTTTTAAAGTTTAATCAATAATTTTATTCAAATCGATATATTATATCAAAAAAAGAATGCATAAAATGGTTTTTCACCTGGAAATATTACGGTTTGATAGTGTTTGTGACCCAACCTAAAGATAGATTCATGGAAAGATTATATAAAGTGATTCGACCAAAAGTCCTAGGAGCTATGTAGATATTGAGAAACATGAGGATGGATCACATGGTGAGAAATTTACATGATTGTTTCGTCATTTTCCATCATGGTTTCAAAGCCGGTATAATTGAGGTTTATGGTGGCTTGGTTAGTGTACAGACACTGTTCATGACTGTTTCTCATGTGTACATTTATTTATTATTATTTTATTTACTCTTATTCTAGTTCACACATATTATGGACACATTTGTTTTGTCCAACTGAGTCATTGTACAAACACAGTACTTGAGAATTTTTGTATGCTTATAGATTTCACGACCTCAGATCTAGTGGAGGGAATGGGTCCTATGGAGGATAGTTGAGTAGTGGAACATGGAGTGGGAGTAGGATATGAAAAACTATATAAGACATAACCATGTTTATTTATTTTTATATATTCTTAAGTATCTGTTACTTACTTGTTGTACATGATTGACACATTGGGAGACTTTTTATTATATGTATGTAATTTATTTATTTTTCATATTTACTCTTATTGCTTATTATTTACTGATTGTTATAAATATTATGACATGATACTAAGGGTATAGTCTATAAATTGTTTGATTTAGTCCAGCACTATTATTCTTTAGCCTCTTCCATATAGGGACACACACATGAGTTCATGTAGTATTCCATATTGGACCCTGTGGTTTGGTTGTGGATATTACATGTAAAAATAGGTTCCTATATGACAATTATCTCCCTAGAAACTATAAACAGAGCGGTAATGAAAGTGGGAAACCATCTCAGAACCATATTTCGTTGCAGTTCTATTAGAATGAAATGTTTATCCCTAAGAGGCTTTAGTGTACACAATCTAATTTGGTGTGTCGTGCCCGTGGAAGGGTGGGACAATTGTCGAGGTTTGATAGGGGAATGTATGAGAATATTAGAGGCAATGATCAATATATGTACCAAATCTTGGAAGGAAAAAACTACCCATAAACATACTAGTTTCTAGAGTTGAATTGGATGTTTAGTTCTAGGCCAGGGACATTCTACCCCATTCTCAGAGTAGCATTACCATGTAGAGAAAAAACAATGGGAGTCAGACTAGAGCCCAAGGAATTTAGGAATGTTATCATCACATTATATAGTCTAATTTGGCTAGTTTGAATGTTTTTCCTTCTACCATTAGAGGTTATATTCTTGTATCCTCTTCCCTTTCATGTATTTTTATGATATGGTGGAATCAAATTATATTTTTATACTATTTCTGAAAGAATCTAGGGCTTGGTTGTGCAATGTTTGTATGGTTTTTGGAAATTGACACACCATTTTTACTAAAATCGGAGAATAATAGACATAGAAAGGAATGTTCTTTAAAAATTGGTGGTTACTATTTATTTTGGGAACTATTTTTTAGAGAAATGGATAGTTTTAATTAGATTATTATTATGGATTTGATATTTATATACTAGGATCAAATCAATTGAAATAAAAGAAGTGTTAATTTTCTATCCTCATTAGGAGGAATCTATTATCAGTAGGGTGAGTGGATATTCATGTTTTTCATGCGGGACCAATTCATTAGAGATTGGATTTTCCCATGGAGAAATATCATGTCTTACTCAATATGGTGATGGAATATATAATGTTTATTTTAATCCAATGTTATATCATTTTTAGGATGTTTTCCTTGATGAGTACTACATCTTACCACCTGATCTAGAAATTGATTTCACTATTTAGTTAGTGTTGGGAACATAAATAACATATATCAAAATGTATATAATGACACTAATAGATCTTTAGGTGTTGAATTTCTAGTTTGATGATATGAAAGATAATTGTTTAATATGACCTTGTACATATCCATGCAGTTATCTAGTTCTTCTCCCCAACAAGTCTAATAGAACATTAGAAATATGTGTGTATTATAGGATATTGAACCATTTTAAGGTCAAAAACTATTATCCCCCTCTATAAATCAGTTATATCTTCAATATATGAGATATTATAAGAAATTATCCAATATTGATTTGATTTCAGGGTATCTTTAGTTGAGAATGATAGCATCATACATTACTCAACCTACTTTTAGGAGAAGTTATGGATTTTATAAGTTCAAATTGATGCTATTTAGTTAGACGAACACACCATTGGTTTTCATAAAATCGATGAATCAAATCATTGATCCTTTTCTTGACCAGTTTTTTGTTTTTTTTGGAATAAATATCAGTGTACTCCCATTTAGCATATTGTCATTCCCAGCATAATTACATCATCTTGAGTACATTGAGTGAGTGTCAACTTTATGCATAGATAACCAAATGTGGTTTCAGGGTTAATAAATCCAATTTCTTAATTCATTCAATATCTGAAGATGGAGTGTTAGTAGAGGTAGAGAATATTGAAATAATTGTATCTATAGATAAACCCATGAATTTCATCGGGATTCAGAGATTTCTGGTTTTTTTTCATGTTATTTTCAACATATTATCCATGAGTTCTCTAGTATGGGAGAAATAATGTCTGAGATAACCAAGAAAGTAGAGATGTTTGTTTGGTCATATTCTTATGAGATAGATTTTTTATGATCTAAAGAGAAGGTTTACCTCAGCCCTGATCTTCACCTTACCTATTCTAGGTATGGCATAAATAGTTTACCATTAGATATCTAAAGTTGGACTCATATTAGTTCTAATGTAGGAAGATGAAGCATTGGGTATGGTTACATAAAGGTGAGACCACAAAATAGGAATTATCACATTCATGACCTGGATATAGCTATGATTGTATATGACCTGAGATGTTTTATAAAATATATTTTGGGAAATAGGATTGTGGTGCACACAGACCAAAACTACCTCAGGTACATCTTTTTTCAGCAGGACCAAAACATTTTCTAGAGGATGTGGGTCGAGAATCTAAATTATTTCGACTTAAAAATGGATTACACAATGGGAACATAAAATCTCATTACCAATACATTGATATAGAAAATGTAAATAGAGGCAGTGCTGGTTCTTATAATGATTTTCCAAAGATTACACTCTTTTCAGTGTGCATCAAGATGTTCAAGAGTCCTAGGGGTGAGTAGCTCTAACATCAACATCTATTGTACCAGTAATTTTGGATAGAATGAAGAATGATAAGTTATCTAATACATAGTTATTAGTGATGAGATACAACATATAAAATGGGTATCCTCCATTAGGATGACGTATTTGTAGAAAAATTCTCTTGTTTTTCATGTCAGATTATGGGTTCCAACAGTCTTGCATGAGGAGATGATGAGAGAGTTTAATTCTTCTAGATGAGTAGTACATCAAGGGAAAATAAATAAGTATCATGATCTAAATAGAAATTTATTGTTTCCATGAATGAAAAAGGAGGTACAAGGAATCATAAAAGAAAGTTTTACATATCGGTAGGTGAAGACTGAGAATCATAGAATTTCTGGGTTGTTATATCCTCTGTCTATTCTGAAGTTGAAATGTAACAAGGTCACTATAGATTTTGTGATACGATTTCTAAGGAAAACTCACAATAATGAGGTAGTATGGGTGATCATAGTTATACTAATTAATTTATCACACTAATTTCCTATATATAATACCTTCAATATTGATTATATATATAGTCTCTATATGCATCATATAGTCCAGTTGCATGGTGTTCTAAGGAGTATCATTTCTAATAGAGATCCTTGTTTCTCAAATCCGTTCTGGAAGGGTCCTCCAAAGGCATTAGGTCATAGGTTCTTCTGATTAAAAACTATCATCCAAACACTGACATCTAATTTGAAAATATTATTCAGATTCTAGAGGATATGTTATGAGAATTTGTTATGGATTTTGATGATTCTTGTGAGATATTTTTTTCAGTCATGGAGTTCACTTAGAATAGAAGATTACAAGAATAAATCCAAAATGTAAATTCCATGCATTTGTATGTATATACATTCCAATCACCTCATTGTTGGTAAGAGGTTGGTCAGTCAGCATTGGTTGGGTATAGTCATGTGTAGGAGATGTTGGAGATGGTTTAGTTGATCAGGAGGTAGTTAGTGACTATTTTGAGAAAGCACAAATATTACGCTAACCATCATAGATGATATTTAGAGTTTGAGGTGGGTCATCATTTTTTCATTAAAATTTCACCTTGACTATTGAAATTATTTATTATGAAATAGTGAAAGGTAGTGGATAGGTTTTTGTGACCCTTTGATATAGTGGGTCTTTTTTTTCATGTGCATTACCTTTTATCCCTTCAAAAATTCTATAGTTCCATTCATGAAATGTTTCAAATAAATTGGATTCAAAGATATAATTTTGTCACTGATAATGTGGGTGAAATTAATGACATAAATCTTGGTGTAGATTCTTCTTTTGAGAATCATCTGATACGAAGTATGAAGCATTGTGAGATTTATATCTTGGGAAAGCCTATACCTATAGTTTGAGTGTAGTGGAAACACGAGTGTGTTCAATAAGAGACATGGGATATGGAATTTGATATGTGAGCACAAAGAATATAATTATTTTTTGAGACCCTACAGTGATTCTTAGAGAAGCTTTCGGATGATCTTTTATAAGATCAAGAGGTTGTAAGATCCCATCTTTTTTCAGGTACATCCCTCTTTGAGTTTTTCATTAAAACTATTTGGTTTTCTTTCCTTTTCTTCTTTGAACCTTCAATGTTTAGTTCCATTACAGGATGGAGATAATATTCTAGGTAAAATATAATAATGTTAAGAGATTTATGTTCTTTTTAATTAAAGTATTCTAAGTAGAAACATGTTAGAAGGGATTAATAGGGATCTTTTTGATCATGGAAGGCTTCATAAGTGGATTAGGATTTTATGATAAAAGTAATATAAGAGATATATATAGGAAATCTACACTTCATAAAACAAATACATCATTTGTAAATGTTTCTATGAATATTTAGTGAATTGGATCATGATGTGAACTGGTCACACACTATGATACTTTTACACAAAGTATAAATGTTTACAGGTAAACATTGTGAAAAAGTTCTTTGGTTTAACTAGTTATATTTAATGAAACTATTACACAATGCAAAAATGATGGATGAAAGATTTCATAAACTAGTTTTGGGTGTGAACTAGTAACATGGCGTTAAACTCTTATATGATGTGTAATTGTTGATTAGGGATATTTCATCTCAGGGTGATGTATTTTCAGCAAAACTCATAAATTGAGAAAAACACTATTTTAATGGATTACAAGTCATGAATTTCATAGTCTTGGTAGTTTTAAAGCCACACTAAACATTTGATTCATTCGTCTTCTACAAGAAACCCTTCTATATCAGAACATAGAGAAACATCATAATATTTTAGATCCTTTATTTCATTTTTTGACATCTCTTTTAACAGTCTGATCACCAGGGATTTGTTTTTCATAGGTTTCCCCTCTCTTATGTTTTTTCTTGGATTTAGTGGTTTAATATCCTGTATATTATTGTTATGGTTTTTGATATTTACGTTTCATGATCTATGTTTTTATTGGGATATTCTTAAACTTCTTTCTTGTTGGTGTTACCTATTGTAATTATTATTTGATCATTAGATGAAGGTAGGTGTTCTATAAAAAAACCAATGCTTTGTCTCTAATTTCATAATTATGTGATGTAATGTGTGATTTCATTAAAATAACATACATGTTAATTAATTGAATGACTCTTGATAATAATTATGTGTTTAGAATACTCCATAGATGTCTTTATACCCAATGGTTTAGAGACCTAGATTGTTGATATTGGTAGGGTGAGCTTACGCTTGAATAATAATGGTTTGGAAAATGTTTTAAAATATGTTATTTTCCATGAAATGATATCTCAATAGATTGATTATGATATATTCACCACGAAAATTGGTTAAATTAATTGTTGAAACGGATAGTGGTGAGTTGATAATAATTGGGAGTGAAAACTACCAGGATAATGGTAAAATACTAGTATGATGAATAAAAGGGGTAATTGATAGATAAAGGGGTGATTGGATAAACTGAACATTATTGGATTATGTTCTTGTATGTGTTATTCTTATTATTAAATCTTGTTATTTTACTTAAGATGTAATGTGAATACAGATTTATTTGTTATGATGAAATACTTATATGAATGGAATAAATCAGTTATGGTAAAATGATTATATAAAAGTCCGGGCCCGATTATGATAAAATGATTATATAAAGGGATTTTCCTAGTTGGGTTATAATTATTATAGGGCTTTTCAAAGTCATTATAAAATTCTTATATAGGGTACTTGGTCTAATAATGTAGTAATGCTTATAGGGATTCACCCGATTATGCAGTTGTGCCACGGTTTTGTGGTTTCAATTTGATTGGTTGTGCTACATGCTTAGATATTTTCCAACATTATGCCGAAGCAGGTTGAATATTGTATTGTATTAATTAATTTATTAATACACTTTTTTATCACTTTATTGATGGAATTATTATCATATTAGTTTTGTTTACACATGGTGGTTTTGACCTACTAATTTTTACTCACACCCTATTTAGGAATGTCATTAAGTACTTGATTTGATTATATGTATAAGAGTTTTGATATGGTCAATGGTCCTTATTGATGATTTTTTCTTACTAAATGGGTTGAATCTTGGTAGTGGGGCTGGCATTAGGTTTAGGAACAAGGTATTTGGAGTATATTTTCATCATCCTGGACTTTTATCTATATTAATTTTAGTTTTACATTTAGAAACATTCCACCCTATCATTAAATTATCATTTTATTATTATGGAGTATTTAGTTTCCATTCATTATTTGGTTTAATTTTTTTTCTTATACCATTCAGTTGTATGTTGTAATGTTTCCTATATTTATGTTACTGTGATATTCTATTCTTTCTACTATTTTTTAACTCTTTACCAGGGGGTATAGTCTCCCATATATTCTCTTTATACCCCCCACTACTAGTCAGAAAGATATGGTGTACATAGAGTCACATTTTAGGTATTTTAACGATCCTTAAAAAGTATTTTCAACATATCCTAGGATATTTATTTTATATTCTCCACATCAAGGTAGAGGTAATTAATTTGTATAAGACCATCGAAGACACTTAGAGTAGGAATCCTCCTAAGAACATTACTTGTTCTTCCTATGATCAAATATAAATATAGATATTTATGATTAAAAAATAAATTAATTGGTATGAAAATCTCCTCTGTTAACATTTTATTTTTTGGAATAGGTAAGTTATTATAATGTGCTATTAACATCAAGCATGAATAAATAATCTTAACCTATTAGAGATTATAACAACATCAATAGGTACTAGACCATATTTAAATCATTTATTGAAAATAATCCATTTATCAAAATACCTTTAAACCATATATTAAATATAAAATATGTATTTTGATAATATTTTACAAACATCAGAGATTTTATGTTGAGAAAATCATTTGAATATTTATATACCCAAGGTATTTGTTAAAAAAATATTCATATATTTGAAAAACAAGAAATTTTTTATTTATAAGTTTTAGAAAATTATTAGAAAAAAGATATAATGAAATTTTATTGGAATTCCATAAGGTTTAGAACCACCTACCATTAGAGAATCCTTGATACTTTATCTCTAACACACCATCATCATCACATCCACACTTAAAAATCTTCGGAATCCATTCATAGTTAATAAACCATTAAATACACATTTCTATACAAAAACAAAATCTAAACATTACCAAAATTGAATAAGTAAGCCAGTGTATTTGTGATAATCACCAATCTGAAAAAATTACTAATTAAATAATACCTAAAATACAAAAAATCATGCCTCAAAATCAAGATAACAATAAATAAATAAATTTTCATATATAAAAAACCAAAAAAAATTAGAAGGTGGTTAATAATCACCCATATAGATCTTTAGTAACTTAAAGAAGAAGGAACTTAACCATCCAAATTAATTATAACATGAGTTAATGAAATCCACAATTAGTGAACACATCATCAACAAAAAAAACAAGGTAACGAAAAATTACAGGAAGTTATAAGATACATAGGGGACAAATTATAATTATATTTAAATAAATCCACTCAATTCACATCATATCGATGGAAGGAGATAGAGGAATCTTGAAGGGATCATCATCAGCTCCCCAAGAGGGGTTTCAACTAAGATAAAATCAAGTGAAGGGACGCAGAGGTTGAGGGAATAAAATAGGTAGATGAGAAATTTTAAAAAAACCACTAATTTAACATTTTTTTAATATATTCCTAGGAATATACTAGTTATCAACTATATGTTCACTAGGTATATAGTCGAACCATTAGAGAAACCGCCCCACCACCTTACTCATTGGGATATTGGAGCTCCCCAACAAAAACCTGATTCCACCTATATTTTTAAGGATTAGGTTTTAAGACCATGGACTATCCCAAACAATATGATCTAAATCTAAAAATATAATTCACATACTAAAAAATCTAATAATTTATATTCAATTTATCAAATTCCTCGGTGATTCCTTCAATGGAAAGAAACCACTAAAATTAAATAAAAAATTAAAATAGAAATAAAATTTTCATCAATCTATCACTATAAAAATAAAAAAAAATTAAAATCACTAATACTAGGATATTAGACCCCTATTTTGATACCACAAGTTTCAAGAAAATGCCCCTTATTTTATGTGTTTTGAGACTGTATAATGACTAGGTTTATGTTTTGGTGGTTCAAAATATTTTTGACATGTTTTAATAGTATTTATATATGTTTAAATTTTATACATAGTTAGTAGATACTATTAACCACCTTTAGGAAAACATGAAGCATGCTTTGGGTCACTATAAAGGTGTATGGTCAGTTCATTGTTGGGAGAAATCATTCGAGTTACCAGGGGAAATCATGTAATGGTAAACCAATGGAAAAACGATATTAGAACATGGATTGTATAATAGTGTGATCCAACTATACGAAGTGTGGTATTAACCTATTATAACTACATGGTTAACACATGTTTTTTCAAATACAAAATCCCAAATTATGTAGAAACTTGTCTTATCTAATAGAAAATGCATGGTCGATACAATATTTGAAAATTTGTCTGACCTAACCGTGTGACCTATAGTTGGCACACCCAACTTTGTTGTTTCAATCCCACATAGGCCCCATAAACCTAATTAGTTCCCTAATATATTACAATCTCAAATTATTCTCCCTATAAAGGACCTCAAGGTGATTCATTTTGATCTAGAGAGATATTTTATAAAATCAGAGTGCATTGTATATTTGGATCCATCGTTAAGTATTTATTCATATCGTTTATACTTATATTTACTCTTATCCAATCCCATGGAAAAATAAATCTAGTATATTATGGGTAAATATATATTTTATTATGGGAATATTTATTATATATGATTGAATATATTTATAGAAATAAGATCCAAGTCCATATCTAGAATATCATTATACCATTCTTCGTTTTCACAATATGTTGAGAGGTAAGTGGATTCTCTTTCATCTACTATATTCTAGAACTTGATAGAATAGTTTTTATTTAAGGTTTTACATGATATTATTATGTAGAACTTATTTAGTTCTCAAAGGATTCTATTTTTTATAATTTGAAAATTAATGTTTTAAAATAATGGTATTGATTGATTCACACAAGTTGTTTGATGAAATTTTTTGATGAAATAATTAGTTTTATGAAAATGGAATTTGGAATAGAATGTGGTATAAACAGTTGGAATGAGTTTATATATGGATGTGCCCATGTTTAAGGGTGTTTTTCCATTAGGGAATCTATATATTTTTTACCCTTTGATGACTTGGTTTTTTCTATGTATATTATTAATAGTTTTGATATAACCATTTTAACATCTTTTTAACAATTTTATGAAACATTTCCTAACTTGGTTTACCCTATAATAATGTTTTGGGATGTTTTTTTGGAAATGCTATTGAGTTTATACCCACTCCATTATTAAGATCTTAGAGATATTTGTAGGTTTCATTTACTATTACATAGAAAAGGGTATGGTGTCATATTTATATATTTATGCACCTAGTTACCATGGGAAGGGTTGGTTGAGTTTAATCATTGACTTATATTTGGGTTTACTTTTTAGGATGAAACATGGGTATCTTGAGGCCTTATTGGATTTTATTCAGTGTTATTTTTTTTATTTCCATTATCACTATGATGTTTTTATTTTAATAGTTTTAATTTGGGATGTATTATTTCCACTCATGCATCATATAAGTGGACTGAATGTTTGTTTTTTAGCATTAATAGGTTGTTTTATCATTGAAGGGAAAACTACCCCCATCATATTTCTGGGACCTTGGAAATTATTTTCACCTTTTTTGTCTTGTTGATGTTTACTAAGGCCAGTAACACCTCTGTCATTTATAAAGATAATGTAGTGGGGTAGGATTCTATGCCTACGTACTTTTTTAGTGTGTATGTCTCTATATTATTTCATCACCTATACTATGTAAAATATCCACTAGTCATTCGTGATGGATCCTTACAGAAATGATAATGTTTGAAATACTTATCATTTGGTGTGAATTATTAACGTAGTTGGACTATCCTCACGAGATATGAATCTTCTATTTTATTCAAAATTTAATTTAAAGAACCTTGATTATTATTATTTATATATAAACTATTTGGATTTTTATTTACTATAAAAGGGTTTTAAGGTATTTTTTAGATTGTAAATAAAAAAACTTTTTTTATAAAAATCATATAGTTAGTTATTCAATGTTAAAATAAATCCCTTATGACCAATTTTATTTCTTTTTAACTAGTTTATAGCCTCTTTTGGTTTTTTAAATTTTCAACAATCCTTATGGTATTCCTGAAATATGCCTCAATGATAAGGATCCTTGGTTTAAGATTTTATTTTTTGTTTTAAAATTATTGTTTTGAAATAAATTATAATTATATGTGTGATATTTCATGTAGGAATAACTAAATAACCAGGAGGTGAATATATCTATATTGATATAAATCAAAATATATTTATTTTGGACCATAATATATTGTAATATGGAAATTATATGGTGAAACAACATATTTTTCTTTAATTTAATGTATTTTTAGGTATTCATCCATGTAGAAATCATTTTCATGAGGTAGAATGATGGATATTATGGAATTTTCATGAACTCTTGAAATAATATCCCAATGGATCTAATCACATGAAAAATGGATAAATCAAGAAAATAATAAGGAAAAAAATTGGGATTCGAAGATCTAGAAGAAGAATCCTTCAATGTATTGGGGTGATAGGGGAGTTTCTGAAATTTTAGGATTGGTTAGAAAGGATCTATAAAATATTCAAGTTTATTTATACTCTTGAGATTTTAAATGTGGAATTCTCCACTCAGATAATCATGAGAGGAACTCATAAGTGATGGGAGATGGATATTTAAGAAAATATGTGTGAGTGTAAGATATGATTTGAATTGATAAGCTACTTTAAAAAAAATTATAACAATAGAATTATAATTTGATTAATGCATTATAATTCCTATATTTAAAGTAGTAGACATTGAAAGTGTTATATTATGCATCTAATTTTCAGGAATTGTTTAGTTGGTGGTGGAGAAGATCACTATGATAATATTAGTTTATAAATGTTCAAAATTACTCATAGACAAGAAATTAAATTTAGGGAGATTGTATATTATTTACTAAAAAATGTTATAGTGGTGAATAAAGGATCTATAAAAGAGATTGATATGATGGATAAAAATTTCTTGTCTATTGTTATTATTTAGCATGAGGGATGACATTTTTTTTATAAGATGAATTGGGTCAACTATAATCAATGTGGTGGTAAAAATAAATCACTGATCTTAAGTTTATCTGTGGTAAGGTTGAATCTTGGGTGTTACCAATATGTCTTCACCATCCCAATATTTTATTTTTATTCAGATGACCATATGATTTTTCATCAATGTGTCAATTTTAAGCATCTAAATTATTCTATAGGTACTTATTTTGAGATTCTAGTATTAATGGTTTTATCTAAATGTAGGGAACATAGTTGTCCTTGTAGAAATAAAATAAATATAGATTTTAGTTTCATGCAAGTAATGGTGGTAATCATTTATAGGATTATAATAAAAGGAATAATGGACAATTATAAACTATAGAGAATGTAGTGGAGGAGTGTAAGGTTGGACCTCCAGAAGTGATAGGTATTTTTTTATTTCTTTCACTATGGTATCTAAAATTATTTATATGGGTAAATATCATCCAATAGTATTTTTGTGGGTAGTATAAAATTTTATTTTTTATATATTTATGATGCGTTATTCCTTTAAAATCGATATTCCTCTTACAGGAAGAGTAAAATGAGCATTTAAGTATCTGTCATGTTTTGTTGGGAATAGTGAAGTGGATTTCTCATGGGACTTATTGGATGATTAACACATACAATTTCATGGTTATAATGGATTTAATGGTTAATTTTAAATCTTATTTTGGCTGATTTTAATGTAAATTTATTTTTACAACACTAAATATGACTATTTGAACATTTCTGGGAGAGTATAAAATTCATTCTGATTAGTCATGTATATTTTTTAAATATCTATATGTGTTGTTAAATGAATTGAATGGGATATTTATTATATACATTGTATTTATAAATAAACTCTATTTATTTGAAATGTTGAAATATTTCTTGGATGTGTTTTTGAAATACTTTATTAGGCTCCCACCTGGTGAAGATGTGGATTTTCCTATTGAAATATTGTCTAGAAAGAGTCTAATATTTTTTCCTTAGTATATCATGGTAATGATATAACTACGAGAGAAAAATATTTGGGAATATAATTTTATGTAAATATGATTTATTTTACTAAAAATTTATTCATGTGTAATATGGTCACTAATTTTATAAGAATAATTATGGTAACTAACATATATGTATTAATTCATTAATATTAAATCATGTGATGCTAAATAATAAATTCCCTCTCTGAAACATAAATTTTTTGACCTCTTTATGGGAGATATGTAGTTTTTAAAGATCTATTAATGATTGGGATATCACCAGTTAGGGGTGAAAGAGAGAAAAAACTAAAGGACAAAAATTAAACGAAAGTATAGGTAATATGTGTTCATAGAGAAGATTTCCAATGTTTCAAACACTATTACTATTTTGATATACATAATGAATTTTTTCTTCTATAAATAACTTTACTCATTTATAATTTTTTATTTATACTAATGTTTCATATAGTTTATGATATTAATCATGTTTCTCATCAAAGAATTTACCAACATGACCCTTGTCACATTCTTCTATATGATTTCATTTATTTTAAATTAGATGAATCCATTATGTAAAGAATAGTGAGTATTTATAATAAGATATAAAATGTATTAATGGGATAGAGTATCCCACTTATGACAGTGTCGTGGAAACATGTAATGACTAGAAAAAAAACTTGGAAGAGAAAGGATGAGTAAAATGGTAATAATCAGATTTTTTTTAAAAGGAACCCTATGACTTCTTGGGGATTTATATACCATGGTAACAGTAGATTATGGAACCATTTATTTGATACATAAGTCCTTTGTAGGTATAATTTAGAATGTAATATTGATTGTTTAGAAATTTAGGGAGAAGTGCCTGATTTAGATAAGGATGGGAATTGGGCTGGTTGAGGATAGATCATTGATGAAATTACCTTATTCATGGTTAGTAAACCATTCCTTCCCGAACCTTCTATGTAGATGTTTTTCTTTCCAAATTCCATTTAGATCACTACAGTGCACTGTGGGGCATGGGGAATTATAATTTTCATAAATTTTACTATTTAAAAATAATTTTTTTTGTAAACATAAATTTATAATAATGATTATAAATGTTTTGTGATAAATATTCAAAATATTTATAGTTTGATAAAATATTATTTAAAAAAAAATCAAAATATTTATTAAATAAATAATAATAATAATTGTATTGAGTTACATTTTAATTAATTATATCATTATAATTATATTAGAAAATTAAATTTAGTAAAAAAAATATATAAATTACAAAAACATAAATAAAACTTTTTTGGGGGGAACTGAGGGAATGAAAAGAAAATATTATCCTACCCAAAAATATATTGTGGGGTAAAACATTTCAACCATTCCCTGTGCTCCATGGTGAAATATCCATAGGGTAGAATCTTGCCTCTCCCTATTACCATCCATATATTTTGATCATTGTCTCTTAAAATTTTGGTATCAAGGTGTTATAATAGAGGTTATGAGGTACTATAGAAAGCAAATCCTTTTACACATATTATTAAATGACTATTAACAAATAAATGTATTAATTACAACCAAAATATTATGAGGCCAAGTGTTTTTTGAAGAGAGGGTTCATAATACATAAAGGTGAAGCTAAAATTAATCCTTTTTATTTATTTCTCTATAATTAGATTATAAATATATTCAATCTCCTAAAACTACATGTGATAACCTAGAAAATACATAGATAAAATGGGTGAGCTATGAAGTTGAGTAATGGAATAAAAATTATAAGGAAGCATAACATGTTAGTTAATGGTATAACATGACATCACAAGAGAGAAGGATCATGAGAAATAAAATGGGAGAATAATTTAAGGAACCTGGTATCATTAGAACATAGCATATTGGAAATGTTGAAGAAAAAAATATTAAATAAACATAAGTCAAGGATAACTTCTGAGACTAAATCAAAAGGTGAAAAAAGTCCCATAATATATTTGGTTCACCCTATAATCCCATACGTTGTGTCTCAGGAGACTAAAACATTAACTAATGAATTAGAGGTATATATAATTATGGGCCAACATTTCAAATTCATACTATGTACATTCTTATCTATGCCACATAAGGAATCCAATTATAAGTAAAATTTACAAAAATAAACCATGTAAATAAAATAGGTTGTATAATCTCTCCTCATATCATAATAAAAATAGATTTCTTAAAGAATAAATTTTAGAAATAATCATAAATAATATATTACCCATCAAGTGAATAAAGCGTTGGATAGGTATATATTTATGATACTTATATACATAATTTAGAATTTTTAAATAATATTATACGATGTTTTAATTTTTGTATGGAAAACTTTTTTAATAGATTAGATACATTCTTGAGGAAAATAAACATTCCACTTTGAAAATAACACCTATAAAACAAAAAACCAAAAATTTAATAGAAAAAATATTATTTAAAAATAATCATAAAAACTTATAATATAGAATAAAATGAATTTATTGGATATTATGGTGGGTAATTCTATACATGTCGAATAATGAAATATTCCTTAAACACTATTGCAAAAAGAATAAAAATATTTCATTCGGAAAAAGACAATAAGATTAATTTCATTTTTTTTGTAAAAAGTAAACCATGGGTAAATATATCTTAAATAAATATCATTAGGAATGTTAAAAATATAATTTAAAATATTATTTGAAATCACGGATATGGAAGAATATGTATTTCTTACTGAAGTTATAAATGAAGTTATATTTTCATAAAAACATTTTCTCATTCATTTTATATACCAGAAATTGGAACATGGAACAATTATATGAATATTTAATGAATAAACTTATGAAAATAATAGGAAATGGTTTTATTATACTATGATAAAATAATTTTCCTCAATGAATACTCAATATAAAACAACCCTTAGTAAAATGATATTGAAATATAAACCCTTACAACGGTAGTACTTTTGAAGCATAAATTAACTTGAATGAAGTTTATTAATTTTAACATAAAATACCATGAATTATAATTTATTATTTAAATAATATTTATAGTGGAATTATATACGTGATTTAAAATAAATTAGGTGCATAAAATAACATGTTTTCCAAAGAAGGAAGTTTTGAGATAAAACCCTGACCTCGAGTCCATAATTTTTATGAATTCCATTTATCAAATTTATTATATACTTATATCAATTATATTTTTTCATAAGATACATTATCATGTTTAATAAATTATATTCTAGACATATATTTCATTTATTTTAATTATATAATCAGTTATGTCCCTATCAGGTGTTTTAAGGGCGCTTTGTTCATAATTTCAAAGCAGTATCAACGTGTTGACAATATTAAAAGGGGTAATTATTTAATCATCTCCATAATAATAATAATGTCCAAATTTTCAATATTATACATATATTATACTATTAAAAAATAGTTAATTATGGTTATGAAAAATGAACTACTTTATAATCATGGAGATGGTAGGCCGTATATACGCATGTGTAACATTTTCATTTATCAACTATCCTAATATAAAATGGTAAGTGTTATTTTATATTTCTATAATGATAATAATATAAATAATGTAATATTATTTATTTAAATATACTTAACTATACCATTCAGGTGATGAGGTAATAAAAAATTGAATAACATCATTTCATGAGGCATTAATACATCGTACACACAAACACTATTGTCGATTTTTCATGGATTGTAATGTAAAAAAGTATATGATATATTGATTTTTCTATATTATTAATATTTTATAAATATAATAAATAAATATTAAATTAGTCATAATGAATAGTATTGAGAGCTGATTATGGAAAAAATATTACATCGATTCAAAAGGGCGTAGTCTTCCGTACAGAAGACTAATAGTTTGCTTTAAATTTTTATGGAAGGAGATATGGATAAATATTATTCCATTAGAAAAAAACATATCAGTATACCTTAAATATTTTTTTATCATATAATAATTTTACGACCTAAATGATGGGGGGAAATTATAAGTAAAATAGAAGGATCTCAGTGAAGACGATTATATTCTCATAGAAGAACCCCATTTGGATATTTTATTAAGGACCCTAAGGTTGGTTTTTTGGGAATAAATAAATAAATATAATGTAGATGAGGAATTTGGGGAGATATTTTTGTATTTTTTTTCAATCCAAATATATTGATAAACGTAAATAAGATAGGTATAGTGTTCCCTTTTATAATTTAAGAGGAAATAAATTCTTGTAAATACCAAAAAATACTCAATGATGGGAAGTCACTCTCAGTAAAAGTTTATAAAAATTAAAAAATCAATGAATTTAGGAGATATAAGTCTAATAAAAACCTCTAAAACATAAAATAAACATTCTTTAAACATTATATGATCTTTACCTCTATGTTTACTCAATTTTACCTTTTATTTTTTTAACCATGATAATTATTTTTGTATTGTTTTTATTATTAATTATGAAAAAATTATGTTTCCAATATTATATAATATAAAATATTTTTATTCCAAAAATTTAATCAATTTTATAAAATTTAATTGAAAATTTTGTAAAAATTTCATTTAAAATAAACCCACAAACCTGATGGAAATAATTTTTCCAAAAAAAATCATTTTTAGGGAAAACATGATCGTATATTAACTGTATAAATAGAAAGGATAATTATATATATTACAATTCATAAATATAGATATATAGTTTATAAATTTAATTTAACTAGATCATCATAAGGGGTAATTATAATTAAATAAAATTTGTTATAATCATAATTTTTAAAATATTTTTCTAGAAAAATAGATTTTTAATACTAAGAATAAATATATATATTAAAATAGAGTATAATGATGATTTAAGGTTACCAAATTGATTTAGATATGACTAAGTTATTTATATGTTAATTTGAAATCAAATTAAAAGAATAATGAGATTTTTAAATTAATTATTTTTTAAAAAGAGAATAAAATTTAATAAAAATTGTCAGTCTTCATTATTTACTAAAAAGATAATATTTTTCAAAAAATAAAAGAAGTTCACTCTATTATAATTTTTATATGATTATTTAAACAATTAATATCATTTTATAAGAATCACTTTTTTAAATTTATATAAATTCATTATATTATATTCTCATCAAAATCAATTAATATAATTTTTAAAGAAAATATAATTATTTTGGAAAAAATGGCTTACTAAAAATTAAGTAATCATTTACTAATAATTTATCAAGAAATATATATATATTATGAAATTTATATATATTTTATAAATTTATGAATATTATTCATAACCACCAATTTATTGACTCCGTTATATATGTCATAAATAATCATGGTTTCTTTAGGATTAGTGTTTCTTATCAAATAATTTATCAAACATAATGTTATTATTTTAAAATATTTGGATGTTACATTATACCATTTTTAAAATAAATAGTATCCTTGAAATATAAACATGGTCTTAGTAATGAAGTGTTTTGAATTTGAATGTTCCCTTTCTAGAAAACCCACACCACAAAAAGGGTAAATAAAACTTCCTCCTAAAATATAGAATAGAGTATATGAAGGTCAACTAGAATAGAACAAAAATAGGTTTCAATGTAAATGAAAATTGGTTGAATGTAAAATTATGGACATAGAAGAAATGTGTAAATAATTATGTTGAGTTATAGATACCATTAATCACAAGAAATGGAATAATCAGGAGACATTTAATAAACACAAAAAAATTTATCTATGATGTGTTAATAGACTATTAATTCATTGAATATGAGGGTAATATGATAGTTTTTTTTGTTTTTTTCAATATCCTCTTTCTATATTCAGGGGTTTATTTTACTATAAAGATATAGAACACCAAAAAATATGCTTACTTGATATATTTTTATTTCAGAAACCCAATTTCATCCTTGCATTGTTCTTAAACAACTTTTTAAATCACCTTTTACTCTAAGGAATGAATATTCAGTAGGAATTGATTTATTCCAAAATCACTAAAAATAAAATTTTATGTGCCATAAGATCCATAAAACAATAACAGGTTTTTCCTCCTACCTTAACTACAACAAAAATTGTTGGTAAAATGTATGATAATACCCAAAATGAAAATGAATATATTAGAATCCAAAATTCAATAATAAAACCAATAGTTTAAAATTTATCATTCCTTAAATAAATAACATGATATCCCAAATAACCTCAACAACCTCAACACAAATGATGATTTTAACCCTCAATGGTTATCTCAAACCCTCAACATACATATCCCGAAACATAATATTAATATTTTAAAATAACCATTTACATTAAATGTAAAGTGTATATATATATATATCTCATCCCCATAAACGATTTCCCATAATATCATTAGTCCCCTAAAAATACTAAAAAATAAATTTTTTTTATCCTCTAATTTGTTTCCAAAAATCAAATTAAAATTTATCCATATTTTTTTATTAAAAATGATGTCACACTAACCAATACATCATATATGCTAGTGGTAGAAATTGTACACATGAAAAAATTTAGTTGTGGGTTCAATCGAAAACGCCTTTCAAGATATAATGTGTTATCTCCCTATATATAGGATTTTCATTTTTCTAAAACTGAATTAATTTATTTTATAAATCATTTCAAAAAAATATGATGAACATCCTAAAAATAACATTAATAAGGAAATCAGTTTTTAACACCTAAATTTTATTATACAATTTATTTTTTTCTGAAAAAATAAATTAATCATAATTGAATATTACCTTTACAGCAAGTACATATCAATGATTATCTTTTCCTTAATCCCATATTTTTTCATAAAATAACACCACTCCATTAAATCACATTTCTACGTTATTTGTACCCTTCAACATATGCTTGTACATCCTAAAAGAAAACTACTATAGAAAAATCCTTATTAGTTTTATATATACTAGATATGGAAGTATTGTTCTATTGAATTTATCCCATTAAATTAATGGGATCCTTATAATTTTCATAATTATTATAACCACCATACCACTGAAAAAACTATCCAATAACATGAATTTCATTATTAAACACCTAAACACTTCTATCAATAAACTTTACTGATTATTATAACATAGGAACATGGAAACTAGTCTATGGATTAGAAAATAGACTTGGATAATTACTAATTTTTTCATATCTAAGACATTGAACTTCTAGTGGTTTTATAGGTTTAAATTCATTTTCTTTCATCATATTAATCAGAATCGTAATTTTTTTCTTTGTAAATTAACTAATGTGTGGCCCCCTTTCATACAAATAAAGAATCCTTTATTTCTTTTAGTTTTATACCATGGTTTTACATACTAATTCTTTAACATATAAGAAATTTAATTTTCTTTTATTTATCGTCTTTAACACTTGTACATCTTTGATATTCCATCCTTATCTTATTTTATAATCTTAGATACTCAACTATGTTTAATTTTTTAATCAAAATTCTAGACATATGATTTGGAATTCAAATAAGATATCTAATTTTTATTACTATTATGAAAGTAATCTCCTTAGGGAAATAATTACATTTACTATCACATTGATTATTGGTATTCTCTGTCCTATTTCGTTTCATTGACTAAAAATTAAAAAAAGAAACAATATGGGAATTAATTAACATAAAAAATGGAAAACTTATAAACATTGAATGAATAACTTAAAAATAATATGTATATCCAAACATATGAGTTTCTAGGTTTTAATATTAGATATATATGGTATAATTTTCAATTAGGTTTTATAAACAAGAAATTTTTTCAAGTTCATCATAATTGTTTGTAAATAGTTTTATGAATTTCCAAATCAAGTCCCTAGAGAGTGTAAAACCATCCATGTAGAGAGAACCATTGATGTGAGCTAGGTAATGATTGAGTCTAACTCAATTTTCCCTTTTTATAGCTATTAAACCTTTGTAAAACTATATAATATCTACATCCAATTATATTATCAAGAAGTGGATGTATTTTTTTGGATCCAACTAGCTCTATAGTTTACTATAATTCAGAATATTTTTTTATAATCAGCTTTATCTTTGTACTTATTCATAGGGTTCTAAAAAAATTATTCTAGTCCTTAGCCCCAACATCAATTAGACCTTTCTTGACTACAAACTATAGTGACCTAATCCTTTTACATATGTTATTACACTATTTTTAACATAAAAACCTGTTAATTATAACTTAAATATCATTATTCCTAGTGTATTTTGAAGAATATGATCATATTACATCAATGTGAGGTTAAAATAATACATCATTATTTTATTCTCTATAATGAGCATCTAAATCCATTAGAGATTGTAAAAATGCATTGGATAAACTTGGGAATACATTATTGAAACCTTCTAAAATTTGAATTAGTGAATCTATAAATAAAGAAATACCCAAAACAAGGGTAGTATTTTCTCTAAAAATAAATGGAAGAAAAGGTTACTAAACAATTTGGATCACACGATATTTCAAAGGACACATGATCACATGACATTTTGAAGTTCATGTGAATGGGTCATGTTTATTTCATGATCTAGATAAGATATCATTGATCCCCTTCGACATGACTCATTATTCTTAAGAATTTGTAGAAGAAACTCCTTGACCATGTGGTTGTTACCAGATAAGTTCATTTGAGTCACAATATTTTTTAGCCGATAGGTGTTTGACAACCATCCAAAAGCCCTATTAAAATAAAATATAAATATATGAAAAATGAATAAAACTTTTTTGGTCAGTTATATTATTTTTATGTGATTATATGGTCATCAATACACCATATCATCCTTGAGACATGTCCAAAATTCCACCCAAGATCTCACTAAATCGTCACCTTCTTCATGCAAAGGGTCTTAGATATGTGCATTCAGTTATGTGATTCCCCATTGGCTCCATAGAAAAATAGTAGGATTGTGTTTGATAATGATCACACATCATTGTCAGACCCATTATTCATCATGGAATGCATCACACATGAGAAGGGTGATTGTCTTAGACAAAACTTTCCGAACTTCATGAGATCCACAACCCTTGTAAAATAAAGTTATAAATTAAAAAAAGGAAAATATAGATCTTTATTTAAGAGTGTGTGTATGATATAATTCACATGAAAGAGGACATATGACCTGGTAAATCACCATTTATTTTTCAAAGAACTCTTAAAAGTATAGAATAGTCTCAAAAAGGAACATAGACTTGAAAGACTGATCTCACAAAGCCTCCCTTGAAAATCCACCATGATCTTGTGAGACCCCTCAACATGTCAGCATAATCCTAAGGTATCCCTACTGAAAAGTATCATTTTTCACCTGAAGAAACCTAGAGGAGTAATCTTTAATCACATGAAAGTCATCCCATTAGTGTATTTATCTTGCATAAACTCTGAGAAATATCACCCTGACCTTATAAAATCTCAATGAAATGTATATATCATTAGTAAAAATCCCATTGATCAGTTGAGAAAAAATAAATGATATAGGAATGGTACATTCTTATGGTAACATAAAATCATGAGATTCCCACTAAATGAGGTATAATAGGATGTCAGAAATAATGTGACACAAAAAATTCAACTAACACCAACCCAAATATACAATATACATGCCTCCAAAGGTGTATTATAACTAGGTTGTAGAGGAATATAATTCGATCATCCTAAAAAAAATGAATCCAATGATTGATCACACATGAGAGAACATGATGCGACTTCTTGGAGTTTCCATTCACCTAATTGAAACGACATTCCTTGAGATAAAATATGGGGAACTTCCAAAAATATAAAATTATATGCATAAATTCTTCACATGATAACTCATAATCATGAGAAGGAAATCTAGTGAATTATCTGGATCATGCGAAGGAGGTCCTGCAAGCCATTTGGGTCATGAAAAACAAAAAATAATCTACCATTATACACCCCAAATGTAAATATTCAATAAATAATGGAATACATTACTATATGGAAGATGAATTATGAGATTAAATGTTCATTTATCATCATGCACTTCTTATGAAAAACCCTAGCCATATGATAAAAATATCCATATGGACCAAATCAAGTGAAAACCCTAGAAATGCTATTTGGATTATCTGTCATTCCATAGAAATTTCAAATAATGTCACAAAAACCCCTATGGGAAATCCACCCAAGTATTTTAGAGTCATATGAGCTTACAAGACAAATGTTGTGATGCCCCTAGACATGTTTCTCATGTTATGCAATGAAACCAAGACAATTCAACTAGGTTTTGTGATGAAAACAAGACATATCAATCGAGATCATGTGACATCCTCAAGAAAAGTTAGTGTGGTCATGAGAAACCCACAAAAATTTTTATCTTAGATTATGTGATGTCCTCTATAAATTTCATCTAGGTAATATGGTTTCCATTGGACATTTCATACTTGATCTTTTAATATCCTCTGTACAGGTTAGCCAGATCATGTGACACCCATTGAAATCTCTAACTTGGTAATAATATTCCCTCTATACATCTCATTCCAATTACATGACATACTTTGGGAATGTCAACTAGATGATGTGATTGTCTTCCAACATGGCCTATAAGTATCCCGGGCTTGTCCAGACATCCTTGGACATGTCAAGGAGACAATTAGAACACATCAAGTTGACAATCAGGTCATGCCATATAGACATTCAATGACATGATAACCCTTTCCAGTGGATATTTTATGGAATACTCAGTGTGTTACTCCCAATAAGTGGAACAATATGACTTACCCCATATTATTATAGCCTTATTGTATAGGACATGTTTAGTGGCATGATATGATTACCACCATATTAGGGAAATTTTAGTGTATAATCCCGGATCAATTAAACAACTAGAAATCTGATACCAACAATGATACCTAGGATTCCTTCTAATGTCTAAATCATAAATAGGCGTACACTTGGGTTTATGTCCTTCCATGTATCCGATATTCAAAACATCAGAACCCAATCACTCCCATGGAATGATGTTCCTTTCTCATCCACCAGCGGATTGAGAAGGAAACTAAACAACATGAACATTGATTCTTTCTATAACCAATATATACATGATCCCATTGAAATACCCAATCTCTATATTAACCATCCAAAGGTATTTCTCAACACATAAGTCCCACATCCATATGTTGTGAGAAAAATTACTTGATATCCTTTGTTTCTCACATTGATCATGGATCATGTGAGATTAGGGAGCTTAAATGATAATATAATATGCATCATGAATTTTCACAAGCCATGGAAATATGAATTTGTAATCCTCAATCATTGGCATGATATAACTACACCCATATAAGGTAATATACCTTGGAAAACATCTCAAGGCTATGATCAAACTATGATGAATGTGTTTCCTACAATAAACATGATATCTATGAAGCCTCCATGAGGTTCATGTTCAAAACCTAGAGCCTATGTTCCCTCATATATATTTTTTACAGTGTTCTAAATTTAATAGGATTAAAAAACACAATGTCTTTCATCCTGGGTGCATAAATTTAAATTTTAAAACCACATCCAGACCATATGATCTTAAAATATAAGGATCACATATTGTCCATGTGATTCTAAAATTTATGGATTATATCCCTGAATTAAGGCTTTAAACTGCCTAATTTCTCACAGCCTAACCACATTATGTTAAAATATTCATATAACATTCTTACCACATGATGTTAAAATGAACAACGGGAGTCCTGAACACATGAAATTAAATTTAACAAGAATTTTCATCCCACCAAAAATTATCCACACATGATCTAGATCTATGAAATGTAGAAATAAAGTGTCCATGTCACTATATCTGATTCATATCTGCATATATAATAATAAAATTTATTAAATATGTTTGGATTGAATCCTATCCATATAGGACACACAATTAAACATAAACCTTCAGTATTATGTCTATATGAAATATTTCTTTTCTCTTCGAGGAACCATCTTCCCCACCACACAATATAAAACTGAGTGGTTTAACAAAATATTTTGATTCTTCTACATAGGTATACACTCATCCTTACCACAAGATGTTAAACTACATGGCCGATGTCCTCATCGCGTAACACTAAACTACATAGTCTAGTAGATATACATGTACCTTGAGGCCTATCATCATATGATATGTAATAATAGCCAAACATACATTACTAAGACCATTTTAAACATTCATTATCTTTCAAATTGAGTATCCGTAATCTTTACCACATAACGTTAAATAGCATAGCTGATGTCCTTGCCACACAACACTAAAAATATATGGGTTTTCCCGAGATACATATTTCTTGATTATACTTCCAATGAGATATGTAGTGATTCCTAAATCATAAACCCTAGTCTATCCACTGAATGTTACAAAAATACACATATCCTTTCTATAATTTCTTCTATATCTAGAAATGATCCTTTTCCATACCTTAATTCCCAGACTAAGTATTTCTCACATGAAATTAAAAATTTTGTTAATGGATTCGCCATAAGATTTAGACATATCAACTTATGATTGGTTTTTTAAGGTACGAGACGTAATACCTTAAAAGGAACACCACAAGTCTACACCACATGAGGTTTTTCTACATGATAGATGACTCTTCCATGAAAAAAAACTACACATCATTGTGGACCTCACTCAAGAGGACCACAAACATTGTGATGGTCTCCCACTGCTCCTTTATTTAAAATCTATGTGTGGATTGATTCCTATCATCATAGGATTCATAGTGATACCCATACCTATAATCCTGAGTGCTGATAGAATAATCAACATGAACAATTCAACACTATGTGTATGATTTAGAAATGAATAAAGAGTTTATTAATCTATATATATGTGTGGATTTATTCCTACCATCACGAGATATGTAGTGACTCCCAAAACTCCATTATTGGACCCAACCACAATATTCTATTTTAACATCAATGATCCTATATCCTTTCAACATGATTTTAAACAATAAGGATTCTCAAGAACAATGTGTGTCTTGATTCCTACCACTATAGGAAACACAGAGATGTCTGGAACACCAATATCAAACCCAACAACATCAATAAGGGGGAGAAATGCCCCCTCTATATAAAGGTTAGTAATTCATGGAGAATTTTATGATAAAGGACTATTTTTTGATTGGTTCCTATCATCATAGGATATGTAGTGATGCATAGATATCTGATTCTTGGGCCCAAACATGATAAAAAATAATCCCCATACCTACATATGGGCCAGACCTATGCATGGAACCTTTATACAAGAACTAACTTTGGCTTGATTATTATCATCCCAGGATACAGAGTGATGGTTGTAACTCCACTATTAGGTCTAGATGCAACCATTATTTGGAAAAATTCCCCCCCCCCTCTGTGTATGGTTGAGACATATGTGGAGCATTTCCAATTCAGGAAATACATGTGGATTAATTCTTATCATCACATGATACATAGTGACACATAAATAACCAATTCTTAGGCCCATCCATGATAAAAACATTCCCCCACCCCATTATATGGGTCAAACCTGCATAGGGAACATTTATACAAGGAATACATCTATCACGATTCTTGAAATCATAGTACATGTACTGATGCCCATATCTCCAATATGGGGTTCATCTGAAGCATATAAAAGATAAAAATACATCCCTAAGTGCATATATTCTAGACCTATTTATGGAATGTAATTACCATATGATGTTAAACTATAAGGAAAATTTCTTGGTTAGATGAAATTAAAAATCCACAAAAAAAATTCCCCAATACATGATGATAGAATTTGCAGACAATCACTCATAAGTACTCATTATTGAAATAACAAAAAAATAATGACCCTAGAAAACCATAGTATGGAATGATTCTTGCATATTTTAAGACCCTCATCTGATAAATCACACATCATGTCAGGACTGCCTTTGGTTTCTAAAAACCATTCTTGGACCTTATAAATGAAAATAGATAGATCTTTTTTGACCATGCAATCAATGAATAAGGGATTAGATCTACCAACCACAGGTATATATTCCCTATAGAAAGGTCTTTTAAATCCTTGTGAACCTGAAATCACAATAAGGTAACTCAGCAACATAGGGTGTTATAGGCTATCCTAAGACAAATTTTCCTATATCCTTATTCATGACCTAAGAACCTCAAGCCATGATTTTCAATATTGTCTTCTCCCACTCAAAATTATGATAGATTACTCTTGTCCCTGAGTATCCTAATAATGACTTTGTGTAACATCCCTCTAATATTAGGTCCATGTGCATCATGACCTTAAATATTCCTACACATTGGTTAAAGCTGTATAAACATAAACTGTATCTTTTGATTGTCCAAATAGAAAGACCTTAAACTAATGTTAAATAGACACAAAATTTTTTATGTTAAAAACCTATAAAGGGTGGCATTAGTAAGATTCAGGTTATAGGTTGCTATAATATTCATATCTAGAATTTAGGAAAAAATTAGGGTACAATCAAATGATAACTAAAGCTCAAAGTGTGTTGGGTTAAAATCCCGTAAGGTAACATTGCATCATTTTTGGGTAGGTTGTACTTCATGAAAAAGTTGGATTTCAGGATAAATTTTCGAGTTCTAGAGATTTTGTTAAAAATTCATGTTGACAATAAACCATAAAAAGGATTGGAAGACCTAGAGGAATTAAAAAAGAATAGATACAAAGTGGTACTGTTTTCTAGTGTTTTCCAAATTTTTGGGGTCCAATATTTGGGATTTGGTGAGGATCAAGAAAAGTGGATTTCCTTGATGATCTCATAAAAATATGGAAAGGGCATGAGTTTTGTGAAGATGGAATTCATGAATTATATTTTTTCAAAAACATGAAGAATGTTGACAGTGAGCTCTCAGATTACGATGAGCTTCATGAATATCATAGGTGAAGATCATTGTGAGGGGGCATTGTGGCTTCGACACAAAGGAATTGAATGAACTTTATTCAATTATGATGAGCTCTGCGATCAAAAAATATCTATGGTTCTTTGAGAAGGGAGTATGTTCTGCAAAAAAAATATTTTTATCTATTTGGAAATCTCACCAGAAGAAGTGGAGCTATGGGTTTGACGATGCCTAAAAATAAGAGGCCACTTCATTTCATTCTGAATGATCATAAGAGAGAAAATTTGGAGAAATTTTTATTTTGTGAAGCACAGGGTGATCCACAAAGGAAAGTTTCAAAGAATGTCTTGTGCTTTGTGAATAGACTAACATAATATTGACCAAAGTAAATGCATCAAATTATTGAGATCATTTTGAATATGGGGTGTTCTGCATTGGATCAGTGAGATTTGTGAAGTAAGGGGTTTCGTGAAGGATGTGTGCTTCATGATCGAAGTAGGATCCATATATGATATTTGAGATCTATGAAAGGAAGATGTGCCAAGAAGGCCAGTTTTTCTTTAAAGAGTATGTGTGCTTTGTAAAGTCTTTTTTAGCTTTCCAAAATCTCAAATACCAGAGTGAGATCTATGAAGTAATGAGCTCTACAATTTAGAGATCTCTTCAATATAGAGATATTTATGAACTGGTGTGATTTTTTAACCTAGGAGAATTATAAAGAGGTTGGATAATTTTGAAGTATTGTTTGAGCTTTTAAAAAGTGGGAGCTTTGCAAAGTTAGGGTTCTCTATGAAAGAGTTTCAAAAGGTATTTCCCAGTGTTCAACGGAAAAGTGGTATTCATATGTGGAAGAAAGTGGAACTTCAAAAGATCATCTATCTATAGTTGAGTATGCAAGTATTCAAACAAATCTAATAACCTAAAAGTCCATAAACTCTGAGTGGATCCTATCGCAAACTAGTGAGTAAAAAGAGGGGAATAATGTTATCCTTTCTACCAACAGTGAGCCAAAGAGAGAGAAAAAGGAAGTGACCCTTGGGAAATTAGTTATGTGACCCTAATCTTTGTAAATCTAGTGGTCTTATCCATAAAAGTGATCTAGCTTGAACCTTGATCTTTTGTGGATTTGGTAATTTATCACAATGTGATTGTATGCTCCTTGTACATAACCCAATGAGGGTGAACCAAGTAAAAATCTATGTGTCTTGTGATTCCACTCCAACATTGCATTCAAAGCATCACCATCTTGTAATGAAGAAAACAAGAGATCATCAAAAACACATAGGGGAAAATAACATGACCATTATAAAAAATATTTCAAGATCTAGTGGGGAAGGAATAATTTGAAAAATAATATCAATGCCTTGATTCACCCTCCCTATTAGGGTATTTAGGCCCCTTTTGGACAAAAAGGGCATACTTTGTAGCCATAGTAAAATCCGTCCCATGATCACTAGCCCCATAGTTCAGGAAAAAGATAGAGTATTGGTTTTTCACACATCCTCAATATGAAAACATGTTCACTAAGCGATAACACAACATTTAGGTTTCTACAACCCTTATTGAATATAACATTTTCCAAAATTCAAACTTCATGATTTGATCACCTCGGGTTGTCATAAAGCATTCATGGACCTTGAAAATCACTTTTTTACCATTAAATTGATGTATTAGGTCATATACCTACCATGTAGAGATATCTTGTCCATATATGAAGGGATTTATATATCCTGTGAGCCCAACAACACCATAGAAGAACCCAACAACTCTTGGTGTTCTATGACATTGTGGAAATGATTTTCCCTTACAAGTACCTTACTATCCTTATAAACCGAGTAGTTTGGACCATTATTTACAATCACCATAACTTGAATTTTCAAGTAGTTTTGAGATCCTAAACTTTACATCACCATGTTTTTTACCCTTTATCAAATAAGTAATGATACCCTCAATTCACAATTAAAGATCCAAAATTCCCTAGGGCGCTACAACACTTAATAGATATAGTTTCTTAGTTTCCAACTTCGTCACCTAGATGTTCAATTCTTCATAATCATTCATGACCCAAGTAAAATAGTGGGGATACCTATGTTTGACAAAGATGTCGATGCATGAGCACTAGGACCTATCATCTAGAAGAATTTCCTGATTGCAAAAAATGATATACAATACTCATGGGCCCTGGTAATACCCTGGAGGAAGCTGAAACCTCAAAGTGTTATGGGTCATCCCTTCCATATCTATCCCATTCCATGTTCATTGAGACAAGTATTTCTGGTCATGAATTACTCAACCCATTCTCCTACTATACAGGTGGGATTGGATTCCATATTATTTTCCCTCAACGAATATTAACCATATAAATATTCTATAAACCTTGGAAAAGAGTAGAAAACCTCTTCTTCATCATTGTATCAATGCATAAATTATTTTACGTACCAACAAGAGTAATTCCCTTTTTTTAAGAACGGAGATCTAATCATCATGATCCCTAACAACACCACAGTAGAACTCATCACCCCTAGAGTGTTTTGGGTCATCCTTGGAAAGTCTTCCCCGTATTCTATATTAATAAATCAAGTCCTAGAATCAAGACATTAAACTGAACAATAAATAATGTCATGGATGTTATACTATAAATACCACAACATATCTATGTCCAAGCCACATGATGTTAAACTGCATGGATGACTTCTTTACCACATGACAATAAATTTCATAGAGAATGTTACTTCAGAAATTTTATTTTACTACTGATAAAAGGTATTAGTATAAATAACATTTAGTATAGTAATAGATGGTCCAATATTAAAGATCCAAAATTAACAAAATATAATTTCTAAGCTAGAATATTCTAAACTACCACACAATAACAATTTTGTATTCAATAATGGAGAAGGCACAAAACTTGTTAGGATAATCTACCATAACTAGATGATTGGAGAAAAATAAAATTCTATGCATGCAATATATTCTCCTATAAGATTATTTGTAAAAAAATTAGAGAATTATGAATAAAAATTTATAAATCTTCTAGGACCTACCATTTTTTACTTAAAAAAATCAATATATTCTATCTTAGTCCACTGACTTCAGAAAAATATTGAACTTTCTCCCCCATTACAAATATTCTACCCTTATTTTCCTTTTCTGAATAAGGTAATATCAAGATAATAAGAACGATACATCAATGAGGAATCCCATGTTAGAGGGAATTTTTTATATTTTATCAAGATAAATCTATTGTGATTTTAAAATTAAAATCTAGGCATTTAGGATTACATGATATTATAAGAAGTATAGGTATAATTGGCCATTCAGGTAACATCATATCAAAGATATATCATACGCATCATGAATAAGAGTAAAAATGGGAAAATGACTTGAATGTTAGGAATATTTTTCCATTGATATCAAGTGAAAGGAGGGATCTTCAAATTTTATATATTCTAAAAGGATTTAATAAAAAACAATACATTGATGATCAAACGACAACAACATTTGATTGGATAAGCTGGAAAAATTGGCAAAGGTCTATTACAAGAGTTGATGGAGAACTAAAGTGCTGCCAGAACATCTTCTTCTACTACATGCCAATGTAGAAGAGTCTTAAGAAGGGTAGATAGATGATGAACTCATTTCTAGTTAGTCCATAATTAGGATGATTATGTAAAAAGGTTTCACATCGATCACGTTAGGATATCCTAATGTCCACCTATATGAGCATTCAAGACATCCATTAGAGTATGCAACTCAAATATGATCTGATGGATAAATTATAATACCTCTAAAGATTATATCATTAGTTTAACTACGGGAGTGCCATCAATATCACACAATCCCTTCTTACCAGTAGAAAACTCTTGATAAAAATGATGATTTGATTCATGATTTTGTATAATGGATGGAGGTTAATGCTGCCCAACCCTAAATAATGAAAGAGGTAGTGAATACACACTTCTTGATCATAAAATGTTTCTAGGAGAGTCTCAAAGATGAAAGAGTGGAGTTGCATTCCTATTATTCTACAGTATTTATGAACATCAGAAATAGATATATTAGGTACATTATAAAGGGGTAAAATAGGATGAGCAGATCAAGAAGGAAGAGAGGAAGTCCCATAAAATATTCTCTCAAAATATGCAATGAATGAATGACTAGATTTCTAGATAATTTCTACCCCACTAATGGGATGCTTGTCTCTAGAAAAAGGGATCCTTTCTTAAAGTCTTTCCTAAAACACGAGTCAAATCCATTGGTTCTAGAGACAAAGGAATCAATAAGAAATATAGTTTATCCACTAGATGGACCATACTATTCCACACACACCCAGGACAGGCTTCCGCCCGTGCTATTGAACAATCACAATCCATGAAGATAGGGGTTCCAAAATCAGGAAGTATAATTCGATCATTAGCATCCTCACACACCAATATAATCCATAATTATTGGATAATACATGAATTTCAATATCATTATATACTAACGAAGTGGAGGGGATAAAACCTTTGGATGCAACAAAACTGGATGGTGAATTAGTAAGGGGTATATATCTGGAAAATTGTCAGCTCATCCATCCTATCCATGAGAATCGTGTCCCAAAGGCAGATCTTGTGTGATCTTTCAAAAAGAAAGCTACCTCTATTTTCAATACTTGGCCTGATGAGTGTAGGATAAGGCATAAAATTGAAGTGATCAGTCCAGATAAAAATATCAGCATCCTCATCAGGTTCTAATAGAATGACCTAAAACAGGAATATGTCTATTATCCTAGGATGACATAATTCATAGAGGATCCTAGTAGTGTATTGGTATTTATAGTAGTGTAACTTACCCCGTAACCATCCATATGAAAATTCAAAATTACCACCAATTATATAAGTCTTGTTTCCCTACTGAATACGACATAGAAGATGGTAATGGAGTGAAAGATTTAGTACAACTAGAATGGGAGGGTGTCCCTTTTCTAACTGAGATTCCATAACAAGCATGATATATTGGATTACTGAGTATGTGTACCTAGATAGGAAAATACACTCATCTAGGATCATGTCCATGAAACCCATAAGCCTAAGGATCATGTATATATATGACCTCACCTGATATCCTCATGTGGTATTTTCTCTAGCTTCCATGATTTCCTAATATGATCGGATGCAATCATAGACCTTCTAGAAAGGGAACTAATGAGTTAGTATATCGGTTGGAAAATCTCATTTAATATAGAGGAAAATTATGATCCAATCATTAAAGAAGAGGAGAGAGTTCATATTCATCTCCTTCATTAATGAGACTTTTACAATTTTTAGCATATCCCTTTCCAAAACTAAATTCTATGTCGTGTCATACTAGATGTCTACATCATGAAGGAACATGTTGTACATTTCCCTCGGGGTGGGGGGATCCCACCTAGTCTGAGATAACCCAAATGTTTATTCATGATTCAACTTGGGATATATTAAATGAATTGGCACTTGGGGACCAAGTACTAATATGTTCTTTGAGATGATTTGGATGATGGTACACGAGGAATTAATAAACCCATTCGGAATCACATAGATGGATAACATGTAGCTGGTTGGAAATGTTTGAACAAACCCATCCAACCTAGAATGGATACACCATTTCTTTATAAACACATATAGTAGGACAGATTTCCCATTTTCATCCTATTTCATTTATCAAATTCTTCAAGAGAAAAATGCACTCTAATACAATTGATGAATGGGTCGGTGGGTGAAATCACGTCCATCTAGACCAAGAGGGTATTTCACTAACATATAGGACAACCCATAGGACCATGCTACAACCGATTTTCCATCCCCACAGACATTATTATAAATACAATCGAGGATAGTAGATACCCAACAATATGGAAGATTGTAGACAGGAGAGGTAAGGAAAACTTAATCTAGTTGGACGAATCCATATAGTTGAAGCTGATGTGATAAATGATATATTTGAAGTTCAGAAGAGAAAATCCTATTCAAAGACTCTCTATCAGAATAAAAATGATATTAAGGGTAATTGTTATGGTTGCTAAAAATCATGGTCCTATAGATAGTCGTAGTGTAAGGTTGAAAGTAACATAGATCCATAAGAACAAATTAAGTGGCCTATGTAAGACAAATGAGAACAAAATATATTCATAATTTATGCATGATATGTTCATCATCATGAACATAGCATGATCCAAAAGGGGATTCAGGATCAAATAACCTGATTCAGGTCATGAGAACTGAATAACTCATTAATATCTCATCTAACCCACATGAATCCTCATAATTATATAACCCTTCATAAGACTTATGATCACGTACCCTACCATGGTCAAGAAACCCAAATAATAAAAGAGTGGTCATGTAAACGAACTGGAAGACCATGTAAAAACTGAAATACAACCACGATCCCAATGGATTTGGCCAATTTTCAAGTAATTACCGAAGTTAGATTCAAGTTTAATTATAATAATGTGATATGGAAAAGTAGTTCACATGAAAAAATCTCATTAAATAGTTCTCTATAATCAATCTTATGAAAAAGATCCTACAAACGGTCTTGTGACGGGTCCCACAGTCAGTTCTCATGGAAGGTCTTGTGAATGGATGATGAGACAGAAGAAGATACAAAGTGTTTTGGAAACTTTTTGTATCTAATTAATAAACCAAACTCCATTATACAATTAATATTTCATTCCAAGTATAACCAATGGTCACTTGAAAGACAAAACATTGGCCAGGACTCCAATAAGTGGTATCCCCAATGACTCAAGAAGGCATTTACTTTCCTAAGAACAGAGCCCATGTCCCTATATACATCCCTCCTGAGGGGAGGGGTATAACGACCCATACATTATATATATGGTTAATAATTCAAAATTGTATCATACTTATTTCAACATATAAAAAACCATGAAAGGACCATATAGTTATAGTGTCGTTAGAAACTGGGAAACATAAACAACTGGTTCATAAGGAATCTACACTGTGTCCCATTTATTTCATCATATCTATAGGCCCTTTTTGGAATATCCTATTTAATAATATTCTTCCTGAACTGGGGAAAGAAAACATACAAAAGGGTGAGCTCAAATGCTCAGTAAGGGTAAACAAAAGAAATATCAATCACAACATATTCATAAGAACATAACATTTTGGAAATCTTACCCTGCAAAAGAGATCATAATTTCATAACATGGGATACATCATGGTATTGAAATGTAATCCTAATAATTATAACATAAAACATGAAACTTTGTTTCATACACACATAATCATAGAGAATCATTTCGTATTAGTAAAGACTCATTTCCAAGACTATCTTAGTGGACAAAGTCCATTTCTGAACCGAGTTCACTCCTCATTTCAGTCATGTTTCACTGAACCGGTTTCACCTTCCGTTCCATCCATGTCTATCTCATGAGATATATAATCTTTACCTAATGCATTGGAGGGAGATATAGGTCCCACCCATCTCATAATGATACCATTCTTAAGTGTTCCACAAAATCATAAACCATACATCACAGCATAACCCATGTAATAAAAATAGGAATCTTAAACAACGTGACATCATAAAACAATTCATATAAGATAAAGGAATTCATAAAAATAATTCCTTCACAACATAATCAAATCAATGTAAAAATATGGATAGAAATAGAACCCTTTATTATCCTAGATGGAAAATAATTTTGATAAAACACTTGAACTCCATTCTTGAGGAAAATATCCTTTCACCTTCAAAAACACATTTCCTTTCTTAACATGTCATACAATTATAAACTAAAATAAGTTGATTAAAAATAAACTTGAAAACTTGTGAGGGAAGCCTTTTTGAAATAATGTTTTAAAAATCCATTCATTCCGTATAAGTTAAAATAAAACATTCTTCTCGTACTTTTGTCAGAAAAGTCAAAAAGTACCTCGTACGAAAAATGACAAAAGATTCTTTCATATCTTTTACTAAAAACTCACCGAAGTGTAAAATTGGATATAAACTATGGTAGAAGGATATAAATATTAAATATTGAGGAAACATGGATGTGGATGATAAAATAAACCCCAGTAAATTCCAAAGTATAAAAAATCTCAGATAAAAATGAGATTGGGATATTTCCCTTACCTTAGGTCTGATTTGCTTCGTAAGTGTCCGAAACTCCTGTATAATGATTTAAATAATGCTATTGACTTATTCCAGAATCATAATTATTGTTATGATATCATATATGGTCATATTATTAGCTTCATATTAGTAATATTTCATTACTACTTCTTATTCGGGTGTTTATTACTTTTTGCTCTTATGCATGTTTTGTCGAATAAATTATTATTATTCTCTTTAGCTTATAGATACCGCATTTACATATTGGTATTAGTGTAATATATATCATATTCATTCATTCAATTCATTTATATTATCATTATGTAATGAATATCATGTAGAACAAGTCGCATCACATCGTGGAGACGGTATTCCATACGTACGCACGAGCGATGATATCATTCCCACGATCGTGGAATTGTATTGGAGTGTATGTATAATATTTAAGAATCAGTATAACATTAAAATAATCATATATAGTTATTATTTACAACATTATACCCATCCAAGTAAGGTGGTGGGGGAAAATAGATTACACCACGGCGTGGAGACGGTATTCCGTACGTACGCACACGCGGTGATTTCATTTTCCGTAGGATGGATAGATGGTGAAATAGGGTTGTTTCATACTTATAATGACATATTAGTATATGATTGATATTTATGTTATTACTTCATAATTAAACAACTAAAGAAGAAGAAGTGGAAGAAGAAATATAGATGAATGAATCGGTAACGGACATTACCTCTTCTTTGAAGCACCTCTTTGAGACCTCCTCTTAGGGAACTACAATTGGCCTTTGAAGAAGACTAGGACCTCTAGGATGCTTATAGGGAAGTGAGAAAGTGAAATGGGCAGGGATTAGCAGAGCTTGAAGGCTCAAATTTATGTGAGGAGGAGAGGGAGGAGGTGCTCTTTTATAAGGGAGGAGAGGGGCACCTTTGGAAATATATGAAATATTAGTTTATATTAAATCCCAACCCCACATAAAAACTTCCAAAATGACTCAAATCCGAAGATTAGATGAGATAGGGTTGTAATCGCATCAACCAATAAAATTTAGACATGTTAGGAATTTATTCTAAACATTATCAACTTTATTTATCCTTAATTGTCAATTTAATTTTATTTGTGGTAATAATATTATAAATATTAAATTATTATAAATAATTAGATATGTATTGTGAATTTTCAATAATTTGACACTTTCTGACATTTTCGACCATATAAATTTTAATTTATTATTTTTAAATATTTTTTTTTATTTTTAAACAATTTTATAATATGTTATTTTTATAAAATAACAATAGTGTCAATTTTGACACTATTCATTTATTTGAATTTAAATAAAATTTATACAAGAGAAATGTTCGAACTAAAAGCATTAATAGATCCATAAAATGTCATATGTTTTTATAATATTATTGTATCACATTAAATAGTTCATATAATATTTATTTTATTATTTTTAAAACCATTTATTTTATATTTTAATTAATAAAATAATTTCAACATCACTATTGTGTCATAATTAATGATAATTATTTAATCCCTAAAAATTCTAAATAAATTCCAATGATGTATATAATTGTATTAGATTCTTGGAGACTATTAATTTTTGAATTTTCATGAAGTATATCAATAATGAAAATTAGTATACTTATAATATTTAAGAAAGTGACATGTTGTCACATTCTTTGGTTTTAATAATAATTAAAATATTTTCAGGGAAAAAAGTCCATTAAATGAATCTAATCCGACCCTTAGGTGATATGGGTCGACTTTTAGTAATACAATAGTATTTTGGCAGGTGTTAGGGTAATTGTATAATATTATATTTACCCTTAATTACCCGATTTACCTTTAACTATGATAAATAAAATTTACCGTAGTTACTATTCATAATGCCCAAAAATAAAAAGTAGCCTATTAACATAATTTAGACCCACTGATTCTGAATATGGAATCCTTTTTTCAAAATTAAAAACATATAATTTTCAGTAATTAATTTTAAATTAAATCTCGTTGTAAAGAAAACAAGTTTTAGAAGTTAAAACATTGCCAAAGATTGAAATGTTATTACCTATGAATTCAATGTGAAATTAATGCTAATGACATACATTATATTAAATGGTGAAAATATATTATATTTATACTTTAAAACCATTCAATATTATAATTTATCCATATAAATTATCTCAATGAAATAAGTTGTTTTTTATTAAAAATTAGCGTATTTTTACTATTCATCAAAATATGAAAGTTATCAGAAAAATATAAAAAATTTATCCAAAGTAAATTTTTATATCCTGATTAAAAAAATAATTTTATTTTGTAAAATTGAACTTATAAACATGCCAAAAACTAGATTTAATGTGGGTGCGCCATCAAAATGCGGCAAAACTGCATTTTTTTAAAAATACTTCTTTTATCCAAAAAAACTGATTTTTCTTTTATACCTCATTCTATAAAATGTATAAGTTGAATTAAAATGTTATAAAATTCAAAATTCAGTTAATACTATTCATAATGGCTAGTTTTAATAATATTTTAATAGCATATCATTGTTTACTGAAACTCAGTATTGCATACGACGCAAGCTATCGAGGAAGGCCGTGGTTACGTGTAAAGAAAGCCAAGATAGTGTTGTGTGTAGTGAAAGATTCCTTTGATGATTTATATAACATAAAAACAAAATATTTCTCATAAAAGTCTCGGGTGTTACATTCTACCCCCCTTAAAATGAATTTCTCCCTCGAAATTTGTCACATTGTAACAAACAGATGAGGATACCTCTCCCTCATCATATCCTCAAGCTCCCATGTAACTTCTTCTAATTGGTGGTTCCTCCATAAAACTTTCACCAAGAGAGTGGTCTTGTTCTGTAGGACTTCTTCTCTACGATCCAGAATCTCTATCCTTTGTTCTTCATAAGAAAGATCTTTCTCCAGCGATATGACTTCTGAGCTGAGTACATGTGAAGGATCAGGTATGTACTTTCTCAGGAGAGATACATGGAACACATCATGAACTTGAGAGAGATTCTGTGGAAGTGCCAATCAGTAAGCTACCTTCCCAACACGATACATAATTTCAAAAGGGCCAATATATCTAGGGCTCAACTTTCCCTTCTTTCCAAATCTCATGACCCTCTTCCTGGGATATATTCGTAAGAACACTTTATCACCCACTTCAAACTCTAGGTCTTTTCTTCGGTTGTCGGCATAACTTTTTTTTCGACTCTGAGCTGCTCTTATGTGTCGTTGAATAGATATAACGTTTTCTACCATTTCATCAACGAGATCAGGTCTTAATAGCTTTATTTCCCCAACTTCATCCCAGCAAGTTGGAGTCCTGTATTTCTTTCCATAGAAAACTTTATAAGGAGCCATCTGAATGCTGGAGTGAAAGATGTTATTATAAGAAAATTCCAAAAAAAAAAGGTTGGTGTTGATCCCAACCACCTTTGAAATCTATAGAGAAAGCTCTCACAATATCTTCTAGAGTTTGAATTGTCCTCACAGACTGACTGTCTGTCTGAGGATGATAAGCAGTGCTGAAAATCAACTCTGTATCCAGAGTATGCTAAAGACTTCTCCTGATCTTTGAGGTAAACCTCAGATCCCGATTAGATATAACAGATAGTGGTACTCCATGCAATCTTACCACTTATTTTACATATATCATGGCAAGATGATCTAGAGGGAAATTCTCTCTAATAGCAATGAAGTGTGCAGATTTTGTAAGACGATTAACTATGACCCAGATAGCATTATTGCCTTTGGATGTTTTAGGAAGTCCTGTGACAAAGTCCATAGTGAAGTTTTCCCGTTTCCATTCAGGTATGGGTAATGGTTGTAACATCCCCTTAGACATCTATCTCTCAACATTATCTTCTTGACAAACCATGAATCGAGAGACATATTCAGCAACATCTCTTTTCATGCTATCCCACCTGAAGTACTCTTTTAGATCCCTATACATCTATGTGCTTCCTGGATTAATAGAGAATGAAGAACTATGAGCCTCATCCAAAAGCTCATTCTTTAATTCTGGGATGGGAGGAACACAAACCCAATTCCTGAACGTTATTATCCCATCACAATCAAGGTTGAATTAAGGTACATTTCTCACCTTCTTTTGTAACTCTACACTTCTATCTGTGCCTCTTTAATCTTCACATGTATAGATTGTTGAACATTCCTTTGAGAAGGATAATATTTTTTCCATTCCATTATAATTCCAAGATCCATCCTTTCTAAATGCATAAATATTGGATCTTTTGTGATCATCATCATGGATGAGCTATCATGGTCTTGTCGACTTAATGCATCTGCCACCTTGTTTGCTTTCCCAGGGTGGTAATAAATTGAGCATTCGTAATCCTTAATAAGCTCCAACCATCATCTTTGGCGCATATTCAGCTCCTTTTGTGTGAAAATATACTTTAAACTTTTATGATCAGTATAAATATCAAACCTTTCACCATAAAGGTAATGCCTCCAAATCTTTAATGCAAAGATTACCGCAGCTAACTCCAAATCATGAGTTGGGTAATTTTGCTCATGGATTTGCAACTGTCGCGAGGCATAAGCTATCACCATATCATTTGGATGAGAACACATCCCAGTCCCTTCTTGGATGCATCACTGTAGACCACAAACCTTTCTCCACTGCAAGGTAGTGTGAGCACAGGTGCACTAGCTAACCTTTTTTATCACATTGAAATTTTTTTCACATTCCTCCATCCAAACAAACTTAACTCCTTTTCGAGTCAACATGGTGAGTGGGTTAGATAACCTTGAAAACTCTTTCACAAAACGTTGGTAATGTCTAGCCAAACCTAGAAAACATCGGATCCCAGTTACTGTTGTTGATCTCGAACATCTTTTGATAAACTCTGTTTTTGCTGGATCCACAGATATCCCCTCTTTTGAGATTATGTGACCCAAAAATGCAACTTTTTGAAGCCAAAATTCACACTTGGTAAATTTGGCACAAAGCTTCTCCTTTCTTAGTGTCTTTAATACAATTCTCAAGTGATCATAATGTTCTTCCTTTCTCTTTGAATAGACAAGAATATCATCTATAGAGACTACCACAAACTGATCAAGATATTCTCTAAAGACTCTATTCATCAGATCCATGAAGATAGTAGGGGAATTAGTAAGACCAAATGGCATCACTATAAATTCATAGTGTCCATACCTTATACGGAAAGCCGTCTTTGGTATATCCTCCATTTTGACACTTAATTAATGATACCCTGAACGAAGACCAGTCTTGGAAAAGTATTGAGCTCCACATAGTTTGTCAAATAGGTCATCAATGCATGGGAGAGGATATTTGTTCTTGATAGTGATCCTGTTAAGTTCTTGATAATCAATGCAGAGTCTCATTGATCCATATTTCTTCTTAACAAACAGAACAGGTTATCCCCAAGGTGACGCACTAGGGCGTATGAATCCTTTATCAAGATTCTCTTGGAGTTGCTTCTTAAATTTCTATAACTCAATTGGGGCCATTCTATAAGGTGTATTTGAAATAGGCAATGCACCTGGTATGAGTTCTATTGAAAACTCAACTTCACGATTTGGTGGAAGACCTGGGAATTCCTCCAGAAAGACATCATCAAATTCTCGTAAAATGGGCACAGTATTAATCATGATCTTCTCTCCAACCATTTGAGATAAATAACCTTCATTTAGTGGAATCAAGACCCATAAGATGGATGAAATTTCCACTGGGAGGTTATGTTCATCCTTGCATCGATAGATGATCATAGATCGATCTGGAATATGAAATGTGACTTCCCTTCTTTGGAAATTGATATGAGCTCCATATAAAGAAAGCCAATCCATGCCAAGAATCACATCAAATTCCACTATAGGAAGGACACAAGATTTACAGGAAGCACTTTCCCACAAACTTCAATCAGAGAAGAATTGTAAACATTTGATGCGACTGTTGTGCCATTATGAGTTGTCACATCAATCTCAACATCTAACTGTTGAGGTAATATGGTGATACCCTTAGAAAATGCTTCAGAAATGAAAGAGTGGGTGGATCCATAATCAAATAAAACATTTTCTAATTTGGAGTGGATGGTAAGTGTACCTATCACCACTTTGTAGTCGAACTCCACATCACCGATAGTAATTTCATGTGACTTTCCTTTGTCTTTGGCCTTAAGATTTTGTTGATGTAGATCATCATCATCTACCCTTAGATTTGTGCATTGATTGGAATAATGCCCCATCTCCTTTCACTATAATCATTGAAGTGTAATAGGTTCATTCTGTGTATCCCTTCCTTTGTTTGCATCATTAGACATCTTCTTCCCATTATTTCGACATTCAATTGCCCGATGACCTTCTTTTCCACACATATAACATTTTCTTGTTCCCTTAAGAAACATTCCTCCATGTTTCTTTCTATACTATAAGAATAAGAAAAAACTCATCTTCTTTTCAGTGTGGTCTTTAGATTTTCCTTTGAATTCCATTTTCCTCTTCTTATCAAACCCACATGACTGATGGGTTACACCAATCTCCATATCAACTTTGAGAGCACATCGAACAATTTCCTCGTAGCTATTGAAGTCCCTTATGGATAACGCCCTTCGAAGACTGGGTTTTAAGCCACTAAAGAATCGATCGATCTTACTCTCAGGTTGGATAATAATTCCAGAAGCGTACCATGAAAGTCTTGTAAAATTTGCTTCGTAGGTACCAACAGATTCATCAGCCTTTTGATTTAGTTAAAGAAACTCCTTCTCCATCTTTGTTAAGAGAATATGGGGGAAATACTTATTAAAAAATAAGTTCTTGAACTCGTCCCATTCCATGGACTAAATTTCATTCCTTTGCCTCGTATTCCTAATAAGATTCCACCATTGATCAACATCACCTTCCAAATGATACACTGCTAAGATGACATTATCTTGTTCAGAACATTGAAGAACTGAAAATATCTTTTCAGTGGTACTGATCCATTGTTCATCCACTAATGGATCAGAAGACCCGCTGAATGAAGGTGGACGCTACCTCATGAAGTATTCGACATAATTTTTCTCCCTCTTTTACTAATTTGGAAGTCCTGCATGATTCATATCTTGAGAAAGTTGTGTGAGAATGGCTACAAGATTTTGCATTCTAGCTCCCATAACGTTTGGTTGCTCAGGGGGACAATCATTGCATTTCCCATCTCATTCTGCATTAACATGGTTTCTTCGGGTTCCAGCCAATGACTAAAACCAAGAAGAATAGTGTGAGAAACACTAATTATAATAGGAAAAACACATAATCAAGAATAAAATTTCACACTTAAGGTCTTATCATAGGTTTTTCATGGCCATTTCTAAACACTATGATTGTGTTATATGCTTAAACTTATCCTTAGGGTTCCTACTAAGGCTTTCACATCCTAGTTTCCAAAGGTTGACTATACCTTTCCTCTGATACCAACTGTAACGACCCATTCTTTATATACAAGGTTAATACTTCAAAATTACAGCATACTTATTACAACATATAACAAAACCATGAAAGGACCGTATAGGTATAGTGTCTTTAGAAACTGGGAAACATAAACAAGTGGTTCATAAAGAATCTACACTGTCTCCCATTTATTTCATCATATCTATAGTCTCTTTTTTGGAATATCCTACTTAAAAAGCTTCTTCCTGACCTGGGGAAATAAAAAATACAAAAGGGTGAACTCAAATGCTCAGTTAGGGTAAAAAAAGAAATATCAATCACATCATATTCATAAGAACATAACATTTTGGAAATCTTACCCTGCAAAAGAGATCTTAATTTCATAACATGGGATAAATAGTGGTAGTGAAATGTAATCCCAATAATCATAACATAAAACATGAATCTTTTTGTAATACACACATAATCATAGAAAATCATTTCTTATTAGTCAAGACTAATTTCCAAGACTATCTTGGTGGACAAAGTCCATTTCTGAACCGAGTTCACTCCTGGTTTCAGTCCTATTTCACTGAACCGATTTAGCATGCCGTTCCAGCCATGTCTATCTCATGAGATATAAAATCATTACCCAATGAATTGTAGGGAGATATAGGTCCCACCCATCTCATAATGATACCATTCTTATGTGTTCCACAAAATCATAAACCATACATCATATCATAACCCATGTAATAAAAATGGGAATCATAAACATCGTGACATCATAAAACAATTCATATAAGATAAAGGAATTAATAAAAATAATTCCATCACAACATAATCAAATCAATGTAATAATAGGGATAGAAATAGAACCATTTATTATCTTAGATGGAAAATAATTTTGATAAAACACTTAAACTCCATTCCTGAGGAAAATATCCTTTCTACTTCAAAAACACTTTTCCTTTCATAACATGTCATACAATTCTAAACTAAAAGAAGATGATTAAAAATAAACTTGAAAACTTATGAGGGAATATTCTTGGAAATAATGTTTTAAAAATCCATTCATGCCGTATAAGTTAAAAGAAAACATTCTTCTCGTACTTTTTTCAGAAAAGTCAAAAAGTACTCGTAAGAAAAACGACAAAAGATTCCTTTCATATATTTTACTAAAAACTCACTGAAGGGTAAAATTGGATATAAAGTATTGTAGAAGGATATAAATGTTACATATTGAGGAAACATTGATGTGGATGATAAAATACACTCCAGTAAATTCCAATGTATAAACAATCTTGGATAAAAATGAGATTGTGATATTTCCCTTACCTTAGGTCTGATTATCTTTGTAAGTGTCCAAACCTATTTTATAATGATTTAAATAATGTTATTGACTTATTCAAGAATCATACTTATTGTTATGATATCATATATTTTCATATTCTTATCTTTTTATTAGTAATATTTCATTACTACTTGTTATTCGGGTGTTTATTACTTTTTGTTCTTATGCGTGTTTTGTCGAATAAATTCTTATTTTTCTCTTTAAGTTATAGATACCACATTTCCAGAATGGTATTAGTGTAATATATATCATATTATTTCATTCAATTCATTTATATAATCATTATGTAATGAAGATCATGTAGAACGAGTCGCATCACATCGTGGAGACGGTATTCCATACGTACGCACGAGCGATGATATCATTCCCATGATCGTGGAATTGTATTGGAGTGTATGTATACTATTTCAGAATCAATATCACTTTACAATAATCATATATAGTTATTATTTACACCATTATACCCATCCAAGTAAGGTGGTGGGGGAATATAGATTACACCACGGCATGGAGATGGTATTTGGTATGTACGCACACGCGATGATTTCATTTTTCGTAGGATGGATAGAGGGTGAAATAGGGTTGTTTCATAATTATAATAACATATCAGTATATGATTGATACTGATGTTATTACTTCATAATGAAACAACTAAATAAGAAGTAGTTGAAGAAGAAATAAAGATGAAAGAATCGGTAACGGGCATTACCTCTTCTTTGAAGCGCCTCTTAGAGACTTCCTTTTAAGGCACTACAATTGGTCTTTGAAGAAGACCAGGACCTCTTGGTTGTTTCAAGGGAAGTTGGGAGGTGAAATGGGCAGGTATTGGCTGATATTGAAGGCTCAATTCGGTGTGAGGTGGAGAGGGAGGAGTTTCCCTTTTATAAGGGAGGAGAGGGGCGCCTTTGGAAATATAAGAAATATTAGTTTATATTAAATCCCAGCCCCACTCAAAAACCTCCAAAATGACTCATATCCGAATATTAGATGAGATATGGTTGTAATCTCATCAACCAATAAAATTTAGACATTTTAGGAATATATTTCAAACATTATCAACTTGATTTATCCTTATTTATCAATTTAATTTTATTTGTGGTAATAATATTCTAAATATTAAATTACTATAAATAATTACATATGTGTTGTGAATTTTCCATAATTTGACAATTTATGACATTTTGACCATATAAATTTTAATTTATAATTTTTAAATATTTTTGTTATTTTTAATCAATTTTATAATATGTTATTTTTATAAAATAACAATAGTGTCAATTTTGACACTATTCATTTAATTGAATTTAAATAAAATATATACAGAAGATATTTTCAAACTATAATCTTTAATAGATCAATAAAATTTCATATGTATCTATAAAATTATTGGAGCACATTAAATAGTTCATATAATATTTATTTAATTATTTTTAAAACCATTTATTTGATATTTTAATTAATATAATAATTTCAACATCACTATTTTGTCATAATTAATGATACTTATTTAATCCCTAAAAATTATAAATAAATTCCTATGATATAGATAATTGTATTAAATTTCTTGATACTGTTCATGTTTGAAGTTTCATGAACCTTATCACTAAATTAAAATTATTATACTTATAATATTTAAGAAAGTGATATGTTGTCACATTCTTTGGTTTTAATAATAATTAAATTATTTTCAGGGGAAATAGTCCATTAAATGAATCTAATCCAACCCTTAGGTGATATGGGTCGACTTTTAGTCATCCAATAGGATTTTGGCAGGTGTTATGGTAATTTTATAATATTATATTTACCCTTAATTACCCGATTTACCTTTAACTATGGTAAATAAAATTTTCCGTAGTTACTATTCATAATGCCAAAAAATAAAAAGTAGCCTATTAACATAATTTGGACCCACTGATTCTGAATATGGAATCCATTTTTCAAAATTCAAAACATATAAGTTGCATTAATAAATTTTAAAATAAATCTTGTTGTTAAGAAAACGAGTTTTAGAAGTTAAAACATTGCCAAAGATTGAAATGTTTTTACCTATGAATTCAATGTGAAATTAATGATAATGACATATAATATATTAAATGGTAAAAATATATTCTATTTATTCTTTAAAACCATTCAATATTATAATTTATCCATATAAATTATCTCAATGAAAAAAAAATTTAATTAAAAATTAGCGTATTTTTACTATTCATCAAAATATGAAAGTTATCAGAAAAATGTCAAAAATTTATTCAAAGTAAATTTTTATACACTGATTAAAAAGAAGAATTTTATTTTGTAAAATTGAACTTATAAAAATTTCAAAAACTAGATTTAATGTGGGTGTGCCATCAAAAGACGGCAAAACTTCATTTTTTGAAAAATACTTCTTTTATCCAACAAAACTGATTTTTCTTTTATACCTCATTCTAGAAAATGTATATGTTGAATTAAAATGTTATAAAATTAAAAATTCAGTTAATACTATTCATAAGGATAGTTTTAATAATATTTTAATATCATATCGTAGTTTAGTGAAACTCGGTATTGCGTACGACGCAAGCTATCGAGGAAGGTCGCGGCTGCGTGTAAAGCAAGCCAAGCTAGTGTTGTGTGTAGTGAAAAATTCCTTTGATGATTTATATAACATAACAACAAAATATTTCTTATAAAAGTCTCGGGTGTTACAACGGGGAATTTTTTGATTCCCTAAAAAATGATCAAAGAGAATCTCGAAAGGAATAAATACTCGAATCATGGGTATTATATTCTTTACAATTAAAATTAATAAAAGGTTAATATAACATATAGATAACATGAATTAAAAAGAGCATGTGATCACATGACCTTTGGAAGGTCATGTGAACTGGCCATGAACAATTCTTGATCTTTTTGAGATCATGAATAGCCCTTTAAAGAAGCCTCATTTTTTCTATGAAGGTATATAAGACACTATATAATCATACACCAATTACCATATTAGTTACTCCATGAAAAGTGACTTTTCAGTCAGCTGCCAGCTAAAACCATTTAAAAATCCTGTTAAAAATAAAGATAAATATATGAAAAAATTAGAACATTTTTTGAGTCATTAATATTTTTGAGATAGGATTACATGGTCTTCTAGAAAAGATAAGTCCCTATATACATGTCCACCTTGAAGAATATGACACCATTGGCATGTCACCTTTAATATGAAAATCCATTAAATTATGTGCTACCCCTTTAAACCCATTAAAAATAGAATTATTTTCTATGACAATGCTCCTGAATCACTGTAAGACCCATTATTGGTCTCATGATCAATCAAACACAGGATTGGTTAATTTTCCACAATACAGACACAAATTCATGAGATCACCAATCCTTGTAAAATATTTAAAGAAAAAAATAGAAATTTTGAAGTCTTATTGGGGAGAAAAAATACACTAGCCTTCACATGAAAGAGGTCAAATACCATGGCCGATCAACATTGATCATGAATGGACCTCATGAAAAGACACCACGTTCTTACAAAGGACCTTATACATGATATATTCATCTTATGATTGCTCACATAGTAATCCATCACGATCTCATGGGAACCCTCAACATTCTAGAATGATCCCACATAATAAATCAAGAAAAGTCACCTTTTTCTCATGTAGGACTATAGAAAATCTATATTTGATCATGAAATATCCTTTATGTGGGTTACCTAACCATGAAAATACTCCTAGACATGTTGGATTGACATTGTAAAATATAACCTAGATGTCCAAATGGTTAGTAAAAATATCTTCATTTAGACGATCACCAATAAATTGGGCAATGAGGGTATATTCTAGAGGCCTCCAAAAATAATGCAAGCCCCTTAGATGAACTTCAATAGGATATCGTGAAGCACATGACAAAAAAACCATTCATGGAATCTAGCAAATATCTCTGAGATAATAATCATGAAATGATGTGTATAACTAGTGTGGATTGGCATATAAACCCCTTCCCCATAGCACAAAAAATGAATCCAATGATCGACTAAATGTGGTAGAATATGAACAAACATCTTAGAGGGTCCAATCACACAATCTAAAATCTAATCCACTAGGAAAAATATGGGGAATGACCTAAATTATCACATGACATGCATGTATGGTTCCCATGATCAATGATAGATCAAAAGAAAGAATTATAGTGTATCATTTGGATCAAGAAAAGGAGGTCCTGCATGTCAGTTAAATCATGTGAAACCTAAAATAATTGAACAATCGAAAAAACTGAGGAACATATGAAAAAAAGGAGAGAATAAAAGTATAAAATATGAGAGTCTTATGAGAATACTGATTCTATAATCCTTATATAGTTCTCATTATCATCCTAAATAATGCGACAACACTATTACATATATCTCAAATCATATGATTCCCCCATGAAATGTTTTTTTGATTTTGTAATGTCCCTTTCACATGTTATATAAAGTCACATGAAACCCTCTTAGCATATGAACCATGTCTTGTGATGTCCTATAGGCTTTCCAACCAAATCTCATGATGACTTCCAAACATGTCTCCCAAGTTATATGGTGACACTAGAAAATGTTAACTTGTATTAGTGATGACACCAAGACATATTATTCTAGAGCATGCGATGTCATTCAGAAGAGTAAACATGATCACATAGAACCCTCAAGACATGTCATCTTGGATCATGAAACATCATATAGAAAAGTCATATAGGTCAAGGGGCACCCTCTAGTCATGTCAACATTGATCTCATAATGTACTTTGAACAAGCCAACTAGATCATGTGAAAACCTATTGAAAATTCATCTTTGATCATATGATTCCTTAACGACATTCCATTTAGCTCATGTAAATTCCTTTGGACAAGTAATATGGATCATGTGATTACCTTAAGGCTTGTCTGCTAAAAATATAGTTAATGACTTGAAATCCTCATGAATGTCAGGCATACCATTATAACTCGTGAATCTGACAACAACATTGTCTTAGGAAGATATTCTGAGACTTGATAACATATTCTAGTTGATATATTAGGGTACCATCAATTTTTAATCCTGAATTACTGTCATGAAATTAATTATCCCATATTAGGGAAACCACAATGTGTAAATCCTAATTAGTGGAATGATATGACTACACCCATATTAAAGAGAAAAGATTATATAAGTCCCTATCAATTGATCTAAGAGAAATATATTTCATGCTATAAGCAGGATATATAAGATGCCTTCATAAGGCCCATGCTCATTAGGGAATCCAATTCTATTTAGGTCTTTCCATGCCTATAAAATTCCATCCATTGGGTCATAATCACTCGCATATACTAATGTTCCTTTATAAATCAGTAGTGAATTCATAAGGAAACTAAATTATGAGAATAATGATTCCTGTTATAACCATGATATAGGACTCCATCTAAAGGTCCTATCGGAATATTAAAAATCCAAAGGGTTTTTCTTACACATAAGTCATGCATCCATATGTAGTGATACTGATTACTTTATATCCCTTTTTTCTGACACTGAGCGTGGATCACATTGGATTAAGAAGTTTAAATGATCAAATCATATGCATCATAAAACTCCACCAAATATGGAATCCTCAATGTGTAATAACAGATCAACGACATGATATAACTACACCCGTATAAGTAAATCTACCTTGGGAAAATTCCTAAGGTAATGATCTAACTATGACAATTTTGATTCATTCCATAATCGGGATATGTAGGATGCATCTTTGAGATTAAAGCTCAATTCCTCTTTCTTAATTCCACCATATATTTATCATCCACGGGACACTAAACAACACGAGTTTAACAAACTACTTGGATTTTTATTCTTATTATAAATAGGATATATATGATGCATCCTAATGGTCCAATCCAATCCTAAAAATAATAATTTCTTTCATGGATGGCAGCATATTCTGAAGTGACTAGTTATATGATTTTAACATACAAGAAGCCACCAATTAAGGGTGAAATGGAAGAAGAAACTCAACTACATACATATGTATTCATTAATAGACTTCCCTTTTTATATAGATGGATTAAAAACATGAATCTTTTGTAAGCATAACTTGTATAGTATCAGGATTACGAAAAGATTCCCAAAAATTCATTCAATCTATAATAAAGTCCTCAAGCAGGGAAATTCCCCCCAATAGGGTTTGATGAGCCGAACCCCCCATCCTTTTAAAAAATCTGAGTTCTTTAGTGCCCTTGGTTCTGAATCTCCAATTGACTATATGCCTTTTGAAATTAGGTATGTGCTCAATTATGTTTGGGGAAACTATTGGGTGTTTCAGTTAAAGACATATGTGGTAAACCCAACTTGAGGGATTCTAGAGCACATTAAAAATTCTCACATTCAGTCTTTGGGAAAATGGCCTCTCTAGATTTATCAGGAAATATTCATAGAGCCAAGGGGTGAGCTAAAAACCTCAGTAAGGGAATAAAAATGATAAGGAAATGTAACATGTGATTCAAATATATAACATGATATGATAGAATGGAAGTCTCATGAGTATTCACATGGGAGACTAATGTACGTAACATGGTTTTATAAGATCATTGCATTATAAGAAAAGTTTATGAAAAATAAAACATGAAATAAACATAATTCATGGATTACCATCAAGCAAGCATCACATTATGGAAAACATCCCATAATGAATTAGGTTTACCTTATCGTCCTATACATGATGTCTCATGAGACTAAAACATTACCCAATTCATTATAGGGATATATAATTCCCAAACCACAATCACATTTGTATCATGTACATGAATTTGGGTGCCACATAATTTAATTAATCATGAGGCATAAAGATATAAATTAACCATGGAAACAATTGGATGTATAATATTTCTTCTTATCAAAATAAAATTTTTTTTATTAAAGAATGAATTTCCTAAATGATCATAAGTCATTTATAAATAAATCAAATTAATGAATATCGATCTTGGTATATATATAACAAACACATATAAATAATTTATAATCAGTCCATTACATTATAGTTTGTTTTATTGAGGAATATAAATAATTTTAAAAAGAACAAAAAATTATTGAAGAAAATAAACTTTCTAAATTGAAAATCACTTTTTAAAAAATTAACATTTTCAATATATTATAGAAGAATTTTTCATAAAAACAACCATGGAAACTTATAATGTAAGATAAAAATATTTTGGAGGGCATGATGGTGGGTAATTCTATAGAAGCTGTATAAGTTAAAAGAAATAGTCCTTTAACACTGTTGTAAAGTAGTTAAAAAGTTCCTCATTTAGAAAATGAAATGAATATTATATTCAAAAAATTTTACAAAAAATAAATCAAATTTAAAAATACATTTAATAATGTTTTTTGGAATTATAAAAAAGTATAGAAAATATTTTTAGAAATCAATTATATGGAAGAAAATTGAATTTTCCCTAGAGAGAAATATATTATGATTTCATTAAAAAAATTATCAATCATTTTAAATACCAAAGAGAGGTAAGATGAAATACTAATTGAGAATTTTGTGAATACATATATGATAAAAAATTAAATGGTTTTATTAAAAAAAATTCCAACATCATAAATTTAGGCATAAGTAAACCTGATTAATAAGAGATCAAAACATGAACCTATACTGTTTTGTTAACTTTTGAATTAATATTACCATTAATTAAGTTAATTAATTATATCAAAAAATATCATGAAGTTTAGTTTATTCATGATATAATAAATAAATGGGTGGTATATAAGCCATATAAAATAAATTAGTTGTATAAAATAACATGTGTCTCAAAGGAAGATTTGAGATAATTCCTTACCTCAAATTCAAAATTTTTCATCTAAGTTAATTATCTCATATATAATAAAATTATATCAATTATTGGTTTTATTATGAAACTTTTTTTGTTTTAATACCTTTCAAATAAATCATTAAAAAAATGGTTTATTTATGTACATAATTAGTTATGTTCATGCCAGGTGTTTTGAGGACACTCGCTTAATAATTTCAAAATAGGATTGGTTCATTGAAAAAGGTAACATTTTTCAATATTATATTATATATAGAATAATAATTATTAAATTAAAATAATTTTTATATATAAATTTTTATTTAATAAAATAACCATGGTTTATCATTTTAAAAAATGAACTATGTTATAATCTTGGAGATGGTAGGTTGTACATTTGTATGTGCATCATTCACATTTTTCAACGATCGTGATGGAAATAAGGAAAGTTTTATTTTATCTCTAAATAATTATAATAATATCCAAAATATCATATTATTTTTCTAAATAAAATTTTTTATACCATACATGTGATGTAGTGATAAAAATAATGAATAACATCATTTCATGAGGTGGTAGTCCTCTGTACACAAGAACGACATTACCATTTGTCGAGGATATTAGGTTAATAAAATGTATGATATATTAATTGTAATTAATTAATAATATTTTATAAATAAAATATATAAATATTAATTAATTCCTAATGAATAGTCTTGAGAGGTGATGATAGAAAAATAATCACATCAGTTTATGAGGAGGCAGTCTACCATTCACAAAAATGATTGTTTCATTTACCATTTTATGCAAGAGTAATTAGATAAATAATCCTCCATAAAATTAAATAAATTAAAATTACATAATATATACTGGTATTATTATAATATAATTTTTAATACATAATTGATGGTGGAAAATTAATAAGTAAAAAAAAGGATCTCCTCGAAGATGATTACCATATCTTAGAGGAACTTCATTTGCATATCTTATTAAGGACCATAAGGTTGTCCTTTTGTCATGAATGGAAGATATATAATGTGTCTGAGGATTTTGGAGTGAAATTTTGGATGGTTTTGGTAATTCTAAACAGCTTCATAAATATGGATATGTGAGGTTAGTGTGTGGCCTTCTATAATTGAGGAGTGGAATCGTTTCTAAATATACAAAACTATTTAGTAATGGGAAGTCAAATTTAAGCCAATTTCATTGAAAAATAAAGTATATGATAATATATAATTCTGAGATGCACATATAACACTAAAAATAAACATATTTTGTACATTTTATATTCTTTACAAAAAAGGAATCTCATATTTACCATTTTTATTTTTTTTACCACGGTAACTATTTTTTACTGTATTTACAATTCATTATGACAAAAAATAAAGTTGACCTTATTATATAACAAAAATTATTCTCATTTAAAATATGTGATCTTATTTATAATATTTAATTAATATAATTGGATGAATTTAATTTAAAATAAAAATCATAAGAGTGATGAAAAGCAATGTTTATAAAAATTAAATTTTTGTAGAACAGATTATCATATATTAACTGAATGAATAGAAATTATCTTTAAATAAATTTAAATTTATAAATATAGATATATAATATATATATATAATAAATAATAAAAATGAGTTATTTTAATTAATTAAAATGGATTAACATTATTCATTTTAATATAGTTTGAAGTAAAAAATGTGTTTATAATCCTGAAAAATGTATATAAAAATATTGTATAAAGATGATTTAAATTTCATTAATTATAATAAATATATCTAAATTATTATTATTTTAATTTTATGTCAAATTAAAAATAATAAATTTAATTTTAAAATAATTAATTTATTACAGGTAAAATTCATTTTTATAACAATCGGCATCTTCCACAATTCACTAAAAATTTAATATTTCCGAAAAGTAACCAAATTTCACCCTACTTTAATTATGATATTATGATAAAAAAATGAAATATATTTTATGACATAAATTTTATAAATGTATTATATGTTCTTTATATTGTTTTCTCATAAAAAAATATTTAAAATTCTTTTTAAAGAAAACATAATTTTTGAAGAATAAAATGGATTACTAAAAATTGATTGATTATTTACTAAGAATTTGTCAAAAATTTATATTGACTATGAAAAATATATATATATATATATATATATATATATTATAAATTAGTTAATAGTATTCAAACCCACCAATTTAATGGATAGGTTATAACGACCATACATATTCAAGGTTTATTTAGGAATGATGTTTCTTATTAGATAAACTATTGATCATAATGTTGTAATTTTAAAATATAGTGGTGTTACAAGAACTATTTAGTGGGTATTGGTGAATTGATGTGTTTTAAAGATTATTAATTTTATTTTAATCTCAAACTTAAACCCTCACTTATTAAGGATATTTACTCTATGTTTGAATAAATTTATTCAATTTATCTCTCTCGTTGATTTTCTATCACTATATATTAATCAAAAGTAAGGAAATGTAAATCACATAAAACTAAAGGATTTTTACTTGGTTCACTGTCTTTGAGAAACATACAAGAAGCATACATGTGGAAATTTCTTGGTTCTCCAAAATCCACAATTCCATTATTGTTTAATATGGGTACAATGTTTATATCACAGTCACACTATATTTAGGATCATTAAATTTACAATGATCTACGGTTGGTGAAATGCCTCACTTGGGTCACTCCCTATTATTCCTCCTCTAGACACTAATTTAGGGAATTATTCCATAATTAATGTAAAGTATAACCTTTATAAGATCAATATGTAAGTGAAAATACTTATACATAAAAACTTTAGAATTAATGCTCTATTGAAGTACACATTTACTATGTTCTTCTTATAAAAGTCCATATAAGAAAGAATCCTCAAGGAATGATTCATGTCAATGTATTCCAAATGATAACAATATTAATAAGATCCATCTAGATAATAATAATTATGAACTAGAATTATTATTATTCTACCCTATATTCTTCTCCACACTAAGATTTATAAATGATTATAAACAACATATGAAACAATGGATTCCTCTCCTTTTTTACACCCAACTCGAGTCATTATAGAACCTATCATGTCAATGTCACTCCTTCTTCATCCATTTTCTTCAAATAATATTTTATAAAGTCCAAAAAATTCTCTAAATTCAATTCAAAGGTTTAATTACCCTCCATGTAATGTTTTGAGATCATTACAAGAATTTGAAATAAATTTGTGTGGTCAAATATATCCATACAAGTTGATATAATCTCTTAAAACTTTGTCTATATATCTTTAATTTGAATTATTACTGAATACTAATTTAATGTTTTATTTTACTATATAATGGTTTCAATCTGTCATGTAGATCATCACTTACATAAACGTCACTTTTATTAAGCCTTGATAAACTCTATTAATAAATAAACAACAATTCAACCAAGAATATAAAAAATATGGATTATATATCCTTTAAAATTCCTTGAAAATTAGAAAATTTAATTTAAAATAAATATATATGCATATCATATTTCAATATGATTTACACTTTTGATGTTTGTTCCACTTTCACCAAAACTGAAATGTAAAAAACCTAATATTAATGGCTTCCTACTCATAGTGCAATCAATATCCCCATAGTGTAATAAACTTTGTTTTAGTGTGATATAATAATCTAATTTTAAGGTCAATATATTATTATGGAATGATACACATATTGTGACATGATCGAAACAATTATACATATCTAGTTCTACACTAAATTTCCATGGACTCACATTACAAGATGATTATCTATAATAATTAACATATAATTGAATTTTTATTTACAATAAACATTCATATTAGTGTGATCTTATAAGTATTGGTGTGTCTTAGTATTATATATATTGGTTTTATTCTTATTAAATAAGACTATGGGGTGGTGTGTTCTTAATTGAATAACCACCCACCCAGTACCAATGTTTACTCATACACATTATTTAAAACTTTGGAGTTAATCATAATTACAGTTTTAATTACATAGTTTAATATTACATAACTCATGTTCAGGATTTATAATAATAAATTTCTTGTTTTATTTTTAGTTTCCTCATATATATCCTTTTAAAAAAATATTTGAATATTATATAATGATTTTTTTCCATAATTTTTATTTCTCTCTATATTCATCCATCTATGCTCACATATCTTCTAACTCCATACTCAACCATCATTTTTCATGAAATATCCACCATATAGAATATGTTGCGAAACATTAACACTGTATTTTACATAACACTATGTAGTCACTATGGTGACATCAATGCTTTCACTAAAAATATTTCATAATCATTAACCTAAAACACAATCATACGATTCAACGTTCTCCACTTTCCATCATATCTCCTATTGGAACAAGTAGTTTCCCCCATTACTATGTTCATAATCACAATATCCAATATAAAACCCATGTTATTCAATAATATCCATACACTACCTCCTAAAAATCCATCATTAATTAATAACAAATCCAAAATACAATCTCAGGTTGAAGAATTTTCCCCCTTTGGATTTTTTGTCAACTCTACCATAAATCTATATCCATAATCAATTTTCAATGCAATTTATATATTTGTGGTGAATATTTTTTTCTAACCAATACATGATAAAATTAAAAGTGTATAATCCTTATATTTTATTACAATTTCTCCCTATTTATCACGAAAATAAATAGAGTTATCATTATTAGTGATTCTTTCCATTTATTAATACAACCCATTCACTACATTTTAACTGAATAAGATCCCCCCTTTGATATACAATACATTGATCCAACACATTTATGCTATTATTTTATTTCTTCCCACATATTGGATCAGAATGAATGGAGAATTTTCTATTTTATCAATTTTAGAAAAAAAACATTTAGAGAGTTAAGAACCTGCCTTTTTTATATACATACTTTATAACCTTTTGATATTTCAACCATTTTATTTTTCTCCCCAAAACATTTTGTTCTTTAATTCAATTATTGTTTATCCTCAATGCTTATTTCAACTTATTTTTTTAAAAATATATCTATTATTTCCCCTTAATTAACATCAAAATGTACTTAAAATCATTTCTTTATACTAGATAGAATATATTATAACACCAAGGAATCTATCACCACTTCTTCGATAGGATCATACAGTTTTCTTTGAAGATCAAAACTCTTCCAACTCTATTAGAAATATACTACAATATTACTGAGAGAACATACCACTTACTAAATATCTATAAACATATTCTATAATCATATCTAGTAATATCTTATATTAGAAAAAAATATTGTAATTTAATAACATTAATATATATTTCAAAAACATCATCCAGAAATACTTGCAACTTGAGGTATAGAATTATAATTTCTCCATATGACATCAATCACACTTACATGTAAATATTAGTGAATAATAAATAAAAAATTTATGTTATTCAATCAAATTTATATTAATTAGTTAAATAACTGATCATCTTCCACACGTATCTTCTTTATTTTATTTGAGTATTAAAAGACTAGCATATCTTTATAACCAAATACCCCATGAAATATTCATCCATGACCATAATTATAGAGTATATATTTAAAATAGAAATATTATTTTCAAAAACTTTTATATCTTCTGTAATTTCAATCAATCCACTTTTAAACTTGGATCATAAATTGTTATCATATATTTTTACTTTGACACCACTTATTTAATTCATTACCTCAACATATACTCACCCTATGGATTATAATTATCCTCAATCTCTCATCACTACAACATCATTCGTAATAATAAGTATATGGGTGGAGGGGTAATTTTTAACATTATCAATTAGTGTAATATGGTTGGTCAAAAGGGATCAACCCTTTACTCCCAACTCCCATATAATCATTCTTAGCGGTTCTTCCATAAGAAACACCTATTATAGAAACTTATTTAAAAATATTTTCTTTAATATTCTCCATATTTCATAGATTTTTTTTATCACCATTATAATATTATTCCCACATTTTCATATTCTTTCTAGAAATACTTATTTTTTGAAGCCTCCAACATGTTTTCTATGCTATGTAAGAGAGCTTCTATCAGAATTCTCATCTTTCCATGTACGGGTATTAGTGAGTCTATATATGTATGTCCTATGATCAAAATATTATATATCCATTATATCCTCCATCAATATATTTATCTTTGGTGAGCATTTTTTTTATTTTTTAAAACATTTATTATTAAACAGAACTGACCTCTCAATTATTTATCCATATATTTTTCAATTTTATCTTTATTTTTTATGAAACAAATTAGTGAGTAATGCATGATAAATCCTTTATTTTATCCCTTACTAAAATTCCTCCAATTCTTTAAATATATTTTTCAAATGAATATATTTATTCCTCCATAAATTATTCAACTTTGGAATGATAATGAAGGTTTTTTATTTGAATCTATATAAAATATCCTATTATATTACCTTACCACTTATACATGGTCAATACATAATAAATGTATCACAATAAATTCATTAATCATGGGTTTTAATTTTGATTGAGAATTTTTAACAAGTTTTATTCTAACTTCATGCAAATTATATTATAGAAACACATCTATGATGTTTCCCATGCATCTAAAACAATATCAATTCAATGAAACCATGATTTTTAACCAATGAATTTAAAATTTATTAATACATTCCCACATACTAAATGATTCTATAATTCTTACTTTTTATTATTCAGATATTTATTCTACTATGATATATGCTTATAAATCATCATTTTATTTTTTTAACCTCATTAAAATATCCTTCATATTTACGTATTTTTTTAGATGGGTAGTTATGTGCTTCATAACTGAATAATATTACAATCCTAATATGATATTATTTGAATGATATATTTTGGTATGTATAATGTATTTTTATTCTCATTATCATCAATTTTTTTTATATTTAGTTGACCAAGAATATATCAAATTATACCACTTTATCTTTTATTATTTCAAACATCACTGTAATAGATTATCTTAAGGACATAATCTATCTCCTCAACATTTTGTTCTCTAAATAAAAATATTCAATAATCTTATCATAGACTTTATAAATAATATCTTATTGATTCACATTTTCCTCAAATGATTGGAGCTCAACATGTTCATGTATGAACATATAATATGTCAAAAAATATAATTCATTTCAATATTCTCTATTAAATCATCATACACTTCAATCTAAGTGGGTGTGTATTTTATCGTGAGGAATTTATTATTCTTACTACTTATCTTATTATATATGTTTTTGTATTATGAATTTTTCAATATCATTTGACAACAATTACTCAACATTATTATATTTATAATCAATGCACATTTAGGGAGTCACAACATCATATGTTATACAAATTTGTTATAATTGTTTTCTAAAAGCATCCATAAATCAAAGTAATTAGCTTAATGAACAACTTTATTGCATTTCTCACCATATATACCTATATTAAGTATATATTGTTTCTCTATATGTAAGAATATTTCAAAATTTTTTCTCAAATTATCATAAATAATTATGTACTTGAAAATATTAAAACAAAAAACCTTTAGAAACCAAATTATCCCCTTTTTTCAAATATAAAACTGACTTCCATTATAAATTAGAGGATTAATATATGATTAAATGTGTTAAATAAATCTAAATTAATATATTGATTATTGAAATTAAAATATAATACTATTATATCTAATACAAATTATTGGGACTAGTGGTTTTTATTGTAAATATCTAGGAACATTGATAGGGGATAATGATTATTTTGATTTCTATCTAATTCAATTGTTTTCTTTTAATGTTAATCCTTAAACCAAACCCATAATATAATATTTTTACTTTATTAGAAGTAACTAATTCAATATATCTCTCTATCAAATATCACTCACTGAATATAAATCTCATGTATAAAAATATATAAAGAACATAAACACAAATTATTTTTACTTGGTTTACACATATTGGTATATGTCCAAGGGTCTTACACAAGGTAATGTGTTGGTGTATCAAAATTGTATATCAAATCATATACTTTAGTCGATAAATTTTTTCTATTTTGGTCTGTATATGTAAAGGATCACTATACCTACCTATTTAAATTATACATATTATTACATTATTTTAAACATAAAATTCTAAAAAATATAATATAAAAATATTATGGTTTAAGGTCTTTTAAAGGCATGGTTAATAATAAATTAAAAATAATCTAAAATAGAAATACATTATATTAATATCCACAATGATCTCATAAATAAATTTTTGATATGAAATCTACAGAGGATAACCTAGGGAATATATAAACAATTAGATGATCTAGAAATCCATGTAATGGAATAAACATGATAATGAAGCATATCATATATGTCAATGGACCTAACATTATATCATAAATAATAAGGCTATTAAATAATGGTATAAGAAAATAAATTAAATATCCTCAACTCATATAATCATACAAATATAGGTACAAGGCTGAAACATATAACAAGACATAAATATAAGCCATGTTTAACTACTAAGACAATATCACATGGTGGACATAGTCCCATCATGGATTAAGATTAACCCATAATCCTATGCATATAGTCTAATGAAAAAAACAATACCCAATTAATTGTATCACTATTTGGGTACACCTATCATAACTTGTACATACTTATGTCTTCCACAAATAGAAATCTATAACAACTCTTAAACATGTGAATTATCCATGGAAAGAGATGGGGTGAATAATCATTCCTCTTATAATAATCCTTGTGGATTTAATAAATATTCCAAAGAGAAGATGGAATTAATAAATTTTTAATTCATTTTCTAGTAAATAATCTTAGGTGTTAAGATATTGTGTTCATTTGGGAAAACAATTTCATGAAAAGGGGTATATAAATGGGTATGTGAATTTAATTTTATAATGGTAGTTTTAGAAATATATTAAAGACTTGTGGTTAAAGAATAAGAAAAGAAATTTGTATGAAAACTAGATGTAAACAATAATGGTCATAACTAAAATATTCCATTATTAAATGAATTCATTAATGGGAATAAATACATTAAATTAGTGTCATACAAAAGGATTAAGGTATTGAAAATTTCCCCTTAATTGATTCTGATTTTAAGGAAGACAATTGAGAAAAGAATATAATAAATGTATTTCTAAATAGTAGGTAGTGATACTTAACTAATTATATAATTAATATATATATATATAATTAATTTGAAAGATTTAAATTATATCAAAAATGGATATAAATTGAGTTATAGGGAGAATGTTCAATGCCCAATGAAATGGGTGGTTTAGAGAGATCACATACCTTTTGTTCCAGAATTATTTAGTAAAAGCACAAAATGTCATGAATAATTAAATTAAATTAATTTATTTATTAAATAATAAAATTTTACATCTAAATTTGTCTTATAATAATTTTATTATATTCATTTACAACCATTTCAATGAGAAATAACATTTTATTTCTCTTTTCTGGGGGTGTTTGTTTCATGGTTCCAAGGCATAATAACATATGGGAAATTAGTTAAGTCATTATAAAATTAGAGTAAAAATATAGATTTTAAATGAAATGTTATAAATTTAATTATATAAATTTTAATTTTTGTAAATATCCTTTTTTTATATATTTACAATTCATTTAGTTGAAATGTTAAGATTATAAAAATAGTTCAGTAAGAGAGTTTTTATAGACCATCAAGATATGGATTCATTTAGTATAATACTAATTATATAAATTTATTAAAGAATATTAACTAAGTTATCGTACATTTATTTTCATATTATGTAATAATAATATTTTTATGACCATCCGTGAATGTGGTGGGGAAAATTGAATTATGATGTCTATGGAGGTGGTGAACCAACCATCCTGTAAACAATGTTTTCCTATTTTAATATAAAGAAGGGGAATTGGGATATGAATATGACACCACAATAACAAAAAATTAGTATATTTATGAAAATAATGATAGAATGTCTAGGTTTTTGGAAAATATAGGGGTGGTAGAAAAAGAATAAAATTAAAAGAAATTTATTTTAGAGTTTACCTCTATATTTGGTTGTCTTCATTTAGGACACCCATTATGAGTCTTTGAAATGATAATTGGATGATTCTAGTAGTACAATGACATATGGGAGGTATTTATAAGGGTATTTTTCAATAAAAAATCTAGTTCCATGAATTTTAATTTTTTAGGAGTGGTATTCATAATGGGAGGGGAGGGGAGGGGTGTTTTTGAATATTGTAGTTATTTTTTTATAATTTTTTCCCAATACTATCAATAGTATTCATTATTGTCAATATATACATCAAATGGTTCCTTTGTGTTTGAAATAATATGTTTTTGTATCATCCATGACTCAAAAATTGATGTATTTAGCTTATAATGTAAAATAACATATTTTACAGTATTTGACTGTTCACAAAAAATAAAACTATTTATGTTAAACCCAAAAAATTTACCATAATGATTTTTAAATTAATATAATCCAAATATAAAATCAATTTTTTTGTAAATAATTTGTTCAATATGAGAAATTTAATTTTTTTATGAAATACTCGTTTATTAGAAATATACCAATTCTAATATTTTAATTAATTTTTAGAGCCTTTAAAAAATTAGTTATAGATTTATAAATTTATACTATAATTATAATAGAAAATAATTTTAATTTATTAAACCATTTTATGAAAAAAAAATATTTCATAAATATTTATATTTGTTAAAATATGAAAATAAAACATTCATTTTTCTCAAACTATAAACAATTATTTTATCATTTAAAACATTTATTTTCTTTCATCGTGATATAAATAGGGCCTTTTATTTTTTATTAGATAAAAATATATTAATTCACAATTCTAGAGATGAGGATGCTATTCTAATGCTCAGGTTATTATTTTTAATGGTCAGATTACTATTATAATGTTCTAATTACAATTCTAACAGTTGTATTACTATTGCAATGATCAGATTGGTAATAGTCCTTGGGGTTCCCTAATTTCTATAAACTCCTCATATTTCATTCATTATTCAATCAATTAAAATTTATCTTGATGTTATATATATTTTTTCACATTAAAAATATGTATTTTAATAATAATAATCTTCTTTATTCCTTTAGTGTTATCTGTGAGTGAGATTATTCATGGGGATTGGGAAGATCCAAATTTTCCAATTATTGTTATCTTATTTTCAATTTTTCTGTTGAAATAATTTTAATTCTTATGACCATTTATATTCTCTAAATTTCATTTTATAATCAATAAAAAATTTTGGTTCCTTTATGCAGTGAATGTTATTTTTACCACATTACTAAATATAAAAAAAATTATATGATGAGAAATTATAATGATAAAATTCTTGGTTGTTACGTTCTTCCCCTATTAAGATATTTTCCCACAAAATTTTGATTTACAAACTATGGAGAAAATTGGTGAGGTATCTTATTTTTCCTTCATTCATGTGGTTCCCAAATCATATCCTCAAACATATGGTTTCAACGTAGTACTCTACTAGGTGAGTCACCATTTTTCATGTAACTCTATCTCCATGGCCCAACATCTTCACTATCCAATCATCATACAAGAGTTAATTTCTCAGCTATATCACTTTTTAAATAAGTACATTTGATGGATCTAGTATATACATAATCTAGATAGATACATGGAATATATCATATACATGAGGAAGGGTTGGTTAGAGTACTATTGGATATTCAATAGCTCTAGTGTGATTGAGAATTTTAGAGGGGACGATGTACCTTGGACATAGATTTATCATTTTCCAAAATCTCATGTCTCTCTACCATGATGATATGAATATTAACACTTTATATCCAACAAAAAACTTCTTGCCTCTTCCATGATTATTAGTAGAGATTTTCTGTCAACATTGAGCAGCCCTTGTGTGCTGCATATTGGTCTTGACCATTTTAATGATTTCCTTATCTATTTTAGGACCCAATAGCTTGTGTTAAAAAATTTAATCCTAGAGTGATTTTTTATAAAATTCTTATCATTAAGGTATTTATATTAATCAATATGTATATGTGAGTGGAAATTATTATTGTACAAGAACATAACCATAGGAATATTTTGACATCATCCTCCTCTGTGGTCCATCAAGAATCCTCTCACCATTTCTTCAAGTGTATCAATAGTCTTCTAAGATTTGACTTCATTTTTTGTGGTGTTAATAACTAAAAAATTTCAACACAATGTTTAGGGTATGATGAAGATATTTCTAGAACCTAAATTTAAATATCATATTTCAATTATATATAATTGATAGTGGTTCTCCATTTAGCCTCACCACTACATTGACATGAATCCTTAAATTTCTATTGAGTGATAAGTCTACTAGAATTAAAATTAAATGAGAAATGTTTATAAGAAAATCCACCAAAACACATATATAATTACCTTGTTATGATTTCTTTGAAAGACTATTTAAATAGTATATGGGGACACTTTTAAGTTTCCATGTAGGTATGGGTAATGGATCAAACATACAAGTGGAATTTTTCTTTTCTTTCTTCACATAATGAATTACCATGAACATTTATGTATATTTCAGGATCGCCATCTTTATGATGTCCAAAATATAATGATCATAGAGATATTAATATGTCTTAATTATCCCTTGGTGGATTGAGAAGGACAATCTATGTGCATACTTCATTAGCTCATTATTTATCTCAAAATTTTATAGTACAAATAATCATGAAACAAATCTTATAAATCCATTATCTTCAATTTTATACATTTATGATTTCAGTTTTTTTATAGATTTACATTATTATATATTTACACATCATCTCTTTATACATCCAATATCTTCCCTATAAGTGATGGTTACAAAAATCATTTTATAAAGTATTGATGATGTTACTTCTATTATTATTCACATGTACATCCTTTGAATGTATATAAAGATTATATCTTTCTCAATTCTCATCATTTATAAGTTCACAAGAACCTTTCAACATAGATAATCTTCAACATTATTTTAATTTCTAGGACGTAAGTGGATTTTTTAGTCATAGTCCTTTAAAAAATCTCACCATAATTGATGGAACTTATTAATCACATACTTTGATAATATATACTTGTGAATCTTATAATTTGTATCTATCACACACTTCTCCCAGGAGATAATACCACAACATTTTCAACATGAAGATCACTGCAGCCAACTCCAAATAATTTTTTATATATTTTTTAAAATTAATTATCAACATCCATGTCCCATATTGTATCAATTTATCATTTTTTAACAGTACACAACCTAAGACATTATTTTAAGCCTCAATGTATATCATGAAATGCTCCCCACTTGTGGGTAGTATATCTATTATTGTAGTTAAAAGAATATTTCAAAATTACCTAATGCTATTTTTGAATTAATTATTCCAAAAAATCCCCCCCCCCCCGTTCAAGTAATTTTGGTTAATGAGTTTGGAAATTAAAAATTTTTTCTAAAAAATCATTGATAATACTGATCTAGTCCTTTGAAACTACAAATCTCTATTACATATTTTTGTCTAGGCCACTTCTCAAATCCCTTTTCCTTATATGGGTTTAACAATATCCCTTTTAGGATGATAAAACTCCCCATTAATGATACTTACTCCACCTATAACCCACATTTATTATACTTTAGATATTTATTTTCCATTGATAATGTCTTTAGAATAATATTCAAACACTAATCATGTTACTCTTTTCTCTTGAACTCTATTAGATTATCAACTATAAATACTGCAAATTTTTTTTCCAGATAATCATAAATGAATCTAGTCATTAATCCCATGAATATATCTAGAGTAATATTGAATCTAAAGGGAATCACTATAAACATATAGTGTCCATAAAAAATTTGAATGGATGTCTTAAGAATATCATAAATTTTCCTCGTTAATAAGTGATATCACAAACAAAGGACCAACCTAGAGGACCACTACTCCCCTTGTAGTTGATTTCATAATTAATTTACCCATTAAAAGGTATAATTTTTCTTTATAATGAGTTTATTATATAATTATAATCAATACATAGGTTCATTGAACCTATCTTCTTACTAACAAAGTGGACTGGTGCACCCCATAGTGATGCACTCAGATGTATAATATTACTTTCCAGATTCTCTTGAAACTATTTACTTAGTTATTAAAACTCAATGGTGGTAATTATATTTGGATTCTTGGATATGGGAAGATATCTATATATATTTTCTATTTATTAATCAAACTCTCATTTGGGGGGAAGTATTGAAAACTCTTCATGGAATATACCAATATATTACTTCACAATGGGAATATCTTGAAGCATGATTCACACCTTGGTCTCAATATTTTGAACTATATATTGTTTCTCAAAAAGAAATATTATCCACATTTTATAAAGATATTCAAATTGAGATTCATAATCCTTTGTACACATATATATAATCATAGGATTAATTTGGGTGAGAAGAGTGACCTTTCTCTCCCTATAACTGATGTTCAGTTTATATAAGTTAATTTTATCAATGCATAATATGATATAAAATTAAACCTAATGATGTCTAAAAATATTTTATATGAGTTTCACTCCAAAAACATTAATAGTGGATGAGTTATACACTTGTTATGAAACTATTTCTCAATTTTCTGTTCCTATAGATATCTCAACCCCTATGTTTTGCGGTGGTGTTTGAATAGTTATACTAAAATATCATGACATTAAAGAATGTGTGTAACCATAATAACTTAGGAAATTTCAATCTCATGAATAGATAATTAGATCATCTATCACTATTTGATTCTGGTTTAAGTAATTTACTATATCCAAAATAAACTTTTGGATTAGAATAATCTACCAAATGGCCATATAAAATGGAAACTATGAACATTGAAGGAATGAAATATAAATTCCAATTATGTACAAAATTTTTAGTATATAGTCTTTAATATAGGTTTTATATATCAATTTTAATATTATGTTTTTTAACCTTCCAATCTATTCATTCCTTTTAAAATGGTTTGTAATGATTTTGAGATTTATCTGAATTATATCCCTTGAAAATGTCATACCATGTGTATAGAAAGGCCTATTTTTCATAAACTAGTTGATGATAAAGTAAATAAAAAATATTCCCATTTAAGGATTATTAAACCTATATAATACTGTTGTAGAGCCATATTTACATGTAGTATCCAAAAAAGTATGTATTTACTTTGAAACAATCCCTTATATACATCACAATGTTTTTAGGTTATTCTTCTATTGATAGACATATCCCCAGGATTATCATTAAAGTGTTATTTTTTCAATCCTTCAAAATAACAATACCTTTCTCGAATTAAAACTATATTTTCTTAATACTTATACACATATGAGTAATGATTTTATGAATAAATATCCAATAAACACAAATGAATGAGTTTGAGGCCTAGTGTGTTTAAAAGACAAGGTTCATAATTCATCAAAAATAAAATAAAATAAAATTTCTTTACCATAATCTCTAAAATGATATCCTAAATCCCTTATATCTCTTAAAATATCATATAATAGTCTAGGGAATACATATAAAATAGTTGACCTTAAAATCCCATATGAATATTAGAATTACCCATGGAAGGAACTGGGTTTCATAATATTGCCTCATATCATAATCAAAGGATATTTCATATAGATTATAAATATAATAGGGAATTAAATTTTTTTTATATTGATATATTATATTTAATTAATTATTCTCCAAATAAAACATTCATATTTTAAAAAAAAATCTTTTGAAAGGGTAGTGAAATGGGTAAATAAATGAACATTCAAAACAGTGTTTTAAAGAATCAATTAAAGACTTTTAGAGAAATAAAAATATAAAATATTCATTGAAAAGAATTGTTAAACCAAATGGTTGTAACTAAAATAATACCTTTATTTAATTGAATAAATATTTGAAATAAATAATTTAAATGAGTGTTACCTAAAAGGATTAAGGGATAGAAAAGTCCTCCTTAATCATATTTTATTTTAAATAAGTCATTTGAGAAATGAACAGGTCAGGTATTTTCCATAACAGAAAGGGATAATGGGATAGGTAAATATTTATGATAAATTTATAATAAATTTATAATAATTAAAAAATACCATTGATATATCAAAATATATTTAGAGAGATAATGTTTATTATCCAATGAAAATGGTATGTTATGACAGATGCCTTAATTTATTTTACAGAATCATTCTATACATGAAATTAATTCCTAGAATAATCACATTTCATTAATTAATTACTTAATTTAGAAACATTAAAACTATGTTCGATTTATTTTAATTTTATTATATTAATTTATAACTATTTCAATTAGTTAGAATTTTTAATTTCATTTTTTAGAAGGAGTAAGTTTTGTAGTTCCAAGGTCACATCACAATTGGATGATAACAAATTTTCTTATCAAACATGAATAAAATACTTGGATAGAAATGTTATGGAACACATGTTCTTATATATATTTAAATGGTCACAAATAACATTATAGGTTTCAATATAGGGATGATTCATTTTGTAAAAATGTTGAAGTTATACAGATAGTTCATTTATAAGGTTTTGCAAACAATCATCGACAAGTTTTGTTATATTTAATATTATGTATATATAATATTTATATGAAATTAAATAAGGTATAATATACTCATTAACATCTCATTTGGAAATAATAACATTTTTATGAGCATACTTGAAGGTGGTTGAGGAAAATGAAGTATGTAGTTCATGGAACTGATGAACATACCATATTTTAGGCAAAATTTTCATTTTAGAATCTAATGATGGGAGGGTAGAAGATTAAAAATCAAACCTAATAATATCATACTAGTATATTTATGATAATTATGTTACTATGTATAGCAGGATGGAAAATATTTGGGTGGTAGAAGAAGAATAAAATTAAATAAAATTATTTAATGTTTTCATCTCCCTTTGGTTATCTCCTTTTTTGATACACCTTAAAGATATATAGAATTGCAATTGGATGAGACTAATAGAACTATGGTATCTAAGATAGTATTTAGAAGTGAATTTGGTAGAAATTTGAAATGTTTAAAGGCTTAAAAGTTGTAAGGAGAGTAAAAGATATTTATAAGGGGAGGAGATGTGCATTTTTTATTATTTTATTCATTAGTTTATTATTTTAGAACAGGAATACCAATAGTGATCATTTTTATGACAATATAAAAAAAATATGCATTTTATTTCCAACTAATGGTATCTTACACCATCCGTACCTAAAATAATCCCGCATTTAGCTCATAATGTTAAATACTATATTTAACTATTCACAATATATTAAATTATTTTATATAAATACCCAAAATATTAGGAAAAACGTTTTTCAATGTTTAAACTAAAAAAGAAACCCATTTCAGGAAAATAATTTTCTACTTATAAAATTTTAATTTTTATATAAAATCTTATATTATTTGAAAAATACCAATTATAGTGTTATGATAAATTTTTCATCCCTTTTAAGAATTTATTATGGTCTCATAAATTATATAATCATTATAAAATTACTTAAGAGTAATTATTAAATAAAATTTGAAAAATTTAAATTTTATTTTAATATATATATTTGTTATATAAATGAATATAAAACATTTGTCTTTAAAAAAATAAAAACACCCATTTATCAACTTAATTCATTTATTTCCATGTATTATAACAACCCAATATTAATGTACATTGTGATTAAATCATTTTTATAGAATTAATTAAAATTAGAAAATGTGATTCCCATATACTGTATTAATCTAGTGCCTTTGGAAACATGGAAACAAAAACACTGGTATATAAGTGAGAATCATTATCTCCAACTAAGTTCTCCAAGACTATCACCCCTATGAGACATATTATACATGAAATACATCTTCATAACTTGGGGAAGGATACAATAAAAGGGGTTTGCTTAGATGATTAATAAGTGTAAACATGGGAGATATTTAAGAATAAACATGACCATAAGGGTATGAGAACATGATCATAGCAATATGAGATCATATAATGCATATCAAAGATCATAAATATGAATCATGGCATAAAGATTAGTTGTTTATAAGAAATAAATAAGAAGGTAAACAAGAGAAAATGCCAGGAAATCATAACATAGTAATATGACATTCAATTTTGTCATACATAAACATGTATTATCATTCCCTATTAGTCAGCAAGCATTTATAGAACTTATCAGGGAACTTTATAGGTACTAAAACTACTGGGTGGGAAACACAGCCATCCCTAGTCAGAGTATATTCCTTATATAGGATCAGGTTTCCCCATATTCCCATAGTAGATAAGGTTTCACCATCATCCCATAGTGGATTTGGTTTCCCCATATTCTATCCTAATGGGGAATATACCAACTAGATGAGAGACACCAAAATCCTTAATCATAGTCATTTCCTTTAAAAGGATCACTTTACCCTATCATCCCATAGTTTTTCAACCCCTTCGACTTGAAAAACACATTTTTTGAATATAAAATTGAAAAATTATAAAGAATTATTGAAAATGTTTTGAAAACCTGTTATTTTAAAACACCTATAAAACATATAAAGAAATCTAAAAAATGTTTTGAAAACCATTTCATTAAAAACACATTCAGATCATATAAATAGATCGTTAAAATGATTTGAAATCATTTCATTAAAAACTCGTTGAAAGAATACAAAGTATTATTTGAAAACCATAATTAAATTTTAAATACATTTTTTAACTTCCAATTATCTTAAGATCTCATCTTTGAAAACATTTTTGAAAACCTGGTTTTTGAAATTCATTGCATATGTCTCAAAGAAGGGAATGTGAAAAAAAAAACTTCTACATGGTTAAACCCTATGAAATAGAGATCATAGAATGTATGTGAAAATACCCATATATTTATGGATAATAATAATGGAATAAAAAAAAATTTATTATACACACAACACAAAAGAAACAAGTGGTGAATAATGCTTAAAAATCGTATAACTAAAAGTGAGATTGGAAATCTCCTTACCTTAAGTATTAAATTTCTTTGTACACATTAAAAAATAATGAATAATAAATAAAATTTTATTATAAATCCACCATTGAGCCATATTATTTTATATATTACCATATATTATTCAATTATGGGTTTATATTACCTATTTATTAACAATTCCTTGTTAATGTAATTATTTGGGTATTAACGGCATTGTTTATCATACATGTTTTGACTTGCTATTATTGATCCACTTAATTAGATAACGATTAAATTATTTATATAATATAAAAAATGATTTATATAAAATATATATTCATAATATAAATATTTATAGTCATCTATTAAGATAGAAATATAAAATGAAATAAACCCTTTAGGGAGATACTTGGTCGTACACACGCTTGATCACTGCTTTTGTTTTATTATCGTATTTAAAAAAATAATGTAATTTAAATAAATAAATATATATATATAATAATAATTCCCTTAAAATTATAATTTTAAATATATCATATACATTTACTAAACCCATCCTTAATACATCCCATTTAATGTTTGAATGAATCACATCCCTTTGAGGAGGCAGTAGTCCACATTTCCCCAAACGAAGTTATCATATTTTTTAAAAACTAAAATAATGAAGGTAGGATTTATATAATAACTACATAAGTATAAATACATCATAAATATCATATATATCATCATAATAGTATCCATCATAATTCCCAACCATTAGTTGGTTTAAATATAAAACGAACCACATCATTTTGCGAGACGATAGTCCGCCGTAAATGAGAACGATATGTTCATTACGGGTTTGATAGAAGTGTTTAACCTTGATGGTATAAATCTTATAAAAACAAAACATTTGTATGTTTAGGATTATTTTTCATTTATATTATCATGAAATAAGAATAATTTATGTGGTAGAGAACAAAAATAAAAGAAATAAGCTTAAGGAAGGATGATACATCTTCTTTGGGTAAATCCATTTGGTTTTAACCAAAGGGATTCCTTAGTAGTTTTTATACCATAATATAGGATTATAAGAGTATGGTATGAATTTTGGTAAGTTAAGGGGTAGATCATGGCTGATCCAATGCGGATTGAGAGGTGTGAAGAAGGGGGAGAGGTGGTGGCCGTTTATATGGGGGGAGGAGACCGACAAGGCATTTTTTAAAACAAGTTAGTTGTACCCATGTTTATTCTTAAAAAATAATAAAGAACAAAAAAACACCATAACTGAGGGTTAATTGCTGAAATATGTTCATTAAATTGGTGTTGAAAAAGTGTATAGTTCATTTGGGTGTTCAATCCCTTATTAAGATAAATTTTACCTTAGCCGTTGTAATTAAATTTAATGACATTCACTAATCTTTTTGGTCAGAAATTAAGTTTATATTATTAGACTATAAATATTAGATTGATTATAACCGTATATTTTCATTTTCTATATTCAATTCTTAGAAGTAGAAAAATTATTTTTTATGATAATCCCCCAGATGTGCTGAGAAAGAGATGTTTTAAAGTGAGAATCTTCAACGGTTCATTAATGTTTTATATCTAAAATCATTATAAAAATGATTCAAATAACATAAATTAGAATAATAGATATTTAATTGATCTATTTTTACTTAAAAAACATCTTCAAATATAATTTATCTATATAAATAAATTAGATTAAAAAGTAGTTTTGAATTAAAATTTAGTATTTTTTACTATCATTATAAAACGATGTTTCTCAGAAAAATATCAAATCTTTACTCTAATATAATTTCATAATTATGAATTCAAAAATTTATTTCATTTTATCAAATTATATTTCTATAAATGTCTAAAATAAATTTTATAATTGTTCATAGAATGACATAAAATCATTTCATTTAAGAAAATGGTATTTTGAAACTACAAAGAATATACTAATACAAGTGTATTTATTTTTATAAATATAATTTATCTATATAAAACCATTATACATAATATCTAGAAATTATTTATTACTATATATCTGAATATTATTTATTTATATGTTATAATTATCCCTTAAAAATAATAATATGTTTTTCCTAGAACTTCCATGTTGCATGTAACAAAACCCATGAAATTGGTGCATGAAGTAAAAGATAAACTTGGTATGTCATATAAATAAATCTTGACCTAGAATGGATTTCAAAAAATGACATAAAAATTTAATCTATTCAAAAAAAGTTTCACAAATAATCAAGGTTTTACAATATACACGCATTAAAATTTATTTTGACTTCGAAATTAATCTAGGTTATTAAAGGTTTAATACATGAATTTTTTTTAAATGAAACCAAAAACGTAAAAACGAACACTAAAACTTCCTTTAAAAAATTAAAGATGGGAACATAATTTTTATCCAATGTAACACATAACTGGGTTTCCACATAAGATATCATGTGTGGGAGGTGAAAACATGGACATGGAAGAAAAGCATAAATAATTTGAAAGATTGATAAAGATCACTGATAAAAATAAAGTGGGTGATCTAAATAATGTTAACAATGAAGAAAACATAAAGTTTAGAAGAATGAAATAGGACATTGATGTTATTAAAAATGATGATAATACAAAATCATTTTATTCAATACTCTTTTCTAAATGTTTATTAAATTTACTTTCAGAACCAAATATACTTAGATGACTTCATTACATTTCATAAGTTAAATATCATTCTTTTTTTTTCTGTTGACCACTTTCCATTTCACCTTTTTCTCAAAAAAATTATGTTGAAATAATCATCCCCAATGCACTAATATATCATGGGTTCCATGATAAGTCATCCCCTCAATATTGAGTTACCTTAAAAAAAGTGGTTTAAACCCATAATCAAATATTGATGAATCCTCATGTGTTAGGATAATACTCTAACTCAAAAAAATCATCTCGAGTTTAACAAAAAATTCCATAAATAGTTATCCAAACAAACCTTAAAAAATATGAAAATCCAAATCATAATAATTAAGGTCACTAAATTAGATTAAAATACATCCTACACTAAACAAATCCACACTAAATTTTTACATCCTTTTATCAATGGAACAATATACATCATCATGACACAAGAAGTTATGTTATAACATGATATTATCTTCTCATTTATAGTTCAATATCTCATTACATTGTGATATCTATTATGTGATATGATCTAATAAAACATCTACATCTATAGACAAACTAAAATATCAAGGAAAAAATTCTGATATGGTGACTTCCCAAAAGTCATATATCATAATATTTTTTTCATACAAAACACTAATTACAACATAATCTAGTAGGTTATGAAGTTATTTATTCTTACATGTGATGATTTTATACTAATAAAACACACTCCATGTGATATCCTTATTAATATTGTATTCTTCCCTCCAACACAATTGAAATGAAAATTTATAGACAAAGAAACATATCATTTGGAATATATATTTTAATCTTTCAAAACTATTTTTATTGATTTAAACTTTTATTTTGAAAATTTGATTTCTATGTTACTCTTTCATAAATAATAAAAAAAAAATTTTAGTCTTATATAGCTCAATAATTTTTCCAAATTTTTTTATCTTATATAAATTACACTATGCATACTTATTACTAGGATATTATAATTCACAATTTTTTAAGAAATATATCCTCAAATATACTAGGAAATATTCACTACTATCTTTTCCAAAACTACATGGAGTTTCTATTGTTACTTCAATGATTTCAGTTCTAATATTTTATATCCATTCACATAATTCAATGATATATATGTAACACACAAATGATTTAAAATATATTTAATATAGAATTTATGCAACATTGATCCCATGTGAAGAAAAAACATTGATTTAGGAGATAATTAGAACCTTGCTGCTAAACATAAGTTTGTCTCTTCTTTGATTTGAATTTTGAAAAACTAACATGCATAGTTGCAACCAATAAGATATTTAGAGTCTGATTGGATCAACATACATTTTCTTGTGAATATTAACATAACCTAATGAATATTAACTTACCCTTATGAATAGTAATGTACCCTTATGAATAGAAACTACTCCCTTGTATTTACAAAAAAAATTAGGCACCATATAATTGAGGGTGAATATTTTAAAAATTAATAATTAAGTGTCCATATTTTTGTGAGTAATAAATACTTAATTACAATTTTAAAATAATAAATTTATATAAAATAATATTCTTTTTCAAAAAAAATTAATCTTAAATAAATTTATTCTTGTCCTCTTATTTTAGAATAATTTTATGAGACCACATTTGATTTTTGAAAGAATTATAAAATCAATTTTAAATTTAAAATATGTCTTTTTCATGTAAATAATGATTTTATTTAAGAATTTAAAATATATTTTTTATAAATTTTTTTGATAAAATTGAGTTCATGTTTTAATACTATAGATCGAAAAATGGTTAGGGTGAACATTTTGTATTTTTCTGAAATACATGAATTTTGGGTGATTAGTGAAAGTTGATATTTTATGAAATATGCTAATAAATGAATTTATGCATCATTCCTAAGTCCTGGTTGATGTAAATGGACATTGGTTCAATGTAAAATTCATGTATTACTATTTTTTCATAATAATCAAACACTATTGCCTGACTTGAGAAAAATAATAAAATAATGAATTTGATATTCAAAAATCACTACTCTCCTCTACTATAAAAACCAACCTCATTACCAATTATTTTCACTCTAAGTATTAAATATTCTAAAATTTATACCCAAATACTCTTCCCTAGTCAATCCCTACATCCAGGAGCTCTTGGCATTTCCAAAATACCAAAACCCCATCCCTTAAAATGGTTCTCAAGGCAGAGTACTCAAAGTGGTAAAATCGTCTTACTTTTTTACTTTTAATTTATTATATGTTCCTTATTTTATTATTATCTCCCCACCTCCTGTGGAAAAATTATCATGGTAACTCAAAAATCATAAAAATAATGGAACTATATCATGTTAATTGAAGGTCCATAATTAATATCCTTACTCTCTTTCTTTTATTTGGAAAAAAATCATCATCTAGGAGGTGCTGGTTTATAACCTTCATAGACGATGAAATTTAATTCTTCAATTTCTTCTTCAGATATGGTCATGAAACCATTTTTATGGGTGAAAAATATTAAAAAAATATGTATTATATATTATTCAATTATTATGGAACCATCATTTAAACATTATATTAAATAATTGAATAGAAATCATTCTTTGTGATCATGAACTGTTGTAAATATATAAATGATTATCATTAGATGTTTCATATAATGATTCCTACTCATAATATATTACCAAATGATATGTATAAAACATTTACACTACTGTATGTTCATCAATATCATATAAGTTCAATTTTGGAGAACTATACTCATTCCACATGAACCTCCATTATCATATATAATTATACCGATCCTAAAAACTAAGGAAACCAATAGTCCTAAATTATAAATTTGTTACTTGTAACTCATCAAAAGTCCATAAATGAGCATAATAGAATTATAAAAAAACAAAAAAATGCAATTAAGGTTAATAATTAAATAATTAGTTTATTTAATTTGATTATCCAGGACATCAATGTCATGTGCAGAACAGATTTAGACACAAGTTAAAGGTTTTCTATATGAACCTACATTTTATTTTGGGTTACTAATTATCTATATTAATTACAATAAAATTATTAATTATTATTATTTACTCCTCCTAAATTATGTTTTAATGTTCTATGTATGTGTACCAATCATAAAACTTCTTTATTTTGTGGGGAGATAAATATTTTATAAAGAACATTCTAAATACTTCATGATTAACAAGCCCGATTAAATAAAACTTCTCAAATTATTACCTATTTTAATGTTCTCTATATAATAATTTTTAAGAAAAAAATATTTTTATAAAACCACTCATTTAATCATGGAAAACCTTCCTTATTTCGTTCCTGGTATTATGAAAATATTTTCCCAAAAGAACTCTTCTTTTCAAAGTAAACGTGTATTTATCTCAAAAAAATACTTGATGATTTTATTAGAACATATTTATATATTTCTGCACCTTTGTTGAATTTTATGTAATATTGAGGTTAATATCTTATGTTTACCATAAAAAATATTGTATTAAATGATTTATGATCAGTTTGATTGTGGATGTGATACCTTAATAGAATTAACTGTACTACTCAGAATGGTTAGTGTTTGTGTGTTTGGATTGGGGAATTTTTTTTCACTAGTTATTGTTGTTTATGTTTATACCCTTTCATATTAGAAATTAATTATACTTAGAAGGTTATGTGTGGGACCCTCTATATCCCCTCGATGCATCGATATGTCTAATGATACAAACTAAAATTATGTTTTTGTCGAGGCCTTACCTTAGTATTTTTCAAACGTCTTGATCTAGGCCTTGACTATATGTTTCAGATGCCTGGAATTATGAATTACCACATTATAGTATTGAAAATTGATAAAGCATCTGATCATTTGAGTATAATAATATCAATGGTTTTATTTTATTCTTTTATGATCATTTATATATCCATATTTCATCATCTTTCATTCCTTCCATATTATTCTCAAGTATTTTTTTAAACTCATGTGTTTTTAGTTGTTCATCGTGACTAGTGTCATTTTTTATGATAAATTACACTATATTACATACCCTTACTGAGCATCTGGGATCACCCATTTCATATGTTTTATTTTCTCCATGTTGTAAAGATGAATATTATGATTTACTTCTAGCAATAATCTAGGATTCGTATGGATTTTATTTTATGTATTTTGTTTCAAGTGGTTTTGTTGAACATATATTTGTATCTTCTTTTCCAAAACTACTAAACTATTTTTCCTTATGTATATAAATTTATTTTATTCATGCCAATGTAATAAAATAAGGCACCTACTATGGGATACTGGGGTTGATTCCTTACAGTTGTTTTTAAAGGAAGTTTAATAGAAAACATAGAAACTTGATTCAGAAAATGTAGATAAGGGGAAAACCCATAAGATAATATTTGAGGATAAAAATACAAGAAAATCCTAGAATTTTGGTTGGGAAGATATCATATGGACCTTACAGGAAAATAAATCTCTATCTGTATACCACAAGTGGATGTGGTTCTGGCATATATGTACCTAGGAGTAACAACACAGCCAAGTGGATGTGGTTCTGGAACAGATGCCTAGGATTAAAATTAATGGTAGGTATTCTTATAGTTGATATTATGAAATATTATTCATAACATAATATTTTGTATTCCACCATTTAGAAGTGGTTCCTATTGGAAGGAATTAAAACCACATGAGCAAGTGTATCCCATATAGGAATTTCCCCCCATGAAAGATAATTAAATTGGTTGTGGAGATGTGACTAGTGATGATCGAATTATAACTATAATGGAAATTTTGACTCAGGTTATGACCAATAAAATTACCTGTATAGAGCACCCTGAACCACAATGTAGAGGAGAAATGTTAGTTAGCTTTATGTGACAAAATCCCACATCATTTAATCGGACTACAATCCCATTCATAGAAGAGGAGTAGATAAGTTCCTTAGAGAAGATATTTCTCTCATTGGGAAGTAACTAAAGGGAGAAGGTTTTCATTGAATTTTATCATTTATTGGGAGATGATGATCAATGGTGGTCACTAATTCAAAATAAAAAATGTAGTTGGAAGAGATTGAATATTTGGAATGGAGGGATTTTAAGGAAATATTCTTAGAAAAATAATTTCATCATGACAAGTGAGCAGATAGGGAAGGTATGTTTCTGAATAGAAAGAAAAAAGTAGATAAGAATATTTCAATGTATGAATAAAACTTCACAAGGATAATAAGTAATGTCATGGACTATATACAAAATCCCACAAGAAAGATTAATTGATTCATTGATGGTATAAAACCATTCCTCAGAATGGAACTTTTTTTTCTAATCTTTCTTATAATATGAAGATATAGAATCACGTGAAATTTTGATAGGGAAATAATTCGATAAGTTTTGTGAATTTAAATTAAATAAATAGAATTTGAGTGTGCCAGAGAAATGAATATATAAAGGTAAGAATAATAGGGGGGAGTTTTCCAACATGTGATACATGTAGAAGGAAACACCCCAGATCCAGCTTAAAAGGAAAATGAGTCTACTACAAATGAGAATAAAGATGGCGAATCTCATTATTTCAAGGGAAATAAAGAAACTATCGATGATCAATGCTACAATTGTAAAGAAAAGGGATATTATTCCAATTATTTTTCTAACAGTCACGGAAAAATTCCCCAAATAAGGCAATGGGAGTAAGGACAAGCATATGTAATCAAAACTAATGTATTTGAAGTTCTCAATGATGTGGTGGAAGGTCCTATAATTTTTTACTCATACTTTTCCAACAATTTATTTTATTTTGGATCATCGAATTATTTTATTTCTTCCCAAATTAATTTTAAAATTAGATATTTCAAATTCTCATAAACACGTGAGTTGTTAGTCAAAACCCCTAAGGGAAGTCTCATTGCAATAGAGATGTGTTAGGTTGTCCCAATTATGGAATATAAACATGCTTTATCTTCTGATTTTATCATCATACATATGGTTGCGTTTGAAATTAGATTTGGCACGAATTGGATTTCATAATATGATGTGAAAATCTAATGAAAGAAGAAGGAAATTAGGATTGTAAGAAATGTGTAGAATCCATTACCTTTATAGTAGAGACATCACCATATGATTATTATCTATATCCACCCCCCAATATCTATACTAAATGAAATTATTGGGTAGGATACTAAATAAATATCTATAAGTTTTAAATGAAATATTCATTTTGTGGATGTAACTATTGTGAAGGAACACATTGATGCTTTTCTAGAGGATTAACCTAGACATCCTCTGAAGCTGGAAATTGAGTTTTCTATTAATTAAATTCTTGGTGCAACGCCTATATCAATGACACCTTATAGAATGGAAATAGTGTAAATAGTAAAACTGAAAAAACAAATAGAAGAATTAAGTGTTAATGGAATTATCCCCCCTAGTGTTTCTATATAGGGAGACCCTATTTTCTTTGTCATGAAGAAATATGGATACATGAGTTTGCGTATTTAGTGTAGATAAATCAATGCTATTACAGTAACGAACATGTAGCCTTTGCCTTAGATTGACGATTTATTTGTTCAAATCAATGGAGTGAAATATTTTTATAATATTCAAATTCATTATGGATATCATCAGTTTTAAGTGAGGAAGGAAGATATTCCAAAGACAACATTTCAAACCAGGTATGGGCATTGCATGTTTACAATAATTCCTTTTGGACTAACTAATGCACCATCTTTTTTCATTGGTCTAATGAATAGAGTATTCAAGGAATATCTTGATGACTTTATCATGGTATAATTTGAATATATTCTGGTATACTCTAAAATATTTAAAGATCACATGAATCACTTGCACATTATTTTGAAGAATTATGGAAGAAATAAATTATATGGGAAGTTTAGAATGTGTCAATTTTGGCTTCAATCAGTTTCTTTTCTTGGGAATATTGTCTCTATGTATGTAATATTAGTTGATCCTATAAAGACAAAGGCTGTACATGATTGGCCTAGTCAAAATAACTTAACAGAGGTACATAGTTTTATTGGTTAAGCAGGTTATCATCAACATTTCGTTTAGAACATTTCCTGTTTAACCAACCCATTGTCCAAGAATACTCATAAAGGGGTTAAGTTCATATGGAAAAAACAATGTAAAGAACGTTTTGAGGAGTTGATGAGGTCATTAGTGAATGATCCAATATTGACATTACCATTGGGAAATGGTGGATTTTGATCTATAATGATTCATCAATGAAAGGACTTGGATGTTTTCATATGAATAATGAATGAGTTATTTCCAATGAGTCAAGGATGTTAAAAATTAATGAACAGAAGTATCCTATTCAAGATCTTGAGTTAGAAGTTGTTATATTTTCTTTGAATATATAGAGACACAATATTAATAGATAAAGGTGTGAGATATATATAAATTACATGAGTTTAAAATATATCTTCTCATAGAATGAACTCAGCATGAGGAAAAGGTGATTTGTTGAGCTACTGATGGATTATGATTATCCCACACATTATCACCATGGAGAGTCAAATAAGGTAGATAATGCATTGAGATAGAAGTATCATTATGTTTTAAACATAATGGGGATTGAAATTGATCTTGTATTCATGGATATGGTAAATATAGATATGGGATTTATCAAAGAAGTAAAAATATCATTTAATTTTTAATTGGTTTCCCAACCAACTTTATTGGAAAGAATTAAAAATTTCCAGTCTGATGAGGAGAATATTCAAAATAAAATTAAGGTTGTGAAGGATGGGAAGTTGGCTAGCATTGTATTTGAAGATGGAATTTTGAAATTTGGGAAGCAGCTATGTGTTACATCTATACCCGAGCTGAAAAAGGAGTTATTGGATGATGATCATAGCTTGAATTTTCATAAACACCCTAGTATCATTAAAATCTATAGAGATTTGATGGAATATTTCTAGTGGGACAACATGATGTGAGAAATAGCTGCTTATGTATTAATATGTTTAGTCTATCAACAAGTGACAGCCAAATGACAACATCATAGAAGAGTCATGAAATCTATAACTATTCCTATATGGAAATGGGATGACAATAACATGGATTTTTCCCTGGATTAGACAAAAATCCATGAGAAATTGATACCATATGGGTAATTGTGGATTTACTTAAAAAATATGCATATTTCCTCACTATAAGGGAGGATTTTCCACTAGAGCACCATGAACAACTCTTTATCAATGATGTTGTGAGAATTCATGGAGTACCTCTCTAAATTATATCTGATCTTGATCTACAATTTACATCAAAATTTTGGAAATGTCTTTAAGAAAATTTTGATACTATGATTTGACTGAGTACTGTTTATCACCCTCAAACTGATGGGAAATTAGAAACATTGATAGAAAATTTAGTATATATATTGAGATCATACTCAAATAATTTTAAAGGTATGTGGGATTAGTACTTTATTTTTGTCTAGAATTCCTAAAATAATAGTTTCCATTAAAGTACTATAATGGCACCATTTGAAGCATTATATTAAAAGAGATATCACACACCAATGTTTTAGGATGAATTTGGTGAAAGGAAGCTTCTGGGACCAGCCCTTGTGGAGGACACAAACATGAAGGTAAAGACTATTCAAACCCATATCAAAGAAGCTCCAAGCAGGAAAAAGAGTTATGTTGATAATCAAAGGAATGATTTAGAATTTCATGTGGGGGATCATATTTTCTTAAAAGTATCTCCATGTAAGGGTGTATAAGATTTGGGAAGAAAAGTAAACTAAGCCCCAGCTACATTGGTCCTTTTGAAATTCTAGAGAGAATTGGTTCCATGACTTATCATATGGAAATGTTTCCTTGAATTTATAAGGTAAAAAATGTGTTACATGTATCATTGTTGAGAAATTATATTCCAAACCAAACCCATATAATCACATATGATGGTATATAATTGGAACCTAACTTATCATACTCTAATGATCCTATTCAGATTCTGGACACTAAAGAACATGTGCTAAGGAATTAGATGACTCAGCTGGTAAAGGTACTTTTGAAAAATAATAAAATTGAAATGATAATGTGGAATCCTAAAGAACATATTATAAATACCTACCAAAATATTTTTATGAGGTCTCATTCTGTTAATTTCTAGTATAAATTTTTTAGGGGGAATAATCTAACACCTCAAGGTTTTAAAAATAAATATAATATTGAATGCATGCAACACTTATCCCTTGTGAAAAAACAATTTATTATAGGAGATAGTTATATCCTAGCCGCTAAACATAACTTTTCCGCTTCTCTGATTTTAATTTGGAAAAACTAACAATCACAATTGCGATTGGCAAGATATTTAGAGTCTGATGGGATCAACTTAAATTTTTCATGAATAGTAACATACCATTATGAATAGTAACTTTCCCTTATGATTCGTAATGTACCCTTATAAATATAAACATCACCCTCATATGTATAAATAAAATTTAGACACCATATAAATGAGATTGAATATTTTAAAAATTAATAAATAAGTGTTGACATTTGTGTGAGTAAAAAATATTTAATTAAAATTTTAAATTAACAAATTCATTTAAAATAAAACTCATTTTTATGAAATTTATACTTCAATAAGTATTTTGTTTCACTATGATTTTAGGATAATTTTATGAGACCTGAGTTATTTTTTTAAAATATTATAAACTTAGTTTTAAATATAAAATATGTATTTTTCACATAAATTATGATTTTATATAAAAATTAAAATTATGTTATTTATAAAATTGTTTTTCTAATATGGAGTTCATTTATTAATTCTACAGTTTAAAAATGTTTAGGGTGAATTTTAGTGATTATTTTCAGATACTTGAATTTTTAGTGAATAGTGAAATTTGATAATTTAGGAAATATGCTAAATAAAAGCATTTCTGCATCATGCTTGAGTCATAGAGGATTAAAATGGACCTTTATTCTAACTAACATACACATATTACTTATTGTTTTTCACAAAAATCAATCAATATTTCTTTTTTGGGAAAATAATACAATAAATAAAAAGTTATTAAAAAATTACTCCTTTCCTCCACTATAAGAACCAACCCTCACTCCCTCTAATCGTCACTCCACTAAGCCTTGAAGCTTTTCAAAGTTTGACCCAAATAACCTTCCATAGTATTTCACTACACCCATGTGCTCTTGGTCTATTCCATAGATAAAAACCCTTCCCTAATAGTTTTTCTGAAGGAGAAGTACTCATGAGGTAAAATCCCCTTCCCTTTTTCCATTTAATTTCTTTTAAGTCCCGTATTTGATTATTATCTCCTCACATCATCTATCCAAAAATTCATGGTAACTCTAGTATCATATATATAATTTATTTATATCATTTTAATGTAATATACATCATTAATATCCGTACTCTCTATCTTTTATTTTAAAAACAAAATCATTATTTTGGAGTTGTCGATTTACATCCTTCATGGAAAATGAAGTTTCATTCATCAATTTCTTATTCATTTATGGTCATGAAAACATTTTTAGGGTTTAAAAAAATCTATGATATATATTATATCTTATGTAATTATACGGTAACCATTATTTATACATGATATTAAAAAATAAAACAAAACTAGTTTTATCTAATCAAAATCAGCCGTAAAAATATAACTGATGACCACTAAATATTTTATCTACCAATGAATAAACATAATTTATAACCAAATGAAATTTATAAACCATTTAGATTAATATATTTTCATAAATTTCAAATAAATTAAATTATAGATAATTATAATCATTCCACATGAACTTTTATTGTCATATACAATTATACTAATCCTGAAATCCAAGGAAATATACACTCTTAAGCAATAAATTTGTTTATAACCCATTAAAAGTCCATAAATGAACATAATATCATTATGAGAAATATGAAAATGTAAATTTAATTTTGAATTATGTAATTAATGGATTTTATTTTATTATCCAAGACACTAAGCTCAAGTCCATAACACATCCAGACACAAGGTAAGGGTTTTATACCCGAACATCCATTTTCATTGTAGTTACGATTTTTCTCTCATAATCCGGATTAAATTTTTAATTCTTCTTATTTACACCACATAAATTATATTTTAATGTTATATATATTTGTAGGAGTACTAATCATTCTTTATTTTTTGGGTATTTAAATTTTTTACAAAGACCTTTCTGAATTTTCCCGAAAAACAAGCCTAATTAAAGAGAACTTCTAAATTTTAATATATTTTCAACTATACTCTATAATATAGTTTAATACACAAATATATTTATAAAATTTTTATTTTCATCATGGAAAAACTAACATATTTCAGTCCTCATATTTTGAATATATTTTTCCAAAAGAACTCTTCTTTTTAAAGAAAAAGATTGTTTCTCTCAAAATTTCCATAATGATTTTATTAGATTATTTTTTATATTTCATGTTTCAATTGAAATTTATGTATTATTTAGATTTATTTCATATGTTTATAATCAATTATATTGAATTAAAAGGGTTTATGATCATTTTTATTATGGTTTTCCTATCTTTATACCATCCCCCATACTACTCAGAATGGTCAGTGTTTATGTGTATACATTGGGGAATGTTATTTCATATGTTCATTTTGTTTATTTTTAGCCCCTTAAAAATGAATAATGAATTATAATTTTAATGTTATGTGTGGGTCCTGATATAAAACTTCGATGAATTGATAGGTCTCAAGAGACAAAATAGAATTGTGTTTTGGCTGAGGCCTTACTGTAGTAATTCCAGACGTCTTGGCCACGTCCATTGCAATATTCATCAGATGTTATGCATTATGAATTACCTCATTATGTAATTAGTAATTTATAAACCATGTGATCATTGGAATAGTATAATATTAATGGTTTTGTATCATTATCTTATGATCATTTATATGTACATATTTAATCAGCTTTTATACCTAAAATATTATGATCAAGTATTCTTATAATGAAATGTGTTTTTAGTTGTTAATCATGCTTAGTGATTATTATTACTATAAATGACACTGTATTACAAACCCTTACTGAGAATATGAGCTAACCCCTTTCTTATTTTTTACTATCCCTGGGATTTGAATTTGAATATTATGAATGAAATGCAACGAAAGTTTAGGTTTCATATTGATTTTTTATTATGAATTTCATTTCAAGTTGTAATATTGAACATAAGTTTGTATATTGTTTTCCAAAACTACTAATCTATTCATTCCATTGGGATACAAAATTCTTGTAATCATGACAATGTAATAAAAAAGGAACTGGCTCTGGGCTACTGGGGTTGGGTCCTTTTAATATAAGTGAATCTTCTCTAAATTAAATCAAATTACCCTTGGTTGTATGTCAGAACCATCACTATCAGGTTTTTATTCACATTATCTAACATAAAATGCCTTTATATTCAGTAATTTCTATTCACTATTTTTATTATATACACTATTAATCCATAAAATATAAAATATAAAATGTTTGGTTTCAACACGTACTTTGTTGCCTAACTGTGCTCATAAAAATGTATTCTATAGATTTGGACATCATTAAGTGCCCAATTGGGGGGGGGGGGGGGTGTTGCAGGAATTAACTAGATGTCCTAGAAAAATAGAAAATGGAGAATCTAATGTGACCCTTTAATCACATACATAATTATTAAATCCCATTTACGAATAATATATATAATAATACGAATCCTAAAATCAAGATGTTTAATATCTAGTAAAATTAGGTTCACATTATATTAGTACACATAATAAATTATACATGATGTGAATCATTCAGTATAGTAGTCAATCAGGATTTCATTACATTCTTAATAGATTTGATCACATGAAGACATGAATTAATGAAAGGGTGAGGTAAATCCCAGTTAGTGGAGGGATAAAAAAAGGAAAGGAAACATGAATCAACATGAGTATATGGGTGAGCGTAGTAATCATCTTCAAATCATAATCATAGGATCATAATAAATATATTTTTATGAATGAGACATGGTTTAAGAAATTTTATTACAAGGAAACATCCTAACTATAACTCATGTATATTTTATCATGATATTATATCATAATGTATAAAGAAAACTACATCATATCTATGCATAATATAAAGAACAAGAATTACTACCTTATATTCATGCATAATGTTATCAAGATATATAAACATTTACATGATGAATTAATGTGATGTATAATTATAGTACCAACCAACTTATTATATTATATATAAAATCTATTGTAGTACATTGAAAAGGGATTTAAATAATGAATAAATTGGAAGTATTACCACATCAAGAGAATGAGTTTCATAATAATTATAATAAATCATTAGTCACTAAATATATAGGTAGATACCCAAATAAAAAAATGGAATATATAATTTTATAAATTCAATGTTTTAATTAACAAATCGAAAGAACATAATCCATGAATATAAAAACAATAAATATAAGAAGAATCAAAGTGTGATTTTGAAAATAATTTACTTATTGAAAATTTCAAGGTGGATAAAATTCATCCCAATGATATAATGACATGAATATATCTAGAATAAAGATACATAAAATAAGATAAAAGAATTTTATAAGGAATTAAATGATAATTTAGATGAATCATGGAGAAAATACTGGAAAATATAGGGTATATATCCAAATAAAAAGTAAAATTGATTGAGATCCCACTTACATTAAATCATATTTGTTTCAGCACATTTATAACCCCTCATTAACAAAATTAAGTTTCTTAAAACATTAATCAATAATTATATTTTATATTTTCATGTAATTAATGAACAAATATGATAATTATAATTTTTTTATTAATTTTTATTAAAGATATAATGGTGATTCAATATGTTTTTTTATTTATTCCCCCTTTCATTTCAATATTTTCATTATTATTATTTTTATTTATTAATTTGTTACATTTAGTAAAAATTCATAAAAATATATTTAAATACATATTTTAATACTATGTACAGGCTAATATAACAACCCAAAAATAATGTGATAATGAATGAAATGAAAATGTCCTTGTAGACTATTAAATTAGCCATTAATGGAATATTTTAAAAGAAAGGGAGAATTAATGTATGTATAAATATATTGTAAATAATATTTTTTGAGTATCACAATATCATTAATAAAATGTTTCCATACAAATTAATCAATATTTAAGGATATACTAGAAATAATCATTATAATGGGATAATAAAAGAAGAAAAATTAGGAGGAAGGGAAATATATATTACCTTGTACTTATATTGTTTTACTTTTCTAAGGCCATAATGTATTATAGGATTAGAGTGGGGTAAAACCAGAATAAATTTAAGGACCTTGGTTTGATTAAGAGGATGTATTTTGGAATCATAAAGAGGATATTTTATGGAAGTGATTTTAATGGAGGGTGGGAGGGGGTATTTATACTTGGATGTTAGTGGTATTTTCGGATAAAATAAGTAATTAAATATTATTCCATGATTAAGACTTATAATAGAGGTATTATTTAAGGGTAAGTATATAATTTCACTAAAAATACATGTTTCTATGACTTTTAAAACCTTCAACATCTAAATTTTATTTATATAAAAAATTAAACAATATAAATGAAGAAATAAATCAGAAATAGTTTGTAATGAATAAATTATATATTTAGCCATTGGAATTATCTTTTCATGTTCAAAAAATGATTTAAATGTATTTAATTAATTTATATATTTTATTAAAAATATTTTTTAGATAAAATTATTATATAATTTATTAGACCATTATCCATCTAAATTTATGTAATAAAATATATAGTAATTGAAAACTATACTGTTCAGAAAAAATCATGTTTTTAAGAAAATTACTAAAAAAATACTTTAGGATAATGTACGGTGCTGAAAAATTATATTACCTTTATCAAAATAATTTTCAAAACTAATTAATTTTAATATGTTAATATTTATATAAAAAATAAAAATATTATAATACAAATTAAACCACACCTTATTATAAATATATACACATAATTTCTTTGAGTTACCAAATATGAAGATATATTTTTAGAAATCATAATACATATATGAACGTATTTTATTCATGGTAAATATTACTTAGTAGCCATTTTAATGTTTCAATGACCATGTAACAATTCTAACATACAAATGGAATTTTCCAAGGGATGGGTTTCTATTCAAATGGATATATTTCTTTTAAAATTACGAAAAATTCCTATTTTTGCATTAATTATTATCCATAATGTTTCCAATCAAGGTTGGCCAAATCATTTTTTTTGGTATTATAAAAGCCGGTTTAAGGGTGTCCGGTACCCAGCACATTAAGCCAAACAAGATCAAGGTAACCAGAACGACAAACCACACAAAACAACATCAGATCAAACATCATAATAGTTATGTTATTCACTCTCAAGATTATTCTAGGAGACAATGATCCTATGAATTTCACTATTATAATCATGTTTGTACTAGTTTTTATTTTTTAATTATATCTTTTTAATGTTATAGAATGAATTTATCAATCATATTTTATTTTCCTTATTGATTAAATAATAAATTGTTTTTTATTATTTGTTTTGAATGATTTATACAATAAATTATACTATCTTTTAATATAATAAATGTTCTACGAGTGACAATAATATGTTAATAAGGAAATTTCACATTGAAAATTTTTAGGTCATTACATTATTCCTCCCTTTAGAAATTTCAACTCCTATCACCATTTGAGAATTTATGGTGGTAATCCTATTTATTTAATCCTTATATTCCCATGTTTTATCTTCATACATATGGTTTCATGAAAGTACCTTGAAAATGTTAGTTTTATTATTGTGTACATATTTTTCTCTATGATTCATGATCTTCATCGTATTATATTCAAAAGGGAGGTCATACTCTAGTTTTATAGCCTTCAGATTTTGTATTCATAAGAGATCAAGTATGTATTTCTATAAGAGAGATATGTGGAGAATATTATTCAATTTAGATATGTTTAGTGGGAGTTCATTTGATAAAAAACTACTTATATGTCATTTAGAATCCAAAAGGTCCCAATATACTTTGTGATATAATTTTTCTTCTGTAGATCCTCATGAAACTCTTCCATAGATACATTCAATTGAACAATTTATCTATAACATTGAACTCTTGATATATTTATATATTATTAGTATATATCTCCTATCAACTATATGCCCCTTTAATGTGTCTCTAAATTTAATAAATATTATTTGTTAGTTTTTGAATAGGTTTAGGTCCCAACTACTTCCTTTAACTGAATCTATCCCCACACATCAGAGTTTTATATCTCAATGATATAAATCATTATATAGGGACATTTGAATAGTTTTGTGGAAACTATTATATTTTGAGAACTAAATTTGATCAAGTGAGAAATATTCTCAAATGAAAATTTCTTTAGTAGAATTGATATGTCAAATAACCAGAAACCGTATAATATTTTTTTAGATTTATTTAGGAGACCCTTGAAAAAATGTATGGTGATGTACCCCATTCAAATTATTTTATAAGTAATTATTCCATGGTCCCCTTTTACTTTTTATACTCTATCACAAATTATTAATATACCTCGAACAGTGAAGGAGTAATCTATAATATTCTTCACCATAATATCCCCCTTAAATTTCATATAATGTTATCAATATATATTTTTATTTTTTGTTTTTATGAATAAAATTAAAGCTATGTGCGTCATATAATAACTCCATTTTCTACAAAGATGATGAAAAACTTATTCTAGTTTCAAACCAAATTATTATTTCTTTATTCAGGATGAATTAATGAATCTTATCTTAATTAGTTACTCTCACCTTCTATTAAATCTCTAATTCATCCAGTTATGCCTCTTATACTTTTATTGGATATATAGTTAGGAAATAAATTTTGTATGTTAAGATGTATTATTTTCATTTATGGTTTATAAATCTATCATTTATATATATTTACCTAATTTATCAATACTCATCATGGATAGAATAATAGTTTCATTTTTAAGGTAACTGGATACATTATTCACATTACCTTGATGATAGTGAGTTCAATTGTCATAGTCCTTTATAAAATCTAATCATCATTTTTAAAACTGGATCCTCTCCTTCTGTGTGAATATATACATTAAAATTTTATAATTAATTTATATTTCATGTTTCCTCTTATAAAGGTTATAGCTCAAAAAATTCAAGTCATAGATTATTTTTGATAACTACATATCACATGTCAGGCATTTTATTTCATGGATATTTAATTATTATGAGGAATCTTCTATCATTTTATCAATTTTCTGTTGGAAACATCCTAATATATTATTTGATGAATCATTACATATTACTAATGGTTATTCACTTGAGTTTATTGTGGGTATAGGTTCTGTGAATAGATTATTCTTAAGATCCTTCATATCCATCAATAAAATTTTACATGACTCCCTTCTATGTTATCTTATTTACTGGGATGAACAATCATGAGAAATTTCTCATAAAGTATTAATTTTAACCATCTAAACTAAAAAATGATGGACCTATTCCACACATGTTAGTATGTTTCTTTCAGCAATTAAATTTTTTCTAAAGTACCCATATAAATTCTTTTACATGTGTAATAGTCCCCAAGAATATGAATTCATATATCCTTAAATTACACTTTCTAAGTTTAGTATACAATTACCCATTCTTTAATTTATTCAAAATAATCCATTCATGTTTCCAAAATTTTCCATTATGTTAATGTATATGATAATAACATTAATAAATATAAATAAACAAATTTCAAGGTAATATCTAAAGACTCTATTTATCAAATTAATGAAAAATACTGGGGAGTTAGTGAGTCTAAATGGAATAACAATATACTCAAATTGTACATATCTAATACAGATGGTTTTATTTTTATTATATTATCACATACACTTTAGTTGATGATATCCAAAGAAAATATCTAATTTTGATATGTTTTGAGCTCCTAAAAGTTGGTAAAACAAGTAATAAATATATTTAGGTAGACAATTTTTTATTGTGATATTATTATGCTTATTATAATCTATGAAAAGACTCATTGACTTATGGTTATTCCTAAAAAGGGAAACTTGTGCACCTCAAAGTGATGTACTTGGGAATATAACCCTTATTTAAAAATTATCTTGTAGTATTTTCTTTAATTCCTCTAGTAAAATAAGTGATATACCATATGGTATCTTTGATATGTTTTTCTCACTAGGTATAAGTTCAATTGAGAACATTATATCAAAATGTAGAGGAGTTATAGAAAAATATTCATGGAATACATCGGTATCTTCTTTAAAAATAGTCATGTATTCATATTTAAATTTCCTTTTTATAAATAATTATTTTAGTTATATATTATTATTATTTAGCTATTAATACATATACCTTTGAATAATTTATAAATGATATTCATAATCCCATGTAATTTTTATTGGAGTATTATATAGTTGATTATATTTAATGATATTTTTTTTTAATAGTATTTCAAGTAATCTTAATATTCAATGAGCCAATACATTCATAATATAGCCTCAACTTCCATTTAAGGGTGAATTATTATATATTTTTGAATAAATACCCCATAAATGTTATCTTGGAATGATTTAAACACCTTGGTTGAAGAAATATGATAAATATGTGTTTTTATAAAGATCTTGACTTTAACATACGAGGGAGGAGTTCAAATATTTTTTGGAAAAAATTAATTTTACAAATTAATTAATCCATAATAAAATAAAACTATCATAATTTTAGAGTGAATTGTAATAATAACATTCACCAGTTTATTTTTTATTCATGTTATTGGTAGTAATAGAATATACCCACCCTTTCGCGCTTAGATAATTTGTTTTTTAATTTTTATTATGATCAAAGAGAATTGGTTTGGTGTACTTTCTTGCACAATTCCAAAAAATTTCTTAGAGTTGAAGCTCTAAACCACAGGTAGTTTATTAAGAATATCCATTATTTAATCTAGTGTATTGTGATATTTTTTACATGCTATTTATATACAATTAATCTTAATTAACACTCTTTCCACACATTAATAATTTACTTATTACCTTGATATTTTCCTTGGGAAGTTTTTCTACTTCATTCATATTTGGGTATTTTTATTTTCATTTCACTATGAAATTTTTCATTTAATCATCAAATAATAATCTATATTCTTCATTTATTTTATTCATTCCCATTGCGCCACTTTGAAACTCAATATCTACTTTGACAACACATTGAATATATTATTTTTAATTCTAAAATTTAATTATAAAAGTTATTTAGATAATTTTTTAAGAGACTAAATAATATATTTATTTTTCTATCATGATCGGTATCAATATCATAGGTATACCTCACAAGTATGTTTAAATTAACCTAATATATAATTAAAAATTAAATCTCATTTCACTCTAGATTTAGAAATTAGCTCTTTATAATTATAATAAGGATTTGAGAAAAATAAGTTTCAATTAATATCTTATTTATGTCATTTATTCCTTTTATTTAACATTGTCATATGGATTCATATTCTTGATAATTTTCTACAATTGTTTATTATATCTATCTAAATGGTAGATTATCACAATAAATTTCATTTTCATTGAACAAATAATTACATAAAATATTTTTTTTTATGTCTTTGAACATTTTTTTATAATTTTTGGATTATAATAACCCTTAAATTTAGATGGCCATTCCATGAAGTTTAGGTTTTTATTCATAACTTAATATATTTGTTTAAATAACAATTTGAGGTTTTGAACTTCATATCCCCTTTAATTAAGAATTTCATTCAAAAAATAATTTTATTATCCATACCATGAGCTATAAGATTTGTTTCTATTATCTTCTATTATTTTTTAAGATAGGAAATGTTAGAGGAAAATAACTTATAAAATAATGATTATGTATAACGTTCTTAAATTAAGAAAAAATTTAATAAAATTATCTATTGTATTTTACTATATATATAATTTATAAGTATAAAAATTAATATAATACAAACAATAGTTACTAATTAATCACTAAAATAATTATTACATAATTTTATAGACAAGAATATATATTAATACGAATTCCGCAATCTATATAAAAATTGTTCTAGGAAATAAGGATTAAATGATATCGGTGCGTATAAAATATTAAAATTTATTTAAATATTTAAAAATAGTATTACTATAGGATTTCATAAACTTATTAATATATTTTATCACATGAGGGAATATATTACAGATAAGGTAAGCTAAAATACCTTTAAGTAGAGGAGTAATTAGAAAAGAAGACATGAATCAACATTATTATAAGATAAATTATTATAATTGTTATCACATCATAACCATAGGACAATAATAATAATAATCTTATGGATGATACATGTATGTTTAATATACATAATAATGAAATTTTATTAACATAATCCATGTCTTACTGTAATGAACCTCTTAAAATCAAATAAATTATCATAGACAGAGCACAACATGACCTCACGCATGCCCCCATATGCTAGAGGTCATCGAATAGTAGTGAGAATCTATGAAAAACTTTGGGGTGACTATGATCTCTAAATAAGAACCATAAATAATAATAAATATCTAAATATTGTCCATAATAGATAATCAAAGTATAAAAAATCAATAATACATCCATGATATATCAAAATGAACATGTAGTATGGATAAACTTATGTCCCAACTGTTCACCCATTGGGTTTATAACATAAAAAATAAAATTTATAAAATTAGAAGGAGGATACACTAAATTTATAAGCCTCACATTAATCCCTTGTCCAATTATATTTATCCACTATATCCAGATCCACCATGAAACCAGTAAATAGACTTGCATAGTAGACCTAAGGTCAACACACACTAGGTTTCCTATGAAGGGTATAACAAATTTATCTAAATTATGTCTCACAATGTTCCCCGAATATATTCCACAATATAAATGTGTATTCATGGGTAAAATTAATAAAAAGAATATATAAAAAACAAAAATGTGTAGAAAGTCATTATGTGATATCTCGAAAACCATGACAACTGATCCTACTTATCTCAACCAATGTCTGAATATGAAGTCACTTAAAGCTACCAACCATGACCCATACCTTCAAAATTAGGCTAGTATATTATACCTGGCCTATACCATTAACCTCTTACACAAGGTAGAATTGACGGTCAAGATTAACAATATCATACTAAGTTTCAACAATTCCCCAATTAACGAGGGTAGCATCCCACAATAACATTCTTAACAAATACCCTCTTAGTCAAGGTTGTTCATGCGAACACCCTCTCATATAGGGAGAGTAAAACAAATTAATTTCAAGACACATAACATCGAACACTCCCCTATTTCTTATGGTGGCTCTCACAATCAAAACTTGGACCCATACCCTACCACTATGGATAGTCCATACTAGAAACCTCTGACTTTGGGTGAGGTCAATAATTTAGTCTCATAATTATCCATAGGGTCACAATAGACGGAGTTTCATAATAAAGACAAGAAAATGTAGTCCCACATTCCATTATATCCATTCTCTAAATATGATATTGTATATTGGCTGGCCTATCATACTATCAGTACATCACATATTGAGATCAAAATCCCAACTAAGTCACTCATTTACTAGAGAAACCCCTCAAGAAACAACTCATTATGTGCATAGCCTTATAGGATAAATTCGCAATAATACTCAAAAACATAATCTCATCACAAATAACCAATTAGAATTACCGTATTTCCCTTAATGGAATCCAATAGGTTATGTATTCCCATATTGGTCACTATTCATCAATACCAACCAACACTCATATCCCCATACTAACCCTATGGTTATCCTTCCATACATACCTTGATCCTCAAGATGTGATGTCAAATTCTCAAATCAATTTCTCAGCCTTGATTTATATAGTCCATGTCATGTCCATGCTCTCATAGACTCTTAAAAACTTGTTCCTTGTATAAAAGAACAACATGAAGATCCAAAAATAGATTTTCATAACACATTAGTTTAATGAAAAATTTTAATCCCATCCCCTTGAGGAAATCCTTCTAGACATAACATATCATTATTTAGAAGAATAAACCCCCTCATAGTACACTTCTATTCCCTAATCCAAACTCAATACACTATTCTCAACCATGCAATATATTTACACCTATTTTAACCATCCAATCGAGTCCTAATTCATTCATGCATACCACATTAGTATTATAAAATCAACATAGTCTATTCACCACTCATCCTAGAAGAAAGAAATAGCATAGGCCTCTTGGAACTCGACCACTATCCTTATTGCTTGGGGATGATTTTGTTAGGTGAAACCATTTTTTAGTACGAAATGGAGAAAATTATTTAAACATATAAGGTAAAATCTAACTAACCAACCAATTATGTTCTCTTTATAACATATCAATTTACCCAAACTAGAATACCTAATAATGAATGAACAATCACACATGAATACAAATTTGGTTAAGTATTATAGGGACCACCAACATTGATGTTGGTGTTATCTTATTTATATTTTATCATCCATGACCCAAAAAATTATTCTAGGGCGCTTAATCCCCCTATCTCATGGAACAAAAATAAAAATATTAATTTTTCACTATATAATTAATTAAATATTTTAATCCAATAAGGAATAATCATCAATCCCTCACTATGAAATTCCATAAAAACATAACCATGAACAAAGACATGTGTAAGGTTTATAGCATACCCACAACACACATTTTAGGAAAATATTAATCAATTAACACCTTCTCAATTATAAATGTTTTATATTTTATTAAAAAATGAATATAAGTATGATGGATAGAATACCACAAGATAAATAAATAATTATGTAATAAATAAATGATAATGGATTATCCTCAATGCTTCACAAACTAATGTTCCATCATGAAGGATGATTCCCCCATGTTTTAGTGGAATCATCACTGAAAACATATTCCAAAACAAATTAAAAAATAATAGGAAATCAAGAAGAAGAATAATGGTGGAAATTTTGAAGAACGATAAAGAAATTGTTTAGATGAATTGTGCTCATTGAGTCCCCTTTCCTTTTTAAATCACGAGAGGGGACAAAAGGTAAAAGATAAGTATAAAACTATAAAAAATTACTTGGGAGGATCATTATGATGTTTCCCAATGGGAATATGGTGGAAAAACGTTTATCCAGGGTTACACCATGATATGGCCTTGTGGGTTATTACACAATGTCTTCCCTATGGACATCCGTTATGTGTAGACAAATGCACCATGATATGATGCATCTACCAAAGGCGGAACTATAAAACCCAAAATTTAATGAATGTGGAATAATCCAAGGGATTTATCAAATATCCCTCCTACTGGGATGTTCAATACAATTCCTTTGAATACTTTGACGGAATATACATCCTCAATTGTAGTGTCAATAATATGTTATTAGCATCTATCACAACTTGACCCATTGGTTTTATTATTATATACCAAAAACGATATAATATTAATCATATATAAATGTCTTCTTGTATAATCTATTTAATTCACATTAAAACCCTCTTTAATACTTAAAAATTATTTTTACACAATTTATTCAACATTAAAATTCAACTATTTTGATGTGATGTATTTCATATAATAGATTTCTATACTAGGAATTCAATGAAAATGCATTGAATCACACATAAGACACAGCCCAAACCCTTATATAGATAAAAATATTCTCTTATAGATTTTTTAAATTTCAAAAATCTTATTAAAATCACAAATATATGAATAAAAACATCCCTAATCCCATAAATTTTACTTCCATTTTAATTTAATTACATGTAATAAAACAGTTCTTTAGAAACTCCACAACATAAGTATCTTATTCCAATTAGGAACCACTAAACATTTCTAGAAATCTAATTATTTAATCAAACTATGATACTACTCCTAGTTTTTATTCTAAATAGAATTGACGTATTTCCATATTCTAATAGTTTTTAATAAATATGTTGGTCTATCACTATAAACCCACACTATTATCATCAAAACAGACCTATGGTAGCCTGGATAATGTTTCTAATGAGGTTTTCACCTTACGATATTTAATTATACAAAAAAACACAAGTACGGCCTCCTCTAACTAAATATACCTAAAAATTATCGACCTCACCCACCTACACATCATCATATCACTTGATCGAGACTCTTTAACTACCATAGGTATCAGGAAATCTCCCAAATTCTCACACCAAAGTTCAAAATCAATACACTTTGTAATTCTTTGGTAAATTCTATATCTATAACATCATCCATTATACTATCCGTCTGAGTACAATCATATACCTGATCTGAGAAACTCTTGGATCACACCCAATTCCATTTTGAGATATCCTCCCATGGCACTGATTCTTCCCAAACACCATGGCTAAATTCCACACCAGTTATATTCAATGTATGTAGATGGAATTTACTTCCCACAAACCAATATCTAGGGCGTGATATAAAAAACCCACTCTTTATTTTATCTCCACCATTAACCATCCAAATTGAGGTTCATGCAAAAATGACTAAATAGATACTAACTACCATAATATTATCAATACCATCATCCTTTTGATCTAAATTTCCCCTTCACTAAGTCAAACATCCTATTAAATATGGAACATAATTATTAGACATGGCCACCCTAGATTTACCTGCGCACCAACATAAAATATTAAGTAAAACAATTATTTACTTATAATTAATTTCACTATCAAAATTAATAAAAATACCTCTATTGAAAAGGGTATCACCCACCAATTTCCAATGGGGTACTCCACACAAGATTTATTTCCTTAATGTAATTATCAATGAGCCAAGAAACCTAGATGTTATGATATTACATGTGTTTATCTCTCACCTGTATAAGATCAACACATCTCTAAATACATTATTATGGCCCACTTTTAGATTAGATACACTAAAATAATCAGTTCCATGGTTTCCCATATGTTCTGATGGTCTGTTACTCATCCCTGACCCCTCAACTCATACATCTTGAACCAAAAAAATTATCACTAATAACACACCTGAGGGTTCACCCTGTAGTGTATTTTATCTATTTTATTCTATATTTTTAATTTTCATGTAAATACAATCTTACAACAAATAGAAAAGTTTACTTTCTCATAAAATCATACACTTCCATTATTGTTGGAATTTCACCAATTCCATTTTTTATCAACCTAATTCTGAAGTCGAAAAGAAATAACCCATACCTAATCATACCCAAGGTGATAAATTAATAAACCACACTCATATTATAAACTCTCATATAAAAATTTGAGATATTAAGGTATTCATACCATTGTTACAACAAAATAGTAGTTCCCCTAAAAATTTTACATATCATATTGAACCCGATAATGACCATTTCCACATATAAAAATCAAAGAGGCACCACACACAGACATCACAAGTTTTCCATCAAAGACCTTGAATTGTTTTTAAAGAAACATTTATCCATATAACACCAAAGTAGAGTGTTTATCTATATAACAATATCATAGGTTACATTCCCACATTCCATCTTGATCACATCAAAATATAATGGGTACACACTCTCATATTATATAGTTACACCTCCTACATCATGCCCCGAAAATTCATGTTCCATTGAACCTAGGATTACATGCCTAAAAAACTAACCATTATGTCCTTGTATATAAACCTCAACATTCAAAAACCACGCACATTTATTATTTTCCAATTATCCCAAGAACCCCAATTAATCTCTCTAATTAAAATGGATATATCGTGATCACATTCCCCACTGGGATGATTAAAAAATAAAAATATGTATACCCATGATCTGACTATCTTATTTCCAAATACCCTAGATCACTATCCAGTATCACATAAAAAACCACACCAAAAACCAATAATCCTAGGAGAAAAATTGATCACATCTTATTTATATAAACATGATACTCGAAGCACTATACGTTCTTTACATATAAAAATCCAAATGAATCCCCCACTTTCCTTCCTTTATCCTCTCAAGGTTATCCAAATCATCAAGGAAACACATTCTTAATGTAAAATATCTCTCAAGAATACCATTTTAGAACCAAACCATCTATTAGGCATCCATTACCTGAACTAATTCACTATGTGTTACTATAAATCCATTAAACATAAAAATTTTATACCAATTTTTATAGAACATACCATAATTAAAAAACACAAACTTTCAACAATAAATACCTTTTTCTCATGAATAAAAATAAATGTACAACTGAATATAATTTCTTCAACAAGTTATATAGATAAACACTATATATGTTTTTACAGACCTAGTATCATAACCACTTCATTAATCAAACACCATAATATGAATGTCATGTGAATAAAACATGCCATTTATAATTCATGTACACATATCTATTTCCACTATGGAACAAGAACCAAAATACTAAAATAAAATAAACAAATTTTTATGTCATGCGTGAATCAATGTAAAAACATTAAATTTGAAAGACTAGATAAAAAATTCCATAACCTTACTAACCTGGACATCCCATTCAGAAGGTGTTGATGAATCACCAGCTTCATGTCCCTCATAATCTCAAACACATTCCAATCTCTATCAACTAGTCTTAATGTTGTGAAAAATGATATTCTTTGATACCCAATCTTGAAACCACAGTTAAAAGTAGTCAACATTATCATATCTAGAGACCAATATGACCTCAAATGTGCCTACTTGTATTTCATAGGCTATAAAATTGTGGTTAGAGTACATGAACAAAATATGGTGGACTATACTCTCTATAATTATACTACAGATAAAAATGAAAGAACTAAACATCATTCATACTAGACATTTATATTATGAATGATAGAAAAAATATAAATGTCCTAACAAATGAACATACAGAAAATATAGTTATATATACAAACTAATTTTCTATTGGGATTATCACACACAAATATAAAAATATGAAATAAATATTCAAGGTGTCCCCACTACAAACCCTAATTAACATTAATCCCAAATTGAACACTATTCACATTTTCCAGTTTGATCAACTCTAAACCATATAATTAGACATGAATGACATGAATATGGTCTGGATGAGAACTGAGGTTCCTACATAGGGCATGAGAAATAAATATCTGTAGCTAATCACCTTAAATACCTAATATATTTCATAATATACTTTTCCATATAATGGAAAGGTAAATAAAAATAATAAATAGAATATGAGAATTCTATTCGAGTAACCATGTGTAACGAAGACACCATGACACACAAACCTACTTTTCTCAGCCAATGATAGAAGGTGAAGTCACCTCATACATCAAATTCTAACTCATACCCTATCCAAGATGGTAGGGTATCATATCATTATACAAATGATAAACTCCCTCTCAGATTATGGTCTACACTAATACTTAGTCATATTATAAAAATTCTTGGCCTATAGAATCATTCTCAGGGTAGGGTCCCATAGCCAAATCCTAGAGAAATACCATCTTAATATGGGTTATCCTTGCTAACAAGTTCTCACCCAAGGTAAGTCCATTTTTCAAATAGCATTCCAAAATTACATTAACACATCTCCTCTTTCTCATTGAGGGTCTCACCATTACAACCTATACTCAAACCCTCTCACTCAGGGTGATCCCTACCAACACCCTATAACTGAGGGTGATGGTAAGCATCAAATATCATCGTCAAAAATATGGTACAATAGACACACACACTCATAGAAAAATTCCCGAAAACATAGCCTAACCCACTTTTTTCCTATATATCAACATAAAACTAGATGTTGGATAGCCTCTCATACCCTTAAGACAACACATTTCTATCTTTTATCCTTAAACTAGTCACACATGACTAATTAAAATCCATGAAGGAAAAAATCATCAGGAACCTATAATTACATGCACAATTCCCAGCCAAAATCAATCCAAAAATATCATCTTAAAAAACCCATCAACATTATCATATCCCCCAAAAGAAAATTCAATAGGTTCTTTATTCCCAACATGGTCAATACACATTGACAATAACCCACACTCATCACCCAATAGTGACCCCATGACCTACATTTATAATGTAACCATAACATTATATGTGTTGTCCTTGACCACAAATATCCATATTAATGATGGAAAATCATTATTATTTTATTGGTAATAGATTTGATGTTATCCTATGGAAAAGTGTATTTATTGAAATTTTAAAAAATTATTCAATGTTGTGAATAATATTTTTTATGCCTAATATTATTCATTTTTTTCAAAACTATTATCATAAATAAAAGTATCATATGACCTTGAATATGTAAAATCCATAAAGAATTAACAATAATACTATGAATTCAAAAACCACCCCAGGTTAATTAAACAAGCTACCATGAATAACCAACTATAGTGTGAGATACAAAAAAAAATAAGTCTCTTGAGAAACTGATAAAATGTCAATGTAAAATTACAAATAATGTAATATATATCCATGAAACATAAAATTCAATCAAATTAGGAAAAACTATAAATATCAACATTATAAGACTAAAAAATTCCCACTATGAAAAAAATGAACGAAATGAGAACCTGGCATGATACATGATGCCCATCCATTTACTTGAATTCTACAACGTAATGGCAACAACATAAAAAAATATGATTTGATCACAATTCCCAATAGGATACCACCCAAAAATATATTAAAATTATAATATCAAGAATGAACAATTTTTAGAATTAAATAATCAATTTTATAAATAATATTTATAAATAAAACAATTTTATAAATATTAATTTTTTTTCTATAACTATATACCATATTAATAAATTATAGGAACATGTTAAATATAAATGAAAATATTATAAGAAAATAAAAAACCAATTATGGATTCACCATAAGATAAAAAAGTGATCAAGCATCCAATAAATAATACCTCATGTGATAAACAAGGTTTAAATGAAAAATAACACCATTTGGGATCTTGCCTATGGGAATAAATTCTAGATATATAGGATTATTAAACTAAGAATATGTTGGTTCCAAAATATATTCAGTCCTACCATAGTTTTTTATATCAATAAACCACTAGTGGTGTTACAAAAACTAAATTGAAATGTCCATTTTTTGATGAACCCAAGGATTACAATGTTCTTTGTTTTTCAAAACCATTAAAAAATCCATTATCTTAGTTAATAATAAATCTTCATATTAGAGAATATATTATTATGATCTTAGAAATTAGAATTAGATTCCAAAAATTCTGTTCAAATGTAAAAAAACTCATTTTCATTCAACAACCTAATGGAATTGATAAGAACATGTAGAAATTAAGGAAATAAAACCATTTTCATAAATAAACCTGCCTCAATATTGATTAAAACCTATTTAACTTTAACAAATGATATTTAAAACAAAAAAATCAGCCTTCTAAATACAAGTCTCAAAATAAAACAGTAAATGATAAATAGAAAAAACAAACTGATCACCGAATGAATCATATATGTATCCAATGATGTTGCCACAACCAAAAGAAATGAAAAATTAGAAAGGGTCTTTACTAGGGATATGTGGTGAAACCTCTAAGGTATCAAACACAAAACAAAGTGGTCCAAAAGGAGGTATATTGCGAAATATTTCCCAAAATATACCTAAAACGTGAGTGGTAGGATTTTTTATGTATGAAAAAAACATTTTCTTATACTAAATTCTAAAAAAACTACTAACTCATCAATAATTATTACTCACATGTCTCATGGATATTCAATCCTTACAAATAGGGTACAAAAACCAAAGGAATCATTTTACAACACAAAACCTTCCATCAATGATCCATAATCTAAATTCATATTTTAAACACAATGTTTTTAGGATCAAGATCAATATAATCCCATTCAATCACACTTGGAGGATTTGGGAAATACCTACTTGTCTGAGAAATATGAAACATATTGATGATAAATTTCAAACAAGATGATATTTCCAATTGATATAAAACATTTCTATACTTACTAACAATCTCAACGAGACCTATAATCCACAATAATAACTTATCCTTCATACCCAACCAACAGTGTAACATGTGAGGTGAAACTCTGATAGAAACTTGACCACCAACCTAAACATGAATAGACCAATGTCGGTAAGATCGATAATTGTTTTCATGAATAGGTGTTGTTACCTACTTCTTTTAGATCAACTTCACCCTTTCTTCCATCTCATGAAAAAGACTCGGTCCAACTAAAGGTTTCTCTCCCATCTCTTCCCAGTATAAGGGAGATCTACATTACTACCCATATAAATCCTCAAAGAGCGCCATTTTGATCATGGAATGATATCTATTGTTATACGGAAATTCAACAAAAAATGTAGATTCTTTTTACATGAACCACCAAAATCAAGAAGAAGAGGATGAATCTTATAATCATGATATTGGTTATCCCTCTCTGTCTATCCATCCATATGTGGATGATACGTTGAGCTCAATTTAAATGAGGATCCCATCACCTCTTTTGATATTTTACTAAACATGGATGTGGTCCTTTATTTACAATAATAAAAAAACGAAGAGGGAAACCCATGGATTCATACAATATCCCATACATACAAGTCCCCATGCTTCTCAATATTCATTATCTATTTAATAGGTTAGAAATTATCCAATTTCATGAGTCAATCAATGATTACCCAAATCATTTCCATCCCACTTGTAGTATATGGGAAAACAATGATGAAATCCATGGAAATAAAATCCCATCTCTATAATAGAATATGTAAGGGTTGAAATAAACAAGAAAAACTCTAGTGTACTACCTTAATTCATTGAAATGTAAGACATTGTTATATAAACTCCATAATAGACCATTTCATCACCAGACACCAAAAAGTACTTCTCATCTCCTGATATATCTTTGTATTATCTGATTGTATAGTAACAAAGAATATTGTCCACTATCCTTCAAATCGTTACTCAAATTAAAAATTGAAACCCACTTATTTCATAAACACAAACCACCAGTGAGAGATAGAGACCACTAACTTGAGGTCTCCCTAGCATAAATGATTTTCCTAAATATCTCACACTAAGGTTATGAAATATAATATTCAAAAAATATCTCATCTAATTAATAATGATCATTCATCAAATAAAAACACACCTAACAACTGGATTCTTCCACCCCAAGATCAACTCAGCAAAAAATCATCAGTGGCACTCTTACTCTAATTTATTCACTTCGTGTTTCCATAATCTTCTCTTCAGTGCATCAACAACCACATTCCCTTTTCTGAGAATGTAAGGAATATTGAAATCAAAATTTTGAAGATACTCCTCCCAGTGTCTCTGTTTCATGTTCAAATCCATTTGGGTGAAAATATACTACAGACTATTATGATCAAAATATCTAGTAAACTGATCTAGAAAGAGGTATTGAGACCCATTTTTGAGTGTATGCAAAATCTATACCAACTAATAATTTTGGGTAGCACTTTTCTCTCGTGGATGAATAACCAATTAAAGTAGTAGGATAATACTTGTCTCCCCTACATCAGGAAACTCCCCAAACACATACCAAAATGACTGAAAAAATCCTCATAACCCAAACATTGTTCCAAAAGAATCCAAAATGGATTTATAGTTAATCACACATTTAGTTCTTAAAAATATCTATTACATTAGTCATTACACTCATTCATTACACCCTTATGGGTTAATGATTCCATCATAAATGAATACATGGAGGGGACATGTATAAACTTCCTATTATAACCAACCATTCCCATGAATCATAAAATTTCAAAGACATTTATGGGATGGTCATAGGAAATTACTTCAAATACCATTTATAGATCAATTTAAATGATCCTCTTATATTTAAATTTTATAGAAATATTTATTATTAAATCCCACAATCAAATTTAGAAATATTACTTGTAAAGACCCAAAAAAATCAAGGAAATTGTTTTCTTAATTTTCATTGGCATTTTACAAGAACGCAGTTTCTGATGGCACTTGATTCTGAGGCCCGGTGAGCCCAGAATCGTTTTCCGAAGTTTAGCTCGAGTACGTTCAGTGAACGAATGAGCGGGTTTTTCTAACTTTTGAACTAGTTCTTGGAATCAGATTCTGAGGGCACCGTTGGAATTGCAGCACCACTAATTGCCTTGAAACACCTTTTCCGGAGTTTTGTTTGCTAGGCTGTGGTTTTTATTTTTTGGGGTTAAGTTAAGGAATAAAATAAAAGTTGTGCGACAATTTATTTTATTTTACTTAAAGCGTCTTAACCTAAGTTAAGAGGATAATATGGGACTCACAATATCCTACCCACTTGGTAGGGTATTTGTGAGGTGGGGCCCGCATGAGCCCCACCATTTATTTCCCTCTAAGTAACACACCCGCAACCCCCTTTTAATGAAGTCAAATCGTGCGTTTATTTTGGTTAAGAAATGACTCATTAATTTGAGTGGTTAAATCGTTACAATTAATTCATAGAATTAGTTCATAGAATTAATTGTTTGTTTTGTTTCCTTTTTGAAATCAAAAGTTCGGCTTGTGCGTCAATAAAATAATACTACTCTTATTTTATTTCGGTGGGAACTTGTTGCGTGGAGAGGATTTTGAGGAAAGCGTTCTTCTTCGATGAAGAACGTGAAGAATTCACCGATCTCCGATGAAGAATGCTAAATCCTCGGAGATCGACTACGCAACTCCATGTACCACAACGTCAACGACGCTCCTTCTGTGACGCTTGTTCCGCGACGTGACGATCCTCTTCTTTCGCGATGGTTAATTCCGTGACGATCCTCTTCTTTGACGATGGTTAATTCCACGACGAACTCACGTTCGATTACAACGTTGAGGTAGGGGATTTTTTTCTTTTAAATCTATATGATTATATCCGAGGTTGTTTAAATATTTGTCGGAAGACTTCTAAAACCGCTAACCTGGTGGGTGCGGACCAACGAACAAGTCTGAACCCACCGTCTCTTCGTTCTTGGTGTGCAGATTGGTGGGCGATGACAAAGTAGGCCGCACGGGCGTTGTGAGGTCCTCATAGTGAAGGAAGGGTCCCGGAAGGGCCGTTGGTGAAGACGGAAGGCAAATCCGACCACCGGAGTTCTTCCAATGGTCCACGGAGCATTCTGTTAGCGCGCCTCGCCGGCATGGCGGCACCGGCGGCCGGAGGTGGCGGCCGGCACCGGCCGGCTGCCAAGAGGCGGCGGTGCCCAGCGCGCCGCCGGGAAGGGCCGCCGTGGCCGAAGCTACGACGGTGGGTGGCTGGTCCCGTGGCCGCACGGGACCAGAAGGACGCGGCATCGCGCCGTGTTCGTTGACAGTGAGCAGCCCCCGTGCGGGGGCCGCAGTTTCTTCCATGGGGACGGTCCCCCCTTGCGCGGCGGCTTGGCCAGCGCCAGCGCGTCGGGCCGAGCCGCCCGGCCGGACCGCTAGACCGGGAAGTGCCCAGGCCAGGCCGGGCCACACCAGCCAGGCCACACCACGGCCAAGCGAGCCGGACCCAGACCCGGGTCGGGTCGACCCGGTTCGGCCCGACCCAGGGGGTACCGGGACGGGTCGGACCGGGCCCGAACCCCCTAATACCGGACTCTTTCGGTCTTTTTACCATATCTTGGGCTACTGAACTCCAATCGACGCACCATCTACTGCGGTGCAATCCTTTGATCGAGACGGTCGTTTCTGTATATTACACTCAAGGTTTTGGAGTACTTTGGGTTCGGCCGGGTTGGTTTGTACATGAAACCAACCGGGACCTCAGAGTGAAAACACTTATAACTTGAGCTCCAGATGTCCGATTGACGTGCCATCGACTTTGTTGGATTCCTTACAGTGAGACAGACCTTTTGTCTTACTCCACTCGAGGATTGAATGTAGGAGGAGTATGATTGGGTTGTTTTTGACTTAAAAACCAACCGGGCCCCTGGGACAAAAATGCCAATAACTCTCAGACCGAGCGTCCGATTGACGCGCCGTCTGTGACGTTGAGTTCTTGTCGACGATACAAAACTTTTTGATACATAAACGTCGGACTATGTGTCAGTTGACGTATCTTCCCCTCGGCTCGGGGAGCAGACCCTCCCGAACGAGCTTGCTGAGTGCGGGAACCCAAGAGCTGGTAGCGACTGTGACGACGACGACGACTGTGCAGAAATACACCGTGGATTCGATAGAGATGACTACATCACTCACTGATCCTTTGTGGATCAGTGCCACCGATCCTATGTGGGTCAGATCCTATGTGGGTCAGCGCTCAGTGGTCCTGTGTGGGCCAACGCCTACAGATCCCGTGTCGGTCCGATCCTGTGTGGGTCATTGCGGGGGTTAGTTACCTATCGATCATGTGTGGGTCAGATCCGTTGTGTGTCATTTCAGGGGTTAGTTACCTATCGATACTATGTGGGTCAGATCCTTTGTGGGTCATTGCAGGGGTTAGTACTTATTGATCCTGTGTGGGTCCGATGACTTAAATGAATCAGTGGCTATATCTGATCATCTCTATCATCATATGAAGAAGTATACCTGTGTGAGCTGAATCATGTTTTTCTTTCCTATGTGGAATGTGTTGTGCTATCCTGTGTGGATTGCGTTTTACATTCCTGTGTGGACTGGGTTGTACTTGATCTCGGATGTTGGAGCCAAACTGGAATTGATGACTTTGGTATATGTATGGGCATATACCTAAGTATAGTCGGATGTTACTTTGTGATTGTATATTTCCTTTATGGATTATCCTTTATGGATTCTGGGAGACCTTCGGGGGTCTCGGGGTCCCTACTCAGTAGCTTATACTCACCCCTGCACGGGCTATACCCGCACTTCGTTGTGTTGGTTGCAGACGACGGACAGCGTTGATCGTGGTTGAGGCTTGCGGAGCAGGACGACACCTGGAGGTGGACCACTGGGCGGGACGTACTCGGAGCGGACGGCTGGACCCGAGGTGTTGTGGAGGATATATGTACTCACCCTTTAGGTGGGACTTCCAGCAGACTTCTCGACGTTTCAGCTTTACTTTCAGTTGTTGTTTTCCCTTTCCAGTTGTACTTTACATTCAGTTTGGGTTTGTATTCTGGCCCACTTATTTTTTCGCACCTACGGTTGTACCCCGTTTTTACTTAGTTTTTACCTCTACTGCTTGCTCGCTCTGTGGTGTTTGTTTACTTTAAAAAGTCAATGCCTTCCCTTTTTCCAGGATTTATGCCTTGGTGCTAGTTTCCAGCCCCTGGCCTATGGAAGGAGGGCTTGGGGTAGTCAAGGCACGGGCCCCGAGGATGGGTCGTTAAAAATTGGTATAAGAGGAGTTCATTTCTACCGCAGAACTCAGGACTCTGATCTTTTCCTATGTGAAGAAATTGTGTTATGAGTATTGAGTGTGGTTATCAGTCCAGGGAGTCCAGTGTTGGTATGGCGGCCGACGTATCCGTACACCAGGACCCTGACTTCTGATTTCTGACTTAATGCACGAAAACGTTGATTGCATGTGTGTTTCACTTTTTCTTTGTGATTACATTATGTCAGATCACCAGGTATAATTTTTGACCGTGGCACACCTATTTATTTTCCGGATGGCCCCACGACGGCATCCAGCTAGGTTTCCAAGAGTTGTGCATGACGACATCCCACCGAGCGACGAGGCCTCGGTACATGGCCCTTTGACAGCAGAGGCACCGGCGGTACCCCTACCCGCCGAGCCATCGATGATAACATCCCCAGCCGCTGACGATGCATGTCACCTTAGTGCACTGCACGAGTTTCAGCGCCAGTGACCGCCCAGGTTCCGCGGGGAGACAGACCCCCAGGCAGCCGAGAATTGGCTAGAGGCAGTTGTACGGGTTTTCAGATTAGTGAGGACACAAGTATACCTCATGGTGATCCTCACAGTGAGACTCCTGCATTCGGCAGCAGGCAGATGGTGGAGCATGATGATCCATGTGCACGATGAGACATCTCTTCTTTGTAAGGACTTTGAGAGCCTCTTCCGCTTGGAGTTCATCCCAGCCACCCTCCGTGCGGTGCGCATCCAGGAGCTTCTACATCTGCGACATGGCAGCTTAATGGTCGCCCAGCAGTCAACGAGATTTATCGATCTCTCACGCTACTCAATAGATGTGGTACGGGACCCATTCTTCTGGGCCCAGACCTTTTAGCAGAGATTGAGGTAGGAGATTAGGGCATCGCTAATCTCCCTCAGCATTCTGACCCAGGCAGTTGTACTAGAGCGAGCCCTTCTGATCGAGAGCTTCCTGGCTGAGCCTGCTTCAGCAGCACGACCTACCGCATGACGGCAAGTAGCAGAGTCTTCTGCAGCAAGCAATCAACGGATGAATCATGGGTCCAGGAAGACCATACCCTCTGGCAGACAGCCTCAGGAAACTTGCTCAGCAGTGTGGGGCATACAGTGCTACGCATGCGGCGGGCAGGGCCACATGGCTCCTGACTACCCGACCCGCCATGTCGAGGAGCTGCAGACTGTCGAGGGTCCATCCAGTCAGAGGGAGAGGGTCGACCGTGGTGGTCCACAGGGAGCAGGCAGATGAGGCAGAGGAGCTAGCTGAGCAGCAGGTGGTGGGTGAAACTTTGAGGCTCTACCACCACAACCACAAGGAGTACCACCCGACCGCAGGGAGCTGGTGGTCAGAGACCGGAACAGCTTCAGGCAGCGGAGGCCTATGACCACGGCACGCCCGAGTTGATTCGAGGTACTATCTGTGTCTATTCCACCATTTCATCAGTTTTTATAGACACAGAAGCGAGTCGTTTTTTCATAGCTGCTGCCCTTTTTCGGAGCTCAAGGATTTCGACGGAGCTGTTGGCTCAATCCTTACAGCTAGAGACTTTTACAAGAGCAGACTCAATGATTATGCACTGGTGCCGGTAGTGTGAGCCTACTCTAGGAAGAAAGATCTTCGGCTAGGATCTTCTTGTAGCAGCGTCGAGGCCTTATGACGTCATCTTGGGCATGGATTGGTTATCTACAGTCCATGCCTAGATTGACTGTATTAGGCGCAAGCTGTGATGTGTACGCACCAACAAGAGCAGTTTAACCTTCACCAGCGAGAAGGGAGCCTTCACAGCACAGGATGGACTCTCGTAGAGGATAGGACATCCCATCACTCATTAGTTGGATAGCCTCATCCTATGAGTAGTTGACGTGTAGAGTCCTAGTTTTACTGCAGTGGTAGATCAGTATGCGGACGTTATCCCCGACGACATTCCAGGACTACCTCCTCGCAGAGAGGAAGGCTTTTATATTGACCTGTTCCCCGGGAAATCCCTGATATCCACCCCAGCATATCGGATGTCTCCCGCCGAGCTTCGAGAGCTACGGGTACAGTTGGAGGACTTGAAGGTCAAGGTATTTATCCGACCCAGTGTTTCGCCCTGGGCTTCCCCGATATTGTTTTCCAAGAAGGCAAACGAGAGCTTGCGACTTTGTGTTGACTATCATCGCCTGAACCAGTTGATAGTGAGGAACAAGTATCCGCTACCGAGGATTCATGACCTCTTAGATCAGCTCAAGGGAGCACGGTGGTTCTCAATGATAGACCTCTGGCCAGGCTATCATCTGCTTAGAGTTCGGGACGAGGACGTGCAGAAGATGGCCTTCATATGTCAGTATGGCCACTATGAGTTCTTGGTTATGACATTCGGTGTATCCAATGATCCAGAAGAGTTCATGGGCCTCATGAAAAGGATATTTTAGCCATACCTCGATCGATTTACGTGGTATTCATCGACGAAATTTTGATATACTCGACGACTGAGGAGGAGCATGCCTACCACTTGCAGGATGTACTTGAGACACTCCGAGAGAACCATCTTTATGGAAAGCTCTCTAAGTGTCAGTTCTAGATACATGAGGACCACTTCGTGGGACATGTCATCTCTAAGGTGGGAGTTGCAGTGGATCCTGTGAAGATCAAGGCAGTGCTAGCTTGGGAGCCACCCAATAGCCTGACAGAGGTGCATAGTGTCTTGGGTTTAGCTGGATACTACCAGAGATTTGTCCTAGACTTCTCCAGAGATGCGACACCACTCTCAGCTTTGAAAAAGAAGGGGATACCCTTTGTGTGGTCAGACAGATGTTAGGAGAGCTTTCAGGATCTAAGACAGACAATGACCAACACACCTATGTTGAGGTTGCCAGATGAGGGAGTATGGTACTTAGTCTACTGCGATGCATCGGGGACTGGACTCGGATGTGTCCTGATGCAGGAGTGGAAAGTGATCGCCTATGGATCAATCTAGTTGAGGCCGCATGAGAAGAACTACGCTACCCATGACCAAGAGTTAGCAGTAGCGGTCTTCACTCTGAACACATGGTGACATTATCTGATGGGCGAGCATTTTACAGTCTTTTCTGACCATCAGAGTCTCAAGTGCATCTTTTCTCAGAAAGACCTGAATCTGAGATAGTGGCGATGGATCGAGTTCCTCCAAGACTATGAAATTGATATTGTCTATACTCCTAGGAAGGGGAACGTAGTAGCCGATGCTCTCAGCAGGAGGACGGGCATTCAACAACTTGAGGAGGCGATAGATCAGCTAGCTGCTTTGCAGATATCCTCTGTTGATAGAGATGGAGCGGCCTTCCTTAAGTCACTCACAGTCACTCCTCCACTACTACAGCAGCTCAGAGAGGCACAGCGTGGGGATGCTGACTATGAGACGTGGCATGCACATATATCCTCACGACAAGCACCTGATGGTTTCTCTATAGGAGGGGAGCATGACGTCCCTTTTAGAGGACGTAACATGGTACCAGTTCCTTTATGGGAGGTGGTGCTGAGAGAGTTTCACACTTCCCCTTTGGCAGTACATCATGGAGTAGCGAAGATGTACCAGGATCTCAGACAACAGCACTAGTGGTCGGGCATGAAGAATGTTGTGGCGGAGTTTGTTTCTCGATACCTCACCTTCCAGTAGGTGAAGTCAGAGCACCAGGTACCAGCAGGCTTGGTACAGCCCATGGAGGTCCCGTAGTGGAAGTGGGACATGATATCTATGGACTTCGTGACTGGACTTCCATGCACTTCTAGAGGTCACGACTCCATTTGGGTGATTGTCGACCGACTAAACATGTCGGTAAACATATTACCCATCAGAGAGTAGGGATTAGTGGAGAGCTTGGGATGTCTCTACGTTCAGGAGGTTGTATAGCTTCACGGTTTTCCATCGTCTATCATCTCCGATCGAGATGCTCGCTTTACTTCCTGGATTTGGAAGGGGTTGCAGGATGCGTTCGGGATGCATCTACGTCTAAGCACTGCCTTTCACCCTCTGACATATGGTCAGATGGAGATAACCATTCAGACTCTCAAGGACATGCTCCGTGCATGTGTCCTTGACTTTGGTCGAAGCTGGGAGGACCACCTACCCATGGTGGAGTTCATGTACAACAACCGCTACCACTCCACCATCGGGATGGAACCATACGAGGTGTTGTACGACCGACCTTGCAGGCCACTGTTGTGTTAGAAGGACCTCGGGGAGTCAGCATTTGTAGGACCGGAGATGGTCCAGGCCACGACAGAGAAGGTCCAGTTCATCCAGGAGTGGATGAGGACAGCTCAGAGCCAGTAGAAATCTTATGCTGACAGGAGGTGGAGACCATTGGAGTTCGAGGATGGCGACCACTTCTTCTTGCGGGTCTCACGTCAACGCGGATTACGGTGATTTGGCTGAGGCGGAAAGTTGTCTCCACATATCATCGGACCGTTCTAGGTCCTCACCAGGATTGGAGAGGTGGGTAATAGCATAGCTCTACCACCTCAGTTGCACCGGGTACACGACGTCTTCCATGTATCTCAGCTGAGGAGATACGTGCACTACCCGACACATATCATTGACCATGGGGAGCTGGACGTTGATGATGGGGAGACTTTTGCAGAGGTTCAGGTGGAGATTGAGGATGGATAGGAGTGGGTCCTACCTGGATGGTCGATTCCTCTAGTGCGCATTATATGGCATCACGAGAACCTCCATGAGAGCACTTGGGAGAGGGAGGCTCAAATGCGTGCTCAGTACCCACATTTGTTTCCCTGGTTTTTGATATATCTTTACGGGGATGTAAATTCCTGAGGTGCGAGTAATGTAAAGAACCAAAAAATTCAAGGAAATTTTTTTCTTAATTTTATTTGGAATATTACAAGAACACAGTTTTTGACGGCACCTGGTTCCGAGGCCCGGTGAACCCGGAATCATTTTCTGAAGTTTAGCTCGGGGACGTTCAGTGAATGAACATGCGAGTTTTTCTAACTCTTGAACCGGTGCTCGAAATCGGATTCTGAGGGAACTGTTGGAATTGCAGCACCGGTAATTTCCTCGAAACACCTTTTCCAGAGTTGCGTTTTCTCAGGTGTGGTTTTTAATTTTTGGGGTTATGTTAAGGAATAAAATATAAGTGGTGCGAAAATTTATTTTATTTTACTTAAAGCGGCTTAAGCTATGTCAAGAAGATAAGATGGGACCCACAATATCCTACCCACATGGTAGGATATTTGTGAGGTGAGGCCTGCACGAGCCCCACTATTTTTTTCTGTCTAAGTAACACACCCGCACCCCCTTTTAGTAAAGTCAAACCGTCCATTTATTTTGGTTAATAAATGCCTCATTAATTTGAGCGGTTAATTCATTACAATTAATTCATAGAATTAATTGTTCGTTTTGTTTCCTTTTTGAATTCCAATGGTTGTCTTGTGCGTCAATAAAATATGACTACTCTTATTTTATTTTAGTGGCAAATTGTTGCGTGGAGAGGATTTGGAGGAAAGTGTTCTTCTTCGACGAAGAACGCGAAGAACGCACCGATCTCCGACGAAGAACATCAAATCCTAAGAGATCCACTATGTGACGCCGTGTACCACGACGTCAACATCGCTTCTTCCACGACGCTCCTTCCGCGACACGATGTTCCTCTTCTTCTACGATGGTTAATTCCACGACAATCCTCTTCTTCCGTGACGGTTAATTCCATGACGAACTCACGTTCAACGACAACGTTGAAGTAGGGATTTTTGTTCTTTTAAATCTATGTGATTATATCCACAGTTGTTTAAATAATTTTCAGAATACTTCTAAAACCGCTAACCCATTGGGTGTGGACCAACGAACAAGTCCGAACCCACCGTCTCTTCGTTCTTGGTGTGCGGATTAGCGGGCGATGACAAAGAAGGCATCACGGGCATTGTGAGGTCCTCGCAGTGAAGGACGGGTCCCGGTAGGGCCATTGGAGAAGACGGAAGGCAAATCTGACCACCGGAGCTCTTCCAGTGGTCCGCGGAGCATTCCGACGGTGCGCCTCACCGGCACGGCAGCGGCCGGTGCGCCGCACGGAGGGGCCGATGCGGTTGAAGCTGCAGTGGCGGGTGGCTAGTCGCGCGGCCGCATGGGACCAGAAGGACGTGGCATCGCGCCGCGTCCATTGACAGGGAGCGGCCCCGCATGGGGGCCGTGGTTTCGTCTAGGGGGACGGTCCCCCCCTTGTGTGGCCGCTTGTCCAGCGCCAGCGCGCCAGGCTGAGCCGCCCGGCTAGACCGGGCTGCACCCAGGCCGGGTCGGGCCACGCCCAAGTGGGTCAGACCCAGACCCAGGTCTAGTAGACCTGGTTCGGGCCGACCCAGGGGGTATTGGGCCGGGTCGAACCGGGCCTGAACCCCCTAATATCGGACTTTTTTAGTCATTTTCCCATATCTTGGGATACCGACCTCCAATCTATACAACGTCAGTGGCGATGCGATCCTTGGTTCAATACGGTCATTTCTGTTTATTACACTCAAGGATTCAGAGTACTTTGGGTTTGGCTGGGTTGGTTCGTACATGAAACCAGCAGGGCCCTCGGAGAGGAAACACTTATAACTTGAGCTCCGTACGTCCAATTGACATGCCATCGACTTTGTTGGATTTCTCTTAGTGAGACTGTCCTTTTCGCATACTCTGTTTGAGGTTTGGATGTAGGTGGAGTACGGTCGGGTTAGTTTTGACATAAAACCAACCGGGGCCCTGGGACGAAAAATCCAATAACTCTCAGTCCGGGCGTCCGATTGACGTGCCGTCTGTGACGTTGAGTTCCTATTGACGATACGGAACTTTTGGATACATAAACTTTAGACTATGTGTCAGTTGACGTATCAGCTCCACGACTCGTGGAGCGGACCCTCCCGGATGAGTTAGCTGAGTGCGGGAACCCTAGAGCTGGCTGCGACTGCAACGACGACGACGACTGTGCAGAAATCCTCCATGGATTTGACTGCGAGAACTACAACACTCAGTGATCCATTGTGGATCAGTGCCACCGATCCTGTCTAGGTCAGATCCTATGTGGGTTAGTGCTCAGCGGTCCTGTGTGGGCCAGCGCCTACAGATCATGTGTGGGTCTGATCCTGTGTGGGTCATTACGGAGGTTAGTTACCTATCGATCACGTGTGGGTCAGATCCTTTGTGGGTCATTGTGGGGGTTAGTTACCTATCGATCCTATGTGGGTCAGATCCTCTGTGGGTCATTGTGTGGGTTAGTACCTATCGATCCTTTGTGGGTCCGACGGCTCAGATGAATCAGTGGCTATATCTGATCATCTCTATCGTCATATGAAGAAGTATACCTGTGTGAGCTGAATCCTATTTTTCATTCCCATGTGGATTGTGTTGTGCTATCCTGTGTGGATTACGTTTTGCTTTCCGGTGTGTTTTGGGTTGTACTTGAGCTCAGATGTTAGAGTCGAACTAGAATTGATGACTTAGGTATATGTATAGGCATATACCTAAGTAGAGTCAGATGTTACTTTGTGATTGTATCTTTCCTTTGTGGATTCTGGGAGACCTTCGTGGGTCTCGGGGTCCCCAATGAGTAGCTTACACTCACCCCTGCATGGGCTATGCCTGAACTACGTTGTGTTGGTTGCAGACGACGGACATCGCTGACCGTGTTTGAGGCTTACAGAGAAGGACGATACCTGGAGGTGGACCACTGGGCGGGACGTACTCGGAGCTGACGGCTGGACCCGAGGTGCTGTGGAGGCTATCTGTAATCACCCTTTAGGTGGGACTTCCAGTAGACGGCTCTATGTTGAGGCTTTACATTCAGTTTCTATTTTCCCTTTCCAGTTGTACTTTACTTTCAGTTTGGGTTTGTATTCTATCCCACTTACTTTTCCGCACCTACGGTTGTACACAATTTTTACATAGTGTTTACTTCTACTGCTTTCTCGCTCTATGGTGTTTGTTTACTTTACAAAGGAAATGCCTTCACTTTTTCTGGGATTTACGCCTTGGTGCTAGTCGCCATCCCCTGGCCTATGGAAGGCGGGCTTGGGGTAGTCATGCCACATGCCTCGAGGATGGGTCGTGACATTACTAGCCATGTGAGGTTCAATTAGGGTTCTAAAAATGATATCTAAATGGTCTATGTCCTCCTTATTTATCTTGGAATGAAAAAATATGATCCATGAATATAAGAATAAAATACTCAAAAAACATATGAATGACAAGGCTCAACAGTTCAATAAACACTCCATGATAATATGTGAGAATAAATGGAATAACTAGTAACATGAAATGAACATACCAAATATTAAACATCGAATTTGTATATCCTCTTCTGAAACCATCAACTGGTGGTCACCTGAATAAATATCGATCATTGAAACCCCATGAACCCTTATAATATAATCAAAAATATCATCAATCCTATTAAATTGATATGTTTTCTTAATAGTCACTTGATTGAACTATCAATTATTAAAATAAATTCTAAGGTCCCTATATACATTTTTATAAAAGAGGACCGATGACGTCCAAGGTGATACACTAGGATGAATAGATCCCTTATAATTGAGATACATAATTTGGAACTTATTTTCTTAGAAAATAGTTGGAGCCATATGATAAAATCAAATAGAAATGGGAATTATACCTGGTTGAAAGCCTATGATAAAATGGCCTCTCTCTACGGTAGTAAACTGAAAAATATTCTCTTGAATGTCCTTTGGGTATACACACAACACCGTAGGATGTGGACTTATCAGATAAGGATCAATGAAATCTAGTAACAATTCTTACTACTAACATGAGTTCACGCCAATGTAAGGTACATCAACATCCACTCTCCCATAAATTGAATACTAGTCACCCTGAAATTAATGAGTGATTCCATTATGAGATTTAAATTGAAGTTAATGTTGATAAAAATAAATATGGGACATAATTATAATCATCTAATCCTTTCCATTAATCACTTTAATGATATAATGATCAAACACCAAGAAGTATCACTCCACCTCGTGGTCTGCTATCATCACATGACATAACAGTCACTCAAAACCTTGTTGAGGCCTATTTCCTAATGGCGTGGAATGATCTAATAAGAAATACATAAGATATAAAATCAATACTAACACATATAATAAAATTTTTGACATTAAAGATGATAATAACATATATGAAACAAATTTAAAACTATATAGGATGAAATAAACACTATATCTCTAATACATGTTTTCCATGTGTTAGATTCCTCTAGTGTATACTCGCATACATTAATAAATTCAATATAAACCCTTTATAGAAATTTCATATCCATATGATACTCCCTATTAGAGTTAGGATAAGACCCACCACCATTAGAAAAATATTTATAAACTTGAGCACCCTTGGTGAGAGTGGATCTAACCTTTATTCCCTAGGGCATCCTGTCACAAAAATACTTTAGATGGACAGATTGTAAAAAATAATGAAATTTTTTGTGATCCTCTGTACAATTATTCTTAGTATGACCATGCCTTCTACACTAATATAAATTGACCTAATACCATCGTGAATAATCCCCCAAAACTAATCTTGAAAAAAAACTAGCTACATTTTCTATTCCTTTTCTATCTAGAAGATACACCCTAGATAATGAAAATAAAAACTAATGCTACTCCTTAACCTATTAATCTAGTTATATCGTCCTCTACAAATGATTCCTTATCATATACCTATGAAAATGTTTAAAGGCCCACATAAATCAACATCAACTTAATATCAAACCTCAACCCCATATTAAATATATGAGCCTTTAGGTAATCATTGGCGACTAGCTCTAGTTCCAAGTGCACCAAATCAAAAAAAATTATGGAATACTCTAGAATGGTACACACTTCTTTCTATAAGGTCAAAAAATTTCTCGAGACTTTTTCCCACATAATGTATTAGGATAACCCAATAGTTTATGATTTTGTTGAAAGTTAAGTAGGTTATATCCTTTTACAAATTTTCTTCAAAAATATATCCCCACCATATCATTTTATATCCCTCTATCATATATGTGAATAAATAAACATTATATTCCTTAGGAGTCTTCAGAAATTTGAAGATCGTCTCAATCTGCTCAAGAAATTCATTTGATTCATATGATCCTTTGTCATCACTGAAGATATGTGGATGCTGTATAGTAAATTTTGAGCCATTATCTATTATGAATCCAATGTTATTCACATGTTCATTACCAAGATTATGAATAGTGTGAATTATATATTCATTTCAATAAGGTTCCATAATTGTATTTACCATTGAATCCTATCTCACAGCTTCTTCCTCATTTTTCTTTGAGCTCTTTTAGGAGGAATTTTCTAACAATCATAAGACGAAGACCAATCAGTCATGAGTAGATTCCAAAATTATAGGACTAACATAAATTTTATATATTAATTCATTGAAAAATATGGATTTAATGAAATCATGAATTATTATAATAATTAATGAAAAAAATAACGATCACTTTAGTTAAAATAAATCCCATATCCAGTTTATTAAAAATACCTAAACCCTCAATTCTCAATTGTCGATAAAATCACTTACCACCCATGGTAAATAAAATTTCAACCTAAATAATATCTATTAAAGGCCCTTTTAAACACTTATTACCTGATTTATAGTAGTCCTAACTATAGTGTATCGAAACACTAAACCACTCCCACGAAGTGTCACTAATAGTTTAGGCTAGAAACTCCCTTTGATACTAATTTTTATTGAACCAACAGAGGTCCACTAGAAAATCTCCCTTAAATGTTTCTCCATATGATGATATAAAAAATTAACCAAAATTTCATGTATAAATGAAGAAAAATTAAAGTAAAACATGGAATGAATGAATTCATATCCATGAGGAATACATGTAATGCTAAATATTCCAAACCAAAAAGATAAAAAATATAATAATAAACAAGTATCCATGGGACCATATGTTACCACCAAACCATCCTTCTATAAAGGTGGATAATAACAGGATAACCCAACATGTGACATGATTACCTTCCCTTTACATGGGTCCTAAGAAACAATGTCTTCAACCAACCAATAGAAAATGTTGGGTATCAGCAAAGTGCCCAATACCATACCACAAAAAAATCCACACAAGTTGTAATATCAAGATCAAACAAGTTGTAGTGATAGAACAAAATCTTATTTATAAATAAATTTTATAAGTTCATCCATTTTGATTTTTTTTTTAAATTCATATCATATTCCTGAAATCCAAGTATATGTCCAAAAATAATTTAAAAGAAGTTATGAATGTAGAAGACTAAACACTTATACACCATAATATAATCATGTGGTAAAATATCCAAATAATAATTCAACATGTAATAAACAAGGTATATATGACAAAGAACACTATTTGGGATCTATACTTTCAGTATATGTACAAGTCATAAATGAATATAAAAAAATATGCATATGTTGGTTCTAACTGATATCAAATATTACCATAGATTTTTGATATAAAAAAACCTATAGTTTCGTTACACACATTAAAGTGAAATGAAAATTTCATGATGAATCCATGGTTTCCAATGTCCTATGTTCTTCAAAAAAAATTAAAAAAAAATTATCACATTTAATAAAGTCTTTTCATATAATTGAATTTCCTCATATAGGATTGAAAAGACGTCATTGTTTCTAACAAAGAGTTTAAAATTTCCAAACATTCATTTTTCCTCAACAACCTAATGAAATTGATAATGAAATGTAGAAATTAATTAATTAAAAACACATTCATAGATACAAATACTTTATGAATGATAAATATCTAGCCTTTTCGACAATAGAGATTAGAAACCAATTGATTAGACTTTGAAAGAAAAATAATGAGAGAAAATGGAAATGTATCAATTGAAAACACCAACTGATCCTCACCTGAATAAAAAACACATCCAATGATACTACCCTCAAAAAAGGTAATATATAAGTAGAATGACCACTTAACAGGGATATGTGGCTCAACCGCCACGAGAGTTAAATATAGAATGGAGCAATCTAGGAGTACGCTTACTAATAATCATCCATATTTAACCTAAAAATATAGATAGAGGCCTAAGTACTAGATAATTAAAGAAGTTATAAATGTAGAATTTTTAAAACTACTATGTCTAAATAATCATGACATGATACCATTTAACATTGTGAAATCAATGAATTTACAATACACTAAAAACTTCATTTCCGTAGATTAAATTAAAACTCAATCAACCCATTCAGAATGTTTAAGGATTCACATGAGGAAAATATTCATCATATCAAGAAGAATCATTACATTTTCCCTAAAATATGATAACATAGATTAACCCATTCATGATGTGAATATATCCAGTAGGTAGTGCATGGTATAGTTCCCTATATAAATTCCCTAAACTAATTACTGAGCCTTTATGAACTCAAGGAGAACCCTCTAAATCCATTTGAACATTAATTAATGGACTATAATAATTTAAACTAACATACATCCCTAGAAATTATGTAATATTTCCAAACAAATACCACCATCTCCAATAAGCCCACATTACACGCAATCAAAAAAGAGAACCAAAATAAGAGTCTAAGCATACCCTAAGGAAGGTAAAATGATGTTACAAACAATGTGTCCATAAATATAAGAATCCATCAATATCACATTACATGAATACAAATCAAATTTCATATAACTATTGGATAGTGAATGAGAAGGAAATCTAGTCTTGATCGATCTAAAGTAGAAAACTCGAATTTCATAAGATTACTAATAAACCATAAGTTGAAGTCATGTTCAATTGCATAATAAAATATCCTAGAAGGGAATTATTTATTATTCCATGTAATGAAAACTCAATGTTATGTGCCTATTAGTTTTTTCCTATTTATCTTTCTGATGAATTAAATTTGTATGTATACTATAATACCATGTGAATGAGAGATCATCAATGTAAAGGGAGTACATATTTCTTATAAAGGAATCATCAACCCTAAGAAGAAATCGAATCTTCCACGAGAGGTATTGATTCTTCCTTGGGAAGAATCATTACTGTATTCCATGATTGACTTATATTCTATTACATTTCTACTATGCTTTAATAAGACTATGCTTTTGAACTTCCATGACATAATTCATATATTGCCTATGTAAAGAATTTCTCTTACAATGTCCATATGAGAAAATAATTTATTTTTCTAAATGGATAGTTTATGAACATTAAACTCAATTTGTAAGATTTATGTCTTTTTGGAAGTATGATGAGTATGAGGAAATAATTAAGATAATTTGTCCATGTATAATTAGAGATTAGTTGAGTATGAATCCAAGGAAGTATGATATTTAATAAGAGGGTCGCATATGTGAAAAATTTAAGGATAAAATGTTACTTACTACTCATTTTGATAGATGTAATGAAGGGTTTTTTTATTTTAATTCAAGGATATATTTAATTAAAATTGATAATTAAAATATGATATGATACTGAGCTACATAAAAACTATATAATCATTATTTTTTATCTCTTTATTTTTTGTTACAATTGATTTTTTCCTGGGATTCTTATTTATTTTATATAAACTACTTATATACATTTAATTGGAGTAATATAATAATAATTGTTATTCCTTTTATCTCTATCATCCCATGTATAACTATGGATGTTCTTGGTTAATAATTTGACTACCTTGTTTAAAATTGATACATGTAAACCCCGATAAAAGTTGTGAATCTATTTTTTTATAATGAACATTTTTGGTAGTGGGTTACTATCATGTGAGGAGGACTAGGTTTCATCTTGGAGTTGATGCTACCATTTTGAAATCCACTATTATATATATTTTTTCGTAACATTTTATAAAACTATTTTTCATTTAATACCATATCTTACAATAAATATATTTTACCAAGTATAAATAAATTGTGTTTGACAATTAACACTCATATTTGTAAATTGAATTATTGATATATATAGATTTCATGGAATGATTATATTTTTATAAAATTTAATATAGATTTAAATTTATAACTAGGTTTTGATTATTCCATTTAGAAAATATTTAAATATACCAAATTATAAATACATACTCTATTAGGTAACTATGATGATTCAAATTGTGGGATTTTGGTTTTTTTTCAATAGAAAAAATTATTGGATATTCAATTGACGCCCCTCATGAGAACTCCACCCAAACCAAAATTTAGTATAAGTCATGTTTTTTTCTTCTAATTTATAGAATATTATTTTAATATTTCTTGATCTATGTTCATTTAGTGACTTTTATAAAGTCATCAAAATAATATACTTGTTTTTATTGAGTTTAATATCTTACAGAAATGAATAAATCTAGACATTAGTGAACCATAACTAATATACCAGCTTATTTTAATGGTAAAAAATATATTCAATGGAAAATTGAAATTAAAATACATATAGATCATGAGTATTTAAATTTGGATCATTAAAGAAGATAAATATGAAAACAAAAAATAACCTAGACATGATTGGAGTGATGATAATAAGGCTTCATATGATTGTAATTCTAAATCCATGAATTATTTGGGCATTACATTTGATAAAGATAAATTTAATACAATTTCTATTTTCAATATGACATATCAAATTTGGTATACTCGTTCTATGCGTCACGACAGGAATTTATTATTAATGAAATGAACTTAAATATATATAACATTAAATATCCTAAATTCAAGATGATGGGTTAAGAATATATTTTTTGACAAGCATATAAATTTTAATTAAATTATAAATACCTTAAATTCACTTGAAAATATTGTAGATAAAAAAAAAGTGACGAGGATCTTGAGATGGATACCTGGAAGATGGAGAGGCACTGTTTTCTATATTTTAGATTCATGTGACTCTAGTAAGCTACCAGTGAAGTAATTGGTTAAAAATTTGACGAGTGAGTGGAAAAAACATAATTAAAATTATAATGAAAATAATAATTGTATTTACATTAAATAGACTTAACAAATTTTTAAATAGGTTATTAAAAATGAGAGAACTAGTAGATGTGATGGAGACACTGATTATGATAAAAAGATGACACAATTATCCAGATGATTGAAGATGTTCTAAATGAAGATTAAGTTTTTTTAGAAATTCAATTTAAAAAGGAAAATATAATATTAAATTAGAAAAATGAAGATTATTTGTTTTGGATACATGTTTTGAGTGAAAAAAAGGACATATCAAAGTATACTATTGAAATTCAAAATGTAATAATAAATGTAATGATAAATGGAGAAAATTCATAAATCACCTAGAGCAAACATAGAGAGATTCATAGGAAAACTCCAATGAATCTCAATTAAGAAACTATGATTTTAGTGATAAGGATAATATATGTCTTATGGCCACTTCACCTAAGGTAACAACTTCCATTTCTTCATTTTATGATAAAGAATTTCCTTATGATTTTGATATGAGTATTGAATATTTTTTTTGACTTTTGAAAAATGATTGAGGAAACATTAAATTAAATAAAAGATACATACATGAATATGAAGAAAAAATTTAATTTACCTATTTTTATTGAATTTGATCTTAGTATTTAAAAGTAAAATAATTATATGGCGTTAATAACAAACAATGAAATAAAATTATTTAATGAATAAATTTAAAAAGATATTTAAGGTTTCACTGAAGTAAATGACAATATCTATATAATTTTTGTGTGTAATGTTACAAATAATCTTAGGACTAGTTTTATTTATGAAGTAGGATAGAGAAAAATTATATAAAAATAATTTTATTCGTAATAATAATCATATAAACAAACCCTTAATTTGTAACACAGTGAGAACTTCTATGTATGTGGAAATCAACTTTCACATAAATAAGGACTATTTTACTAACTCATTAAAATATGATAAATAAATTATTAATAAGTGTGATTAAAATATTTTGATTCCAAAGGAATTGATTAAGGACCTTATTGAATCCAAGATGATATCATTACCACAATTATCTCTTATCTACATTTTTATAGGAAACCTACTTAAAATTATCTAGTAATGGATTATGATATCTAAATAGTGGATGTTGGAGACACCTTTATAGAGTCTTGTCAATATTTAATAATCTTATTAAGGTATAGGGTGGGAATATACTTTTAATTTAACTGGTAAGGGAAATATAGTTGCCTCAGTTAAATTGGTAACTCTGAATTTGTTCTTATATACAATGATTTTTTTATTATTGGTTAAAATTATAATCTATTTATCATTTCTCAATTGTGTGATGTTTTTTTCATTTTAATTTCCAATATAATTCCTTTAATAATTAGGATCCAAAATATAATTTTTACTACTTTATGAAATGTATTTATCTATTCTATTTATTTAATTATTTTTGAAAATCATTTCTTATTTATATGCTTCTCATCAAAGATCAAGGTTGTAAAACCGACGAAAATGCCACTATAATGTATTCTCTCATAAGAAAATAGTTAGAATATGTTTTTTAAAGGATCTTCTCAAGATGTATTTACAAAATTTTAATTTGTTAAATCCATGTCAACAAGGTAAATAATAAAAAATATCTTTTAATATAAAGAAATATGTTTCCACCTCTCAGCACCTAGTGTTGGTTTATATTGATTTATTTGGACTATCTTGTGTTTCAATTTTAGCAGGAAATCATGATTCTTATGTGATTCTTTATGACTATTCAATATTTTTGTGTCTATATCTCTTCTCTTATAAAACTGATGCTCATAAATTTTTTGTAAAATATGAGAAATATGTTTATAAAAATAGTGTAATTTGTATTAAAATTGAAAGAAATGATCATGGTCATGAGTTTGAAAATAAATATTTGAACCTTTATTCTCAAAACATGAATTTAATCATAACATATTTGATTCTAAAACTCCTCAACAAAATGGAGTTTTTAAAATAAGAAATAGGGATCTTAATGAAATTTTCTTAAAACATGATCAGTGAATCTAATATACCCATATATTTTGGTGTAAATATATAAATACAAAATTATAGATGATTAATATAGACTTAATAAAACTTATTTCATAGAATACATTAAATTATATATGAAATGGAATAAATTATATGGGTGATTAATTCAAAATATTTGGTTTTATATTCTTTATTAAAAATAAAAAATAAAATCAAGATGAATTTTCACCCAAGAGTGATGGATAAATTTAACTTTTTTATAACATCCATTAAATAATATAGATTTTTCAATTAAATAACTACAATTATGTAAGAATTTGGTCATGTCACTTTTGATGAAATAGATCCACAAGAAGGAGAATATTCCACAATAAATTTAAGGGATGAATTTATTAATTTAGAGATCAATAAAACATATGTTGACCCACAGGTGACTATATTGAGATATTCCCTTGGGAGGTGTGAATTAGTGTATGAAACTCGTTCACTTTTCCCCATGTATCTATGAAAATTTCACTAACCTAACTGGTCTTCACTTGTTGGAACCGGGTGTGCAGCGGAAGCCCTAAATAAGTGGGTTTTTAACATTTTTCCACAGTCGTTCGCCGTAAACTTGCCGACGTCGGTGAAGAGCAGCCTGGTCAAAGCCGAGGACCACGCGTGGAGGATTTTAAGCACAAAATTAAACAATAAAATACCTGGTTTAAATCCAAAGTCGTGCACGACGTCTGCTCGTCGTTGGCGATTGTTGCTCGAAGAATCCGAAGCTGAATTCCTCTAGATCGTCCACACACGCTTCAAGGAATCCGAGGGAGCGCCGTTCGTCATAATCCAGGTGCTAGCACAGATTTGCGACGATGTCTTCGACGCTCCAACGACCACCGTATCGCTTCGCTAGCGATGCCAGAGAGAGAGCTCCATCCGAGCTCCATGGATCCAGAGCATCTCTCTCTAGAATGTGGGAGAGAGGAGAGGAGAGATAAACTCCATGAATAGTATTTGGCAAAGTCCCCTCCTCTTATATTTATAGTGCTCAATTAAAATACCCGGTATCACCTCGCCAGCCCCGAATACTTAACGCACTATTAACGACGTTTTTATGACTACTAAACTAAGCCATAAATATTATTATCATTTAATTGTAATATATTACATGATAATAATTAAGTCATTAACATGACTCGTCGCTCCCATAAATATTAATTGAACCATGAATAATTTAATATTCGTCAATTAATATTTTTCATGTATTTACTTAAAACTCGTAAATACATTTAATAAATAAATTCAATAATCATTATTCTAAACTCAAATAATATGAATTTATTTATCACATTGGTGATCGTTTAACTTTGGACAATTCCCGGACCCCTGTGGCGGGGCCCACTATGTCCAATACTCCTATTCAACTGAATAGGGCAGATTCTTGAATACGCTATTGTGTGTGACCCTCTAGGCCCTTATTTCGACAGCCGTGAAAATTATTCACAGACCAAGAGCGGGATCTAGCAACCCATCATGGCCCCTGAAGAAATAAGGATTGTCACAGCAGCAACAACCAACCTATGAACACGCACTGTGTAATATAATCTCTTTGTCTATAATATCTCATAAAGCAGGACGCACTCTCGTGTCATCACCCTTCTCTTTCTTTATTGTTTGTTGATGTAACTGGATGGATTTACCCTCGACTGCCATGGCCATGGTCTTATAAAGGTACTTCCATCCCTATCAACATGGCCAGAGATATATTACTTCCATAACCTAGAAGCAACAAATCCTTTCTTGACCATTCAACCAATGACATGCCACTAATGACGCACCCGACACAAACTACCTCGCCACGACTTTATTGCCATGGTTTTCGTCTTGCATCAAAGTACGCGATCAAATGACATACATTGGTAATGATCTCAAGTCAGGAGACCATTAAACATGATCGTAGATAGGAACATCCAATGACACCTGAAACATGTGGTGTTCCTATTGGCAGGTCAGTCCTCATGATCTCACTACTAGAGATCACCAAGTGAGAACTTCATGAGAAGAAGTCTCAATGCTTATGAGACCCCAGCACCTGATGGTCAGACATCTACTATGTCCAATTAGTAAGATGTATCTAGACCATAGAACATATATTTAAGATTAATGTCATAGTATCTAGAGGTTCTCATTATAGCCTGGGACCTACTATAACCTTTCAATACGACAATTAATCTTTGGACATTACCATTTCAATAGTGGATGCAGAAAATTCTACACTATAATGATAAGATGACATCATGCATACCATACTGTATACACGATATGGTAATCAAAAGAACATAATAGTTGGGTCTAGGGCACCCACTATTTCAACATCACCTCCCTTATTAGTATGGTCACTATTGTGTTCACAAGTTACATGAGGACCCAAATAACTATTGTTATTATCTTATATTTGATCAAATAATATTGATGATCAATCAATACAAATTCACTTAATGTTATCCTTTTAAATATAAGATATGTGAGAATACAAGTAACACAAATTTCACATGTTTCATCTACACTGGGCTACATTAATGAAGAACACACATACATTATGATGATGTGTTAAAAATCCCTAATATTCACAAATTCTGTGGATAAAATGATTATGATATTGTCAGTCAATTCTAGGTTCACTGATTTTAAAATATTTAGGGTTTGTGTCACCACCACACATATTCAGTCCCTCTATCCTCTCTCATTCCTCCCTAATATAAGAGAGAATTATCTATGGTTCACATAACAATACATGTCTTCACTATCTAATATTTAATGAACTTATTAGTGACCATTAAACAAAACTATTAAATTTCAAAAATGGTTGTGAATATCCCCATATCATTAGATTCTGTTACCCTATTGAACTAGTCTCCAAGTAATACCAATTTCATTTAGAAAAATCTTCAAGAGGTTCTAATAACTTTCTATGTCACGAAACATAACACATTCATAAAATCATTGAACCTATTTCATTAATGTTTCCTACCATTTTTGAAACATCATAATTTTTCAAAACTCACAGTCCTTCGAGAAAAAGGAAACCTTTTCTGATGATTTATAAAACATTGAAAAACCCCCTGGATAGATTAACACAAGCCCCTTATTCATGGAACATATGTTCATATGAATCATTTTCTCTAGAAAAACCTTCTAAAAAATATTTAAAAAATTCAGAGCCTTTTGATATTTACGAAGTATCAGTCTGTCAAACGATATGGGTAATAAACAATCTATTGATGTTTATAATGATTTTTACAAAACCCTTAAAACATGTTCCAAAAACTACAAATCTATTCAAAATATTATGGAATTATTCCATTCTTGAAACGTCTCATAATCTTGTCATATAATTACTTTTCACCATGGATCTGTTATCTTTTTTAAATAATACATTTTGGATTTATAAAACCATCATTAAACAAAACTATCATAAAACACCAAAATTTCGAAAATACTATTCCACTTTGAAACATTTATATGCCATCCCTAAAAGTAAAAATTTCATGAAACATGGAACTTCTTCCATATTTTGGACTCCAAAAATTTGGTAAATGCTAGGAAATGAGTCCATCATGTAAATAAAATTTTAAACCACTTTCAGAGCTTTCATACCATAATCTTGAATATTTTTCAACATACCTGGTCGATAATCTCATGGGAACTTCAACAACTATACTTTTCAAGATGCATCCCTATGTGGGTTATCATATTTCATTGATAGCTTAAACCCATATCGTAGTATTTTTAGGATCAATATTCTAGGATTTACCCTTTCTTTATCCACACCAAAACATTCCCTTTATCATGAACATAACCATTTCATGATGTTCCTGACATGTTGATCAAACAATTCAATGTTCTTCACCACACAATGTCATTGTAAATAATGCATGTAACACACCAAATCACCAATGATTATATTTATAGGGTTGAAAATGGATCCAACTAAAAAAACATGTAAACATAGCTTCTCATTATTGTCCAACAACACAAAAAATTTGTTGAATATACTATTTATTTATGACAAAAATCACCATGTATATACCATATAAAAAAAACAACCCTAAAGAAGTCTTGGAATTACTATATAATTAAATTACCTAAACCATTAAAATGCACTCATATCACCTTATAGATTCTATTATAGGTGACCTAGAAAAAGGGACCCATACTCGACCTTCATAGTGATATGAGGTTAAAAATCATGTATTCTTATTTTATTTTGAATCTACTAACATATATGATGTAATAAATTATAAAAATTATGTAATTGATATATAAAAGGAATTAAATAATTTTTTAATGGAATAGTGTATGAGAACTAGTTGGAAAACCAATATACTAACTAAATATTGGCACAATATGGGTATATAAAAATAAGTTTGATGAATGGGGTATTGTAGTTTGTGATAATTCTAGACTTTTTGGTCAGGTTTATAGTCAACTATGAGGTATTGATTTTGAAAAAACCATTACAATTTCATCTTTAAAGGAAGACATAAGAAAACTACTTCCTTATTTATATCATATAACGTTTATATATTATCAAATAGATTTTAATAATCTATTAAATGGATATATTATTTAGGATATATTCATTGAACAAGACCCTATATTTTGAAACTATCATTTTAAAATTAATATTTATGAAATTTTCCATATTAATTTCTATTTTAAAAAAATATCAAAGAGAATGGTATAATATTATTAGATATTTTTAATTAAAAATATATTTTCAAAATCAGATACAACCTTGTCTTAGAAATTATTTTCAAAATATGTTTTTTTCCAAATATATTCTAATGAATTTATTTTTTGTTTCTTAAAATTCAATATTTATATAACTTTTAGAGATTATTAAAAATTAATTTGAAATTATATTGATGGGAGAGTTAAAATTAAACAATGGATATTAAAAATATTCAAAATAATGATGAAATTATTTTATTTAGAGTAATTGTAAAAAATATATCTTTTAACATTTTAGCATAGATATAACTAAAATTAGTGACACTCTAATGACTACGACATTTAAACTAGATTTTGATGAATCATGAATAATAGTTGAATATATTTTTTATAGAGGTATGATTAGGACTTTATTATATTTAAATATTAATTGGTTTGAAATTAGTTTTAGTGTATGTATATGAGATCAATTTCAAGAAAATCATAGGGAATCACATTTTAATGATGATTAAATGATTTTCAAATACCATAAAAGTACAAACAAATTTGGATTCTTTTAATCTAGATTTTGTGATTTTGAAAAAGTTAGGTATTGAGCTGTAGATTTCGGTGGTTTTATGTTATATTGAAAAAAATAACATTTGTTACATGAAACCTTTTAGCTAATTCACTAGTATCATGGTGTGGTAAGGAGAAGAATTATATTTCATTATCTACTCAGGAAGCTAAATATATAGATTCATGGTGTTTTTGTACACAATGTATACTGATGAATCACACTATATTAGATTATATATATCAATTAAAACAAATTTCTATAAAATGTGACAATATAAGTGATATTAATATCTCCAAAAATCAGGTGTTACATTTATAGATACAGAATATCGGTATAAGATGTTTATTTTTGAGAAATATTTTTGAAATATTTGATATCACTCTTATTTTCATTGTAATAGAACATAATCTTGCAGATATATTCATAAATCAATAGAGTTTTGAGAGAATAAGTTATATCAAACATGAATTCGGGATGATCAATTATTCATGATCATTTATTTTTTATATTAACATTTTTTAATGATTATATACTCTAATTTACATGTATATATTAAATTTAGTAAATATTCAAGAAGTCCTATGATTTTAATAATTATATATGTTATAGTACACTTTTTTAATCTAAATATGGTTTAAAAAAGGTATGAGTTTTATTATTTTGAAAAACATATATTCCTTGAGGGAATAAACAATGTGGACTTGGATTCTATAAAGTGTTATATTCTATTAATTGGCTTATGTGGAACTTTATTTTATGAATCAGATTCCTTGGAATTTAAATTCCTAAACCTACTTCCATGGAATCTTATTCCTATTATATACATCCATAATCATTAATTATTTTTAGTCTAATTTTAATATTTAATTTCATTATATCATTTTAATTTACTTATTTGTTTATTAACCATAAATTATTTTAAAACATCCAATTTTGAATTTGAATTTGACTCATTAATATCCTTAAATCCCCACATGACTCATTAACTCTATCTTGCCTCACTTAACACTGAATATTTTCTCCTAGAATGTAACGCCCTGACCCCAATTACTTAGAGTCGGTGCATTATTACATAACATCGGCATGATCACAAGAAAGATCAAATCTTGAAAGACCGATTCGTTTGGTAGCCTTGGTAACACTAGATATATTAATAAAGTTTACATTCCATTATAAAATGAAAACTACAACAATATAGTCTCTATATTCCACACTCTTATCCCCTTATATTATCCCTGCAGGTCATTCATAAATTACTTCTTCACATCCTGGGAAAAATAAAACATAGAAAAGGGTTGAGCTCAAATTCCCAGTAACGTAACAATATAGCAGAAACTTTCATAAATAAGAATAAACATTTAAGGCAATGTATAACTAGAATAAAAGCCTTTTAATCTTGAGCTTAAACACAGTATTGAAAAAATAATATGAAATAATGCCATTTACTTATTCACATTGATATCCTACTAATCAAATAATCACATTCAATATCAATAACCACTTTCATAATGATGGAATGCATAATGCCAGACTATCATAACCACATAGCCAAGGCCTCATGCCAAGACTATGAATAAGATTTTTCTATGGCCTTGTTCCAAGACACTAGTTTGTCTCATTAGACCTACCGATTCATCGAGGAGCTATATCGGGCTCCACCCGTTACATAATAAGTCCAATTCATTCCTCATATGAACAGGTTTAAACATAACATAAACCTTCGTATTAAAACTAGAATAAAAAATGTCAATACTTTCTCCATAATCAATGAATGGTATAAAAATAACACATCCATAGTCAAAAAATCACAAAACATTCAATACAATATGGAAGATTTGTATCATAATAAATCAACTTCAAATAATCTTAAAATCAATCAAGGGATGTTGACATAGATGAAATCAAAACTATTTGAGAGAAATATCCCTTTTTTGAAATCATTTAAAAATTGCATAATTATAAAATAAAACATTTACATTGAAAATTTTCCTATAAGCTTGTAAGGGAAGCTTTGAAGATTTTATAACGGCGGAAAATAGCCGCACCCGCCGTATATGTTAAAAAAACATTCTTACCTTAATTCTGTCGAAAAGGTTAAAAAGGACCTTGTTTGGAAAAAAACTGAAATATTCCTTTATGAAGCACTTATAAAAGTCAACAAGGGTATAAATGACTTTAACCCATGTTCCAGTAAATAGTAAAAAATGTTTTGAAATACATTTTTAGGAAACATGGATGTGGATGATAAAGAAGTCCTGGTAGATAATCATGTATAAACAACCTCGGATAATGAAGAGATTGTGAAATAACCCTTACCTTGAACGTTTCATTGGTTGAGGGTAGGTTAACCTCCTATATAATGGTGAAATAATTATTACTAAATTATACAAGAATCATATTAATTAATATGATATCATATATGATCATTTAACATTGATTTGTTAATAATATCTTAGTATTATCGTTGTTTTGGGTGTTAACTTACTCGTTTTCTTTTATATGTTTTGTTACGTAAGACATTTTTGTCATGGATAGGTTGTATCTTATTCATATCCAAAATTATATGAAGTCCTTAAACATTATTTTTAAACCATAAAATGATAATTATACTTGAATGGATACGATGGAGAATGAATCTCATCGCATTCGTGGAGACGGTAGTCCGTACGTACGCACGAGCGACAATATCATTCTTTTGATATTAAAAAAATATATAATTGGATGGTATATCATATATACAGAATCACTATCATGTTATATTTATTATTTATGATAATTATAAATCATTATTATACCCATCCAAATAATAATATATTGAATAACAATTACACCACGACGTGGATACGGTAAGCCGTACGTACGCACGTATAGTGACATGTCATTCAAAAGATGGATAGAATACTGAATATGGTTGTATCATATTTATAATAATATTATAGTATATAGTATATACTGTATTCATTATTTTATAATGGGAATAAAAAATAAAGAAGAAGTTGAATAAGAAATGAACTTGAAAAGGGGTGGTGAAATGATTACCTCTTCTTCGGTTTCTTCCTTTTGATTTGATCAAAAGGGATCCTCAGGTTGGCTTTCTGATCAAAATAAGGCCTATAGGTTGCAGTGAGGGAAGTTTATAGAGTATTTGGGTAGGGTTTGGTAGATCCAAAAGGCTTTCAAGGTGTGAATTAATGACAATGGGGAGTGCCCTTTTATAAGAGGGGTGAGGGGCACCTTTGGAAAAGATAGAAATATTATTTAATAATAAACTCATATTTGGTTTCTAACGGAGAAAAAGTAGATTATTTAATGTTTTATGTGGGGATAGGTCGAAAAAAACTCATCCAATATAATTTAGATTGGTTTGGGTCATTATATTAACCTTATCATTCAGTTTTAACTCTTAGTTAATTAGTTTGACACTTACCATGTTACATTGTATTTTTATATTAAATAGTTAATAAACATACTATATACCGCCAAGAGATCCCAGAGTGGTCCATTAATGATTCCACCTATTATTATATAATTATCTTGGCTGAACCTTAGATTTTAGGAATTTAATATCAATTAATAATATAACATTTGTTTTAAAAACTCTTTTATGTCAATTTCGACACTATTCAATAATTGATTTTTTTAAAACTTATAACAGAATGATTACTTCAAAAAAAATTTATTAAATCAATCCTAATATGAAATATTATCCTATAAAAAAATTTAAATTCATAAAAAGTCTGAAAGTATATTTATTTGGGTATTTATAATATCAATTATTCAAATTTTTCATTAATTTAGTAATTACTACATCACCATTGTGTCATAATTAAATTACATTATATAATGTATAAAAATTATAAATAATATATAATTATGTAGTAAATATTTTTAAATTTCTAATGAATATTTATAGTCGAAAATCCATCATATATAACCCTATGTAAAAATTGTTTTTCTAAAAGATATATGCCTATGTCATTTTTGTATTTATTTTAACTTAATTAATATAAAGTGTCATTATCACTTACAAGTGGCTCCATGGGGTCTCAAAATCGACCCAAAGATGCCCATGGTCGGACATGTATCAACCAATAAGGTTAGGACATGTTTTAGGGTAATTTAGTATTATTATAATATTATTTTTTAACCCTTATTTACCGGATTTACCCTTAACCATGGTAAATAAAATATTTCCCGAAATAATTATTCAAAATGCCTAAAAATAAAAGTTACCTATTTACACAATATGAACACCCTGATTCCAAATATGGAATCCATTTTTCCAAATTCAAAACACAGAAGTGGCCGAAATTAATTTAAAATTAATTCCCGTTGTTAAAACAAAAAGCGTGTTTTTAAGAGATAATAACTATCAAAAGATTAACACTTGTTTATGTCTTTTTTAATTGTCAAATTATGTACAATGACCAACATTATATTAAATGGTAAAAATATATTCTAAATATTAATTAAAACCACTCAAATTCATAATCTATCAATATAAATTATTTCGATTAAAAAATTTGTTTTTAATTAAAATTTAGTAATTTTCACTATTCATCAAAATATAAATGTTATCTGAAAAGTTCCAAAATTTCACCCAAGGCTAAATTTGATATTCCGAATCCAAACTTTAAGTACATTTTGAAAGATAAAATTTATAAAATTTCAAAAAGTAGTTATTACTATTCATAACGGCTAGTTTGATTGGTTGTGGTTTGTTTGAACTCGATGTTGCGTACAACACACGCTATTTCATTATTCAAAGAGAAGCGTACCATAGAAGATGGGGTGTTACATTCTCCCCTCCTTTAAATAATTTCACCCTTAAAATTTCTAGAATACTACCGCATTAGATGACTCAGTTGGTTCTTCATCATAAGTTCATTGGGATCCCACGTTGCCATTTCCATTTTATGGTTTCTCCACAAAACTTTTACTAGACGCGTCGTCCGGTTTCTCAGTACTTGTTCTCTGGTATCAAGAATACTGACGGGCTCTTCACAATAAGACAGATCGGGTTCCAGTTATAATTCCTCATAGTTGAGTACATATGTTGGGTCAAGCATGTATTTCCTCAACAGAGATACGTGGAACACATCGTGAACTTTGGAGAGACTTGGCAGCATTGCCAATCGGTAAGATACAACCCCAATTCTTTCTAGAATTTCGAAAGGTCCGATGTACCTGGGACTCAATTTAACTTTCTTACCAAAATGCATGACTCCCTTCCATGGAGATACCTTTAGGAAAACATGATCACTGACTTGAAATTCCAAATCCTTCCTTCGATTATCGGTATAGCTCTTCTACCTACTTTGAGCTGCTTTGATGTGATTTTGGATTACCATCACCATTTCCATTGTTTCCTCCACCAGTTCTGGACCTACAAGTTTTCTTTCACCAACGTCATCCCAACAGGTTGGTGTGAGACATCTCTTCCCATATAACGCCTCATATGGTTCCATCGGAATACTCTAATGGAAGCTATTGTTATAGGAAAATTATACCAAAGGTAAATATTGATCCCACATACCCTGAATGTAAAGTGATAAAGATCTCAACATGTCTTCTAAGTCTTGAATAGTCCGTTCTAATTGTCCGTATGTCTGAGGGTGGTAGGCAGTGCTCAAATGAAGTTTTGTATCTACGGATTTCTAAAGACTCTTCCAGAATCATGAAGTAAAACAGGGATCACGATCAGAAACAATTGATAGGGGTACTCCATGAAGTATCTCAAATTAATTAATATATAGTCTTGCTAGACGTTCCAGTGGTAGATCTTCTCTTATAGAAAGAAAATGTTCTTACTTGGTAAAACGATCAACAATTTCCCATATTGCATCATTCCTTCTAGGATTATTTGGTAGCCCCATGACAAATTCCATCGTAATATTGTCTCATTTCCATTCCGGTATGGGAAGAGGTTGCATGACTCCTCTAGGTTGTTTCCTTCCAGCTTTCACTTGTTGACAAACCATACATCTTGACACAAAATCAGAAATATCCCTCTTCATGTTATCCCACCAAAAATGTTCCTTCAAATATCTATACATTTTGGTTCTCCCATGGAGTATAGAGTAATTGGAACTATGATCATCCTCGATCAATTCACTTTTATGATCAGGTATATCATGAACACAAATCCTCTTCCCAAATTTCAAAATTCCATCTTCATACACAAAGCCTCTCAATCTCCCATCATTCATAGCCTTAATCTTCTTTTTAAATTCTTCATCATCGGTCTGAGAACTCTTAATCATTTCTAGTAAAGATGGTTTGGCAACCATTTGAAAATGAATTGATGTTTCACCTTCCTTGGTTATTACTATGTCCATCTTCACTAGATCCATGAAAATTAGATCTCTTTCAGTTCTCATATTGTTCGAAACTCCATGATATTTTATGCTCAAAGCATCTTCCACCTTGTTTGCTTTCCCCAGGTGGTAGTGTATCATATAATCATAATCCTTGAGTAATTCAAGCCATCTCCTTTGACTCATGTTGAGTTCTTTTTGTGAGAAAATATACTTCAAACTCTTGTGATCAGTATAAATCTCACAATTTTCACCATATAGGTAGTGCCTCCATATCTTCAAAGAAAAGATCACAACTGCTAACTCGAGATCATGAGTAGGATAGTTTTTCTCATGAATATTTAACTGTCGTGATGCATAGGCAATAACCCTATCATTCTGCATAAGGACACAACCAAGTCCTTTCTTCGATGCATCGCTATAAATAACGAACCCATCATTCCGCGATGGTAGAGTCAATATAAAAGAATTGACTAATATTCTCTTAAGTTCTTCGAAACATTCATCACACTCTTTTGTCCAAACAAATTTAACCCCTTTATGTGTGAGCTTTGTTAATGGGTTAGCCAACAGGGAAAAATTATGGACGAAACGTCGATAATAACCTGCTAAACCAATAAAACAGCGTACCTCGGTTATACTCGTAGGTGATGGACATTCTTGGATTGCCTTGGTATTAGAAGGATCAATAGAGATTCCATCTTTAGAGACAATATGGACAAGGAAATAAATCTCTTGAATACAGAATTCACACTTGCTAAACTTCCCATATAATTCATGTCCTCTCAGAGTCTTCAGGTTAATGCGAAAGTGATTTTCATGATCTTCGTAGATTTTGGAGTATACCAAGATATCATCAATATATACCACCATAAATTCATCGAGATGTTCTTTGAAAACTCTATTCATCAGATCCATGAATACAAACAGTGAATTTTTCAATCCAAAAGGCATTAATGTAAACTCGTAATGCTCGTACCTGGTTCGAAATGCTGTCTTCAGAATGTCTTCCTTCTCCACACACAACTGATGGTATCCAGATCTAAGGTCAATCATTGAAAAGTATTGAGCTCCATGCAGTTGGTCAAATAAATCATCAATGAGATGTAGGGGATACTTGTTCTTTATTGTTATATCATTGATCTCCTTGTAGTCGATACATAACCTCACAGATCTATATTTCTTTTTAACAAAAAGAACAGGGGATCCCCATTGAGAAACACTAGGGAGAATAAATCCCTTATTACTTAATTCCTCTAGTTTTTTCATTAGTTCAACTAATTCTATAGTTTCCATTCTTTAAGGGGTCTTCGATATAGGCCTGGATCCAGAAATTAAATCAATGGAAAACTAAACTTCTCCTTCGGGAGGATTTCCAGGTAAATCGTCCGAAAACACATCTACATATTCTTTCACAATAGGTACATCCTCTATTTGAACATTCCTTTCCTCACCCATAGTCATTTCATTCTCTTCCTCCCCAATAATTGAATTTAGTTGAGCTACTGGGGGTGGATCTAGATAAGAATTAGGTGGTGATGATTGATCTCTAAAGATAAGGTTTTCCTTGTCATCATCATCAAGAATCGTAACCTCTTTCATCTTACAATAAATCTTCGCATCATAGTCTGAAATCCAATCCATACCGAGGATTATATCAAAATCAATCATAATTATGACGATGAGATCAGAAGATAAAGAAAATTTATGTGCTATAATGGGGACTGATTCACAAAACTTTGTTGCAATGATACTTCCCTTAGGAGTTTTTACTGACAACTCCCTTGTTAAATCAAATTGGAAATATCTAATTTTCTTAGCAAACTGGGAAGATATGAAACATTGCGATGATCCAGAATCAAATAATTCATTTTCTAAACTTGAGGAAACCATTAAATTACCTACCACCACGTCTTTCAGAGCTTCTACCTCAGCAGTAGTGATAGCATAAGCTTAGCCTTGATCCATTGGCATTTTCTGAGGTATATTCCCATGACTCTTAGGACATTCATTTTCATAATGTCCCATCTCCCTGCAATTGTAGCACAGAACATTGGTAGCTTTATTCTTCCCTTTGCAATCACGAGCTTGGTAGACTTTTTCACCACACTTGTAACAGACACCCATTCCCTTCAAGCAAGTACAGAGGTGTTTCTTCCCACATTTACCACAGGATGGATATTAAACCTTTCCCTTCTACCCCTTATTTCCATTCCCAGATTGATGAGCAGATCTCTTCTTCTCTTGATTTGCTTTAAAGTTATAAGACTTAGATAATTCCTTTTTGGTCTTGATAGCACATGAGACAATGTCTTCGTTCGACGAGAAGGATTGTGAGACTAATGCTCGACGGATAAAAGGATTTAACCCATCAAAGAAATGATCAATATTAATTCTTGGGTTACGTATATAATCTCTAGAATACCTTGCTAACCTTTTAAATTTAGCCTCATACTTTGTGACATTATCATCCTCCTTTTATCTCAGACTCATAAATTGCCTTTCCATATCTGCTCGATGGTCGCGAGGAAATAATTTTTCTAAAAATAGATCATTAAACACACTCCATTACATATTTGATACTTCATCATATTCCTTCATGTTTTTAATCAGTGACCACCATTTATCAGCATCTCCAGTGAGGCGGTAAACTGCAATGATAACTTTTTCCCTTTCACTACTCCCCAAAGCCTGAAATATTTTCTATAGGGAATTTATCCATTGCTTAGCTACTAAGGGATTTGTACTCCCATTGAACATTGGTGGTTGTTTCCCCATGAAGCGATCTAACATTGATCCTCCACGCTACAGATCAGGGTGCTCCATATGGGTAAGGTTATTATTCATAACCTGAGTGAGTTGTCCCAGTATGGTGATTAGCTAATCGGAACCAGTTGCATCACTAGCTCCACTACAATTATCTTGAAAAAGAGGGAAATCCCTAAATGGAGGGCGGTCATTGATACGATTTCCATTTATTCCACTAGGCGCCATTTCTAAACAAATGGCATAAACTAGATTAGTTTATGAATCAAAATACATAATTCTATACTTATAAAACACTTAACATAAATCGAACAATTTATGGATATAATCCATAATCATAAAAACGTATTCTTTGAGGAAGTATATACTCATAAAACCTTCATAATGATTTTTAAATAAAATGAGATTTATCCTAAGAATATCCTCCGGGAGTGTCGTAACCAAGAGTGCAGCGAGGCCCGTTGTCGTGCAACAGTTCCCGTTTGAGTCCAGCTTAAAGCGGTGTTTTCGGGTTTTACCCCTAGGTACATATGTGCCAGAGCCGCCTCTACCTACTCGTATCTAGACAGGGATGTATTGCTCAGAAAACACACAAAATATCTACAATACCAAAATTCTAGGAAGTTCTTATATACTAATCATCAATGTCCATATTAGGTCTATGTGCTCTAATCATATTTTATCTAAAACTAGCATCCAAGGATTGTACTAAACTTTCTCTGATACCAACTGTAACGCCCCGACCCCAGTTACTCAGAGTCGGTGCATTATTACATAACATTGGCATGATCACAAGTCATATCAAATCTCGAAAGACATATTCATTTAGTAGCCTTGGTAACACTAGATATATTAATAAATATTACATTACATCATTAAATGAAAACTACATCAATATAGTCACCATATTGCACACTCTTATCCCCTAATATTGTCCCTGCAGGTCATTCATAAATTAATTCTTCACATCTTGGAAAAAATAAAACATAGAAAAGGGGTGACCTCAAATTCCCAGTAAGGATAACAATATAGCAGAAACATTCATAAATAAGAATAAACATTTAAGGCAATGTATAAATAAAAAAAATCCTTTTAATATTGAGCTTAAACATTGTATGGCAAAAATAAAATGAAATAATTCCATTTACTTATTCAAATGGATATTCTACTAATCGAATAATCACATGCAATATCAATAACCACTTTCATAATGATGGAATGCATAATGCCAGACTATCATAACCACATAGCCAAGGCCTCATGCCAAGACTACAAATAAGAATTTAAAAAGGCCTTGTGCCAAGACACTAGTTTGTCTCATGAAACCTACCGATGCATTGAGGAGCTATAGCAGGCTCCAACCATCACATAATAAGTCCAATGCATTCCTCATATGAACATGTTTAAACATAACATAAACATTCGTATTAAAACTAGAATACAAAAGGTCAATACTTTCTCAATAAACCATGAATGTTATAAAAATAACACATCCACAGTCAAACAAATCACAAAACCTTCAATACAATATGGAAGTTTTGTATCATAATAAATCAACTTCAAATAATCTTAAAATCCATCAAAGGATGTTGACATAGATGAAATCAAAATTATTTGAGAGAAATATCCCTTTTTTGAAATCATTTAAAAGTCACATAATTATAAAATAAAACATTTACTTTGAAAATTCTCTTATAATCTTGTAAGGGAATCTTTGAAAATTTATAAATGAGGAAAATATCTTCACCTGCCGTATAAGTTAAAAAAAACATTCTGACCTTAATTTTATCGAAAAGGTTAAAAAGGACCTTGTTTGGAAAACTGCAGAAAGATTCCTTTATAAAAAACATATAAAAGTCAACAAGGGTATAAATGACTTCAAACCATGTTCTAGTAAATAGTAAAAAAATGTTTTGAAATACATTTTTAAGAAACATGGATGTGGATGATAAATAAGTCCCAGTAGATAATCACGTATAAACAACCTCGGATAATGAAGATATTGTGAAATAACCCTTACCTTGTATTTTTCCTTGGTTGAGGCTAGGTTAACATCATTTATAATGGTGAAATAATTGAAATTAAATTATACAGGAATCATATACATTAATATGATATCATATATGATCTTTTAACATTGATTTGTTAATAATATCTTAGTATTATCGTTGTTTCAGGTGTTAACCTACTCGTTTTCTGTCATATGTTTTGTTATGTAAGCCATTTTTTTCATGGATAGGTTGTATCTTATTCATATAAAGAATGATATCATGTCCTTAAACACTATTTCTAAATCATCAAATGATAATTATACTTGAATGGATACGATGGAGAATTAATCTCATCGCATTCGTGGAGACGATAGTTCGTACGTACGCACGAGCGACAATATCATTCTTTTGATATTAAAATAATATATAATTGGATGTTATATAATATATACAGAATCATTATCATGTTATATTTATTATTTAAAAGAATTATAAATCATTATAATACCCATCCAAATAATAATATATTGAATAACAATTACACCACGACGTGGAGACGGAAAGCCGTACGTACGCACGTACGGTGACATGTCATTCAAAAGATGGATAGAAAAATGAATATGGTTATACCATATTTATAATAATATTACAGTATATAAGAGATAATGGATTCATTATTTTAGAATTGTAATAACAAAGAAAGAAGAAGTTGAAGAAGAAACGAGCTTGAAAAGCGGTGGTGAAATCATTACCTCTTCTTCGGGTTCTTCCTTTTGATTTGATCAAAATGGATCCTAATATTGGATTTCTGATCAAAATAAGGACTCTAGGTTGTATTGAGGTATGTTGAAAGAGTATTTGGGTAGGTTTTGGCAAAAAAATGATTTTAAGGTGTGAATTAATGATAATGGGCAGTACCCTTTTATAAGAGGGGTGAGAGGAACCTTTGGAAAAGCTAGAAATATTATTTTATAATAAATTCATATTTGGTTTCTAATGGCAAAAAAGTGGATTATTTAAAGGTTAATGTAAGGATATGTCTAAAACCTCTCAACCAATAGAATTTAGACTGGTTTGGGTCATTATATTAACCTTATTATTTAGTTTTAACTCTTAGTTAATTCATTTGAAACTTACCATGTGACTTTTTTTTATATTATATTGTTAATAATCATAATATATAACTCCAAGCGACCCCAAAGTGGTCCATTAATGGCATAAAGATCATGATATAAGTCTCTTGGCCGAACCTTATATTTTTAGGAATTTAATATCAATTAATAATATTATATTTTTCTTGAAAACTATTTTATGTCAATTTTTACACTATTCAACAATTGATTTTTGTAAATATAATAACAGAATTATTACTTAAAAAAGTTAATTAAATCAATCCTAAAATATCATGTTATCCTAGAAAATTAGTTTAATTCCAAAAAGTCTAAAATTATATTTATTTCGGTATTTATAATATCAATTATTCTAATTTTTCATTAATTTAGTAATTACTGCATCACCATTGTGTCATAATTAAATTATATTATATAATGTATGAAAATTATAAATAAAATATAATTATGTATGAAAGCTTATTACCTTTCGAATTTATATTTATAGTCTAAAATCCAACATATATAACCCTATGTAAAAATTGTTTTTTTAAAAGATATATGCTTATGTAATTTTTTTATATATTTTAACTTAATTAATATAAAGTGTCATTATCACTTACATGTAGCTCCATGGGGTCCAAAAATCGACCACAATATGACCATGGTCGGACATTTATCAACCAATAAGGTTAGGACACGTTTTAGGTTAATTTTATATTGTTATAATATTATTTTTTAACCTTTATTTACCGGATTTACCCTTAACCATGGTAAATAAGATATTTACCGAAGTAATTATTAAAATTGCCTAAAAATAAAAGTTACGTATTTAAAAAATAGTAATATTCTGATTCTAAATATGGAATCCATTTTTCAAAATTCAAAACACAGAATTGGAAGAAATTAATTTAAAATTAATTTCCGCTGTTAAAACAAAAAGCGTGTTTTTAAGAGATAATAACTATCAAAAGATTGACACTTGTTTATATCTGGTTTAATTGTCAAATTACTTAAAATGAATTTTTTTTATTAAATGGTAAAAATATATTCTAAATATAGTTTAAAACCACTCAAATTCATAATCTATCAATATAAATTTTTTCGATTAAAAAATTGTTTTTAATTCAATTTAGTAATTTTCACTATTCATCAAAATATAAATGTTATCCAAAAAGTTCCAAAATTTCACCCTAGGATAAATTCAGTATTCCAAATCCATAAATGAAGTCCATTTTGAGGGATAAAATTTATAAAATTTCAAAAAGTAGGTATTACTATTCATAACAGCTAGTTTGATTGGTTGTGGTGTGTTAGAACTCGATGTTGCATACAACACACGCTATCGCATTATTCAAAGAGCAGCGTACCGTAGAAGCTTGGGGTGTTACATATAATCTAAAACCTATAATATAATGGTTTAAATGAAGAAATTTTTTATCTATTCTTTACTAAAATAATATCAAACTAAAAATAAGACAAGAGCTGGCTAACACACTTCCATTAATCCATGACATCTACATCTATAAAATCACTATGTGCTACTGGAGAATTAGATTTATTCTCAGTATTTTTTCTCTATTAGGTATCTAGTTTGAAACATAGTTCATGAATAGTTATGGACTGAGTGGTTCATCATAAATGATCTACCTTTTCATCCATTTTTATAAAAATATTTATATTTACATACTAACTTCGAGACGAGTGAAAAGAAATATTTTAAGTGGAAATTTATAAATAGAGATAATATTTTATTTTCCTTAAAATAGTGGTAAAAGTATTAATTATTCCTCATGAAGGATAATATGAATATTGACTAACCTATCATCTAATTTTTGATTCAGTATTTTAAAATTAATAACATCTTGAGGGGCTTGTTGGTTATGGAAACCCAAGGAGGTCAAATGTTGTTGAACATCATGCTTAATGTTGGATGAAACAAAAGTTTATACATCGACTAATCTATCACAAAAAATGGGTACATTGGTATATTAAGACATTAATATATGTTTTTACTCATTATCATAAATAATATATTTAATTAGAGCATGGTAATATATGTAATCAATAATTTTTATGAGTTGTGTAAGTCAAATTCTATGTTCAATTCCTTACATTAACCTATATTTGTCTATACACTGTTGGATTGTAAGAATCTTATTCTAGGGAGGGTAATTATACCTCATCTGGATGTATTTTTTGATTCATTCATCTTGAAAGAGGATTAAATAAAACATGAATCCCTATAATAATTTATAGGTTACAAATAATGAGAAAGAATATGAAAAATATTACATTGTTAAAAACCTAAAGTTCTTAAAAATAAAACATACCCTGGATTTGAATAATTTTTCTTAATATTATATTGAGAATTAATTAGTTTCAAATAGTGAAGATAATCTAGTAGTATTTGATGAATAGGTCATGAGAACCAATAAAAGTGAATGGAAGAATGATGATGATTCAAATACATAATCCTAAAGGGACTATGGAGCTGGAAAGAGTCATTAAAATTATGTTTCAATGAAAATAACATGAGAAGATAGTATATATTTTATACTAATATACTCCCCAATGACTCTCCCATATTATTATGTAGTCAAATGTTATGATGAGTTTGTTGACTCTGATATTTCTCTTGTTCATTTTTGTGAGGAATCATATTTTGAGTTATATAATGATGATTCTTAATAATTAATTTCTCAATCTATTGAGTCATTTTCAATAGATTTTTATGACAAATCTATGAGTCCTGACATTGGTTCAAATCCAAGAACTATAGTAGGGAGAGTATCCATTAAGGGGTTGAAATATCCAAGATCTTTTATTAATGATATTGTCTATTTCGACTATAAGCTAAATGATAATGGGGATGATGATCATACTAATGGAGGAAGTACTCCTAGAATAGATTAATTTTATATTTATCCTTTAATAAATGTCAATTTTTTTATTATATTGGTGTGTAAATAATTATAGATAAACCACATTTCAGTTCTTTTTTCCATAGAGAAGAACCGTAGAAAAAACTGTTGAACAAGGAGAGGTTTAGCAGAAATTGTTTTTTTGTAGTGGTTGCTTGTGAATCCTCTTTATGAATGGACACATCAATTCAAATTATTTATCTATATACACCCTCTTCCAATATTACCTGAAAGAATATGAATTTATTTAATTTTTTTAATGAAACTATAGATACCCTATTTTGGATTTTGTTAGTAGTCCTGAATCATCCAAGATGGAAGGTATTTCAATGCATGTGTCTTATATTTTTCATCATATTCATCCAATATTTCTAAACAGAGTTAGTCATATAGAATGAGAAAATGAATTTTTTTTGTATAATAGAGTTATTAACAGATATTTAGAGGACATAAGATTGAGATTATCTCAAAGGAATCGTAAGATGTATATCCATGTATCATATCTTCTTTTCTCATCCAAAATAATCCAAAGCTATTTATGATCCTATTTCCTTTTAATTATTTGATGATTCTACTATGAGATATATTTTGAAATATGATACTAATTTTTTTAATGATTATTCAAAAAACACAAGAAATGGTAATATATTGTTTTCAAAACCTTGTTTCTAAGATAGTTGAGCTATCCAAAATAGATGTCAAGGGAGTGCTAAAGGAATATTAGTTTATAAAAAGTTCTATTGATTATTAATTGAGATTAATTTTAACTAAATCCAATTTAGGGAAAATGTTTTGATCATTATCTAATTTCCAAAAAATTACTTCTCTAACTCAAGATTTAAAATATCCTGTAGATATGTTAATGGTGTTCTTTCCCTTATTACTATACCCCAACCTTAATCTACAGTCTGTACATGGAAAATTAACCCTTTGATCTAAATATCCCTAGTAAAGATGAGTATTGTTATGTTTCATGATAGAATATCTAATAGGGATATTTATTTATTATTTAATGAATGCATTGATTTAATTATCAATGATTTCTCATTATTCTGATCTACATTATATGCTATTTTATTTTAATTTTTATTATTAACATTTTTATAATTCTAAAAGGGGGAAAACAATGATTTTACGTTATCTATTTAATCTATTTAATTTTTTTTTCTATTCTGATAAATAAATCATCTAATTATAAGCAATAATTTTTTTTAATATTAAACAATTTTTTAATAATTTCCATAGAATGACTTAAGATAATAAAAAATGGAGAGATTATTTGGTTAGTCAAACAACTCCTTAGTCAATGATCCCAAATGAAGATTATTTTATTACTAATGAATTTTATAAAATTAGATGGAAAATTTTATGCCAAGAAAATTTATGAAATTATGCTTTGTATATAATTAAATTTCATACAACCAATTTTATTCTATATGAGTCCTACACCATTATTGATTTAATGATTAATGAAACAATGAGTAAGGTATTTCCATAAATTAAAAACCATAATAAAAAACAAGAATTCTTTTGGAAAGGCATCAATTTTGAATGGCATCCATCGTTTAGCTTTTGTAAAGATAATCTAAATTTTTTCAATGTGTTGTAATTTTCATGTGTTGGATGTCTATCGAATATTTTCTATATTGTAAGATATTTTAATAAATCCAAGAGACCTCATGAAGTCTCAATTGAAAATTCATGAAAAAATAAAAAAAATCAATATATGAATCAACCATAAGTTGATGTCCAGTGACTATGCATATTAACTGATCTTTTGAGGGAAGGATTTAATATTCCATGTGAAGAAATATAAATATTCCCAAGAAATGTGATTATTATTATGAATCTATGTAATGAATATAATTTATTTATGTAATAGGTGACTGTTGGAAGGAATGATCATCAATGTGAAGTGACTAGACCTTAAATGCTAAGGAAATATCAACCATAAGGATGAATCAAATAATCCATGAAAATTTTGGATAATTATATGTAAAAGTATCAATCTTCGATGACTTTATTAATTAATATTCCATGCCACATATTTTGTAATATCATAAAACCATGTTTCTAATCTTCCATAAGATAATTCCTTTCATGTCTAAGTATGGACCTTCTTCTACTTTGTCTATCTAAGAATAAAATTTTATTTATCTCAGTAGGATGTTTAAGAACATTAAATATAGGGCATAACATTTATGATTTTTATAAGGGATGATTATTATGAGGAATTAACATTTATTACTACTAAATGGATAACTGGTTAGTAATTTTGTTTAAATCATAGGAAAAAATCAAACACAATATAAGGGACTAGTGTGTGTAACATTTAAGGACACTAAATTATTTTATTATCTACATGATACTCTATTTTCAGTTCTTGACTTCCACATATCTATAATATCATTTAAGGATAATTTAATCTTCTTTTGGGGATATATTTAAATAAAATTGATCAACCCAATATGATAAGATATTTGGATACATAAAAACTATCTTTATACTCTTAACACTATCTCTTTTTTCAATACATTTGAGTTATGCATGTTTTGGTTAGTTATTTACTAAGTAAAAATATTATAATGTAAATGAGATTAAATTGGTGCTCTTTATTCATTTAAAATATTTTACCCCATGAATAATAGTGTAAGATGATATTTCTATCCTAGAATATGCTATATGTAGTAGTTACATGTAAAACCAAATCTAGGTTGTTAACCTATTAATTTTTATAATAAACATGATTAGAAGTGGGTTACTATTAAGTGGATTGGACTTGGCATAGAAATGGAATTGAAACAATTTTATTAGAATCGATTGGGTTTTATTTTATTTTTTACACAATATAAACATATTCTTTCATTTAATACTACATAATACAATAATAAGTTTTTATCAAATATCATAAAATTTTGTTTTTAAAATTAATTATCAATTATTAACATATATAAATGATATATATACTATATTTTTAGTGATTAAAATTATTTATAATGTAAGAGTGTGTTAAAATTATTTTAAATGGTTTCTGATCTTTCACTTGAGAATGCATTTAAAAATACCAAATTTTATAAACTAGAAATAATAGAAGACAAGGATATTTTAAATTATTGTATAATAATTAAAATTTATTTACAATAGTATTATTATTGGATGCTCAATTAACCCCCTCTTGAGTACTCCAATTCAACAAATAATGTGGCTAATTAAAATTCTCAATCCAATGTGCCAATCATGAACCCCATAGACCATGACACACTCACTCCATTAAGGACTTTGAGATATTTGTTTCTGTACTACAGAAAATCCAAAGAACCTACACTAGAGTTTTATCACAAACAACATCTAAAAAAACATTCCAGATCATCACATAATGGAAACCCTCCCTAACACACCACATCTTTACCCATGGGATTTATCCCATTCATATCACAAACCAAAACCCTAATCCACCCTTTAGAGGGTATTCACAACCATGTGTGAGATGTATGGCCATCTCACAAATCCTTTTTGGGCTCATGATTCTCATTATTAAAACACTATTCCCAAAAATCCATACTATTATTTTCACCACTCATCCTAGGCCCATGATTTATCTTATTCCCCACTAAACCCAATCATACTACTATCTCTATTAGTGGAGTAGTTTCTAAGAATCTCCAAATTTCATAATATAGAATAAATATCATTATATAAGCCTAATATATAATAATCTTCCTAATACTCAACTTAGGTAACTCATGGTCCCAATCAATTTTTATAAAACATAAATGGCCAAGAAAACATGGAAGATTATGAATCAAAATGCATATTGTTCAGTATTATAGGGACCATGTACCTTGATACTGAGGTTATCCCCTGTATCCTCATTTATCCATTCATTATCAATGTATATTCTAGCTCTCAAGATCCTATCACATGATATGACACTGAAATAATTAATTATAAAATATTAAAATGAATTTTTCAATTTAATCCAGCAATTTTTAATCATTCATAACTTAGAGGGAACTAAAAAATGATTATATCATGACCTAAAATACATGCATGGTCAATGGTGAACCCACAACACAACTATGAGACAAATCACTATAATTAGATAAAATATCAATTCTTAATTTCTTCATATTTAATCCAAACCCCAAAATATATATGACAGACAAAATACCTAACAATAAATGAAGAATTATAGTATAAAAATATCTATAAGTTATCCCCTCTATAATAATCACAAAAATGTTCATTCAAGTAAGAATATTCCACTATTCTCTAGTAGAATCTCTACTCAAAACATATCTTATAAATACCACTAAATTAGTATAAACAAGAAAGAATCATAATATAGAAAATTTTATACATGGAATTTCTAAGGAAAATGAATATGATTGACCCATTTAAAGTGGTTAATATATTTAAGAAGAAGAAGAAATGGATCTAAATAAATAGAATTTCATATGACCCCATTACTTTATATACTAAGAGAGGTCCTGACATAGAGAATATAAATATCTACTTATTAAAAAACTAGCATGGAGGCCCACTACATCATGAAATATGCGGATTATCATAAAAAATCCCTTATCTAAAGTTGCACTTCTATTTGTCATACTAGTTAATGGTGTAATTAATATCCCCTAGACATTCCCGTAATGTGTGTAAGAAAGAACTATTTCACAAATTCTTTCAAAATTTTAAAAACCTTATAACCTAAATTCACCCACTATGCTGTGGAAAAAAATCTCAACGATTAAATCATCATTCTGGGAAATATGATGAAAATACCTTGAACAACATCATATAATAACATCCCCTGGATAAAAATTAATGAATCTATGTTAGATTCTATCTCAACACAACCCTTTGGGTCATGGTATGATACATCCCAAACTCTATAATTTTAATTTCAAATAAATTGCATGAGGAGTGATCCCCTTATTTCATGGAATAACCCAATTCATTCCTTCATATATTATTCTGAAAAAACAAATATCATTCAAAACACCCTTTTGTTGTAGCATGATATATCACCTAAAATGTACTTTTACAGTATGGTCACCTTGATGCTACTAAAAAAATTACCAGATCACCTAAGATAGATCCACAACATTCAAACACATACAAAACCAGAACTTGAAGATATTACAACCCTCAAAATAATATTCCAAATCCCAATTCTCTTTACACCACTTATTTGGGATTCAAAAAATTTAATTCACTATGTATTTGAAAACTGGTACTGATATAGAACATTAAACATACCATTAAGACATCAGATCATCATGGACAATTCTAACTACATCATTTCTATGCATAACATTATGAACAAATATGATTCCATTATGTTAACTAAGAATAATCTCATTAAATATATATATATTGATCAAATGATTTAGAGAAAAATATAATTTTAGACACACCCATCAAATCATATAATGTTGAAAATCATGTGTTACATATAAAAATAAACATTAATCAAGCATAAATATGAAATAAACCCTTGATGAAAGAACGTGTTCAAAATAATTTTCCTATAGAATACATTGAATAATAAAAAAGAAGATGAAAAAAATAAAAATTGAATACATTATTTTGTATTTCCATAAAAAAAATTAAGGAAAAAATGTATATAACATGAAGTGAAGAATAAAACATGTAAAAAAAATCAATTATATATTTTGAAAATAAATCTTTTTTCCAAATCATTGAGGTAGCTAAGAATTCATTCCAGAAAAGAAATACCAGAAGATCCCTAGAATAAAGAAATGTAAAATTAAATAATTTTTTTTAAAGGGATTAAAATTAAATTATTGAAAAATATTTTGTAAAATATATGAAAAGAGAGAGTATAAACCCAAATTAAAATGAGAGAGTTTGAGAGTCCCCTAACCTTATGTCCCATTTTTTGTCACATTTATACAACCTGTATAACCAAATTGTGTTCATGAAAACGTTAATCTAGATGTATATTAAATTAATAAATGTTATTATATATGAATTAGAACCATCATAAATTATTTATTGACTTTTTATTAAGATAAATGAGGTACAAATATTCTTGTTTTAGTTTTTATCATTATCATTTTAATATATAAATTTTCTTCATTTTTATTCATTAATTAGTTAAATTTCATCTATGAACATAAAAATATATTAAAATTCACAAATAATCATTATATATAGGATATAATAACAATTTATAAGGGATGTGATACATAAATAATTGTTAATATGCTCATAAGCAGTTAAACCAACCACTAATGCAAAATATTAAAAGGGAGTGAGGGATAATGTAAATATACATATATTGTAAATAAAAATTTTCAAGTATAATACTATCATTAGTATCTTATTAATATAATAATTAGTATATTTTTGAGTATTTCATTCAATAGAGAAGTGATAATAGAATAATAGAATATGGAAAAATGGAAAGAAGGGAAAACCACTAACTGTGTGTTGGTCATGGATTTCATATAATATTGTAGAAAGGGTAATTGTATCCATAAGTTCCATGTAATACCCCATGATTGAACGATTGGGTAAATCCCCAAGGTAATTATAACCATTGAGTTTCATTGAAGGGTCTATTGTTGTTTCGAGATTTGGAATTGAGTTATAATATTTGAAACCCCTAAAAATTGGTATTTTGCAAATGGAATGGGGTTTGAGAGATGAATCAAGAGATCATAAGAGATACACATGGTTATGGAGTGGTTGTTGTATCCAAGGAACACCATGGATATTTTGGTTGTGTGTAGAAGGAATAGAAGCTACCTCTAGTGTCCATCGGCAAGTCGACGATGTCTACTGACTCCCGAATGACCTCCACCAGCACCCCGATGGCCTCCACGTTCTCCCATGATGCCTCAATTATCCCCCTAGTGGCCTTTAAAGGGGTGTAAAATTAAATCCCCATCCACTCAAGTCACTAAAGGGGTTATCTCCCTATCCCCCATTTTGTTTCCATCATGATGCCAGAGAATTCCTCCCCTTTCCTCCCATGTTTCATTATTTAGGATGTGACCCTTGGGTGATTTTAGTGATGACCAAATGTATGAGATCGTCTCCCTCCACCCATATATTTTCCATTATTTCTTTATAGTTACAAAATTATTTTGATTTAGTTCAAAAATAGAGATTTAATTAGATAATGTTGACATCACCTGTTTTCAATTAGGATTTCATGCTACATAAGAAGATGATACCTCGAAATGATGTCTACCTAACACTGCATGTGATCTTATTAAAGGTACACCACGTAATTTTTTTTATGTTTTCTCATTAAATTTATTTGAATTAATTATGGATATTGTTCTTATGCTTAGTTATTTTCCTAGGAATTGTGTAGGGAGACCTTTAAGAACCACACATGGTAAAATAGACTTTATTCTGGTTGGATTTGATGTCCTGGTAATGTTTCACCAAATATGCATAAGTTATTTTGAGTTTAGTTAATTAATTATAAATGTTATCAGTAATTAATTATCAATGATTTTATTTACTATAGATATTTAATTATTGAGACAAACCTTATTGATAATGGATGTGAATGTATGGTCATTTACATCTATTTTTTCCCCATGGAGATTAATGTGAAAAGATTCAACAAGGTAGGTGGTCCTTAAATATATTCCATTTAGAATTACGATTTCTATTAAATGCATGTGATATGTATGAACCCACTGCATTAGGTGGTTGTCCTATAGTAAATTTTGTATGTTTTAAAATAAATATTAGAGCCTATGGATTGATTTCACAAGGGGTCTAGGGCCTTGATTAACCCCTATATACAGGCTATAAATCTCAGCCGTAGATAAAGAGTAATTTATATTAGTTATTGTGAATCAAAATATAGACACCCCTTGAGTTGAGTGGTTTAATTTAATTGAAATTAATAATATTTAGTATCCCTAGTGTAAATTATTCATGTGACCTCTTGGTAAAGAAGGGTGTGGACATGGGATGCATGGATAAGCTATTGGATATGAGAGATACCCAAGATTCAATATAATCATTGAGATGACTATAGGGGAATGTTAATTCTCTAGTTGGTTGTATAACTTGATTCATAAGACCCTAAAAGACTGGTGTATATGTCGTGTTATTGGGTTGACCTAGGATTCCTATGAATGTGGATGAATATATGGCTATATACCTAGTGTGAATTTCCGAGGAGGATAGATAGTCCTTACTGAGACTTAGATGATCATTTGGGTTCCACTACAAATTGTGTCCCTAGTGATAGTTTGGAAACAATATAATATAGATATGGTACTGGGTGTCACCATAGAATATGTACCGATTATATGATCCCAATGTCAATTTTGATAGAGGTGATAGGTTTGGGAATTCAGCTAACTTCTACCTTATAATATTCATTCACTTAGTTAATTTTGATGAATTTTTCAGATTCCCAAACATACTACCTGGGACCTGACTTATGGTCCTGTATGGATGTGATAGAAACTTTGTGGATTCCTAGTGGTGCTTAATGGGATCAATCTCAAGAGCCTTAGGTGATAGTGGTGTGATACAAGTGACGAGATGAATTATTCATGGATGCATAGATATGATTCTTTTGTTAACACATGTAATAATTGCAGGGATGTAGGGATCCGAACATAGGTCAACATGGGACACCTATGTTTCCATGGGTCTCTAGGATTACTACTAGGTCTGTGATCTATACATTTTTTCAAAGAGATTTTATTATGAGGGGATGCCAAGGTTAACCCAAGTATATATCCTTTTGAGCTTGATGATGTTATAAGTTCTTGATTAGGATTTCTAGTATGTATGGGATCTATTCTGTTGGAATAATGACTCGGAGGATGGCCATAGGTTTAGTGAAAAACTAATAATTTCATGTATTTTCATCACACTATTTATGAAAGGGGTAACACCATAAGATATTATTATTATTTTACAAATTAATTTTATATTTTTCATATTTTTAAATACATGGAACACTAAAAATAATTTTTTAAATTAAATCAGTATGCTTGTCTCGCAATATATGCAACACCATGTTAATCATGCACTACACACAATATAATTTTCATCATTCTCTAAATGGTGTGCTAAGGATAACATCCATTACGCGCATGATTATCTTCTCTTGATGGCTTATGTAACACACCTAGAAGAGTTTCACTAAAGAAAAATATATTATTAAAAATATTATTATTCAATATAATTATATATAACATAGCCATTATGTTTTTCATGAACCAGGCCTGGTTTCCATCCAAACCGGTGTCCAATCCGGTTCGTGGCATAACTTGAAGGGTGTTCCTGATCCTCATTGGTTGGCATAAGTTCCCGAGTATCACAAGAGATGCATGTGAATTATTTAACCGATTTTCATAATAATAAAAAATAAAAACATATAAATAAAAAAAATGAAATTAGATATCCAAACAAGCCCTTAACAATTTTCATTTTTAACGGTTTACTGCTTTTACAAAAAACCCAAAAACCACCATGATAGAAGGGGACCAAATCTCTATACCAAACCTCTATGAAATGAGATGAACAACATCCTCAAGCCACCACCACCAAGACCCACACCATGTGCAACTATAAACTCAATCTTCCACACTAAAAATATTTACTTTACCAAGAACAAACATACAATAAGATCTACATACCACCAAGGTTGTTTTTAGGGTGATATCTAAATGCTAAAAAGATGCCACCTGAATAAAAATAATCTATGCCAAAACATTTTAAGGATAATATAAAATGCTCATTTAAGTAAAATATTTTTAAATAATTTTGGGAAAAACATTTTAATGACTAAACACATTAAAAAGTATCACATAAAAGGGAAACCATCTCAAAAAACATGCCTAAAATAAAAATAGAATTTGTAAAATGAAACACACACACACAAAATCAGTCCTCTATATGCCAACAGAAGGTATTATTCTACATAAGAATCAAGATAGGTAGAGCACCATGGGTGGATAACTTGGGAAAAACTAGCTATTGTGGGATTTTAGGAACCATAAAGCTTGATGAAAATGGTGTATAGAAAACATACCTAGTAGTGTTATCATGCATGATCCACTGTTTGATGACCCCTCACAACTTAGTGGTGTCAAATCGTCATCCATGTTAAGCTAGAGTTTTCATCATCAATCATGTTAATTAAAATCAGGCCTTAGCCACTTACAAATCACTATCAATTTAGTCATAGTCTATCCACCTAGTTACCCACGATTCCCTTGTGCTCAATTATGTTCTACATATCACACAACACATCATTATCACATTTCATGAGCCAAAAAATGTACCACACAACATATGTCACCACTTACTGGACCAAAACCCACTTTTGAAACCAAGAGAACATGAAAACTAATTCAAAACATGACATTCATCACATTTACAGTTTAATAAACATGTTTCTTAATTCATAAAACACTTTCCACATTCCCCACAATGGTTTTCACAAGGTAAACATCCAATTTTTTCTGAAAACCCCTCATTTTAATCCATAAGAATGTCAAAACCATTTAAAAGAAGGTTTATCAACATCCAAAAACTTTATCAGATACATTAAATGCATAGAACCTGAAGATAAATGTGATTAACACAAGGAATTTAGACCATTTATTCTAAAAATCAATTTATAATTTTTAAAACACTTTGAATATTTTTGAAACTCAATTCAAACATTTTAGAAAAAACATATGGAGCTTTTTATGAAACATCACTTTAAAACATAAACACAAAACAAATCCATTTTTGATTATAAATACAAAACCAACAAATAAACCTGTATAACCCTTCAAAATCACAATTCATATAACTCACACAATTTAATTAAAATTTACAATAAAATCATTTAAAAAACAAGCTCTTTATTATTTAAATAATTCAAAATTCATACGAAATGGTGCACAACAAGGCTAACATTCACAAAATGGACTATTTATCATAAAAAAATACTTTTTCCACACACACGCACCACATGTACCCATGAAAACACATTTTTTATTGCTCAAACAATTTACTAAACACATTAAATAATTTTCACATAAAGGCACATAGAGAAAAATGATAATTTCCTTTATAAAATACATTTTCAACACATATTCTTATAAATGTATCTCCAAAATATATATCATACCACCCAAATAAAATATATAACTTTGGTAAATTAACTATAAAATAAATTAAATAATCTAAAATTGATAGGGCATGGAACCACCTACCTTGAGTGGAGAAATACATTAAAACTGATGTGGAAATCCAACCGCAACTCAATCACACCTTCAAAAGACAAGATCAGACCCTAATAAACAATATCCAACACAACTAATAAAGATATTACCCTATAAATGCAACAGTACCTGATGAAGAAAACAAATACCCAAAGGAAGCAGGATAAAAAGAAAGGATATGCCTACCCAGAGGGAGAGGGTGCACCGCTGGGGTCACGATCAATAGAAGGGAGGGAAAAAGTCATCAAAAAGGGAATGGAGGTGTGCTGGATAGGGGGGAATGTGTGCTGTTGGACCTCTGACAACAAGGGTTTCAAGGAAAAAGGAGGTGGGGTGAATGCATGGTAAGGGGGAGAGGGGAGAGGAGGGGAAACAAACCTGAAAAATAAAAAATTAACTACTATTCATAATAATTATAATAATAACCAATTAATAATAATAAATTAATAATAATAATAATAACTTAAAAATAATAATAATAATACTATTCATAATAATAATTATATCATTATTATTAAATAAATTTAATTTTATTTTAATTCCTTTCATTTTATTTTTATTTAATGAATTTTAAACTAAAAAAAGACTCAAATATAAATAAACAAACTGTGATCGTAAGGTGCCATGTTGGGGTGTGAAAAGTCTTCACCCCATTAATGCTTTATGCTCCTAAAAAGCCATTATAAGGTCTAAACTATAAGAAAGAACTGACTCTCCTCAGATAATATGGATATTACCCATGAAAATCAAATGAGATGATGACTAGAACACTATAAATAGAAAATGATACTTACAAATCAGAATCAGGGGACCAAAATGGACTTCCCACTATGTGCTTTCCACCCAAAAAAATTAAAATCCTCTAGTTGATCGATCAAAGGGAAACAATTCACACAATTCATAATCGAACCACTTAATCCAAAACACCTTATAATTTATCAAATAAACCCTCACCAATATATTGAAAAAAGAAAATAAGATTGTAACACCCCGAGATTTAGTGAATTATTATTATTTTCTACAATTTATCTTTTGGATATTTTTTATTTCCCATGAAACTGTAAATATTTATTTCTATATAAATATATAAAAAAAATAAGTCAAAAAATTCTTTCACACACAATACCGACTTGTCTTGCACTACACTCAATACCAACTTTTCTTGCACTACAAGAAACACCGACTTAGCATACTCGGAACACAGAACCGTGTTTCTATGAAACATCTCTTTATATATATATATATATATTTAAATGATATAATTATAACCAAGAATTTAAAAATAGTAATTTTATTATCAATATTTTTATATTTTTTTATATAATAAAACATACTGATATTGAAAAATAAGTTTTTTGGTAAGGTATGTTTTGTGTTAAAAATACCATTCTCTTTAACGGACCAATTTTAATAATAAAAATAATTTTAGACACATTTAAAAATTTAATTTTATTATATTATATTTATTTTTTAATTCATAACATAAAAATTATCCTACGGTGAATTTGTGGTATTTTTTGAGAAACTTCTTTTTTTGATGAATAGTAGAAAATACAACTATTTAATTAAAAATTACATTTTTTCCTAATTAATTATTAAAGATAAATGATAAGTCAAATTAAATAAATATTACATCTATTAATAAAATTTAACTCATTATAATCAATTTCCCTCTGAAAATGAATATAATATCTTGGAAATATTTTGAACTTTCTCATACTTTTAAATCCTGTTATGTCGTCCTGTCTGCAGGATTATCACTAATCATAATTTTTCCACTTCTGGGAATTGATTTTCAAAAATCCCAAATAACCTATTATATTGAGTCTAATATTTATATTCTAATAATAACATGTTATTTTTTTACCAAAATGATTAGTAAAAGTGATTAAAAATAATCACACCAATTAAGGCCAAATTAAGCTTAATTAGAGACTAAACATTAAATTAAGGTCCAAAATGACCTATAATCTGGTCCAAAACCAATTTTATGTCCATATTTCTACCAAAAACATTCAATTATTAATTTTTTTTTCATACGAAATTTTTTAGATAATAACCTGTGCACACATAACTTGTTTCTAAAAATTTAATGTGAGTCCTTTTCCTTCCTTATAAAAGGTCACCACCTCTACCCATTCCCCAAACCTTTGAAACCATTTAAGATATTCCAATATCTACCCAAATATCAGACCAAAATCCCTCCCTTCTCCCTTTATGTCTTCCTCTGTGAATAAATCTACTCAAATAAGCCTTTTGGCATAAACTAAAATGAGTTACTAGATTTACAGGTAATGTCTTCTCTCAAGATCATTTCCTTTATTTCATATCATCTCCCCATACACAATATATATTCAATTATTGTGTAAACCAATAGTATTATACATATACTACGTTATTTTATGAAATTATTTCAGCTAAAAAATACACACACCTCCATCTAATGCATATCAAACTATAAGGACCTAGCCTTAAACCTTAACTAATCTTGAGTTATTACAAGATTACACATTGAGGATCTTTTCGGGTTTAGAGTTTTAGAGAATTAGAACATAAAACTTTCATTACATTGCACATTTAAACAAAGTGGATACATAAAGATAGTATTCATTTTTCTCGTCAACGGAAATATATTTAAAATAAAACATTGATTCTTTCTTGACACTTCCTTGACAATATCATCTTATCATGTACCTTCCCATTGACCTGTGAAAAACATTTCAAAAAAACATGGGATGAGCATAAAAAATCTCAGCATGGGTTATAAAAATTGCAAAGAAGACATGAGTTCATATATACATAAGAATGAAATCATACTTTACCCATAAAACATAATCACTTTAACATACCTCATCAAATCATGAATAAATCATAGAAATCATAAGACATAAAGGTAACTTGAGGCATTCATAACATTCTTACATAGGGAGTAACCCTCTTGGTTATGTTTGGAATACCCGTCACAGTATATTCCCTAAATCTCTTCGGAGAAACCTTAACGTTTCACTCCTTCGCATTTCCCAATGCATTGGAGAGCTATATCAGGCTCACCCGCCATTAGTTTATCACGGAACCACCTGTCCCAATAATAATTCCCAAGAACCACAACATAATCGTATCACATAAAACATGCATAAAGGGAACATAAAATTTCCACTTTTCAATCACAAGATATCAATACAACACATTAATATAAAAACATTATGAAACCCATTTTCAATACCAAAATAAATGAAAAGTAAAACATGGTATTTATTTTTCTTTTAAATAAAAGGTATGGCTTGTAGAGGAAGCTGAAACTCAAATAATGGTCATGGGGGTGGAGAAGTCGTTGTCGCCGCATATGTATGACAAAAACATTCCCTTTTGTCATTTTGTAAAATGTTTCGTATAAAAAATATTCCTTTTGGATAAACGTAAAATTCAAATGGGTTTATACACCTTATAAAAGAAGGTTGTGTATAAAATAAAATTTGCCTCAATGAAAGGAGATTGTCATGAAGTCCCATACCTCAGGTCCGACTTGAATCTGTCATTCTTTAATCTCCTGAATAATAAAGATGAGTTAATTTATACTTGTTTAAGAAACTTTTTCAAGTTCATTATTCCTTTTAAATCACTTATTACCATGTCATTAACACTATGTAATTATTCAAGTTAATAACGGTCGTTTTAACGATCATTGGTACTTGAGTAAAAAATAAACCCTTTATAATTACAAGTTTTTCATATATCCATTATATCAAAAATTATAATCATGATGTATATATCATATATATCATATATATCCAGTATATACATGAATTTATAATATTACATAATCATTTAGAGGTAAGAAATGAAATTCACCGTTCATGGAGACGGTACGCTGTACGTACGCATGAACGCTACTCTAATTTCTATTTAATATTTCATAGAATAGAATCATAATGATATAAAGTTATATTATAATTCTAGTGTAATCTAATATATAATATCATGACTCCATCCTTTATACATCCCACATATGGTATTAATGAATCAAATCACTTTGTGGGGGCGGTAGTCCGCACTTCCTTAAATGAAGATATCACATTTACCCATAATGGAAATCATAAAGGTATGCCCAAAATGAAAAATTTATAATCTTAAGGAAAACATAAACATATTATATATCATATATAAATATAGTGACATCTTAATGGCCACATATGAAGGTGTTAGAAAAATATTTAACAATCATCGTTTTGTGAGGCAGAAATTCACCATCCACGGAAACAGTATGTTCTTTAATGATTAGATGTAGGTGTGTGTAAGTGTAGCTAGAATACTTCTTATAACAAAATCCTAGTATATTTAATATACTGTAGTTGTTACCAAATTAATGAATAAAAATAGTTTAGGGGGTTGGAGAAGTAAAATAAAACAAAAGGACTCAATGAAGACATTACCTTAAAATCAGGTAACTCCCTTTGGTTTGAGCTTGAAGGCTTCCTTGGAAAGACTTATGCCCAAATTGAGGCTTCAAGGAGTAATAGAGGGATGTGGAGACACAAAATGGGAAGGGGTTGGCCGAGCCAAATGCTTTGGAAGTGTGGGTAAGGAGGTAGAGGTGGGGGCCTTTTATAAGAGGAGAGGAGGGGCACTCTTGGAAAGTAAAGAAATGTTACTTTATTCTAAAATGAGTTTCGGATTAAAAAGGTCCCACATTGATATAATTCGAGGGTAAGGTGATAAGGGTTCGAAATCCAACCATACAATAGGTTTTGGACATGTGTTGGTCATAGATTTTACATTATCATTTCATTTTATTTAAATCCTTTATTAATGAGGTAATCACTACATCATCATGATGTCATAAATAATTTAATTTATTTAAAGTATAAAAATTATAAAAAACATACTATGATGTAGGAAATCTATTTATATTTCCAATTACTATTTATAATAAAAAATCTGACTTGTATAACCCCCTATAAATTTTTTTTAGTAAAATAACTCATGTTTGTGTCATTTTTACTTTAACATTAAATAAAACGTTATTTATGTCATTTCCCAACCAAAGTGGCTCCATTGGGTCCCCAAGTTGACCCATGGATTGTCCTGGTCGTCCATGACACATACAATAAGGGTAGGACATGTCTCAAGATCATATCATATTATTATAATATTATTTTTAGCTTAAACTACACTAATTACCTCTAATCGCGATTAAAAACTTAAAAGTTACTATTCACCAAAAAATTATTTTAATCTCATTGAACCACATTTTACTTCTTAATGACAACCATGTATGTCGGATTTTTGAAATTCAGATCACAGAATTTTCAATGTTTTATTTAAATGAAAAATTAGTTTCTTTAACTACCACTTAGTGGTTTCACTATTCATCAAAATTGAAGTTTTTCAGAAAAATACCAAAACTTCACCCTAAGCTATATTTGATATTCTGAATTCAAAAATGATGTCTATTTTACAAAATTCAAATCATATAAGTTACATTAATTAATTTAATAATTAATTCCTGCTGTCATGACAAATAGCGTGTTTTTATGAAACAATAAGTATCAAAAGATTGACACCAGTTTAAGACCAATTTCAAAGTGAAATTGATTCCAATGACCACCATTGGATTAAATGGTAAAAATATATTCTAATTTAATTTCAAAACCAATTCAAAAGATAATCTAATCATATAAATAAATTAGATTAAAAAGCTATTTTGATGTAAAATGCAGTATTTTTCACTATTCATTAAAAAAATGAACATTTTCAGAAATATACCAAAAATTCACACAAAGTAAATTTTAATGTCCCAATCATAAAGAATAAGTTTATTTTGAAAAACATATCTTATAAAATTTTCAAAAGATATATTTAAAAATGGTTTTCCATCAAAAGGAAGTAAAACAAGCTTTTATAAATATTAGTGTATTCCATGCTTAAGATTTGATTTATTATCATTTTAAGCCTCTAAAACACTATCTAATTCACTAATAGACATAGATAAAAATATCTATTATTCATTACTTACTTGGGATGTTACATCCTTCCCCCCTTTAGAAAATTGCGTCCCCGCAATTTATTTACTTATCGAATAAATGGGGGTACTTATCCCTCATTACATTTTCAGATTCCCATGTTGCCTCCTCCATCATGTGGTTTTTCCACAAAACCATTACCTAATTAATCACCTTCTTTCTTAACACTTTCTCCCTATGGTCAAGAATCTAGACCGGTTTTTTCCTATAAGATAGGTTCTCTTCCAGTTGAACTATCTCTGGACTCAAAACATGAGATGGATCTGGCATATAATTTCTCAACATCGAAACATGAAAAACATTGTGTACCTGAGATAAACTCGGAGGTAAAGACACTCGGTAAGCAACTGATCCAAATCTCTCTAGAATTTCATATTTTCCAATGAACCTTGGACACAACTTTCCTTTCTTACCAAATTGCATCACACTTTTCCATGGTGAAACTTTGAGAAAAACATGATCACCTTCCTCAAAAGAGAGATCCTTCCTCCTATTTTCTGCATAACTCTTCTGCCTGCTCTGAGCTGTTCTCATGTGTTTCTGTATCTGCTAAACTTTTTCTACAAACTCTTCTACCAATTCTAGTCTCATCAGCTTTCTTTCACCCACTTCATCCCAAAAAGCTGGAGTTTGACACTGCTTCCCATATAACGCCTCAAATGGTGCCATCTGTATACTGGAATGAAAACTGTTATTATATGAAAATTCAACCAAAGAAAGATGTTGGTCCCAACTTACCTAATAATCCATAGAGAAAGAACGTATCATATCCTCCAATGTCTGAATTATTCGTTCTGACTACCCATCTGATTGAGGATGAAAAGATGTACAAAAATTTAATTTAGTACCCAACGACTTCTGAAGGCCTTTCCAAAAGATAGAAGTGAACCTGGGATCACAGTCAGATACAATGGAGAGGGGAACTCCATGTAACCTGACTATCTCTTTAAGATACAAACGGGAAATTTGATCTAGGGAAAAAGTATCTCATATAGGAAGGAAATGAACAGACTTGGTCAAGTGTTCAAAAATATCCCTAATTGCATTATTACCTCGAGGGGTCTTCAGAAATCCCACAACGAAGTCCATGGATATATTCTCCAATTTCCACTTTGGTACTGGTAATGTCTGAAGCAACCCTTTCTGTAACTGCCGCTCTGCTTTAACCTGTTGAAAAGTCAAACACTTCACTGTAAAATCAGCAATATCTCTTTTCATTCCATTCCACCAGTAATACTCCCACATATCTCTGTACATCTTAGTATTGCTAGGATGAACTGAAAACAGGGAACTATGAGCTTCACATAACAACTCTATCTTCAACTGTGAATCATAAGGCACATACAATCTCTTCCCAAATCTCAAAATGCAATCATTATCAATGTTTAATTTAGGAAACATACCATTCTGAACCAGCTCTACCTTTTTATGCAACTCACTGTCTTGCTTCTATGCTTGCTTGATTCTGTCTGATAGAGATGATCTAACAGATACCTGAAACAAAATAGAAGAACATCCTGCACCAACAACTTCTATGCCAAAGTTCATCAAATCCCTAACCAAAGGATCACATTCCAAACACAACATTTCTAATGAAGCATTAATTTTTTGACTCAAAGCATTATCCACTCTATTTTCTTTTTCCGGATGGTAATTAATTATACAATCATAATCCTTGATTAATTCTATCCATCTCCTCTATCTAATGTTCAATTATTTCTGAGTTAATATATTCTTTAAACTTTTGTGATCAGTATATATTTCACACTTTACTCCATATAAATGACGCCTCCAAATTTTTAAAGCAAAAACAATATCAGCTAATTCCAAATCATGTGTAGGGTAATTTACTTCATGAGTATTCAACTGTCGTGAAGCATAAGCAATTACCTGATCATTCTGCATTAGGACACAACCAAGTCCTTTCAATGAAGCATCAATGTATATAACAAACTCACCATTCCTGGAAGGATGTGCCAAAACCGGAGCATTCACCAATCTTCTTTTCAATTCCTGAAAACAATCATCACATTATTTTGTCCAGATAAACTTAACACCCTTCCGAGTTAGCTTAGTCATTGGACTAGATAACCGTGAAAAATTTCTAACAAACCTTCGGTAATAGCCTGCCAAACCAAGGAAGCTACGAATCTCAGTTACATTTTTGGGTCTCGGCCAGTCTTCCACAACTTTTGTTTTTGCAGGATCAATAGTTATCCCATATTTTGAAACAATGTGACCAAGGAAAGAAATTTGTTTCAACCAAAACTCACACTTGCTGAATTTACCCTACAATTTCTCTTCTTTTAAGGTTTGATAAATAACCCTTAAATGTCTTTCATGCTCCTCTTTACTTCTAAAAAACACCAAAATATCATCAATGAAAACAACCACAAACTTATCCAAGAAATCGTGGAAAATTATATTCATTAAGTCCATGAATACAGCAGTTGCATTGGTTAACCCAAAAGGCATTACTACAAATTCATAATGGCCATATCTTGTACGAAACGCAGTCTTGGGAACATTTGCTTCCTTTACCTTTAGCTGATGGTACCCAGATCTCAGGTCAATCTTTGAAAAAAACTGAGCTCCCTGGAGGTGATCAAACAAATCATCAATATGAGGCAAATGATATTTGTTCTTAATAGTGATGTTATTCAAGGCTCTATAACCAATGCAAAGTCTCAATGAACCATCTTTCTTTTTAACAAATAAAACAGGAGCACCCCATGGTGACGTGCTAGGTCGAATGAAACCATTCTCTAATAAATCTTGCAATTGCCCCTTCAACTATAAGAGTTCAATTTGATCCATTCGATAAGGGGGTTTTGAAATTGGCTTAGCATCAGGAACTAAGTCAACAGTAAAATCAACTTCCTGATCTGGTATTATTCCAGGAAACGCATCAAGAAAAACATCAGGATACTCATTTACCACTGGCACATCATTAATATGAACAGTTCCGTTATTTTCAACGATGTGTGCATGGTAACATTCATTTCCATATTTTACAAGTTTCTCGGCCTCTTGATATGTTATCAAAAGTAAGGGTTCATTCTTGTACACAAACTGAAAGTCTTTATGAAAAAAAACTTCTTTAGCTCTACAGTCAATCTTAGCATGGTAAATAGAGAGCCAATCCGTACCCAGGATAACATCAAACTCTTCTAGAGGTAAAACAATAAGGTTCTCAAGTAGGTTATTTCCACAGATAAGGATAGGATGATTCTTATAAATTATTTTTTCCTAAACATTTCCCCCAGGTGTTTTAACCACAAGTTCAGGAGTCATTTCTTGAGATGGTATTCCCATTTTACCAGAAAAGCATTCAGAGATGAAAGAATGTGTAGACCCCGAATCAATCAACACACATGAATAATCTGAAAAAACAAACAAAGTACCTGATACAACTTCATTTGATGGTCCGACATCTGCTAAAGTAGTTGCAAAGGATTTCACCACCCCTTTCTGCTTGTAGTCAAACTGCTTCACATCACTCGAGCTCTTTGTCGGACACTCATTTGCATATTGACCCATCTCATTGCACTTAAAACATTTCACTAACTGTAAATCAAATTTTGAATTACCATCACCTTGATCTTTTTCAGTGCAATCATGAGCCTTTTGTCCCATCTTACCGCATCGGTAGCACTTTCCATAATTCAAAAGACATTCCCTAGCATGCATTTTACCACATTAATCACAAACTGGAAACATAGTTTTCTTACCGTTAGACATTTTTGAAGAATTGTTTCCTTTCTCCTGCCACCTCAGTCTCTTTTCAGCTGGTTGTTATAAAACACTTGATCATCTAAAAACTCTATTTCCATCTTATCAACACATAGAACAAGCATTTCATAACTTTTAAACTCATGAGAAGCTAAATTCCTTCGATATTTTGGCTTTAATCCTGAGTAAAAACGATTGATTTTACTATCAAGGTCTCGGATAAAATTTGGAGCATACCTTGCCAATCGAGTGAACCTTTCTTCATAGGTAGCCACTATGTATTCCTCTTGGCTCAATTATAAGAATTGTTTTTCCATCCTAATTCGAATAGCATTAGGAAAATACTTTTTAAGAAACATACCTTTGAATTAATCCCAGTCGAGAGCATCAATCTCATCAGTGTCCCTGATATTTTTAACCATCGACCACCTATGATCTACTTCACCCTCAAAACGGTAAATAGTAAGACTAACCTATTGATTGTCTGAACACCTCATGACATTGAAAATATTCTCCAGTGATTTAATCCACCCTTCAACTAACACAGGGTCAGATGATCCTCTGAATGATGGGGGATATTGCCTCATGAAATGTTCCACCACTGACATTTTCCTCTGCGGTTGATCTGGATGATCTCGTGCATGGATACCACCACCATTTATCGCTTGAGTCAACTGCGCCATTACTGCAACAAACTATTCAGTTCCAATTCCGACCATCCCAGTATGCTGATTCGGAAGGTTATTTCCTTTTGTATTCCTTCCTAGCACTGCTTCCCTATTTCCTCTGTGGAAAACCATTCTGAACAAACATGTCTTAGATGAAGCAACATGGTAATCTTCAAATGCTATATCATTTCAATTTGAACATAAAAAAATATTTTTGGATAATCATTTAATATAATTCTAACTCCTATAGTTATCTAAACCGACCTCTGATACCAACTATAAGGCCCCAACCTTAAACCTTACTTAATCTTGAGTTATTACAAGATTACACATTTAGGATCTTTTCGGGTTTAGAGTTTTAGCGAATTAGAACATAAAACTTGCATTACATTTTACATTTAAAAAAAGTGGTTACATAAAGATAGTATTTATTTTTCCCATCAATGGAAAAATATTTAAAATAAAACATGGATTATTTCATGACACTTCCTTGACACTATCATCTTATCATGTACCTTTCCCTTGACCTGTGAAAAACATTTCAAAAAAAAACATGGGATGAGCATAAAAAAGCATAGTATGGGTTATAAAAATATGGAAAGGAAACATGAGTTCATATATACATAAGAATGAAATCATACTTTACACATAAAACATAAGCACTTTAACATACCACATCAAATCGGGAATAAATAATATAAATCATAAGACATAAAGGTAACTTGAGGAATTCATAACATTCTTATGTAGGGAGTAACCCTCCTGGTTATGTTTGGAATACCCATCACAGTATATTTCCTAAAAATCTTCAGAAAAACCTTAATGTTTCACTCCTTCGCGTTACCCAATGCATTGGAGAGCTATATCGGGCTCACCCACCCTTAGTTTATCACGGAACCACCCATCTTCATAATAATTCCCAAGAACCATAACATCATCATATCACATAAAACAAGCATAAAGAAAAAATAACATTTTCTATTTTCAATCACAAGATATCAATACAAAACATTGATATAAAAACATTATGAAACACATTTTAAATACCAAAATAAAATAAAAGTAAAACATGGTTTTTATTTTTCTTTTAAATAAAATGTATGGCTTGTAGAGGAAGCCGAAACTCAAATAATGGTCATGGCAGCGGAGAAGTCATTGTCACCGCATACGTACGACAAAAACATTCCCTTTTGTCGTTTTGTAAAACGCTTCGTAAAAAAAATATTCCTTCTGGATAAACGTAAATGTCAAAGGGGTTTATACACCATATAAAATAAGGTTGTGTATAAAATAAAATATGCCTCAATGAAAGGAGATTGAGGCGAAGTCCCATACCTTGGGTCCGACTTGACTCGGTCGTTCTTTAATATACTGAATAATAAACTTGAGTTAATTTCTACTTGTTTAAGAACCTTTTTCAAGTTCATTATTCCTTTTATACCACTTATTGCCATGTCATGAACACTATGTCATTATTTAAGTTAATAACGGTCATTTTAACGATCATTGGTACTTGAGTAAAAAATAAACCCTTTATAATTACAAGTTGTTCATGTATCCATTATATCCAGAATTATAATCATGATGTATATATCATATATATCATATATATCCAGTATATACATGCATTTATAATATTACATAATCATTTAGAGGTAAGAAATGAAATGCACCGTTCATGGAGACGGTAAGCCGTACGTACGCATGAACGCTACTTTCATTTCTATTTCATATTTTATAGAATGGAATCATAATGATATAAAGTTATATTATAATTCCATTTTAATATCATATATAATATCATACTCCATCCTTTATACATATCACATATGGTATTAACGAATCAAATCACTTTGAGGGGGCGGTAGTCCGCACTTCCTTAAATGAAGATATCACGTTTACCCATAATGGAAACCATAAATGTATGCCCAAAATAAATAATACAGAAGCTTAAGGAAAACATAAACATATTATATATCATATATAAATATAGTGACATCTTAATGGCCACCTTTGAAGGTGTTAGAAGAATATTGAACAATCATCGTTTCGTGAGGCAGAAATTCTCCATCCACGGAAACAGTATGTTCTTTAACCATTAGATGTAGGTGTGTGTAAGTGTAGATCGAATACTTCTTATAAAAATATCCCAGTATATTGAAGATACTGGATTTTTTAAAAAAGAAATGAATAAAAAGAGTTTAGGGGTTTGGAGAAGTAACATAAAACAAAAGGACTCAAGTGAAGACATTACCTTAAAATCGGGTAACTCCCTTTGGTTTGAGCTCAAAGCCTTCCTTGGGAAGCCTTCTGCCCATAGTGAGGCTTCAAGGAGTAATATAGGGATTTGGAGAGAAAAAATGGGCAGGGGTTTTCTGAGCCAAAGGTTTTGTAAGTGTGGGTAAGGAGGTATAGGTGGGGGCCTTTTATAAGAGGAGAGGAGGGGCACTCTTGGAAAGTAAAGAAATGTTACTTTATTTTAAAATGAGTTTCAGATTAAAAAGGTCCAACATTGATATAATTATAGGGTACGGTGATAAGGGTTAGAAATACACCCATACAATATGTTTTGGACATGTGTAGGTCATATATTTTACATTATCATTTCATTTTATTTAAATCCTTTATTAATGAGGTAATCACTGCATCATCATGATGTCATAAATAATTTAATTTATTTAAAGTCTAAAAATTATAAAAAAAATACTATGATGTAGTAAATCTTTGTATCTTTACAATTAATATTTATAATAAAAAATTTGACTTGTATAACCCCATGTAAAAATTTTTTTAGTAAAATAACTCATGTTTGTGTCATTTTTACTTTAACATTAAATAAAAAGTTATTTATGTCATTTCCCAACCAAAGTGTCTCCATGGGGTCCCCAAGTTGACCCATGGATTTTCTTGGTCGGCCATGACACATCCAATAAGGGTAGGACATGTGTCAATCTCATCTCATATTATTATAACATTATTTTTACCTTAAACTACACTAATTACCTCTAATCGCGATAAAAACCTTAAAAGTTACTATTCACCAAAAAAATTATTTTAATCTCATTGAACCACATTTTAATTCTTAATGACAACCATGTATGTCAGATTTTGAAATTCAAAACACAAAAGTGGCAAAGTTTTATTTAAATGAAAAATCGGTTTCTTTAACTACAACTTAGTTGTTTCACTATTCATCAAAAATTGATGTTTTTCAGAAAAATACCAAAACGACACCCTAAGATATATTTGATATTATAAATTCAAAAATGATGTCTATTTTACAAAATTCAAATCATAAAAGTTACATTAATTAATTTAATAATTAATTGCCACTGTCATGACAAATAGCGTGTTGTTATGAAACAATAACTATCAAAAGATTGACACCAGTTTAAGTCCAATTTCAAAGTGAAATTGATTCCAATGACCACCATTGGATTAAATGGTAAAAAAATATTCTAATTTTACTTCAAAAAAAATTAAAAAGATAATCTAATCATATAAATAAATTATACTAAAAAGTAGTTTTGATGTAAAATGCTGTATTTTTCACTATTCATTGAAAATGAACATTGTCAGAAAAATACCAAAAATTCACACAATGTAAATTTTGATGTCCCAATCATAAATAATAATATTATTTTGACAAACATAGCTTATAAAATTGTCAAAAGATAGATTTAAAAATGGTTTTCCATCAAAAGGCAATAAAACAATCTGTTAAAAATATTAGTGTATTCCATGCTTAAGATTGGATTTATTATCATTTTAAGCCTCAAAAACACTATCTAATTCACTAATAGAAATAGATAAAAATATCTATTATTCATTACTTACCTGGTATGTTACACAAACATGCTATTTCTGTGTACGAAGAACTGTTACCTTACAAAATGATAATTGTTCATTTCTCCATTACCACAAATCATGGTGGCCATTACATGGGACACTATGTTTATATTTTAAATATATTATATATAATGTGTATTTAATCTTCTTTATTCATTTTAAAACACAATCTCTTTACTTTCTATTTGGTGTTAATAGGATAATCTCATTTGGGGAAGTGTCAACTACCACCCCTCAAAGCAATGTGGTTCGTTCACACACCACAAGGAATGTATTGAGGATGGTTTTAATGAACATATATGATATATATTATATATTAATTATAATTTAATATTTATATATATATATATATCATTTACATACTTTCTTTCAATAATACAATAAAGATAGAAACAACGTTCATGTCTACATACGACTTACCATCTCCATGAATGATGTATTATATTTCATCATACTATATTATATATATTATATTAATATAAATATACTACATATAACTGATATTTATATCATGGTTTACATTCTGGATTACTAACATAAGTTTAAGGACCAAAGATTTAACAAATTAAGAGACATGTGAAGAACAATGTGAATTTTTCCAAATTGAAACTCTAACATAGTATCATTAACAAGCAGGTAATATACGATCATAATAAAAAAAATGTTATTATGTATAAGAATATTCTTATATATAATATTTATATTTAAATTATAATTATTATATAGGAAGGGCGTACAAGTACGAAGAGAGTCAACACAAGGTATGGGGATTTCATCTCACTTTTAATTACCATAAGATACAAGTTATGTTTGTCACTCTTTACTTTCGTGTGGTGTATGTACTGCCCCATATTTTATTATATGTATATTATAATTTAATTTATGGGTATTCACATCTCCATTTTATGATTCTTCTTTCATAGGGGTTGACTTTCAAAACATTTGAAATTGGTGAAACTGTTTTGTCACAAATTTCCTTATTTGAGACTCATTTTTTATATGCACCTAAACATTTTATTCAAGGATTATATACTTCCATTATTCATATAATGTATCTCAAAATTTTTATGATATTATTAGCATCATTTAATTTCATTTTTGGAGATTATTATCCCATGTTACTAAGTTATAAGTGTTAATTGAGACAATTTCATCGCTTTTCAAAATCATTTATGTTTATGCTTCCATTGATGAAATATTATAATACATATCTAGAAAACACTCACAAGTTAATTTATCCTTTATTATTTCATGATACATCCATTTATGGGTACCATTCTCTAATCATTGGTACATAATATAGTTAGAATTTTGTTTTTAGGAACTACGGACTTTACCCTTTCATCGGTCAGAATTATATGTTTTCTAAAAAGGGTTTACAGGAATATTATACCACTATACTATAATATTTAAAATTTATTTTCACCCTAATTTTCCTTTACCTATCAATTCAAGGGAATATTTTTTTTAATTATGAATGATGAACCTTTGTAACCATTTTTAATGTGAAAAATGAATGTTAGTTTGACCTCATTTGATAAGTACAGATTTACCAACCATAATTTCTTTGAAGATCCATTTTTATTTTTAAAAGGTTAAAATTTACGGAAATGTTTTTAAAATATATTTTCAAATAAAATGGTTCTAATTTTTTTTTCAAGATCCATTAATATGTTTTCAATAAAAATGATTTTACAAACATTTTAAATCCTATTTTATAAGTTTTCAAGAAAAATTGGTTTGAAACATTTTAATGCTCTATTTATATGTTTTCAATGTATTTTTAAGGAAATTTTTTTCTAAATTTTTTCAAGGTTAATTTAAAAAAATTCCTGAAAAATGGTTTTAAATTTTTTTTGAAGATCATTTGATAAGCTTTTAAGTACAATGGTTTTGAAAAAAACATCAATATCATTTTATAAGTATTCAAATTATATAAAATAAAAATGGGTTTTAAAATGATTTGAATATTATTTTATATGTTTTCAAGGAAAAATATTTTCAAAATTACTTCATAAGTTTCAAGAAAATATGAAATGAAAGGATTTTAAAATGGTTTTATCTATTAAAAATAATTTTTCAAAAAAGAAAGGATATATTTTTCAAGAAACACTTTTATAGGATATTTCAAAATTATTTTCCATATAAGATGGAATATATTTGTGTCAATAATTCCATTATACAAAATTATCTAAAGGTTTCATTCAAATTATTTATATGAATGAGTTGTGCTTAATTTCATGGTATTTATTAAACTAATTTATATGTTATGGGATATTCTTTTGATGAAATTATTATTAAAACTATAACCCTCTCCATAGGTTTTGATATGTTTACCTTTTTATGATACTCATTTCATTTTGTGGGTTATGATATGATTATTTATGACCTTGTGGCACATGTATGTATGATTTCATTATGTGATAGGTGGGACCTATATCAACATCCAATGCATTGGGTAATGTTTTATAGTGTATGAGATAAGATAATATGGTTTTGGGAGTGAACCTTATCTATTATGATGACCATGGTTGTGAACCATGACTACTTAGATAATGTGAGGATTGACATAATGCTATTATGATGGACAAGGGAGTGAACCATGACTACTATAATGGTATGGGGAGTGAACTCATACTACTAAGATGCTCTTGAGTGTTGCCCTGAAAACTATAGAAATCATTATATTCTTATGTGTTTACCACAATTATATATCTTATTCATATCTTATTCCTTCTAGTATTATGGAATTAATTCCTATTATTCATGTCATTTTAACTTACAATCATTATTCCATGATTTAGGTTATGATATTTGATATGAAGGGTATGATATTCTTTTTAGATGATAACATTCTCATACCCTAATACACATGTTTATGCTTACATGTCTCACTTGTTTACGCTTACTGGTCATTTGAGATCACCTCTTTTATGTTTCATTACCCCCAGGTTATGATGATATGTCTTATATATGATATTTCAAAGAAGGGTGCTAGTCATTAATAACCTAGTGGGAGATGATGTAGATCACATATGTATCGGTGTTTATGTTTCCATGTTTCCAAAAGAACTCTACAAACTACGGTCTTTGGGAGTATGATTGAATAATGTTTATGTATTCAACAAAAGCCATGTAATGTTTATGTTTACAAATCAAGGGTTTCTATAGTAGGTATTAGAGAAAATGAATAGTTACCATTCTGAAACTAGGATGAGAAAACCTTAGTGATATCCCTATCTTTATTTTTATGTATATGTATTGGGATGTCTCTAAGGATATGTTTTAGGATGAGTTAACATTTAGGGAAATGTCCTAGAATTTTTGTATAGGATAGAGTGAGTAGTTTCCATGAAATACATCACTGTCTGAACAGTAAATGTGGATGTGGCTCTGGAATGATGCACCTAGGTGTAACAACTCCAACAATATGTTCCTATCTTGACATGGGGTAATAAGGTACACAAAAACGGGCCTCACTTCACATTAAGCTTGACTCTCTTAGGTGATATGATTTGGGAATTCACAAACTCTTCACTAACAATAATGAAGGATTTAATTATAATTAAGTTATGAATAAACTAGGATAATCCCAGGGAGTCATATATTATAGTGGTTTTCATGATTTAGACATCTTATAAGTTATTATTTTTATGACTATTTGGTTTTCTGATATGATACGTAATGATCAAACTATGCTTGTAGTTTTAGTCAATGGTGAGAATCATAAGGAACTGGATTAATGATGAATGTGATGGAAGATTTTATGATGAGATGTCAAGTGGGATGATCACCAGAGTGAAATTTGTTATGATCATTCCTAATCAGTTTTCATGGAACATTATTAACAATGTTTACCATAACCAACTCTTGTACTCACCAAGGAAGATAAATAAAGAGTTCACTAAGAGTCGGGTAATAGAGACCATATAGGGAAAAATATTTGGTTTTCTTTGTGTAAATAATGTGGAAACAATCACCTATGTGAATGTATTATAAAAACAAGAAGGTTTTTTGACTGTTTAGAAGATGGACCCAAAGTATGATACTGCAAGGTAAAAATGAAATGTTTGATTATTAAAATGGATGGGAATTTTTGCCTCCTGAAGTCGCCATCGATGGTTATTTTTTTTAAGTGTGGAGAAAATGTTCATTATACAACCCATTGTCCCAAGAATAAATTTACTATAGAGAATTAGCAAGGTGGTGCATATATTGGTTACATTTCTGATGATGATGAGACTATATATGAAATTTTAAAGTAAATAGGTATTATGTAATGGTATGATGAAGCATTGTTAATTAATTAAGGATGAAGTGATGAAAGTATTTATGTATTTGGATTCAAATGTTATGAATGATGAAATATAAAATGATTGTTATAATTATGTTTTTTTCTCATTATTTTCATGTTTATGTTGAATATTCCCTATGGGCCGGTTATATGATTTATGAAAAGATGATATATTGGATAAGTTAAGGTAACCGTTAAAATGTTCTTTATAATAAGATAATTTTGTATGTATAAAGACATGTGGGATATGAATAAGTAAATTAGTCAGTATTAATTACCTTGGAACTATGTAAGGACTTGTTCATAGGTGGTTTCTGCTACCACTAATTATGTTTACAACATTTTGGGATTTAAGGAGTAAATCTGATATAGTTACGAATGAAGAAGCATTCAAGTTTTCCAAAATGATTTATGTTAATTCAAGTTGTTACAATGTTTAATGAGAATATACAATAAAGGTATTCAAATATTTGGAATGTTACAACCAAGATCTAGTTTGTGTTATACATGGTAATCAATGTTAATATAATTTTGTGACTCTCTTTCTAAAGATTTTTATTTTCACCTTCTATAAGGATTATATGGATAATCATTCATGAAAATATTTAGTTAAGCTTCAAAGAATGTATTTTTTTCATTGTGTTTGTGTTGAAATACTTGGTTAAAAGGATAATCAGTGATTAAACTTATTTCAAGGATTTCTATCTTATATATTATATTAATTTGGTTCTAAGAAGAAGGGAATCATGTATGTTGAGTTACAACTAATCATGTTTGGCAAGGCCGCTGGTCTTGAACCCATGACTGAAATATGTTAAGGGTTTCATGCCCACTACTAGCCTATGAAATGTCTTGGTTAATGTATAGTAAATATTTTTTGAGTAACTATTTATGATTGTATATATTAATGCATGTTTATTTTTTTAAGAGATAAATAGTTAGACATTTTATTATTTTATGGGCCTTAAGGTCTATTAAAGGTGTATTTTAGTGAACTATTCATAAATGTCAATATATTTAAATTAATTCCAAGAGGTAATGAATGAATTAGAAAATTTTCAAATCAAAACCAAAGAATGAATTTTTTTTAGAAATTTATCTAGAATTACTCAATTTTCTGAAAATGATACAAAAAAATGTGATCATAATAACTTAAAATATGTTGAACCAATGACTTTTGGAATCATCACAGATTTATAAATTTTATCCCTTAAACATTCCTTTGATCATTAACTTCTTTTCTTGACGACCTCAATCACTCCGTATAAATATTTATGCTTTTCCTCCATGTCCAATCTCCACACCCAACCTATGTTCTCCTATGTCCAAACCCAGTTATAATTTACATTGGGAAACCCATATGGTTCAAAATTTCCCTTTTTAGGGAATTTTTAGTATAAATTTTTTCAATGAGGGTTTTTATGAATGAAAAATTCCATGTACAAAACCATTGATAACCTAGACAAATTTCGAGGGTGAAATTCATTTTTAGGGGGGGTATAATTTAACACTCTGAGATTTTGTGAATTATTTTTTTCGAATTAATTTATCTTTTCAATAATTTTCATTTTACATGACAGTTGAAAAAGTTATTTATATATATTTATATATTTATTTATAAAATAAGCCAAACATTCCTTTCACACACAATAATGACTTGGTTTTCCCTACACATAATACCAACTTGGATTTCACTACAAGCAACACCAACTTAGTGTACGATGCATGAAAAATTGAGTTTCAATGAATCATATATATATATATAATTTATTAAATTATATAATTATAACCTAGAGATTAATAATTTTTATATTAATATTAATATTTTCAACAATTTATTTATATAAATAAAACATATTGATAAAGAAAATTATATTTTTTGTAAATTCATTTTTGTTTTAAAAATATAATTCACTTGAATGAACTGATTTTAATAATAAAATTAATTTTATAAACATTGGGAAATTTATTTATATAAAATAAAAATCATTTTTTTTCAATATGTTTAAATTTTCATAGGGTGAATTTTTGGGATTTTTCTGAGTAAAAACATTTTTTGATGAATAGTGAAAAATATTTCTATGTAGTTAAAAAATATCTTTTGTTCTAATTAATTGTAAATTATAAATTATATTATAAATATGTTTTAAGGTCATATTAGATAAATATTATATCTATTAATATAATTTAATTCAATATAATCATTTTCACTTTGAATCTGGATATGAAATCTTGAAAAAAATTTAAACTTCTTACTTTAAACCTGTTATTTTGTCCCATCTATGGGATTTGGAAAAATCTTAATTTTTCCACCTTTATGAATTTAATTTAAAAAATAAAACAATGACCATTTATATAGTATAATATTTATATTCTAATAATACCATGGTAATTTTTTAACCAAAATGATTAGAAAAAGTTATTAAAATTAATCTTAGTAGTTAAGCCCAAATTATGAATAATTATGGGATAGAAATTAATATTAAGGATTCAAATGACCTATAAACTTGTCCAAAACCCATTCGGAATCCACAGATCGCCCATAAAACTTCCATTATTGAGTTTATTTGGTTTTATTTGAATATTGTTTGGTACGAACATGTGCACACCTAACCCGTTTTAAAAAATTCAAAGTGAGTATTTTTCCTTCCCTATAAAAGGTCACCACATATACCCATTAATCACACATATAAAACCATTTATGTTTAGCCAATATCTACCCAAATATCCTCCAAAAAATACTCCCTCCTACCTTGATGTCTTTCTTTTTGAAGAAATATTCTCAAGGAACCCTTTTGGCGCAAACCAAAAGGAGTTACCTGCTATAGATGTAACACCTTCTCCCAAGCTCCTTTCCTTTATTTCGCTTCTTCACCCCCTCCACTATATTCAGTACATTATTGTTTAAAAAAAGTATCCAACATATATTAGGATGTTTTTATGAAATTTGAAACGACTCGAATCCGACGCCACTCAACTGGTGCCCCGTACCCAGTTCGCCACATGACCTCAAGTGCGTTTCCCCAAACTCCAGAGGCTGCCGACTAGCAGCGAGGGCTTTGGTGAGTCATTGTCGAAACTATGCCTTCATTTGGTAAGGTATACAAGGAAAAGGAAATAACTGTCAATAGCAGATGTAGTAAACAACATACAATAACTGAAACTAAACAGCGGAAGCAATATATAATATAATAATGATGAAAATGATGCATCAGGTACAAGTATCTAAGGAATGCAGAAAAAAAATCAACATGCTGAAATAAAACTGAGAAGAAATTACTAAAAGTAAACAGAAACTCCAGCAGCATTGGAAGCCTCATCTCGTTCATATGCTCTCCAGCTCCAACCAGCAATCATGTACCTGAAGTAGAAGCACCACAATACCTATCCACACCTGCAACCATATAACCTGTTTGGGCCAAAAATCAGGACCCAAACAGGGTGTGAGACTAATCCCAGTAGGAAACCACCACATGATATGTGCCTTATTGTCAGTGGGAAATATATAAAAAGTAAATAAAATAAATGCAGCAGAGAAATAGTAGTACACTAAATTAAACAATCCTATGAATCTCCCTTCACATTTATTTAGTAATTTGATTCAATCATTTAATTATCACCCAAGGAGTCTAACAACATCTCTATATCCCCAAAGCATAGTATGTAACACAATAGGTATCTCGGAAGATTACCTAAACTACAAGCAGTACAAAACACAAGCTTGTTCTTTGGCTTGGTGGACTCTTCACAATGAACCAAAAATATTCACACTGACTCTCTGGGTGGATCATACTGGAATACCAATATAGTCAAGTAATCATACAAGGCATAGACACTCTGAGAAGCAATCAATGTCAATTCCCCTGCGGTCTTTCAAATAAAGCTACAGACTCTTTAAGGAAGCACTTACGTCTAATTCCCCCTATAGTCTCGATACGTAACTAAGGATACATTGAGGACACACAAAGTCTAATTCCCATAGGTCCTGCAAACGATACTAATTTATAACAGACTCTCTAGGGAAGCCCTGAATCGTCAATCCCCTCTTTTGTCTACCACACCAGTTTCACACAGCCCCAAGCATTCTAGTCATTTGTAAACGACTGTTCGTAGCCCTAATTATGTTCAAAAATTACTTAGCTAATAGCTACAATTCATCAAAATCATGTAAACAATAGTAAATACATGCAATTAGTTATAACAAGCAAACTAGCAATTGCAATAGGGTTTACCTATCAAGCAACTGTGCCAAACATTGATAAACAACCAAACAAGGATAACACCCATGGGGTGTCCTAAAACATGCAATAGGCATATAATATTCATCTAATATCCTCAGGCATACAAGGAATCTATGGCAGATAATAATTCAGGATCAAAACCCAAACCCAAGATACCCGAAACATGGGAATCCGACACTTTTGCACAAAAACTCAAAGAAATTCATCATAAAGAAAGAAACCACCTACCTCAATCCTAGAAGATTGATATACTTGAACCTCGGCCTGTGAATCGGCCTAGAATAGAGTAGATCTGAAAAAACATATAAAACGTTCAACCTCAGATAACTCTCATAAGAGAAAGAATTAGGAAACGTGGCCAAAAAGGAACTAAGAACTCACCGCTACGATTCTATTGCAACTGGCAGCACTTGATTCAGACCGCAGGTTACAGATCTGTGGCTTAGAGAAAATCTGCGACCATACCCTCACTCTCGGTCGAATATGCTGGAGAAGAACACGTATTTGGGTTTAAGTCGTGACCCCAATCCGTTTAATGAAAAAAATAAAGTTCATGATGTGTACTTTTAGAGTACACAGCGTCTACTAGGATTTTACATACACATTATTAAGTGGCCTCCACATCATCCCTACACACCGTGTGTGTGGCCTGGAAATGGTAAACACACGGCCTTGCGTGACAAAAAATTTCACGACATGTACTTGGAAAATTTCTAGATTCTCTTTTTTTCCCCAAAACGACCAAAAAAAGGAAAACATAATTGAAAAGATGGTCTGAGTTCTTACAAACATCCCCCCTTAAATAAATTCTTCCCCTAATTTCTTTAACATTGCGGCGATGAAGAAACCTCAAACAAATCTGGACACTGTGATCGAATATCGACCTCCATCTCCCAAGTCTCGTCTTGTACACTGTTGTGCTGCCATAGCACCCATACTAGAGAAACAGACCGTCCACAGAGTACCTTTTCACTACAATCAACAATCCTAATAGGATGCTCCTTGAATGATGTATCAATCTCTAGCTCAACCTCCTCGGGTTGAAAAACATGAGAAGAGTCTGAGAAATAGCATCAATGCTGAGAAACATGGAAGACGTTGTGCATAGCCTGGTACCTCTAAGGTAACTGCAACCTATAACAAAAGTGCCCGACTCTCTCCAGGACCTCAAAGGACCCGACGTATCATGGTGAAATCTTACCCTGTCTCCTGATCCTCTTGTGTACCAACCTTGTGATAACACATAGGAAAACCTCACCTCTGACCTTGAACTCTAGAGGTTGTCTCCGCTGATCAGCATAAGATTTCAGTCGAAACTATGCAGTATCCATCCTATTCTGAATCAACTCCACATGTTCTGTGGTCTCTTGAACAAGACGAGGTCCCAGCATAGCTACCTCTCCTACCTCCATCCAACACAAGGGTGATCAGCATGACCAATGATTGAAAGCCTCATAAGGTGCCATCTGAATAGTTTCTTGAAAACTATTATTGTAGGAAAAATCTACTAGAGGTATATGTCTCTCCCAAGAACCTCCAATATCAAGGACGCAGGCTCGAACCATGTACTTTAGCACCTGAATCGTACGCTCTAACTGGCCATCTATCTGGGGATGGTAAGATGTACTCAGAAGTACCTTTGTACCCAAATCCCTCTATAGCCCTTTCCATAAATGCAACGTAAATCGGGAATCCCTATCTGAAATGGTAGTACACCGAACCCCATGCAAGCGTAAAATCTCACGTATGTACAACCATCCATGCTCATCAACACCGAAGGTCTTCTTAACCGACAATAAGTGAGAAACCTTCGTGAGTCTGTCAATGACAACCCATACGAATTCATTCCCTTGAGGCGATCTTGGTAACCCTGTCATGAAGTCCATCACAACATCATTACACTTCCACTCGAGAATGGGTAGCTGTTGTAAATTCCCTGATGGTCCCTAGTGCTCTGACATCACCTGCTGACAGGTGGAACATCTCATGACAAAACCAGAAACATCTCTCTTCATACCCGGCCACCAATACTGGCGGTGTAGATCACGATACATCTTGGTGACGCCAGGATGAACTGCCCAAAATGAGGAATGAAAGTCTCACTTCAGCTCCTCATGTATATCTTCTGGCACCTATATGCATCCCTAGAAATGAAAGATCTCATCCTCTCCTACGATCCCTCCGGGAAGAGGGTCCTCTCCTGACACACTTTCCTGTAGAACTACGGCTTCAGAATCTGATAGCTACCTCATTCGAACTCGATCAAGAAGGGTAGAGGTAACAACTATAGATGGAAGAAATGTTGGACCCTGTCTATCATGCACCTCCAAATGAATTTCAGAAAATAGAGCCATAAGCTACCACACGTTGTTGGCCTCCTGTACTGCCTGCATCTATGTCCTCCTGCACAGTGCGTCTGCCACAACGTTGCCATTCCCAGGCGTATAAGCAAGCTCGAAATTGAAAGACTGTAGGTACTAAACCCACCACCACTATCTCAGATTCAAGTCATGTTGTTTGATGATATACTTGAGGCTCTTGTGGTCAATATATACCACAAAATGGTCTCCAAGAAGATAATGTCTCCAACAACGCAAGGCACGAATGACTGCAGCCAACTCCAGGTCATGCGTAGGATAGTTCCTCTCATGTGGCCTCAACTGCTGAGATCCGTAGACAAAAACATGATCCTCCTAAATAATAACTTCTCTGAGCCTGATGCTAGATGCATAACAGAAAACTGTATAACTCTTGACCAGCTCCGGAAAAACTAGAATCGCTGCTGAAGTCAATCTACCCTTCATCTCCTGAAATGTTCAATTACAGGCTTTAGACCAAACATACTACACCCCCTTTTTAGTATAGCCCATCAACAACACTGCTATGTTTGAGAAGTCCTGTATAAACCTCATGTAGTAACCAGCCATCCCTAAGAAACTTTTTACCTCAAAGACATACTTCGGCTTCTCTCAGGTACCTACTGCTATCACCTTCTCTGGGTCTACAGAGACACCTATCTATGACATGACATGACCCAGGAAGTGAATCGTGTCCATCCAAAATTAGAACATCGAGAGCTTAGCATATAACTGATTCTCCCTCAGTGTACTCAGAACGATCTCAAGATGGGTAGCATGGTCATTTTGAGTGTGAGAGTACATCAAGGTATCATCCACAAAAACCACCATGAAATAATCCATGTAAGGATGAAAAACTCTATCCATCGGTGCCATTAAAACTGCAAGCATGTTCGTGAGACCGAATGGTATAACCAAATACTCGTACAGACCATACCTACTCCAGAAGGTTGTAAGAGGTATATCAGATGGTCTGACACGCAGCTGGTGGTAGCCGAATCTCAAGTCGATCTTCGAGAACACTCTGTCTCCTCGAAGCTGATCAAATAGATCATCTATCCATGGTAATGGATATCGGTTCTTTACCTTCAATTGGTGGTTGCACCCAAATTTACCCTACAGTTATGCGGTCGTTGTAGTACAGGTAGTGGTTGAATCCACAAGGAATGAAGAAGGAACCTAAAGACACTCCGATCTTCGAAGGATTTGGCTATGAAGTGGCCAACTATTCAGATTGAATTGATTTAAATAACTACTGATTTAATATAAAGAAAATAAATTAAAACATTCAATTACTTAGTCTGAAACAATTAATGGAGATGAGTTGATCCTAAGTTATTACCAGGGTTAGATTGGATGTATTTATTTTCTTATAACGTTTGTTTCACTAATTCAAGAAGTATCCAAAAAATGACATAATTCTTCAACATCATTCACCAATTTAATCCCTAACAATTCCAAGTCTAATCACCAATGCACTTAGAGGATCAATTTAATGATCACTCCAAGGAATTGGATCGTACTAGCACTCAAAATGTGTTATTGTTAAGGTTGGTGACGATGTAGTAGAAAATAATCATCAAATGGAAATCTTAAATTAATGAAATGGTAACAGAAATTAAGATCATAAAATAACATCCAATCTGCCCCATGTAACTCTCTAGGACCAACCCATAAGGGTTTATCCCTTCATTGATTCTATGATATCAAAGGAAGCGGAATGTAGACTCATAGGGGCGGAATTGAAGATGTAAAAACAACAACAACAAAAATGATCACTCCACCATTGTGTGAACAAAATCACAAGATTTTAGGTGAATAAATTCACACCTTGAAGCAACAGTATCAAAGTGATAAGAAGAATAATAGAAAAAGAGGAAATGAAGAACTTTTATTGAGAACTAATATTATTCAAACAACTTACATGAGAATGAATAACTATTACAACATCAAATGGACAGTAAAAGATTACAATGAAACAAATCATCAAAAATCCCTAAATCCTCCATCACTACTACCTTAAATAAGAAAAAATGAAGCATTGTCTGATCCCCAAACATCCCATGTTCCTTAACTTAATTGTGTTGGGGAAAGGATGGTGGAACATTAATGTAGAGCGACTTTCCACTTCTTGCACCGAAGTTGCAGCCATCTTGAATCCACAAGAAAGACACGCTGAAAGTCCCTTCTAGAAGGCCAAATTTGAGTGGTCCCTAAAAGGATTAAATTAATCCCTGGATGTCCCCTAAAATCCTGTATACTTTCAGCCAAAAATATTAAACGTTTTGAGAGATATGATATAAATAGTTTGTTGTTTTTATGGGCCGCATAATCTAGCCCAGAATTGAATCTTCAACATGGGATGCCTTAATAACAGCCATGTAAGACTAATTAGCATTGGATCCAGCAGAATTATTTGATCCTTTATTTGTATTATATCCTCTCATGAATTTTGGGCTTCATTGGGCCTGTATTGTGGGACCCACATTCCCATTAGTGGGATGATATCTAATCCGCCTTCTCCAGAATTGTTTCCTTTCATCGCCAAATATTCCCATCCTTCTTTATGAATCCTACAATGATCCCTGAATGAAAAATGTTCATATTTATGTTTATATCCATTTACCAAAAATATAAAATAAAAATATTGATAATTACACTATTTAAAATTAGATGAAACATTGGGCCTAAATTGGTGCATATTAGGCATGATGTGCACAAATTATGAGAATGGATGTTCAAAATTTAAATCCACTAAATCAGGCCCATAAGATCAAAAATGAACATCTAATACCCTTAAAATGTAATCAAAATATTTGTTTTTATTGGATAATCACCCCCCCAACTTGAGTTTTTCTAGTCCCGAGAAAAATATATCTCACAAAAATGAAATTCAAATGAACTTTTCCAAAAACATTTTAATACACATTTCTCACCCAAAGATCTCATACCAAACAATTATGAAACCCATAAAAATAATTTAAAACAAGCTATTTACACATGCATATCTCAAGCCCAAGCCCATTACTTTGTTCAAATTCATCTTCATATTTCATCCAAATTCTATTAAGTTTGATGATGTGTTGTGCGTCACAATAGACATGGGGGTTCATTTTATTTCGAGGGAGAAAGGTTGGAAGCACTAGGAGAAATTTAATTTTAATAATAAGATGATTAATCGTTTTTTTATTTTATTTTTTTTTTAGATTTTTTTTTCAATTTTTCCATGGTAATTGAAATTGATCTCAATCCAGTCAACCCATTAGCAAGACCTTTCTGATGACTCCCAGGCTCAAAGACCTTAGGGAACCAAGTGAATCTCACATACTCGGGCATCACCTCAAGTTAACTCAATCAAAAACAAATTCAAATTACCACAAATAGAGATAAAATTCCCAAATATGGGTTAGGAAACTATGGAGTCACGATCCCCAAGTGCCGAAAGCCACATATTAGGTCAATTCATTGCTCTACGCGCAATTGTTTTTTTAATACTCATGTTAAAATTAAAATGATCTCCAATCTTATGCTATTTGTTATGGGTCCACAAGAAATAAAACTAAAGCCACACAATCTAGAGGACATGCATTGTGTTTTTTTAAATAATTGGATGAAAACATAAACAGTGAAAAATCCCATCGGACAACCGCACATTCCAATATCTAGGGACATGAACAAAAACATGCATTAGAATCAAAATCAAGGAATGTAAAATTATTTGATATCCAATTTCAGAGTTTGGAATGTGTGTTATCATGTTCATGGTTAATGTCATTTTTCCTTCCACTCATTTTCATCTACCCCCCCCCCCCCAACATAGAATAACACTGTCCCCAGTGTTTAAGGAATTGAAAAATAAAAGACTTAGGATAGAAGTTCAACGAAGAAATTGAAAATGAGAAATATGGAATGAAGTCACCTGGTGGTTGATGTTGAAAATGCATTCCCATGTCTCCTTTCAGTTCTAGTTTTTCTCCCAATGGCTTGGATAGTTGTGACCATCTTTTCCCAAAGACCTATGACATGCCTTTAATTCATTTTAATATATATATTTTTTTGTTTTTTAAACTAAACAAAATTTAAACATAACACAAATTAATGATAAATTGTCTTATATTAAATTTCTGGGAAAGGTATTACTCAGGGATCACACCGCATGACACAGATGAATATGATGCTCCCCTTTCATATCCATCCTTACTCATAAAAGAAGAACATGTCAAAAATATATTCTTTTTTTAAAAACATAAAAAATAAAAATAAAAATAAACTGATGATACATTGTCTTCTTAATATTTTTTGGGCAAGGTATTACTCAGGGGTCACACTGCGTGACACAGATGAATACGGTGCTCTCAATTCATAACAATCCATACTCATAAAATAAGAACAGGTCAACAGTCTAAGGTAGAATAAAATTATATCAAAATGATCCACTAATCTTATTTGAAATATAATGTTTATTAAAACAGAAAATTGATTGGAAACTTGAAAACCACAGGATGCCTCCCGTGCAACGCTTAATGTAACATCTTTAGCTTGATTTGAACCCCCCAAAATAGCCAATTAAAACTTTAAAATTTTTAATAACCTCATCTTTCTCCACTTTAACATGATTGAGAATGAATATCCCTTGTGGTTGGTAAGAAGATTTGGAATTTTATTCATGAACAATCTTATTTTCTAAAATGAATGGGAAAATCAATGGAATATCAGAAATGGTTGATCTTTTTTATTCGGTAGTCTTTCCTAATAAATCAAAGATCAACCCCCATTTTGGAGTTTCATGAGATAAATGAATGAAACCCCCAAGATCTTTCATAACAAAAATGATAGGTTACTCGAGTCTGGAAGGAAGGATAATGATTTTGAGCTCGGTTTGGACATGAAATTTAGACATAGGTTGAGAATTTGAATCCAACTCAGTTTCATTTTTAAAATTTCTTGACAAAATTGTTTCATTTTGAACAGAAGATTCAAAAAAAAATTGGAAAGAATAGTGTTAGGAATGAGCATGGAATCAATGTTTTTGATTTCACTTAGTGGTTAAGTGATTGGTGCTTTTGAAAAATCATCAACAGAGTTACACTTAGGAGACTCAATAAACGAAGTCAAATTCCCCTCTTGTGAATATATGAAATCAATTTCCTCCTGATTTAAAGACCCTTGAAAAATTTATTGATTCAATTCCCCTACCCCAAATCCAATTTTTGGTTCTTCAATTAATTCATGAGGGGTTTTTGAGAATCTAGACACTCCACATAAGCTTTTGAATGGTACAATTGGTGTACGGATGAGTTCCACAAAAGTATTAATGTGTTGTAGTTTCAATCTCAAAGATGACACCTCAGAACTCATTATATCCATTTGATTACACAATTTTTCAAGAAATGATTGAGGAACAGATAGGATGGGATGTTGAAAATTATGGAATTCACTAAGATTGGACTCTTCAATCATCCTTGAGAGGGAAGGAAATTGATCATTTAAACATTCGTTATCCCATTGATTGTACGTCTCATCAGGTGCGGGTAATCATTCAAGGGTTAATCAAAGAAATTTTCTAATTTATGGGCTTCCCAATATTGAATTTCCATTTTATTCTAGCATGAGTTTCTAACATGGTGATTTTGAAGATACTCCATTGGAGAAGATATAACGTTGGAATGTATATTCTTAGGATACACACAAATAGAAAGGGGGAAAAGATCTGAGAGATGGGGGTGAGAATAGAAAATGTGAAGTGAGAAAAGGATGATAATGTCTATGGTAACTTACATGGATCCCCAGAAATGGCGCCAAAATTTTCTTGCACCCAAATTTACCCTACATGTATGTGGTCGTTTTAGTACAGATAGGGGTCGAATCCACTAGGATGGAAGAAGGAACATAAAGACACTATGATATTGGAAATAATTGGATAAAAATTGGCCAAATATTCCGATTGAATTGAATCAAATAACTACTGATTTAATATAAAGAAAACAAATTAAAACATTGAATTACTTAGTCTTAAACAATTAATGGAGATGAGTTGATCCTAAGTTGTTACTAGGGTTAGATTGAATGTATTTATTTTCTTATAACATTTATTTCACATATTCAAGATGTATCAACAAAATGATATTTTTTGTCAACATAATTAACCAATTTAATCCCTAAAAATTCCAAGGCTAATCACCAATGCACTTATAGGAACAATTTAATGATCACTGCAAGGAATTGGATCGTACTAGCACTCGAAATGTGTCATTGTTAAAGTTGGCGAAGTTGAAGAAGAAAATAATCATCAAATGGAAATATTAAATTAATGAAATGATTACAGAAATTAAGATCATAAAATAACATCCAATCCTCCCCATGAAACTCCCTAGGACCAACACATTAGGTTTTATCCCTCCATTGATTCTATGATCTCAAAGGAAGCAGAATGTAGACTCATAGGGGCGGAATTGAAAAACAAAAACAAAAACAACAAAAATGATCACTCCACCGTTGTGTGAACAAAATAACAAGATTTGGTATGAATAAATTCACACCTTGAAGCAACAGTATCAAATGGATAAAAATAATAATATAAAAAGAGAAAATAAAGAACTTTTATTAAGAACTAATATGATTCAAACAACTTACATGAGAATGAAGAACGATTACAACATCAAATGGACAACAAAACATTACAATGAAACAAAGCATCAAATATCCCTAAATCCTCCACCACTACTGCCTAAAAATAGAAAATATAAAGCCTTGTATGATCCCCAAACATCCCATGTTCCTTAACTTAATTGTGTTGGGGAAAGTTGGTTGGACCACTAATGTAGAGAGACTTTTCCACTTCTTGCCCCGAAATTGCAGCCAGCTTGCATCCACCGGAATGACAGGGCGCAAGGACCTTCTATAAGGAAGAATTTGAGTGGTCCCTAGAGGACATAAATGAATCCTAGAAGGTCTCCTAATATACTGTAAAATTTCAGTGCAAAATAATAACCCATTCGAGAGATATGATATAAATAGTAGGATGTTTTTATGGGCCGCAGAATCTGGACCAGAATTAAATCTTCAACTTGGGCTGCCTTAATCACCACCATTTTGGATGAATTAGCTCTGGATACTGAATAATTATTTGTTCTTTTATACTTCTTATTGCCTCCCAGGAATTTTGGGCTTCATTGGGCCTTTATTGTGGGCCCCACATTCTCATTAGTGGAATGATATCCAATCTGCCTTCTCCTGAATTGTTTCCTTTCATCACCAAATATCCCCATCATCCTTTATGAATCTTCCATAGATCCCTAAATGAAAAATGATCATATTTATGTTTATATCCATTCAAAAAAAATATCAAATTAGAATATTGAAAATTATATTCTTTAAAATCAGATGAAACATTGGGCCTAAATTGGTGCATATTAGGCATGAAGTGCAAAAATTATGAGAATGGATGTTCAAAATTAAAATACACTAACTCAGACCCATAAGATAAAACATGAATATTTAATACCCTTAAAATGTAATCAAAATATGTGTTTTTATTGGATAATCACACCCCCATATTGAGTTTTTCTAGTGCCGAGCAAAATATATCTCACAATAATGAAACTCGAAGGACCTTTTCTAAAAACATTTTAATACACATTTCTCACCCAAAGATCTCATACCAAAAAATTATGAAACCAATAAAAATCATTTAAAAAAATCTATTGACACATGCATATCTCAATCCCAAGCCCGTTCCTTTGTTCAAATTCATCCCCATATTTCATCAAAATTCAATTAAGTATGATGAAGTGTTGTGCGCCACAACAGACATGGGGGGTTCATTTTCATTCGAGGGAGAAAATATGGAAGCACTAAGAGAAATAAAATTTTAATAATAAGATGAGTAGTCATTTTTTATTTTATTTTTATTTTTAGATTTATTTTTTCAATTTTTCCATGGTAACAAAAATTGAACTCAATTGAGTCAACCCATGTAGCAAGACATTGCCGATGACTCCCAGGATGAAAGACCTTAGGGAACCAAGTGAAACTCACATACTCAGGAAACATCTCGAGTTAACTCAATCAAAAACAAATTCAAATTAACACAAATAGAGAGAAACTTCCCAACTCTGGGCCAAACAACTATGGAGTCACGATCTCCAAGTGCCGAAAGCCACATATTAGTTTAATTCAATGCTCAACGTGTAATTTTTTTTGAATACTCATGTTAAAATTATAATAATCACCAATCCAATTCTATTTGTCATGTGTCCCCATGAACTCATACTATAACCCCACAATATATAGGACATGCATTGTATTTTTTTTAATAAATGGATGAAAATATAAATGGTGAAAATTTACATTGGAAAACCGCAGTTTCCAATATCAATGAACATGAACATAAACTTGCATTAGAATTAGAATCATTAGTTCTGTTTTGTCTCCCAATGGCTTGGACGGTTGTGACCAGCTTTTCCCAATGACCTATGACATGCCTTTAATTTTTTTCAATATATATATATTTTTTTAACCTACAAATAACATACAAATAACATAAACTGATGATACATTGTCTTCTCTTAAATTTCTGGGTATGGTATTACTCAGGGATCACACCGCGTGACACTGATGAATACGGTGCTCCACATTCATACCCATCCTTACTCATAAAAGAAAAACATGTCAACAATATATTATTTTTTTAAATAACTACAAAAACATAAAATAAAAATAAACTGATGATACATTGTCTTCTTAATATTTTCTGGGTAAGGTATTACTCAAGGATCACACCGCGTGACATAGATGAATACGGTGCTCCCATTTCATACCCATCCATACTCATAAAAGAAGAAGAGGTCAATAGTATAAGGTAGAATAAAATTATATCAAAATGATCCACTAATCATATTTGAAATATAATTTTGATTAAAACAACAAAATAATTGGAAAATTGAAAACCACAGGTTGCCTCCCATGCAGTGCTTAATTTAACGTCATTATCTCGACTTGAACCCCCATCTTTGCCAATTTCAACTTTAAAATTTTTGATGACCGCATCTTTATCCACATGAACATGATTGTGATTTTGTATCCCTTATGGTTGGTAAGATGATTTGGAATTTGATTCATGAACAATCCTATTTTCTAAAATGAATGGGAGAATCCAAGGAATATTAGAAATGGTTGATCTCTTTTCTTCTGTAGTCTATCTTAATAAATCAATGATAAACCCCAATTTTTAGGTTTCATGAGATGAACGAATGAAACCCCAAGATCTTGTTTAAGACAATTGAATGGGTACTCAAGTGGGGAAGGAAGGACAATGATTTTGATCTTGGTTTGGATAGGACATTTAGACACAAGTTGAGAATTTGAATCCAACTCAGTTTCATTTTCAAAAATTGTTTACAAAATTGTTTCATTTTGAACAGAAGATTCAACCAAATGTTTTGAAAGAATAGTGTTAAGAATTGGCATGGACTTAATGTTTTTTATTTCTCTCAGTGGTTCAGTGATTAGTGTTTTTGAAAAATCATCAACAGAGTTACACTTAGGAGACTCAATCCACGATGTAAAATTATCCTCTTGTGAATACATGAAACCAATTTCTTCTGGATTTAAAAACCCTTCAAAAATTTCTTGATTCAATTCCCCTACCCCGAATCCAAAGGTCGGTTCTTCAATTAATTCATGAGAGTTTTGTGGGAAACTAGACACTCCACATAAGGTTTTTAAAGGGACAATTGGTGTAGGGATGAGTTCCTTATAAGTATTAATGTGTTGTAGTTCTAACCTCAAAGATGATATCAGAGAAATCATTATATCCATGTGATTAAAAAAAATTTCAAGAAATGATTGAGGAATAGATAGAAAGGGATGTTTACCATTATAGACTTTACTAATATTGGACTCTTCAATCATCGTTGAGAGGGAAGGAAACTGATCATTTAAACATTCATTATCCCATTGATTGTACGTCTAATCGGGTGCAGGGTAATCATTCAAGGGTTGAATAAAGAAATTTTCTAATTTAGGGGATTCACAATATTGAATTTCCATTTGATTCTAGCATGAATTTCTGACATGGTCATTTTGAAGATAATCCTTTAGAGAAGACAGAAAGTTGGATTCTAGATTCTCAGGATACACACAAACAGAAAGGGGGAAAACATAAGAGATATGGGGGGTGAGAATAGAGAAACTGGGGTGAGAAAAGGATGATAGTGTCTAAGGTAACTTAATTGGGTCCCCAGAAATGGTTCCAAAATTTTGTTGCTCCCAAATTTTCCCAACAGGTATGCGGTCGTTGTAGTACAGATAGGGGTCGAATCCACAAGGATGGAAGAAGGAACCTAAAGACACTATGATGTTGGAAAGATTTGTCTATAAAGTGGCCAACTATTACGATTGAATTGAATCAAATAACTTCAGATTTAATTTAACGAAAATAAATTAAAACATTCAATTACTTAGTCTAAAACAATTAATGGAGATGAGTTGATCCTAAGTTGTTACTAGGGTTAGATTGGATGTAATTATTTTCTTATAACGTTCATTTCACATATTCAAGATGTATTCAAAAAATGATATAATTTGTCAACATCATTCACCAATTTAATCCCTAAAAATTCTAATTATAATCACCAATTCACTTAGAGGATCAATTTAATGATCACTGCATGGAATTGGATCATACTAGCACACGAAATGTGTCATTGTTAAAGTTGGCGAAGTTGAAGAAGAAAATAATCATTAAATGGAAATATTAAATTTATGAAATGATTATAGAAATTGAGATAATAAAATATAATCCAATCTTCCCCATGAAACTCCCTAGGACCAACCCATTAGGGTTTAGTCATCAATTGATTCTATGATCTCAAAGGAAGTGGAAAGTAGACTCATAAGGGCGGAATTGAAGAAATAAAAAAGAACAACAACAACAATGATCACTCCACCATTGTGTGAACAAAATCAGAGGATTTTCTTTGAATAAATTCACACCTTAAAGAAAAATTATCAAAGTGATAATAAGAAGAATAGAAAAATAGAATATGAATAAATTTTATTAAGAACTAATATGATTCAAACAACTTACATGAGAATGAAGAACGATTACAACATCAAATGGACAGATACACATTACAATGAAACAAAGCATCAAAGATCCCTAAATCCTCCACCAATACAACCTTAAATTGTAAAATATGAATCCTTGGCCGAGCCCCAAACATCCCATGTTCCTTAACAAAATTGTGTTGGGGAAAGGTGGGTGGAACATTAATGTAGAGACACTTTTCCACTTCTTTCCCTGAAGTTGTAGCCAACTTGCATCATCCAGAAAGACGTGTTGCAAGGACCTTCTAAAAGGCTGAATTTGAGTGGGCCCTAGAAAATTAAATGAGTCACCAGATGTCTCCTAACATCTTGTAAAATTTAATCCCAAAATAATAAACCGTTTGAGAGGTATGACATAAATAGTGGGTTGTTTTTATGGGCCGCAAAATCTGGCCCAGTATTGAATCTTCAACATGGGCTGCATTAATCACCACCATTTAGGATGGATTAACACTGTCTCTAGATAAGGTATTTGATCCTTTATATGTCTTCTATATTCCCATGAATTTTAGGCTTCATTGGGTCTGTATTGTGGGCCCCACATTCTCATTAGTGGGATGATATCCAATCTGCCTTCTCTAGAATTGTTTCCTTCCATCACAACTTATCTCCATCATCATTTATGAATCCTCCATTGATCCCTGAATGAAAAATGTTCATATTTATGTTTATATCCATTACCCAAAATATCAAATTAAAATATTTATAACTACATTCTTTAAAATCAGATGAAACATTTGGCCTAAATTGGTGCATATTAGGTATGAAGTGCACAAATTATGAGAATGGATGTTCAAAATTAAAATCCACTAACTCAGTACCATAAGATCAAATATGAACATTTAATACCATTAAAATTATTCAAAATATTTGTTTTTATTGGATAATCACACCCCCAAACATGAGTTTTGCTATTCCCGAGCAAAATATATCTCACAAAAATGAAATTCGAATGACCTTTTCTAAAAACATTTTAATACACATTTCTCAACCAATGATCTCACACCAAACAATTATGAAAACAATAAATCATTTAAAAAAATCTATTTCCACATGAATATATCAATCCCAAACCCATTACTTTATTAATATTCATCTCCATATTTCATCCAAATTGAATTACGTATGATGAAGTGTTGTGTATCACAATAGACATGGGGGTTCATTTTCATTCGAGGGAGAAAAGATGGAAGCAGTAGGAGAAATCAAATTTTAATAATAAGATGAGTACTCATTTTTTATTATATTTGTTTTTTTAGATTTTTTTTTCAATTTTGCCATAGTAACTGAAATTGAACTCAATCGAGTCAACCCATGTAGCAAGACTTTGCCGATGACTCTCAGGATCAAAGACCATAGGGAACCATGTGATGCTCACATACTTGGGCATAATCTTGAGTTAAATCAATCAACAACAAATTAAAATTACCACAAATAGAGATAAAATTCCCATCTCTATGCCAGAAAACTATAGAGTCATGATCACCATGTGCCGAAAGACACATATTAGGTCAATTCATTGCTTTACACACAATTGATTTTTTTAATACTCATGTTAAAATTAAAAAGATCACCAATCCTATGCTACTTATTATGGATCCCCAAGAACTCAAACTAAAACCCCACAATCTAGAGGATGTGCATTGTGATTTTTTAATAATTGGATGAAAATATAAATGGTGAAAAATCACATCGGACAATGACACATTACAATATCTATGCACATGAACATAAAATTGCATTAGAATCAGAATCAAGGAATGCAAAATTATTTGATATCCAATTTCAGTGTCTGGAATGTGTGGTATCATGTTCAAGGTTAATGGAGCTTTTCCTTCCACTCATTTCCATCTCCCTCCCCCCCAATTTAGAATAACACTGTCCCCATTGTTTAATAAATTGAAACATAGAAAGGGTAGGATAGAATTTCAATGAAGACATAGGAAATTAAAATTATGCAATGAAGTCACCTGGTGGTTGATGTTGAAAATGCATTCCCATGTCTCCTTTTAGTTCTGGATTGTCTCCCAAAGGCTTGGATGGTTGTGACCAGCTTTTCCAAATGACCTATGACATGCCTTTAATTTTTTTTAATATATATATATATTGTTCTTTTATCCTAAAAGACATAAAGATAACATAAACTCATGATACATTGTCTTCTCTTAAATTTATGGGTAAGGTATTACTCAGGGATCACACCGCGTGACACATATGAATATGATGCTCCCCTTTCATACCCATCCTTACTCATAAAATAATAACATGTCAACAATCTATTATTTTTTTAAATACCTACAAAAACATTAAATAAAAATAAACTAATGATACATTGTCTTCTTAATATTTTCTGGGTAAGGTATTACTCAGGGATCACACCGCGTGACATGGATGAATACAATGCTTCCATTTTATACCCATCCATACTCATAAAAGAAGAATAGGTCAATAGTCTAAGGTATAATAAAATTATATCAAAATGATCCAATAATACTATTAGAAATATAATTTTGATTAAAATAAAAAAAATATTGGAAAATTGAAAACCACGGGTTGCCTTCCGTGCAGCGCTTAATTTAACATCTTTAGCTTGACTTGAACCCCCCAACTTAGCCAATTACGACATTAAAAATTTTAATGACTTCATCTTTCTCCACTTCAACATGATTGAGAATTCTTATCCCTAGTGGTTGGTAAGAAGATTTGGAATTTGATTCATGAACAATACAATTTTCTAAAATGAATGGGAAATTCCAAGGAATATCAGAAATAGTGATCTTTTTTCTTCTGTAGTATTTTCTAACAAATCAATGATTAACCCCCATTTTTGGTTTCATGAGATGAAAAAATGAAACTCGCAAGCTCTTTCTTTACACAAATTATAGGGTACTCGAGTGGGGAAGGAAGGATAGTGATTTTGATCTCGGTTTGGATAGGATACTTAGGCTCAAGTTAAGAATTTTAATCCAACTCAGTTTCATTTTCAAAATTTCTTGAAAAAAATTGTTTCATTTGGAACAGAAGATTCAACTAAAAAATTGGAAATAATAGTGTTAGGAATGAGCATGGACTCAATTTTTTTTATTTCTCTCAGTGGTTCAGTGATTGGTGTTTTTGAAAAATCATCAACAGAGTTACTCATAGGAGACTCAATCCATGATGTCAAATTCCCCTCTTGTGAATACATGAAATCAATTTCCTCATGATTTGAAGACCCTTCAGCAATTTCTTGATTCAATCCCCCTACCCCAAATCCAAAGGTCGGTTCTTCAATTAATTCATGAGAGGTTATTGGGAAACTAGACACTCCACATAAGGTTTTTAAAGGTACAATTGGTGTAGGGATGAGTTCTTGAAAAGTATTAATGTGTTGTAGTTCTAATCGCTGAGATGATACCTCAGAACTCATTATATCGATTTGATTACACAATTTTTCAAGAAATTATTGAGGAACATATAGGATGGAATGTTGAACATTATGGACTTCACTAATATTGGAATCTTCAATCATCCTTGGGAGGGAAGGAAACTGATCATTTAAAAATTCATTATCCCATTGCTTGTATGTCTCATCGGGTGCGGGGTAATAATTCAAGGGATGATCAAAGAAATTTTCTAATTTAGGGGATTCCCAATATTGAATTTCTATTTGATTCCAGCATGAGTTTATGACATGGTGATTTTGAAGATACTCGATTGGAGAAGAAAGAAAGTTGCATTCTTGATTCTTAGGAAACACACAAACAGAAAGTGGGAAAATATAAGAGAGATATGGGGTGAGAATAGAGAATGTGGGGTGAGAAAAGGATGATAGTGTCTAAGGTATCTTACTTGGATCCCCAGAAATGGGGCCAAAATTTGGTTGTGCACAATTTTACCCTACAAGTATGCGGTCATAGTAGTACAGGTAGGGTTCGAATCCACAAGGACCGAAGAAAGAACCTAAAGACACTCTGATCTTGGAAGGATTTGGCTATGAAGTGGACAACTATTCATATTGAATTGATTTAAATAACTACTGATTTAATTTAAATAAAATAAATTAAAACATTCAATTTATTAGTATAAAACAATTAATGGAGATGAGTTGATCCTAATTTGTTAATAGGGTTAGATTGGATGTATTTATTTTCTTATAATGTTCGTTTCACTAATTCAAGACGTATCCACAAAATGATATAATTAATCATCATCATTCTCTAATTTAAGCACTAAAAATTCCAAGTATAATCACCAATTCACTTATAAGATCAATTTAATGATCTCTCCAAGGAATTGGATCGTCCTAGCACTTGAAATTTGTCATTGTTAAAGTTGGCGAAGATGAAGAAGAAAATAATAATCAAATGGAAATCTTAAATTATTGAAATGATTGCATAAATTAGGATCATAAAATAACATCCAATCTTCCCCATGCAACTCTCTAGTACCAAACCATAAGGGTTTATCCCTCCCTTGATTGTATGATCTCAAAGGAAGCAGAAAGTAGACTCATAGGGGCGAAACTGAAGAAACAAAAACAAAAACAACAAAAATGATTACTCCACTATTGTGTGAACAAAATCACAAGATTTGGTGTGAATAAATTCACACCTTGAAGAAAGAGTATCAAAGTGATACGAATAAGAATATAAAAAGAGAAAATTAATAAATTTTATTAAGAACTAATATGATTCAAACAACTTACATGAAAATGAAGAACGATTACAACATCAAATGGACAACAAAAAATTACAATGAAAGAAAGCATCAAAGATCCCTAAATCCTCCACCACTACTACCTTAAAAAGGAAAATATGAAGCCTTTTCGGAGCCCCAAACATCCCATGTTCTTTAACTTAATTGTGTTGGGGAAATGTGGGTGGAACATTAATGTAGATAGACTTTTCCACTTCTTGCCCCGAAGTTGCAGCCAGCTTGCATCCACCGGAAAGATGCACCGCAAGGACCTTATAGAAGGCCGAATGTGAGTTGACCCTAGAATAATTAAAATAATCACTGGATTTCCCCTAAAATCCTGTACATTTTCAGAGAGAAATAATAACCTATTCGAGAGATATGATATATATAGTGGGACATTTTTATGGGCCGCAGAATCTGGCCCAGAATTAAATTTTTATCTTGGGCCACCTTACTCATCACCATTTAGGACGAATCAGCACTGGATCCAGAGGAATAATTTGTTCCTTTATATGTCTTCTAGCCTACCATGAATTTTGGGATTAATTGGGCCTGTATTGTGGGCCCCACATTCCCATCAGTGGGATGATATCCAATCTGCCTTCTCCAGAATTGTTTTCTTTCATCGCCAAATATCCCCATCATCATTTATGAATCCTCCATTGATCCCTGAATAAAAAATGTTCATATTTATGTTTATATCCATTTACCAAAATAAAAAATTAAAATATGAATAATTACATTCTTTAAAGTCAGATGAAACGTTAGGTCAAAATTAATGCATATTAGGCATGAAGTGCACAGATTATGAGAATGGATGTTCAAAATTAAAATCCACTAACTCAGGCCCATAAGATCAAAAATTAACATTTAATACCCTTAAAATGTAATAAAAATATGTTTTTTATTGGATAATCAATTGGTTTAGCTTCCGATGGTCCAAACAAATCTGTAATGTACCATCCGCCTTCTTTGCAAACAGAATGGGAAAACCTGAAGGAGAAGTACTAGGTCAGATAAAACCATTTGTCTGCAGCTCCCCCAACTACTTATTGAGCTCCTGAAACTTAGGCGTATCCATCCCATAAGGAGTAGTAGACACCGGTGCCACTCTTGGAACACGCTCTATAGAAAATTCAACCTCACGCTTAGGAGGAAAACCCAAAAAGTCTTCTGGAAAGACATCTGGAAAGTGCCTAACCACTATAGGAAAATCTATTTGAGAAGTCCCTTGGTCATCCAGATATAATCTAGAAATCTGGTCCATAACACCGCCCAACCCATGATGCTCAGGTCTAGCTATGCTCACCTGGACATCCCATTCTCCCTTGTGAAGAAAAGATCCACCCTCTAGTGATGTGAAACTCACCCTACGATGATAGCAATCGTCAAAGGCCTGGAAGGGAACTAACCAGTCCATCCTATGAATGCATTCATAGCCAGTTTTCTCCAAAACATAGATACTCCACAAAAAATGACACCCACCATCCTCAAGGGGGATGTCTAAGCACGGACTCACTCTAGCAGTTCTAATTCCCAAAGGAGTGTATAGCGTGATCATATCCTCAAAAGTATAAACAATGAGTCTAAGGATTTCCAAGATATAAACGGAAATAAAGCTATGAGAATATCCTGTATCAAAATGTATAGAGGAAGAAACTAAGGCTAATAAAATCATACCTCGAACTGTTTAAGGTCCAGGATCCTGCTCCTGATGAATTTTCACTACAAAAAAAAGTCTGGCATGCACCACGACCTTGGGTAGAAACTTGGGATCCCTGACCTAACCCTCCTAGAGCCTTACCACTACGTCCACGGCCTCTACCCTGGCATGAATGACCTGAAGAACTCCAGCTCCCAGTCTATTGAAAAACTAGTAATCCTGCTCCTGTATGCGGTGTCGAAACTAATCCTCCTTTACTAGACACTGGAAGAAGAACCTTGCAAAAACACTACAGATGACCCATCTTGCCGCAAGATCGGCACTCCACTGGGTATCTCAGGCACTGAGGCTTTTTATGCCCATTTTTCATACACTGATAGCACGCCACCTGTTTTCCAAAAAAAAATATGTCATCTACCAGAAAGAATACCTCGCTTCCTCGAGTCACCTCATGTAGAATCTCGGTTGCGCTTCCTACTGTCCACCTGAAAAAAATCTCCCCTGGAAGCTGAAACGCCCTAGTCCACAACTTCAGTCTCCCTCAGGTTTCCCTCTGTGATAACCACTTGGTTGACTATCAGAGTAATAGAAGTCAACTGATAGATGTTCACCTATGACCTGATGTCCGGCCTGAGTCCTTCCTCAAACATCCTTGATAAAAACAGCTCATCATTCCCAAGAACAGGAGAGAAATTCGGTAAATCTGTGAAGCAAGAGGAATAATCCATAATTGTTAGAGTTACCTGCTACAGTTTCATGAACTCTTTGGCTCTGTCAGCCCTCATCATCAGTGGGTAGAAGTAGTCATAGAACGTATGTAGAAACTCATCCCAATCCATAGCCTATTGGTTCCCTGCCTACGAAACCAAACCCCACCATCTCTTGGAAGAATCTCGCAGCATATAAGTTTCCAGCTTTACTATCCTCTCCAGCGGTGTCTCCAGGTGCTAAAATATTGATAGAATGGCTTCTATCCATGTCTCTTCAGCTTGCAGTCCTCCATCCCTTGTGAACATGTGAGGATGTTGCTGCTGAAAAACCCGCATCAGCTCTGCCATAGACGGGGCAGGATGATGAGATCCCTAGAAGGTCCGCATGAACCTCATGAAACCCTCTCTAAACTAAGTGCCGATAACAGTGTCTGGAATCACTGCAAGTGCCATATCTGGAATAATAGGTGGAACTACTGGTAGTCCCTGATCTTCCATATCAGGAGTACGGTCACTGCCTGATTCCTGACATGCAACAAGAGGGAGACTTGGTGCATTGATTCTGCAAGATCTGAAGAAAAATATTATTAAAAATAAATACAGTTGCAACTTAAGAGATTAAAATGGAACAGGAGAGATAAACTCTAAATATTGGGAAAAACCTGACTACACGGCTTGTAGTACCACAACATGCTGTGTTTCCTAAATTTTTACCCTGGGCGTGTACCTTGGCCATACATGGCTCTGTAAACCACCTGGCTACACGGCGTGTTCTCAAACTACACGGCGTCTACTAAACCCTTTTTCATCCTACCCAATTACTCCCACCTGGAAATGAACAAGGACTATCCCAACAAGAAACTACACGGTGTGTTTGCCCACTTACATGGCGTGTCCTTAAGATTTTTCCCCTGTCTGTGTTATTAGCCACAGGGACTGCTACACAGACCACTACTACATGGCGTGTCAACATGGTACATGGCGTGTTTCCCTACAGATTTCCCAACCCATGTATTCAGCTACACGACTAGGTCAGATGGCTCTTCTAAGACAAAACTACACGGCGTGTTCAAGGACAACACGGCGTGTACTAGACACGCCTTACCTGGCCCGTGTTGTTAGCGACATGGCCTGACACACAGCCGAACCTACACAACTTGTTCCAAACGGACATGGCATGTACTTGAAGGAAACCCCCAGCCCAATTTGTTCGTGACACTACCGGATACCCAAGTCATACTACATGATATGTAAACTAGTACACAGTGTGTTCATATAAAAACTTTCACAAATCCATGTCCCTTCCCACACAGTCAGTGGAATGGCTAAAAACTACACGGCGCGTATTCATGAAGTAAATGTTGTGTAGTCTGGGTTTTTCCAGACAGTAGCCTCATAACTGCCCGAGAGCCCAGAAAACACAGAGAAACAAGCGTTAAGGTGCCAAATTCTGATCCGTGGGGTCCCATACTCCCTGCAAATCAAATCTTGGCATCATAACCATGCATATAACAAGTAAATAGTATAAAAACTCATGATCCACTAAATTTTGATCCTCGAGGGCCCATAACACCTCTAAGACCAATGTTCGGTGTCCATGATAAAGAAGCTCTAAACAAAAATACCTTATCAACATAGTAGGTATTATATCACAACAACTATCACAACAACATGCATTGTCTATCACAATGTCTATCACAACAGCATGCAATTTCTAATGCAATCTAGGTGGCATGACAAAATGCATGACATGTGATCTCCTAACAAGTAAATATATGGTGCATGATATGGAATACCCTCATCTCAACAGGTTTAAAAAAAATAGAACCACAATCATATAAACAATAATAGCACAAAACAAGTGCACCACCCAACGGTGAAATCATGTAAACTGTAACATTTGAAAAACTCCAAAATTGAAATATTTGAGGTAACCTGGCTTTTTCCCTGTACACTGGGTCTAGAACTCCTGGGCACAACTATTTACCATTTACCTATTATGTCCTATCCTTGTCTATTATTCCTAAATAGTAATTCAAAAGAATGAAAATAAAAGAACCTCTTTTGATACCACTTTGTAACGACCCAAATCTAGAAACACTCAATTGGTGCCTCGTACTCGGTTCACCACATGACCTAAAGAGCGTTTCTCCAAACGCTAAAGGCTGCTGACTAGCAGTGAGGGCCTTGGTGAGTCATTGGGGAAACTATTCCCTCACATGGTAATGTATACAAAGAAAAAGAAATAACAGTCAATAACGGAAGCAGTAAAAAGCATACAGTAAATGAAACTAAACAGTGAAATCAATGTATAATATAATAATGATGAAAATGATGCAGCAGGTACAGGTATCTAAGGAAAGAACCAAATGAAACAATGTGCTGAAATACAACTGAGAAAATTGTACTAAAAGTAAACAACAACTCAAGAAGCATCGCAAGCCTAGGCTTGGTCCTATGCTCTCCAGCTCCAACCAGCAATCATGTACCTGAAGTAGAAGGGAAACAATCCCTATCCACACCTGCAACCATATAACCTCTTTGGGCCGAAAATCAGGACCCAAATAGGGTGTGAGAGTAATCCTAGTAGGCAACCACCACAAGATCTATGCCCTACTGTTAGTAAGCAATATAGAAAAACTAAATGAAATAAATATAGTAGAGAAAAAATAGTACACTAATGTAATCAATCCTATGAATCTCCATTCAAATTTCTTTAGTAATTTAATTTAGTCATTTAATTATCACCCAAGGAGTCTACCAATAGCTCTATATTCCCAAATCTTATCAAGTAACAAAACAGGTATCTCAACAGACTACCTAAACTACAAGCAGTACAAAAAACAAGCTTTTTATGTGGCTTGGTGGACTCATCACAACCAACAAAACAATATTCACACTGACTCTCTGGGTGGTTCATATAGGAATACGCATATAGTCATGTAATAATACAAGGCACAAACACTCTGTGAAGCACTCATTGTAAATTCACCAACAGTCTTGCAAAAAAATCTATAGACTCTTTGAGGAAGCACTTACATCTAATCCCCCATATAGTCTTGATACGTAACTAAAGAAACTATGATGAAGCACAAATTCAAATTACCGTAGTCCCTGCGAATGATACTAATTTATAACAGACTGTCTAGGGAATCCCTGAATCGTCAATCCCCTCTGTAGTCTACCGCATCAGGTTCACACAGCCCTGAGCAGTCTAGTTGTGTGTAAAAGACTCTTAGCCGCCCTAAGTATGTTCAACAATTACTTTTATAATAGATACAATGCATCAAAAGCATGAATATAGTAGTCAATACATGAAATCAGTTATAACAAGAAAACTAGCAATTGCAATAGGGTTTTCCTTTCAGGCAACTGTGCTAAACGGCGATAAACATCCAAACAAGGATAACACCCATGGGGTAATCCTAAAACATGAAAAAAGCCAATAATATTCATCTAATAACCTCAATCATACAAGAAATATAAGGTAGATAATAGTTGAGGATCAAAACCCTATCCTGAGATACCTGATACATGGTAATCCGACACTTTTTCACAAAAACTCAAAGAAATTCATCATAACGCAACAAACCACCTACCTCAATCCTAGAAGATCAATATAATTGAACCTCGGCCCGTGAATCATCCTATAATATAGTTGATCTACAAAAACATCTAAAAAATTAAACCTCAGATAAATATCATTAGAGAAAGAATCAGGAAACATGGCCAAACAGGAACCAAGAACTCCTCGCTGTGATTCTTTTGCAACCGGCAACATTCTATTCGGAAAACAGGTGACAAATCACTGGCTTGAAGAAGATCATTATTCGTACCCTCTCTCTTAGTCAAAGAAGCTGGAGAAGAAGACATATTTGGGGCTAAGTCGCGACCCGGTCCATTTAATGAAAAAAAGAAAGTACACGACATGTACTTTTAGAGTACACAACGCGTACTAGGATTTTCCGTACAATGGATTAAGTGGCCTCCACATCACCCCTACACACTATGTGTGTGGCCTGGACATCGATAGTACATGGCCTTGCATGACAACAAAGTACACGACGTGTACTTGGAAAATTTCCATATTATCCTCTTTTTCGCAAAAATGACCAGAAAAGAAAAACATACCTGAAAAGAAGGTCCAAGTACTTACAAAATTATTTAAACATAAAATTACACACACCTCCATCTAATATATATCAAATATATTGGTTCTGTGTTCGATGAAGTACTGCCACACAAAATAATGAATGTTCATTTATCCATTACCACCAATCATGGTGGCCATTATGATATAAACTCTATTTATATATTTCATATATTATAATTAATATGAATTTAATCTTCTTTATTCATTTTGCAATAAAAATATCTTTACATCACCTTTGGTGTTAATATGATAATCTCATTTCAGGATGTTTGGACTACCGCTATAACATCCCAGGTAAATAAAGAAATATGAAATTTTCATATTTTTTAATATTTTTTAATTAAATATTACTTTTATTTTAAAGGGTATGATATGATCAATGGCATACCCGATACACAACAACGAGTTTCTTTGAAATCTTACGTTGCACAATAATAATATAATATTATTATTTTTAATGGTAGTTAATTCCTAGCCATTGTATTGGTAGGAATGAATATAACTAACTAAAATATGAGTATACGTGTTTGGTAAATGTTTTTACATTTATCCAATAAAATTTAGAGGGTTAAAATGTAAATGAATTTAATTTTAAGCATAATTTACTTTAAATGGTTGATTTACGACCGTTTAATGGAGAAACCTTTTTAAATATAGTTTTGGTAACTTTTATATATTCTATTTGACCATATAATATTATACATTAGAATAGAGACATTTGGGTAAATTTTTGGTATTTTTATGATAAAATTCAATTTTAATGAAAAGAGAAAAATATTGTATTTTAATTCAAAACATCTTTTTAATATAAGTTATTTATATGGTTAGAATGTATTTTTAACTGGTTTTAAAGTATAAATAGATTATATTTTAACTATTTAATCAAATGTTGGTTGTTGGAAATAATTTCAATTTTAAATTGGACATAAATAAGTGTCAATCCTTTGAAAGTTATTATTTCTTAAAAACACGCCTTTTATTTTGACAATGTGAATTAATTTTAAATTAATTTCCGACACTTTTGTGTTTTGAATTTGGAAAAAATGATTCAATATTTGGAATCATGAGGTCAAAATTGTGTAAATAGGTAATTTGTTTAGTCATTATGAATATTTATTTTTGTAAATATTTTATTTACCATGGTTAAAAGGTAAATATGGTAAATAAGGGTAAAAAAATATTAATAAAATAATTGAAAAATACCCTAAAACATCTCCTAATCCTATTTTTTGATACTTATCAGACCATCAGAATATTTGGGTCGATTTTGGCACCCCATGGGCCACTTCGGAGTGATAATGACAGTTTATTTTAATTAACATAAATTAAAGACAAAAATGAAATAAACAAATAACTTTTAGTAAATCAATTTTTACGTGGGGTAATATAAGTCATATATCAGTATATATATATGTTAATTATAATGATAAAATGATTTCCTAGTTTATGGTATGTTTTTATAATTTTTGAAATCAAATAAATTAAATTATTTATGACAAAATAATAATGTAGTGTTTACCTCATTAATAAATGATTTAAATAAATAAGATTATAAAGATTAAAATAATATCCAAAACTTGCCCAATTGTTACTGGATGATTTTATTACAACCATGTGTCATCTTATCTTTTTATTTAATTATTTTTTGACCTTTTGTAACTGAAGATAATTTTATAATAAAATAATTCCTTCAAACTTTCCCAAAGAGCCCCTCCTCCCCCTTATTAAAGAACACCAATTATAACCCATTCCTCACACCTCTAAAGCCCCGTGGATCTCCCAAAACCTACCCAAATAATCTCTCAAGATCCCTATATTCCACCTAGAAGCCTTAACTTATGCATAAGGAACTTCAACAAACCATTTTGGTTTAAACCAAAGGGAGTTACATGAATTAATGTTAATGGGTTCTCTTAAAATCTTTTGTTTTATTTTTTTTATTTTACTTATCCAACCCTATAAAATCTTTTTATTACTTTATTTCATAACAAAATCAGTATCCTCAACATACTTGTATATAGTTATGATAATTATTCCAACTAAAATTACACACACCTTCGTCTAATGGGTAAACAACATATTGTTTCTGTAGATGGTTAACTACTGCCTCACGAAATGATGATTGATCAATTATCTACTAACATCTCTCATGGTGGACATTATGATGGAACTATATTTATATATTATATATATTATTTTTATGTTTTTATTATGATTTTGTATTTTCCATTTACAGAATATCATTAGGGTTTCAATAGTGGGTAAATACGATAATCTCATATGAGGAAGTGTGGACTACCACCCCCTCAATGTGATATGATTCGTTAATGCCTTATATGTAATATATAAAGGATGTAGTTAATGATATTATATATGATATTATACTGGAATTATAATATACTTATATATCATTTTGTTTTTGTTGATCCCTCTGGAAGATTGTTGATTTCATGTCTATGATTGATGTTTTAATAATCACAAATCATCACATACCATTAATGCTTAATCTGGTTTGATTTCTCATAAACTTAATTAAAATCTGTTAATGAATCTGTTATCACATTTTTTTCTATTATTATTTACGTAAAAAGTATTTTGGAAGCACCGATTCAATATCAACAAACATTGGAAGCACTGATCGCATATCAAAGGACAACGGTCGCACCGATCCGATGCAAATGACTCACCGATGCAAATGAGTCACCGATGCAAATGACTCACCGATGCAAATGACTCACCGATGCAAAATGAGTCACCGATGCAAATGAATCACCGATGAAAATGACTCACCGATCCGATGAAAACTGAGTCACCGATGCTGATCAAACTGACTCACCGATCAGATGACAGACCAATGCTGATCAAAATGACTCACCGATCCGATGAAAAATGAGTCACCGATGAAAATGACTCACCGATGCAAATGAGTCACTGATGCAAATGACTCACCGATGCAAATGACTCACCGATGCAAAATGAGTCACCGATGCAAATGACTCACCGATGCAAATGACTCACTGATCCGATGCAAAATGAGTCACCGATGCTGATCAAACTGACTCACCGATCGGATGACAGACCAATGCTTATCAAAATGACTCACCGATCCGATGCAAAATGACTCACCGATGAAAATGACTCACCGATGCAAATGAGACACCGATCAAATGACTCACCGATCAAACTGACTCACCGATCAGATGACAGACCGATGCTGATCAGTCTGATTCACCGATGCTGATCTATCTGAGTCACCGATCATTACTCACTAATGCTGATGACCTACCGTTCACTTGATTCTTCAATAGTCATAAACAACTGTTTGAATTTCTTTATCTGTATCTTTATTTAATCTAACCAATGGTCATATTAGGTATATTTTAATGCTCTGTCAATTAATTAATAAAGGTTGTCGGATGTCAGGAAACAGTACCTCGTACCTACGGAAAGGAAACTTTTTCATTCTTCCGAAGCATGTGACATAAATACAAGAAGACTCTGCTGAAGATAAAAGAGTTGACAGATGAACACAAGAGGAATACAGAAGAAAATAAAGAGGAGGAAGAACCAATCAGAACAGAACCTCATACACAATCAAGCCTACTCAAGAAGAGTTCTGTGCATACAGAAGAACATTGAAGAACTTCATCGACTACATCTCACTGCCTTTGATCCTGAAGCATTAGACACTCTTCTTCTCAAACAAAAATGAGAAGAGGACTCAGAATAAATTCTAACCAAATACAAAAGAGTCTAGAGCTACACTGAAATCACCAGAGCCATTTCTAAACTCTACATCTCTGCTCTGTGATACATTTGTTTTACATTTTGAGCAGTGTGTGTTATCTGCTGTATTAAACACACACACTGACTCCTGTACTTTCACTGGAGGATCTGTAAATCCTCAGAAAACCTTTTTACACTTCATTTCCCACTGTGGATAGTGGTAGAGGTCGTGTGAGACCTGGATAGCTCTAAGCTGTTGTTTGTTTTCCCACACAGAACTGTGGTAGAGGTTTTGTGACCTGGACAGTGTGTTCACTATTGTTAACCCCGATCCAGGGTGTGGATCATTTTTATATAAACTTTTGAGAGGACTAAGTCTCGGCTTGAGACTGAACCTCTGGGTTAATTCTCTGTGTTTGTAGCTACATACTATATCCATACTACATATTTATTTCATATTCCGCTGCTATTACTTTGAAATATAATTTATTTTCAAAGATACTTTGATAGTTAAACTCGCAAGTGTTTATATTTATTATAGACCAGTAAGTTAGTTTCAAAAGATAATTTAATCATAATATTAAGTTAACTGAGAACTAATCAATCTTTGAGAAACTAATTGAACCTTTACAATCTGTATAAATTCACTACAGTTTAATCTGTTTTTGAAATAAGGGGATTTTAATCAACATTGTTTTTAACAGAAAATTTTAATTGGAACTCAATTCACCCCCCTCTTGAGTATCCACTCTGACCAACATTTGGTATCATAGGTTGTTAATATTTTCTAAAAGTACTCTGTTTTTCAACTGTGATTTTAGTTGTATTTTAAAGTTCTTAAAATTTCTGTTATTTCTAAATTTTTATCTCTTTAAAATTCTTTTTGTAATATCATGGATAATAGACTTGAGGGTGATGCTACTAACCGGCCACCTTTCTTTAATGGAAGCAACTATGCTCAGTGGAAGCTAAAAATGAAAATTCACATAGAAAGTATGGGCTTTGATATTTGGACTGTCATTGAAGCTGAATATAAAATTCCTAGTACTGATAGATCTACTTTGGATGAACCTACAAAGACTGCTTACAATAATAATTGTAATGCTATGAATGCTCTGTACTATGCTCTAGGAGATGAATAATTTAATATAATTTCTTCATGTAAAACTGCATATGAAATTTGGGATACCTTAGCTGTCTCTCATGAAGGAACAACTAATGTTAAGGATATGAGATTGAATACCTATACTATTAAGTATGATAATTTTAAGATGAAGCCTGATGAACCCATTTCTGATATGTATCTCAGGTTCAATGAAATTTTCAACACAATGACTTCTTTGGGAAAGGATGTTCCAGCAAAGGAGCAAATCATGAGAATTTTGAGATGTCTACCTGAAAGATGGAGAGGAACCTCTGTCTCCATTAGAGAATCCTGTGACATTGGAACACTGCCTGTCAAGGAGTTAATTGGTAAGATGATGATGTATGAAGAAGAGATTAAAGTAAATAAAGAAGAATATGATGAACTTAAAAGGAAGTCTATTGCCTTCAAGACTACAACCTCAAAGAATAAGGATAATGAAAAGCCTCAAGCTATCAATAAAAGTTTAAGTAGTGAGGAAAGTGATAATGATTCTGACAGTGATGCTGAGATGGCACACATTGCTAGAAGATTTAAGAAATTATATAGGAAGAAGAAGTTTTTCAGAAAGTCAAACTACAAAGTCAAGTATGATAACAAAGGAAACTGGAAAAAGGATTGGAAGAAGTCTGATAAATCAGATGAAGTTGTCTGTTATGAATGCAAAAGAAAAGGACACATAAAAACAGACTGTCCAAAGCCGAAATACAGAAAGATGTATGAATAAAAGGATGACAAGTACAAGAAAGCCATGAAGGCTACTTGGAGTGCTTCAGAAGACAGCACAAGTGAAGCTGAATCTTTAGACTCTTAAAGGAATCGAGCCGACATGTGTTTCATGACAAACACTTCTGAGGTAACATCAGAAACTCCTGCTTCAAATTCATATTATTCTGGAGATGATTCTGAATGTGATAACATGTCTAAATCTGAACTGTTTGAATATTGTGATATGCTTGAAGAAACCTGTAATGAGCTTAAAGATAAATATAAAGGTTTAAAGAAACCGTATTCTTTAAGTGTTAAGCATAAATCTGATCTGGATATAGAAGTAGAAATGAATGCTTAGTTTCTTAAAGAGAATACTGAACTAAAATTGTCTAATGAACAACCCAGAAAAGACTTAGAGAAGTTCACAAATGGAAAGAATACTATAACACAAATGCTAGGAAAGCAAGTTGCACCTAGATATACTACTGGTATAGGATACCAACCTAGACAAAGAAAAGTTGCCAAAACTAGATTCATTCCTAAATCTGGACAGAAGATAGTTAATTCTGGAACTTCATATGCCTCAACCAGTTATATTCATAGTTATGGATCTAATAAGGATTATCTTTCAAAGAATGTTAATTATACAAATTATATGAGACCCATTAGACAAATATGGGTACCTAAAGTATCATTGGATAACATGTCTGGACCCAAGAAGATCTGGGTACCAAAATCATCTTCCATCTAAATCTGTTTTGTAGGAGACCTGCTTGAAGAGCTGTCACAAGAAGATATGGTACTTAGACAGTGGATGTTCAAGACATATGTCAGGAGAATTTTCATTTTTCAAGAGCTTAGTAAAAGTTGATGGAGGCTTTGTCACTTTTGGTGATAATTCAAAAGGAAATATCATTGGCTTAGGCCAGATTGGTAACACTGATTCAATCTTGGTTTCTGAAGTTTTATTTGTCGATGGACTTAAATATAACTTTTTAATCATTTCTCAGTTGTGTGATGATGGTTTTTATGTGAAATTTAAAAATTATTCTTGCAATTTTTTTAACTCTAAAAATGTTTTAGTATTTTCTGCTTTAAGAAATGAAAATGTTTATGCTGTTGATTTAGATTCCTTAGCTAAGCAGAATATTCCTTGCTTAAATGCTTTTCATAAAGAGACTTGGCTTCGGCACATAAGATTAGGACACTGCAATGTACACTCACTTAGAAAACTTTCTAGGAAGAACTTAGTTAGAGATTTACCCAAACTTGAATTTCCAGCAGACAAAGTTTGTAATCCATGTCAAAAAGGAAAGCAACATAAAGTTTCTTTTAAATCAAAGAGAGAAGTGTCAACTTATCAACCTCTCGAGTTGGTTCACATGGATTTATTTGGACCCTATAGAGTTTCTAGTTTAAATGGGAAGCACTATGTCTATGTTCTTGTAGATGACTTTTCTAGATATACTTGGGTATATTTTCTAGCTCACAAAAGTGAAGCTTGTTCTTACTTTGTTAAATACTCCAAGTCTGTAGAAAATCTTAGTGGACTCAAGATTAAGACCCTGTGAAGTGATCATGGTCGTGAGTTTGAAAATCATGAGTTTGATTCTTACTGCTCACACAATGACTATAGTCACAATTTCTCTGCCCCTAGGACACCCCAACAAAATGGTGTAGTAGAGAGAAGGAATAGAACCCTGCAAGAAATAGCTAGAACCATGCTCAATGAATATGAACTGCCTATTTACTTTTGGGTTGAAGCTGTAAATACAGCTTGTTATGTCATTAATAGAGTCTTGATCAGACCAATTCTTAAGAGGACCCCTTATGAGTTGTGGAACCATAGGAAACCTAAGGTTAACTACTTCAGAGTTTTTGGCTACAAAGTCTTCATTCTCAATATTAAAGACAATCTTGACAAATTTGCATCCAAGAGTGATGAAGGAATTTTCCTAGGTTACTCTATCTCTAGTAAAGCCTATAGAGTTTTCTATAAAAGAACCAAATGTGTGGAAGAATCTGTTCACGTCAAATTTGATGAAACCGATCCACATGAACCTAAAATCTCTCTTGAAGATGATCTCTCTGGTTTGAATCTCAATGATAAATACAATGGACCTATAGTTAAAACATCCAGCTCTGGAAATTCTCCAGAACCTGCTTCTGTTGAACCTCAATCTGTAGATGAATCTGAAATCTCTAGCCCTATCTTTTCAAGACCATCTAGGACTCTAAAGAACCATCCTTTAGATTCTTTTGTAGGAAATCTAGATAGAGGAACACATACTAGAGCTTCTCTAAGAAATCAGGTTGAACATCAAGCTTTTCTTTCACAGTTAGAACCTAAAAATATCAATGATGCTATCAATGATGAATTTTGGGTAATGGCTATGCAAGAAGAACTAAATCAATTTGAAAGAAACAAAGTCTGGAAATTAGTAGAAAGATCTATGGACATTTTGACCATAGGCACAAAATGGGTGTTTAGAAACAAAGTTGATGAATCTGGAAACATCATTAGAAATAAAGCTAGGCTAGTTGCACAAGGTTACAATCAAGAAGAAGGAATTGACTATGAGGAAACCTTTGCACCTGTAGCTAGATTAGAGGCTATTAGGATCCTACTTGCATATTCATCACATCTGAATTTCAAGCTATATCAAATGGATGTCAAAAGTGCTTTTCTAAATGGTTTTATTGTTGAAGATGTTTTTGTAGAACAACCACCTGGTTTTTTAAATCCTCATTTTCCAAATCTTGTTTTTAAACTTTCTAAAGCATTATATGGTTTAAAACAAGCTCCAAGAGCTTGGTATGAAAGGCTTTCAAACTTTATTATCTCAAAAGGATTTACAAAAGGAGTAGCTGATCCCACACTTTTTATAAAAAGGATTTCAAAAGATGTATTAATAGTACAAATCTATGTTGATGATATTATTTTTGGATCTTCTAAAAATTCCTTATGTACTGATTTTTCAAAGGTTATGCAAAATGAATTTGAAATGAGCTTAATGGGAGAGCATAAGTATTTTCTTGGTTTTCAAATTCTTCAAACTAAAGATGGAATTATTTTAAATCAAAGTAAATATACAAAAGATCTTTTAAAACGTTTTGGATTGGATAGTATTAAGGAAAGTGATACACCTATGAGTACTACCTGTAAATTTGATACAGATGAATCTGGGAAACCAGTGGATCAAACCAATTACAGAGGTATGATTGGGAGCTTACTTTATCTTACTACTAGTCGACCAGACATTATGTTCAGTGTATGTATGTGTGATAGATTTCAAGCTAATCCTAAAGAATCACACTTACTAGCTGTTAAAAGGATTTTTATGTATCTTAAGTATACTATAAATTTAGGTTTGTTTTATCCAAAAATACAATCATTTAACATAACTAGCTATTCAGATGCAGACTTTGCAGGATGTAAGTTAGATAGGAAGAGCACATCTGGAACATGTCATTTTCTTGGAAAATCCCTAGTATCATGGTGTAGTAAGAAAAAGAACTCAGTTGCATTGTCTACTACCGAAGCAGAATACATAGCTGCTGGTAGTTGCTGTGCACAAATTCTGTGGATGAAACACACCCTATTGGATTATGGATTTAATCTTAAACAAGTTTCAATTAACTGTGACAATACTAGTGCAATAAATATATCTAAGAACCCTGGGTCTCACTCTAGAACTAAGCACATTGATGTCAGACATCACTTTCTAAGAGATCATTATCAAAAAGGTGATATTTCTTTGAAATTTATTAGTTTTGAACATCAATTAGATGATATCTTCACAAATCCTTTATGCTCTGAAAGAATGAAATTTATCAAACAAGAGTTGTGTATGATCGATCTGTGAAACTGATCTATGAAACTGATCTGTGAAACGGATCTGTGAAACTGATCTCTGAAACCGATCTGTGAAACTGATCTGTGAAATCGATCTGTGAAACCGATCTGTGAAACTGATATGTGAAACTGATCTGTGAAACCGATCGGTGAAACTGATCTGTGAAACTGATCTGTGAAACGAATCTGTGAAACTGATCTGTAAAACCGATCTGTGAAACTGATCTGTGAAACCGATCTGTGAAACCGATCTGTGAAACCGATCTGTGAAACCGATCTGTGAAACTGATCTGTGAAACCGATCTGTGAAACTGATCTGTTAAACGGATCTGTGAAACTGATCTGTGAAACCGATCTGTGAAACTGATCTGTGAAACTGATCTATGGAACCGATCTGTGAAACTGATCTGTGCAACCGATCTGTCATACCGATATTCTTTTTTATTATTATATTGTAATTAATTAGTAAATTTCTTTTATACTTTTTATGGGAACCCTAAATGATAAAATAAATGATACATGGCTATTTATCTTCCCTAAACCTTTGACCTTTCATTTCCCGCCGAACCTTTCAACGTCTCTTCCCCTCTACTTCGAACCTTCGAACTCCTTCCTTCGCAAAATCCTCGAATGGATAAGAAAAAGAGACCGAGCAAAGGACCGGATAGCCCTGTACCTTCAAATCGTGCTCGAGGCGAGTCGAATAGTACCTCTCAACGATCAGTAAATCCGAACCTGGAAACTCGGATTGTTGCTATAGAAAAATAAGTCAGCTCTGCGTGGCTTTTGTCAAGTAAGTCACTGTTGCTGTAAGTTCTTGAATCGCAAAGATGGATAGACTGGTTTTCTGACAACTCTCGAATAGACTACCCGAAGCTGGAACATGAGTTCTATATGAATCTGGAAATCACTTTAGATGGTGTGGAGGCCTCCAGGATGTCGTCTGTGGTAAAAGGAAAGAAAATATCCTTCTCATCTAAGCAGTGGGCTGAGTGCTTGAACGTACCTCATGAAGGTCGGTATGAGGATTATGCTGGGAATATTCCTCCAACATCTGATTACTTCTCTTATGAATTATCTCTGGAGCTTCTGACAGGAAACAGAGAGTCATGGAGAATCACAGCTTCAGAATTAGATGGTGAATGCAGACTTCTTTTCAAGTTTATTCAGCACCAACTTTGCCCTAAGAGAGGAGATTTTGCTGCTGTAAAGTACCAGGATGTTTTCCTGTTGTTTCTTCTGAAAACACATGAGAAGATCAATTTGTGTAGATATGTGATGGTACACATAGCTGGAATGGTAAAATCGTCCAAGAAATCCACTGCCTTGTTTTATTCAAAGATGATATCCACCATGCTCAAGAATCTAGAATGTATTGATGAAGATGATGAAGTTAATGAAACAGATCATACCTTCTGTCTCAACAAAGAGATCTGCAAGAGGATGAAAATCAATTCGAATCCATGGAAGATGTTCTGGGTTGCAGATGAAGATAAATTGTATGAAGCCTACAATCCCATAGATCAAGGCAAGAGGCCAAAGGATTTGAGAGACCCTGGCTTGAAACCAAATGAGGATCCAGTTTATTCTGATGATGATGAGCAAGAAGAAGGAAAGGATGAGGCCACCGAAACCCAAGAGCAAGAAGAAGCTGCGACTGAGGAAGGAAGTATGTCATCTCCTGATGATAGGAGTGATCCTGACACTGCCAGTCCCAAAAGAAGAATAGAATTTGGACCTGCTAGTCCACCCTTAGCCCTACCAGAATCAGAACCTATTTTTGGTGGTGAAGAAGATTCTGACACTGAAGAATATCATAGTGAAGCTTCTGAGAAGAGTGATGATGGATGTGCTGATGATGCTGAGACTGCTGTTGATGGTGATAACAGACCAGTGGATGGTCTTTCTGAAGATCAAATAGAATCACCTCAGTCAGTACAAGAAATACATATCAGTGTCAAAGATGATTCACCAAAAATCAGTGGAACAGCAAGCTATGAGAAACCAAAATACACCCTGTGTGATGCTGTATGGGATGACTACCCTGGTTATGCTGTGTTGGGCTTAGAATATTCTGAAGACGAAGAAGAAATGCCAGAATTTGCTGCATCTGTGAAGAGGAACCTCCCACGAGAAGCAAGGTCTGTTCCTGCTGTTGATCCTACAAATGATAATTTACCTGGTTCTGGAATCTCTCAAGCTGATCTTGATAAGTTTAAGATTGAATTGCTAACCGCTGTGAGAGCCACAGTTAGAGAAGAAATTTCTAATTCTATTACTCAAGTTTCTCTCCATGTTTCTGAACATTCATTGGAAGCCTTCTCACAAAGAGTATCTAATGCTGTGAAGCCAGACATGGCCAATACTGGTGAACTTAATGGCAGGAAAATAGCCTTTTTGAATCATACTATGAAGGATCTTCACACCGGCCTGGTATCTCTATCAAGCGAATTCCGATCAACCATCTCTGGTATTATGGAAGTTTTGAGAAATTTGATTGAACATCTCAACATGTCTGGCCTGAGGAAGATGAAAGATGAGTTAACTCACATAGTTGGCCAAGCCAGTACAGGCAAGGTAACCAAGATCACTACCCGTGAGCTAGAAGCTCTAAAAGAAGTTGTGCATGATGAGTTAGCTGCTGTTAGACAAATTCTTGATTTAGAATCTTTGAGGAAGATGAAAGAGCTCTGTGATAACAGTCATAAGATGGCATTGATGTATTCAGCAGATGCTAATAATGCTCTGCAAGAGATCAAAGAGAAAGTTGATAATTACTTTTCCAAGATTTATACAAAACATGAGATGACTGCAAGCTTCAAGGTGTTGCTAGAGAATCTGAAATTAACTCCAGTCACTCAGGCCTTCAAAACTCAAGTTCATCAGTTGCAAGATTTTATCCCTTCCTTGGCACAGTTCATGGAGAATAAAGATGATTTTGAAAAAGCTATGAAGTATAGAGAAGAAGTCATTCAAGACTTTATTCATCTTTTAAAGCCCTATTTGCATGCACAGGCCACTACAATAGTACTTCCTACTTCTGAACCTCTCAGTGACTCTGATGTAGCTCCAAATCAACTATCTGTTGCTCAAGTTCTATCTCAGTTAAGACCAGTCCCTCAACAAGCTTCTCAACCAGCTCCTGTTTCTCAAAAACAACCCTCTGTGGCACCTGCTCCTACACCTGCCCGAGTTGTCCTACCACCACTTCAGATTCGCCAAGACCAGCCTGCCTCCAAGCCTTCAAACTTACCCACTATTGATCCCAAAGACAAAGGCAAAGCCCCTTTGTATCCCCACAAATAGTTGTGTATTGTTTTTGATAGGGTTACCAATGTGCTGCCTGTAATAGTCTGTACTTTATCAAATATTTTTCTATCTATACTCTCTGCTGACTGCTTTTACTTTCACTTTCTCTTATATGTTTTCCCTCCTTTTTGATTATCCCAAAGGGGGAGAAGACAAAGAATACTTTATGGGAGAAGAAAAAGAATGCTTTATGGGGGAGAAAAGATGTTTATATCTCAGGGTGAGAAATCTTTATAATATATAAGGGTAATCTCAATTAAGGGGGAGATTTATATATCTCTTTATATTAATTCTTCTTATGGTTTATTTCTCATTATGTTTTTATTAATGATATATCATATTATTTATATTTAATGATAAAGATTTGTGATTATCAAAAAGGGGGAGATTGTTGAGCCCTCTGGAAGATTGTTGATTTCATGTGTATGATTGATGTTTTAATAATCACAAATCATCACATACCATTAATGCTTAATCTGGTCTGATTTCTCATAAACTTAATTACAATCTGTTAATGAATCTGTTATCACATTTTTGTCTATGCTTATTTACGTACAATGTATTTTGGAAGCACCGATTCAATATCAACAGACATCGGAAGAACTGATCGCATATCAAAGGACAACAGTCGCACCGATCCGATGAAAATGACTCACCGATGCAAATGAGTCACCGATGCAAATGACTCACCGATGCAAATGACTCACCGATGCAAATGAATCACCAATGAAAAATGAGTCACCGATGCAAATGACTCACCGATGCAAATGACTCACCAATCCGATGCAAAATGAGTCACCGATGCTGATCAAACCGACTCACCGATCAGATGACAGACCAATGCTGATCAAAATGACTCACTGATCCGATGCAAAATGAGTCACCGATGCAAATGACTCACCGATGCAAAATGAGTCACCGATGCAAATGAGTCACCGATGCAAATGACTCACCGATCCGATGCAAAATGAGTCACCGATGCTGATCAAACTGACTCACCGATCCGATGATAGACCAATGCTGATCAAAATGACTCACCGATCCGATGAAAAATGACTCACTGATGCAAATGACTCACCGATGCAAATGAGCCACCGATCAAATGATTCACTGATCAAACTGACTCACCGATCAGATGACAGACCGATGCTGATCAGTCTGATTCACCGATGCTGATCTATCTGAGTCACCGATCATTACTCACTAATGCTGATGACCTACCGTTCACTTGATTATTCAATAGTCATAAACAACTGTTTGAATTTCTTTATCTTTATCTTTATTTAATCTAACCAACTGTCATATTAGGTATATTTTAATGCTCTGTCAATTAATTAATAAAGGTTGTCGGATGTCAGGAAACCGTACCTCGTACCTGCGGAAAGGAAACTTTTTCTGTCTTCCGAAGCACGTGACATAAATACAAGAAGACTCTGCTGAAGATAAAAGACTTGACAGAAGAACACAAGAGGAATACAGAGGAAAAGAAAGAGGAGGAAGAACCAATCAGAACAGAACCTCATACACAATCAAGCCTACTCAAGAAGAGTTTTGTGCATACAAGAGAACATTGAAGAACTTCATCGACTACATCTCACTGCCTTTGAGCCTGAAGCATATGACACTCTTCTTCTCAAAAAAAAACGAGAAGAGGACTCAGAATAAATTCTGACCAAATACAAAAGAGTCCAGAGCTACACTGAAATCACCAGAGCCATTTCTAAACTCTACATCTCTGATCTGTGATACATTTGTTTTACATTTTGAGCAGTGTGTGTTATCTGCTGTATTAAACACACACAATGACTCCTGTACTTTCACTGGAGGATCTGTAAATCCTCAGCAAACCTTTTTACACTTCATTTCCCACTGTGGATAGTGGTAGAGGTCGTATGAGACATGGACAGCTCTAAGCTATTGTTTGTTTTCCCACACAGAACTGTGGTAGAGGTCTTGTGACCTCGACAGTGTGTTCACTGTTGTTAACCCCGATCCAGGGTGTGGATCATTTTTATATAAACTTTTGAGAGGACTAAGTCTCGGCTTGAGACTGAACCTCTTGGTTAATTCTCAGTGTTTGTAGCTACATACTATATCCATACTACATATTTAGTTCATATTCCACTGCTATTACTTTGAAATATAATTTATTTTCAAAGCTACTTTGATAGTTAAACTCTCAAGTGTTTATATTTATTATAGACCAATAAGTTAGTTTCAGAAGTTAATTTAATCATAAGATTATGTTAACTGAGAACTAATCAATCTTTGAGAAACTAATTGAACCTTTACAATCTGTATAAATTCACTACTGTTTAATCTTTTTTTGAAATAAGGTGATTTTAATCAACATTGTTTTTAACAGAAAATTTTAATTGGAACTCAATTCACCCCCCTCTTGAGTATCCACTCCGACCAATAGTTTTCATTCCATTTCAATACGAAATAGAAATGGAAGTAGCGTCCATGCCTACGTACGACTTACTGTGTCCAGGAATAGGGCATTTCATTTCTTATATCAAACATGTATATATTGGATATATATGATATATATGATATATAAATCATGAATTTTATTATGGATATAATGAACTTTTGACCACATGAACAACTTGTAATTTTAAGAAATCCAATTTTTACTCAAGTAACAAATATCAAAAAAATGACCAATATTAACTTAAATGATTACATAGTGTTTATAAAAGGGTAATAATAGATATGAAAAGAAAAATAGACTTGAAAAATGTTATCAAACAAGTAGAAAATATCTTTAGTTTATTATTCAGGAGATTAAAGAACGAACGGGTCAAGTCGGACACGGGGTAAGGGACTTTATCTCAATCTCATTTCATTGAGGCCTATATTGTTTTATACATGACTTCCATTTATACGCTGTATAAACACCTTTTAAATTTCATTTCATTCAAATGGAATATTTTTCAATGAAGCATTTTAGTAAATGAAAAAAAAATAATGTTAATTTTTAACGTAACCGGTGAAATGACCTTTCTGCCGCCATGAGTATTATTTGATCATTGGATTCCCTAAGAAGCCGTAAGGTTTTTAAAAGGAAAATAAATATGATATACTATTTTATGTATTTTTATATTGAAAATGGTTTTGATAATGGATTTTTTATATTAATATATTTAAGTGATATATTGTTATTGAAATGTGGAAATTTTTTCTTTCCTTTATATTTGTTGTATGTGTTATGATTTTACAATGGTACTTGGAAATTTGAATGTTGGTTATTTGATAAACCAAATGACGGGTGGTTCCATGATAAACCAAGGTGGGTGGTTACGTTATAAACTCCAATGAATTGGGTATGGAAGTCGTCCATATTGCTATTCAATTTAGTGATATGTGTGGAAGTCGACCAAATGGTTATTCCATTTAAGTATGTTTATGTCCAAATTTAACTTTATATTTTATGTGTTCTTTATATGGGTTTTATGGTAATCTTTTGGTTACAAAAAAGTAATCGATGATATTTTATTCAGTTAGGAGTATTTAATACTTCATAAAGTTGAAAATTAATACCTATGATAAAGTATTCATGGTTTACTACTTGTTTTGAAAAACTAAATTATTTCCTTCTTTGTGTATCACATACTGATATTTTAATTCTCATCCCATGTTTTTGAAATGTGTTTCACAGGACATAAAGTGGAATAGGGTCAAAGATGAAATTAAGGAAAAGTCATGATGTCTAAAACATGGAACCAGACACGACTCTTTTTTTCAAGAATTTTTATTTTTTGAAAAAATAATGTGAACTAAGTCGAAGTTTATACTTTGTAACTTTTGTGATGTAATGTAGCAGTTATGACCTAAATCTCAAAAACTATAAAACTAAAAAGATCCTCAATGTGAATTATTAACTTAATTCAAGATTATGTAATGTTTTAAGGTCGGGTGCTTATAGTTGGTACCAAAGGTCGGTTTAGATAACTTTAGGAGTTAGGGTATTTTTAAATAAATATCCATGAATTAATTTATGTTAATAATGAAATGATATCATTTAAAACATAAATTTTTTATTTTACTAAGATATTTCTGTGTTCCTAATGGGTTTTTTCAGAGGAAACATGTCAACAATTTTTGGAAGACATCAAGAGGAAGACAACCTTCTAAATCAGCAACCTAAGATGGTTCATATTGGATCTAAATTGTTGGTTGTAGTGATGGAATTGTTGAATAAGGCTATAAATGGTGGTGGTATCCATGAACGAGATCAGCCAGATCAACCATAGAGGAACATGTCAGTAGTGGAGCATTTCATGAGGCAACATCCCCCATCTTTTAGAGGATCATATGACCCTGTGCTAGATGAAGGGTGGATTAAAGAACTGGAATTTTTTTTTGATGTCATGGGATGTTCAGAACATCGATAGGTTAACTGTTCTATTTATAGTATTGAAGGTTAAACTGATCAATGTTGGTCGATGGTGAAAAATATCAGGGATAGTGAGGCGATTTATGCTCTTTATTATGATTAATTCAAAGGTATGTTCCTTGAAAAATATTTTCCTAAGGTGGTTCGATGTAGAATGGAAGAATAATTCTTGAAATTGAGGAAAGAGGATGACTCAATGGTTGTTTACAAAGGAATGTTCAGTCGACTGGAAAGGTATGCTCCAAATTTCATCTGAGATATTTATAGTAAGAAAATTCAATTTTACTTAGGATAGAAGCTATGATATAGAAGGGAATTAGCTTCTCACGAGTTAAAAAGTTATGGAAAACTTGTTCATTGTGCGGAGAAGGTGAAAATGGAGTTTTTTGATGGTCATGTTTTCTTTGAAAAACGACAGGAATAAGAGGCCTATTTGGCAGGAAAAGGGAAAAAATTAATCAAAGAATCCTTGAGGTAAGAAAAATAAATATACATATTATGTGAAGTGTGGTAAAAATCGTCCCGAAGAATCTTTATCAATGTTTGGAAAGTGGCTCCAGTGTAGTAACTCTGATCATATTTCTCATAAATGTAAGGAAGATGATCAAGAAGGTAATGAGAAGCCAATGGTAAGATGTTTTAAGTCCAATGAAATGATTCATTATGAAAATGAGTGTCCAAAGAAGAACTCAAATGTAAAAAATCAACCAGACTAGAAGTAGAAAGAGGCGGTGAAGTCCTTTGAAACTACATTAACTGATGTTGTGCCATCAAATGAAGTAGTATCAGGAACAGTATTTGTTTGTTCAGATTTTGCCAATGTGTGATTTGATTTAGGTTCTACAAATTTGTTCATTTCTAATAAGTATTCTACTAAATTGGGAATCCCATCTCAATATATGAATCCTAAACATATGGTAAAAACACCTAGAGTAAATTTTGTGACAAAAATAAATTATAAGAACCATCCAGTCCTTGTGTGCGGAATGAATCTACCTGAAAACCTTATTTTTTTTCCTCTAGTAGAGTTGGATGTTATTTTGGGAATGGATTGGCATTCTATTTATCATGCTAATATTGACTGAATAGATAAAGTGGTTTCTTTTTAGAAATATTTTTAGTATGGTACACGAATGAACCCTTTCTTTTGATAACATATTAGGAAGTTGAGAAACATGTAAAATATGTAAATGAATGATACCTTGAACATATTATTGAAAACAATGGAACTATTCATATTAATGATGTGCCAGTGGTAAATGAGTCCCTTGATGTTTTTACTGATTAGTTTCCTGGTATTATATCTAATCGAGAAGTTGAATTTACTGTTGTCTTAGTTCTTTATGTTAATCCAATTAAAAAATCCCCTTATCGAATGGATCAGATTGATATTTTAGAGTTAAAGAAGCAATTGAAAGAGTTTTTCGATAAAATTTTCATTCGAACAAGAACATCACCATGGGGTTCTCTTATCTTTTTTGTTAAAAAGAAAGATGGTTCAATGCGACTATGCATTGATTATAGGGCATTGAATAACATCAATATTAAGAAAAAGTATCCTTTGCCTCATTTAGATGATTTGTTTGATAATATTTAGGGAGATAAATATTTTTTAAAGATTGACTTGAGGTCGGGGTACCATCAATTGAAATTAAATGAAGCCAATATTCCGAAGACCGCATTTCGTACTAGATATGGCCATTATGAATTTGTAGTTATGCTTTTTGGCTTAACCAATTCAACTGCTGTATTCATGGATCTTATGAAATAATTTTCTATGAGTTCTTGGATATGTTTTGGGTTCTGTTCATTGATGATATTTTGTTTTATTATAAAAGTAAATAGAAGAATGAAAGTAATTCAAGGACTGTCTTGAAAACACTAAAAGAAAATAAAGTGTTTGGGAAATTCTGCAAGTGTGAGTTCTGGTTACAAAAAGTTTCTTTCTGTTGTCACATTGTTTCAAAAAAATGGAATTATTGTTGATCCTTTTAAAAAAAAGTTGTTCAAGAATGGCCAAGGCCCACAAATATAACCAAGATCCGTATTTTTCTTGGTTTTGAAGGTTATTACCAGTGGTTTGTTGAAACTTTTTCATGTTTATCTAGAAAATTAACTAAGATTTCTTGGAGTGTTGTTAAGTTCATTTGGAAAATATAATGTGGTGATTGTTTTCAGGAATTGAAATGAATATTAGTGAGTGCTCTAGTTTTGGCTCTACCTTCCAGAAATGGTGAGATTTGTATTTATAGTGATGATTCATTGAAAGGACTTCGCTATGTTCTTATATAGAATTATCAAGTTATTTCATATGCCTCAATCCAGTCGAAACATCATGATTTAAGTTACCCTACACATTATTTGTAATTAACTGCTGTTGTTTTTTATTTAAAAATTTGGTGGCATCAATTTTATGGAGTAAAAAGTGAAATATCTACTGACCAAAAAAGTTTGAAATATATATTCACTCAGAAAGAATTGAACTTGAGATAGAGGAGATGGTTGGAATTAATCAAGGATTATGATTTCATGATTCATTATCACACAGGAAAGGAAAATAAAGTGGTTGATGCTTTGAGTCAAAAAAGTAATGATTCATTGACCATGCTACGTTTGGAATAAGATCCTTTAGTTTTTGATTTGATGAACTTTGGCATAAGAGCTATTGCTGCAGGAAATTAATCTATATTGTTTTAGGTGTTAGTGAGATCATCTCTATCATAAAAAATTAAGAAAGTATAGAATGAGGACAATGAGTTATAGAAAAAGTTCAGTTCATTCATAAGAACATGATAATAGCTCTGAGTAGGTAGAAAAGTTATACATATAACTGGAGGAAGGATCTCTCTTTTGAGGTAGGTGATCAGGTCATTCTCAAAGATAATCCATGGAAATGCATGATGCGTTTTGGTAAGGAAATAATGTTTAGTCCGAGGATCATTGGACCTTATGAAATCTGAGTGAAAATTTTATCAGTTGCATACAGAGTAGGTTTACCTCTACGTTTATCCTCGGTACACAATGTTTTTCATGTTTCAATGTTGATAATGTACATGCCAGATCCATCTCATATTTTGAGCCCAAAGGTAGTTATGTTGGAAGAGAATATATATTATGAGGAACAACCAGTCCAGAGTCTTTACCAAAGAGAAAACGTGTTGTGGAATAATGTAATTCTGCAGGTAACAGTTTTTGGGAAAAACCATATGGTTGAAGAGTCAACATGGGAATCTAGAAATTCTATTAGGGGTAAACACCACCATTTATTTGATAAGTGAATAAAATTGAGAGGATGAAATTTCCAAAAGGGGGGAAGGATGTAACATCCCAGGTAAACAAAGATGACATTTTAATATTTATTAATATTTGTGAATTAAATATTAATTTTTACTATAAAGGTGTTTCTATGTTCGATGGCGTACCTGATATGCAACAATGAGTTTCTTTGAAATCATATGTTGCCCAAAAATAATATAATATTATTATTTTAAATGGTAGATAACTCCTAGCTGTTTTATTGGTAGGAATGAATAGAACAAACTCCAATATGAATACACATGTTTTTTAAATGTATTAAAATTTATCCAATAAATCATTGAGGCTTAAAATGTGAATGAATATAATTTTAAACATAATTGACTTTAAAAGGTTGATTTAACACCTTTTAATGGTGAACCCTCTTTAAAATTTGTTCAGATCCCTTTTATATATTCAATTAGACTAAATAAAATTATTCTTTAGAATCTATTCATCATAATTTACTTTGGGTATTTTTTTGGTATTTTTTTGATAAAATTCAATTTTTAATGAAAACTGTAAACTACCGTATTTTTATTCAAAAATGCCTATAAATATAATTTATTTTTTTGGATAGATTACCATTTTAATTAGTTTTAAAGTAAAATTAGATTATATTTTTACTATTTAATCAAATTTTTTCCATTGGATGTAATTTCACTTTTAAATTGGACATAAATAAGTGTCAATATTTTGATAGTTATTATTTCTTAAAAACACGCCTTTTGGTTTTACAGTGAGAATTAATTATAAGTAATTTCTACCACTTCTATGTTTTGAATTTAGAAAAATTGATTCCGTATTTGTAATCAGGATGTCCAAATTGTGTAAATAGGTAAATTTTATTTTTAGACATTATGAATATCTACTTTAGTAAATATTTTATTTACCATGGTTAAAGGGAAAATCTAGTAAATAAGGGTAAACAAATATTACTATAATAATATAAAATTACGCAAACATGTATCCTAATCCTATTTTTTGATACATATCTGACCATGGGAATCTTTGGGTCTATTTTGTTTCCCCATGGGTCCACTTTGGAGTGATAATGACACTTTATTTTAATTAACTTAAAGTGTAGACAAAAATGACATAAGCAAATATCTTTTCATAAATTAATTTTTACACAGGGTTATATAAGTTAGATATTAGAATATAAATATTAATTATAAATATAAAACTATTTCCTACATTATGTTATTTTTTATAATTTTTAGACGTTAAATAAATTAAATTATTTTTGACACAATAGCGAAGAGTGTTTACCTCGTTAATAAATGATTTAAATAAATATGATTATAAAGATTAAAATAATATCCAAAACTTGTCCAATTATTTTTTGATGAGTTTATTTATACCATGAGTGATATTATTTTCTACATTAATGATTTTTTCCCTTTTGAAACAAAAGATATGTTTATAATATAATAATTGTTTCAAACTTTCCTAAAGAGCCCCTCCTCTCCCTTATAAAAGGACACCACTTCTAACACATTACTCACCTCTCAAGACCCTTGGATCATCAAAAACTAGCCCAAATAAGTTTTAAAAATACCTATTTTCAACCTATAATCATATAATTAGGCAGAAGGAACTTCAACAAATCCTTTTGGTTCAAATAACATGGAGTTACCCGAATTAAAGGTAACAATTTATCTTAAATTCTTTTGTTTTATTTTGTTTTATTTTACTTATCTTGCCCTCTAAATTATTTTCATTCCTTTATATTATAACAACACCAGTATCTTAAATACACTAGTATATTGCTATGATAAGTATTCGAACTACACTTACACACACATCCTTCTAATGGGTAAAGAACATACAGTTTCTGTGGACGACGAACTAATGCCTCACGAAATGATGATTGTTCAATTATCTCTTACTGCCTTTAATTATGGCCATTATGATGAAAATGTATTTATTTATGTTATATATTTTGTTTATTTTTTCATTATTCTTCTTTATTTTCCATTTATATCATACTTTTATGGTTTCCATAGTGGGTAAATATGATAATCTCAATTGTGGAAGTGAGGACTACCGCCCCTCAAAGTTATATGACTCGTCCATGCATTATGTGGAACATATAAAGGATAGAGTTAATTATTTTATATATGATATTATACTATAATTATAATATAATTATGTATCATTAAGTTTTCATCCCATTACAATACAAAATAGAAATGGAATTATCTTTCATTCCTACGTACGACTTGCCGTCTCCATGAACGGTGCATTTCATTTAAAATCTCCAAATGTTATGTACTATTATAAATAATTTTATATATAGGATATATATGATAAATATGATATCTAAATCATTAATATAATTATGTATATAATGAACTTTTGACCACATGAACAAATTGTAATTATAAAAAGTCTATTTTTGACTCAAGTACAAAATATTGAAAAAATAATCACTATTAACTTAAATTATTACAAAATGTTTATAACAAGGTATTAATTTATATAAAAGGAATAATAATGATGAATAACGTTCTTAGAAAATTTTAAATTAACATTAGTTTATTTTTTATGTGATTAAAGAATGGACGGGTCATGTCGGACATGAGGCAAGGGACTTCATCTCAATCTCCTTTCATTGAGGCATATATTGTTTTATACATGGATTTCATTTATACGCTGTATAGAAAACTTTTAATTTTCATTTAATTCAAAGGGAATATTTTTCTATGAAGTGTTTTACTAAACGAAAAAAATAATGTTAATTTTTAACGTAAGCGGTGAAAACGACCTTTCCGCCACCGTAAGTATTATTTGATATTTGGATTCCTTAACAAGCCATAATGTTTCTAAAAGGAAAAAAAATACAATATACTCATTTATGTATTTTGGAATTGAAAATGGTTTTGATAATGGATTTGTTATGTCAATATAATTAAGTGACATATTGTGATTGAAATGTGGAAATGTTTTCATTCCTTTATATTTATTATATATGTTATGATTTTATAATGGTAATTGGATATTCTACGGGTGGTTACAGGATAAACTTAATGATGGGGGGGTTCCGTGATAAACTAGGATGGGTGGTTACACTATAACCTCAAATTCATTGGGTATGGATGTCGGCCATATGGCTATTCCATTTAGTGATATGTGTGAAAGATGACCATATGGTTATTTATTTTAAGTATGTTTATGTCCCAAGTTACCTTTATATGTTCTGTGTTCTTTATATTAGTTTTATGGTAATATTATGGTTGCAAAAGGGTAAGAATTGATCTTTAATTTAGTTAAGATTATTTACTACTTATTAAAGGTGAGAAGTATTACTTATGATAAAGTATTCATGGTTTACTTGTTGTTTTGAAAAACTAATAGATTTCCTTCATTGGGTATACCTTACTGAGATTTTATGCACATACTAAGTTTTCTAAATGTTTTTCATAGGACATAAAGTGGAATAGGGTAAAGGATGAGATCATGGAAAAGTCATGCTGTCTAAAACATAGAACTAGACTCAACTCATTTTTTCAAGAATATTTATTTTGTGAAAAAATAATGGGAACTGAGTAGAAGTGTCTACATTGTAACTTTTGGTATGTAATGTAACAATTATGACCTACTTGTATAATACTATAAAACTAAAAGGACTCTAAAGGTGAATTATTAACTTAATTCAAGATTATGTAGTTTTTTAAGGCAGTTTCTTAATAACCTCCCCTTAAAGTGATGTGATTTGTTCACCAACCAAATGGGATGTATTAAGGATTGTTTGAATGAACTTCTATGGTATATATGATATATTAATTTTACGGTAATTATGATACATATATACATACATACATACATATATATATATATATCATTTACACACTTTCTTTCAATGTGATAATAAAGAAAAAAACAATGTTGTTGCGTACATACAACTTACCATCTCCCGGAACGATGTATTCCATTTCAAGATCCTATATTTTATATATAATACACATATAAATTATATAACTGATAGTTATATCTTTTTTTACATTCCTTAATCATGATATAAGTATAATCACTTAAGATGTGACCAATTAAGGCACATGCGAAGAACAAATTCAATGTTATCCAAAGTGAAATTTTAACATAGTTTCATTAACAAGAAGATAATATAAGGTAATAATAAAATAGAATATGGTATTATTTATAGAAATATTCCTTTCAAAATATGTATACTAAACTTCTATTTATTGTACATGAATGTTTTACAAGAATGGAGAGAGTCAAGACATAAGTTAAGAGGATTTCATCTCACTTTTAATTACTGAGTGAGAAATGTTATGTTCATCACTCTTTCATTTTTTTGTGGTGTATTTACCTCCAATGATTATATTATATTTATATAATACATCAATTTATTGGTATTAACATGAATAATTTTTTATCCTTTTTATGGGGTTTAACTTTCAAAAGATACCAAATCAGTAAAATAGTTTTGTCTCAATTTTCCATCTTTGAGACTCATGTTTTGTTATACACCTAAACTAATTATTTGAGGTGTATACAATTCCATTTTACATACCCGGAATCTAAATATTTTAATGATATTATAAAATTCAGTTAATATGATTTTTGGAGTGTACAATCCCATGTTACCAAGTTATAAGAGTTTATTGATACAATCTCATTGCTTTTTAGGATTGTTTATGTTTATTCTTTATTTTATAAAATATTAGGTTCCATCTCTAAAAAATAATCATGAGTTTAATTATCCAATATTATATAATGATAAATCCATATGTGTTTACCATTATATACAATTTGGTACATAAGATAGTTAAAAAAAGTGGTTTTAGGAAAGCCCCACTTCACCCTTTCATGGGTCAGAAATAAATGGTGTCTAAAAAATGTTTCTTAGAATATTACACCATTATCTTATTAGCTTTAAAACTAATCTATATTCTTTTTTTGTATTTTACCATTATTTTTAAGGAAATATTCTTGTCTCTTTACAAAAAATAACTTTTCTATCATTTTTTACCTTGAAAAAGAAAGTTCTTTTGACCTCATATGATATATATAGATTTACCCATAATTACATATTTGAAGCTCCATATTCATTTTTAAACGATTAATCTTTATAAAAATGATTTTAAAAGATATTTTGAAATAAAATTTTGCGAAAATGGTTTCTATATTCTTAGTTTTCATGAAAAATGGTCTTCAAATGTTTTCAAGTGTATTTTTTAATTTTTTTGGGAAACATGGTTTTTAAAAAGTTTTTAATTTATATTTATATGTTTTTAAAGTATTTTCAAATAAATTATTTTCAAAATGTTTTCATGCTTATTTTATATGTTTTCATGATTTTTTTTCAAAATGTTTTCAATCTTGTTTTATACGTATTAATTTAAAATGGTTTTAAAAACATTTTCAATATTTGGTGATATATTTTCAAAGAAAAATATTTTTAAAAATTTTTGATGCTGATTTTAGAAGTTTTCAAGGATAAGATTTTTCAAAATTATTGTAAATGGTTCAAATTATTTTCTAATAAAATGGTTTTGAAATGGTTTTATGTATTATAAATACCTTTTTAAACAAGAAAGGTTATTTTACTCATGAAATGTTTTATGCGGATTTTGAGATTTATTTTCCATCTAAGATGACATAAATTGATGATTCTCATTCCTTTATAGAAAATGAACCAAAGTTTCCATTCATATCCATTCTATGAATAAGTTTTTCAAAATGTTGTGGTCTTTATGAAACCCATTTATCCTTTATTCCTTATAAGTATATGAAATCTAGTTCACTTTCATAAGTTATTCATTTTATGAAATGATTATGAAACCTGTATCTTTTTCCACATGTTATGAAATGTTTACATGTTTATTATACCCATTTAATTTCATTGGTTATGATATGATTATTTATTATCTTATGGAACATGTATGTATGATTTATTTATGGGATGGGTGGGGCCTATATCTCCCTCCAATGCATTGGGTAATATTTTTTATCTCATGATATAAACTAATATGGTCTTGGGAGTGAACCTTGAATAATATTATGCCCATGGGAGTGAACCATGACAACTAATTTGGTGTGAGGAGTGAACTCATTTAACTATTATGTCCATGGGAGATAACCATGACTACCATGATGGTATGGGGAGTGAACCCATACTACTAATATGGTATTTGCAGTGATGCCTTGTATAATATAAATATAATTATAAGCTTATGTGTTTGCCACAATTCCATGTCTTATTCCATTCTTATAATTTCATGGATTATGATATTTATTTCATATAATTTAATTCTTATGAGATTCCAATATTTATGAGAGGATTTTGGTTTTGATCTTTGATATTCATTGTATGACATTCTATTTATAGGATCACATCCTCATACCGTTAAACTCATGTCTATGCTTACATGTATCTCTTTATTACCATTACTGAGCATTTGAGATGGACCCTTTTATGTTTCATTTCCTTTAATTTATGACGATACTTACAATATTTGATATTTATATGAAGGGTGGTAGTCAAGAAGAACCTGGTGGGAGATGATGTAGCTCACATATGTACCAATGTTTATGTTTCCATGTTTCCAAAGGCACTATAACAACTATGGACTTTTGGTGTCTGTTTGTATAATGTTTATGTATTAAAAAAAATAATGTAATGTTAATGATTGAAAATAGAGGATCAATATAAAGATCCAAAATTTCTAATTCGACATCGGAAACAAAATTGGGATACCAACATGGGGGACCCGAACAGATTCCCCACCAAAAGAGATAGGATTACATTGATTCACTATAGTGGAATTCCAGTGAGACCCATATTGGATCTCTCCGCCATTAGATTCAACCTACCATCGTAACATTTTGATAAAATCATGGGATCCCATCATGGGCCTACTGGAGAACATCCCACACCAACCAACATTGACTGATGATAACACCCAACACAGATTTAACTTCCCAACCACGAGGTCCGATGAAATGGAATCTAGGCCAAATGGAAAACAACAAAAGATTAAATACTCATGTAGGGAATCATCATCCTTGGAAGATCACAAACCAATAATGTGGTTTATCTATAAGGATATTCATACAAGGTCCATCAAAAAAAGGTTCACATCAACAAGGTAATGGCCACTAAAACTCAAGAGAAGGAGGCAACCCCACCTCCTAAAAACAAAGGGAAATTCTTTCATGCATAAGGTTCATAGAAAATAAATAGGGTCCTCAAGACCCATCCATAAAATAGAACCATTTCCGATGGAATGGTTACTTAGACATATTATACTATCTCCATTTCCCAGACTATAGACAAACACTAGACCAAGGTCCTTTATTTCCCCTAGGGATTCCTGACTATGTGTTAGCTTTACTCTAGGGCATGTGTCCAGATCCCGAATATTTGAATCATATCTTGCTTCATAGTCAGGTATTTATGAATCCTAAATAAACTTATCTTTTTGGTTCACCAATCCACCACACCGCAATCATACAAAACTAACATAACACACACATCCCAAGACTCAGTTCATTTGAACATTATACTTCATCGTGATTAGAACTTAAAGTATCATCCAATTCATCCCAAATAAGAAACAATGAATGAAGGGTCACTTGGCTGGAACCTTCATTTATAAAGGAGAATTTTAGGAATTCTAAGAAGAGGAAGAAATTTCTATTAATACATAATCTCTTGAAAGGTTCGACCACATCCACATTGTTATCTAAAAGAGAACATAACCTTACAAGATGACACTTTACATGACCCTTGAAACTGATAGAATTATTACAAGGAAAAATACCTTTATCCAAATTATGAGTAACACACAATTCCATCATAGGAAAATAACAATTTCTTATGACCAAAAATTATACATGGTGGCCTAGCATGAAGCCTAGAGTAAATGAAACAAATGAAAATTACAAAGTCCCTTTAATACAATATCCCACTCCAACAACATAGACTACATTCCATTTTCCTCACTCGAATTCACCCTACTACTTATAGGCAGGACCTTCAAGATAAAAGATGCCCAATTTCTACTTTGGTGATTCAGGTAACTCATGAATGCATGATTTCAGTCAACTCCATCTGCATCCACTCTTCCATTGTGAGAGGATATTCTAAATCTAAAAATTCGTATAGAAAAACTCAACCCTGAAACCCAAGAAGAGAGTCTATACATTGACCAACCAGAGGACCTTCCAATATTGAATAACCTATGGCAAAATTTCGAATACATAAATTCCTTATAGGGGTACGCTCTAATGAACAAGGTAAATCCAATGACATAATAAAATTATCCCTTTGTCCAAAATATACCAATACAAGCACCTAAAGCACAAAATTTAACCTACTCATGAGTATCCCAAGTATTTTTCTTAAAAAACCCATTAAGCATTAACACAAACTAGCTCACCAACATAATGCAACAAGAATAATTTTTCAATAAAGATGGATTTTCAAAATCAAAATAAATTTCATGTAACAATCCCAAATAATAAAGAAACATAACACACAACAAAAGATCCATTTTTCTTTTAAAATATTTTTTTTGAATGTAAACAGGGTCAGTGGGTACCACATTCACAAATGGTATCCCATGGGACCCACACATGAATGTTTCCATGCCACACTAGGTACTGACCTCATGCCCATCTTGGAACACATACATTCATGTCATTAAGCATCCACCTCCCCATATATACCCACGCATGTGGTCACTTGTGAGAATACCTAAGATCAAAACCAAACCCTTGCATTTTTAAAAACCAAAACAATCAACCCCCACTATCTCTTTCTCAAAACCGCTAGCCCAAAAATCAAAACCCAATTTAAATCTCACAAAAAATTTAAAAAAATCACCAGCCATTCCAATAAAAACACACCTTAAAATCATACACATCAATTCAAATGAATTCCACCCCATTTCAAAACACATATATGTACATAATAAACTCCATTTTTTCACCACCCATTTAATTAAAAACTCATTTATTCTAATTTAAAACACATTTACAAAAATATTTCCCGACTAATACTCACTTTTTCCAAAACTCCATCTATAAATAAACCAATATTTTTTATTATAAATATTCAACAACATTGAAATATTTCTCATTTATCACAAGTACAATTTTATGAAAATCCATTTTATAAAAATCAGCATTTTTTAACTTTTTATTCAAAAAAATTCCAAAAAAACATTTTACACCATTGTAGAGTCAACAATATTTACATTAAAATCATGTTCTTCACAATTAAAAAATATTTGTTCTTAAAAAAACCTTTAGAACACAAGATGAAACAAAGAAATACAAGAGGAAACTCTTTCTGATGGGAAACATGGGCATATGGTTAGAAGACATATACCAAGTGCACCACCCTCATAGAGAGTGTTCTTAGACAATGTCTCCGACTCCACAAGACCTACTAGTACCTAATATATCCCTGATACCATAGGCCCAACTCAAATCTCATTTCCCCAAACTTCAATAAACTACAAGAAACAGTGAACTCAGATAAAACCTAACTTCCCCTGGAGACTTGAATATCATCATGAGGTGTGCTGGCCATTCCAATTAATCATAACTAGAATGTTATGTCCCAACAACCCTATCTCCAGTCTTCCTAAACTCTTCCTTAAGGAACATGACCCAAGTGGGCATGAACCTGCCTCTGATTCCATTTTTTCACAAAAAAAAGTTGGGTTTCCATCCAACATAGCACCTGACCTTATCCGTGGCATAAACCAAAGGGAATTTTCTATCCCCATGGACAGAACAAGTTCCCATGTATCAAAAGAGAAGCATGGTAATTATTTACACACTATTTATAATAATACAACAACTAACAATTAATAAATTAAAACATAAATTACACAACCAAAAAAACCCTTAGCAATTTTAATATTTAATGTTTTACAACTTTTAGACAAAACCCCAAAAGTACCATGATAGAAGGGTAATATAACTCAATAACAAACCTCCATGAAATGAGGGGAACCACATTCTCAAGCTACCACCACTGAGAATCAAATCAATTTCCACTAGAAACATAATCTTTCTACATTAATAGTCTTTTCGTTACATGTAAAAAATAGTCAACAAGATTTTAATACACCCAAGGGTATATGTAAGTTGTGGGACAAATCCCAGTGGGATGCCATCTAAATAATAATAATCCTTGCCAAAATTTTTTAAATATAATCTAAAAAACTCATTTAAGTGAAATCCTATTAGTATATTTTTATGAAAACAATATAATGTGTAAAAACATTAAAAAGTAACACTTCAAAGGGAATCCATTTCAAAAATTCTTTCTTAAAATAAAAAAAGAATTTGTGAATGAAAAAACACACACACACAAGTGGTCATTTTAATATTGATGGAAGGAACCATTATACATTAGCATCATGATAGGTAGAGAACCATGGAAAGATCCCTATAGCTAAACAACCTCATGAGGGATCTTAGGAAACTCACATATAGGTGAAATGTGGTATAAAAACCATGTCCAAAAAATGTTCTCATGCACGAGCCACTTGTAGAGGAAACCCTCATAACCTATTGGTTCTAATCATCATCCATACTTAGTTAGAGTTATCATCTTCAATCATACTAAGTGAAACTAGTCCTTAGCCACTTCTGAATCACTAGAAATCTAGTCCTAGTCTATCTATCTAGTTACCTAGGATTCAATTGTGCTCAATTATGTTCCACATGTCAAACAACACATCATTACCACATTTCATGAGACCAACAATGTAACACACAACATATATCACCGCATACCCAACCCAAAACCCCTTTTGAAATCAATCAAACACCAAAAAAACTACAAGGCATGATCTGAACCACTTTTATAATTTATTAAACATGTTTTATAGTTTATAAAACACTTTCGATATTCACTAAATGGGTTTTTACATGGAAAACATCCAAATCCTATTTTGGAAAAACTATTTTAAATATATAAGCATATTAAAACCATTTCAAAAAATGTTTCTCACCACCCACACATTTTATAAAATATAATAAAGGAATAAAAATTAAGGCACATGCGCAAAAAACAAGTAATATAGCCCATTTTCTATAAAAATAGATTTTTTCACTGTTAAAACACTTTGAATATTTTACAGAATAAATTCGCACATTTAAAAATACACATTGACTCTTTTTAACAAATATAACATTAAAAAACACTCACAAAACATATCCATTTTAAATGAAAAATCCAAACCAAACACAGAAGCATGCCAAACCATTCAAAATCAGATTTTACATTACTCAAACAATTTAATAAACTATTTAATCAAACTTATTTAGTTTCTAAAAAAATATATTCATTGTTAAAACAATTCATAATTCATAATCAAAGGTGCACAATGATGCTAGCATGCCCAAAATGGTCTATTTCCTATAAAAATTTCATTTTTAACACACACAAACACACCTCAAGTACCCATTATAACACATTTCTCATTGCTCAAACAATTGATTAAAAAATCCAATAATTTTAACAACAAGAAACATATAAAATCTTTACAATTTAATTTTTAAAATTAATTTTCTAAACATATACATGTAAAATTATTTCCAAAATATAATTCCCACCACACAAATAAAATATAGAACATTCAAAAATTAACTAAAAAAATTTAACTTATCTAAAATTGATAGGTAATTGAACTATCTAAATTGGGTGGAGAAATACATTAAATCCAATGAGTAACTCCAACTACAACTTGAACACACCTTTAAGAGAAAATATTGAACCCAAATGAACAACATCAAAAGAAAAAGATCACGATCATACCATAATAACATAAACCTACCCATTAGTGAAAAAAATACCTAATGGAATCATGAAAATAAAAAAAAAGATGAGAGGCATACCCAAAGGGAGATGGTATAGAAGAGGGTTCGCATGAGGGAGGGAGGCCTGTGCAGTCATATGAGGTAGGCGACTGACTAGGGTTGGGTGAGGGAGTCAGCTAGTTGGGGTGGTAGGATGGAGGGCATCGATGGGGTCGCGATCACTGAAAGAGTGGGTATATGCCACCATAAAGGGAAGGAGGTATGCCGGAACGGGGGGGGGGAGGTGCATTGTTGGTGGTCCGAGAAAGGGGGTGGGGGTGGGGGAATCCCAACCTTAGGAGGGGGGAGAATATCTGTTAAGTGGGGAGGGGGAAGAGGAGGGGAAATAAACCCTAAAAATAAAAAGTTAACGAATATGAATAAAAATAATAATAAACTAATTATATTATTAATAATAAACACATAATAATTATTATTATAAATTAACTATAACAATATTATTTTTATTAATAATAATAATAATAATATGATTATTATTATTATTAAAACACTTTATTTTCATTTTATGTCCTTTCATTTTGATTTTAATTTAATAAATTCTAAACTAAAAAAAGATTCAAATAAAAATAAACCAACCATGACTCTAAGGTGACGAGGCATGGTGGACAAAGTTGATAGTTATTTATAGTATTAAATAACTTATGAAAATACATAGTTTCATTAATTTATTATGAATTAATTAGAAATTAATATAAAAACCAATTGAATATAGAGGGAATGTTCTTATAAAAACTACTTGTATTAACATAAGGGGATTTTATACTAATAAATTAAATTATTTACTATGGGTGAATGATTTTAATGAAATATATATTTTATATATATAAAAATATATTTATGATGTTCATACAATATATTTAATAAGAATAAGATAAGAACACTCCTAATATTTTTCCTACAAATCAATATTTTTATAAATACAGTTCTAACTCCTTTTAATGAGGATCCAATTTAAAAAACAATTTTTATAAATTTTAAAAATTCAAATTGTCCGAATAAAAAATATATTTGAAATATAAACATAAAAAATAGTTTAGATAAATGTTTTCATATTTTTCTATGAAGCTTAATTTTTAATAAATAGTGAAAAATAATTAATTTTAACTCAAAAATGATTTACCATCTAATTGATTTATATAGTTAAATTAAATTTTAAATTTTTATAAAGGTATAATTAGATTAAATATGAGTAAATTTAACAAATTTATTTCATTGGAACTAATTTCACACTGAAATTGGATATGAAAACATAGAATACTTTTGATCATTTTACATTAAAACCTCACTTGTCGTCCCGTCTACATGATTAATTTTAAATTAATTTCTACAACTTATATAATTGGAATTTGGAAGATTGGATTCAATATTTTAAATAATAATAATTTATAACATATAATAATGTTAACTTAGTATTTTATCAAAAATATTAGTGAAAGTAACTAAAATAAATTATAATGATTAAAGTTAAATTAATTATAAAAAGGGAATAAACCGTAACAGTGAGGGCCTAAATGTCCTATAAAATAATACATAAACAATTTAATGAATAGAAATGCACCATAAAAATTCCATTATTTAGTTTTTTTGAATTTTAGGAATTATTTTAGGTAAAAATGTGGGTACACCTCACTTGTATTAAAACATACCATGTTAGTCCTTTCCTTCCTCTATAAAAGGCCACCACCTCTCCCACTTTATCACACCTCTAAAACCAATTGGTATTGGAAATTTTATGTCAAATAATGTTAAAAACCTCACAAAATTCTTCCTTGAATCCTCCCATTGCGTAGAAAACCTACCAAGGTATCCCATTTGTGGAAACTAAAAGGTGTTATCCAAAGAAGAGGTAACATCCTTCCTCAAGAAACTTTATCTTATTTTTATTATACACACCCTCTAATATTATTATTCAATGATTTTAAAAAACATTCTATATCATCAATATTAATATATTTTTTAATTATAAATTTTATTCCAAAACTTACACACACATCCATCAAATGGGTAATGAATGTACAATTTATGTGTACGACAAACTACCACTTAACGAAATGATGAATGTTCGTTTTCCTCTACAACCATTTGTGGTTGGGAATTTTGTCTAAAAATATATTTATATGTGATATATATGATAATTTTTGTTTCAGTAATCTTGTGAAATTATTTTACAACACATATCTTAATAATTTCCATTTTGAGAAAATATGATAATTTCATTTGAGGAAGTGTGGACTACCACCCCCTAAAAGTTATGAGATTCGTTCACACACTACATGGAATGTATTAAGGATGAGTTTTTTGAACATATATGATAAATTTAAAATAATAATTATACATTAATGACATTATATATTGATATATGTCATTTCATTTTTTTTACATGCAATATTAAAATTAAAAATAGAAACACTGTTCAGGTCAACATACGTCATACCGTCCCTATGAACGGTGTTTTCCATTTCATACTTATATATTATATAGATTATTATAAGAAAAATATAAAGAATATAAATGAGTTTTATATCTTGGTTTATATTCCAGGTCCATGGTATATGTATAAGGGCGAAATATATAACAAATTAAGAAACATGAAGACAACAAAGAGAATATTACCTGAAGCATAACCCTAACAAGAAATTGTCAACAAGAGGGTAATATAATGTCTTAATAATACCATATATGGTATTAGATATATGAATATGGTAATTTAATAGATTTAAAATAACATGTATTTATTACACATGCGTTTTTAAGGAGTGTGATGAGAGTCAATACATAAATAAAAGGAGATTCCATCTCACTTTTTATTTCCATGAGAAACATGCTTTATTCACCACCCATTCTGTAAGAACCCAGATCTTCTTTTTAGGTATGTTTTCCTTTTTCTTGACTTTTTGAGAAAAATGTTTTTTCTGGAAATATTTTAAGTACACGCCATGTACATTATAAGTAGATTTCGTGTACTACAAAAGTACACACCATGTATGTTATTTTCATTAAACAGACCGGGGTCACGTCTAATGGACATGGATGTATTATTATTCGACCGAAACATTCCAGAGCACTAGTATGGCACTAAGACTTCCCTAAGCACCTGATCACACATCTGTTCTCTGAATCGACCGTCGTCAATTGTGTTGGAATCATAGTAGTAAGATATCTCTTCTTTTAGAGAATCATTTTCCAATTCCTCATCTTTTCCATGTTATCGTGGGTTGAATGTTTTATGAGCATTCTTAGATATACAATGTTCTAAGATGATTCAATCCTCATGGTTCAAGTATATTGATCTCCTAACCACATGGTAGGTGGTTTGTGCCTTTCCGTTCGAAGCCTTTGAGTATTATGTGCAAATTACACCAATACCCTTGAACGGGGTATTGCGTGTTTACCATTTTACCCATGTTGTTTTCCTGCCATGATTGTATGCATGTGTAGAGGTAAATTGGATATTAATTATGTTGATTTTTATGCCTTGAATGTTCTGATCATTCTTTGTTCTGTTTTCGAATATTTGTTCCTGTTAATCCTATTGGCCATTTACCTGTTTTCCATGCCTTGTGTTAATAGGATGGAGTGTTGTTTTCTGAAAATTTTTTATATGTTTTAAAATGTTTAACCAAGTAGTTATGTTGGTTTACTTTGTCCTTATAGAGTTATTATGTGTTGACTTACATGTTAGCGTGAGAACCTGGTGTTATAGACGAAAAGAGTATATACCGAGTGAGCTTCCTCAGAGAGTCTTTTGACATTATATACTATAGGTGGATAGAACGAGTGATCATACTAAGAGAGTCCTTGAGCTTTATAGACTATAATGGGATAGACTGAGTGAGCTTCCTCAGAGAGTCTTTGTTTTATTTCAATTACCTCGATCCACTCCAGTCTATAAGAGGAATTGAAGGGGTGAGCAGCCTCAGAGAGTCTGTGAACGACCTAGGGCTATAAGAGGAATTGACCGAGTGAGCTTCCTTAAAGAGTCTCCTGACATTTTAAAATGTTTAACCAAGTAGTTATGTTGGTTTAATTTGTCCTTATAGAGTTATTATGTGTTGACTTACATGTTAGCATGAGAACCTGGTGTTATAGACGAAAAGAGTATATACCGAGTGAGCTTCCTCAGAGAGTCTTTTGACATTATATACTATAGGTGGATAGAACGAGTGATCATACTAAGAGAGTCCTTGAGCTTTATAGAATATATTGGGATAGACTGAGTGATCTTCCTCAGAGAGTCTTTGTTTTATTTCAATTACCTCGATCCACTCCAGTCTATAAGAGGAATTGAAGGGGTGAGCAGCCTCAGAGAGTCTGTGAACGACCTAGGGCTATAAGAGGAATTGACCGAGTGAGCTTCCTTAAAGAGTCTCCTGACCTTGGGGATATAAGGGGAATTGACTGTGTGATATTCCCCAGAGTTTCCCTAACTACCTTAGACTATAAGGGGAATTGACAGAGTGATCTTCCTCAGAGATTCTCATAATTTTTTTATGACCAAACTAGAGGTATTAGGATGAGTGTACTACCCAGAGGGTTGTTGGTACTTGTTAGGTAAAACTAGAGGGGATGGGTAAGAGTACTTCCTAGAGGGTTACATGTTTGTTCTTAGGTACTTGTTAGCTGTTTCTTGATTTTGGAACCTTGGATTGTTTATTTATGAGTATTTTCTTATTCACCACTTTCTATACTTTTACCCACCATATATTAACTTACTGTTAGGCAAAAATCTTTGGGTGGTTTCCTGTTGAGATTTAGTATCACAACCTATTTGGGCCATGTTTTTTGGCTCGAATGGATTAGATTGTCACAGGTATAGATAAGGGAAAACACCCTTCCACTTTAGGTACTTGACTTGCTATGGAGCTGGAGAGCATGGGACCAAGACAAGGCTTCCAATGCTGAGGAGATGTTTATTTTTTTGTACATTGGTTCAGTACTATTTTATTTAGAATTGTGACTTGTTGGCTATTATTCTATACATATGTATCATGCATCATTTATTATTCATTGCTCCAGTTGTTTATTATCTTTAGTCTTCTATTGTTCACTTTGTATGGATTATTACTCCTTAAACTATTATATATTGTTTCTTATTCGTTGTGTACTCTGCCAATGAGGGAATAGTTTCCCCATTGTCACACCCAAGGCCCTCACTGCTAGTCAGCAGCCTATGGTGTTCAGGGAAATGTGCTTGATGCCATGTGACCAACCAGGTGCAGGGCGCATCATGGTGGCTCCCAGAATCAGGATGTTACAAAGTGGTATCAGAGGTATTTTTTTCTCTTGACTGACATTGCGGAACCAATAGCCAGAGATATGATAGAATTGGTACTTGGTAACAATCTGTGCTTGGGGGTAGCTAACCCGTGTATAGGGAAAAGCCAATCTAACTTGTTTATATAAATTTCTTCTGGTTTTGAAAGATTGCAGTTGATTTGATTTTTACCGATGGGTGACTCACAAGTTTTGTGTTGTTACTATTGATATTATTGGGGTTCTATTTCTGTTGCAACTTGATGAGATGAGGGTGTGCCATCTCATGCATCATATAGGCACTTGCTAGAAATGACATGTCATTCGTTTTTTTCCATGCCAGTTATGGTGAATTAGCGATTTCATGTTGTTGTGATAGATGTTTTGTAGAATATGAATGCTGTTGTGATGGATGCTTGTTAGAATACCTGCTTTCAATAGGTATTGATATATGTAAGGTCTTTTTTGAGTGAATGCCAAATTTTGATTCTTGAGGTGTTATGGGCCATCATGAATCAGAGCATTATGGATCATTGACTTTTTTTCCTTGTATAAGACTTGTATAAGATTCCTAGCTTTGATTCGCGGGGAGTACGGGCCCTCACGGATTGGGATTTGGAACCTTAATGCTTGTTTTCTGTGTTTTTTGGGATCTGAAGCAGTTTTTGAGGCTACATTATGAAAAAACCCAGAATACACGGTGTGTAATTTATGAATACATGTTGTGTAGTATATAAACATGTCATTGACTGTGTGGGCATGGACCCAGGGTTGTGAAAAATCTTATAGGAACACAGTGTGTACGGTATGTACACACCTTATTGTAGTGACCGTGTGTCTACCTATGTGACTAACGACATGGGTGGATAAAACTTCGACATTACATGATGTGTCCAGATTTCACACGTCGTGCAGTGTAACCTAGGTATTCGGCCGTGTCATGAGAACACAGGTCAAGAGAATCCATCAATTACACACCGTGTTCACCTAGAGAACACTGTGTAAAGTGAACTGTGTAGCCGACCATGTAATTAAAAACATGTGTCATTGAAACTTTTCTAGTACTGGCCGTGTAATTAGTGACCATGCCATATATTCTACGATTAAGAGTCCCATGTGGGTTATACATGTAAGAAGACTCAGTCATGGGAATAGATTTTAAGTATATGCCATATGTGGGGAAAAAACACCATGTGCTTGGGGTGTTACACGTCTAGTTGGGAAGAATAACATTCCCTTGTGAATGGATTAAAAGAACATTTCGTATAGTGTTTATACACACCGTGTAGTCATGTTTTGTAAAACTTTAATGTTTCTTTCTCTTGTTCCCTTTATGTACTATTATGTTTTCAGTCCTTGATAATCCTGATCTAAGGTGTGTGTTTGAACTTTTAGAATTATTCCACTGAGACATCCTCCGGTTGTACACCAGTTTCTAGACGGTGATCAGAAACTGGATATGGCTGATCAGGGACCTCTAGAAGATCCTCCTATTGTTCCAGTTTTGTAACCATCTGTTATACCTTGTACAGGTGCTGATGCATTGATCAGGGAAGGATTTTGATGATGATGCATGCTTTTCAGGGAGTGTCGTCTCCTGCCCCGTCGATGGAGGAATTGATGTAGGTTTTTCAGCAGCATCATCCTCCCACTTTCTCATGGGATGGAGGAACCCATGCTGCAGAATCGTGCCAAGAGGCCATGCTGAAAATTTTAAAGCATCTGAAGATACCCCTAGAGAAGAGGGTAAAGCTCAATACCTTTATGATCTGAGACTCTGCCAATAGGTTGTGGGAGGAGATCTTACTCTCAGGACACCAACAGAGTATGACTTGGTATGAGTTTCGGTGCATCTTCTATGATTACTTCTACTCAGAGACCTTGAGGGCCGATCGAGCCCAAGAGTTTATGAGTCTAGAGTAGGTAACTCTTTCTGTTATGGATTACTCGTCTCTCTTTACTAAACTACATCCTTTCATGCCTATTCCAGGAGGTGATGAGTTGTTCATTGAGCGGAAGTTTGAGGACGGTCTGAGGAATGACATTAGATCGCAGGTGAATATCTTCAGGTTGACTTCGATATCCTCTATCATCAACTAGGCACTGATCACTAAGAGAAATCTGAGGGATTTTGAAGTAGTGATCTAGGGAAGTTCAACATCCAGAGTTAGTGTTCCTCCTAATGATAGTAGAAAGAGCCGCAGGGAGTCTGCTCGAGGAGATCAGAGTAGGTAGGATGTATCTTCAAGCAGTCAGGTAGTATACTACCAATGCGGGAGGAGCAGGTATACTATGCCTCAGTACCAGAGAGAGATGATGGAGTGCTGATCTTGTAAAAAGATAGTCCATCTTCAGTGTTTCTGTTAGATCTTTTCACCTACAGCTAGTGGAAGGGGTTCTTCTATGACCCCGCATTCAGGAGACGCCTCGCCAGTTTTTTAGCAATCTAGTAACTGGAGTTCTTCTAGCTATTTGGGACAAGGTTGAGGTTGCAACCATAGTGGTTAGTCACTAGGATACTAGCGACATCAGAGTGGATGAGCTCGAAGTGGTCAGGCTTGGTCAAATGGCCAGGGAGCAGGCCAGACCTTTGTAGTGGATCAGACCCATCAAGGGAATCATCCCATACATTCTACCGTTCAAGGTACTATCTTAGTATCCTCAGTCATAGAATCATCTATTTTTTATACAAGGGCTTCCCATACCTTTATATATGTCACTGTTGTGGATAGTCTTGGTCTCTGCATCTTTTCTTCTACCAACATCTTGACACTAGACACACTGTTGGGGACTAGGACGACTAATGTACGTCAGTGAAAGGAGTTCCCACTAGAGGTTGGTGGGTGTCACTTTTTATGGGACCTGTACATCCTAGAGATGATAGGTTATGATGTCATTATCAGGATGGACTCGTTAGTTCCCTTCCAGGTAATTGTTTATTAATATCTCCACATGGTGAGTTTCAAATCACCGAAGGATGGATCTTTTCTTCACAAGGGTGATTGGGATGTCCAGGCAAGTAGAGCAGGTCCAGAGCATCTTGGGTTAGGAGGAGTTACAGCCCAAATTTCCAGTCTATATCTAGATGACTAGGGGACAACACAGTTGGAATTTCCTCTAGTGGTAGATCAATTCAGGGACATCTTTCTAGATGACTTATCAGGATTTCTGTCAGATCTTGAGGAAGACTTTTCTATTTAGCTCATTCGAGGGGTGGCACTGATTTCCATTCCTTCTTATAGGATGGCTATACTAGAGTTGCAGGATCTGACGAAATAGTTGGGGGAGTTGCAAGCCAAGGGTTTCATCCGACCCATTACTTCTCCTTGGGGTTTCCCTGTCCTATTCCCGAAGAAGGTAGATGGTACCCTCAGGATCTGTGTGGAATATTGGAAGTTGAACCAGTTAATGGTCATGAACCAATATCCCTTTCCATTTATTGATGACCTCTTTGATCAGCTTCAAGGACCCTGGGTGTTCTCGAAGATTGAAATGAGGTCTGTCTATCATCAGTTGCATGTTAGACTATCTGATATACCTTTCACAGCCTTCTGGAGTAGGTATGGTCTATACGAGTATATGGTTATGCCATTTGGTCTCACGAATGTGGCTGCAGGTTTCATGCCACTGAGGAATCGAGTGTTACATCCATACTTGGATTCCTTCGTGGTGATCATCATGGAAGATATCTTGGTGTACCCTGACACTCGACCCGAACATGCTACCCATCATGATATCATTTTGATTACACTGAGAGAGCATCAGTTATATGTTATTCTCTCATAGTGCCTCTTTTGGAAGGATCAGATTCACTTCCTGGGTCATATTATCTCAGAGGCAGGAGTATCAGTATACCGAGAGAAAGTGAGAGCTATATTTTCTTGTGAGAATCCGAAGAATGTCTTTGAGGTGTAGAGTTTTATAGGGCTGGCTGGATACTACATATGTTTCATACAAGACATCTTAGGCTTAGCATCACCCCTGACAGGTCTGACTAAGATAGGTGTGAAATTCTTGTGGTCAGATTCTTGTAAGTCATCCTTTCAAGATCAGAAAGGAAGGTTGAATTAAACACCAATACTAGTCTTTCCAGAGCCAGGAAAGAGCTATAAAATTTATTATGATGCTTCAGGTATCAGTATTGGAGTTGTGCTTATACAAGGAGATGGATTCGTTGGGTATGGGTCTTGGCATTTGAGGCCACACGGGAGGAACTACCTGACGCATCATTTGGAGTTCACATCTTTCATTCATGCCTTAAAATTTTGGAGACATTATCTGTTTGGGGAGAATTGTTTGGTCTTCACCGACCAAAAAAGTATCAAGTACATTTTCAGTCAGCGTGACATGAATTTTAGGCAGAGAAGGTGGGTTGAGTACCTTAAGTCCATTGACATTGAGAATGCCTAAAATCCTGGGAAAGGCAATGTTGTGGCTGATGCACTGAGTATGAGGACTCAGATGCATGAATTTTAGGAGGCCAACAGTGAGTGGAAACTTATGGATCTGTTCTCTGAGATGCATTTCAAGGTGCATGATTGTCAAGGGCCGACTTTTATATCTTCTTTACTTGTTACTTATACTCTTATTGATTTTGTTTGAATGAGGCAACTATAAAATTATAAAGGCCTGGTCCTAAGGGAAAGAGGGTCAGGAGAGGAACCTATTATAGGAAGGACCATAGGTGATGATGAAATTTTGAATTTCTAGGGGCGTGTGTGGGTTACAACAGATATACACTAAAAGATGATGTAGGATTTTCATTCCTCCATTTGGGAAGTTCATCCTGGTGTCACCAAGATGTATCGTGACATACTCCATCAGTATTGGTGTCCGGGTATGAAGATGGATGTTTATACTTTCTTCACAAGGTGTTTTACTTCTTAGCTGGTGAAGGCGGAGCATTAGCAACCAGAAGGGCTTTTACAGTAGTTACCCATTCCCGAGTGGAAGTGTAATGATGTCACGATGGACTTCATGACCGATTCACTGAGGTCGCCTCAAGGTAATAATGCAGCTAGGGTTGTCATTGACAGACTTACGAAGGTTTCTCACTTCTTTCTGATCAAGGAGACATTCAGTGTTGATGAGTTGGGATGGTTGTACATCTGAGAGATTTTATGTCTGCATAGAGTTCCACAGTCCATTGTTTCATACAAGGATGCACGTTTTACTTCTCAGGACAGGTAGGGGATTCAGAAGTCTTTGGGTACACAAGTACTTTTGTGTACATCATACAATCCTGAGACAGTTAGCCAGTCCGAGCGTATGATTCATGTGCTTTAGGATATGCTCCGAGCTTTCATTCTAGATTTTGGAGGTTTTTGGGAGACTTATATACCTTTTATCGAGTTTGCATACAAAAATAGTTTTCATGAAACTGTTCATATGGAACCTTATGATGCTTTGTATGGTAGGCCATGCCGATCACCCTTTTTTTGGCTGGAGGCAGGAGAGGTAGCTATGCTGGGACCTCGTCTTGTCGAGGAGACAATAGAGAAGATTGAGTTGATTCGTAAGAGGGTGGAAACTGCGCAGTCTCATCAGAAGTGTTATGTTGATCAGCGAAGAAAACCCCTGGAGTTCGAGGTCGGGGATCAGGTTATCATACGTGTCGCACCGAGGTTGGAACACATGAGGATTAGGAGACAGGGTAAGATTTTTCCATGGTACGCCGGGCCATTTGAGGTGTTGGAGAGAGTTGGGATAGTTGTCTATTAGTTTCAGTTACCTTAGAGGTACCGATCCATGAATGATGTCTTCCATGTTTCTCATCTCCGATGTTACTTTCCAGATCCATATCAGGTCTTTCAACCTGAGGAGGTTGAGCTCGAGGTGGATGCATCATTTGAGGAGAATCCTAAAAAGATTTTTGATCGTAGTATGAATGTTCTCCATGGTTGGTCGTTTCCTCTGGTATGAGTGTTATGGCAGCATGGGAGGGTTCAAGACGAGACTTGGGAGAGGGAGGCTGACGTATGATCACAATGGCCGGAGTTGTTCGAGGTTTCTTCTTCTATGTCGCTCTATGGAAATTCAGGGTTGAATTTCTTTAATGGGGGAAGTTTGTAAGAACTTGGATCTTCTTTTTAGGTATGTTTTCCTTTTTCTGGAGTTTTTGAAAAAATAGGAGTTTCTAGAAATTTTTTAAGTACACGCCATGTACTTTATGAGTACATGTCCTGTACTTCATAGCTGTAGGAGGCCGTGTGCTGGTCGTGTCTTGGCCACACACAAAATCGTGTGGGGTGACGTGGAGGCCACCGAATGCATAGTATGGAAACAGTATGTACACACCATGTACTCCAAAATTACATGCCTTGTATTTTTTTTCATTAAATAGACCAGGGTCGCGTCTAATGTACATGGGTATCTTCTTCTACATCCGAAACATTCTGGAGCACCCATACAACATCAAGACTTCCTTGATCCCCCAATCACACATCCATTCTCTGAATCGACTGACATTGATTGTGTTAGAATCGCAGTGGTAAGCTCTCTCTTCTTCTAGTGCAATTTTTTCCAATTCCTTATCTTTTCCATGTTATAATGGGTTGAATGTTTTATACATTTTGTTAGATCTATGACGTTATATGACGATTCAAGCCTTGTGGTTCAATTATGTTGATCTCCTCACCCCATGGTATGTGGTATGTGCCTTTCTATTTGAAGTCTTTGAGTATTATGTGCAAATTACACCAATTCCCTTGAACAAGGTATTGTGTGTTTACTGTTTTACCCCTAATTTTTTCGTACCATGATTGTATGCCTATGTAGTGGTATATTGGATATAAATTAATTTTATTTCAATGCATTGGATGTTCTGATCATTCTTTATTCTGTTTATGACCGTTTGGTCCTGTTTAGCCTATTGGTCGTTTACCAGTTTTCCATGGCTTGTTGTCGTAGGATGGAGTGTCATTTTCCGACATTCTTGAGATGTTGTATACTGGTTAGCCATTTAGTTTTATATATTTACATTGTCTTTATATCATTAATATGCATTGACTTACATGTGGTCGTAAGAACCTCGTGTTATAGATTAAAAGAGGATAGACAAAGTGAGCTTTCTCAGAGAGACTTTGGACATTATAGACTATAGGGGGAAAGACCAAGTGAGGTTACTAAGAAAGTCTTTGAGAATTATAGACTAAGGGGAAAGACCAAGAGATCTTCCTTAGAGAGTCTTTGTTTTATTTGAATTACCTTGAACCAGTCCAGGCTATAAGAGCAATTGACCAGGTGAGCTTCCTTAGAGAGTCTATTAACGACCTAGGGTTGTAAGAGGAATTGAATGAGTGAGATTCCTTAGAGAGTATCTTGACCTTTGGGCTATAAGGGGAATTTACTATGTGATCTTCCAAAGAGATTCCCTGGTTACCTTAGACTATAAGGGGAATTGACCGAGTGATCTTCCTTTGAGAGACTTATAATTTTTGCATGACCAAACAAGAGGGGTTTGGTTGGGTGTACTACACAGAGGGTTATTGGTACTTGTTAGGGAGGACCAAAGGGGATTATTTTGAGTACTTCTAAGAGGGTTACCTGTTTTTCCTTAGACACTTGTTAGCTGTTACTTGATATTTTAACTGTGGATTATTTACTGCTAATTATTTTCTTATTCAATACTTTCTATACTTTTAACTACCATATATTCACTGACTGTTTGGCACAAATCTTCGACTGGTTGCCTACTTGGATTTAGTCTCACACCCTGTTTGGGCCATGATTTTGGGCCCAAATAGATTATATTATTCAAGGTATAAATAAGGTCAAGCGCCCTACCACATCAGGTACTTGACTTGCTATGGAGATGGAGAGCATGAAACTAATCCTAGGCTTACGATGCTGAGGATTTGTTTTTTTTCTTTTGTACTTTGGTTCAGTACTATTGTATTCATCATTGTGACTTGTTGGCTGTTTTCCTTGACATATGTATCATTTATCATTTATTATGTATTTCTCTAGTTGTTTATTATCTATAGTATTCTATTTTTTATTTGGGTATGGATTGTTACTGCTTCCACTATTGTATATTGTTTCTCATCCGCTGTATACTCTGCCTATGAGGGAATTGTTTCCCTAATATCACATCCAAGGCCCTCGCTGCTAGTCGACAGTGTCTAGCATTCATGGAAATGTGCTTGAGGACATGTGACCAACCGAGTAAGGGGCTCCTCTGGTTGGATTCCGGAACCAGGACATTACACATTCCTTTTGTGTCATGTGCATGCTAAACATTGATGTATCATATGATTATTATAATTAAATTTGTGGGTATTTAAATTTGAATTTTTTTATCTTTATTTCATTATGTCTATGATTAAAAAGTTACCAGATCAGTTTATTGATTTTGTCTCAATTTTCCTTCTTTTGGACACAAGTAATGTTATGAACCTATATTTTCTCATGAGGTGTATAAAAATCCCTTGAAATGTTTTACCATGAACATACATATTTTCGTAACATTTTAAGATTCATGTAGTTTTATCATTTAAATTTTATTATGATTTAATGATACCATATTTGTAATAGATTATATCTATAATCTAAAGATTTTTTGAGAATTTTCATGATTATTCTCTCATTGTTGTAATATTATGATCCATATATCAAGAACACTAATGAGTTTTTTGACATATTCTTATTAATTTTATATACTTTTAATGGTACCATTTTTATATATATTGTTAAATTAGACGACAATGTATGTGTTTTTATGATATTCAGCCATTACCTCTCTCTTGGGTCAGAAATCTATGTTAATTCAAAATTATGTTTTCTAAAAATGTTCCAAAAAATATTCAACTATTATATTATTATATTTAAAAAAAATTACCCATGCTTTACCTTTTGAAGGAGTTACCTCTATTATGATGAGTGCGACATATATATGTCAAAAGATTCTAATGTATGTATTCACAAAGAAGGATCATGACATGCATCAATAATTATATATTTTTTGGATAATCAAGGAATACAATTTATTAATTAACTACCATACAAGAATGGTGAACATGGTACCTATTGCTCATAGAGGAAAAGAAAATATTACTCTATCTATGATGATGATTGAGGAATTATATATCTTCATGTATCTGAAAAGGATGTATATATAAAACCTAATAATTGATAATAAATCCTACCTTGCACAAATGTCTTTCTAACCATATATCCTAGAGTTGATAAAAGAGGCACAATAGGAATAATTAGATCTTCAAAAGAGGTTGAATATAGTAAATTAAGGGAAGGTTCATGAGTTGAAAATTGATAAACATGTTATTATTAGAATATAATCTATAAATTTTGTACCTCCATTGCTTGAGTAAAAAAGGTGATACTATAAAATGTGGTTAAATCATCTTTCTCCATACATCCTTGAAGTACCATAATATAAATTTATTTTCATGAGATATTCATGTGGGAAACTTGAATAATGATCTATTTGAGTAAACTTCAATGTTCTTGGTATATCATGATCCATGTTTCTCTTCTAAATTATAGTGAATTCATGAAACTGATAAAAATCATAAATTGAATTTTTTCATGACCTATCATCCCAAAACTGTGGGACAATATGAAAGGACTAGTTAGGAACTCAAATACATGTTGAGAACATGATAAATAGAATTAAAATATGGATGTGATCAAAATATCCTATTAGGTGAGTTCTCATAAAACAGAATCATCTCTCATTTATTAAAAGGGATTGATATGAATCCTTTTAAGGGAATCATTATATAACTCCTACATGATAGTTTGAATATGAATAATGAAATCCACATGGACCCAATATTGAACAAGTGATCATAAATAAGGTTCCAACTATCCAAATCAATAAAAAATATTATCAGAGACGGTATAAGATCTATGTTGACAACAGTTAAATGGATATGGAGTTTGATGATGGAGATAATTATTTACTTCGAATATCACCAAGGAATGGATTCATGTTATTTGGAATGAAAAGAAAATTTATCCCTATGTAAAGTTTCACCTTTGAGATCATTGATTACTTAGGAGTACTATGCTATCATCTTTCACTTCCACTAAATATGGCTCATGATAATGATGTGCTCCACATATCTTACATGAGAAAGTACATACTAGATCATTCACAAGTACATAATATGAAGGTGGTACTACTAGTGAATGAACACTCATGTAATTAGAAACCAATGGAAACATTATTGTATGGAGAAAAATATATATGAAATAAAAAAACACTTTGTCAGACTGTTGTGGTAGAATTTTTAATTTAAAGGGGTTACATGGTAACAAAAGGAAGCAATGAAACAGAAGTACACTCACCTATTATCATACTATAATAGTGGTTTAAAATTCATAGATATAGTTTATAAATATTTTAAGTATGTAAAAACCCATATTTTATAAATTATATTATATTCTTTAAATAGACGTGTATTATATTTTATATTATTATACACATACAACATATAAACCAACCAAAAATTATTTAATTAATTAATATAGATAATTACATTAATCAAATATAAAATAACTAAAATTACAAATATTTCCATGGGATAGAAATGTTATTTATGAAATGAATAATGGGAAAATTTAGATCCTTCAAATATGTTAAAATTATCACACCCACAACCCACACTATTGAAATGAAAAAAAGACAGTAAAGTAATCAACATGAATGATATTGGAAACACAAAACATTCAGAGGAATTAATTTGAATAATTAATAATGTAATTAATTAGTATTTATATTAGGAAATGTCACCATATAATAGTAATGTGATCTTTGGAATAGTATCTTGATAGTTGGCCATAATAACCTCTTTGTTTGGAATAGTAATATGACCATTGGGATAGTAATTTAATATAAAAATAATAAATCTTCATATAGATAATATTTATTAGGAATAATTTAAATAAATATAAAAGTAATAATTCTATAAAATAAACAACATGATAACAAACCATTGAAAATATAAAATCATCTTTAAAAAACTATATTTTAACATTTTCCCAAAAACTCATATTTTTTATGTTAAGAATAAAATAACGTATTGAAAAAATTATTTTTATAAAAATGATTTAAATTTTTAAATCAATAAATAGACAATTTCCATGGTTTATTTTTTTGGTAAATTTTTGAAACATATTACTTTTTAGATGAATAGAAAAAATACTGGTTTATTAACTTGTGTATTTCAAATTAGATCATTTATAATATAATAATTAACTAATAGATTTATGATATGACATCTTTGAAAAGAACATATTAAATTTAAAAAATTATTAATCTAAATAAAATAGAAAATTTTTTCAAACGCAATTTTTTTCCGAAAATCTAATGTCAAAAGTGTTCCCATAAATTACAAGGTCTCCATTTATTTCCATTATGTGGTTAATAAATAATTGAATTCCATTAATAATTGTATTTAAAGCCATAGAACTTTTTTAATTTATTTAAATATGAATCACAGTGTTCAAAATTAACAATTATAGTTTTTACCCTTTATATAATATTATATTTGATTTTTTATTCCACAAATATCTCCCTCATCAAATATAAATAAACAATCTCCCTCCCCTTGGAAAACATCTTCACATAGACTGGAAAAAGTAACATCTCTAATATAATTTCCAAACCTTACATATATATTTTTCATCAACATTGAAGAATATTTATTATATAACATAACAAAAACCACACCAGGACTGTATAGGTTTAGCGCTTTTAAAATCTATGAAACTTAAACAACTAGTTCATAAAACATCTATATTGTCTACCGCTTATTTCTTAAAAAATAATACATTTTAACATATATTACTTAATACCCTTATTCATGAACTGGGGAAAATAAAAATAAAAAATGGTTAGATCAAATCATCAGTAAGGTTAAACAGGGAAAATATCAATTATATTATAATCATAGGCACATAAAATTTAAAATCTTATCCTACATATAAAATTTTATAATATCATGTCATGAGATAAATCATAGAAGATCAACATAATACCAATATTTAAAAAATACAACATGAAATTTCACGGCTTAGAAACATAATTATCGAAAATCATTTTATATTATTCCAGGCTCACTGCCAAGACCATCATAACAGACAAAGTCCATTACAAATCCGAGTTCACTCCTAATTACAACCTTGTATTAGTGAATAATATTTTATTTCCATTCAATTCATGTCTATATCTTGCGATATAACTCATTACCCAATTAATTGGATGGAGATATAGGTCCCACCCATCCTAAAATGAAACCATTTGTATGTGTTCCTTAAAAACAAAAAAAAACATCCACCATATCATAACCCATAAAATAAAATGTGTTTATTAAACATCATTCCATCAGAATTGATATAAATCAAATATATTTCCTAAACAAAATTCTTTCATAGACATAACAAAATAATAATAATAATTTGGTTAGAAATATAACCATATTTAATGAGTGTCATCTTATATGGAATATAATTTTTAGATAACACTTGAAATTAATTCTTGAAGGAAATATATATTATTCTTCACAAACATTTTGCTTCCTCCAAATGCCAAAAAAATTATAAGAATAATTTTATATAAAAATATATTTTTAATATTGCAGGGGAAGCATCATGGAAATAATTCATTATGAAATTGTGAAAATCTATTCATTATATGAAAGTTAAAAAAAATTCTTCACGTACATTTGCTGAAAAATTCCAAAATTACCTCATATCGAATATAACAAAAGATTCCATTCATACCATTTAGTAAAAATTAACAAATGGGTAAAACTGATATTAAAAAAAATATATTTATATAAATAATATTTTGAAATACATATTTAGGAAACATTGAAATGGATGATAAATAATCCCCAGTAAATACTTACGAATAAATAATCTCGTATAAAAATGAGAATTTCATTGTTATCTTTTACATTAGGTCTGATATGCTTTGAATGTATTTGAAACACCTTTATAATTATTTGAATAATTTTATTGATTTATACCATAATCATAATAATTTTTATGATAACATTTATTACTATATTTTTATCCTTTTGTTTGTAATACTTCATTGTTACTCGTTATATGGGTATTAACTACTTTATGTTTTTATTCATGTTTTTTTCTTATCAGATCATATTAATATTTTTAGGTTATAGTTATATAATTTACATCATGGTATTGGTATAATATATATCTTATTTATTCATTTAATTCATTTATATAATCATTATTTAAAAAAGGATATGTAAAATGAATCACATCACATCATGGAGACAGTAAGTCAAACATACGCACGAGCGGTGATATCATTCCCATAATTTTGGAATAGTATTGAAGTGGTTGGTATATCATATTTTTGAATAAATTTAATTTTATATTAATAATATTTAAATATATTTTTATTTATTCTATGATTATATACATCTATGTAAGTTGGTGGTGAAAAATGTATTACACCACAATGTTGAGAGGGTAATCCATACGTACCCACACGTGGTGATTTCAATTTTCATAAGATGGGTAGAAAATATGGTTGTTTCATAATCATAATAAACTATAATTATATAATTTATACTAGATTTATTACTTTATAATAAAATAATTAATGAGGTTTTATGAGAATAAAAAAGAAGTATCCAAGAATCGGTAAATGATATTACCTCTTCTTCAATGCGCCTCCTCTAAATATCCTCTTAGAGAACTAGAGTTGGTATTTTAAGAAGAAAAGGACCTATATAATGTTATTAGGTAATTTTAGATAGGTAATTATTAGGTGATTGTTATAATTGAAGGCACAAAATGATGTGAATATTTTTGGGAGGAAGTTCTCTTTTATGATTGAGGTGAGGGGCACTTTTGGAAACCTCAGAAATATTAATTTATAATAAAATAAAACCCCAAATAAAATCCATAAAAATGTCCCAATTTCTATGTTATGATGATATGGTGTTATAATATAATCAATAATTAATATTTAGATAGGCTTTTTTATCAATCTAATCATTATCATTTTAATTAACACATAGTTATTCTTTTTAATTTTAAACAAGGGTCACAAAAATATCAATATTAAAAGGGAGAAATATTTACTTATTTGAAGTAAATTATACCGTAAATGAATAATTTATAACATTATAGACCATATAATAATTATAATATATTTTGAAAAAATGTTATATGATTTTTGAATAATTTAAGAACACCTTATTTTGAAAAAATGTCAATATCGTCAATTTTGACAATATTTATTTCATGGATTTTAAAAAAATAAAAATTAGAACTGAAATGAGATATAAATATTTTATTATATCTATAAGGGGTCAAGGTAATGTAGAAAATTCATTTCATATTATAATTATACCATATTTTATATATGGAAATATTTTTAATAACATTAATTTGATCTCTTCATTTATAAAATAATTACTTCCTCAATTTTGTGTAATTATTTAATATATTTATTTTTTAAATAAAAAATTAAAAAATAAAATAAAATAAGGAATTTAAATCCATTAGATTTCAGAATAATACATGCAGTCAAAATTTTATTCTGAAAACTCCACATTAAAAACAATATACTCTTTTAAAACATGAATATGACAAATTTATCTTCACTTTAAATAAAATAATATAAGTGTCATAATCTCTTCAATAGGCCTCCAAATAGTCAATAAGTCAACCTTTGGATGATTATGGTAGAGATATACTTTACTAATACGTTTTTGTCAAGTATTTGGGCCATTTAATGGTTATTAGTATATTAATAATAATTATTTTATTGATTTCTCCTAAATTTATTAATTTTTTCATCATATAAGTATAAGTATTTAAGGTAATTATTTATGTCCTCAAAATTAAAAATAAATTTTCATGATACATAAAAAATTATCTTTAAAATGAGTATTTATAATGAAATTTATCTTCTGTGTAACCTTACATTAAAAATAATATAATTATTAAAGTTTGAGTGAGACATATTTTTCTTTTCTTTATATAAAATCAATTAGATGTCCTAATCTCATTCAAATGGGTTCCAATGGATAAAAGTTAGACCAAATTATATTATAGGTAAAATTATAATAATCCAATTATATTAATACTAGTTTTAGTATAGTTTTATGATATTTCTTTTACCTTTAATTTCTTGATTTACCATTTTAACGTGTTAATAAAATTTACTGATGTTACAATTCATTTTGAATTAAAGTAAAATAAATATATTTATGTAATTTTTACCTTCTGATTCCATATATGGAATATATTTTTTAAATTTCAAACATAAAAGTTACAGTAATTAATTTATAATTAATCCAGTTGTTAAAATGAGAAAATGAGGTTTGAAAGTTGAAATAGTGCAAAAGATTGAAATGTTTTTAAATAATAATTTAATGTAAATTAATTTAAATGACCTAAATTATATTAAATGGTAAAAATATATTCTATTTATACTTTTAAACCATTCAATAAAATAATTTAACCATATAAATTATATCAATGAAAAATTTATTTTCAATTATAATTTAGCTTATTTTTACTACTCATCAAAACCTGAATGTTATCAATAAAATATCATAAATTCATCCAAAGTAAATTTTTATATCCTACATAAAAATTAATTTTTATGTTGTCATATAAAAATTAATATTGTTTCTAAATAATAATTTAAAAGGGGATCTTTATTCAATGGTTTAAAATTTACCTTTATAAAAATTATGTATTTATACAACAAATAGGGTTGTATGCATATCCTATGACTAAAATATAAATTGGATGAATATAAAATATATTTTATTAAGGATAAATCACAAATAAATCACATTAATTTAATTACCAAAAGTAACGAACCTAAAAATTCTAATATATAATTGATTTATATATTTCATAAATTGATGATTGCCAATGAATTTAGAAGGAATTTTCATAAATTAATTGTAATTATTTCTACTAACCTATATGCTAGGATATAATGGTAATTTTAAAATAAGGGCGTCTCTTGTTTCATTTAAACTCACAATTTCATGCAAAGTAAGCTATTAAAGAATAAAAATTATTTATAGAAAATATTTTATAAAAAATATAGGTGTTACATTATACCACCATTAAACAAAATTTCACCCTCAAAATTTGTCAATTTGAAACAAATAGACGAGGATACCTCTCACACATTAAATCCTCAAGTTCCCATGTAGCTTCTTCAAAATGGTGGTTGCTCCATAAAATATTGACCAAACGAGTGGTCTTGATTCGTAGAACTTTTTTGCTATAATCCAAAATCTCTATCATTTTTTCTTCATAAGAAAGATCTCACTCCAACGGTACTACTTATGATCATAGAACATTGGAAGGATCGGGTAGGTACATTCTCAAGAGAGATACGTGGAATACATCATGAACTTGATAGATATTTATTGTAAGTTTCAATCGGTAATCTACCATACCATCACGATCCATAATTTTAAACGGACAGATATAAATATGGCTCATCTTTCCCTTCATTCCAAATATAATTAATCTCTTCCAGGGATATATTAATTGAAACACCTTGTCACCCACTTAAAACTCTAGGAATTTTCTTCAGTTGTTAACATAACTTTTTATCGACTCTAGGCTACTATTTCTCATTATTGAATAGATCTGACATTCTCTATCTTTTCATCAATGAGATAAGGTCATGATGGATTTCTTTCCCCAAATTCATCCCAGTAAGATGAAGTTATGTATTTTTTTCCATAAATGGATTTATAATGAGCCACATAAATACTATATTGAATGATATTATTTTATGAAAATCCCACCAAATTTAGGTGTCGATTCCAATAAAATTTGAAATCAAAAAATCAAGCTCCAAACATGTATTCAAGAGAATGAAATTTTCTCTCAGACCAAACACTTGTCTGAGGATAAAAAGAACCGATCAAACATAACTTTGTATATAGATCATGCTGAATGCATCACTAAAACTTTGAGGTAAACCTCGGATCCCAATCAGATATAATAAAATGTGGTAATCAATGAAATCATAAAAAATCCTTTTCATATATCATGGAAAGCAAATCAAGAGTGATATCCTCTCTAATATTAATAATGTAGGTTGACTTTGTAAGGTGATCAACTATAACACATATATCATTAGGGCCTTTAGATGTTTTTGGAATTCTTACAATAATGTAAATAATGATTTTTAGAATTTTCATTCTAGTATGGGTAATAATTATAACATTCCATTTGATTTTTGTCTCTCAGATATAATTAGAAGACAAACCAAGAATCAAGATACATATACAATGACATCTTATCATGCATTCCCACCAGAAATACTCTTTTTGGTCCATGTAAATCATTGTGCTTCTATAGTGAAAAGATAATTAAGAACTATAAGCCCTGACCAATAGATCCTTCTTTAATTCCAGTATGGGAGGAATAGAAACCCTATTCTAAAACATTATTATTTCATCAAAATCAAGGTTGAATTTTGGAACATTTCTCACATTATTTTGTATATCTTTATCTTTCTTCAGCAACTCCTTAATCTTCACCTATATAGATGGTTTAACAATCATTTGAGAAAGATAATATTTCTCCCCTTCTTTTAAATTTTCAAGATCCATCCTTTTCAAATCCATAACTATTGGATATTTTACGATTCTTATCATGGATATCCTAGTATGGTATTGTTGACTCAAAGCATCTTACACCTTGTTTTCTTTCACAAGGTGGTAGTGTATTGAGAAATAATAGTCATTAATCATCTCCAACCATCTTATTGGTGAATATTCCTCTCATTTTGTGTGAAACTTTACTTCAAAATTTTATGATCAATATAAATAAGAAACCTTTCACCATAAAGATAATTCCTCTATATCTTTAATGCAATGATTACCACAACAAACTCCAAATCATAATTTTGGTAATTTTTTAATGTTTTTTTAACTACTGTGAGGCATAAGATATCACTATATCATTTATCATGAGAACACATCTGATACCCTTCATGAATACAACAATATAGATCACAAACCATTATCCACTACAAGTTAGTGTGAGCATATGTGCACTGAGTAACTTAAATTTTAGATCTTTGAAATTATCTTCACATTTCTCCTCTCAAACTAACTTAATACCTTTACGAGTCATCATGGTGAGTTTATTAGATAATCATAAAGAATATTTCACAAAAAATCAATAATATCTATCCAAACCAAGAAAAATTCAGATATCAGTTTCCATTTTTGGTCATGACCAACTTTCAAAAACTTCTATTTTTAGTGGATCCACAGATAACCCTTCTATTGAGATTATGTTACCCCTAAATAAAACTTTCTGAAGAAAAATATTACACTTGGAAAATTTCCCATAATGATTCTCCTTTATCTGGGTCTTGAGTACAATTCTCAAGTTTTCTTTATGTTCTTCCTTACCCATCAAATATAAAATAATATCATCTATAAAGACTACCAAAAAGTGATCAAGATATCCCCTAAATAATCTATTCATTATTTCAATGAAGATATTAGGGGAATTAGTAATACCAAAAGGCATCTCTATAAATTCATAGTGTCCAAACCTTTTACAGAATTCCATCTTTTTTATATCCTCATTTTGACCCTTAATTGATGATATCCTAAATTAAGACCAATTTGGAAAAGCATAGATATCCATGTAGTTGGTAAAATAAGTCATCAATGAGGTTAATCTGATATTTTTTATTGATAGTGATCTTATTAAGTTCCCAATAATCAATTTAGAGTCACGTTGATCCAACACACTTCTTTACAAATAGAATAAGTGGTCCACAAGGTGATTCACTAGGGAATATGAATCATGTATCAATATTCTCTCGGAGTCTCTTCTTCATATTTTTCCACTCAATTAAGGGCATTCTATAAGGGGTTTTTGAAATAGAAATAACACCCAATATGAGTTCTATTTAAAAATCAACTTCATGATTTTGTGGAAACCTAAAAATTTCTTCAGAAAGGCATTTTCAAATTCCTATACAATGGGTGTATTCTTAATCATGAGTTTCTCCCCAACCATTTGAGATAAATAAGCATCATTTATATGAATCAAGACCCATAACATGGAAGAAATTTCTAATGGAATGATATATTCAACTTTACATAAATAGATGATCATAGATTAGTCTTGAATATGAAATGTGACTTCCTCCAAGAGAAATTGATATGAGATCCTTGTATAAAAATTTAATCCACACCATGAATCACATAAAATTACAGTATAGGAAGGATCATAATATTTTCAAGAATCACTTTCCCATAAACATCAATCAGGGAATAATTACAATCTTTTGATGTGACCATTATTCCATTAGGGGTTGTGACAACTAACCCATCATCTAATTGTTGAGGTAATACAATGATACCCCAAGAAAATTCCTCAAAAATAAAAGAGCGGGTGGATCCAAAATGAAATAAAACTTTTTATACTTAAGAGTGGATAGTAAGTATACATTTCACCATTTAATTATTATACACCACATTGTCGAAAGTGATTTCTTGTTACATTGAATTTTATTTGGCCATAAGAGTTTTTTGATGTCGATAAACATCAATAACCCTTGGATAAGGGAATTGATTCCCATAATTCCCCATTTCCTTGAACATTTATCAATGAAGTATAGGAGGTGAATTATCTATAGCCTTTTCTTTGTTCACATCATTAGAAATACTTTTACCATCACTTTGGTATTAAACTTATCAATGACCTTTTGTTACATAATTAAAACATTTACTAGTCCCTTTAATAGACTTACCTCCATGTTTTTTCCTCACACTGAGCATAATGAGAAATTCATCTTCTTTTCATTGTGGCTTTTAGATTTTCCTTTGAATTCCATTTTTCTCTTCTTATCAAATCCATAGGACTGAGGGATTACACCAATATCCATATCATCCTTTATATAACAATGAACAATTTTCACATAGCTATTGAAGTCCCTTATGGTTAATTCCCTTCAAAGACTTGGTTTTAATCTACTAATGATCGATCAATTTTACTCTCCGGATGGATAATAATATCTGAAGTCTACCGTACCAGTCTTGTAAAATTTTCCTTGTAGGTTCCAACATAATTTTCATCCTTTTTCATAAAGTTCAAGGAACTACTTATCCATATGTGATCAAAGAATATGAGTAATGTACTAATTGAAAAATAAGTTCATAAACTCATCATATTCTATGGTCTCAATTTCATCACTTGGTCTCTTATTCCTGACGAGATGCCATCATTGACTAGCTTTACCTTAGATAAGATATACTACTAAGATGAATTTATCATATTCAGAACATTGTAGAGCTGAAAATATTATTTTAGTGGTACTGATCCATTATTCATCCACTAATGGATTAGAAGGCCCACTGAATGAAGGTGGATGTTTCCTCATAAAGGATTAAATATAATGTTGCTACCTACTTTGATCGTTTGTAATTTTGGCATGATTCTTAGCATGAGAAATTTGTGTGACAATGGATACAAGAGTTATCTTTTTAACAATAAAAAAATTTGTAACCATAGGGGGACAAACATTTATTTTAACATTACATTCAGCATTAACACAGTTCTTTTGGGTTCCAACCATTTACTAAAACCAAGAAGAATAGTGTGAGATACACTAATCATAATGGAAAAAACACATAATTCAAGAATAAAATTTATATTTAAGACACATTAGGTTTTATCCTTGGGTTTTCATAAATATCTCTAAAACACTAGGATAGGATTGTAACCTATACATATATGTATATTTAGGTTTCTTTTTAAGGTTCTCTCATCCTAGTTTCAAAAGGATAAATATACCTTTCCTCTAATAAAAAATATAATATGCCAAACTTTACATACATATTTTATTTCAACATTAATTAATATTTATTACATAATAATGAAAAACCACACCAGGACTTTATAGGTTTAGTGTATTTAGAAATTGGGAAATATAATAAACTAATTTATAAAAAATCTAAATTTTCTCTTGCTTATTTATTCATAACTAGAATGATTTTTTACAAATCCTACTTAATACCCTTCTTCATGAACAATTAAATATAAACATATTAAAGGGTGTGTTTAAATTATAAGTAAGGTTAAACAAAGGAAATATCAATTATATCATAATCATAATAACATAACATATGAAAATCGTATTATGAATATAAAATATCATAATATCATGTAATGGGATTAATCATAAAAGTAAAATGTAATACAAATTTTAATAACATAAGACATTAAATTTCATGGCTTACACACATAATAATATAAAATCATTTTACATTATTCAACGCTCATTTCCAAGCCCATCATAAAAGTAAAAAGTCCATTACTGAACCGAGTTCACTCCTCCTTCTAACCCTCTATTACTGAACCATATTTTCTTGTCGTTCTAGTCATGTATATATCATGAGATAGAAATATTTACCCAATGAATTTAAGGGAGATATAGGTCCCACCCATCTCATAATGAAAACATTTTTACTTGAATCAAAAATATATAAAAACATTCACCATATCATAACCCATGAAATAAAATGTGTTTCTTAATCATTCCATCATAATTTATATAAAAAATGGATTTCCTAAATGAAATTCCATCATAAACACAATAAAATCTTAGTAATAACAGGGATATAAATATAACATTATTTAATGTGAGTCAATTTATATGGAAAATAATTATTATAAAATACTTGAAATTAAATCTTGAGGAAAATGGCTTTTCTTCTTCAAAAACATTTTCCTTCTTCAAAATGACACATAATTTTTGAAGAAATCAATTTATGTAAAAATAAACTTATAATATTGTAATTTAATATTAAAGGAAATAATGGATTATAAAATCATACAAATCCGTTCATGTTGTTCAAGTTAAAAAAACATTCATCATGTAATTTTTCCAAAAATGTCAAAAAGTAACTTATACCAAAAATTACAAAATATTTCCTTCATACCATTTTGTAAATATTCAGCAATGAGTAAAATTGAAATTGAAAAATTTTATAAGGATATAAAAAATATTTTAAAATACATATTTAGGAAAAATGGATGTGGATGATAAATATACCCCGTTAAATAATTACGAATAAACAATCTTGAATAAAAATAAGATTTGGAAAGTTATCCATTACGTTTGGTCTGATATGATTCATTTGTATCCAAAAATCCTGTAAAATGATTTAAATATTGTTAATGATTTATTCCAAAATCATAATAATTATTATGATAACATTTATGATCATATTTGTCATCTATTTTTTAGTAACATTTCATTGTTACTCGTTATTCGTGTATTATCTTCTTATTTTCTTATACTTGTTTTGTCAGATAAGTTATTATTATTATTATTATGTTATAGTTATAAAATTTATATAATGGTATTACTATAATATATTTCATATTTATTCTTTCAATTCATTTATATAATCATGATTTAATATAAGATTATGTAGAACTAATCACAACGCACCATGGAGACAGTAAGTCATACGTACGTACAAGCGATGATATCGTACCCATAATTGTTGACTGCTATTAAATTGTATGATGATTATTATATAACAATAAATATCATTTTATCTTAATCATGTATATTTATTACTTCCATAATTATACCCATCTATGAATGGTGGTGTGAAAAATGGATTACACTACGGCGTGGAGATAGTAAGCCGTACGTACCCAGGCATGGTGATTTCATTTTTCATATTATGGGTAAAAGGTGAAATATGGTTTTTTCATAATCATAATAAACTATAATTATATAAGTAATTCTATATTTATTAGTTTATAATTAAATAACTCATGAAGTATAAGTAGAAAAATAAATAATTTTGAACGAATCTGAAGATGATATTACTTCTTCTTCGATGGGCCTTTTCAAAATCTCTTCTAAGAGAAATAGAGTTGGACTATAATGAATACCATGAACTATAGAGTGTTTCTAGTAATGTTTATAATGGATATGGTTAAGGTATGGTAGATCTTGAAAGAAACAAAATGAAGTTAAGAGTTGAGGGAGAAGTTCCCTTTCATGATTAAGGTTAGGGGCACTTTTGCAAACCTTAAAAATATTGATTTATAATAAAATCATACCCCACCTAAAAACCTCAAAAATGTCCCAATTTAGAATATTAGATGAAATAGGGTTTTATTCTTATTAACCAATAATTTTTTGACAAGTTTTTATGTCATATTAATTATTATCATTTTAATTAAGACATAGTTATTCTATTTAATTTTTAACAAGGGTAACAAATATTTCAATATTAAAAGGGTGAAATATTAACTTATTTGAACTAAATTAGACCATAAATTAATACAAAAGAACATTTTATAAGATATAATAATTATTAATATTTATTTAAAATGTTTTATGATTTTTAAAGATGTTAGGAAAAGCTTATTTTTGACAAAATATCAATAGTGTCTATTTTAATAGTATTTATTTCATTAATTTTAAAAAATATAAAAATAATAAGTAAACCCCGATCCAAATATTTTTTTTAATTAAGGGGAAAATTTAATATAAAAAATTCATTTTACATAATAATTATCCAAAATTATATTTATTAACACATTTTTAATAATATTTATTTGATCTCTTCATTAATAGTATAATTACTACCTTAATATTATGTAATTATTTAATAAATATATTTTTTGAATAAAAATTCAATAAAAAATAATATGATTAAGATAAATCCATTATATTTCTGTATAATACTATCAATCATAATTATCTCTCAAAAAACCAAACATTAAAGAATCTATACTCTTTTAGAACACGAATGTGACAAATTTATCTTCAATTTAAATAAAACAATATAAGTTTTATAATCTCATATATAGGCCTCCATACGGTCAATAATTCAACCATTGGATGATTATGGTAGATAAATACTCTATAATTAGGTTTTGGTAACGTGTTTGGGCCTTTTAATTATTATTAATATTTTTAATAAAAATTGTTTTCTCAATTTCTCATCAATTAATTATTTTTTTCAACATCCATGTATATGTCTTTAAGGTAAATATTTTTTCCCAAAAATTAAAAATAAATTATAATGATAAAGAAAAATAATTCATCTTTAAAATTTGTATTTATAATTTAATTTATTTCCTGTAGAACCATATATTAAAAATAATTAAATTATTAACGTTTGAGTGAGACATATTTAACTTTTCATTAAATAAAATAAATTAAATCTAATAATCTGATCCATGTGGGTTCTAATGGATAGAATTTTGAACCAATTGTATTTTAGGGAAAATTATAATCTTCCAATTATAATAATATATTTTTGGGGGTAATTTTATAAAATTATATTTCCCTTAATTACATGATTTATCCTTTTATTATGTTAAAAAAAAATTCCGAATATACTATTTATATTGCCCAAAAATAAAATAAAGCTATATACAAAATTCATATCTATTTATTCCAAACATGGAATCCATTTTTAAATATTCAAAATACAGAAGTTCGATTAAATAGTTTAAAAATAATATCATTGTTGAAATGAGAAAACATATTTTAAAAGTTAAAATATAGTAAAAGATTGAAATGTTTTTATATCGAAATTTAATATAAAATTAATTCCAATAACTTACATTATATTATATGGTAAATATATATTATTTTTATACTTTTAAACCATTCAAAAGTATAATTTAATGAACTAAATTATATCATTGAAAAAATATATTTTTAATTAAAATATAGAGTATTTTTACAATTAATGAAAACATGGATGTTATTAGAAATATGTAAGAAATTATTCCAAAGAAAATTTTTATATCCCACAAAAACATTAAATTATTATGTGGTCATAAAAAATTTATTAATGTTTCAAAATATTAATTTAAAAGTGTTTTTCCATTCAAAGGTGTAAAATTGTCCTTTTTAAAAAATAGGCTTCTATACATCAACTAGGGTTTTATTCATACCCCATGATTAAAATATCCATTAGATGAATAAACATAATATTTTATTATTTATAAAACACATAAACATCTCATTAATTTAATTACGAAAAGTAATTCACTCAAAAATAAAAATATCTAATAGATTTATATTTTTCAAATATAATTTATAGCCAATTAATTCACATTACATTTTCATAATTTTTTTATAATTATTCCTGCTAACATAATTAATAGGTTATGAAGGTAACTTTATATTAAGGGTGTCTTGTGGTTTATTTAAACTCACAATTGTATCGAAATCAAGCTACCGAAGAATAAAAAATATTTAATTAATATATTTTATAAAAACATTAGGTGTTATATCTAACCTAATCATCGCTATCAATCATATTACAATCCGTAGTGATATTTTGAAGTAAACTAAATCTAATCGCCAATGGTTCTTAGGGTCATACAATAGAAACAACACTGATAATAGTGAATGTTTTCATCAACTCTTATTAATGTATTTCTCTTATCTTCCCCTTTTTCTCTGTATATTGAATTTTTTTAAAAAAAATAACAAATTAGTATGAAAAATTTATATTATTTATATTATCCTTGTTAGATAATCATATATATTATTTGATTATATTTACTATTTCTTTACCACATCCTCAGATAGTGTTCCATTAATGGTCGATTAACCTCTAATGAGGATATGTCCAATTCATTTATTATTATCAAATTTATGGATTGTTATATTAAATTATTTGTGAATAATAAAATTATAAATTTTTTTATTATGTCCATCTATAATTGATTATACCATTTTAAAAATTACTTTGATTAAAAATAGTGAAATATAATAAAACAAAAAAAATTATGGAAAACATTATATTAAAATGCTTCAACATTGACAATGAGAATTATGAAATACTTTCCAGTTGTTATAATTGATTAATAATGTAAAAAATAGAAAAGTCAATTTTGGTTTAGATATTTAATTAACATATATTTATTATTTAGGAGGAGATAAAGTGGTGAAATAAAATAGGATTTACTGTAATTCGATTCTAAAACAAAAAGTATTTATTTTCAGTTATCTCTTATTTCACATTGATTTACACATGAATATTCTTATAATGTCTATTATATTTATTTTAAATATTGTCTATTTTCTATTTTTCAGATAATCATATTTATACCCTTAAAAAATAATGTCTAGTCCATTATAATTCATTTGAAAAGGACATCATTTTTCTAAACATCTCCTGAATCCCCTTGAGATGTTTTTTATCTTACAAATGACATTTATATTTTATTCCATATTACTTCCCTTAGAAGTCCAAAATTTAAAATCATGATGTATGATATGTAAAATATTTTATGCATCCCATTAATTTTTATGGGGTTTTTTATAATAATACTTTTTACACTTCCATGTGGCATGTATGGTTATAAATGTTATATGGTGTGATGAGTGGGCATATAATTTTAAAGTACTCAAATTCATTGGCTAATGTGATATATCTCATTGTATTTTGTGTATTATTCCTGAAAATGATGCTTGATTTTTTTTGATAATTCTAATGTTACAATTTATACACATATGTTATGAGAGAACATGCTAGTAGCCTTATTCTTAACTTTTTTTGGAATTTGACCAGTATGTTATGATGTTTCCTTATTATGAATATACCATATTCCATGGCTTTATAAAATGTTTCCCTATTTATTATGTTGATGATATTATTCTTATGGTATTATTAGGTTGATTATTCTCAACAATGCACTATTGATTTTTATCCCTTATTCCTCCTCTTACCTGGCTTTTAGATAACCCATTTCCATGATGTATATCATTATGAGGAAAAATATACAAATTAAATATTCATATTTTTATAGGGATAAAAAATATGTATTTAAATAGTTTGTAGGTTTTTTATAGTTGAATTATGATCCTAAATTTCCCAAGACACTAAACCATTGGATCATAGTTTGTATAACTCTTACTTTTCTATCGTAAAAGTGATTTAATGGTCATGAAAGAAAATTTCGGGTCACTATAATGTATATATAAAAAAGATAAATGGGTGAAAATACTTATTATAAATATCATGTCATGCCAATAAGCAGACACATTACAAGAATGATATAAGATATAGTCATGTTCAATAAAGAATTTTAATTTATTTGAGGGTTATGAACATTATTATAAAAGTTGTTTATGATTTAAATATATTACATGTTAAGAATATATATTAATTAAGAACTATGTATTGTTGATATATATTAATAAATAAATTTGGTATGAATTCACACAATCCTATAGATCAATGTATTATCTAGAAAAATAGGGGATGTCTTTCTATCACACTAATTGTTCTCTTTTGTAGAATTTTTCTTTATATGTTTCAAAATAATTACATGAATGGAAATAGTCGTCCTTATTCATGATATTAAATTATATATTTATAGTTATAATTAGTGTATATTTTTAGGTAACTATTATAAATCCCATGTTATAAAAGTTTCTATACATTAATATTTTTAGACATACTAATATGATATAATGTATTGGACAAAAAACTAAACCATTAAAGAACACTTACAAGAAATAAATATATGAGATGTGATGAAGAGAGGTAAAAACCCACATAAAAACTATTTTTTATAAATATTTAAAATATATGTTTTTTATTATAATTTCTAAATACTCATCCCCCAAATTCTTACATTTGGGTGTAGTTAATACATTTTTGAATCTTTTGAATAATTTAGGATTTTTTTAAAATGGAATTAAAATCCTAATTTATTACTGATATATTTATTTTATAGATTATTTATAGAATAAATATAAATTAATTTTGATTTTTTTTAATTTTTAAATGAAGATGAATCCACAACTAATTAATTTCTTATTTCAGAGGCTTATTTGTGACATAAATTAATTAGAAAGTGCTATGTGATGAAAAATTTAAATTTAATGGTTTGTGGAAGATTAAATAAAAAATTGGTGAAATTAGAATTTTTGGGGACTATATTGCATGAAAATAACTCAACATGAAAGGATATCATAAAATATTAAATTTGTGAAAATATCCCCATGTTATATTATTTAGAGTTATTTGAAAGATTAACTCAATGAGGAATGATCCCATGTAATAATTACCCATGGGAAAATGATCTGTATTTTACTATTTAGACAAATACAATAGATTAAACCCATACCTATACAAATCATGTAAAAATAGGAGTTATATCTAATAAAATTTTTCATATTAAACGGATTCCCACATCAGAATAACTATATTTCATAAGTCACTCTGTTAGAAAAAATTCATTTCCCAAGACAGTCACATAAGATTTGAATGGGTTACATAATATTTAAAGGGGACTCATCTCAGAATGAAAAATGTGATAATTCTCCCTTGCAAGCTTAATTGGACCTCCCAACACTCACATCCAAATAATTGGGAAGCTACATCAAATTAAATAAAACTCATTTATAAGAAATTTCCTATAGTTTGGTTTCTTGTAAGATTAACGTAATTTATAAAACATATTCACTATTTTTTTCTGACCCATCATCTACCCATTATATTATATTAAACTATTTGTAAGATTCTCATATGGGATTGAATCTTGATTCACACCATAATATTAAGGATCCATTTAAAAATAAAAAAAATTCTTGTCTTTGAAAATCATGAACTTATTTTCACACAAATCCATACAATGTAGTGTAATGTAGTGAATCAAAACAATTTTAAATTCTTATAGAAAATGTATTCATATTGATATTTGTATATACAATCCGGCTGAGTTAGTTAAAAGTTAATGAAATAGACACCATTTAAACCATGTTTAAATAATATATGAGTAAGTACTATTTTAATCACATGTGTTGAAATTCACCTTTCTCATGAAAATTGATAGGTAAATTGAGTATAAATATCAAAGTTCCTCAATTCTAGATCTCCAATTTTTTTCATTTATTAAAGAATAAAACAATATGAACTCATTTAAGACTAATTACTTATTTTAATGGATCATTAGTGATAAACCATTGGTATGATCTTTGGAAACCCTATAGAGTGTAATTTAAATAATAATTAATGATAAAAAACCTTTGAAAATATTGTGATTTAATTAATTTTTGAAATGTTGCTAAAGATAAAAGCTAATTATTATCGTTTTCATTTAACATATGTATATAGTTTTTAATTAATTAATTTTTATGTTCATTAATTATATCATTATAATTCAATACCTGAGATAAGTATTGTAGTTTTACAATTATTCATCAATGAACTATATTATATTTCCCCCTACATTAAGGATATTAAAAAACCCACTTCTAAGGTCCGTGTTTCACACCAAAGAAAAAAATTAATCTAAAAACTCTTACTTCCCATGGTGTACTAAAAAAACTAAATTATAATAACTTTAACAACTATTAGTCCACACTAATGTATGAATGTATATATATCTTACAATAATAATAAATCAATCCTTAAATCACATCACAATCCCTCATACAATAATGACGAGGAAGAATAAAATCAATAGTGACACAAGGAACATTGAAAAATGTTTATCGACTAGTAAAAAAAATTTAAAATTAAACTTGTGGATATTTTATAAATGAAAAAATTTAGGATCACATTTCCACCCATCACCATTAAAATAAGGACTATAGATCATATAAATAATAATAAATAGAGTCATATGTTCTTCTGTTCTTTTCTCGAGAATACTAAGAAGAGTTTGGTAAAGGACATGAAAATAACTATCTATCACACATGTGAAATATACATTAATAGGAATACAAAGAAGATAAAATATCATGTAAACCCCACTCAAGGGAGTTAATGATTCATTATAACATATTACATTGGATTTTTCATTTCATAAAATGATATATTATTCCTTTTTTAATTACATTTTGGATCATTAAAATCCAATTCAAGTATTGTATAGTTCATAGGATGATGTAAACACATACATAAATAAATTAATGTTTCCATAATGTGATTACTTTGTGTTTCTAAGAGATGTACATGATGATATTGAGCCGAATTCAATGAAAAAGAGAGGGAAAATTCAAACTAAAATTCAACTTTTATAATGTTTTTCAAAAATAAATATTCACCAATTTTCTTTTATGATTATAATGAATTTTTTGATACATATATTCAATCCATTATGATACAAAATAAACCATCAAATTTCTGGTAAAATAATATAAATGAGATGAAATATCAGAAACATAGGTGGATCCATGACCATCTAAACAACATCTTGACAAAATTCTGATGTGAAATACATCTCACAAAAAGACCCATTATATTTTATTCCCATACGTTCATTACATTTATAGAAATTTTTTTATTTGTTTAATTCACTCTATTTATAGGTCACTCTATGAATATTTTCCACGGATGAATGCTTGAAACAGAACAAGTTGTTACTGTCACCATAAAAATAACCCTAATTTTTATTATGGTTATACTACTATAACAGCTTATGTGTTTGTATTTGAAAACATATAATCCACTTAATAAATGATCATGTTGTCACTTTCCTTAAATATTTATAATTTTCTATTTTCATTTGAATATTTATCATTCATGTTTCGATATCTACATGTATATTTCTATTTGACAGCGACAGAAAATTAACAAAATGATTCCACTATATAATCTATATAGAATCATGTGAGAATCCTTTTTAGACTTATTTGAGAAATTATTAAATGTGTATGGGTGGTTGAATCCATTTATCGGTATGAAATTTCATATTATATTCTATTTGAAAATTTTAGTGAATTTTTATAAAAATAAATTATATTTTCATCTTATAATACATCCTACTTTGTAAAGATAACATTCACTTTTTTCGGAATTAAAGGGTTTGGAAATTTTTTATTATAATTGAATGTGGATGTAAGTTTTTTCTTAATATACTTTAACTTAATATAATCTGAGTATGCTTTATATTAAGAATCATTCAATTAATTTTTTATATAAATTTCATTTTGACTACTAGAGATAAATTATGATACCTCTATGAATATATTTTCATATAAAATATTTTATGAGAGTTCAGGTAATTTTTTGTTACTCTAATGGTATTTATTAATTTTTGAAGTTGTATGGGTTATTTATGATTAGTATAATTAAGTAAATCATTCATTAAAAAATCCCATGAGAAATCTATTTTTTGAAAAATTATACATTTTACAATCATTTGTCATTGGAAACCTTGTTAAACATTTTATATAAGTGGAATTATGATTTCTATTAATCCTTTCCTATCCATATTCATTTTTTAATATCACTTAATATTTTATGATCTTTATGGTGTCATAGGTGTCTTTAATGAAATTACTTAGAGAAGGTTCACATTTTTGTATTAAGTGTGAGGTTCCTTTACATAATGTGATGAGAAGTTTGGTAATATGGTAAATATTTTATCATAATCATATTTATATCAGTATCTACAATAAAATTAATTAAATATAAAAAATAAATTACATCAAAAAAAATAATGAAAAAAATTAAATTCAAATAAAATTGAGATAAGTGGAAGGATATTCTATTTTATTCACTTTACAATTGTGAAAAAAATCAAACAATGGGAATAAAACATTTTTGGAGTGATATATTTGGGAGAAAATAATTTGAGTATATTAACATTATACACTAGATAGAATGAAAGATTAATTGTACTATAGAGAACCGAACTCCTCATTTAGAAACATAATAATTTAAAATTACATCATACATTTCCTTGAACAATATAATATCAAATTATCATTCCTCATGTGTGTCACAGTTTTCACTAATAGTATAGAACTTAGAATCTTTTAAATAATATAGTTGATCACATGAAATTTCTGGATATGCATAACTGCACAATATTTTTTCAAGTGATTGAAGAATAATTTCATTTGAGGTAAGTAAACTAGGGGCATTCAAATGAATAAAATTTTCAAGAAAAGATGATAAGATGTGGTTATGTGAGATAAGATCATAATGAAATTCAAATAAATTTATATGATGGATGGATTTAATGATATTCTTTTCATATTGCTATGTATTAGAACTTGCATGAGGAAAATTATCTTTAATCATTTGTAATTTATTAGGTATGAAATGGAATGATAGTAGGTGAGTGAAATATGATAATTTTTAAATTTTTATTTTATTATAAATTCTAAATATTCCACCATATTCTCACTTTTTAAGTGTAATTAACACATTTATAGTACATTTAATAAATATTTAAGTAATTATTAAAATTTTATAAATCATTACTTGATTTGATTTATATTTTTATGAATTATTTATGATATACCCATATTTTTTTTATTTTTATGAATTTATAGTAGAAATTTTTTCCCTATATGATTAATTATACATTTTGGATAATTATGTAAGAAAATAATTCGATTGAGGTTTGTATCATTAAATCAAAAAAGTAATTTTTTTTCAATCATATCAAACCTATGTGTGATTAAATATGTTAGGTAATATACATTGGGTGAATACCATTTTATTTTCGAGGAATTAGTGTAGTCACCTGGGATGGGGTAGAATATGGTGTGGATAATCTTTTGTGAAATTTTAAATATTCTTATTATAGTTTCTTCATATTCGATATTCTAACCCCCACTAATGAGTAAAACATAAATATAGATATTGTATATATTCAGAAAAAACATACATCGTATAATTCATAAATTTATTAATGATGTCACATATTATATTTTCATGATTACCCTTAATGTGGGAGATTGTATCCTTTTTGTGTTTGGTATCATAAGATTCATAGAAATTGAACTATTGATATTATCATCAATAATTGTGGGCTTTTCAGGTATTAATATAATACAATTTTAGTTGGTATTATCATGACCACAACAATATCATGAAATATTTGGCTTTATTATATTATATCATTTCCCAATACTGTTATAACTTCATTTTAAAATATTTAAGTACGCGACAACCTGAACCCATGCTCCTAGATCTAGTTCCATAATGATATACATTATAATATTGATTTGATACCATTTATATATCCCCATACATAAATATTCCCAAATAGTATTAAATATATAAAATAGTCCATTACACATATTTGAATGAAAATTTAGGTTTAGAGATATTATGAATTTGGAAAAAATAGAAACTAGAAAACCCCATGCCTTCTTAAATAACAAATAAATACTGTTTTTTTATGTTTGAAACTACAAAATCAATAATTATTTTTCAAAATATCCATAAAATACATCAATAAATAAAATTCTTAAAAATATATCTTCATTATAACTCTTTTCTTCATAAATCATGTAATGGAAACATAATGAAATGGTTAGATGAAATTATAAATAAGGGAAACAAATACTTAATTAAATAAAAAACATAAGAATTATATACATAATATAATGGGTATCAATAATATCAATAATTATATAATAAATAGAACTAGATAAAATTATATATATATGATTATAAATGAACAAAAAGATATAAATTATATTTATCTCATAAAGAATCAATATATAATTATAATCAACAAAAAATATTTGTAAGGAACTTTACTCAAATTAAATCATGTTTCGGGAAAATATATGCACCCAAACCCAGATTTTTCTTCTCATTATACCTATAAATGTTTTGAGGGGTCATATAAATATGGGTCTGACACATCACCTGTTTAAGTCTAAGGAATTCATTATTGGAGTCAATTTGAATTTTCAAAAAAAATTCTATAGAACCACGTAGTGAATAAGAATATGGATATTTGTATAATGATGAATAGAAAATGTAAATATATAATAAACCTATATTAGTATTCATCAATAATAATGAATTTTAGTAAAACTCCCAACATCAATAAAGGGGATAAAATTAGCATAACCCATACAGATTAAGAATATTTATGGTTAAACAACACATAGTCAATATACCCACAAACATCCATACTATTTTAATAATATATGATAAAAAAATACATATCCCCATGTCATTAATATAATAACATCATAAAAACCCATCCAAATAAAGAAGGTGGTGTTGAAAAAATATAATAACACAAGGGTAATAAAAGAAACATATAAGAATGTGGACATATATGAAAATAATCCTTGTAAAGGAATGCTTGAATGATACCCCACTGGAAGAGATTATGAATTGGATTGTTTTGTATCATGAATTAATTCCCCTAAAATATAAATAAATATTAGAGTGTAAATATTTTAACATAAATCTTATAAGGGTGAATCCTTTTGAAAATGAGAATTTAAATGTAATTTAAAACTAAAATGAGCATTTATAAAAACATTTGGAAAATTTATTTTAAATAAAATGTTGTTGGTCACATTTAAAGGCCATTCTAGATAGGTATAATAAAATATTTTTGAGAACAATTACATTATAAAATTAATCTATAATATTATTCCCTTTAAATGAGATAATATTTTTCTTGGTAAATTGTGTTTTGTAAGATAAACATATTATAGTTATAGAGAAAACAACTTTTTAATATTAAAAAAAACCCCCTTTTAAAAATCACATAGTAAGAAGCGTCAATAAACAATCATTTGTGTTGAAAATTGTTTTCATATAGTTGATTAAAAAATACCATATAACAAAATATTTGGTTGGTAGAAACCAATCATTGAAAAGAAATCTCAAGATGAAACATTATAATACAAAGAAATGAGATTTTAGTTACTAATATCCATTATGGGGAATATACTAATGAGAAAAAATAATTTCACAATGAAGTAATGTTGTAAAATGTAATCAATAAAATGATACCACAAAACATAATAATAGGTTATAACGTACCCATGTTATACGATACATATTTAGGTGAACTATCAAAACTCAAATAATATAAATTGATATACTAAAAACATTTTTAGTATTTGGGTAAATTTTGTTAAAAATAAATTTGATGGATAAAATATTATTTAGCATAGTTTATCAGTTAAAATAGATGGGAAAATATTTTATCATATTCATGGGATAATAAATGAATTTAAAATCATATAAAGGAATCATGTTTCATAAAATTTAAATCTTATAAATGAATCAAAATCTAGAATAAGAAAACCATTGTTTCCATAGAAACAATTTAGCCAAATAGCTTTAAAAGGGAGGGATTGTAATAGAACCTAAAATATCATGATTTAAATATAATTCATTATATGATATCTCAAATATAAACCATATACACCATATAAAAGAAATTGGGTACATTATACCAAACATGTCAAAAGTGAGGAATTTCTGAAGAAATCCCTTACCTTGGTCTCTGTTAATTATACACTTCCACTAAATATCATAAATAATTAATTTAATATCGTTAAATACATACCCTAAAATATTATTCATAACTAAAACCGTTTATAATAACCATTGATAACAATTATATTCACATATAAGTTATACATTTTGTATAAATTTTCAACACCAGATACCTATAATATTTATTACATTAATCTTGATTCATAAAATAGGTGTTGGTATCTATTATTTTTCCAATGTCCATCTCAATAAAATCAAATAATATATTAGAATAAATATTCAATAAAATTTTATATAGCTATAATTTCGTTACATTGTAGTTTTGGTTGTGGTCCTGAAGGTTGGAATTGATAATGAGCATGTTTGTATGTTTTCTAACAAGTGAAGGGTGATTTATGAGTAAATGAGAATAATTTTATATAACCATATCCAAAAAAATATTATTTTTATAATTTATCATAATAATCGAGTAATATTTATCCCATATACATACATGAAGTAAATTCTTATTATTGTGAATATATGTTGTTAAACCAACCGAAAAATTTAACTATCATGTATAGTGAGTTATTATGAGGTCATTTCGTTATATTAACACCATCACATAAAAATAATGATCTTATTTAGAGACTAGTAGATTAATATATCAAAAATTTAGAGTATTAAAATTAGTAGAAAATATACATTATATATTACATAGAGTGAATAAATAATTTTCCTTTTAGTATGCAAATTTTAAACTATTGAATTAGAAATGATCATTTTTTGAGCATACCATTAATAGGTTCTACAATTTGTGTTTTGAGAACGCTATTTTTTATAAAAAAATTATTTTTATCCATTGATCCCATCATTCAAAATATATATGCATGAAGCATCTCAAATGAAAAATAAAAATAAATCATTCGAAAGTGGCAGTACTTCACACCTATGGATAATGGAAGATTCCATTTTCCAAAGAATTAAATAAATTATAAATATGGTTGTAAAGATATAAATATATTAAATATAGATATTAAATATTTTTATAGGATTATTTATTAAATTTAAAATATACATGCCCCTAGACCATATATGATTAGTTCTATCGAACACTAGATACACTGTACTCTTATTTCATGAATGATATTCAATGTCTCCCATAAAGATAATACCCTTTTATACTCCTTATAAACATACCAAACATAAAACCATTATTCAAAACCTTGGTAATGAAAAAATAAGAAACGGTGAGGTTAGATGTTTAGTTAGTGTAAATATGGTACATATCATTCTATGATCACACGAAAGATTAATATTAGAATAATTTTTGATATCCTCAAAATAACTATCAATGTTCATACCCAACCTATCATATATCACAAACATGAATAATAAAATAAATAATTATCAATCCGAAAGTAACTATTCATAATATTGTGAAATCATCTTATTTTATGAACCATAAGCTTATGTAATAAAATTTTAAAACCAACACCAGTATAGAAAACCATTTCATTTGTCATGGTTAACTACCGAAATCATAACTAATCACATATTTACGATCCAGTTTAAATCCCATCAGCATGTTTCTCACTGTGAAGAAATCCCATCGTCCTATTTCCCATTATGGATCAAGCCCTTTGACTTTTTACACATTTTTATATCATGATAAATTTTTTTTACCAAATTAATTAAAGAGAGGTATACGTCATATTAATCACATAAAAAATAATATATATGTGTTCAATAGGATCACAAAACATTCATCATATTGATACCCATGAAAAGAAATGGGTTTCATAAAACATTTCATTATATAATTAATTCTGAAAAAAGAGGTTCCATAATATTTTTTCCATCATAAAAAATAATCGTATAGAGAAAAAATAAAGATGTTATCAATAGATAAAATTCCCACTATAGATTCTGTAACATAAGTTGATGGAAACATATTTAGAAATTAATTTTGAAAGATCACTTGAATCATTTCTTGAGGAAAATATCCTTTCCAAATAGGAAAATTCTATTTCAAACCACAAATATTTTAATATATTATTCATTTAAAATAAAATGGGAAACATTTAGAGGATGTTTTAAAGTTCATTTAAAATAATTTTTGAGGAAAATAACCTTTTATCCTTGATAATTACCTTTTTAAAATTATAATTTCATATAATAATTTTAAAATAATTTTATTCGAATATAGACTTTGATGCATTATAAAAATTATTTAAATCATTAAGTGTTTATGATTATAATAAATTCTATTCATTTCATGGATGTTAAAACAAACATTCCTTCAACATTTTCTATAAGAGAAAAAGTGGGACATGTTTTGTAATGAGATGATGATTAAATTTAAATAATTTCTACACAAATAAAATAATGGAAATAATTTCTTTAATAAATAAATTTTGTAATTTTAGGACATTTTTTAAAACATTATTTTTGAAACAAAGATATGAATGAAAAAAGGGTTTTCGGCCGAAGATAGATAAAAAGTCACATTTCATAAACATTATTTTGGAATCATGATTATAAAAAGATTTTAAAATTTAGAAAAACATGTAATATAATGGAATTACTATAGGAGAATAAAATTATTTATTTTCTTATGAGATAGATCTTAAGAGCTCATCATTTAAATCAATGACATAAATAATCTGTATAAATGATGATATTATATCATAAAAACCATTACAATTTTGTAACATTTAATCATAATCCTCTTGAAGTTATACACATTATATGGGTATTTATATATGAAAATTATAATTATATGGATGAAAATACTTTAATGGATGTTAAATAATCCAAATAAATCATGTGATTTATCCGTCATGACTCATATATATTAAAATGTTAGAAAAAAATACATTTCAACTTTTTAATGTTTTGAATCATAATCTGAATTAACTAATAACATAAAATTAAATACTTCAGAGTATGGATTAATAATTAAAATAAGGTCTCTATGATATTGTAATTGAATTAAGTATGATTTTTTAGTTATGGGAAGATCCAATGGGTATATGAAGTGTAAGGATGAGTAAAGGGGGTAGGATTTTATAAGTGAGGGGGAGGAAAAAAATAAGAATATATGAAATAAATAAACTTCACCCACATTTTCCACATGTCAAAATTATATAAATTATGTCATTATGAAACAGTTTATGTGATATTATTGATGAAATTCAATAAATTTAGTTTTGGACAAGGTTAATGGTTATTTTACACCGTATCATTTTAGTTTAAACGAGTAGATATATAATGAACCATACTTTGAATACATAGATATTACATAAATATTGAATAATACTCATTAAAAACATAAAAAACCACTCCATAACCATATATGTTTAGTGTATTTAGAAACATTGAAACATAAACAATTGGTTCAAAAGAAATATCGATTGTCTCCTTCTAATTTCATCATAACTAAAACCAATTCTGAAAAATATTATTTAATTAAATTATTTAGGGCATGGGGAAAAGAAACATAATAAAGGGTGACCTCAAATTCATAGTAAGGTTAAATAAGGGATATATTGATCATATTATAATTATAAGAGATATGAAGATAACATTTGAAAATATTATCCTGCGTATGAAAGATCATGATATCATGTCCTGGGATAAATCATAAAAAGTTATTTAGAATAAAAAAATTAATATAAAATTCATAACATAAGACATAATATTTTAAGGAAAAAACATAAGAATATAAAATCAATTTATATTAATCAGTGGTCATTTCTGAGACCATAATAGCAGAAAAATTGCATTACTAAAAACCAAATTCAGTCCTCATTCCAGACATGTATTGCTGAACCGAGAACATTTCCCATTACAACCCTATATATATACCATGAGATAAAAATATTTATGCAATTTATTGGAGGTATATATAGGCCCCACCTATCTGATAGTGAAATCATTCTTTCATGTTCAACAAAAATGGAAATAATTTATCATCTCATAACAAAATAATGGATTTCTTAAACACCATTCCATCATAACAAGATATATGTAAAACAAATAGATTTAATAAATATAAATCCATAAAAAAGATAATCAAACCATAGGAATTATATATATAATACACTTCATACGCAACCATATTAATGAATTCAATAAAATATGGAAGATAATTTTGATAAAACACTTGAAATTAATTATCGAGGAAAATATAATTTTTTCTTCATAAGTGTTTCCTTTTCCCAAAATTCCATATAATTTTAAAATAAAATAATTTATTTAAAAATTAAATTGAAAAAATTATAAAGTATAGTTCATGGAAATAAGGTGTTATGAAAATTTAAAAATCTATTTATGTCTTATAAGTAAAACTAAAATATTCTTATTGTACTTTTTTTTAAAAAGTCAAAAAGTACCTCATATCGAAATGAAAAAAAGATTATTTCCATACCATTTAATAAAAATTTACCAACATGTATAATTAAATATAAAAAATTATAGAATAATATAGAGAATATTTTGGAATATATATTTTTGAAACATTGACACAGATATTAAATATACCCCATTAAACACTTGCATATAAAAAATCTCATACAATAATGAGATTGTGAAATTATCCATAACCTTAGGTATGATATCCTTTTAGTGTATGATAACATCATGTTTAATTATTTAAATAACGTCTTTTAATTATTTTAGAAACATATTCCTTTTTATGATATCATATATAATCATATGATCATATGTTTTTTAATATTATTTCATTATTAATCGTTATTCAGGTAGTAACTGCTTCATTTTCTTATGCATGTTTTCTTGAATATGTTCATGTTCTACTTTATAGGTCATATTTATATCATTTCCAAATAATAATAACATAATATAAACCATATTTATTCATTATATACTTTTAAAAAATCATTCTTTAATGCATAACATGTAGAATGAATCACAACACATCGTCGAGATGGTAGGCCGAATGCACACACGAGGGATGATATCATTTATACAATTTGGAAATAGTAAGGATGTGGATATTATTAATTTTGTTATAAAATCCATATAATTTTTAAAAAATCAAATATATTTATTACTTCCCTCATTATACTCATCCAAGTAAGGTTGTGCTGAAAAAAATATTACACCATGGCGTGGAGACGACATGCCTTACATACGCACGCGTGGTGATTTAATTATTCATAAGAATGACAAAAGTTGTAATATAGTTGATACATAATAATAAAATCATCTTATTATATAATTTATAATATATTTATTACTTTATAATTGAAAAAAAATCTTGAATATGAAGTAGAATAAGAAAGAAGTTTGAAACAATTAGTAGAGAAGATTACATATTCTTCAACGATCACTCTCTATATCACTAGTTAAATAACTAGGGATTGTATCTTATAAAGATAAAAACATATATAATGTGACTAGGGACATTGAGAATGTAAATGGTCAGGGTATGACCAAGAATGAAAGATCAATTAGATGTCATTATGTGAGGGAGGAGGTTTTCTTTTATAATTAATGTGAGGGGCAGTTTTAGAAACTCAAAATTTTATTATTTTAAATAAAATAAAACCACATAAAATAACCACAAAAATTTCATAATTATATTATAAGATGATATATGTTTTTAATATCATGAGGCAATAGATATTAGAAAAGTTTTTTCTATCAATTTAGAAATTATCATTTTAATTAACACTTAGTTATTCAATATAATATTTAACTAATGTAACAAATATTTCAATATTAATAGCATAAAATATTATATTATATGTTGTCCATTCAACACTACATGAATACCTTGGAAAATTTTACACCATATCATAATGTTTTTATATTTTTAAAAATTGTTTTTGATTTGTAAATATGTTAATAATACATTCATTTGATAAAAAACTAATAGTGTAAAATTTGAAACTATTCAATTTATTGACTTTTTAAAAATATTAAGATAAAATTTTATCAGAGAAAAATATATTTTAATATATTAGCAAGAGGTCAAGGTCATTTATAAAATAAGGTTTATAAAATTAATTATCCCAAATATTATTTAATTTATTATTTTTAATCGCATTTGTTTGTTATCTCCATTGATAAAATAACTACTACTTCAATATTGTGTATTTATTTAATATACTTATTTGATGAATAAATAAAAAAATTAAAATATTAGCAATAATATAAAACTTCAATATTTCAAAATAATACATATAGTTGAACATATCTTCTCTAATATACTATATTAAAAATTTTATATTTATTTGAACATGAATGTGACTCCTTTAACATCACTTTATAAAAAATATTATAAGTGTCATAATCATTTCCCTATGGATGAAAATGGTCCCTAAATAAACACATAGAAGATAATGGTCGATATATACTAGAACAATATGATTTTTTCATGTTTTTGAGTCTTTTAATAGTTATTATAATTTTAATAAATATTATTTTATTGAATTATCTCCAATTACATAATTTATGCATCGTCAATTTATTAGACTTTAAAGTAATAATTTATTTACTAAAAATTAAAAATAAATTACCATGATAAATAAAAATATCATAGATATCAAAATATTATTTATGATTTAATTTATCTTCCATATAAACTGATATAAAAAATTATATAGTTATTAAAATTTGAGTAATACATGTTTTACATTTCTTTAAATAAAATAAAATAAATCCCTAATTTCATCGAAGTGTCTTTAAAAAGATATAATTTCTCCCTAAAGATGATTTAGGTTGAAAAAAACTCATCCATGTATTTTAGGACAACTGTGAGGGTAAATTTATAATATTATTTATACCTTTAATTACCCAATTAACCCTTTTACTATATTAATAATTTATTTTGATGTTACTATTTATAATTCTATAAAATAAATGAAATAAACTTACAAAATATGGACACACTGATTCCGAATATATAATCAATTTTTTAAAATTTAAAACATATAAGTGGAAGTAATTAATTTAAAATTAACACTGTTATCGAAATGAGAAAATGGGTTTTAAATGTTAAAACATTCGAAAAGATTGAAATGGTTTTACATCTAAATTAAATATAATATTAATTATAATAAACTAAAACATATTAAATGATAAAAATATATTCTATTTATGCTTTTAAAAAATTAAATATTATTATTTAAATATATAAATTATTTCAATGAATTTTTTTAATTATAATTTATTATATTTTTTCTATTCATAAAAACATGAGTGTTATTAGAAAAATATAAAAAATACAACCAAAAATATTTTTATATCACACTTCCAAATAAGAGTTTTATGTCATCATATAATGATTATTAATGTGTCAAAAGTTTTATTTGAAAAGTGTTCTCCATTAAAAGGCCAAAAAATAACACATTTGAAAAATAATTATTTTTATACATAAAATAGGGGTTCTTCACACCAAATGACTAAAATATATATTGTATAAATATAATTTTCGTATTATAAATATAACATATAAATTTCATTAATTTCATTAATTTCATTTACTAATTGAAATTAACTTATTTAATTAATAAAAAAATACAAATATTTTCTTTATATTGAATTGGTTTATATTTTTTCATAAACAATCGATAGCCAATGAATTTACCATAACTTTTCATATATAAGTTATATTTATTTCCTCTAACATAAAAATTATCTTCTAATGGTCATTTTATACCAATTTCATCTCAGGGGTTGTTTAAATTCATGATTGCGTGCAATGCAAGTTATTAAAGAATTATAATTATTTAAAGAAAAAATTTAAAAAAAAACATACGAGTGTTACTTTCTACCCCCCCTAAATTGAATTTCACCCTCAAAATTCATCACATGGATACAAAATGATGAGGATTATTATGCCACATAACATTATCAAGATCCCACATAGCTTCCTCAAATTGGTGGTTCTTCCATTAAAGTTGAAGCACACAAGTGGTCTTGTTTTATTATACATTTTTCCTATGATCTAGAATATCTATCGGTTGTTCTTAATCCGAATTTTATTTCTCCAATAGTATTAATTATTAGTTTATTACATGTGGATAATGTATGTTATTTCTAAGGAGAGATAAATGGAACACATCATGAACATGAGAGAGATTTTTTGGAAGCGTCAATCGATACAAAACCTTCTTAACATGATCGAGAATTCCAAAAGGACTAATATAACTTGGGATTTGCTTGACCTTTTTTCTGAAACTCATTACTCTCTTATAGGGATATATTCATAGAAAAACCTTATCAACCACTTCAAACTCTATTATTTTTGTTAATTATCAATAAACAATTTTTTGTCGACTCTGAGATAATATTATGTGTTGTTGAATAGATCCAGAATTTTGTCCCATATTATTAACATGATCAAGTCTGAATAGCTTCATTTTCCCAGCTTTATCCTAGATAGTTGGGGTTCTGCACCTATCTTCATAGATTTACTCATAAATAGCTAACTAAAAAATAGATTAAATGATATTTTTTTAATAAAATTCTACCAAAGGTAGGTGTTGATCCCAACCTCCTTTGAAATCCATAGATAAATATATCATCATGCCTTCAAGAGTGAGAATTGTCCTCTCATACTGATTGTATATATGAGGATGATAAGTAATGCTGAAACTTAACTCTGTAAATAGATCCTACAAAATACTTCACCAGAACATTGAGCTAAAACTCAGATCCCGATCAGATATTATGGAAATTGGTATTCCATGCAATCTTACCACTTATGTTACATATGTCATGGGAAGCTGGTCATGTGGTAAATAATCTCTAATATAAATTATATGTGTTGAATTCATATGGTGAACAACTATAAAACAAATATTATTTTGGACTTTAATTATTTTGGGAATTCCATTGACAATGTCTATAGTGATGTTTTCCCATTTCTATTCTAGTTTGGGTAATGGTTGTAACATCCGGTTTGAAATTTGTCTCCCAACATTAACTTAATGAGAATAAAATCATCAAGAGACATAATTTGAAATACCTCTATTCATTTCATCTGACCATAAATTCTCATTCATGACTCTTTACATATTTTATGCTTCTAGGATGAATAGATAATGAATAACTTAGAGCCTAATCCAACAACTCCATTAATTATGGTATACAAGGAATACAACCTGTGTTCCTGAACCTTATTATTCCACTACAATCAAGGATTAATTAAGGAACATTTCTCACCTTATTTTGTATCTCTATATCATCCTTCTCTGCCTCTTTAATCTTCACTTCTATAGATGGTTGACTATTCATTTAATGAAGTTAATATTTATCCCCTTCGTTTATAATTTCAAGATTCGTCCTTTAAAAATCCATAAATATTGGATCTTTTATTATCCTCATTATAGATTGTCTATCATGGTTCTTTTAACTCAAATTATCTTCCATATTGTTCATTTTCATAAGGTGGTAACATATAAAGAAGTCAAAATCAATAATCAACTCCAACCGTCTTGTTTGGTGCATATTTATCTCATTTTGTATGAAAATATACTTCAAACATTTATGATTAGAAAAAATATCACACCTTTCACGATAAAGATAATGCCTCTATATCATGAATGCGAAGATTACCATATTTACATCGAAACCTATGTTGGGTAATTTTTCTCATGTACATTTAATTATCGCAACAAATAAGCAGTCAACATATAATTTTTTAAGAGAATACATACAATAAAAGTATTGGATGAATCACTATATATCCAAAAAAATAACTATAGGAAGTGTGAGAATAGGTTCACTATCTAACCTTATTTTTGGCTCATTGAAATTCTATTTACATTCCTCTATTCACATGAACATAACTCCTTTTTGAGTTAGCTTATTGAGTGGATTAGATAGTCAGGAAAAATCATTCAAATAACATCGATAATATCCAAAATACCAAAAAAACATCAAATCTCAGTTATTGATTTCTGTCTAGAAAAAATTTCAATAACTATGGTTTTTACTATATCCATAAATATCACCACTATTGAGATTATGTGACCCAAAAATGAAACATTCTAAAGACAAAATTTAAAAATATAAGATTTCTCATAAAGCTTCTCCTTTCTGAGGATTTTCATTACAGTTCTAATGTGATTTTGTTTCTCTTTCTTTCTCTTAAAATAATAATTAATATCTTCTATAAAGACAATAGAAAAATGATCTAGATAATATTTAAATAGTCTACTCATTAGATCTATGAATTTAATGGGGGAATTAGGAAGACCAAAATGCATCATTGTAAATCTATAGTGTCTATAACTTTAATGGAATGTCATGTATTGTATATCCCCCTTTTTGACACTTAATTAATTATATACTAAATTAAGATCAATCATAGATAATTATTGAGCTCCATGAAGTTGGATAAATAATTTATCAATTTAGGGAATAAGATATTTGTTGTTGATAGTGATCATGTTATGTTCTTAATAATTAGTGCAGAGTCTCATTGATCCACATTTCTTCCTAAAAAATTTAACAGGTGCACCCTAAGGTGAAAAACTAGGTCATATGAATCTCTTGCCAAGATTAAATTGGGTTTACTTATACAATTCCTACAACTCAGGAGGTTCCCTTATATAAAGTGAATTTTAAATAGGCATAGAATACAGTATGAGTTATATTAAAATCTCAACTTCACAATTCAGTGGAAGACCTAGAAATTATTTTGGGAAGGCATCATAAAACTCCTATAAAATAAGTGTATTCAAAATAGTGAGTTTCACCCCAATAATTTTATATTTAAATCATTCATTTATAAGAATCAAGACCCACGAGATGGATGAAATTTCCACTAGAATTTCATAATCATCTTTGAATCGATTGATGTTCATATATTGATCCAGAATATGAAATGTGACATTACTCCCTTGAAAACTGATTTGATATACATATAGAGAAAGCCAATCCATTCCAATAATTGTGTAAACTTCCACAAAAGGAATGATCAAAATATTTTATTGAATCACTATCACATAAAAATCAGCGATAGATGAATTATAAACTTTTTATCCGATCTTTGTTCCATTAGGAGTTGTTATAGAAAAATTAACATCTAATTGATGAGGTAATATTATGGTACCCTCGTAATTTTCTTATTAAATAAAAGTGTGGGTGGATCCGAAATAAAATAAAACATCTAATACATTAGAGTGGATGGTATGAGTTCCTTTCACCACTTCATTGTCAAACTCTACATCACAGATAGTGATAGCATGTGACTTGCCTTCTACTTTGTCCTTAAGAATTTTCTAACATCAATCATCATTGATAAACATTGTATTAGGGAATTGGTTGGAATAATTCCCAATTTCATTAGACATGTACCATTTATGTGTAGGAGTTTCATTATTTTTAGTCATTTAATTATTCTCATAATTAGAAATATTATTTCCATCATGTCGACATTCAATAGAACGATTACTATATCTCTCAAACATAAAACATTTTCTAATCCCTTTAATAAAATTCCCTCCATGTTGATTTAAACACATTGAGAATATGGTAAAAATCATCTTATTTTCAATGTGGTATTTATATTTTACCTTGAATTAATGTTTTCTCTTCTTATCAAACCCATAGGACATAAGTTTTACTCCAATCTCCATATCAACCTCATGAGAACATCACAAAATTCCCAAATTGCTATTGGAATCTATTATAGATAATTTCCACTGGATAAATGGATTTAAACCACTAAATAATAAATCAATTTTACTCTTAGGTTGACTAATAATTCCAAAATTTTACCATTCAATCCATGTAAAATTTTCTTTATTGGTACGAACGAATTAATCGTCTTTTTTCTTATGCTCAATGAACTCTTTATCTATCATTGTTGAAAGAATACAACAAAAGTAATTTTTGAAAAATAATTTATTATACTCATCCCATTACATGGATTCAATTCCATGTAGTTTCCTTGTTTTATTAATATGGTTCCACCACTGACCAGCTTCACCTTCCAAATGATAGACTACCAAGACGAAATATCATTTTAAAAACATTGGATAACTGAATATATATTTTCAATGGTACTGAATCATTTTTTATCTACTTGTGGATCAGAAGTCCAACTGAAAGAAGGTGGATACTTGCAGATGAAGGAATTAATAATATGGTGTTCCCAACTTTTGTCATTTGGAAATCTTATGTGATTCATATATTGATAATGTTGTTTGATCATACATACAAGATTTTGAATTCCATATCCCATAACATTTTTTTTCTTAGGAGGAAAATCGTTTGATTTCAATCATATTCATCATTAACATAGTTCATTTAGGTTCTATCCATTAGCTAAAACCAGGAAGCATAGTGTACGGAACAAAAATAATAATAGGAAAACCACATAATCCTAAATAAAATTACGATTTATGAAACATTATTTTTAATCCTTGGTTATTCATGATCAATTTTAAAACAATACGATTATATCCTATACTTTGACATATACTTAGGGATCCAACTAAGGTTTTATCATCCTTGTTTTCAATGGTTAACTATACATTTTCTCTGATACAAACTATAATGACCCATAATTTACATAGATAGATATTGAATAAATACTTATGAATATTTATTACAAATAATCACAAAACCAAATCAGGAATAAATAGGTTTAGTGCCTTTAGAAACAGGGAAACATAAACAATAGGTTCATTAGACATCTACATTGTCCCCTATTGTTTCTTCGTATCTATAATCATTTTTGAAATATCATATTTAATAAATTTATTCACTAACTGGGGAAAAGAAACATAAGAAACGGTGAGATCAGATTATCAATAAGGGTAAAAAAATTAATATTTCAATCATTTAATAATAATAATACAGAAGAACATAAAATTTTAAAATTTTATTCTGTAAATGAAAGATCATGATATCATGTCATGGGATAAATCATAAAAGATCCAAAGAATCAATGAAAAAAATATAAAAGTTTATAAAAAAATATATGAAATTATGTGGCCTATACATAAGCATAGAAAATATTTTTATATTACCCAAGATTTATTTCTAAGACCATCATAGTAAACAAAGACAATTACTGAACTAAGTTCACTCCTCATTCCAGTCATGTATTACTAAATCAAGATCATTTCCCATTTTATCCCTATCTATATCATGAGATAAAAATCATTAAATAATGAATTAGAGGGAGACATAGGACGCACACATCTCATAAAGAAATAATTCTTAAATTTTACCCAAAAATAGAAATCATTCATCATATCATAAAAAAAATGGGTTTTTAAAAATTATTCCATCATACCAAAAATCATGAAAAACAAAAGGATTTCATAAATATAAATCCTTCACAAAAATAATAAAATTTTTAGAATAATAGGGATAATATATTTTAAACATAACCCTATTAAATAATTTAATCTTAGAATGAAAATAATTTTGATATAACACTTTAAATAAATTTTTGTAGAAAATATCATTTCTTATTTAATTTTTTTCTCAAAATGCAATGAAATATTAGGAGAGAATAATTTATTTTAAAATAATATTGAAATATTGTAATGGAATATTCTTAGAAATAAAGTGTTATGAAACCACAAAAATCTGTTCATGTTGTATTTGTTAAAAATAAACATTCTTCTATTTCATTTTTTTGAAAGTAAAACAATTCCTTGTATCAAAAACAAAAATAGATCCCTTTAATACCATTTAATAAAAATTAAGAAATGAGTAAAATTTATTTTATGAAGGTCTATAATATTAGAGATTCCATTTTGGAATAAATATTTCAGAAACATGGACATGGATGATAAATTTACATTTGTAAAAACTTACATATAAACAATCTCGAAGAACAATGAGATTGTGAAATTATTCCTTACCTTAGGTCTGATATCCGTTGTACGTATACCAAACTCATGTATAATTATTTAATTAATTTCATTGACTTATTACTGAAATATATTAATTTTTATGATGTCATATATAATCATATTATCATCCATTTATTAATTACATGTCATTATTTCTCTTTATTTTGGTAGTAACTGATTCATTTTCTTATGCATTTTTTTTGAATAGGATATTTTTTTACTTATTAGGTCATAGTTATATCATTAAAAAATGATGTTGAAATAATATATATAATATTTATTTATTATATATATTTATATAATCATTATTTAAAGTATATCATGTACAATTAATTTCATTGCATCATAGAAAAGGTAGACCATATGTATCCATGAGCAACGATATAATTCCCATAACTGTGAAATGATACGAAAGTGGATGGTATATTTTTTTACAATAAACATAACATGTTATAGTAATCATATATATGTATAATTTCTATAATTATACTCATATAATTAAGGTGGAGGTGAAAAATAGATTATACCACAGTGTGGAGACATTATGTCGTACGTACACATGCGTTGCGATTTAATTTTTAATAGGATGGATTAAATGTAGAATATGGTTGTTCCCGAATCATAATATAAAATAGGTATATAATTTAAACATTAGTTATTACTTTATAATGGAAAAAATCATGTAGTGGAAGTATAAGAAGAAATAATCATTGAAACAATTTGTTGAGGATACTCTCTCCTCCTCGATGAGATCCCTCAAGATCACCTCTTAAAGCACTTGGTTTTGACTTTGGGGGAGGAAAAAATGTCTAGAATATTACAAGGGATGTTAATAAGGTATATTGGTAGGGTATGGTTGAGATTTAAGGATAAAAGTAGCAATAATAAGTGAGGCAGAAGGTTCTCTTTTATAATTGAGGTGAGGGGTACTTTTGGAAACTCCAAAAATATTAAATTATAATAAAATAAAAACACATAAAAACACCTAAAAAATTTCATAATTATAATATGATAAGATATAAGTCTGTAATATCATCAACCAATAAATTTTATAAAAAATTTTCTATCAATTTAATCCTTATTGTTTTAATTAATACATTGTTATTATATTTAATTTTTAACTAAGGTAACAAATATTTAAATATTAAATGGGTGAAATATCTACTTAGTTGATGTCCATTATACAAAATATGAATAATTTAGAAGATTTTACAACATAAAATAAATTTTTATTATTTTTAAAAATTGTTTATGATTTTTAAATAATTTAATTATACATTATTTTGATAAATAATCAATAGTGTCAATTTTGACACTATTCAATTAATTATTTTTTTCCAAAATATAAAGATAATATTTTATCCTCAAATGAAATATTTTATTATATCAGTAGTGGGTAAATAAAATCTCTGAAATTAATGGGATATATAAATTATCCCAAATGATTTTTGTTTCAATATTTTTAATCAGATTTATATTTACCTCCATTAATAAAATAATTACTACATCAACTTTGTCTATTTATTTTATATACATATGTTTTGAATAAAAATTAATAATAAAATATGATTAAGAAATTAAATCCTCTATATTTAAAAATAATAATTATAGTATAACATATCTATTGGAAAATACTACATTAAAATGAAATATTTGTTAAAAAATATATGTGACAACATTTACATCACATTAAATAAAATATATAAGTGTCATAATATTTTCCATATGACTCAAAATGGTCAATAAATCTACCCATGGATGATAATGGTCTATATGTATTTGACCAATAGGATGAGGTCAAGTGTTTGTGCCTTTAAATTATTATTATAATTTTAATAAATATAATTTTATTGATTTATCATGAATTAAATAATTTTTTCATCATCAATGTATAATATTTTAAGGTTATTAATTATTTCAGAAAAAATAAAAATGAATTACCATGATAATGAAAAAAATCTTTGCATTCAAGTGAGTATTTATAGTCAAATTTGTCTACTTTATAATCTTATATTAAGAATTACATAGTTAGAAAAATTTTAGTAAGACATGTTTAACATTTATTTAAATAAAATAAATTAATTGTCCTAATCCCATCCAAGTGGCTTCTAAATTATACAATTTAGCTCCATGTATGATTTAGGTCAAAAAACAAATCATCTCATGATTTTATGATGAGTTTTAGGGTAAATTTATTAAATTATTTTTACCCTTAATTACTAGATTTACCATTTTACCATATTAATAATAATTACTGATGTTAATATTTAAAATACCCAAAAATAACAGAAATATATTTAATTAATGTTTGATATATATATTCTATGTATGGAATCCATTTTTAAAAAATCAAAAAACTGAAGTTGCACTAAATAATTTTAAGCTAACCTCATTATCGAAATGAGAAAATAAGTTTTAGAAGTTATATCATTGCAAAATATTGGTATTTTTTACATCAAAATTCAAATTAATTTTTTTAATAATGACCTAAATATATTAAATGAGAAAATTAAATTTTTTCTATACTTTGAAACAATTCAATAATATCATTTAACAATATAAATTATTTCATTGTAAAATTTGTTTTTTAATTACAATTTTGTAATGCCCTGACCCCACGTAGCCTAGATTCGTTGATTTATTTTAATAAACTAGAATGATTACAAGTAATAAAGTATCTAAGGACCAATCAGTTTAACAATATGGGAAAATAGATTATGCACATAAACATTACATTACAAGTTCTAACATAAAATACAATAAAGATAATCCTTTGAGAACTCCATTATTCTCCAAGATTAAACCTACATATAAATAAAAAAAATACTTGGAATCCATCGAAAATAAAACATAATATATGGGTGATATCAAAGGCTAATTATGGATAAACAATATAGCAGGAGATGTCATAAATAATCAAAATCTTTTATGGTAAGGTACAAAATTGAAATACAATCCCTTTAAACATAAACTTCAACATAATATGGAAAAGATAAGTCAAATAATTCCATTTAATTATTCCAATGTATATTCTAATAGCCTAATAATAACATGTAACATTAATAACTAATCTCATAATGATGGAATTCATAATGGAAAACATCTTAAACACAAAGTCAAGAAGCCGTGCCAAGACCTTAAATATTATATTTATCAAAGCCTTATGCCAAGAAACTAGTTTGTCTCATGAGACCTACTGATGCCTCGTCGGGCTATATTGGGTCCCGACCATCACTTATTAAGTCTATTTCATTCCTCAAATGAAAATTTTGAAATTTAATATAAACATTAGTATTAAAACTAGCATATGAAATATAAAAATTGTAACCACAAAACATGAATTTTATAAAAATAACACATCCACAATCAAACATATCATATATTATTCAATACAATATAGAATATTGGGTTATAATAAATCAACCTCAATCAAGAATAATATCCAGTAAAGGATATCAACATAGTTGAAAATTATCAGTAAAACTCTTTGAGAGAAATATCTCATTTTGTAAAATCACATAAAAGTCAAACATTTATAAAGGAATTAATTTAAAAGAAATTTTTGAATCCTAGTGGTCCATTCCACTTTGAGTCTTTTTAAAGTAATTAAAATTTTAAACTATCATGTCTATATAAATAAATTAGTAAAATTATTTTTAAAACATAGACATTAAGTAAAAATATTTAAGAAAATAAATCATTAAAACATTTAAAGTAATGATCTTTCAAAAGACCCCCTTCCAAAAAACTTAAAAGTATTCCTTTTAAAAACATTTTTATGAAATTGGGAAAATGATTATAAATATTTCCCAATAAAAAATTACACATAAACAGTCTCGAATAATAATGATATTGAGGAATTAACCCTTACCTTGTACTTTCCTTTAGTCAAGGGTGTTTTAACCTCAGGTAAAATGACCATAGTGAGTTATTAAATTATAAAAAAACCATATTAATATTTTTAATATCATATATCATTCATGTATTACTTTATACTACCCATTTAATAATAATTTCAATGTTATAGTAACTTTTTGGGTAATAATCACATTCTATATCATACATGTTTTAACTTGTAATTCTTGATCGTATCACCTATATAATGATTTACATACTTCCAGAACCTAAAACATGATTTATATATAATATATATTTATAATATAAATATGTATAATAGATAGATATATGAAATGGTAACACCATCCATGGAGACGTTAGTCTGTACGTAAGCATGAACGTTGATTCCGTTTTCTTATCGTATAGTATAGAAATAAGTAATCGGAATTTATTTATATATATAAATATATATTATTAGACTAGAAATATTATTTCATATAACTAATAATTATTCAATATATATATATATATGTATATATATATAATATTTTGAATGGTGATCATTGAAGATGAATCTCATTGAGTCGTGGAGACGGAAATCCATACATACATACGTATGATGACTTTGTCCTTCATATGATGGATAGAATAATGAATATGCTTTTAAGATAATTATAATAAAATATCTGTATGTATAAGTATAAATTCTAGGAAATTACATGGACTTTTTTTTAATACATGGGATTTTAACTAGTCTGTGAAAATTTAGGGGGCTTGATTCCGAGGCTCGGTGTGTCTGGAATCAATTTCTGAAGTTTCGTTCGGGTACTTTCAGTAAACGTGTGAGTGAGATTTTATAAGTTTTTAACCAGTGCTCGGAATTGAAATCTGAGGGCAGCGTTAAACTCGATGCACTTGTATTCTCTTAAGAAGACTTTCAACTCGACGATAGTTGGTCGAGAATAAAAGTTAGTTTTTTGAGTTTTTTATAATAAAATTAAATAAAAATAAGTGTGTAGGTTATTTTTATTTGGTGGCTAAAACCTCCACTTAGAGATTAGAGGTGGGGGCCACCACACCATAACCTCCCATGAGAAGTTATAGTGGTGGGGCCCAGCCGAGGTCTAAACACATCTTATCAATTAAAGAGGGGGGACAACACGGGCTTTACACTCCCTTGAAATCTCCATAAGTGGGGGAAACCCTTGAACTACACACATAAATGATCCAATCCACTCAAATTAATTAATGGTCCATTATTAAATTATTTTGAATTATTTTGAATTTTTTGGCAAACAATTAAATAATAGGTTATCTTAACCCATTATTTTTTATTGGAATATTCATCTGGTGGAGCATTGGGAGAGGGTTTGGAAGAACTTTGAGGAACTAATTCTCCCAATGAAGAACACCTCTTCCTCCAACAAAGAACGATCTTCAATCGGTGCAAAAAGGGGAAGCGCTGTCCTAGAAGAACACCGATGACCTCATCCTCGACTTCTTCATCTTCTTTTCGACGTCAAGGAATGAAGTCTACCTTTCCGTAACATTGTCGACGAATAACAATACGAGGTAGGGGATTTTACGATTGAAATTGTTTCCTTCCTTCAATGTAAATAACTTGGTTTGTTTTTTTCCAATTGTTATCACCATAAGAGAAGGGTGTGGACCGCACAAACATGGCCCAACCCCTCTCCATTTACCCTTTATTGTTGATGGCGGCGGTAGTGGAACAGTGCCACTGGAGGAGAGGAAGAGCAATAGTGGCCGACACCGGGCCAGCTGCGAATAAACTGGTGATGTAAGGCCACCGGGTCGCCGGAAGGGAACGACACCATCGAGGCACAGTGGAAGGGCGCAGCGAAGTAATGCCGCCAGGAGGAAAAGGGGGCCACGACTAAGCCAAGCAGTGGAGGAAGGGCACGACACTTTCGCGCCTCACGGAGGAGGAGTGTTGCGGCCAGGGCGGGCAACGACGGAGGAGCAGAGGTGGCCAATGTCGGGCCAGCTACTGGTGGTGCAGAGCGGCTGGCCGCTCATATATCTAGGGGGAGTGGGACCCCACTGGGTCCTGCATGACTTGGACCATTGCCACATGGAGATTGTTTGGTCCCCACCCGAATGGTTCATCCGTTTGGGAATCTTGGGGGTGTGCGCGTCCCCCTGGACGCGGCTAGGGCAGGCCTCACATGGAGCCGCCAGCCACTGGCCAGCCAGGCCACGTGGGCCGTCGGGCTGGACCTAGTGTGGGTTGGACCTAGAACTGGCTGGACCCCACATGGGTCGGGCCACCACCCTCGGGCCGGGTCAGACCCGCAGACCGGGTCAGACCCCAGTCCCGACCCATTTGACCCAAATCACCTTTTCGCCCATAACATGGGCTACATGTGTCCGATCGATGAACTGTCATCGGAGAACAAAATATTACAGCGAGAAAGCTCTTTTGGAATAACCCACATGAGGTTTGGACATAGTTAGGGAATGGTTCGGTTAGTTGGAAACTAAAATCCAACGAGGCCCCCAGGATGGAAATGCAAATAAATCACATACCGGGTGCCTGATTGACACACCGTCTGTTATGCAGAGACCCGTATGATGAGGAAAACCATTTAAGATACTTCTAAATGGGATTAGTTACAGTTGGAGTATCAAAAAGTATCTCATGTATCAGATCCTTCATGAGACGAGCGAGCGGAGTATGGAGACCAAGTAGCTAGCTGAAACCTGACGAATGCTGACCTTTTGACTCAGAGTGTTTCGTCTAGCCTAGTGGGGAGATCCTCTGTGTGATGCGGCATTCCCACAGTAGGGAGTGCCTCTATGTGATGAAGCAGACCCACAATAATCGATAGGAGAAGTACCTTTGCAGGTTACGAGGGGGAGCGCCTCTGTGTGAGTGCAGAAGACCCACAATACTCGACTAGAGGAGTACCAAAGTAGTCCAGGATAGTGGGAAGCACATCTGTGTGAAGTGGCATGCCCACTGTACTCGATAGATAAGGAGTACACCATCAGCCGAGGTTTCGACAGAGTGACTGAGTATGTTACATGATACCACCCCTATAATAAAATCCTTGTTTGAGCCAAGTCAACGAATTTAGTGTTTTTCTCATGATTGAGATGGGTTATTAGATAACGTAGATATATATATAGGCATATACCTATGTAATGGTTATCCATTGATTTCATAATTTATGTTTTATCCTTGTTGGATTTTGTGAGACCTTGAGAGTCTTGGGGTCCCTACTGAGTATCATTATATTCACCCCTGCATGGGCTTTGCCTACATCTCATTGTGTTGGTTGTAGATGACGAACAACACTGACTGAGGCCGAGGGTAGCAGGAGTGGACAGTACCTAGAGTTGTACCTTATGACGATTCGGTATACAAAGGAGCCAGAAAGATGTGGAGTGATGAGGAGGCCATCTATACCTACCCTTCAAGTAGGAAACCCAGAGGACGACCTAGTAGCTACTTTACTTTTCTTTAGTTGTACATGTTTTCAGTTGTACTTTTACTTTCCAGTTGGGATTTTATTTCCGACCCCTTTTACTTTCCAGCACTTATTTTGTATACAGTTTGACTTAGTGTTTCACTTCCTATTGTGTACTCTGATGTGTTTGTTTATGGTTATAAATGAAATTACATCCCAGTTTAGGGATTTACACCTTTGGTGCTAGTCTCCAACCCCTGGCCTATGGAATTAGAGCTTGGGGTAGTCATAATACAGGCCCCGGGGGATGGTTCATGGAAAATTGGTATCAGAGGAGTTGGTTCTACTGCATAACATAGAACTATGATCATTATTTTTTGTGAAGAAATAGTGTTAAGGGTACTAAGTGTGGTTTTCAGTTTAGGGAGTCCAGTATTGGTGTGGCAGCCAACATATATATACACTAGGACCCTGACTTATGATTTCTGACTCAGTGCACGAAAACACTGATTGTGTGTGTGTTTCCAAATATTTTTTCTTCAAGTAAACTCAACATGTTATGCTCGCCACGTATAAATATTTTGATCAGGTAGCATCTGTTTCTTTCAGGATGCCTCCCCATAGAGCCTCAAGAGTCATAGGCTATGACAGCCCACTGAGCGACAAAGCCTCATCAAAGGGCCCTTTATCAGCGGAGGCACCAATGGTACCACTTTCCATTAGGCCACCGATGCCACAATCCCTAGAAGAAGATTATTCATGTTTCATGAACACGTTGCATGTGTTCCAGTGACAAAGGACACCCAGGATTCGAGGAGAGACAGACCTGTAAGAAGCAGAGGATTTGCGGGAGGTTGTGTTGAGAGTCTTCAGGCTAGTAGGGACACCAACAGACTACATGGTGATCCTTTCTATTAGTCTCTTTCAGGCAGTAGTAGGAAGATGGTGGAGCCTGATGCTCCAGGTCCATGACGAGGAGACACTTTTCTGGGAATACATAAAGATCCTATTTTGGGCAGAGTTTGTTCCAGCAACCCTACGGGTGGTATGGATACAAGAGCTACTGCATCTATAGTAGGGTAGCATGACTGTAGCTCAGTACTCAACAATGTTCACTGATCTCTCGCGCTATTCCACTGATATAGTGCGGGACCCATTCTTTAGGGCATAGACCTTCAAGAAGGGGCTCAGGTGAGAGATCAGGGAATCGATGATCTCCCTAAGAATCCCAACGTAGGAGGGGTTGTTAGAGAGAGCCCATCTATTGGAGAGTTTCCTTACTGACCAGTCACCAACAGCGAGACCCACTACTAGTTGACTTGAAGCGGATTCTTCTAAGGATGGCAGTAGACAGATGACACAAAGTTCCAAGAGGACTAGACTTACTTGTGGACAACCGCATGACTCAGGATTTGTAGTGTAGGGAACCCATAGCAGTGACTTACCTTCCAGGAGTAGGCAGTGTTACTCGTGTAGTGTGCATGTTCACATGGCTCATGACTGTCTGATCATCCATTTAGCTGATCAAGATATAGTTGAGGGACATCCCAGGAAGATTCATAGATTTGATCAAGGAAGTCCATAGGGAGGAGGCGGATGTGGCGGAGGAGCTAGTCAAGTAGCTGGTGGTGGATGATGTTATGAGGTGCTACCGCCACCACCACCAAGAGGTCCACCTCGACTGTAGGGATCATGTGGATATGGGAGATCTCAAATTCAGGCAGCTAAGGCATATGACCACGATGCTCCAGAGATGATTCGATGTACAATCTGTTTCGAATCCACCATAGCTATAGTTCTTATAGACACAGGTGCTAGTCACTCTTTCATTTCCACTACCCTCGTTTGGAGCTCGAAGATTACGATGGAGTAGTTGGATCAATCTTTACTTCTAGAGACGCCTACGGGTGTAGAATCGATGACTAGGCATTGGTGCCGGTAGTGTGAGATTACTCTAGGAGGTGATAGCATCGGCTAAGATCTCCTAGTAGTGTCGTCGAGGTCTTATGATGTCATCTTGTGTATGGACTGCTTATCTACAGTCCTTGCTTAGATATACTGTATTAGGTGAAATGTGCAGTGTGTCTGCATGGATGGGACCATGTTTACCTTCACCGGCGAGAAGGGAACCTTTGCAGAATATGATAGACTTACTTGAAGGAGGGTGTAGCAGATCACTTACTAGTTGGTTTGCCTTACCCTCTGAGCAGTTGATGTGGGGTGTCTGACTTATCTTATAGTGGTGCACGAGTACGCGGATGTTTTCCCTAATGTTGTTCTAGGAATACCTCCTTCATAGAGGTGGACTTTTACATTGACTTGTACCCTGGGACAACACTGATATTTACTCCATCATATCAGATGGCTCCCGATGAGCTTCACGAGCTAAGGGAACAACTAGAGGACTTGTAGGGGTATGGATTCATCTAGACCAATGTTTCATTAGGGATAGCCCTGATTTTGTTCACCAAGAAGGAGGATGGGAGATTAAGGCTCTGATCGTCCACCATCTCCTGAACCAGGTGGCCGTAATGAACAAGTACCCACTCCCGAGAATTGATGACCTCTTTGACAGGATAAAGAGAACATGATGGTTCTCAAAGATATACCTCTTATCAGGCTATCACCAAATCAAAGTTCGAGATGAGGATGTGCAGAAGACTGCCTTCAGGTGCCGGTATGGCCACTATGAGTTTGTGGTTATTCCATTCGACGTATCCAATGCTCCAGCAGTGTTCATGATTCACAAGAACTAGTTCTTCCAGCCTTACCTCGATCTCTTTGTCGTGGTATTTATCAATGACATTTTGATCTACTTGACTGCTAAAAAGGATCATGGATACCATTTTAAGGTAGTACTGGACACAATCCGAGAGCACCAACTTTATGGTAAGCACTCGAAGTTCCAGTTGTGGATTCGAGAGGATCAATTTTGGGACATGTCATCTCAGAGGATAGGGTTATAGTAGATCCAGTGACTATTGAAGTGGTAATTTTTTGGGAGCCACCTAGAAGTGTGACGGAGTTATGGAGTTTCCTGGGCTTGGCTGGATCCTACTAGAGATTTGTTCCAGACTTCACCATATATGTAGCACCACTATCATCCTTGAAGAAGAAGAGGAAACACTTTGTGTGGTCAGAGAGATGCCAGTAGAGATTTCAAGAGATAAGTCAGAGGCTGACTAGTATCTCCACCCTGAGGCTTCCATAGGAAGGCATAGGGTATGTATTCTACTGTGACACATTACGGACCGGACTCAGGTGTGTCCTGTTGTAGGAGCAAGATGTGATCGCATATGGTTCTCCGAAGCTGATACATCACAAGCATAACTACGCTACCCCTAACCTTGAGTTAGTAGCCGTAATATTAACCATGAATATGTGGCGGCACTATATGATGGGAATGTGTTTTACCATATACTCGGATCACAAGTGTCTCAGGTATATCTTCTCCCAGAAGGACCTGAACCTCATACAGCGGTGATGGCTCAAGTTCCTCTTGGACTATGACTTCGAGATAGTCTATACACCTGGGAAGGGGAATGTTGTTGCTGACGCACTCAGCAGAAGATATGGTATACAACTTCTAGGAGAGGAAACTGAGCAATTTGATGCCTTACAGATATCCTTCATGGATAGAGATGAAGCAGCCTATCTACAGTCACTTACGATCACACTCCCACTTTTTTAGCGAGTAAGGGTGGAACAACACGGGGATGCTGACTGCGAGACACAACGTACTCATATATCCACTGGGTAGGCACCTGATAGATTTTTGAAGGTGGGGATCACGACATATTCTTTAGAGGACATACCATGGTACCAGTTTCACCTCATGAGGAGGTGTTGAGGGAGTTCTACACATCCCCTCTAGTGGTAAATCTAAGAGTGGCAGAGATGTACCAGGAACTTCGACGACAGTACTGGTGGCCAGGTATGAAGAAGTATGTAGCGGAGTTTGTCTCATGGTGCCTCACATGTCATCAAATGATGGCAGAGCACCAGGTACCAGCAAGCTTGGTTTATCCCTTAGAGGTCACAGAGTGGAAGTGGGATGTGATATCCATGGACATCGTGACGGGTCTTCCACATACATCCATGGGTCAAGACTCGATTTGGGTGATCGTCAACCGATTAACCAAGTTTTCCCACTTCCTACCGATCAGAGAGTAGGGCTCAATAGAGAGCTTGGGAAACCCTTATGTGTAACAAATTGTGAATTTTCATGGAGTACCTTCTTTGATTGTCTTCGACCGAGACATAAAGTTTTCTTTCGGGCTATGGAATGTGTTGCAAGAGGTGTTTGTGACACAGCTTCGCTTGAGCAAAACATTTTATCCTCAGACAGATGGTCAGATTGAGTGGACCATTCATACACTCATAGACATGCTCCGAACTTGTGTCCTCAACTTTGGTCATAAATGGGAGGATCACTTACCATTGTTATAGTTTGCATATAACAACAACTATCACTCCTCCATCAGTATGGCACCTTTGAGGCCTTGTATGGTCGAACTTGAAGATCGCTACTATGCTTGATAGACCCAGGGGAGTCAGCACTAGTGGGACCAGAGATGGTACATACTACCACAGAGAAGGTGCAAATCATCCAAGAGCGGATGAATACTACATAGAGTAGATAGAATTCGTATGGTGATAGGAGGTGGAGACCTCTAGTGTTCGAGGATGGTGACCACATCTTTCGGTAGGTCTCACCTAGAAGAGGTCTATGAATATTTGGTCAAGCCGACAAGTTATCTCTGAGATTTATCACACCTTTCCAAGTCCTCAATAGAGTAGGAAAGGTGGCTTACCGCTTAGCACTTCCACCTCAATCGCACCAGGTGCAAGACTTCTTCCACGTATCTCAGCCGAGAAGATATGTGCATGAACCTTCCAACATCATCGACTACGGAGAGCTGGACCATGACGATGGGGTGACTTTTTTGGAAGTTCTTATGGAGTTTGAGGATCGACAGGAGCGATTCTTACGTGGACAATCGATTCCTCTGGTGTACGTACACTGACATCATGAGAACCTCCATGAGACAACATCAGAGATGGAGGCTCAGATGCTTGCTCAGTACCCCCACTTGTTCCCATAGTTTGAGTGGTATCTTATTGGAATTTAAATCCCTGAGGTGGGGAGAATGTAATGACTTGGAAATATTGTGGAATTTTTTTTCATAAATACCTGATATTTTTCAGAGTCCGCAAAAATTTACAATGCTTGATTCCAAGGCCTAGTGTGCTTGGAATCAATTTATGATTTTTTGTTCATGTAATTTCAGTAAACATGTGAGCGAGATTTTATAACTTATGAACCGGTCCTCGGAATTGAAATCGGTGGGCACTGTTGAACTCACAGCGCCAATATTTGCTTTAGAATACTATCACCTCGATGGTTGTTGGTCAAGAATGAAAGTTGGTTTTTTGAGTTTTTAATAATAAAATTAAATAAAAATAAGTGTGTAGCTTATTTTAATTTGGTGGTTAAAACCTCAAAGTGGAGGTTAGAGGTGGGGGGCACCACCCAATAATCTCCCATGATAAGTTATAGTGATGGGGCTCACCCGAGGTCTAAACACCACTTATCAATTAAAGATTTGGGGACTGTAGGGGATTTAAACCCCCTTGAACTCTCCATAAGAGGCAGAAACCATTGAACTACAATCATAAATGTTCCAATAAACTCAAATTAATTAATGAAACATTAATTAATTATTTTGAAATCTTTTGAATATTTTGGCCAATAATTAAATAATGGGTTAGCTTAACCCATTATTTTTTATTGGCATATTCATGTGGTGGAGCATTGGGAGGGGGATTGGAAGAGCTTAGAGGAACTAATTCTCCCAACGAAGAATGCCTCTTCCTCCAGTGAATAATGATCTTCAACCAGGGCAAGAAGGGGAAGCGCTATCATTGAAGAACACAAAGATGTCATCCTCAACATATTTTTCTTATTTCCAACATCATGGAATGATGTCCGCCTTTCCACAACATCATCAACGAACAACAATACGAGGTTGGGCTTACGTTTGAAATTGTTTCCATCCTTAAACATTAAAAACATGGTTTTTGTTTTGAAAATTGTTATCTCCATAAGGTGGAGGGTGCAGGCCGCATGAACATGGCATGACCCCCCTCCATTTACCCTTGCTTGTTGATGGTGGCGGCGGTGAAACGGTGCCACCGGTGGAAAGGCGGAGCAACGACAGCCAGTGTCGGGCTGACCGTGAAGAAACTGGCGATGCAAGGACACTTGGTCATAAGAAGGCCACAACACTGTTGGGCCGTGGTGGAAGGACGTGACGCCGACACGCCACACAGAAGAGGAGAGCCACGGCCAGGGCGGGCCGCTGTGGAGGAGCAGAGGCTGCCAACGTCGTACCGACCCCCGGTTGTGCAGAGCAGGACCCCGCTGGGTCCCGCATGAGTTGTACTGGTGCCACTTGGTGCCAGTTTGGTCCCCACCTATATGGTTCATCTGTTTAGGAATCAAGGGGGCGCACGCCTCCCCCTGGATGTGGCTAGGGTGGGCCTGGCAGGGCGCTGCCAGCCGTTGGCCAGCCAGGCCATGCGGGCCACTAGGCCATCGGGCTGGATGCAGCATGGGCCAGACCCAGTGCGTGCTGGGCCGCCCCCCTCGGGCCAGGCCACCACCTCAGGCTGGGATGCCCGTCGAGCCAGGTTGGACCCGCAGACTTGGTCAGACCCCAGTCCAGGTCTGTTTGAACTGAATTCACCTTTTCTCCCATAACATTGGCTACGGTTGTCTGATCGACGAACCGTCTACAATGACAGAATGAATAGAGAGAGAAAGTCCTTTTTAATACCCCAATTGAAGTTTGGATACAGTTGGGGTATATTTGGGTCAGTTTGAACCTAGAATCCAACCGGGCCCGTGAGATGGAAATGCCAATAACTCACAGACCCAGCGTCCGATTGGCACGCCATCTGTTGCGTTGAGACCGCTATTATGAGGAGGATCTTTTGAGATAATTTTACATGGGACTTCATGATAGTTATATTATATACTAGTATCTCACGGAATGGATCCTCCAAAAGATGAATAAGTAGAGTTCATAGACCTAGTAGCTGGCTGAAAACTGACAACTACTGACCTTTCGACTCGAAGTATTTCGACTATCCCAGAGGGGAGAAACTCTTTGTGACGTGGCAGACCCACAGTGGGGAGCACCTCTATGTGATGCGGAAGACCCAAGGTACTCGAAATGGGGAGTACCTTAGCAGGCAACAAGGGGGAGCGTCTCTGTGTGAGCAGGACATACCCACAGTGGGGAGCGCCTCTAAGTGAGCGCAGCAAACCCACAGTACTCGACAGTAGAAGTACCACAGTAGTCCAGGATAGTGGGAAGGGCCTCTGTGTGACGTGGTAGGCCCACTTTACTCGATAGAGGATGAGTACAACATCAGCCGAGGTTCCGAGTGTGTGACTACGGATGTTACTTGATACTAACCCTAGAATAAAATCCTGGTATGAGCAGAGTCAATGACATGTGTGTTTTCCTCATGATTGAGATGGGTTATTAGATAACATAGGTATATGTATGAGCATATACCTATGTAATGTTTATCTGTTGATTTTGTAATTTTTGGTTTATCCATTTGGATTTTGTGAGACCATGAGGGTCTCGGGGTCCCTATTGAGTATCGTTATACTCACCCATGCACAGGCTTTTCCTGCACCTCGTTGTGTTGGTTGTAGACGATGGAAATCGCTGACTAAGGCGGAGGGTAGTCGGACTGGATGGTACCCAGAGGTGTACCGTATGTAGAGTTGGTCCATGGAGGAGCCAGACAGACATGGAGTTCTAAGGAGGCCATCTGTACCTACCCATGGGGTAGAAACCCCGGAGGATGACCCAGTAGATGCTTCACTTTTAATCAGTTGTACTTGCTTTCAGTTGTACTTCTAATTTCTGGTTGGGCTTGTATTTCCGACCCCTTTTACATTCCAGAATTTCTTTTCTATACAATTTTACTTATTATTTCACTTCCAATTGTCTACTCTGATGTGTTTGATTACAGTTATAAAGGCAATGCCTTCTGCGTTTAAGGATTTACGCCTTTGGTGCTAGTCGCTAGCCCCCGGCCTATATAAGGAGGGAATGGGGTAGTCACTATACAGGCCCCGAGGGATGGGTTGTGACAATAAGTTTCCTGAGTTCTTATTTTATAATGGAAATAACAATGAAAGAGGAAGTAGACTAAGAAAAGAACATTGAAATATGTGACAAAATAATTACCTCTTCTTCGAATGATTCCTTTTTATTTGAACTAAAGGGCTCCTTAGATTCGATTTATGATCAATTTAAGGAATCTAGATTTAATCGAGAGTAGTTGGGAGGATATTTGAGTAGGGGTTTTCTAAGAAAAATGTATTTGGAGGTGTGAATTTCAGAGAAGGGGAAGTACCCTTTTATATGAGATGTGGGGGCCACATTAAGAGAGCTTGAAATATTAATTTATTATAAAATAATTTTCCATTTCTAATGCATAAAAATATATTTTTTAGAGGTTAAGGTGGGGATAGGTTGAATTAATCTCTAACAATATGTTTTAGACAATTTTATGTCACCATATTAACCTTATCTTTTATATTTAACCCTTAGTTAAAAAGTTTAACCCTTTCCATGTCTTTTTGTATTCTTACACTATATGGTTAATAAACGTAATATAAAATGCCTAGAGAAACTAATGTTTTTCATTAATTACATATATAACATTATTTAAGTCCTTTTTCTGAATGTTATATTTTGAGTAATATTATATCATTTAATAAAATAATTTTTTTTAAAACTCATTTATGTATATTTTGACACTATTCGTATTTGGTTTTTTGTGAAAGTCCTAAAAACTTGACTACATTGAAACAAGAACATTAAATCAAACCTAACATGTCATATTAAACTATAAATTCTTTTATGGCATCATAAGTTTCAATTTACATTTATTTTAAAAATTATAATATCAATTCTTTTAATCTTTCCTTAATAAGGTAATTATTGCATCATCATTATGTCAAAAATAAATGTAGTTATTTAATATCTAAAATTTATAAATAAAATAATATGATGTAGGAAATACTTTTAGATTTATAATGAATATTTATAGTTGAATATATCTTTTTTATACCCCTATATTAAAAATAATTTACTTATTAATTTTAATTTAACACTCTTAACTCTTCTTTAATTAAAATATAATAAATGTCCTAAATCTTACCCAAGTGAATTAAAAAAGAATAAATTTTTTTTCCTAAGTATTATTTTGTTCACAAAACACTTATCAAATATAATTAGGACATGTTTTGGGTTAATTTTATTTTAATATAATATTATTCTTTCCTTTAATTACCCTATTTTCTTTTAACCGTGGCAAATAAAACTCAACAGTTAATTTTCATTAAAAATTATTTTCATCCAATTGAACCAAATTTTACTTAATGATGGAAACCGTGTCTTTCATGTTTTTAAAATTCAATTCACATAAGTGTTAAAATTACATTTTATGCAAATTTGCAAATGTGCCTAGAAGTTGGGTAAATGGCGTTAAAATGTTTAACAAGATTTTATATATCTAATCTTATTATGGAATTATGAAAATAATTTACAATAGACTAAAATAAGTATTATGAACTTATTTTGAAATAATGATAAATTTTAATAAAAATTAATTATCGAAATGAAAAATTTGGATTTTATGTACTATAATGTAATTTTCATTATTCATCAAAAATTGAATGTTTTCATAAAAATAAAAAAAATTAAATCTAAGCTAATTTTTATATTAAGAATATAAAAATGAAGTATATTTTAACAAATTCAATTTTTAGGAGTGTTTAAAGTTAATTTTATCATTTTTCCCAAAAGGAAATAAAAATAGTTCTTTTATGAAAATAGTTTTTCTAGATATATATCTATTTTAAGAAAACGTATACATTTCATTATAAATATATTTTATTTATGTGAAAACATTATAAATAACATTTAAAATCGATTTTTACAATTCATATTATAATATTTAATTGATAAATATATATATATTTTTAAAATCATTATAATACTAATGTATTGTTTTGAAGAAACATAATCTTGCATATAACGCAGTCCAAGTCAGTGTTGCGTGCAATATAAGATTTTAAGTTACTTTAAATAGGTAAGATACTATAAAATATTTGGGTGTTACATTCTCTCCTCCTACAATAAATTATGTCCCCATAATTTGAATTTATTCTTTGAATAAAAGGTTTTAAAATATATAATACCTTTGTGGAAAACCCACATTGGAAAAAGGGTTATCAAAATTTAGTCTTAATAAGAGGGAAATGGAAATGAAAATGTCATCACCAAATTCTGATTTCGAATAAGAGAACATTGGTGGAAATTAGAGACACATAATTGGATGGAAAATGTAATTATTTTCATGGAGTGATTGAGGTCATCAATCACAAAAATGTGAACAATAAATGGAAAATTCTGTGCCACAAATCCACAATTCTAAGATAATTTATAGTATCATTGGTTAAAAACATAATGTCTTAAAATAAAATATATTTATTCGATACCCATTTTTTATTGAAGAGGAGGGATTAATTTACTATACAGATAAGAACTCATGAAAACAACTTTATTTCATTACCTGTAATAATAATAATCTCATCATTTGGTTGTGCTGCGATCTATTTTCACTTTATCGGTTACACTAGTAAATGAATGTTCAAAATGAAATTTTTATGTTGGAAGCACATTTGATAAATCATACAGCCCACGAGTGTTCACATAATCCACTAAATTTTTATTAAAAACCAAAATTTTAGGCGAATGTATCCAATAAATCATACTTTAACCTCAAACAATATATCTATGTGTTCAACTTACTAAATTTCTACATTTAGACTTGTCCAAAATACTTGTGTCCAAACTCACAGTCCAAAATTTATCAGTAAGGTAAACATAACATAATGAACATTTCTTTCATCACATCACAACATGTGAATAACTTCATCATGTATTATATTAAAACATGGTAACAACCTGAATCACCATAACACATTATTTTAATAGGTATATACTTATTTATTCCTTATGTAAAACATTGAATACTATATATACTCCTTAAATACAAGAATGTTTGTATCATCCAACAAATATGGAATAAACAAACCATTAATTACTTCCAAGATAGTCAAAAATATCCTATATAATTTATCAAAGTTAATATTTTCTTATTCCAAAATCATTACCTCAGCCTCAGGACTATTTTAAGGTTTATCTTTCTCTCATCCATATATTTTCCAAAAAGATTAACCTGCTATTGAGTCACTTTTCTAATTACCACATAATCTTAAATATTTAATGAAATAGTACTATAGTACAATCCTTATATACTCTCATATTATTATAACTTTTATATCTTTAATACAATACTCAAATGACACAATTCCTTAATAAAAATACAAGGACACTAATTATTCCTCTTCATCTACGGTAGTATAATAACTTAATTATTATCCAATAGAATCATTTGGGGTATTCTATGATGATTGGGACATTGATTTGCGTAGTGTCCCACCTCTTTGTAGATGAAGCGTTGCACATTTGAAAACTTTTTCTTACCCTTACAATCATTTACATGGTGTCTTTTTTATCCACACTTATTAGAAACTCACATTCCCTTCATGAATTTACCAAGGCGATTATTTTAATATTTATCACATATTGGAAAATCATTATTTTTCTTCTTCCCTTTATCCATATTTTTCTATTACATCCTCTTCTTCTATTTCTTCCCTTCAAAGCCATGAGACTCATAAAATTAATTACATATCTTATTAACACATGATACTATTTTTGTTTATGATGAGAATATGTGGGATACTATTTCCCTTATAAAATTTGGCTTAAAACTATGAAATATACGATACTTCTTACTCTTTGGATCATAAATATTACTGAATTTCTTATTCCATCTACTAGGTTCCATTTTTAAATGATGAAAAACACTAGTTTAGATCATATCATAACCTATAATCCAAAAACTAGAAAAATTATCAACATTAATTAAATATTTTCAAACATGTAGTCTCATTATCATAAAAATTGTTTCTTTGATGCCATATTTACTTATAAATCCTTCATAATTGTTTTTAAATAAAATGTGAATTATCCTAATCATATCCCCCGAGAATGTCAAACTAAGTGTACAGTAAGGCCCGTTTTCATTTACCAGGATAACTCGGGTCAAGCCCAAAACTCCTTGTCAATGTTTTCAAACCTAGGTTTATCTGTGCCAGAACCACATCTACTTGTAGTATCCAAAAATGGATGTATTGCTTAGAAAACCCTCATAATATCTACATTACCATATTTTTTTGATGTTATTCTATACTAATACTTAAATTCTATCTTTGGGTAATGTTTCCTAATCACTGTTCATCTAAATATTTTTCCAAGGATGTTGCTAAACATTCTCTGATAGCAACTGTATTTCCCCGACCCTAGTTAGCCACGATCCTCTACATTATTTTAATAGATTTTCATGATTATAAGGAATAATGTCCCAAAGGACTGATCGGTTTAGCTGTCTCAGAAAATAGATTACATACATGAACATTATATTAGAATTTGGAACATAAGATAAAACATAAATAATCCTTTGAGAACTCCATTATTCTCTTAGCATAAACCAGCATATAAATCATATATCACTTCTTAGAATCCTAGGAAAATAAAACATAAGAATTGTGTTATCTCAAATGCTTAGTAAGGATAAAAAAATATACTGGAAGCTATCATAAGTAATCATAATCTTTAATAGAAAGGTATAAAATTGAAATAAATTCTCTTTAAAAATAAAAATCATCACAATATGGAAATGATAAATCAAATAATTTCAATTACTTTTTCAAATGGATATTCTATTATTCAAATAATCACATGTGACATTAATAACTAATCTCATAATGATGGAATGCATAATGTCGGACATCTTAACCACAATGTCAGGGGCTCGTTCCAAGACCCTAAATATAAATATTGTCATGGACTTATTACAAGAAACTAGTTTGTCACATGTTACCTACCAATGCATTGAGGGGTTATTGCATGACCCACCCCTCACTTACTATGTCCAATGCATTCCTCATATGAAAATGATGAAACATAACAAAAATATTCGTATTAAATCTAGCATATGAAATGTCAATACTTTATCCATAAAACATGAATGATATAAAAATAGAACATCCACGGTCAAACATAACATAGCACATTCAATTAAATATGGAATATTCTATTATAATAAATCAACCTCAATAAAGAATAATATACAGTAAAGGATGTCGTCATAATTGAAAATGATTAGTAAAACTCTTTGAGAGAAATATCCCTTTTTTGTGAAATAATTTAAAATTCACACATTAATAAGAGAAGAAATTTTAAAGAGATTCTTGAATCAAATATTCCCATACAACATTGAAACTATTTAAAGGAATTAACATTTTAAAACAATCATGTCCATATAATAATTTCTCAAAATCATTTTGATAACATTGACATTAATTAAAATGATTTAGAAAAATAAATCATTAAAATATTTAAAATGATGATCTTGATAAATATTCCCTTCCATGAAATCTTAAATTTATCTTGAAATTTTTTTAGGAAACATGGAGAAGGATTTTAAATATTTCCCAGCAAATAATTACACATAAACAATCTCGAATAATAAGGAGATTCATGAATTACCCCTTACCTTGTACTTTCCTTTAGTCAAGGGTACGTTTAACCTCTTGTATAATTAACATATCGTGTTATTAAAGTATACCGGAACTATATTAATATTTATTATATAGTACACAATTTATCTATTACTTTATACAACCCATTTAATAATAATTTCCTTGTTAAAGTAATATTTCTGGTAATAATCGCTTTCATTATCATACATGTTTTAACTTATTATTCTTGATCATATCACTTAGATAATTATTTACATACTTTAAAAATATAAAAAATTATTTATATATCATATATATTCAGAATATATATATATATGGATAATAGATAGATATATGAAATGGAAACAACGTTCATGGAGATGGTAGTCTATATGTACGCATGAATGTTGTTTCCATTTTCTTATCGTATAGTATGGAAGTAAGTAATCAACATATATTTATATAGATAAATATAAATTATTAAAATAGAAATATTATTTCATATTACTCATAATTAATAAATATATATATTTTTAAAAAAATTCTTTAAGGGTGATCGTTGAAGATGATTCTCATCGCATTGTGGAGACAGTACGCCATATATACACATGTATGATGACTTTTTTCATTCATAGGATAGACAGAATAATAAATATGGATGTCAAATATTTATAATAACATATTATTATGTATAAGGTACCAGAGTTATTATATAATTATGGAAATACCAAGTAAAGAAGATTTAGAAGAAGAAAAGAACTTTGAAAGAGGTGATAAAATAATTACCTCTTCTTCAGGAGCTTCCATTTGATTTGAACAAAAGGGCTCTTTAGGATATATTTCTGATAAAAGTGTGGCCTCTATGTTTATGTTAGGGATGTTGGGAGTATATTTGAGAAGGGGATAGCCAATCCAATTGGATTTGTAGCTGTGAATGTGGGATAAGGTGTAGAACCCTTTTAGAAGAGTGGTGAGATGCACTGAAAGAAGAGATTGAAATATTAATTTATTAGAAAAATATTTTCATTTTATAATGGATAAAAATGAATTTATTTATAGGATAAGGTTATTTTTCATCGAAATACTCTAAAACAATTGGTTTTAGACAAGTTTAGGTCACCATATTAAACGTATCTCTTAGATTTAACACTTAGTTATATAGTTTAACTCTTACCATGTCTTCTTGTATTATTAAACTACATGGTTAATACAGATACTATAAAATTCTATGAGAACCATAAGTGGTTTATTAATGAAATATAAAACATTATTTATGTCTTTTGGTCTAATTTTTGATTTTTCGTAATATTATAACTTTAAATAAAATAGTAATTGTTTTAAAAACTCATTTATGTCATTTTTGACACTATTTAGTATATGGGTTTTTTTGTGAAAGACATAACATCTTTATTACTTTGAATAAAATAAATTTAATCAACCATAAGATATAATATGATACTAGAAAAATCAGGGATGACATCAAAAGTTTCAATTTATAGTTATTTTAATATTTATAATATCAACTATTTTAATCTTTCATTAATAAGGTACTTACTGCATCATGATTATTTAATAAATAAATTTAATTATATAATGTCTATAAATTATAATTAAAAGTATATATTGTATTAAATTTTTTTATTGTTCGAATTAATATTTATAGTCAAATTTATCTTATGTATAACCCTATATTAAAAATGATTTAGTTATTCAAATTTCAATTTAACACTTTTAACTCTTCTTAAAATAAAATATAATAAATGTCATAATCTTACCCAGGTGAACCAAAATGATCATATTTTTGTCCTAAAGACGATTTTGGATGAAACACATTTATCCAATTTAATTAGTACATGGGTTGGGGTAATTTTATATTAGTATAATATTATTTTTAGCTTTAATTCCCCGATTTACTTTTAACTGTGGTAAAGAAAATTCAAAAGTTACTATTAACTAAAATTTATTTTCATCATTTTGAACCAAATTTTAATTAATGATGAAAACCATGTATGTTGGATTTTTAAAATTCAATTAACATATGTAGTAAAACAAAAATTTATGAAAATTATAAAATGTTCCTAGAAGGTGAGTAAAATACAATTAACGGTTCAATAATATTTTATATATCTAATCTTATTAAAAAATTACTAAAATGACTTACATTGGAATAATATATTTATTTGTATCGACTTTTACTTTACGATAAATTTTAATTAAAAATAATTATTTAAAGGAAAAAATTCTGTTTTTATGCAATATACAATATTTTTCGATATTCATAAAAAATTGAATGTTTTAAAAAAATTACCAAAAGTTCACTCAAAGCTAATTTTGATCATAATAATTTAAAAATAAAGTCTATTTTACCAAATTCAATTTCTAATAATGTCTAAAATTAATTTTATTATTGTTCACAGAAGGACATAAAAGGTAGTTCTTTTACAAAAATATTTTTTCTAAATATATAACTATTTTAACAAGAAATAAATTTTATTATAAATATGATTAATTAATGTGAAAAAATTAAAAATAACATTTAAGATTTATTTTTACTATTCATATTACAATATTTAATTGATAAATAAATATATTGTTTAAATAATTATAATACTAATGTGTTGTTTTGTAGAAACTTAATCTTCCGTATAACACAAGACATGTTGGAGTTGCGTGCAATATAAGATATAAAGTTATATTAAATAGATAATATAATATGAAATTTTAGAGTGTTAAAATTTTGAATATTTTTACTATTAAAAAAAACTAAATGATATAAAAAATATATCAAAATTTCTACCAAAGTAAATTTTTATATCCCGCATACAAAGAAGATATATATGTTGTCGTATAAAAACTATTAATGTGTAAAAAATTTAATTTAAAAAATTGTTTCCCAGTAAAAGGTGGAAAAGTCTACCAATTGAAAATTTTGATTTTTATATAGAAAATTGGGTTTCATAATACCCAATGACCAAAGTTTCTATTGGATGAATATAACTAATATTTTATTAAATATATAGCATATATATTTCATTAATTTAATTTACTAATTATAATTCAGATAATTTATTGATATAAAAACACAAATGTTTCCTTTGTATTTAAATATTTATTATTTTTCATAACAAATTTGTAGATAAAGAATGTACTATACATTTTCTTATGTTAGTTACATTTATTCCCACTAACATAATGGCATGGTTATAATGACAATTTAATACGAAGGGTGTATCATGGTTAATTTAATCTCAAGATTCCATGCAATTAAATCTATTTAAGAATTAAAAATATTCAAATAACAAATTTCATAAAAACAACTAAGTGTTAAAGTAAAACTTGTATAAACATTAACCGTAGTAAATAAATTTGCCTTTTTGTATAATTGATATTGAACAAAAATTATGTTGTAAGTATTATAAAATATAAATTTATCATATTGAAAATTTTTAATCCATTTTTCAGTGTTATATTTTAATAATTGTTTATTTTTAATTTAAACTTTATCCCTCGGATGTGAGTAAAAATGGTTTTACAAAGAGAAAATATTCAACAGTATAAATAGTTTTGAATCAAAATTCAACATGAAATTTATTCAAATTATCCAAATTGGAATAATATATATATTATATATATATATATATATATTTGAACTAATTTTACTTATATACCATATATATATAAATTTTAGAATGTAATTTATATAAATGGAAATACAGCTTTTAATAAAAATCATTAATTTTCTCTATTAATCAAAAAAATAATATTTTCATAATGTTATAAAAATTTCACTCTATTCCAATTTTGACATATAAATTAAAAACAATTATGATTATTATTTCTAATATATTTTCTAAATGTGGTGAAAATTTATTTTAAAATATCTTTATCAAAGGTCAAAGATGTTCTTTTTGAAAAAACATTGTTATAAGAATAAAATTGGATTTGTTCTTATCTCATGCCTAGAAAAAACCTAAGATGAATGTAAATTTTTTGAGTAAATATGTAATATATATTTTTAATTAAAATAATCATGAAAACTTATTTATTTATTTTATTAAGATGAAACAAGTTTCTATGCATAAAAATAGCATTCAATAAATAAAATAATATATTTTCAAATTAGTTTTTATTTTAATTTATAATGAATTTATCACAAAATAATTATATTTATATACATGTGTAAATATTATATTTTAATAATTTAATTAATCTTATTTATTCAATCTATTTTCAAGAAATAGGAGATAAATAACATAATAAATAACTATATTTTAAAAGTATCTCTTATTTCTCTATAAAATCGTGTTCTGTGTAACACATCCTATTTGTGAAAATAAATTTATTTTTTTAAATAAAATTAATACAATATTATGGATTTTCATTGTACCCCCATTAAAATGAGTTTATCTTTTTAAAATTTTCACTCTTATATAAAAACTAATGATACTTCTTCCATATTGCATCATCCTGTTCTCATGTAGCTTTCTCAAGTTAGTGGTTTCATGAGAAAACATTTACCAAGTGAGGGGTCACATCCAATATAACATTTTCTATATGATGTATAATATCAGATGATTATTCATTATATGAAATATCAATCTCCAATGGTATGAACTCATGGTTTATTACATAAGAATGATCAGGTATTTACTTCTTTAGGAAAGACACATAGAACACATTGTGGGCTTGAGAGAGGTTTGTTGAAATCAAAAATCAATCTAATTCTGCATGAAAATGATCAATAATTTCAATAGAACCAATATCCCTTGTTTTTAGTTCTCTGTTATATCATCGGACCAATTTCATCCTTTGGTTGTCCTTCAATCAATTTCAGCTTCATCTATTACTCCATGAAATAAAGAAAAATTTGTTAACAATGAACATTAATGGATCACGATATCTTTAGTAAAATGATATTTTATTCATTATAAATAATTTTATCATCAGAATTATATTATTATCATAGGTTATCCAATATTAAGAAATCATTATATGGTGAATTAATACATTAATATTTAAAACAACAAATAATGCTCAACATAAACAATAAAATAAATAGATAAACTTTAGGATCCTCCATTTCAAATCAAAATTGAAATCCAAATCTTTAGAAATAAGGTCACTAAATTTAAAAATTGAACTTTTCATTAATCCACTAAAAAACATGATGTGTCTCTTAATGTCAAATAAATTATATTTGAATATATACATCATATATTTTCCAAAACATGATAATATACTAAATTACTGTAAAACATTAATAAAAACATATATGCATTAAATTATTAACCCTTTTATCATCGATTAAATAAAATCCTAGACTGTTGAATATAATATACAAATCCAAAAATTTATATACTTCATCAATGATAACATAAATTAGATTCTCATCATGTAATTTATCTGTTCCAGGGAAATAAATATTATCTAATTTTATTTATCCATATCCATCGTCACTTTATCCCATAATAATTATCTCACTATCAAGAACATATTAAGGGTTATCTATACATATTTAAGTTTTCCCATAAAATAACATCTTTCAATCAAATCATGTCTCTAGATCATCAGAAAAATTTGATATATTCTTGACAATCATTAATAGAAATATATATACATAAAAATCTTAATAAATTTAATGAATTATATAATATAACTATTGATTTCTAATAATTAAACACATGAATCATCCCAACTCATTCATAAACCATAATCTTGGATTCATCATCTGATTCTATAATACCATAAACACTTTAATCCTCTGAAGACATTTTAAAAAAATTAATTAGGATTCATTATCATATTCCATAATACCTCTTTACATTATTATTTTATTTTTAGTCTCTTCATCATTAAGAAAAAATTACTTGTACCACCTTTCTTATCAACTTATTTATAACCCCCCCTAGGAAATGAAATTGTATAATTCCTATACATTAATATTTAAGACATTCAACCATTGAAAATACCTTAGTAATTCAATTATCCTCATTCATGGGGTTTACTGTTCATTTTATTTTTCCATGAAAATATCTTACTTTGTGCCCTTATTCTCAAAACATTAAAAATATTCTCATTCCATAGAAAAATTACTTGGATTAAAACTTTTCACATTCTCAACATATCAAATATTGAATATTCTTTCCATCATGTTCTCTACCACTCAAACTCTAAAAAAACACAATACATAACTTTTTTTGTGAGTCTAAGGTATATGTTTTAATGATATATCATGATAAATGATTGGGAATAATCAAAATATTCTATACTCCATTCATCCCCCGTTTGGTTTCTCATCAACACATTGTCTGTCACAATCACCATTAACCCAATTACATCTAGTTACAACCATTCACATAATGAAATAGCATAGTGTGAGAAATAATAATCATAGTTGGAAACCATATAAATAAGGAATATAATTTAAAATATATTTATATCATGAAACATTATATTCAATCTACTAAACATTAGTCCTAATCAAATCAATTATTTAAATACATTAGGATAGTTCATAATGATTTTGTAAATTTCTAAAGCATATCTCCGAGGAATGTAAAATCACATGTGTAGTAAGTAAAAATTTCTTCTACCATGTAATTCTCGAGTCAATATCGATGCATATTTTTTAGAGTTATTAGCCTAAGATAAATCTAATCCATAATAACATCCACTTGTACTTTATATAAATAGATATAATTTTTTCAAACCAGTCACTCTATCATTCAAAAATATTCTATGATATTTTGTTATACATATAATTATTGATATACTAATCCTTATACATATCTATAGAGGAATCAATAATGTTTTCCCATAAAGGTTTCCAAATGTCATCAAGTCCTTGTTTCTATATAATATATTATGACCCAAAAATATCATACATATATATTACATATTTCTAGATGAATATTCACTATATTTCAAAAATACACACCCTTGTACCATATAAGCTTAGGTTATTTAGAGATTAGGTATAGTGACTTTAGATTTACTAAAATATCATCAATTTATCCCACAATGATCTTCCCCTTTTGTACTAGTAATAAACATACCTTCTAAAAAACATTTTTCATAGCATGGGGAAAGGAAACATAAGAACAAGTGGGCTAAAATTCCTAGTATGGTTAAACATGAAAGATATAATTCTACGATCCTATGAAATAATATGATATTCACAAGGGTTTAAAATCATAAAAATAACTTAAAATTTTCATATCCAACCTATCATAGATAATAAAAATGATTCATGGAATAAATCGTTATCTTTCCATTGGAAATGATTCATTATACTATGAAATAATTATAATTTATGAACCATAATCTCATTTCATAAAAGCCTGGCTCTTATATATGTATAGAAAAGAATATCATTTCTCAACATAATCTAACAAAACAATCAAACAAAGTGTATTAGGGCTCATTACATATTTACCATCATAGACCATTCCCATTGGCTTGTTTCCCATTGTAGATTAATCCATTTATCCTATTTTTCCTCATGCCTCAATCCATCAAAATAATTCGTTATATATATATATACCTAATTCATTGTAGGGAGATATATTATATTCATGTTATATAATGAAAATTATACATATGTGTTCCATAATATCATAAAAACTTCATTGTATCATAACCCATGAAAATAGAAGTGATTCATAAAAGATATCATAATTAAATAACATGTGGAGAATAAATGGGTTTCCAAATAATTATTTCATAATAAAAATTAACCATCATGAGAAATAATAAATTTGGTATCATTAGATACTATCCAAAGTAAATATTATGTAATATCAATGGATGTCATGTTTGGTGGAAAATGATTTGGAAAGATCACATGGAACATTTCTTTAGGAAAATATCTTTTCCACACTGAAAACATATATTTGTTAAAAAAATCCAAAATTATTTTCATGGAAAAATTTCTTGAATACTTTTAAGAGAATAATTAAATATCATTTAAAAAATTTCATTTTGAGAATAACCTTTCCACATTGAGAATTATATTTTTAGAACTAAAATTTCACCAAAAAATTTGATAATCGTTTTCATTGAAAATAATCCTTGATAATTTATAAAAGTATCATTAAAAAAGTTAGTGGTCATGATGAACTGAAATAAACACCATGTTGTAATTTTTAACAAAAAGATTCCTTTTACGTTTTTATTAATTTTCAAAGAAGGATTATTTGTAAAAAAACATGAATTTCATTTTTTTTAAAAACTATATATAAGGACAAGAATTTATTTAATAAATCTAAAATATAATATTAAAATAATTTAAAACATTTTTATCAAATACAGATATGGAATCTCATGTGTTTTTGAATGAAGAGAGAAATATATTAGGTTTTCATTAAAATCATTATTTTTTGAATCATGGGTACATAAAGAGAGGAAAATGAAAGTAAAAAACAATAAATAAACAAAAAAAAAGATAATAAATATCATTAGTTTATAAAAAGGTATATTATAATATATCATCATTGGAATAATAAATATAAAAAACCTTGATAATTGATGAGATTGTTCCATAAAACCCTTATCACCTTGGTAACATTGAATCCTAACAACCATGAAATCATTCACATTATATTGATATGTTTATATCATTATTATCATGAAGATGAGCATAAAATATATTCAGGGGAATTATATACACCACACAACAAATACAAGTGCTATAAGGCTTGTATCCCAAATAAGTGAACATGAGATGATAATACATTACCACCGTGGAAACATTTGAATCATTATAATCATTAACAAATACAATAATTATACATTAAATATCATTCAAAAAAATATACTCATGATATAACATTTAAAAGGTGAAATATATTCACCACATAAAATAAAATAGTTATGAATATGGATTATATCATAATGAAATTAAAAATAGATCATAAATCATATACCTTATGTATTGACATCCAATATACACATTTATAAATCATGTAAAATTAATATAAGAATATTATGAAGAATTTATAGAACTATAAAATTATTTATCTTAAAATATATTATTTACTTTTATCCTTTTATTACCCATTTATTAAAAATTCTTTATTAAAATCACTTTTTGGGTAATAGCTAGTTCTTTTTTTAGGTGTGTCCTGGTTTGGTATTTTTTTTCTTTTTACCATGCTCATGGATCCATAATCTAAAGAACATTAAAAATTAAATAAATAGAATATATATATATATATATATTAATTATATATGAATAATAATATATTAGTGTTATAGGTATAAAATGAATTGCATCATTCATAATGATGGCATATCATACATATTCATGAATGATGTTTCCATTTTCTCAATGAATGATGTTAAAGAATGATAAATAATAAATTAATTTTAATCAAACATTTTTATTTCACAAACAACACATATATTCATTAAATTTACCCTTATTATCTTCAATGGATAGACTTAGTGTAAAAATGAATCACAATTCTTCGCGAGGACGTATATATCTATACAAACAAATGACATTGTTATATCCCCTATGAAATGGAATGTATGTATATATCCTCATAGACTGGGTTCTACACACTGACTCCCATATCTAGTTGGTCCCATGAATTTTCGTGTACCTCCCTATATTCTAGAGGCTGGATACTAGCAACGAGGGTCAAATATCAGTCACGGGGAGACTATACCCTCTTTGTTAGAGTAAAAGTCTAGTGGAAAATAAATAGATAATAATAAAATATATATCTATAACCAGAAGTATTCCAATATCACATGATAAATAAAATAAGAAATTTAATATTAATACCTTATTATTGTTGTTCCATTCTAGATAACATACCAAGTGACAAAATTTAATTCAAAATTAGTGAATATAATAACTCCCAAGACGGTTCAAAACCACTTATGTTTTCCTCATACCTGCTCCATGCCTAAATAAGTCATCTAAAATGGGGACTATTCTCTTAACTTGTCCTAAAATCATGAAATCCATTAGGGTACTAATCATGCTACCCGATTAGTGTGTGAGAAAAACTCAGTAGGCCTCTACAAACTGTTTCTAAAACATTACCCAGTCAATAACAGTTTATGGTGACCCAACCTAGGTGACACCTGATGGAAAACACAATCACCCTATGTAAACTCTATGGGTCATCGACGTCAGTTAGAATAATTATTTTTTTCTATTATCCAAAACTTTACACATTTGAATCAGTTATAGATAGTGTGACATCTCTAGCATGAGACTTGGCCCTAACAACTCTGTCTCACCTACCTCCATCCAGCATTGAGGCAGTCTGTATGGCCTACCATAAAGAGTCTTTTATAGTTCCATTTGAATAGAATACTAGTAAATATTGTTATTGGTGGCCACCGAAAAAGATACATGCTTCCACCAAAATCCACCAATGTCTGGAAAAAATGCTCACATCATATCCTCAAGCACCATTATAATACCCTCTAACTGTCCATTTGTTTTTTCATGGTATGTTCTACACAATAAAACCTGGGTACCATAAACATTTTTTAATCCCTATTATTAGTTTGAAGTATATCATGAATTGTGGTATGACAAAATTATAAGTGGAACCTTATGTAGACAGAATAACTCTCAAACGTACATTTATATCTATTATTCTACTAAGAAGGTATCCCGTATATGGATGAAATGTGATACCTTCGTTAAATGGCCAAAAACCAGAAAAATATAATCATTCTTCCATTGTGAAGTCGAGATACCCAACATAAATTACCTGTTAACATCATCCCACTTCTACTCTAGAATATAAATCAGCTATAGAGAACCTTGAGGCCATTAGTGATCTACCATCATATGTGGATTGTGTAGCATCATGTCACAAACCCTATTATCTCCAATTTAATGTCCGACCACAAAAAATAAAATTATAATCCATGCTAAATTTTGGTCATGCCAAGATTTAGTACCCACTATGATTCATGAAACACATGCATCATCTCCTCCCTAATGACTAGAAGCACACCAAACTAATTCTTAACATAGATAATTTGATTATCATCTATCCTCTACTCAGAAGATAAATCTCCACCTTCAAGGGTTTCCCTCAGGGGAAAATATTTTGGGTCCTCATACTATCTGTACTTAATATGTCTCAAAAGTGTAAACTCTATTGAAATTGATACCAGAGTCATCTGATCATAATTATACTGAACCACCACATGCATATTAGTTATTAGAGTCAACTTTTTTCACTCATCACCAGACACCTAAAATACTTCAGTCTATGTTTTTCTTCTCAAAGCATCAACAAAACTATTTTCATTACTATAAGTATATGCTAGATAAAATTGAATAAATTCATATACTTAATCAATATTTACTTATGAAGATTAAAATATCTCTATGAAAATATGTTCTTTAAGCTCTTGTGATCAGTATACAATGGAAACTACTCTACTAACTGATAATGCCACCAACACATCAAAGCATAAACCATATATTCCAACATGAGGTCAAATACTAGGTATGTCTATGGATATGTCCACAATAACTAAGACCCATACATCACAAATCAATCTCCCTACATCAACACTGCTCTTTTTCTGGTCCAATAAGCATCAAGATACACCATATACTCCTCATATGGATTAGTTAGGATCAATATTGGCACTGATTTCAACCACATCATCAACACTTGGAAGGAATTATCATTTACATTCGACCATTCAACCTTTACCCCTTTCTTGGTCAAGGCCAAAAGTGGTGCTGCCAATTCAAAAATGTCTTCGATAACCCATTAATAATATCTATCTAATCCCATGGGTATACAGGTATTATTGGTCTTCTCCCAAGAAACCACTACATTAACTTTATTTGGTCCATAGACAGACCTTCTTCTGAGATGAATTTTCCAAATAAATTTACCTAATCAACCTTAAACTAAAACTTAGATAGTTTAGAATATAGATGATACTTTCTCAGTGTAATCAGGCTGATGCCATGATATTAGGAATGATATTCAAGAGTCGTGGATTACACCAATATTTTATCCTCAAACATAAGAACAAATTGATCTAGGTATTAATGCATGGTTCCATTCATAATGGCCATAAACACTACTTGGTAATATATTAACCAGATTGGCACTATGAAAAACACATATAGGACATACCTGCATCTAAAGAAATTAATTGGAATATAATAAGTTAAAACACTCAACTGATTATACCCTCATCTCAGGTTAGTCTTGGAAAAGACATAATTTCCTCTCATTTGGACTAAAAGATCATCGATTCATGAAAGATGATGCAGTTATTCATAATCATATATTCCAACATCCGATAATCAAGACAAAATAGAAAACTACCACTGGCCTTATTTGAAAATAACAATAGTGATCCACAATTAAAGAAACTCTACTGGATAATCCAAATGTCAATCAACTCTTTCGGTTTAGTCTTGATCTCTTGAGCCTTTTTCGGCACAATAATTTACGTTAAAAAAGAAAAAGTATTTCCTCCTTACATGATCTCAATAAAAAATACCTGATCTCTCTCAAGTGGAAGCCTTGATATGTTTTTAGGGAAAAAATCTAGAAATCATTTAACCATATGTGGAAATATATCATACTTTTCACCTCTATAATCCATCAATATTCTATTATCTTGGGCTGTGAGCTCTTTTATATGATAATGAATTTTCCCTGCTCGGCCTTCCTGGATATCCCACTCAACATGTTGAATGTACATGTCACCATTATGATATATAAATGTCACTCTCCTAGTTTAACAATTAACATGGTCTCTATATTATACTAACCACACTATACCCATAATTTTCTTGAAGGATAACATGTCTAGGTTGTAGATAGCCCAAAAAATTGATATGCTCTAACTTCAAGAAAACATCCCTTATAGAAAAAGAAATCCCTACAACATTCTCTCAATGATTAACCTATAATTAACACCCCGCTCTTGAACTCCACCTCCATGCTCAATCAATTACAAAGTTGTGTTAAAATAAATGAATGAGAGGAACCTATATCAAATAAGTCACTAGATAATTTATGATATACACAAATAATTCTACTGATTATTAATAGTCCGTCATCAATATGAACATGGATAGGCTACACTATAAGAAATTTTCATGCTCCTGTTTCCTGTGATGAATTCTGACTCTACTAAGCTGCACCACTCCCCTAATATAAACATTTTATCCTAGAACCACCATATACACTACCTATGCCACTAGGACCATTAGAACTCCATCTTCTGTCCTAATAAAATACATAAGATCCCCTTCCTACACACTGATTATGGTTAGCTACCCCATCAATCCCATTCTATCACGAGTTCTAACATAGTTTCTATGTATTTCTAATCAATCCACAAAATAGGAAATAAAATGGTGGTTAGGAATATTGTCTATGATAGTGTCCTAGCTTACCGCACTGCTGGAAAATCACTAGAGAAAGGTCCGTTGTAGGTGACCCCCAACCACCCTTTTTTTAGCTTCTTTGGATAATTTTCTCATAACAATTCTTCCTACTCACAGAAGATGTACATCCTCGTATTCTTGTAGTAACCATATATCCTACATGGGAAGTATTATTCAGGTTCCCCTCAGATATGAGAGCCTTATTAACATGCTATAAAATCATCTTCAACCTGATTCTTTTTACCTAAGACTTAATTTCACAGTTAAGTCCTTCTGAAAATAATTTTTCTAATATATTCTCATCTGCTTCTAGTGATAGAGAAATGTGTTGAAAAATTTTAAACCTTCCCGATTAGTCCATCATCGACATACTCCCTTGATTCAACCACAAGAACTCAACTACTCTCTCTTACCTTTTCATTTCTAGATAGAATTGATCTAATAACCTTTCTATGAATTCCTTCTATAAGATACCATCAAACAGTCTAGTGAGACCCTGAATGAACCACCGCTGCTTCACTGATCCTATTAGTATAAAATAATCCATATATACCCTATTCTCAATAAGATCTCCAAGTGGTCTGGTATAATCCAAATAGACTCAACCCAAAACTCATCACCCTTAGGTCAAGCTTATAACACTTAGAGTTTTTATAAAATATTTTATTCAAATATTGTATATTCTATAGTAGCGTTCTTTGCACGAAATCATCAGTTTAATAAAACCGTGAGAAACCATTATTTTAAAATTACTATTATTGCCTTGTCATTATGTCTGCATGAATAAATATAACTAACTTATGAAAATGTATTGTGAATTCATTGGCTATCAATTGTAAATGAAATATATAAATCAAATATATATTTTTATTTTTGAGTGAATTACATTTTTTAATGAAATTCATATGTTTTATAATTGATTTACATTTATTGAATGATTTTTTATATTCATTCAATGGATATTTTTGTCATAGGGTATTAATAAAACCCTGTTTGATGTATAAAAACCAATTTTTAAAAGAGTAATTTTACACATTTAAATGGAGAACCCCTTTTAAATTAAAATTTTGATATATTAATTAGTTTTATATGATCACATAAACCTGTTATTTTAAAAATGGATATAATTTTTTTGTTTTGATAAATTTATGATATTTTTTAATAACTTTCATGTTTTGATGAATACTAAAAATATGCTATATTTTAATGGAATTAACTTTTTTCATTGAAATAATTAATATGGTAAAATTATATTATTATATGGTTTCAAATAATAAATAGAATATTTTTTACCATTTAATATAATATACTTCATTAGAATTAATTTTTCATTAAATTTAGATGTAAACACATTTTAATCTTTTGCAAAATTTTAACTTTTAAAACCCATCTTCTCATTTCAACAACATGATTAATATTAAATTAATTACTACAACCTATGTATTTTGAATTTTTAAAAATAGATTCAATATTTGGAATCAGCATATCAAAATTATGTAAATAGATTTATTTTATTTTTGAGAAATATGAATAATAACTTTGATAAATTTTATTAACACGATAAAAGGGTAAATCAGGTAATTATGGGTAAAAAATATTATAAAATTACCCTAACACTTGTCTTTATATAATTTCATGATTATAATTTTTTCTAAGTCATACTTGGGTTGAAATGGTATCCATTGGAACCAACTTGTATGAGATTAGGACATTTAATTTATTTTATTTAAGGAAAAGGAAAATATGATTCACTCAGACTTTAATAATTAAATTATTTCTAATATACAGTTATATAGAAGATAAATTCAATTAAAAATTCGCATTTTAATGTTAAAATGTTTTTAATAGGAATTTAGTTTTTAATTTTTAAGAAATAAATAATTACCTAAAATACTTATACATGGTTAATGAAAAAAGTTAATTAGTTGATGGGAAATCAATAAAACAATTTTTATTAAAATACTAATAACCATTAAAAATCCCATAAACTTGAAAAAACCTTTTTTTTACTATATATCGACCATAATCATCCATCTTTCAACTTATTGACCATTTGGAGGCTTATATATTAGATTATGACACTTATATTATTATTTTTAATGCGAAGATAAATTTCTCACATTCATGTTTGAAAATAGAATAGAGTTTTCAATGTTAGGTTTTTTCAGGAGATAAATTTGACTAAAATTATTTATCTAAAATATAATTGATTTAACTTCATCATTTTATTTTATTTCAAATTTTTATTGAAAATTTTTTTTTAAAAAAATTTCACAAAATTGATGTTGTGATTATTTTATTAATGAAGAGATCAAATAAGTGTTATTACAAATATTTTATTAAATATAATTTCATATAATAATTATGTCAAATGAATTTTAAAGATTAATTTCACCTCATAAGTATATAATATAATATTTTGATCGAGGTACACTTTTTATTTTTATATTTTTAAAAATCCATGAAATAAATAGTGTCAAAATTGAAAAAATTGATATCTTTTCAAAATAAGGTTTTCTTTAATTATATAGTAATCATAATTTTTTTATAAATTATATAAGAATAATAATATGGTATAAAATGTTTTAATTTATTCATTTATGTTCTAATTGAGTTCAAATAAGTATATATTGTATCCTTTTAATATTGAAATATTAGATACCCTAGTTAAAAATGAAATAGAATAACTATGTATTAATTGAAATGATAATGACTAAATTGACCTAAAAATTTGAAAAAAAATTATTTGTTAATTATATTACAACCCTATATCATATCATCTTCAAAATTGGGTCATTTTGTAGGGTTTTATGTGGGGTTTGATTTTATTATAAATTAATATTTTTGATGTCTCCAAAAGTTCCCCTCAACTCAATTGTAAAAGGGATCATCCTCACTCAACTGTTTAGTTAATTTTGAGCATTGAAGATTGATCATCCCAAGACCATTTTCATTATCAACAACCCTTGAAATACTCTAGAGGTCCTCATCTTCTTCAAATACCAACTATTGTGCCCTAAGAGAATATTTAAAGGAGGCACGTTGAAGAAGATATCATATCATTTACTGATTCTTTCAAACTTATTTCTTCTTATACTTCCACCTCACGAGTTGTTTAATTATAAAGTAATAAATCTTGTATTAATTATACACTGATAGTTTATTATGATTATGAAATAACCATATTCAACCTTCTACCCATCCTATGAAAAATGTAATCAACACACGAGCGTACGTATGACTTACAGTCTCCATGTTGTGGTGTAATCCGTCATTCACAACCACCTTTCATTGATGGGTATAATCATGGAATTAATAAATATATATATGATTATTATAATATGATATCTATTTTCAGATAATATACACCATCCACTTCAATACCATTCAACAATTATGGGAATGATATCTTTGCTTGAGCGTATGTACAACTTACCATCTCCATGGTGCAATGTGATTCATTCTACATAATATTCTTTAACGCATGATTATATAAATGAATTAAATTAATAATTATGATATATATTATTCTAATACCATGATGTAATTTATATAAATATAAACTGAAAATAGGAATAATAACTTATCCAACAAATGATGCATAATAACATTAAGTAGTTAATACCCGAATAACGAGTAACAATGAAATGTTACAAACAAAAGGATGAAAATATGATCATAAATATTATCATAAAATGTATTATAATTATATAATAAATTATTACAATTATTTAGAGCATTATATATGTGGTTTGGATACATATGAATCATATCAACCTAATGTAAGGGATAACTTTGTAAATCTCATTTTTAAGTTATATTGTTTATTCGTATGTATTTACTGGGGTATATTTATCATGCACGTCCATGATTCCTAAATATGTATTAAAAAATATTATTTATATAATTTTATAATTTTTGAATTCAATTTTACTGATTGGTTAATTTTTAATAAATGGTATAAATGGATTCTTTTGTTCTTTTCGGTATGACGTACTTTTTGACCTTTTCGAAAAATTACAAGAAGAATGTATTTTTAACATGTATGACATGAATAGATTTTTACACATTCATATTGAATTATTTCATTTAACATTACCAAACATTAATATATTGTTATTTTCAAATAAAATGATTTCTTCAAAAAACGTGTGACATTTTAAGGAAGAAAAACTATTTTGAAGAAGAAAGGATATTTTCCTCAAGAATCTATTTCAAGTGATTTTTAAAGTTATTTTCCATCTAAGATGACACTCATTAAATAAGGTTATATTTCTATCTCTGTTATTACTATGATTTTATTGTGTTATTTATGGAATATTATTTAGAAAATTCATTTCTTATATCATTTATGATGGAATAATGTTTAATAAACACATTTTATTTCATGGGTTATGATATGGTGAATGTTTTTACATTTTTGTGGAACACATAATAATGGATTCATTATTAGATAGTGGGACCTATATATACCTCAAATTCATTGGGTAATGATTTATATCTCATTAGATATACATGAGTAGAACAGAAAGTAAATCCCCTTTACTAATACTATGTTAGAACGAAGAGTGAACCCAGTTCAGTAATGGGCTTTGTCCACTATGATGGTCTTAGTAATGTGACTTGACTAATATGAAATGATTTTTTAGGATTATGTGTGTATTAAATGAAATTTAATGGATTATGTTATGACTATTGGGATTAAATTTCACATTTATTATTTATCCCATGACATGATATTATGATCATTTATGTGCAGGATAATATTTTCAAATGTTATGTTCTTATGATTATTATATAATTGATATTTCCCTTATTTATGCTTACTGATCATTTGAGATCACCTTTTTGTATGTTAATTTTCCCCAGGTCATGAAGAAGGGTACTAAGTCAGATATTCCAAAAAGGATTCTAGTTATGAAGAAATAAGTCGGAGAAAATATAGATTCTTTATGTACTAGTTGTTTATGTTTCCCGGTTTCTAAAGACACTAGACAAATACAGTCCGGGTGTGGTTTTTTGTTATGTTATATAATAAATATTGTTAAATTTTGAAGTAAAATCTATATGTAATGTTTGATTCATTATAGTTGGTCTCAGAGTAAAGGTATAGATATTTTTTGGAATCTACGATGAGAGAACCTTACTAAGAACCCAAAGGATATGTCTAAATATAGGTTACAATACTATCCTAGAGGTTAATAAATGTAAATGAATAACCTATGATAAAACCTAAAGTATCGTAAATTAAAATTTTATTTTAAAATTGTCTATTTTTCTTTTATGATTAGTGTTTCTCAAACTGTTCTTCATGGTTTTAGTCAATGACTAGAACCCGAAGGAACCATGTTAATGTGAAATGTTACCGGAAATGCAATGATTGTACCCCTGAGTAACCAAATGTTATGGGAGATAGAATGAAAATTCAAGTATCCATTCTCAAAACACATTTTCAGTCTATAAATCATGCCCTACTTACAAACGAGAAAATTAGGGAGTATAATTCTATTGAATCCTTCATGAGACATCACCCTCCTTAATTGAATAGGTCTTCTAATCCATTAGTGGCTGAAAAATGGATTAGTACCACAGAAAACATATTTTTAGTTCTATAATATTCATAGAACAATATAGTCATCTTATCAGTATATCATTTATAACGTGAAGATAATTATTAGTGGAATCCCATCAATAATACAAGGAAAAGAGATTAAATTGTGTCAATTGAATGGGATGAGTTCATGAACTTATTTTTCAAAATGTAATTTTATCGTATTCTTCTAATGACGTTAGGGAAGGAGTTCCATGAACTTAAGAAAAAGGATTATGAATCATTTGGTAACTATAAAACAATTTTACAATACAACCAAAATAATGTTCTAGTATTACTATCCAACCTAAGAGTAAAATTGATCAATTATTTAGTGGCTTAAAACCATGTCTCTAAAGGGAATCACCCATAAATAACTTCAATATATAAAAGGAAATTGTTCAATGTTTTGTCAAGGTTGATATGGATATTGAAGTAACCTATCAGTCATATAGGTTTGATAAGAATAGAAAAATGGAATTCAATGGAAAATATAAAGACCACACTGAAAAGAATATGTGTTTTCTCGTATGGAAATTAATATAGAGGGAATTGTCATAAAGGGACTAAAAAATGATTTATGCCTAAAAAAAGGTAATCAAGAAGTTGAATTCCGATGTGATGGAAAAAATATGTCTACTGATGCAAACAAAGAAAAGGCTACCAAAAATGCACCTCTTACACTTCAATAAAAAAAGTGAAAGGAAATAGAGGATTAGGCCAATAAATTCCCTAATCCAAGAGTTATTGAGGATGATCAATGTCTCAAAACACTTAAGTTCATGTAGAAAGGTATGTTACATGAAATCACTATCGGTGATGTGGTGTATGATAATGAAGTAGTGAAATGTACACTTACCATCCACTCTAAATTAGATTTTTTTTATTTTACTCTGGATCCACCAACTCTTTTATATATAAATTTTATTCTTATGGTATCACCATATTATCTGAACAATTAGATTTTTAGTAAGATATTACATCCCCTAATTGTATAATGGTCACATCAAATGTTTATAATTCATCTCTAGTTGATGTTTTGGAGAATGTGCTTCCTATAAATCTCTTGATCCTTCCTTTAGTAGAATTATATGTGATTCTTGTCATGGATTGACTTTCTCTATATGGAGCTAATATCAATTTCCAAATAAATGAAGTCACATTTCATATTATAGATTAATGTATGATCATCTATCGGTGCAAGGATTAATATAACCTTTCAGTATAAATTTCATCTTTCTTAGGGTTCTTGATTCCTATAAATGAATGTTATTTATCTCAAATGGTTGGGTGGAAATTCACGATTAAGAATACACCCATTGTATAGGGGCTTGATGATGTATTCTCGAGGAATTTCCAGGTCTTCCACCAAATCATGATGTTGAGTTTTCAATACAATTCATATTGAGTTCTAGGCGTTTTTCAAATACACCATATAGAATGGCCCAAAATGAGTTATAGTAATTGAAGAAGAAACTCCAAGAGAATCTTGATAAGGGATTTATATGCCCTAGTGTGCCCCCTTGGGGAGCACCTGTTTTGTTTATTAAGAATAATGATGGATCAATAAGACTCTGCATTGATTATAGAGAACTTAATAAGATCACTATAAAGAAAAAATATCCTCCTCCCCACACTGATGACTTATTTGACCAACTAAATGGAGATCAATACTTTTACAATATTTATCTCTATTTAGGATATCATCAATTAAGGGTCAAAAAGGAGGGTATACCAAAGATGAAATTCTATATAAGGTATGGACACTAGGAATTTATAGTGATTTATTTTTGTTTTACTAATGCTCTCACTATCTTCATGGATCTAATGAATAGAGTCTTAAAAAACTATCCTAATCAATTCGTGATAGTCATTATAGAAGATATTATTGTCTTTTCAAAGATAAAGGAAGACTATGATGACCACTTGATAATCATAATGAAGACCCTAAAATAAGAGAATCTTTATGATAAATTTACGATTAATGAATTTTGGCTTCAAAAAGACTTATTTTTGGATCACATAATCTCAAGATAAGGGATATATGTGGATCCCTGAAAAACAGAAGTTTTTGAATGTTGGCTAAGACCAAAAAAGGTAACTAAGATCTGATGTTTTCTTGGTCTGGATGGAAATTGTCGACATTTTGTGAATTATTTTTCATGATTATATAAACCCATAACCATGTTAATTGTAAAGGAATTAAGATCTTTTGTATGGAGTAATGTGAATATAATTTCAAAGAGCTAAAAAGATGGTTATCTAGTGCACCTGTGCTCACACTTCCTTGTAGTGGAGAAAGTTTTGTGAACTATAGTGATGTATCCATGAAGGGATTTTATGTATTATCATGAAAAATGATATATTGAAAGCTTCTGCCTTACGGATGTTGAAAATACATGAGAAAAATTTCCTAACTCATGATTTGGTGTTAGTTTTAGTGTTCATTGCATTGAAGATATAAAGGCATTATCTTCTTGTTGAGTGGTGTGGTATTTATACTGATCAAAAAATGTTAATGTATATTTTCACACAAAAGGTTAAGAATATGTCCAAATGATGATTTTTTAAGTTGATTAATTATTATCACTACTCAATACATTACCACGCTCAGAAAGAGAGAAAGGTGGTAGATTATTTGAGTCGACAAGACCATAAAAGACTATCCTTAATAACAATAACAAAATAACCAATATTTATTGATTCTCATAGGATAGATCATTAAATTTTAATGGAAGGGTAAAAATCATATCTTTTTCAAATGAATGATCAACCATATATACAAGTGAAGATTACTGAGGCAGAGAAGAAAGATATTGTGTTACCAAAGAATGTGAGAAATGTTCCTAAATTAAACATTGATTGTGATGAAATAATAATGTTTAGGAATAGGGTTGGTATTCATCCTATATCAAAATTAAATGAGCTATTGGATACGGCCCATAGTTATTTATTCTCCATTCACCCTAAAAAAAATGATGCACATCGACATGAAATAATATTTCTGGTGGGATGGGATGAAAATAGATTTCACTGAATATGTATCTGTATTCTTGGTTTGTCATCATGTTAAGGATGAAAGACATAGGTATAAGTGGATGTTAGAACCATTACCCACACACAAATGGAAATATGAGAACCTCACTATGGAATTTATTATTGGACTTCCCAAAACATATAAATCCATTATTCTATATGGGTTATAGTTGAAAAACTTACGAAGTTGGCACACTTCATTACTATTAGAGAGGATTTCTCTTTTGATCTTATTACCATGATATATGTAACTTTAGTGGAATGATTGCATGGAGTACCACTTTCAGTTATATTTGATCTGGATATATGGTTTACCTTGATGTTCTGGTGATGTCTTTAGAATGCTCTAGATACAGAGTCCTGTTTCAATACTACTTATCTTCTTCAGATAGACGGTTAGTATGAGAGTACAATTAAAACTCTAGAAGACATGTCGAGAGCTTGAATTTTAGATTTCATAGGTAGTTGAGATCAATACTTTCCTTGAAATTATTTTTCTTAAAATAATAGATTTCAATCTAGTATTTAGATGGATCTGTATGAATCCCACTATGGAAATAAGTGTAGATCTCCAACTTGTTGGGATGAAGTTGGTTAAAGAAGTCTATTATGACATGTTCTCATTGATGAAATTTGATAATATGTCATATCTATTAAACAACGCATTAGAGAAGATCAGAGTCTAACAAAATGTTATGACGACAACTAAAGAAATGAAATTGAGTTTGAAGTGGGTGATAAGTTGTTTCTAAAAATATCTCTGCAGAAGAGAGTAATGATATTTTGAAATAAGGGCATGTTGATACCTATAGATATTGGTCTTTTTGAAATTCTGGATCATGTTGGGAAGGTAGGTTACCAGTTGGCACTTCCACCGAATATCTCTAAATTTCATGATATTCTCCATGTTTCTCTTCTGAGAAAGTACATATCTAATCCTTTACATGTACTAATATCATATGTTATACAACCGGAGCCAGATCTTTCTTACAAAGAACAATCGATAATGATTATGGATTATAGCAAAAATGTTATACAAAACATGACGACTCTCTTGGTTAATGTTTTATGGAGGAACCATAACTTTGATGAAGATACATGGGAACTTGAGTATATGATGAGGGAGAGGTATCCTCATATTTTTGTTTCTATGTGAGGAATTTCAAGGGTGAAATTCTTTTTAAGGGGGGTAGAAAGAAACACCCAAATTATTTATAAAATATTTTGTGTAAATAATTTTTATTTATCAGTAGCATTAGTTGAACACAATCATTAGTTTAAAAGAACCAAGAGACGCCCTTATTATAAAATTACTATTACACCCTAGCTGTTAGGTTAGCAGGAAAAATTATAACTAACTTATTAAAATTCATTGTGAATTAATTGGTTATCAATTATTTAAGAAAAATATAAGTCAATTAGATATATTTAATTTTGTGTAAATTATTTTTGGTAATGAAATAAATAAGATAAATATTTTTTCTATATTTAGTAAAATATTTTTTATATTCATCAATTGGATATTTTAGTCATAGGGCATGAATAAACCCTATTTGATGTATAAAAACCTGTTTTGGAAAGGTTAATTTTTCACCATTGAATGGAGAACCCATTTTAAATTAATATTGTTACAAATTAATAATTTCTATATGAAAAAAACATTGTATTTTTAAGTGGGATATAAAAATTTACTTTGGATGTTTTTTTCATATTTTTTGTTAACTTTTATGTTTTGATGAATAATAAAAACATGCTAAATTTTAATCGCAAATATCATTTTTAATTTAAATAATTTATATGGTTAAATTATATAATTTAATGGTTTAAAATTATAAGTATAATATATTTTAACCATTTAATATAACTTGGGTCATTTTAATTAATTTTACATTATATTTAGATGTGAAAACATTTTAATCTTTTGCAATATTTTAACTTTTGAAACCTGTTTTCTCATTTTAACAATGGAATTATCATTAAATTAATTATTGCATCTTATATATATTAAATTTTTTCAAATTGATTCTATATTTGGAATCATTATTTCCAAATTATGTAAATATAATTATCTTAATTTTAGGAAATATGAATAGTAACATCGGTATATTTTATTAACACTGTAAAAGAGTAAATTAGGTAATGAAATATAAAAAAAAATATTATAAAATTCACCTAAAACTTATGTTAATATAATTGGATGATTGGAATTTAAATAAATGTACTTGGGTAGAAATGTTATCCATTGGAACCCACTTAGATTTCATTAGGACATTTAATTTATTTTATATAATGAAAAGTAAAATATGACTCACTCAATCATTAATAATTAAATTATTTTTAATATAATGTCATATAGAAGATAAATTTTATTAGAAATAATCATTTTAAAACTAAAATATTTTTATTTATCATGACATTATTATGTACTTTTTAGGAAATTAATAATTACCTTAATGACTTATACTTGGTTGATGAAAAAAATTAATTAATTGATGAGAAATCAACAAAACAACTTTTATTAAAATATTAATAAGTTTTAAAAGGCGAAAACACTTTTAAAAAAATATTGTTCTAGTATATATCAACTATAATCATTCAAGGGTCGAATTATTAACCATTTTGTGGCTCATAGAACAGATTATGACACTTGTATTATTTTATTTAAAGTGAGGATTGGTTTTTCAAATTCATATGATGAATGTGTATAGAATTTTTAATTTTCGGTTTTCAGATGATAAATTCGGCCAAAATTAATATTCATAAATCTAACATATTTATATTCATTATATTTTTTTAATTTTTATTCAAAAAATCAGTATATTAAATAATCACACAAAATTGGGGTAGTAATTATTTTATTAAAGTAGAGATCAAATACATGTTATTAAAAATATTTCAATAAATATAATTTTGGATAATTATTATGTAAAATTAATTTTTTGGAATACCTTAAACACATATAAATATAATAAAATATTTGGATTCGAGGTTCACATCTTATTTTTATATTTAAAAAAATACATGAAATAAATAGTGTGAAAATTAACACTATTTATATTTTTTCAAAATAAGGTTTACATCAATTATTTAAAAATAAAAATTTTTTTTTTCAAAAAGTATAAAATAATTATGATATGATCTAAAAGGTTCTAATGTATTCATTTATAGTCTAGTTTACATAAAATAAATTAATATTTTACCATTTTATTATTGAAATATTTATTACCTTAGTTAACAATTAAATGGAATAACTAAGTGTTAATTAAAATGATAATGCATAAATTCACCTAAAACCTTGTCTAGAAATTATTGGTTGAGGATATTAAAACTCTATAGCATCTAACCTTTGAAATTGGTATATTTTAGGGGATTTTAAGTGGAGTTTTATTTTATTGTAAATTAATATTTCTGAGGATTCTAGAAGTGCCCCCCACATCAATTATAAAAGGGCACTTCCTCCATCAACTGTTCACTACATTTTGGGCTGTCAAGATCATCCATCCCTACCCATTTCCCATATAAAAATATATCACAACATTATATATGTATTTATCTTCTGTAAAGTCAGACTCTACTACTCTAAGAGGAGATTTAGAGGAGGCTTGTCAAAAATATATAGTATCATTTACCGATTATTTCAAACTTCATTCTTCATCTACTTACACCTAATGGGTTATTTCATTATAAATTAATAAATCCATTACAAAATATATAATGAGAGTTTATTATAATTATAAAACAACAATAGTACACCTTTTACCCATCCTATGAAAAATAAAATCACCACGCGTGCGTATGTATGGTTTACCGTCTCCATGCCATGGTGTAATCCATTTTTCACCACCACATTACATAGATGAGTATAAGGATTAAATTAATAAATATAAATATGATTTTGATAAAATAATATTTATTATGAGATAATACAAACAATCAACTTTAATACCATTCAATAATTAGAGATACGATATCGCTGCTTTTGCGTACGTACAACTTACCATCTCCATAGTGAGATGTGATTCATTCTAAAAAATCATCAATAAATCAAGATTATATAAATGAACTGAATGAATAATTATGATATATATTATTGTAATAAAATTTTTAAATGATATAATTATAACACCAAATGTGTAATAAGAACTAATCTGACAAAACATGCATAAGAACATAAACCAGTTAATACCCAAATAACAAGAAACAATAAAATGTTACTAACAAACAGATGAAAATATGATCATAAATGTTATCATAAAAATTATTATGATTATTTAATATATTAGTAACATTATTTAAATCCTTATACAAGTGTTTTGGATATATACGAAGCATATCAGAACTAAGGTAAGGGATACATTTTTAAATCTCAATTTTATCTGAGAGTGTGTATTCATATGTATTTAATGGGGTATATGTATCTTACATTTCCATGTTTCCTAAATATGTATTTAAAAATATTATTTAAATGGTTATATAATTGTTTAAAATCAATTTTACCCATTGGTGAATTTTTACTAAATGGTATGAAGAGTGTCTTTTATCATTTTCAGTATGAGGTACTTTTTGAATTCTTAAAAAAAGTAATAGAAGAATGTTTTTTTAACTTGTATGACATGAACAGATTTTTATGATTTCATAATCACTCATTCAAATGATGATTTCTTTATAATATTACAAGGTTTTTTTGAAAACAAATTATTTATTCTAAAATTTTGTGGAATTTTTATAAAGGAATACATTTTTGAAGAAGAAATGATATTTTCCTCAAGAATTAATTTCAAGTGTTTTCTAAAAATTATTTTCCATTTAAGATGACCTTTGATAAATATGGTAATATTTATATCCCTATTATTACTATGTTTTTTAATTTGTTTATGATGGAATTTTATTTTGTAAATCCATTTGTTTTATATCAATTATCATGGAATGATGTTTAAGAGACACATTTTATTTCACGAGTTATGCTATGGTGAATGTTTTTATATTTTGGTGTAACATGTAATAATGGATTAATTATGATATGGGTGGGACCTATATCTCCATCAAATGAATTAGGTAATGATTTATATCCCATGATATAGACATGACTGGAACAACAAGTAAATCATTTTCAGTAATACAAGGCTGGAACGATGACAAAACTCGGTTCAGTAATGGTCTTTTTCCGCTATGATGGCCTTAGAAATGAGACTTTACTAATATGAAATGATTATATATGATTATGTGTGTATGATAGGAAATTTAATGTCTTATGTTATGAAAATTGTGATTATATTTCACTTTTATGATTTATCCCATGACAAGATATTATGATATTTTATATGCAGGATACGATTTTCAAATGCTAAGTTCTTATGAATATGATATAATTGATATTTCCCTTTTTTACCATTACTAAGAATTTGAGATAAGAATAAAATATTTATCATTTACCTAGGTTACTAAGAAGGTTAAAAAGTATGATATAACAAAAATGATTCTAGTTATGAAGAAATAATTGGGAGACAATGTAGAAATTTTATGAACTAGTTGTTTATGATTCCCAGTTTCCAAGGATACTAAACCTATATGGTCCTGGAATGGGTTTTTAATGTTATGAAAAAAATATTTTTCAATGTTGAAGCAAAATATATATTTAAGGTTTTTTGTATTATACAACCTCTCCCAAAAAAGTTTGTGGATGTTGTAATTGAAACTTCTTCCTTAATTTAGACATGATATTCTCAACCAACCATTGGTCTATTTCCATGAATAAAATAAAAAAAGTTATCTCTAAAATTCTCTCTATATTCCTCTTCCAGTACAATCAATGCATGAGGTTCTACTATAGGTTGACATTATATAACCATAACCTTCAGTCATCCTATTATCAAGAATCATTTTGGATTCATAACACTATAATCCCTACATAAAACACAGGACACCTTCAAAAAAATTCACACATTTATAGGAAACACAATATGTCACAACAAGTATTTTTCCCCTAACCCATCCACATGGCCAAAAATGCGGTATTATCACTAATCATATCCATATTATAACCATGTCTTTCTTAATAAGGGTATAAACATAATCATTATTTACATTTATCATTAGACACCCATTTATTCTCTAATTTCATCATTTTACAATCTTTCTAAATTTCAAAAGAAATTAAAATCGTTTATTTTTATCAAGGATATGTTCAGAAAGAGATTATATACCTTTAGAGCGGGGGGGGGGGGGGGGGGGGGTGAATCCAGAAATGAATATTCATTCCCAAACTAATTATTCCTTCCCCACTATATCTTGATATCTTTGTTATAAGGGTGTCTTTTTTTCTCTTAAGTGTTTATGAAGACCGTATTCATTCTTTCTTTATCTGGTGATGGTGCTTTAAATAAAATGTAGGAAAGAAAGTAGGAGGGCATAAATATTTTTTCTTGGTTCACTCTCACTGGGTTACATCCAAGGATTATACAATGACGATGTGTCTATATACCAAATCCACTAAATCTTCCTTCAAATTTTCCATATTTGGACTAAATCACTTCTATACCCATGATAACTACCATTACTGTGTTTATGGTCAGAAGACTACTTTCTTAAGGGTCACGCCATGTGTTTCTCTCTCTAGATCACTTCCCTTGTAGAAGATAACCATCTTCATCTTCCTTTGATCACTACTCTATAAGTGGTCCACACACACTTTATGGACTAGTAGGTCCCTTTATTATCTTTAATGAATGAATCTTCCACTGTATGTAGATGCTCAATTTATGTCCCAATTTTATCCACTGATGAATACATAATTTAAACTAGAATTTTCTAAATACCTTTCAACCTCTTTTCTGAAATATCAATACCATCACAAATCCCCTCTTTTATGAAGCAAAAATAGGCATTCGGAAAGAACCATCTTTCATAAATCTAAAATTGGCCTTTGTGAAGCTCCTTTCACGAAGATCAAATCATCATTCGCGAATCTTTTTCCTTTTTTTCAAATCTCACTTAGCCATTATGATGTACACTTCTTTTTTGAACCTCGAACTAGCCTTTGAGAAGCTCACATGTTTCTATTAGCCTATTTGGGCCTTCTTGAAATCCTTTCTTTCCCGATGATCATAATATTCATTTGGATTATAGCCTTCACAAATGAATTTGAAGACCACCTTCAGAAACTTCATTAAAGAATTAGAGACATAGAATTTTTTTTCTGTCTCTCTTTCTCTTCCTCCTTTTTTTGAAAGGCGGTATCCCCATATTTATAGGCTAAACACTTTACAAATATTCATTAGATCCAGTGCATTTTCTAGGACTGTCAAAAACCATATTTGTGGCGCACATCTGTTTCCAAATAACAACTGAAATTTCAGGTTCGTGAATCCATAAGTAATCATATATAATTCTATCAAAAACCCATAATGGAATCCATAAAAATCATAGTGCCTTCCATCAACAACTATGAATAACTCTGTCACCAATGACATAGCTTTTCACTTTCACAAAGTCCTCCGCTAGAATTATTTGTTCCTTCGTGAAACAGAAATATCAAATCCCATCTTCAAAAAATTAATGTATTTTCCATTTTTTGATCAGATCTTCTAGGAAATACACTTTTTATGATGATAAACAAACTCTAAATTTTGGACCCCAAAATTTTGGCAAACACTAGAAAATGAACCCACCTTGTATCTATTCATTTTATACCACCTAAATCTCTTCTATTCTATTTCCATGGTTCTTTGTCAATATTGATTGGAAAAAACAACTCTATAACTCAAAAAATAATCTTGAAAACCATTTCAATCAACGAGCATAACCAACCCAAAAATGATGCAATGTTACCTAGGGGTATTTTTTCCAACAAACAACTTACCCCTAACTCATTACCCTATGTTTTCTGGAAAATGATATATGCCAAAAAATTTACCTAAGTTTATAAAATTATTCCTAAAAACTCAACTCTCATGACTATCTAGTCCACGAGTCAAATCACATAAAATCTCAACATTAATAATCATATCAAACAAAAACTGCATCACCCATAGTGAAATAATGTTCAACAGTAACATCAAAGCATAATAACAACAATCCCACCATGGGTACATGGTTTCTACAACATATTGGGTTAATTACTCCCATTCACAAGATCATAAACAATGAACAACTCTTCTTAATATCTTATATAACTTCCCCAAATAATAAGAAAAAATAAAAAAGAAAATAAAATTTTTCTTCGACACAACTTTGTAATGTCTTGACCCTGGTTCCACACACTAGTGCCCTGATCTAATCAGCCACATGAACTCTGGAGATCCTCCCTGTATTATAAAAGCTTTCAACTAGCAGTGACGGTATAATATTGGTCTTGGAGAGTTGATACCTTGTTTTACAGATTATAAAACAACGAAAAATAAAAAAATAATAACTAAATATATAAATATAAAAGAAGGAAGACAATATCACAAGATAAATAAAAACTAGAGATACAATATAAATATCATACTATTGTTATATCTTGATAAAGTGCATTCCAAGATTCAAAGTGAAACTAAAATTAAGAACCCTCACAAGTCAAAAGCAAGCAGTGAACCACATCACATTCCCTCATCCGTGTTCCATCACCCAGTCAGTCACATAACACATGAAATCATTCCTTAACAACTATTGAAATCGGGAAATATATTTGAGTACAGATTTGGTAACCTCAATAGGGTGTGATTACAAATAAATTATCTACCACCAATTGAATATAAAAAAATATCCAGTCAATAAAAATTTAAGTATTTGTATAATGAAATAAACACATTTTTTAAGTAAATTGTTTTCATAGTGAAAATTATTCTTTATAAAACCAATAATCTTTTAGGTTCTTGAGGATACCCGAACATCAATACCTACTTCAGCCCATACTGGAGTCTAAACTATCCCCATGTGATATCACATTATAGAATTACATAGTTTCCATTCTCTGTTTCATATAACATATCATAATGACATTATTACCATTATAGATTACATGTTTCATATGAATTAAATTTTTATCACTCGTCGTCTAATTAATTGATTTAACAATTAATTAATCATTATCATTGTCTCATTAATTAATTAATTAATTAATTAATTAACTTAATACCATTAATTAAATCTATAATTAATTAATCGTTTCAATCTTATTAATTAAAAAATAATTAATCAATCTTCTCTATCATATTAATTAATTCAAAAATTAATTAATCTTCTCAATCATACTAATAAACATGATAATTAATTAAACATATAAATTATTTTAAAAACTGAATTATTAATTAGTCATCTCAATCCTATTAATTAACTAAACAATTTAAAAATATCATCAATTTATTACTAAATCAATAAATAGTTTAAAACATAAATCCTCTTAATTAATTTTCCAATTAATTATCCAAATTACAAAATCCCAATAATCCTATAATTAATTAATCAATTACCTATTATAGATCTCCAATTTCAATATCCTAAAAATAATTCATGAATTAATTAATAAATATCTGAAATATTAATATCTAATAATTAATTACATAATTAAATACTGAATTCTATAATCTCATTTATCCCCAATATCACATATAACTTAATTAATTAAGTCACTAAATTAACTAATTTAATCAAGAACTCAAGTTTTAAACATCAACTAGAAATTCTAGAATAACATATAGATAATTAAAATTAATACCATGGGATTTGAATTATATACCACCTACCAAAAATCGTTGATGAATGATCGTGCAATGAAAATACCCAAAATTCAATTGCCCAATAACATAGAATGAGATTTGGATCTAATACTTAAATCATGATCGAAAAAACAAATATCTCAAAAACCTATATCTAGATTCATATTCATATATCCTGATTCAACCAAAATGGATGTAAATATAACCAAAATAGAGAATAACTTCCCTTAATGAAATAGTGATTAATAGAAGAAGAATGGTGAACAAAGAAAAATAGGAATAATTTACTAGTATGGGTACAAATATTTTAACAACCCTTGAACTAACTGTGCAAATCGCCTATGTTAAAGGTTACTTGGTCTATTGGGATGTGGCATACGATAAAAGAAAACTGAGTGCCAATAATGTGCTTCCCTTTTTCTTCCCTTTTTCTAAAATTTTCACCCAAACACACCCAAGTTTGAAACCAAATGAAAAGTACTAAACACAAGAAAAAAAGCTTACATCCCAAAGAGCCCAAGACAACTCCAAAAAATCAGGATCATATAATCTCCCAATTATAAAAGGTAATCTTCAAAACTCACTCCTAATAATTTTTATGATTCCCTGTCAAAATTATTTGTCCACTAAGACCTCAAATCCACTTCTGTTTCCTAGTTTTCCTCCAAAAAATGTTCATTTTCTACCAATACATGTACTATCCCTATGACCATTCCCAAAAACACTTTATCACATCGATCCAAACATGTATCTGATTCTCCTCAAAGGAAACATCTATATCAAGTTCAACATCATCCACATCAGTCACATGAGATGGGTCGAAGTGATACCGTCAAAGTGGAAACACATGAAAAACCTTTTTCTTAGAACTATATTTCAATTGATGTGACAATTAAAACACCACCATATTAATTCTTTGTACAACAAAAAATAGTACAACAAACCTAGCCCCCCACATTCCTTTTCATTGTATCCAATGGTGACCCAACCTAGGTGAAAGCTGAAGAAAAACATGATCAACCATGTTAATATCTAGGGGTTATTAATGTTTTTCAGTAAATGAATTATTTTTTCCTTGATTAGTAGCCTTATGCATCTGAATTAACTTCACATTATTTTATATCGTCTTAATGGGATATAGTCCAAAAAACACTGTCTTCACCACCTCCATCCAACATATAGGTGATCTATATAGTGTACTATAAGAGGCCTCATATGGTTTAATCTGAATAGTATCTCGATATCTATTTTTCTAGGAAAACTACAACAATCTAGTTTCTACTCCTAAGATCCATCAAAGTCGAGAAAACATGATCACAACATAACATAAAGAACCTTTATAGGATGTTCGAACTACCCATCCATCTATGGGTGAAAAGACGAAATCAATAAATCGGGTATACCGAGATCCTTCTACAAAAGCTACTAGAATCATGATGTAAAGAGTGAATCATGGTCTGAAAAAAATATATGTGGAAGACCAAGTAGTCTTACTATCTCCCGAATATATAATTATTCTGACTATTCTACTAATAAGGTCTCTTGTCTAGGGAATAATTATTTTACCTTTTTTAAATGGACTAAAATGAATGAAGGAGTATAATTCTTCTGAGGAATCCTTAGGAGGCACACCACAATTTCCATGGTAATGTTATCCAACATAAAATATAGAATAGGATATATATGTTTCAAACATCAAGGTAATTGATCCCCTGATACCACCTACTGACAATTGTAGAATCGTGTCATGATCCCTACTATATCTGTTTTCATGACTGACCAAAAAGACTATCATCACAGGAAAAGTTACATTTTTTCACAACTAGATTTACCACCCACATTGAGGCATGAAACTCATTCATATGCTCCTATTTAATGCTCGTATGCCCAAAAACCATATTTATAACATAAACTATTTCATCCTGATTTATGCTACAATCGGAAGGTGACTCCCAACCTTTATAGTTTCCACCCAAGGAAAAACGTTCCAAGTATTCATAATTTCTCTCTTTGATCCATATCAGAAGTGTATTATCAATTGAAACTGATACCAGAGTCAACTACTCATGATTCTCCTTAACCACTACATGCATCTTAGCAAATAGAGTCATCATTTTATACTCAACACTAAACTCATGACATGGTTGAGTTTGATTTTTCTTGCTCAAAGCATTAGAAACATAGTTACACATTCAAAGCATATGTGCTAGCTCAAATCGAATGAATAAATATACTCAACCCATGATCACTACCAAAGATTCAAATCTTTATACAAAAATAAGTACCTCAAGCTCTTTGGTAATGAATACACCACAATCTTCTCTCCAAAAATATAATTCTTCCTACACATCAAATAATAAACCATAGATTCCATCATCAGTTCATGTGTAGAGAAATTATGTTCATGTGGCCACCATAGATGATACCCATAAGCCACAACGCAATATCCATTCATCAACATTTCCCCTAGTATAAACCCAGAAGCATCAAAATACACATTATACTCCTCACATGTATTAGTTTGAATCAATATTGGTGATGATTTCAACATCATATTCGACTCCTAGATGGAATTATCACATGTGTATGAAAATTCAAACATTACCCCTTTCTTGGTCAAGCCCAAAAGTGGTGCTTCCAATTAGGAAAAGTCCTAGATAAAATATTAATAATATATAGTTGATCCCAGAATGATGTAGATATCAAACACATTATTGGAATTCTCCCAATATCCCACTACCTGAACTATATCTATGTCCACAAACATACCTTATTCTAATATTATTTGACTAATGATATATACATGATAAATCCAGAAATGAAACATATATAGCATAAGTAATATTCAATGTTGTCTTAGTGTATTCTGGATGATGTAAAAATGTTGGGAATGATATCTATGAGTCTTGGAGTACACCAATATTTTAACCACAAAAACAACCACAAACAGATCAATGAATGGATGTATTATTTTGTTCATGAAGTCTATAAATACCGCTAGTGTATTCTTCAATCAAAATGACATTACGATGAACTCATAATGGTCATAACTAATTCTAAAAGTAGTCCTTCATATATCAAAATTTATAACTGTCAACTGATGATACCCTGATCTCAAGTCAATCTTATAAAAGACACAAGATCCTATTAATTAGTTAAAAATATCATTGATTCATAGATGAGGAAACCAGTTCTTCAAAGAACTCTAGTTCATCTTCTAGTAACTGACACACAACCACAAACTCCCATCAACAATCTTTGTAAAAAACAATGTTAATACCCAATAAGATGTACTAATATGGATAAACCCTTTATCCATCAACTTTTATAGTGAAGTATTTAAAACATAGAGCTCTCTCTATTCAATTATGTATGGTGTAATAGAAATTGGTTCATCTCTTAACATGATATCAGTAGTAAACTCTACATCTCTCTCAAGTGAAAACCCTGAGAAGTATTTAGGGAACACATCGTGAAACTATTACACTATATGTGAAAATAAATCCTACTTTACACCTCCATAATACAACAATAAACTAGAAACCTTGGCTATAAGTTCTCACAATTGGTGGGGAATTGTCCCATGTTGGCCTTTTTGGATATCCCACTAACCCTGATGAATGTACATGTCACCCTTAATAGATGTAAATGTAAATCTCATCTAGTAAAAATTTATGGGATTTGTATACAAATAACAAGACCATACCCATAATTAGCTTGAATCCTGATATTTTTAGGATATAGAGGTCCCCCAGAAAACAATACTCTCCAACATTGAGAGAACATACCTTGACCAAGATGTTTTCCTAAGAAAATACTCACAATAATGCATCTATCACTAAAACCCATCTCACGAACTCCACTTCAAAACCAAAAAATTTACCATGTTTTAGAGAAATAGATGAATGAGAGGCACCAATAGAAAATATGGAACTAAAAAATAGAATCAAAAAAATAGTACCACTTAATTTCGATGGTAAAACCTCACTATCCAAAAGCATAGGCTACTTCACAGAGAAATTTCCTTCCTCTCTTCTCTATGATGTTACCTAAATCCCCTAAGTAGTACCACTATACTAATATATAAAATCATTCCCAGAAGCACCACACCTATAGACTCTACTACCATAACTATTATAAATCTAACTATCAGCCTGATATGTTTTATAAGATCCACTTCCTACAAACTGATTATGTACACCTTCCACATCAGTACCCATATATCACAGGTTCTTGTAAATAATATTCTGATGTCCCATATTGTTGTAATATTTTCCCTCCACAGGTGGTCATGGACAATGTCTACAACAGTTTCCATGAATACCACAGTAGTGGAAAATAACTAGAGAAAGGTTATGTGTAGCTGAATTTTCCCCCAGCCACTCACTTTTTCACCTCTCTAGATAACATATTCACAATGATTCTTTCCATCCTCCAAATAAGTACATCTTATCACCTATTAGAAACCATATATCGTTCACATTAAGCCTCTTACAGGTTCCCCTAATCTATGAGTTTTTTATTAACCACTTTTGAAATTTTCTTCATCCTATAGATGTTCACCTTGGACATATGTTCACACTTATCTCTTTTATGAAATAATATTTCTAAGTAGCATCTTCTTCTTACAACACTAGAGCAAAGAACTGATCTTCTATAAAGATTCAAGAATAGTCTATCATGTACAAACTCATGTGAGCCAACCTCGTGAATTCATCCACTCTGTCATACCTCAATTTCTTAGGATAAAATTTCTATATGAACCTATCTAAGAAGTCCTTCCATAACATACCGTTATCTTGTCAAGTTACATCCTAAATTTCCAACCAGTTCTTCACTGATCCTCATAGAATATAAGCAGACACCTTGTTCCACTTCTCGGAAGGAGTCTCCAAGTGTTCATGTGTATTTTGGATAGACTTGATCCTGAATTAAGATCCCTTGTGTCCACCCACTCCTAAAAAATTAGTGGATTTTGTAACAGAATCTCTATCATCAAGTCATACATTCTATTCTCAACCCAAAATGGATCTCATTCCATGAATTTCATGAAGTTATAAAAGTGCTCCAGGAATATCCCCCCAAATTCCTCTCTCTGCACTATCAATGAATGAGTTTATACTATTAGTGGATCTTCTCTATCCATAACCTCTAGTCATACTAAAAATATGAATTATCAAGGGGTCATAATTCTATAATACCAACACGTACCTCAAGAATTTGTTCAAATAAATTACACATTTTAGGGGAACACAGTATGTCACCACAAGTCTTTTTCCATAAACCCCACCACATAGTCAAAACTGATGTGCTATCCCTAAAACTTACCCATAACCATTTTTTCAATACGAACCTAATAATTATGTTTTTCACAATATATCACGGAGTTACTAGAATGATGCATGTATACTGAACTATCATTCTATACAAGAACACGAATCAAATATCAGAAATCTCAACATCAATAATCATAGTAGACAAAAAGTGTGTCACCCAATGTAAAATAATATTCAATTATCACTACAACTAGTAATAAAAAAAATCCCACCATGGGTCATAGGTTCCCCCCTCTAAATGGGTTAATTAATCGCATGAACGAGATCATAACCAAGGACCAACACATCCTAGTATCATATCTACCTTCATTAAATAGTAGGATAATAGAAAAATAAAAGACTAAATTTATTTGATACCACTTTCTAACATCTCGACCCGGGTTCCGCACACTGGCGCACTGAGCCTGTCGGTCACATTACCTCATGTGTGCCTCCACATACACCAGATAATTCTGATTAGCAACGATCTAATATCAGTCTCTAGGAGAAAAAAACCTTTTTTCAGAGTTTAATACTTGAAAAATAAAACAATAACCAAATATATAATAATAAACAGAAGAGTTTCAATATTATATGATGACTAAATTGGGAAATAAAATATCAAAATCGGATAATATATATTGCATGCTAGATTGTATTCCAAGTGTGAAAACGAAAATTAGAAGTAGAGAAACTAAAAAATCCCAAGTAGGTCCCAAACCATGTCTAGTTCCCTTATCCCTGATATATCCCCATGTCAGTTATATAACATAAGGAATCTACCCTTTACTAGAATTGAAATCATGAAATCTATTTTTCCACTCATTAGGAAGTTAGAGTAGGTTGTTATTACAACTCCAAAGGACACCATCAATGGCGTCTAAAACAATAACCAATCAATAATAATGTATTTAGTTGTATAAACAAATAAAGAGATTGTATACGTAAACAATTATGACATTAAAAATTATTCTTAATTTAACCAATAAACACCTGGGTTCATAAGGATACATAAACCTCATTACCTTCTTCATCCCATATCGACGACTAAACTATAACCATGGGATATCACCTCATTGAATGTCATAGTTATCATTCTATGTCGCATGTCACTTCTCATATTCCATTTTACGAATTCTATATTACATGTATCATATGAATTATATTATTTCCATTAATCATGACATTCATTAATAAAAAATTTAATTAATGATTATCATCTCCTTAATTAATTGAATAATTAATTGAAAATCTCAATCAAATTAATTAACTCAACACACAATTAATTTTATTAATATCATTAATTAAATCAATAATTAATTAATATTCTCAATCATATTAATTAACTCAACAATTAATTAATCTTCTCAATTAATTAATTAACTTAATAATTAATTAATCTTCTCAATAATATTAATTAACTAAAAAATTTATTAATCTCATAAATTCATTACTAATTCAACAATTTTTTAACACAAAATCCCCCTTAATTAATTTCCCAATTAATTATTCAAAAACATAGAATCATAATAAACCCATAATTAATTCATCAATTAATTATTCAATATATTAAATATTAATATCCTATAAATAATTATTAAATTAATTATTTTATAACTATAATATAAATATCTTCTAATTAATTCCATTATTAATTACTCAATTATATATTCTCAATTATCTCCAATATCACATCTCACTTAATTAATTAATTCAAAAAAATAATTAATTTAATCAATTACTCAATTGATAAACATAAAATAGTAATTCTAGAGTTAAAAAACATAATTACAATTAAATATATTGGATTTAAAATATAGACCAACTACCTCCTTTCGGTGATGGATGATGGCCCAATGAAAAACTCAAAAATTGAGGGGTGTAATGACGAAGAATGAGTTTTGATCTAAAATGTAATTCAATAATATAAAATTAATATATCTTAAATCTAGATATAGATCCATAATCATATATCCATATTCAAAAAAAATAGATCTAGATATAATCAATATAATGAATAAAATCCCTTAAAGAAAGAGGAAAAAATATAAGGGGAATGAGGAACTATGTTGTATTGGAATCACTTACCAGGAGGGTTGTAGATCTTTGATCTGGGCATCAAATCATGATGAACAGAAGTCTCATAGCCTTTGAATCACTTTGAGAGGCTCTAGAATTTAGTAAAATCATAATTAGTCAAATGGGGTTGATCAGGGATTAATATAAGGGTGTGGTAATTAACAATCTTATTTCCTAGTGATTTCAAAAGTCAAGCATGGTTTATTGGGTAATGTATCATTGTTTCCCTTAACTATGTGCGAAAACTGTGTGCCTCTTTTATAAGTGTCTATAATTACATTTAACAGGGAATATGATTTGAAAAATTGTGTACCTACTATGAAATTACCCTTTGTCTAAGGTTTCATGGTTTGCTGGGCCTCGGCGCACAGTTAGGGAAAACCCTGGGCTATCTATGTACTGCCCTTTTCATCCATTTTTTTAAAATTTTTACCCAACCGCACCCCAAATTAAAACTCAAATGAAAAGTAATCAACCCAAGGAAAAATATTTACTGTAAACGAGCTCAAGGCAGCTCCATAAAATTAATGATAATACAACATATATCAGATATCCTAATTCAAGGATTATAATTATTTAAAAAATTTAATATAAAAAAATTTAATCTATCATTATTAAAATATATGTAAAAAATAAAATAAACATAACATCATCTTTTGATGTAGTATTTTTCTTTACACACGATCAATGTTATTTTTTTCCAATGCGTTTGGAGGTAATAAAGTAAAAATTTTATTATAATTATATTGATATTATAATATCATAAATATTTTATAAAAACATTAAATCAATAATCTTATCAGTCCATGAGAATTGGTAATGGAAAATGAATAACATGTGTTCTCAAGGTGGTAGTCTTCCATACAAACACTCGATAATTGTTTTTCACATTTGATTGAAGTGGCATTGGATATAGGTTATTAGATTTACCTAATAACATATCAATATATTTTAGATATATTTTTTAATTTTTTCATAATAGTTAAATATGTTTTAATGGATTATATAGACTAAAGAAAACTATAAATGATTATGATTTTTATGTCTTCTTTTGAGAGACACTTAGGTTTTTAACTAATACATTCATACGTGGGATTAATAAGAAGAATTATATAGAATCCAGGATATGGAAATGGATGTATTGAATAAATTTTTGAAGGTCTTGGTAGATCAAAAATACTTTTGAAGTCTTAAGAGGGGAGGATAGGGGGTTTCCTTCTATAATAGGGGGAGAGGACATGCACAGAATATTCGATAAGAATAATGATTGCAAATGCTTTCAAAATTATCAAAATCTCATAATGGGAAATTATTCATCTTTATAGGGTATATGGTCAAATTAGGTCTATAAAATGGGTGTTATAATTTTTTGAGGCCATTTTATACCTTATATTTTTAATTTTCTCCATATTAAAACCATTTTACACTTAACTAAGATAACTAATTTATGATTTTTTTGCATTCAATTTCAATAATAAATTTATCTAATAATATTATTTAAAATAAATTATGTTTATTAAAAACTAGGAATCTATATTATGAAATAACAATCACATAATAGAAAATATTTAAATTAAAATTAATTTCATAGCAGCGATGAAAACCCATTTTCCAAAGAGATATTTTAAAACATTAAAACTAATAAATAAATATTAGACATAGAATTAATTAAAATGACATAAATTTGATAATATATATATATAATTTAACTATTTTTACTTTCAAAACATATTTAATATAAATTTTATCTTGCACATTATTTAAATAAAAAGATAATTTTTAATAAAAATAAGTATTTTCTACTATTCGTTGAAAAAATAACATTTTCAGAAAATTTAAAAAATTATACCTTCTGGTAGTTGTGAAATATTGAATTAACAAACTATTTTTAATTTTTAAAATCCATTTTTAAATATTCAAAAAAAATTTAAAATTAGTGTGAAAATGAGTCAGAAAAGTTATTTGAAAAATATAGTTTTAAGAATAAATTAGATTAATTCTCATCTCATGTCTAGAAAAACTATAATATTAATGTAAATTTTTTTATTTAATATATAATATATATATTTCATTAAAATTATTCACTAAAAGTAATTTATTTTATTTATTTACATAATGAAATTTTGTGGTTATAAATGTTTTTTTTCAAAGAAATATTTCCTTTATTTTAAAATAATTTTTATTTTCATTAATATTTAATTGGTAGCCAATGAATTAGTTTTATATATAAGTGTTAATAATATAATTTCACAATTAAATTAGTCATATTTATATACAAAATTCCAATAATTAAGTGATAAATATCATGTTAAATTATAATATTTTAATTGTATGTGATGTTTCTTTAAAATTTAGTGTTATATTTAATGAAACCTACCTAATAAATTATTTTTAACTTGAAAAACATATTCCATAAAATATCTGGGTTCTATCATGTTAAGTTGTTTTATAATAAAAAATATGAAATTAATTTCATAAATTTTTATTAAATTCTATTTTATACCATTCTTGTATGGTGGTGAATAGAAATGAAACACATGGCATCATGGAAGTGGTACTTCACCAAACTCATGAATTTTATTTTCATAATATTTAAAAAAATATTAAAATTTATTTCTTATTGTTTATATATAAAAATTGCATTTAGTTAATATCCAACAAATATGTCATTACATATGTATTTGGAAATCAAAAATTGATATGAAAAATATGAAATTAAAAAATTATGTAATAAATAGTAACCATGTTGACCACTTTGAGAATACCTTTGTTGAACCCATGAAAATATATAAAATAATATAATATATTATGTTAATAATTGGATAAGATTAAAATAAAAATATAGGGAATGGGTGAATTGTATGGTTTTAGGAGGAAACTAAATTTTTAGGAGTTTCTTAAGGGGTGGTTAGAGGACCCTTTTATAAGTGGTTGAAAGAGAATTTTTGTAAATATTTAAATTCAATATAAAGAGTGTGAATATTAAACATATAATGTAGAACAAAATTGAAAAATAATTTAGTGGGGAAGATATAATTTTCATCCAAACCTCATCCACTAAATTATAGACATTCTATTACCATATTTCAATCCCATTACCCCAGGATTTATTACTTTTTACACGTTTACATTAACCATGGTAACTAGTATTTTCCTAAGGTAATGTAATGGTTATTCATTAAATTAATGTGGCCCCTATTAGATAAAATTATTCAATTATTAAAAAATTTAAATCATTTATTTTGATTGGATTTATAAAAGTGGTGGAAATAAATTTAAAAATAAAATATAAAATATATTATTTTTTTTAATAAATATTACTTATGTTCTAAATTATAAAATATAGGATTGATTTTTTTAAAATTATATATTCAAATATAAAATAGAAAATAAATTTTTGAAAAAAAATTCATGAATTTCCAATACATATTTATATACCAATAATGTCATAAAATCCATTTCATTTATAAAGTTTATATTTTCACTATTCACCTTAACCTAATTCATCATAGATAAATCCAATAAATTAATAATATGATTATAATTTTATGAATTACCGATAATTAAATTCATTATCTATAATTAAATTAAATAAATTTGAAAACTGAAAATATAGAAAATCCCAAACTATAGAGGAAAACTGGTAATATCAAAAAATATCAATTTTTAAATGTTAAATATTCTATATTATTATTTCATATTAGTTAATAATTAATTTATTAGAAATATATTATTGTAATAATAAATATATTTTGTTATTATCTAATCATAATAATCATGGTTTCTTGTTATAAATCAGGAATTAATGAATAATATATTTTTAAGCTTCAAATTATTTTAATAGTTGTTTTAGCTATAATAAATGGATTTAATTCATATGAAATGTAGAAATTATTTTAAGTCAGTATATATTTTAAATTTTTTTAATCCTATTAATTTAGTCAAATATAATGAAATGTTTTTAATAGTGAAATTAAATATTCATATTATTGTTAAAATACATTTTTGTTTCGTTTTAGATTACTATTCCCGGTGGAAGAAGCTATTAATGAAATTTAAATATTTAAAAGGGAATTATTTATAAAAATTTTGGGGTTTCAAATAATAACCCATTAAATAAATTGAATTTGTGTAATCTTATCAACATGATAAATGTAATTTCTATAAGGAAATCAAAATTAACCATACACCTCTTGATGAACAAGGGTTTATTTTATGACGTGTAATAAGATTAATCTATATAAAAATTATTATATAATATTTATAAAGAGAAATAAAGCATTCATAATTTAATATAGAAATAAAATAAGGGATGAAGATCTAAATCATTCAAAGGCAACTTCACAGAAACCTTGAAAATGTTTTATATGATAATTTTACATCATGGGATTTTATTTAGAACTCAATATCTAGTAGTTTTTGAAAACATAATTACATAAGACACTGCAAATTTATAAAGAAAAATCACTATCTAATAAACTAGTAGTAGTATAACATGATTTTTATTGTTCTTATATATTATGGTGATTATTTCCCTCATTCTCCATTGGATTGGGATATTGAGTCATAAAATCCTATAATCTCTTGAAATTATGGAAATATAATTTTCTATATTCTCACTTCCCCTTACACTTTTGAGTTTGATGACCTTCATCTCCAAACATATACTGTTTACCTATGACATTAAGGAAATTATGCACATGATTCTTACCACATTTCTAAAATATATGTATTTATATATTATCTACTTCATCTAATTCTCCACTATATATATAACGAAATATGATATTTCTCTTATTTGGTGTTTTTGGTACATCAATTGTGTTCACATATTTAATCATATTACATGATGATTGGTTTGGCATAATCACAAGGATATTCTTTTGAGATCTTGTTCTGATAAATTGTTCATCAATGTAATCTATTAATTTCCCTCTCACCCATGGTTCCTTCCAGTTAAAACATCATTAAAACAAAATGAGTTGGAACTAGTGATGAATGATTAACAATATGGGGTGATTTTAATTATTATTAACATATATGGGATTCAACCTTAAAACATGATATCCTTAAAGTTACAAGAGACTTTAATAACTGTTGTTAAAATAATATCATTCTTATTCTAATATGTATTAATTTAAGTAAGGTTTTATTATACTTATCATCCTAATATAAAATAAAGAGAACCCAGATTTCCTTGAAATTTATTAACATATTCTAATAATAAAAATAAAAAATGTATATTATCTTAAAATCTGACCACTACATTATCCAAAAATGAACATATCAATTAATATTTACCATGATATATGAATGTCTAAAATTAAATATATGCTATCAATGTTAAATTTTAGATTAATTTATCTCACATAGGATTATTGTAATCCAAACAAAAGGTTTATAAAGATAATGTTAATTGAAAAAAGAATATCCCTTGGGTGCGTCAGATAAATTTTGAAGTTAGGCCTCCCTTCCATTCACTAGGTAATAATTGAGCTAATATATAATATACCCTTTTCGGGGTTAATAATCATAGGCACATATATCTATTAGCATTCATCCTCTATTAGTGTCCCCATTGAGTTGTAATTTATATAATAATCATTGAATCAATACATTATCTAAATGTTAGATTATTATACTACAATAAGAATTATCTCCAAAAATAATTTGTTGATTATTTCATAATAACAAACTAATATATTATCTAAATGTTTTATTTATATATTTGATATTACAATCAACCATATCTTATAACCCCTTAAGTTATCCCAAAAAATATCCATATCTCCAAAGATTCCCAAAACCTACTTTGAAACCAACTATAAATTCTCTAACAAAACTACCATTTACTTTCAGGACATAAAACCAATTTTACATTACATAAATTTCCAATTCATTTTTTTAAATTATTTATAAAATTAAAAAAAACTTAAACTATAAAAACTCATTTGTTTCTCAACTAATAGATAATTTTCATTATATATGAAACTACATAATCAAAAATTATTCTTAAAAATTACCCATAAATACGTCCACTTGTGTTATAATTATAAACATATGATGTGTTCTAATTTTTTCAGGACATGGGGGAATGAAAACATAAGAATGTGGGGAGCACAAACAGATTGTAAGGGAAACATAAAACTAAATGTGTAAAGAAAAAATAAGCGTGGTATACATAATATAATAATAATAAATTACCAGAATAATAAAATAATTAACAGATACTATGATAATTTATATATGTGATAATAAATTAAATATCTATATCATTAATGCTAATCTCATTCATATAAAATACAAATTTTCTGAAATCCAAAACATGTAGTTCAATCCCGGTGCAAAGAAACATTCATTATATAGGAAGATGTATAAACCAAACAACAAAATAATTTGTGTAATGATACCTATCAATATATTTATGGCCTATATAATTGTAATCTCTACCCATTACTTTATCAATTTCAATGTCTTCACCATAAGATCCAAACACACATTTCTTTCCATTATTTATGGAACTCCGTAATGAATAAAAACTTATCAATTTTTATAAAGAAGATTACTGAATATTAATGAAATATAAACATTAATTAGAATTAAATATTCATCACGAATTCGAATAATTTTTATAATGTTAATAACTTTGATAAAAAGATCGTAACTAATTTTGATAAAAAAATTATATTTTAAACCAAAAAATTAAACGTTCCAATAAAAATTCATTTTAGAATAATAATCTATGGTATGAAAAAACATTTACCAATGTCAATAAATATTATAATATGATGAGAATCTATATAAATAAATATGGTGGATGGATTTAATAGAACAATACCCCAGTGTATCAATGGAAAAAAGGATGTATACATAGAAAGAAAACATCGTTGCAAAAAATGAATGAACGGTATCACCCAAGAAGGGATAAGTAATTAAAATGATTAGTACTATGAGTTCAATTAACTTAAATATAAATATATATTAGTGTTTAAAAATTTAATCATAAACACTATTCAGGTAAATACGTTTTAAAATGAAAAAGGATATGCATGTGAAAACATAAAATCTATTTTAGGAAAATATTTTTCAAATTGATGTAAAAGAAGATGTTACATATGACATCCCAGATATCTTTTTAAACATTTAAACCTGATATATTAAATAAATTTTCACTTAACATAATATTTTAGATCTATATGTCTAGAGTCTTGGGAAATTAGGAACATTATAAAACTACTTAAAACATGAAATACAACATATTTATTGGAAACTTCTTTTATGTGACCACAACATTCCTTTATACATAACATTACATGGGATAACCCGAGGATGTACTAAAGAAAGGGGTGAGATATAAATCCTAGTAATGGAATAAAAATAGAATAACATGAGGATAATAACACATGTTATATAAGGCATATCAATGAGTCGTGAAGAAACATAATTATAAAGGCATGATATAACATGATAATCCTAACACAAAAATATGGCAACAACTTAAAACAATACATAAAAAAAGGAATCAGGTAAACCTATTTACCAACATGGTCTCAAAAATTCCCAAAAATTAATTACATAAACACATTTTCTAACATGAAGTATCATAATACTAAACCTTACCCAATGAATTGGTGCACTATGAGGGATCACCCTTCACTAACATTTCGACCTCATGCTTAAGAATGCCCCATATATAATATAACATGTATTAATTGAGAACCATAATTTAATACACAATGAAGGAATGAAGAATAAATACATATAATTCCACATTCAACATTTATATGTTCATAAATGTGAATACCTTTGATATAGGAATCTGTATGGTATTTAGTACACAATGATTTTGGCATGGAAAACCACAGTGAAATTTAGGCAGTATAATAACGTCATATGGGAATTATTAAAATGATTTGATGAGAGGGAAAGGGGTATGTCATTATTTATACCTGAAATTTAAATTAATGGGATCATGGAATATAATGTCCCAAAATATGAAATGGAATTTAAGATTCATAATATCAAAGAAGTGCTTCCATGGGAATGTGGAGAGAGATATCCCATACGGGATTTCGGCAAGATAATGGGTGTATATAAAGGATCATGAATTGATTAATTAGAGTGTAAGGAAGCTATAATTTTCTATAAATAAAATTTATTGTAATGGAATAATGTATCAACATATCCCAATATATTAAAATTGATATTAAAAGGCATATCACAAAAGGAGTACTTGATAAAAGAGAATAATGAAAGATATATTACTTGGATGTGTGACTCCAAAGGCTTGGGATGGGCTTATTGGGTTCCTGGGGGAGACATTTGATGAGTATAAGGAGAAAGGATAGAGTTTGGTAGATCTTAAAATAATTTTAGTTAAGATAAATGGGATCCTGTGTTGGTTTATATAGGAAAAGAGGGGGATTTCATTATTATTTTGGTTTTGAACACTAAACAATAAAATATTCAAAACCACAAACCATCCCGTGGTATTTTACCATGATTTATGAAAATGTAGAGTGATATAAATTATATTTTATTGATAATAGAAGAAGATATTAAAATATTTTCTCACGTATGTGGAGGTGAGTCATACTTTTATAGAAATGATTTTAAATTCATAAATTAAATTATATGTTTTGGAGAATTCAATTAGGATTTGTAAAATAAAAATAATAAAAATAATTAGGTTAAATAAAAAACATAAATTTGTACAAATAATAATTTTATAGTATTCATTAAATCACTATTGGGACCTTATGATTTCATAAAAACACAATATATTTATATGATATTTCATTTTCACCTAAAAATTTGACTCTCTCAGAAAATTATGAACAATTAACCGTGGGATAATTTCAAAATTATAATTCCAAAAATAATAATAAATTTATCTAAATAATTTTTTATATATGTGAATTTTTACTTGTAAAATAAAAACAAACATTTATCTAAATTTGACAGGTTTGGACAAAAATAGTTTTCAAACCTTAATAAAAATTAAAATTGAATTCATTAAAATTATATGATCATTTATAATTAAAAAAATTTATTTAAAAATAAAATGTATTCGAATATTATTGAATGAAGAAATCCAATAATTCTTCAAAATAAATTTATTTTTTGAATTTCTATATTGACCAAAACTACAATTTGTGCTTTAAAATCATATAAAAAGTAAGAATAATCGTATGAAAATATAATAATTATTCAATAAAAAAATTATTTATATAATCATCAAGATATTTTCTTATTACATATCCCTTTATTATACCACCATACACACTAAGAATAAGATATGTGATGTTGGGGATTTCATGGGGCCATTCGATGAATATGGTTTGAGCCATGATCTTGATGTGCTTGAAATTCTCTGATAAACAGTTTTGATGTTGCTTATGTTTATGGGCCTAATCTTGGGATTGGTCTAGTGAAAATACTAGAAATGATATGTCCCTCATAATCTTGGAAAAATTGGTTTTATAGGGTTTAATTCTACAAGTTGAGGTCACCACTTCTTTTTTCTATGTCAAAATTATTTGTTAAAACCATATATTTATAAAAGTCATGTGATAACTCTTCAATGTATATATTATCAATAGTAATTCTACTAAATGGTCATTTATTTTAATTGGATGAATATGTTTTCATTTGTGTTCTATATCCATAATACATTTAATTAAATCCAAATAAAAGGAATAGTATTCCTAAATGATCGGATCGTTACAACCTTCACCCCTAAGGAAATTATTCCCTCAAAATTTCTTTTTCCCACACTAAACAATAGGGGGTAACTCTAATACATCACCTACTCTAGTTCCCATGTTTCTTATTAAAACTTTTTGTTTCCCCAAAACACCTTGACGAGGGGAATTGTCTTATTTCGTAGAACATTTCCTCTATGATCTATCATCTTCACATGATAGTCCTCATAGGAATGACCATTATCCAATAGTACCACCTCTGGTGTGAGCACATGTGATGGATCATGGATGTACTTTGTTAAGAGGGATAAATGGAAACATCATACAATTTATATATGATTGGTGGGAGTGCTAGCCGATAGGCCACTTCTCTGATGTGATCAAGTATCTCAAAAGGGCTGATGTATCTTTGACTACGACTTACCTTCTTCCCAAATATCATGACTCTCTTACATAGATATGTGTTGAGGAATACCATGTCTCCAATATTGAACTCTAGGTTACATTGATGATTGTAAACATACATATTTTATTTAATACGAACAACTTTGATATGCCATTGTTTGGTTTTAACCATCTACACCATTACATTGACCAGTTTCAGACCTAGAATTTCTTGTTCCCTAACTTCATCCCAACATGAAAGTGTTCTTCACCTCTTACCATAAAGGGAATCATAGGGAGACAGTTGGATGCTCAAATGTAAACTACTGTTGTAAGATAATTCCAACAATGAAAGATGTTGTTTCCATCCACTTTTGAAGTTAATTGAGAAATTTCATAACATGTACATAAGTTTTTGGATAGTCCACTCAGATTGGAAATCAATTTGAGAATGATAATCCATACTAAAATTTAGGTCAGTGTTTAGAGCATGCTATAGACTTTTCATAAATATAGAGGTGAATCTTAGGTCTCAATCAAATATAATTAATAGTGTTACTCCTTATATTATTAACACTTATTTGATGTATATTTGTGCCAGTTGATTGAGTGAGAAATACTATATAATTGTAATGAAGTGTTCTATATTTTTAAGATGAACCACAATAACCCATATTTCATTGTTTCCTTTTGATGTCTTAAGATGTCTAGTGAAAATTTCCATGGCAATTTTTCCCATTTCCACATTGGTACGAGTAATGGTTGCATCATCCCCTTAGTCTTCTGCCTCTTGGCCTTCACTTGGTGACATAGTAGACACTTTGATTTATATTTAGTGATCTACTTATTCATGTTGTCCCACCAATCACAACTGTGAAATAAGACTTTACCAAATTTTTCAAACCATTGGTAAAGGCCTAAAAACTATTTGGATATTCTATCCCAAGGGTTTTATGAATCATTAGGGTATGAGGCATGGGGATAACCCTATGCTAACCATTCATCTTAAACCACTGGAATAAGTTTCCTGGATTTTCAAAATACTAATGTATTAGTACAAACCATTGGAATTTTTCACTAATGATTTTTTAGATCCATTGAAATAGAACATGTTTTTACATTTCCCAATGGTTATCTTACCATTGGTATACACCTATGTAAATAGTTCTATTTGAACTGTTGGGATAAACTATTAGTTTTCAAATTTTCCAACGGTTATCAACCCGTTGGTATAAACCTATTTCAAAGGATTAGTTTGAACCATTGGAATATGGTCTAGTATTCACCATATTTCCCAATGGTTTTCAAACCATTGGAAAATACCCCTTTCTCACTGAAACATTAACTATAATCTTTCCCACTTCACACAAAACACATAACCTGCATGAAACATGAATTAGCATACCCAATACAGATAAAAACTCCAACAAACAATAGAGAGAATTCACCAACCAAATAATAATCATGTTATTTTTTACATTTTTCAACAAATAGAGCCTAAGTAATTATATTGACATGGTGAATATAATAGTAGTTTAATGGTAACCACAAAAAAGATAAAATGGATAATTTAACATTTGTTTTCCTCTTCCTCTTGATGTAATATCATAGTTATTTAATGGCAACCACAATAAAGATAACCTAAAAATACTTATATTCATCTTCATAATTTTTTAGGTATTTTAAATAGAGTTTTTTATGAGAAGATATGTCTTTTTTTAGGAGACACCATTTATAATTGATTTGTGTACCATTGTGAGATCAATCCATGATTTTTATGTATGTTGAAGTTATGGGTTGGTATTGTACCACACGTGAGCGTAAAATATATGTAACTATATGAGTTCATAACCCATACTTAGGATATTGGGAATCATTATAAATAACAATAATGGATAATTGGAAATAGTTAATTGAATTCGGGTTATTATATGTTTGTATAGTGCTCAGTGTCATACTTGACAATTTGGTATGAACAGATTGTCACACTTAGTCATTTCATTCAAGGATGGACTACTTGGGATAAATAAGGCTTAAAGAATAACTTAATTGAGAAAATAAGGATAATTATATGGTGGGATCCATAGATATGGTCAGATTTTAATGAACCTCTTGTGGGAAGGGTCATGGTACACTATAAGACTAACCATTGAACGACCACGGTGACTCTAGAAGATCAATGTGTAAAAGACCTGAGATTTTCTATTATCATGATGAATTACTATTATTTTATTTAGATTTAGCAATGGATGGATACTAGATATTTTTTTTATACTTAGGATGAAATTTTTTCATACTAAGAGTGATTAATATCATTGTTGAATTAGCACAAGGTTCAAAGCCTTGTGAATGGTGTAACTGTTTGGTGGACCAACCCGAGAAATTTCATTGATGTAAGCTACGAATTTGGTAGCGATGTTCGATCAATTTAATAATACCTTTGATGATGAAATTTTCATTATTTGTAAATTCATTTAGTGTTTATTTTTGGGGCTAGTCACGTTTTTAAAAAATATGGATAGAGAAGTCATTGCTTGAATGTTGTACTATACCCATAGTTAGAAAGAATTTCCATGGGGGGGGGGGGGGGGTAAACCATTGGTATGCAATAAACCAATAGTTTTAAAAATATTTTGGTAGTGTAGCATCAATATAAACATATACAAATGGGTTATAAATAACCATTTTTATAGGGTAAAAAAATTATAGTTTCCCAATGGTGTCTTTGAACTGTTGGGATAGATAATTACCAACAGATTGAAACCATTGGTTTAGAAAGGAAAAAATGTAATACCAATGGTTTTTGAACAATTAGAATTTAGTTTTTTCATTGGTTATACATAACCGTTGGAAAACACATTCTCATTCAGCACTATACCAATGGTATTAAACCATTGGTATAGTATTCAGCGAGATTTGGAACTCCACAACAGCTCTCCACAACAGCTCCAACATTTCAGCTCCAACATTTCAGCTCCAACATTGCACACATAAACCTACACATAGAAGCCAACATACAGAAGCCTCAAATATTTAATACACTAACCTCTAACATTTCATACATTTCACAAACCACAATCATATTAAAATACTCTACAATAACATAAACAAACATCTCTAAAAACTATACAATACTATATAAAAAATATTGAAAACTAATAACAACATCAGATTTTGTATTCCATTTGAGGGGGTTCTAGGATGTGTGGTAACCCAGAAAAAAAAATCTATATTCATAGGGGTTTGGTAAATTTTGATGAAATTATTGTGGGTGTCGTGACCTGAAAAATTAGACAAGAATAATGGGAGTGTCATGGATTGAGAAGCACGTGTGAGATGGATCTTATTACATGTTGTAGCTGTTGTTAGTAAAATCCAGAAACAAGTGGTAAATTTTGATTGTACTATATCTTAGATATTATAGGGATGAATAGACCCAATCTATGAGTTTGGAAATTAATGGACCATGGTTCATGGAGGATGGGAGTTTGGTCCAATGATGCAAATGTAGAAACACTCTCATGGTGGGGAGTGATGTATTAGAAATGGGCATGTGGCCCTTATTATGGGAGGTCTATGAGAGTGTGGAGACAACTATGGGATGGAATGATAACATAATGATATTGGTGAATAAGTGGACCCAAATACATTTGAATTCTATGGTTAATTCTATGTATAAATTGACATGTGATATTGGGTGGAGTTGGAGCATGGGTGTTGGTTTCAGGATGTTTTATGATGATCTAATAGAGGAGATGCCATGTGGAATTAGGTAAATAAATTGGTGTGGGTACTTAAATTACCATGGGTTTTCTTTAGTCATAATTTCATTATGATTGGTTATTTAAGTATTGAGTAAATAGTAAAAGCCAATCGTTTTCAAGAAGGGTTTTTTTGATGTATATCTAACTGGTGTTTTTGGGTGAGAGAGGTTGTAATGATCCAAAAACTACATCTGGTGAATATATTTTCATAGAAATGGTGTTTTTTTGATATTTGGATAGGGATTTTCTAGGAATAGATAAAGTGTTTAGGTTTTTCCTAGATGGTGAAGTCATGCCCATTTTAGCATGAAAATGAAAAGATAGTGTTGATACTTGTGTAAGGATACCATTCGGTCACATGTCTAGGTGAGTGGAATTGAGAACCACACTGAGTGGGTTGGTGGACCACTAGAATCATGTCATGGAAGTAAATACTTATTGTTGAGGAACCATGTCTTGGAATTAACCCTATTAATAATGTTCAATTGTGGGGAGAACCACAAATTCAATTAATAATTTGGGATGGTGATCATGTTAGGAAGAATGGTCACTCACCATTGCTTAGATAAGGGGTGTCAATTAAAAATATTTATCAAGCTATCATAAAGAAATATTCATGAATGGAAGAATATAATAATGTTAATGGAATTAAGGACCATCTGAGAATGATAAACTCCACTGATTAGTCCTTATTGTCACTAGAAATTGGGATGTATTTCAGGATTTCCAATCAATTTGATGAGAAAAAACATCTCCCACAACCCACACTAACCCATTACACCCCCACCCCACTGCACACCCCTCATCCCCAGACAGCCCCCACCCCCTTCACACCCCCACCCCTTTGGACAGCCCCCAACCACCATGCACACAACCCCAGACATCCCCCCCGGACATTCCCCCCTTATGAACCCCCACCCCCTAGATAGCACCCCCACCCCCTGTGCAGACCTTCCAACACTATGGAAATCCCCACACCCCATAGTCCACCCCATGTAGACTTCCCACCCAACTGGATAGCCCCAACCCCATGCAGACCCCCCCCCCCCTCGGACATCCCCCCATGGATATCCTCCCACGCACTTCTGACCCCCACCCTTGGATATCCCCCTACCCCCCCCCTCTATCCACACCCCCTGGACAGCGCCCCCTACTGGACAACCCCCACCCCACTGGATATACCTCCCCTCCACACCCCACCCCTTGGACAACCTCCCCATCCTTGTAAACCCCACCCTCTTAACACACCCACCCCCTGGACAACCCCCACCTCCACCAAGATAGCCCCCACCTCCCCCTAGATATCCACATACAGACCCCCACCCCCTAGATAGCCCCCCCTACCCAACAATACCACCCACACCCCACTAGATAGACCCCCACCCCCTCTATAGCCCACCCCTGGATATCCCCTACCCCATGGACATTCCCCCACCACCTGCACACACCAACCCCACCTGTACAACCGAAACCCCCTCTCCCTAGACATCATACCCCCTCCCAACCTGCACTCCCACTTCCCCACCTAGACAACCCACACCCCCTCCCCACCTTCACCAGCCCCGGATAGCCCCCCCACCTGTAGACCTCAACCCCCTGGAAAACCCCCACCCCCTACAAGAACCCCACCTCCAGCTGGACATCCTCCCTGGAGACCCCCACCCCATGCACACCCCCACGCCCAGGACAACCCCGCGCCTACTGGACATCCCCCACCCCATTTGACAAACCCCCCTTCACACCCCATCCCCCTAGAAAGGCCCCCATCCCCTGCACACCCCATCCCCACCTGAACAGCCCACCCCCCTCTCCAGGGACAACATACCCCCCCTCCCAACATGCACCCCCCTTCCCATCAACATAAATCACACCACCCACCATAAAAAATTAAACCAAATCAGCTGATTTTTTTGACTCTGTTAAAAATAAAATAAAATCAAATTCTATCACACACCATTAAATACATTTTAAAAGGTCTCAATGGTATTTAATAAATTCTTACAGACAATGATATTAAATTAAAAACATGAAAACATTATTTTCAAAAGATAAACCCTATCTTATAATCTCAAAAAATATTTAAATAAGTCTCTATTTGCATGATTGAACCCTATACATGTGAACCATGTGGTTACTCGTAACTATGTGGGTAAACCAAGAAACACCCAAGAAACTCAAAAACTATAATATTCCTATCCCAATATCACTATCTATTGGAATAACCAAACATATGATAAAATAAAACAAAATATTCACAAAAATGATGTTAACCAAATGAGAGACAAGAATAAATGGAGTGACATGAATCAACATAGTAGAGAAATTGACTGAAAAAAGTAAAAATAAATTGAAGAAAAAGGTGTAATAGATATTCATTCATAGAATATAATCCAACATCAAATCTCAATATTATCATTCACAACAAATCATCAAACATCAAATATCAGTAATATCATTCAAAAATGTAATTGATCAATCTATCCCGAATCACGATCACTATCGTCACCATCATCACCAGCCTCATCCTCATCCACATATTTTTCCCCATCATCTTCTCTACCTACATCCCCACCCTCATCCTCATCCCCACCCTAGGCCTCCTCCTCTCCCACCTCCTCGCACTGCTCCTCACCCTCCTCCTCACCCTTGTCCTCAACACCATCCTCGCCCTTGACCTCTTCCTCGCCATCTCTACCACCATACCCAGGAACCAAATCATCTTGACCACCATAATAAATACCACATTGTGCACTATATAATGAATTAATCGATGGAATATATGCATCACAAGACACACTAGATGCTGGTGGAACTGATGGACATAAAACATTCATAAATTTCATGAATTCAACATTTTTTTCTTTTAGTTCATTATTTCACTTGTGTGGCCCTTTTTAAACCTATTGTTCCTAAGACTTAACCTTTTCCAAATTGGTGTAGGTACAATTGGTATATAAATAGGGCCAATACCTCATCAATATTATACCCTTCCCAGGTTGGTATTGTACTCTTTTCAAGTGTTCATCTCCCAACACATGATGTAAATGATTATTTGGCCCAAAATTGTCATGTTATTGGGAATCAAGAGCCTCCAAATAAGTCTATTACAATTTTAAATAGACTATTATGTAAATATATAGATATAAAAATTTGAAATCATTAAATTGAATCTTACAGTATACTATTGTGTCACTTCGTTAAAAGCGCTTTTATAATTCTTTTTATACTCTAGAAAAATAGTTTATCCCAAGGAAACTATCCTTCAATATTCCATTTTTCCCCAGCAATGACATTGAATTTCAGAAACCATAATGGAAAATATGTTACAAATAATGTATTTCATAACTAAATATATATAGAACCTGTATAAATTGAATAAATTATGGAGGAATCAATAGAAAGTGCAATTACTAAAAATATTATAAACGGTTGTACCAACTTCCTCTCATGATTTGACATCATAGTATGCCCCTTGTTGTGAAGATATTATTAGCATCAATGTTTTGTTTTTTATGGATAATTCCCAAATAAACTTTTATAATACAAAAAAGAGTATTAATTAAAATATAGAAAATTTTCATTTAGAAAGATCAAATGTGATTAATACCTTAAAAATGGTAGTCATCCAATATTTAATGTTTTTCTGATACTGTTCTATTCGGAAGTCATCAATGTTAGGTACAACCTCTAACTCTGTGTCAACTCTAACATGCTATCCAATTTACAGCTCATGTTTGTAGCCTCTCCAAATTTATCCTGATTCATGTATACATGTTGACTATGCACCTTCACAATGGGGTAAATTAAACCCAAGATGAAAAAAATATTAATTTATATAAATTAAAAAATAATATATTAACGTAAATCCAACAAAATTTTTTACCTATAACTTTTCCCAAGTATTATCCTTGACTTTTTTGGAAACTGCCTTCATGAGGGTGGGATGACAGGAATGATGTCAGAGTATTTGGAAATCATCGACAAAAATCTCTAACATTTCTTCCCTGTTTTTTCTACCATTTGATTGTCTTTATTGTATTTCACCATCAACTTTGTATGGTGGTACCAAACCTCAAACATAGGTGTACTCCCCCGCCCACACCTCTTGTCTATATATGTATCTATTATGAATGAAAAAAAATTACATCAATACATTTTATAATGAAAAGAATTTATGATATAAAAATTTCTTAGGGTTCTATAAATATATCTGTTGAATTCTGATCAGTGGATGCCATTGGGTCCTCATTAACTCAATGAACAACCTATACTGGTGGAGTGGGTCCTAGTGTATGCTCCACAAGAATAGAATGTGTAAGAATAGGAGTCAATGAATATAGAATATTTAAGATCAGAGAGAAGTAAGTAGAAGTAAATAAATAAGGCCTTGATGGCTGGAGAAATGCTTGATATGGATGGGGGTGGGTATCATCATCAAATGTGTTAAATATTGGTGAATAGGCATAGATGAAAAGAGTGGTGAAAACAATGGAGGCCTAAATATCCTTTTTCTCCTTAATAAAACACCCAGATCAGAATGTGGGATAGAAGGTACATTAGTGGGAGGGGCATGGTCTAATCGGGTATGCCGACTAGATCGTCTAGCTCCCGTACCACCCTCACCCGTACCATCAGCCTGAGAAATTTGACCACTACGAGGATCATCATCAAATATCTTTCTCCTGAGTGGTGAATCCTATAAAAAATTTTAAAACAAAATTAATACAGGACATTATATGTTATTAAAATACATATATTTGAAATAAAATTCTCACAACAGGAACTAGTGGAGGAACACCCATCTCATCCATGCGACGATTGTTGTGTTTCAACTTTTTTCATCATATCTATTAAATTAGTTTCATTTTTAGCATTTGAAAAAATATATGTAAGTAATTTGAAAATTATAACTAATTTTGAAAACAAAATAAATAAGAGATGGTATAGGGGGATTTTTGGGTTCTAGGGTCAAGCAACCATGGTCCATAAAACATTGAAATGATCACCAAGTTAGAAATGTTGTTTTCAAAGAGTTGGAAACAGTTAAATTCCAAATTACAAAATATAATTCAAATAAAACTACAACCAATATTGAAAATTCACATTATGGTCAATTCAGATACAATATATTTATAATCAATATTAAATCAACTTGAATAGTACCCGTCTTAACAACCAAAGTCGAGATAAAAGAAAAGAATTTAGAATATGGATGGATTATTCTATATATTTCCCACCAAAAAATCAGGTTATCAGTTAACTCTAAAAAATTTTGTATTCGAGTAATCAAAAGTAATAAATGGAACTGTTCCAATGGTAGAAGGGACGGTGTCATTTCCATCATCACCATCTTCAAAAATATGTTATGGAATTAATTCAATAATGACACCAAATTCAGGACGAAGATTATCATTGAAATAAAGAAAATGTTTCTCTATTGATTCCAATACTTATGGTGTAACACACCTTGATTTCATAGTACGCCATCTCTTCAAATTAATTCAATAACTTGCACTACACACATCACTGAGTTCGAGCGCACCACGACGTACCAAAATAGCTGTTCAAAAAGCGGTTATGAATAGTATTAACTGAATTTTTAATTTTATAAATTCCATATAATTTTAGAATCCACATTATGTGTTTCTTATACATAATATAAGAACAAATTCGTTTTTTTCATATAAAAGAAGAAATTTTAAAAAAATGATTTTTCATCACCTTTTAATGGAGAACCCTTATAAAAATCAGTATTTAATAGTTTTATATACTAGATTTAATGAAATAAAAATATTTGTTATAAGAGGAACATAAAAATTTTGTTTGGATAAATTTTTGGTACTTTTCTGATAACTTTTTTATTTTTATGAATAGTGAAAAATACAAAATTTTAATTGAAAATGAATTTTTTAATCGAAATAATTTATAGTGTTAAATTATTAATTTGAATGGTTCTGAAGTATAATAAGATTATATTTTTATCATTTAATACAATTTAAGTCATTATAATTAATTTCACATTTAAATTTAACATAAACACGTGTCAATCTTTTGATAGTTTTTACTTTTTAAAAACATGCTTTTCAGTTTTGACAACAAGAATTAATTTTAAATTATTTAATATGACTTTTATGTTTTTAATTTTAAAAAATAGATTTTTTTTTAGTTGTTAATATAAAAATTATCTTAGGGTGATTTTTAGTATTTTTCTGAAAACATTAAATTTTTTATGAATAGTGAAAAACACTCCGTTATTATTTAAAACCAACTTTTTTTAAAATATTTATTTATCTTATTTAAATTAATTTTATGTCAAAATAGATATATAATATCTATATAAGTTCAATTTAATTTATTATTGTCATTTTATAATAAAATTGGATGTATAAAATTTTATTGAACTTTTAAATGTCTTTTACCCACCTTTTAGGAACATGTACAAATTTACCAAAAACATAATTTTACCACTTTTATAAAGTGTATTTCAAAAATCCCAGAGACATGGTTGAAATAAGTAAGTAAAATGTGGTTCAATAAGAATTTGTTTTTGGTGAATAGTAACTTTTGACTTTTATTTACCACGATTAAAAGTAAATAGGGTAATTAAAGGCAAAAATGATACTATAATTACCATAAAACGTGTTCTAATTCTATTGGATAAGTGTTTTTTGACCAAAACCAATCTTAGTAATAAAATATTATCCTTTTGTTCCTCATGGTTTGATTACGACATTAATTATTATTTTATTTAATGAAGAGTTAAAAGTGTTAAAATCAATGATTAATAACTAAAACATTTTTAATTAAGGGATATACAGAAGATAAATTCAACTATAAATATTAATTATAAATCTAAAAATATTTCATACATTATGGTATTTTATTTATAAATTTTACATATTAAATAATTAAATTTATTAATGACACAATCAAGATACAATAATTAACTTATTAATGAATGAATCTAATAAATAGTATAATTAATATTAAAATAAATTTAATTTTAATGTTTTGATGACATCCACGAATTTTTTAGCTGAATATGACATTTTATGGTTGATTTTATGCATTTTTATCTAATTAATAATTTTTTTATGACTTTCACAAAAACTAAAATCTAAATAGTGTGAAAATTGACATATATGTGTTTTAAAAAAAATAATATATTATTAAAAGATATAATATTCCTAAAAATATAATATTCGGCCATAAGTCCAATAAAATGATATATATTTAATTAATTACCCACTTGCGGTTCTATTGTCATATTATAGTATGTTTATTAACAATATAACATAAAAAAACATGGAGACATGGAAAATGTTTAACTATTTAACCAGGAGTTAAATCTAAAAGATAAAGTTAATATAGTGACCTAAACTTGTCTAAAACCTATTGGTTGAGATGTTTTCGACCCATAACCACCCTATCCTTGAAATTAATCCATTTTGAGCTATTAGACACTGAAAATTATAATATAATAAAATAATATTTTACGCTTTTCCAAAAGTACCCCTCGCCTCTCTTATTAAAGGGAACTTCCCATTCTCTCATATTCACACCTGCAATGCTATTTGGCTCTGCCAAAACCTACCCAAATCTCCTCCCAAATTCTCTCACTTAATCCTAGAGGCCTTACCATAAATATAAATCCACCAAAAGGATCCCTTTTGTTCAAATCAAAAGGAAACTCCCATAGAAGAGGTGATTATTTCATCACCTCTTTCAAAGTTCTTTTCTTCTTCAAATTTTATTTTTTTATTTCCATTAGAAAATAATAATTCCATAACCTTATTCATACTGTTATGTTATTATCAATATTTTACAACCATATTCATTATTCTATCCATCCTATGAATGGTAATGTCACCATGCATGCGTATATACGGCCTACCGTCTCCATGCCGTGGTGTAATTTCTTATTCAACACTATATCATTTTGATGGATATTATGATGAGTATTATGTATATAAATAATGAAAATAAAATGATAAATTTTATTTATAATTAATATACCATCCAATTCCACATCTTTTTATCATTAATGAAATGATATCATTGCTCGTGCCTACATACAGCTTACCGTCTCCACGACATGATGAGATTCATTTCCACGTTCACTAATCAATGATGATTATAAAAATATGTATTATTAAAATGTATTAGATATATGAAATAATAATTCTACTGGATATATATATATATAAATGTACTTAATAACATTTATCTTATTCACTTACTCCCGTTCAATACGATATGAAAATAGAAACAACGTTTATGAGTACATGCTGCCTTCCATCTCCATAAATGGTGTTTTTAATTTCATATATCTAACTATAATAAATATATATATTCTAATTACATATTATATATAAATTATGTATTCTATTCAGTAAGTATTTAAATCCCGATCTAAATGATAAGATCAAGAAAAACAATTTAAAACACATACTATGAAGAAAGCAATTATTACCTAAAATATTAATTTGACATGGAAATAATTATTAAATGGGTAGTATAAAGTCATTAATTAATTATTTGTGATATAATAAATATGAACATGGTTCTGGTATAATTTAATAACATACTATATTCATTATACAATAGGTTAAACGTACCCTCGACCAATGGAAAGTGCAAGGTAAGGGTTAATTTCTCAATCCCATTATTATCTGAGATTGTTTATGTGTAAGTATTTTATGGGAAATATTTATTATCCACATGAATTTTTCATAAAATAAATTTCAAAATGATTATTTTATGGTACTCTTTAACTAAAACATAATTTTAAATGTTTTTAATATGTATTCTTCTGAATATTTCTCATTAATGTTTATGTTTTCAAAATATTTTTAAAGATTTATTTATATGGACATGAATGTTTTAAAATATTAATTCCTTTAAAAAGTTTGAAATTGGTATGGGAAACTTTGATTCAAAAATATATTTAAAATGTCTTCATATATAAATTATTAGACTTTTAAATGATTTCATTAAAAAAAGATATTTCTCTCTAAGGGTTTTATTGATTATTTTCAACTATGTCAAAATCATTTTTGGATATTATTCTTGATTGAGATTGATTTATTTTATATAAAATCTTCAATATTGTATTGAATGAGTTGTTATATATTTTACTATGAATGTGCTATTTTTATACAATTCATTATTTATGGATGAAGTATTGACATTTCGTATGCTAGTTTTAATTTGGATGTTTATGTTATGTTTCAACATTTCCATATAAGGAATGCAGTGGACTTAGTAAGTGATTGGTGGGGCCTTCTCAAGCCCCTCAATGCATCAGTAAGTCTCATGAGTCAAATTAGTGTCTTGTCACATGTCATGGACAAGTATTTTATTTTTAGTCTTGGTAAGAGGCCTTGACTATGTGGTTTTGATGTCAGGAGTTAGGCATTCTCTCATTATGAAATTTATTATAACATGTGATTATTCGACTATTAGAATATCCATTTTCATGTTTATATGTTAATATTTTATTTATTTTCTCCATATTAAGTTCACTTTTATGTTTAGAAGGTTTTTTTATTAAACATCTTTCCTTAAAAGTTTATAACTTCCTCTAAATTATTTACCCTTACAGAGCATCTGAGCTCACCCCCTTATTATGGTTTATTTTACCAGGATTCCAAGAAGAGTATTATGATTGATATGTATGGTTAAGATAGAGGATTAATGGAATTATTAAATGATAATTTATGTTGTGTTTTATTTTTGAATGTGTAATGTAATGTTCATCTATGTAATCTATTTTACAAGACTGATAAATTGACCAGTCTTCAGGACTTGATTGCATATAATCATGCCAATGTATTAAAATAATGCACCGAATTTGGGATTCTGGGGTCGGGGCATTAAAGTTGGTATAAGAGGATGTTATGCAGTAAACTTGGAAACTAGATATATATAAAACCAGATTAAGAAATAATACCCTATGATAGACTTTGAGGATTAGTATAGAAGAACTTCCTAGAATTTTGGTACTGTAGATATTCTGTGTATTTTACATGTAATACCTCTTTGTCGGGATATAAGAAGGTAGAGGTGTCTCTGGAACATATGAACCTAGGAGTGAAAACTAGGACACGGAGTTTTGAGCTTGACCCAGGGTATCATGGTACACGACTACGGGCCTTGCTGCACTCTTGGTTACCACACACCAAGGAGATATGCTTACGATAATTCAAATTTTATTTCCAAGCCATTATGAAGATTTTATGAGTAAATACATCCTCAAAGAATTTATTAATGATTACATATTATATACATAATATTTTCAATTTACGTTAGGTATTTTACGCATTAGGAATAATGCATTTTGATTCATAAACTAACCTAGCGTATTTCATTGTTTAGAAATGGTGCCTAGTAAAAGGAATAAGAATTCTAGCAATACGCATGATCCAAATAGTAAGAACGATAATATCATTCATGGAATTAAGCCAACATTTACAAGTGAAATAGTCTCCCACATATTCTCATAATATGAAGAAATAGTATCATGTGTTAATATGATAAGTAAATAATACTTAGATTCCTATGGCATTGAATGGAAGAAAGAGAATAAAAGGATGGTAGAGAGAAAGATAGATAAAAATAATATGGGGAAGAAGGATTTTCCTATATGTGATAACTGTGGAAATAATCACCTTGTTAAATATTTGAATGAATGAGAGTTTGTTATAAGTGTGGGGAAAAAGGACACCAAGTACATGATTGAAAGGGTAAGAAAAAGGTTTCAAAAGTATAATTATTCATATGCAAGGACTGGGGACACTACGCGAATCAATGTGCAAATCATCAGAGTATGCCCCAAATGATGCTATTGGATAATAGTAAAGTTATGATACTACCACAAATGAAGAGGAATGACTAGTGTTCTTATGTTGTTATTATTTAATTATTTCATTTGAGAGTTGTATCAATGATCAACTGGTTTTATGAATTATGGAAATAAAAATGGATTGTATTGGAATACTATTTCATTGTGGGATTGAGATTGTATGGTACTAAGAAAAGTGACTCAATAGCAAGTTAATCTTTTTGGAAAATACATGGATGAGGGAAAGATAAACATTGATATAGTCCTGATACTGAGGTACTTATTTTGGAATAAGATATGATTTATTTGGATAAATTATATTGAATATTCTTGACTACCTTGAAACTGATTAATGGTTTGTATATTCCATAATTTTTGGATTTTACAACATTTTTGTATATAAAGTGTATATCAAGTATTCTATAAGTAATAAGGGAGAGTGAATGTAATCAATATTGTTTTAGGGTAACTCAAGGTGTTACTATGTCTTAAGATAATACATGATGAAGATATTCACATGTTATTATGTGGGAAAATAGATATTCATTCTTTTTACCTTCCTTATTAATTTTGGACTATGAGTTTGGATAGAAGTATTTTGGATAAGTCTAAAGGTTATAATTAAATAAGTTTGACACTGGATACTATTGTTAATGTTAAATTATTTCTAAATATTAATTTTGGATTGTTATAAAAAGGACAACCCAAAGGTCGGGGACAACCCGTCTTGTCTTGCAAGGCCGCGAGACTTGAACCCGCAACTGAAGGGCGACAATGGTGCATCACCTTCCAGATGCCTACATGATTTCCTAGTTTGTATAATGTAGTTTTTTATATATTTATACAAATTAATTATAAATTATTTATTTTTGGAACCATATATGATTAGGATAAATAGAATATTTTTGAATTATATTATATTTTGTATTAAAGAATGAGTTTGTGGTAGGAATTAGTTGATGGATGAAACTTTACTTTTCAAGTATATTTTTTTACTCTTATTCTATTAATAAATTAATTCATAAACTTTAGGGAAGGGTTCTTAAAACCAAATTGTGTTTATCCAAATACCTTATGTTTTGTTGAACTGGTAATATTTTAAATCATCAAAGATTTCTGGCTTTGAGGTCTTCAATTTTACACTTGTTTGTGATTGATGACCTCAATGACTCTCTATAAATATTTAAATTTTCTCTCAAATTATGTCTCTTTTATTTCCACCAATTTTTTCCTAATAGAGATTATAATTCGGTGGTGAATTTTTCATTTCATTTTCCCACTAATTAAGACAATATTTTATTAACCCAATTTCTGATGTGGGTTTTCCACAAAGGTATTTTTTTTATTTATAACCTTTTGTTTTTGAAGAAAAAAATCATATTGTAAGGATTCAATTTATTGAATAAGGGGAGAATGTAACACTCCAAGATTTCATTGTATGCTATCTCTTCAAAGTAATTCAATAACATTCACTACACGTAACACCGAGTTCGAGCACACCATGACATACCAAACCAGCTGTTCAAAAAGCAGTTATAAATATTATTAACTAAATTATTAATTTTAAATATTAAATATAATTTTATAATCCATGTTATGTGTTTATTAGACATAATATAACAACAAATTCACTTTTTCAGATAAAAGAAGTATTTTTAAAAAATGTAGTTTTACTGCCATTTAATGGCGAACCCTTTTCAGTAGAAGTATTTTACACTTTTATATATTAAATTTAATAAAATTTAATTTTTATTTAGAAGTGGGACATAAAAATTTAGTTCGGACTATTTTTTGGTACATTTTTGATAACTATTATATTTTGATGAATAGTAAAAAAATAAATTTTAATTAAAAACAGCATTTTTATTAAAAAAAATTTATAGTGATAAATTAAGAATATGAATTGTTTGGATGTATAATTATATTATATTTTTATCATTTAATATAATTTAGGTCATTATATGTAATTTAATATTTCAATTTGACATAAACATGTGTCAATCTTTTGATAATTTTTTCTTTTTTCAAAAATGCTTTTTGGTTTGACAACAAGAATTAATTTTAAATTAATTAATCTGAATTCTATGTTTTGAATTTGGTAAAATAGAATTCATTTTTGAATTTGGAATATCAAAATTATCTTACGGTAAATTTTTTGTATTTTTCTGAAAACATTCAATTGTTGAGGAATAGTGAAAAACAGTACGTTATTATTTATAACTAACTTTTGATTTAAATAATTATATTTTTTATTTAAATTTATTTTAAGTATAAAAAGATATATAATACCTATATAAGTTCTATTTATTCATTGGAATCATTTTATAAAAATATTAGATGTATAAAATTTTATTGAACTTTTAAATGTCTTTTACCCACCATCTAGGAACATTTATAAATTTTCATAAAACATAATTTTACTACTTTTGTTAATAGAATATAAAAAATCTGAGAGATATAGTTGACAAAAGTATGTATAATTTGGTTCAAAAAGAAAAATATAATTTTTGGTGAATAGTAACTTTTAACTTTTATTTACCACAGTTAATAGTAAATATGGTAATTGAAGGTAAAAATGATATTATAATTAACCTAACACATTTCTAATTATATTGGATAAGTTTATTTAGGCCAAAACTAATTTTAGGAATAAAATATGATCCTTTTTTCCACTGGGATTAGATTAGGACATTAATTATTATTTTATTTAAAGAAGAGTTAAAAGTGTTAAATTCGATGTTTAATAACTGAAACATTTTTAATATTGGGTTATATATATGATATATTTGACTATAAATATTAATTAGATAGAAAAGAATATTTCCTACATCATGGTATTTTATTTATAATTTTTAGACATTAAATAATTAAATTTATTTAAGACACAATGATGATGCATTAATAAACATATTAATGAATGAATCAAATAAATTATATTATAAATATTAAAATTAATATAATTTCAAATTTTTGAGGCCATACATGAATTTTCTAGGTGAATATGACATGTTAGGGTTGATTCAATTCATTTTTTTTGAATTAATCAAGTTGTGATGACTATCACAAAACCAAATACTAAATAGTGTCCAAATTGACATAAATGTGTTTTTAAAACAAATACTATATTATTAAATTATATAATATTACTAAAAATTTAAGGTTTGGAAAAAAGAAATATAAAATAATATATATGTCATTAATTAACCACTTTGGGTTCTCTTGTCATTTTATAGATTGTTTAATAACAATATAATATAAAGATACATGGAGACATGGTAAATGTTAAACGCTTTAACCAAGAGTTAAATCTAAAAGATAAGGTTAATATGATGACCTAAAGTTCCTTAAAACATATTGGTTGAGATTTTTTTGACCCATAACCACTTTTTGCTTGAATTAAATCCATTTTGAGCTATTAGAAACCAAAGTAAATTTTATAATAAAATAATATTTCAAGCTTTTCCTAAAGTGCCCCTCACCTCTCTTATAAAAGGGAACATCCCCTTCTCTCATATTCACAACTACGAAGCCATTTGGGTCAGCCAAAACCTACCCAAATCTCCTTCCAACTTTCCTAAATTAAACCTAGAGGCCTTCTATTGTGCATAAATCTATCTTAATGATCCCTTTTGTTCAAATCAAAAGGAAACAACAAAAGAAGAGAAAATTATTTTATCACCTCTTTTAAAGTTATTTTCTTCTTCCACATTCTCTTTATTTGTTATTCCCATAATAAAATAATAAATCAAGAAGATTATAAATAATTTGATGTTATTATCAATATGGTATTACCATATTCATTATTCTACCCATCATATGAAAGATAATGTCACCATGCGTGCGTACGTACAACTTACCATCTCCACGCCATGGTGTAATTTTTTATCCAACACAATGTCATTTTTATGTATATAATGATAAGTATTATGTATATAAATAATGAAAATAACATTATAATGTTTATTTATAATTAACATAACATCCAATTCCACACCTATTAATCATTAAGGAAATGATATCATCGCTCTTGTCTACATATGTCTTACTGTCTCCACGACGAGATGAGATTTGTTTCCAAAGTCACCATTCAATAATGATTATAAAATATATATTATTAAAAAATATGTAATATATGATATAATAATTCTACTAGATATATATATATATATATATATTTAATTACATATATCTTATTAACTTATATCCATTCAATACATTATGAAAACGAAAACAACGTTTATGCGTACGTACAGCCTACTTTCTCCATTAGTGGTGTTTCCCATTTCATATATCTATCTATTATACATATATATATTCTAAATATATATTATATATAAATAATTTTTTATATTCTGGAAGTAGTTAAATCATGATCTAAATGATAAGATAATGAATAACAAGTTAAAACACATTTGATAAAGAAAGCTATTATTACATGAAATTTTTATTTAACATGGAAATAATTATTAAATGGGTAGTATAAAGTCATAAATGAATCATGTATGATATAATAAATATGAATATGGTTCTGGTATAATTTAATAACATACTACTGTCATTATAGAAGATGTTAAATGTACCCTTGACTAAAGGAATGTGCAAGGTAAGGGTTAATTCTTCAATCTCATTATTTGGCCAGATTGTTTTAGTGTATCTATGATCTAGGACATATTTATTATACCTTTCAATTTTTCATAAATGAAATTTAAAAATGATTCTTTTAAGGTACTCTTTAACTAAAAATTCATTTTAAACATTTTAAATATTTATTCATCTAAATCGTTATCATTAATGTCCATGTTTTCAAAATTGTTTTGATGATTTATTTATATAAACATGAATTTTTTAAAATGATAATTAAAATAAAAAGTTTAAAAGTGTTATGGGACACTTTGATTCAAAAATATATTTTAAAGGTATTCCTTTAAAAATTGTGAGACTTTTAAATGATTTCATGAAAAATATGTATTTCTCTCAAAGGGTTTTACTGATTATTTTATACTATGTCAACATAATTTTTTGATATTATTCTTAACTGAGGATGATTTATTTTAAATAAAATATTAAATATTTTATTTAATTAATTATGATATTATTGACTGTGAATGTGCTATTTTTATACTATTCGTGGTTTATGGTTGATGTATTGACATTTCATATTCTATATTTAATACAAATGTTTATGTTATGTTTCAACATTTTCTTATGAGGAATGTAGTAGACTAAGTAAGTTACGGGTGGGGAGTAATATATCCCCTTGAGGAATCAGTTGGTCTTATGTGTCAAATTAGTGTCTTGGCAGGAAAAAAAAATTTATTTTTAGTCATGGCACGAGGCCTTGACTATCTGGTAATGATATTCAATGTTATGCATTCTCTCATTAAGAAATTAATTAGTACATGTTATTATTCAACTAGTAGAATATCCATGTGCATGTTTATATGGTAATTCTTGATTTATTTTCTCTCTATTATGTTCACAATTATGTTTAAAATTATGTTGTTTTTATTACACATATTTCCTTAAAAGTTTATAACTTCCACTAAATTATTTACCCTTACTGAGCATCTGATCTCACCCCTTTCTTATGTTTTATTTTCCCAGGATTCCATGAAGTGTATTATGAATGATACTTCAGTTTATGATAGGGGATTAATGGAATTCTCAAAGGATCATTTATGTTGTGTTAAATTTTTGAATGTGTAATGTAACGTTCATGTATGTAATCTAATTTCTAAGACTTCTAAACTGATTGGTCGTTAGGACATGATTCATTTTAGTCAGGCCAATATATTAAAATAATTCCCTGACTATGGGATTTTGGGGTTGGGGTGTTTCATATGGATTATCAAAAACAAGAGAGTGATTCATATCAATTACATAGAATTTATAATTATACAAAATGTGACATGCCTCATCAACAAATAAAACCTCTAGCATTTCATCACATGTACTAATCCATGAGAGTAATAATACAATATTATTATTTTTTAAACGTCTTCATAATGACCTACATTTTTAAATCGAGGTCTACTATCTGATGCACTTACATAATAGTCTGTTGTGTTAGTAACCATAACAACATAAAGTTTTTTTCTCATGTACATTTCTCATTCAGTGAAAATAAATCAGTACCCATTGGTAATAATTGATTTACAGTCATGAACAAACAAATTAAGAACAAAATACAAAGCTCTTATTTCCTCAGAGATAGATTCGTTTAGAAAACTCAATACCTGAAATATAAATTATTATAAAACTTCATTAAATAGTGATTTAATTGTTATAAATAGTTATATTTTTACCATCAATTTTAACCCAGTAGAAAACACTTTTCTATTAAAAATATCTCTCCTTATGAAAGATAATGAATGACTCTTTCTATTTATCATTGCTTCATAATCCTTGTATATAAAAATAAGAAAATTTTAATTGATAAGTAAGATATATATATTCAATTAACTTACATAATGTAGTTAACGAACAAATCACATTTGAACAAAATTGTCCAATGTGCCATCTCCCACTCTTCAATGATTAATGTTATCAGTGTATATAGCATAGTAATTCCTCCTTTTTGAAGAAGTGATGGAAAAATTGGTTAAGTTTTCTCATACAGTTCTTCTTCATTTTCATTAGTCAACACTTACTTGAAGTAAGATCAGAAAAATACATAGAGAAGAAACCTATACATTCTTGAGCCAAATAACGATTCAGGATATAACCTTCGTGATGATTTCTATTTCAGACATAAGACATTAATGTGTACATATTTCTTTTAGTTAGAAATATCAAATGTAAATAAATAGTTCCTCCAAGAAGTATATCAGTTTGAATGAGGAGAGTTAGATGCACAATGCATGTAAAAAATGAGGGAGGAAATATTTCCTCTAACTCAAAAAAATTAATGGGTAATATACCAATTTTTTTTGGAAACATTGTCATAGAATACTTCATTGAAAAAAGACCTCTACACAAATAACACAATCAAATAACAACCATCCTTAAATTATCAAAAAAAGGATGACAAATTTCTCTTGGAATACAATCATTCATATAGATGGGATAATTATGAATCTTCAAATAACTTTTCTTCAACTATCTTATTTTGACCTATTTAGAAATGTTTCTTGAATATTCTTAAGGAATATTAAGACCCTATAGTATTTTGAGAAATTACTTTTTTTGGAGGTGTCATTACATAAGAAGCACATGAAACATTCCATTTATTTTCACTAATACACATAGGATGTAATTCTGGTCTGATTCACCAATCCACCAAGTCACACCAAGATCATAAATCATCTTTTGTCTTTCCCATATCATTTAAAAGAATAGAAAGAAAAAATTTCACTCATATTTTTTTCAATGTTCATTATGTCTAAAAAATAAAATAAAAAATTGATTGACCAGTAAGTAAAATCAAAGAAGATACTCATATTCTTCCAATTGTAATATGTTTTAGGGGAAATATTGTTTCTCTTTTTCATATTTCATTTGACCCTTCCTAAATAAAAAAATGAAATCATTATATTCATTAAGCACATCAGTTCCATACATACACTAAGGTGGATCATGGGTCTCTATGATATTGTCAAATCTTCATTAATTATTTATATATGGATGGTCCATTGTAAAAAAAGCATCAATGTCCCATTAAACTGAAACTACATCAATGTTTTAGTATTACAATTTGTGTATTCTTCATAAAAAAAAGACATGACATTTTTCCTTTTTTGAGCCATCCAGACATAATTAAATAATTAAGAAAATCATTGATCGTCTACACAAGCACAACATGCATCTAAAATATTTTTCTTGAACATGAATAGTAGGTTAACACACCCACAATCCAATGAAATTTCAACTCTTTTATTTAAGTTTTCATGTATACATATAGATCATTGTCAGGATCATAACGGCCAGATATGAGTATCCTCATGAATGTGAAATATTTTTTCATACAAAACCAATGGGAAGGTTATAAATGTGTATAATAACTATCCAAGTGTTCCTCGAAGTACACATCATCCCGAATGGATTAAAACCATGACATGAAAGACCTTGCCTCACATTACACATGTCATCTACAAAATAAGTACATCGAGCATCAAATCTCTGCCATGAAAATCCTTATGTAGGGTGAACTAACCCATCATTAGTATTATTTCTATCAATATCATTCCATATCTTTTTTATTGATAAACCTTCACACATAAAAATATTATGGAGTCTGGGGATCAACAGAATGTGCCACATTAATTTCTGTGGCACAAGGGATGGTGTTCCATTAGCTATTGGATTTTAGTGGTACGTGCCGAATTTTATACAATTATTTCATTCATTAGTTTCCTCCCAGAATAAAATACAATATTTTGTGCAGGAATGTATTTTGATTCATGAAAATCCAAGTTCCTCAACTAAGTTACATTCTATATAGCAGATTAATATAATATTTGCTTCATCTAGATGTACGCCCTTCATGAAGGTAATAATGAAATCGATGTAATTATTAGATATCCAATACATAGTTTTCTCAATAAAAAATCAGACAAAAAATTCCAACTTTTTCATTTTACTGCATTGTCAATATACTTGAGTCGTGGCAACATCATTCAAAGTTTTCACCTTGAAAACATCATCATTTTCATTAGATGCAACATGTGTACCCATATAAAAGTAATTTTGGGTTAGATTTATTTATTTTTCATGATGAAGAATAAAAGGAAACCAATTATATAACAAAATATATAATCTAGTCTTCTCATTTGGATCATCATCATTTTGAGATTATATTCTCCCCCCATTGTGATACCACACATAATATTTTTCTTGAAAACCATATTTGGTTATGCGGTAGCTAACATCTTAATGTCTTAACCAACGTCTTCAAACAAAATTTTAACATGGGTACTATATGTTACCATTATCTGAAACATTGTTAAATGAAAAATCTAATAATATCTTCAAATTTTATCCAAAATCACTTGAGATATGATCCTTTTCATACATCCAACTTCTATCCATTTTTTATAAAAACATATAAGTCATTTATACAAAATAAATTAAATAATATTGATGTTTAATAAAAAATATATTTAAGTAAATGGGAAATGTTCAATTTATATGAAACTATAACATACACTCTAATCTATATGAGAATCATAATACAAAAGACAAAAAAATAATATATTTATAAATAAATACTATAAATTAAAATAAATCCATGACATGGAATTCAATTATATATACAATACCTTGAAAATTGTTCATATTGAGAAAACATATATATTCTTTTGGAGAATTTTGAGTCATATACATGTTGTGTCAAAGAGAACAATAGATTTTTAAATCTATGAGACTTTGAAGAAGAAGACTCCCATTATTATCAAGTATTCAATGAACTAAGTAATAACATGATCAACTAATACCTGGAGTGTGTTTTGAGAACAACAAAAATATTCCAAGGAATTTTTTTGAATATATTTGATGAACTATACATGACTGTACAAGATCATGTACATGTGTGGAGGATATGTTTCCAATAGTTGAGTAAATTTTAGATCGAAGAAATTTTATATTTTAGAAGATTATTTGAGAGATAATTATAATATTTATTCTGAATAAATGGGAACTATAATACGAAAATGATGTTAAAAGGTTCCTCAGGAATTGAAAAATCATGGTCATATTTGTGGATCATGATATAAGAATGAATAAATGGAACTAAGAGGAGTTTGATGTCATAAGATGATCTTTCTACATGGAAAGGAAATGTGATTCCACATACATGGAGATTTCAAATGAGTATAAAGAACTGTATTTTTACGATTAAAATAAAGAAACAATAGATTGTTTTGCTAAATTTAATGAGAATATAAAACCAGGATTCAAGGGTATAACGAGCCATACTTACATACATTATTATTACTTCAGAATTGATGCACACTTATTACAACATATAACCAAACCAGGAAAGGACCGAATATGTATAGAGTCTTTATAAATTGGGAAACATAAACAACTGGTTCATAAAGCATCTACTTTGCCTCCCATTTATTTCATCATATCTAAAGTATGTTTTTTGGAATATATTACTTAGTATCCTTCTTCCTGACCTGGAGAAATAAAACATACAAAAGGGTGAGCTCAAATTCTCAGTAAGGGTCAACAAAAGAAATATCAATCACATCATATACATAATAACATTAATTTTGGAAATCTTAACCTGCAAAAGAGATCATAATTTCAAAACATGGGATAAATAATAGTAGTGAAATGTAATCCCAATAATCATAACATAAAAAATGAAACTTTGTGTCATACACACATAATTATAGAGAATAATTTATTATTAGTTAAGACTCATTGCCAAGACTATCTTAGTGGACAAAGTCCATTTCTGAACTGAGTTCACTCCTCGTTTCAGTCCTGTTTCACTGAACCGGTTTAACCTGCCGTTCTAGTCATGTCTATCTCATGAGATATAAAATCTTTACCCAATGCATTGGAGGGAGATATAGGTCCCACCCATCTCATAATGATACAATTCTTATGTGTGCCACAAAATCATAAACCATACATCATAGCATAACCCATGTAATAAAAATTGGAATCTTAAACATCATGACATCATAAAACAATTCATATAAGATAAAGGAATTCATAAAAATATTTGCATCACAACATAATCAAATCCATGTAATAATAGGAATATAAATATAACCCTATATTATCTTGGATGGAAAATAATTTTGATAAAACTCTTGAACTCCATTCTTGATGAAAATATCCTTTCTACTTCAAAAACATTTTCCTTTCTTAACATGTCATACAATTTTAAACTAAAATAATTTGATTAAAAATATACTTTAAAACATGTAAAGGAAGCTTCTTGGAAATAATGTTTTTAAAAATCCATCCATGCCGTATAAGTTATAAAAAACATTCTTCTCGTACTTTTGTCGGAAAAGTCAAAAAGTACCTTGTACAAAAAATGACAAAAGATTCGGTTCATATCATTTACTAAAAACTCACCGAAGGGTAAAATTGGATATAAACTATTTTAGAAGGATATAAATATTAGATATTAAGGAGACAAGGATGTGGATGACAAAATACACCCCAGAAAATACCATAGTATAAACAATCTCAGATAAAATTGAGATTGTGATATTTTCCCTTACATTAGGTCCGATTTGCTTCATAAGTGTCCGAACCTACTATATAATGATTTAATTAATGTTATTGACTTATTAAAGAATCACAATTATTTTTATGATATCATATATGGTCATATTCTTAGCTTCCTATTAGTAATATTTCATTACTACTTGTTATTCAGGTGTTTATTACTTTTTGTTCTTATGCGTGTTTTGTCGAATAAATTCTTATTTTAATTTTTAGGTTATAGATACCTCATTTACAGAATGGTATTATTGTAATATATATCATATTCATTAATTCAATTATTTTATATAATCATTATGCAATGAAGTTCATGTAGAATAAGTCACATCACATCGTCGAGACAATATTCCGTATGTACGCACGAGCGATGATATCGTTCCCATGATTGTGGAATTGTATTGGAGTGTATGTATAATATTTAAGAATCAATATCACTTTACAGTAATCATATATAGTCATTATTTACACCATTATACCCATCCATGTATGTTGGTGGTGGAAAATAGTTTACACGATGGCGTGGAGACGGTATTCTGTACGCACGCACGCACTGTTATTTCATTTTCCATAGGATGGATAGATAGTGAAATAGGGTTGTTTCATACTTATAATAACATATTAGTATATAATTGATACTGATGTTATTACTTCATAATGTAACAACTAAAGAAGAATAAGTGGAATAAGAAATAATGTTGAAAGAATCGGTAACAGACATTACCTCTTCTTTGAAGCGCCTCTTGAGACCTCCTCTTAGGGAAGTAAAATTGGTCATTGAAGAAGCCCAAGACCTCTAGTATGTCTCTAGTGAAGTGGAGTGGAGAAAGTGGCAGGGGAGGGCCGATCTTGAAGGCTCAATGTTGTGTGAGGGAGAGGGGGAGGAGGTGCTATTTTTTAAAGGATGAGAGGGTCTCCTTTGAAAAAACAAAAAATATTATTTTATTATAAAGCCAAATTTGGTTTTAAATAGCTCCAAATTGATTTATATCGAAGATAAGGTGGGGATGGGTCGCAATACTCTCATACAATATAAGTTATACAAGTTTAGGTTCCTATTTTAACCTTATCATTTAGATTTAACTTTAAGTTAAATAAATTTACTTTTACACTGTCTTTTTGTGTTCTTACACTTTAATGATAATAAACATACTATAACAAGCCAAACGAACTCCAATTTGTTTATTGTTAATATATATAACCTTATCTAAGTCATTTGGCTGAATTTTAGATTTTTAGGAATAAAATAACAATTAATAATATAATATTTCGTTTAAAAACTATTTTATGTCAATTTTGATACTATTTAGTAACTTATTTTTTAAAAAATAATAGAAGAATGATTAATTCCAAAAAGGTAATTAAATCAATACTAACATGACATAGTAACATATAAAATTATTGGAATCTATAAAAAGTTTCAATTTACATTTATTTGGGTATTTATAACATCGATTATGTCAATATTTTATTAATAAGATAATTACCGCATCGTCATTGCGTCATAAATAAATTAAATTATCTAATGTCTAAAAATTACAAATAAAATACCATTATGTAGGAAATATTTTTAGGTTTCTAATGAATATTTATAGTTGAATTTATCTTATTTATAAACCTATATTAAATATCATTTACTTATTAAACATTGATTTTTACTATTTTAACCCTTCTTTAAATAAATTAATAATAAATGTCCTAATCTAATCGAAGTGGGCCTAAATGTTCAAATTTGTATTCCTAAGGTTGTTTTTGGTCGAATTAAACTTATAAAATAGAATTAGGACATGTGCTATAGTAGTAATAATATCATTTTTACCCTTAATTACACTATTTACTTTTAACCGTGGTAAATAAAAGTAAAAAGCTACTATTCACCAAAAAATATTTTCATCTCATTGAACCACATTTTACTTACTGAAATCAACCGTGTCTCTTGTATTTTTGAAATTCCACTCACAGAAACGGTAAAATTATGTTTTATGTAAATTTGAAAATTCTTCTAGGAGTTGGTAAAGACGGTAAAAAGTTCAATAAAATTTTCATATATCTAAAAGTATTATAAAATGACTCCGATGAATTGCATTGAACATATATAGGTATTATGTATCAATTTTGACCTAAAATAAATTTAATTAAAATAAATAATTATTTAAATAAAAAGTCGGTTTTTAAATAGTCACCTAGTGTTTTCACTATTCATCAAAAATTGAAAGTTTTCAGAAAAATACCAAAATTTCACCCTAGGATAATTTCGATATTCTGAATCAAAATATGAAGTCCATTTTAAAAAATAAAATTTATAAAATTTCAAAAAGTGGTTATTACTATTCATAACGGCTTGTTTTAATAATATTTTAATAGCATATCATTGTTTAGTGAAACTCCGTATTGGGTACGATGCAAGGTATTGAGGAAGGCCGCGATTGAGTGTAAATCAAGACAAGCTAGTGTTGTGTGTCATGATAGATTCCTTTTATTATGTATATTACATAAAAACAAAATATTTCTTATAAAAGTCTCGGGTGTTACATTCTACCCCCCTTAAAATGAATTTCGCCCTCGAAATTTGTCACTTTGTTATAAATAGATGAGGATACCTCTCCCCTATCATATCCTCAAGCTCCCATGTAGCTTCTTATAATTGGTGGTTCCTCCATAAAACATTCCCCATGCGAGTGGTCTTGTTCCGTATGTCTTTTTCGCTATGATCCAGAATCTTTATCGGCTGTTCTTCATAAGAAAGATCTTGCTCCAGCTGTACAAATTCTGAGCAGAGTACATGTGAAGGATCAGGTATGTACTTTCTTAGGAGAGATACATGGAACACATCATGAACATGAGAGAGATTCAGTGGATGTGCCAATCAGTAAGCTACCTTTCTAACACGATCCATTATTTCAAAAGGGCCGACATATCAAGGGCTCAACTTCCCCTTCTTTCCAAATCGCATTACCCTCTTCCAGGGAGATATTCGTAAGAACACTTTATCACCCACTTAAAACTCTAGGTCTTTTATTCTATTGTCGGCATAACTTTTATATCGACTCTGAGCTGCTCTTATGTGTTGTTGAATAGATCGGACCTTTTCTGCCATCTCATCAACAAGATCAGGTCCTAATAGCTTTCTTTCCCCAACTTCATCTCAGCAAGTTGGAGTCCTGCATTTCTTTCCATAGAGAGCTTCATAAGGAGCCATCTGAATACTAGAGTGAAAGCTATTATTATAGGAAAATTCCACCAAAGGTAGGTGTTAATCCCAAACACCTTTGAAATCCATAGAGCAAGCTCTCAACATATCTTCTAGAGTTTGAATTGTTCTCTCAGATTGACCATCTGTCTGAGGATGATAAGCAGTGCTGCAACTCAAATTTGTATCCTGAGTATGCTAAAGACTTTGCTAGAACTATGAGGTAAACCTCAGATCCCAATCACATATAATAGAAAGTGGTACTCCATGCAATCTTACCACTTCCTTTACATATATCCTGGAAAGATGATCCATAGAACAATCCTCTATAATAAAAATGAAGTGTGCATACTTTGTAAGACGACCAACTATGACCCAGATAGCATTATTGAATTTGGATGTTTTGGAAGTCCGGTGAAAAAGTCCATAGTGATGTTTTCCCATTTCCATTCAGGTATGGGTAATGGTTGTAACATTCCCTTAGACTTCTATCTCTCAGCTTTAACTTGCTGACAAACCAAGCATCGAGAGACATATTCAGCAACCTCTCTTTTCATGACATCCCACCAGAAGTACTCTTTTAGGTCCCTATACATCTTCATGCTTCCTGGATGAATAAGGAATGAAGAACTATGAGCCTCATCCAGCAGATCCTTCTTTAATTCAGGGATGGGAGGAACACAAACCCGATAACTGAATTTTATTATCCCATCACAATCAAGGTTGAATTCAGGAACATTTCTCACCTTCTTTTGTAGATCAACATCTTCTTTCTGTGCCTCGTTAATCTTCACATGTATAGATGGTTGAACATTCATTTGAGAAAGATAAGATTTTCCCCTTCCATTATAATTCAAAGATCCATCCTTTGTAAATCCATAAATATTGGATCTTTTGTGATCCTCTTCATGGATAAACTGGCACTGTCTTGTTGACTTAATGCATCTGCCACCTTGTTTGCTTTCCCAGGGTGGTAATGGATTGAGCAGTCGTAATCATTAATCAGCTCTAACCATCTTTTTTGGTACATATTCAGCTCATTTTGTGTGAAAATATACTTTAATCGTTTATGATCAGTATAAATGTCACACCTTTCTCCATAAAGATAATGACTCCAAATCTTTAATGCAAAGATTAACGAAGCTAACTCCAAATCATGAGTTGGGTAATTTTGCTCATGGATTTTCAACTGTTGTGAGGCATAAGCTATCACCATATCATTTTGCATGAGAAAACACCCCAATCCATTCTTGGATGCAATACTGTAGATCACAGACCTTTCTCCACTACATGGAAGTGTGAGTACAGGTGCACTGGATAACCTTCTTTTCAACTCCTTGAAATTCTCTTCACATTCCTCCTTCTAAAAAAACATTACTCCTTTCTGAGTCAACTTGGTCAGTGGATTAGATAATCATGAGAAATATTTCACAAAACGTCTATAATATCCAGCCAAACCAAGAAAACTTCGAATCACAGTCACTGTTGTTGGTCTTGACCATCTTTCGATAACCTCTATTTTTGCTAGATCAACAGATATCCCCTATTTTGAGATTATGTGACCCAAAAATGCAACCTTTTGACACCAAAATTAACACTTGGTAAATTTGGCATAAAGCTTCTCTTTTCTCAGGGTCTTCAATATAATTCTCAAGTTATCTTCATGTTATTCCTTTCTCTTTGAATATATAATAATATCATCTATAAAAACTACCACAAACTGATCAAGATAGTCTCTAAAGACTCTATTCATTAGATCCGTGAAGATAGAAGAGGCATTAGTAAGACCAAATGGAATCACTATATATTCATAGTGTCCATACCTTGTACGGAAAGCCATATTTGGTATATCTTACCTTTTGACCCTTAATTTATGATACCCTGAACGAAGATCAATCTTGTAAAAGTATTGATCTTCGCATAGTTGGACAAATAAGTCATCAATGCGCGGGAGAGGACATTTGTTCTTGATAGTGATCTTTTTATGTTCTCGATAATCAATACAGAGTCTCATTGATCCATCTTTCTTCTTAACAAACAGAACAGGTGATCACCAAGGTGACGCACTAGGGAGTATCAATCCCTTATCAAGATTCTCTTGGAGTTGCTTCTTCAATTCCTGAAACTCAATTGGGGTCATTCTATAAGGTGTCTTTGAAATAGGTAAAGCACCCGGAACGAGTTCTATTGAAAACTCAACTTCACGATTTGGTGGAAGACCTGGAAATTCCTCTGGAAAGACATCATCAAACTCCCGTACAATGGGAATATTCTTTATCGTGAGTTTCTCACCAACCATTTGAGATAAATAACCTTCATGTAGTGGAATCAAGACCCATAAGATGGAAGAAATTTCCACTGGAAGGTTATTTTCATCCTTGCATCGATAGACGATCATATATTGATCTGGAATATGAAATGTGACTTCCCTTATTTGGAAATTGATATGAGCTCCATATAAAGAAAGCCAATCCATGCCAAGAATCACATAAAATTCCACTATAAGAATGATCACAAGATCTGTAGGAAGCACTTTCCCACAAACATCAATGGGAGAAGAATTATAAACTTTTGATGCAACTGTTGTGCTATTAGGGGTTGTCAAAGCAAACTCAACATCTAATTGTTGAGGTAATACGGTGATACCTTGAGCAAATTCTTCAGAAATAAAAGACTGGGTGGATCCAAAATCAAATAAAACATTTTCTACTTTAGAGTGGATGGTATGTGTACCATTTAACACATCATTATCGTACTCCACATCGTTGATATAAATTTCATGTGACATTCCTTTGTCTTTAGCCTTAAAATTTTGTTGACGCTGACCATCATCATCAACCCTTGTATTTCGGCATTGATTGGCATAATTCCCCATCTCCTTGCATTTCTAACATTGTAGTGTAGAAGGTTTATTCTGTGTATCCCTTCCTTTGTTTGCATCACTAGACATATTCTTCCCATCATTGCAGCATTCAAATGCCCGATGACCTTCCTTTACACATTTGAAATATTTACATTTCCCTTTAAGACAACTCCCTCCATGTTTATTTCCACACATTGAGCATAAGGGAAAGCTCATCTTCTTTTCATTGTGCTCTTTAGATTTTACTTTGAATTCCATTTTCCTCTTCTTATTAAACCCATATGGCTGATGCATTACTCCAATCTCCAAATCAACATTGAGATCACATCGAACAATTTCCTTGTAGCTATTGAGTCCCGTATGGCTAAGGCCCTTCGAAGACTTGGTTTTAAGCCACTAAAGAATCAATCGATCTTACTCTCAGGTTGGATAATAATACCAGAAGCGTACCTTGCAAGTCTTGTAAAGTTTTCTTTGTAGGTACCAACGGATTCACCAACCCTTTGCTTCAGTTAAAGAAACTCCTTCTCCATATTTTTTCTAAGAATATGAGGGAAATACTTAATGAAAAAATAAGTTCTTGAACTCGTCCCATTCCATGGACTCAATTTCATCCCTTTTCCACGTATTCTTAATATGATTCCACCATTGATCAGCATCACCTTCCAAACAATACACTACTAAGATGACTTTATCATGTTCAGAACATTGAAGAACTGAAAATATCTTTTCAGTGGTACTGATCCATTGTTCAGCCACTAATAGATCAGAAGACCCACTGAATGAAGGTGCACGCTGCCTCATGAAGGATTCGACAGAATGTTTCTCCTTCCTTTTATCATTTGGAAGTCCTGCATGACTCATAGCTTGAGAATGTTTTGTGGGCATGGCTACAAGATATTACATTCCAGCTCCCATAATGTTTGGTTGATCAGGGGGATAATCATTGCATTGCCCGTCGCATTCCGCATTAACATGGTTCCTTTGGGTTCCAGCCATTGACTAAATCCAACAAGAATAGTGTGAGAAACACTAATTATAATAAAAAAACCACATAATTAAGAATAAAATTTAACACTTAAAGTCTTATCCTAGGTTATTCATGGCCATTTCTAAAACACTAAGATTTTGTTCTATGCTTAGACTTATCCTTAGGGTTCTTACTAAAGATTTCACATCCTAGTTTCCAAAGGTTGACTATACCTTTCCTCGGATACCAACTATAATGACCCATACTTTACATACATTGTTATTACCTCATAATTGATGCACACTTATAACAACATATAACAAAACCAGGAAAGGACCGTATATGTATAGAGTATTTAGAAACTGGGAAACATAAACAACTGGTTCACAAAGCATCTACATTGACTTCCATTTATTTCATCATATATAGAGTTCCTTTTTGGAATATCCTACTTAATAACCTTCTTCCTAACCTGGGGAAATAAAACATACAAAAGTGTGAGCTCAAATTCTCAGTAAGGGTCAAAAAAAGGAATATCAGTCACATCATATACATAAGAACATAACTTTTGTAAATCGTAACCTGCAAATGAGATCATAATTTCATAACATGGGATAAATCATTGTAGTGAAATGTAATCCCAATAATCATAAATTAAAACATGAAACATTGTGGAATACACACATAATCATAGAGAATCTTTTCTTATTAGTCAAGACTCATTGCCAAGACTATCTTAGTGGACAAAGTCCATTTCTGAACCGAGTTCACTCCTCGTTTCAGTCCTGTTTCACTGAACCGGTTTAACCTGCCATTCCAACCATGTCTATATCATGAGATATAAAATCTTTACCCAATGAATTGGAGGACGATATAGGTCCCACCCATCTCATAATGATGCCATTTTTATGTGTGCCACAAAATCATAAACAATACATCAAAGCATAACCCATGTAATAAAAATGGGAATCTTAAACATTGTGACATCATAAAACAATTAATATATGATAAAGGAATTCATAAAAATATTTCCATCACAACATAATCAAATCCATGTAATAAAAGGGATATAAATAGAACCCTATATTATCTTAGATGGAAAATAATTTTGATAAAACTCTTGAACTCCATTCTTGAGGAAAATATCCTTTATACTTCAAAAACATTTTCCTTTCTTAACATGTCATAAAATTTTAAACTAAAAGAAATAGATTAAAAATAAACATGAAAACTTGTAAAGGAATCTTCTTGGAAATAATTTTTTAAAAATACATTTATGTCGTATAAGTTAAAAAACATTCTTCTCGTACTTTTGTCAGAAAAGTCAAAATGTACATTGTATGAAAAACGACAAAAGATTCCTTTCATATCTTTTACTAAAAACTCACCAAAGGATAAAATTGGATATAAACTAGTGTAGAAGGTTATAAATATTACATATTGAGGAAACATAGATGTGGATTATAAAATACACCCCAGTAAATACCAATGTATAAACAATCTCGGATAAAAATGAGATTGTGATAGTTTCCCATACCTTAGGTCTGATTTGCTTCGTAATTGTCCGAACCTCCTATATAATGATTTAAATAATTTTATTGACTTATTCTAGAATCATACTTATTTTTATGATATCATATATGGTCATATTATTATCTTCTTATTAGTAATATGTCATTATTACTTGTTATTCGGGTGTTTATTACTTTTTGTTCTTATGCGTGTTTTGTCAAATAAATTGTTATTTTTATTTTTATGTTATAGATACCTCATTTCCAGAATTTTATTAGTGTAATATATATCATATTCAATCATTAAATTCATTTTTAAAATCATTATTCAATGAAAATCACGTAGAACGAGTCACATCACATCGTGGAGACGGTATTCCGTACGTACGCACGAGCGATGATATCATTCCCATGAATTTGGAATTGTAATGGAGTGTATGTATACTATTTAAGAATCAATATCACATTATAATAATCATATATATTCATTATTTACCCTATTATACCCATACATGTATGGTGGTGGTGGAAAATAGTTTACACCACGGCGTTGAGACGGTGTTCCGTACGTACGCACGCGCAGTGATTTCTTTTTCCGTAGGATAGATAGATGGTGAAATAAGGTTTTTTCATACTTGTAATAACATATCAGTATATGAGTGATACTGATTTTTTTACTTCATAATGAAAAAACTAATGAAGAATAAGTGGAAGAAGAAATAAAGTTGAAAGAATCGGTAACAGACATTACCTCTTCTTTGAAGCGCCTCTTTGAGACCTCCTCTTAGGGAACTAAAATTGGTCTTTGAAGAAGAACAGGACCTCTAGGATGTCTCTAGGGAAGTGTAGAAGAGAAATTAGGAGGGGTTTTCCGAGCTCGAATGCTCAATGTTGTGTGAGGAAGAGGGGGAGGAGGTGCCCTTTTATAAGGGAGGAGAGGGGATCCTTTGGAAAAACTAAAAATATTATTTTATTATAAAGACAAATTCGGTTTTTAATAGCTCCAAATTGATTTATTTCGAATCTAAGGTGGAGATGGGTCGAAATAATCTCATCCAATATAATTTAGACATGTTTTGGTTCCTATTTTGACCTTATCATTTAGATTTTACTTTAAGATAAATAATTTTACTTTTACCGTGTCTTTTTGTGTTCTTACACTATAAGGTTAATGAACTTACAATAACAAGCCAAATGAACCCCAAGTTATTTATTATTAATATATATAACCTTATCTAATTTATTTGTCCGATACTTATATTTTTAAGAATAATATAACAATTATTAATATAATATTTTTTAAAAAACTATTTTATGTCAATTTTGATACTATTTAGTAATTGATTTTTGTGAAAATCATAACAGAATGATTAATTCTAAAAACGTTAATTAAAACAATAATAACATGTCATATTAACCTATAAAATTAGTGGAATTCATAAAAAGTCTCAAATTACATTTATTTCGGTATTTATAACATAAATTATGTCAATATTTCATTAATAAGCTAATTACTGCATCATCATTGTGTCATAAATAAATTAAATTATATAATGTCTAAAAATTAAAAATAAAATACCATTATGTAGGAAATAATTTTAGGTTTATAATGAATATTTATAGTCGAATTTATCTTATGAATAAACTTATATTAAAAACTATTTACTTAATAAACTTTGATTTTAACTATTTTAACCCTTCTTTAAATAAATTAATAATAAATGTCCTAATCTAATCCAAGTGGGCCTAAATGGTCATATTTTATTCCTAAGGTTGTTTTTGGTCTAATTACACTTATAAAATAGAATTATGACATGTTTTATGGTAATAATAATATCATTTTTACCCTTAATTATCCTATTTACTTTTAACCGTGACAAATAAAAGTAAAAAGTTACTATACACCAAAAATTATTTTCATCTCATTGAACCACATTTTACTTACTAAAATCAACTGTGTCTCTCTGATTTTTGAAATTCTTCTCACAGAAGAGGTAAAATGAATTTTTATGTAAATTTGCAAATTCTCCTAGGAGGTGGGTAAAAGACGGTGAAAAGTTCAATAAACTGTTTATATATCTAAAATTATTATAAAATGACCCCATGAATTACATTGAACTTATATAGGTATTATGTATCAATTTTTACCTAAAATAAATTTAATAAAAATAAATAATTATTTAAATAAAAATTCGGTTTTTAAATAGTAACCCAGTGATTTCACTATTCATCAAATATTTAAAGTTTTTGAAAAATACAAAAATTTCACCCTAGGCTAATTTCGATATTAAGAATCCAAAAATGAAGTCCATTTTGAAAAATAAAATTTATAAAATTTCAAAAAGTGGTTATTACTATTCATAACAGCTATTTTTAATAATATTTTAATAGCATATCGTTGTTTAGTGAAACTCGGTATTGCGTACAACGCAAGCTATCGAGGAATGCCGCGATTGCATGTAAAGAAAGCCAAGCTAGTGTTTTGTGTAGTGATAGATTCCTTTGATGATGTATATAAAATAAAAAAAAATATTTCTTATAAAAGTCTCAGGTGTTACAAAGGGTGAATCAACCAATAATATTTTTTGAAGATTAAAAATTAAAAATACTACCTTCCACTAGAGATCATAGAGAATACATATTTTTGATATGAAATATTTTACTAAAACATTATTTTGTGATAATATATTATGTAAGTTGAAAAAGATGAATGTAGTGGATTATTAATGAACATGTATAAACTGTGTGAGAATTCTGAGAGCTAAATAAATCATATATCAGATAAAGTGAGATATTTTATAGTCGAGAGACTTTGAAGGATAAAAATAATATTATTATACATGTATAATGGGGGTTCAAAACCCATCGAGCGCAGGTTACTATAGTAGTAATGTATTTTACTGTAGTAGTGGTGGCACTGTAGCAACGATGGACACTATAGCAGTGGCATGGTACTGTAGAGGAGATAGGGTACTGTAGTAGTGGTGGGTACTGTTTGGTATTGTAGTAGCGTGGGTACTTTAGTAGTACTATTCACAAAATTGGTCTTAGGCCAAACAAATGGGCCTACGAGCAATGTAATTGGCTAAATGCCCCCTGGGCCTTTGGGCTATATAATGGGTCTCCCTCTACCCAGTTAAAGAGGTATTTTCTATTCTTTAATAATAAATGAGGCTTCAGTAGTATCATTTTTAAAAAAAATTAAATACATATAGAATTGAATTATGTATAAAACCTATATAATTGAATTCATATTTTAGAAGGAAATTGGATATGAATATTGACTAATGTTATTCCAATGATTATGTGATCTATGTATTCTATACATATCTTTTATATGATATCTAGAAATTAGAAGTAAACTAACTATTATTTTTTATAAACCTAAATAAACTGAGTTGTAACTGCATCGAGCTAAACCTATCAAGTATAAATAAGTTGTGTAATAATAATATAGTTCCATTCTTGTATTTTCATCTTATTCAAGTTTCATTTGCTGGTTGTGACTCAGTTGTTGACCTCCAAACAAAGAATGAGGATTGTTTATTGAAAATTCGCATCTGTCTTTCAATGATAATATGTGATGGAACTGAATAACATTGTTCATTCCATTAGAGTTATAGAATATTATCACATATAATTATTAATATGGTGGGGAGATCCATGATTATTCAAGAGGAATCAGTTCAGGACACTATTGTGTGTTCAGTTGGACAATAGAAGTGATTATGGTATTGAATTAGGGTGACAATGTGATTTTTGCTCGTCCTATGGTGTTTATGATTGGAGTCATACTAGGAAGTGTGATGGGGGTTCTCTAGGGGTTGGGGATGTCCAGGGGGTGGGGGTGTGTAGTGGGGTGGAGGAGCTGTCTAGGGGGTGCGTGGGGGTGTCTTTAGGGGGTGGGGGGACTGCAGGGGGGCTGTACAAGGAGAGTATGAGGATGTCTAGGGCGTGGGGGTCTGTAGGGGGTGTTGGGGCTGTCTAGGGGTTGGGTGTATAGGGGGGTGTCATGGGAGGGAGGTGGGGGATGTCAGAGGGGGTGCCTATTTAGTGGGGGGGGTGGGGGTGTATAGGGGGTGGGGATATTCATGGTAGGTGGGTGGTGTGTAGGGGGTGGGTGGGATGTCTAGTGGTGGGTATGTGCAGGGGGGAGGGGGTGTGTAGGGGTTGGGGGCTTTCCAGGTGGTTGGGGTTGTCCAGGGGGATTGGGGGTCTATAGGGGGGCTATCCAGAGAGAGGTGCAGGGATGTCAAGGTGGGGTGGGGTCTTTAGGGGGCCTGTCCAGGGGTGGTGGGGGTTTTAAAGGGGGGTTGGGGTCTGCAGGGGTGCGACCCTAGGGGGTGGGGGTATTTTCTTGGGTGGTGGTGTGAAATCATTTACCCATTGATGTTTAATGATGGTTCTCAGGTATTAACCATACCCTCAATAAATATCAACACCCTTATTAAAGGTACATTGAAACATGATTGATGCAAAATAATATGATCTGTATGAATGTCTATTTCATGTGTTTTTTATAGATAAATTATTGTTCCAAAGTGAACTATTAATTTGTTTTATGGTAGCTTTATCTCACATAGTCTATCATACAGTTTTTCTGCAGTCGAATAAAAAGAATGCGGCATCAATTAAACTCATAAAATGTATATTTGATGATATATGATATTACAGTCAATATATAATTTAATATATAAGTGTAGTAAATTTATCATGAGGAGGATAATGATAGGGCAGACTTAAAAATTCCATTTCCCATAACTTACATAAAAAAATTATATAGTGTTACTCTGTCAAATTTTTCCTTATCCCACATTAGATTAGAAATTCACTCTAGAAATTTGTATCAATATCAGAATCTCTGTAGACTCTCAACTGAAATTATTTGGGTCTATATTGGATACCTTTAACACCTCTCACAAAAATATCATGAAACATGCCTTAGTATGTTGCCTCGGTGCATCCTTATGTATGCATATTAATGAAATCTATTATCTATGTGTTTGGGGGATATCCAATAAGAAACTCCTTGGTCATTATAGCAGGTTCATGAATGACTTATAATGAGGGTATCATCATTTTAATGTTAGAGTGTGATATTTCAAAGACAACATTTACAGGTAGATTCAGAATGCAAGAGTATATTGTCGTTCCACTAAGGTTAAAAAATTATATAACTATATTTATGTCTAACCAACTAAATCATTTAAATTATCCTTATCATTAAAATATACCAAGGATAAAATAATTCATTATAATATTTACCTCTTTAAAATCTATCAAAATAATTCTATGAAGATAAATTAGAAGAAAACCTCAACCAAAAATGATATATGTCTTGAGTTAATAAGGGGATCATAATACACAGTGGATAAAACAAAGAATATTACAATGAAATCAAATGAAAAAACTAAAATAAATGGATCTAGTTATAATATAAAATTTTTAATTGGATGAAAAAATATTTTTTGAGTCAATGATAAATCGTTGATTAGGAAGCATAGTTATCAGGCTGGATAGATCAGTTATGAAGGAAGTGTTCTTGGTAAAAAGGGTTTTCGATTGGGGAGTACTCTTCATTTGAGGGAGATATATCTTTAAAAAATTATATTCTTGATGGAGGAGCGAGATCAGCAGAATGGGGGAAGGGTGGTAGTCTAGTTTGTGGGTTTTTATTCCAATGTTTTGAAAAAACCATTGAGATAGAAGGTATATCCCTATGGTTTAAAGAAACCGTTGGTATATCTATATACTACACCTGCCTTTCCCAATGGTTGTCTCAAACCCTTGGGAAAGTCCATATTATTTAGGCCAATCTCAATGGTTATAGGAAACAATTGATATAGTATAATTATCCCAATGATTTTTTTAAGTAGTTGGGAAAGAAGCATTTGTATATATCCAATTTCCACCACTGAATAGTGCTCCCGAAGATCTCGATACATCTTTGTGTTTCCTGGGTGAATGGATAAATTAGAATTATGTGAATCATCATAATTTATTTCTTTAACTAATGATTTTATGGAACCCATAGTCTCAAACCAATTCTTATAATTCCATCTTTATTAATATAGAACTATGAGGATTTCCATTTTATGATAGTTTCCACTTTCACCGAAATTTTCTCATTATCTTTTTGAGAATCCTTTATCCTTCTAAAATATATGGTTGAGAATAATTTTGTAAAGGATTGATGATGTTATATTATTTATGAATCCTATGTCAATCTTCAAAAAATCTAAGAAAGATTATATCCTTTTCAATTCTCATCAATGATTGAATTATAGGTTTATTTCTACATATAGCATTGTTAACACTCCTTTCGTCACAGAATATAAAGATCGAAAAAGGGGAATATCTAAGCAAAAAGTGATTCATCCTTCAAAGAAACATCAAAAATCAACAAAGGGATGAACAAGGAGAACATTGCCCATAGGTCGCGCAAGTTCCCTCATGGTCGTGCAAGTACACTTGCGCGCCGCCTAGTGGTCGTGCAAGTACTTGTGCGACGCCTTATGGTCGTGCAAGTGACTTGCGCGACCTAAGTGGTAACCGCCCGGTAACCACCCGAGGTCTTCTCCTACCTATAAATAGACACTGTGGGCCCCCCATTCGAGAGGATCTTTTTCCAGAAACTCGGATTGAAGCTCCCTATGCCGAAGTCTCTTCTCAAAGCTTCCAGAACACTTCTAAGGTAATTTCATACCTAGAACGGAAGATCGAAAGAGAAGAAGGAAGGTCTAAGTGTTGAAACTTATCAAACACTTGCGCGCCGACTTATTTCTTTCAATATAACTTGCGCGTCCCTTTTCTGGAAGAACCTCAAGAGGATTCTAAAGGGTTTAAAAAAGAGTCGCTCAAGTATTTCAATGCTGGTTGAAAAATCGCGCAAGTACACCATGTGTCACGCATGTATACCTGCGTGACCAACACTTGCGCGCCCACGGAAGACTTGCGCCCCTTTCAAGACTTGCGCGCCCCTTTCTTTTTTGAGTACCCATCTTTCCCATTTTACCCCTCTTAAGCCATTTCACCTTTCCTTTTCAAGATTCAGTCTTCAAGACACTCTTCAATGCCATTTATGGCATGATTTCTTGATTTAACTTCCTTATCTGAAAGGAATTCTGTGGAATATCTCTCAAAACCTAGTGATTTAAATATCCTTATGTCACTAATTATGGAGAGTTCATTCATTTAACCTCATCCTTTAGGATGACTGAATCCTTAACTTGGGCATCCTTCTTTAGGAGTAAGCCCCAAATTCTTAAAGTTCCCAAACGTGGGCATCCTCCTCAGGAGTAAGCCCCAAACCTTAATCCCTAACCTGGGTCTCCTTTTCAGGAATAAGACTCAGTCATAATCTTGGGCTTCCATTTCAGGAGTAATCCCCAAGTCCCCTAACCTGGGCCTCCTTTTTAGGAGTAAGTCCCAGTCATAATCTTGGGTTTCCTTTTTAGGAGTAAACCCCAAGCCCCCTTAAATTTCTCTTAACCAGTCCTAATTTACCCTTGATTTGGGTTTCCTTTTCAGGAGTAAAACCCAATCATAATTCCCCTCCTAACTTGGGCATCCTCCTTAGGAGTAAGCCCCAAGATTAGAGTATTCAAATCTCCATGAAGCACGTATAACTTTATGGACCCTGTTCATGGATTTTCTCCCTAAAAGTAAATCCTAAACCTTCATCTATCTGGGCAGTCATACATACATAAGCCCCAAACAAATTCTTATGATTGCATCTTTCATGGCACAATTGTCTAATTTTTACCAATACCTCTTGTTTCTCACACTGAGAATGACTCACGTGAGCTTAGAGTGTAAAAGTAATTATGACATTCTTCTTTGAGTCATCAATCATAAACATCATACTCCATTACTCGAACTACGTGGGTTCTGATTCCTTTTCCAAAACAAAGGATACGTAGGTAGCCCATTTTTTTGGGTTCGATCCCAACTTTGAAATAATCCATGTCCTTCTGAATGAAGATAATCTTCAAGTGCCCCACTGAGTGGCTTTAAAACCAGCCTGGACATCATAATGACCAAGAGACTTTTATATAAATGTTTTGAAGGATACCATTGACCAAGAATCTCTAAACAGATGTAGATGATTCTCTATTGATGAAGAACCTAGAATACATATAAAAGATTCTCTAAATTTCTTGAATATTTAATCATTGATTGTTAAAACTAAAGGAAAGAGCATTTTATACTTGGTAATGTAATAAGGATTCACGAACATAACTTAAATCTATAAAGAGAGTCCCGGAGTAGACAATAATTCCCCTCAAAAAGGTGTGATGAGTCCGACCTCCCATCCTCTCGACCAATGCAAATTCCTAAGCCTCATCAGTCCACAAGCTAATGAGCGCCTACCTTTGGAAAGTAGGTCCAAACGGATGTGGAATCATTGGATGTTTCCTGTTCTACGAACAAACCCGCTAGAAACCGATTGGAATGTTTGAATCTCCCGTCCAGGAGGTCATCCCCGAAATCCGTGAGGAAACAAAAATGGTGAACCCGACGTGAATCCTTAACCAAGTTAAAGTGATGTTTTTCTTATTTGTTAGGCCCCTTGGGCCAAACAAATCAAACATTGACATGTGCTCATCCAAAAGATGTAGAGGCCGGATTCATCTTGATTACGTCTGTTATATGGAACAGGAACCCTTTTTTCTCAAGATCTTCTGCAAATGGATTTCCTTAAATTCACCCCTGTGAATACTGCTGCTGTGAACACCTCTACTGTGAGGTCTGCTGCTGTGAAAACCAATGCTGCTACTCCTGCTGGAACGTCGTTCGCTCTAAGGATGACATCACCAACTCTGCATCTTCAACGCTGGGTTTCTAATGCACTGTTTAAGGAGTACCGTCGCAACGGTACTATCCCAACTCTAGAGGTCGCTCGTCAAGCCCTCCCAGTTAACAACTCTACCTGGTCGTCCGGACAACGGCGGCCAGCAATCAAGAAGCAGGCGGTGCTGACTACCGTCTCCAACCGTTTCGAGTCGTTATCCCCAGAACGCAATTTCCATTCACTCCCTTACTCTGAGGAAGTGAATGATCAGGTCCCTCAGGGCCTTAGATCAAAAAAACAGGAGTCCTTCCCGAGGGCTCCCATCAACAATCGCCGCCAGAGTCGTGCGGTAGTGCACCCTCAACATGATGAGGGTACCGACTCCAGGCATTCAGCTCAGGTTCCTCGAACCCGAGCAGGCAAGATGAACTGCCAGAGACGGAATCCGGTTAACAATAGGCAGGTTGTCATCCCTGCCATCTCCGGAGAAGTCCACCAACCTAACTTGGTGGCAAATAATGAGCAGGCACAATCACCTGCTCGTTTTAATTCCGCTATCCAGCAGACTCGTCTGGCAGCATCAAGCCGATCCCGCCAGGCAATTCCGGCGGAGTACTATAGGCAGGAACATACACATGCTTATACATCACCAGTTAGTCAGTAGGCTCGTCTGACTACATATGATGGATCTCATCAACTGTGTTTGGCGAAGTGTAATCAGCAGGCACATACACCTGCTAATACTAATCAAGCCTACCAACAGTCTCGCTTGGTAGTGCACGGAGAAGTCAGTCGGAAAGTCCCGACGACAAACAGGAGGCAGACTCAACTCTCTCCCTCCACACTTGAGTACTGTCAGGATTCACTGACAGGAAAAGGAGGACGAGAGCAGGCATATACACCTACTCCAAGCCCGGAATGGACGTATATCCCCGTTCTAGCGGCTGAAGTCACCAAACATATTTTGTCAATGGTGAAAGAGAAGAAGCAAATTCCTGCTCATATTCTGGATGCTTGCCAGGATATCATAACAGCTTCAGCATCATCACAGGGACAGACACATAAATCTATCCCTAGCAATGGAGTGACACATCAACGATTCACTCCCAAACAGACACACACATCTGTTCTAGTCCAAGAGGGTTATGGGGCATACTCCCCCATATCATACGGACAACCAAGTCAGGCTCATACACCTGATTTGAGTGGAGATCGTCAGCCTAACCTGACCATATTTCCTGATCAGGCACATACACCTGCTCAGAGCAATCACTTTCTTCATCAAGTGGTTTCTAAAGTGAGTAAGAAGGAATCTAAGAAAAAGTTCCGCCCAGCACAGTCAGGAGATCAAAGGCCAATATGTAACCAAGCCTTGCTCGATGCTGGAGTTCTTGAAGCCCTTAGACATTTATCTGTCGGAATTCAAGATTCTACTACCTTTGTTCCCAATAACGGGAACATTAATTTTGAAGGTCTTCAACAGACACTTCCTCATGAATACTTGCTTTATGAAAGTTCGGTCAATCTTGAAGTTTCTTCTTCAGATGAGAGCCACAGGAACCCTCTGTGTGGTCAGAAGACCAAGGAGCAAGAGACTTCATCTTTTTCTGTAACCCATCATGACGGTCCTCCTCATGATGATGAACTTCGCTGCGAAAGTCCTCTCCGCAGTAGTGATTCACGTTGTCTCGAAAATTCTTCAGAAGGCAATGTAGTGACGAGAAAGCCCTCCTATCTCGAGGCATTTTCAAACGTAAAACCATTCATGTTTGATGCTTTACTATCGGCAGGTTAAACTCTTTCTCCATCAGACGATAGCCGGGGGTTCAGGTTATTCTCCGAACCATCCCTGGGTCATTCATCTTCCAACATGAATAGTGATTTCTCTACCAATCTTGTTGAATCCGATGAAGCAACAAGGAAACACCAACTCTGGTCCAAACAGGTAGAAGAATCTTCATTTAATGATAAAGAGGAAATGCTGAACATGAGGAAAAAACTGGCAAAAGGTGAAGTACCAGTCATGTTTTGGCCTTTGGCTGACTCCCAGTACGACATTCCAAAGATGTTGATGAATGATGGAATCCATGATATTCGTCTCAACATATGGAAAACACTTTGTCAATTAAAGAAGAAGGTATTATCTTACGATGAATATGAAAATCATCTTAAGATAATAGAAGGGCTACAACGTCAGATTGATTTGGCATCTCTATCAGTCTCTCGGTATCCGAAGGCTGAAAAGGAACAGAGAACCCTTCAACGTTCATCCCTTGGCGCACTAAGAAAATTGTGTCAGTTAATTGCCAATGCTCAATCTAATGTTCATATCAGAGGATGGGGTGTTCACGGAGCACTACATTTCACAGTGCTTTCCAGTCAGCAAAGCCCGCCGAAAATGGTCTCATACAATGTTATTGCCCATGGCCGGCCACTGTCAATGGGCATTGTTCATAATCAAAAGCTTTCTCAAGAACAGGCTTCAACTAGTTCCTCTCAAAATAAAGTATATAGAGAACAAGTTGTTGAATTTCTCCAACATCAAGCAGGAGAGAATATTGCACAAGCCTCTCGTCTGGAGAAAACACGTCATCAAATGACAGAAGTTTCAGAAATCATCCAACGATCTGTTGAACCAGGTGATAAAAGTGGATACAGGTTAATGCATCCAGCTAATTTCCGAACTAAGATTCGCAAGATCAAGAGAGATTTTAAGAAGATCTCAGACATAGCATGTCAATGGACACCCCATCTTGCCAGACTGGGGACTTCTCTAACCCAACCCTCAGAGTCAACAAATGGGATTCGAGGAGTTGAGCGGAAGCAGCAGAAACATCCCCAGTCCACCGGACTGGGGACTTTTTCAAATCCTCAATCCCTCCCTCAGAGAAAGTCAGTATTCTCTCGATTAGGGAATAAGCCTCAAGAGGAACGAAGAGCCAAGCTATCAGGAGATTCTCTCCAAGTGACGGTTCTCCAAGAAGTTCCTAAGGGATCAAGTCAACGGAATTCCATGTCTCATCATGGACACAGAAGAAAACAATATCACAGAAATGCTGATAGAAAGGATTCCATGCAATATGCATCCATTAATGTCATCAATGCCGTTGCTGCTGATTCACCAGATGAGGCTCAATCAGAGGGATCAGACGAAGAGGTTCCTGCTCAAGAAGTTGCGCACACAGACCTAAATGAAAAGGTGTGCGCACACGTAATCAAAGGATTACCCAAAATCTGGGTATTCCTTCAAGTAACCCACTTCCCCCTCTCCGAAAAGGATCCAATAAGGGGAAAGGAAAGAATCAGGTTACTTCTCACCCTTCCTCTGAAGGTGGTCAATCGCTCTCCTTAGAGCAAAGGTTTGCACAACAGGAGGAAGAAATGAAAGAATTAAGAAGGTTGAATGCAGAACTACTTCAGAGTAGTCTTCTTCTTAAGAATGCTGAAGTCCGACATCCGATGGAATTTGTTGTAACTACTGAGATGGATCAAGAATATCCTCCTTTATCAGTACACCCACAGAGGTCTAATCCTACGGGTCAAACACAACAACGGTTGGTAGCACTACCATCAGTTGCAGCAACAACCACCATGTCTGTCCAAGCTCCATTCATTGCACCTACCCAAAACCAAGTTCAACCTGACATTTCTCAAAAGTTAATAACTACTATTGAGTCATTAACAGCTCGGTTAGAAACTATGGAAGGGAAACGGGCGCAAGTTCAACCTGAAAAGAATGTTTACCCTGAATGGGTAGATTCAATTTCTCCTCCATCCAGTTTTGGAAACCATGTTTTCCCTGCTTTCAATGGATCAGGCGACCCCGAACAACATTTGACGCATTACGTGTCTTGTTGTGATCCTATGATGGGAACTCCAGAGCAGCAAGAAGCAGTGAAACTCAGATGCTTCGTGCGAACCTTGCAAGGACCAGCTTTTGTCTGGTATACAAGCTTGCAATCCCGGCCAGTCATCAGATGGGAGGATCTTTGTCAAAAATTCGTTCTTCAGTTTAGCTTAACTTTTCCAAAAACGACAGTTTTCGATCTTACAAACTGCAAGCAAAGGGAGAATGAAAGATTCTATTATTTCATTGCTCGTTGGAAGGGATTAACGTATTCCTTGAGGTTAGCACTCCCTCAGGAGGAATTGTTGCCAATCTGTGTGGCAAATTTTCGTGACTAATTACGCACGCCATTGATCCCTGTGAAATACAAAGGAGGGTTTCGAGACCTTACTTCAATCGCTCAGTAGATTGAAGATTCCCTTATACAGGCTAAGGTTAAATCTCGTGTAATTCCATCAGCTCCAGGAAGAAGAATGGGTAAAGCAGAAACTGCTACAGTTATGCTTAAACAAGAACCTGTACCTATATCTACTTCAAAACCTTCATCATCTCGAAGGACTACACCTCCTGAATGCCAACAACAAAGGTCGTTTCGTCCAAATGATCAAAGAGATCAATGAAGAAAACAATTTGAGGATATGAAGATTAAAACATACTCTTTCCGAAGTGGGCAAGTTCCTGGTTACTTCATTTCTGCTCTGGAAAATAATTTGGTTCAATTACCAGTGCCGAAGAGGCCAAACAAGGAAGGAGATGAAGACCGTCCCAATTATTATCCCTTTCATAAAATCTTGGGGCATCCCATACAGGAGTGTTTTGTCTTTAAAGACATCCTGCAAAAGATGGTCGACTTGGGACAAGTCAAATTGAAGGGTTCTTCAGCTCATGTAGCATGTATTACCGCTACAGATCCAGAGGAAGGAGGCGAGTGGCAAGAAGTCAAAAGAAAAAATGTGAAAAAATATGATGATTGGATGGTCAGAAAGACAATCAATCGGACCCATTCCATTTTGCGAACACAATTGAAGAAGCCAATTGTGTCTCCTACAAAAGTTGTAGTAAAGCCTCCATCAAAAGACAAATCCTCAAAAGGACATCGCAATTCAAAGAAGAAAGAGGAATCAGGAAAAGATGAGTATGTATCAAAGCCTAAATTGTCTTTGACATTGGAAGATTTCATTCCATCTACTTCAAAGCCACGGGCACCGCCCCATCAAACGGCACAGCCTAAACAGGCTAACCAGGCAGAGTCTTTATCAGACAAAGAGTTAATCTTTGGTTCTGTTAATATGATTCAATTAACAGATTCATATTCCAGTCTTGATGAGCCTGAATTCCCTATATCAAATAAGGGAATCTGAAGAGGTTCTAGAGGTTCAGGATATAGGGGAAGACGTGGATCTTTCCAAAGCCACTACTCTAATTTTACCCCTGCTAGCACTGTATATGCAGCAGAAACTCTTGGTAGAGCCTTTCAGCGAGCTCAAAAAGAACAAGCAAGTTCTTCTGCCAATGGCCAACTCAGTTTTGGAACAGTTATTTTGGACGACCGGTTAAAGGTTCCATCTTCTTTATCTCAGCAAGTAAATGGATCTAATCAGTCTAATCTTCCAAAACCAAGGATGTTGCCAACTTCAATACAAGATGCATCAGCTTCCAAAGCATCTTCTTCCAAGGTACCTGCTAAACCGCATATTCCTATTGGGAAACGTAGACCTCTAGATCATGAGTATGATATATTGAAACACTTGGGCCAAGTACTGTAACGCCCCGACCCCAGCTACCCAGAGCCGGTGCATTACTTCGTAACATTGGCATGATCACAAAAGATCAAGTCTCGAAAGACCGATTAGTTTAGTAGCCTTGGAAACACTAGATACATTCATAAGTCTTTCATTACATCAAAATTAAACAAACTACAAAAAAACATGGTCTTCATATTCCACACTCATATCTTCACTGATTATTCTTGCAAGTCAGTCATAAAATACTTCTTCACAACCTGGAAAATTTTTAAACATTGAAAGGGGTGAGCTCAAATGCTCAGTAAGGATAACAATAATGCGGAAGCTTTCATAAATAAACATTAACATTTAAGGCAATGTATAACTAAAACAAAAGCCTCTTAAACATGAACATAATATGGAAAAAGTAAAATGAGATAATGCCATTTACTTCTTCACATGGATATTCTACTGGTCGAATAATCACATGTAATATCAATAACCACTTTCATAATGATGGAATGCATAATGCCAGACTATCATAACCACATAGCCAAGGCCTCGTGCCAAGACTACAAATAAGATTTTGTCAAGGCCTTGTGCCAAGACACTAGTTTGTCTCATGAGACCTGCCGATGCATCGAGGAGCTATAGCGGGCTCCACCCGTCACTTATTAAGTCCAATGCATTCCTCATATGAATAGGTTTAAACATATCATAAACCATAACATAATTGTATCACATAAAACATGCATAAAGGAAACATAACATTTCCACATTTCAATCACAAGATATCAATACAGCACATTGATATAATAAAAATTCTTTCAAAACCATTTTCAATACCAAAATAAAAGAAAGTTAAAACTTTGTATTTATTTTTCATAAAAAAAAAGATGGCTTATAGAGGAAGCCGAAACTCAAATAACGGTCACGACGGCGGAGTAGTCGTTGTCGCCGCATAAGTACGGAAAGAAAAACATTCCCTTTTTGTCGTTTAGTAAAATGCTTCGTATAAAAAAGATTCCTTTTGAATAAACATGAAAGTCAAAGGGGTTTATACACCGTATAAAAGAAAGTTGTGTATAAAGCCAAATATGCCTCAATGAAAGGAGATTGAGACAAAGTCCTTAAAAAGATCATTTTTAAAATAAAATAGATCTATTATGTGTATTCACTATAGGTACACATAAAGAAAGTAAAAATACAAAATAGGACATAATAATATCATGACATAATTTGAAAGTAGGAGATTAACCCAACGAATGGAAGTTGGGTTAAGAAATTCCCTTACCTCGTGTCTGACTTGACTCAACCGTTCTTTAACCTCCTGAATAATAAACTAGAGTTAATATATACCTTATTAAGAACCATTTTCAATTTCATTATTCTTATTATATCACTTATTACAATGATATGAACATTATGTAATTATTTAAGTTAATAACGGTCATTTTGTCGATATTTGGTTCTTAAGTCAAAAATAGGCTTCTTACACTTACATGTTGTTAATTTGGTCAATGGTTCATTATATCCAGAATGGTATTCATGATGTAGATATCATATATGTCATATATATCCAGTACATACATTCATTTATAATATTACATCACATTTAGAGGTAAGAAATGAAATGCACCGTTCATGGAGACGGTAAGCCGTACGTACGCATGAACGCTACTTCCATTTCTATTTCATATTTTCTGGAATGGAATCATAATGATATGAGAGTATATTATAATTCCATATATAATATCATTAACTTTATCCTTCACACATCCCACATATGGTATTAACGAATCAAATCACTTTCAGGGGGCGGTAGTCCGCGCTTCCTAAAATGAAGATATCGTGTTTTACCCATAATGGAAACCATAAAGGTATGCCCAAAATGAAAAAAACAGAAGCTTAAGGAAAACATAAACATATTATATATCATATATAAAAATAGTGACATCATAATGGCCACCTTTGAAGGTGATAAATGAGTGTTGAACAATCATCGTTTCGGGAGGCAGAATTTCGCCATCCACGGAAACCTTATGTTCTTTAACCATTTGATGTAGTTGTGTGGAAGTGTAGCTCAAATAAATCTTATAACAACATCCTAGTATATTTAAGATACTGGTGTTGTTACAAAAGAAGTAAATAAAAAGAGTTTAGGGGGTTGGAGAAGCAAAATAAAACAAAAGAACATGAGAGAATGAATTACCTTAAAAAGTGTAACTCCTTTTGAGTTGAGCCTAAAGGCTTCCTTTGAAAGGATTCTGCCCAAAGGGAATCCTCTAGGATGAGGAGAGGGATGTGGAGAGAGCAAATGGGCAGGGGTTGGCCGAGCCAATGGCTTGAAGAGTGTGTGAAATGAGGTAGAGGTGGGGGCCTTTTATAAGAGGAGAGGAGGGGCACTTTTGGAAAGTAAAAGAACATTACATTATTTGAAAATGTGTTTCGGTTTTAAAAGGTCCCACATTGATAGAATTCGTGGATAAGGTGATAAGGCATCGAAATCCACTCATCCAATTGGTTTTGGCCATGTGTAGTTCATAGATTTTATATTATCTTTCCATTTTATTTAAATCGTCAAATAATGATGTCATCGCTGCATCATTATTATGTCATAAATAATTAAATTTATTTAATGTCTAAAAATTATAAAAAAAATACTATGATATAGGAAATCTTTTTATCTTTCCAATGACTATTTATAATCAAAATTTTGACTTGTGTAACCCTACTTAAAAATTGTTTTAGTAAAACACTTTATGTTAGTGTCATTTTCACTTTAACATTAAATAAAAAGTAATTTATGTTATTTCCCAACAAAAGTGGATCCATGGGGTCCCCAAGTTAGGCCATGGCTTGTCTTGGTCGGCCATGACACAACCAATGAGGTTGGGACATGTGTCTAGGTCATTTAATATTATTAAAGTATTATTTATACCTTAAACTACCCTAATTACCACTAATCGCGATTAAGAACTTAATAAGTTACTATTCACCAAAAAATTATTTTTATCCCATTGAACCACATTTTACTTCTTAATGACAACCATGTATGTCGGATTTTTGAAAATCAAATCACAGAAGTGGTAATATTTCATTTAAACGAAAAATCAGTTATTTAACAACCACTTAGTGGTTTCACTATTCATCAAAAATTGAAGTTTTTCAGAATAAGGCCAAAATTTCACCCTAAGCTATAATTGATATTCCGAATTGAAAAATGATGTCTATTTTACAAAATTCCAAACATATTAGTTGCATTAATTAATTTTATAATTAATTCCCGCTGTTACAACAAATAGCGTGTTTTTAAGAAACAATTTATATCAAAAGATTGACAATTGTTTATGTCCAATTTCAATGTTAAATTAATTCTAATGACCACCATTGGATAAAATGGTAAAAATATATTCTAATTATACTCTAAAACCACTCAATAGTATAATTTATCACTATGAATTATTTTGATTAAAAAAGTTGTTTTAAGTATTTTTCACTATTCATAAAAATTTTGAAGTTCTCAGAAAATTACAAAAAATTCAACATAGGCTAATTTCAATATTAGGAATACAAAAATGAAGTCCATTTTGAAATATAAAATTTCTATAATTTTAAAAGGTGGTTATTACTATTCATAACGGCTACTTTGATTAGTTGCGGTGTGTTAGAATTCGAACTTGCGTACAATGCAAGCTATTGCATTATTGAAAGAGAGGAGTATCGTGGAAGCTCGGGGTGTTACATTCTCCCCTCCTTCAATAAATTGCGTCCTCGCAATTTGAAATTTTTCTTGGAAAATAAAAGGTTGAAAAGAGAAAATACCTTTGAGGAAAACCCACATCGGAAATAAGGTTAATAAATATATAACATTAAAAGAAAGCAGGATAAGTACAAAGGTCACCCGATATAGCCCATTATAGGATTCTATGAAAATATGGATATGGAGGAGAAACAAACCATCAAGGTCTGATGGAGAGTTATAGAAAACAGGATTAGGAGAAAGTTTAACCACAAGAAAATCACAAACTTGTGATTGGTTAAACGGTCATTGAATCCCTAGTTGGAAAAGTTAACCGACAACATTTTTGTTTAAAGTTACCTTTTATAATGTTGAGGATTTTATTTAGGAGATTTACTAAGAACGTAAGGGAATATACATACTTGTTATGTATACTTTCATTCATTAATGAATTTTTACCACAAACCCATCTTTTACTCCAAATGGTAACAGAACTCAAAAATATTCTATTTATCCTAATTGTATAAGGTACCAAAGGTTAACACATACCATTTAGATTAGTAAAATTATTTTGTAATAACCAGGGACTTCCTGTAGGCTAGTGGTAGGAAATAAAGGCCTGTCGCACTTTGATTGTGGGTTCGATTCCTACAGCTTTGTCCGACGCGACGGTTTATGCCCCACCCTGCAGGTTGTCCTTTTCCTAAAACTATAGTATTATAATACTCCAAAAATAATCTTCATAAATTTTTTTAACCTTAAACCATACTATCCAAAAATCAACTTAATCCACTCCAACCTTTATAGTTATCCAAAATACCTCTGTCCAGACTTTCTCTAAAAGGTCTCTTAATTCAAAAATCAATTTATCAGATTCCCCAAAAAAAGGAAAGTTTCTTTTATTGTCACATACTAAAATCATATTAAAACCTTACTGAAACCAACAAGTACTGCAGTAAAATCCTTATATAGATCACATTATTCTAATAACCAGAATATAATCCATGAGTCCAAAAGCACCAATACATTAGTTATTCTGCTTCAACTGTAGTAATAGCATAAGATTGTCCTTGATCCCTTGGCCTTTTCTGAGGTAAGTTTCCTTGATGCTTAGGACATTCATTTGCATAATGACCCATTTCTCTACAATTGTAACATTCAACTTTGACAGCCTCTTTCTTTCCCTTGCAATCACGTGCCTGGTGACCTTTTTCTCCACATTTATAACAAACTCCCATTCCTTTTAGGCATGTACCAGGGTGATTCTTCCCACAATTATCACATAATGGAAAATCCTTCTTTCCCTTTTTCCCATTATCTGTCTCTTGTTCCACCGTTCTCTTCTTCTCTTGCTTTACTTTGTTGTCATAAGACTTAGAGAATTCCTTTTCTGTCTTGATAGCACACGAGACAATATCTTCGTATGAAGAGAAGGTTTGTGATACTAATGCTCGACGGAGAAATGGTTTCAACCCATCAAAGAAACGATCAGTCTTACTTCTTGGGTTACGTATGTAATCTGCAGCATACCTTGCTAACCTTGTAAAGTTAGCCTCATACTTTGCGACATTCTCATCCTCCTTCTGCCTCAGACTCAGAAATTGCCTTTCCATATCCGCTCGATGGTCTCGAGGAAAGTATTTTTCTAAGAACAGCTCTTTGAACTCCTGCCATTCCATGTTTTTTAATTCATCATCTTCCTTTGTGTTTTGAATTAGTGACCACCATTGATCGGCATCTCCAGTGAGGCGGTAAACTGCCATGACAACATTCTCCCTTTCACTACTCCCCAGGGCATGGAATATTTTCTCTAAGGAATTTATCCATTGCTCAGCTACTATAGGATTTGTACTCCCATTAAAGGTTGGTGGTTGTTGCCTCATGAAACGGTCTAGCATTGATCCTCCACGTTGTGGATCAGGGTGCTCCATACGAGTAAGGTTGTTATTCATAACCTGCGTGAGTTGTCCCAGTATGGTGAGAAGCTGATCAGCACCAGTTGTATCACTAGCTCCACCATAATTATCCTGAGCAGGAGGGCAATCCCTACACGGAGTTCGTGCATTGATACAGTTTCCATTCCTTCTACTAGGCGCCATTTCTAAACAATGGCATAAACTAGATTAGTTTATGAATCAAAATACATAATTCCATACTTATAAAACACTTAACATAAATTGAACTATTTATGGATATAATCCATAATCATAAAAAGAAATGTTTTCTTTGAGAAAGTATATACTCATAACCCTTCATAGTGGTTTGTAAATAAAATGAGAATTATCCTAAGCATATCCCCCGGGAGTGTCGTAACCAAGAGTGCAGCAAGGCCCGTTGTCGTGCACCAGTTCCCGTTCGAGTCTAGCTCAAAGCGGTGTTTTCGGGTTTTACCCCTAGGTACATCTGTGCCAGAGCCGCCTCTACCTGCTCGTATCCAGACAGGGATGTATTGCTCAGAAAACTCATAACATCTCTATAATACCAAAATTCTAGGAAGTTCTTCTATACTAATCCTCAAAGTCTATCTTTGGGCTATGTGCTCTAATCAGAGTTTATCTAAATCTAGCTTCCAAGGTTAGTACTAAACTACCTCTGATACCAACTGTAACGCCTCGACCCCAGCTACCCAGAGCCGGTGCATTACTTCGTAACATTGGCATGATCACAAAAGATCAAGTCTCGAAAGACCGATTAGTTTAGTAGCCTTGGAAACACTAGATACATTCATAAGTCTTTCATTACATCAAAATTAAACAAACTACAAAAAAACATGGTCTTCATATTCCACACTCATATCTTCACTGATTATTCTTGCAAGTCAGTCATAAAATACTTCTTCACAACCTGGAAAATTTTTAAACATTGAAAGGGGTGAGCTCAAATGCTCAGTAAGGATAACAATAATGCGGAAGCTTTCATAAATAAACATTAACATTTAAGGCAATGTATAACTAAAACAAAAGCCTCTTAAACATGAACATAATATGGCAAAAGTAAAATGAGATAATGCCATTTACTTCTTCACATGGATATTCTACTGGTCGAATAATCACATGTAATATCAATAACCACTTTCATAATGATGGAATGCATAATGCCAGACTATCATAACCACATAGCCAAGGCCTCGTGCCAAGACTACAAATAAGATTTTGTCAAGGCCTTGTGCCAAGACACTAGTTTGTCTCATGAGACCTGCCGATGCATCGAGGAGCTATAGCGGGCTCCACCCGTCACTTATTAAGTCCAATGCATTCCTCATATGAATAGGTTTAAACATATCATAAACCATAACATAATTGTATCACATAAAACATGCATAAAGGAAACATAACATTTCCACATTTCAATCACAAGATATCAATACAGAACATTGATATAATAAAAATTCTTTCAAAACCATTTTCAATACCAAAATAAAAGAAAGTTAAAACTTTGTATTTATTTTTCATAAAAAAAAAGATGGCTTATAGAGGAAGCCGAAACTCAAATAACGGTCACGACGGCGGAGTAGTCGTTGTCGCCGCATAAGTACGGAAAGAAAAACATTCCCTTTTTGTCGTTTAGTAAAATGCTTCGTATAAAAAAGATTCCTTTTGAATAAACATGAAAGTCAAAGGGGTTTATACACCGTATAAAAGAAAGTTGTGTATAAAGCCAAATATGCCTCAATGAAAGGAGATTGAGACAAAGTCCTTAAAAAGATCATTTTTAAAATAAAATAGATCTATTATGTGTATTCACTATAGGTACACATAAAGAAAGTAAAAATACAAAATAGGACATAATAATATCATGACATAATTTGAAAGTAGGAGATTAACCCAAAGAATGGAAGTTGGGTTAAGAAATTCCCTTACCTCGTGTCTGACTTGACTCAACCGTTCTTTAACCTCCTGAATAATAAACTAGAGTTAATATATACCTTATTAAGAACCATTTTCAATTTCATTATTCTTATTATATCACTTATTACAATGATATGAACATTATGTAATTATTTAAGTTAATAACGGTCATTTTGTCGATATTTGGTTCTTAAGTCAAAAATAGGCTTCTTACACTTACATGTTGTTAATTTGGTCAATGGTTCATTATATCCAGAATGGTATTCATGATGTAGATATCATATATGTCATATATATCCAGTACATACATTCATTTATAATATTACATCACATTTAGAGGTAAGAAATGAAATGCACCGTTCATGGAGACGGTAAGCCGTACGTACGCATGAACGCTACTTCCATTTCTATTTCATATTTTCTGGAATGGAATCATAATGATATGAGAGTATATTATAATTCCATATATAATATCATTAACTTTATCCTTCACACATCCCACATATGGTATTAACGAATCAAATCACTTTCAGGGGGCGGTAGTCCGCGCTTCCTAAAATGAAGATATCGTGTTTTACCCATAATGGAAACCATAAAGGTATGCCCAAAATGAAAAAAACAGAAGCTTAAGGAAAATATAAACATATTATATATCATATATAAAAATAGTGACATCATAATGGCCACCTTTGAAGGTGATAAATGAGTGTTGAACAATCATCGTTTCGGGAGGCAGAATTTCGCCATCCACGGAAACCTTATGTTCTTTAACCATTTGATGTAGTTGTGTGGAAGTGTAGCTCAAATAAATCTTATAACAACATCCTAGTATATTTAAGATACTGGTGTTGTTACAAAAGAAGTAAATAAAAAGAGTTTAGGGGGTTGGAGAAGCAAAATAAAACAAAAGAACATGAGAGAATGAATTACCTTAAAAAGTGTAACTCCTTTTGAGTTGAGCCTAAAGGCTTCCTTTGAAAGGATTCTGCCCAAAGGGAATCCTCTAGGATGAGGAGAGGGATGTGGAGAGAGCAAATGGGCAGGGGTTGGCCGAGCCAATGGCTTGAAGAGTGTGTGAAATGAGGTAGAGGTGGGGGCCTTTTATAAGAGGAGAGGAGGGGCACTTTTGGAAAGTAAAAGAACATTACATTATTTGAAAATGTGTTTCGGTTTTAAAAGGTCCCACATTGATAGAATTCGTGGATAAGGTGATAAGGCATCGAAATCCACTCATCCAATTGGTTTTGGCCATGTGTAGTTCATAGATTTTATATTATCTTTCCATTTTATTTAAATCGTCAAATAATGATGTCATCGCTGCATCATTATTATGTCATAAATAATTAAATTTATTTAATGTCTAAAAATTATAAAAAAAATACTATGATATAGGAAATCTTTTTATCTTTCCAATGACTATTTATAATCAAAATTTTGACTTGTGTAACCCTACTTAAAAATTGTTTTAGTAAAACACTTTATGTTAGTGTCATTTTCACTTTAACATTAAATAAAAAGTAATTTATGTTATTTCCCAACAAAAGTGGATCCATGGGGTCCCCAAGTTAGGCCATGGCTTGTCTTGGTCGGCCATGACACAACCAATGAGGTTGGGACATGTGTTTAGGTCATTTAATATTATTAAAGTATTATTTATACCTTAAACTACCCTAATTACCACTAATCGCGATTAAGAACTTAATAAGTTACTATTCACCAAAAAATTATTTTTATCCCATTGAACCACATTTTACTTCTTAATGACAACCATGTATGTCGGATTTTTGAAAATCAACTCACAGAAGTGGTAATATTTCATTTAAACGAAAAATCAGTTATTTAACAACCACTTAGTGGTTTCACTATTCATCAAAAATTGAAGTTTTTCAGAATAAGGCCAAAATTTCACCCTAAGCTATAATTGATATTCCGAATTGAAAAATGATGTCTATTTTACAAAATTCCAAACATATTAGTTGCATTAATTAATTTTATAATTAATTCCCGCTGTTACAACAAATAGCGTGTTTTTAAGAAACAATTTATATCAAAAGATTGACAATTGTTTATGTCCAATTTCAATGTTAAATTAATTCTAATGACCACCATTGGATAAAATGGTAAAAATATATTCTAATTATACTCTAAAACCACTCAATAGTATAATTTATCACTATGAATTATTTTGATTAAAAAAGTTGTTTTAAGTATTTTTCACTATTCATAAAAATTTTGAAGTTCTCAGAAAATTACAAAAAATTCAACATAGGCTAATTTCAATATTAGGAATACAAAAATGAAGTCCATTTTGAAATATAAAATTTCTATAATTTTAAAAGGTGGTTATTACTATTCATAACGGCTACTTTGATTAGTTGCGGTGTGTTAGAATTCGAACTTGCGTACAATGCAAGCTATTGCATTATTGAAAGAGAGGAGTATCGTGGAAGCTCGGGGTGTTACAAGTACCATCCAAGTTATCAATTTTGGATGCTTTGAATCTGTCAAAATATCTTCGGGAAGCACTCATCGAAGCTTTGTCAAGTCCTCAGGAGTTTGAAGCTGAAATTGCTGCAGTTGAAATCTATCACATAGAGAATAATCCTCCAGAATGCCATGCAGTGATATATTTTACTGATAAAGATGAAGATGATGTTGTGCATGGGCACATAAAACCTTTGTACTTATCTGGAAAAGTCAAAGGTATAGATGTTCGAAGAGCTTTCATTGACAATGGTTCAGGAGTCAACCTCATGCCCATTCGTACACTTCGTCGATTGGGCCTCACAGAATCTGATTTATCTCCTTCTACCATGATGTTGCAAGGATATGATAAAAATGAACAAGAACCACTGGGAGAAGTTACACTCAGAACTCAGTTTGGAGATCTTGTTTCCAATTCGGATTTCATGATTGTTGATCAAGACTCCGCTTTCAATATCTTGCTTGGAAGACCCTGGCTACATCAGCATGCAGCTATTCCGTCATCATACCATCAATGTCTCAAATACTGTTTCGATGGTCAAGTTGGAACATTGTATGGTGATAAGGCCCCGTTCAAAAAATGTGAGTCTCAATACATTGTGGCGGAATTTTATCACATGAAGGGAAGAGAAAAATCTACAATGAAGGAAATTACCAATGTTAATGCTCCATTTGGTTTGGAAGAAATTCCAATAAATCCATTTTCACATATGAGTACAGATTATGTGTTACCTATCAGTCAAATTGAAAAAATAGGCCCAAATCAAAATAATCTTATGGAAAGATCCATAATGTCAATTACGGCAATCGAGCCAGACAGCATGGGAGGAATTGGTAACTTACCAAGCAGTGATGAAAGCATAAGTGGTGACGTTTTCATTTCATATGCTGAATTCCAACAAGTCTATACTTCGCTAATCAGGACAGATGAAGTTATAGCAAAACCAGAGGTGAATAATGATGTCGATTCTCAATCCATCGTCTCCTCTTTATTTCCCAAAGAAGACCCTTTATCATCAATAGGGTCAGAAATGGAAGCTTCTTCTTCAAAATGTGAAAATTTTGACATCTCTTATGATCATGAGAATTTCGTTTTTTCATCTACTTTGCAAGTAAAAACGGAAGAAATAACACATGATGAAGAGGAAGAGGAAGATCTTAGAGATGCCCCTCCAGCATTTGAAGAGGGTATCTCTACCACTGTGGATGAACTCAGAGAAGTAAATCTGGGTATAGAGAAAGATCCACGCCCCACTTTAATTAGTGCGGCCATAACCCTTGAAGATAAAGAGATGCATATTTCTTTTCTAAAGCAAAATAAAGATATTTTTGCTTGTAATTATACAGAAATGCCTGGGCTTGATCCTGATGTTGCTACTCATCATTTGGGTTTACCAAAAGAACATCGAGGATTCAAGCAAGCTGCGAGAAGAACACACCCAACCTATGCTTCCAAAATTGAGGCTGAAGTGGATAAGCTTATCAAATCTAACTTCGTCAGAGAAGTTCAATATCCCAAGTGGTTGGATAATATTGTCCCTGTAATGAAGAAGAACGGACAAATTAGGGTTTGCATCAATTTCGGAGATCTTAATCGGTATTGTCCTAAAGATGATTTCCTAGTTCCAATTACAGAACTCTTAATTGATGCGACGGTTGGCTATGAAGTAATTTCTTTCATGGATGGATATTCTGGATATAATCAGATTCGAATGGTCCCAGAAGATGAGGAATATACAGCCTTCAGAGCTCCTCAAGGTGTGTTTTGTTACCGGGTGATGCCCTTTGGTTTAAAGAATGCAGGTGCAACATATCAACGCGCCATGCATCGTATCTTCAAACCTCTTTTAGGGAAGTTTGTTGAATTCTATGTAGATGATTTGGTGGTTAAATCCAAACAACGTTCTAATCACTTGGCTGATTTGGAAGTCATATTCCACAAGCATCGACAACATAATTTGAAGATGAACCCCTTAAAATGTGCTTTTGGGGTAACCTCAGGAAAATTCCTCGGCTTTGTTGTAGGCCATCGTGGTATTGAAGTCAATCCTGAGAAGACCAAATCAATCCTTGGTATGTCACCTCCTCAGAATTTGAAAGAATTAAGAGGACTTCAAGGACACTTATCCTATATTCGGCGTTTCATCGCCAATTTGGCAGGCAAAAGTTTACATTTTACCAAATTATTGAAGAAAGGAGTCACTTACCAGTGGAATGAAGAATGTCAAGAAGCATTTGATATTCTCAAGAAATACCTCTTGAGTCCACCAGTACTCATGCCACCTGTTGAGGGTAGACCTCTTATCCTCTATGTGACAGCTTTAGAGCGATCATTGGGTGCCTTTCTCGCTCAAAAGAATGAAGCTGGGAATGAAAATAGTCTCTACTATCTCAGTAGAACTATGCTTGAAGCAGAAACCCGGTATTCAAGTATTGAAAAGTGCTGCCTAGCATTAATCTTTGCAGTTCAGAAACTGAGACACTACCTGCAACATCATGAGGTCCAATTGGTATCTCGTAATAATCCGCTCAAATTCATCCTTAGTCGTCCAATGCTTACAGGACGTTTGGCAAGGTGGGCGGTTATTCTACAGCAGTTCGACATTCATTATGTGTCTCAAAAGGCAATTAAGGGCCAAGCTCTGGCTGATTTCCTGGCTGAACATCCTTCAGTGGAAGACACGTATTCAGATATTGAGCTCCCTAATGAGGAAGTTTTCTCTATTCAAGAGAGTCCTCAAACATGGGAAATGTATTTTAATGGGGATTCTAGAAGTCCAACATGGAAGAAAATGGAAAATCCTAAATTCAACAAAGTTGGTTTAGGAATTGTGCTCATTTCTCCAGATAAGGCAGTGTTACCTTATTCCTTTTTGTTGTGGGAAGGTGGTACCAATAATGAAGCTGAATACCAAGCTCTCATTACAGGCTTGGAGTTAGCGCTTCAAGCACAAGTGAATCACTTAAAGGTGGAAGGTGATTCAGACCTGGTAATCAAACAAGTCAATGGGGATTATGCCATCAGAAAAGAAGAATTAATCCCTTTGTATGATTATGTCAGAGAGTTAATGTCGGAATTCCCTTTAGAACCGAAATTTTCTTATGTCCCAATATCACAAAATGCTCAAGCTGATGCACTGGCTAATATAGCCACAGCTTTAGCATATCCAAATTGGGACGAGACAACCATCTGTATTGCCCACCGTCGTGCAATTTCACCTTATGTTCATGTCAGAACAGAGGAAATTAATGAAATTAGTCCCATTCCTGAACCGTATGGTCATACTACAGGATGGATGTCACCTATCAGGGAATACCTTCAAAATGGAACACTTCCACCTGATAGAGCCGAGAAAGAACAAATTCGGCGACGTGTGGTCAATTTTACTATTTATGATAGCCTAAACCACCTCGAGAAAATTCTCTACAAACGTGGTTTTGATGGAGTTATCTTCAGATGTATTGATGGTTAAGAGACAATGGCTGTCATAAAATAAGTGCATGCAGGAGTCTGTGGTGCCCACCAGTCTGGACATAGACTATCTGATCAAATTCGAAGGTTTGGATACTTTTGGCCTTCAATGATACATGATTGTGTTAATTTCACAAAGAAGTGTCATTCATGCCAAGTATATGCCAACTTCATTCATAAACCTCCAGAGATGCTTCATACAGCTAAATACTCATGGCAATTTTCCACATGGGGAATGGATGTGGTGGGACCATACCCTTCAGCTACGGCCAAGCAGTTTAAGTACATTCTTACTGCTAATGATTTCTTTTCCAAATGGGCAGAGGCAGTACCTCTCAAAGAAGTCAGTTCTAAATGTATTGTTAGCTTCATCAAGTCTAACATAATTACTAGATATGGTGTCCCTCATTCCATATTGACGGACAACGGCACCAACTTCTGTTCTTCTGAGGTAAAGAAATTGTATCAAGAATACATCATTAAGTCCAACCATTCATCTCGATATCATGCAGCGGCTAATGGCCATATATAGGCCTTTAACAAGACTCTTTCAAATATACTGCAAAAGATGGTGGATAAAGATAAGAGGTCATTGCCTGATAAACTCTTTCATGCTTTATGGGCTTATCGGACTACCACTCGCAATGCAACGCGGTCAACTCTGTATTCATTGGTATATGGAACAGAAGCAGTCTTGCCAATTGAAGTTCAATTTCCCTCACTCAGAATAGCCATTTGTGATCAGTTATCTACAGATGAGAAATCCCAAAAGCGGTTGAATGAATTGGAACAGTTAGATGAGAAAAGATTGTGCACTTTGCACCACTTGGAAATCTATTAGAATCGAATAGCACGAGCTTTTAACAAAAAAGTTCATCTTCGTTCATTCATTCAGGGAGAATTGCTATTGGTTCTCAGAGCACCAATGATACCAGGAAAGAAGCCTCCCAAGCTTGAACCAAAATGGGAAGGACCTTATTCAATACATAAGGTCTACTCCAATGGAGCATATTCTCTAATCTCAATTGATGGAGAACACATCACGACTCCAACTAATGCCATATTTCTGAAGAAGTATTTTGTATAAACACAAAATATTGTTCCCAGATCAAAAGGAATCACATTGGTTCATGATTTTGTCCTACATGACACTAAACTGTATTATGTCCTATATACATGACGTTAAACTGTACAGAAATTCCTATATTTTGTCCGAGATGACATTAAACTATATTTTGTCCGAGATGACATTAAACTATATTGTGTCCTAGAAACATGACATTAAACTGTGTGGCACTTCCAACGTCCAGCATGACGATAAACTGTAAAAAGTCCCCAGAACTGATATCCTCGTATTGGTTCACCTTAGTCCTAGCTACATGACATTAAACTGTACAACACCAGTTTGTCCTTGCTATATGACATTAAAACTATACAGTAATGGTCCAGTATGACTTTACACTGCAACTTCGTCCCACACGACATTAAACTATGAAAAAGTTCCCTAACCCGTCCAGCATGACCTTAAACTACATCATCCCTGGTCCATGTATATGACCATAAACTATTTGCAAATCCCTTTTGTCCTACAAGACACTAAAATGTATTATGTCCTATCTACATGACATTAAACTGTACAGAAGTTCCTATATTTTGTCCTATAAGACACTAAACTATATTATGTCCTATCTACATGACATTAAACTGTACAGAAGTTCCTATATTTTGTCCTACAAGACACTAAACTGTATTATGTCCTATCTACATGACATTAAAATGTACAGAAGTTCCTATATTTTGTCCTACAAGACACTAAACTGTATTATGTCCTATCTACATGAAATTAAACTGTACAGAAGTTCCTATATTTTGTCCTACAAGACACTAAACTGTATTATGTCCTATCTACATGACATTAAAATGTACATAAGTTCCTATATTTTGTCCTACAAGACACTAAACTGTATTATGTCCTATCTACATGACATTAAACTGTACAGAAGATCCTATATTTTGTCCTACAAGACACTAAACTGTATTATGACCTATCTACATGACATTAAACTGTACAGAAGTTCCTATATTTTGTCTGAGATGACATTAAACTATATTGTTTCCTAGAAACATGACATTAAACTGTGTGTCATTTCCAACATCCAGCATGACGATAAACTGTAAAAAGTCCCCAGAACTGATATCCTCGTATTGGTTCACCTTAGTCCTACCTACATGACTTTAAACTGTACAGCACCAGTTCGTCCTTGCTATATGATGTTAAACAATACAGCAATGGTCCAGTATGACTTTAAACTGCAACTTCGTTCCACACGACATTAAACTGTGAAAAAGTTCCCTAAACCATTCAACATGACCTTAAACTGCATCATCCCTAGTCGATGTATATGACCATAAACTATTTGCAAATCCCTTATGTCCAGCAAGACGTTAAACTGTGACGTCCTAACTACATGACGCTAAACTGTATAAAAGTCCCTCATGTCTAGAAAGACGTTAAAACTATATAATCATCAAAGGTCCAGCATGACATTAAACTACACCATCCACGGTCCATGAATATGACCTTAAACTATTCACACTTTCGTCCAACATGACATAAATGGTGTGTTATTTTGTCCTTACTGCATGACATTAAACTGCACAATCCCCCTTTCGTCCAATATGACGTTAAACTGTATTTTCCCCATCGTCCTAACTACGTGACGCTAAACTGTACAGAATGTCCTTGGTATGTCATACATGACATTAAACTGTTATTTTGTCCCTGCTACATGACACTAAACTGTGCAGCACCAATAGTCCTAACTGCAAGACTTTAAACTGCATAGTCCCTTTTTTTATGTCCTACATGACATTAAACTGTGCATCGTTAAGGTTGTTATTACCTCTTGTTTCTCACACCGAGTATGACTCATGTGAGCTTAGAGAGAACATCAACCATAACACTCCCTATGGGCCGCTAACCATTTGTAAGTCCCAACAACATTTTAATTAGATCATTGTCCCCAAGAACAACTTGATCATTAATTCATTCTTTAATTGAACTACACGGACTTTGATCCTTTCCCTCCAGGCTGGGTATATAGGCAACCTCCCAAGGTTCAAGCCCAAAAACAATCTCTTCACATCGGTTCACCACCATCTCAAATGATGTTGATTCATGAAACCTCCCCTGGAATCAATATCTTTACATTGATTCACTTTCTTCCTTGTTATATGACGTTAAACAGTGCAACACTTTTGTCCGGTACGACAATAAACTACAATATTCTTTGATTTCCTCATTTGAGAGAGAACTATTATTGACATTGATTTTTCAATCATGGTTTTCATTTTCAAAAGACTACATGCATACATGGTAATGCCTAAACTTTTTATCTTAGGTTAAACCATCATTGCAATAAATTCCCCTTTCACCCTTCAAATGTACGAACCAAATTTGTACAAAGGGTAGTTCTATAACAACGTGGACTTGATTCCCATCCTTATGGGATACGTAGGAACATTCGAGTATCCCTTGAATCCAGTCCCAAGTCTTTTGGGCCTAACCCCAAATTTCACTTTCAGTCCCTTGGCTGAAAAGTCCTCATGAAAACACACACTGTGTATTCATTATTATGGTCCGAATTCTATGACCCTAAACTAAGATCACTCATACTTTCGTCCTGCCCGACGTTAAACCTGCATTTCAAGAACAACGTATGGCTTGATTCTCATTCTTATGAGATACGTAGTGAAGTCCAGGTTTTCAGGACCCAGCCACAACATGATTATGGTTATCATTGACCTATGTATCTCTACATACATTGGACAATACCCATCTTTATGTGTTATAATACTAACCTTAAATATTTTCAGATCCTCATAACCCTTTTCATGACTTCTAATCGCAAAAATGTCAAACTTCTGAGAATTCTTTTGCCTAAATATGCACCACGTGCCCATAGGTGGCCTTGCATAAACAGTCCACATAACAGACTTGTCAGCCAACAGGTGCTATTTATTTGACCATGAAGCCAATGCACTTAGGTGGCCATGCATATTTCAACCCCCTAACGGGTTTTGTTAAATAATAGTAACATCATTCTTGGGAAGAATGCCTCTTTTGTCCTTATTTGTCTTAAATGACAGTATGTAGGGATCCGCAAAAAATAGTCATCCTTAACATATTTGTCCCATATCCTTTTTCATGATCTGAAAGTATTCAAGTTTATGGTTTATTCTTCTTCCCTACGTTTTGGGTCAGACCTTCGTAGGAGTGATATTCATCCAGTTCTTTGATAATCTTGTCTGGAAATATCTTCTCCATATTCAAGTACCTGTTTTCATACAACAAACTCTATACTTTAGAAAATTTGAATCTCCATAAACTTTCACTGGCTTTTAGCACTAGGAAAGTAAATTTCTGGGAGTTCTTTTTCCTGACTATGCAGCACGTGCCCATAGGTGGCCTTGCATAAACAGTCCACATAACAGACTTGTCAGCCGAAAGATGCTATTTATTTAACCATGCAGCCAATGCCCTTAGGTGGCCCTGCATATTTCAACCCCCTAACGGGATTCGTTAAATAATAGTAACTTCATTCATGGAAACTAATTCTTCGAATGCCTTTTAGATATTTTTCATATCATTCCCCAGATTCAAATATTCTTAAGCCCTAGTTTACATATTTTCCCTCATACTTGAGTATGGTAGTATGTTTACAGATGAACTTTCAAGGAATTGTATCAATTTTAATCCATTTCGGTCAAAGCTATTTCGACCTTAAACATTAGCCCCTTTATGTCCGGCATGCATGACTTTAAACGGACCACAAAAGACAAAGGAACTTTGAATAAAAGTCAAGTTCCAGCACACTTGTGCGCTGCCTTCTACGCACTGAAGACTTAGAAACCACCTTTTCCTTTGGATGTCTTTGATTTCCTCAGAGTCAAATCCTCATTTATTTCTGGATCCAACTCTGAGGGGGGACTTTTGATGACACTCCTTTCGTCACAGAATATTAAGATCGGAAAAGGGGAATATCTAAGAAAAAATTAATTCATCCTTTGAAGAAACATAAAAAATTGACAAAGGGATGAACAAGGAGAACATTGCCCATAGGTCGCGCAAGTTCCCTCATGGTCGCGCAAGTACACTTGTGCGCCGCCTAGTGGTCGTGCATGTACTTGCGCGACGCCTTATGGTCGTGCAAGTGACTTGCGCGACCTAAGTGGTAACCGCCCGGTAACCACCCGAGGTCTTCTACTGCCTATAAATAGACCATGTGGGCCCCCCATTCGAGAGGATCTTTTTCCAGAAACTTGGATTGAAGCTCCCGACGCCCAAGTCTCTTCTCAAAGCTTCCAGAACACTTCTAAGGTAATTTCTTACCTAGAACGGAAAATCGAAAGAGAAGAAGGAAGGCCTAAGTGTTGAAACTTATCAAACACTTGTGCGCCGAATTATTTCCTTCAATATAATGTGCGCGTCCCTTTTCTGGAAGAACCTCAAGAGGATTCTAAAGGGTTTAAAATAGAGTCTCTCAAGTATTTCAATGCTGGTTGAAAAATCACGCAAGTACACCATGTGTCGCGCAGGTATACCTGTGTGACCAACACTAGCGTGCCCACGTAAGACATGCGCACCTTTCAAGACTTGCACGCCCCTATCTTTTTTGAGTGCCCATCTTGCCCATTTTACCCCTCTTAATCCATTTCACCTTTCCTTTTCAAGATTCAGTCTTCAAGACACTCTTCAAAGCCATTTATGGCATGATTTCTTGATTTGACTTACTTATCTGAAAGGAATTCTGTGGAATATCTCTCAAAACCTAGTGATTTAAATATCCTTATGTAACTAATTATAGAGAGTTCATTCATTTAACCTCATCCTTTAAGATGAGTGAATCCTTAACTTGGGTATCGTTCTTTAGGAGTAAGCCCCAAATTCTTAAAGTTCCCAAACTTGGGCATCCTCATCAAGAGTAAGCCCCAAACCTTAATCCCTAACCTGGGTCTCCTTTTCAGGAATAAGACTCAGTCATAATCTTGCGCTTCCTTTTCAGGAGTAAGACCCAAGTCCCCTAACCTGGGCCTCCTTTTTAGGAGTAAGTCTCAGTCATAATCTTGGGTTTCCTTTTCAGGAGTAAACCCTAAGCCCCCTTAAATTTCTCTTAACCAGTCCTAATTTACCCTTGATTTGGGTTTCCTTTTCAGGAGTAAAACCCAATCATAATTCCCCTCTTAACTTGGGCATCCTCGTTATGAGTAATCCCCAAGATTAGAGTATTAAAATCTCCATGAAGCACATATAACTTTATGGGCCCTGTTCATGGATTTTCTCCCTAAAAGTAAATCCTAAACCTTCATCTATCTGGGCAGTCATACATACATAAGCCCCAAACAAATTCTTATGATTGCATCATTCATGGCACAATTGTCTAATTTTTACCAATACCTCTAGTTTCTCACACCCAGCATGACTCACGTGAGCTTAGAGTGTAAAAGTAATTATGACATTCTTCTTTGAGCCATCAATCATAAACATCATACTCCATTACTCGAACTACATGGGTTCTGATTACTTTTCCAAAACAAAGGATACGTAGGTAGCCCATTTTTTTTGGGTTCGATCCCAACTTTGAAATAATCCTTGTCCTTCTGAATGACGATAATCTTCAAGTGCCCCACTGAGTGGATTTAAAACCAGCCTGGTCATCATAATGACCAAGAGACTTTTATATAAATGTTTTGAAGGATACCATTTACCAATAATCTCTAAACAGATATAGATGATTCTCTATTGATGAAGAACCTCGAATACATATAAAAGATTCTCTAAATTTCTTGCATATTTAATCATTGATTGTTAAAACTAAAGGAAAGCGCATTTTATACTTGGTAATGTAATAAGGATTCACGAACATAACTTAAATCTATAAATAGAGTCCCAGAGTAGACAATAATTCCCCTCAAAAAGGTGTGATGAGTCCGACCTCCCATCCTCTCGACCAATGAAAATTCCTAAGCCTCATCAGTCCGCAAGATAATGAGCGCCTGCCTTTGGAAAGTAGGTCCAAACGGATGTGGAATCATTGGATGTTTCCGGTTCTACGAACAAACCCGCTAGAAACCGATCGGAATGTTTGAATCTCCCGTCCAGGTGGTCATCCCTGAAATCCGTGAGGAAACAAGCATCGTCCAACTTGTTCTCTTTCCTAGGATGGTATTAGATTGATCTATCATAATCCAAGATGAGGTCAAACCATATTCATTGGAACATATTAATATATTTATGTGAGAATATATATTTGAGACTTTTGGGGTCTGTATATATTTTACACTTCTACCCCAAGAGATGATAAAACCACATTTTCAACACAAAGATCACAACTTCTAATTCAAAATCTGACATGGGATAGTTTTTCTCATAAATTTTATACAATTTTTGGTTAGGGAAATGATATTTTCATTTTGTATCAATACACATCCTAATAACGTCTTTGATGCATCAAAAAAGATTACAAAATGCTCCCCTCTCATGGGTAGTGTGAAAATAGGGGCAATGATAAGTCTCTTTTTGAACACTATGATACTTTCGTAACCTTAATAATTCCATGAAAACATGTATCCCTTCCAAGTTTTCTAATTATGTGGGTATGATAATATTGATAAATTTATCTCAAATTGATGATAATATCCAATTAACCCATGGAATCTAAGGTTATCCATCCTAGATGTTGGAATTGGACATCCCTAAATTTTCTTTTTCATTGATGGATCTATAGATATCCCCTTACATGTGATCATATACCCCATCAATGATACATCATTCAACCAGAACTCATAGTTTCTATAATTTTCATATATATTCTCCTTTTACATGGTATTTAGAAAAATGATTATATGCTCCTCCTGATCCTCCTTGGTTTTAGAGAATATTAGTATATCATCTATAAATACTAACAAAAATTTGATGGGGTAATCTCTGAAGACTCTATTTATCTAGTCCATAAATATTTATGGATAATTAGTGAGTCCAAATGACATCACTATGAACTCATAATGATTGTACCATGTACGAAATATGGTCATGGGTATACCCACCTTCTCCACCCATACTTTGTAATATACTAAGCATAGATCCGTCATTGAAAAGTATTTTTCTCCACATAGTTGATCAAACAAGTCATAAATTCCTGGAAAAGGATACTTGTTCGTTATCCTTATTTTTTTTATATCATGAAAATAAATGAAAAGGGGCATTGACCCATCCTTCGTCTTGATGAAGAGGATTGGTGCACACCATGGTTAAGAACATGGGCCAATAAACCCCTTATAAGGATTCTCCTATAGTTTTTTTGTAGTTACACAATTTCCAAAACAACCATTCTACAAGGAGTATTGGATATTGGAAATTCTAATGGTATAATATCAATTGATAATTTGACATCTCTAATAAGAGGTAGACCATGAAATTCCACAGGAAATTCATCTGCAAATTCCCTCTCAATATGTATATTTTTTAGGATGTTTCTATACTTAGACTCAATAATAATAGCCAGATATGACTCTCATAGGGAATTAATATCCATGATTGGGTTGATGGTGTAGTGGAATATTCATCCTCCTCCTTGAACTTGTATAGAATAGTGGGTTGATTCTCCAAATAGATAGTGATTTGCCTCTCGTGAAAATTTATGTTGGTTATATATAAGGAAAGCCAATCCATGACCATGATTGCATCAAATTCCACCAAGGGATGTATAACACATCTCTCTATGAAGTTAAATCCAAAAATACTGATAGGGGAGGAGTTATATTCATGGGATGAAATAATTTCCCCATTTTTCATCTTCACCGACATCTTTAGTTCTATTCTTTGTGGTGGTATTTGGATTGTTCTCCTAAAACATCACGATAAAAATGAATGCATAGAACCAGAATCATAATATACATTCTCTAATATAGAATTAATGACTAACATACATTTAAGAACTTTTTGTTGGGATTCACTTTAGTAGTGATGGAAAAATCCCTCCATTTTTACATTAGAGGTTGTTAGTTGACTCTTAAAACCCTTATCTTAGGGCAATGGTTATAATGTGACCTAGTTCCTTGTAGTTGAATAAATGAACAACATGTTTAGGCTTGACCAGAGTGTTCCTTTACTATGTCTCATTGGAAATTTTCTCCTATCGGAAATCATTGTCAATGTTACCTTATCTTCCTCACTTAATGCATTTCCTAATTCCCTTTACACAATTCTTGAGATGATTCTTTCTTCACCTTTAAAAATATGGGTGCTAAATTTTTTTATCATCATTGGATTTATCCATAAAACCTGTAATATTAAAGTTCAATTTTCTATTTTTATCCCCATTATACCGATGAGATTCACCAATGTCCATATTGACTTGGTGGAAACATTAGACAATTTCCTCATATCTATTAGAGTCATGGATTTCCATGTATTTTCATATACTAGTCTTTATCCCACCATTGATGCTGTCAACCTTTCATTATAATGTAACATCAAAACTGGTGGCGTATTGTGCATGTCTTGTGATGTATTTTTCTTAAGGCCTAATAGATTCATGATTTTTTGTTGAGTGTGAGAAAATCTATGTCTATATTATGTTAGTGTGTGAAAGGAAAATATTAATCAAAAAAAGTTTTCCATAATTCCTTGCAATCCATTACTTCGATATCATCCTCTGACTTTTTATTCTCGATCAATGTGCACTAATAATATACTGAACCCTTTATATGGTAAGTATCAAGAAGAACCTTCTCCAATTTAGAACATTTAAGGGTAGAGAAGATCTTTTCAATGGAATTGATCCATTGCTCTATGATTAAGGGATTAGATGATCCATTTAACATATGGGGCCTTTGTTTTATAAAGCTTTTAAATATGGGATTCTATCTCTTAGAGTGGGGGCGGGGGATTTTGGGAAATAATTTTGATCTAGGTTTCTATTTAGAACTTGATTTAACTAATGGAGTATCGTAACAATGTTTACAATTCCCACTCCCATTGAGTTGGGCATGTCATTGGAGAAATACTCACACAACCCTTCGCATCAGTTGTTAAGACAATTCCTCATATTAACAACCATTGGATAGAATAAAAGGGAAGTTATGGATGAGTATATTAAATAATTAAGCGCATAAAGGCAATCCAATTAAATTGAAGGGATAAATTATAAAATACATTTATCTACTTCACTTATGTGTTTCTAGGCTTCAGTATAAGTTATGCATTATCTACTTCCTAACATATATTTTTATGGTCATTTTTTGTTCCATTGACAATGATTTTTTTTTTGATCTTGTGAATTTATAAATCATATACCTCATGGATGTTAAAACATAAGTGAAACAAGTATCTTTTTAATTCACTAGTTCCCATTCGAGTCTATCCCAATGTAGTGTTTTCAGGTTTTACCCCTAGAAACATATGTTCTCGAGCCACATCCACTATTTCATATCCATACAAGTATGGATTTTAATGATAAAAAACATACTCTATACTCACCCAAATCTAGGGATGTTTTTCTTATACTTAGGCTTATGCCTATAGGTTTTCACTAGGGTTATCTAGTCCTTATCATAGAAATAACTAAACATATCTTATCATACCAACTATAAAAACCTTGAAATGATTTTATACCACTAAAAAATATCTATTACACATATTTTCACTTAATACAACACATAATAGTGAAATTAATAATTTCTTGAGAAATTATAAACATTACATAACAACATAAAACATGAAATACAACATCTTTATTGAAAATGTATTTTATATAACTACAAGATTCCTTCATACTTAACACTACATGGGATAACCTTAGGATTTACATTAGAAAGGGGTGAGATATAAAGCACAGTATCGGAATAAACATGGTATAACATGAGGATAATAATACATGTTTTATAGGTAATATAAATGAGGTATGAAGGAACATGAATATAAAGTCATGATATTTCATGATAATCATAACATGGAAATGTAGAAACAACATAAAACACTACATCATTAACAAAATGGAATCATGTAAAACCATATCCAATCATGGTGGAAAAAATTCACATAAAGGAATCAAGTAAAACCATTTCCCATCATGATGTATCATTATACTAAACATCACCCAATACATTATAGCGTTATCGGGGTGCACCATTCACAATCATTTCATTATCATGCTTATCTGTGCACGTTAGGTCATATAACAGGGATTCATTCAACATTATCATTCATTCCATGATCAAGGAATATAGAATACATACCTATAATACTCAGTCAAGAAGTATATGTACATATAGGTGAAAATCCTAGACATAGTAATGAGTACGTTATTCCCTACACAATGATATTGGGATAGAAAATTATGGTGCAATTTCGATAGCATAATGGCATCATATGTAAATTTTTCAAATGGGTAAACAAGATGGAAATGGGTCTCTCATTATTTATAAATTTAATAGATAGTAATGGGATCACATAAAATAATATCCCAACATATGAAATGGAATTTAATATTCATAATATCAATGAAGTTCTATAATGGGAATGCAGAAAGAGAAATCCCTTATGGAATATCTGCATGGTAACAGGTGAATATAAAAGATAATTAATAAATTGATGAGAGTGTTAGGAAGATATAATTATTTACAAATCATATGTAAAATAAGGGATTTATGTATGAACGTATCCCTACACATGAAACTTGAAAATAAAAGGCATATCAAAAAAGGAGTTCTTGATTAAAGAGGAAAGTGAAAGATGCCTTACATGGGTGTGTGACTCTAATGAAATGGGAGGGGATTCATGGGAGCTTGAGTCTCCTTGGGAGAACTCAAGGGAGTTATAGGAAGAGGGAGTTTTTACTTCAAAGAGTTTTAGGGAAGAGAAAAGGCATATTGGGTAGGATTATATAGGAAAGGAGTGAATTTCATTATTATTTTTGTTTTAGAAACTACACAATATTCAAAACCAAAATTCATCCCATGGGTTTTTTCCATGGTTTCAAAAAAAAATCGAGTGGTATAAATTATTTTATATGAATAATTGTTGATGGTTATAAAATATTTCTATTTTTTACGTGGAGGTGAGTCATAATTGTGAGGAAATGATTTTAAAATATTAAAATATATTATATGTTTTAAATGATTAACTAACAAATTTTAAAATAAATAACATAAGAATAAAATTATATAATTTTAAATTAAAAACACATATTTTTCCTATGAACCTTTCATAGTATTTATTATACATCACTATTGGGTCATTATGATGTCAAAAAACATATAATATATTTATATTGTATTTAATTTTCACCAAAAAGTTTATCTATCTCAGAAAATTATGATAAATTCACCATTGGATAATATCGATGTCTTGATCCCAAAAAATAGTTTTAATTTTGTTTAAATAATATTCAATTTATTTTATTTTTCAATTTTAAAATTAAAAATGATAATTATTGAAAATTGATGGGTTTTGACAAAGATATTTTTCAAACCTTAAAAAAATTTACATTGGACTTCATAAAAATTATATGATCATTTATATTTAATAATGCAATTTAATAATAATATTTTTGTTATAATAATATTTATTTCATAATCCATTAATTCATAAAAATATATATCTTAATTGAATTTTAATATTGACCAAAAATAATAATTTTCCTTCAAAAATAATTTATAAAGTGTAATAATAAAAAGAAAGTGTATTTATTATTCTATATAAAATAATGAGCATAATCATATTTCTAGGGTCTTCTTTAATATCTGTTTATTGCACCATCAGACCCCATATGAGTATGGTGTGTGATGATAAGGATTTCATGGGGTCATTTGGTGAATATAGCTTGGGATGTGATCTCTATGAGCTTGAACTTCTCTCATAATCATTTTTTATCATTCTTATATTTTTGGATATCGACTTGGTATTGATCTAGGGAAAATCCCATAAATTATATCTCCCTCATAGTCTATGATAAATGGTCTTCATAAGGTATGATCTTACAAGGTGAGTCCATTACTTCCTTTGTTTATGTCAAAATTATTTCATAAAATCATATATTTATTCTAGTCATGTGATCAATATTCAATGACTATATTATCAAAGGTAATGATAATAAGTTATAATTTAAATATAATTTCATAAAAATGAGGGAATGTGCTTATATATCAACTTGAAATTTTATTAAATCATAAGAATTTGAATTTTATTCGTAAATTATCATGTTGTTACATTACAGGTCTTCTTCAAAAGTATTAATCAGAAGGAAGAAAAAATCATTAAATATAATTACATTTAAAACAAATTCAAAAATCTGTCCTTTAATTGATTCATGTTTTATCATTTATAAATGTGTAATGGGAGATACAAAATATGAAAGTGAATGAAAAATATCATTTCTTTTATTTTCAAAAAAAAATTGTTCAAGACTCACATTTTAAGAAGAGTATAAAACCACCCTTTTTTTAAATTTAATTTAACAAAAATAGATTATAAAATAGCATGTAATAAAATATTATATTGGGAGAACCCGATCATATAAAAGAAAAATTCATGATGAAACATTATATCTCATTGAAATGTTATTTGAGTAATCAATATTCATTATCTGAAACATTCTACATGAAGAATGAATCATTTAAAATGTGTTTTATGTGGTAAATATAAAAAATGATAAAATATAATATAATAATATATATTGTAAAAATATACACAAAATTTATGAAATAATAACATGTGAATGATCATAACATAATCAATGAAATTGAGTAACCCATGAAACTATTAGAACTTGGGTAACACTTGAGTCAAATGAAATACGAATAATTGAAAATTATTATTAATAGTTTATCCAATGATCTAAAATTATTTAATGTATATATCATTCCTTGTATATTATATCAATATAACTCTATAAGAGATAACCATGGTAAATAACATGTAATGTCTCTCAAAGTCTCAAAATTGAGACCAAGATGTTTTTTTGATTGGGTAATATTTTTATTTAAACCCATTAAAAGGTTTGGATTTAAATTAAAAAAAAATAAATTTTATAAATTTTTATTAATGATATGATATCTAAAATTTGTAGTATAAACGCAGCCAAAATTAAATTTGGTTCATAATATCAAACATCTCTCAAATAGTATGATTTTATATAAAAACTCTTACCTTTATCCGGATTCATTTTCACTTTCAAAAGACACCATAAATAATTTAATTAATATCAAAAAATAATTAGAAAACTATATTCCCAAATATAAACATTTATAATCCCCATTTATAATAATTTTATATGTATATTAGTAATTATTTACCAATTTTCAACCAATGGTGTGTGTAATGTTTATTTATTTTAACTTGTTTCAAAAAAGAGGAGTTGATATCTATTATTTTTAAGAAATAATTCTCTATTATATTATTTAATATAATGGAATAAAGTTTTTAAGATACATTATAAATCTTTAATTTCATTACATCAATGTTTTTTTAGGTTCCACAAGGTTGAAATCAGTTATGAGTGATTCGGAGATTTTTAATGAACAAAGGGATATTTCTTAGTTAATGATTTCAATATAAATATAAAATTAATACAAAAATAAAACAACTTTTTATATATTTATTTAATTTTATAAATATAAATAATATCTCATTGTTTCTAATGATATAAATTCATTGTCTTGTCAATGTATGTTGTTAAACTGCCCCAAACATGTACTTACCCTGATTAGTGGGTGATTATGAGGTGGTTTAGTTGTAATATAACTAGAATAGAAGCTTAATGATTCTATTTGGTTATTATTAGTATTTCATATCATAATTTTAAACTAGTATAATGTTACAACACCAACTCTAGATCCACTAATTGGTGAATCGATCCATGTATCCATATGTAGGAACCTATAAGCAAGGTTCTAAAAAATAACATGTGGATAATATATGTGATTCCATGAAAAAATAAAGAACCTTGTATTCTATAGCATGTATGACACTAGATAACAAGAATATAAAGTAATATAATATCCATATACTTTATAATACATTTAATATTTAAAATATATTATATATATTTTTATTCATAAAAACTGAGTTAACTTGCAATACATATGACAATGAGTTAGAATACATCATACGCAACAATGACCTTCCTTTATAGCATTCATTGCATGAAAAATCATTCTTCTTCAATGTATTTATCTATACATAATATTTACACTTACTATGAAACAATATGCAATTAAAACATTATTATTTAATAACGTAAAATATAAACTAGTTGATATGAGTAGTATTAAGTATCTTATGAAGATATATGGTTTAGGAAACTAAATAATTTGTTATAAATAAATTAGAAATGAATATAAAAAACAATTTAATATTATGGGGATATTTTTATAGAGAACCATTTTTATGTTCACAGTTCTATTTTACCCTAATAGACTAAATTATTTATAGTTATTGAGTGATATTATGGTAATAAATATGTCACACATATAATAATTTTTTTATATTCATAAAATATATTTGGTCAGAATATAAGGATCCGGCCTTACAACATTACTTAATCTTGAATTAAATTGAATAATTCACATTGATGATCTTTTCAGGTATAGAGTTTTATAGAATTAGGTCATAACTATTACATCTCAAAGATTACAAGGTATAAAAAACTACTCAGTTTCCATTTTTTCATAAAATATAAATTATTTTACAAAAGAGTCATGTCTATTTCCATGTTTTAGACATCCGGATATTTCATTGATCCCATCCTTGATTTTATTACACTTTTAGTCATGTGGAAAACATTTCAAAAACTTGGGATTAGCAAAAAAGCTCAATAAGGGATATAAAACTACGGAAAGAAAACATTAGTCCATGTATACATAAGAATCAATGGAATCATACTATACGCATAAAACATAAGCACTTTAACATACCTCATTAAATCATAAGATTTAGGAATAACTCATAGAAATCATAAGATTTAAAATTAACTTTAGGCATTCATAACATTCTTACGTAGGGAGTAACCCTCACGGTTACGTTTGGAATACCCATCTTAGTATATTCCCTAAATCTCTTCGTAGAAACCTTAGCGTTTAACTCCTTCATGTTACCTAATGCATTGGAGATCTATATCGGGCTCACCCGCCCTTATTTTATCATGGAACCACCCGTCTTCATAAATAGTTCCCAAGAACCATAACATAATCATAACACATAACTTAAGTATAAAGGAAAGATAACATTCCCACATTTCAATAACAATACAACATTTTAAGATATTGAAATAATGAATCCATTATAAAAACCATTTTCAAAACCATTTAAAACATTTAATAAAGATATTTTTGAATCAAAGTGTCCCATACCACATTAAAGATTTTAACATTTTAAACCATTAATATCAATATAAATAAATCCTTAAAACCATTTTGAAAACATGGATATTAATGAGAAATATTTATAAGAATAAATCACTAAAACATTTAAAACAATATTTTAGTTAAAGGGTTTTTAACAAAGTGAGTGACACTTGAACAAAATAATCGAGGAATAACATTTAATCAGAACTTTATAATATCATTAGAAGAAAGGGATTCATGATATAATATTCCCAAGGACATTTTATACACTATATAAGAGTGAATTGGTGCATAACAACAATGATGTCTCAATAGAAATGTAAAAAGAGATGAAATCCCTTATAAAGAAGGTAACCTTAAATTAAGGATAAATGAATCTCATAATTATGTGTGATAAATATAAATAAACCCAATTTAATGGGATATAATGTGTAAAACAATCAAAATTAATTCACACATATTCAAAGGGTGGAATATTCAATAACTACATGTTGAACTCAAAGCAATTGAAATTGGGTTAAGAAGTTTCCTTGGTATAATTTGACAGCCTACCTGCGTCACTTTAAAATTCATAAAATTAGTTGATGAGAGAGAAAATGGTATCTCATCACTTGGACATAAAATTTACATCAATAATGATATAGAAGAACATATCCCAATATAAAAATATGTAAATTAAAAGACATAACAAAATAAGGATTTAAAAAGAGGAGTGTGAAAGGTTCCCTTACCAATTTGGGTAACATCATAAGGACCGTACAACATTGATGTAAATACCCATAAAAGAAATTATATTACACAAAGAGTAGAATAATGGTCAGTACATACACCACTTAAATGAAATTGTGGCTTATGTTGCATAAATCTCATGGGAATAAAAGTGAGATGAAAAATCCCTTACGAAAATTCAGCAGCCTAACGAAGCCACTTAAACCTTCCAAAAATGGATTTATGAGATCAAATAGGGTTTCTCATAATATGAACATAAAAATTAAAGAATGATGAATATAAAATAACATCCCCAAACAGAATAAATATGAGCTTAAAATAAATTACATAAAATAGAGGACTTAAAAAGAAAGGGAGATGTAGGATCCCTTACCTCATGTCTGACTTGTCTTGTTCGTTTCATTATATTCCGGAATAATAATCTTTGGTAAATTTATAATTTTATAAGGACCACATTTAAAGATTATTATTCAGTTCATATCACATATTATAACTTTATAATAATTGGTTAATAATGTGAGTTCATATCAGACGTTTTTGTCGATGTTTGGTACATGAGTCAAAAATGAACTTGTTTGAAAATGATTTTCCATGTAGTTATAAGTAAAACATCTCTAGAATAGTATTAATGATTTAAATATCATATATATCCATTAAATATTCATTTTATACTTTTCCTTGACATTTAGTGATAAAAATAAATGGAATTCATTGTTCATGGAGAAGATAGGCCGTACGTACGCATGAACGATACTTTCATTTATTTGTCATATTAATGGAATTAAAAATAAATGATAGATATATATATTCTAATTACAGAATAATATATATGTTATATAGGTCACATATGTTCTTTAATCTCATTCTTTATACATTCCATGTATTGCATGAATGATTCACATGACTTGCGGAGGCGGTAGTCCACACTTCCTCGTATGAAATTATCGCATTTCCACAACATTCAAAGAATAAAGGTATGTTTTAAATATAAAATATAAAATCATAAGGAGAAAATAAATATAATATATATCATATAAAGACAGTTCAATCATAATGGCCACCATGAGAGGTGGTAAGAGATGATAGATCAATCATCGTTTGGTGAGGCAGTAATTCTCCATCCATAGAAACAATATATTCTTTAACAATTATACGGAGGTGTTTGTAAGTGTAGCTCTAATATTTCTCATAAAAACATCCTTGTATATTTAAGATACTGGTATTTTTACAAAAGAAAGTAATAAAAAGTTTATGGGGTAGGAGAAGCAAAATAAAACAAAAAAACATTAGGGAAGACTTTACCATTAAATCAGGTAACTCCACTTGGTTTGAACCAAAAGGGTTTCTTGAAGAGCATTATGCCTAAGGGAAGGCTCCAATGATAAAGATAGGGATGAGAAAATATGAAATGGGTAGGGTTTGTCCGAGCCAATGGCTTGAGAGGTGTGGGTAAGGAGGTAGAGGTGGGGGCCTTTTATAAGAGGGAGGAGGGGCACTCATTGAATGTCTTGAAAATTTACTTTATTATAAATTGATTTTCAGATTTTAAAGGTCCCACATTGATATATTTCTAGGATAAGGTTATAAGGGTTAGAAATATAGTCATACAATAGGGTTTTACCAAGTGTAAGTCTTAGATTTTACATTAACATTTCATTTTATTTAAATCATTCATTATTGAGGTAATCGCTCCATCATCACGGTGTCATAAATAAATTAATTTATTTAATATATACAAATTATAAAAAATATCATGATGTAGGAACTCTTTTTATCTTTCTAATGAATATTTTTAGTAAAAAATATGACTTGTATAACCCCATGTAAAAATTGTTTTAGTAAAACAATACATGTTTGTGACATTTTAATTTTTACTGTAAATAAAAAGTTATTAATGTCATTTTCCTACCAAAGTGGCGCCATGTGGTCCCCAAGATGACCCATGGATTTAATTGGTCATACATGACTCATAAAATAAGTGTAGGACATGTGTGAATGTCATTTCATTTTATTATAACATTATCTTTAACTTAAATTACACTAATTACCTTTAATCGCGATTAATAAAACTTAAAAGTTACTATTCACCAAAAAATTATTTTAATTCCATTGAACTAAATTTTGAATCCTAATGACAACCATGTATGTTGGATTTTGGAAATTTAAATAAAAAAGGTGGTAACATTTCATTTAAACGAGAAATTAGTTTTTTAACTACCACTTAGTGGTTTCACTATTCATCAAAAATAGATGTTTTTCCAAAAAATACCAAAAACATCACCCTATGAAATATTTGATATTAAAAACTAAAAAATTATTTATATTTTACAAAATTAAAAACATATAAGTTGCATTAATTAATTTAATAATTAATTCCTGTTTTCAGAACAAATAGCGTGTTTTTATGAAACAATATATATCAAAAGTTTGACAGTAGTTTAAGTCCAATTTCAAAGTGAAATTATTTCCAATGACCACTATTGGATTAAATGGTAAAAATGTATTATAATTGGAAATTAAAACCAATTCAAAAGATAATCTAATCATATAAATAAATTATATTAAAAAGAGGTTTTGAATTAAAATACAACATTTTTCACTATTCATTAAAAAAATGAACTTTATCGGAAAAATACCAAATATTTACACAAGGTAAATTTTGTTGCCCCGATTATAAAGAATAATTTTATTTAGTGAAATATAATTTATAAGAGTGACCAAAACTATATTAAAGAGGGTTCACCACCATAAGGCGATAAATCGACCTTTTAGTGAATTTTAGAGTATTTATGCTTAAAATTGAATTCTTTTCTTATTTTAAGCCTTTATCTTTTATTGGATAAATGTAAAAATATTTAGCAAACATATTGAATCATATTTTAGTTATTTTTATTCATTCCTTCGAATACAACGACTAGGCATTAACTACCATTTAAAAAAATATTATTTTATTATTAGAGTGCAACGTAAGATTTCAATGAAAATCGTTGTTGCGTATTGAGTACGCCATCGAGCATAGTGTTCCCTTTAAATTAATATTAATATTTTATTCAAAAATATGGATAAATATAAAAGTTCCATATTCTTTATTTACCTAGGGTGTTACATCCTTCCCCATTTTGGGAATTGTATCCTCGCTATTTTAAAATTGGGCTCAGAAACTTCATTGAAAGTCCCACATCAGAACAAGAGTCATCAAAACTATCACTTTAAAAGAAATAAATATAAGTACAGAGGTCTCCCGAGTTAACCCATACTTGGATTCCATGTAGGAAAACATGGATATTGAAGAAAAAACAATGGCTCATGTTCTGAGGGAACGTGATACAAAACATATTTAGGAGAAAGTTAACCACCAGAAAATCACAAACTTTTGATGGGTTAAATGGTATTCGATTCCCCAGTAGGAAAAGTTAACAGAAATCATTTTTGTTTTAATTTAATTTTCATTGATGAGTTTATTATTGAGATTAACTAAATCATAAGGAAACATACTTACTTGTAATGTTGACTTTCAACTTTTACTAGATTTCTTTACACAAACTCATATTTTCTCCAAAAGACGAGTATTTAGGAAGAATTGTTCACATTAAGAGCGCTATAATCAACTTATAGAGAATCAACTAATCCAAAAAATATAACTATATATTTCCCATGTATTTCAACAAAAACAAAAACCAAAAAGGTTAGTACAAGATCAGATAATACCCCAAAATGATAATCCATTATAAAAAGAAAATTTATTTTTAATCTCCAAAATTTGTCCAACAACCCAAAGTTCAACGAATACCATTCGATAAACAATTTGTCCAAAACATTATCCAAATTAAACCAATCTATGATTGAAACCCCAATATTTGATGGATTTAATCCCATAGTCTTCCAAGGTACAAATTAACATTTATCTCCAAATAACATCAGTTACTCTTAATGTCTCATATTGGAAAGTAATTAACCTAATCATATATCCTCCATGATTGGTCAATAATTTCCATATATAACCCAAAATCAACTTATTATTGATTCATAAGATAATCTAATTAAAAATAATTAGTCAAACTAACCAGGGGCTTCATGTAGTCCAGTGGTAGGAGATAAATACCTGTAGCACTTTGATTGTGGGTTCGATTCCTACAGCTTCATCTGACGTGACAGATTGTCACAGATTATATGTGTTGTAATTTTTCCAAAACTATATAATTCTTATAACATTCCTCAAAAAGTGATAAAATCTTAAAAAATAACTATAACATAATTTAACCTCAATTTTATCTCATGTCGTTCATATTCCATCATAACATATAGTAACACATAATTACCTCAAAATTAAGGATCATATAAACCCTAATGGTAACCTTTATAATTATTACATGAACTTCCACATCGAGTTAGTTCTCTTGTACATGGTGCATTAGGGGACTCACCAAGGTTCAAGTGGTTGATCATGACTCCTGATAGTTGGTTTAGAATAACCAATAGATTTCTCATTGAATCCCCCATTTCATCCAGTCTCTTAATCAGAGAACCACCATAGTTTCCTTCAAACCCATTGTCACTTCGGTTCCTGCTAGATCCATCCATTTACTAAAACCGATAAGGTCAGTGTGAGTATATCATTAGAATCATCATATAATACTAATATATAATTATTCATGTTATCTTAAACTCATTAACTTTATCAAAAACTATGACCCTTTCTAAAATTCTACCCATTATGGTAATGTCACTTGTGCTTAAAAGATACCATAACCTCTAAAGTTACCTAAACCGACCTCTGATACCAACTATAAGGTCTCGGCCTTATAACATTACATAATCTTTTATTAAATTCAATAATTCACATTGATGATCTTTTCCGGTTTAGAGTTTTAGAGAATTATGTTATAACTATTACATCTCAAAGAATACATGGTAGACACAACTACTCAGTTTACATTTTTTTCAAAAAATATAAACTCTTGAACAAAAGAGTCATGTCTAGTTCCATGTTTTTGACATCATGACATTTCCTTGATCCCATCTTTGACTGCATTCCACATTAAGTCCTATGGAAAGAATTTCAAAAACATGGGATGAGCACAAAAAGCTCAGTATGGGATATAAAACTACATAAAGAAAACATTAGTCCATGTTTACATAAGAATCAATGGAATCATACTTTACCCATAAAACATAAGCACTTTAACATACCTCATTAGATAATAAAATTTAGGAATAACTCATAGAAATCATAATACATAAAGGTAACTCGAGGCATTCAAAACATTCTTATAAAGGGAGTAACCATCATGGTTAAATTTGGAATACCCATCACAGTATATTCAATAAATCTGTTCAGAGAAACCTTAGCGTTTAACTCCTTTGTGTTACCCAATGCATTGGAGAGCTATATCGAGCTCACCCACCCTTAGTTTATCACGGAACCACCTGTCAACATAAACAATGCCCAAGAACCATCACATAATCATATCATATAAAATAAGCATAAATGAATGATAACATTCCCACATTTCAATAAGAATATAACATTTTAAGATATTGAAATAATGAATCCATTCTAAAAACCATTTAAAACATGTAATAAAAAGATTTTTGAATAAAAGTGTCCCATACCACATTGAAGATTTTAACATTTCAAAAAATTAATATCCATATAAATAAATCATTAAAACCATTTTGAAAACATGTATATTAATGAGAAATATTTATAAGAATAAATCATTAAAACAATTAAAACAATATTTTAGTTAAAGGATTTTTAACCAATTGAGTGACACTTGGATAAAATAATTGAGGAATAACATTTAATCAGAACTTTATAATATCATGAGAATAAAGGGATTCATGATATAATATTCCAAAGGACAGTATATACACCATATAAGATTGAATTGGTGCATAACAACAATGAAGTCTCAATAGAAATGTAAAATGAGAAGAAATCCCTTATAAAGAAGGTATCCTTAAATTAAGGATAAATCAATCTCATAATATAGTGTGAAAAATATAAATACACCCAATATAAGTGGATAATAAGTTTAAAACAATAAAGTTAATTCACACATATTCAAATGATGACATATTCAATAACTACATGTTGAACCCAAAGAAATTGAAATTGGGTTAAGAAGTTCCCTTGGTAAAATTCGACAGCCTAACGAAGTCACATTAAAAATCATAAAAATAGTTGATGAGAGAGAATATTGTATCTGATCACTTGGACATAAAATTTACATCAATAAGGATATATAATAACATATCCCAACATAAAAAGATGTAAATTAAAAGAAATAACAAAATAAGTCTTTAAAAAGAAGAAGTGTGAAAGGTTCCCTGACCGATTTGGGTAACATCTAAAACATTCACCCCATGAAACAAGGATCGTACGACATTGATGTAAATACCCATAAACGAAATTATATTACACAAAGTGTTGAATAATGGGAAGTCCATACACAACTAAAAGGAAATAGTGGAAAATGTTGCATAAATCTCACTGGAATAAAAGTGAGATGAAAAATCCCTTACGAAAACTCGGCAGCCTAACGACGCCACGTAAAACATCCAAAAATGGATTTATGAGATCAAATAGGGTTATTCATAATATGAAAATAAAAATTACAGAATGAGGAATATAAACGAACATCCCCAAACATATGAAATATGATCTTAAAAGAAATGACATAAAAGAGAGTACTTAAAAAGAAAGAGAGATATAGGATCCCTTACCTCAAGTCTGACTTGCCTTGTTCGTTTCATTATATTCCTGAATAGTAAACTTTGGTAAATTTATTATTTCTTAAATAACTCCATTAAATATTATTATTCAGTCTATATCACATATTATAATGTTATAATAATTGGTTAATAATGTGAGTTCATATCATACATTTTTGTCGATGTTTGGTACATGAGTCAAAAATGAACTTGTTTAAAAATGATTGTCCCTATAGTTATCAGTAAATAATCTCTATAATAGTATTAATTATTTAAATATCATATATATCCATTAAATATTCCTTTTATACTATTCCATAACATTTGGAGATAAAAAGAAATGAAAAGCACCATTCATGGAGACGGTAGGTTGTACGTACGCATGAACGCTACTTTTATTTCTTTGTCATTTTAATAAAATTAAAAATAAATGAGAGAGATATATATTTTAATACTAGTATAATATATATGTTATATAGGTCAAATATTTTCATTTATCTCATTCATTATGCCTTCCATGTATTGCATGAACGATTCACATCACTTGAGGGGGCGGTAGTCCACACTTCGTCGTATGAAATTATCGCAATTGAACAACATTCAAAGCCTAAAGGTATGTTTTAAATATAAAATACAGAAGAATATAGAGGAAATAAATATATTATATATCATATAAAAATAGTTCCATCATAATAGCCACGATGAGAGGTGGTAAGAGTATATAGAACAATCATCATTTGGTGAGGCAGTAATTCACCATCCACAGAAACATTATATACTTTAACCATTTGACGGAGGTGTGTGTAAGTTTAGCTCGAATATTTCTCATAAAAACATCCTAGTATATTGGAGATACTGGTTTTGTTACAAAATAAATGAATAAAAATAGTTTAGGGGTTGGGGATGCAAAATAAAACAAAAGAACATTAGGGAAGTCTTTACCTTTAAATCGGGTAACTCCCCTTGGTTTGAACCAAAAGGGTTTTGAAGAGATTTATGCCTAATGGGAAGGATTCAATGATGGAGATATGGATTCAGATAGATGAAATGGGAAGGGGTTGGCAAAGACAAAGGCATGAGAGGTGTGGGTAAGGAGGTAGAGGTGGGGGCCTTTTATAAGAGGGAGGAGGGGCACTCATGGAATGTCTTGAAAAGTTACTTTATTATAAAATGATTTTCGGATTTTAAATGTCCCAAATTGATATATTTAAAGGATAAGGTGATAAGGGTTCTAAATATACTCATAAAACTGGTTTTTACCAAGTGTATGTCTTAGATGATACATTAAATTTTCATTTTATTTGAATCGTTCATTAATGAGGTAATCATTGCATCATCACGGTGTCATAAATAAATTAATTTATTTAATGTCTAGAAATTATAAAAAATATATCATGATGTAGGAACTATTTTTATATTTATAATTAATATTTATAGTAAAAAATGTGACTTTTATAGCCCAATTTAAAAATTTGTTTAGTAAATTAATAAATGTTTGTGATATTTTAATTTTTACTTTAAATAAAAAGTTATTAATTTTATTTTCCTACCAAAGCGGCTCCATGGGGTCCCCAAGTTGACTCGTGGATTTTATTAGTCTGCCATGACTCATCCAATAAGGGTAGAACATTTGTAAAGGTCATTTATATTATTATAACATTATCTTTACCTTAAATTACACTAATTACCATTAATCACAATTAATAAACCTTAAAAGTTACAATTCACCAAAAAATTATTTTAATCCCATTGAACCACATGTTACATCCTAATGAAAAACATGTATGTAGGATTTTTAAAATTTAAATCACAGAGGTGGTAAAATTTCATTTAAACAAAAAATTAGTTTTTTAACTACCACTTAGTGGATTCACTATTCATCAAAAATTAAAGTTTTTCAGAAAAATACAAAAAATTCACCCTAATCTATATTTGATATTCCAAATTCAAAAATGATATCAATTTTAAAAAATCTGAAACATATAAGTTGAATTAATTTATTTAATAATTATTTCCCGTTGTCAGAACAAATATCGTGTTTTTATGAAATAATATATATCAAAAGATTGACACTAGTTTAAGTCCAATTTCAAAGTGAAATTAATTCAATGACCACTATTGGATTAAATTGTAAAAATATATTATAATTGGACTTTAAAACCAATTCAAAATATAATCTAATAATATATATAAATTATATTAAAAAAAGGTTTTGAATTAAAATACCACATTTTTCACTATTCATTAAAAAAAGAACTTTATCGGAAAAATACAAAAAACATACACAAGGTAATTTTTGATGCCCCTATTATAAATAAGAATTTTATTTGGTCATATATAAGGAATAATAGTGACCAAATCTATATTAAATAGGGTTCACCATCAAAAGGTGATAAATCGACCTTTTAGTGAATTTTAGAGTATTTATGCATAAAATCAAATTCTTTTCTTATTTTAAGCCTTTATCTTTTATTTGATAAATGTAAAAACATTTAACAAACATATAAACTCATATTTTAGTTATTTCTATTCATTCCCTCCAATACCTCAGCTTGGTGTTAACTACCATTTAAAATAATATTTTTTTATTATTAGAGTGCAATGTAAGATTTCAATGAAACTCGTTGTTGCGTATTGGGTATTCCATCGAGCATAGCGTTCCTTTTAAATTAATATTATAATTTTATTCACAAATATGTATAAATATCAAAATGACATATTCTTTATTTACCTGGGGTGTTACGAAGCATGTGATAAGTGTAAACCCAATATTTCACATAAAAACTTATATTTTTATTAAGGCATATTTACCACCATTTAATAGAAAACTTATTTTATATCATAATTTTCACACTTTTATGAATTAAAATAGATAAAATATTTTTTTGAAATTAAAATATTAATATTATACTAAGATGAATTTTTTTAATTTTTCTATGAAACATCAATTTTTAGTGAAAAAGGAAAAATATTATGTTTTAGTTAAAAAATACCTTTTCGTTTAAATAATTATCAGTGTTAAATTATATTACAAATTTGATTTAAATTCATATTGGATCAATTATACATTTATTATTAAACTTTATATCTTGAAAATAAATTTACCCTTTTAAATTTAATATAAACTCATAACAATACTTGAACACTTTTCTTCTAAAAACAGTTAATCTGTCTGTCTACAAGAATATCATTAATCGTAATTTTGACGATTCATTGGTGTGAATATTGAATATTAAACATACACCATTGTAATAAATATAATATTTCTCTTATAATGAGAACAAATTAATTTACGATACAAATGATATGTGAAATTGATTAAAATTAATTACACTGATTAAGGTGTAATTAGGCTTAAAATGGACAAAACCATATGTTTAAGTGCCCAAATGACCTAGAAACTTGTCCAGAACGCATTGGTTTGACATATTTCATACATGAAGCTTCCATTAATTAATTTTTGTGGATTGGTATGAATTTCTTCAGGTATTATGTTGTGTCAAAAAAAAAACAAATTTTCAAGAATACCATGTTAGTAAATTTCCTTCCCTATGAAAGGACAACACCTATACCAATTCTTCACACCTCTCCAACCTATTATGTTCGCTAAACATATTCCATAATATTCTCCCAATATCACTCCCCTATACCTATAATACTTCATTTTGTAATAATACCATCCATATATGCCTTTTGGTTGAACCAAAAAAAGTTACTTGATTAAAAGAAAATTTCTTTTATCAGTATTTCTAGGTTCATTTCCATTCTCCAACCACTAAGAAATCATTATTCATTTATTGTGTGACAATAATAGTTTCATCAAAAAAAATTCATGTTTTTTTAATATTTTTTATACCTAAACATACACACACCCCCATCTAATGGGAAACAAACATATTGTTTCTATGAACAGTGGATTACTGCCTCATGAAATGACGATTGTTCAATTCCTAATTACCACCTCTTTATGGTGTCCATCATGATATAAAAGCAATTTATATATGATATATATGTTATTTATAAGGTTTTAACATAATATATTTTTATTCATATAAAAAAATTTCTTTTTCAGGTTCTGTAAATATTATAATCTCGTTTGAGAATGTGTAGACTACTGCCCCTAAAAGAGATTTGATTCATTAACACGATACATGGAATGAATAAATAAATGGAAATAATTAACCATATGAGATAAAAATTATATATATGATATACATGACATAATTAACATTCTACAGAAATATATATATAGACACATATATATCATTTTTTTATTACCCTTTCACACCCAAAAAAACTGATAACGTTATTTGTGGATGTGCGGACTAAAACATCCTCAACATGATTTGATTATTTTACACCACAGAATTACATATATAAGTATATATTATTAAATACTATTATAATTATCATTTGGGATTATTTTAGTTACATAAATTCTTTCCACAGTGATCATTAAAGAATGGTAATGTTACTCACGCATACGTACGACCTACCGTATCCACGATTGTAACATATTATCATTTTCATAAGAATTTTTAATGATAGGTTTTCAAAGTATAGTTGATGTAAAAATATGATGATTATATATTAGTTATTATTATGGAGATGTTTTATAATAAACCCTATGACCATAGTTGAAAAACAATGTAACACCCTGACACCAAAATCCCAGAGTTGGTGAATTATTTTAAAACATTATCATGATTACAATGAATAATGAACCGAAAGACAGATAAGTTTAGCAGTCGTGGAAAATATATTACATAAATGAACATTACATTACAATTTCTTACATACAACACAAAAAATAATCCTCTGAGAATGTAATTGTTCCCTTCGCTTAACCATGCATCTCAATCATAAAACACTTCTTGAGATCATGGGAAAATAAAAAATAAGAAACGAGTGAGCTCAGATTCTCAGTAAGGGTAAATAATTTAGCATAAGTGATTCTTGCTCAAATTTACCAAAGAGATCAAGGAAAAACGGTCCTTGTAGTTTAGCTTCGGTTATCAAATCCTCACAGACCTAAGAAGAAACCTATAGACACGTACATTCAACGGACTATTTTCGGCTATGAAGTGGCCAACATGGAATGATTTTAGATGAGTTTAGAGGATAACTAACAGATTTAAGTGAATTAAATTTAAAAGAATGTGTTGATCCTAGGTTATCGCTCAGGGTGGATTGGACGTATTTCCTTTTCAATGATTTCAATTCCTTATATTTGATATTTGTTCATTTAAGAAGATAAAACAAGATCATCGCCTACTGGTTCAATTCCTATACCCTTTAATAAAAATCTCCTATACAGTTTAAGGATAATAGTTTTGAGCACTTCATGGTAAAGGTTCGTATTAGCAAATGAAGTGTGTGGCCTTAAATTCAACAAGGACGATTGAGTTTAAAAATCATCAAATAAAAATATCAATTTAAGAATGATTATACATTAATGGGGTGATAAATAACATCCAATCCAGCCCCTTTCTACTCCCTTGTATCAACCCATAAGTGGGTTAGCCCTCCATTGATTCTATGGTTTCAATGGAAGCGGAAAGTAGACTCGTGAGGGAGGACATGGAGAAGTAAAGAAAACAACAAAAATAAAAAGATCACTCCACCGTTGTGTGAATAATTTCACAAGATTTGGTGTGATTAAATTCACAAATTGAGTCAACGGTATCAAAGTGAGATGTATAAAAATATAATAAGAGCGGAAGATGAACTTTTATTAAGAAACAAAAGTGAATTGAATAATTTACAAGTGAAAGACGAATTTGAGACAACAAAATCGCAGCATAACATTACAATTGAACCAATAACCAAAAATTAAAAACAACTTCACCGACACTACCTTAAATAGGATTTTTGGGAGCCTGGGGTCAATCCTCAAACAGTACAAAGGATCCCACTTGATTATGGTAGGCCTAGGCTGGTGGAAAGTAAGGGAGAGAAGACTTTTCCACCCTTGACAGGAGGTGGTAGCCAGCTTGCTTCCACCGAACAAACTCGGTTGTAAGTCATTATAGATGGCCGAATCGAGTGGGCCATAGAAGAATAAAATGGATCCCTGGATGTCTTCTAACCTCCTGTAACATTTGGGCCCACTTTGAGTTGTGGATTCCGAGATATGATCATATTAGTGGGATGTTTTTCTGGGCTGCAGAATCTGGCCCATAATTTTATCTCTAACTTGGGACGCCTAAATGGACACCAAGGAGGCCGAATTAGCATTGGATCCGGAAGGGTGATTTATTACTATACATGTATTCTATCATCCCAAGATATTTGGTGTTACTTGGGCCTGTAATTTGGGCCCCAAAGTCTCATCAGTGGGCTGGTGTCCAATCTGCCTTCTCCAGAATTGCTTCCATTCATTTCCAAATATCTCCATCATCCTCCATGAATTATCCATTGATCCCTGAATCAATCATATTCCTATTTAAGTGTAGATCAATTTACAAAAATATCAAATTAAAATATGTTCAATTAGATTCATTAAAATCAGATGAAACATTGGGTACTTTAAATGATGTACAAAAATGTACCACATAATAGTGCATTTTAAGAAGGTATTACAATCATAATGTGAAATGATGTTCAAAGTGTAAAATTCACTAAAATGGTGTTTATGAATAATAAAAAACATGAATATTATATATATTTCCAATGAATATTAGCCTAATTTAGTGTCTAATCACACCCCTGAACTTGAGTTTTGTTAGTCCCGAGCAAAATATATCATAACAATATGAAATTCAAATTCCCTTTTCCCAAATTTTTTTTAATACACAATGATCACCAAAAACCATTATACCAAAAAATCATGAAACCCATCAAAATATTTTAATACAAGATTGTTTCATAAGCATATCTCCTTCCCAATCCGATTACTTTGTTCAAATTCATTGCCATATTTCATCCAATATCAATTAAGTATGAGGATGTGTTGTGCACCACAATAGACATGGGGGTTCATCTTTATTCAAGGTGGAAATTACAGAAGCAATAGGTGGAATCACATTTCAATATTTAGATGAGTATTAATTTTTTTTGTATAATTTTTTTTGATTTTTTTTGAATTTTTTTTTGTTTTTGCAATTTTTCGATGGTAATTGAAGTTGCACTCAAAAGAGTCAACCCGTGTAGCGAGACTTTTCCAATTACTCCCAGGCTCAAAGTCCTTAGGGAACCAATTTAATCCCACATACTTGGGAATCTTCTCGAGTTAACTCAGTCAAAAACAAATTCAAATTACCAAAAATAGAGATAAAATTACAAACTCTGGGCTAGACAACTATGGAGTCACGATCCCCAAGTGCTGAAAGCCACGCATTAGGTCATTTCATTCCTCTACGTGCAAATTTTTTTTATATTTTTTTGAATACTCATATTAAACTAAAATTATCACCAAACTTATGCTATATATTTAGGGGAACCCATTAATTCAAACTAATACCCCACTATCCAAAGGAAGTGCATTGTGATCTTTTTTTATTTGGATAAAAATATAAACGATGAAATATCACATTGGACAACAACACTTTCCAAAATCTATGATCATGATATTATACAAGGATTAAAATAATAATTAGGGTATGATAAATTATTTGATATTCAGTTTCAAAGTGAGAAATGTGTATTACCATGTTCAATGTTAAAGGAAATTTTCCTTCCATTTTCACAATTTTTTTTCAAATCATTTATCATTTTTTTTGACACAAAATATTTTTTTATTTTATCTCGCCCCAAACATAAAATAACAATGTCCCCAGTGTTTAAAGAAAAGAAAATTTAGAAGGGGGTAGAGGTAGAGAATGAATGTTCAAAAAGGAAATTGAAAAGGAGGGTCATGGAATGAAGTCACCTGGTGGGTGAAGTTGAAATTTTGTTGCTTCCTTTCAATCCTTTGATATCCATGTCACTTGTAGAGTTACCTAGTAGAAAAAGGAAAAACAAAACAAACAAAACAAAATATATATATATATATATATAAAATAAAGGAAGTAAAATATAAATATATATATAAAAATTATAGAATAAGGAAGAAGAAGAAGCTGTAGGTCAGAGGTAAGTGCGCACCCTTGTCTCCCTTCGGTCTCGGGTTCAAATCCCCGTGGCATCGCCGGATGTGAAGGGGTTTTCCCCATGACCTACAATGTGGAATTTTTTATTATTATTATATTATTATTTATTTTATTGTATTTTTATTTTTTAACCTAAAAACACATAAAAATAAAGTAAATTAAACTGATGATACATTTTCTTCTTTTTAAATTTCTGGGTAAGGTATTACTCAAAGATCACACCACGTGACATAGATGAATATGGTGCTCCCCTTTTGTACCCATCCATACTAATTATAAAAGAATAGTTCAACCGTTTATTTGTTTTTATTTCGAAATATCCAAATGTATCATTAACCTTATTTAAAATATAAAGTTGATTAAAAAAACTAAATTATAGGAAACTTTAAAACCATGGGTTTCCTCCCATTCGGTGCTTTGTTTAACGTCATTAGCCCGACATGGACCCTAAATCTATTAATTTTTTCCTAGTTTATAGGTTGGCTCAGTTAACTCAACCTCTATTTCCTATTTATTGAATGATTCAATGAATGGTTTTAACCTTTGACCATTGACCTTGAAAATGTTACCACATATGGGATCTTGAATCTCTACTGCCCCATGGGGGTACACCTGATGCACTATGAAAGGTCCTGACCATCTAGACCTTAACATTCCCAGGTTTAAATAAAGCTTTTAACTATACAAGAGCACAATTTTTCCTGGTTCAAAATGATTGACCTTGATATTCCAAGATTGGTAGGCTTGAACTCTAGATTTATTGATCCTTGAATTTTCATTAGCCTCCATCCTTAGTTCCTCTAATTCATTGAGATCTAATTTCCTTTTTCATCCAGCCAATGGGAGGTCATAATCCATTTTCTTAATTACCCAAAAGGCCTTATGCTCAATTTCAACAGGTAAATGGCATGCTTTTTCATAAACCAACCTATATGGGGACATTCATAAAATGGTTTTATATGCAGTTAGATAGGCCCAAAGAGAATCTAAGAGTTTATCAGACCAATATTTCCTAGAGGGGTTGAATGTTTTTTCAAGAATTTTCTTGATTTCACGATTTCCTATCTCAGCATTACCATTGGTCTGTGGGTGGTAAGCAGTGGACACTTTGTGAGAAATCCCATACTTATACATGAGTGAAGAGAATGGACGATTGCATAAATGGGTTCCTCGATCACTGATTATAGCCCTAGGAATTCCAAATTGAGAAAATATGTTCTCTTTTATAAATCGAATCACAACTTGATGATATTTAGACTTAGTGGGAATGTCCTGAACCCATTTTGAGACATAATCAACAGATAAGAGTATGTAGAGGTATCCCCAAGAGTTTGGGAAGGGACCCATGAAATCAATTCTCCAACAGTAAAATATTTCAACCACTAAGATGTGAGTGAGTGGAATTTGATTCCTTTTTGTGATGGACCCTACTTTTTGACACCTCAGACAATGTTGAAAAAATGTGTAAGAGTCCCTGGAGAGGGTGGGCTAGAAGAGACCACATTTAAGAATCTTAGCAGATGTTTTCTTAGAGGAAAAGTGACCTCCACATGCCTCACTATGACAGAATTTATGGATGGACTCTTGTTCAGATTCTAGGACACACTTCCTATGACTTGGTCAGGGAAGAACTTATAGATGTATGGATTATCAAACACATAGTGTCTAACATCAGAAAGGAATTTCCTTCAAGCTTGAGTCCCTAAGAATTTTGGAATGACTCCTGTAACTAAGAAATTGGCTATGTCGGCATACCAAGGGAAATCACTCACAGAGTATAGGTGTTCATCAAGAAATGAATTAGACACCGAAAGTTGATTTGAGTTTTCTTTGAATTCCATCCTAGATAGGTGATCAGCTACAACATTTTCAACACCCTTTTTATCCTTGATTATGAGGTCAAATTCTTGTAAGAGAAGGACCCACCTAATTAGTCTAGCCTTAGCATCTTGTTTTTAGAAGAGGTATTTTAGTGTAGAATGTTCAGTGAACACAATGATGGGGGATCCAAAGAGGTAGGACCTAAACTTATCTAAAGAAAACACAATAGCAAGTAACTCCTTTTCAGTAGTGTTGTAGTTGATTTGGGCATCATTTAAGGATTTTCTTGCATAAGCAATGACATAAGGATTTTTATCACAATGTTGTCCTAACACAGCTCCTACAGCAACGTCACTGGCATCACACATAAGTTCAAATGGAAGGTTCCAATTTAGATATTTCATGATGGGGGGAGAGGTGAAAGAGGATTTGAGGGTTGAGAATGAACCCTCGGAGCTTTCTGTCAAAAAAAAAATGGAGCATAATTTACTTGGAGAGTACAAAGGGGATGAGATATTGAACTAAAGTCCATGATGAATCTTCTATAGAATCCAGCATGTCCTAAGAGAGACCATACTTCCTTGACAGTTTCAGGTGATGGAAGGTGACGAATGATGTCAAACATGGCTTTATCATCATCAATCCCCCTACCTGAGACCAGATGGCCTAGAACTAGTCCCTCTTTAACCATGAAATGCCATTTTTTCCTATTTAGTACTAGATTATTTTCTTCACATCTTGACAAGACTCTCTCTACATTCCTTAAACATCCCTCAAATGTATCCCCAAACACAGAGAAGTCATCCATGAAGACCTCTAGAAAATCCCCTACCATGTCTGAGAAGATTCCCATCATGCACCACTTGAAGGGTCCAGGGGCATTTAATAACACGAATGGAATGTGTTTGAAGGAAAAGGTACCGAAAGGACATGTGAATGTAGTCTTCCCTTGATCCTATAGGGAGAACTCACTATTATTGTACCCCGAGTACCCATCTAAGAATAGTAGAAGGCATGACCATCCACTCTCTCAAGCACTTGGTCAATGAATGGTAAGGGGAAATTGTCCTTCTTGGCGAATGAGTTTAGCTTCCTATAGTCAATGAAGACCCTCCATCCACTACTCACCCTTGTAGGATGAATCTCTCCATCCTCATTGGTTATCACTGTGATTCCAGCCTTTTTTGGAACCACTTGGGATGGGCTCACCCATTCACTCTCAGCTATGGGATATATGATACTAGATTTTAACAATTTCAGAAGTTCTTATCTTACTACCTCCATGAGATTAGGATTGAGTCATCTTTAAGGTTGACGACATGGCTTTGAATCAGATTCCAAAACAATCCTATGAGTCCCAATAAGTGGGATAATCCCAGGAATATCAGAAAGGGTCCAACCAATGGATTTCTTATTCTTCCTAAGGACATCTAGAAGGAACCTCTCATGATTGGCTTCAATAGAAGAAGAAATGACAATAGGATGTGTTTGATTGTCCCCTAGGAATGCAAACATTAGTGAAGCAGGAAGATCCTTCAATTCAAGATTAGGTTGGTTCAGAATTTCAGCAGAAGATTGGGACATTGGATCAAGAACAATTTTATTTCCTAAAGTTTTAGAGAGGATTTATTCCCCACATGTTGATGTTTCAGCTACTAGATTGTCCTGGTTAGATTTAGGGATGGATGTTGGAGTGGTCACTTTGAAAGTGGTTTCCAGATAGGTTTCACTGATTGTTGGACCTAAGAATTCATCATAAGAGCAATTTGAAAATGATTCAACACAAGGAGATAAACTTCCTTCATGTGATCAAAGGAAATAAATCTAATCCTGAATTAAACATTCATCAAATATTCCTTGATGTTCCATGGATTCATTATCAATGCTTCCTATCATGTTTACTTCATGAATGTCCTCATCATCCCCTATTTGTGTGCTTGCATTATAGATGTTCAAGTCTAGACTCATGTTCCCAAGGGTGATGGTCATGTTCCCATTTCGAACTCAGATAATAGAGTTGATTGTTTCAAGGAAAGGACGACCAAAGATGATTGGGGTTTGGTCCATGTTTCCTAAGTTTGGATGGTTGTCAAGGACAATGAAATCAGTAGGGTAGATGAAGTTTTCACCCTTTACTAGAACATCCTTCAAAATCCCCTTTGGAACCCTAATGCTACGGTCAGCAAGCTGAAGTGTGACAGATGTGGGTTGAAGCACTTCTAGGCCTAATTGGCAGTACACATCATATGGGATGAGATTGACACTAGCACCTAGGTCACACAAGGCCTTGACAACTTTTCTTTCTCCAAGTTCAACATTGATGTAAGGGCAACTTGGGTCTTTCAACTTAGGAGGAATGGTCCCTTGAATGGTGGTACTCACATTAGCAGCCAAAAGGAGTTGGTTTTTATGTGAAAATTTTCTTTTAAAAGTTCACATGTACTTAAGGTACATTGAGTAGGCAGGTATGGTTTGGGAGGAATCAAGAAGGGGAATGTTCAACTTGACTTGTGTGAAGATTTTCCCCAATGTTTCATTAAGTTCAGGCTCGGGTTTCCCACAAATGCGTTGAGGAAATGGTGAAGGTTGTGGGTTTTTTTGTTGAAGAGTTCTTTCTTTCACATTGTTATCACTTTACTCAGTTTTATATTGTGGTTCATTTGAATTTTCATCCAAGTTTGAATCTTCAAGTGGGTTCTGATTTAGTTTTCCTGGTTTCTCAATTGATTTACCACTTCATAGAATAGTCACAGCCTTATGTTTTTCATGATTTATTTGAGCACAGCTTGACTCTCCCCTTGAAGTTGAGGATGGCACCACCTGAGTAGTCATGGGTTACTTTCCAGTTTTGATGGATTTATGTTCTTGTTTTAGGGAAGATACTTCTGAGTTTATCCTCTCTATTTGTTTGCACAGTTGTTCTAGTAGGCTTTGTGGAACAGTTTGGGTGGGTTCTTGAGTAGGTTGGTTCATCCCAGTGGCATACTTTGGAGGTGATATGGTTTGATGAAAATGGACCGGTGGATGTTGGTATTGTATAGGTTGGGTTTGGAACTGGTTATGGTTTTGGTAGTTCTGATGGGGGTAAGGATTTGGTCCCTGTGGTTGGCTTGGTTGTTAGTTGTCTTTCTAGTGGAAGCCTGGGTGGTCGTTATACCTAGGATTGAAGTTGTTTTGGTATTGAGGCTTTTGAAAGTTCAATGCATTTACTTCCACTGGAGGACCTCCTAAAATAACATCCTTGATGTATGGAATGGTTGGGAAGCTGTATGTATTATGGTCATGTTTGTCACAAATTGTGAAAACAGGGTCAACGATTTTGATTTCATGGACTTTCCTAAGGTCTATCTCTTCATCCTTCCTAGAGAGTGCTGCATATTTAGCCCTAAGTATTTCCTCTTCTCTAAGTGTGAGAATTATAGTAGTTCTTTGTGGATTTTCAGAATAAGGTGATGTTCCCCATGTTTGGTTTTTTTAGAAAGGATTTCTAGATACTCGTAAGCATCATTGGGGGCTTTGTTTTTAGAGGTTCCATTACACATCATGTCAATGAATTGTTTGTTCCCCTGACCCAACCCTACATAGAAAATTATGACTTGTTCAGGAATAGAAAAACCATGGTGTGGAACAATTTTTAGAGTGTCATTGAAACTCTCCCATGTTTCATAGAATGACTCTCCCTCTTTTTCAAAAAAAGTTTTGGATACTCGTTTTAAATGCAATTGTTTTATGGTGGGGAAAGTATTTTTTATAGAATTCTATTTGTAGTTTGTACCAAGAGTTGATGGATGATGGTCTCAAATTGTTTAGCCAATTTTTAGCTTGATCCTTTAATGAAAAAGGAAATAACCTCATCTTAGCTGATTCTAGTCGATGTGGGGGACACATGGTTTCTACAATGTCATTGAACTCTTTAATGTGAAGGTAGGGCATCTCAGACTCCATTCCATGGAATGTGGAAAGATGGTTTAGGACATGGGGTATGAAGATGTAGTTGGCATATCCTAGGGAATTGTGTCTAATGCATGAGGGGGAATTGGTCCAAGAAGGTGTGAGGTAGTCATTCATGGTTTGATCGACAGTATTCCCTATGTTTGGGACTACCTCATTTGGGTTTCCATTTTGGTTCCCACCCGGGTTTATGAGTTGGTTTCATTGAAGACCTTCCATTGAAATGGAATCAATTTTTGTCTAGGGGTGTTAGGAAGATTAGGATCTAATGGAAAGAGTCCCCTTGGTGTACGTGACTCCCCAACCCCAGTACTATCCACCCTAACTAGACGGTTCGATTGATCGCGGGTGTATGCGAACATGCGCCAAAAGAAAAAAAATGATAAAGGGACAAGATAATAGAATTTGGATGAGAAAAGAAAAAATGGGGGAGAATAGAATGGGTGTTTAGGTGACTTAATTGGGTCCCCAGCAATGACACCAAAATTTTATTCTCGCTCAAATTTACCCAAGAGATGAAGGTAAAATGGTCCTTGTAGCTTAGCTTGGGTTATCGAATCCTCATAGACCTAAGAATAAACCTATAGACACGTACATTCTATGGACTGTTTTCGTCTATGAAGTGGCCAACATGGATTTATTTTAGATGATTTAATAGGATATCAGATATATTTAAGTGAATTCAATTTAACATAATGAGTTGATCCTAGGTTATTGGTTGTGGTGTATTGGACATATTTCCTTTTCAAAGATTTCAATTCCTTATATTTGAGATGTGTTCATTTAAGAAGCTAAAAAACATCATCACTTACTAGTTCAATGCCTACACCCTTTAATAATAATCTACTATACACTTGAAGGATCAATGTTTTGATAACTTCAAGGTAAAGGTTCATATTAGCACATGAATTGTGTGGCCATAAATTCAACAAGGACGATGGAGTTTAAAAATCATCAAATAAAAATCTCAATTTAAGAAGTGATTATAAAATAATGGGGTGATAAATAACATCCAATATATCCCCTTGATACTCCCTTGGATCAACCCATAAGTGGGTTATCCCTCCATTGATTCTATGGTTTCATTGGAAGCGGAAAGTAGACTCATGAGGGAGGACATGGAGAAGTAAAGAAAACAACAAAAATAAAATGATCACTCCACCGTTGTGTGAAAAATTTCACAAGATTTGGTGTGAGTAAATTCACAGCATGAGGCAACGGTATCAAAGTGAGATGTAGAACAATTGAATAAGAGTAGAAGAATAACTTTTATTATGAAACGAATGTGAATTGAACAACTCACATGTTAAAGACAAATTTGAGACAACAAAATCGCAGCATAACATTACAATTGAACCAAGCACCAAAAATTAAAAACTCCTTCACCACCACTACCTTAAATAAACATTTTGGGATCCTTGGGTCGATCCTCCAAGAGTAAAATTGATCCCAATTGATTATGGTAGGCCTAGGGTGGTGGAAAGTAAGGGAGAGAATACTTTTCCACCCTTGAACCGAGGTGGCATCCATCTTGCTTCCACCGAACAGACGCGCATGTAAGTCCTTTTATATGGCCGAATCAGAGTGGTCCATAGAAATATAAAATGGAGAACTGGATTTATTATAACCGCCTTTAATATTTGGGCCCATTTTAGTTGTCAATTCCGAGATATGATCATATTAGTGGGATGTTTCTCTAGAAGGCAGAATCTGGCCCATAATTTTATCTCTAAATTGGGCTGCCTAAATGGACACCATGGAGGCCGAGTTAGCATTGGATCCAGACGATTGATTTGTTACTATACATGTCCTCTAGAATCCAAAGAAAATTTTGGTTACATGGGCCAATATTTGGGGCCCCATAGTCTCATCATTGGGATGGTGTCCAATTTACCTTCTCCGGAATTGCTTCCTTTCATTTCCAAATATCTCCATCATCCTCCATGAATTCTCCATTGATCCCTGAATCAAACATGTTCATATTTAAGTGTAGATCAATTTACAAAGATATAAAATTAAAATATGTATAATTAGATTCCTTAAATCATATAAATAATTTGGTACTTTAAATGATGTTAAAAAATGTACCACATAATAGTGCATTTTAAGAATGTATTACAATCATAATGTGAAATGATGTTCAAAGTGTAAAATGAACTAAAATTCTGTTTATGAATAATATAGAACATGAATATTATATATATTACCAATGAATATTAGCCTCATTTAGTGTCTAATCAAGAAGGTATAAAATTTTAAGGAAAGATGTGTAATAAAAAAATATGATTTTAAACATAAACATGAACATAATATGGAAAAAATAAATCAAAAATTACTATATAAACATGCACATGGATATTATACTAGTCGAATAATCACATGTAATAAGTAATTTCATAATGAGGGAATGTATAGTACGAGATTTTAATTTTTGTGTCAAGGCCTCGTGCCAGGACCTAGAGGATAACTGTAACCGAAACCCAACCAGGAGAGCCTCTATTACTAGACTCCAATCCAGAGGGTCTGCTGTAACTGGACCCCAACCCAAAGGGATTACTTTTACCGGTCCCCAACCCGGAACATACTAGTCCAATACATTCATCTTAAGAAAATGTTGATATATAACATAAACATTCGTATTAAAACTACCAGAAAAAATGTTAATACTTTAACCATAAACCATGAATGACCTAACAATAAATCATTCATAGTAAAAAATATCATAAATCCATCGATACAATAAGTTTGACTTGTATCATAATAAATAATATTCAAACAAGCATAAAATTTATCAAAGGATGTTGACATTGATGAAATCAAAACTATTTGAGAGAAATATCCCTTTCTATTTTGAAATCATTTAAGAGTCTCATAATTATAAATAAAACATTTATTTTGAAAATATTCTTTTAAGATTTTAAGGTAAGATTCCATGATGTTATAACCATGGAAAATAGCAGCACACTCCATATACGTTAAAAAACATTCTTATATTAATTTTGTCGAAAAGGTCATAAAGTACATTGTTTTGAAAATGATTGAAATATTCCACTATATATAATTTATAAAAAGTCAAAAAAGGGTATATGTGACTTTATCACTTATTATAGTAAATATTAAAAAAAAATTGAAATACATTTTTAAGAAAACATGGGTGTGGATGATAAATAGGTCCCAGTAGATAATTACGTATAAACAGTCTCAGATAATGAAGAGATTGTGTAATTAACCCTTACCTTTTAATTTTCCTTGGTTGAGGGTACTTTAACCTCTTGTATGATAGTTAAATATTTATTATTAAATTTTTAAAAAACCATATTCATAATTATGATATCATATATGATCTTCAAATAATGCTTTGCTAATGGTATTTTAGTATTTTTGTCGTTTTGAGTGTTAATTGATTCGTTTTACTTTGTATTATTTGTTTAGTGAGTCGTGTTTTTTATGTGTGGGATGTTTATTATTAATATAAAAAAATATCTCATGTATTTAAACATTATTTTAAATCGTCAATTGAAAATTATACTTGAATGGTTACGATGGGGAATGAATCTCATCGCGTTCGTGGAGGCGGTAATCCGTACGTAGTCACGAGTGACAATATCATTCTTTTGATATTAAAATCATATATAATTGAATGTTATATCATATATAAAGTATAATTATCATTTTATATTTATTATTTAAATCAGTTATACATCATTATTATACTCATCCAAATAATAATGTATTGAATAAGAACAACCCCACGACGGGGAGACGGTAAGCTATACGTACGCACATATGGTGACACGTCATTAAAAAGATGGATAGAATAATGAATATGGTTGTTAAATATTTATAATAACATCATAATATATATAATATAATGTAGTTATTATTTTATAATGGAAACAAAAATGAAATAAGAAGTGGAAGAAGAAAAGAACATGAATAGGTGATGAAATATTTACCTCTTCTTCAGGTTCTTCCTTTTGACTTGATAAAGAGGGATCATTAAGTTGGATTTATGACCAAAGGAAGGCCTCTAGGATGAAGGTATCATAGTTTAGAGGATATTTGGGCAGGGGTTTCCCAAGACATATGGCTTTGAATGTGTGAATTTGAGAGAATAGGGAGTTCCCTTTTATGAAAGGGGTGAGGGGAACCTTAGGAAGAGATTGAAATATTATTTTATAATAAAATAATATTTCGTTTATAATGTCTCAGAATTTATTTATATAGAATCTTATGTAGGGATGGGCCGAAATCCATTCAACCAATAGGTTTTAGATAAGTTTGGTTTAGCATTTCAACCTCATCTTTTAGATTTAACTCAAAGTTAAATAATTTAACTTTTACCGTGTCTTCTTCTATTCTTACAAAATATGGTTAATAAACAAACTATAGACATCCAAAAGAACCTATATTGGTTCATTAATGACATATATAATATTATTTAATCCCATTTTCCGAACCTTATATTTCTAGGAATATTATCTCAACCAATGATATAGTATTTGTTTTAAAAATTAATTTATGTCAATTTCCAAACTATTTGGTATTTTGTTTTTGTGAAAGTAATAAAAACCTTATCCCATTGAAACAAATTATAAAATAAGCCCTAAAAAGTCATATTATCCTAGAAAATTAGTTTAATTCATCAAAAGTATCAAATTGAATTTATTTGGATATTTAAAAATATCAATTATTTTAATCATTCATTAATAAGGTAATTACTACATCATCATTGTGTCATAAATAAATTAAATTATTTAATGCCAAAAAATTATAAATAAAATATCATTACATAGGAAATAATAATATCATTCTAATGAATATTTGTAGTTGAATTTATTCTATGAATACCCATATATTAAAATGTTTTAGTTATGAAAGCTTGAAGTTAACACTTTTAACTCTTCTACGAATTATATAATAATAAACGTCCTAATCTAATCCAAGTGGACCTAAAGGGTCATATTAATTTTTTTCCTAAGGTTGTTTTTGGTCAAATTACACTTATAAAATATAATTAATACATGTGTTAAGGTAATTATAAAATAATTTTTACCCCTAATTACCATATTTACTTTTAACTGTGGGAATTAAAAGCCAAAAGTTACTATTCAACAAAAATTACTTTAATCTTATTAAATGACATTTTACATTCTGGGGTTAACCTTGTCTCTTGGATTTTTTAAATTCAAATCAAAGAATTAGTAAAATTAAGTTTAAAATAAATTTTCAAATGCTCCTAGAAAGTGGGTAAAAGACGGTAAAAAGTTCAATAAAATTTTATACATTTAATTTTATTATAAAAAATATTCCAATGAATTACATTGAACTAATATTTTTATTATGTATCTATTTTGACTTAAAATAAATTGAAATAAAAAAATTAATTAAGTTAAAAAATTGGGTTTAAACAATAACGTAGTGTCTTTCACTATTCTTCCAAAATTGTATGTTTTTCAGAAAAATACGAAATATTCAACCTATGCTCATTTTGATATTACGAATCAAAAAATGAATTTCATATTAAAAATTTCAAAATATATATGTTTCATTAATTAATTTAAAATTAATTCCAGTTGTCAAAACAAAAAGGCGCATTTTTAAGAAATAATACATATCAAAAGATTGACACTTGTTTATGTCTAATTTCAATGTGAAATCAATTAAAATGACTAGAATTGAATAAAATTGTTAAAATATAATATATTTATACGTCAAAACCATTAATATTTATAATCTAACACTAAAAATTATTTTGATTAAAATAGTTTTTTTCAGTTAAAATATATTATTATTCACTATTCACCCAAATATAAAAGTTATCATAAAAAAACAAAAAATATATTGAAACTAAATTCCTTTGTCCTAATTATAATGAAGAAGTTTATTTTTTCAAGTAGAATATATAAAAGTTTCAAATATTGGATTTCAAAATGGTTTCCCATTAAATGGCGGTAAAATTGCAATTTATTTTAAAATACTTCTTTTATCCGAAAAAATGAATTTTTCATAAATTATGTCTAAGAAACTAATAATATGGATTCTAAAATTATAAGGATTATATAAAGGTAAAAATTCAGTTAATAGTATTCATAATCACTTTTGAACGGCTAGTTTGGAAAGTTGTCATGCGCATGAACTCAGTGTTACGTGTTGTGCAAGTTATAGAGATACTTTAAAGAAATAACATAATATGAAATCCTTGGGGTGATACATTCTTCCCTCCCTCAATAAATTTTTTCCTCACAATTTTAAATTTTTCTTTAAAAATAAAAGGTTAAAGTAGAAAAAACATTTCATGGAAAACCGACATTGGAAATTGGGTTAATATAATTTAGACTTTATAAGAGGAAAAGTGAAATGAAAGGGTCACCATCAGATTATGATCTCGATTAGTAGAACATTTTTGGTAATTAGAGACACATAATTGGAGGTAAAAATTAAATATTAATAGGGAGTGTTTTAGGTCATCAATCACAAACATGTTTAAAAATGAGGGCCTCAAATCCATCAATGTATAATGATTTAAAATACTATCGATTCATCAAAATATATGGTATTAGGATAAAACAAATTTTGGTTTTAATATCCCTTCTCAAATGTTTATGAATTAATTAACCCACTGAATAAGAGGATAAAAAATTATATATATATATATATATATACTTGACAAGTAGAGTTTCATTCTTCAACTAATTCCTACCACAAACTCTTGTTTCACTCCAAATGATTTAAAAAAAATATTCTATTTATCTTCATTGTATAGGGTTCCAAAAACAATGAATTTATAATTCACCTATCAAAACCTAAAAATACTTTATTATACAATCTATGGACTTCCCGTAGTCCAATTATAGGTGATAAATCCCAGTCTCACTATGGTAGTGGGTTTGATTCTCACAGCTTTGTCTGACGTGACAGATTGTCACACAGTCTGCATGTTGTCCTTTTTATAACAATACAAAAAAAACCATAACTATAGTATCCAATTTTAAAATTAATCCATTCTATCCTTTTTAATTGTCCAAAATACTTCTATCCAAACTCACAGTAAAAAATTTATAAGGAACGTAAACAAACTAGAGAACATTTTCCACGTAATAACATGTGAACACCTTCATCATGTATTATTTTAAAACATGGTAACACCCCAAATTACCATTAAACCATATTTATTTCATTCATGCTCTTTTATCCTTTATATAATACGGTATATTTTCTTTATATTCCAAAATTTTGAATATTACAAAAATGTTGAAACAAAAAAACTAGTAATCAGTTCCAAGGATGTCATGAATATCCAATATATTATATCCAAATCAACAATATCTTATTAAAAAATCACCACCTCATTATCAGGACCATATTAAGGATTACCTTTCCTTCAACCATATATTTTCCAAAAAGTGTGTCTTACTATTAAGTCACTTTTTTATAACCATATAATCTCAAATCCTCAATAAAATAGTACTATAGTACAATCCTTATTTATCTATGTAATTCATATAACCAGTATACTATTGATACAACACTGAAATGAAATAATTCTATAATAACAACATAAAATCACCAGCCATTCATCTTCATCAAATGTAGTAACATAACTTGATTATTTTATAATAGCATCATTTCTGGTATACTCTGATGACTCGGACATTGATTCGCGTAGTGTCCCAACGCCTTGCAAATGAATCATTTTACATTTGAAACATTTTTCCTACCCTTATAATCATGTACTTGGTATCCTTTTTCTCTATACTTATAAAAATTTCCCATTCCCGACAAGAATTTACCATGGTGATTATTTCCACATTTATCACATATAAGAAATTCCTTCTTTCCCTCTTCCCATTATCCATCTTTCTCTCTACCATAATTTTATTCTCTTTCTTCCCTTCAAATCCATATGACTCAGAGAATTATTTACTTATCTTGTTAACATGTGATATTATTTCTTAATATTTTGAGAATAAAAGGGATACTATTTCCCTTTATAAATGATGGCTTAATACCATGAATGATATGATCCTTCTGACTATTTGGATAATTAGTATTGTTAGAGTTCTCATTCCTCCTACTAGATGACATTTCTATACAATGGAATAAACTAGGTCAGTTTATGAATTGAAATGAATAATTCCAAAATTATAAAATACAAAATGTAAATTGAACAGTTTATGGACATAATCTGAAAAAAAAAATATTTCCTTTGAAGAGGTATATACTCATAAATCCTTCATAATTAAATCTAAATAAAATAAGAATATACTAAGCATATCCCCTGGGTGTGTTGTAACCAAGAGTGCATCAGGACCCACTGTCGGTCACCGGTTCCCGTTCTAGTCTAGCTCAAAGTACTGTTTTCGGGTTATACCCCTAGGTGCATATATGCCAGATCTGCCTCTACTTGCTCGTATCAAAAAAGGGATGCATTTTCCTGGAAAACTCAAAAAATCTATACATTACAAAAAAATTAGGTAGTTCTTCTATACTAATCCTCAATGTCAATATTAGGGTAATGTTCTCTTATAATAGTTTATATAAATCTGGTTTCAAAGCTTATTTCTAAACTTTATCTAATACCAACTCTAACGTCCCGACCCCAGACTCCTAGATTAAGTTCATTATTTTAATTGATTAGCATGATTACAAGGAATCATGTTCAGAAAAACCGATCAGTTTAGCAGTCTTGGAAGATAGATTACATACATGAATATTACATTGAAAATTATAATATACAACACAAAAAACTATTGATAATTCCATTGTACCCTTATCTTAACCCTGTATATCAAACATAAAACACTTCTTGGGATCCTAGGAAAATAAAACATGTGAAAGGGGTAATCTCAGACGCTCATTAAGGGTAAATAATTTAGTGGAAGCTATAAAATTTTAGGGCAAGATGTGTAATAAAAACAATAACAATTTAAACATAAAATTGAACATAATATGGAAAAAATAAATAAAAAATTACCATATAAACATGCACAAGGATATTATACTAGTATAATAATCTCATGTAATAACTCACTTCATAATGAGGGAATGTATATTACAAGACATTAATTTCGTTGTCAAGGCCTCGTGGAAGGACCTAGGGGATAACTGTAAGAGGACACCAACCTGGAGAGCCTCTATAACTGAACTCCAACCTGGAGTGTCTACTGTAATAGGACCCTAACCCGGAGGGATTAATTTTATTGGTCCCTAATCCATAACAAACTAGTCCAATACATTCATCCTAAGAAAAGGATGAAATATAACATAAACATTTGTATTAAAAATATAATACGAAATGTCAATACATTAACTATAAAACATGAATGGACAAACAAATAACTCATCTGTAGTCAATAATATCAAAAAAACTTCAATAAATTTTCAATTATTATTATTAGAATAAATTAACTTCAAACAAGTGTGAAATTTTTCAAATGATGTTGATATAGATGAAATCAAAACTATTTGAGAGAAATATCTCTTTCTTTTTTGAAATCATTATGGAGTAACAGAATTATAAGGAAAATATTTATTTTTAAAATATATTATAAGCTTAAAAGGTAATATTCGACGATTTTATAATGGTGGAAAATAACCGCACCCACCATCTAAGTTATGAAAATATTCTTACATTAATCTTGTCGAAAATCTCATAATGTAACCTGTTTGGAAAATGATGGAAATATTCCATTATAAAAAAATATAAAAGGTCAAAAATGCTAAAAATTACTTTATCCCATAGTCCAACAAATATTAAAAACGTTTTGAAATACATTTTTTAGAAAACACAGATGTGGTTGATAATGAGGTTCTAGAAGATAATTACGTTTAAACAGTCTCTGATAATGAATAGATTTTGTAATTAACCATTAACATGAAGATTTACTTGGTATAGGGTACGTTAACCTCCTGTATAATAGTTAAATAATTGTTATTAAATTATACAAAAACCATATACATATTTTTGAAATCATATATAATCTTCTAATAATTCTTTGTAAATGGTATTTTATTATTATCATCGATTTAGGTATTAACTGATTCCTTTTCATTTATATTATTTGTTACGTGAGTCATATATGTTATGGATGGGATGTTTCATATTAATATCCAGAATGATATCAAGTATTTAAACATTATTTTTAATTATAAAATGAAAATTAGTCTTGAATGGTTACGATGGGGAATGAATCTCATCATGTTCTTGGAGACGGTAATCCATACGTACTCACGAGCAACAATATCATTATTTTGATATTGAAATCATATATAATTAGATGTTAAATCATATATACAGAATCATTATCTTGTTATATTTATTATTTACAACAATTATACATCACTATTATACCCATCCAAATAATAATGTATTGAATAACAACTACACCACGACGCAGAGACTTTAAGCAGTACATATGCACGTATGGTGACATGTCATTTAATGGATGGATAGAATAATTAATATGGTTGTACTATATTTATAATAAATTCCAATTATATTGAACATAATGGTGTTATTATTTTATAATGGAAACAACAAGGAATGAAGAAGTGGAAGAAGAAAATAACATGAAAGAGGTGATGAAATATTACCTCTTCTTTGGGTTATTCCTTTTGATTTGATCATAAGGCCTCCTTAGATTGAATTTATGACTAAATTAAGGCCTATTTCATTCAGGGAGGATATTTGGGAGGATAATTTGGCAAGGGTTGGCCGATCCATAGGGATTTGAAGGTGTGATGTTGAGAAAAGTGGGAGTACCATTTTATAAGAGGGGTGAGGGGAACCTTAGTAAAATATAGAAATATTATTTTATAATAAAATCATAGTCGGTTTATAATGGCTCCAAATTGATTTATTTAGAATCTAAAGTGGGTATGGGTCGAAACCCTCTCAACCAATTGGTTTTAGACAAGTATAGGTTACTATTTTAACCTTATATATTAGATTTAATTGTATGTTAAATAATTTAACATTTACAGTGTCTTATTGTATTATTACACTATATGGTTAATAAAATTACTATAAACATACAAAAGAACCTGAAGTTGTTCAATAATGGTATATATAATATTATTTATGCCCTTTTTCTGAACCTTATATTTTTAGGAATATTATATCAACCAATAATATAGTATTTGTTTTAAAAATTATTTTACTTTAATTTTGACACAATTTGGTATTTTGATTATGTGAAAGTCATAAAAACATTATAACATCAAAAACAATTAATCTAATAAACCCTAACATGTCATATTAACCATTAAAATTAGTGGAATTCATCAAAATTCTCAAATTAAATTTATTTGGATATTTATAATATCAATTATTTTAATCTTTCATTAATAAGGTAATTACTACATCATCATTGTGTCATAAAAAAATTAAATTATTTAATTTCAAAAAATTATAAATAAAATATCATTATGTAGGAAATATTTTTATATTTCTAATTAAAATTTATAGTCAAATTTATTTTCTGTATAACCCTATATTAAAATGTTTTGTTATGAAAACTTGAATTTAACACTTTTATATCTTCTTTAAATTAAATAATAATAAATGTTTTAATATAATACAAGTGGAACTAAATGGTTATATTTTATTCCTAATATTTTTTGGTCGAATTACACTTACCAAATAGAATAAGGACATGTGTTAAGGTAATTATAATATTTTTTCACCCTTCATTACCCTATTTACATTTAACTGTGGCTAATAGAAGTCAAAAGTTACTATTATCCAAAAATTATGTTCATCTTATTGAGCCACATTTTACATAATAATGATAACCATGTATATTATATTTTTTAAATTAAACTCAAAGAAGTGGTAAAATTATGTTTTATACAAATTTTCAAATGCCCTTAGAAGGTAGGTAAAAGACGGTAAAAAGTTCAATAAAATTTTATACATATAATTTTATTATAAAAAAGATTCCAATGAATTAAATTTAACTATTATTATTATTATTTATCTATTTTGACAGAAAATAAATTTAAATAAAATAATAAATTATTTAAATAAATATTGGGTTTTAAACAATAACGTAGTGTTTTTCACTATTCATAACGTTTTCAGAAAAATACCAAAAATCACCCTAATATAATTTTGATCTTATGAATTCAAAAATTAATTCTATTCTAATAATTTCAAAACATATAAGTTTCATTAATTAATTTAAAATTAATTCCAGTTGTCAAAATAAAAAGGTGTATTTTTAAGAAATAACAACTATCAAATGATAGACAATTGTTTATGTCCAATTTCAAAGCAAAATTACTTACAATGGAAAGAATTGAATTAAATTGTAAAAATATAATCAATCCATACTTACAAATAATTATGATTTATAATTTAACAACATAAATTATTTTTATTAAAAAATTTGTTTCAGTTAAAATATAGTATTTTTCACTATTCACCCAAATATGAAAGTTATCATAAAAATACCAAAAATTATTGAAACTAAATTCTTATGTCTTTATTCTAATGAAAAAGTTTATTTTATCAAAATTAATATACAGATGGTTCAAATATTTGATTTAAAAAGGGTTCTCTATTAAAAGGCGGTAAAACTGATTTTTTTGAAAAATAATTCTTTTATTTGAAAAAATGATTTTTTTCTTAAATTATGTCTTCGAAACTAATAATATAGATTATAAAATTATAAGGATTATATAATGTTCAAAATTCAGTTAATACTATTCATAATGGCTTTTGAACGGCTAGTTTGGTATGTCGTGGTGCGCTTGAACTCAGTGTTGCGTGTAGTGAAATTTATTTAATTAATTTGATGAAATAACATACTATGAAATCAAGGTTTGTAACATTTTTCCCTCCCTCAAGAAATTGTGTCCTCACAATATGATATTATTCATAAAAAATTAAAGGTTTAAAATTGAAAATACCTTTGTGGGAAAACCCAATCGAAAATGGGGTTAATTAAATTTAGTCTTAATAAGAGGAAAAGGGAAATGAAAGGGTCACCATAAAATTATGATCTTGATTATGAGAAAATTGGTGGCAATTAGAGACACATAATTGGATGAAAACATAAATATTTATAGGGAGTGATTTAGGTCATCAATCACAATCAAGTATAAAATCGAGGGCCTCAAATCCATCAATCTATGGTGATTTAAAATACCATCATTTCAAAAAAACATAAGTTATTAGGATAACACACTTTTGGTTTTAATATCCCTTCCCTAAATTTTAAGAATTTATTTTCCCATAGAATAAAAAGAAAAAATTATTTATATATGTATATACATTATAATTATAGTTTCATCCTTCCATTAATTCCTACCAAAAACTAATCTTTCACTACAAAAGATTTCCAAAAAATATTCTATTTATCTTAATCGTATAGGGTTAAAAAAATAAGGAATTTTAAATTCACCGTTCAAACCCTAAAAAACTATATTATACAATCCTGGGACTTCACGTAGTCTAGTGGTAGGTGATAAATCCCAATCTCTATATGGTTGTGGGTTAAATGCCCACAGCTTTGTCTGACGTGATGGATTGTCAGACAGTCTATGTGTTTTCCTCTTTATATCAATCGAAAAATAACATTAACAATATTATCCAATTTCAAACATAATCCATTCCATCCTATAGACATATCCAAAATACTTCTATCCAAACTCACAATCCAAAATTTATAAAGAACTTAAACACAATGAAGATCCTTTTTTCCACGTAATAACATGTGAACACCTCCATCATGTATTATTTTAAAACATGGTAACACCATAAATTACCATAAAACCATATTGATTACATTCATTATTTCTTATCCAGTATATAACACTGGATATATTCTATATATATAAAAATAATGAATATTCCAACAATAATTAAATAAACAATCTATTAATCAGTTCCAAGGAAGTCAATAATATCCAATATATTTTTTCCAAATCAACCATCTCTTATTCCAAAATCACTACATCATTATAAGGAACATATTATGGATTACATTTCCTTCAACCATGTATTTTCCAAAAAGTGTAGATTACGATTATGTCAATTTTCTTACAACCATATAATCTCAAGTCCTCAATAAAAGAGTACTGCAGTAAAATCCATTTTTATCTCCATATTTCATACAACCAGTATATTGTTGATACAACACTCAAATGAAATAATTCTATAATAACAACAGAAGGACACTAGTCATTCCTCTTCATCTTAGGTAGTGTCGTAACTTGATTATTATTCAATAGCCTCATTTGTGGTATACTTAGATGACTGGGACATTGATTCGCATAGTGTCCCAACACCTTGTAGTTGAATCATTTTATATTTGAACCCTTTTTATTACCTTTGCAATCATGTAATTGGTTTCCTTTTTCTCCACACTTACAACAAACACCCATTCCCTTCAAGCATTTACCAAGGTGAATATTTCCACATATATCATATACGGGAAAATCATTCTTTACCTATTCCCTTTATCTATATTTATCTCTACTATATTTTTCTTCTATCACTTCCATTCAAAGCCATAGGTCTCAAAGAATTATTTACTTATCTTATTAACACATGATATTATTTCTTCATATGTTGAGAATACATGGGATATTATTTCCCTTCTAAATGTTGGCTAAATACCATGAATGATATGATCCTTCTAACTCTGTGGATCGTACATACTTCTTTAGTTCTTTTTTCCTTCTACTAGGCTTCATTTCTATATAATGGCATACACTATGTCAGTTTATGAATAATAATAAATAATTCCAAACATGGAAAATACCTAATGTAAATTGAACAGTTTTTGGATATAATCAGTAACCACAAAACTATTTTCTTTGAAGATGTATAAACTCATAAATCCATTATAATTATTTTTAAAGAAATTTATAATTATCCTAAGCATATCCCCTTGGAGTTTTGTAACCAAGAGTGCAACAAGGCCCATTTTCGTGCACCAGTTTCCGTTTGATGATAGATCAAAGTGGTGTTTTTAGGTTTTACCCCTAGGTACTTCTGTTCCAGAGCTACCTCTACCTGATCATATTCAGACAGGGATGTATTTTCTTGGAAAACACAAAAAATATTTACATTACCAAAATTCTAGAATGTTTTTCTATATTAATCCTCATAGTCTATCTTAGGTTAATGTGATCTAATCATATTTTACCTAAATCATGTTTCCAAAGTTATTGTAAAAAATTCTCTAATACCAAATGTAACACCCAGATCCCAGAAGACCTGATTCAGTGCATTATTTTAATACATTGGTATGATTACAAGAAATCAAGTCTCGAAAGACCGATCAGTTTAGTAGTCTTGGAAAATAGATTAAATACATGAAAGTTACATTTCACTTTCTAACATACAACACAAAAAAATAATCCTTTGATAATGACATTGTTCCCTTATATTAACCCTGCATCTCAAACATAAAAAACTTCTTTGGATCCTGGGAAAATAATACCTAAGAAAGGACTGAGCTCAGATTCTCAATAACGGTAAATAATTTAGCGGAAGCTATATTCTTTTAATGCAAGTTGCGAAATAAAAACAATAGCCTTTTAAATATAAACTTGAACATAATATGAAAAAAGAAATAAAACATCACCATATAAATATGCACATGTATATTATACTATTCGAATAATCAAATGTAATAACTAATTTCATAATTAGGTAATGTATAGTACCCAACTTCAAATTATGTGCCAAGGCCTTGTGTCAGGACATAAGGGATAACTATAACTAGAACCCAAACCGGAGAGCCTCTGTAACCGAACTCCAACCTGAAGAGCCTCTGTAATTGGAAACCAACCCGGAGAGCCTCTGTAACCAGAATCCATCTCAGAGGGTCTACTATAACCCTACCCCAACCCAAAGGGATTACTTTTACCAGTCCGCAACTCGGAACATACTAGTTCTATACATTAATCATAAGAAAAGTTTGAAATATAACATAAACATTCATATTAAAACTAGCATAATAAATGTCAATAATTTTCCATAAACCATGAATGGCCTAAAAATAACTCATTCAAATTCAAACATTCCACAAAAACTTCAATAAAATAAGGAATATTTGTATCATAATAAATCAACTACATACCAGTGTAAAATTTATGAAAAGATGTTGACTTAGATGAAATCAAAACTATTTGAGAGAAATATCTCATTCTATTTTGAAATCATTTAAGAGTCACATAATTATAATGGAATAATTTATCATGAAAATATTATTATAATCATTTAAGGGAAGATTCTACAATGTTATAACGGCGGAAAATAGCCGCACCCACAGTATAAGTTAAAAAAACATTCTTACATTAATTTTGTCGAAAAGGTCATAAAGTACCTTTTTTGAAATAAGATGGAAAGATTACTTTATAAGAATATTATAATAAGTAAAACAAGGGAATAAATGAATTTATCATATAGTCTAGTAAATAGTAAAAAAATTCGAAATACATTTTTAGGAAAACACAGATGTGGATGATAAAGAAGTCCCAGAAGATAATTGTGTATAAACAGTCTCAGATAATGAAAAGATTGTGTAATTAACCCTTACCTTGAACTTATCCTTGGTTTAGGGTATGTTAACCTCTTGTATAATAGTTAAATAATTGTTATTAAATAATAAGAAACCATATACATAATTATGATATAATATATGATTTTGTAATAATGCATTGTTAATGGTATTTTAGTATTATCTTCGTTTCGGGTGTTAACTAATTTGTTTTCCTTTATATTATTTGTTATGTGCATCATGTTTTTTTTATGTATAAGAAGTTTCTTATTCTTATCCGGAATTATATCATGTCTTTAAACATTATTTTTAATCATCAAATGAAAATTATTCTTGAATGGTTACGATGGGGAATGAATCTCATCTTGTTCGTGGAGACGGTAATCCGTACGTACTCACGAGAGAAAATATCATTCATTTGATATTAAAATCATATATAATTAGATGTTATATAATATATAAATAATCATTATAATGTTATATTTATTATATACATCAATTATAGATCATTATTATACACATTTAAATAATAATGTATTGAATAACAACTACACCACGATGTGGATACGGTAAGCTGTACATACACACGTATGGTGACTTGTAATTCAAAGGATGGAAAGAATAATGAATATGGTTGTAACATATTTATAATAACATAACATTATATAGAATATATTGGAGTTATTATTTTATAATGGAAAAAACAAGGAAATAAGAAGTGGAAGAAGAAAAGAACACGAAAGAGGTTATGAAATATTTACCTTTTCTTCAGGTTCATCTTTTTGATTTGATCAAAAGGGCTACATAGGATGGATTTTTGACTAAATAAAGGACTCTAGGATGAAGGTAGGAAAATTGAGAAGATATTTGTTCTGGGTTTTGCAGAGTCATATGGCTTTGAAGGTGTGAATTTGAGAGAAGGGGGAGTTCCCTTTTATAAGAGCGGTGAGGGGCATGTTAGGGATAGATTGAAATATTATTTTATAAGAAAAACATATTGGTTTTATAATGGCTCAAAATTTATTTATTTCTAAGATAAAGTGGGTATGGGTTTCAATACTCTCATCCAATATGTTTTAGACAAGTTTATGTTTCCATTTTAACCTTATATTTTATATTTAACTCTATGTTAAATAATTTATCTTTTACCGTGTCTTCTTGTATTATTACTCTATATGGCTAATAAACTAACTATAAAAATACAATAGACCTCAATTGGTTCATTATTGATATATATAATATTATTTAATACATTTGGATGCGCATTATATTTTTAGGAATATTATATCAACCAATAATATATTATTTTAAAACAAAATTAATTCATGTCAATTTGGACACTATTTGGTATTTTGTTTATGGGAAAGTCATAAAAACCTTATAACTTCCAAATAAGTAATTTTATATATTTTTCCATACAAAAGGAATATTTTTTTACCTCCAATAACATGTACGGATTCATCCAACATTATTTCTTTGAAGAATCCTTTTTTATGTTTAAAAATATAATTTTTAACGAAATTTTTTTCCAATTTGTTTTCAAAACGAAAAGTATACATTCCTCAATAATATTTTTAAAAATATATTCTCTTATTTATTCAATGAAAAAAACCTCTATTTGTACTCCTTATGGTATTTTTTGAATTGATACTATATTTAATCTTTATCTCGATGGTTTATGATTTATTTATCCAAGGATAATACTCCCATCCACTTCCATGATTTATTTATTAGTCCCTTAGAAATATTCAATCTCTTATGATCATTTAATATTAAATTTCCCCTAAATTATCCATTTCATTTATCATGGATATTAATATTTCCTAAATCATATACCATTTCACATATGGTGTATACTTTGAATGTTGTTTGATTAATCTGTATCTTATTCTAGATATTAATATTAAATAAGAAACATAATTAAATCCAATTTTTTATAGATGATAAATTTTTTAGATTGGTAAAAAACTAGAGGGTATTGATTATAGATAGTCTCTCAATGAATTGGTAGTCTCATGGGGTGAGTAATTTAGATATCCACCTTAGATAGTTTCTTACCCTATATTTTGTAAACCGTCTCGTAAAAGGTATTGATGGTAAAGGTTACATATTCCAAGAAATCATAACATCCAAAAATTATGAACTTCCTTCATTTATATTATGATATTTTTCATCATGAGATTTTTCATCGACATGTCTACAGAAGACTATAATTTTTAGGATTCTGTTATTATTCTTCAATTAGAAAATGAGTTGACATATCTATTGATACATTTCATTTTTATTTAGTTGGTTAAATTTCATGTGTTTAAGTTTCCTAACTTTATATATTGATATATCCTTATATAATTAGTTAAAAGGATTGTGTATCTAATTAATACATTTCCATACTTCTAACTTACTTCTATTCAGTTTATTGATTACATGGAATGAGAAATTTATTATTCACATTTCCATATTTACTATTCTAATTAATTCATTATTGATTCCTCTATATTTTTCCCTAAATGAGAATTTGAGCTCACCCATTTTTTGTTTCATTCCCCAAGAATCCAAGAAGATTAATATGAATTTTATTGATGGTTTTACTATATGGATTAGAGTTATATTTGATGTTAATTAATAATAATGATGAAAATGAAGTTATGTTGTAATCAATGTATTCATTTATACAATACTAATTTATGTATCTAGTTTACCAAGTATAATAAACATATCAGTCCTTCGGGTCTTGATTCCCTATAATCATGCCAATGTATTTAGTAGAAGACACCCTTTATGGGCTATCTAGGGTTGGGTCGCTGCAATTGATATCAATGGAAGTGTATTAGGAACCTTGGGAACTGGTTTTTGGAATTCCTAGATTAAAAAACATAATCCTAAAGTATAATTTGGTGAATTATAGATGAAAACCCTATAATTTTGGTAAAGTATATATTATTTGGGTCTTCCTACAAATACAACAATTTCAATATACTATAGGTGGACTTGGTTTTGGAATATATGTACATAAGAGTAACTACTCCAACAAGGTGCGACAAGTTTGAATTTGGGTAACCTGGTAAACAACAATGGGACATGCTACACATCTATTTTTAATCTCTTGGGGGATATGCATGGGATAATCCACTATTTGTTTATAAACCATTAAAATGTATTTTAATACATAATAAGTAACCTAGGTAAAACCTGAGTAGTTTTAGACTGAAGATAAGGTGTCATGATTTAAAAATTCAATAAATGATATTATAGATAAACCCTTGATCAATGAAGGACCCTTGTGGAAATAAAATGCATGAGGTATTTATGTATTGAGGTTTTATAGAAAACCATAGTTAAAATTATATTTAGAGATGAACCTAATTTCAAGAATTTCCGTCATATTTATATTTCTATAATATATTAATTGGATTTTATAAAATTAAAACCTGTAAGCTGGGTGAAAACCAATCAAATATGAAAAGGCCGTAGGTCTTGAAACCATGACGGAATGATAAAAAAGGTTTTATGCTATCCATTTACATATAAAATTTCCTTGTTAATTTTCAATGTTTTTAGTTAAAAAAATCAACAAACAAATTTGTTTGATGAACCAGTAGTAAAAATTCTGATGATTATAAATTACTATATTATCCATATTTATTTTGGAATATAGTTAAAAAAAATAGTTATACTTGTCACTCTTACAATCATTTAAATGGTTCCTTTAGTGTTTCAGGCATAAAATAATTCATTATTTGTAATTAATTCCTTATAGTAAAGGAATGAAATATAATTTGATCGTAGAATAACCCATAGTTAAGATTGTTCTTACAAAATTCAAACCTACCAAGTAAAAATAATTCATCATATTCATGTATAGTAAAACAATTACCCATCTTTGAGAAAATTAATTAGAAATAAAATGTGTTCCTAATAACTTTATTTTTATTGAATTGATGGTCATCTAAATCATCACAGATTTATGGAATTGAGGCCCTCAATTTTCCATTGATTATTCTCTTATTTATGATTGATGTCCCAATTCACTTTCTATAAATATTTACAATTTTCCACCAAGCATGTATCTTTAATTTTCATTAATGTTTTCCTACTTAGAGACCTTGTTACATGGTAGTCCACGTGACCTTTTTACTTTCCATTCTCACTTTTCTAGATAATGTTTCATGAACACTTCTCATGATGTGTGATTTCAACGTAGGAAATATCAAACAATCAATTACCAATATTGAGTTTAAATTAGGAGGACGCCATTTAAATATGTTGTGGAGAATGTGGAGCCCCAAATAACTAATGTAATAACCTTGTATTCGATAGCATGTATGAAATACAACATCACACAAGTAAGTTAATATAATATCTGTATACTTTATAATATATTTAATATTTATAATATCTTATATATATTTAAATTATTCAAAAACCAAGTAAGATTTCATTTCATATGACACTGATTTAGGATACATTATAAGAAATAATTACCTTCTTCTATAACTTGTGATATACATAAATTCAACCTTCTTCGATGGATTACTCTATACACAATAGAGAGTCTTACCGATAAAAAATAAATAATTAAAACATTATTACTTAATACCATAAGATATAAAATATATTTTATGAATATTATTTACAAAATTACGAAATATATTGTTTATACAACTAAATAACTGGTTACAAATAAAATATAAATGAATATAAGAACCAATTGTAAAATAAAAGAAAATTTTTATAGAGAAATATTTTTATGCTCACATAGATATTTTACCATATCAAATTTAATTAATTATAGTTAATGAGTGATATTAATGTAATAAATTTATCACATATTCAAAATATTATTTTTTATATTCATCCAATGAATTTGGTAATCATAAGAGAAGAAAAAGCCCAATATTTGACAAAAAACCCTATATCTTTATTAAGGCAATTTTAACTCCTTTTAATGGAAAACCTATTTTAAATCATAATTTTTAAAATTGAAAGAATTTAATATGATAAAATTAACTTTATTTTTGAATTAATAATTTCAAAATTATATTATTTTGTGTTTTTGGGATTTTTTCAAGAAACATTACTTTTATATAATAGTGAAAAATAAGGCGTTTTAGTTAAAAACTGCCTTTTCATTTAAATAATTAGTAATAATAAATTATAATATAAATTTTTTTTAGCTCAAATTGTATAAATTATAAATCCATTAATACAATTTAATTCATTATATTAATTTTAATGTATTAAATTGTATATAAAAACATAACAATCTTTTGATCATTTTTTTACTAAAACCAGTTAATCCGTCTGTTTCCGAGATTAGAATTAATCCCAATTCATCCACTGATGTGATGTGAATTTTTAAATTATTAAATAAATAATTATAATAAATATAATATTTTTATCTAATAATATCAACATAATTTTTGAAAAAAATTATTAATGAAATTGATTAAAATTAATTACAGTGATTAAGGTGTAATTAGGCTTAAAAATGGACTAAAACCCTATGTTAGAGGGCCCAAATGGACAAGCCACTTATCCAAAACACATTTTATTATACTTAGTACGCCAATAACCTTTCATTAATGAGTTTGGGTAGTATTTATGACCTTTTTTATGTATTATCAGGTGTACACCTAACATCTTTTCAAGAATAACATGTGAGTCATTTTCCTCCCCTATTAAAAGCCACCACCACTACCCATTACTCACACCTATCCAACCACTTATGTTAGGACATGATCTTACAAAATAGTATCCCTAAATCCCTTCCCTAGATCTAGTCTCCTCCCACTGGTCAGAATACATTCCATTAATTCATTTTGGTAAAACCAAAAGAAGTTCCCCGATTAAAAGGTATTGTCTTTTCTCAATATCTCTAGTTTCATTTCCATTATCCAACCCCAAAAATCTTCTTATTATATTCTTTTTTAACAAAAAAATTATAAAAAATATACTAGTATATTTATACTAAGTTTTATACCTAAATTTATACACACCTCTATCTAATGGATGATAAACATACCATTTCTGTGAAAGGTGAATTACTGCCACACGAAACGATGATTGATCAATTCTACATTACTTCCTCTTATGGTGTCCATAATGAAGGAAACTCTATTTATATAGGATATATATGTTATTTATAATGTTTAAACTTCTTTAATATATATTTATAACATAGATTAATACTTTTCATGTTGTGGAAATACGATAATCTCTTTTGAGGAAGTGTGGACAACCGCCCCTCAAAGAGAAATGATTCATTCACATGATACATCAAATGTATAAATTAATTGAAATCATTAAAAATATGATAAATAAATGACATATATATTATATCAATGAAATAATTAGATTTTTGTAAATATATATTATGTTCTTTATTACCCTTTCACACACACAAAATGTGATAACATTGTTCATGGACATGTGGACTACCGCCTCCTCGACATGATGTGATAAAATTTAAACTATTGAATTATATATATATTTAAATAATATTAAATAATATGATAATTAAATTTTTTTAAATATTTTATTTACCTATATTCATTCCATAATGATTATTTAAAAATGGAAATGTTACTCATGAGTACCTACGACCTACTGTCTCCATGATTACAACATATTGTCACATTCATAAACATATTTAATGTTTGATTTTAAAAGTTTAATATATAAATAATATGTTAATTATATCATGGTTACTATTCTGGAGATTTTATATAATGAACCCTATGAACATAGTTGACCAGAATAGGGGTTTTGAAACCTAAACCAAATTTGGTAGAAAAACACCCAATGAAAACGTAAATGATTGAGTTGTTGCAAATAACATGGTAACAAGGGAAATAAAAGTAATTAAGATAATTAAAAAGGTTTTAAAGAAATTAGAAAATTAACATATGTTTATTATAATGAAATTTATTGTACGTTAACCTAAAACAAAATGCAGGTTAAGGGAGTTTCATGTCAATTTGCATTCCATTGAGGCATAATTATTGTTATGCACCTAGTTTCTTTTACATGTTGAATGTAATTCCATTTACCTAATATATCATGTATCTACTTACTATCATGATATTATAAATATTCATATAATGTTATTACATCATGAGGATTTTGTTTTAAAATATATCATCATGGTATGGGACACTTTGTGATGTTAAAAAATTATTTTCCTTAACAATAACTTTAATGATATTTCAATGGTATTTCCATATGAGGAAATTATATAACCATTGTTTAATATACAATTCAATTATTCCATAGTTATTCATGACTGTTTTCATGCATTAGTACCAATATTCAATTATTTGGAAGAATTTTTTTTTAAAAAGGTGTTTTTCATAAAACCCCACATTATACATCTCTTTATTCGGGGAACTTGTTTTCTTTTTAAGACATTTTTTTATTAAAAAAGTTCAGAATTGTTTCTAAAATTATGTGGTGAGGACATTTTTACCATTTATGTATTTTACTAACTTTTCAATAGATTTTTCTTGTATCTCTCATTAAGAGGAATTTCTAACATTTTACCATATAATAGGAATATTCTTTTTCTTTGTACGACATGCATGTATTCATCCAACATCATTTCATTGAAGCATAATTTTCAAGTTTAAATGGTATTTTTGGAAGAAAAATATTTTCAAATGTTTTTTCAAATAAAAAATATATTTTACTAATGAATATTTCTAAAATTTATTATTTTATTTCATCAACGTCAATAACCCTATATTTTAACTCCCTATGTGATTTTTTGTACTGATATTATCCTTAATATTTTTATGGATGGTTTATTATTTTTTAGTCCAAGGATAGTACTCACATTTAATTCCATGAGTTATTTATTTGAACCCTTGAAATATTTAATTGTATAAGATCATTAAACATTTAATTTTTCCAAAATTGTCTATTTCATTTATCATGGATATTATTATTTCATAAAACATATAAAATTTTACATATGATGTATACTTTTATTGTTGATTAATTAATCTTTATCTTCTAATCAATATGGATTTTAGTTAAGGGACATTGTTAAATAAATTATTTGATAGATGAAGAATGATTTCTATTGGTACAATAAGGGTGAGTCCCAGTTATTGATAACACCTAAATCCATCAGTAGTCACATAACACAGGTCATTTGGCTAGCCGCCTTAGATGAGGTTTTACCCTACATTTTTTCAACTGTCTTGTGAAGGGTATTAATGGTAAAGGTACCATGTACCTAAGAAACATGGAATCCAATAATTAATAATTTCCATCAATTGTTTTATGATATTATTTATCTATGATATTTTGCGTCGACATATCTATGGATTCATTTTATTTTCATGATTCAGTTATTATTCATCCTTGAGATAATGTTTTGAAATGTCTATGGATACATTTCATTCTCAGTTCATTGAATAAGTGACATGTGTTTTAGTCTCATAAATTTCAATATTGACATTGCCTTATATAGTTATTTTAATGCAATGTGCTTCCAATTATTACCTTACTCTATTTCCTTCATACTACCATTCAGTTTATTGATTACATGGAATATACGTTAAGTTATTCACCCTTCTATATTATCTATTCCCACTAATTCATTACTTCGTCTTCTATATGTTTCCATTATGGAGAAATTTAGATCACCTTTATTATGTTGGTTGCCTTAGGAATCCAAGTTTCTTACAAAAAATTATATGCATGGATTTACTAGATGAATTAGATATATCGTTAGAGTTACTTATTTTGAAAGAAGAAAATTTTATTGTTATAGTCAATGTATTCATTTATATAATAATCATTTATGTATCATTTTTACCAAGACTACTAAACTGATTGAGCCTTTGAGGATTTATTCCCTATAATCATACCAATGTATTTAGTTGAAAACATTGGCTCTAGGATTTCTATGACATGGTTGATACACTATAACCACTTTACAGGAGTAATACACAAGAGATAACATAAGAATCAAAGAAAATAGTAAGAAATAATCATAAACATGCATTAATAACTACTTCTAAAATAGGGTACAAACCATTACCAAATATAAATATGCCATGTCATTATAATAGTTATGAAAGTGAAAGAATCCCAAAATAAGGGCGTACATGTAAATCCCAATAATACGTCCTAACTCGATGTTTGGATCATCATCCATGAATATCCCAAGACCAAAATAACTCCCTAGAACCACGCCTTTTCCCTTATTTAAGCCTACAACAATGAACTATTCTTGGGTATCTAATGGAAACTCAGGTATGGTATGAGTACAAATAAGCATGCCACCACCAACGATGTCTACAAAAATATATACTCAAAATAGATAGTGAATGAATGTAAGAAATAAATTGAAAGGTAAGCCAAAGGAAAACTCAGGTGTTATTAGTTAATAATATACACATTAAATATTTTTATATTATTACTATTATCATCAATTATACAATCTTTATTACTTAATCCATTTTCATCATGTCTTCCATGGGGTAGGAATTTACAGGATTTACACAAAGGGTCTAGGGGATTCAATCAATATTTATAATGTAATAATTCATGTCCCTATATCACTAGGGGTAATCAAATCATGAAAAATACAATACACTCGCATAAATGCCTCGGTCTGGGTGGTCTCATTGAATAAAACCATTCAGGGAATAGATACTGTGTAACCTTCCCTAACCCTTGAATTTTGGGATGGAGTTTAGAGCCTTAGTCTACCTCAATTCATGGGCGTAGATACTCAATTCAATACCTCGCTCTAAAAATCCATTGAACATTCTTGTTTTTCTAATTACCACACACATAGCATATCAAACCCCATACTCACAACAATACACATAACAATAAATATCCTCAAAAATGAAAATAGAAATTAATATTATGAAATAAGACAATAACAAATTTACCATTTTCATTTCATATCCCATTTATACCAATTTCCATTCTCTTGCCCCATCCTAGTAAGAATATATTGGTACCATTTTGGATGGATAAGGAAGTAAGGAGATTTTTTTGTTACATTGTGTTGTATTTTAATGTCAAGGAAGATAAATCAATTCTCTTTGTAAAGGACTTGAAAACAAGTCAATTATTTTCATATTTGTATTTACCAAATATTTTGAGATTAGAGAACTTGTGATGAAAGACTTATGAAGGAAAGGGAGAGTAAAGGTACTACCATTAATATTCAGTTTTTATTGGAAGGTCAGGTTCTACTGGAAGGCAGGTAAGGTTCAATACTTTTCGTTGAAAATCTAACGATGATAAAGTTGTTAGATAAAAGACTATATATCATGATAGATATGGTTCATGATTAAATTATTTTAAAGCTTAATATTCCATATTTTAATGTGAAAAAGTTTTAAGATGGATTGGAATATTTCATGCAATTGGAGTTCCATGATCTGAACATCAAAATCTGTCAAAGGAGTAGCTTCTGCAAAAGATTGGTTTTTTTGTGAAAGACTAAAGGGAGTTTGGAATGTTGAATACAAGGCATGATTTGATGTAAAAACATAGAAAAATGTAAAAGGAATGAAAAGTGAAAGATATTCAAGAGGCCTCAAAATATGAGGATGTAAGGAAAGATATTTATGCACCCAATGAGACATCAAATGGGGTTTTGTGCAATGCATCAGGATCTTCTGTGACACATTGGGGTTTTTGCACATGGGGGCCAATGAGGTTTATAAAAAAGAAGTGAACCCCTCACATTTAAAAATCTTGACACATAGAGAATCCTAATCTATAAATAATGGAATAATTTTAAGTAAATGGCGGTGCATGAAATAATGAGAGTTGTGTGTAAGAAGGATATATTGCGTGCAAGATTGAAGTTACACATAAGAGGTGTTTCGTGACAAAAGTCAAATCTTTCACACGAGGAATAATGTTTGAACATAAGACACGTAAAAGGGTGCAAAAAATAGTTGGGTTATTCACACATATTAAGTTGTGCATAAGATAGTTTTTACCAGCTTTTGGGCAGGAAAGTGAAGATTTATACTTCAGAGAATACACATGTTCAATTGTAAAGAAGCACTGAAATTCTGTAATTACCTATTTTTTCTAAGAGGGTGAAGTCACTCTTGTGGATTTTTTTTCAAGAGATACACGAGTGTAAGGGCATATCATACTCATTTTATTATACATATATGGGTTTTTTATAGTGGATTTTCTGGAATTGAATTGTTACCATACAATACCAAGGACGAAGACATCTTGTTGAGTACTGAACCTTGTAATTCTTGTGTTCTTATGGTTTAGTATGTTTAGTAGAAAAGAAATTCCTTAATAATAGGTGATGTTTATTTCAAAAAGAAATAAACATAAAAAGACAATGATATAACTGATTCACCCCCCCCCCTCTTAGTGATACATGAATCCTAACTGGGAACATCAGAATGTTAAATAATTACCTTTATATAAACCCATTTAACGTAGTAATTAATTACCTTGTGATACAAAATGTAACATATTAATCAATTCCCAATACATTACCCATTTAACAAGTTCACCATTTTATATTCCCTAACTGTATTACATATTTCTAACACAATTTATAATACATTTGGATAAATATAAATTAACATGATAAACCCCTTTTCACATCATTCGAAACAACACCTTATATAATTATCAACCCTAAGAGAAAATATTATTATTCCATTTCAATTTAAAAAACCATATTAACAAGTTCTTCACGGGAACTATGTTATCTCACATCAACTATACACTTATCCTTTCTGGTTGGGAGGTTCAAGATTGTTGACGAACCCCATGGGTGTACCTAAGCCGTTCAATCATCCACAATCCATCCTACAGGTATCATGAGGGGTTCAAATCTTCATTAAAATGATCATATTACCAAATCACAACAAATTAATCAAAATCATAAAAACGGATAACTACAAACATAACCAAAGATGCAAAAATCAACCCAATAACATAGGGATATTAGTTGTAGACCACCTAATTCAAATACATTAAAGAAAACACTCTTAATAGAATCTTTATATATTGATCAATACATCCCTTGATTCCCCAACGAGGATTCCATAGAACAAAGAGAGTGTTTGGATTTTGAAGAAGATCAGAGGAACCCCAAGTCCTAATCTAGAAAAGTGAATTAAGAGGTCTGTTAGACTTTCTCGGAGCTTCGATTCACAATCAATGACTTTTTAAACGACCTATATTTGATGTATATTAATCCTTATGATGATTTGGAGAGGTTGGTTTGTCACTAGGGTAGAGAGGAGTTGAAATGGGGAAGAAATAGATTGATAACATGAAAATACTAAGGGGAGGTATTCTAATTTCCCACATTTCAATGGGGTTCATGGTTAGGTTTCATGGTTTTACAGAACATTTTCTAGTCACTATCCAAGAGATGTAAGGTCTCATAGTTACATGGGGTGCTACACAAAGTTTGAACAACTTTAAAACAACTGTGCTGAGTGTCATAGTCCAAGGTCACATTGTTTTTATCTCCCCTATTAATGGTTTCCTTAACCATTAACCTCATCATCTAAGTTAGCACAGTTTGGGTCCATAGTTTACAATAACTGTGTGCCAACTGAGAAACATGCATATAATTTCCATTTTTGTTTTTTTCACAACCTGAACCCCTGGAACACCACTGATCATCCTCAAGAATCAGATAAAAATTTAATTAACAAACATTAATGGATTGAAACCAAAATTTAAACAAGGACATTCCTCGATGAAATCCTCGATCATAAACCCTCCACACATTTTAGTAGCTCATCATTAACCACTCTTCTTGAGAATTACTAGGCTTCTAGGGTAAAAATATTAGTCCATTAAGCACGTATATCTAACTCCCATTCCCTATTCTATTCAGGCACATTACCATGCTTCCATAAAACATGAACCAAAAACAAAATCTATCCCTACAATACTTTATCATATTGATCCAAAAATACAAATTGGATTATCCTCAATGGATTCATTTTCATCAAGCTCAACATCTTCTACATCAATCATGTGATGTGTTTCAAGGAGATATTGTAAAATATGTGACACATGTAAAATATTATGTATACCACTATTCCATTTTTTCTGATCCAATTGGTATGACACTAATCTAATAATATCCATGATCTCAAATGGCCACACTTACATGGGTGCCAACATGCCCTGTTTGTTGGAGTTCTTTTGGTTCTATTTGATACTAATATATGGAAATTGGTTCTTGTGTTTGATGAAACTCTATCGTGAAGTCAACCAACCTCTCAGAGAATTATATGAGAAATTACCCAAAAAAACATCTGAAAATTGATCTAAAACAATAGGGAATATGATTTTATCTATTCCCCCATCATCAAGAATTAGAGAAGCCACTTGGGTTGTGGGTTCTCCTTATTGATGGAAAATTGGTCCTACCAAGCCTTCTAAAACATCCCAATCACTATTATTGATATAAGTGTCTCCCTAATGAGACGTGATCATTAACCAATAATGATGATAGTCGATATCATCTAAGTACAACACCATCCAGTTCATTCCAAAAACCATATCGAATCATGACATCTCAAGCACAAAAAAATTCCCAAAGAAAATGGTACCCATAATCCTCTAGGGAAAAAACCATACATTTTATGATATCCTTAGTTGTTACCAAAGAGTGTCAATCAGCATAACACCACATATAAATTCTACAACTATACCCCAAACAATAAAAAACTAATCACAGATAAGAGAATGTGTGGTTCCTATGTAAAATATATCACTAGAAACCATGAAAGCTACAAGGATCGTACCTTCGTCAGTCGATGGTCTGGCCTCACCAATTATAGGTTTAGCATGAATTACATGAAGCTAGACTTCCCCTCTATCTGGGGCTCTAAATTGAGTACCTAGCTCCACAGTACCATGATATAATGAATGATATCACCCCAGAGTACCATATCCATCTTCTCGATAGGTACGTCCCATGGAGCTCCAATTTCATTCCTGATATGGTGTAACTGGCCCCTTTATTGTACGCGTAATTGGACGATATCCCCCATCCATGCTAAGCTATCAAGTATTCCTATAGAATCTCTACACATGACCCATCCTAAAACATGACTAGAACTGAACTGCTGGATGGGGACACTAAACCTGCATGTGTATCATCCCTCCACACTGATTGAAAAACACATGGTCACCACACAAAGGGGTCAATACCCTCTCCTAACTACTTTGGAGAATACATATCTAATGGATATTCCCAAAACGATGCTTCCTTCCATCTAATGTTACACCACTTGTCTGTCCAATTGGTAAAACATTCCCACTACCTGACCCCCCAACATACCTTATAAGATTAGGGCATGATCCACTACATATGAAAATCTTTAAAAATAGAAGATATTCACCTAGGACTTGATCTTTTGTCTAATACCATCCTTGAACTTTTTTCCAAATCTTCCTTGCCTTGGTCAAATACTTTAATGAAAACGAAAAATTCAGTGAAACTGCAAGCACAATCCACAACTAACACACCCCCTTATGTCAATCTCATAATCTATATAGCCTTCACTGGCTCAGGATTCTAGATAGAATTATTCTAAACACTTTCCCTAGAAATATATAAATACAATTCTTTTGTAATGATCGGTCTAAATCATGATGTCCCACCAACGATTTTCCTAACCTCACAATGTATATCCCGAAAACATGACTCGCTTCTCAGAAAGAGTCTTCAATTGGTCAATAAATGTCGAGATGGAATCTATCAAGAGGTTGAATACCACTATCCCACCCTCTTTAATAATGGTAGGTAGGTTCTATAGCTAAAACTCTTTATTTAGCTTGAACACACAAGATATAACCCTCCCAGGGGCACTTCCATTATCCCCATACAATAAGTGAAGTTATCTTGAAAATAATCTTTATTACATAGAATCACTATATCTTCTTGGTCTACTAATGGAGGGAGAATTATCGATAATATCCTTTTATCACCATTCCATCACATGTATTCATGGTGGAATTTCCTTAAAATTCCAAAAACGATCTTTATAACACATAACCTAAAACAATCATATTTTACACACATGATGTCCCTTAACTATCCTTAAAAAAACCACTTTCATACACTATCCCAATGGATATCGTCACACATAGAACACTACCCTCTATCATACCTACTGTAGGTCATGGTCAACATGGGGGGAACTAATTTTCATGGCCCTAATATTTCCTTAGACACTATTTTAAACCTATTTCTCACTCATAATTTAAATCCTTCCTATAAGGCACATTTCCCATTTCAGAACATACAATAAGTTTTTTGAACTCTTTTAAAACCCTTCATTAAGATCAATTATATATCCATTCTCTAAAATTATTTTCATTGTTACTCATTTGCATTGTTTATAGTGGAAGAAGTTTTTTTCTTAAATTTTTCAAAAATCCTAAAATAAATTTTGCCATTCATGTTCGACACATCCATCTCATGTGTGCATATAATGTTTTCTTCCACCTATCTCCTTAGGCGCCTATAGTGATGCATGATTCAATATCCTTATTCTATTTTGGCCATGAGTAAAATATTACCAACCAATAACATCACACAAAAAGTGCATCCCCCAATGGTGAAATATCATCATATGTAACTACATACATTATGAAAAACAAATTTGAACCTCAGTATATGGGTTTTACTTCATACATGGGTTAGAAACTCTCATGAACATGGTCATTTCCATGAACTAACGCATCCTTTTCTCACATATACCATTCCAAATAATAAGAACAAATAAAATAACCACTCTAATATCACTTTTTAAAATCCCCAACCTAGGATCCACTAATTAGTTTTCTGATCTAGGTCGATAGATGACTTTAAACATGCCTCTTAGTAGGCTAGAGGTTACTAACTAATAGCAGGGATCTAAAAAACTACATGGGAATACTGTAACTAATTTAATAGAGTAAGCCTCAATAGATAAAATAAAAAATAAATTAAATAGTAAGAAATAATAAAAAACATGCCTTAATAATCACTTCCCAAAGATAGTACAAACCAAAACCAACTATAAATATTCCATATCATGCTAATGGTACTGAAAATGCTAGAAACCCAAGATAAATACAAATAGATGAATCCCTAAAATTAGTCTCGAATCTAAGTCTAGATCCTCATCCATGCATATCCTAATCCTAACCCAACTCCATATCACTGAGCCTTTTCCTATATCTAAGCCTATAATAATGAAGTCTTCATGGGTACCCAATTACTATCTGAGTAGGGTGTGAGTACAAATTATTAGGCCACCATCAATGATTTCAACAAAATATAATGTCTAAATAGATAGTTTATGCAGGTTTAAAATAAATGATACAGTGTACCAAAGGAAAACCTGGGTTCCATATTTTAAAAATGTACACATTAACCATTTCTAAAATTATTACTATTATCACCACTTATACCATATTTATTACATAAAACATTTTCAGCATGTGTTCCATTGTGTTCTAATTTTCATCATTTACACTGGGGTATAATGCATTAAATAACTATAAATTAGGGAATGAGTCAAGTTCTTATCTCCCTAGGGGTAAAAACATCATGAAAAATACATTATTGTCAACTTGAGGCCTTGGTCCTAGTGGTCTCATCAAATGAAACATATTAGGGAATAGATCCATTGTCCCCATGAATAACCTATTCATTTTGGGGTGGAGTTTAGAGCCTCAGTATTACATGACTCATGGGCATAGAGCCTCTTGTCAATTCCCCAAACTACCAAGCCATGTGAACATGCTTATTTATCAAATCACCACACACATACCATATCACAAACCATACACAAAATAATACACATAATAATCACAATCCATAATAATCATCATGGTTATTAATATTATTCCATAACCTAATGACACATTTACCATTAAAATTAAATATCCCATTTATCCCATTTCAAATTCTAATACCCCAACCCATTAGGCATGTTCAATAATTGTCTTTATATCAACCCATTTAACATATTCATTAATTAACTTATTAAATCTCATTTAACATATTTCTCATTTCCCAAGTTGTTTCCCATATAACATGTTCACCATCTTATATACACCAACCCTATTAGTCATTTCGAACATTCTTCATAAGCCATTTGAAACAATCTCATTTAACCCAGTTAAACAATTTTTATTCCATTTCAAACAACCTCTTAGTTGAATATCAACCCTACTCATAACTAACATTATTCCATTTTCATCTTAACCACCCATATTAAATTGTTCTTCATGAGTACTATGTTATCACACCTTAACATTAGACATATCCTTCACAATTACATGTTTCAAAAATGTAGATGCATCAAATGGGTGGCTCTAAATTTGTCAAATAATCCTCAATTCATTCCATGGGGATCATGACGGGTTCAATTCATCATTAAACACTAATTTTTTTATATATCACCAAAGGAATATAAATCTCAACAAGAGATAATGATGAACAAAACCAAACATGAAAAACTCAACCCATAGAATATGTGATATAACATATAGACCACCTAACTCGATGTTTTTTATGAATACACTTTTATTCATACCCTAAAGTCCATATTCAATCACAATTATTATCCCCAACCAAAATTTCACCGGAAAAAAAGGTTTTGGTATTCAGAAGAAGATGAGTAGAACTAAAAATCTAATATGGAAAAATGAAGAAAGTAGGGAGTTATACTTACCTAGAGGTTCTATCCTCAATTAAAAACACTCTAAACAGATTAGAATCAAAGTATATTCATCCTTTGGATGTTTTGGAGAGTTTGGTTCATCACTATGTTTTATAGGATAAGAAATGGGGATGAAATCAGGTGAGAAGATAATAATCATGAGGGGGAAGTTTGGTAATTCCACAATATTAAATGGGGTGCATGGTTTGGATGCAGGGTTTTCCTAACCATGTACAAATCATGCACCAGCTATTATGTAAGAGGGGTGAGGTTTCATGGTTACCTAGGGAGTATCACACATGTTGATAAACTCTGTGCCAACCATTTAGAACACCACTATCTAAGGCCGCTTGGTTAGGATATCCCCTTTCATAATTTATATAACTTTGCACCTCCTCATCATAGTTAGCAAGGTTCCAGAGAAAAATTTACAGTAACAATAAGCCAACCATGCAACATGCACAGAATGGCCATTCTGTTTCTTTCATGCCTCATACCCTAGAAACAGCTATAACCTTCTTTGAAGACCTGGTAGAAATTTAATTTTCCAACATTAATGGATTGAAACTAAAATATAAACATGTAAATACATATATGAAATTTGGGATCATACATATAATTAGGATAGAAATTAAATATAATCTTTATATAGAAAGAAGACATCATTTTCCTCTCAGTACACTACTTTTAAATGATTTAATTAATAATTATTTTTTATTGATCACATTATTAATAGTTTCTATAATTTTTGAAAACCATAACAATAATTAAATAATAAAAACATATTTAAAACTTAAACCCACCATTGTGACCTACCATGTTGTTAGGGATAAAAATAATATTTATAACCAACTATTCTATGAAGGATGTTGTTTACAAGTATGTGTTGTTGATGATTTCAGTTTACATAGAACAAAAGAATGGATTAATATGGTTTTTTAAATAAAATTAAAAAATATAACATAAATTTTATAATATTTCATTATATTTCCCTTTTACATGAGTCATGTATGGTTATGAATAAAAATGAAACACGTTGCATCATAGACATGGTAGCCCACACAATGAAAAAATTATGGTTTTGTTTCTAATAATAAAAGATGGGAAACAGTGATTAATTATTATACACATAATATAAGTATTAAATATATAACCAATAATTTATTCATTATATATTAATTGGAACATTATAATTTGAATACATAAAGAGAAAATAATGTTTAGTAAAAATGATTTCACACATTCAGTAGTATCAAATTTACTTGTAAGATCCCTTGGAAATAAAGGTAATAGACTAATATCCTATGATCGGATGATAAATGAAGAAAAAATTATTATAAGTAAAAGAAAATAATGTTATTTTTTAATTTTTTAATTATTATTTTTTCATTTCAATTCATGTTTATTGAGTGCACCATTTCATAATTTGTGAAAATGTAATTTTTTTAAGTATTTTATCTCAATATAAAAGGGGGCCATTGTAAACATGTAATGTTTCTACAATGATTAAAAATTACTAAGTGGGTAAGATATAAGTTTAATTAATATGAAATCCAATTAATTATATAGTTTGAATTATCATTTTCAATCCCATTATCATTAGAATGATTACTTTTACCATTTTGGCATGTACAACAGAAACAATATTTTACCAAATAAAAATTATAAATTATGGAAAAAAATAAAGTGGTTTAAATTAGATAATTGGTAACCATTGGTGTTAGATCTGGAATTAATATTAATTTTTTAAATTTATAAATGGGATAAAAATTAATTTTCAAATAAATATGTATAATGTATTTATAAAAATTTAAAATAAAATATTTCTTGTGCTTTAAAATTTCTAATATATCCCTCTAAAACAAAACTATTATTTTTTACATAATAAATTAACATATAAAAATATTTATTAGTTTTTCAAAAGTTTCGTGGCATTTTAATTCAAACTTATATATTAATAGTTTCATGAACTTCATATAATTTTTAAACAGGGTATTTTTCACTACAATCATAATAATAATAATTTTTTGAAATGTTAAATAAATAATCATAATATATTATTATTATGATTAACATAAATTGATGATGAATATTAAAAATTAAATTTATACATTTTGATAAATAAATTAATAATTAAAATTCCATAATATAGTGGTAAATAATTCATATTATAAAATACCTTCTTCTAAAATATTAACCATTATATATTTTTATTTCCATTTAATTGCTAATTAAGTTGTTGGTAATATAATTTTAATATAATTATAATAAATTATTTTAAAATAATCCTAATATATTTATTTCCCCTAAATAAAAAGATATTAGAAAAATATATTATTTAGAAAAAAATGATTCAGATAGTTATTTTAGAAATACAAATTAGATTTTATTCTTATTAAAAGTAGCCAATTTTCATCCTAAAAATATTTCATAAATAAGATACACCTATTAGTCCATAATAATAAAACATATATGTTTTAATGATCCCACATAATATTAAAATATTTACAAAAATATATATGTGTTTAAATTGCGTTCAATGTTCCATACTGAGAATGGTATCAAACAAATTGAATTATTTAAAAGTAATCATATATTAAAATAATTGGGAGTTGAACAGTAAATATTCTATAAACATGGTATATAAATTCATTATACCTATATATTTTAATCTTTAAATAAAATATATATACTTACATTAGACCTTTAAGAATGAAAAATTGTAACTAAATCATTCAAACATAGCCATTCTCTTAGATATTTTTTATAAAATACTCACTAAATTATCTTAACTAAAACTCCAGTGTCTTATACTAACATTGAGGGATATTATATTCTCTATACATGAAGACCCTTTATAATCAATCTATTTCTCAATATCTATGAAATCTATAATATAGATTATCATAGGTCCTCTTCTTTATCTCATTTTTCTACTGTTAAGTATATTTTATAACTTATTTAATCTTGAATTATATTTATTATTATTTGATAACCATATGTATCTTCATATTAATCTACATTTAAAATAGTTATTTTGTTTGAAACAGATCCAAATAAAAATTTCTTCTTATTTTTCAATCAGCTTAATTACATAAGGCCAATTCATTAGTTCTCACCAAATTGATTTTCTCATTTATGACCAACAGTTATCCCGTTTTAACATAGTATCAGGTTCATTTATCTTATTTATATTTTTTAGAAAATATATCACATTGATTTTCAAAAAAATATATTCTATATTCCATAAAAATATAATATAGGGATTCTCCTAACATTTTACCCAATGAAATTATGTGAGTGTGCTCCCAATATCTCCGTTAAATTCCAAATTTTATATGTGGGTGTGTCCCAACTATCAATGTAAGAAATTTTTTATCTATTATTTTTTTAATTACTTTTCTAGAAAACCCTTTCCCATTTCATTTAATTTTATTCTAGTTATTGAAATGTAATGACCCAAATATATCCTATATAAAAAATACATCTTAATAGATGGAAATTCATTATATAATGAATTTATCCACACCAAAATAATTTAGTTCATGTGAATTTAGAAACATATACACACAAACATAATTTTCATAAGCGATTTAAATCATATGTCACTATGTTCTTCATAACAAGAACACTTATTTGACATATCATACATAATATTTTTCTTCATAGAATGGGGATATGAAATGTTTGAAAGGGTGAGACCATGTGATTAGAAAAGGTACACAATGGGGATATCAACAAGACATAAACATAGGTGTATTAAAACATGATAATAATAATTAAAAACCAATACCATTCCTATAATAGATCACAAACAAGAAGAATGTCATAAATCATTGATTTTTACAACACATAATTCATAAAGAAATAAAATAATATAATCCAAGAGATCATGAAATTAGAATAATATATTAATTATTACTATGAAAATAAGAATATAAAGTATTATTTAAAGGTTATCCACTAATACATTCATAACATGTTAAATGATGGCTTCCGACATTTGTAACTACATTGGGATTACGATAAAATCCCATATACCCATTGAGCTCATATATAATTAATCCACACATAATTCACTAGAGAGAGATATTGGTCACAAATATCGCATAATACATACATTTATGTGCCATAAGATAATAAAAATTTATAATATCCTAAACCATAAAAAAATTGGTTTCATAAACATATCATCATTTCATCATAGTATAATCCATGGAAAATAAATCTATTTCGAATCCAACATTTCACCATAGTGACAAACCCTCCAAAATAAGAATAATGATGAAAAAAATAGATCATATACACAAAAAACTAAATTAAACTCAAAGGATATCATATTAAATAGAAAATTATTTTGAACGAACAATTGAAGAATTTCAAACACAAAATATATTTTCCTTTTTGAGATAAATCATTTAAAATATAAATTTTTTGATATATTAATGGAAATTAATTATTTATAAAAATACATTTAATATTTTATAGTAATAATAAAATAATTGATTGGTTATAATAGTGGAATATACTATTCAGGTAATTTAAAATAAAATAACTAGTATGTTTACATTTATGGTTAAAAGTGAAATGTACCTCGTTACGAAAATAAAAATAATATTCCTTTAAAAATATTTTATAAAAAGTTAAATCATGTTTAAAAATGTCTTAAAGTTAAGATTTTTTAATATAAAAATATTTCATTATACCGTTATTAGTACACATGTATATTAAATAAAAATGATATTCGACCAAAGAGAGAAACAAAGGTCAATTTTCCTTTAAAATATATTGGTCATCTACTATGTACATAAAGAGAGTGAAATGAAAGAAAAAATTTATTCACAATAAATAAATGTTAGGGAATAAAATTCATGTGTTTATTGAGTGATATATTATATGTTTTCATTATCAAAATCATATTCATAATCAATACTGACAAACAATTAGATTATAACATAAAATGTTTACCACATCAGTAATACTTGAATCTTAACATGATGAATCAATAAAATAAAATAAAACCTAATTATATGTAATTAGAGTAAAAAAACACTTTATATAACCTGTAAATTGGTATTATATAAGACTAATAATAGTATATAAGTGAATAATATAACCTATGTCCCAAAAAAGGCATTTTGAGATTAAAGTCTCTTACCCTAAGTCTCAATGTTCTTTATGCCTGATTGATCCTTAGGTATAATAAATATAGCTTTATTATAAATAAATTATGTAACTTAAATCTGATGTATCACACCATATTTGATTTCATATGAGACTTTATTACCTTTAACTTCCTTGATAAAATCACATTTCTTGTAATATCTACTTTTCTATTCATGTATGTTACGGTCAAGTATCTTTGGTCTATTAATTTTGATAATGGTTTTATTATATCATTAATTTTATCCATGATAAAATTATCATATATATATGTATTCATTATATAATTATTTATAGTAATCAACTAATTTTAGTGATGAAATATCAATTACATCGTTCATTATGACTGAAGTTCATTTATATATAGGAACACTATTTCCATTTTCTAAATGAATGAAAAGAAAGGAATGTAAATAATATATTATATTTCCAAAAACAATACTTTTCTCAGATATATCTCATATTTAAATTAATTTTTCCCTTATTACCTTCCCTGTAAATTGTGAGATAAAAATGATTCACAACGCATCATGAGATGGTAGTCCTCTATAAACAGGAGAACATGATCATATTTCCACATAGTAGAAATAATGATAATATATGTGATATTATAAATTATGAATAATAATACATTTATAAATATCATACATTAACATTAAATCCATCAATATATTCAACAGTGAGAGGTGGTGATGAGAAAAAAATTACATTAGTTTGTGAGGAAATTCTTCACCATAGACATGATTATTGGAATTGTTACCCATTTAATGGAGAGGAGATAAATGTTTTTTTATTAAATTTACATAATAAAATATTATAATAATTTACATATTAGTTTTATTAAATTATAATACTTTTATAATATTTAGCTGTTGTGGGAGAATAAATATAACAATAACACAATTTTAATAATTTTACCTCATATAAAGGGAACCATTTTAGGTTTCTTACCAAAAAATTTATAGTATGGGTTCCTAATCATGTAACTCCACTATTATATGTAGAGGTATATATGTAAAAAAAATATTTATTTCATGAAATATATTGTTTTGAATTGTGAAGTGGAGAGAAGTGTGGGTGGCCTTTCATAAGTGGGAGATAGGATACACATGTAATTTTTGAAATAAATAAATTGTACCCACACTATCCAAGAATAAAATTATTAAAATAGATATTTATAAAAAATTATAGGGGATAAGGTCTAAATATTTCCATCAATTTTATTGGACTCATTTATATTTCATCTTACCTCATATCTTTTTAGTTTAACAATCTAGTAAACCAGTTTCAACATTAACCACTAAAATTAATTATTACTACCATTACTATTCATTTATCCAAAAAATTATGTTTACCTTATTATATACAATTACTTATTTTCATTCCAAATATGGAAAAAATATTTCTAAATACCATTAATATAAGTGTAATATTTTAATTTAAATGTAAATCCACAAATTCCATAAAAAAATATATTTTCCAAAGATTCTAAATATTTTTATATATATATATTCAATTATTAATTTACTAAAATGAATTATTTTGTATTAATTAATATATAATTGAGGTAATTTTACTTTTTTACACTATTTAAAACTAAACGTATTCTTTTATATGATTTATATAAAAGGAATTTTTCAATAAAAACAATAATGACTTTACTAAAAATTAATTACATTATATTTTCACAAAAGGAATTAAAAATAATTTTTTAAAAAAGTTTTTATTGAAACATATAATGACTTTACTAAAAATTAATTACATTTATGTTAATATGATTTATATATGTAAAACTATTATAGGTAATTTTTAAAAATTTTCTATACATATTAATAATTAAAATTTTAATTTTAATTTAGTAATGGAAAGTTATAATTAATAATATCAACATTTTTTCATGGTTTGTTAAAACTCAATATTTTGTATAACATAAGCTATCAATGAAATTATATGTATTTGAAAAAAATTACAAAATATCAGGGTGTTACATTCCTCACCAATTAAAATTGATTTCACAATCTAAATTTTATCAAATTGTTAAAAACAACTAAGGATACTTCTATCACATTGTAGCCTCTAGTTCCCTTGTAGATTCCACAAATGTATAGTTTCTCCAAAAAAAACTACTTGGTGAGTGGTTTTACTTAATATTACATTCTATGTTTGATCAATAATCTCCACCAGTTGATCCTCAATAGAATTTTAATTTTCTAGTGGCATGCCCTATGAATTTTCTCTGTGTGATGGATTAGGAATTTATTTACTCCAAAGATATACATTGGTGATATTGTGAAATAGATATAACTTTGTGTGATGTTCCAAATCATAATCTACCTTCCTGATATGATCATAAATTTAAAAGAAAAAATATACCTATGGAATAGTTTTATATTCTCTATAAATGTTATTACCATGTTCCATGTAGAAATTCATAAAAACACCTTGTCACCAATATCAAATTTCAGTTCACACCAGTGATTGTCAACATTACATTTCCAATGACTTTGTGCTAACCTAATGTTTTTCAAAATAGAGCTTACATATCTTCCATTTCTTCATCTAACATTGGTTACATTAGATTTCTTTCTCTAACTTCATCCTAATATATATGTGTACTACTCTACATTAAATAGACATCTTCATGAGGTACCGGGTAAATACATTAGTGAAATATAATTTTATAAGAAACATCCCTTAGGGGTAGGTGTTGATCGCAACCACCATGGAAATGAATAGACCATGATTTAAGAATATCATATATAGGTTGAATTTTTCGATCCGACTAGCCATCTTTAAACAGTTAATACATATTACTAAACCAAAACTCTTTATCTTGATCTTACTAATAAATTTCCATTAACTCATGTAAAACCTCTTATCCCTATCAGATATAATGGATTTTGGAACTCTATATATCCTTACTGCTTCGTTAATGTGTATCCTAGTAATCTGAGCTAGAGAGAAATATTCTATAATAATGATGAAGTGTTATGACTTTGTAAAGTTATCAAATAAAACACATATAGTTCTGTTCCCTTTTGAAAATGTTGAGATTTTGATAAGAAAATTCATTGTTTCCCATTTCTATTATGGAATGGGAAATGGTTATGATGTCCTCTTTGATCTTTTTCTCTTATCCTTCACTTACAGTGTAAGGACCCGACCCCAGTTTCCTAGAGTCAGTGCCTTATTTTATTACATTGGCATACAAACAAGGAATATGAATCCTGAATGACCGTGTATTTTAGTATTATTGGAAATAACAAAAATACATAAGTTCATCATCAAAACATGAAATGAAAAACAACATTGAATCCCCTCATACAACTTCCATAACTCCTAGGTTATTTCAGCATGTCATTATAATAGAATTATTCTTTCCCTACGAAATTGAAACATAATAAAGGGGTGAGCTCAAATTATCAGTAAGGGTATTCAATACAGTGGAATATAATATAAACATTAGACATGGTAAATAATTGAAAACACATGTCTTTAATAATAAACTTGAACACATTATAGTAGGAATATGAGATAAGTTAATAATTCCATAATAAAACATAATCATGGGTATTATAATAGTCAAATAACCACATTAAATTTAAACTAATAGCTTCATAATTAGGTAAGTTCATATTTTGGACATTCTGAAACATTTTTTCATGGCCTTGACCAAGACATCTAGTGATAAAGGCCTCAGCCAAAATCCATATCACATTAGGAAAGGCCTCGGCCAATTCCACGTCTAGTTATCTCGTGATACCTACCGATGCATCGAGGGGATATAGAGGGCCCCACCCATCACATAATAATTCCAATTCATTCCTCATATGAGCAGCGATAAACAGAAACAACAAATACAGTCATATTGAAACTATAATATGAAATGCAACTATCATTCCCCAATCATAAAACACTATCCTTTCAGAACAATACGGCGAATGGATTTAGGATTGATAATCCACAATAGATTTAGTCATAAACCATTAAATAAAATATGTTAGATTACATCATAAATGATTAAACCCAATAATACCATGGAATCAAAAAGAGTGTTGAATTAAATAAAAACACTCCTATAAAATCATTAAGTAATTCTGGATCTAAATACTATTTTATTTTGAAAAAAGAGTTCTTTTGGAAAAATATTTGTATAAAACTAGAAGTGAAGTAATATAGTATTTTTATAATAAAATGAGTGATTTTATAAAGATAATGGTTTCCAAAAATAGGTTATAGCTTTCCCTTGAAAATAGATATTAATTTGAGAAATTCCCTTGTATCGGGCTCGTATTTTTGAAAACAGTTTTGAGAGCTCCTTTTAGAACATGTTACCATCTAGAAAATAGGGAATGATTCTGGTTGGTGTACATATATATAATAATCACACATAATTTATGAGGAATAGATAACAATACATAATAATTTCATCAAGGAAATTAGACAATAAAAGTAACCCAAATGAAAATGGAAGTTCGGGTGGAAAAACCCTTACCTTAACTCCAATGGTGTTCCGCTCTTGTAATTAAGCTCCTGGAATATGAAATTATACTTTTTAATATCTTATTTCAGAACCTATTAGAAATTTATTTATTTTACGAAATTTCTTTTTAGTTCATTTTTGTCTTTATTGATAAGTTATTGTATTGAATTTCGTCGTTCTGGACTGTTTGCTTCCTTTATTTTTATATTCGGTTCACTTCTTTTTAAGTAATGAAGTTCATGTGGAATGGTTATAAATCTCTATTATTGGAATTATATTTTATTAATGAACATAAATAATTTATAATGGTTATTTCTATCATTTGGTTACATGGAATGAGGTTGAATCATTAGATGACAACCACTTTGATTATTCCGTGGTATTTGGAATATTATGAACTAGTTTTGTCATATAACTAAATTATATGTATATATTATTGTTACTGAATATTAATTAGGTTATAAAACATATATTATAGCTTGGTTCTACCATTAATATGGTTTTATGACTAGTAATGATGAATAAATTGAGAAACAAAACATCGTCGTCCACGAAGGTTATAAATCAAAACCTCATGGACGTCGATTTAGTTTATAAAAATAAAGGGGAGGGAGTAAGAATATTTATGATGGTTATTCCATTCACAAGATATAAATACAGTTTATATATGTTACTGAAGTTATCATGGTCATTTGGATAGATGAGGTGAGGTGAAGATAGAAAAGGAAGATAAATTGAAATGAACCCAAATGAAAAATAAGGGTTCTTTATCTCTTCAAATAAACTCCTTGAGAATCTCTTTAAGGGAAGGGGTTTTGGTCTTTTGGAAAGACCATAAGATTCTTGGAAGTGGGGAGATACTAGAGAAGGGTAATTTGGCAGAACTTTGAGGAGCTTCAAGTCATAGAGGAGTGAAGAGAAGAGGGAGTGGTGGGGGGTTTTTATAGTGGAGGAGAGGGGTAAAGTTTTAATATTTAATTTCAATATTTTATTATTTACATCACGAAAATCAATAGTATTGTTTAATGTGAGTTTGAATAAAGTTTCTTTACATCACTTATGATGTCATAAATAGTGTATTTAACTGGTAAATTGAATATACGGTATTTTACTGTATTTCACTATTCATCAAAAATTCATGAATTTCAAAAAAAATACAAAAAATTAACCCCTACCAATTTTCGACATGTGTAATTCAAAAGTGAAAACCATATTTCAAATATAATTTTCTAAATAATATTAATTAATTTTGAAATATGGTTATAGTTAATTTGAAAAATAACAATCTTGAATTGTAGTTAGTTTTACATGACACTGAAAAATTAATTAAGATGCCATTATCATATTACCATAAAAAATATAATAATATCATTATTTACAATTCAAGGGTCATATTACTATTCATAAGGGTATGTTACTATTCAGAAAAAATTAGGTTTGTTCTATAAGACTCCAAATGACTTACTAAACATAACTCTAGATGACCATTTTTTGAAATTCATCACATGGAAGATTCAAAGTTTTTTGTAATGGTTAGATTATAAAATTACATTCTATATTTATTTTCAGATCCTTGGGGTGTTACATAGAGATATACCAAGAAATGAGATGCATAATATATTCTATATATCTTAATTCCATCACACAATAAATATTATTTCAAATATCTATACATATTTTTAATTCTAGGATGAACATGAAATAATGACCAATGAAACAATTATAATGGAAAATTATTAAAATTGGGAAGGAATAGAACAAATACTTTGTTCTATAATCTTATCATTCCATAAAAATCATGGTCAAAGTCAAGAAAACATCCCAAATTCTTCTTCATCTCCACATTTTCTTTATTTACCAATTCAATAATCACTTGGTCAAATGGTTGAATAGTTTTTTTAGAAAGTTAATATTTACCCCCTTTATCTATTATTTCATGAACCATCTACTATAAATCAATAAAATACTTTTTCTTTTTATCCTCTACATGGATAATCTAGCTTGATCATTCAACTCATTGCATCAGCAACCCTGTTTACGTTCCTCGGGTTATAATGTGTTAAAAATTCATAATAATTAATCATCTATATCTATATTGTGAAGTTAATGTCCAAATCTTATTTGGGATTATATAATTTAATATTTTTTAACACTTTATATGTTACACTTTACACCATAAAGATAATTCATTTTTATCTTTAATGAAAAAACTAGCATAGTTTACTCAACATTATTAGTTGCGTAATTTCATGAGTCATATGTATAAACATGTTTTTCTTCATGAAAAAAATTTAAATCTCTTCATGGGTGAATAAATATTTAATACAAACCATTCTACACTATTCGGTAATGTTATAATAACCTAATTAAATAATCATTTCTTTAGTTCCATGAAATTACCCTCGCATTCATTTATATTGAGGAATGTTGATCCCTTTGGTGTAAACTTTGTTGGTGGATTAGATATTATTTATAAATTCTCCATTATTAATGATTAATATATAGATATTCCAAAAATATTAAACATCTTAGTCACTATGGTAGGTCTTTTAAAATTCATTATAGCCTTTGTCTATTGTGGATCTACTAATATACCATCTGTTGATAATATGTGATAAAAAATGCATTTTTTTTGTAAAAAAATCCACACATTTAACATTTTTCATATATATCCTCCTTTGGTAGTGTATTTGGTACACTTACCTTCTCATCATCATGCTCTTACAATCTATTTGAATAAATTATAATGACATATATAGTGATAACCATAAACTGATCATTGTTATATCTAAATAATATATTTATTAAATCTATGGATAAACTCAAGTAATTAGTGAAAATGAATATAATAACTATATAATCACACTTTCCATACCTAATATAAAATGTTGTCGTGGATATAACCTCTTAATTTCACCTTGATTGATAATATAATTTTCTTTGGTCAATCTAAGAAATGTATTCATCTCCATGGAATTTATCAAAAATGTAAACAATACAGGGTTGCTGATACTTTTTCTCAATATTGAACGTATTCTTCTTCAGATAATGAATTATTAGTTTAGTCAATATATCTTTAATATTCAAAACTAGAACGTGTGAACCTCATGGTGATAATTTTTTTTGAATGGATCCCTTCTCAAGATTCGTCTATATTATCTTTTTCAATTCCTATAACTCAATCGAGGACATTATCTAGAGACCCTTTGGACTATTTTTAGAACCATGTATATGTTCTACTGAGAACTCGACATTACATTTCATTGGAATACTATGAAACTATTCTGCAAGGAAATCAACAAAACCCTTAAAATATCCATATAATTAATGTTTAGTCCCCCCCCCAACTATTTATGATTAACCTCAGTAATGAATCATAATGAAGACCTATAAAATTGATGAAATCACTATCAAATATTCATATATATTGTTGTAATGATATAGGATCATATGTTGGTTTGGAATATCAAATGTGAAATTTCCTATTTGGAAATTAATATGAGATTTTTGTTCAGAAATACAATACATTCCTAATATAACATTAAATTCAACAAGAGGAAGAATAATGGAGTTTGTAGGATGCACCTTCATAAAATTTGAAACTGAAGAAGAATCATATACCATATATGTGGTCATAATATGATTTGGTGGTTTTACTGATAATTGAATATCTTATCATTTCGGTGGAATCCAGATTCCCAAAGAAAATTATTTAGATATAAAACAATGATTAGATATAAAGTTAGATAAAACATTAATTTTTATAGATTGAATTGTATGTATACCTTCAAACACATAACTATCAGGAGATTCACTAGAAATTGTTATCAAAAGATATTTCCCCTTTTCCCTTATCATAAGAGGGTTCTGACATTGATCACCATAATTATCTATTACATTTAAATTTTTTTTAACTTAGTTCCCAAACTCCATTCATCTAAATCATTAAAGTGTGGGAAGTACATTATTTGTAGATTTCGCTTCATTCATATCATTAACTAACTTATTCCCATCACATCGACAATCATCTACTCAAGGAACATCTTTTCCACACTAATTTTTTTCTAATATACTTATAAAAATTTCTTTTATGTTTCCTTCCACACATCATGCATGAAGGAAGGATTATATTATTCTCCCCTTGGTTTTTATAGTTTCCATTGTCTTCTATATTTATTTTCTTATCATGAAAAAAGAGATTTATGAATAACTTTAATCTCTATTTCCACCATGATATTATATAAAATGATATTTTTCATTTTAATAAAATTTCTTTATGGTTGACACCATTAATATTCATGGTTTTAATCCATTTGAGAAATAATAATCCTTATATTTAGTCTGGATGATAATTCAATAACAATACCTATCATGTCTTGTAAAATTTTCACTCTAGTTACAAAAGGTTCATCATCGTTTTATTTCAGATCATGAAATTCATTCTCAATTTTCATAAGAATAATTCAAGGAGTTTTTATATTGTTACATTTTTTCTAAAAAACATCCCCCTATATTAAGTCAATTTCATATTTTTTCCTTATATTTTTTAGAATATTAAACCATTTATCCTCTTATCCTTTGAAAATATAGGTAGAAAAAATATATTTTCCATTTTCTAGACTCTAGAGAATAGAAAATATATTCTTATTAATATTTTCTGATTTTGCAGGAACAACTTAATTTATAGAACCACTAAAATAACGTGTTATTTTTCACATGAATCAATCTAAAAAAAACTATTCCCCCATTTTTAAATCTAATTAAATAAGATTCAATTAATAAAAAATATGAGAATTCATAAAAATAATATTTTTCATTCATATTCCCATAACATTTAATTTCTCTAGAGGAAAATCATTATATTTTCTCTTAAATTTTATATTAACATGGTTACATAAGGATCCATGTATTAAATAAAACAATTAATAACATTCTAATAAAGAAGAATCAATAATGAAAACTACATTAATATGAAAAATAATCTACATGATGTTTAAATCACAAATCCTCGTTTACAATATATGACAACTTAAACATAACCTAGGTTACTAATGCTCATTATTAAAATTATTTTTTATTCTTTTTATTGACTTTTTGAATTTATAAAGATTATATTCTAGTATTTTCAAACCAACAGGGTAGTATGGAATATTTTCCTATTCCAGGTAACAATAATGTCATGTCTAATTACCCTTTTTTGGATATATTACATAATGGTTTATTTGTACTAGAAGCGTGACCACTTATGATATCCTGTTAAGGGTGTAATTTTATTGAAAACAATCACTTTATCCTTGAAAAATATTTTATGATATTTTCCAATATAGTGGAGAATCCTTACACATTTTCTTGTACTTATCCCTAGGGCTATCAAAATGTTTTTTTCACCATTTATTCTAATGTATAACAAAATAATTTATCTGATAAAAGCAATAAAAGTCCAAAATTTAAATTTATAAATATTACATATTAATATTAGAATATTAATCGTATAACATAATGACACATGAATGTATTATTTATGTCAAGTTCATTTAAAAACATGTTTAGAAAAATTTCTACTCTATAAGTGAGATATATCATCTCCAAATATTCTCTTCATAACTAAAAACCTTCATGACTTATCACACCTAAAACGATTCTTAATAACCTATGAGATGAAAGAAAAATTAAGGGTGTTCATAGATTATTAGTAAGGATAAAATTTCGAGATATCAACATATCATAGCTATAATGCAAAGAGAGCAGGATAATAACACATGAAAAAAAATTACCATATATATCATATATCATGAACATGGGTCATGAAATAAATCATGGAATTTTATAATACAAGAATTAAAAAGGAATCATAGAACACCAATCATGATATAATATAATTGGAATAAGATATATTTTTCTCATATAAAAATAATAAAAGATAATATTATGTCAAGGATAAGAACTGAGACATTCATAACATGTTATTCTTGGGCTAACCACCCTTTCCCCTATATTTTGCTTGGGATATCCTCCCATTTACCCCATTTCTGGATTACGATAAACTCTCATGTACTCTTTATAGAGCTTGGGATAACCTCCATTGTACCCTTTAAATCATATAATATTAATCATTACCCAATGCATTTTAGGGAGATATATGCTTTACATATCACATAAAACTTATATTTTTGTGCCATATGATCATAAAATAGTTATCATATCATAATATATGACTAAAAATGAGTTTAATAAACATTTCATAATTTTATCATAACATACCCCATATAAAAGGAACACAATTCAAAAAAAAATTTATAACATAGAAATATTGCACCCATATAATGAATAACGATTGTACAATTATTTCATATCCCTATTAAATTTTATATAACTTCAAAGGATGTCATTTTAGATGGAAAATATTTTTAAATGATCACTTGGAACATTTAATGAAGAAAATATCCTTTCAATTTTGAAATAACTAATTTCAAATCTAGTAATTTATTAATTTTTAATAATAAAGTATTAATTTAAAATAAAAATGGAAATTTTTATAGGTGGTTTCAAATAAATTAGTGGTCATGAAAGTGGAATTTGTTTTTCAATCCATGTTTTTTGAAATAGAGATTCGTTTTCCATTTTTGGGAAATAGTCAAAAGTACCTCATTCGATAAATTATTGGATGATTTGATTAAAACAATTATTTTAAAATTAAATCATGGTTAAACAATGACTTAAATAAATCATTTTGGAATAGAAAAATCATTCTCTAAAATGTTTTTTGAATACATGGTTATGAAAAAAATATAATTTTTGATTGAAGTGAGAATGAAAGATAAGTATTCCTTATAAACATATTTTATTATCTCTTGAGTACTAAAGAGATTAAAATTAATAAAATTTATTAATTATAATGGAATAACAAGAGTATAATAAAATTCATGAGCAACTTTATTGATAAATCAAAAGATATAATCATTGAAAATTTTATCATAGATACCTAAAAATGCAATTTTATTATAACATTAAATTATTACCACATTGGTAACATTTGAATCATAATCCCCAAAAAAATTGACATGAAAAAAAAATTATATCATTAAATAAAATAACATCATGATATAATCGATTAAATAGGAATTATATACACCTTAAAATATATGATATGTTCCTAACTTAACTTATGTCTGAAAAATAAAATTTTAGACAAAAATACCTAACATTAAATATTAACTTTCATCATACAAATTCAATCACTATTTATAATATATATTGGTTAGCTATAAATATATTATGGAACTATATTCATATATATAACATCAAAAATTATTTACTTATGAATTTTTATTAATATTAAATTTCTTATTTAAATTGTGTTTCAAGTAATGAAAACTTAATTTTTTATGTTTGTTTTGGTTTAGTGGATTTGTTAATTTCATTTTGATCATGGTTCCATAATTTTAATAATTTTAAACATGGTAAAAACATCACATATTTTCATTATATATTTATTCAGATTAATCCATTATTTCTAGAGATGGAAAATAAATTACACCATTTATAGAGATGGTAGATAGTACATATGCATGAATATTGTTTCCATTTTATAGAAATATGAAAATAATGGATGCCAAATATTATATAATAATTAATGATATTTTTTCATATATAACCAATATATTCATTAAAATTTCCCTTATTACCTTCTATTTAAAGTGTTTGTGAAAAATGAACCACATTATTTTTGACAGAAGTATTCCATCATATAGAAACCACATAATTGAATGTAAGAAGGTATGTATGGTTTTATAATTCAATAAGTATAATAATATCATTAGTATCACAGGTAATCATTAAATCCATAATTATTTCCATTTATGACAGATGTTAATGGATAACAAATCACATGGAATTGTGAGGTCGTAAACCACCTTATATATGATCGACCACTTTGATTCCCATATTATAGAATAGAATATAGATGCATGGCGTAAAAATTAGATAATTATATCCAACTATAATTAGTAAAATTCTGGTAATATATTATTATATTTGAATAATATTATTTTGGGTTTTAAGAATAAATAAAACCAAAACCCATGTTTATGAATTTTACCCCTTTTACGTAGAACATCTTTTTGATGATAACTAAAGCCTTTGTAGGAGGGTTTAATAAAAAAAATAATGCCTCCAAAATTTGGGTTGGGATATAAGTAAACAGTGTGGGAATTTATTGGATGAAAAAATGGTTTTTTAATTTTGAGTATGACTTGAGAGGGTGTGACCTGTTATAAGTGGTGTAGAGGACACCCATGGATATTTTAAAAATAACAAAGTGTACCCATATATTTAAAATATCAAAATAGTCCAAAATGTTTAATTATCTAATAATAAATCTATTATTCCAATATAATTCAACAAATTACAATTGGAAAATATTTTCAATTATCTTACCTATTATTTTTTTAGTTTAACACCAAGTAAACCTATATTATCTTTAATTTTGGTAAATAATTTTCACCGTTTTAAATATTAATTTCAGAAAATATTAAGTTGATCATATTATATAATATGAATTATTATTATTCCAAAAAATGTAAAGTATTATTCCAAATTCAATTGTTTATAGCATAAAATTGTAATTTCATATTAAATGTGAAAATTTCATGAAATAGATGTTTTCCAAACATTGTAGCTCCAAATGATTAAAAAATTTCTATTACAAAATATTACATAAAATTTTATCCAATGGAATATATTCAATTAATTGTAATTTTTTTTTGGAAAACATTACTTTTGTAAAAATTTATAAACAAATGAACTCTTATAAATTAGTTAGAGGAAAAGGCAGTTTTTAATAAAAAATTATATTTTCAAATATTATTGAAAAGAATAATATTTTTAGAAAAATATTAAAAATGCACCATAAGGAAATTTTTTTATGGTCACACAAAAAATAAATTTAATATCTTTAGTAAAAATTCAAAAAAAAAATCAATATTTAATTTTATTATTTTTCACAGAGAGAAATAAAAATAATTTTGTGAGAGAAAACATTTTTTCTAAATCATATATAAGGGATTTTTAAAGAAATAATTACTTTTTTCTCAATTATATTTATTTAAATAAAACTATTATACATAATTTATGAAATATTTTTACTCATATTAATTACACTATATTTTATTACCACATAATAATGGTCATGTTTATAAAATAATATTAATATGGTTTCACTGTTCATTAAAACACGGTGTTAAATTTAGCACAATCTATAAAGAAAATAATTAATTACAAAAATATAATTCATAAAATAATAGGGTGTTTTTGGAAATATCAGTTTTAATATTTAATATATATCATTATCACTTTATCAAAAATATTTTACAAATATCAGCATTTAATCTTTATTCATGTTATCTTTAAAAAAACTACATCTATTGTGACATGGATGATTTATCCTATAATGGGAGAATATAATGCTACAGTTTTAACAAAAATAGTACATTTAATTCATAGATTATACTCCATAGAATATATTAAATTATTAAATATAATCATAATTGTGTTTTTGATAATTTATCCATTGAAGAAAAGTATAATATTATAATATTTTATTTAATGATTTATTTATTTTAGAAATTAATCATTTATAATTTATTTTCTTTTCTAATTCTATGTGAACTCATTGATCTTTGTTTCCACATCCATGAATAAATATTTCAAATTTCATTATATGAATCAAAGTCTCATTTTTATATTTGAATAATTTATTATCAGGTCAAGAATCAACATATATTCAATGAATAATATGGTAATTGATTTTATTCTTTAATAAAACCATGTATGAATTTATTTTTCATAAATTAGTTGTTCTAACTTTGTGATCTTTTTATTTAAACAATGTAGATCAACATATCGTGGTTCAGTTGGAATCACAATTCATCAATGATATTTTGAAATTTGAAAATCAGTTAAAAAATTTCCTGGTTTTATTTTTCTTTTGAAACTATTTTTAATGAATTCATATTATTAATTTTTATATTGTTTATACTTAATATTATGTAAAACTTATAAATTCCATCAATAATAATTTTATAGTATTTTGAAATAATAATATTGAGACTTAAAATGAAATTTAGTTGAACCTTGTTTTATTCTCAAACTTTACATATCTAATTATACTAAAAAAATTAATCCTTATGATTTTTGAACATGAAGATGTTTAGTAACAATGAAATAATTGTACGTTATAATGATTGGGAAACAAAAAATGTTCCTTAGTGAATCCTTAACACGTTTGAATTGTTAAATATTTCTAAAAATTAAAACATCAGAAAACCTTATGAATCATTATAGTTCAACAATATATTATTTGTACATTGAGAAGTCATAACCATATAATTTTTTCGGAACCCTACAATGATTTATAGAAGGGCCATATGAATTCTATGAAAATTATGATATTCCCAATATGTGCCTTAATAAAATTGTGATTTGTAAGATGTTATGAATTTTCTGGTAAAATCACGTTATGGAATTTATCTTAATCTTATGAATATTTTCATGAAACAAATATGATATTTGATGGAAACTTATGGAGATTAGTGAATAGTTCATTATTTATACATTTTTTGTACCAAATATAAATTTTTAGAATATTTATTATAAAATAAAAATAAATTTTTAACATCATAGGGACCTCTAAAAAATTTAAAATCTCTAAAAAATAAACCCATCTAAATTTGGAAACTACCAAAATAATTCAAAACCTCTTTAACTAAATTTTAATGTGTTTTTCATCAATTAAAATCAAAAAGAGAGTATTTCAACATATCATCAATTAATAAATAATACGACTTCATCCACTTTCACTTATAACCTACGTCTAATAATTTTCCTACACTGAATATAGAAATATATAAACCGCCTAACACATGTATGGTTTCATTATGTATTTTCATAAATTTTCTCAAAACTATGAAATGATTTTAAAGATATAATTAGTTACTATTATTAGATCTATTCCAGAACTGCTTTGACAACCATATTCTTCTTAATCATATCTAATATATTTTATAAATTAACATGACATTTTCACTAGTAATCCAAATGGTAAATAGTTCTTAAATCATTTGATGTAGTATCAGTTTCCTTTATTCATCCTAAGTATTCATGAAAAATACATCATTTTCATCTTTTCTCATATATTTATCTTCACCAAAAAAATAATCAATATTAGGATAATTAATCCATCACGAAGTACTCTATCATACATATTGACATTACTATTTAAAATTATGTTCATCATGATTATGAAAACCAATTTTAAGCATTAGAACTTAAATCTCCAAAAAAATTATCTCGAATACCAATAAATTCTTTCAAAAAATAGATATCAGTATGTGATTCAATAATATTATAAGTATATATTCCCATATTCAATATTAATAAATACAAATTGGATGGTTCATATTCCCCTTATTGATATCATATGTGTATTTAGTGGTTTCTTCAACACCTTAATTTTTATAAAAAAACATATACCGATTTTTGTTCGTTGACATTATTTAATCTCCCACTTATAGAAATTATTAATAAATTACTGATGAGATATATGTAATTCCAAATTATTCATTTAATGTTGGATCACATAATACACTCTATTTATATGTGGGATAAAAAAATTTATAAATCAAGAGTAATTAGTTTAGAAAAAAATGTTATCTATTATATTTTTATAAAGTGATACTAACTCAATCATCACATCATAGATGTTTTACTAATATATTTGAATGAATGTTTTTAACCATAAATCAAATTCATGAAACACATAAAAATCAAGTAAATGTATATTTTTATTTCACATTTTAATTTTATAGTCATTCACACCTGATAATAAAAAAAAACTAAAAATATTGAAATTTAAAAATGATCATTACAGATTAAGTTAAAAAAAATTATGTCTTTTAAAAAGTCATGACTATACCTAAATATATAGAATATGATATAATCACTTTATAAACACCCTCAAAAAATTCACATTATAAATACTCACCATTATTTTTTTCCAGGTGATAAAATATATGATGGATTAGTTTTTTTATTATATAAAGATCATATACTTCATTAATCCACTTATTAGATTCTTTCCCTTTGATTCCCTATAAAAGATAGTACTAATAATAAATTATAGGTATATAATGAATTTACACATTCTCTATCATGAGATAATCAAGAATAAAAAAATTCATTCATCCTATAAAATTTTATTCATATGGATATAAAATTTCATAAACTCATTATGCTTTCTTAAACCCAGATTTCTCAAATATGTGCATATTTGGAAATCAAGGTATCACTTTATTTCTTATATACCTTATTAGATATAATATTATTGGTTACATTAGAAATAATATTAAATTATTTTGTCAGATAATGGTTCATATTTTTAACTATTTCCTATCTTTCTACACATATATTTAAACAATATTCTGTAGTATGTTGAACCTAATTTTTATCTATAGACACCTTAATCAAAGTAGAATTTTTATAATTTTAAGTAACTGGGTAACTCTCTATCTTCATCATGATAATAATTTATTGTGTATTCCCTGAAATTTTGATTGAATATTTATTCATGGACATTTTCACCTTCTGTATAAAATTCCAAAAACACTTATATTAATTTTTGTTATGTCATTTATTAGGTACATCATTAAGAGTTTCAACCAGTAAACCAATAATGTACCTATCTCTTTGATTGATTATGTTTTACATACAAGATTAATCCTTTTTTTATAAATATTTGAAACACACGACCAATTGTCTCCTATCGACCGGTTAAGGTTCCGGTGCTCTGCTAATTTGTATATCAATACATGGGTTGAATCCTCGGCGATGAAACTTTTTTTATAGTCAGTTTTTGTAGTTAATTGTATTTTGATTGGGGATTTTGTTTGTAGAGCTTATGAAATAATTTATGGATGATGTTTGAATTAAAAAATTCATAAACATTGGTTTGAGTTCATTATTAGGGATTTAATTTTATAATATCCTTGATCTTTGCATTATATTTCATTAAATTAATACCCAGTTCACAAGATGATTTTGATTAGAATTCCCAAGTGTTAAAGGTTTATACCAAGCCTTTACATAACTTTGGTGTCTAATCATTACCATTAATTGTTTATGGTAGTGTATATATGGTTCCAATAATCCATGAAATCCAAATGTTAAACAAAAAATGTCATTAATCCATGACATATAATGTTCAACATACACAATATTAACTCAATGAATACTCATCGAGGAAAGGCTCTCAATCAGTTAATATCCCAAAATTATAACTCACCCCAATGGTAGATTTACTCATCCATTTAAATTTTAGTAATCGGGTTATAGTTATTATGATGATAAATTTAGAAGAGAAGGAAAATAAAGGGATATGAAAAGAGTGGTGTGTCGAACACTCACACAAACAATAATGAGAATTAAGAATAGAATTTTGATTGAATGAGGATGCAAAATAAGGGATGGGGTTTCAACATTATTTCAAATATTTTAGGAGAATTAATATTTAAGAACAGAGGGTGGATTATTAAAATAGAATATGATGAAGACAGTTTCACTAAAATAGAATTACAAAAACAACACTGATGAGATTACAAATAAAGAAAATCTAAAAAGTGAGTCAAATAAAAGAGAGGAGGAAACATATATTAACTGAGAACATGATTATGGAAGGTCCTAAAAAGAGTTTGGAAATGATTTTGTCATTGCAATTGATTCTCTTCTCTTCTAAAATACCAACCCCTTGCAAGGATAGGAGGGGGATGTATTTATAGCCCAAGGAAGTGGACTGTTTGCATTTCCAATATTTCCCTCCACTTGGCTCAACTATTTAGACATTAAGAAATCCGAATATTGAGAAATATCCTTCTAAAATGTTGAATATAACAATGTATTCTGACTACCCTCAAAATATGGAGGCATGTGGACTTATAGAACCCATGTTATGGCCGGTTTATTAAACAATTTTAATCTATCCATTTCAATCCAGTCTTTTTGAAGTCCAAAATGTGAAAGGGTTTTTGAATGGGAAGATTCCCTCAAAACTTTATAATGTCTCCAAAAAAGTCGGTCGCATATATCTCCTCTTTCACGCTACAATATATCAGCTCAAATTATCTCTATATCCGGAGTCATGACATAAAAACTGTACTGATTTTAATTGTCATCCAGAATGGTGGGATAGAGTTCAAAGAATTAGTTGGGCCCATTGTCTTTAGATTTGGTCCTTGAAAGTTTTATCCAATAATCCATTTATTATACCAAGATATTTGGAGGAGAATAAAATAAATAGTTCTTCCTTATTGAGGCCATCAATTAAATAATCATGGATGGTCCAGTTTCATCATAGATTCTGTAGGCCTCTTTGTGTGGTCTATATGGGCCTTAAAATGGAAGAATTATCCCATGATCCCTTCAAATAAAATATTGTATATTGAATTAGGAATCCTAAAAAACAAGAACCACACAATTTTGATTATTATGGTGATAGTTATAAAGAAAATAGTAAATTGACACAGTTGGACCACTTCTAAAAATGCTCAAAAATTATACTTAGTGTTAAATTATTAATATTTCACACACATTATGCAAATTTCATATATAATCAGTAAAGAAAATATATAATATGACATGAAAATAGTAATAAAATCAACTCCCACACACTTATTTTTGTTCATGTCCTCATGTGAAACAAATATAAAAACATGAAATAATCATTTTCACTCACCAACAATTATTAATTTTTTTTTTCAATCTGCGGAGGTTTAGACTATTTCACTCATCCATTTTGAATTCCACTACAAGTTGTTACATAAAAAATCTTTTATAAATAATTCATTTTTTCATGCTCAAATTTAAAAATGGAAAATGTGGACACTCAAAACTAACACCTCTCAAGATGATAAAATTCATTTGCGTAGGTCCAATCTTTCACCAACCAATAGTGAAAATCATAGAGTTTGAATAAGATCTAAGCTTCCATTACCTAACCAAAGTGCACAAGAATCAAGAGGACTTTTTAAGGGGTTTTACTATGTCTATGGTATTGTAGGAATATAATGTCTATGAGAGAGAAGAAGAGGGTTAAAACACCAACACAAAAAAATCAATGCCATTTTTTTGATAAAAAACATGGAAGGAAATGAAAACACATATTTACAAGGGAATGATTGTGTGAAGAAAGACACAATAGAGGACGAAAATATGAAGGTAATGAGAATATGGAATATGTACAAAACAAAAAACTTCTCCCAATAAGAATATAATGAAACTATTCTTTTTTTTCTTTTTTCACTGTTTTTTCGAAAGTTAACCTTGAAATATATCTCACACTCATATCCCAACCCATGTTTGATCTCCTCATGAAACTAATGGTAATAGTTATAACAAGATCAAATGTTGAGGAAGAGTTATTTTTGACCTACCCAAGACACAACCCATTTTTTCATTTTATTTTTTGATTTTTTCCATTATTTTAGATTTTTTTGAAAACTTGTCAATAACATTTACAAAATTACATAAATGAAATTAAATTACATTCCCCAGAACACACTTAATGACAACCTCCCCCCTACACTAAAATGGATGCTTTCCCTCAATCAGATGATAGATATTTGAAAATAAATAACAGGGCACCCAAACAATGAAATCCATTACACCAACACATACATTTCAAAAAATTATGCAATGAAAATCCATGTTGATATTGGGTGGGAAAAGGTATTGGTCTTGTTATGTGGATATCAAGGAAAAGGTTTTCATAGGCTCAAAGGGTATTTCAAAAGAAGGAATAATTTATATTTAATGGGAGGCTATTTGGCTATTATAATTCTCATGTGGTTAATAAAAATGCAACTATCATAATAATGCACACTAATGTAGGAAATTCAGATCAAAGGTACACAAACTCAAAATTCACAAATATAGTTGAAAAAGAACTCATTTTGAAAAGATGTCCATAGAATGCATTGGCATGAATGCTAAGGTTGGTTCTCGTAGTTGGGTAAAATCATATTACAAATAAAAAATTTAGCATTAAAAATTTGTTGGTTTTGACACAATATTCATTATCCAAAGTCATGATGAAAATAAAAAATTTCTGAGATGAAAACATGTCTTTCGACACCGCAAAATGGTTAGACAAAATTTAAAAATTGGGGGGTGAGTAAGAATTACTCTTTATTTTTCATATTGTTTCTTAAATTATTATTTTTTTGTTTTTTTGTTTTTTAGGATTTTTTTGTTATAAAGACACACCCACACAAAATAGAAAGAGTAAATAAAAAAAGTTTGATGAGGAAGGTGTTAAAAATATGAGAATGAGGGAGGAAGAAGAAGAAGAAGAGAGGGAGAGAAAGAGAGAGTTAAAGGGAAAGAGTTACCCCCACGTTTGGATTTGGTGGGATTCCATCTTCATCCAGTGGTGGGTCAACTCTAGAAGATGGGGATATGATGGAAGTTGAGGTGGTTCCTGGGATGTGTTTCCTTTCATGGTGATGCTTTAACTGATGTCCATTAACCATGAATGTCCTTTTGGAAGAGGGGTCTTGGACTTTCACTACACAAAATGGGTAAACATTAGTAATAACAAAAGGACCTTCCAAACGAGAATTAAGCTTATCTGGGTGAATCCAAAATAGAGAATTGAAGAGCAATACCTTTTCACCTTCATGGAATACCTTTCTCAGGATGTGTTTGTCATGGAGTACCTTGGATTATTCATTTTAGATAATATAATTCTCAAAATAATCATGTTGAATCTCCTCCAGTTCATCCAATTACAACAATCTTTCTTCACCGGATTTTTCAATACCAAAATTAGATGTTTCCACTACCCAAAATGACTTATGTTGGATTTAAACTGGAAAATGACTTGATTTACCAAAAACTATCCTAAAAGGAGACATTCCAATGGGTGTTTTATAGGCAGTTCGATAATCCCATAGTGCTTCATGAAGTCTTTTAGGCTTATCTTTTCTAGTGGGTTTTACAATTATCTCAAGAACACTTTTCACTTCTATATTAGAAAGTACATCTATGACATTTGTTTCGGGATGATATGTAGTTGATGTTTTATGTACAACCGTATTGTTTTTTCAAAAGAGATTACAGGGTTCTATTATAGAATTGGGTTCCTAAGTCACTGATCAAGGCACGAGGCATGCCAAACATATGGAATATGTGTGTCTTTAAGAAGTCACTAACAGTATGTGAATCATCTTTTCTAGTGTGTTTTTCCTCGACCCACCTAGAAATATAATCAACTACAAGAAGGATGTATGAGAATCCATTGGAAAGTGGTAATGGTCCCATGAAATCGATGCCCCAAACATCAATGATCTCACAGAAAATTAAAGGATTTTGGGGCATTTCATTTCTCTTGGAAATTGTGACAAACTTTTGTCAAGTGGGACATGATTGATAGAACTCATGTGAGTTGTTGAAGAGTGATGGCCAGAATAATCTAGAGTCTAGGACCTTTCGAGATGTCCTTTGTGGTCCAAAGTGGCCATGACCAATCATTTTGTGTCATAATTCTATGATAGAGGAATGTTCATCTTTATCAACACATCTCTTAATTACCATGTCTTCCCCAGTTTTCCAAATTTTATTTTCTTCCCAACAATAGTGTTTTGAATCACTTTTAAACTTTATTTTCCTTTATTTTTTAAAAATATTCAGGAAAAACATCAGAAACCAAGTAATTTACAATTGGGGCCTACCATGGTAAATTTGGAGTGATAGATGAAAGGTGCTCAATGTGGAATTCTTGATCAATTATTCCAGAATGAGAAGTAGAAATTCTACTCAAGTGATCATCCACATAGTTTTCTTTTCATAGTATATCTTTGATTTCAAGGTCAAACTCTTGGAGCATTAGGATCTATCTTATTAGCCTTGGTTTGGAATCAAATTTCTTGAGTAAGAACATTAAAGAAGAATGGTCTGTGAAGATGATTATTTTGGCACCTAAGAGATAGGGCCAAAATTTATATAAGGAAAAAACAACTACTAAAAGTTCTTTTTCAGTTACAGTGTAGTGAGATTGAGTTTCATCTATTTTTTTTAGGCATAATAAATGACATGAGTAATTTTTTATCTTATTTGACCAAGAACAACCTCAAAATCTATATTAGAAGCATCAAACATCAACTCAAAGGGTAAGGACCAATCTGGGTGTTGGATTATCGGGGTAGATGGAAGATCAATTTTGAGTTCAATGAAGGACCTCTGGAAAACCTCATAAAAATGTAAAGTGACATCATTTTAGAGTAACCAAGTGAGTGGGAGGGAAATTCTACTAATGTTATGGACGAATAGTTGATAGATTCCGGAAATACCGAGAAATAAACAGATGTCTCGAATAGAAGTGGGTTAAGGAAGTGATTGGATCACTTCAATTTTGGCAGGATCGACTTTAGTACCATCTTTTGAAACTATGTGCCCTAGAAAATACCATTTGAAACCATGAAGTGACATTTCTCAAAATTTAACACAAGGTTGCACTTGAAACACTTTTGGAGGACAAGAGATAGTGAATTCAAACACGATTCAAATGACTCCACATAAATGGTGAAGTCATCCATGAATACATCCATGTAGTGTTCAATGAATTCGGAAAAGATACTAATCCTACTCCTATATAATGTTGCAGGAGCATTGAAAAGGCCAAAAAGCATTCTTCTATATGCATATGTTCCAAAGGGGAATGTGAAATTAGCCTTTTCTTGGTCCTAAGGTGCGATTGGGATTTGGAAGTAGTCATTGTATCCATCAGGAATGTAATAGTGTGACTTTCTAGCTAATCATTCTAGCATTTGATCAAGGAATAGAAGAAAGTAGTTATCTTTTCTTGTTTCAACATTCAATTTCCTATAGTCGATGCACACACGCCATTTGTTCTTCAATCGATTTGTGACTAACTCTCCATGTTCATTTGTTACAACAATTATCCCAACCGTCTTAGGTACAACTTGAATTGGAATAACCCATTCACTATCAGAAATTGGTTAGATAATACCAGATTGAATAAGCTTGGCGATATATTCCCTAACTACCTCTAGGATGAGTGGATTGAGTCTTCCTTGTGGTTGTGCACTTGGTTTGGATGATTCCTCAAGAGGGATGTGATTCCTCCAAAGGGCAGGGTTGATTCCTAGTATGTCATCTAGGGTCCACCATAAGGTCTTTTAATTTTCCTCTAACACTTGAACAATTTTGGACTCCTCAGTTTCTGTAAGTGAATAGGAGATAATGACAGGATATGAGTGATCATGGAAAAGGAATGCATATTTCTGGTGCTCAGGATGAGGTTTTAGATCAGTCTCATATTTTATTTGTGGGTTAGAAAACTTAGGAATGGAGGAAGGGACTGCAGTTGCTTCAAATTAATTCTCTTTAATACATTCCATGGTGGGGCAGTAGAGATCAATGTTGATGTGGTATTCGATAGAGTTTTCAAGTTCCTCTAGATTGATTGATTCTATGAATGAGAGGTCCACATCAACTTTACCATTTATGACTTGTTTAATCATGGTGCAGATTTCACAAGATCCTTTGTCATTAGAACATGATGAACATGATGGAATGGGGTTTGATTGACTCATAGATGTGTCATCAGAAGCATGGATTGAGAATGCAGAGTGGTCCTTAGATGGATATCACATGGCTTGTAAAATGCTGAACATGACCAATTGGTCACCGAATTCCATGGATAACATGATCGAATGGACATCAATCTTGTTTCTCATTGTCATGAGGAATGGTATTCCTAGAATTATGGGAGATCAAGAAGATTTTGTCTCGCCTTCCATGTTAAGGACATAGAAATCAGCAGTGAAGATAAGATCACTGACATGAACAAGGACATCCTCAATTATACCCTCAAGACTGTCTATGCTTCGATTGGATAATTGAATTACAACACCTGTTGAATGTAATGGACCTAGACCAAGGTTGGAGAATATGGATTTGGTCATGATATGAATTGAGGCTACTAGGTCTATGAGTGCATCATCAAAGTTGGAACTTTCAATTTGGCATGGAACCGTAATGGTCCCTGGATCCTTGCACTTTATAGGAATCGACTGCTGGGTGGAAACATTTTTGATGGTCTTAAGTTTCCTCTTGTGGGTACACAACTCCTAGAAAAAATTGGCATACATAGGAATTTTTTTATGGAATCTAAGAGTGGAATGTTGAATTCAACACGTCAAAACATGTCGAGTATTTATGGATCAGGTTCAAAGGAATACTTTGACATATAAATGGCTTGAGGAAAAGGAATTGGGTTCCTAAGTGGAATTGAAGGAGGTGAGGGAATAGTTTCAGGTTCCTTTTTATGTTTCTTTTTCTTTTCATTTTCTAGGTCAACATTCAAAGGAGGTTGGAGGAATTATCTTGAGGTATAGCAATTTTCTTTCCCGATCTAAGTGATATTGCACTTACATTACCCTTGGGGTTGGGTAAGGAAGTACTAGAAATAAGCTCATTTGCGACGGGGTATTTTTGACGGGATCCTGTCGCAAATGGGCTTTTGCGATGGGGGTCCATCGCAAAGGACCCATTGCGGTAAATGGCGTCGCAACTAACATTATTTGCGATGGGCATGTCGCTACACATTTTATTAGCGATGGGAATACTTCCCATCACAAATACTAATCGATATATATTAAAAAACATTAAATAAGGTTGTTCTGATGGACCCTCCGTAAATAACATTTGCGACGGGCCCGTCGCAATTGCCTATTGCGACGCACAAATATTCCCGTCACAAAAAAATTAAAAAAAATTAAAAAAAATAGTTAATTGCAACGAGATAATTATCCTGTCGCAAATATGTATAAAAAAATAATAAAAAATTAAAATATTAATAAAAAAATTAATTAATATTATAATAGTAATAATACAATTATAATTAATTCAGATATTAAAACTAAAAATCATTCAAATATTTAAAAAATTATAATTAAATTAAAATATTTATAAATTTAAATATATATAGAAAAATTAATATTATAAAATATTAATCATATTATTAATCATATTAATATTGTAATATAAATAATATAAATTTTTATAATAATAATAATAATAATAATATACCGAATTCATATTATTATAAATAATTAAATAATTTTTATTTTAATTAAAGTTTCTGAAACTTTTTATGTATTAAAAATACTGAATATAATATTATTAAAATAATTATAAAATAAAAGTAAGAAAATTATCAACATTTGCAAAATGAAATATACACAAATAATAAAATACTAAGGTTGTTGCGTTATTAATAAAATAAACAAATATTAAAATAAATATCAATAATAAATAATAAATTATAAAAAATAAATAGAAATTAAATAATACAATATTGACAACAGTATAAGAGAAACAGAAACTCTGAATAGAGAAAATGTCCTATTTTAAATTTAGAAACTTTATAACATCTAAACAATAACTAATCTGAAGGAGGAGGGGGAGGGGAGGATATGTTGGTGGAGGAAACTCCATCCCTAAGGCACAACTGAGTCAGTGCATATACTCCATCTGCTCCTTCTGTTGCTGCTTCCACCGACTCATCTGCTCCTCGTACACCTGCTGCTGTCGTCGATGCTCCTCCTAATGAAGCTACTGCTGACGAAACATCTCCTCATGCTCCTTTTGCAGACTCTCTATCAACTCACTCTGAGATTGCAACCGATCCTCATACTGTGTAGCGGAAGAAGATGCACGAGCTCCTCTCGAGCTAGACGCCGACATCGCAACAATGCCATAATAATCTCCAGGAGTCAGTCGAGAGATGATACCAACTACCTAGCCCTTCTCGAAGGCATATTGGGTCGCCTGCATCCATTCCACCTCATCAAACTGATGACCCCCTGGTCTGATCTGATGCCTCGGCCTGACCCTCAGGCCGAGTTTGTGATGTTGCGGCCTCATATGACTCCTGTAGTTTCAATTTAAAATTAAAATTGGGAATATATTATTTTCAGTTAATTTTTAAACATGAAAAAAAATAATACTGACCACGATGTGATGATAGTTATCACCTCTGAGCTCCCCAGTAGCTGGATCACTGTACATCCTCCGATATACGTCGTACTCCGTAATATCGGGGTTCTCGACAGCCTATAAGAATATAAAATAAACTGTTAATATTTAATGTTATATAAAATATTTATAAAAAATGTACGTACCAAATGTTTTATATGAGTACTGAAAGTAAGACTCCTAACTCGATGAGTCACCTCCTATCTCCCCTGATTCTGCCTCCCCACCGATGATCTCCTATGAATGCCACCACTCAACCAGTGTGAAAATAATCTATCCCATACGTGGGATGAAATGAACTATAGTCGGTGTGATCTACATGACTCGTCAAAATCTAACACTCCTACTTTATTCCTGGTAGCCTTTCTTAAATTGTGCAAAAACAGACGAAAGTGATCACGCATGACCACTTCCCATGCGTCGTGGATGGCGTCACACATGGTATCTTCGATCGGATACCGTAAACCCTACAAAAAATTCAAAATATCAAGATATAAATGAAATAAATTTCAAAATAAAAATTATTTATTTACGTACGTACCAAAAAATGTCCGAACATGGCCCGCTACACATCAATGGGAATATGCTCCCATGTCGTCCATGGATGAGAAAAATAGTTGTGCAAAATAGCACCTCCATGTCTGACTTCTATATGAGGAAAATTGAAAAACAATAATCAAACATTTATTATGTTAATAGATTAATGAATTCTTAGTAAAATGCATAGGTTTTCACACCTCTGGGTGCGTGGATTGAACCCTAGACGTGGACGTCACTCAGGGATGGGGTCAGGAATCATCTGTCATGCAAGACCGTGCCCCCTCCACGTACCCCCTGATGGGCCTGCAGGCTGAGGGTCAAGTGCCAGAAACTCGTCCGCATCAAAAGATAGGCCAGCATTCGCCAACTCACGAAATGTTTCCTCATACATATGAAACAGAAAAAAAATGTTGTTAGCAAATAATTGATAATTATTATTATATATACATATATATAAGTTATTATTATATATAACTACCATTGAATTTTTTCAATGTTCAACTTCATCATAATCTTCATATCTGTCAATGTCATCTTCATATACCTCCTCAATATCATCGATATCCATTTGAGTTCCATTTTCTTCATCTCTTACCATTTCAAATTCATTTGTGATTTCATTAACATCATCATCACCACTGACTCTTAATTGAGGGGTGTCATCATCGATACTCATGTCTCTTTGTAACAAATATTGATTTTGAGTACTCTCTTAAAAAACTTCAATTCCTTGCAGTTCAGTGAAAGAAAATTCACTTTCACTAAACAGACTGTCTCATATTTTCATTTTTATTATGCTCCACCAATCAGTCAAGTCTCTTGACGTAGCACAATACACTGCATAGTAAACATGATGTGCTTATTGAACCAGTAAGATGGTTCATTTACTACAAGAACACTTTTACATTTAATATTGATGATTCCATGAGTCAGATGAACATGCACGCCTATCTCAGTATCCATCCACCGACATTTGAATATCGTTATGTAATGTTATCCCCGATAATATAGTTCAATGATTTCATCAAGCATGCCATAAAAGTCAACTTCATTTTCTCTATGATGAGATCCTCTCAAGAAAACTCCACTGTTCTTTTTTTTTGATTCCCCATATGCATCTGTATGAAATCGAAAACCATTCACCAAAATGTTTCCATGAATCACCATCGGCCGGATGATTCAAGCTTTAACCAGTTGAAATATTCGTTTTGTGCCACGACATCATTGTTGTTGTATTCTTATACATGAATAAACGTTGAAGTCTGGATGTAAGTGTAAAATATCTCAACTATTTTACAGGAATCAAGCTAGACTTCCCATGTTGAGCTTCTTTATACCTCGATTGCCCACAAGTGGGACAAAAATCCAACAACTCATTTTCTCCAGAATATAAAATGAAATCATTTGAACATGCATGAATCTTCTGAAAACTAGGTTCTAAATTCTGAACCAACCTCTTACTCTCATAGTAATTTTCAGGAAAAACTTTTCCTTTAGGTAACAGTGTTTTAACCAAAGAAAATATTTGATCAAAACACATGTTTTACATTCCATTATCTGATTTGATAGCCATAAATTTTTCAATTGCTTCTAATTTTATTATCTTGCAACCAAGATATAATGCATCCTCAGCAGACCTCAACAACTCATAAAATTCAGAGTGTTCCAATGCTAAGAAAGTCTCCACTCCCTCAATATATATTGGATTTAAACCTGAACCATTTGGATTTATATGTTGATTTATCCATATGCTGTCATCTAATAATGACTGTTATCGACCTCATTGTTCCATATTTTTCTGTAAAATATAAAATCATTACTGGTTTTGAATGATTTTTTAGAAAAAACACTCTCAAGAAGAAAGGATAATTAATTACAACTACTTCTTAACAATTACCAATAATTACTGTTAGTTATTTGTAATTATTATTATATGATTAATATTTTAAAAATATAACATTAATATGATCAACCAAGCAAGGAAAATTATAGAGTTTACATCAGACATGACTAACGCAAAATTTTTATTGGGATAGACCTAAAAATTGACCCTTTAAGAATTGAACATGTTAAGAATAGAGAAAAACCTATTACGGATATAGATAATTTTAATATTTTAAATTTTTATTATTATTTTAATAATACTAATAATATTTTTTCATAAATATTAATTATATAATAATAAAATTATTACATTATTAAAATTTTTTATTATTAATATTAAAATAATATAATTTTCTATAATATGTTACAATTCTCTTTTCATCTGTGTGTTTAACATTTTGTATCCACCTGTAATATTTGCATTCACTTTCACCTCTCTATTGGTGAGTAGGTTTATAATTTTGAAAATGAATACAAATATTAAATGTGGAAACAAAAGTTTTCATAAAACCAATACAAAGATGAAAGGATAATTGAGAAAGATACTGATCACGCTAGTTTTTTCCATGTAGCTAATTATTACTAATTATTACTAATTATTACTAATTATTCCTAATTATTCCTAATTATCACTAATTATTACTAATTATTGGTAATTATTCCTAATTATTGGTAATTATTACTAATTATTGGTAATTATTACTAATTATTGGTAATTATTACTAATTATTGGTAATTATTGGTAATTATTGTTAATTATTACTAATTATTGCTATTTATTGCTAATTATTTCTAATTATTGGTAATTATTCCTAATTATTGCTAATTATTGGTAATTATTGGTAATTATTCCTAATTATTGCTAAATATTGCTAATTATTGGTAATTATTACTAATTATTGGTAATTATTACTAATTATTCCTAATTATTTGTAATTATTCTTAATTATTGGTAATTATTACTAATTATTGGTAATAATTACTAATTTTTGGTAATTATTACTAATTATCGGTAATTATTGGTAATTTTGGGTAATTTTGGGTAATTTTGGGAAATTATTGGTAATTATTGGTAATTATTTGTAATTATGGGTAATTATGAGTAATTATGGGAAATTATGGGTAATTGTTGGTAATTATGGGTAATTATTGGTAATTATTGGTAATTCTTGGTAATTATTGTAACTCCCCAACCCCATTTACACAGAGTCTGTTCATTATTGCGTAACATTGGCATGATCACAAAAGATCAAGTCTCGGAAGACCGATTAGTTTAGTAGCCTTGGAAACACTAGATACATTCATAAATGATACATTACATCATAAAGTGAAAAACTACAATAACAAAGTCTCCATATTCCACACTCATATCCTCTTCTGACTATCCCTGTAGGTCATTCATAAAATACTTCTTCACATCCTGGAAGATATTAAAACATTGAAAGGGGTGAGCTCAGATGCTCAGTAAGGATAACAATATTGCAGAATCTTTCGTAAATAAACATTTACATTTAAGGCAATGTATAACTAAAACAAAAGCCTTTTTAAACTTTAACTTCAGCATAATATGGCAAAAATAAAATTAAATAATGCCATTTACTTACTCACATGGATATTCTACTTGTCGAATAATCACATGTAATATCAATAACCACTTTCCTAATGATGGAATGCATAATTCCAGACTATCATAACCATGTATCCAAGGCCTCGTTCCAAGACAACAAATAAGATTTTGGCAAGGCCCCGTTCCAAGACACTAGTTTGTCTCATGAGACCTACCGATGCATCGAAGAGCTATAGAGGGCTCCACCCGTCATTTATTAAGTCCAATGCATTCCTCATATGAATATGTTTAAACATATCATAAATCATAACATAATAATATCACATAAAACATGCATAATTGAAACATAACATTTCCACATTTCAATCACAAGATATCAATACAACACATTGATATAATAAAAACACTTTCAAAACCATTTTTAATACCAAAATAAAAGAAAGTTAAAACATTGTATTTATTTTTCATTAAAAAAGTTATGGCTTGTAGAGGAAGTCGAAACTCAAATAATGGTCACGGCAGTGGAGAAGTCGTTGTCGCCACATATGTACGGAAAGAAAAACATTACGTTTTTTTCGTTTAGTAAAACACTTCGTATAAAAAATATTCCTTTTGAATAAACGTAAAAGTCAAAGAGGTTTATACACCGTATAAAAGAAAGTTGTGTATAAAACAAAATATTCCTCAATGAAAGGAAATTGAGACGAAGTCCCTTACAAGGATCATTTTTTTAAATAATGTAGATCTATTATGTGTATTCACTATAAGAACACATAAATAAAGTACAAATACAATATAGGACATAATAATATCATGACATAATTTGAAAGTAGGAGATTAACCCAAAGAATAGAAATTGGGTTAAGAAGTTCCCTTACCTCGTGTCTGACATGAATCGATTGTTCTTTGACCTCATGAATTATAAACTAGAGTAAATTTCTATTTAATTAAGAACCTATATCATGTTTATTATACCTTTTATATCACTTATTACCATGTTATGAACATTATGTAATTATTTAAGTTAATATTATACATTTTGTCGATCTTTGGTACTTGAGTCAAAAATAAACTTCTTATAATTACAAGTTGTTCATGTGGTAAAATATCCATTATATCCAGAATTATATTCATGATTTAGATATCATATATATAATATATATCCAGTATATACACTCATTTATAATATTACATAACATTTAGAGGTAAGAAATGAAATGCACCGTTCATGGAGACAGTAACCCGTACGTACACATGAACGCTACTTTCATTTCTATTTCGTATTTAATGGAATGAAATCATAATAGTATAAAGGTGTATTATAATTCCAGTATAATATCATATATAATATCATTTACTCCATCCTTTATACATCCCACGTATGGCATTAATGATTCAAATCACATTGAGGGGGCGGTAGTCTGCACTTCCTAAAATGAAAATATCGCATTTACCCATAATGGAAACAATAAAGGTATTCCATAAATGAATAATACAAAAGCTTAAGTAAAACATAAATATATTATATATCATATATAAATATAGTGATATCTTAAATGGCACCTTTGATGGTGTTATATGAGTGTTGAACAATCATCATTTCGTGAGGCCGAAATCCACCATCCACAGAAACAGTATGATCTTTAACCATTAGATGTAGGTGTGTGTATGTGTAGCTCGAATACTCATTATAAAAACATCCTAGTATATTGAGGATACTTTTTTTGTTACAAAATAAATGAATAAATAGAGTTAAAGGGTTCGATAAGTAAAATAAAACAAAAGAACATAAGAGAAAACACTACCTTTAAAATGGGTAACTCTTGTTTATTTGAGCCAAAGACTTCCATGGGAAGAATTCTGCCCAAAGTGAGGCTTCTAGGAGTAAGAGAGGGAAGTTGGGAGAGTATTTTGGTAGTGGTTATCCGAGTCAAATGGCTTGAAAGTGTGAATAAGGTGGTAGTGGTGGGGGCCTTTTATAAGAGGAGAGAAGGGGAATTCTTGGAATGATTGAAATGTTACTTTATTATGAAATGTTTTTCGGATTCTAAAGCTCCCACAATGATATTGTTCGAGGATAAGGTGATAAGGGTTCGAAATATACTCATCCAATAGGATTTTGACAAGTTTAAGCCTTGGATTTTACATTATCGTTTCATTTTATTTAAATCGTTAATTAATGAGGTAATTGTTGCATCATCATGGCGTCATAAATAATTTTATTTATTTAATGTCTAAAATTTATAAAGAAAATATCATGATGTAGGAAATATTTTTATCTTTTTAATGAAAATTTATAGACAGAAATATTACTTGAATAACCCCATTAATTTGTTTTACTAAAACAACTCATGTTTGTGACATTTTTATTTTAACATTAAATAAAACGTTTTTAATGTCATTTCCCTTCCAAAGTGGCTCCATGGGGTCCCCATGTTGACCCATGGTTTTTCTTGGTTGGCCATGACTCATCCAATATGGGTAGGACAAATGTCAAGGTCATTTCCTATTATTATAACATTATATTTACCATAAAGTTCACTAATTACCTTTAATCGCGATTAAATAAACGTAAAAGTTACTATTCACCAAAAAATTATTTTAATCCCATTGAACCACATTTTACTTCCTAATGACAACAATGTCTGTCAGATTTTTGAAAATAAAATCACAGAAGTGGTAATGTTTCATTTAAACGAAAAATCAGTTTTTTAACTACCACTTAGTGGTTTCCCTATTCATCAAAAATTGATGTTTTTCAGAACAATGCCCAAATTTCACCCTAAGATATAATTGATATTCCGAATCTAAAAATGATGTCTATTTTAAAAATTTTCAAAAATATAAGTTGCATTAATTAATTTTATAATTAATTCTCATTGTCACAACAAATAGCATGTTTTTAAGAAACAATATATATCAAAATATTGACAATTGTTTATGTCCGATTTCAAAGTGAAATTAACTCTAATGACCACCATTGGATAAAATAGTAAAAATATATTCTAATTATACAACAAAAACACTCAATAGTATAATTTATCACTATAAAATATTTTGATTAAAAAAGTTGTTTTTAAGTATTATTCACTATTCATAAAAAACTGGATGTTCTTGGAAAATTACAAAATATTCAACTTTGGATAATTTCGAAATTCGGACTACGAAAATGAAGTCCATTTTGAAATATAAAATTTATATAATTTCAAAAAGTGGGTATTACTATTCAGAACTGCTACTTTGATTGGTCGCGGCTTGTTAGAATGTCGAACATGCGTACAATACAAGCTATTGCATTATTGAAAGAGAAGTCTATCGTGAAAGCTTGGAGTGTTACATTCTCCCATCCTTCAATAAATTTCATCCTCACAATTTGAAAATGTTCTTTGAAAATTAAATGTTGAAAATAGAAAATACCTTTGTGGAAAACCTACATCAGAAATAAGGTTAATAAAAATATAACATTAAAAGAATGAAAGAGAAGTACAAAGCTCACCCAAGATAGCTCATACTAGGATTCTATGAAAATATGGATATGGAAGAAAAACAAACCAGAAAGGTCTGATGGAGAGTTGTAGAAAACAGGATTAGGAGAAAGTTAACAGTAAGAAAATCACAAACTTGTGATTGGTTAAATGGTCATTGAATCCCCAGTTGGAAAAGCTAACCGACAACGTTTTTGCCTTAAGTTACCTTTTATAAAGTTGACGAATTTATTTAAGAGATTTTCTAAGAATGTAAGGAAATATACTTACTTGTTGTGTAGACTTTCATTCCTTAATAATTTTTTTGCCACAAACCCATCTTTCACTCCAAATGGTAACAGAACTCAAAAATATTCTATTTATCCTAATTGTATAAGGTTCTATGTATGACCACATACCATTTAGATTAGGAAAACTATTTTGTAATAACCAGGGACTTATTTTAGGCTAGTGGTAGGTAATAAAGGCATGTCACACTATGGTTGTGGGTTCGATTCCTGCAGCTTTGTCCAACGTGATGGGTTATGCCCCACCCTGCAGGTTGTCCTTTTCTTAAAACTATAGTATTATAATATTCCAAAAATAATCTTCAGAAATGTTTTAACATTAAACAATATTATCTAATGATCAACTTAATCCATTCCAACCTTTATAGTTATCCAAAATACCTCCGTCCAAATTTTCTCTAACGGGTCCTTAAATTCCAAAATCAATTGTAACATGAGATTTCCAAAACAAAGTAAAGTTTCTCTTATTGTCACATACTAAAAATATGATTTTCTTCATCATATTAAAACCTTAATGATATCAACAAGTACTGCAGTACTATCCTTATATATATCACATTATTTTTATAACCAGAATATAATCCTTGAGTCCAAAAGCACCAATACATTAACTACTCTGCTTCAACTGTAGTAACAACATAAGATTGTCCTTGATCCCTTGGCCTTTTCTGAGGTAAGTTTCCCTGATGCTTAGGACATTCATTTTAATAATGCCCCCATTTCCTTACAATTGTAGCATTCAACATTGATATCCTCTTTCTTTCCCTTGCAATCACACGCCTGGTGACCTTTTTCTCCACATTTATAAAAAACTCCCATTCTTTTTAGGCATGTACCAGGGTGATTCTTCCCACAAGTATCGCATAATGGAAAATATTTCTTTCCGTTTTTCCCTTTATTTTTCTCTTGTTCCACCGTTCTTTTCTTCTCTTGCTTTAATTTATGGTCATAAGACTTATAGAATTCCTTTTACGTCTTCATAGAACATGAGACAATATTTTCGTACGACGAGAAGGTTTGTGAGACTAATGCTCGACAGAGAAATGGATTTATCTCATCAACTAAATGATCAATCTTACTTCTTGGGTTACGTATATAATCTGCAGCATTCCACGCTAACCTTGTAAAGTTATCCTCATACTTTGCGACATTCTCCTCCTCCTTCTGCCTCAGACTCATAAATTGCATTTCCATATCTGCTCGATGGTCATGTGGAAAGTATTTTTCTAAGAAAAGTTCTTTGAACTCTCTCCATTACATATTTTATAATTCTTCATCTTCCTTTGTGTTTTGAATCAGCGACCACTATTGATCGACATCTCCAGTGAGGTGGTAGACTGCCCTGACAACCTTCTCCCTTTCGCTACTCCCCAAGGCATGGAATATTTTTTCTAAGGAGTTTATCCATTTCTCAGCTACTAATGGATTTGTACCCCCATTAAATGATGGCAGTTGTTGCCTCATGATGTGGTCTAACATTGATCCTCCACATTGCGGATCAGGGTGCTCCATACGAGTAAGGTTATTATTCATAACCTGAGTGAGTTGTCCTAGTATGGTAATAAGTTGATCAGCACCAGTTGTATCTTCATATCCACAATAATTATCTTGAGCAGGAGGGAAATCCCTACACGGAGTGTGTGCATTGATACAGTTTCCATTCCTTCTACTAGGCGCCATTTCTAAATAATGGCTTAAACTAGATTAGTTTATGAATCAAAATACATAATTCTATACTTGTAAAATACTTAACATAAATTGAACTATTTATGGATATAATCAATAAAAATGTTTTCTTTGAGGAAGTATATACTCATAACCCTTCATAGTGGTTTGTAAAGAAAATTCGAATTATCCTAAGCATATCCCCCAGGTGTGTTGTAACCAAGGGTGCAGCAAGGCCCATTGTTGTGCACCAGTTCCCGTTCGAGTCTATCTCAAAGCGGTGTTTTCGGATTTTACCCCGAGGTACATCTGTGCTAGAGCCGCCTCTACTTGCTCGTATCCAGACAGGGATGTATTGCTCGGAAACTCACAAAAATCTTTATAATACCAAAATTATACGATATTTTTCTATACTAATCCTCAAAGTCTATCTTAGGACTATCTGCTCTAATCAGAGTTTATCTAAATCTATCTTCCAAGGTTAGTACTGAACTGCCTCTGATACAAACTGTAACGCCCTGACCCCAGTTACCCAGAGTCAGTTCATTATTGCGTAACATTGGCATGATCACAAAAGATCAAGTCTCGAAAGACCGATTAGTTTAGTAGCCTTGGAAACACTAGACACATTCATAAATGTTACATTACATCATAAAGTGAAAAACTAAAATAAAAAAGTCTCCATATTCCACACTCTTATCCTCTTCTGACTATCCTTGCAGGTCATTCATAAAATACTTCTTCACATCCCGGAAAATATTAAAACATTGAAATGGGTGAGCTCAGATGCTCAGTAAGGATAACAATATTACGGAAGCTATCGTAAATAAACATTAACATTTAAGGCAATGTATAACTAAAAAAAGCCTTTTTAAACTTTAACGTCAGCATAATATGGAAAAAATATAATTAAATAATGCCATTTACTTACTCACATGGATATTCTACTAGTCGAATAATCACATGCAATATCAATAACCACTTTTATAATGATGGAATGCATAATGCCAGACTATCTTACCACATAGCCAAGGCCTCGTGCCAAGACCACAAATAAGATTTTGTCAAGGCCTCGTTCCAAGACACTAGTTTGTCTCATGAGACCCATTGATGCATCGAGGAGCTATAGCGGGCTCCACCCGTCACTTATTAAGTCCAATGCATTCCTCATATGAATAGGTTTAAACATATCATAAACCATAACATAATCATATCACATAAAACATGCAAAAATGAAACATAAAATTTCCAAATTTCAATAACAAGATATCAATACAACACATTGATATAATAAAAACACTTTCAAAACAATTTTCAATTCCAAAATAAAAGAAAGTTAAAACATTGTATTTATTTTTCATTAAAAAAAGTTATGGCTTGTAGAGGAAGCCGAAACACAAATAATGGTCACGACGGTGGAGTGGTCGTTGTCACTGCATATGTATGGAAAGAAAAACATTCCCTTTTTGTCGTTTAGTAAAATGCTTCGTATAAAAAATATTCCTTCTTAATAAACATAAAAGTACCGTATAAACGAAAGTTGTGTATAAACAAAATATGCCTCAATGAAAGGAGATTGAGATGAAGTCCCTTACAAGGATCATTTTTTTAAATAAAGTAGATATATTATGTGTATTCACTATAAGTACACATAAACAAAGTACAAATACAAGATAGGACAAAATAATATCATGACATAATTTGGAGGTAGGAGATTAACCCAATAAATTGAAAATGGGTTAAGAAGTTCCCTTACCTTGTGTCTGACTTGACTCAATCATTCTTTAACCTCCAGAATAATAAACTAGAGTTAATTTCTATTTAATTCAGAACCTTTTTCATGTTAATTATTTCTTTAATATCAATTATTACTATGTTATTAACATTATGTAATTATTTAAGTTAATAACGGTCATTTTGTCAATCTTTGGTACTTGAGTCAAAAATAAACTTCTTATAATTACAAGTTGTTCATGTGGTGAAATATCCATTATATCCAGAATTAAATTCATGATTTAGATATCATATATATCATATATATCCAGTATATACATTAATTTATAATATTACATAACATTTAGAGGTAAGAAATGAAATTCACCGTTTATGGAGACGGTAAGCCGTACGTACGCATGAACGATACTTTCATTTCTATTTCGTATTTAATGGAATGAAATCATAATAGTATAAAGGTGTATTATAATTCCAGTGTAATATCACATATAATATCATTTACTCCATCGTTTATACATCCCACATATGGCACTAACAATTCAAATCACTTTGAGGGGGCGGTAGTCCACACTACCTAAAATGAAAATATCGCATTTACCTGTAATGGAAACCGTAAAGGTATGCCATAAATGAATAATACATAAACATAAGTAAAAAAATAAACATATAATATATCATATATAAATATAGTGACATCTTAATGTCCACCTTTTAAGGTGTTATATGAGTGTTGAACAATCATCATTTCGTGTGGTAGATATTCGCCATCCACAAAAACAGTATGCTCATTAACCCTTAGATGTAGGTGTGTGTAACTGTAGCTCTATTATTCATTAAAAAAACATCCTAGTATATTGAGGATACTGGTGTTGTTACAAAATAAATGAACAAAAAGAGTATAAGGGGTTGGAGAAGCAAAATCAAACAAAATAACACAAGAGAAAACACTACCTTTAAAACGGGTAACTCTTTTTGATTTGAGCCAAAGGCTTACTTGGGAAGAATTCTGCCCAAAGTGATGATTCTAGGAGTAAGATAGGGAATTTGGGAGAGTATTTTGGTAGTGTTTGGCCGTTCCAAATGGATTGAAAGTGTGAATAAGGTGGTAGTGGTGGGGGCCTTTTATAAGAGAAGAGAAGGGGCACTCTTGGAAAGATTGAAATGTTACTTTATAATGAAATGATTTTCGGATTATAAACGTCCCAAAATGTTATAGTTCGAGGCTAAGGTTATAATGGTTCGAAATATACTCATCCAATAGGTTTTTGATAAGTGTAAGCCTTGTATTTTAATTATCTTTTCATTTTATTTAAATCGTTAATTAATGAGGTAATCGTTGCATCATCATGGTGTCATAAATAATTTAATTTATTTAATGTATAAAAATTATAAAAAAAATATCATGATGTATGAAAGCATTTTATCTTTCTAATGAATATTTATAGTCAAAAATATGTCTTGTATAACCCCATTTAAATTTTTTTAGTAGAACAACTCATGTTTGTGACATTTTTATTTTAACATTAAATAAAAAGTTTTTTAATGTCATTTCCCTACCAATGTGGCTCAATGGGGTCCCCAATTTGACCCATGGTTTGTCTTGGTCAGCCATGACTCATCCAATAGGGGTAGGAAAAGTGTCAAGGTCATTTCTTATTATTATAACATTACATTTAACTTAAATTTCACTAATTACATTTAATCACGATTAATTAAACATAAAAGTTACTATTCACCAAAAAAATTATTTTAATCCCATTGAACCACATTTTACTTCCTAATGACAACCATGTATGTCTGATTTTTTAAAATCAAATCACAGAAGTGGTAATGTTTGATTTAAATTAAAATTCAGTTTTTTAACTACCACTTAGTGGTTTCACTATTCATCAAAAATTGAAGTTTTTCAGAACAATGCCAAAATTTCACCCTAATCTATAATTGATATTCCGAATCCAAAAATGATGTCTATTTTAAAAAATTACAAACATATAAGTTGCATTAATTAATTTTATAATTAATTCCCGCGGTCACAACAATTAGCGTGTTTTTAAGAAACAATATATATCAAAAGATTGACAATTGTTTATGTCCGATTTCAAAGTGAAATTAATTCTAATGACCACCAATCGATAAAATAGTAAAAATATATTATAATTATATCTTAAAACCACTCAATAGTATATTTTATCACTATAAAATATTTTTATTACAAAAGTTGTTTTTAAGTATTTGTCACTATTCATAAAAAATTGGAAGTCCTCAGAAAATTACAAAAAAATTCAAATTTGGATAATTTCGTTGTTCCGAATACAAAAATGAAGTCCATTTTGAAATATAAAGTTTATATAATTTCAAAAAGTGTGTATTACTATTCATAACTGCTACTTTGATTGGTCGTGGCGTGTTAGAATCTCGAACTTGCGTACAATGCAAGCTATTGCATTATTGAAAGATAAGTGTATCGTGAAAGCTTGGGGTGTTACAATTATTTGTAATTATTTTTAATTATTTGTAATTATTGGTAATTCTTGGTAATTATTAGTATTTATTGGTAATTATTGGTAATTATTGGTAATTATTGGTAATTATTGGTAATTATTACTAATTATTAACAATTATTACTAATTATTACTAATTATTGGTAATTATTGGTAATTATTGGTAATTATTTCTAATTATTACTATTTATTTCGAATTATTGGTAATTATTGGTAATTATTGGTAATTATTTCTAATTATTACTAATTATTGATAATTATTACTAATTATTAATAATTATTACTAATTATTAGTATTTATTGTTACTTATTACTAATTATTTTAAATTTTTTCTAATTATTACTAATTATTGTTACTTTTTTCTAGTTATTACTATTTTTTGAATTATTCCTATTTTTTGTTAATTATTGCTAATTATTTCAAATTAATACTAATTATTACCCATTATTGGAAAATTTTACAAATTATTACCAATTATTACAAATTAGATTCATTAATTACTAATTACATTCATTAATTACTAATTACATTCATTAACTACTAATTACATTCATTAATTACTAATTACTATCTTTAATTAAAATTACAGTTATTAATTACTAATTACAGTCACTTAATTATTAAATAATGTTAATTACTAATAATTAAATCTAACAAATTAAATTTAATACGACCTTAATACAATATAATTATATCTAATTAGGAATAATAAAAACTAATGTAAAAATATAAAAAAAACTTTAAATAAATATTAATTTACAATTCAGATAAAAACCTTAAACTGGCTTTCGAACTTTCGATTTGTTGTACTTGTAGGATGATCCCCCGCAACCACCTTGAAATCGGATTGCAAAACAAAATTCACTCATCTCTTATAAAATAGAAATATGTTGCTTAGAGTTCAAAAACATGTAATGGCTGACTGTATTTATAGGTTAGATTATTTGCGACGGGGTTTATTGCGACGGGATTCCCATCGCAATTGTTAATATTTGCGACGGGATCCATCGCAAATAACCCCGACCACATTTATTATGGGTGGCAAGAAAAGGGATTATTTGCGACCGGACTCGTCGCAAATAACCCCTATCGCCATGTTATTTGCGACGGGATCCTTATACCGTCGCAAATAACCTGTTACTACCGTCGGGTATTTGTGATGGGAAGCGAATCCCGTCGCACATAACATTCATGCGGTTTGGCGTGGATGTCGTGCCAAACCATTTGCGACGGGTGAGAATATGCCGTCGTAAATAACTCATTATTTGCAATGGGATTACGTCCCATCACAAATAACCCCATCACGAGGATTATTTGCGATGGGATTATTTCCTGTCGCAAATAGCCCATCGCTAAGACCACTTTTTCATGTAGTGATGGTTGAGCTGGGAGTTGGGAAGAATAGGATGGCTGCTGCTAACTAAGGTGGGATTCTAGTTGACCAATTTTCATTCAATGTTCTTGAGGTTGGAATGGGTGAAAGAGGCCAGATCTTCCACTGAACATTCCCATGGTTTCATGGAAGAAGTGTCTTTTCCCGGATTGGGATTACCTGGATTATGGTTCTTGGGAAATCGATTGTATTGGATTTGGAATTGGGAAGGCTCACTTGGATAATGGAATCCAGGAGGGGGAATGTTCATTTGAGGTTGACGAAGAAAAGGATAAGGTTGTTTAAAGTTACCAACACCTTGACCGTATTGAAACTGGTTTTGGTTTTGAGGAGGGATTTGAGGAGGATGAGATATGGTATTACCATACCTATGGCCATGGTTATAGGGAGAAGAAAAGGGCTCAGAGTAAGGTTGGTTGAAGTTTCTATCAAACTGACATGATATTTGAGGGTTTTTGTTACGCTGATTATATGTTGCCTTGAGTTCCATTTGTCCAGATGAATCAGATTGATCCTCTTGATGTTGTCGACATGTGTCAGTTGGATGAGATTGAGAGTTGCAGATTCCACAGTTTTTAACAGGTCCAGGAAACAGTGATTATGGAGAAGATGAGGTTGGGGCTTTGGATGCCACATCTACATTTACACAAGACCTGTACGTTCACTCATCCACTCGATCATCTTTTTTGGAACAATTGATTGATTATCTTTGTCTTGTTTGACATGAGCATGTGCTCGAGTATGGAATTATTGTGTGTTTGTAGCCTGGTTACTTATGAGATCTCTTGCAGCTGCAAAAGTTTTATCAACAAGTGTACCACCACTTGCGCCATCAACGGGAGTTCTCTCCATAGCCAATAACCCCTCATAGAAGTATTGGATCAAGAGTTGGTCATTGATTTGGTGGTGTGGGCAGGTTGCAACATTCTTTTTGAACCTATACTAGTATTCATGGAGTGATTCACTTGGTAAATTATGGTAACCACTTATTTCATTTCGAATAGAAGCAGTATGAGAAGCAGGAAAGAATTTCTCTCTGAAGAGTCTCTTTATGTCATTCCATGTGGTTATAGAACCAGGAGGTAGGTAGTAAAGCAATGACTTAGCAGTGTCAGCTAGGGAAAAAGGGAATTCTCGAAGTTAGATTTATTCCTCAGAAACCCCCTGAGGATTCATGGTAGAGAACACTACATGAAACTCTTTAAGTTGGAGTTGTGTATCCTCACCAGATAGCCCGTGGAAATGAGGGAGAAGATGAATCAAACCCGATTTGAGTTCAAAGTGAGCCTCTATGTTTGGATATTGAAAACAAGAGGTTTATAATTCTTATCAGGGGTAGCATCTTCTTTAAGTGTTTGTCCCATAAGATAGCCTATATCTAATTCAATTGGTTGTATGAGGACTGGTTCATGAATTATTTGATGTTCTCTTATATTCCGCCTAAGTTGGAGAAGTGTTCGCTCGATTTCAGGGTCAAACAAATAAAAGGGATTGTTTGGGAGTCTACGAGGAATTAAGAATGATTTTGATGTTCTCTTTGTATTTTTAAATTGTTTTTTTTACAATAACCAGAAACTAATGACGACATGAAGAACCATCCTCAAAAACAGTGCCATTTGAAACGCACAGACGATTGTCACCTATCGATAGTTCAAGGATCTGGTGCACTGCTAATGTGTATAGAAACACTCAGGTCGAATCCTACGCGATGATACCTTTTTTATAGTCAGTTGTTTTTAGTTAATTTTATTTTGATTGGGGGGTTTGTTTATAGAGCTTATGAAATAATTTATGGATGATTTATGATTTAAAAAAATTGATAAATATTGAGATGAGTTCATTATTGGGGATTTAATCTTATGATATCCACGAACTTTTCTTTATATTGAATTAAAGTAATACCCACTTCACAAGAAAATTTTGATCAGAATTCCCAAGTGTTAATGATTTAATCCAAGCCGTAACTTAACTTAGGTTTCTAATCATTACCATTACTTGTTTATTTTAGTGTTTTTGTGGTTCCAATAATCCATGGAATCCACATGTTCAACAAAACATGTCATTAATCCATGACATATAAATTTCAACATTCACAATATTAACTCAGAGAATACTCATCGAGAAAAGGATATCAATCACTTAATGTACCCAAATTATAACTCACCCCAATGGTAGATTTACTCATCCATTTAAATGATTAGTAATCTGTTTATAATCGTTTTAATTATAAATTAATAAGATAAGGAAAAGAAATGTATAAGAAAAGAGTGGCACGTCGAACACTCACACAAATGATAATGAGAATTAAGAACAAAATTTTGATTGAATGAGGAAGCTAAATAAGGGAAACAGATTCAACTTTATTTCAAATATTTTAATAGAATTAATATTTAAGAACATAGGGTGGATGATTAAAACATAATATGTAGAAGAAACTTTCACTAAAACAGAATTACAAAAACAACACTTAGAAGATTACAAATGAAGAAAAACACAAAAGGGAGTGAAATAAAAGAGATGAGGAAAGGTATCACAAGTGAAAACATGATTATGGAAGGTCCTCCCAAGCCTTTGGAATGTCTTTGGTCGTGTCAATTGATGCTCCTCTATTCTGAAATTCCAACCCCTTTCAAGGAGAGGAGGGGAATGTATTTATAGCCCAAGGAAGTGGATTGTTTGCATTCCCAATCTGTCCCTCCAATTGTCATGATGATTTGGACATCACTACAGCCGAATCTCGAAATATCTCCTTCTTAAATGTTAAAGATAATAATGTTGTACGAATACTCTCAAAATTTGGAGGCATTTGGACTTATGGATCTAAATTTATGGCCAGTTTATTAAATAATTTTAATCTGTCCATTTCAGTCCAGTCTTTTTGAAGTCAAAAATGTGAAAGGGATTTTAAATAGGAAGATTCCATCAAAACCGAATTATTTCTTCAACACAATAGGGAACCTATATCTCCTCCTTCACACTGCAAAATCACAGCTCAAAATGATTTTTAGCTCAGGATCCATATCATGAACACTTTACTGATTTAAATTCCTGGATAGAATGGTGGGCTGGAATTCAATGCATTAGTTGGGAACGTTGGATTTAGAGTTGGGCCTTGAAATTTTTATCCAATACTCATTTAATTATACCACATGATTTGGAGAAAAATAAAATAATTTTTACTTCCTGATTGATCCCAGAAATTAAATCTTCATGGATGGTCCAGTTTCTTCAAAGATTCTTTAGGCCTCATTATGTGGTCCATATGGGCCTTAAAATGGAAGTATTATCCCATGATCCCTTTAAATGAAATTATTTATTTTGAATTAAGAATACTAAGAAAAGAAGATCCACACAATTTGGATCAGTAGGTTGATAGTTATAAATAAAATAGTAAACTGACTCAATTGAAGTACTTCTAGAAATGATCAAAAATTATACTTAGTATTAAAATATTAATATTTCACACACATTATGCACATTTAAAATAAAATCTATAAAGGGATTATATACTATTTTATAAAAATATTAATAACATCAACTCCCCCATACATAGTTTTGTGCATGTCCACATGTGAAAAAAATATAAAAACATGAGAAAATCATTTTCACTCACCAACAAATATTAAAATTTTGTTTTTTTCCAATCTGGGGGGGGGGGGTTAGACTATTTCACTCATCCATTTTGAATTCCACTAAAAGTTGTTACAGAAGGAATGTCCAAAAACTAATTCATTTTTTAATGCTGAAATATAGTAATGGAAAATGTGGACCCTCATAAGTGACACCTCTCAAGATGATTAAATTCATTTTTGGAGGTTCACTCTTTCATCAACCAAAAGTGAAAATCATAGAGTTTGAAAGATCTCTCAGCTTCCAATACCTAAAAAATGTTCCCAAGAATCAAGAGTTCTTTTTAAGGGTTTTTTGTGGCTATGGGATGGTAGTAATATAATGTCTAAGAGAGAGAATAAGAGGGTTAAAATACCAACATAGAAAAAGAAATGCACATTTTTTTGAAATATAACATGGAAGGAAATGAAAAAACATATTTACAATGGAATGATTATGTGAAGAAATACATAATATATGATGAAAATATAAAGTTAATTAAAAGATGAAATATTTACAAAACACAAAACTTATCTTAATAAGAATATAATGCAAGTGTTCTTTTTTTCTTTTTTTTTCAAATGTTGAACTTGAAACAGTTATCACACTCATATACCAACCCATGTTTTATATCCTTATGACACTAATTGTAATAGATATAAAAAGATCAAAGGTTTAGGAAGAGTTATTTTTTACCTACCCAAGACACAACCCATTTTTTTCATTTTTTCTTATTTTTTTTATCATTTTTTATTTTTTTGAACACTTTTTAATAAAATTTACAAAATTTCATAAATGGATGTACATTACATTCCAAAAAACACACTAAATGACACCCTATCCCCCACACTAAAATGGATGATTTTCCCCAAGAAGATGATAACTTGTTGAAAATAAATAATAGGGTACCCAAACAAGGAAATCCATCCCCCCACACATAAATTTCATAAACCTATGTAAGGAAAATCCATGTTGATATTGGGTGGGAAAAGGTATTGGGCTTGTAATGTGGCTATCAAGGAAAACGTTTTCATAGGCTCGAAGGGGAATTCAAAATAAGGATTAATGTATAGTTAATGGGAGGCTAGTTGGCTATTATAATTCTCATGTGGTTCAGAAAAATTCCTCTATCATATTAATGCACACTAAAGTAGGAAATTTAGCTTGAAGGTCCACAAACTCTAGATTCAAAAATATAGGTGAAAAAATACTCATTTTGAAAAGATTTCCATAGGTATCCTTGGCATGAAAGCTAATGTTGGTTCTCACAGTTGGGGAAAATAATTTTCCAGATAAAAAATTGAGTATTAAATTTTGTTGGTTTTGGAAAAAAATTATTTATCCAATGTTATGATGATAATACAAAATTTTTGAGATGAAAACATGTCCTTTGACTCCCCAAAATGGTTAGAAAAAATTTGAAAATTTTAGGGTGAGTAAGAATTACTCTTGATTTTTCATATTGTTTCTTAAATTATTATTTTTTTGTTTTTTTTTGTTTTTTATTTTTTTAGTTTTTTAATAAAGCCACACCCACAAAAAAGAGAAAGAGTAAATAAAAAATTTTGATGAGGAAGGTGGTAAAAAATGAGAATGGGGGAGGAAGAAGAAGAAGAATAAGAGAGAGAGAGAGAGAGTTAAAGGGAAAGAGGTTCCCCCTGGTTTGGATTTGGTGGGTTTCCATCTCCATATAGTGGTGGGTCAACTGTAGAAGTTGGGGATCCGATGGAAGTTGTGGTGGTTCCTGGGATGTGTGTACGTTCATGGTGATGCTTTAACCGATGTCCATTAACCGTGAATATCCTTTTGGAAGACGGGACTTGGACTTGCACTGCAGCAAATGGGTAAACATTAGTAATAACAAAAGGACCTTCCCAATGAGAATTAAGCTTACCTGGGTGAAGCCAAAAACGAGATTTGATGAGAATTACCTTTTCATATTCATGGAATACCATTCTTAGGATGTTTTTCTCATAGAGTACCTTGTATTTTTCTTTTTATACAATAGAATTTTAATAAGAATCAATTCGAAGCTCCTCCAGTTCAGCCAATTGTAACAATATTTCTTCACCAGATTTTTCAAGATTGAAATTACATGTTTTCACTGCCCAAAATGACTTATGTTGGATTTCAACTGAAAAATGACATGATTTATCAAAAACTAGCCTAAAAGGAGACATTCCAATGGGTGTTTTATAGGTAGTTTGATAAGCCAAAAGTGCTTCACCAAGTCTTTCAATCCAGTCTTTTCTAGTGGGTTTTACAATTTTCTCAAGAACTCTTTTTTACTTCTCTATTATAAAGTTGATTCATCTCATTTGTTTGGGGGTGATATGCAGTTGATGTTTTATGTAAAACCCCATTCTTTTACATAATAGATCCAATGGTTCTATTACAGAAATGGGTTCCTAAGTCACTGATTAGGGCATGAGGAAAGCGAAATATATGGGAGATGTGTGTCTATAGAAACTCACTAGCATTATGTTAATCATCCTTTATAGTGGGATTGACCTTGAACCACCTAGAAACATAATCAATTTCAAGAAGGATGTATGAGAATCCATTGGAAATGGGACATGGTCCCATAAAATAAATGCCCCAAACATCAATGATCTTGCAAAAAATTAATGGATTTTTAGGCCATTAATTTACCTTGGAAATTGTGCCGAAATTTTGGCAAGTGGGACACAATTGACAGAACTCATGTGAGTCCTTGAAGAGTGAAGGCCAGAAGAATCTAGAGTCTTAGACCTTTTCGGAGGTCCTTTGTGGTCCAAAGTGGCCACCACCAGGCATTGAGTGACATAATTCTAAGATAGAGGAATGTTCAACTTTATCAACACATCTCCTTATTACCATGTTTTCCTCAGTTATCCAAAGTTTATTTTCTTCCCAAAAAGAGTGTTTTGAATCACTTTTCTACTTCATTTTTAGTTCTGAAAAATTTTCAGGAAAAACACCAGAAATCAAGTAATTTACAATTGGGTCATACCGTGGTAACTTTGGAGTGAGTGATGAAAGGTGCTCAGTGGGGAATTCATGATAAATTATTTTAGAGTGAGAAGAAGTAGAAATTATACTCAAGTGATCATCCATAGGGTTTTCTTTTACTGGTCTATCATTGATTTCATGGTCAGACTCTTGGATCATTAGGATCCATCTTTTTAGCCTCGGTTTGGAATAAATTTTCTTGAGTAGAAACTTTATAGTAGAATTGTCTTTGAAGATGTGGATTTTGGTACCTAAGAGATAGGGCCAGAATTTATCTAAGGAAAAAACAACTTCTAAAAGTTCTTTTTCACTGACAGTGAATTGATATTGAGTTTCATCCAATGTTTTTGAGGCATAATAGATGACATGAGGAAGTTTTTCTCTTCTATGACCAAGAACAGCCCCAATAGCTCTATCAAAATCATCACACATCAACTCAAAGGGTAAGGAACAATCTGGGGGTTGGATTATAGGGGAATATATAAGAGCAGTTTTGAGTTCAATAATGGATCTCTTTCATACCTCATATAAATGGAAAGAGATATCATTTTGGAGCAACTGATTGAGTGGGAGGAAAAATTTACTAATGTTATGAACGTATCTTTGATGGAAACTGGCACGACCGAGAAATGAACGGATGTCTTGAACATAAGTGGTTTGAGGAAGTGATTGGATAACTTCCATTTTTGGTAGGATGGAAATCAATACCTTCTTTTGAAACTATGTTCCCTAGAACAATCCTAGATTCAACCATGAAGTGGCATTTCTCAAAATTTATCATAAGGTTGCACTTGACATACTTTTGGAGGACTAGAGAGGGTGAATTAAAACATGATTCAAATGACTCACCATAAATGGTGAAGTCATCCATGAAGACTTCCATGTAGAGTTCAAATAATTCTCAAAAGATACTCATCATACACCTCTGGAATGTTGTAGGAGCATTGAAAATGCCAAAAGGCATTCTTCTATATTCATATGTTCCAAAGGGGCATGTGAAAGTAGAATTATCTTTGTCCTGAGGTGCAATTGGGATTTAGAAGTAGCCGGTGTATCCGTCAAGAAAGCAACAATGTATCTTTTGGGCTAATAGTTCCAACATTTGATCAAGGAATGAAAGAGGGTAGTGATCTTTTCTTGTTTCAAAATTTAATTTCTTATTGTCAATTCACACACACCATTTTTTCTTCACTCGAGTTGTGACTGTCTCTCCATGTTCAATTGGGACAATATTTATCCCACCCTTCTTAGGTACAACTTGAATTGGAATAACCCATTCACTATCATAAATTGGGTATATAATACCAGCTTGAATATTATTGGTGATATCTTCCCTAACTACCTCAAGGATTAGTGGAATGTGTCTTCTATGTGGTTGTCTAATTCATTTGGATGATTCCTCAAGATGGATGTGATGCATGCAAAGAGCATGGTTGATTCTTGGTATGTTATCTAGGGTCCATCCTAAAACCTTTATTTTCCTCTAACACTTGAACACGTTTGGACTCCTATATTTCTGTAAGTGAAGAAGATATAATGACATGATAAGAGTGATCGTGGAAAAGGAATACATATTTCAGTTGTTTAGGAAGAGGTTTCAGATCAATCTCATCTTTTATTTGTGGGTTAGAAAACTCAGGAATGGAGGAAGGGAACTCAGTTTCTTTAAATTTATTCTCCTTAATACTTTCCAAGGTGATGTAGTAGAGATTGGAGTTGATTTGGGATTCAAGAGAGTTTTCAAGATCCTCTAGATTGAAGGAGTCTATGAATGAGAGGTCCATATCAACTTCACCATTTATGACTTGGTTAATCATGGTGAAAATTTCACAAGATACTTTTTCATTAGAACATGAAGAACATGGTGTATTGGGGTTTTATTGACTCTTAGAAGTGTCCTCAGAAGAATGGATTGAGAATGTAGAGTGATCCTCATATGGGTATCGCATGGCTTGGAAAATGTTGAACATGACCAGTTTGTCACCAAATTCCATGGATAAGATGCTGGAATGGACATCAATCATGGTTCTCATAGTTATGAGGAATGATCTTCCACGATTTTGGGGAGATCAAGAAGAGTTAGTCTCACCTTTCATGTCAAGGACATAGAAATCTGCAGGGAAGATAAGATCAATGACACGAATAAAAACATCATCAATTATACCCTCATGACTGGCTATGATTTGATTGGCTAATTGAATGAGAACACACATTGGATATAAGGGACCTAGACCAAGGATGGGGAATATGTATTTGGGCATGAAATTAATTGAGGCTCCAAGGTCTATGAGTGCATCATCAAATTTGGAACGTCCAATTTTGACATGTAATCGTAATGGTCAATGGATCCTTGCACTTTATGGGAATAGATTATTGGGTGGAAACATTTTCGAAGGTCCTAAGTTGCCTTTTGTGGGTACACAACTCCTTGAGAAACATGGCATACATAGGAATTTGTTTTATGGCATCTAAGAGGGGAACATGGACTTCAACACATCTAAAATTTTTGAGCATTTTAGGATTGGGTTCAAAGGAATTCATTGGATTAGAAATGACTTGAGGAAAAGGAATTGGGTTCCTAAGTGGAATTAAAGGTGGTGAGGAAATGGTTTCAAGTTCCATTTAAGGTTTCTTTTTCTTTTCATTTTCTAGGTCAACATTCAAAGGAGGATGAAGGACTTATCTTGAGGCATAGAAATTTTCTTTCATGTTCTACGTGCAATTGCACTTACATTACACTTCAGGTTGGCTAAGGGTTGAGCTGGGAGTTGGGAAGAATTGGATGGCTGCTGATGACTAAGGTGGGATATAGGTTGACCAATTTGGGTTTCAATGTTCTTGATGCTGGAATGGGCGAACGAGGCAAGATCTTCTACTACAATTTCCCATGGTTTCTTGGAAGAACATGCTTGTCCCGGATTGGGATTACCTGGATTTTGGTTCTTGGGAAATCGATTGTATTGGATTTGGAATTGGGAAGGCTCACTAGGATAATAGAATCCAAGAGGAGGATTGTTCCTTTGAGGTTGAGGATGAAAAGGATAATTTTGTTGGAAGTTACTAACACCTTATCCATATTGAAACTGGTTTGGGTTTTTAGGAGGGAATTGAGGAGGATGAGATATGGGATTACCATACCTATGGCCTTGGTTATAGGAAGAAGAAAAGTGTTTAGATTGAGGTTGGATGACGTTTCTAACAAACTGAACAGATAGTTGAGGGTTGTTGTTAAACTGAGCATATGCTGCATTGAGCTCCGTTGGTATAGATGAATCATATTTACCCTCTTGAAGTTGTGTACATTTTTCAGTTGGATGAGATGAAGAGTTGCAGATTCCACAATTTTTGACACGTCCAAGAAACAGTGATTGTGGTGAAGATGAGGTTGGAGATTTGGATGCCATAACTAGTTTTCGCATAAGACATGTAAGTTCACTCATCCACTTGGTCATCTTGTTTGGCATAATTGATTGATTATCTTGGTCTTGTTTTACTTGATCATGTGCTCAAGTATTGAATTGTTTTGTGTTTGCAGCCATGTTAATTATGAGATCTCTTGCAGTGGCAAGAGTATTATCAATAAGAGAACCATCACTTGCGGCATCAATGAGAGTTATCTCCATAGCCAATAACCCCTCATAGAAGTATTGGATCAAGAGTTGGTCAGGGATTTGGTTGTGTGGGTAGGTTGCAACAAGCTTTTTGAACCTCTCCCTGCATTCATGGAGTGATTTACTTGGGAACTGATGGATACCAAATATTTCCATTCGGATAGAAGCAGTATAAGAAGCAGGAAAGAATTTAACTAAGAAGAGTCACAACATGTCATTCCTTGTCGTTATAGAACCAGGAGGTAGGTAGTAAAGCCAGTACATAGCTGTGTCATCTAAGGAAAAAGGGAATGCTCAGAGTCTGATTTGTTCCTCAGAAACCCCTTGAGGCTTCATTATATAGCACACTACTTGAAACTCTTTAAGGATGAGATGTGGATCCTCACTGGCTAACCCGTGGAAATGAGGGAGAAGATGAATCAAAACCGATTTGAGTTTAATGTGATCCTCTATGTTTGGATATTGAATACCAAGAGGTTGGTAATTAATATCAGGGGTAAGAAGTTATTTAAGTGTTTGTTCCCTAGGATTGCCCATATTTGATTTAATTGGTTGGATGGGGACTGGTTCTTGAATTATTTGATATTCTATTATGTTCCTACTAAGTTGGTGAAGTGTTAGATCAATTTCAGGGTCAAAAAAAATTTAGGGATTGTTTGGGAGGCTACGGGGCATTTAGAAAAATTTTAATGTTCACTTGGTATTTTTTAAATTTCTTTTTTTATTTTTTTACAATAACTAGAAACTATTGACTACATAAAGAACCATCCCCAGCAAAGACGCCATATAAAATGAACGGCCGATTTTTGTCTATAGATAGGTCAATGATCCGATGGTCTGCTAATGTGTATAGTAACACTCGGGTCGAATCCTCGGCGATGATACTTATTTTATAGTCAGTTTTTTTATTAATTGTATTTTGATTGGGGGGTTTGTTTGCAGAGCTTATGAAATAATTTATGGATGATGTTTGATTTAAAAAACTGATAAATATTGAGATGATTTCATTACTGTGGAATTATTCTTATGATATCCTTGATCTTTGATTTATATTGTATTAAATTAATACCCACTTCACAAGATGATTTTGATAAGAATTACCATGTATTAAAGCTTTAATCTAAGCCATAACTTATCTTAGGCTTATAATCATTACAATTACATGTTTATGGTAGTGTATTTTTGGTTCCAATAATCCATTGAATCCATATGTTGAATAAAACATGTCATTAATTTATGACATATAAAGGTCAACATACACAATATTAACTCAAATAATACTCATCGAGAAAAGGCTATCAATCACTTAATATCCACAAATTATAACTCACCCCAATGGTAGATTTACTCAGACATTTAAATTATTATTAATCTGGTTATAATTATTATGATGATAAATTAAGAAGAGAATGAAAATTAAGGGATAAGAAAAGAGTGGTGCGTCGAACACTCACACAAACGATAATGAGAATTAAGAACAAAATTTAGATTGAATGAGGAAGAAAAATAAAGGAAGGGGATTCAAATTTATTTCAAATATTCTAAGAGTATTAATATTTAATAATAGATTTTGAATGATTAAAAATTAATATGAATAAGAAACTTGCCCTAAAACAGAATTACAAAAACATCACTTATGAGATTAAAAATGAAGAAAAACACAAAAGCGAGGGAAATAAAAGAGAGGTGGAAAGGTATATCAAGTGAAAACATGATTATGGGAGGTCCTCCCAAGCCCTTGGAAATTCTTTGGTCGTGCCAATTTATGCTACTCTATTCTGAAATTCCAACCACTTGCAAGGAGAGGAGGGAGATGTATTTATAGCCCAAGGAAGTAGACTGTTTGCATTCCCAATCTGTCCCTCCACTTGTCCCAACGATGTGGACATCACAACAGAAAAATATCGATATACCTCCTTCTTAAATGTTTTATATAATAATTTGTTACAACTACTCTCAAAATTTGGAGGCATTTGGACCTATGGACAAAAATTTATGTCCGGTTGATTAAACAATATTAATCTGTCAATTTCAATCCAGTCTTTTTGAAGTCTAAAATGTGAAAGGGAATTTGAATAGAAATATGCCCTCAAAACCGAATCAGGTCTTCAACATAGTTGGCCAGATATATCTCCTGTTTCACAATGCAAAATCTTAGCTCAAAATTATTTCTATATCAGGAGCCATATCATAAACACTGTACTGATTTTAATTCCCGTCCAGAATGGTGGGCTAGTCTTCAAAGCATTAGTTGGGCTTGATTGATTTATAGTTGGGCCTTGAAATTTTATATCCAATACTCCTCTAATTATCCCACGAACTTTGGAGGAGAATAAAATAATTTGTACTTCCTGATTGAGCCCAGAAATTATATCTTCATGGATGGTCCAGTTTTCTTCATAGATTCTATAGGCCTCCTTTTATGGTCCATATGGGCATTAAAATGGAAGAATTAGCCCATGATCCCTTATAATGAAATATTTTATATTGAATTAGGAATCCTAAAAAACAAGAACCACAAAATATGGATCAATATGGAGATAGTTATAAGTAAAATAGTAAACTAACTCAATTGGACTACTTCTAAAAATGCTCAAATATTATACTTAGTATTAAAATATTAATATTTCACACACATTATGAATATTTAATATGAAATAAGTAAAGGGAGTATATAATAAGTCATGAAAATATTATTAACATCAACCCCCCAAACTTATTTTTGTGCATGTTCTCATGTGAAACAAATATAAAAACGTGACAAAATCATTTTCACTCACCAACAAATATTAAAATTTTGTTTTTTTTCTAATCAGGGGTGGTTTAGACTATTTCACTCTTCCATTTTGAATTCCCCTACAAGTTGTTATAGAAAAAATTTTCGAAAACAAATTCATTTTTTCATACTCAAATTTAGAAATGGGAAATGCGAACACTCAAAACTCACACCTATCAAGATGATAAAATTCATTTGTGGAGTTTCACTTGTTCACCAACCAAAAGTGAAAATCTTAGAGTTTGAAAGAGATTTTAACCTCTGAAACCTATCCAATGTTCACAAGAATCGAGATTTATTTTTAAGGGGTTTTTTGAGGCTATGGGATGGTTGGAATATAATGTCTAATAGAAAGAATAAGAGGGTTAAAACACCAACATAGAAAAAGAAATGCACATTTTTTCTGAAATATAACATGGAACGAAATGAAAACACGTATTTAAAAGGGAATGATTGTGTGAATAAAGACACAATAGAGAAAATAAATATGAAGGTAACGAGAAGATGGAATATTTACTAAACACAAAACTTCTCCCAATAATATTATAATCCAGGTGTTCCTATTTTTTACTTTTTTCTATTTTTTTTAAAATTTGACCTTGAAACAGATCTCACACTCATATCCCAACCCATGTTTGTTCTCCTCATGACACTAATTGTAATTTTTATAACAAGATCAATGGATAAAGAAAATTCATTTTTGACCTACCCAAGACACAACCCATTTTTTCAATTTTTTTTGATTTTTTTCATCATTTTTTATTTTTTTGGACACTTGTCAATAACATTTACAAATTTACATAAATATAAGTGCATTAAATTCACCAAATAACATTGAATGAAAAACTCTCCCCCACAGTGAAAAGGATTCTTTCCATTAAGCAGATGATAACTCGTTGAAAATCAATAATAGGGTACCCAAACAATGAAATCCATTCCCCCAACTCTTAAATTTCAAAAAATTTTGCAATGAAAATCCATATTGATATTGGGTGGGAAAAGTTATTGGGCTTGTAATGTCACTATCAAGGAAAAGGTTTTCATAGGCTTGAAGGGGATTTTAAAAGGGGGATTAATGTATAGTTAATGGGAGGCTATTTGGCTATTCTAATTCTCATGTGGTTCAGAGAAATTCCTCTATCATATTAATGCACACTAAAGTAGTAAATTCAGCTCGAAGGTCCATAAAATCAAGATTCACAAATAGAGGTGAAAACTCTCATTTTGAAAAGATTGCCATATGTATCCTTGGCATGAATGCTAATGTTGGTTCTCATGGTAGGGGATAATAATTTTACAAATCAAAAATTGATCATTAAATTTTTTTTGGTTTTGACACAATTTTTTTTATCCAAATTCATGATGAAAATAAAAAAAATTAGATGAATACATGTCTTTTGACTCCCCAAAATGATCAGACAAAATTTGAATATTGGACGGTGAGTAAAAATTACTCTTGATTTTTCATATTTTTTCTTAAATTATTATTTTATATTTTTTTAGTTCTTTTTTTTAGTTTTTTATAAAGACATAGCCACACAAAAGAGAAAGAGTAACTAAAAAAATGTATGATGATGAAGGTGGTAAAAAAATGAGAATGAGGGAGGAAGAAGTAGAGAGATAGAGAGAGTTAAAGGGAATGAGCTGCCCCTGGTTTGGATTTGGTGGGTCTCCATCTCCATCTAGTGGTGGGTCAACTACAGATGTTGGGGATCTGATGGAAGTTTTGGTGGTTCCTAGGATGTGTGTACTTTCATGGTGATGCATTAACCGATGTACAATAACCGTGACTGTCCTTTTGGAAGAGTGGCCCTGGACTTGCACTGCACCAAATGGGTAAACATTAGTAATAACCAACATACTTTCCCAATGAGAATTAATCATACCTAGGTGAAGTCAAAATCAAGAATTAAAGAGGATTACCTTTTCACCTTCATGGAATACCTTTCTTTGGATGTGTTTGTCATGGAGTACCTTGGATTTTTCTTCTTGGAGAATATAATTCCAAAAATAATCAAGTCGAAGCTCCTCCAGTTCAGCCAATTGCAATAATATTTCTTCACCGAATGTTTCAAGATCAAAATTACATGTTTTTGCTTCCCAAAATGACTTATGTTGGATTTCAACTGGAAAATGACATGATTTACCAAAAACAAGCCAAGAATGAGATATCCCAATGGGTATTTTATAGGCAGTTAGATAAGCCCAAAGTGCTTCACTAAGTCTTTCAGTCCAGTCTTTTCTGGTGGGTTTTACAATTCTCTCAAGAACTGTTTTCACTTCTATATTAGAATGTTCTTCCATGCCATTTGTTTGGGGGTGATATTCAGTTGATGTTTTATGTACAACCCCATTCTTTTTCAAAAGAGATTCCATGGTTTTATTACAGAAATTGGTTCCTAAGCCAATGATCAAGGCACGAGGCGTGCCAAATCTATGGAAGATGTGTGTCTTTAGGAACTCACTAAGAGTATGTGAATCATCCTTTCTAGTGGGTTTGTCCTCGACCCTCTTAGAAATATAATCAACTGCAAAAAGGATTTATGAGAATCCATTGGAAAGGGGAAATGGACCCATGAAATCAATGCCCCAAACATCAAATATCTCGCACAAAATTAAAGGCTTTGGGGCATTTCACTTCTATTGGAAATTGTGCCAAAATTTTGGAAAGTGGGGCATGATTGACAGAACTCATGTGAGTACTTGAAGAGTGAATTCCAGAGAATCTAGAGTCTAGGACCTTTGGGGAGGTACTTTGTGGTCCAATGTGGCCACCACCAGGTATTGAGTGATAGAATTCTAAGATAGAGGAATGTTCATCTTTATCAAGACATCTCTTAATTACCATGTCTATCCCAGTTTTCCAAAGTTTATTTTCATCCCAATAATAGTGTTTTGAATCACTTTTCAACTTCATTTTCTGTTCTTTTGAAAACATTTCAGGGAAAACACCAGAAACCAAGTAATTTAAAATTGGGGCATACTATGGTAAATTTGGAGTGTGAGATGAAATGTGCTCAGTGGGGAATTATGTATCAATGATTTCAGAATGAGAAGAAGAAGAAATTATACACAAGTGACCAGCCACAAGGTTGTCTATTCCTCATCTATCTTTGATTTCAAGGTCAAACTCTTGGAGCATTAGGATCCATCGTATTTTCCTAGGTTTGGAATCACTTTTCTCAAGTAGGAACTTTATAGCAGAATGGTCTGTGAATATAATGATTTTGGAAAAAAAGTGATAGGGCTAGAATTTATCTAAGGAAAAAACAACTGCTAATATTTCTTTTTCAGTGACAGTGTAGTGAGATTTAGAGCCATCCAATGTTTTTGAGGAATAATAGATGACATGAGGATGTTTTTCTCTACTTTGACCAAGAACAGCCCCAATAGCTCAATCAGAAGCATCACAGATCAACTCAAAGGGTAAGGACCCATCTACGGGTCAGATTATCGAGGAAAATGTAAGAGTATTTTTGAATTCAATGAAGGATCTCTTTCAAACCTCGTCAAAATGGAAAGTGACATCATTTTGGAGCAACAGAGTGAGTGGGAGGTAAATTTTACTAAAGCTATGTATGAATCTTTTATAGAAACTGTCATGACCGATAAATGAATGGATGTCTCGAAAAAATGTTGGTTGAGGAAGATATTGGATCACATCAATTTTGGTAGGATCAACTTCAATACCATCTGTTGAGACTATGTGCCCTAGAACAATCCCATTTTTAACCATGAAGTGACATTTTTAAAAAATTTAACACAAGGTTGCACTTGACACAGTTTTGGAGGACTAGAGAGAGTGAATTCAAACACGGTTCAAATGACTCACCATAAATTCTGAATTCTTCCATGAAGACTTCCATGTAGTGTTCAATGAATTTGGAAAAGATACTCATCATACACCTCTACAATGTTGCAGGAGAATTGAAAAGGCCAAAAGGCATTCTTCTATATGCATATGTTCCAAAGGGGCATGTAAAAGTAGTATTTTATTGGTCCTGAGGTGCGATTGGGATTTGGAAGTAGGTGGTGTATCCATCAAGAAAGCAATAGTGTGACTTTACAGCTAATCGTTCCAACATTTGATAAAGGAATGTAAGAGGGTAGTTATCTTTTCTTGTTTCAGCATTCATATTCCCATAGTCGATGTAGACACATCATTTGTTCTTCACTCGAGTTGTGTCTACCTATCCTTGTTCATTTGTGACAGTAGTTATCCCACCATTCATAGGTATAACTTGAATTGGACTAACCCATTCACTATTAGAAATTGGGTAGATAATACCAGTTTGAAGAATCTTGGTGATCTATTCCCTAACTACGTCAAGGATGATTGGATTGAGTCTTCTTTGTGGTTATCTAATTGGTTTGAATTATTCCTCAAGATGGATGTGATGCATGAAAAGGGCAGGGTTGATTCATGGTATGTCATATAGGGTCCACCCTAAGTCCTTTTTGTTTTCCTCTAACACATGAACAAGTTTGGACTCCTCAGTTTTGGTATGTGAAGAAGAGATAATGACATGATAAGAGTGATCATGGAAAATGAATGCATATTTCAGGTGTTTAGGAAGAGGTTTCAGATCAGTCTCATCTTTTATTTGTGGGATAGAAAACTCTGGAATGGAGGAAAGTACTTCAGTTGATTCAAATTCATTCTCCTTAATAATTTCCAAGGTGGAGCGGTAAAGATCAAAGTTGATGTGGTATTCAAGAGAGTTTTCAGGTTCCTCTAGATTGATTGATTCTATGAATAAGAGGTCCAAATCAACTGCACCATTTATGACTTGGTTAATCATGGTGTAGATTTCACAAGATCCTTTGTTATTAGAACATGAAGAACATGATTGGTTAGGTTTTGATTGACTCTTAGAAGTGTCCTCCAAAGTATGGATTGAGAATGCGGAGTGATCCTCATATGGGTATCACATGGCATGGAAAACGTTTCACTTGACTAGTTGGTCACCGAATTCCATGTATAAGATGCGGGAATGGACATCAATCTTGGTTCTCGCAGTCATGATGAATGGTCTTCCTATAATTAGGAGAGATTGAGAAAACATCGGCTGACCTTCCATGTCAAGGACATAGAAATCAACAGGGAAGTTAAGATCGTTGACACGAACAAGGACATCCTGAATTATACCCGTAGGACTGACTATTATTCGATTGGATAATTGAATAACCACACCCATTGGATGTATGGGACCTAGACCATGGTTGGAGAATATGGATTTTTTTCATGACATTAATTGAGGCTCCTAGGTCTTTGAGTGCATCATCAAATTTGGAACTTCCAATTTGGGATGGAACGGTAAAGGTCCCTGGATACATGCACATTATGGGAATAAACTGATGGGTGGAAACATTTTCGAAGGTCCTAAGTTGCCTCCTGTGGGTACACAACTCCTTGAGAAACTTGGAAGACATAGGAATTTGTTTTATGTCATCTAAGAGGGTAATGTTTACATAAAAACATCTAAACATGTCAAGCATTTCAGGATTGGGTTCAAAGGACTTCTTTGGCTTAGAAACAACTTGATGAAAAAGATTTGGATTCTTAAGTGCAATTGAAGGAGGTGAGGGAATGGTTTCTTGTTCCTTTCCAAGTTTCTTTTTCTTTTCATTTTCTAGGTCACCATTCAAAGGAGGCTTAGAGGAATTATCTGGAGGCATAGATATTTGCTTTCCCAATCTAAGTGAAATTGCACTTACATTACCCTTGGGGTTGGGTAATGGTTGATTTGAGAGTTGGGAAGAATTGGATGACAGCTATTGACTAAGGTGGGATGAAAGTTGACCAATTTAGGTTTCAATTTTATTGAGGATGAAACTGGTGAAGGGGGAAAGATCTTCCACTACACTTTCCCATGGTTTCTTGGATGAAGAGGCTTGTCTCGGATTAGGATTACCTGGATTTTGGTTCTTGGGAAAGCGATTGTCTTAGATTTTGAATTGGGAAGGATCATAAGGATAATGGAATCTAGGAGGAGGATTGTTTCTTTGATTTGAGGAAGAAATTGATAAGGTTGTTAGAAGTTACTAACACCTTGACCATATTGAAACTGTTTTGGGTTTGGAGGAGGGAATTGAGGAGGATGAGATATGGGATTACGATACCTATGGCCTTGTTTATAGGAATAAGAGAAGGGATCAGAGTGAGGTTGGTTGAAGTTTCTGAAAAAACAACCTTATAGCTAAGGGTTGTTGTTACACTGAGCATATGCTGCATTGAGCTCTATTGGTCCATATTATTTAGATTGATTCTCTTGATGTTCTGGACATGTGTTAGTTGGATGAGATGGAGAGTTGTAGATTCCACAGTTTTTGATAGGTCCAGGAAACAATGATTTTGGAGAATATGAGGTTGGGTCTTTGGATGCCACATCTAGTAGTCGAACAAGACCTGTAAGTTCAATCATCCAATCGGTCATTTTGTTTGGCTCAACTGATTGATACTCTTGGGATTTTTTGACTTGAGCATGTGCTCATGTATGGACTTGTTGTGTGTTTGCAGACATGTTACTTATAAGATCTCTTACAGTTGTATGAGTTTTATCAACAAGAGGAACACCACTTGAGGCATCAATGATAGTTATACCCATAGCCAATAACCCCTCATAAAATTATTGGATCAAGAGTTGGTCAGGTATTTGGTGGTGTGGGAAAGTTGCAAAAAGCTTTTTGAACCTCTCCCAGTATTCATGGAGTGATTCACTTGGGAAATGACAGATACCACTAATTTCCTTTCGGATAGAAGCAGTACGAGAAGCAGGAAATAATTTCTCTAAGAAGAGTCACTTAATATCATTCCATGTGGTTATAGAACCAGGATGTAGGTAGTAAATCCAATACATATCAATGTCAGCTAGGGAAAAAGGGAATGCTCGATGTTTGATTTGTTCCTCAGAAACCCCTTGAGGCTTCATGGTAGAGCACAATACTTGAAACTATTTAAGGTGGAGATGTGGATTCTCACCGGCTAGCCTATGGAAATGAGGGAGAAGATGAATCAAACCCGATTTGAGTTCAAGTTCATCCTCTATGTTTGTATATTGAATACCAAGATGTTGGTAAATCATATCAGGGGTAGCAAGTTCTTTATGTGTTTGTTCCGTAGGATTGGGCATATCTAATTAAATTTGCTGGATAATGATTGTTCTTTGAATTATTTGATGTTCCATTATATTCGTCTTAATTTGGCGAAGTGTTCGCTCAATTTCAAGGTCAAACAAATTCGAGGTATTTTTTGGGAGGCTACGGGCATTCAGAAAGATTTTGATGTTCTCTTTGTATTTTTTTAAATTTTGTTTTTTTGTTTTTTTACAATAAGCAGAAACTAATGAATACTTAAAGCACCATACCTAGAAATAGAGCCATTTGAAACTCATGGCTGATTGTCGCATATCGACCAGTCAAGGTTTCAGTGCTCTGCTAATGTTTATAGCAACACTTAGGTCGAATCCTCGGTGATGATACTTTTTTATAGTCAGTTGTTTTTAGTTAATTGTATTTTGATTGGGGGGTTTGTTTGTAGAGATTATTAAATAATTTATGGATTATTTTTAATTAAAAAAGTTGATATATATTTAGGTGAGTTCATTATTGGGTATTTAAGCTTATGATATCATTTATCTTTGTTTTATATTTCATTAAATTAATACCCACTTCACAAGATGATGTTGATCGGAATCTTAAAGTGTTAAAGCTTTATTCCAAGCTGTAACGTAACATAGGTTTCTAATCATTACCATTACTTGTTTATGGTAATGTATTTTTGGTTCCAATAATCCATGGAATCCACATGTTAAACAAAACATGTCATTAATCCTTGACATATAAAGTTCAACATACACAATAATAACCCAAATAATACTAAACGAGCAAAGGCTATCAATCACTTAATATCCTCAAATTATAACTCACCCCAATGATAGATTTAATCACCCATTTAAATGATTAGTAATATGGTTATAATGATTATGATGATAAATTAAGAAGATAAGGAAAATAAATGGATATGAAAAGAGTGGTGTGTAGAATACTCACACAAAAGATAATGAGAATTAAGAACATAATTTTGATTGAATGTGAAAGAAAAATAAGAAAAGGGGTTTAAAAATTATTTCAAATATTTTAATAGAATTAATATTTAAGAACATATGGTGGATGATTAAAACAGAATATGAAGAATAAAATTTCGTTAAAACAGAATTACAAAAACAACACTTACGAGATTAGAAATGAAGAAAAACACAAATGCAAGTGAAATCAAAAAGATAAGGAAAGGTATCTCAAGTAAAAACATGTTTATGGAAGGTCCTCCCAAGACTTTGGAAAGGATTTTTTGTGTGTCAATTCATGATCCTATCTTATGAAATTCCAACCCCTTGCAAGGAGAGGTGGGGGATGTATTTATATCCCAAGGAAGTGGACTGTTTGCATTCTCAAACAGTCCCTCCAATTGGCTCTACAATTTGGACATCAAGACAGACTAATATTGAGATAAATCTTTCTTAAAAGATTAATATAATAATTTTGGCTGACTATGCTCAAATTTTGTAGGCATTGGGACCTATGGAGCCAATGTTATGGCTGGTTTATTAAACAATTTTAATCTGTCCATTTCAATCCAGTCTTTTTGAATTCCAAATTGTGAAAGGGTTTGGGGATAAGAAGATTCCCTAAAACCCAAATTATGTCTTTGAAAAAATCATCAACCTATATCCCCTCTTCCACAATGAAACAACTCAGCTCAAAATAATTTCTAGATCAGTTTACAATTCATCAACACTGTGCTGATTTTAATTCCCATCCAGAATGGTGGGCTAGAATTCAAAGCACTAGTTGGCCCCATTGGCTTTAGAGTGGGTCCTTGAAATTTTTATCAATTACTCCTTTATTTATCCCCATAAAAATGGAGGAGAATAAATTAATTTGGACTTCCTTATTGAGCCCAGAAATTAAATCTTCATGGATGTACCAATTTCTTCACGGATTATGTAGGCCTCATTGTGTGGTCCATATGTGCTTCAAAATGGAACAATTAGCCCATGATCTGTTCTAATGAAATGTTGTCTACTGAATTAGGAATCATAAAAAATAAGAAATACACAATATTGATTAGTAGGGAGATATTTATAAATAAAATAGTAAACTGACTCAATTGGACGACTTCTAAAAATGCTAAAATATTATACTTAGTATTAAAATATTAATATTTCACACACATTATGCACATTTCATATAAAATCAGTAAATGGAGTATATAATAAGTCATTAAAATATTAATAACATCAATATACATGTAATATATTCAATATCAAATAATGTGGAACCTATTAACATAGTCGAAGCACATATCCATTGTATCTATAACAATATTATTATCTTTCATATTAGTTACACATTTTTAAATGGTCTTATTTTTTTGTACCCAAAAAAGACATGATATAATTTAATACCTATTTTATTTTATAGTGTGTTATTATCTTATATTAAATATAAATTTTTTTTTGACATTTTAATACTAATAATTGAAATGACCACCTTATTTGAAATATTCATAGAAGTTATCAAAGTAGAAAATATATTGTCTATAGATATGTTTTTTTTGAGTATGTTTTAGATTAGTAGGTTTTTTAATCTTCAGTTATGCTCCCCCTTACATTAGGAATTCTATAATATTCATATATTAATTGGTTATGGAAATACTCTATGGAATTTTTTCCACAAATCTAAAAAAATAAATAGATTACTAAAAATATTATTCTTTTACATGTGGATATATTCTAACTATATTTTTGGGATTTATATATTTTTATATAAATAATATTTTTTCATGACATATTTGGAGTGATTATTTTCTGGGACTTGTTTGCATCCATCATGAATGATTTTATCGTCATTAATTAAATTGTTTACCCAATTTTTTCCATATTTTTATTTAGAACGTATACTATAGAAAATGCATTCTTATCACATTATTAAATACACAATGGTTTACCTTATACAGTGAGATTTAATTATATAGATCAAGAGATGATATAATGTTCTTATTCCCCATGTTATGTGTATTTTTAGATCAAATATGTTATTAGATATTTGTGTATATGATCATTATTTATTAGTTTTTTACAAAGAATCTGTCAAGGATGATTCTAGATTTTTCAAATTTACTTCATTTTTAAAAAACTTTAACAATAGGAAGTTCTTCTCAATCAAAATTAAGTTCAATATATCTTTTCATACAATCTTTACCTTCTAAATATGACCCTCTTAATCATGGATTTATTTAAATGAAATTTTTATAAATCTTAAATTCACTTCTCTTTTACCTCATATTGGGCCTCTTTAACATTATAAGAGGTTATATATATCTTATATAATGTATGGATAACTTATATAGTTATATATTAACTGAAAAACGAATTTAGAATCTTATTTAACCAATAAAATTATTTTATTGAAAGGAGATAGCTTTATACATAGAATTCACATTGTTTATTATATTGATATAGTTTCATACATTTTTAACTAACACATCCTAATTTACATCAACTTCTATCCTCAGATTTTTCATTTAGTTATCAATTAACCTGTTATATGTTAATATTTGACTCAAAAAATCATGTAAATATTTTTCAAAAAGACCTTCATTTTAGAATAGAAGTCAACAAATGATTTAGTAAATAAACAATTATCATATTTTGAACATGGTTTATCAAAGGATTGATTTTAAAATATTTTAAAAAAATTTAATCAAAACATTCACCATTATAATCAACTTCATATAGTGGTGATTATTATTTCACTTTTGAATTCAACTTTATCTTATTTTAATATATTTTCTTCTTATTTCCAAATGTTTTTACCAAAACTCTTATTTCATCATTAACAAGGATAAGATTTAAAAATTCTAAGATGAGGGTCTACTAAAAACTCTATAAAATTTAACATCATATATTTTAAAAAGACACATGTTTCTAAAAATAGATCAACCTATAGGGAAACCTTTACATTGATACCAATTATATTTCCCTATATTATGTTTCATCTCCTGATAGGGGGTGGGTGGGTAAAGCGTTTATGTATAATCTTTTATTACATTATAAATATGTTTTATCTTTTTAACCATTTTTTTGAACTTATATTCTAATTTAGTTCATATTTGGATTTTTTTATTAACACACATTAAACATTAAATAAAGAAAAGTTAAAAATTAAAAACACTGAATTTTACAATATCTTTACACAATAAAGGTCACTACAACCTTGTCATGTTAAATAACATATGATATTAAAATTTTCAACTATTAATCATATCATCAAATATACTACGTCTTCCATGTAACAAAATTAAATTATTTATGCTGGGATTATTCTATGCTCAAGTTCATCCCATATTATGCAACATCATTATCGATTAGAATATATCTTGAAGTGTTGAAATTTCCATCCAAACTCTTGAGGTACATTTTCTATATTCTTGAAATTTCAAAACATCTAGTAATCTTATTCAATACTTAGCAAAGAGCCTTTAACATACCTTTTTTATAAAATAATGAAAACATAAAACTTCATATCAGTAATACAAATATCCTCCTAGATCTCATTTAGAATATTTTTGATATACTCTACCAAAGTCAAATTCATTGGTATTTGACTAAATAAAATGATTATTATGTTATATATGTACTTCTCTCTCTTTTTAAATCGTCCCCATTCATAAAATTTAAGTCTTATGATATAAAAAGGGTCACGAGACATTTTCTTCTCCCCTTTTTTCTTAACTAAAGGGATCTAATCAACAAATTCATGTCATATTACTTTTCTTCGTCAATTCCAAGAAGGTTTTTACTCTTAAAAATATTCATTAAAACAATGTATCATAGAAAATATCCCCAATTCCATTGTATTCACTTTATTCATTTACATTATATGATAAAATAAATATGATCAAAAGTTCTCATCATCTTCTTCTTCATCATTGATACACAATTTTCTTTCATATATGACATAGTGTTATCTTATCCTTTCTTCTCTTTGTTTTTAGCAAAAATATATTTATTATTATCATGTTTTTTTTATATTATGGGTTATTTGAATATAAATCCAAATTTGTGTATTTAGAAAATATTCCAAAAAATTATTATGTAATTTATCCTCTCTCTTTCAATAAAAATAATATTGTTATACTATCAAAATATCCATTCATTTCCAAAAATTTTCCTAGATGTATTTTTACCCCCATCTCAGTTATTCATTTTTACTCAACATATTATATCCATTATAGTTATAGAAATACCATTTCTAATTATTTTCATTTTATCCCTACTCTGCAAATCTATATTTATCTCTTACAGAAAGCTTGGTATTATTAATCTCAAATATGTTACAAAAATGTAAATATATAATCCTACATTATTTTTGATTAAAAAAATAAAATATATACTTTTTTTGGAATACCTTATTAATTTTTGAAAATAGTGTTTATGAAGTTCAAGTTTTACATTTAACTATAATTTTAAATAAAATATGCATCACATAAAAATGTTCTCAATTTTTATAGAAATCTGAAACATGTTTCTAATAATAAATCCATCCATGTTTAGTAAAAGTATAATCTTATTTAATCACTAAATTTATTTTTTCTTCTAGTTAATCATTTATACATCGTTAGTTTTCTCTTTATTTACTATTTATCTGTAATTTATTTACATGGTCATAAATATCATCTTATAGGTTTTTTATAAGTCAAATCTCAATGTGTTTTTTGAGACATTCAATATTTTCTTCATTAATTAATAGTTAATTTATAGAATAATCTTCTTGAGTCTCATCTATATTAGAATCATATTTTGATTGAATATTTACAATAAAATTTTGCTTTCGAAATATCATGTTCATCATGTATATTTGATAACAATAACATCATTTATCACAAATCCAAGCTCATTTGGGTCATTTAGGTATTTGAAAGATAGTTTGAGCATCACCTATTGTGGTTTATTTTGAAATAGGTATTATCTAATTTCATACATTTTTTCAATAAGAGTTCAACCATATGCATATATAAACCTTAATAATTCCATCTACCTTGAATTTTACTATGTCATAAATTATTGAAGATGAAACTTATGATGTTCACCAACCTTCATAAGACACATTAACATTATAATTATTTGACCTTATGATTGTTTTGTACTTTATTAATTTTATTAATGGATGGGGACATTATTAACTTCCAAAATGAATCCTTTTGAATAATGAATATTTGTAATTTTATGAATATTATAATGTTGATGAAACATAAAAAGTACTTTAGTTGGACCTTATGATTTTTGATCCGTAGAATGATATAACATTATAAATTTCCATGAATGTTATGAGATCTTATAGATTATGTATACGTAGTATATAACCTTTAAAAATATCAATGTATGAACCTTAAAAAATATATAATCCATAAAATTTTATTTATTTTACCCTTAAAAAAACTTATAAAATTTATATCAACATTATAATTTTTTAGGGAAAATTATAAAGACCAATATACTATTCATCATATAGCAATTTTTAAACCTGAAGAGAATTAGTTAAATTATTTAAGTCTATTAAAAATATTATTCACAATTATTACGGATATTAAAATAAATTCATTTAAATTCACAATATATTCAAAAAACAATGTGAATTAACCAAATAATTTAAATCCTCTCCATAATGTTTCTATTGTATTATACTATATTAAAATACTAAAATATATTAAAAAATACATCATTATTTTAATAATATATCATATTTCTCCTCGTTCACCTTTATCATTTATATTTTATTACACTATATAAAATGACCTTTAATCTAGTTATCATTTAGATGGTTTCTCTATAAATTAATCAATAATTCATTAAGACATTGAAATTTTTTTGGACTATTCATTGACCACAGTTATTCAGACAATTATTTAACCATTTCAACATGCCACTTCTTCTTAATATTCTAAAATATATTGTAGGAATTTACATAACATTTACCAGATGTATTTGAAATGAATAAATCATTATTTATATATTGTAATTTATACTTTCTTGAATATATATTTTTATTTATTCAAGAAAAAAAATCCTCAAATTATATAAAAATTTATGTACAGATTGGAAATTGATTTTTTATGGGTGGATACTTCCTCCATCATCATATCCAATGAAATAATGTTTAATGTTATTATTACAGAATTTTACATTTGAAACAAATATAGCTACAAAAAACAATTAGGTACATCAAACCCAAAGAAGAAGTATCGTGTGTAATGTAAAATTTTGTAAAACCAGTCCCTATAATATTATGTGGGCCATGATGAAAGATTAATCCTCCATATTTTATCCTCATTTAAGAATAACATCAATTTAAATTCATTGTATAAAATTCTAAAAAAAATTACATATATGAATAAATGATATTTCCCTATCATTTTGTTAAAATAATTCTATCTAGAAAGATGTTCCTATACGATTATATGGGCTCTCATTAGATGAAAAAGGAATTGTTTTGGAATAAAACCTATATTTGTGTCGTTGTATGTTCTTAATCTAAATTACCTATCTAAACATCATAATATTTGAAATTTTATGTTAGATTAAATAATTCTAATGTTAAAATTAACTACCACATAAATTCAATTTTTATGATTAACTAGAATAGGACTTAATGCATCATATATTCCTCCATGACTTATCAGTTGTGCCTCACAAAAAATAAAACCCAAATGAAGATAAATTAGAGGGATTTAATCTTGATATAGATACATAAATAGAATCTAATAAAAATTAAAAAAATTCATATTATATGATCAAATAAGTAGGTTACATTAACAAAAATAATTCTACTGTAGTTCTAAATAAGGGAGCACATCATCCACTAATTCTTCCAGAATTTATACGGAGCTAGATCATGGGAGTAAATTACATAAATTGAGTGTGTTGAAACTAATTGATGTTGGGATCGTGAATTCTATATGGAAAGAATACAAGAGTGTGAAGAATTTTAATAATGGAGATTGAAATTCATATTGCCTGGGAGAATTGAAATGGTAATTGTGTATAAATATGGTTAGTTCCTAATCACAATCTATGTATTTGTAATTTACTATAGCATTTAATTAAATTTCATGATTTCATCTCATATATTCATGTTTCACTCAATATAAGTCTTATCAAGTTCTATTATTATAGCTAAATGACCCAAGGGTTTATCCATGATGTAATTTTATGGTGTTTATGTCTATTTCACATCCATTATTTTTAATTTTATATTTAGTCATGATATATTTGTAAATGTGAACAGTGTAGTTTATTTGGTTTTAACTTTATACCTTACAACCTCAACTATATTCTGTTTCATCAAAATTATTCCTACCTCTATTAATTAGGATTATGAAGTGTGTATTAGAACTAAGGGGAGGTAAATGACTAAAAATATATTGTCAGGTTGTGTATTGAGGTTATATCAAGCTCACGGTTGTGATCTTTTTTTAATTTGGAACTAAGGATTATATGTGACATAATATACTAAGGGTAAATCCTAGGAATGATATTTTTCAAACAATTAGTTTAATAGGGAAGTCAATGGCTTGTATTTTTGTGATTATTTACGTAATTAAAATCAATGAAATATAAATGTGAGGGAATTATGTTGTCATATCTCAAGGACATTTTTTTCTTCCTAACTTTTTTCCTTATTTGTAAATTTTACCTAATTACCATAAAATTTTATTTCATGATCACTTACTATCCCAATTATTTTAAAGACCAAAATTATAAAAAATTTCTTGGGGATGGAGTGTTTGTATTGGCTCTATAGAGATGAACTCATTGTAAGCTATACATTTTCTATCATATGTTATATTTTTCATAAAAATTGATGATAAAAATACTTAAACAAGGTTTTTATCCTATAAATATAGGTACCCATTATAGGGATCCAAGCATTACAGTTACTATTTATTTTATAATATATATATTGTTTTTTATCCATTTCATTGAGTTAATTTCTCTAGGTTTTCACTCATTCTATCAATATGAGATAAGAATTAGTGTTCTATAATTATTCAATAATGGATCAAAATAATTATTAGAAGTTTAAATTGACATCAAATATCACTACTAATTTTAGGGGTTCGTATCTCAGAAAATAATTTAAAATTGGAAAATATTACTTTTTATAGGATCCTTAGGAACAACCTCAATGGAAGAAACATGAGAAATATATGGAATACACTAATAGTTGTGTAGATAAACAATAATTGGGAAATAATTTAATTCATATTTCAAATCATATGCCACATTGTCTTCATTTTAAAAAAAATCAATATTAGAAGAAATAAACCAATGTTTTGTTTTTCGACCAACAATTGAATAAGAAACATGATTAAATTGGATATATTAAATAATTTTTTTAACATGGCTGCAATAACAATGCATACATGGAGAAAAGACTACAAAAAACTATAATAAGAAGATAATTAAGTGTGTGTGTGTGCTTCACTAAGGATGACATATAGGAGGTAGAAGATGTCATTGATATTAAATCACTCCCACTTATATTTAAAATTCATTTATTGGCACTCATTTAAGTTAAAAACATAATATAAGACCCACTAAAGGGAGTTTAGATTTCATTATGTCCCAATTATTTTGATTCATTAATTTATTAAATGAAAACTTCCATTTTTGATCATATATAGTCAATCAAATTATATCCCTAAAAATAACGTGGATAATGTAAATTACATGATAAATGAAAATATTATATTTGAAAATGAATAATAAGTGTTTCTAAGAAATGTGCTTAATAATTTAGTTGTAAATAATAACATAAATAACTAAAAATAGTCCCATTTATAATATTATTGATTTAATATTTTTCAAAATTTAATGTTCACTAATTTTACAAATTATTTTCATACATAATGGTAATTTATAAATCCATCCATTGATTTTAAATAAGAATACACTAAATATATGTTGAAACCTTGATAAGAAGATTAATTTGTAATTGTTGTGAGACCATTTCCTCATCAACAATATCACAAACAGATTATATAGTAAGATATTTCAAACATGGAGCCACCTTTGTAATTATTCCCACCTCATCTTTACTTTTATATTCATTTGAAGTCAAGGTTGATACTAACTATTCATGGGGAACTCTAATAATAGTATCCGAATATGTACAATTGGAGAAGAAACATGTGGTGGTTCTTAGCATAAAAACATAAACATCTCTTTTTATGGGGTTAAATCATTGAAACAAATTAGCTACAAGTAGGTAAAAACAAAACACCATATTTGGGAATGATAAAATAGTATAGTTGGTTAGCTCTTTCTCATCCTCTATGTAATTGGAATAATTTCTCATGATTGTTTCTTGTTTTACATATAGGTTTCCATTGGAAGAGTATAATAGATTAAATCAAGGATTCCACTCCTTGATATTATTATGGAGTATTCATATATAAATTTTTTAATTCACTATTAATTATTTCAATCATTCTTCATGGATATAAATTGTATAGTATTAAATTAATTTTTGGGTTTGGGTTTATAATTCCCCAACCTAGGACAAAAGAATAGTAGATATTCAAGGATGCTATAAGACCTCAAGAAAAACTCTATATTAGCCATATGATAAAAAACTATATAAAGGGGATAAAATAGGTTGGTGATAACTATTACATATAATATAGATCCAAATTACAATTCTTCAATTTTAAAATATTTCATCTTGAGTCAGCAGTATATTAGAAATCCTGAAACCCATTAGATAGAAAACAAGGATCCACATGGGTCCTCATTGTCTAGAACAGAAATCAACAAAATCTATGTAAATAATGAAAAAAAGTAAAATATAGAAATAGTTAATTTTTAAATAATGTGGAGGAACATTAGAAAATTCATAAAATCAAGAACTAAAATTTAATTTCCCAATAACAGAATATACCAAATCATCTTGTAAAAATATAAACCTCCAAAACACCATCTATACAAAGTATCTTTATAGTGGTACACTATGCATCATTACTATCATGAACAGGCCTAATCTGATGCTTTATCCACAAACACTACAAGCATTCCTTTCTTGGCTAGGGGTTGCAACATGAATAAAAGGAATAACTAACTCAGGGATGCCTATTCTTAAGAACCTACACACACACACACATCCAAATCAATGAAAAATCACAGAGGGGAAAAATAATGATGATACACTACTATAAATTAATCCAAGAATTCATGAACCTCAAGATATTATAAAATTATTATAATGTATAATTAAATTTGAAGGGAAAATATACATTACCAAATAGAAATATGTCCCACCTAGAATGATAACAGGGAAGATAAAAAACTATGAGAGCCCAACTCATGAAACAAAAGCTAGGACCACTTTATGTAGTCGAAGCACCAGTTATCCCTAAGATCTTCTATATTCATGGTTAACCTATATGTTGTGTACATAATACAAAACATTTTTAGGAAAAATTTGATGCTGGGGTGAGTGTAAGGATACATAGTAGGACACAGCGAAAGTTGGGTGTAGTAGTACATATAATAGAAGAGGAAATCAGTAGACTAAATAGTGTATAGTTAAATAGTACAACTCAAACCAAAAGATATTGAATTTAATCTCTTCAGATCACATGTTGTTAAACATGGTATGTAAATGAACTACTCATTGATCCTTCATTGACTATAGCAGGAGAGTTGTCTTATAAAACAATGTGAAGCTAAACATGGAAATCATATGTCATAATTGATGCATATTCACCCCTCATGGATGGAGATTATCGAAATACTAGGTTTGAATATAGATGAATATATATATGCTCAGTCAAAGAATCCAAAATGATATATTAAGGGGATATCCATCTTATAGCTCATCCCAATAAGAAGAGTACAAAATGGTTCTATAAGTCTAATAATGATTCAAAGAACCCCACACATCTTCCCTGAACACACAAGTCTAAGAAACTCAATAAAAAAATATTGATATGTTCTTCATTGGATGACACAAACTCACCCAAATGGTTTTCGTCATGTTTAATAAACACATATTAGTGGGCGGAATCATACTTTTTTCTTGTGAGTCAAAAGTTATGTCAAACCACATCTCAATAATGTTCTGAATAGTCAAGGAGCCACAATATCTAGGAATATGACCCATGACCTTATAAAAAAAGGATTATGTTATGATAGTCGATGGAGGACCCATGCATATCCTATATGGAGAGTTCAACATTGATGGTTGAGGACACATAAATAGTCGTGCTAGAGGATTCTACTCTAATTCCCCAAGGAACAATGCTCTACTACAACACGAGGGTTCAACATGGGTAGTCAAGGAATTATGCCCAACCTACCTAGAGCGTCCCTTTTTGATAGTAGTGAAGCACCCTTTCCCATCCCATTTGGAGAGTTCTACTTAGGATTCGGGAGAGTATCCATTCACAACCCACCTAGACGGTTCCACTGAAGAGTTTGTAGAAGATCCACTCTTGGTCCCGTTTTAGGGTTCCACTCTATAGGCCATCAAGGAACCATGCCTGACATAGAAAGAGGGTTCCACTATGAAGTCTTTATCTGGTGGTCCTTCCTTACCACTTCTATCATCATGGTCATCTTAATAGGTTACTTCCCATCTCATTCTACATTTTATCTTAAATTCCAAAAAAAAAAGTGAACGAACTCATTCCACAGGAAAAAACACATTGTATATGCTACTAGTGGGCCGAAATCTGAGTTTGAATAAAGGAAATATAGAAGGATGATGTTTACTCAAAAAGGAAAATAGTGGTACATGTAAGGGGAGGGGACCAAAACATTATGTGGATCCACTTCACCATATGGTCTTGTTCCTGGATGGTACAACAATTCATCCCATATAGTAGTACACACAGTGTAGGTGGACTACATGACGTGTCCAAGATAACCCGGACCAAGGTCACATGTTAGTTTGTGTGTCCATGTACTAGATTACATGGTCGTGTATCAATCCCCATGTGGATCCACAATGGTTACTATCTGTGTGACCCATCACACTGGTTATCTAACCGGGAAGGGTATACATGTTGTGCAGGTGGGACCACACATCCTTTCATACATCATTTTTTCCGAACCCAAGCTGTCGATGAGGGTGGGGCAACACATCCTATGTTTTTAATATCAAATTATTGTGTAATTGGGATTTTCACATGAATCACATATCCGTATTCCAGGAATTAATTTGTCAATGATACTCTATATTTTCCATGAATATTTTTGAAAAGATTGTATCTACCCATGAATATTATATCATTTACATTGTTTATCAGAAGATGGTCACTGGTGGTTCATGAGGATCTTCTCATTGATTCTGAAGGCTTTTACACCGCTGTTCACTAAAATCGTGCAGCTTAAACAGCAAATAATTCATACTCACTTCGCAACGATCTTAGATCGATTATATATTCATCAAACAATTATTGTTTCACTAATACCCCATGAATTTTGGTGTCCTATCGAACATGGTACCTCTAATAAAAGTAATCTGGGACCACACAGATCCAACTGGTGAAGAATACGGAGAATAAAATAACAAAATTTAAATAATAAGGGATTTAACATCATTTTCAATGATTTCATGGCCAACGATAATGAATGTGAATACCAGTGATTTAGAACATTGAATAAATAAATTAAATATGGTATATAGGCTCATAAAAATTCCAAAGGTGACAAAAATCAAATAATGAGAGTGGACTTTCCCAATAATCTAATTACAGGGCATAAAAAAATATTATGAGTTTTATATCGATTTGGGATTGATCTTTGATAAAGAGTGAATCCAAAAATGATTTGGTAGAATATGCATCATTATTTGCATCCTGATAAATTTTATTGAGTATTCTATCTTCGTTCATTAAGATCTACTAACAGTGGGAGAAAAGAGAGCTTTACCTAAAATTTGAGAAGTATAATCCAACCCTAGAGAATTACCCAAAATTATATTGTTAAAGACTTATCCTTTATGCTTAAAATAATATAATTAATTAAATAATTTATTATTTATTTTATTAAATGTACCTAAATCAATTAAGAGTTTTAAACTCCCTATGTTGAATCGTTTTATGTTGCACCTATGGTAAACACTACCTTACAGACACAACTCTTTCCATGTATTTCTGTCCTGATCAACCATTTAATATTTTACCCAATTTCATTAAGAATCTACATGCACACAATATAATGTATATTTAATATTTTTAAAAAATTATTTTTGGCACACCATGTTATGGAATCATTTTCCAAATTAGATCCTTTCTCATCAAATATATATTGAAATATTTCAATGTCCTATAAGTAGAAAACTAGAATCTACAACACTCCCTCCATCAATATTTTCTTCCCTGAAAAAACTATGAAGTAATCCTGGGGTACTGAGCCAACACAAGGATATCCCACTTTTAGGAACACTCTAGTAGGTTCTTTTCTACCACATCACATGAACTAGAGGGATGGTATTCCAATGGAGATTCCCCCATGTCAGTCCTCGATTTCCACTGGGTGCTTCAAAAAAGGTGGAAATATCCTTGATGTCCAACTCTCCCCCTTCTATGAAGAGAATAGGTCCATGAAAATATCTCATCATCTTTGTCATGTGGAAGACGTCATGCACCCGCTCCAACTATGGGGGTAGAGCGAGGTGGTAGGCAACCTCACAAATCCTCTACACAACCTTGAACACCCCAATGAACCATGGGGATAACAGATGACCATTAATTTCTTTGTCATCATCTTAATTATCTTTGGAACTATTAATGATGAATTTATAATCTTTTTCCAATATGAGGGTAGTTCGTAGTGTTTTCTATAGAAGGCCTAAAAATATTTCATGTTTATGGTTATGTTTTAGATAATTTTCTGTTGAAACTATAAAAAAAGGAAATTGATCCTCCCATATTCGGCCAAAGTCTTACATGAATTCCCTTAGCATGTCCTCCAACAAATGGAAAGCTCACTTGATCTTCCCATCAGTCTTGGGGGGGAGTATGTTGTACTAATCCATATTTATGTCCCAAATTCCTCCAATATTACTCTCCACAATCTTGATGTAAACTACACCTCACGATCAGAGACAATCATCAAGGGTAACCTATGAAGGTGAATGATCTCCCATATTTACTGCTTCCCCAAACTATCCACCAAAATCTTCTCCCTAATAGAAAGGAAGTGTTTCTAATTATATATTTATTCCACTATCTCCCATATGGAGTCATGTACCTTCACTTTTCATGGAATCCCTATGAAAAATTCCATGTGTATTTCATCCCACTTCTACTCTGGGATCTCAAGAGGATTCAATAATACTTCCAATACATGGTTCTCAATCATTACCTACTAAAAGGTGAGGAACCAAGTGAAAAAAATATCTATTTTTTGTCTCATTCCATAAAAAAAATTACTTATACCAAAAGACAATGTACATATTCCCTACACCAGGATGAACAGATTGGGGAGATGTGTGGAACTCTCACATCACCTCATTCCCCATCATAACTAGATCCACTATTCACCCCAAGTTCAATATGTCATCATTAAATCCTATAAAAAATTAATCTATTGCATTGAAAATAGATATATAGTCATTTAAGACTTTATAGATGATATCTTCCTATAGGTAATCTCTCACACACTCAACAAGAAAAGGATTAAACACCACCAATTGAAGAAAAATTATAACCTCTTTCTCCACTAGGGTCATCCATAAGGGAATCTAACTACATTGAATCTTCCTACACTATGTGATCCTCGAACTTATTACTAATGGAATATGCAAAAAAATACCCTTTTATGGAATATATACTATATCTAGGTTTAAGTCTTGTAAGAACTCCCACCATCGCTTTTGACTCATGTTCGAGTCTCTTGAAGTAAAGATTCACCTGAGACTCTGGTGTCCTGATTAAACAAAAAATCACTCCCTTATAAGATAATGTCACTATATAATAAAGGAAATTATTACCACTTTCTTATCATGGTCATGAGTTTCATAGTTCTTCTCATGGGGGTCTCCACTACATCAGCACGCTACCGAGCCCATATCATGAGGAATCACAATACACTATGAACATAATGCCTTATTCTTCTAGACTCAACATTATAGAACTCATTTTCCTACTCCTAAACACCCTAAACGCCACTGGGTACTACTCAGACAAGGTAAACAGTTTCCCATTCCACATTAGGGTGGTTAAATAGGATTCAATTCTAGAGAAGTCATCCCCAAATCTCTTGCAAAACCCTACCAATCCCAGGAATCTATGAACTTGTTACACATTCTTGGGTGGATCCCAAGAAATCACATCATTGATCATCACTAGATCTATGGCTAAAAATTGTTCAAAATTGAAATTCCCAATAAAGTAAACCTCATGAATCTAGAACTAGAACATCCATAGATTTCCATAATGATAGTTCTCTCATAGAAAATAAAGAACCATCCTTAATTTCTTTTCATTATGCTTATTTAATGTTTATTAGTGCAGTATATCATTGATGAAGAAAAAAAATCCATTTATGGATGGATGGCCTAGTTCATCAAAGCAACAAACTTGTCTGGGGAATTTATCACACTATAGTGCACCACTCAGAACTCCTTGTGTTAGTAGCAAAATCAAAATGAAAAATTTTAAACCTCAACATTGGGAACCATCAAATGATGGTATCTAGACCTGAGATCGATCTTTGATAATCATATCACACCTCAAAATTGGTCAAATAGGTCATCAATCCACATAAATGGTTACTTTCTCTCTAAAATGGCCTAGTTCAAGCGATGATAGTCTAGGAAAATACATAATTTCTCTTCCAAAATTTTCATAAATAAGAATAGGGAAAACTGGGGAAACACATTTGGTATAATGAATCCATTCTAAGAAAGCTCAGTAAACTAAAACTGTAGCTCTAAGATCTTGGTAGGAACCATTTTTTATCTGAAGAAGGTATTAAAGTAGGTCAATCATATCTATGGAACTCTATGAGGAATCATGCTATTTATAACCCCACTTAATGAATGATATCTACCTCTAGATCTTGCACCATCACCACAACATAGGTTGGAATGTACAAGGGAATAATGATGGCACAAATCTCTCGGGGAAGTCCCTGATCAAACTCCATTACTCAAAATTAGCCATCCTGGATAATGTCAAGAGAGTAACATGTAAGGTACATGCACCACGTTTTATACTCAACCACAATCATCCCCCCATTATACAGCTTCAAAAGGTTATAGATGTGGATTGACTTCAAATTGGATGTGTTGAACTCCTCATGAATTTTTTTTGGAAGAAATCGTACAAGAGTGTCGACTCCGTAGGAATATGTTTAACAAGCTCAAAAAATTCCTATAATTTCTATATATCTTTCTAGATAATTGGGAAACCATATGATCCTTTAGTTTTTTGATGATCCTAAAGACACAAATAACCAAATCTATCCAATCCACTGATTCATAAGGTTTTGGATCACTATGGATCCTCAATGGCCTCAAACACTAGAACTCACAGAGTGCACTGAGTCTAAGGGCATCCTCATTATACTCTACTAGGATGATATTATTCTCTACATTTTTTTGTGATACTAATTACCCACCAAGAGGAATGGGTCATAGGATAGTCCATGAACTGAGGCATATTCACTGATCGGACTGTCATCACGAACCCGAGCTACTATACTATCTAACTATCATCACAAAATCAGACGGAATGTTATCAAGGAGTACCATATTCTAGTAATCATATATATATATATATATAAATGGGGATCTCACTTAATAAAGATAGTAAAAGTCTTAATCCTATATGACGCATGTACCATTAATCCCCACAAAAAATATCTCAAAATTACAGTCAACAATAAGGCTCTCAAGGTCATAGTGAATAGATACATTGGTCACTACTTTATCACTAGATTCTCTATCCTGATATATTAACTCAAGACACTTTCAAATTATTTTCTAAACCCATCAATCCAATTAAGGGGATGCATCCAAACACTTTCCCTATGAATGGTCTCTCCCTAATAACAATATGTCACGACCTGACCCAATCCGAGGTTCGAGTCACAAATACCCCCAATCACTCCTCTATAGGCCAGGGGTTCCATCAGGTGCTTATGGACTTAGGGAAGCCATTTCATAAGAAACAATACACACATACACATAGCCAACTTAATGAAAAAGTGAATAGGGAATGAAATAAATTTGAAACACTCTAATAAACAAAACCTAGAATACATGATCCTTGAGAAAGTAAAAAATGTATAGTATTGTATAATAAAAAGTAATAGAGAGAAATACAAAAACAACCATAAATATGTCCCATCCTGATAGAAAATATGAAAAAATAAATATTTTAGAAATTAGAACCACTGAATCCCATACAAAAACCACCATACACAGTTCAAGCACCTGGTATCCTTAAGATCCTCTATAGTCACATTCACCTAGTCCATAATCATCATAGATAAACATGTCTATTGAAAAATCCTAGGTAGGTCTGAGTGTAATAATAACCTATAGAAAACATCAAAATATGTAGGTGGAAACATAAGAGTTATAACATAAGATGAAATATGTAGGTATAACAAGTTATAGTGAATGAGTAAAACTCAACCCAACAAGAGAGTGAATGTAGGGTAATCCAAGAACAAGGGGTTTAAAAAAGTGTGTATATGAACTACTCATAAATCATTCCACACATATAGCAGGGTATTATGATCATTCAACAATAAAATGTTATACACATAATGAAAATGTAATACCCTACAAATATTCATCTCTCAGGGTAGGAAATTATCTAAATCCATGAGACGAATATTGAATATGGAATATATATATATATATATGATCAGTAAATGAATCCCAATTGAGAGTGTAATGGGATATCCTTCTCAAATCTCATCCCAAGAAAAAGAGTAGACAAAATTCTAATGTTACAAAAATGATTCCCAACATCCCACACATATTACCTAAAAACCAAAGACTAAGGAAATAATTATACACACATTTATAATATCATCTATGGGTGGAACATACTCTCCCACAATGTTTTGGTAGTGTTTAAAAAATGTGTCATAATGTGAAAATTGTACCTCTTCCCCTTGAGTTCAAACCTACATCAAACCATGTTTTCATCACAGTGATGTATAGTTGATGAGCCATAATTTATAGATAGGAGACCCATTACCTAGTTCAACATGAATGTTCCACTCTAACAGCTGATGCATGACCTATTCACAGCTCATCTAGAGGGTTCCACTCCAATGTTTTAGGACCCACGAACAACCCAAATGGAGGGTTCCACTCTCAGTCCTCAAAAACCCATTCCATGGTACTACAAAAGGATTACACTTGATAAGTCGAGGTCCCATTCATGGAATAGCAAGTGGGTTTAACTCTGATATTCATTGAGGACCCATGCTCATCCCAACTGGAGGGTTATACTTGAGAGTCTATAAAGGACCCATTCCTAGCCTAGCAGGTGGGTGCAACTATAAAATCCATTGATGACCCATTCCCAACCCAAATATAGGGTTCCAGTCATGATTTTATTGAGGACTCATTCCCAACCTGGCTATGGGGGGGGGGGTCCACTCAATAATCTATCGAGGACTTATGTCTAGAAAATCTAGATTATCCCACTCGGTAGTACACATATAGTGATCCTTCATGACCACAACAATTATTTGGGTCTCTTTAGAGGGTTGCTTGATTGGAAAAATCCACACCATATCATGATGGACACAATCAATGGGACTATTCTATTATATTTTAAAAAACACTTAGGATAGGTTGTTAACATGCCAATATCTGATTTTGAAAGAAGGTGATACATAATATTTTTTGATTCTTAAAAATAAAACTAGGGGTACACGGTGTGTGGGGGGACTCACATGGAATTTGGACCCACATACCAGCCTCTCTATATGGATGAATGGAACATGTGTTCATCCCATATAGTAGTACATGACATATAGGTTGACTGCATGGCATGTATTATATATCTGAGAACATGTTCGTGTGTTAGTCATCATGTCCATGTACATGAGTACATGATCGTGTATCAAACCCCATGTACTTGGACATGAGTTCCCATGTGTGTGAACTATGACACAGATTGTCCAACTATGAAGGTTTGTACATAATATGTAAGAGGGACTAAATTCTATGTCATCCTTAATTTTTTCCAAACCCTACCTACTGTTATAGGAGGGGTTATACACCATGTGTTCTTCATTTTACATGGCTTGCATTTGAAATTATCACAAAAATTAAATATCTAGATTCTTTCCATGAATATGTGAATGCCACTCATGATTTTTTTTGAATCTATCCAAAAAGAGAGGATTTTTCCATGAATCAAGGACTTTTTTCACCATTCACTGGAAAACAACAAAATAGAAGTTTATGAGGGTTTCCCCATTTGTTTGGCATGCTGCCACACCATTGTTCATCAGGATCGTGATTTTGAATCCCCAATTCACTCATTCTTTCTAGGAAATGAACCTAGATCTATGATTGGTAAATCAATCCATTCTTGTTTCATTGATCCCCTACAAAACTGAGTGTATGATCGAACGTAATACCTCCCAACCAACTCGAGTCGGGACCATAGTGAACCAATCAGTGGAGAAAACGAATAATATAATTAGATAAGTATAATAAATGGGTTTTATCATTATTGGGCTATAATTATGTCTAACGATCATGAATGGGAAAAATGGGGTTATACAACATTTATTAGAAAACATAAATCTAGAACAATGAAACATACAAGAGCCACAGGTGGTAATGATTCAAGAAAAATAGTGGATCTCTTTAATAAATTAATCATATGTTGTGAATACTCCAAATAAAATGTCTTACCTCGAATCTCGATAAATTTTTTATGATGAAATCATCCTCCAATGGTTTGGGAAATGTTTTTGAGTTCATTGCATCCTTATCAGATATAATTATGATTTTTTTTTCATTTGTCAAGATCTTGCAATAGAGGGTGAAGAGAGATCTTTGTTGGTGATTTGCAATTTAGGATCCAACACTGAAGAATTATCCAAAATGATATATTTAAATAAATATATATTCCACTAAAAATAAACTAATTCATTATATAAGTAATTAATTAATTCTTTACATGCATTTCAAACAAGTGAAGGGTCTAAACTTCCCATGCCAACTCATTTTATGTTGCGTCATTGGTAAAAACTACATTTCAAACCAAACCATGAGATTATATTTCTTATCCAATCAACCATTTCATATTTATACCATTTTATTTAATATTTTTCATTCACTCAATATAAAATATATTTAATTTATTAATAAATAAAATTCTAGGCAAATCAAGCCACGGAATCCCATGCCTTCTCAACTCCTACCTCTGAAAATATATAGAGAAATATTTCCAAGTATTGCATTGAAAAAACTGGGTCTCTAAGAGCCCTAGAAAAATAGAGATCAATGAGGATCTTTTAATGTACACAAGTTCGATGGATGCCCAAATATCATGTGAGTGTGACTGAGTAGGGAACCACAATCATGGCCTTATACATAACCAGTAAATGATTGTACATGTGATATAATCCCAATAATAAAAAAATTTCTATTAAAGTGTTTTTAAAATAATCAAGGCTAATTCTTGGGTTGTAGTGGGACACACAGGATCTAAAATACCTTCTTTAGCTTGTGCTAGAGTGCCTATTAAAATTCCACCTATCCTATAGGGAGATGCATGTTCATTCATGATATTACATGAACACACCGACCCTAGGTGTAACTTTAAGGAACCAATATTCTCATATTTATATATATATATATATAATTATTTTGTAATAATATTCATAAGATTACAGAAAAACATTCTTATGGATCATAATGATATAGTGTCTTTGGATACAGCAAACAAAATCATATTACTTTTTGAACAATCTTCCTCATCTCTAATAATAATCTTCGCACATTAGACTAATGTTACATAAAATACGAATTCTTATATTGGGGAAAGGAAAAATTAGAAAACATGAGCTGAATTCTCAGTAAGGGTAATCATGGGACATAACTGTTATAATATACCATTACCCACTCTCTCATATTTTTCAAATATATTCTTATTTTCCACTATAATTGGGTGTCTATTGGGACTCCTAAGGATATAAAACATTTGATGAGAGAAAATGACATGATGTTTGGTATCCATATTTGATTAAATTTAAGGATTCTAAGTATAAATGTTTTAATAGATTTTCAATTTCTCCTCGAGTTCAGAGGAATCATGATGTGTTTTGGGTTTTTCTGTTAGAATATGCAGTTTTCACTGTCTATCAAAAATTACAGGCCGTGAAATGGGAGTGGGAAAAACATATTTGTTTCAAGGATCATGTCATGAGCATAGTACGTAGTGTGAAAGAATAAATTCCATGTAATGTTAAAAGATCATTTTATAATACAATTTTATGAGTTTTTAGAATAATTCATCCCCAAGGATTACGCGACATGTATAGGTATTACATGGCTTGTGAATTTCACATACTGAGATTTTATTGTGATGTATTTGTTAAATGTTTATTAGTTTCTCAGAATCTCTCTCCCCTCTCAACCGATAGCTATCCTTTATATATTTTGGTAGCCTATATTTTATCAGTATTGATTCTTTTGGAAATTTATCACCATTTCATTTGGGTTGCATCTCATCATATGAGAATTCCTTCCTGCTTCTAGATTTCTTTGATCATGGTTGCATTTTTTCATTGCATTTTCAGATCCATTGAACATAGGTTATGTTTCTTACTGATTATCTATAGATTCTTTTTGTGATCTTATTATGTAGGTAAGTTTCATATTTGTTGGTGTGTGACAATGGTGAATTATCAAGCTATGTGTTTTCCAACCTGTCTTATGATTATTTTGTTAAATTTAATAAAGTATGAAATTTGAAGATTGCTTCTACGACCTCCAATGTCATTGTTGTTTTCTTATATGTGGTGGATTCTGTTGCGGGAGTGTGGTGCCCTAGTTTTTAAGTATACGGTTCCACCTCGAGCCTATGTTGATGAAATACATAGTTTTTATTTTTCATAGAAAAAATTGTTATATAAAATGTAATGATATGAATGGTTTTCATTTTGTGTGTGAAACTGAGATTTTATAAAAGTTGATTTTCCCTATGTTTTGGTAAATAGAAAAATATCTTCAAATAAATTTTAAATTGTTTTTGGGAAATGGTTTTCAAATAATGGTTTTCTGGAAATGGTTTTCTGAACTAGTTTGGAAAATAAAAAATAATGGAAGCCTTTCGTATATAGGTGGAAGTTATAGTAATATATCTAGTCTACTGTCTAAGTGTTTTCTAATAGGTATTTTTTCTTCTCCATAGTCCTATTGTTCTGGGGACTTCTTTGAAATGGGGTGGTTCAATTTCTGGTAATATCACTAATATCTATACATAATAGATAAGTCTTGTATCTAGAGGTTTACAGAATTGTCTATGTCAGGTATGAGTTTCCTATATATCTGGAACTAGTTTGATACTTGGCATGATGTAATCTATGATTCTACTTGTGGTCGTCATAATTTTTTAGTAATTTCATATATTAGAAGTCATATATCATTTTATCTTTATTTTGACATTGTATATCTACTGAGATATACAGCCATGAAATGATTCGAAATAATTTTAACAATTTAATTTTGAAATAATGAAATGGGGGGAATTAAATTATGATTACATTCATTTACATAATAATAGTTAAATGTTTATCATCCCTTATATTTATTAATGTTGAGAATTATTGGATTATTGTTTAAATACTTAACATGGAACACCTGGGTGAGATCCTATTGATCCTATAATCTCACACTCTGTGTACCCCTTCAGTGATTTGTATACCTTTTTATGTTTATCGATAAAGGGAAAGAAATGGCACCAGGGTGAGGTAGAGATGTTATCTATCAGTTTTGTTGGATTTTTGGTTGTGAGATGGTAGGACTGTTCCCAAGATATACCATATAATAGTTTTTTTCCTATTTTTGTTTTCCATTGAACTTGTACCTGTACATGAAGGTTTATATTACTCTTGAGTTGTTTGGTTTCTACTTTTTTCATACTATTATGAAAATATTTATATTTTAATCTAGTTTCTCTACTTTATATGTGTTCCATGTTTATTCTTCATGTTGGGTAAAATAATTCCATATGATTGTTATTTGATGCCATGGTGCTCATCACATGATCTTGGGGATCCAGAACACCATTTGTTTATGGGGAGAATTGGGTATGGCACTAGTTTAAGAGGGTATTCGGGTTGGATCATTAAAAATTCATATCGGATCATGTATTTTCTCAAGATAACATATCATGGTACGTCAGGTTTATAGGACCTTGGATTTTAGGAAAATGAAAGGTATATTGTGATGAGTTACTTGATAGATATTTTTTGATGAGACTTATGTAACCATGATATGTTGGGATATGGGACTCATGTTTTGAGTTCATGATTTTATTCTCAATTTCATCCTTAGGATTTTATAGTTTCACCTGAGGTTGTTTTTAATTTGATTTGTTATTTCATTTTAGTATATATTAGTTTGACTTTGAGACATGATCTATGAGTTCCTCTTGGGGTGAAGATGATGCTCCGTAAGGTAATTCACTGAATGATTTGGAATTTATTGAGTCTATCATTCAAGAAGTCCATGATATTGAGAAGAATTTTCCAATGTTTTAAGATATCATTTTTGAGGTAAAACTAGGAGATGTAAGGGAAAATGATTGATAATGGGAGTTCATTAATGAGAATCCACCATACATTAGTGGTACAGATTATCCTCAAGAGGGAGAGACATATATTTAAAAGATTAATATGATAATCATATTATTTTATTATGTTGAGATGTCAAGCTATGGTGAATTTCATTCAGACTTGGGGTGCCATCAAGTGTTGGTGGGATTCCATGGTATGCGAGGGGAGGGGACACATGGTATTAGACTGGAGGGGTTTTAGGACTCTATTCTTCATATAGTTTTTTCTAGAGTAACTGATGATGGTAAAGTCTCAAGAGTTCATCTCTTTGAAGAAAGGATAAAATTATTTCTCAGTGTACACTAATCGGTTTGTGGATATAGTTTATTTTCACAATAGGTTGTAATAAATGACCTTTTTAAATCTCAAATGTACCAGAAGGGTTTCCTCCTTATATCAAATTGTAGGAATTAATGATGAAGAATTCAACCTATCTAGGTAATTGGACATGGTTATGAGAGAAGGGATTATTGTTACATGAATGGTTGGATATTATTCCCCTTATATTTCTTCTAGTGGAAGCTTTAGTTTCAATTCAGTGAAATAGTGGAAGTGGAAAGATCATCACATGATTGGTGGAGGTGGATCTCTCTAGTAGGCCACTTCCTCTCCTCCACTTGTAGCTAGGGGTGTGCCTATGACTTCCTATCAATTTGTAAATTTCAGACATAGAAACAAATCCTTTCATTCACATTAAAATTTGTAATAGTTGATATCATTATGGTTATCTTTAGTGTATCTATAAGGCTATATCTACACATAGATATGGTTATGGATCGTTGAGTTAAATTGTTATTGTAGAAAAATCAGATGTTTTTGTTGGTGAGAGTAGAATACTCATGACGGGGGTGAATTGAGTATCTATAAAAAATGTATGTTTAAAAATGTGTTATTAAAAATATTTTCCCTTCAAGTAAAATACAACCATGTTAATCAATGTAATACGCTTATAATGGTTTGACATTTTAAATAGCTTCTTAGAAGATTGAATATTACTCAGTAATAATTATAGTTATTAAAATTACATTTGAAACTATTTTACTAAGACAAATAAATTATAACATCTTTCCAAGATTAACTATCAAAGTATGTTTAGTGATTTCAGAATTATTAAGTTATGTAGTAAAATAGAGAAAAATAAAGTAACCAGCGCAACGTATATACAAAATGTTGTTCAGTCTCAAGCCAAGACCTTATCCACTCCACTTGGTGATCACCTACCACCGATCAGTATATATAAATAAACTTGGTACACACCATGGATCATGGTTAAACATCTGTACATTGGACTTTCCAGGCCGTACAAGGACCTCTTCCATAGTTCTTCATGGGTATAAACTACCAGGACATACATGGACCTCTTCCACATTAATCTGTCGGTATACACAAGAGTAAATGAATGTTTGAGTACGGATATCTTGCATCCTTATGTTTAGTGCATGTGATATTATACCAAAATACACACTAATCTAAATTTAATAAAAAGATACACAATAGAGAATAATGATTAAGATAGGTTTATAAGTGCTATTAGTGTTAGTCTTTGCTTCTCTGGACTGCTGATATGAAACATATGCAGAATTTGAGTCATTTTCTGGAAAACAGAGTGTCATATGTCAGAATGATCTAGCTCGAGTTCTTCGTGAAGTTTGACAGTGTGAATATGTTCACGGGATTCTAGTATGCTTCATGTGTTGTTTAGTAGAATCGAGTTGCATGCTCCAATTCCCCAAAATGTATATTTCTTTCATGTTCACGCCCACGAGCATGTCCTTTTTGACATGCTACATTATACAAGATTTTTCGCCACTTGTTTTTGGGACGTACTACTCTTTTTATCTAGGAGTTCATGTGTTGGGGCTGATAGGTAGAATGTATTTTTCACCACGTACCTCGTTTTTTCTGATTATATGTCTACAAAGAAACATTAATTATGTCAGTGCATTAAAATATTCATGTATGACCGTTAGAGTCTAAATTAAAAGACGAAAAAATATATTTGGAAATTGTGTCATAGTATGTCATGGAAACAGTGTCTCTTTCACACGGTGTTTGGGTCGGTCACAGTGTCTTGTTTACGGTTTGGATGTCATGATATCTTGTTCACAATGACTCATAGTCACAGTGTTTGGAAATCACGGTGTCTTGTTCATGGTGTCCGATGGTCACGATGTATGGATGTCATAGTGTCTTGTTCATGTTGTTTGATGGTTACAATTTCTAGATGTCATAGTGCCTTTTTGACGATGTCTGACAGTCATAGTGTCTAGATGTCACAGTTTCGTGTTCACGGTGTTTGATGGTCATGGTGTCTGGATGTCAGGGTGTCTTGTTCACGGTGTCTGATGGTCACGATGCCTTCTTGTTCACGGTTACTGATCTATCACGATGTCTGATTGTCATAGTGTCTCATGGTCATAGTGTCTTCTTATTTACGGTGTCTGATTGTCATGGTGTATGATCCTTCATAGTGTCTGGATCAATTTTCATGAAAGACATTAGCAGTGGAAGACTAAAGTGTCTCAGACTTTTCAAAATATTTTTATTCATAATTAATCAACGATGATCATATAATGAATTGTACATAATCATTTGTCAAAGAAGGTATTATAAATGTAAATCAAGGACAATATAATGTAATCTAACTGAGTGTAGATAAATTAAGATCTTAAATTTATCTTCTAAAACCATGACAATACATTAACAATAACACACATGATCTGATATAATTTACAGGATTTAACAATGTTGAATATGATTTGTGATCATTATAACATGTTTAGTACATGAAGAGTCCAAAAATATCCCCCTTTGATGACCACAATTCATGTAGACTTAAAGTGTATATTTGATTCAACTACAGATATAGAGATAAAGGTCTAACATATTATGATTTCTACCCCTTTGAGGATTATAATAAATATGGAATAAGAGAAGTCATGAAAAGTGCACGTTTCATTAAATAAAATAACATGCAGTACAAACATAAATGAGAAAAACCAAAGCATCATCATTCCTATCAAAAAAAGATTCATCACTATTCTTCTCCAGGGGCAGGCCTTAACTTTGACATTATCAGCAGTATCATAAGTGGTATCCATAGGATCAGAGGTCGAGGTATAATAAGAGAGTGAGGTGGTCGATAAATAAGGTATTGTAAAGACATCAAAAATAGAGGGATATGGAGTAGGAGTAGTAGAAGTCATTGGAAGTTGTTAATCAAGGATCACAAGCCTAATCTGACTTAGAGCTTGGTTGACAGACATAGTAGTGGAGGCTAGGGCATAGGTGAAGGTAGGAAATCCATGTCTTAGATGTGTATCCACAGGAGAAATAATGGCAATAACCAGGATATGAAGATAGGGTCTCAGAAGCGTGATGAAATCTACAATGATCTCTCCACCATACTACATGGATTTCTCAAAATGATCCATGTCCTCCATAAACTTGTCTAGCGACCGAGTAAACTCTATGAGATTTTGGACATGGGTCTAGAAAGCTTGAGTATTAGGAGGAATCCACATATTTTCCACAAGATACTTGATGTTATTATTTATGTTAGTTTTGGAGAATATTCTGTTAATGTAGATACCCACTTTCATGGAAATCTCTTTCTGAGCGTCATTATCAATTTTAGAATGGATTTGAACCAGGTCAAGAACTATTTCACTATTCTTGATAACTATAGAAAGAGAATATTTATTGGAGACACTAAGCATAGTCCAAAGCTCTTCTTTGACCACTGTTCTAAGCAGATCCTTGTCTATAGAGGTTTGAGAGTATTGACCAGAGGCTTTAGAAGCATTGATAGTGGTGGTGAGAGATTTCAGTTGGTTCAACACTTTCTGAAGACATCCTATATACTCATCATTGAGGTTGTTAATATTTACAACAAGCTCTCTCATCTACTTAAAAATATTTTTGTCCCTTTAAGAGACCTTTTCAGCTATGGGAGCTATGTGTGGATGAATCTCAGAGACAACAGTCTATGATGTTTTAGGAATATTAGGTTCTATAGGATGAGAAATAAGCTCTGATCTCAAATGCATCTTTTTCTGCATGTCCCCAATCATAACTCTTAGGGTCTTCACTTCATCACTACACAGTATATTCTCAACTCTTACTTCCTAAATCTCATGATGTATTTTGGGTTGTTTTTTCCAGATACTTTCTCTAAAAAAAGAGGAATCTTTCTCACTTAGATGAGTCAAAAGAGAAGGTTGGGAATTCAAAACATTTTCAACACCAACCAAAAGGGTAGAACCAAATTATTTAGTTCATACTTACTCATAAAGGATGGTTGTGTTGATGAGGGTTGAAAAACAATGATTGATATGGTTTAAGGTTCCTTTACAGGGGTGATATTAGATATTGATTTCAACTCGAACAAATAGGATAGGTCAAGGACTTTTGATGAGACTTTCTAAGTTCCATCTACATCATAAATACTAGTAAACTTATATTGAGTTCATACAGATATCATTTCAACCAGATTTAGTACTTCAATAGATTCTAGATTTGGGGTTTCTATCCCTAAACATCTGCACCCTTCCTAGAAATGTGAGGATTAGGATCTTGATCTATTTCCACAAACTCATCTCATAGTTCTTCACCCATTTCTTGTCTAACCAACTAAAAATACAGCTCCATCCTTTCCTCAGCTGATCGAATGAATTCAGGAACTGATTGTTCCACTATGAGTTCCTCATGGTTAGCCTCTTCCAAAGGAGGTATCTCTTCCACTATAGGTTCTTCAATGGCATTATTTTCAGTTTCTTTGGGATCAGATTCAGTTTCAACCTCGATTTTTCTTCCTAATTAACAACATCTATAAGTGTGTGGGATTATTTTTTACTTACCACAAGAGGGATTGGAGTATTGACTTCCTCAACAGAAATAGTTTCCATGGGGGGAACTATAGCTTCTTCTTCTTCTTCTTCAAAATTGTATTCAACAACCACATCTGGTTATAATCCAGGATCATAAATATCTCTTGGTCTTGTGGGATGTTCCACAGGATTGAATTTTTCATGATGTCTATCATTGTCTTCTACTAAAGCCTTTTTTCAAGGGTTACAATTTATATTCATACTCTTGCTAGAGATTTTTGAATGTTAGTACTCACAATTCTTTATAACTTACTCATTAGGTTGAACCATACCTTTGGCAAGAAGCATGGATGAGATAAGTTGAGTATAAAATAGGGAGGTAGACTTTGATGTGGCATTGATCAGTTCGCACATGTGGTGAATGATATTCTTTCAAAGGGTGATCTTTTTCCCATTTTTCATAAGGTGGATCATAATCATATCCTAATATTTAAAAACTACAAAATCACCTTTTCAGGGGATAACTAGATTCTGAATAAACCTTAACATAGTCCTTGATTCTTCATATATTTCAGCAGTAATGGATCTCTTCTATGTTCCATTTCTAGTTAGGGCTTTCAAATAATTCTCCAGATTAAATAATTCGATTGAAGGTGGATGTCCTCTCTAATAATCCTCACAGATGCCTTCATGAGGTATCCTAAGGCATGAAACCCATAACATCAAATAGAATGAGAACCTTTTTCCATTGATCCAACTTCTCACAACATATCCATATTTAGACTCAGTAGTGAACTGAACATATTGATAAAACTGATCCACTAACATAGGATAGATAGGTCTATCCTTCTTCAAAAACCACTCTAGCCAGCCTTTATTTTTTAAAAATTTCAAAACCAGAGACTTACTTGACAGAATAAATTTCGGGAAAACCTTTTTATTAGGTATGATAACTCTGTTAACAATATTTGGGTTTAGAGGATCTTTGGGTCTTATCTTGGGTGAAAATTTCTTCTTCTTTTCACTATTGTTCCCAGTAGTCGATGACAAAGGGATTTTTATCCGGTGTATCCACTTAGAGTTCGAGAGATAGAGAAGGGTTGTAGGTTTGAAGAAGGATTCGAAATGAGTGAATAGATGAAAGCCCGATTGAATTAAAAATTATACATTCATTATTTTATTATTTAGAAACAACAAACGTCGCAAAAGTAAAAATACAGGAAAACAAAAATGGTGAAATGAATAATTACCATGATACGGTTTTTAATTGATAAATAAACATTGAAGAAAAACATTATGGTGAGACAGAGAATGAATGTTACAGTGAGACAACAACAGAGCGTTATGGTGAGACTGTAAAGAATAGATTTATAGTGAGATAGTAATCATTATATAGTAGTCATGAAGCACTAATTGTTATACTGTAATCATGACACAGTAAGATATTTACATAAGATTTATCATTCCTAATTCATGTATAATGTAATCTATTCTTTCATAATTTAATGATTTAGGAAATATTTCAGCAAGCTGATACTTAGTACCAATGAATTTCAATGTGATATCACCTTTTTGATAATGATCTCTCAAAAAGTTAGGTCTTACATCAATATTCTTTGTCCTAGTATGTGAAACAAGATTTTTTGAGATGTTAATAGCACTTGTTTTGTCATATTTTATAGGTACATTCCTAAATTGATATCCATAATCTTGAAATGTATGTTTCATCCACAATATTTGTGCACAACAAAAGCCAGAAGCTATGTATTCAGCTTCTTTAGTAGATAATGAAACAAGATTTTGTTTCATATGACAACATGATATTAGTTTATTGCCTAAAAAGTGACATGTTCCATAGATTTTTTCTCTATCTAACATATATCCACCAAATTCATCATCAAAATAACGAACTAATTAAAATGATTGTCCTCTTGGATAGAGCATTCCTAGATTGGGTGTATGCTTGATGTAGTTGAAAATTCCCTTTAGAATATTTAAATGTGATTCCTTAGTATTTTCTTGTAAAAAAGAACACATACAGATGCTAAACATAATGTGAGGTCGACTAGTAGTTAAATTTAGTAAACTTGAAATCATTCCTCTATAAGTGGTTTGTTCAACAGATTTTACATCTTCATCAAGATCCAACTTACAAGTTGTACTCATGGGAGTGTTACTACTATTAGTGATATCTAATCCAAGTCATCTTATAATATATCTAGTATATTTACTTTGAGTTAAAATAATACCATCATTATTTTGAAATATTTGAAATCTGAGAAAGGATTTTAGTTCACCCATTACACTCATTTAAAATTCATTTTGAATCATTTTAAAAAAATCAACACATAAAGTGTTTTTTGAGGATACAGAGATAATGTCTTCTACATAGACTTGAACAACTAAAACATCATTAGAAATCCATTTTATTAAAATGGTAAGATTAGATATTTCCTTTGTAACATCTTTAGAAATAATAAAAGTACTTAATCTATCATACTGGGATCGTGGAGCTTTATTTAAACAATATAAAGATTTAAATAATTTAATAATATTATTTGGAAAATGAGGGTTTGTAAATCTAGGGTGTTGTTCAATAAAAACAACCTCAGATATATATCCATTTAATAATGCACTTTTAACATCCATGTGATATAGTTTGATATTCTGATTTCCAGCATAGGAAAGCAGGATTATGATGGCCTCAAGTCTAGTTAATGGTGAATAGTTCCCCTCATATTCAATTCCTTCTTCTTGACTATAGCCTTGGGAAACCAATCTAGTCTTGTTTATAACTATGTTACCAGCCTCATCAACCTTATTTCTAAACACCCATTTAGTGACTATGGTAAATGTGTCCTTATGTATTTCATCATGTTTTCAAAACTTTGTTCCTTTCAAATTGATTTAGTTCTTATTGGATATCAACCACCCAAAATTATTCATTGATTGCATCATTAATTTTTTTAGGTTCAAGTTGTGACAAGAATACATGATGTTCAAATTGATTTCTAAGAGAATCTTTACTTTGTGTTCCTTTGTCTAGGTCTCTTACAACAACATCTAAAGGATGGTCCTTAAGAGTTATAAAAATTCTAGTAAAGGAGGGACTCGTGATTTTAGGTTTATCAGCAGGTTCAAGTTCTATGGATTTTTCTGAATTGGATGTTTTGACTAATTATTTCATAGACTGGTTTGAGGATTTTGGATTAATTTTTAGTTTCAATAGACCATCATATGGGTTCTCTAGAATGGTTTTAGGCTCATGTGGATTTGTTTCATCAAATGTTTCATGGTAAAATTCTTCCACACATTTAGTTCTTTTATTGAACACTCTATAGGCTCTACTAGACATGGAATATCCTAAAAAGATACCTTCATCACTTTTGGATGAAAATTGGTCCTGATTTCCCTTAATATTAAGGATATAGACATTTCCACCAAAAATTATGAAGTAGTAAACATTGGGTTTTCAATTTCTCCATAACTCATAAGGAGTCCATTTTAGAATAGGTCTTATCAACACTCTATTGATTATGTAGCATGCTGTATTGATCGCTTCAGTCCAAAAATAAATTGGAAGGTCAAATTCACTAAGCATTGATCTAGAAATCTTTTGTAGGGTTATATTTCTTCTTTCTACAAATCCATTTTTTGAGGTGTTCTAGGGGTAGAGAAATTGTGATTATAACCATTTTGTGAGAAAAGGGATTCAAAACCTTGATTTTCAAACTCTTGATTTTCAAACTCACAACCACTACCACTTCTAAAGGATTTAATTCTAAGTCCGCTATGATTTTATATAGACTTGTAATATGTAGTAAAAGAAGCGTATGCTTCACTCTTGTGATCCATAAAGAGGGTCCATGTATATCTAGAAAAGTCATCTAAAAGAATATAAACATAGTGCTTCCCAATTAAAATAGAAATTCTAGATGGTACAAATAAATCCTTGTGAACCAGCTTGAGATGTTGAGAATTTGATACTTATTTCTTTGGTTTGAATGAATTTTTGTGTTGTTTTACCTTTTGACAGGGATTGCACACTTTGTCATTGGGAAACTCATGTTTGGGTAAGTATTTAACTAGGATTTTTCTAGTTTTGTTTCTAAGGGTGTGAACATTTAGTGTTCTAGTCTATTATGCCAGATCCAAGGCTCTTTATGAAACACACATAATCATGAAGCATTTTGAGAATCTAAGGAATCTATGTTAACAGAGTAAATATTTTTATTTATTAAATCAGAAAACACTAATTATTATTTATAATTGAAGAAATTTCAAGCATCATCTCCCAATATAACATGAAATCCAACATCACATAACTTTGAGATACTGAGCAGATTGCATTTTGATCCATCACCAAACAATAATTTAGAAATCAATACTAAATTAGATTTACTTATTTATCTGAGGCCAATAATATTTCCTTTTTAATTTTCAGGAAATGTGACAGGTCCTCTATCTATTTTGATTAGGTTCTTAAAGCATGAGTAGTCTTCGGTCATGTTCCTTGATCATCCAATGTCTAAGTACCATAGTATGTTAAAAGAACCCTATAATAATAATTCCTAAAAATTGATCAAGAAAAAATATATTTTTGTACCCATACTTGTTTAGGTCTAGTAATATTATTAATAAGTGCCTTAAGAACCCATATTTTCCTCATAAGTTTTCTATAATAATTAAGTAATGTATTTGTAAAATAAACTATATTTGGTCTATAAAGACTTGAAACAATATAAAATGTATCATAATTTGAATTAGATGATTTGGGTCCATAATTGGAAGTAAAATTGTATGTCCTACATTTAGAAACAAATGTTGATATACCAAGGATTCTTTTTCCAGGTTGATAACCAATTACAGTGTTGAATATAGGAGCAATTTTTCCTAGAATTTGGGTAATGGAATATTTTCCTTTGGTAAACATTTCAAGGTCAGTATTAAATTTCTTATTAGACATTTTTAATTAGTTGTTTTCATTGATCAGTTGATCATTTTTCTCTTTTTTAGTTGTGATTTCAGATTTAGTAGTCATAGTAAGAGCATGTTGTTTCTTCAATGATTAATATTTGACTTTTAGTTCATTGCATGTTTCTTAGAGAATGTTATTGTATTCAAATATTTATTAATTATTCATGATCTTAGAGTCACTATCATTTTCAGAATAGTATGAATCATGTTCATGAGAGTCAAGTGTTACCTCTGATGTGTTTGTCATAAAACACATATTGGTTTTGTTAGCTCGTTCATCATGTGATATTTCTGATTCACTAGAACTCTCCTTAGAGGCACTCTAGGTTGCATTCAATTCGTTTTTATACTTCCCATCCTTGTCATCATATCGATTTTTTTGTACTTAAGATTTGTATAGTTAGCATTGATTTGTCTCTTGTGATTACATTCATAGCAGTCAATTTCATCAGCCTTGTCACTTTATTTCCAGTCCTTCTTCCAATTTGTTTGGGTCATATTTTACCTTGAAGTTAGGATTTCCAAAAAAATATAATTCTTCTAAAATCTTTTGAATCATTTATATAGTTGAGCCATCTCCTCATCACTATTGTTTGATGATTGTTCACTAAAAAAACATTCTACAGAAGCTTCCGATTTCCCTTTGTCTTTGTGTTTAGTGGTGGTGGTCTTGAATGCAACAGATTTACTTTTTGGTTCTTCCTCCTCCTCCTTGTAGACATTCATATATTCTTCTTACATCATCAGTTTCCAATTGAGTTCTTTTACAGGTAGCTTGCAGATATTGATTTATTCTATAATAGAGACAGTGGCTCCCCTACATCTATTAGGTAGACCTCTGAGAATTCAAATGATATGTTCCTTGGCAGTGACTTCTCTTCTGAGCAAGATCATTGTGTTAAAAATTTCATCAAACCTAAGATACATGTCATAGATAGGTTCATTAGGTTTAATTTTAAAATAATCGTATTTGATAGTATAAGTATTAAGTCTCATTTCTTTTACACTAGTTGTCCCTTCATGCGAGATAGACAGGGTATCCCAAATCTCAGGGGAAGTTTTACAAGAATTTTTTTATTGAATTCCTCATCTCCTAAGGAGCAGTATAAAGCATTCATAACATTGTAATTGTTATTGTAGGTAGTTTTTGTAGGTTCAATCCATGTGATTCTATCAGTAGTAGGAATCTTATATTCATCTATAATGGAAGAACAAATTTTAAAACTCATACTCTCTAAATGAATTTTCATTTTAATTTTCCATTGAGAATAGTTGGTTACATTAATTAATGGTGGTCTGTTGGTTGTAGTACCTTCCAATCTATTATGCATAATAACAAAATGGGTTTAAGTGTTTGAAACATAGAATTGACAGAAATTTTAATATTTTTAATGTACAAATACAAACAAAATTGAATAAGAATAAACATAGTCCTAATAAACAACCTTTGATGGTAAATGTTTCTCAGAGTAGAATACTCAAGAGGGGTTGAATTGATTATCTACAAAAAAGATCTATTTAAAAAGGTTTTATCAAATAGATTTCCCCTTCATGTTAAATACAACCCAGTTAATTAATGTAATATAGTTATAATGTTTTGACTATTTAAATAACTTCTTATAGGATTTATTATTTATCAATAATAATTATAGTTATAAATATTTCTTTTGAAACTAGTTTACTAAGACAATGATATTATATCTTCATTCCATGATTAACTATCAATGTATGTTTAGTTATTTTTGAATTATAAAGATAAGAAGTAAAATATGGAAAACTAAACAGAGATGAAAAACAAATATACAACAAGTGGTTCAGTCTCAAGATGAGACCTAATCCAATCCACTTGGTGATCACCATCCACCAAGAAGTTTATATAAATAAACATGATCCGTACCCTAGACTGGGGTTAAACAATTGTACACAAGACTATCTAGGTCAAAAAATGACCTCTTCCACAGTTCTTCATATGTACAAACTACGAGGCCACATAGGGACCTCTTCCACACTTATCCATGGGTATACACAAGAGTAAATGAATGTTTGATTAATGATATCTTGTATCCTTCAGTTTAGTGACTGAGAAAAAGTTTGTTATTTTATAGAAATAAACACTAATTGTATGTTAATAAAAATATACACAATTGATAATAACGATTGAGGTATGTTTAGAAGTTCATTGAGTGTTAGTCTTTGCAGCTCTGGACTTCTTAGATGAAGAAGATGCAGTACTCTGGTCCCCTTCTGGAATACAGAGTGTTAAAAATCAGACAGATCCAGATTTTTTGTGTGATGTTTGATAGTGTGAATATGTTCTCGAGATTATAGTATTCTTTGTGTGTTATTCATCAGAGTCTAGTTGCATGATCCAATTATCCAAAATGTATATTGTTCTCAAGTTCATGCCCACCAGCTTGTTCTTTTTGTCATTCTAATTCATTCATGATTTTTCACCAATTTTTTTGAAGGTGAAATCCACTCTTTATTTAGGACTGTATGTGTTGGAGCTGACAATTTGCATGTTTTCTGCACCTCGTACCTCATACTATCTGATTATATGTCTACAGAGAAACATTAATTATTTCAGTGCATTAAAATCTTCAAATATGACCATTAAATATTTAATTGAAAGATGAAAAAATATATTAGGATATAGTGTCGCAGTATGTCATCGAAATGGTGTCTCCATCACACGATGTCTTGGATGGTCACGATGTCTTGTTCATGGTTTGGATTTTACGGTGTCTTGTTCATGGTGTCTTATAGTCATGGTGTCCTGTTCATGGTGTATGATGGTCACGATGTCTGGATGTCACGGTGTCTTGATCATGGTGTCTGATGGTCACATTGTCTTGAGGTCACAGTGTATTGTTCACGGTGTCTGATTTTCATGGTCTCTGGAGTTCATAGATTCTTGTTAGTAGTGTCTGATGGACACTGTGTTTGGATGTCATGGTGTCTTGTTCACGGTGTCTGCTAGTCATTGTGTCTTCTTGTTCATAGTGTCTAATCCTTCACAGTGTCTTATTGTCATGGTGTCTCATGGTCACATTGTGTGCTTGTTCACGATGTCTTCTTGTTCATGGTGTCTGATTGTCACGGTGTCTTATCCTTCACTGTGTCTGGATCACTTTTCCTGAAAGGCATAACCAATGGATGACTCACGATGTCTAAGGATTTTCAAAATAACTGTATTCAGACAAAAAAATGATGATCATAGAATAAATTAGACTTAATCATTTTTCAAAGAAGGTATTATAAAAGTAAATTAAGGATATTATAATGTAATTGAACTAAATGTAATGAAATTAATATCTTGAATTGATATTATTAAAGAATGAGAATTCTTAAACAATAATACACATGATTTGATATAATTTTCAGGTTTTAACTTGGTTGAATAGGATTTGGGTTCATTAAAACATGACGAGTCCAACAGATTTAATGTCTATAAGGTTCCAACCATATAACTAAAGAGTAACAAAACTTTTCATGGTAGATGTGTTTCTAGTGGAGGTAAATGTGGGTCTAGTGATAGTGATAGGTACCATCATTATTTCCTCTTTTACAATCATTTGTTTATTTTATCCTGGTTTTTCCCAAATCTTTATATCTGATTTGTTTGTTTAAATGGTTATCCTATTAATTGATATCCTCCAACGGCCTCAAGGCCTTCAATTTTTTATTAGATGATATAGCCCCCTTTTAAGGGATGAAGGGGTGGAAACCCAAATACATCATCGACATAGGACACTCACACTCGAAGGAAAAATGAGTGATCCCAAATTGAAAACATTGAACTAATATTCCCTAGAATTTCATCACAATGAAGCTCTCCGCCATTGGAAGGATAATTGGAATGAAAGTGTCCTAGGTCAAAGCACAGGCCTGATCCCCTAGCTGGTTCCATACCCTCTCAAACAACCAAATCCAAAAAAATCTACAAATACAAAGTGCCAACTTTGGAACCTCCTCTAATGTAAATTCCTGAAGTCATTGGGATCACAAACATCCCACCATAAAACAAAAAACCAATCAAGAAAATAGAACCACCATTATGCGACCCTCAAAACAGGACTACAAGGGACTTTTCAACCAATTCAACACATACAAATCCATATAAACATACCAGATAAATCCAAATATCACCAATTACACGGAAATCCACCTAAACATGAACAACTCGAATGCAAGAAAAAAACAAAAAACCACACATAAATTACAAAGCAGGGACCCTTCACCTTGGAGCTGGTCTAGATCCATATTTGGGCCACCAGAAGCTTGATGAAGGCATCTCTTGGTTGTGCCATGTCGAACCGACAAGCCAACCACATTGGACCACACAATAGAAGAAATGATGATGTAGCTGAGAATATAGATCAACACTGAGCCTCACTAAAAGCATGTCATCGCGACCGAGCCATGAATGTATTTTAGGTCTAAGCCACAATTGGCCATGACAACACCGAAAAGTCAAGGCCACACCGTGCTTAGTGGAAGCCAGTGAATCGTTGATCCATGCCGAACAAATGATGCCGAACACCGCCATTGCTCCACTGCACCACGCTAACACTGAGACACACACCGAACTACATTTTTATTAAAAAACCAAAAGAAAACAGGTCATTAGAAAGATAAACAACCATTTAAGGCAGTCTAAAATAGTTTAGACTAAGTTGATCTCCCCTAATAAACCCCACTCCTTCCGGTTCAATCTGGAGAATACTATGAAAACAAACAACATTATTACCTTTATCTTCTGCCTTCAAGGATGCAAAGTATTCCACAAATTTATTACCTTCATGCCATGTATGAAAAATAAGAGTCTTCTTGCTTTCAATCCACCTTCTTCATTTTATGATAAGATACGAAATCGACCAGGGAGTAGATATCTTACCCTCCATTGACTTCAGAATAATCATTGAATTAGTTTCACTTTGAGAAATAGAAATGTTTCTTTGATCACACTAAGCCACACTATGTCAGAGCCAACTGAGTAGAGACTGAATCGAGACCTTAATAGACCAAAGGGGGAAGGTGAAACACAACCTACAGAAACCCAATCCACTGCCGCAAGTGAGGGAGAGAAGCCACTTAGAGGAATTACATCCTATAGGCATGGGAAATTGAATCTCAAATGGATTTTTTAATTTATATCATATACTTCATTATTAAGTTTGGGTCACTTATTGAGATGAGGAAAAGTTGTTTTTCTAGTTCCCTTATTGTGCACTATTGAGAGTTGGTTCATAATTAGTTTGGGATTTCCTCATTCCCAATATTGATATATTTAAATTCATCATCATGATGGATTTTCATGATTCTCATAATATAGTGGTTGATCTATATCCTCGGTGTGTCTTGTTACATTTAGTATATGGGAGATCATAGGTGTTTTATGGAGTGTTGGATTCATGTTCTAGTTATGCATGACCTTCCCGACCAAATATCATGTTTTTTGTAGTAGCAGTTGTTCATAATGATGTCTCTTCTATTGATGATCTTCTTGTTATGGATCGGGAAATTCATGATGATTTCCAAAAACAATTCACTAGTCTTTCTCCAGAGGGGGGAGTTACAGTTTAATATTGTTCTATTTTTAGATAAGAAACCAAATTTGATTGCTTCTTATCATATGGCACTAGTGGAGCTGATGGAGATCAAGATTTAGTAAGATGTCCTATGGGAAAAATTAATTTTCTCCCCAGTGCTTCACCATGGGAATCCATAGTTCTCTTTTCCAAGATGTTAGGTGGTTTAATGTTATTTTTCAGACTATAAAAATATGATATGTGTAACAGTTATGAATAAATATAGTACTCCTCATGTGGATGATTTTGTTGATCAGTTAAAGGGGAAGTGGTTTTTGTCGATTTATCTCCTTTTAGCTTATCATCAAATCATGGTTCATGAGTCAGATATATTATAGTTATCATAATGGATCATTTATTGAAATTATGAATATAGTATTATCTTTTTTGGTTTGACTATCTCTCCTATAGTTTAAAAGGAATTTATGAATTGAATGTTTCATTAGTATCTCAACACTTTTTTGGCAGTAATCCTGGATGATATTTTTGTGTATTCAAGATAAGGTAATGGGAATGAGCACCATCTGAGTTTGGTTTGGGATGTCTAAATGAGTCACCTTTTGTATGAAATTATTTAATAATGTAATTTCAAGATTCGATAATTGTGATTCTTAGAGTACATGATTTATAATCATGTATGACCAGTTGAACCTGAGAATTTAAGTGATATTTTTTTCATGTGAAGAACCATAGAATGTCTTCTATATTTTAAGGATACTTGGTATTATAGGATACTATTAATGGTTCATGAAGCATCTATCAAATTTGGTGTAAAATTTTACTACTCATAATAGGAAATGGGTTAAATTTTAATGGGATGAAAAGTGTCCTTTTTATTTTGATGAGTTAAGACTACTTCTAACAGAAGATCATATTCTGATCATAGCTTATCCTAGTAAGAGGTAAGTATTTTCTAGTGATACTAATAGAAATTTTTGGGGATTTTTGTTCCTAATGGATGATCATGTGATATTTTATGACTCTCATCAGATTTGAAATCATGAGATTAATTACCCTACAAATAATTTATATCATTCTGATGTGATTCATGCACTTATAAGATGAAAACATTATATTTTTTGTGAATGAATCATAGTCTATTATAACCGTAAGTGTTCAATAAATATATATTTTTATAATGATTTGAATATTAGATAGAGTAAATGAGTGGAATTCCTTAATATTATTGAACTTGATTTCACCTACACCTTAATGAATGGTAATGTTGTCATTTATGATTTTGTTTGGAATGTTCCTTCACAAATTGTTTTGTAATTGAAAAAATAGAGGAAAATTATGGGGAACTTTTCAAGGTTTGATATGGATGAAAATGAGTATTTTTTGGTATAGTATTGAATATTGTTCCATTATCATCACCATGATTTGAATCTATTCTATATATTCCAAAATATGATATTAACTCTGGAGGAATTTGAGAACCCCTATATGGTGGGGTGACCATTCTAAGATATTATCTATCCTCAGATGGTATTATTATTTATTGGGACTAGTATTTTTGTCCCATCACCTATAATTATAAAAATTAGATTTTATTTTTATATATATTCATGGTCTATTAATATAGGTACTATAAAAATGTATGATGAAATGAGATTGTGATTGTAGTGGCAAGGTATGAAGCGTAAAATTTATCATCATGTTTCCTAGTACTACCCATGACAACAGATAAAGGTAGAGAATTTTAAATGATATTGGTTTCATTAGACTCATATGATTCTGTTTTGGAAATTGGAAGATGTATCCACAATTTTTTTTAGAATACCCTTTAATACATATGGGAGGAATTCTATATTGGTGGTGATTGTTTGGTTGATAAATAATTATAATTTTGTTATAATCATGGAAACTACTAATGATGATGATCTAGGTAAGTCATATGTACAAAAGATGTCAGCTTACCAGGGTACCATTATCAATTGTTTTATTAATAGATCCTAGGATTTCTTCATTTTTTTGAGGATTAAACAGGAGGTGATGTTAACTGTCATCTGATATTTTAATTCTTGTCACCCATATAAAGACGTTCAGATAGATCATGCTAATCAGATTCTAGAGGATTTACATTGGGTTTGTGTCATGGATTTCAGTGCAACATCGTATAGTTATCTAGGATAGGTTGAGTTTAGTTATCAAATAGTTATTATACATCGATCATAATGTCTCATTGAGAGGATTTTTATGCTTCTCAATGTATGTAAACTCTTTTTTGGGAAGTGGTAGGAAAAGCTTATTTGGTGGGACATAGTTTGTTTCTGCTGATTTCTATGAGGAATTTTGATATAATGTGCCATTTTTTTTAGAGTGAATAGTCGAAATAAATTATTTTGATCAATGATATTTTGATTTGGTGATTTTTATATGTGACCATGTTTTCATGAAAGGTTATCCATGGATAGATCACTGTTAGGTTATAAAAAATGGATTGTTATATCTATGATATGTGGGACTATTTGAGATTTCAGAGTGTCATTGGTTGGTGTCTTATTCATTTTCTTTTCATGTTAAATATAATGAAATTCATAATTTTTTCCACGAATCATAGCTCAAAAAATATCATCCTGACCCTTAACTTGTTTATACTTTGGAGGATATTGATTTAGAGCTATATGTTTCTATTGTTGAGTATCTAATTGGGATCACTAGCTCAAAATTCAAGGACATACATGGGAATTTGATTCTCATGTCAGATAATTATGGTTTCAAAAATTATATTCTAATGAGAATTAGGAGCATGATTCACTGCTGTGGGAGAAATGGCCTCACCTCATTAGTGGATGTAATTATTAGAAATGATTTATTAGGTACAAAAAATCATATGAAGGGTGTTTATAAATTTTTTTTACATACATTCAAGTATTTTGGAAGTCATTCCTTATATTCAAATTTAATTATGTTCATTTTAGGACTCCAGAGGATGGGGAATATTTACATAAAAAATTGAAATGATGTTCATAAAGGTTTTTTGTTTAAATTAATGGGGTCAAGGAATAAATATTTTAATATTTTTGTAGGATTGTCCCTAATATTAAATTATTGAAGATCTATTTTGGTATTTATAATAAAAAAAATTATTTTCTCTCACTGTAAGAAATTTACATTCCATGTATTGGGAGTGCATGATGTGTAATGGTTTTGGATATCATATTGATAACTGAATTCAAAAAATGAAATAATTCACACCGTGTAAGAGTTACAGCCTGTGTAATGTTAATTAATTAATTTTAAATAAAAATGAAACAATTTTCTCAAAGTATGTGACCCCCAAGTATTAAATGAAATTCATAGGGATTACACACCATGTATATTTCCTGGATATTAATTTTAGGGAACTGGATGAGCTGAATATATATTCATTCATCTACAGATAATTCCCATCTTGACCAATATATCTCCTTCAGTGATATTGGAATCCTTTACCTGATCTATAATGATTCATTAGGTGATTGATGACTTTTGCAGTTGGCTTGCATCTCTGTAGGAACATAAACAATTATGGTTCTTTGTTATAATGATTGAAGAAGCACCATTGAGATTCATTATTGGATCTGTTTACCTATGGTTATGTTTCTTCTTTATCCCATCTAAATCTATTGTGCATGATTATTCTAAGGGACATTTCATTATTATTTGTGGCGTTGTGGTGGTACATTCTTGAGTTTTTTACTGTTTTCTATTAATTGATGACTGTTTTGTCAAATTGAATCAATTCGAAGATGTGATGATTGTTCTAGGGACAATGTTGTCATTTTGGTTTCTTCAATGTAGTGGAATACATTAGGGGCATGTTCAAATTGAGTTTTGAGGTATGTTGTTTTGTCTAAAGACTATTTTGGTGAAATAAATTGTTCATGTTTTTGATAATTTTCTTATTAAATGATATGGTATGGTATGACTGAATTATCTTTTTTCTGTAGAACTTGTTTTTTATAAAATATGTTTCCCCCTAGTTTTGTTATATTGAAAATGATTTTACATGAATTTTCAAATGGTTTTCAGTGAATATTTTGACATAAATGGTCTGATGAGCTGGTTTATAAAATATAGCACATGAGAATCCTTGGGTATATGCGTGGAAGGAATAGTAATAGGTCTTTTCCAGCTTCAGGGGGTTTTCTCATGGGGATTTTCATTACTCCCTAGGACTATTTTTCTAGAGACATATTAGACCTTTGGGGGGGTCCACATTTAGGGACATTCCTCTGATCTCTAGACATGATTCATATTTCTAGTGTATTCATTTGTACATAATTTCTAATGTTATTTATGAGTTTCCTAGTTATACTAACCTAGTGTTACCCCTGACATGATGTTATATGTGCTTCTTCATTTGGCTTATAATATTTTTTTTACTTTTATTGATTTGATATGATATTTGTTTTATTCTCTATATTGACATGTTATATTCATTTTTATATATTTTTTATTAATTTATTTGAAAATTATTTTTTTGTTTTACTAAAAAATATGCAAAAATTATAAATTATTATTTTTTCCATTCATATGATATAAAACAATTAAACTATTATCATGTCTTGTTTTCATCATATTTTAGCATGATAGGATTGTTATTCAGATACCTGATATTAAACACATGGGTAAAAGCATACTGATATTGTTTTATCCCACCATACACACCCTAATGGTGTTTCATACACCTTTGTATGTATTTAGATGGAGAAAAAGAAAAATCACCATAGTGAGACAATGAGGTTTTTTTCCTATAGATTTTGGTAAATTGTGGTTTGATTGGGAGAATCTTACCACTACATCATATGGAGTATTTTTTCATGTTTTTTTATTCCTTAGTGATTGGACCTATATTTAGATTTTGGCTATACTCTTAATTTTTTTATTTTCTTCTATTTTTTTCAATTATGGAATATAAATATTTTTTCTCTTATTGTTTTTGTTGTATATATATCCCATGATATTGTTTTAGGTTGGGATACATCATTCCCTCAAATATTTTTTCATGCCCAGGTTCAAGTCTCTATCTCATTGGTATCAGTAATTCCTTTCTGTTATGTGAAGGATTTGGTTGGGTACCAATTTGAGCTAGTATTAGGGTAATCTCATTAAATCAAAAAATATTGAGTATCAGTTTATGATAACATTAGAATAAAATATAAATTCTATATCTTGTATTTAATATATCATAATCATAAGTAATGAAATAAATAATTAGAGTTAATAAGATAAAAATAATATTAGAATTAAAAAACATTATCTTTTGGAATATAACTTCATCATTACACGTATATTTTGGGAATACACATAATAATTGAGTATCATTTCATTATTATTCACGGATCATTTTTAAATCTATCGTAGTGGAATCAGTGCACTCTACAAACCATCATATTAGTCAAGGATCACTCCCTAGAATATCATAGTGAAAAAATTACATTTTTTAATTTGGTTCACTTTCCATTGAAATCCAATTTATCTTGTGATATATCATTATTTACCTAATGAATTAAAGGAATATATAGTTTCTAAACATCACATAATGAAAACCATACATATGTGCAACACAATATCATATGACATTCATCATATAACAACCAATGTATATAAATGGGTTGCATAATAATTTCATCAAATCAAAACCTTTTGGAAAGTAATAAGATTCATAAAAATTTCATCATTTCATCAAATAATACTGCATGAAAAAATAATTGGGTTTCATTGTCATTTAGGTATAACCCATGGAAGAGAAACTTTTTTAAAATTATTTTTTTCATCGTAAACAAAAAAAATCAGAGATATAATATGAATTGTTTCCTTGGATAATATCCAATGTTAATCATAAGATACACTATAAGATTTTTATTTATATGAAAAATGATTTTGAAAGATGATATGGATAATTTCTTGAGGAAAATAACCATTAGAATTTTAAAAACACTTTTGAAAACATAAACAGTTTACAAAATAATTTTATTTAAATATAACCACGGAAACATACAAAGATGTTTTAAATAATTAAAAAATTTCTGGATAAAAATATCATTTATAGATTAAAAATAATTTTTATTCTATAAAATAGTTTCAAAATCATTTTATTATTAAATATTCAAGGAATCATATAACAAAATCAATAAAAATAATTTAAAAAATTTCTTGTGTAAAACAACCTTTCAAATTTGAAGAAAAAGATAAAACATTTTTATAAATTTTTTCATGTAAAAAATATTAATCTTATTATGGAATATTTATAAAAGTTAGTGGTAATGAAGTCAGAAAATTTTACACATTGAAAACAGTGATTACATTCATAAATTTTCTTAAAATCGAAATGGGCCTTGTTTTGAAAATGATATGCATATCCTTTTAAAACATATTCTATAAAGTAAAAAATGGTTAAAAATAATTTAATAAATATGAAGGGAAATGTTAGAAAATATTTGAAAACATTTTTAGAAAACAAGGATATGGAAGGAAAGGGTTTTTCGAATTAAGAAAAAAATAAAGTTAGATTATAGTAAAATATTCATTATAAATCACGACTTTATAAAAGAAGGAAAATGGAGGGAATTTTTTCCCCTGAAATAATTAGTGTAGAAGAAAATTATTATTATTATTCAGGTTTATATTAAAATATTTCATCATTGGAATCATAATTATAAACAATAATGATAAATAATGACACTGTAACATAAAACCCTTACCAATTTGGTAACATTGAATTATATGATCAATGAAAGAATAAAATAAAAATCATAGAATATCATGAGAATAAAATAATTCATTATATTTATTATCATAGGGGTTGTATATATAACCCATAAAATAAGATATATTCATAAACTAACATATGTCTCAATGTTTGAGATTTGAGATAAAAATTGAACACAACTTTGGTAACATTTGATCCATAAACACCTTGAAAGAGTGATAATAAAATGAACATATAAATACCTATATTTTTGAGGAAAATAATTATAAAATATTGTCATTGGAATTATATACACTAATGAAATGAAATAGGTGCTGAATATGGAATGTTTCTTAGAGAAGTAAAAATTTATATAGAAACCCTAATGTTATTTCTTACCTTCATATATACACATTAAATACTATGGTATAATAAATAATCACAATTTAAATTAAGTTTAATAAAAATAATTATACATATTGTACAATATATTAAATTTTTATTACCTTTTATTACCCATTTATAAATAATTACTTCTTAAGATGAAGTTTTGTGTAACAACTGGTTTTTTAGGTATGTTTTGATATGTTATTTTAAGTCTTATTACTGTGATCACAGTTCCATAATATCCATATTTATAACCATGATATAAATAAAATATCTATTATTTTAATATATATTAATTCTAATCCATAAAATTTAGATATATAAAATGAAATAAACAATCAATAGAGATGGTTGTCCATATGTACACATTATCATTATTTCCATCTAATCAAATGATTAAGAGAAATAAATTTAAATAATAGAGTAATTATAAATAATTATTTTTATTTCATTTATATAACATATATTCATTTCATTTACCCTTATTATATTCTTTGAAAAAATTTAGTGAAAAATGAATCACATCACTTAATGTGGCGTTAGTTTTTCGTACACATGAACAATGCTATCATATCTCCCATGGAATGCATATTAAGAAGCTATATGTGATATAATTATAAGAATGTTTCAACTATATAAAAAAATTCTTATATATTCATTTAATATATCCTTATTACCATCCATGAAAAATAGATATTTAAGAACACATCACGTAGGTTCGTGAGGTGGTAGTCTGTCGTACACATGAGCGACGTTGTTTTTTTACAACATATTGGGAGGTAAGAAGTTATAAGTCATATTATAATTAAAAATTTAATGTAATATAATATATATAATATATGAATATTAAATCTATCATTATATTCATTCATGAAAGGTGGTGATGGATAACTAATTACATTGGTTTGTGAGTTGGCAGTAAGTCGTACATGTGAATGATGATTTTTGTTCTATTTGATTAAAAAAGATAATTATTTAAAGTAATGAATTAAAATAATGAAATATAATTATATTTAATATGATTAGATTATTATATCATAATATTTTAATAAAAATATAAGGTGCCAGAGGAAGAAATAAAATAAAATATTCGTTTAAGGACGTTACCACTTCATCAGACAACTTCTTTTTGGTTGAAAAAATGACTCTATAGGTTGGACTTATGACCCCGATAAGGATTCAATAATTATAGGATGTAATTATTAATGATATTATTTGGATATTAACTAAATAATTGGGTTTTTAATGTGTGATTATGATTGGATATGGGGTGGTCTTTTATAAGATTGGTGGGTGGAATGATTTTAATTTTTCAAAGGAAAAAGGTGTATGCATGTCAGAAACATTCCAAAAGACACCAAAATTTTCCATTATAATGTATTAAACATTATAATGTTGAAATATGACCATAAATTTGGTTTTGGACAAGTTATTTGTCATTTTTAACCCATATCTATATAGTTCACCACCTAATAAACCCATTTGTTTATCGTGGGAAATAATTATTTCTATATTTAAAATTAATTATTTATAAATTTTAAATTGACGATATTAGGTAATTTATAATAATATAGTCCCAAAAATTTAATCTATTTTTCCAAATTAAATAACATTAAGTGGAAAATTTAAATTTAAATTTAATCCCATAGACGCAATGAGAAACCAGTCATCGAAAGAGAAAACATTTAATGGCTTAAAAATATTTTTATATAAAAAATAAATATTAAATTTATTAAAATAACAAAATAGGATTAATAAATATTTACTTTTATAATTTTTTTTAATCCCATATTAAATCAATTCTCTATGTTATCAAATATTTTTAAAGAAATAACTATTGAAAAAAATCCAGTAATTTTACTATTCATTCAAAATTTTATCTTCTAAAACAATATCAATCCTATGATATATTTAAAACGTTTTCTCATAAAAGAAAAATTATTCTTTCAATATATAATATTAAAAAAATTAATTTTTTTTTGAAAAATTGAGATAAAAGATTTTCAGGAAAATACAATTTTTAGGTATAAATTTCGATTTATTCTTATCTATAATATATAAAACAAAAATAATTAATGTGAAGAATTTGTTGGAATATATAATATACACATTTAATTAAAATAATTCTCAATAAAATTTATTTTTTTAAAACTTATTGGGGAAATATTTGTTTTTGTTTATAAAAATAGATTTTTGAAAAGTTATTTCCTTTATTTTAATAAAGTTATGATTTTCTTTCTAATTAATATTTCTCCAAAGAATTCATTTCTTATACATTTTTAAACCATAAATTTTTTAAAATATAGTTATTACTATTCATATCAATGATTCTAATGTCTTGGTAATAACTATAATATTTTAATAGTATGTCATGTTTCTTTTAAATTCAGTGTTGTGTGTAATGAAAACTAAACTCAGAGTTTCATGTAATATAAGAAAAACTTAGTGTTTATTTTAATGGAAGTTAAATTGGTGTTGGGTGCAAAAAAAATAACAAAAACATTTTTTTTGATAGAATGAATATTTCACAAAATATCGTTGTGTTAAATTTTTCCACTAAAAATTGTTTCCTCACACTTGACTTGGTTCACATTAATATCACATTTAATAATTTAAAATTCATTTTTTATATACCCACATAATAAATAGGGTTAATAAAAATTCATCCTAAAAAGAGGCAAATGGATGTAAGGAGGTGATATGAAATAACAGATAATGAGGTTTTCGTGTAGTATATCATTTGTGGGAGTTATAAACATGGACATAGAAGAGAAAACCATCACCCAAATACTAATGGACTATAATAGAGAACATGTTCATGAGAATGTTGACAACCAAAAATCTGTTAATCTTTGATAGGTGAACAAACTATGTATTCATCATAACTAAAAGTAAATTTTTATCATTTTATTTTAGGATCCTGTTCATAAATAAGATGACTTTTCATGAGATTACATACATAATTGATTTCATTCCATTTCATAAGAACCATATAATCCTTGGGTTTTTTATCAATCAATTTCTACCTAATTTCTTAAAGTATGAAATGATGATGAAACTTTTTTGTTCATGAAGCACTATGGGATTAGAAGATCTATAAAATATTGTTAATTTATTCTTTCACTCTCTATTTATTATGATAATTATAATTTTTAGCACATTTTATCCCGTAATATAAAAAGATAAACATTTTCCACTTAACGAATATATAAATTATGGATCATCTACATCTGACCAAATTTAAAATAATAAATTATAAATAAGGTCCCTAAATTTCCAAAATCGTATCATCATTAATCCCCCAAAAGATTCGAAGTAATTCTTAATGCCAGATACCAAATATATGAATACATTTATCATATTTTTTCATGAACTGTGGTAATATCATAAATTAGAAAAATACCTTAATGAAAACATACATACATAATTCATCATTGAATAAATCCATAAAATATTGAATTTATTCCACAAATGAAATAATTATGTAGACTCCATCAATTATAATATAAAAAAATTGTCTATAAATCATTAATTACTTCCAAGGACAGTAACACGGTCCTTTTATACTTTTTTTCATATTGATCATATCTTTATCCCAACATCAATATCTCAAAATTTGGAATATATTAATGTTTATATTCACATTATCATGTGTTTTCTGTAATATATCACATTTCTTTTAAATAACGTTTTTAGGATATCTTTACCATTAAACCTACAATTAATGATCCTTAATAAAAAATTTATACCGAAAAATCCATATATATTTCCTACCTTTTTAATTCCAATAAATAAATACTTAAATTACTATAATTCAATCATAAACTATTAAGAAGGATTCATCATATTGTTAAAAAACAAATGATTTATACCATATGGAATATGAATCATATATTAACATTAATTAGACCCAATTTTCCCCTCAATATCTCATTTAACATAAATAATATTATTTTAAAATCGAATAACTTCCATTTTTCATTCATGGTCTATTGATGATTAGTAGTATAACAATTTCTCATATTAACTTATTGATTGTCATCAAAATACATATCCATATGACATCAATTTTTATTATTACCATTCTTTTACCAATTAAAACATTTATCCATAAACCATACCTTATGAAGAATATTATCTTCATACTTTTAATTAGATAAAATTATCATTTTTCATCTATAACTTTATTTATGTTCTTCTTTTAAACACTCAAAACATCTTCCCATTCCTTTGATATACTCTCATGGGTGATTATTCCCACATTCTCAACATATATAAAAGATAATATGCATTTATTCATTGTATCCTCCACAACAACTATTAATAAAGTCTATCCTAATCTTCATTGTTGAATCTGATAGTTAGTGAAGGTTCATATTTTTAATCATATAAAAAGAAAACTGGTTATTCATAATAAAACTATCATTTAGTCTAGTCACTATACCATTTGGTTTCTCATCAACACATTATCTATCACATGAAAAGTTAACCTACTTCCATATTCTTCCAACCATTGACTAAAACTAAAAAGAATAGTCTATGAAACAAATATTATATTGAAGAACCAAATAATCTTTTAAAAACACTTTTTGGATGTCTAAATCATAAAAATATTTTCTAATTTATAAAAACATAGGTTTAACCTTATTCATTTAGGGGCACCAATAAAATATTACATCATGGTTCATAAAGAGCTTGTGAATTTATAAATTATATCCCCTAGGAGTTTCAAACATGGTATAAATTAGGGACTATTATTGTGCCCTAAGTGAAGACTGATTCTATCCAAATGTTCCATTATCAGAGTTATTACCCCCAATGTAAATTGATTTGAAAGAAACAAACACAATTTTAACCAAAATGTGTTTTATTTTCTTAGAAATAACTACCTCTATCCTTAACAGAAATTCTTGGAAATTTTCATATACATTAACTCATCCTTGAACTTATCCAGGGACATAACCCTTTACAAATCCATAGAAATATCCCAATGGATCTCACTAGTGTCTTCTTATAATAGTTTATATTTTCTAACAAAACCTATACTATGATACCAACTATAAAGGTCGAAACATAACATATATAGATGTAACATATTTTAAGATAAATATTGATTAAATTCAAAAAACACACAACTAAGGAACATTTAGGTAATGTGAATTTTAAAACATGGAACACAATCTTCATTTTTCATGATAGATTATCAACACATCCAATAAAAATCATCCCACATTGTACTCTTATTAGTCATACCCAACTCAGAACCTTTATTCACGACCCGTGGAAAGGAAATGTAAGAGAGGTTCATCTAAGATACATAATAACGATAAATAAGAGAGATATCAACATATCATGATAATAAGGGTATGTGGCAATTTAAATAACATTTGAAAACCATTACATATATATATTATTTCGTAAACATAAAAATAACATAAACCATGGTTGTTCATAATATGTGAATATTAATTCAATCAAATAAAATTATGCATGATAATATAACATTGTCATATGACATCGAATTTTGGCATAATCATAAGCATATAATGTCATTTCTATAGTAGTCAACATTTATTTCCAAAATTAGAATAATGAAATGGGTTCACACCGTAAACCATTTTAGTACCCATTTTTCTGTCCAATTACTATCATAGTGGACATATTCTCTTATAGAACCGGGTGAACTCCCTATTATAGACATGTTCATCTCATAATATTTTATTTTTTTACAAAATTCAATGGAGGGGTAAACAGTCACCACCCATCACATAATGATTACTTTTAACATTGAACATATACAAACCTATGAAATGAACATTGTTTCATAAAAAATTATCCCTACCATGGCATGTAAAAAATCATGTTTTATAATCATTTGAACTTTTCATAAAATCGAAACACATGGAAAAATTTTCTAGTTTCATATGAATTATCTCATGTTATAACATATGGAAGAGAAAAAAGTTTCATAAACTTCTTATAACCATAAATCTAAATCCTTAAAAAATAATAAGAATAATTTCCTTATAACATATCCCCAGTAAATCATAGGTTAAATAAAAGTGTTTCACCTTATATGGAAATAATTTTTAAAGATCATAAGAGGCTTTTCTGGAAGAAAACAACCTTTTTACTTGTTTTTTTAAACATTACACATTTAAAAATTCTTTTCGATGAATACATCCTTGGAAAAATATAATGGATTATATAAAAAATTAAAATCATTTCATAAAAAAATATTCATTACATAATCAAAAACACTTTATAAGGCATAAATCATTTTTTAAAATTTTTTATTTGTGAATAACCTTGGAAATAAATAATGGATAATTTAAGAATAATTTAAAACATTTGATTACTAAAATATACATTCCAATTTCTAAAATACTTCTTAAACATACAAAATTTCCCAATCATTTTCTTTCAAAAAATTATTCAAATCTTTTAAGTGAATCATTAAACATTGAGTTCTCTTAATGGAGGAAAATTCATTAAATTTTAAAAATAATGTATCTTTACACATTCCTTATGAAATGTTCATGGGCCCTATTTTGGATGGGATATGAAAAATATTGTTTAAAAAAATATAAATTTTTTAAAAAGGTTATAAAATCATTAATAAATAGTTTGGGTAATGCTAAAACATTTTGAAATTTTTTTTAAAAATCATGGATATGATGGAAAAAGGGGTTTTCTAAAGCAGCTAGATTTAAAGTCAGCATACATTTACAACATTATTTTTAAATATTTAGAACATGAAGAGAGTAAAATTATGTTATGAAATATATTCTCATGAAATAACCATTTGAGAAGAACATTCATGAATTTTGTGAGAGAAATATTATAATATTTCAACATTAGAATCATAATCATAAACAATCCAAAAAAAAGTTGATATTATATAATAAAACAATTACATATTTAATAACATTGAATTATAATCACCTTGAAAGTATAACATCAAATAAAACCTATAACATCATAAGAATAAATATTTTCATGTTTTTAAATGTCAAATAGTCTATATATACACCTCATTAAAGAATTTTGGGGCATAACATAAAAGTTATCTTAAAGAAGGAAATTCAAAAAAAATCCCCTACCGCTTTGGTACCTTTTGAGGCATAACCCCAATGAAATAGAGATACAAAATTAATATTTAAATATACATTATTTTAGGGATAATTATTATAAAATAAATCCAATGGTAGTATGTACACTGCATAAAACAATATGTGGTGAATATGACATGTGTCTCAAAGAAGAAATAATTAAGATGCAAATCTCTTTCTTTAATTCTTGAATTCCTTCGTACAAGATAAAAAACCCTCAACAATAAATATAATATTATTAAAAATATATTAAATTTCCATAAATATATTAGCATATATCATAACATATTTGATTTACTTATGATATCTTATTATCAGTTTATCAATATGACTATCTTAAAATAATATTTCCAGTAATAACTGCATTGCTTATCACGTATGATATTATATATAATATTAGGACCTATTAAACATATCATGATAAAATTATATATATAATTTTATTTTTTATTAAAATATAATATATTATCATTATTTTTTCATTTAGACTAACCCATAAAAGTAATATATTGAAAGAGAAATACATCATTCATCAAGACATTATTCCATATATATACAAGAATGTTGTTCCTATTTTCATGACATATTAATAGAATGAAAGTTATATAATATAATAAATTTATAGATTTTTCTCCCATATATAAAATATATTCCTTTTATATACACTTATTAACTTCCTAGAAAAGCATCGGTCAAAAACGGATCAAATCACTGCATGAGTCAGTAGTCTGTCACACACACTTACAATGTTATAATATACTCCATTGAATCTAATGTATGAAGGTATAAGTGATATCATTATTCTATAGAACTAATTATTAAACATATATGTAATATAGTCATTTAATATGTCCTTATTAACATCCATTTAAAATGGGAATGGAAAATATGTCATATCAGTTTGTGAGGCAGTAGTTTTCCGTACAAACGAGCGACTTTATTATTTTCCAATGGGTTTTGTGGTAAGTGTTTTCATGCGATATTTTCATTCTAATGGTTTCATAATGTCATATATATCTTATATAAAAATTACTCTTTAATTATATCCATCCATGGGTGGTGGTCATGGGAAACAAATAACATTAATTCGTGATGTGATAGATGCCATACACACTTGAAAATTTAATATTTAATTAAGGTATAGGAAAAACAATTCCATTTAGAAGTAAAGGATGAGACATAGAGAACTATGGGGGTATAAAAAATGAGACTAAGGGAATCCATTATAATAATGATAACACCTTCAGTAGGAAAGGACCCAAGGCTGGAGAAATAAGTAAAACTCACATATTCGAATTCCAGAGAAGCGAGAATGTCAAAAACATTATTACTTTCAATCAAGATATATACAAAATCAATGTCTGAACAGATCAATACCATGAATTTTTGGATGAGGTAAGTAATAGACTACAATACTAACCTCTACCCGAATAATGAACTGTGGATAGAGGAAGAGTCCACTTCCACCACATCAATATCAAAATTATCCTCTTAACGCATTTGAAGATAGGTGAGAAACGCATTGGCCTCAGTATGAAGATAATACACACTACCACTGTAGATTATTGTTTCATGGATAATAGAACTACAGGGTTCTCATGCCACACTTTCTCCTTGAATGATACCAATGATTCATGAGCCATATGTATTGAGTTTAATCAATTCTCCATGGGGAATCCAAATATCCCACCATCCTTGATTACCACTAAATAACATGGTGTGAGAGGATCTCTATGATAAATACAGAAATAAAGATGGGGGATGCCACCAATTTGGGAGAATACAAGAGTGAACTATTAGATGTTTTTTAATAAAGATAATAGTGGTATATTAATAATTGATACCCTCATGATGTGAATTATTCCTCACATGATTAATTCTCCAAAACCCAAGAATAAGAATCAATGATCAAGACTTCATATCAAAACCGTTGATGTCGGACCCCTAGAGTCATTGGTGATGAAAATTGGTCTTCAAAGTGGTTGGGGTACGCTGTTTGGTAAAGTGTAGAGGGAGATCAAAAGGGTGTACAGATTTTCTCTCTCAAAGATTTGATGAATCAATGTGCCTTCTCGTGGGATCATATAGAAAAATAACTTTCAAAGTAGAGGAATTACTATTCTAATGATGTTGTAATCCATGGGGAGTTCCATGTTCCTTACGTGCCAAGTGTGAAAATTGATTCTTGATGGGATCTTCATGATCCACATGATCTCTCACCAGGGATCTTTTTCACTATTGTTCATAGTCATTCACTAATAATTCTTAGATGAAAAAGTACTTAATGAGGATCCAATAAATACACAGTTAAACATATCTGAGTTGAGCTCAATGAGGTAAATAGTATTGTACTGGGCATTATCTAGCAGTATATAGATAAATCTTGGGTACATGATTTATTTTCTAAATGTCACTTTTAGTGTTTTTAATCTAGGAAATTATATCCTACTACCCACCCAATTGTTTTACCAATAATTGATCTTTTGCTTCCAAGGATCCATCGAGTGTAAGATTAGAGATTTATAATATATGGCTAGATCATAAGACGATTAGAAGAGGATTGATCTCTATTCATGACCAATACAATAACATATTTCTCTACCATAAACCTCCCTAAAGAATATGGAATTGAATTAATTTCCATTCCATTTTTACATGAAACCATTGTATGGATGAAGAAAAATTCATTACATTGATTCCCCCTCCCTCAGTGGAGTAGAAATACTCCAATACAAAATGAAATGTTAAATCCTTTAAAACCTAGTATCCTAGATGAATTCCACAAGGATATTTTAAGTACCTAATATTAAACACTTTAGGACCATGATACCTAACATAAAATTCATGGGGATGGACATTAAAACACTATAATCCAATGTGATTCTACCTCCAAAATATGGTAAGAAATTCATCTAGGGAATAATTTGTTCTGTGACCATTCCCTCAATCTTATAAAGGTGTTATATGCAGTGATGACCTATGGGGTCATAGAACCAAGATAATTTATTAATAATCCAATAATATGCCATACAAGGATTCTTTATAAAATATTAGCATTCATGTTGGATGAAATGTACATGATATTCTTTTCACAGTTAACCACATGGCCACTCTAATTCTAGAAGTACTAAATGATCTTTTTTATACTATGAATATATTTTTTTTACATTAGAAAATATGAGGATATCTTCTATAAACACGAGATGAGATATCCCAATTGAACAATACTTGAAATCGCATGGTAGACTACTTCTATATGAGAGAATCCCCTTGATAATATCAGAAAGGGACTCTTGAGAGGGAATGAATAAACATGAAGAGATTGGACCACCCTATCTTAGACCATGATCTCTCTTTAAGAAACTTCAGTTCCAACCCATAAATGATATAGATATCCACAAATAATAAAATCATTTGAAACATTTGTCTCTAGGAGAAGTAGAAAATCCCATTCATATTAGGACATTAAGAAATATGATCCATTCTACCTGATCATATAATTTATTAATTTCATGTTCAAATGAAATATTATATTCCATGGTCTGTAGGTTGATGTTAGTGATCATTTCATGGGAATTTCTGATTTACCCTTAGATTGATATCCCCTTCAAGAACCTTTGTGTTCATTCAAAATCAAATATGGTAGGTTCCCCAATCGGTTTTTATTGATCACACATAGAATAAATACATATAGGAAGATATATAAATATTGATTTTTAGTATTGCTGGAGTGTGTATGGGTCCTTAATCAATAGGATGAGAACCTGTGTGGTGGCATAGGCTACATGGGATCAGATACCTCCCTAGAATATTTCATGAATCTCAGTCACCATATCATGTTTAACCATGTCCTTTGATCCCCTGCTGATGGATCTTATGAACCATTCATAACCTAGTGCACTCTTTTGATTGAGATAATGAACAACGGCTTGTATCTCCATCTCATTAGAAATAAATTAATGAGATGGTTTGTTGATATCATAATAACATGTAGGAATATCATCGAAATAATAGGTCTATCCACTCAGATATCCAACATGAATATGGGGATTGAGACAAGTCAGAATAGAATTAATGTGTGACTTATCCTTACCAAGAACCACCTCCAAATCATCTGAATAGTATTAGTTGTCAATGAGGGTGTTAGGCATGATGTGGCATAATTTCTACATGAGGAAAGAGTAAAAATATTTTTTATTTCATTCACACTTTATAATCTATGTGACTCTAGACTACCCATGGGATTGTTGTCCATGCCTCATAACCATCTCATCATAGCTTCTCTTCGAATTATTTAGTCCATAAAAACTTGAATCACTCCATTGGATTTAAATGTGGGGTTCTAGATGAAAAATCTCTAAACTAACCACTTATAAATCGCTGTAGTATGTTGGAAAATTATGATTTAAGGATTAGAAAACATTTTAAAGGCTTCTTAATTTATTTTGGGATTCCTCCCAGAGAACCCCATTAGAAAACATTTTCCTTGATTTGGGAAAAACATGATGAAAGATTGGGAGGGACACCCATATATGGGAGTATTGGATACTATAAGCTTATGCTTTTCTACATAATAGAGTTACATGTTTGGATAATTATCCAAGATTTTGTGGGTAGAATAGTGACCCTTAAAATTGGGAAGGGATAAATTTCATGATAGATAGAATATTATTAATCGTGACTACACAAGGTGCACCAACCCCCTATATGGTTTCTACACCAGGTGAACCGATCTCTAGAATAACCCAAATTTAAGATCCCATTCTTCATTAAGAATTATGCAATGTCCCTGATGGATAGGTTAGGAATGTTTCCTATTCCTTTTTTGTACTTTGGATCAAGAGAGTTGTTAGAATCACTACTGATAGTCTAAGGCTCTATACGTAGGTTGAAGGAACACATATACTTCCACATATAACACCTCACTTGTGTGTGGAAACTCGCATACACCATTATAAGGAATAATGTGTGACCTAATTTGTGATCATGCTTATGAAGAGAAGATCAAATGCATCAACCAGATCAATCTTGATTTATGGTTTCCAGAAGAACCAGGTGTGGTTGTTTTGTGGGTTAGAAAACAAGAAGTCATTAATCTTGATTATTTGTGAAAAAATCCAACTTCTACACAATTTTTTATGTTTGGGGAGGGCCAACAAAGAGGCATTTACTTTATGATGTTCTAACAAGGAAATGTATGACTTTTTTTGGGAACCTGATCTACTAGAATTACATAAGATTTATAAGGTAATTTAATGTGAGTTCGCCTCGTATTGGACCAATGATGAGGGACATCCAAGGTGTGAGTATTGTTTTTTTTGCGTTTCAAGGAACTCCTTTGATGGCTAACGATAGAATGGCATTGAGTCTCCTTAGAGGCAGCAATGTGGCCAGAATTGGGTAGGTTAGGGAAAGAGGGTACCCCAATTATGGTTTCCATTACCACAACTAGGAGAATAATTATCACCAATTGAGGCCATGACATGTAGATGGCCACATATTTTTGGGACCTCAAGGATTCCTCCATCTAAGTGGTATGTTTATTCATGCAAAACAATCACCCGTGGAGGGTTCCCAATACCCTATAAGGAGAAAAATTTGTGGAATGTAATAGAGAGAACAAGGAGAGAAAACCAAGCCACAACCCAAGATGGATTTCAATCATGGTGAATCTCTATATACCATCAGAATAAGAACCTATTCTAGAATCCTATAATGACAGGACATATAAACCAAGCCTTGTTTAGGACTTCTCTGGAACTCTAAACAATCAAAAATAACATATGATTCAAATCTAAAACCCTTTAAAGAATAAAAATACCCATGATTCAAAAAAACTCTTGAAGATATTTAGTTGGGGTTTTTCCTCATCGAACAAGTCCACCATATGATGAAACACCAAGAGGATCCAAGGAACTTCTAGAAAAATGTAAACATGCGAAGCCTAGGATGGGTATGGGTGAAGAAGAGTTGACATGAAATTTGAATCACCAAGAGGATTTGTTGTTGGGATCTCAAAATCAACAAAAGAGATTATTTGAGGCCTCAAAATTAATATCGAAGGAGTTAAAGTTAACGAAGGAGATCCCAGATAAGTGTAAACAGATTGGAGAATTTGAATTATGGGAGGAACAAATAAAACATTCTTCAGGTTAGAATATTTTTGTTACTATGACCATAAATATAAATTATTTTTTTGTCCCATTTTATGGAAAAGGAGAATGATTTACATTATTAAAATTTCATAATAAAATATCAATATATTTAATATACTTATGCTTTTATATCATAATCATTTAACAATAATTGAAGTAGGATGATGATGAAATCACTTAAAATTCTTGGTAATTAAAGTTACCACTTCTTTAGACAGTCTCATTTGGTTAGCACTAAGAGTACTCATAAGTTGGGGTTCCAAATAAAATATATGTTATATGATGTGGTTAGGGATTTTTGGAAGTTATTTGGGCAGTTCATGGATGAAAAAACGTTCTTTTCATGTGGGAAGTAGAGAGGATAGGGGGTGGCCTTTTATATGATAGGTGAGTGGGAGACAAATCATTTTGAAAAAGGAAAAGGTGCACCCATATTTTTCACAAGAAACAATTATCTAAAATAGACCCTAATAAATACTTTGATATGTTATCATTTAAAAAGGAACACAATAATTTTCATTGCAGATGTTTTGGATTTTTATCTTATATATTTTTATTTTCACCCCGATGTAAACCCATATTTAACTTGATTGCAGTAAATAATATTTTTTCAATTTAATTATATCAAATAATTAATTTTCACTTATTAGATAATTTAATTTATTCTTATTCTAATTATATAATCCTTTGTTAAAATTCCACCCACATAATTATAAAAATTTAATTTATAATTAAACCCTCACATGCAATGGTAAAAATCTTTTACAAAGAGAAAATGTTCAAAAGTTTAAAACATTTTTATATCAAAATTAGACATTAAATTGATTAATATTACCCAATTTTATAAATAGATATATAAATTTACAAATTTATCTTTTAAAACCATCTTAATATAATTTATAAAATTATAATTTCGTTAAATGAAATGACAATTCTTGATAAAATCCTGTATTTTCACTATCCATTAAAAAAGTATCTTTTCATATAATTGGAAAAATTTCACCCTATGAAAATTTGAGATGAATATTTAAATATAAAACATTATTATTTCAAATAAATGTTATAATATTTTTTAAAATTAATTTAAATAATAATTAAGAAAAATTTTATAAAAAAAAATTATTTTTGTAAAAATAATGTTTGTAAGCCTAATAAAGAATACATTCTTATATATTATCTAGAAAAAACATAAGATCAATGTTAAAAAATTTATTCAATATATAATATATATATTTTATTAAAACCATTATTTTAAATTGTAATTCTTAATTTATTAAGGTAAAATACATTAATGTGCACAAAAATTATTTTTCTGAAGAAAATATTTTATATTTTTAAATAGGTTTTATATTCATTCATAATTTATTGGTCACCAAAGAATTAATTTTATATTAATGGATAAAAAAATATTTTCATAATTTACTTATCCTCATCCATACCCTCCATTCCAATATTTATTAGATATATATATATATATATTCTTTCAATATTTTGTCATGATTGGTTTAGACTCAATGTTGTGTGTAAAATATACTAAAATTTGTGTTTTGTATTAGAAGATAAATTCAGTGTTGCATGTAATTCAGGATTAACTTAGTGTTTAGGGTAATATATAATATCCAAAAGATTAAATTTATTTGAAAAACTCTATATTTCATAAAATATCAGGGTTTTACATAACTACTAGATCGTATAAAAACTAGGAATTTAATATAAAATTAGGTAGTCACTCTATATCCTAGGGGCATATTATTAATACCATCACATATACTCATAAATAGATCCTCAACATTATAGGAATCTCATAGTATACAAAACAATTAGGAACAATGACCAAATCCTAGTATTCCCTAATCATCTTGTGATATCATATGATTTCCATACATATCCCATAAATTATTTAAATCCAATATAATATAAATATGCTGATAGCTAGGACATTGTAATTCTTTTTAATTTATTATAATTTCCCTAAATATCTAATCAGACCATAGTAATTTGTAGGAATCTAAAAATTTACCAGTATAAAATCCTTCGAATCATAAGAATCAATAGAAATATCTTGTGACATTATATAGTTTGACTATCAGATAAAAGAGAGGTGATGCCTACAATACCCATTCACTGTGTATAGGTGGATTCTATAGATGTATTCCCCATTATCCCACATTATTTTTTAAAAATACTATATCATAAAGAGGTGATACTTAGTATCCATCATCATTTATCTAGGGCATATAACCACCCAAAAACATCTCATGGTGTTAATTATAATAACATTATAATGAGTTTTATATTTTAAAAACACATCTCATAAAACCATGTTCATCCACTCATGTTAAATACCCTCCACTATCCATTAATCCATACTAAGATGCATCAACAATTTAAGATCTAATATGACACATATAAAGTTCACATCATTTTCCTAAACTAACCATATATTGGGTAAATCTCACACTTGGTCACCTAGTATGGTCCTGTAGGTTACCCCATGATATGAATACCCTTAACCTTTATTTCATTCCTTCCACTCATACAAAACTGCATACCACAATGTCATGATGTTCACATTATATCTTTATTTTTCTCAAAGGATAATCCACACTATAGATACTATAGATAGATAGCATAATACCCATCCCCTTTCAATGGTCATACATGGTTCATTCACTAACCCTAACCCTCATCCAACTATCCAATGAATACCCTTGGTGCTCATGAGTTTTGGTTGAGGGGGAGTTCTCACACAAAACTCAACCAACCAAGAATGAGAAACCATAAGGAATATAAAAAGTCAAACATAGCCCACGTGCGCCTATAATATTCTAGTCAACAAAAATGCATACTAAAGTAATATTCATAATCCTATACTATGATACACTACACGTTCATAATTCATATAATTATTTCCCCATAAGGATCCATTTATTTGAAGACACATATTCATTATTCTCCCCTCATCCATCAATATAGGAGGAATAAATCCAGTGATAAGGGGTCTATTGTGGCCTTTAGAACATTTTTTTATTCATCAATATTCATTTCAATATATACAAGAAATTAAATTAATTTAAATAGGTCAATTTCTATAATGTAAATTCCATATATCTCATGATTTATAATTGAATAGTTCATACATTTACCATCTTCCAAATTTAAGGACCTCTTAACTGATACATGGAGTCCTCCCATTATATAAAATCCTTAAAATACCCATAATATATTTTCCAAGTATTAATCATCATCATTTATCAATGAGAGGTCTTTCTCACGAATTCTATAAATCATCACGATTGAATCTGTGGTTCACAACCATTGTATATTGATTCAGAACCATTTTAACTCATCTAAAGATGCTAGAAGATCATAACACCATTTCCCTCTCTAATGTGTCTCATCTAATAAAGGGAATAAAACCTCTACCTACTATATCATGCATGAGGATAAAAAATATTTATATAATATTAATATATTTAAATTAAATTTCATAAGTAATTTTTTTATTAAAAAATTATTTTTAATTCATATCACAAGACCATGAATCGAGACTGATCAATCACCGCCCATAGGTAAAACTAACTCTTATGAACATACCTATAAATTAATCATATAAATTAGAGAATCTATTTGAGATAAATAAACCTATTCTTATATTGATTTATTAATATTTAATTTATTAAATATTAAATATTCATTAAAGAGACAACTAGCTCGATTATTCTAAAAAATCAATACCTATGGAAAACAACCCATTAAATTATCAATGAAATAATCAAAAAAACATTAAGATAATACCCCTGAAAAAATTTCCATTTTTCAAATTACAATAAATCACAATCTAGAAAAAAAAATATTTTGGTGAATTAAATATTTTATTAAAGTGATTGTCATTAATATCACCCCACCATTGAACTTCTCTACCCCAGGAAGCCTTAGTGGTAATTTAACTACATTATATAAACCCATCCTGTAACACCCTATGTTTGTTATTAATTAATTCATAAAAATTTAATTTCTATAAAAAATTTTGTTAAATAAAACCCAATGTTTTGATGAAAGATGACAAACTATTTCCAATATTATATAAACACTACCATTATTAACTAGTTGTTAAAATTGGCGCAATAAATTGGAATAAAAACTAAAAAATACTTATAATGTTTTTATATACATATATATTATTAATAAAATATTACATAATTTTATGTAATGTCTTTATATTATTTGAAAAATAATTATTTTCTAAAAAAATGATTTCTATTTATATTTTTGAATAAGAAATAAAATTATTTTTTGAATTTTTTTTAAATATTATTTAAAAAAACGATATAAATTTTCTGGATCAATAAATTAATATTGACTTGAGGTAATTTTTTTGGATTTTTTTGGAAATAATATTCTTTTCGTTGAATAGTAAAAATTCTGATATTAATTAAAATCAAAAATAATATTTAATGAAATTATTCAGATAAATTTTATTTTAAATGTATTAAAAATAAAAATTATATCAATAATATAATAATTAATCAAATATATATCATTGGAATAAATTTAATATTTAATTTATTTATAGAATCTTTTAAAATGATTGATATTTTCTCTTTGGAAAATTGATTATTCGCCATGTCTATGGGTATAATTTAAAATTATATTATTCCATTTAAAGGAATAGATCTTGTAAAAATAGATCTCATATTTGGAATCAATAAAATTAATATTATATAAAAAGTTTAAAATATTCATTTTTCATAATTTGTAGTAAAAATGATAATTATTAATTAAAGTTGTTAAGGTTAAAACATGTTTACTATGTGTTAAACAAAAATGCTAAGGGGTAAAATGGACTATAATATTCTCCAATAACCATTTTGTAGAATTTTTATGACCATATAACCTCCATATTTATGTAATTAACCATTTTGGATTCTTTTGGAGTGTGAAAAATTTTAGTACAATTTAATCTTTTGAACAATTCCATGTTTGTCATATCCCCCACATAAATAAGGCAACATAGTCTCCATTCATCATCACACATCAAAAATCATTTCTTATAAAAAACCCTTCAAAAATATATTCCTTAAATACCTATCCATATCTTAGATCACTTTTTAAAATTATAAAAACCTCAAAAGCTGGATTTATGTATTCACCTAAAGACGTTCTCTGAAGAAGTGTTAAAATTATTAAACCTGTGTCATTGATTTATTTATTCTTCCCCCAACATCAAATATTTATTTAAAATGTTAATGTTGGAATCCCCATGTATTACTCATGTATTAATGATCAAAAATCTCAATAATAATTACACATCATGTTTTAATGATAGTAAATCCTATTGTTTTTAATTAATCTCCCTATTATTTAAAAATCTTATGCATGATCACGAATCTCACTTATCTTATCAAACCATTATATTTATGTTTCAAATTCTCTTAATTTCTAATGGTTAAGATCAATTAATATTCTGTGTATTATTGTTTAAGTCTAAATATATATATTTGCCTAAGTATCAAGATAACTTGATGTTTGACACAGTAAGATAGACTGTGTGCAAAAGACAGTCATAGTCAAACAGACATTGTGAACAGAAACATTGAAGCAGAAACCTTGATGGACACACCGTGACCCAGACACTTTGAAGGACACACCGTGACCCAGACACCGTCAAAGACACACTGTGACCTAGACACAGTGAAGGACATACTGTGATCCACATATCGTGAGCCACATACTGTGAGCCACATACCATGAGTCACATACCATGAAGCACATACCTTGAAGGAGACACTGTTCACACAAAAAACCGTGACAATATTTCCTAAAATTTTTGTCAATATTATTTAAATATTTCTAACTGTCATATTTGATGTTTTTAATGCAATTAATGTTATTTAATGATAGTTTTTGGCATGTCAGGAAATCGTACCTCATTCTTATAGAAAGGGATTCAATCCTATTGTCGGTGCTCATAGAATAAAAATAATTATCTGTTACAGTAAAAAAGAATAAGTTGCCTTGACATACATTCTACAACACACGTGAAGTGCTTTGTACTGAACCAAAGAATAATCCAGAGTACAACTGTGAAGAAGACATTGAACAATCCTCCAAGAAGTTCCAACACATGAAATCCTACACTACTGGATGAACGGAAGTCAAGAGAACATCTTCCCTCCTGTAGAACACAAGATGAAATACAACACTCTATTTTTTAATAGAAAAACCATAGAATGACTCAGAAGAATTTCTACCGAATCCAACGAGCCTAGAGCTGCATTGCTAATCACTAGAGCTTTCTAAACTTTTATCTGTTCTCTCTAAGTTATTTGTTTCTTTACTTTCAAGTAGTGTGGGGTACTCTATATATCTTACACCCACACTATCTCCTGCACTGAACTAGAGGATATCAAAATCCTCACTCCAAAACTCTTAACTATTGTTTAACCATGACTACTGTGGAAGAGTTCCTTGTATGGCATGGTCATTGTTTTGTTTCCCATGAAGAACTGTGGTAGAGCTCCCTCCGTGGCCTGAACGGTTTTGTAAACTATTGTTAACCCCGATCCTGGGTGTGGATCAAATTTATATAAATTTGAGAGGACTATGTCTCAGCTTGAGACTGAACCTCTTGTTATATCTGTTGGGCATTTTTAGTTTATGTTTATAGTATACACTATATATCTTATATATACCGTTGATGTTACTTTGAAATAAAAAACCATTATAAAGTTACAATATTGTTAAATTAGAAAGTGTTTACACTTATTGTAAATTAGTACGTTATCTTAAAATGTTAGTTTAATCTTCTGGCTAAATTAACTGAGACTTAATCAGTATTTGAGAAGCTATGTGAACATTTATAATCTGTATAAATTCACTACAGTTTAACTTGTTTTATAAATTGGGGGATTTTAATAGAAAATATTTTAACAGAAATTTTAATTGGAACTCAATTCACCCCCCCCCTCTTGAGTATCCACTCCGACCAAAATTTGGTATCAAAGGTTGTTTTTATTTATACATGTTTCCAAAACACTTTGTTTTTCAACTGTGATTTTAGTTTCAACATTAAGGATCTTAAGTTTCTGTTAGTTCTAAATTTTATCTCTTTAAAACTATTTTCTAAAATCTAGATATGGAAAATAGACTAGAGGGTGATACTACTAACTGGCGACCATTTATTTATGGTACCAACTATGCCCAGTGGAAACGTAAAATGCAAATTCCGTTAGAAAACCTGGGTTTTGATATCTGGACTGCTATAGAATCTTAATATAAAAATCTACAAACTGAATGAACAACTTGGGATGAACATACTAAAGTATCTTACAATAATATCTATAAATCTATGAATGCGTTGTATTGTGCATTATGAGATGAGGAATTTAACAGAATATCTTCTTGCAAAACTACTTATGAAATATGGGATACCTTTGGTGTTTTTCTAGATGGAACAACCAATGTTAAGGAAATGAGATTGAGTACATATAATACTAAATATGATAATTTCAAAATAAAGACTGGTGAACCTATTTCTGATATGTATCTCAGGTTCAATGAGACTGTCAATACAATCAGTTCACTTGGTAAAGCTGTTCCAACAAAGGAAAATATTATGAGGATACTGAGATGACTACTAGACCGATGGAGAGGCACCTCTGTTTCAATCAGAGAATCATGTGACATTGAAGCTCTTCCTGTCAAAGAGCTTATTGGTTAATTAATAATGTATGAGGAAGAACTAAAAGTGAATAAGGAGGAAGATGATGAACCAAAAAGAAATTCTGTAGCTTTTAAATCTACTACATCTAAGATCAAGAACAAAGACAAAGTTCAAATAAAAACTGAATGCTCAACCAGTGAAGATTCAGATTCAGACAGTGATGCTAAGATGGCTCAAATAGCCAGAAGATTAAAAGAGTTTTATAGGAAGAAAAAATTCTTCAGAAAATCAAATTACAAAGGAAAGTTTGACAGTAAAGGTCATTGGAAAAATGACTGGAAGAAAGATGATAAAGATGATGAAGTTGTCTACTATGATTGAAAAAAAGGTAAAATAAAAGAAGACTGTCCATAACTGAAGTTCAAAAAGAAACATGATTACAAGGGCAGTAAGTACAATAAAGCTATGAAGGCTACCTAGAGTGCTTCTGAAGACAACACAAGTGAATATGAAATGTCTGATTCTGAAAAGAATCGGGCCAATATGTGTTTCATGACAAACACATCCGAGGTAACCTTAGAAACTCCTGCTTTAAATTCCAATTATTCTTTAACTGAATCTGATTCAGATTCTGAAAACATGACTTGTGAGGAATTATTTGAATAATGTAATATGATGGAAGAGACATGTAATTAACTTAATGATAAATACAAATCATTAAAGAAACTTCATGCCCTCACTTTTAATGTTAAATCTTCTCTTGATATTGAAAAAGAAAAGAATGCTGAACATTTAAAGGAAAATACAGAATTGAAAATGTCTAATGAGAAACTTAGAAAGGGCATAGAGAAATACACAAATGGAAAAGACACTCTAACTAAAATTCTAGGAAAGAAAGTGGCACCAAAATATTCTACTAGGATAGGTTACCAACCTGGACAGAGACAGATTACTAAGAATAGATATAATCTTAAATCTGGAAAAAATTCTGCTTGTTCATGTTCTGAAAATTCATTTGCATCATCTATTTACTCACATATTTATTGATCAAATAGAGTTTATCATTCAAAATATTTTGACTCAAATTATATGATACCCAAAACAGAAATTTGGGTACCAAAATCATTGATTGCTAACATATCTGGACGCAAGAAGATCTAGGTACCAAAATCATTTCCCATAAAAATCTGTTTTGTAAGAAACCTACTTGAAGAGTTCCCTTAAGATGATATGGTACATGGACAGTGGATTTTCAAGGAATAGGTCTATAGAATACTCATGCTTTAAAATTCTAATCAAGGTTGATGGAGGCTATGTCACCTTTGGTGATAATTCTAAAGGAATGATCATCGGCCTTGGCCAAATTGGTATCACTAACTCAGTTTTAATTTCTAAAGTTTTATTTGTTGATGGACTTAAATATATTCTGTTAAGTATTTCCCAATTGTGTGATGATGGTTTTAATGTCATGTTTGAAAATTATTCTTGTAATTTTTTAATTATAGAAATATTTTAGTATTTTCTGCTTTGAAAAATGAGAATATTTTTGTTGCTGATCTGAATTCTTTAGCTAATCAAAATTTTACTTCATTAAATTCTTTTCATAAAGAGTCTTGGTTATGGAATAAAATATTAGGACACTAAAATATACACTCACATAGAAAAATAACCATGATGAACTTAGTTAGAGACTTACCCAAACAGGAGTTTCCAATTGACAAAGTTTGCAATCCATGTCAAAAGGGAAAGCAACACAAAATCTATTTCAAACCAAAGAAAGAAGTGTCAACTTTTCAACATCTCAAGTTTGTTCACATTGATTTTTTTATACCTTATATAGTTTCTAATTTAATTGTGAAGCACTATGTCTATGTCTTAGTAGATGACTTTTCGAGACATACTTTGGTATACTTCGTAGCTCACAAAAGTGAAGCTTGTGCTTACTTTATTAAATACTCCAAGTCTTTAGAAAACCTTAGTGGACTTAAGATTAAGACCCTGAGAAGTGATCATGGTAGTGAGTTTGGAAATCAAGAGTTTGAATCTTATTTCTCACACATTGGCTATAGTCATAACTTTTCCGCCCCTAGGACACCTCAACAGAATGGTGTAGTAGAAAGAAGAAATATAAGCCTTCCAGAAATTTCTAGAACCATGATTAATATATATGTCCTACCAATTTATTTTAGGGATGAGGATATGAATACAGCTTGTTAGATTATTAATTGAGTCTTACTAAGACCTGTTCTCAAGAAGACCCTATATGTGTTATGGAACAATAGAAAACCCAAAGTTAGTTAAATTTGAGTGTTTGTATGCAATGTTTTTATTCTTAATACAGGGGATAATCTTGACAATATTGCTTCTAAGAGTGATGAAGGAAATTATATTGGTTATTATTTAACTAGATAAGACTATAGAGTCATTAATAAAAGAACCAAATGCGATGAATAATCTGTTCAAATCAAATTTGATGAAACTTATCCACATGAGCCCAAGTCATCTCTCGAAAATCTTGAAGAAGATTTATCTGTTCTGAACCTTAATGATAAAATCCATGAACCTGCTATAAAGACAACCAAATCTGGAAATATTTCAGAATCTTCTCCTAACTAACCCGAACCTATAGAAGAACCTGAAATTTCTAGTCCTACCTTTACTAGATCAACTAGATTTCTAAAAAATCATCTTTTAGATGATGTTGTTGGTAATCATGATAGAGGGACATAGACTAGAGATTCTCTTAGATTTTAGGTTAAACATCAAGCCTTATTGACACAACATGAACCTAAAAACATTGATGATTCTATTAATGATGAATTTTGGGTAATTTCTATTCAAGAAAAACTCAATTAGTTTGAAATAAATAATGTTTGGAAACTACTAGAAAGACCTATGTAAACGTTCACCATAGGAACTAAATTGGTGTTTAAAAATAAAGTAGATGATTCTGGAAATACAGTTAGAAACAAGGCTAGATTATTTGTAAAAGGATATAGTCAAGAAATAGGAATTGAATATGAGGAGACTTTTGTTCTAGTAGCCAGATTAGAAGCCATGAGGATTTTACTTGCTTATTCTGCACATCTAAATTTCAAACTATATCAAACGGATGTAAAGAGTGCATTCATAAATTGATTTATTGCTGAGGATGCTTTTGTTGAACAACCACCAAGATTTTCAAACCCTCATTTCTTAAATCATATTTTCAAATTATCAAAATATTTATATGGTTTAAAACAAGCTCCAAGAGCATCATATGATAGATTAAGTACTTTCCTAATTTCCAATGGTTTTACAAAAGCTATATCTAATCCTACTCTTTTTATAAAATTAATTTCTAAAGATATTTTAGTTGTACGAATTTATGTAGATGACAGTATTTTTTGATCTTCAAGAAATTCCCTATGTACTGATTTTTCTAAAATGATGAAAAAAGAATTTCAAATGAGTTTAATGGGTGAACTTAAATTCATTCTTGGATTTAAAATCATTCAAAACAATAATAGAATTATTTTAACTCAAAGTAAATATACTGGAGATCATATAAAACGATTTGGATTGGATAGCACAAAAAGTAGTGACACTCCCATGAGTACCACCTATAAGTTGGATCTTGATGAAGATGGAAAATCTATTGATCAAACCACTTATAGAGGAATGATTAGAAGTCTAATCTACATGATTGCTAGTAGTAATGATATTATGTTTAGTGTGTGTATGTGTTCTCGTTATCATGCAAACCCTAAAGAGTCATATTTAAATGCTGTGAAGAGAATTTTCAAATACCTCAAGCATACTCCCAATTTAAGACTGTTCTATCCCAAAGTACAATTATTTGAATTAGTTAGTTATTCCGATACTAATTTTACTGGATGTATGTTAGATAAAAAAATCACCTCCAAAACATGTCACTTTTTAGGCAAGTCACTAGTATCATTGTGTAGTAAAAAATAAAATTATGATGCATTATCTACTGTAGAATATAAATACATAGCTGCTGGCAGTTGTTGTGCACAAATTTTGTGGATGAAACACACATTACTAGACCATGGATATCAATTCAGACATGTCCCAATAAATTGTGATAACATAAGTTCTATTAACATTTCAAAGAATATTGTTTCACATTCTAGGACAAAACATATTGATGTAAGACATCAATTTTTGAGGGATCATTACAAAAAATGTTATATCACTTTAGAATTCTTTGGTACTGAATATCAACTTGCTGATATATTCACAAAACCATTAAATTATCAGAGATTAGACTAAATCATACATGATCTTGGTATGATTAATCATAAATAGATATCTTACTTATCTTAATGTTTAATACTTTATTGTATTTTACTTTACTGTTTCATGGTCACTATTTTACAATTACTGTTTCATGCTTACGGTCTCACAGTAAACACCTTGTGTTCACGTTCTATCACTTAACTGTCTCACCATAAAAAAACAGTTCACTCATAGTCTCTCCATGACTGTACAGAATGGTTACTGTCTCACCGTGACGACCACCAACTATCTCACCGTGATGACTGTTTTTCATCGCACCATAATGCCTACTCACGGTCTCACTGTGAATATTAATTATGCATTTATTTTTAACCCGTATCGCGGTAATTTTTATTTCTCCACTATTTAATTTCCCTCTTTTTTGTTTTTTTGACTTTTGACATTCCAAAATGATAAAACATAAAGGTTTCACTCAATCCCTCACCCGATCTCTCACACAAACACTCTCCTACTCTCTCTCTCTCTCGAAACTTCTTTACCATGCCAACCTCTTCTTCTCTCTCGCCCGAACCATCAGTGGATGCAAAGGATGGAGCGTCTGTCTTCACCTACCCCTGAGAAGCATAGTTCCAAGAAGAAGATGATAGCTCCAAGGATATCTCCTGAAGGAACTCAAAATTTGAACCTTGTTAAGGCACTGTTGTACCTGAAAAAGAGATTTTCCCAGAGTGGGTGCTGCTTAGTAAGTCTTTGGTCCTAAAAATATGAAGAGAACAAAGATGGGTTGAATGGTTCTCTAGAAAAGATAGAATGATATATCCAAGTTTGGTATCTCAGTTTTACCAATTTGTAAATTTTTCTTTTGATGCTGGAGAAGGTTTCGTGGTAACAAGCTAGATAAATAGGCAAAAGTGTTCATTCACTTCAATTCTATGGGTTGCTTCCCTAAGGATTCCTCATGATGGAATTTGTGATGATTACCAAAGAGACCCTCCTCCAACAACTAACATCTTTGATATGGAGAATGGCTTGGAAACCTTAAATGGAAATGTAACCAAGTGAAGGGCCATAGAAACTGAATTATATGGGGAGACAAGACTACTATTCAAATTTGTTCAGAATTTGATTAGTCCAAGAAAAATAGATTTTGCTGTGATGAAGTATCAGGATGTGTTCCTGATTCACCTGTTGAATAATGGTCATAAGATCAAACTTTTCATGTATGTCATTAACCATATATGTGAGCTGATTAAAGTAACTTCCAAATACACCTCCTTGTTTTAATCAAGGATGATTTCAGACATGCTAGTTGTAAACGGAGTTGTTGGACCAAATGAATAAAGGCTAGAGGATTTTGAGTTCTGCCTCTCCAAGCCTATCATTAGAAGGAGGAAAATTAACTGAAACCCCTAGAAGAACCAATGGGTTGAAGCTAATGATCAATTTTAAAAGATGTATAATCCTGTTGATTATCCAAGAAGGACAAAGAATGTTACTGATCCTAGTTTGGAACCAGATGATGTGTCTGAATACTCAGATGCTGAAGAAGGAGAGGAAGTGGCAGCTGATGTACCACTTAGAGAAGAAGCTGAAATACATCCAATGAAAGCAGCTCCTGTTGAAAAAAAGGACTGTAGATCCTTCAGTTTTTCTTAGGGAGGAAGAAGCTACAACTTCTAGAGATGTTGTTAATCTGTATATCCAATATGAGGATGTAAGTGATTCTATAGTAACAAAATCAGAGAAAAAATCCATAGAAGAGTCTGCTAGTGTAGAAGAACTCCCTATTGAAAAGAAATTCAATCTGGAAGCACTACATGTGGAACAGTCAGTTCCTGAGATAATTCCCTCCACTAAAGAGAGGATGGAACATGACTTCCAGTTGGCAAGGCATGAAATGGTTGAAGAGATCAGAACTGATCATGTGTATCTTGATCATGTTGCTGATCCTATAGTCTCTAAAATGGAAGCACAATTTGAGGTGGAGGAACCTTAAATTATTGAGACTAGTCCCGCTAAGTCTGATGAATTTGAATTTGAATCTGAATTTGAACCGGGTGATGAGTCATACTCTATATACACATGATATGTTTTCCCAAGCTTTTATGATGTGAATGAGTCACAAAAAGTGACTACAACTAGAATGAATGTCTCTTTTATGTTTCAACTGAAGTCAGTAGCACACCCAAAACCTAAACCAGAACCAGAGCCCCAACCTGAACCTCAACCAAGATCACAACCTGAACCTGTACCTCTTCCTACTCCCATACCTGATCAACAATATTTTTTAACTAAAGATGATCTTAAAGTAATTGGAGAGACTCTATTAGCTGGATTTGAGAAGATTATATCCTCTCAACCTCATCTAGTGACTCGATTGATTCAAGAAGAAGGATCGATTCTCTTGGAAAATATTATTCTTCATATTCAACCAAGGATGATTCGATAAATTCAAGATGTCAGAGTTGAAAATAAGCTGCTGAGTGCTGATGTTGCAAACCTGAAATGTATGGTATTAGACTTGCAGAACGAATTGTCTTAAATATCATATCCTATTCTTGGTCCTGCTTCTGTACCTACACTTGTTGCTTCTTCTCATGATCCAGATTTTTCCACCCTTGCTAGAGCAATTGTGTCTCAAGTGCATCCTTATTTCCTATCTTTTGATGAGAAGATTGGAACAATACACACCAAGATGCTGCAACGCATGAGAGATCTTGTAGAATATATCAATAAACTCACAGATGAGTACACTGGATGCCTGCAAAATGTTTTGAAACAGCTCAAAATTCTATCCATAGCTATAAAATGTTCTCCGGCTTCTGGTCAACCTTCTGTTCCTCTTTTGGATGATTCTCTGCTGAGATCCATAATCAAGGATGAACTTCATAATACCTTCAGTGGCTTGGATCTTTCTTATTTGTCAGAAGTGGTTAAGAACAGTGATCTAGCATTGGACTTGGTTATAATTCATTCAAATATTTCCAATGATTATCAACAAGATATCACCCAGAAGATTGATGTCTATCTCAACAAAACAATCTCTAAAAGTGACATGATAGATCACTTTAGATATCTTGTTTAGAACCTAAAAATCCTTCCAGTGACTCAAGATTTTAATTCTAAAGTTCAAAAGCTATCAGATTTCACCAGATTGTTAGAAAAATTCATGGAGAATAAGGAAGAGTTCGAAAAGGATATGCAATATGGTTGAGAAATCACTATTGATTTCACAAATCTTTTAAAGTCGTATCTTCATGTGCAGAGTACTGTTATCGATGCTCTAACTACTGCACCCCTTAGACCTAGTCTACCTGCCATAGCCTCACCTATCCTGTTAGTTAGCCTAGCTCTATCTCAGATCCATCTAGACATTCTTGACAAACCACAGACTTGATCTTCTACAGCTCCTACTTTGCCTCCCTCTATTTTTGAAGGTCTACCCTTACCATCTTTGTATACATCATCTATGCCTTCTTCTACATCAGCATCAGCTCCTGCTACTAATAAAGGCAAGTCAAAGGCTGATCCCTGAAGAGTTAAGTGACTACTTTCTTTTTGATGGGGATGTTTTTTGTATTTCTATTGTATCATGTATTCTTATCTTTTTTAAGGAAAAATGCATTGTTTCCCTCCATTCCTTCTGTTTCACTTCTTTATAATCCCAAAAGGGGGAGAAATAATACAAGTATTATTATTCAAAAGAGATATGTTACTGTAGAATCTATTATTCTCTAAATCTGTTATTATATATGTTATTTTCTCTAACATTGCATTTCATTTATATTTTACCTATACATGATTTGTGATCATCAAAAAGTGGGAGATTGTTGGACTCCACAGGTATTACTCATGTTTTAATAATCACAAATCTCAATAATAATTACACATCATGTTTTAATGATAGAAAATCCTATTATTGTTAATTAATCTCACTATTATTTACAAATCTCATGCATGATCACAAATATCACTTATCTTATCAAACCTTTGTATTTATGATTCAAATTTTCTTACTTTATAATGGTTATGCTTAATTCATATTCGACGTATTACTGTTTAAGTCTAAAAACAAATATTTTTCTAAGTATCAAGAAAATGTGATGTTTGACATAGTAAGACAGACTGTGTGCAAAACACAGTCACAGTAAAACAGACACCATGAACAGAAATATTGAAGCAAACACCATGAAGGACACACCGTGACCGAGACACTGTGAAGGACACACCGTGAACCAGACACCGTGAAGGACACATTGTGAACTAGACACCATGATGGACATACCATGAGCCACATACCGTGAAGCACATACCATAATGGAGACACCATTTACACAACAAACTGTGACGCCGTTTCTTAACCTTTTGTCAATATTATTTAAATATTTCTAACGGTCACATTGGATGTTTTTAATGAAATTAATCTTATTTAATGATAGTTTTTGGCATTTCAGGAAACCATACCTCGTAATTATGGAATGGTATTCATTCCTATTGTCTGTGCTCATGAAGTAAAAATAAGTCTCAGCTATAGTAAAAAGAATAAGTTGCCTTGACATACATTCTACAACACACATAAACTGATCTGTACTGAACCAAAGAACAATCCGAAGCACAACTGTGAAGAATACATTGATCAATACTCAAAGAAGTTCCAACACATATAATCTTACACTTCTGGATGAACTGAAGTCAAGAGAATATATTCACTCCTGTAGAACACAATCTGAACTACGACACTCTATTTTTCAACAGAAAAACCCGATAAGGACTCAAAAGCATTTCTACTGAATTCAACAAGTCTAGAGCTCTATTACGAATCACTATATCATTCTAAACTCTTATCTGTTCTCTATAAGTGATTTTTTTATTTAATTTTGTGTTGTGTGGTGTACTCTGTATATCTTACACACACACGCTGTCTCTTGCACTGAACTAGAGGATATCAAAATCCTCACTCAAAAACTCTTAACTCTTGTTTACCCATGACAACTATGGAAGCGGTCCTTGTGTGGCCTAGTCTTTCCTTTGATTCCAACGAAGAAGTGTGGTAGAGGTCCCTGTGTGGCCTGAATAGTTTTGAAAACTGTTGTTAACCCCGATCTAGGGTGTGGATCAAATATATATAAATTTGAGAGGAGTAAGTTTCAGCTTGAGACTAACCCTCTTGTCATATCTGCTGTGCATTTTTAATTTATGTTTATAGAATACTACAGATATATTTTATATTCATCTACGGTTACTTTGAAATACAAAAAAAATAAAGTTACTTTGATAGTTAAATTAGAAAGTGTTTACACTTATTATAAATCATTAGGTTGGCTTCAAAAGTTAGTTTAATATTGAGGTTAAATTAACTGAGACCTAATCAATCTTTCATAATCTAAGTGAACATTTACAATCTGTATAAATTCACTACAATTTAACTTGTTTTATAAATTGGTGGATTTTAATAGAAAATATTTTAACAGAAATTTTAATTGGAACACAATTCACCCCCCATCTTGAGTATCCACTCCGACCAATATTTAATATATAAAATATTATATCATGTATAATGATATTTTATTATTTTAATTTCATGACCAAAACCAATATAATCTCCCATCAAATGAAAAATGAAACTGCAATCTCGTGTATGATGTTATATCACCTTACGAACTGATGTTTTTATTTTTACACCACCACCTCTCACAAATTGATAAAATTATGTATTTAATAAGTATTTAAGTTAATTATAATATATTATCATTAATTATTTATTTTATCTTTTATTCCATCTTAAATTACATTCCATGTAAATATGATAACGTTTATCAGGTATAAAATAGACTATCCTCTCACAATGTGATCTGATTTTCCCTTATTCATTACAACATAATATAAAAATTATAAATTTAATGAATTTAAGTGATAAATATTTCCAAAAAAATATTACATAAAGATAATATTTTATTTACCCTCCTTTCTTTTCATCCATCGAGAATATAGAATTACTTTCCATGATTACGAATGACCTACCATCTCTATGAACGGTGAAATATCTTCAATATATAAATTTAATTGATTAATATAAATACATAAAAAATAAAAATGTATTATATTTATATAATCGTTAAAATTCATGATATTTTTTAAATATTATAAAATTTAATGAAATAAATATTCCAAACCAAAAAATACATTAAAAATGAAGCAGTTATTACTCAAAAGAACTTTTAACAAGGAATTGTTAATAAATGGGTGAAAAAACAAAATTAGTAACTCATATATCATTTGATAAATATGATTATGGTTATTTAATATTTTTATAATAAACCAATATTTATTATAATGGTGGTTTGAACCTATTTGATGGAAGTAAATACTAAAGGTAAGAGGCCTTTATATCAATATGTGTACTTTAAGACATATGTTATGTTATGAACCTCTAATTATTTATAATAATTATAAAATAATAGTTTCCATGTGATCCCATGAAATTATTATTTTTAAATGATATTTAAAATTTATGTTTTTTTATTCTTTCTTCTGGATCGTGAATAAAAAATTACCGAGTGGTAATGGATTTCTATTATCTCTTTTCTTTATGGGAGTCACTAATTGTTATTATTTTTTGTGTACCTACTAACAATGAATTTATTTTATGATTATTTTCATGAATAATTTGGGTTATACATATCCTTATATGCTTCTTTCTTTCATAATTTTTATGATTCAAATGTTTCAAAAGTGGTAAGAGTTTTAATGTTACGATATCAATGTTTATTGGGATTGTTTATCATTATGCTTTTGATGATGACATCATATGATCTATTTATCAATAAAATTCTTAATTTCTATATCCTATGTTTATTTCGTGAGAATAAAGGTTTTTCAATTCATTTTTTCTATCATTATCTACTCAAGATTCAAAAATACTGTTTTCTACAAAACCTGAATTTATTTTTCTCTTCTCTAGAAAAACCATTTTTTTACTTAAAAATGTTTTCTGAAAATGATTTAAAGAATGTTTTAATATTTATATATGATTTTTTAAATCCATTTTTGAAATGATTAAATGTTTTAAAAATATTATAAAAGTAATATTCATGTATTTTTCCGTACCAGGCTCATTGTCTTTTAATTAAAATTTGAATGGAATGTTAATTTTAAACATGTACAAAAAGAAAAAAATCTCCCACCATTATGAACAAGAAATGATTTTAATATAACCTAATATGTTTCAATTTTTATTTCCAAATATTTTAATTTGGAAAATAATTATTGAATTGTAATTTTATAAAAAATATTAAGTTGAAATTCAATTTTTATTAATATGTATTGCAGGTGATACTTAAAAATAATTTTATTATTTGATGAAAAACTTATATGTTTCATAATATTTACTTGAATATGATCTAACAATACCATCCTTATCATTTATATGGTTTTTTATGTCTATAATGCAATGATCCTGATCCCATTTGCATGAATACAGTTCCTTACTTTATTACATTATTATGATTATGGGAACAAAGTATCAAAGGACCAATCAATTTACTAGTTTTGGAGAAACAGATAAATACACAATTCCAATATTACATTGGGAATAAAAAATAAAACTTAATATATAATAATATCTTATAACATGTATCCTTGAAAAATCATTCAAAAATCACTTCTCCATATCCTAGGGAAAGGATTGAAAATAATGTTGAGCTAAAAAGCACTAAAACCATTAATTACCTTGGAAGATATAATTAATAAATAAATAATAATAAATTTGGAAATTCAAAAAACTAACCAAACACTAAATTTAAATAAATTTACTACATGATTAGATAAGGAATAAAAAATATGGAATGGAAAGTATATAAAAACACATTGTGTATAATAAATAAACTGAGAATGAAATGAATCCATATATAATATCTTTATTAAAATTCCATGGATAATAATAAATAAATTCTTAATTAAATTTTTATTTATATGATACAAGGTTTGGAGGAAAAAAGGTACCACTACTGTCTAGACCTTTGATAAGACAATTTAAATACAATTGGTAGATACCCATTTGATATGTAAAATATTATTTGTCTAATAAGACCAAATGATTTATCGAGGGGATTTATTATATGAGGACCACCCTCCTCTTCAGGTCTAGATCATTCCTCATATATCAAATAATCAATTTTATTCATGAATTCATATTCCTTGTTATCAAATATTTTTATTGAGTAAATGATACAGATTTATCAATATTTCTCAATTTAACCAAATAAAGTTCAATGTATACATCATATGTAATGATAAGTACAAATTTTAGGAAATAATAATATAACTCATGATATAAAATTTATATTTAATATAAACTTAATTTCCCATGAAAAATTATAATAAGAAAGTTTATGTTTCAAGAGAATGTTAACAACCACACAACTATGTGAGATGGTTCAATAACTTATAACATAAGGTAATTTTAATTTCACATCACCGTAGATGAAATAATTCAATTTGAAAAAAATATAACATAAATGTTTAATGAATCATGATATTACATGTCAAGGGTCAATATATACACTAAATTAATGTAATTTTGTGAAATACATCAAACAAGTGTCAATATAATGTGAAATGTGACAAAATCCCTTACCTCATGCTTTCATTTAGTCGAACATGATTTAACCTATTGAATTATTGTTGTAAAAATTAATTAACTTAAACAAGAAATATATAAATATTTATAATATCATATGTGATCCATTTGTAATTTCTTATCCATATTCATAAATAATCTTCCATTATATTCATTGTTTTAGGTGATAATTTTCTTATTTTCTCATGCATTCTTGTTAATGAATAATACAATTGTTATATATAAAATATGTTAATATCATATTTAGAATAAAAATCATGACACAATGATAATATTTTTTCAGAAATTATTAATATAAATATAATAAATAATGATGGTTATGAAAAATGAAGTATGTTACAATTATGTAGACCGTTGGTCATAGATATTAATGAGTAACATTTTAAAATATTTAATCATCATTATAGAATGAGTGTAAGTTATATTTAATCATTTAGTGATGATAATAATATCATACATACAATATTTTTGTGTATAATTATATATATCATCAATGATGTGTGGTGATGAGAAGAGAATCACATCACTTAGTGGAGGTGGTAGACCACACATACACAAATAATGTAATCATCATTTTTATAAAGAATAGAATTATTTAATATCATTACATAATTAGGAATATTTCATTAATATCATTATAATGTAACATATATCACATATATTCAAAAACAATTTCTATATCATCTTCCATGTGAAGCATTAGTTATCGACGAATCAAACAACTTCACAAGGTGATTGTCTAACATATACAGGATTGTTGTTGTTGAGTTTCTAATAGAATGAAAGGTAATAAGTTTTTTTATCATAAAATTAAAATATAAAAATAATAATTTTTTAAGAATAAAATATATCATACATTAATTATAAATCCATCCAAATTATCATCCTCAAAATGTTTTAATGGAAAAACAAATGGCAACAATTTAGGATGTGGTACTCTATCGCACACACGAATAATGATTTCATAACTCTTTTTATAGAAGTGTGTAATGTTATATTTCATACCCTTAACATTAAAAAAACGAGTATATGGGATACATTTAGGTTATTATTAACTCATCTTATAATAGAAATTGATGGAGGTGCAGAAGCAAAAATATAAAGATTTTTGTTGAAAAAAATTATATATTCTTTAGGTATCATTCTTTGGTTTGGACTAAAACCATCATATATTGGATTTATTACAAAAATTAGGCTTCTAGTTTGAGTTTATGGATGTTTAAAAGTGATTTATAATGTGTTGGAATGAACCAATTGGCTTGAGAGTTTTTGAGATGTGGGTAGAGTGAGTGAATTATTTAGTTTGGGAGGAGTGGAATTCATGTCAATACTCCAAATTATTTACAGTTTGGAGTTCTCCCTTACCTAATGTGCCTAAAAATTTGAGTAATAATCGAGGGTATTTTTTCTGGTTTAGAAACACCTATAAAACAATAAATAAAATTATTTTTGTCATTTTATTCCTTATTCATTATTTTTACTCATTTATACCCATTTTATTGTTATTATGATAAATACTTCTCAAAGATAGTAATTTTATTTATTAAGACTAAATTAAATATGGAATTTTTAAATAAATTTTAAAAAATTAATCTAAATAATATATATTATTTATAGAATAAAAAACCAATGTTCATTGGATATTAATTTTAACGGAATTGTATGTATCGACAAAATAACCATTTACCCTTAAAAAACTAATATAGTTTTTTGATATTTTGAGTACAATATATTAATTATAACTGAACAATTACTCTAATAAGGGAATATATTATATTTTTACTGTCATTTATAAATCACTTGGATGAATATAGTATTGTTTTTAATTCTATATTATTTAATAAAATAAAATTTGTTATAAAATATGATTAATGTCAATTTCAACGTGATTTTTTAATATGAATTTAATATATAAAGAAAGTGATGGAATTTTAATATATTAATTTAAAACCATTATAAAATGATACTTTAATCTAAACATTTAATGTAACATAGTTTTATCGAAAATCATTTCACTTTTAATATTTTTAATATTATTTATTTTTGTCAGTTATTAAATAAATAATTATTGAATATTCATTCATTAAGCATTTGAAGTAATTAGTTCATAAATAAAAAATAAATATCGATTATGAGGGTAAGAAAAATAATATATCTTTAAAAAAATATTTTTAACCAAATATATGTCATTTTTTCCCAAATCCCAATGCCTTATAGATATTAAAGGCAAAGTTCCTTTTTTCATTTTAAGTTCATATAAACCATTATATAAATTAAAATAATCGAATAATATACCAATAACTCATAAACATAGATACTATGGTGTTATGAGTCCAAATATGTCAATAGAATTAGTTTTGGACAGTTTTTAGGTCATTTTACACCTTATATTCGATATTTAACTTCAAAGTAAGGTGTTTCTTGTTTTAATCACTCTATTTAATTTTAACTATTTTCAATAATAAATAGGTTATAAAATTAAGTTGGATATATTTTATATTATATATTATTCTTTGTAAACCAATGGAATCATTTTTTCCAAATTTAACCCATGGATATGTTAGTATTTAATTTAACTTTAATACTGTAGATGGGATAAGAAAGCAGGTTTTTATAGAGAATAATAATCAAAAGTTTACAATGTTAATAGGTCTAAATTCAACATGTAAATGAAGACAGTAAACTAAATAATACTAATTAATAAATAATTAACATATTTTAACATTTAAAAAAGTCAAGAAATTAACAATACAAATTATTTAAACAAAAATGCAGTTTTCATATAAAAATCAGTTTTCTTCACTATTCATAAAAAACGAAACATCTCATACAAATAACAAAATATCAAACTAAGATAAATTCCATATTCCTATTTTAAAAATTATTTTTATTTCTTAAAATAAATTTCAAAAATGGGGTAAAAATTAATTATATATAATGTATTCCAAGAACTATTAAATAGTATTTTAAACATTTTTCTAAAAACATTGATTTTTATTTCAAATAATTATTATTTTATTACTAATTAAAATATAATTATGAATGATTTGTAAAACATATATTTTTATAATTTATTCAATCTTATTCTTACCCAATATTATAAAAAATAGGTGACAATTTTCATATTATATAATAATATTAATAATAAATTGTTATTCAGTAAACTCGGCCTTTCATGTAATACATGTTTTCAATGAAACTCATTGTTGCAAGTAACACCCTGAAAGCCCAAAGGCCTTATGTTTTTATTAATATTGGGATAATAAACCTTTTTAATTAGTTTGTGGGGGAACCCATACATGACTAAATGTTGAGTAGGAACCTAGACTATGAACATTTCTACAAAATACCAATTTTCCACAAGCCATATAGCATTCCCTCCCCAACGTAATTGACACAATTTTTATATATGAACCCAACCATGAATGGGTTTATAGATAGAAATTCCCCATGAAAGTATTCATGCTTCATGATAATTTTGGATTATCCATACCCTCTCATTAATCCATATTAAGAAGCCTTATAATGATGGGATCTACTTTCCCTCAAACCTATAGATCTATACCTATGGAATGTACCCTCAATTTTTCCCATACATTCAATTAAGATGATCCAGGTTTCATCTATTTTGAGGAACTATCACTAAGGATGACCCCAATACCATTAATGAAATCCCACCACTATAGATTACTGTTAGATCCTAACATCATCCCACCCGCCATAGATACCTGTCGACACCACCATCCCACTAGATCATTTATTAATCGACACTAATGAGTCTCTTACCGTTGACACCACATATGAAAACATCTATTGAAAGTAAAGTTATGGGCATGAATGAAAATCATAAGTAATTATAGAGTTTTATTAAGGACTCGATCATATGAAATTGAATTATCAATGGAATTTCAGGGGGGCCAATACCATAAATCTATGATGATTAAAAAGACCATCGGTTAATATGAAATGAAGCTTCTATGATAATATTTTTGTTTGAATAACCTTCTCATAAATATGTGGAATTAATTTAACATATAAGAATATAAGGAAATATATATTCCTAATACATATCTATTTCATAATAATAATTTCATCCTTTAGTTATTCCTCAATAAATTTTTAATTCATCAGTTATTCCATGAAATGAATATACAATAATTAATTGTTTATGCCTAAATCACAAGAAATTTCTTTTAATGGATCATAAGATTCATAAAATAAATTAATGTGTTTTTATATATCTTAATCTATTTTCGGATGCCAATATGGTTATAAAATATTATACAATATGAATAAATCTCTAGAAAGTGATGTAATACAATAATATTTAAAACCAAATTAAATTTTAAACATAAATAATTTCATAAATTGATATCCTTTTGAACCATATAAAATAATATGATCCAAGATATTAGAATCAGTTACAAGGTTGATAGTAGTATCCAAATTACATTATCCAAATTAATGATATCTTTTTATTAACATAATTATCTCAATATTAGGAACTTGTTAAGGCTTATCATCCCCAAACCATGTTTTTTCCAAAAAGATAAATTTTCTAGTGGTTCACTTTTCTTATTACCATTTTACATACTCTCTAAAATCCTCAACGAAATTTTATTGTAGTAAAATAAAAATATTTTTCATAATTCATATGATGATAATATCATTAATAAAATAATTTTAAATTATATTTCATTGATCCAATAGACATGAATTCTAATCATTTAAAAGTTGATTTTTCAATTCTATAATACTCACCTTTTTACCATAACTTCTTATGATGTATATTGAATTGATTATTGGGGAATTAATTTTTGTTTCCCCCTATCTCTTTATAGTTAAATAAGTCAATAATGGTTTTTTATTATTCCCTTTTTATTCATTTTCCTTGTGACCCTTTTCTATGCACTTATAAAATACTCAAAATCCCTTCAATCATTTCCTAGAGTGATTATTTGTATAGTTATTACTTGTGGTAAGATCCTTGTTTCCCTTCTTCACTTTATCCATAATTTTCTATTCCATCATATTATTGTTTTACTACCCTTTTAATTTATAAAACTTGGATAATTATTTTGAAATCTTGATATCACATATATATATTTCATCATAAAAAGAAATAGTTTGAGAAAATATCTCCATTTTGAAATTTGGTGTAATTCCATCAATGAAATGATCAATATTTAATTCAATGTTCAGTATGAAATCCATAGGATAACATGATAACCATTTAAAGGTATATTTAGACTCTAAAAAACATTTTTATTCATATTTTTTAAAACTAATAAAATTTCTCTTAATTTCATTTTTTCCACATGTGGAAAATATTTTTTAGATAATAAATCCATAAAATAATTCATATATGTGAGTTTTTCCCTCTTCCTCCCTAGTATTCTGGATCGACAACCATAATTGATCAAGTACTCCAATGGGAAAATAAAATTCAAGTGTAACATTTTCCAATTCACCAAATCCATGTTCTATAAACATATTCTCTAATTATTTAATCCATTTCTCAAATAACATTGGATTAGTAGTCCCTATAAATAATGAGTGTCTTATAATATAATGATATCCATCATTAGGAATAGTTATGTGGAATAGGTTTCTCCATCAGAGCAAGATTATGTTCCATAACCTGATTAACCTTCCCTAACATATTAATAACATTTTCAGTTCCAATATGTCCCATATCTGATTTTATTTTGAGGTATTATATAATTTATTATTGATCATATATTCCTCCCAAGATTTCCTTTTATGTTTTAGTATTAAATTGAAAAATTATGCTTCAAAAAATATGGAACATGATCTATGCATGATTTAGAAAACATTTCTTCTTTCCCAAGAATCTTTCTTCCATATACTTATCAGAAAATAAGTGGTACACTGTTGCCAAATATAATTTAAAACTGTGCTAGAAAACCATTCACATTTTCTAGTTCATTAAAAATTTGAAAATTATATTTGTTTCCTAACGGGATTTAACCTTAAATCACCCAAATTCTTCCCCACTTATGATTCCTAGTCCCAATCACCTCTCCCTACTACCTTAGCTCCCTTGGACCTCTATTTTTGTTGTGAGGTTTTTGTGGATTCTCCATGAATCTTCCCATATGTTGCATTTATTCCTTTTATCCACTTATATTCGATTTCTCTTCCTCATCCTTTATAGTTTTTTTCTCCAACTGATTGGGTGACCAATTTGGTTTGAATCCGGTTCTTTGGGGTTAAATCATGATATTTATGGTTTCATCATTCCTTTATAGGGTTATTTTGATGTGAATTTGTTTTGCTCCACTACATTTGGAAAATTTCTACAAAGAAGCACAATAAATTTTTTGACATTGATATGTGTTTTTTTCCTATTTTATATGTTCGATGTATTGTGCATGATGTAAAAAAAGTATTTCAAAAGGATTCATGGTCTGTGTGCCCAAATATGGTTTTCCAAGGGAAATGAGTTATGTTCCATGTGTATTTAATTTGTGACTCCTTGTTTTTTTTCTTATGGGTGTTTAATAATATGTTTAAATGGTGTAAAAAATGTTTAAAATGGTTTTGGTGTGAATTTAGATTCAAAAGTGGGGTTGTCTTATAGAAATGGTGGTTTGGCATGTGTGTTATATTGATTGGATTATGCATTTGTAAAAGTGATTTTTATGTGATATGTGGAATATAAAATGAGCACAAAGGTAATACTAGGTGACTAGGTGGGTGTGCCGGTTATAGCATTCTAGTTAGATCAATGGGCCTGAGGCCTAGTCAATTCTAGCAGTATTGATGATAAAACACTAAGTAAACTATGTTTATTTTGTCCACCAAAACCTTGGAGAGAATCATATCTCATGGATTGTGTATGTGGATAATGATTAATTTTGTTTCTATATAAGGTCTCGCTAAGATATGATGTACCTAGTGTCTCACTATAGTTAGTACTTAGAGGGATCTCCCATTAATTAGTTCTCTCTTACGATATTTTTCTTACCTTCATCATATGGTTAAATTATTAGGTTACCTCAACAGAAAATCATGGGTTTTACCTCTAATTTTTTCTATAAAAATGCCTATGTCCTTTTTTTAAAAATTCATGTTGATTTGTCTTATAATGTTTTTGAAAATGATTCTCTTTTATTGGTGGGAATACTACTAGGCTTTGTCTCAAACCCTGCATACACATTTGGGTGTATGTAGACATAGTTAATGTTTGACTCAGGTAAATAAAAGATGTATTGTGATCACATATTCAACAACTTTTATTCTATCTCATATAGGTGAAGGTGGTGTTTTCTAAAGGGTGTCAACCCTCTTGTCCCATTGAGGTCTTTGAGTTAGTTTAGTTGTTTCCATACCATTATTGTACATTTGGTTTTCATAAGAGTTGAAAAATGTTGAATTCTATTCTTAAGACTTGTTTTTTTTTCTTATCAGTTTTGTTATATTGTCTCTTTTTTTGTTTATTTTTGATATATTTACAGGTAAAATCATTCCCAATGTGTGTTTATGATGCCTGGACACTAGTTTCCAGCCCATGAGGATCAGGAAATGCCTTTAGGGCCATCCCATGAATCAGGATGGGTGTTGGGTTGGAAGGAACTCTGGATTAGTTCATGACACATACAAGATATATAATATTACTTTTCAGGGAATACTCTATATTTTCTATGTGTATTGATACCTTTTTTCATTCCATGTCTCATACCTAAACAAGGGAATATAATAGGTTTTCAAAACAATATTATCACTTTTAAATCATAATGAATAATTCCAAAACATGAAGACGATATTATATGATTACTCTCAATTTATTTCTTAGGCTCTGTTCCTGAATATATGTTTTCCTAATTCTAGTTTCATTGTTTCTACTATACTTCCTTTGAGACAAACTGTTGTGACCCTGACCCCAGTAACCTGGAGCTCGTTTATTCTTTTATTACATTTCAATGATTATAATAAATCCAATCCTGAGGGACTAATAAGATTAAAGTTTTTGAGATAAATATATATAGAAGATACACTTTTATCATTTGGAATAGATAATAAAACATAATACATAAAAACAGCCTATAAATCTCATCCTTGAAATCACTTTCAACAATCTCTTCTTCATTTCCATGGGAAAGGGGGAAAATAATGGTGAGATCAAATTCTCAGTAAGGATTAAGAAGAGACAAAGATATAATGAATTAATAAATACTAATCAATATGTAAAACCAAATAACATAAAACACATCTTATTTATATAAATTGATTTCATGAATAGATAAGGGATACTTAATAGGGAACATTTATCACAATAAACACATTCCATTAAATCAATTAATAGATAATTAAATGCATCCATATATAATAAGATAGAGAAAATATTTTTGATAAAAATAAGTAAATTTTAAATAAATTAAATGTTTAATTATTGGAATCCATGATCTTAGGAATCAGGTTACATCTATTTCCATGACCATTCAGAAGACATTTTGAACACAATTGGTTGAAATCCATTTAGTCCGGAAAACATAATTTGTCTCTTGAGACCTTCCAATGCATCAACAAGATATATTATAAAGGTTCCCAACCAATAATTCATTTCTAAGTCAATTATAATATATTGAATAATCTATAAAATAAATTAATAAACATTCTTTATCATCAAACATCCATAGTGAGTAAATGAAACAAATTTATTGATATTTTACTATTTAATATAATTACATTATAAGTAACCATTGTATGAAAATATTGGTTTCTATTTTTGGATGTAGTAAATTACTTCTTGAAATAATATATATATTTTTGATATATTTAATGTCTCGTGAAAAATTATTACAACAATGTGATTGTATGAAGAAAAAGTTAATAGTCCCAAAAGAAATTGACATTGTTCAGTAACCCCTACTACTTTGTAATTTTCTAGTCATATCCTAATGGAATATGTAATTCAAATTTAGAAATAAAATTCCATGAAATATGAAATATGAATTATATTAAATTTTAAATGGTTATTATATATTCCACATTAAATTTAATTGCAGTAATACAACAAATATGTCTCAATGGAATTCATATTGAGACGAAATCCCTTACTTAATGCTTCATTTTAGTTAAACATAATTTACCACCTACATAGTTGTTTTAATCATTTAATTTACATTAAAAATAAATATATTAATATTTATAACATCATATATGATACATTTATAATATTCTAACCAATTTCATTAATAAAATTTCATTACATTCATCGTTTTGGGTGTTAATTTCCATGTAATCTCATGCATTTTTCAAAATGAAAGATTCATTTATTGTGCATATTATATAGTTCTATAATATCCAAAATAACAAACCACAAAATATTGTCACATTTAAAAAAATTAGTCTTTTAATACCAATATTTAATTATGTTTATGGTAAATTAGGTATGTTACGGTCATTGAGATGACAGACCGTACATACTCATAATTACCTTTTTACATTTTTCAATGATACTTTTGGAAAGGGTGAAAGTAATATATTAAAATTACATAAAATAAATTATATAATATATAAAATATTATTTTTTATCAATACTTATTTATATCATTATTGGGGTATGTTTATAAAAATAGAGTCACTTCACATTGTGAAGGTGGTAGTCGACACATACACAAACGATGTTATCATCATTAATTATAAAAATATAAAATGTTATATTTTATTTTTATAGTGAATAATATTTCTTCAATATAATAATTTTTTAATCTATATAAAATATAATGATTAAATTTATCTTTTTCACCTTCCATTTAATTACGTTATGAAATAGGAATCGATTGGCTTTATGAGGCAATACCCTTATATATAAAGGAGCCGTATTATCATATCTCAAACAAAATGGAAGGTAATATGTTATATATGATATAAATAATATACTGGTAATTTTTTTATATATAATTTATAATATATTTAAAATATAAATATATCATTATTCCCAACTTTTAAAGGTGGTAATGGGAAAAATGAACGATAATTGTTTGTGAGTTTATAGTCCACTGTATGCATGAATGATCATTTTATAGCCCATTTGATAGAAGTGAATGCAGTTTTAGGTCATAACATATTAATAATTAAATACATGTATCTGCATGATACTTAGGTCATTATATAATGATGGTATAATATAAATAAATGGGTGGAGACAGAAATAAAATAAAGAGTCCTGTTGAAAATCATTAGTTATTCATTGGGTATGTTCCTTTTGTTTGTAATAAAAACTTAATAGGCTGGATTATAGCCAAGGAAATTTATATATTATTATGTGATTAATTTGGGGAGTGATTTGGGTATGTTTTGGATAAGACAAATATCTCTATACGCTAGTAAACAAGGTGAGAATGAGTTCCCTTTTATTGTTGAGGAGTACCATTCATTTAAATACTCATAATTATTTACTATTAGGATGTATCCCTTAATTCTTGTGACTCATCAATTGAATAATAATGTATTTAATGGTTTATGTTGTAGATAAGAACATAGAAAATTTAATACATTTTTCTCATTTTATTCCTCAGTATTTTAGTGTACTCAATTTTATAATTTTTTTTAGTGAAACTAGTTCTCTGACATAGGTAATTTATTTAATAAAAATAAATTAAAGTGAAAAATATTATATAATTTATACCCAATAACTAATAATATAATATATAATTTAAAAATTTATAATATCAGGTTTTTTGGAAATAAATTTTTACAAAAACACATATAACGCGCAAAAAACTCCACTTTAACCTTAACAATAGTAATATAAATTTTTTCTCTTGAGGGGTCAATAAAGTCATTATAATAGTAAAATTTATCAATTATTATAACAAATTCAATATATAATGGAAAATATAAATCACTTTTCACAATAAATGATTTTTAATAATATTAAATCTTTTAATAAAATGTCATTGATAATAAAATAGCAGTAAGGTCAATTTTGACATTATTATTTAATTCAATTTTAAAATACCAATATAATGACACAATTTAAATATGTTAATATTAGGTTTATGTATAATGATATATTAATCAAAAAAATTAACGTATGAAGATGAATAATTCCATTTAAGTCATTATAGACATTATAGTATCATTTATTTTATTTAATCATTCACTATATACGTTTTATAGTGTTATTTCATTGGAATTTTATGTAATTATTTCATGTCAAAAAATAAAGTAGAAATTATCATGGTAAGAATAAGTTATTTATATTTCAAATAATTATTTATAATCGAATATAATTTTTATTCTTCTTATACTAAGGATTTATAAATATTAAAAGTAAGAAATGTTTCATTTTTTGTCTTTGTCAATATTGAAGAATTTATATAGGTCCATTTCATCATATGACATTTCACCAAATAATAACTGTCAATTATATTGTGTTAAATTTCAAAAATTTTCCATAATTTTTTTAATGATGGTAGTCTATTTTACGCCTTATATTCTAAATTTAAACACTAAGTAAATATATTGTTCATAAATCATTGTAATTAATTTTAATTGTTATCACTAATAAGTGTGGTAAAAAATTATCGTTAAATTATTAGATTATATAAATTATTATAAATAAAAATGTTGAACCATTTTTTTCTTATTCATCTCATAAGAAGTGGAATATTATAATTTTAAATCAATCCTATAAACAGGATGAGAATGCAGGTTTTTAAAGAGTAACATTTTTAAAATATTACAAGGATTTTCTATAAAAATTAAAAATGTAAATGAATACAAAAAACTAAATTGGATTAATTTATATAAAAATAATCTAAAATTACTTTAAAGTCCAGGTTAAATAAAAATTATCATTACAAATTACTATTTTTTTCAGTTTTCAATAAAAATATAGAATTTTTTTCTTTTACTAATAATTGAGCCTTCTCAAAAAAATATAAACAAATAAAATTAATAAATTTATGATATTCTGCACTGAAAATATATGTTTACTTTTTAAAATAAATTATCTAAAATTTTCAAAAATTTCTTTTAATTTATGTCTTCCAAATATGATCAATACTAATTATAGAAAAATACTGTTTTTAAAAAACATATCTTTTTCATTCAGATGATTCCTATTTTATTACTGATCAATCGATAATTAGTATAACTGTGCAATATTTAAATTTATTATATTTATTTAATAATATAATGGGATTTCATTCTAATTTCTAGGAGATAATTTTTATATTAAATATCAGTATTAATAATATATTTTTGTTTGGTAAAACTTATTTTTACATATAATGCATGCTTTCTATGAAATGCATTATTATGTGTAACAAAAGATAAACAGTTTTTTGGAAGTAATTTAAATATATATAATAGAAATTATTTAATTCAAATTATAAAAAGGTAATAATGAATTGTGATTTTATATTCCCTTATACTCCTATAGGTGCGTGTCATACAAACTATTGAATAAAATTTTCTTAAATTAGATTTTCATGGTGTTACATATGATGTTATGATTTTAATGAAACATGTTACTTTTTAATGGGTTATTCTATGCTAAAATTATATAATGTTTACACAAATTTTTTCTTTTACAGGGGTTTTTATATGATGAAATGTTTATAAATCCAATTTATTTTCATAGGTTATGTTATGTTGAATGTTTTATGATCATGTGAAAAACATATTTATGGTTTATATATTATATTCAACCAATATATCACAAAAATTCATTGGTTCAAGATTATTTTTATATGATCTAGAATGGTACATTAGTGGTCACCACATTCCTAAAAGACGGTACAATATATGTTATCCAATTCACTAAAGAGGGTAAATAAAATGTTATCCCATGTTTAAAGCAGTTACATGTGTGGTTAGATCAATACAAAAATGTTATAAATGCATTTGTGGATATAATTTGCATAATATTTTTTTTACTTATGAGTATTTCACATGTCTATATATTATGACAATTATATGATATCATATACCATGTACTTTGATTTTTTTACGATTTAAGTATTATGAACTGCCAATATTTATTCAATGACATAGGTTTATGATCGATGATATTAATGGTATAGTTTTTAAAATGATATTCTAATGTTATCATACCTTAAAGTCATTTTATATTGAAATATAAATTTTTTACCCTTAGTGAGATTCTAAGCCCAACCTTTATTGTGTTTCCTTTCGCTAGGATATGAAGAAAGGTGTTATGTATGATATTTCTAAGAAGGGTTCGAGTTTTTAAAAACATATTGGGAGATGAAATGGCTAACTTATCATGAAGTTGATTTTGGGTCCATGTTTTGAAAGGCACTTATACAAAATAATTGTTTTGTGGATCATTATATTACATAATGAATATTCATCTATTTAGATATAATATATATGTTTGAGATTTTTTGTCCGTTAATGTTGGTATTAGGGTAAGGTTTGTTATCCTTTGGATATTACGATGAGGAAAATTTTGTGAGATCCCAAATGATATATATTGTTGTAACATTAAGGACTATTTTATGTATAAGAAAATATAATGGAATGTTGGTGAAGGATATAGAGAGTGATTTTAATGGAATTACATCAATTTATAGATACTATATGTGTACATGGTTCTATGAAAGATGTATATATTCTTAATAATTTTAAAAAAATACAAGCTGGGCTTGAATGAAGCCTTACTTGGTACAAAATAACATTCGTTGCTGAGTACATGGTATAACACTCCAATAGAATATTATTCATTAATTTCCAAAACCCAAATAAACTATCATGAAAAATCTGAATATTGACCTTGTTAAAGTCAAATTTTTCATTTATTTGAAAGAAGGACTCGTGATTTATACACCCTCTTAGTGTTTTTTCAATATTATATGGATTTCCAGGATGATTATTTTTACACACACTATTATTTTATTAGTCAATGTGTCATCCTTGAGAGAAACAATGTTAATGATGTTTAAAAGTAACAATGAAATTATTATCCTCATGAGATACAAAATGTTGTGCATGTTTGAATAAAAAATCTCATTTCTATATTTCCACAATGTTCGAAGGATTTGAATCATTCTGAACATTCTAATGACCAAAGTATAAAGTAAAGTTATGTTGAGTCCCTCATAATTAAATCTAAAACTTCTTTTAATGGTTCTACCAATCCAATATATTTTGTTGAATAGATTATTACCATTAAAATGATATTTTCCTATATTCGTTTTTCTGATAAAAACGAATTAATTTTGGTCATCTTTTTTTTGGATGTTGAAGTGGATCAATTATGGAATCTTATATAGAATATGTGGAAATAAGCTAAAACATACTCTTTAAAATTTTATTATTTTTGGAGATTATTTTTCATTATATAATTTCCTCAAATTATTTTCCGAAAAATGGAGAACAAATTACTTTATAAAAAATATAAGGATGATCGATCTATAAGTACCTATGAGAAATATATTACATGTACTATGAGGAATGTTTCTGGTTTTTTCAAACATCCAGAAATAAGTTTGATTTATTATTTAGTAGATGGAAAATAATTCTTTGAATGGTATTTCTTGTAAGGGACTTTAGTAGAAATGATGAAATTATTCAAAATAATATCAAGGTGGAAATAAACATTACAGGGACCCATCATTCTCATTTTTTTGATAAGAAACAAAATATTGATTTCAATGATACAATAAAACCAATTTAATTAAGAATATGAGTCCTTATTTCATTATTTGTGGAACAAAAAATAGTGAAAATATCAATATGGGCAGTACTAAATGTTTTATATTTGGAATGGAAGGTCATGGATAAGCTGAATTACAATGTTATAGTTTTTTATTATATAATGATATGAATAAAGATAATGAAACAAAAAATTCACCACTGATACTGTAGTTCTTCATGTGAAATGAGATTGGGAATTACCTGAATCAATTCCCAAATCAAAGGGATGATGTGTTTAAAAATCCAAAAAAATCAATAAAGTGAAAGGAAAAAAGGTAAATTTTATGAAATCAAAATAGAAGAAGTTAATACTTGTAATTAGAGAACACATATCCTCCACTACAATGTTTTGACATTGATTTTTGATTTTTTATGAATGATCCCTATGAAAATATAATTTTATAACCTTCAATGGAATATGATGTGATCCAAATAATTTATTATCTCCCTATACATGGATTGTGGAATAATGAAATAACATTTTATATTAAATCAGTTCTTGGATGAATCCACTCTTCAAATAGAAATATTTTTATATTAGGTAAGGGGTTATTTGTGGAATAAAGGGTAAATTATCTTTTTCATGTATATTCATCTACTTATAATATTAAATTAGGAGTTATTAATTCAATATTGGATTTATGAGTTTAATATTGAGCATAATTTCAAATTCTATGAAAACCATTATGAGGTTTTATATGATTGTATATTATATCGATTATTGATATTTTGGGTGATATTTATGTAAATACTCCCCTTTTGTGTTGTATATGTTCTAGATAAAAATATAATTTTGGATGAATGACTTTACATTTTGTAGTAATAATATTAATGTAATTTTTAACTACTATAGTTTATCTTATCATTTATGTTTAGGTAATTATGGATCTTTTAAGAATTATATTAAAATATTTTTCGTAAAATGATAACCCATATTTTGGGAGATAACCTGTTGTAAATATAAATCATGTGAAGTTTGAACCAACCATCAAAGATTGAAAATGGTATATCATGTAAAACTAGCTTATGATAATTAATATTTCTCACATGGAAGTATGGATAGTGATAATTTTAGTATAGGTAACATGATGCATGATATGTTATAAATTTAGGAATAAGAGACATATATAAAAGTGGATTCCATAACCATTATCCAAACAAGAATGAAAATGGGAAAACATAAACATGTTTTTTGTCATTGGACACCCCATAACATCTAAACAGTATAACACTATATGGGTTGTAGTCAATAACCATAGAAGTGGAACAAAATTAATTTCAATGACAGATTATTTATATCGACATAATTATTTAACAATATAAATTATAGATGTGGTAATGTTACATATAATACCCCATTCCATTGTATCTTATTAGGAGCCGATGATTGACTCAATGTTTTTCCAATGTCTATAGTAAGATATTGAGTAAGATTTGAGTTTCAAAACATTTTGTCACCCATAGTCATATTTTTTTAAGATAACAATTAAAACCATAAAACAAATGTTGAGATCTTTGTTTATGTATTTCAATGTTGGTTTGGATCTATACCTTCCTCTGGTTGATTATTCTTACAATAAATTATGAATGTATGAAATTAGAGAAATAATATTATTGGGTTCTAAGGTAGGTTTTGATATCGAATATATGTTTAGTTCCATTTTTCAATATATAAGGGAAGAACATAGTCAAAAGAGAAGTTATACTTGGAATAAATGGTGTGAACTAGAATTTATGTTGGTGACATGGTGTTTCAAAAAATTTCTCAATGGAAGAATATAAATATATTTTCAATTAAGGGAAAATAAAGATAAAGTTATATTTATCCCCTTGAAATGATTAATCATCTTTGGATGGTATCTTATTGGATGGAACTTCTGTCGTACCTCTCTCAAATTCACAATGTGTTCCATATACCACTCCTGATAATGTAAAAATACAATCCTTAACATTTATTGAACATAGTGTTCATACCACTAGATCATGACCATTATTACAAGGAACAAAAAGTGTAGATTCTTGATCATACTGAGAATGTTCTAAAAATAATACCACTCAACTAGTAATTGTTTTGTAGAAAACAAATAGTTGGAGAGATCTATGTGGAAACCTGAGGATGTGATGAGGTATAAGTATACTGATATGTTTAAATTAATGTGATCAATTAAAATGTAAAAATTTATTTTAATAGTGGAAAAATTTATCACCCTAAAAAATTTATAATTTTTTATTGAATAATATTAATTTCTTTAATAGTTTTTGTTACAAACAACACTGAATATTAACAAACCATGACCAATTATTGATATTATTATTTCAACACGACCATTATTTAATAGCAAATAAACTTATAATAATTCATAGTTATAAGAAAATTTTGAGAATTATGTATAATTTCTTTATATAAAGATATCATATAGATAAAAAATACTTATTTTCAGGTAAATTGATTATATGATTTGAAAATTTGTTTTATCCCAAAAATAGTTTATATTTATATTTTTTTATATTTTTTTATAAAAAAATTTAAGAAAAATTTCATAAAAATTTAAATTCATTATTTCAATTAACATTTTATTATTATCTTATGATGAAATTCTGAGATTTTTCAAAAATGTTTAATTTTTCGATGACTACTGAAAAATATATGTTTTTTAGTTAAAAACTAAATTTTCATTTAAAGAATTTAAAAGTTTTAATTTTAATGTAAAATTGTTTAAAAATTATCATCAAATTATATATAAAATAATCAATTCCATATATTTAATTTTTTATAAAATCATATTTAATTTTTATATAAAAACATTTTAATGTTTATAAATTTTCTCTTTGGAATGCCACATTTTCTTCATATATATGGGTTATATTTAAAATTCAATAATTTAAATTATATGAATATAATTTTTAAAAGTTTTTTAAATATTTTTAATTATAATTATTAACATTAAATAATAATATCATCTATTTTGATTGAAAATATGAATAGTAAAAACTGTTAAAATTATTTATCACATTTAAGGTTAAAACAAATTTATTGAGGGTTTGAGAAAAAATATAAAGGGTGAAATGACCTATAAATTTTCTAAATTAAAATTTATAGAAATATTTAGACCTTAAATTATGGGATTTAAAAAATATGGTCACATGTTATCCTTTTAAAATATTCTATATGTGTCATCTCCCCCACTTATAAAAAGATGCTCGTCTCCTCTCATATTGAATGTTCCAAAACCATTTCATTCACCCAAGAAAAGACCAAATATCTTAATTAAATCACTCATCACATCCTTGAAGAATTATTTTGAAGATGAAACCCTCTAATGAAGTATTTTGGTATAAACATAATGAGGTTTCATGAAGAATATGTAAAATTATTAAAATACTTCTTTTGTTTAATTTCTCTTTTCACCTATATAATATCATCTTAAACATTGAGAAAATAATTAAACAATTGTATCATGTATTATTATATTATATTATGTTTATGTAACGACCTACATCAATATCATCTCTAATAAAAAAAGAATAAAATCATCGATCATGTGTAATGCGAACTATCGACTCGCGAACCAATTTAATTCATTTTCTATAACCACCTCTCATAGTGGGATATAATTATTGATTTAATGGTTATATATTATATCTATGATATTATAAAAAATATTGATTTATAATGTCACACATAAAATCTTACATTCCGTTCTAGGGGATTAAAATCACATCGATCGTGTGTACGGTGAACTATCGCCTCTTAGGAAAATGTGATTCATTTTTCCCATATTCTTTACATTAAAATTAATAAGGGAAACTTTAATGAATATATGTTATATATATGTCATAAAATTGAATATATAAATATAAAATATTATTTACCTATCTTTATTTTTATCCATTGAGAAAATGGAAGCAACATTCATGCGTACATACAGCCTAATGTCTCTAATAATGTTGTAATACATTTTCTGTCTATAACATCATTGGATTAATATAAATACATACATAATGAAGATATATTATATTAATATCATAATTAACATTTTGGAGAATATGTAACAATGATCATAATGAATGTACTCATGATACAAATCCAAAAAATGTATGAAAAACAAAACATTTATAACCCAAAATTCCATTTAAAAAACAAAATTTTAATAAATTGGAAATAAAAGGTCAAAATTAAATCATATATGTGATTATAAATATTATAATGCTTCTTTAATAGATTTTTAATATACCCATATTTATTATATAGGATTTTCTAACATGCTTGAAGGAATGAAAGTCTTAATGTAAGGAATTTTTATCTCAATTTGTATTCTTTGGGACATATGTTTTGTTATAAACCTAAATTCTATTATGGTATTTGTACATAGAATCATTAAATTTTAATATCATAACATCAGTATTATCATTATTTTCAAATAAAAAATTTAATTTCATTCTTTCATTGAGTTTGTAATTCTTATTTTAAGAAGTTGTAAGAGATTTCTTATCTCTCTTTCATATCTTGGAGATAGATTCCATATTCACCACATATTATTTCAATATAGTTTATATTATACCCATGAATGTATTTAATGATTAATATCATGAATATTATTTTATATACTTATCCATCCAATGTTTTATCTTTAACGCGGCATATAATTAAAAATTAAGAAAAGTGGTAAGGGGTTGATGTAATAATCAAATTTTTTGACAAGATTGTTTTCTATTTTCATTTCGATGACAAAATTATATGAAAAAATTATAATGTTAATAATTATTTTAATTTACCTAAATTTATTTCATAATAATATAATTTTTTCTTTCTTTTTAATCTCTTTGAGAACTCAAGAACCCAAAATAATTTTTTCAGAGAAAACTGGTTTTATACTTCTCATCATTTAAAATCCCATTTTCATAGATATACATTTTTATAGAAATTTTATAAAGGATGTTTTAATGTTAAGATAAGATTTATTAAATTCATTATTACACTTCTTTGTTTTTTAAATTTTTTTAATAAAAAATCATAATTTCATTTTCCAACAAATACTTGTTTTGTATTTCAGTAAAAATGGAAAAGAAGTTATTATTTTAAAACTATACGAAATGAATGGAATTTTCCACTATTAAAGAAAAAATATATGATTTAAATATTCTATTAACATTTTTTAATGGATTTTTCAATAAAATAAGTTTTAAATTGTTTTATGAATTTTTATTTTCTAAAAAAATTATTTTCAATGTAGAAAGGCTATTTTATTTGGGAAATGACCCTAACGATATTTGATAATCATTTATGATGTAAGATAAAATATCTTTATATTATATAAAAATTAATAGGAATCTAATCAAAGTGTTCCATCCTTATCCTTTCTCTATATGGTTTATCCAAGAAACTAAAAGGGGTAAACAAGAGGATGTATAAATCATGAAATATGATACATTGGAATTTTACCCAATCTTTAAGGAGGTACACGAGTGGTTAGCCCATTTCTAACATGTAATAAATGTTTGGAAGAATATAATTAATATAATATTTCCTATACATATGTTTATGACATAAATCAATGTCTTATGATAATGAGATGATCTATTAGATCATGTTATTCGATTCCCATATTCTAGATATCTAATTAATTTCCATGATTATTCCATGAAATAATTTTATAACCTAAGATATATAGAGTATGGTTTTTTAAATGTTTTTCTAGTGTTCTCAGACCGTTATTGTCATGTTATGTTGATATTTCCCTTGTTTACCACCATAGAGTAATTAAACCCTCTCTTCCTTGTGTTTCATTTCACTGGGTTATATTTATAGGAATTATGTATGATATGTCTATGAAGGGTGAAATTTATTGAAAACACAATGTCAGATGATATATCTCACTTATGGTTTAGTTTTTTATGTGTCCATGTGTTCTATGGAACTCAAAGTAAATTATTCTGGTGTGTATCATTATTTTATGTATTGAAAACTTTTCATTTCAGATTCAATATTAATGTATGAGAAGTTTCATTCTTTACACAAGATAGAAATAAATTCATCCCCATATCACTGTGTTTTACTTCAGAAGGACAACTAAACATCAATTACCAAACTCCAAACATAATGCACATTGATCATCTAAATGTTGAGCCACTAGTTCTCTATACTTACCAATACTGCGATATAACTCCAGGGAATCTGTTTATCCTAATACACGATGATCTCATAAACCAATGAATCAATAATATTGTAATGCTACCCATTATAATTTTCTATTCATGATGGAAGATTCTAAAAAATGGTTCTACCCATCACTGATGTCACCTCTCATAACACAATCATCATTGTTTATACAAAAAATAATGTGGTTTCTTATCAACAACCAATTATGAATTAAATCATAGGCTGATCCTCCACTGTAAGATCATTCTTCAGAATGCTCAGTCTCATACTCCTACAAAATACCTCATTACATGATCCCAATTCCCTACACTTAGTGGAATTATGAGATTAAACATAATCCCACATTGAAATATAATCATGAATCTCAATTAAATACAATTATTGACTCTTAAAACGACCATAGAAACATTCATATTGTCAACCATAAAATTGGAAAACCCTTGATCTAACTTATACTCATATCACAATGAATTTATGTAGAGACCCTAAGCTTAACGTACATGGACATTAAATTACTTTTGTGGAATAATTAGTACATAACAGAAACACACACACAAGGACCGTAATAGTTTAGTGTCTTTGGAAACATGGAATATAATCTTCTAATCATGGTGAAAGATCTTCAACATCTCCCATAACGATCTTCCCTTTTTTTTACCTAAAATATTTCTTTATATCTTGGGGAAAAGAAAACATAAAAGTTTGAGCTCAATTGTTGTGTAAGGGTAAACAAAAGAAATATCAATCACATCATATTCATAAGAACATAACATTTTGGAAATCATAACCTGCAAAAGAGATCATAATATCATAACATGGGATAAATCATAGTAGTGAAATGTAATCCCAATAATCAGAACACAAAACATGGAACTTTTTGGAATACACACATAATCATAGATAATCATTTCTTATTAGTCAAGACTTATTTCCAAGAATATCTTAGTGGACAAAGTCCATTTCTGAACCGAGATCACTCCTCATTTCAGTCCTGTTACACTGAACCGGTTTTACCAGCCGTTCTAGCCATGTATATCTCATGAGATACAAAATCTTAACCCAATGCATTGGAATGAGATATAGGTCCCACCCATCTCATAATGATACCCTTTTTATGTGTGCCACAAAATCATAAACCATACATCATAGCATAACCCATGTAATAAAAATGGGAATCTTAAACATCATGACATCATAAAACAATTCACATAAGATAAAGGAATTCATAAAAATATTTCCATAACAACATAATCAAATCAATGTAATAATAGGGATAGAAACAGAACCCAATATTATCTTAGACGGAAAATAATTTTGATAAAACACTTGAACTCTATTCTTGATGAAAATATCATTTCTACTTCAAAAACATTTTTCCTTTATTAACATGTCATACAATTTTAAACTAAAATAAGTTTATTAAAAATAAACCTAAAAACATGTAACGGAAGATTCTTGGAAATAATGTTTTAAAAATCCATTCATGCCGTATAAGATAAAAAAACATTCTTCTCGTACTTTTGTCGGAAAAGTCAGAAAGTACCTCGTACGAAAAATGACAAAATATTCATTTCATATCATTTACTAAAAACTCACCAAAGGGTAAAATTGGATTTAAACAATTTTAGGTGGATGAAAATAATATTACATATTGAGGAAACATGGATGTGGATGATAAAATACACCCCAGTAAATGCCAAAGTATAAACAATCTCGGATAAAAATGAGATTGTGATATTTTCCCTTACCTTAGGTCCGATTTGCATCATAAGTGTCTGGACCTCCTGTATAATGATTTAAATAATGTCATTGACTTATTCCAGAATCATAATCATTGTTATTATATCATATATGGTTCACTTATGACTTTATATAACCCATTCTTTTGTAAATTCTATGTTAAAGAGCGTTTTGGGTAAAATTGTTTCATTTTTCGTCCGTGTTTTGACTTGTAATTATTCATATGATTACATAGATCATGATTAATTAATTACAAAATATAAAACATGATTTATATATAATATATATTCAGAATATACATATATATAACAGATCAGTAAATGGAAAGAAATACACCGTTCATGGAGACGCTAGGCCGTATGTACGCATGAACGCTGTTTTCGTTTCCTTATTGAGTTGAATAGAATAAAGTAGATTACATACATATATATAAAAATAAATCCAGTATCATTATTATGTCATATATTTCCTGATTACTTATTATATATACTTTATAATCATTCATGAATGGTTAACGTGGAGAATGAATCTCATCGCGTCGTGGAGACGGTAGTCCATACATATGCACGAGCCATGATATCGTTCTAATGATCGTGGAATTTTATTGGAGTGTATGTATAATATTTCAGAATCAATATCAATTTAAAATAATCATATATAGTTAATATTTACACCATTATACCCATCCAAGTAAGGTGCTGATTGAAAATAGATTACACCACGGCGTGGAGATGGTATTCCGTACGTACGCACGCGCGGTGATTTCGTTTTCTGTATGATGGATAGATGGTGAAATAGGGTTGTTTCATACTTATAATAACATATCAGTATATGAGTGATACTGATTTTTTTACTTCATAATGAAACAACCTATGAAGAAGAAGTGGAAGAAGAAATAATGTTGAAAGAATCGGTAACAGACATTACCTCTTCTATGAATTGACTCTTTGAGTCCTCTTCTTAGGGCACTAAAAGTGGTATTTGAAGAAGACCAGGACCTCTAGGATGTTTCTAGGGAAGTGTAGGAGAGAATTTGGGAGGGATTTTCTGAGATAGAAGGCTCAAAGTGGTGTGAGGAAGAGAGGGAGGAGGTGCCCTTTTATAAGGGAGGAGAGGGGCTCTTTTGGACAAACTAAAAATATTATTTTATTATAATGCCAAATTCGGTTTTAAATAGCTCCAAATTGATTTATTTTGAATCTAAGGTGGGGCTGGGTCTCAATACTCTCATCCTATAGAATTTACACTAGTTTAGCTTCCTATTTTAACCTTATCATTTGTATTTAACATTGAGTTAGATAATTTTACTCTTACCGTGTCTTTTTGTGTTCTTACACTATAAGGTTAATAAACTAACTATAATAACCCAAAAGAACCCCAAGTTGTTTATTATTAATATATATATCCTTATCTAAGTCATTTGGCCGAACCACTGATTTTTAGAAATAAAATAACAATTAATCATATAATATTTGTTTTAAAAACTATTTTATGTCAATTTTGACTCTCTTTTGTAATTGATTTTTGTGAAAATCATAAAATAATGATTAGTTAGAAAAAAATTAATTAAATCAATAATAACATTTCATATTAACCTAGAAAATTATTTTTACTCACAAAAAGTGTTAAATTACATTTATTTGGGTATTTATAAAATCAATTGTGTCAATATTTCATTAATAAGATAATTACTGCATTATCTTTGTGTCAAAAATAAATTAACTTTTTTAATGTCTAAAAATTACAAATAAAATATCATTATATATTAAATCTTTTTACCTTTCTAATGAATATTTATATTCGAATTTATCTTATGTATAACCCTTTATTAATATGATTTATTTATTAAACATTGATTTTAACTATTTTAACCCTTCTTTAAATAAATTAATAATAAATGTCATAATCTAATACAAGTGGGCGTAAATGGTCATATTTTATTCATAAGGTTTTTTTGGTCGAATTACATTTATTTAATAGAATTAGGACATGTGTTAGGGTAATAATAATAACATTTCTACCCTTAATTACCCTATTTACTTTTAACCGTGGTAAAAAAAAGTAAAAAGTTATTATTCACAAAAAAATATTTTCATCTCATTAAACCACATATTACGTACTGACATCAACTGTGTCTCTCGGATTTTTGAAATTCCACTCACATAAGCTGTAAAATTAAGTTTTATGAAAAATTCATTTTTTTAACTACCACTTAGTGGTTTCACTATTCATCAAAAAAATGAAAGTTTCCAGAAAAATATCAAAAATTAGGCCTAAGCTATATTTTATATTATGAACTCAAAAATGATGTCTATTTTACCAAATTCAAAAAATATCATTTGAATAAATTATTTTAAAAATCAATTCCCGACGTCAAAACAAATAGCGTGTTCTTAAGAGATAATAAATATCAAAAAATTGACACTTGTTTATGTCTGGTTTAAATGTGAAATTACATCCAATGACCAAAATTGTATTTAATTGTAAAAATATATTCTAAATATACTTTAAAACAACTCAAATTAACAATTTATCACTATTATTTATTTCGATTAAAAAGGTTGTTTTTAATTAAAATTTAGTAATTTTCACTATTCATCAAAAAATGAAAGTTAGCCGAAAAGTACCAAAATTTCACCCTAAGCTAATTTCGATATTCCGAATCCGAAAATGAAGTCCATTTTGAAAAATTAAATTTACAATATTTCAAAAAGTGGTTATTACTATTCATAATGGCTAGTTTTAATAATATTTTAATATCATATCGTTGTTCAGTGAAACTCGGTATTGCGTACTACACATGCTATCGAGGAAGGTCGCGATTTCATATAATGAAAGGAAAGTCAAGGATGCGTGTTGTGCAAGATATTTTTGGTGTAGCGTACAACACAAGACATTAATGAAATTAAAACGAATATTTTTCATAAAATCTCGGGGTGTTACATTCTACCCCCCTTAAAATGAATTTCGCCCTCGAAATTCGTCGGGGTTATAAATGGTTTACTACTAGAAAGTTTCTTTAATACAAACCCACATAGTAAAAAGGGATTCCAAAACTAATCTTTAAAAAAAGTATGAAACGTAACGGGTACCCAAATAAACTAATCACTGGGTTTCTAAAAAGGTGAAAATATGGATATGGAAGAGAAATCAAACCATCATGTTCTGATGGACAGTGGTAGAGAACATGGCTATGGAAAATCCAGCAATCACAAGGCCATAAATTTGTGATGATATAAGGTACCATCCGATTCATCATATATAAGAGCACTAGGACAACATTTTTGGTTTTCAAGAACATTTCCCTAAAGTTGATGAAATTGGAATTAGAAGAAATACTTTTGTGATTTTTGTATAGTCTCACCATTGGTCGTTCTTCAGACAATTTCCAGTACATATCTTAACGAAATGAAGTTGAATTTGTAATTCATGATGTGTTAGCAGATCATGTGATAGAATGATGGGTCATTCCATCTGTCTCAAAAAAAGGTTATAAAAGTTATCAAAACTTACATAAGTCCATCTATAGTTAGATTAATCATATATGGTTCCTAAAATGGAGTTATACTTCATATATCATACCACTTAATATAATAAAACTTGTTTCTACTAAATAGGGACTTCCTGTAGGCCATTGGTTGGTGATAAAGGCCAGTCGCACTTAGGTTGTTGGTTCGATTCCCACAGCCTTGTCTGACGCGATGGGCTATCGCCCGTCCTGTAGGTTGTCCTTTTTCTAAAGCTATATTACTATAACATCCCATCAATTATATCGAAAAAAATTCTATCATTAAATAATACAATCTTATGTCCAACATAATCCATTCCAATATTTAGAATTATCTAAAATACTTCAGTCCATGCACATAGTATAAAAAAAATGATCCCTTGAATGCCATCATTTATCCCCCATATATCATAAGATATATCTTGTTGGTCAAATTAAAAACATGTGAATACCTTAATCATGTATTCTCTTGATGAATGAATACTCATTGAACCTTATTGAAAAACATGAATGCTGTTAAAAGATACCTCTTTCCACATACCAAAATCCTCAAAATTATATATACTCAAACCATGATATCACTTTGTCCTTATATAAATCATGAGCTCATGAATACAATCAAACATCTCATTATCTTCTTATCGCTTCATTATGCACATATCATCTATTTACCAAAAATATCTCAATCAATTTTCATGGTTACCGGTACCATAAAATTATTGAAAACCACAATAGAACAATACATAAATATTCCAATATTCCACGATACTATATACAACATTATTTTGGAATCCCATTACATAAACACTTAATTATTCCACCACATTGTTGTCATATTTAGCATCACCAATAGTGATCGCATGTGACATCTCTTTGTCCTTTTCCTTAATTGGTTGCTCATGTTGATCATCACTAACCCTTGGATTAGGGAATTTATTAGCATAATGCCCCATTTCCTTGCACTTGAAACATTGAAGTGTTGGTGGTGCGTTCTCTACGGTCTTTTCATTATTCACATCATTAGAATCCCTTTTTCCATTACTTCGACACTCAGCTGCTTGATGACCTTATTTTCCACACTTAAAAACATTTTCTAGTCCCCTTAAGACAATCTCCAACATTATTTTTTCCACACTTTGAGCATAACGAAACATTCATCTTCATTTCACCATTATTCTGATATTTCTCCTTGAACTCCATATTTCGTTTCTTGTCAAAACTATGAGAGGATATGTAACACCAACTTCCATTTCTACCTTGATAGAACAACACACATTTTATTCATAGCTACTGAAGTATCTTATAGCTAATTCCCTTTGAAGATTTGGTTTTAAGCCACTAAAGAATCGATCAACTTTACTTTCAGATTGGATGATAAAGCCAGATACATACCTTGCAAGACCAGTAAAATTCTCTTCGTATATACCAATAGATTCATCATACTTTTGCTTTAATTCAAGAAACTCCTTCTCCATATTTGTTCAAAGAATACGAGGGAAGTACTTATTGAAAAATAAGTTCTTCAACTAGTCCCATTCCATGGACTCAATTTCATCTCTTGGCCTTGTATTCTTGATAATATTCCACCATTGATCAGATTCACCTTCCAAACGATAAACTGTTAATATGAATTTATCATGTTCAGAACATTGAAGAACTGAAAATATATTTTCAGTAGTACTGATCCATTGTTCAGCAACAAGTGGATCAGAAGACCCACTGAAAGAAGGTGGACATTGCCTAATGAAGGACTCAATAGAATATTGTTCCCTTCTCTACTCATTTGGAAGTCCAGAATGATTCATAGCTTGTGTAAGTATAACAATAAGATTTTTCACTCCATCTCCCATAACATTTGTTTTTTCAGGAGGACAATCATTGCATTGTCCATTACATTGGTCAACATGGTTCATTCGGGTTCCATCCATCGTCTAAAACCCAAAAAGAATAGTGTGAGAAGAAAAAATCACGCTAGGGAAAATAATATAATAAAGGGGGAGTAACTTCAATATCTAACATCTTGGGTTACTGTAATTATAGTACTATAACCTATACTTATAATTAACCTTAGGGACATCCCTAGAAATACCTTAGAAATATCTCTTGGGATCTCACTAAAGTTCTCGCATCCTAGTTTCCAAAGGTTAACTAAACCTTTCCTATGGTACCAACTGTAGAGACATGAAGCCTGATGTACATGGACATTACATTACTTTTACAGAATACTTAGTACATAACAGAATCACACACACGAGGACCGTAATAGTTTAGTGTCTTTAGAAACCCGGAATATAATCTTCTAATCATGGTGAAGGATCTTCAACATCTCCCATAATGATCTTCACTTTTTTTACCTAAAATATTTCTTTATATCCTGGGGAAAAGAAAACATAAAAGGGCGAGCTCAAATTCTCAGTAAGTGTAAAGAAAAGAAATATCAATCACATCATATTCATAAGAACATAACATTTTGGAAATCTTAACCTGCAAAAGAGATTATAATATCATAACATGGGACAAATCATAGTAGTGAAATGTAATCCTAATAATCATAAAATAAAACATGGAACTTTGTGGAAAACACACATAATCATAGAGAATCATTTCTTGTTAGTCAATACTCATTGCCAAGACTATCTTAGTGGACAAAGTCTATTTCTGAACCGAGTTCACTCCTCATTTCAGTCCTATTTCACTGAACCGGTTTAACCTGCCGTTCCAGCCATGTCTATCTCATGAGATATAAAATCATTACCTAATGCATTGGAGGTAGATATAGGTCCCACCCATCTCATAATGATACCATTCTTATGTGTGACACAAAATCATAAACCATACATCATAGCATAACCCATGTAATAGAAATGGGAATCTTAAACATCATGAGATCATAAAACAAATCACATAAGATAAAGGAATTAATAAAAATATTTCCATCACAACATAATCAAATCAATGTAATAATAGGAATAAAAACAGAACCCTATATTATCTTAGATGGAAAATAATTTTGATAAAACACTTGAACTCCATTCTTGAGGAAAATATCATTTCTACATCAAAAACATTTTCCCTTTCATAACATGTCATACAATTTTAATCTAAAAGAAGTTGATTAAAAATAAAATTGAAAAATTGTAAAGTAAGATTCTTGGAAATAATGTTTTAAAAATCCATTGATGTCGTATAAGTTTTAAAAAACATTCTTCTCATACTTTTGTCGGAAAATTCAAAAAGTACCTCGTACGAAAAACGACAAAAGATTCATTTCATATCGTTTACTAAAAACTCACCGAAGGGTAAAATTGGATGTAAAAAATTGTAGGTGAATGAAAATAATATTACATATTGAGGAAATATGGATGTGGATGATAAAATACACCCCAGTAAATTCCAAAGTATAAACAGTCTCGGATAAAAATGAGATTGTGATATTTTCCCTTACCTTAGGTCCGATTTGCATCGTAAGTGTCTGATACTCCTATATAATGATTTAAATAATGTCATTGACTTATTCCAGAATCATAATCATTGTTATGATATCATATATGGTTCACTTATGACTTTATATTACCCGTTCTTTTGTACATTCCATGTTAAAGAGCATTTTGGGTAAAATTGTTTCATTTGTCGTCCGTGTTTTGACTTGTAATTATTCATATGATTACTTAGATCATGATTACTTAATTACAGAATATAAAAAATGATTTATATATAATATATATTCAGAATATACATATATATAACAGATCAGTAAATGGAATGAAATACACTGTTCATGGAGACGGTAGGCCGTATGTACGCATGAACGCTATTTTTGTTTCCTTATTGAGTTGAATGGAATTAAGAAGATGAGATACATATATATACACATAAATAAAGTATCATTATTATGTCATATATTTCATTATTACTTATTATATATACTTTTTAATCATTCATGAATGGTTAACGTGGAGAATGAATCTAATCGCGTCGTGGAGACGGTAGTCTGTACGTACGCACGAGCGATGATATCGTTCTCATGATCGTGGAATTGTATTGGAGTGTATGTATACTATTTCAGAATCAATATCACATTACAATAATCATGTATAGTTATTATTTACACCATTATACCCATCCAAGTAAGGTGGTGATGGAAAATAGATTACACCACGGCGTGGATACGGTATTCCATACGTACGCACGCGCGGTGATTTCGTTTTCTGTAGGACGGATAGATGGTGAAATAGGGTTGTTTAATACATATAATAACATATCAGTATATGATTTATACTTATCTTATTACTTAATAATGAAAAAACCTAAGAAGAATAAGTGGAATAAGAAATAAAGTTGAAAGAATTGGTAACGAACATTACCTCTTCTTTGAAGTGCCTCTTTGAGTCCTCCACTTAGGGCACTAAAATTGGTATTTTAATAAGACCAGGACCTCTAGGATGATGATAGGGAAGTCTAGGAGAGAATTTTTCAGGGATTGGCTGAGCTAGAAGGCTCAATGTGTTGTGAGGAAGAGAGGTTGGAGGTGCCCTTTTATAAGGGAGGAGTGAGGATCTTTTTGAAAAACAAAAAATATTATTTTATTATAAAGCCAAATTAGGTTTTAGATAGCTCCAAATTTAATTAATTTTAATCTAAGGTGGGTATGGGTAGAAATACTCTCGTCCAATAAAATTTAGACAAGTTTAGGTTCCTATTGTAACCTTATCATTTATATTTTACTTTAAGTTAGATAATTTTACTCTTACCGTGTCTTTTTGTGTTCTTACACTATAAGGTTAATAAACATACTATAACAAGACAAAATAACCCCAAGTTGTTTATTATTAATATATATAGCCTAATCTGAGTCATTTGGCCGAACCATTGATTTTTTGAACAAAAGAACAATTAATAATATAATATTTGTTTTAAATCCTATTTTATGTCAAATTTGACACTATTTTGTAATTGATTTTTGTGAAAATCATAACAGAATTATTATTTCGAAAAAAGTTAATTAAATCAATAATAACATGTCATATTAACCTATAAAATTAGTTTAATTCCCAAAAAGTCTTAAATTACATTTATTCGGGTATTTATAAAATCAATTATGTTAATATTTCATTAATAATATAATTACTACATCATCTTTGTGTCAAAAATAAATTAACTTTTTTAAGGTATAAAAATTACAAATAAAATATAATTATGTAAGAAATCTTTTTAGCTTTCTATTGAATATTTATATTTGAATTTATCTTATGTATAACCCTATATTAAAAATTATTTAGTTATTAAACATTGATTTTACCTATTTTAAACCTTCATTAAATAAATTAATAATTAATGTCCTAATCTAATCCAAGTGGGCCTAAATGGTAATATTTTATTCATAGGGTTGTTTTTCGTCGAATTACACTTATCAAATAGAATTAGGAAATGTGTTAGGGTAATAATAATAACATTTCTACACTTAATTACCCTATTTACTTTTAACCGTGGGGAAAAAGTAAAAAGTTACTATTCACCAAAAATTATTTTCATCTCATTGAAAGACATTTTACTTACTGACATCAACCGTGTGTCTCGGATTATTGAAATTCCACTCACAGAAGCGGTAAAATTATGTTTTATGAAAAATTCAATTTTTAAACTACCACTTAGTGGTTTCACTATTCATCAAAAAAATGAAAGTTTCTAGAAAAATATCAAAAATTTGACCTAAGATATATTTGATATTATGAACTCAAAAATGATGTCTATTTTAAAAAATTCAAAACATATCAGTTTCATTAATTAATTTAGAAATCAATTCTCGTCGTCAAAACAAATAGCGTGTTCTTAAGAGATAATAACTATCAAAAGATTGACACTTGTTTATGTCTGCTTTAAATGTGAAATTACATCCAATGACCAACATTGTATTAAATTATAAAAATATAAGCTAAATATTCTTTAAAACCACTCAAATTAATAAATTATCACTATTAATTATTTCTTTTAAAAATGGTGTTTTTAATTAAAATTTAGTAATTTTCACTATTCATCAGAGAATGAAAGTTAGCCGAAAAATACCAAAATTTCACCCTAAGCTAATTTCGATATTCCGAATCCAAAAATGAAGTCCATTTTGAAAATTAAAATTTACAAAATTTCAAAAAGTGGTTATTACTATTCATAACGGCTAGTTTTAATAATATATTAATAGCATATCATTGTTTAGTGAAACTCGGTATTGCGTACTACACACGCCATCGAGGAAGGTCGTGATTGCGTGTAATGAAAGGCAAGTCAAGGATGTGTGTTGTGCAAGCTCCTTTTGGTGTAGCGTACAACACAAGACATTAATGAAATTTAAAAAAAATATTTTTCATAAAATATTGGGGTGTTACAATTTATCTCGAGGCCAATGAAAGTGTATGGAGCCCAATAAATATTATATATAAATCTGAAGTGTGGATTTATCCACAGAACTAGATATAATCACATTCATGTAATTAGTAGAATCCAAAATAAACCTTTCCCATCCAATGATCAGTCTCATTACACTGACGAACCTACACACACGAGGATTGTAACAATTCACTCATAGTCTATTAGAGCATGTAACAACTGGGAAGGGACATCCATCACATTCAAGACATGATACAAAAAACACCAAATACAGTCTATTCATAACACCCTATGAACATAAACATTGATATCTACTATAATTAAATTCATAAAAATAGTCACACCATCCCACAACTAATGGTGTATTCCCTATTATATGAATTCTCTTATACCACACCAAGATGCTATCCACAATAACTCTCATTAACATGTTCCTGTTTCTCCTCTAAAACCAATATCACCCACAATATATGTACCCGTAATATCCACATATGGGGTCATCAACATCACATTAGAATATTTATTATTCTCATCAAACCTCTAGGAATCATTTCATTTAGGTGCTCCATAGAATCCATCATCCCCCAGTAGACAAATTATTATCACTAATTTTTAAATCAAAGGGTACTACACATGATGTGAACATACTACTTAGTCTCATCCAATTGTAATGAATACAATCACGTGAACAACCAGATCATATCTCTAGAATCAAACTCTAATGATTATTTCAATATTAAACCTACTCCCATAATCCTAAATTACAGACTGGGACCAATACATATCACTCCAATCAAACCAAACCACCGATGTACTTTTTCAAAGTAGTCCCAAGAATATAAACATTCAATGTAAAAATATTTGTTCCATTTCCAACTAAAATCACTATAAAATCAGAAGATTCTACCCATGGTCTCACTACACATACAAATGTACACCCATAACCATAAGGGATCGACTTTCCAATGGGTCCTACCCTATATAACTCAACATCAACAACAATTAACCATCACGCAAGGTTTTCATTATTACAATAACTCATAGAATGAAATCCAAATACAACATTCCTGATAATATATCACATGCACTAATATAACTACATGAAACATCTTTCCATACTTCTTATAGTAAGGAAATAAATATCATAGGCATATTCCTCTCATAGTTTAGCATCATATATAATTTTATATAATAAATAATTTACATAGATCATCAATATATTCAGGCCTAAGTTAGGTACACTAGGCTATCCAACATATCCCACAACTATGCATCATATAATTCATAACTTTTTAGAAACCCCACAATGTTCCCATCATAAAAATTTATAAATCATTCATGTGGACAGTACCACTTCTAGGGAATCAAATTTACATATATATATATATATATCAATCATTAAATATCATATCATTAACATTCTAGGTGAGTAATTTCCACCGGCCATCCATATATAAGACTACACCATCAATAATAATGATCCCAATCTAATATTAATCGGGCCTCTATATATGAGAGCTACTCCCTTAGGGAACACATTCCCATTAATTTTTTAAAATGTATATAATTTTCATGACCCGTGATAATATTTCGTTTCTAACCTATAGTAACATAGTTTTTTAAGTGGAATTCCACAAAGAAACAACATATGAAATCATCACATACTATGTTTTTGACACTTTAAATAACCAAACCAATTTTAATTTCAAAAATTGTATCAAAACATAAAATTATAAAAATAATAACACTAATTTACACTATAAATATATATCAATTATCAATGATAATCACATCGATGTAAGATACACATGAAATTTTTTCAAAATAATCCAAATAACAATCAATATAACTTGAATGCCTCCAGCACGTTATATGGGAAAACATTTTTAAGACATTATTATGACATTTAATTGTTGAATTATTTATCATTAGTAAAACTGAATACAAAAAAGAACACATATGTTATTTTAATCCTATATTCCAAATAAAATGCATATATAACTCATTAGAACCAAGTCAAGACTTATAAATCATCCAGAATCTCATTCATACCACTTTGGAAACTTGATCTGATTAACACCGCAACCATACAAAAGTTAACTGTCCAAAAAAGAAAATTCCCTTGATACATGGGTTTCAAGCGATTTGATGTAATCTAGGGACACACTGGATCTACTTCTTGATACCCAAAAACTTGTCAGCATCACTAACCAGGACAACCACATCCCAAGTCATGCTAGGATACTACATTGTAATGTCTAAACCTTGTATACCGAATCAAGGCCATGTGGGGACAATATAGAAATTCATATATTACTCCCTATATAAAAAATGATAATAACCATCAATGTGTTATTAAACTACTTTTTGTGGGATTTCATACTCTAAAACATATCCTATGGTTTGATCTCGAATCAACCTAAATTTTGAAATTACTCTTCCATATAGCGTACAATCAAAAACACTATGGATAAAATATTGGCTCCCCCCAATATCATAGAGGAATAATATTTATCAACATGATTTATATTTTAAAATAAAGAACTAGTTGATATGAAATAAAAACTGAGGAATACATTCTAATGTATACCTAATAATATCTTAAATTAAATTATCTTATAACCTAATATACATAATCACCCTGTGGAAAATGAGGCCACCATGTACCATCTAGGATAACACACTCAATTATGTTACACTAGGCCTCATCCATAACTGAACATAAAAATATTTAGTTTCTTCTTGGGATATCGAGTTTTATGGGTCCCCATGTAGGGTGTGAGAAAACTCAAAAGGGAACAACCAATCTATCCCCATACAAAAACTAAAAATTCATATATATGTGATATGATTTTATTGTAATAAATAACTATGAAATCATAATTAAAATATCTGTCATTGAATTTTGGTCTCTAGTTTGACACAATGTATCAACTATACCAGAATCATCTTATTCCAAGGCATCTCAGATAATTCCATCAAATGTTCAGGAGAACACATGTCCAAAACCAAGATCATGTGATCATCTAAACACTATGCATAACTATTCTATATGAGGATTTCTTATGAATACAATATAAAATAAATTAATCTTAATTGTATACAAGGAACATCTTATGAGTCCCACCACATTAGTTCATCATGGGATTCTTTGAATTCTTCTATTCTCATTATACATCATCACACATGGTACAATTACAAATTCTTGGATTCAAATAAAATATCATCACATATTTGTGTATACCAATAAAAGTAGATGTTTCCTATTCATATCATATAATATTAGAAGACTCTTTTACAGATCGATGGAATCACTTAGAACATTATATTACATTTCTCGACAACTTACTAGATCATATGCAACACTATGAATCTCATAATGTATTACTATACATCATCTAGAACATAGTAATAAATAGAAATTACTCTTTACGTCTTATTCTATGTCCACCAGAGTTTAATGGGTAAATCCCTTTTATCCCATAACATGATTTAAAGATAGATCCAAGAGAGGTAAAACCAGTCATCCCATATTCATTAATAAAAACCATTAGATCACATATAGGTGATACATTGCTTCTGAAGTCCTGTATTTATGATTTTACAAGGAACTGATGTTTTTTATGGTGTTAATAATTATAAGAGTATCATGGGTTTTACATTTACCAAACCCATATCATTTAAAAATATCCTATTAAGTGAAAATATTATTCATATCCTTGAATCCCTACCAAGATCACATAATTGATCTAGGTTTTAAAATTACTCATGAAATCATCACTACCCACTCCCAAACTAACACTCACTATGGTATATATAATACATTGGATCCAAATAGGGTCACCTAGGTTACCATGTGACCTAAAAACCATATTCAGGTTCCTTAATCTTAATGTCATACATTTGGAAAAGCCTACCAATCAAAGGTCATTACATTACTGAATGTCATTTTGGTTACATTGTGGCCTAATTTTTTAACAAATGATAATCCTAACTAGAATAATGATTTAGAGATTTAATAATTCCCCTTTCACTTTTAATGATAATCCTTGGTTTGTTCACTCACTCAAAACCTAATCAAACTGCATAGGGTATACATCTGGTTCTTATTAACTGGATGAATGAGGAGCCTTCCACCCATGATTCTCTAATATTTTCAATGGGGTTTATGGGATCTAAAAATTTATATATGGACCACTTTGTTATGTCATATATCATTCATGACGAACCAATGCTCAAGTTATATAGTTTAGCTGATACTATTATATAATATTACTATGTAATTATTCTAATTAATTATTTTTAGTGATATATGTATATCAATGAACATATTCCAGATTTATCCATCGGTTATTAGTGGTCAAGGGTTTATATTGAGGAAGAAGGGTCTTATGCGGTCCTTGGAACATTGTATTATCAAATCAATGTCATTTCACTATAATAAATCAAATTATTTATTTTATAGAGTTAAAAAACTATAGTGTAGAGACAATATATTTCAGTCTATATAAATCATGAATGAATGAATTTTCATTAGGTCATGCCGTTGGAACAAAAAACACATAGAGAGTCCTACCCTATATCAATGCCTGAGCATTCTTAACATAGCTCTTCCAAGTGTCACTAGACATTTTCAATAAATAAGGGAACACTAAAGGTAAATTATTAAACATTTCTAATTTAATATATGGGTTTAACCCACCATAACATTATTCATCAAGGATATCACTCGTGAGAATAATTTAGTGGTTCTTAACTCTTTCTCCCTATACGAGTTATGTTATCTAATAAAAATTAATTAAACTCCCCCACCTTTGAAATATACGAGTACGAGGAAAATGGATTATTCTAATTAAATAAATCTATATTAATTAAAATTATATAATTTAATTTAATTGAAATAGACAATAAAATTCTCATCTCAGGACATGAAGCCAAAATAGAATTTACAAACCCAATATGTAAAACCCCACATTCCATAGTCAGCTAAAAAGTTGAAATAACAATTAGATACTTCATTCAAGATATATCAATATTCCCTTATACCATGTAACTATTATTCAATATGTTAAAAATTAACTATTTCTCAACAATACAAATATCAGAGTAATCCACTAAATTCTATCCCAATGGGAACACCCAATTCTATGACCAATGAAATCATTTAAATTTTTTTCATCATTGGTCATAGTAAATGACCATTTTACACATCCAAATAAATTATAACAAAAAATTAATTTGTTTTATTTTACATTACTGTATACATAAGTTTATAAAAATGCCCAATATAATGTCTAAAATTGTATATTAATCATTATTCTAGTTGTTTAGAGTGTTTTTTTAAATAGAAAAGAAAATTTAACAATATATTCAATTATATTTAGTGGTGATATTTTAATTTTATTATTCAATCAATTGTTTTTATATTTTTTTATTTTAAGTGATTATTGATATTTTTTCTATATATTCAAAAAATTAAACAGTATTAATAAGGTGGATATGAATTTCCTTCCATGAAATTATTTTTTAACATATTTATTCACTATCCACGAGTGATTATTATACCATTGTGTATATTCATTCTTGTAAAAAAATTATTTAGAGTCTCATTACTCATGTGAAAATAGAAAATTTATTAATTCTTGATTGATGCTATATGGTTTAAGTGTGTTAGTTATTGTTAAGGATAAAATATATTTTAAAATCCCTTCTAAAATATTTTTTTGTCCACCATTATATTTGACTTTATTTATACCTTCATCCCCATGATAATCCTATTAGTAAAGTCAAATTTCAAGATTATTTAATCATGTATGGTCTATCTATTAGATTTATTGGATGTTTTCATTTCACTTAAATGTTGGGATATGAGTGTTCATGGAAATATTTTGGAAGAAGTTAAGTATTATTGAATATGGTCTGGGTGCCTTTACATTAGGTTATGGGAAGTGTGGTAACAAAAATATATTCTATTATATTCCATTTCCATGTATATCTTGATCGTAAAAAACAATATCTCAAAATAAGTACATAATAATAATAAGGAAAATAATAAACATTAAAAAAATTTATGAAATGTGATATTTTCCCAATTCATTTCATGCTATACTTGTGACACACAATATGGAATAATTCAATGAAATGTAATGGGAGGGATACGTTAGGAAGGAAATGAGATGAGTGCATCCATTATTTATAGGAACTGAAATTTAACTTGTATTTTTATGTAGAGATCGAAACACTTTATTCTATATCATAATCATTCACAACTAAATCCTACAATCCAATTAAGCTATGAAAACCCCATTGAAAGTCCACATGTGTATATAACATTTCTTTAAAAGTAGAAAACATATAATCTTGTCATGGATATGTTGGATCACATGCATATTGGGGATGTGAATAACTCTATTTAAAATGTTCTAAAAGTGATTATTGAAACCTTTTATGTTACATACATTAAATAGTTTCATGGGGTAGAAAAGAAAGTTCAAAAAATTATGAGAAAACATATGTTTGATCCATTGATAAATAAATTATTCATGATAAATTTCAATTATATAGGGGTTTAATATATTTTTTACTTTATCTATTTATTAAACATAATGGATAACTATTTTGGTTATATTAATTGAAAATTATAAGGAGTGTATTGTATACAGTATGGGTAGGAGAAAGAATTCTAAATTTTTTATTTTTATTTGATTATTATTTTGATATATTCCCATATATTACCACACATTAATGTTATTTAATACATTATTTATAATATTGAAAAAAATATGGTTTAAATTTATTAAATGAATAAAATTATGATTTTTATTCAAAGTATTTATTTTCAAAATTAATTGAAAAAAATTCCTAAATAAATTTTTTATATTTTTATCAATTTAATATTTAATTATTATACATGTATGATTGATTATATATTATAGAGTCTTATTTATTATTTAAAAAAATATTCTAGGGGGCATGAGATATTATATATTAGTTATAAATGGTTGTCTGTGATTTAATATCATCTACTTGAGATTAAAAATTTTTGTGCATGTGCTTTATAAAAAATAACATAAAAAAAGTTTCTCATGTGTCATTCATCGTGGAAAAACATGTCCATTTTATTTTTATTAAATTACTGTGAAATATTAAACCTATACTTTTTATTATATATTATGATAGACAATCATGTCTTACCCCTCATGTAAAATTAAATGACACATCATATCAGAAGAATAGGATATTATTAGTTTTTTAGGAGTAAATCCATATCTAATGAAAGTCACATTATAATATAATTTATAGTGTTATATTAAAAGTTATTACATGTTATAATAAACCCTATAAATGTGCTCTGATAAGAAATTATATATTTCAATCAGTGGAGAAATTAGAATAATTGGGATATTGTGATAGATTAAAAATTGTTCATGTCAAAATAAATTCTTGAATCATGGATCTGTATTTTATTTAAAAAGTGGGAATTTATATGGAATGTATCCATATATAATACAAAAATATAACATAGAATTATATTAATCTAAAATTTTGACCAAAATTAGGGATTGAAATAAAAATATCATAAGGAAATTTTTTCTCAACATAGAATTAATATTTAAATCAATATTTTCTACACAAATTTATAAAATACTATAACAAAAATTATTTCACTATAGTGATAAACAATGTATTAATTCTTATACCAGTTATACTAGATTTTATATAATTATATATCATTAGTGGTACCCATTAATTTTTGGTTTTCTTAAAATAAATGATGTATGTTTCGAGAAGACTGAATGGAAAGAATCTAAGAGTATGAAATATTATAATAATTGGAACTAAAATTTATGAAAAACATGAGATGGCGGATTGGAATTGTTTCTAAATATGTGGAGAAAAGGTTATGATATTTAAAATTGTAATTATTTTATCTTTTAGTATTGTTTTATTATTCTTTTTTGTTTTGTGCGATTCTCTCCATCTTGGTTCCCTTCCTCTATGAACATGGACCACTAAACTACGGGTTGAATCCTAGGGGGGATTGACGACCTTTTCTTTATCAGATAAATTCATTATCATTTTAGTCATACTCATGACATATCATTTAGGATGTAGTGTGTGGGTTTACTATCAATCCATATATACAGGTCAATGTCAACAATATACCTTCTTTAAATAAATAATTTGTAATTAGCTTTATTATTCTTCACTAGTGTAGGTTCAGACTAAAGGAGTATGATAATGAATAAAATATGGAGGAACTAGTTGTTGATGTGTTGTATTGATAATTATTATGATCAGTTATTACTGTGTCACTATTGAGGATATATAACATTTTCTTCCAATGGGTCTCCATGTTATGATTAGTTTCATAAAATTGGTTGAAGAGGGAATTATATGAAAGGTATTTAGTATATTAATGTCAAAAATAAAATCAATGAATGATGATAGCGAGGGACTACATATAGAAAATACTAGAGATAATTTTTTGTTCCTTGTTTTATTTCTCATTATATGTTTTCCACCTGAGTATTTTTTCTAAGAATTTATTTATTTATTTATTTATTAAAAATTAAATTATTATATATAATTGTATGATCATTCAGTTTTATCTTTAATTCTTAGAGAACATACACAAGATCAAATCCTTATTATCCCTCATGATGGATAATTTATATACTAATTGGTTATTAAAACACATTTATAAGGTATTTATTCTTCTATTTTCATGTTCATTATAGTGGAAACAAATGACAGGACATTAATTCTTCAAATGTGGGTGTCATGTGAAATATGGGTTCTCATGGATTATATGGTGTCATTCATGATGTAAACAGATAAAATAAAAATTTTGGTAATAAAATATCATTTAAATAATTAAGTTAAATTTATATAATATAAAAAAAATTACAATACCAAAAGAGTATATTGGGGATAAACTAAATGATGTATTTAGGATATGATTTGTGTAATAATCCCATCATCATGTAACCTAGATCTAGTGTCTAATTTGTTTCATTGGAACTATAAAAAAGCAATAAAAACCTAAATTAGTGAATAACTTAGTTTTCATCATAAACTAGGTACATAATTTAAATTCACATTTTATTTTAAAACATAAAATAAAAACAGTTTTTTAATTTATAATTACATTATTCCCCTAATTTGATCCCTATATATAATAATAAAACACATCCATATATCCCATAATGAAAAAAAAACAAAAACAATTGAGCTTAGACACTATGTAATGGTATGGGTATAGTGTAATCAATCATGACTAAATATGTATAATCAATATCCACAGAAAATAACAAAAATATATTCCATTTAAAATAATCACGATCATAATATGGAAGAAATAAAATAATATCTAACAAATGAATATAAATAATCACATGATCTTGGAAATTATACTTTTATATTTTAAATCATCAAATAATAACATGAACATTAATACAAAATATCCTAAATATGTAATTCATAATATCATAAATCTAAAAAAACTATAATGACCTATTAGAAGACAATTTAATACTACATGTAAAACCCCATATAATTTAGCCAACATATTTGCCTCATGATACATATGGAAGTATTGAGGGGATATCATTAACCATTTCCTACCTTTTACTTAATAATTCAAGTTAATTTTTCATATAAAAGGGGTAAATCATAATCACCATAAACATTCATATAGAAAAATTGATATATGAAATGTTAATACTAACCCAAATCAATAAACAGAATCATAAAACATCTAATGTAAAATGTTTAATGGTAATAAAGATTTATATACATGCCCAACATAATCACTGACCAATCAATTAATTAATAAGGATAACATTAATATAATATATCCCATGTTGATCATAATTAAAATAAACGATTCATGTTATTAATGAATAGAAATATTATAAAAAATCCTTTATGAAAATTCTTGAGGAAATAACTATTACACTATGAAAATTACATTCTCAAACATATATTTCATAGAAAATTTTGAAAAAAATTTATTTAAAAATAAATATGGAAACATTAATTGGTCTAAACATTGATTGATGATGAAAGAGAAAAATTATGATTATGTATTACACATAATAAAATATTTTTTTCACATTTTTGGTAAACCCCATATGGGAATTTATTTAGAAAAAAATATTCTATTAAAATTTTTTTTATCTATTAAAACAATTTTAAAGGTTCTATGTGTGTAGAAATTAATTTTAACCTAATCATATGTAATGTGAAAAACCTCAGTTTAACCTTAACTTATTTAAAAATTAAATATTTATTTTATTGATTATTTGTAAAATAATTACTTTTTATACATTACCTTATATGGTTTCTTATTATTTATAATTTGGAATTAATTTTATATAATTAAAATCATAGATTTGGAAAATTTTAATTTCATATTAATCCCATAAGCACCATTAAAAGCAGTTTTCAACATGGAAAATTCTCAAATGTAGAGAAAGTTATAATACCAAAATTAAAAATAAAAATGATAACATTGACCTAAATTATATTTATTTTAATATAATTGATCTAATTTTACTATCAAAACAATTTTAAATCAAAATGAGACCATTTAATCATTAAACAAAAATGAAATTTTCAATAAAACCCCTATTTTATAATATACAACGATAATTTATTCTTTTCAAAAAAATTATTAAAATTCACTCTTATGTAATATTGAGAAGATAATTTCTAAAATTGAGTTCAATTTTAATATAAATTTTATAAAAGTTTAAAACATAAATTTTATTATAAGTTTACATTGTGTAACAAAATTGACTTTTCGAAAATATTGTTTTCATAAGACAATTCTTTTTCTTTGAAATGATTATTATTTTATTCATAGTGAATAGATATTGATTTAATTAATTTTATGCATGTATAAACCATATAATTTAGTTACTTTAGTTTTCCATGTTTATAGACTCTAATTTAATGGCTAGTTTTTAATGGTATACAATATTATCATTCCATTAGACTTGGTGGTGCATATATCACAACCTATATGAGAGATTAATATTATGAAAATAGAATTTAAGATCATTTAAGATTAATTTTCATTTCAAATATCTTATGAAAAAAATACTCTTTTAAAATCATGTGGTGTTACATTATACCCATCTTAAATAATTGTTTTCTTCATGATTTTATCTTTATATTAGTAATCTTCGGTTAGGCATTTAAACATGACATTTTAGGAAACCCTCATCATGAAAATGTTAATAAAAACATGATATGGATAAAAGTGATAGGTGTTTATGAAGGTGACCTCAAATAACACATTTTCAAGTTTCCAAATGGGAGAACATTGGTGGGAAGTGATGATATGGACATACCGAAAATTTGTTAATAATTATGGAGAGTGAACGAGATTATTGATCATAATAACGTAAAATACCATGAAATTATAAATCACTGATTATTAAATATAGAATTTCATTCATCATATATAAAAGTAAAAAAATATTCATTTTAAAATCCTTTCCCATGTGTTCAGGTGTCCTTTTACCATATAGACCAATAATATAAGAAAATATGCATATATGATATCTTGAATCTCATAGGATAAAATTCATCCCCTTTTTGTTTTGGATCCATTTCCAATATATTTTTTACTCTAAAAAAATTAATATAAAAAATGAATATTTATGCCTGAAATAATAATATAATCTGTTGAATGAACATAAAAATAATAACAAGTTATTTTTCCTATCACTAGTTAACTTCCATTACTGAAACAATTTTCACATGGTATCTAATAATACATAATTTTTTATAACCTTGACAATAACATAAAAATTAATGATAATCCAATTCAATAATAGTTAACAATATGAATCATCCAAACTATTTCTATCTAAATTCAATGTCCAAAAATTTATAAGCAAGGTTCCTAGATTAACAAAAAAACATAACATAAGATTCCACAAACAATATAATGTGCCTTTTAATTTCAAATACCATATTTGTGATTACTTCAATCACTACCAAACAATAATGATGACCTACATGCATATGAAAATTATGATTATATTTCATTACTTAAATTTAAAATCAAATTATTAAATATAATATTTAAATAAAAAAAGTCCATAAAATAAAACAATGATAATATTAACTATAAAATCACTAACAAATTTCAGTGTCACCAATAATATCCCATAAAATCATATTTATCATTATTACCTCATCATTGGGAATATATTAAGTCTTATAGTCCATCAATCATTTTATTCCCAAAATAAAAACTTCTAACTGAATCACTTTTCTCAGTCATCGGTTTCATTTAACATATATCATAATTGTTTTTACAAAAACTAATCTCATTAATATATATATATATATATATATTACTATTCTTATAATGATAATATCATTGAAAAAATAGTTATAAAATATAATTATTTAATCTAAATACCTAAGAACATTAATTATTCCACATTATACATAGTAATACAATAATACTAACCTTAATCCCCTATATTCGTATGGTTTATATTAACGTCATTCTTTAGAAATTAATTTTCCTATATCCTCAGCCTTTATAGTTAAATAATTGACCATTTAAAACATCGCTCTTTCCCTGGAAATGAAGAGCATGGTGGCGTTTCACTCAATAATTTTATAAAACTCACATTCCATTCAAGCAAGTATCATAGTGTTTCTTTCGAAAATAATTACATTAGTAAATTATTCATTACATGAATACCATTATCCATATTTTTATTTTTCATTCTCATATTCTATTTCTTCCCTTTTAAGTTATAAGTCTTAGATATTGTTTTTTCGTTGTTGATACCACATTAAACTATATCCTCATATGATGATAATGATTAGGATACTTTTTTAAATTAAAATAATTTCCTTACTATCATTAATGAAATAATAAATATAGAAATTTGGATTATGTCTGTACTCCATATCATTCCATAATAAAATTGTAATTTTTCTTTCATATGAAGAAAATTTTCATCTTTATATTTTGGTAAACACAATTATTGTCTCCGATATCTATTTTTTTCTCATGAGAAAAATAATTTTTAGTTAATTGAACAAAAAAATAATTCCATTATATGTTCTCTATTTCTTCTTCACCCATAGTGTTTTGAATCGATGACCACCATTGATTCAAATCTGTCGAGATATGATAAACTATCATGATAACTTTATCCCTTTTAATTCTTACCAATGAAATAAATATATTATCTACGAAGTGTATCCTTTGCTCAACTACAAATGGATTTTTATTCCCACTATATGATGGAGGTTTCTAATTCATAAATAATAAAATAATTATTACACCACCTGGTGGATCATCAAGATTCTTCATATGGAGAATTTTATTTACCATAACCTGATTTATCTTCCCTGATATGTTTATAAGTTGACTAGTTTCTATTGTAGATCAATCTATAGCTTCATTATCATTCCCATGAGGTTAATCCCTATACATGGTACATGAATTGATACATTTTCCATTGCATATACTAGACTACATTAATAAATAAAGGAATACAACATATTAGATTATAACATTAGGAAACCTAGTATATAGATCCAAAACAATTCAATCACATAACATAAATTTGAAAAAAATTCATGGATAATTACATAATCATATAATGATTTCTTTGAGAATATTTTTAAATAATAATATTATTTTCAAATCCTTCATAATGGGTTTTAATAAAAAAAATTAATTCATCTAAGAATATCCCTTGAGAGTTTCAAACCATGTTTATAATAAGTCCCATTGTCATGCATGAAGTAAACATCAAGTCAATCATGGTGCACCTTTTTTAGACTTATTACCTATTGGTACATCTGTACTAGAACCATGTCCACTTATAGTATCCAGTCATGGAATTATTTATAATAAAAACACATAATATATATCATAAAAAATCATTATAATGTTATCATTTTCCAATATTCATCCTTAAAATAATTCATAGGGCCACATTTCATAGCATTTGTTTTCCAAAATCTATTTTTTAAGGTTTCAAATGATCCTTATCTGATTCCATCTATAATGACCATGACTCCATTAACCTGAAGCCAGTGTCAAATTTATTACATAGAAACTATATACGATCAATTACATTCTAAATGAATGAATAGTTTAGTAGTATTTTAAAACTTGATACATATATGAAATTCACAATACAATTTACTGCATAAAATAGAAAAATTGTTTTTATTAAGAACTCCTTTATTCCCTAAGTTAAATAAATTTATATCTTTCATAAAACACTTATTTGTATCTTGGGGAAACTAAATCACAATAAAAGGATATGATAATAAACTATGTAAGTGTATGTGTACATTACAATCTATCATTAATAAATATGTAAAATCAATATGGAAATGTAAATAACTAAAACACATTCAATTTAAACATTAATGGGTTCATAATATTTTGGGAATAAATAAAGATTAAATAAATCAATATTATTAAACATATAAGAAAGAATCGTATCCATGGATATTCCATCTAATCTAATAATCATTTATAAATAAATAACTAAACTCATAAAGAAAGAATGAATAATATCCTACATATGAAAGACAATATGATGAACATTCATAATATATATAAAAAATTTGGTTTCAAAAATTAATATGGAAAATATATTTTTCTCATGAATCTTGTTGATGAATCAAAAAAAAATCTAAAATTAGACCCACTCATCACATAATAATTCTAATTCCATACTAGTTTTAAAGGTGTTAAATAGGATCTATAAAAACATTCACATTGAAAAAAAAATATATGAAATATTAAAATTTACCCTAATGAATAAACATAACTATAAAACATCTACAGTAATATGGTGAATGGTAATAAAATTTTATATCCAAAGTAAATTGATTAAAAACCATCCAATGAAAAAATAAAATTTACATCAATATAATATATCACTTGAAGATTGTAAGTAAAATAATGTGTATTATAATTAATGAATAGAAATGTCATTTAAATAAAATTAAAAACAATTGTGAGGAAATTAGCCTTCTCACATTATAAATAACCATTAAAATGTTCAAAAATATTTTTAAATCAAATATAAAAACAAATAACAATGGAAAATTGTAAAATAACATCTAAAACATTGAGATATCATGAAGGTAGAAAATTCTTCTCTTGCATTACATGTTAACAAAATAATACCATCCACATTTTCTATAAAATCCAAAAAAATATTGTTTTTTTGATAGTTACATGAATATTACTTTAAAATTAAATTAATATGTAATTCATTGGTATAAATTATAAGTGTGTAGAAAATTAATTTTAATATAAGGGTACGTAACACATAAAACCAATTTTTATCCAAAAGAACATTATTTAATTTGTTATCATTTAAAAAAATTATGAAAAAATTATATTTTTACCTAATATTAATTATTATGATTCCAAATATGGACTAAATTTTATCAACTTCAATTCATAGATATGGACTTGTTTAATTTAAAATTAAACTAGGAAAAGTGGTGAAAAATCAGTTTTCCGAGGAGAAAATTATAACAAGTGTAAAAAGTTGTAATTTCATAATTAAAAATAAATTTATTGAAGTAAACTAATATTTATTTATTATAATATAATTTATCTAAAATTTCTTTTGATTCTATTTTAAATATAAATTTTACCTTTAAAAGTTTTAAAAGAAATAATAGTTTTCAATAAAAACCAAAATATTCACTTTTCATCAATAAATTAATCATTTTCATAAAACAATCAAAACATTAATCAAATATAATTTTGAAATTATTATTCAAAAAATGAAGTTCATATTTCAATATAAAATTTATAAAAGTTTTAAAAAAATTTAACTTTTGTGCACAAAGTGCATCAAAAACATCCTTTAGAAAAATAATGTTTTTATAAAAAAATTTATTTTCCTTCAAAAGAATATGTTTTTAGTTATAATAAATATTTATCCTTTTAATTTGTTTTATAAATTTTTTAAAAATATAATTTTAATAAATTAGTTAGTATTACTCATAAATACCAATTTAAAGACATGTTTTAATTGTACGCAATATTATGGTTCATTTATAGTCAGGTTTTCATCTATCACAAGCTATAAAAAAAGAAAAATATTAATGAAATATATTGTACAAGTCATTATACATAATTATTTCATATCAAATATGACATCGAAAATAGATTTATTCTATTAATATCTCAGGTTTTGATAATTTATTCTACCCAAATATCCTAGGGTCATATACGATAATATTATCATGGTGGACTATCATAATATTAATAATGTGAGAATAGTAGAAATTTATAATGATTTTTTTGAGAAATATATATCTATAAACACTAATAGATTTTTTAAATGTTAAGATTGTTTATGTTTTTTGTCGAGTGAATTTTATAAAATATAGTATGATTTTTTAAAACAGTACAATAATATAATATAAAATTATATTATAGATATAATATGAATCATTATTAACATTGAATTTTATATCAATGCATCCCAATGATAATATTTATAGAATAAAACTGTTATATGAGTACATACTAATATATTCATTTTAAACAGGAATGAAATTTTTTTATTCTAGTGATATCCCTTCTTTGTAAGCAGACAAGGGAATATATTTAATAAATATATCTACATGAATATGATAAAACCAAGATGGATTTTTTGGTTCTATTAGATCAAATTCATGTACCCATGAAGCCAATGATCTCTAGGAAACATGATAACATCGATGAATTTGAAATGATAGATAATTTGAAAAGGAATAATAAAAAATATCAAGGCACGAGAGGTATTGGTTTTCAGGGGAATTTTATTTATGAAAATATATTATCAAATCCATGTCTAATTATAATGGATAATATTGAATATTAAATCACATAAATATGAAAATATTAATTTTTATAGTTGATTACATGATCAAAATTAATAATTATGTTTTTTAATACAACTATAAAATAATGATTTTTGAATGATATTTGACATATTATGAAGTATAGAAAATAATGTTGCTGTATTGGAAATGTATCTATATGGAATAGATAAAAGGTACATTGAACACACAAAAATAAGGTTATTTATGTCATAGTTTCCATGTACCTAATGATGCCTACTTTGTGTTATCAATGTGATGGTCTTAAAAAGATTTATATTCGTTTAATTAAAATGATGTTAGATTATATTATGGTGGATGTCAATATCTAATGGAATGATTAGAGAAATTCAGTGTATGCGATCGTATTATTTAGTTCATTTTTAGTCCTAATTATATAAAATGTACTAAAATGGGTATCTTTATCTAAAAATAATGTATTTTAATATTTTTTTTGTGATTTATGTTTTTTAAAAGTCTGGATTATTGGAAATATATGGGTAAAACATGCAGTCCAGAAGGCGTAATTCTAAAAATGAGTATAGTGCTTGTGGTACTTTGAATTTGGATAGTGTTTTTCTTGGAATAGTTTTTTGATAATTCATTGAATGAAATGGGGAGACCAAAAATGGGAATGGTGATAATCATAGACAAAATAAAATTTCTAATTTGGAGAACACTACGGTTGTTTTTCATGGTTTTTCTATCAATATATTAGTCTTAATAATTATTTCTCATAGATTATATATGACATTAATATAAGGTTTCTAGAGAATAATAACTAAAATTTTCTATTGGTAAAATGTATAAGTCATTTCAATGTTTAATCTAATTGTTTCATGTTTGAGTGGTTTTCTAGAATCAAACCATGTCTTGTAGGGGGAATCATCACACCATTTTGAAATAAGATATTGAATTTTTAATTTCCTTATGTGACTTTAATTAAAGAAAATATATGAAATTTATTAGTGTAATTAATTTATTCGAAAAGGGACGAATTCGAGAGTCAATAAAATTTTTCCACATTTTATTAGGTAGATAATGAATTTAAAAGAAACATTATTGATATTTGATATAATATATTTTTGGTTGATATTGAATTATATATTTATGGAGAATATTTCTATATATAATTAATACATGGTGATGAGTTACTATTAAAGTAGATATATTTTATTATTCGGTGTTGGTTAATAATGTTTGATCTAAATAAAGAAACAACAATTCTCTTTATATTTGAATATTTTTTAGGAATTCATTTGAGAATAAATTATCGATTGATGATTAATGTGTTCGCATTCAAAAAGAAATGTATGGAAATAAAAGTTCATTGAATGACTTATGGATTATTAAATACATTTTTAATAATAAATGGTTTATAATAATTCATCTAGTACATTAACACACCAATGATTATTTCTCTTTAGGGAATCCCCTAGTTACGATCAATTTAGAATCATTATGTCCTTATAATTACATTCTCTATTTTTATTTTTAAAAACTATTCTCAATATAATAAAATTCATTATGTTATATCTGACAGGAGAAAATGAATAAATTATTATTTATTAGAATATTTCAAAATGTTTTCCCTATATTTAAGAGAGTCTTATTGTAACACTCCATGTTTCAATGGTATGTTTCCATTTGAATAATACAATAGAATGTGTTGTACGCAACATCGAGTTCAAAACCAATCAACTACCCGTTATGAATAGTAATACCCAATTTTTTTTAAATTTTACCAATTTTATCATTCAAAATTGACTTCATTTTAGGATTTAGAATATCAAAAATATCTTAGGGTGATTTTTTGGTATTTTTCTAAAAACTATAATTTTTTGATGAATAGTGAAAAAACACCACATTATTGGTTAAAACCGACTTTTTATTTAAATAATTAGTCATTTTATTTTAGTTTATTTTTTGGTCAAAATAGATACATAATACCTATATATGTTCAACTCAATTCATTGGAGTCATTATATAATAAGTTTAGATATATAAAATTTTATCGAACTTTTTAACGTCTTTTACCCACTCCAAGGACCATTTGAAAATTTGTATGAAACATAATTTTACTACTTCCTTGAGTTGAATTTAAAAAATATGAGTGAAAAGGATAATATCAGTAATTAAAATGTGGTCCAATAAGATTAAAATAATTTATGGTGAATAATAACTTCTGAGTTTTATTTACCACTGTTACAAGTAAATTGGGTAATTAAAGGTAAAAATGAAATCATTATAACCCTAAAGCATTTATTAATTCTATTGGATAAATATAAATCAACCAAAAAACCTTAGGAATAAAATTTGATCCTCTTTGGTCCACTTGGATTAGATTAGACAATTATTATAATTTTATTTAAAGAACAGTTAAAAGAGTTAAATTCAATGTTTAATTACTAAACCATTTTCAATATAGGGTTACACATAATATATATTCAACTATACATATTCATTAAAAATCTAAAAATACTTCATACATTATAGTATTATATTTATAATTTTTAGACCTTAAATATTTTAATTTATATATCACAAAATGATGATGCAGTTATTACCTTATTAATGAAATATTAAAATAATTTATATTATAAATATTCAAATAAATCTACTTTCATACTTTTAATTAATTCCACTAATATTCTATGTTAATATGTCATGTTTGGGTTGATTAAATTAATTTCTTTTCGATATAATAATGCTGTTATGAATTTAAAAAATATAAAATACCAAATAATATCAAAATTAATATAAATAAATTTTTTTAAAAAAATATTATGTTATTAATTGATATTCTATTCCTAAAAATCAAAGGTTCAACCAAAGGGAACAAATAATATTATATATGTTATTAATGAACCACTTTAGGTTCTATTGGATTTTTATACTAATTTTATTAACAATATAATACAACGATATAAAAAGAAATTGTAAATGTCAAACTATTTAACTAAGAGTTAAATCTAAAATATAAGGTTAATATAGTTAACCAAAACAAGTCAAAAAAATTATTTTTTTAGTGTTTTTATACCCATCCCAATCATATATTTTAAATAATTCATTTTGGAGCCATTATAAATCGAAAATGATTTTATTATAAAGTAATATTTCAAGCTTTTCCTAAAGTGACCATCACATCTCTTATAAAAGGGATCTTCCCCTTCCCTCAAATTCACACCTTCAAAGCCATTTGGCTCGACAAACCCCTGCCCAAATATTAACTCAACTACCATCCCTTCATCCTAGAGAAATTCTTTTAGTCATAAAGCCATCCTATGGAGACCTTTTGATCAATTCAAAAGGAATAACCTGAATAATAGGTAAATATTTTTTCACCACTTTCAAGTTATTTTCTTCTTCCACATCATCTTTATTTGTTGGGAAATGTCATGATTTTCCAACAGTTTTTACCAAACATTGGTAAAGGTCTCCTCAAATAAACCCAATTTCTAGAAGCACCCACAACACAGCACATGACTCATTTCTCCAAATTTCCAAAAGCCCCGACGCGCAGGTGAACCCTAAACCGAGTTCTTCCAACCGAACGGCTGCAACTCCCCCATCTAGGTTAGACTCTTTAAACCTCTTCCAAAATACAAACATATATTCCCTCTTCCTCTGATTTTTAAATTTATTTCAATATCTAGAAAGATCATGACATTTTTTCCTATTTTCGGGATTTTGGAAATTTTTTTGATTCACACTATTTGATATTGAATCAATGAATAATACATGATTTGTAGATGTCTGTGAGTATACAGAATATAGTTTTTCAACCATCCCATAAAAGTATCATTTTTTGTGTTATCTATGATGTGTATATTATTGTTGACATACTTTATTATTAATCTCAAATTTTAAAATAAATGTTTTTGTCTACACTTTATAAAATTAATCCTCCTTACGATCCATGGAAAACCTATTAATGTAGAAGCCTAAACATTATCCACCCATGTGGTGTGCCTGACTTGGGAATGTTTCCCCCCAAATACCCATCACCCCAGCTCTAAGTAGGTCCGATTGAAGACCTAATCCAGACCTCCTCCCGACGTATTCTTGGCCGCAAAATAACTTCTAGCCGAAGATATTTCTTCATTCAAACAAATTTTTATTTCTACACATCAAATTAGTATGTGTTATCTTAGTTTTCGTTTTCTTACTCTTTTTATTTTCTGTTTGATGTTTTGATTTCGGCTAAATTAGAGTTATTATTATTGTATTACCGAACTATTTGTTTGTTTTATGTTTTTTTGTTCTACACTTCATACATCGTATATGGTCTTTATAGTGGGGTTTGATTAGTTCAGGGGGTAAAGGGTTTTTTTATGTTTTTGGATTAGTGGGGGTGGGCTGTCCAGCTGGGGGTGTGGGTGTCCATGGGGGGTGGCGGTGGCCTATCTTGGACACCTCGTACCTGCTGGACAGCCCCCTACCCATGGAAAGCCCCCCCCCCCACCCCGTGGACCCCCGACCCCCTAGACAGCCCCACCACTCCCATGGACAGACCGCCCGCCCCATGGAGACCTTGTACCCCTTGGACAACCTACCACCCCCATGGAAAGCCCGCCCACCCACCCCGTACACCCCTGGACAGCCCCGCTCATCCCCTGGACACCCCCTCCCCCCCCGTGGACTATCCCCACACCTATAGATAGCCCACCCCCTAGACACTCTATACCCCCGTGAATAGCCCTGCAACCCCCGCCACCCCCTAGACACCCCGCCCACCCCTTGGACACCTCATACCCCCTAGAAAACCCCCCACCCCCTTGAAAGCCCCCCAACCCCTGGACACCCCTGACCCCCTGGATAGCCCTACCACCCCAGTGGACAGCCCGACCACCCCCTTGGACAGCCCATGCCCCCTAGAATCCACCACCCCCCCACCCACCCTTGTAGACAGCCCGTCCACCCCACCCCCGGACACCCACCCACCACCCCTTGAACATCCCCATCCCCCTAGACACCATCCACCATTAGAAATCCCCCACCCCCTTGACACCCCGACCCTACTGGACAGCGCCGCCACCCCCGTGGACAGCCCGACCACCCCCTGTGGAGAACGCGCCCACCCCCCTGGACAGCCCGCCCTCCCCCTGGACACCCCAGACCCCCTGGATAGCCCCTCTAAACACATGGGCAGCTCGACCACCCCATGGAAACCTGATACACCCCCAGACAGCCCCACCCACCCCTTGGACACCCCTCTCACCTCCTTGGACAACCCGCCCACCCCCTGGACTCCCCCTACCCCTTAGGCAGCCTGACCACCCCCGTGGGTAGCCCACCCTCCTGAACACCCCGACCCCCTAGATAGCCCCTCACCCACTGGACACCTCTGACCCCCCGAACATCCCCACCACCCCCCTCGACACCCTGCACCCCCTGGACACCCCGCACCCCCTTGGACAACCCCACCACTCCCCTGATCCTCATCCTACTCTTCATCCTGATCTCCCTGAAGAAGTTAAAGTATAAAAATCATGTACTCCCAACAATTCCATTAAGGATTATGTATTCCTTTATCAACTTTGAATATATTATTGGGAAATCCTTGAATATAGGCATTATAAATTTTGTAACTTATTTTCTTATATACACTGTATTTTGTTTTATTTCCTAAAATGATTCTCATATAGAGTAATGTGTCAGTTATGCTTGTATTTAATGTAAACAATTTTCATTTAACTAAATTTTTTTTATTGAACTTCAATATTATTTAATTGCATTGAAATGACTTAATGAAATATTTGTATTGAATGGATAGAAGTTGGATGTATGAAACTGATCATTTTTCAACCAATTTTCAAAATAAGTTGAACAACTTTCTAGATTATGGATTTGACAAGGCTTTAGATCGTGGTCGCATACACTGCCCATGTTCTAATTGTTCTGGAATACCTTGGTTGAGTCGTGAAGCAGTCATCTGTAATATAACCAAATATGGTTTCCAAACAAACTATTATGTGTGGTATCACAGTGGAGAAAAATTGGAATCTCAATATGTTGATGATCCAAATGGTAGGACTGAATTGAAGAGTTTTATATATGATCGGTTTTCATTTATTTAGCATCATGAGGAGAAAATTATTTCCAGACAACAATATTTTCATACAATCACACATGATGCGTCAAATGAAAATGATGATGTAGATAAAGTGAAAAAATTGTATGATGATGCGATGACTCTAGGATATCGGTAGTGTCGTTAAATGAAAAAGATGGAATTTTTAATCCGATTGTTTCCTGGGAAAACATTGTATGGGATTTCAAATACTGTAATTGATTACATTCATACCTTCTTGAAGGAATTGCATCTAGATGATGCATATATTCCCTCAAACCACTATATGGCATAGAAGTTAGTTGTTGAACTTGGATTATCAAAAAAAACTCCATGCTTGCCTGAATGATTACAGATTATTTTGGGAGGAAAATGGTGAAATAAATGAATGTATCAAATGTGGAACCTTTCTATGGAATCCAAAAGATAATGGAACACCATATTGTGTGCCACAAAAATTAATTTGGCACTTTCCATTGATCCCCAGATTATAGAACCTTTTCATTTCTGATGAAATATTAGTAAAAATATGATGGCATGACACCGTCAGAAAAAATAATAATGAAGAGTTGGTTCACCAAGGAGATGGATTTTCATGGCAGAGATTTTATGCTCGATATCCTGAATTTGCAGCCGACAAGCATAATGTGAGACTCGGTCTTTCATGTGATGGTTTTAATCTTTTTGGGTAGATACTTACTTCACACAGCACATCGTCAGTTTTCATACACATTTATAACCATCCCCCATGGTTGTGTATGAAAAAGCCTTAAAAAATCATTAGTATACTAATATCTGTCCCTTCTGATCCCAATAATGATGTAGATTTATACATTTAACCTTTAATAAAAGAGTTGAAACTTCTTTGGTATGTGGGTGTGCCCACATAAAATGCTTGTTCAAAAGACATATTTCAAATGTGTGTTGTGCTTATGTGGATGATCAATGATTTTACTGCTTATGCAATGATGTCTGGATGGAGAACAAAAGGAAAATTGACATGTCCTATTTTTATGAAGAATAATCGATTGAAAAGACTGAAATGTCTTCGTAGTTTTAGTTTTATGGTACATCGACGATTCTTGACCATGAACAATCCATATAGAAACAATCGAAGAAGATTTGAGAATACCATGGAGACTGACGATCCACCTCAGCATATGTCTGGAATTGAAATGCTTAATGAATTGAAAGATTTTAGTTAATCATTTGGGAAGGGTTTAATGAAATATAAAAAGAGGAAAAATGATTCCAATGATAGCTTTTACAATTTGAAGAATAAGTGTATATTCTTTGAGTTATCGTATTGGCTAACAAACTTGTTACATCATTGATTAGATGTATTTCACATTGAATATAATATATGTGAAATATTGATTTTTATTCTTCTAAATGTCAATGGGAAGAAGAAAGATTATTTATGTTCTCGGCGTGACTTGGTAGATTGGGGGATCAGACTAGAATTGCATCCTCTCTGTATCAGAGAAAATAAATGGCTAGTTCCATGTTCTTCTTATGTGGTGACACCTACTGAAAAAAATCACTATCATGATGTTCTAGAGATTATTAGTGTTCATGATGGCTATTCATGAAATATATAAAAACATGTTAATAGAAAAGAGTTGAAGCTGAAATCTTTGAAGACTCATGATTATCACATTCTTTTTCATCAGTTGATTCTAATAGCAATCCGTCATCTCTTGTCCAATAATGTAAGAGTCTCAGTTATTTGGTTGTGCTATTTGTTTAGAGATTTTTTTGCTATGACTTTGTTCAAATAATTCTTGAAAAAACTGTTGGCAGAGACACCATTAATTTTGTCTGATTTAGAGAAAATATTTCCTCCATAATTTTTTACAAGCATGTTGCATCTGACTGACCATCTTCCAATAGAAATAATTCTTGAGGGACTTGTTGATTTCCGTTTGATGTATCCAAATAAAAGAAACATGTTCACATTGAAATCATATGTTCAGAACATGAATTATCTTGAAGGTTCTATTGTGAATGGTTACTTGGATCAAGAATGTATGGATTTATGCTCAATGTATTTTTCTAATCTTACTATGAGAATAAATAGACCAATGAGAAATGAAGAAGAACAATATGGGAAAATTGAACCTAGTTTTCTATAACTTCCCCAAACATGAGGAATTTAGGGATCATATTCATTGATGACATTAAGCCACGGAGAGCGAGAGATGGTAAATCACTCAGTGTTGATCAATTGTGATTTGTTCGATGAGTATATAAAGAAAGTAAATTGTACATGAATCTGTTATCTTATTTCATGAAATTTTAAATATTTGTTAATCTATTATTTTTTTATCTACAGGGAACATAAATAATTGATATATAGAAATCATATTTCTTTATCTTTGAGAAAGAAAAGAGACGTTTCATAGAAAAGGGTTTTCTGCTAGGTTGAAATTGATGGTAAAATTATTTCTGTAATAACTAAATAAAAATAATATTTAATTAAGTTTACTATTTTTTTATATTTTAGGTATCGATTTTCCCAAGAGACTTTGTTTATTTGGAAATAAGAGCTTTGGATTTTGGCCATAATACCATGGTTCTTGCTTATAAATAACTTGTGATCAATGGATACAAATTTATTATCATTTAATAAGAAAGAAACACGAGAACACAACATGATTGTGTTATACTAACTACCACAACAGACTGTTATTCTAGTTCATAGGATAATAGACCTCATTCTGAAAATGTAGCATATTATGGAATCGTTGAGAAAATAATAATTTTGTATTATTACTCACATGGTGTAACACCCCGACCCCAGTTACCCAGAGTCAGTGCATTATTACATAACATTGACATGATCACAAGAAAGATCAATTATCGAAAGAATGATTAGTTTAGTATCCTTGGAAACACTAGATATATTCATAATATTTACATTACATCATAAATTGAAAACTAAAACAACATAGTCTCCATAGTCCACACTCATATCCCCTCATATTATCCCTACAGGTCATTCATAATTTACTTCATCACATCCTGGGAAAAATATAACATAGAAAATGGGTGAGCTCAAATTCCCAGTAAGGATAACAATATAGCAGAAACTTTCATAAATAAGAATAAACATTTAAGGCATTGTATAACTAAATAATAATAATTTTAAACATGAACTTCAACATAGTACTGCAAAAATAAAATGAAATAATTCCATTTACTTATTCACATGGATATCATACTAATCGAATAATCACATGCAATATCAGTAACCACTTTCATAATGATTGAATGCATAATTCCAGACTATCATAATCAAATAGCCAAGGCCTCTTGCCAAGACTACAAATAATATTTTTCCAAAGCCTTATGCCAAGACACTAGTTTGTCTCAGGAGACCTACCGATGCATCGAGGAGCTATATCGGGCTCCACCCATCACATATTAAGTCCAATGCATTTCTCATATGAATAGGTTTAAACATAACATAAACATTTTTATTAAAACTAGCATAAAAAATTTCAATACCTTCTTCATAAACCATGAATGGTATAAAAATAACACATCCATAGTCAAACAAATCACAAAACCTTCAATATTATATGGAAGTTTTGTATCATAATAAATCAACTTCAAATAAGCTTAAAATCAATCAATGGATGTTGACATAGATGAAATCAAAACTATTTGAGAGAAATATCCCATTTTTTGAAATCTTTTAAAAGTAAAATAATTATAAAATAAAACATTTACTTTGAAAATTTTCTTATATGCTTGTTAGGGAAGCTTCAAAGATTTCATAACGGTGTAAAATATCTACACCCGCCGTATAAGTTAAGAAAACATTCTTACCTTAATTATATCGAAAAGGTTAAACAGGACCTTGTTTGGAAATCGACGAAAATAATCCTTTATAAACCACTTATATAAGTAATCAAGGGTATAAATGACTTTAACCCATATTCCAGTAAATAGTAAAAATGTTTTAAAATACATATTTATGAAACATGGATGTGGATGATAAAGAAGTCATAGTAGATAATAACATATAAACAACCTCGGATAATGAAGAGATTGAGAAATAACCCTTACCTTGTACTTTTCATTGGTTGGGGGTAGGTTAACCTCCTGTATAATTCTGAAATAATTGTTATTAAATAATATAAGAATCATATATATTCATATGATATCATATATGATCTTTTAACATTGATTTGTTAATAATATCTTAGAATTATCGTTGTTTCGGGTGTTAACTTTCTCGTTTTCTTTTATATGTTTTGTTACGTAAGCCATGTTTTTCATGGATAGGTTGTATCTTATTCATATCCAGATTGATATCAAGTCCTTAAACATTATTTTTAAATCATCAAATGATATTTATACTTGAATTGATACGATGGAGAATGAATCTCATCGTGTTCGTGGAGACGGTAGTCTGTACGTACGCACGAGTGACAATATAATTCTTTTGATATTAAAATAATATATAATTGGATGGTATATCATATATACAGAATAATTATCATATTATATTTATTATTTATATGATTTAAAAATCATTATTATACCCATCCAAATAATAATATATTGAATAACAATTACACCACGACGTGGAGACGGTAAGCCATACGTACGCATGTATGGTGACATGTCATTAAAAGGATGCATAGAATACTAAATATGGTTGTAAAATATTTAAAATAATATTAAATTATATAGAAGATACTGGATTAATTATTTTATAATGGGAATAAAAATAAATAATAAGTTGAAGAAGAAATGAATTTAAAAAGGGTGGTGGAAACGTTACCTCTTCTTCAGGTTCTTCCTTTTGATTTGATCAAAAGGGCTCCTTAGGTTGGATTTATGATCAAAATAAGTCCTCTAGGTTGTATTTAGGGAAGTTTCGAGAGTATTTGGGCAGGTTTTGGCCAATCCAAAAGGCTTTGAATGTGTGAATTAGTGAGAAGGGGGAGTGACCTTTTATAAGAGGTGTGAGGGGAACCTTTGGAAAATCTAGAAATAGTAATTTATAATAAATTTATATTCGGTTTCTAATGGCTCCAAAGTGGTTTATTTAAAGTTTAATGTGGGGATAGGTCTAAAACCACTCAACAAATAGAATTTATAGAGGTTTGGGTTACTATATTAACATTATCTTTAAGTATTAACTCTAAGTTAATTAGTATCACTTTTACAATGTTTCTTTGTATTTTTATATTATATGGCTAATAAACATAAAATATACATCCAAGTGACCTCTAAGTTGTCCATTAATGATAAAAATATCATGATATAAGTCTCTTGGCCTAATCTTATATTTTCAAGAATTGAATATCAATTAATAAAATAATATTTGTTTTAAAAACACTTTTATGTCAATTTTGACACTATTCAATAATTGATTTTTGTGAAAATCATAACAGAATTATTACATCAAACAATGTTAATTAAGTCAATACTAGCATGTCATATTAACCGATACAATTAGTGTAATTCATAAAATGTCTCATATTGTATTTATTATGGTATTTATAATATCAATTATTTTAATTTTTCACTATTATGGTAATTACTGCATCATCATTGTGTCATAAATAAATTAAATTATTTAATTTATAAAAATTATAAATAAAATATCATTATGTAATAAATCAGTTTATATTTCTAATTAATATTTAAAATCGAATTTAGCTTATTAATAACCTTATATTAAAAATGTTTTTGTAAATAAACATTGATTTTAACTCTTTTAACTCTTCTATGAATTAAATAATAATAAATGTCCTAATCTAATCTAAGTGGACCTAAATTATAATATTTTATTCCTAAGTTTGTTTTTGGTCGACATAAACTTGTCCAATAGAATTCATACATGTTTTAGGGTAATATTAATATCATTTTTACCCTTAATTACCCTATTTGCTTTTATCTGTGGTAAATAAAAGTAAAAAAGTTAATCTTCACCAAAAATTATTTTCATCTCATTGAAACACATTTTACTAATTGATATTAACCATGTATCTAAGATTTTAGAAATTCCACTCACAGATGTTGTAAAATTATGTTTTATGAAATATTCAATCTTTTAACTACCACTTAGTGGTTTCACTTTTCATAAAAAATTGAAGTTTTTCACAACAATGCCAAAATTTCACCCTAAGTAATAATTGATATTCTGAATTACAAAATTATGTCTAGTTTTTCAAAATTACAAACATATAAGTTGCATTAATTAATTTTATAATTAATTCCCGTTGTCACAACAAATAGAGTTTTTTTAGGATACAATATATATCAAAATATTGACAATTGGTTATGTCAAATTTCAATGTGAAATTAATCGTAATTAACACCATTGGATAAAATGGTAAAAATATATTATAATTATACTTTAAAAACACTCAATAGTTTACTTTATCACTAAAAATTATTTTGATTAAAAAAGATGTTTTTAAGTATTTTTCACTATTCATAAAAATTGGAAGTTCTCAAAAAAATACCAAAAATTCAACGTAGGATAATTTGGATATTACGAATCCAAAAATGAAGTCCATTTTAAAATATAAAATATATATAATTTCAAAATGTAGGTATTAATATTCATAACGGCTATTTTGATTGGTTATGGTGTGTTAGAACTTGATGTTGTGTACAACACATGCTATCACATTATTCAAATAGAAGCGTACCGTAGATGCTTGGGTTGTTATGTTCTCCCCTCCTTCAAATAATTTCGTCCTCAAAATTTCTATAATAATACCGCAAGAAATGACTCGAGTGGTTCTTCATCATAATTTCCTCAGGTTCCCACGTTGCCTCTTCCATCTTATGGTTTCTCCAAAAAACATTTACCCGACGCGCCGTCCGGTTTCTCAGTACTTTTTCTCTCGTATCAAGAATCCTGACGGGCTCTTCACAATAAGACAGATCGGGTTCCAGTTCTAATTCCTCATAGGTGAGTACATGAGTTGGGTTAGGCATGCATTTCCTCAACAGAGATACGTGGAACACATCGTGAACTTTGAAGAGACTTGGTGGCATTGCCAATCGGTAAGCTACAGCCTCAATTCGTTCTAGAATTTCGAAAGGTCTGATGTACCTGGGACTCAATTTACCTTTCTTACCAAAACGTATGACACCATTCCATGGAGATACCTTCAGGAAAACATGATCACCAACTTGAAATTCCAAATCCTTCCTTCGATTATCGGCATAGCTCTTCTGCCTACTTTGAGCTTCTTTGATGTGCTTTTGGATTACTTTCACCTTTTCCATCGTTTCCTCCACCAGTTCTGGACCTACATTTTTTCTTTCACCAACATCATCTCAATAGGTTGGTGTGAGACATTTCTTTCTGTATAACATTTTAATATGGTGCCATATGAATACTCTAATGGAAGCTATAGTTATAGGAAAATTATACCAGAGGTAAATATTGATCCCACATACCCTGAAAGTCAAGTGAGTAGGATATCAACATGTCTTCTATGGTTTAAATAGTTCATTCTGATTGTCCAACTGTTTGAGGGTGGTAGGAAATGCTTAAATGAAGATTAGTATACGAGGCTTTATGAAGACTTTTCCAGAATCATGAAGTAAAACGGGGATCACGATCAGAAACAATCGATAGGGGTACTCCATGAAGTCTCACAACTACATTAATATATAGTCTTTCTAGACGTTCCAGTGGTAGATCTTCTCTTATAGCAAGAAAATGTGCGGACTTGGTAAGACAATCAATAATAACCCTTATTGCATCATTCCTTCTAGGAGTCTTTGGTAGTCCCATGAAAAATTACATCATAATATTGTCCCATTTCCACTCAGGTATGGGAAGAGGTTGCAATACTCCACCAGGCTGTTTCCTTCTAGCTTTCACTTGTTGACAAACCATACATCTTGACACAACCTCGGAAATCTCCCTCTTCATGTTTTCCCACCAAAAATGTTCCTTCAAATATCTATACATTTTGGTGCTCCCAGGTTGTATAGAGAAATTGGAACTATGAGCATCATCCAATAATTCCCTTTTTAGATCAGGTATATCAAGAATACAATGTCTCTTCCCAAATTTCAAAATTCCTTCTTCATACACAAAGTCTCTCTATCTCCCATCATTAACAGCTTTAATCTTCTTTTGAAGTGCTTTATCATCGATCTGAGAACTCTTAATCCTTTCTAGTAAAGATGGTTTAGCAACCATTTGAAAAAGAATTGATGTTTCACCTTCCATGGTTATTTCCATGTCCATATTCACTAGATCCATGAAAATTTGATCTCTTTCAATTATCATTTTCTTCAAAACTCCATGATTTTTTCTGCTCAAAGCATATGTCACCTTGATTTCTTTCCTCGGGTGGTAGTGTATCGTACAATCATAATCCTTGAGTAATTCAACCCATCTCATTTGCCTCATGTTGAGTTATATTTGTGAGAAAATATACTTCAAACTCTTGTGATCAGTATAAATCTCACATTTTTCACCATAGAGGTAGTGCCTCCACATCTTCAAATCAAAGATCACAGCTGCTAACTCTAGATCATGAGTATGATAGTTTTGCTCATGAATTTTTAACTGTCGTGATTCATAGGCAGTAACCCTATCATTCTGCATAAGGAAATAACCAATTCCTTTCTTCGATGCATCGCTATAAATAACAAACCTATCATTCCTCAATGGTTGAGTCAATATAGGAGCACTGGCTAATATTATCTTCAGTTATTCAAAACATAATTCACACTCTTTTTTCCAAACAAATTTTACCCCCTTATGTGTGAGCTTTGTTAATGGGTTAGCCAACTGGGCAAAATTCTGGATGAAACGTCGATAATAACCTACTAAACCAATAAAAATGCGTACCTCGGTTATACTCGTAGGTGATGGCCATTCATGGATTGCCTTGGTCTTAGAAGGATCAACAGAGATTCCATCTTTAGAGACAATATGGCCAAGAAAAGAAATCTGCTGAAGCTAGAATTCACATTTGCTAAACTTCCCATATAATTCATGTCTTCTCAGAGTCTTCGGGATAATGTGCAATTGATTTTCATGATCTTCGTAGCTTTTGGACTATACCAAGATATCATCAATAAATACCACAAAAAATTCACCGAGATATTCCTTGAAAAATCTATTTATCAGATCCATGAATACAGAGGGTGCATTAGTCATTCCAAAAGGCATTACTGTAAACTCATAATGCCCATACCTGGTTCGAAATGCTGTCTTCAGAATGTCTTCCTTTTTCACACACAACTGATTGTATCCAGATCAAAGGTCAATCTTTGACAAGTATTGAGCTCCATGCAGTTGGTCAAATAAATCATCAATGCGAGGTAGAGGATACTTTTTCTTTATTTTTATAGCATTGATCTCCCTATAGTCGATACATAACCTCATAGATCCATCTTTCTTTTTAACAAAGAGGACAGGGGCTCCCCATGGAGAGAAACTAGGGTGAAAAAATCCTTTATTACTCAATTCCTCCATATTTTTCTTTATTTCAACTAATTCTACAGTGGCCATTCTATAAGGGGTCTTCGATATAGGCCTTGATCCAGGAATTAAATCAATGGAAAACTCAACTTCTCGTTCTGGAGGATGTCCAGGTAAATCTTCCAGAAATACCTCTACATATTCTTTCACAACAGGTACATCCTCTATTTGAAAATTCATTTCCTCACCCATAGTCATTTCATTCACTTCCTCCCCAATAATTGAATTTAGTTGAGCTACTGGGGGTGGATCTAGATAAGAATTAGGTGGTGACGATTCTTCTCTAAAGATAAGGTGTTCTTTATCATCATAATCAAAAATTGTAACCTCTTTCTTCTTACAATAAATCTTTGCATCATGGTCCGAAATCCAGTCCATACCAAGGATTATATAAAACTCAATCATAGGTATGATGATGAGATCAGCAGATAAAGAACAATAATGTGCTCTAATGGGGACTGATTCAAAAAACATTGCTGCAACAATACTTCCCTTAGGAGAATTAACTGACAACTCCCGTGTTAAATCACATTTGAAATATCTAATTTTCTTTGAAAACTGGGAAGATATGAAACAATGCGATGATCCAGAATCAAATAATGCATTTTCTAAACATGAGGAAACCATTAAATTACCTACCACCACGTCTTTCGGAGCTTCTACCTCAGTAGTAGTGATAACATAAGGTTGGACTTGATCCCTTGTCCTTTTCTTAGGTAAGTTCCCATGACGCTTAGGACATTCATTTGAATAATGTCCCATCTCCCTGCAATTGTAGCACTGAACATTAGTAGCTTCATTCTTCCCTTTGCAATCACAAGCTTTGGAGTTTTTTCACCACACTTTTAACAGACACCCATTTCCTTCAAGCAAGTACAAGGGTTTTTTCCCACATTTACCACAGGATGGATATTCAACATTTCCCTTCTTCCTCATATTTTCATTCCCAGATTGATCAGAAGATCTCTTATTCTCTTTCTTTACTTTAAATTCATAAGACTTAGAGAATTCATTTTCGGTCTTGATAGCACATGAGACAATGTCTTCGTACGACGAGAAGAATTGTGAGAGTAATTCTTGATGGAGAAATGGTTTTAACCCATCAAAGAAACGATCAATCTTACTTATTGGGTTACGTATATAATCTCCAGTATACCTTGCTAACTTTGTAATGTTATCCTCATACTGTGTGACATTCTCATCCTCCTTTTGTCTCAAACTCAGAAATTGCCTTTCTGTATCTACTCGATGGTCACGAGAAAGTATTTTTCTAAAAATAGATCTTTTAACTCCCTCCATTCCATATTTGATACTTCATCATCTTCCTTCATGTTTTTAATCAATGACCACCATTGATCAGCATCTCCAGTGAGGTGGTAAACTGCCATGATAACTTTTTCCCTTTCACTACTCCCCAAAGCCAAATATATTTTCTTTAGGGAATTTATCCATTACTCATCTACTAAAGGATTTGTACTCCCATTGAACCTTGGTTGTTGTTGCCTCATGAAGCGATCTAAAATTGATCCTCCATGCTGCGGATCAGGGTGCTCCATATGGGTAAGGTTATTATTCATAACCTGAGTGAGTTTTCCCAGTATGGTGATTAGCTGATCGGCACCAGTTGCATCACTAGCTCCACTATAATTATCTTGAGAAGGAGTGAAATCCCTACATGGAGTGTGTGCATTGAAACAGTTTCCATTTCATCCACTAGGCACCATTTCTAAACAATGTCATAAACTAGATTAGTTTATGAATCAAAATACACAATTCCATACTTATAAAACACTTCACATAAATTGAACTATTTATGGATATAATCCATAATTATAAAAATGATTTCATTGAAGAATTATATACTCATAAACCATTCATAATGATTTGTTATGAAAATGAGAGTTATCCTAAGCATGTCCATCGGGAGTGTCGTAACCAAGAGTGCATCAAGGCTCGTTTTCGTGCCCCAATTCCCGTTCGAGTGTAGCTCAAAGCGGTGTTTTCGGGTTTTACCCCTAGGTACATCTATGCCAGAGCCACCTCTACATGCTCATATCCAGACAGGGATGTATTTCTCGGAAAACTCACAAGATCTCTACAATACCAAAATTCTAGGATGTTCTTCTATACTAATCCTCAAAGTCCATCTTAGGTCTATGTGCTCTAATCAGAGTTTATCTAAATCTAGATTCCAAAGATTGTACTAAACTTCCTCTGATACCTACTGTAATTCCCCGACCCCAGTTACCCAAAGACGGTGCATTATTACATAACATTGGCATGATCACAAGAAAGATCAAGTCTCGAAAGACCGATTAGTTTAGTAGCCTATGAAACACTAGATATATTCATAAGGCTTACATTACATCATAAAATGAAAACTACAACAACATAGTCTCCATAGTCCACACTCTTATCCCCTCATACTATCCCTGCAGGTCATTCATAATTTACTTCTTCACATCCTGGGAAAAATAAAACATATAAAAGGGGTGAGCTCAAATGCCCAGTAAGGATAACAATATAGCGGAAACTTTCATAAATAAGAATAAACATTTAAGCCAATGTATAACTAAAACAAAAGACTTTTAAACTTTAACTTCAACATAGTATGGTAAAAATAAAATGAAATAATTCCATTTACTTATTTACATTGATATTCTACTAATCGAATAATCACATGAAATATCAGTAACCACTTTCATAATGATGGAATGCATAATGGGATACTATCATAATCACATAGCCAAGGCCTCGTGCCAAGACTAGAAATACGATTTTTCCAAGGCCTTGTGCCAAGACACTAGTTTGTCCCATGAGACCTACCGATGCATCGAGGAGCTATAGAAGGCTCCACCGATCACATATTATGTCCAATGCATTCTTTATATGAAAAGTTTTAAACATAACATAAACATTAGTTTTAAAACTAGCATACGAAATGCCAATACCTTCTCTATAAACCATGAATGGTATAAATATAACACATCCACATTGAAACAAATCACAAAACCTTCAATATAATATGGAAGTTTTGTATCATAATAAATAAACTTCAAATAAGCTTAAAATTCATCAAAGGATGTTGACATAGATTAAATCAAAACTATTTGAGAGAAATATCCCTTTTTTTTGAAATCATTTAAAAGTCACATAATTATAAAATAAAACATTTACATTGAAAATTTTCTTATAAGATTGTAAGATAAGATTTGAAGATTTTATAATGGTGTAAAATAGACTCACCCGCCATATAAGTTAAAAAAACATTCTTACCTTAATTCTGTCGAAAAGGTTAAAAATGACCTTGTTTGGAAAATGATGGAAATATTCATTTATAAACCACTTATAAAAGTCAACAAGTGTATAAATGACTTTAACCCATATTCTAGTAAATATTAAAAATGTTTAGAAATACATTTTTATGAAACATGGATGTGGATGACAAATAATTCCCAGTAGATAATCACATATAAACAACCTCGGATAATGAAGAGATTGTGAAATAACCCATAACATGTACTTTTCCTTGGATGGGGGTAGGTTAACCTCCTTTATAATAGTGAAATTATTGTTATTAAATTATTCAATAATCATATACATTCATATGATAACATATATGATCTTTTAACATTTATTTGTTAATAATATCTTAGAATTATCGTAGTTTTGGTTGTTAACTTACTCATTTTCTTTTATATGTTTTGTTACATAAGCCTTGTTTTTCATGGATAGGTTGTATCTTATTCATATCCATAATGATATCAAGTCCTTAAACATTATTTTTAAATCATCAAATGATAATTATACTTGAATGGATACGATGGAGAATGAATCTCATCACGTTCGTGGAGACGGTAGTCCGTACGTACACACGAGCGACAATATCATTCTTTTGATATTAAAATAATATATAATTGGATGTTATATCATATATACATAATCATTATAATGTTATATTTATTATTTACCTTAATTAAAAATCATTATTATACCCATCCAAATAATAATATATTGAATAACAATTACACCACGACGTGGAGACGGTAAGCAGTACGTACGCACGTATGGTGACATGTCATTCAATGGATGGATAGAATACTGAATATGGTTGTACCATATTTATAATAATATTAAAGTATATAGGAGATAGTGTATTCATTATTTTAGAACGGTAAAAACATAGAAATAAGAAGTTGAAGAAGAAATGAATTTGAAAAAGGGTGGTGAAAACATTACCTCTTCTTCGGGTTATTCCTTTTGATTTGATCAAAAGGGATCCTTAGGTTGGCTTAATGATCAAAATAAGGCCTCTAGGTTGTAGATAGGGAAGTTGAGAGAGTATTTTGTCCAGGTTTAGCTGAACCAAAAGACTTTGAATGTGTGAATTAGTGAGAAGGGTGAGTGGCCTTTTATAAGAGGGGTGAGGGGCACCTTTGGAAAAACTAGAAATAGTAATTTATAATAAATTCATATTCCATTTCTAAAGGCTCAAAAGTGGATTATCTAAAGATTAATGTGGGGATGGGTCGCAAACCACTCAACAAATAGTATTTATATAGGTTTGGGTTACTATATTAACCTTATCTTTATGTATTAACTCTAAGTTAATTAATTTCACTTTTGAAATGTCTCTTTGTATTTTTATATTATATGGTTAATTAACTTAATATATACATCCAAGAGACCTCCAAGTGGTCCATTAATGATACAAATATCATGATATAAGTCTCTTGGTAGATCCTTATATTTTTATTAATTTTATATCAATTAATAATATAATATTTGTTTCAAAAACTCTTTTATGTCAATTTTGACACTATTCAATAATTGATTTTTGTGAAACTCATAAAAGAATTATTGCTTCGAAAAAAGTTATTTATGTCAATACTAACATGACATATTAACCTAGAAAATTAGTTTAATTCATAAAAAGTCTCTAATTATATTTATTTTTGTATTTATAATATCAATTATTTTAATTTTTCATTATTATGGTAATTACTGCAGCATAATTGTGTCATAAATAAATTAATATATTTAATGTCTAAAAATTATTAATAAAATATAATTATGTACTAAATATTTTAATATTTCTAATGAATATTTACAATCGAATTTATCTTATGTATAACCCTATATTAACATTTTTTTAGTAAATAAACATTGATTTTAACTCTTTTAACTCTTCTTTGAATTAAATAATAATAAATGTCCTAATCTAATCTAAGTGGACCTAAATGAGAATATTTTATTCCTAATGTTGTTTATGGTCGAGATACACCTGTCCAATATAATTAGGACATGTTTTATGGTAATATTAATATAATTTGTACCCTGAATTACCCTATTTACTTTTAACAGTGGTAAATAAAAGTAAAAAATTACTATTTAGAAAAAATTATTTTAATCTCATTGAACCAAATTTTAGTACTTGATATTAACCGTGTCTCTAAGATTTTAGAAATTCCACTCATAGAAGTGTTAAAATTATGTTTTATGAAAAATTCAGTTTTTTAACTACCACTTAGTGGTTTCACTATTCATCAAAAAATTGACGTTTTTCATAACAATGCCAAAATTTCACCCTAAGCTATAATTGATATTCCGAATTCAAAAATGATGTCTATTTTACAAAATTCAAAACATATAATTTTCATTAATTAATTTTATAATTATTTCCCACTGTCACAACAAAGAGCTTGTTTTTACGAAACAATATATATCGAAAGATTGACAATTGTTTATGTCTAATTTCAAAGTGAAATTAATTATAATGAACACCATTGGATAAAATGGTAAAAATATATTATTTTTATACTTTAAAACCACTCAATTGTATAATTTATCACTATAAATTATTTTGATTAAAAAAGTTGTTTTTATGTATTTTTCAATATTCATAAAAATTGGAAGTTCTCAGAAAAATACCAAAAATTCAACTTAGGATAATTTCGATATTCTAAATCCAAATATTAAGTCCATTTTGAAATATAAAATATATATAATTTAAAAAAGTATGTATTACTATTAATAACGGCTAGTTTGATTGGTTGTGGTGTGTTAAAACTTGATGTTGCGTACAACACACGCTATCACATTATCCAAAGAGAACCATACCATAGAAGCTTGAGGTGTTACACATGGTCGAGTCACAATGATGAAATTTCAATGGTTTGATTCAATGACGAGGCAAGGCACCATTATTGATGATTTTGGATTTCAATTTATTGACATGACTTTCACTTTACCACCAATGAATAATATTTATTGGCATCAATGGTGAAACAGGTTTTTTATGTCAAAATCATCGTCATACAAAATATTGTGTAATTATTGAAGTAAATCCCGGACATGTATTTTATGATGGTGATGATGAAGTTGAAAATATTCCTACTGCAATTGGAAACAATCTGTTTATCACTTATGATGACTCCAATAGCTCAATTGTCAGAGTTGATTGTGAACCCGAAGTTCTGGTGGGAAATATATAGAATCATACTATCGTGTTCTCACATACATGTTTCACATACATTATTCAGAGTTTGTATCCTAGTAATTTCTTTCATACCACGATAAATCTTCTGTTTCTTTATGTTTTTTTATCAGACTGGTTTTTCTATATTTTTCATTTTGGGTTACACGTTAGTTATCTGTTTCTAATTACTTCCATATTTTATTCATTATAGGAAATGACACCCATTGAATAGAGGCAGCAAAAAAAGATGATACAAAATAATCGTCTCACGATACAGATGGGAATTCCTCCACTCATCCCTATTGTGAGTATTTTATTTCAAATATATATAATTCAATAACTTATAATATCATGTGTTTACTTTTGTGTTAAAGTTTTTTTCCAGATCCACCCCCCTGATAAGAGATATCCAATGAGGATCCTGATATTACTCGTTGTACAGAGGCTGGTGGTAGGTGGCTGGTGGTGTCAAAGTTAGATGACCATCTGGTGGTCCTGGTACTGAGGGTGTTCATATGAGAGCTCGTGGTGCGAGAGTTAGACGATCCACTGGTCATACCCGATTGGACTATTCCCCTACCACAAACGTATCTTCTACGCCCCATTTTTATCCTGCTATGTCTTTAGGGAAACATGGGATATTTTGGATTCTAATGTTTACACTACCTGTTTTTCAGATGTTTGTGTAGTCATCTTTTTCTTCTGGTTCACTATCTTTGAGCTACTATATTCCACCTTCTTTGACTCCTACTCCGGCACAATATGTAGCGGAGGAGCATACACTAAGGGAAACTCTACCTGTATAGGATATTCCTTCTACTTCTACACATCTAGTGAAACCCATTGATCGAACTACAATAGGTATATTTATATAACTCTAACAATTTTTTATACCAATTTTTTATAACCTGTATTGATATTTTTTTTCTTTAATAATATATTCATTTACTAATAGGAGGCGGGGGAGGAGGCATACTCGCTTGCGTGCGTTATTGAACTGCCAGACATAGTTTATGATTGAATACAATTCTGACAGATAGGTGATTGATAAATCTGGGAAAGAATATCGGGGTTTTTTTGGTAACTCTATCCAAATACTCCGACATCATTCCGGTCATCCCAATCTCTTGGAGACATTTTCCACATGATGTCAATAATAATGCATGGGAAAAAATATGGGTTAAATATTTATTGGATTTAATGTAGTATTATTTTGTATTTATATGAATTAATCAATTGGGTGTCAACTTCGGTTTAACTTCCCTGGTGGCGAAGCAGCACAATCAGCACGTTTAAAGGAGATAGGAGTGCTTTGGAGAGCTTATAAGCATGAGATGTATGTTGGATGGTGTGATAGAGTGGGCACAGAGTTGGTTACATTACCTACCATGGATTACTGCCTGATAGAGCAATATCGCCAAAGGATTACCCATTGGCCGACTTCCAAATTTAAGGTATTAATCCTATTTGAGATATTTAAATGATAGTTTTCATATTTTCATTAATATTATCTTAATTATTATTAAAAATTATTAAGGATATTCTGAAAAAAAATGATTAAATGAAAAACCTCCACACGTTGGGGTGCACAACTATGTCAGATCACGGGAGGCATCCGGCACGATATAGTTGTTTATGATTTATCTTTCGGACTTACCCTTTTTATTGTTTCCTACTTACATAATGTGATTTATTGAATATTGAATATTGAATATATGATTATACATGCACTTTATGTTGTTTCACTATCATTACAGAAGCACAAATTGAATATTGACGGACATATCCCTCGAGCAAAATTGTTTTTCTCCAGTAGAAATAAAAAAATGGAACTGCGGTTAATGAACCGAGACAATAAAAGACTATAAGTTTTAATTAATTTATTTCAAAGTTTAATATATATTTTTAAATTTAATAATCTATTAATATTTTTAACAGCCTTCTTTAGAGGATCTTGATGCCCAGGAGCTTGACAATTCAGGTCCACATGATCATTTATATCAGGTTTTGGAAAATGAGCACTCCGGTCGAGTACGCTGTCGACCAGGTAATAATATAGTCCCAATGAGGTATTGGTCCTCTCCAAGTATCCTTTATAGTACAACTATGTTGGAATAGGTCAAGGAGAATGCAAGGCGTTCTGATAAAAGGGTCACATAGTTGGAATAACATGTTCAAACGAGGGAGAAAGAATTTATAAAACTGATCAAAGATTTATCTTCATCACTTACACCAGAGGACAGTGCGGCTTGCCAGACATATATGTCATCCATGGGTATATTATCCAATGCACCAGGTGGTAGTACTAGTGGTGTTCAAGATGATGAAGTTTTTGGTGATTACAAGGATGCTTCAGAGGACGAGGGAGAGGATGGGGATGGGGATGGAGGCGAGGATTGGGCCGAAGGCGAGGATGGGGCCAGCGATGAGAATGGGGATGATGAGGATAGAGATAGTGGTGAGGATGAGGACGATCCTAATAGTGGTGATGGTGATGGTGATTAGGGGTAGATTTATCCATTACATTTTTTAATTCTGTATAACTCTTTATTTTTAACCTGGTTTTTCACTCTAGTATGGATATTGCTAAATTCAGTATAACTCTTTATTTTCAACCAAATATGGAAGCCTAATGATTTTATAATGATTTGGAGTTGACTGATGCTATATGATATTTTATGGGTTATTGTGTGGAGTTTCTTTCCCTTTAATTGATTGGTTCATAAAATATAAGTTGGTACTGCATATATTATGTAATTGGAATTGGTAAAGTAAAATGCTGGTCTCAGATTTCAGAGTCGGTTATTTGGATGGTATTCACTCTAAAAATTGGGTATATCTCTATTGAATATGGGTGTATTTTCTAATTGACTAATGTATTTATTAAACTGAACATGGAATACACATTTCCCACAATACAGAAGAACCAAAAAAATCACAGATAGACACAACACACCACAAGACACCCATGGGAGACAACCTTTGAGGTAGAGTCCCTCTCATAGCCTCTTTAATTTTAGAATTCTTTAAATTAAATTTAGAATTTTTCTTAATTCTTCTAAATTATATTGAATTTCATATCTTGAATATGTTTTCTTCAATATAATTGTTTCATTTGATAAACAAAGTCATGTTTTTATAATAAAACCCCTCCAATGGAGGTGCACTGTCTATGAAAACTCATAGTGATAGTTTAGGGATCAATAATTTGACTCACAATTATTAGTTTCAACTACCTAGTACCACATTCAAAAACAACTAATATAAAATATATATCTTTATCATACCATAATCCAGAATCAAGAGCCTTTTTATACCATACGATCAGTTTCTATAATGTGAAGGACAAATATATTAGATTTTTTTGGAATCCTGGCCAGAAGATGCTGCCCAAAGGATGTTACTAGACTGGGCCAACATGTCATGGTCACGCCACGGTCACGTCGCCGTCACGCCACATTCACGCCACGATCACGCCGCAGTCACACCACATTCACGCTGTGGTCAGGCCACAGTCACACCACGATAATTTCATGATTTGTCCATGCTCCATGAGGACGCATCATGACGTTTTGTAGTCCTGTCATAATTAGATGTATGATACCAAGATAAAGTTTTAGATATGTTACCCAACCTCCTCATTGGATCCCAGACTACCCCCTCCCCCCACCCTCTTCCCTGGACCCCGAATAGCTCCCCGAACAGCCCCCCCCCCCTTCTCCCTGGACCCCGGATAGCCCCCCAGACAACACCCCCCCCCCCCACCCACCTCCTCCCTAGACCCCTAACAGCCCCCCTAACAGCCCCCCACCCTCCTCCCTAGACCCTAGATAGCCCCTCAGACATCCCCCTCGGACAGCCCCCACCATCCTCCCTATACCCCAGATAACCCCCTAGACAGCACCCCCAACCCTCCTCCTTGAACCCCGCATCCCAATCTAATCTCTCTTCAAGATTCACCCAACATCCCAATGGAAAAGATGTTTTTAGAGCTTTGGAAGAAGATACGAGAAGAGTGCAAACCCTAATCAAAAAAGGGGAAGCAAGTAAGGGATTAGACTCACTCAGAAAATTAATCCACACTTAAAGGCACTAAAAATTCCTAGGTGACATGTATGAGTCAACCCTGCCCCAATATGAGGTGTTGGGTGTCCTACACCACTCAATTTGTCTAACGTTTCTTTGAAATGGACAACATTTTAAGTGAAAACAACAACTAACATACAAAAAACTTACCAAACACATTCAAATTTTTTTGATACTTTAGGAAAAAGATCCATGGGTCATATGTGATGTGTATGAGTCATCCCCACCTCAATCCAAGGCATGGTGTGGCCGGTATCACTAGAAGTGTCTCACTTTTATTTGAAATGGACCAGATTTTAAGTGAAAACAAAAACTGACATATGTAAAGCTGACCAAAAACATTCTGATTCTGTTTAAACTTTAGAATAATGATCCATGGGTCATATGTGACGTGTACAAGTCAACCCCGCCTCAATCCAAGGGTTAGTGTGGCCATACCACTCGATATGTCTCACATTTATTTGAAATGGACATGATTTAATGTGAAAACAACAATTGGCATACAGAAAATGAACCAAAAGTATTCGAATTATGTTGATACTCCAACAAAACGATCCATGGGTCATTTTTGACGTGTAAGAGTCAACCTCTCCTCAATCTTAGGCACGGTGTTGCCGAAAAAACTCAAAGTGACTCACTATTATTTGAAATGGACAGAATTTTAAGTGAAAACAACAACTGGTATACATAAATCCAAACAAACACATTCAGATTTTGTTGATACTTAAGGAAAACGATGCATGGGTCATTTTTCACATGTATGAGTCAACCCTGGATTAATCCGAGGCAGGTAGTGTCCATCACCACTCAAAGTGTCTCTCTTTTGTTTCAAAATGACATCATTTTAAGTGAATACAATAAATTACATACGAAAAACCAACCTAAGGCATTTGGATTCTGTTTAAACTTTAGAGAACGATCCATGGGTTATATGTTATGTGTATGAGACAACCCCACCTCAATTCGAGGGTCGGTGTGGCTGGAACCACTCAAAGTGTTTCTCTTTTGATTGAAATGGAAAAGATTTTATGTTAAAACAAAAATTGTCATATATAAAACAAACCAACTGCATTATAATTTTGTTGATATTTTAGGACAACGATCCATGGGTCATTTTGGACATGTACGATTCAACATTTCCTCAATCCGAGGCATGGGGTGGCCAACTCCACTCAAACTGTCTCACTTTTCTTTGAAATGGATAGCATTTTAAGTGAAAAGAACAACTTGCATACATAAAACTGAAAAAACGCATTCTGATTCGGTTTATACTTCAATACATGGATCCATGGGTCATATGGGATGTATATGAGTCAAACTTGCCTCAATCCAAGGCACTGTGTGGATAGTATCACTCAATGTATCTCACTTTTATTTTAAATGGACTTGATTTTAGGTGAAAACAACAACTGGCATATGGAAAACAGGCCAAATTCATTCAGATTCTACTGAAACATTAGGAAAATGATCCATGGGTCATATGTGATGTGTACAAGTCAACCACTCCTCAATTTGAGGGATTGTGGCCAGCACCACTCGAAATGTCTCACTTTTATTTGAAATGGAACAGATTTTAAGTGAAAACAAAAACTGGATATAAAAAACTGACCAAACGCATTCAGATTGTGTTGATACTGCAACACAATGATACATGGGTCATTTTTGACGTTTACATGTCATCCTCGCCTCAATCTGAGGGTCGGTGTGGCCGACACCACTCAAAGTGTCACACTTTTCTTTGAAATGGACAGCATTTTAAGTGAAAACAACAAATGGAATATAGAAAACTGACCAAAATCATTCCGATTTTGTTAATACATTAGGAATAGGATCCATGGGTCATTTTTGACATGTACGAGTCAACCCTGCCTCAATTCGAGGCACGTTGTGGCCAGTACTACTCAACGTGTCTTTTATTTGTTTAAAATGGATATGCTTTTAAGTAAAAACAACTGGCATACAGAAAACGGATCAAACGCATTTCGATTTTTTTGATAGTTTAGGAAAATGATCCATGGGTCATTTTTGATGTGCACGAGTTGGCCCCGCCTCAATCTGAAGTGCAGTGTGTCCGACACCACTCAAAGCATCTATATTTTTTTTCCAAAGTACATCATTTTAAGTTAATACAATAACTGAAATTTACACTCATCAACAATAGTCGCAAACTCTTTTTCACGAGTTGGGTAGTTTCACTCATGGGGTCATAAGTGACAAGACTCCTAAAAAAACTCCTTTTCACCATATATTATAAAAAAAAGTTCAATGAAAAATGTATCACAAATTACTACATACCCAAATCTAGGATCATAAAAAAAAATTGGGATTTGATCCAATGTCAAACTCTTATTCAACACTAATAATTATTTCTAAGACTATTCGACCTATTAGAATTTTATGGGGAGGTAGGGGCTATGCTAGTTGGGGGGTTGTACAGGGGTGAGGTGAATTACTACTGGAAGAGTGGTTGTCATTTGAAGATTATAATGGGTGTAAATAATGTTTAAGTTATTGTAACTATTATTAACTCTACTGGATGATTGTTGTCATATAATGATTGAAACATGGAATTGTATGACATGACATGGTTGGAAGAGTTTGATGGTTTTATGTGTTTATGTGTGTGCTATTTTAGGAGTTTTAATTCTTTTTGAAGTCTGTATGTTGTTTTTGTGAAATCTATTATGCAGGTGTATATTGGAGGGGCTACTGGAGGGTTTATATGCAACAGTTATGGGAGAAAACAATACCAATGGTTTTAAACCATTTGTATAATAGTTCTGAGAAAACACATTATTAACTATTTTTAACCATTGGTATAATAGTTTTGGAAAAACACAATACCAACGGTTTTTAACCATTGGTATACTTTGAGAGAAATTTAAAAACTATACAAACAGTTTTAAAACCACTGGTATAATGTTTATTATTCAAATATATACCAACAATTTTTGGAAACCATTGGTAAAAATGTTATACAAAAATATACCAACGATTAGCTTGCAACCGTTCGAATATCAATAAATACAGTGGGCTATACCAACGGTTTAGATAAAACCATTGGTATAGGGATTTCCTCATGGCTTATTACCCTACGGTTTGGAAAACCATTGGTATAGGCTATACCAACAGTTTCACATCCTATACCAATGGTTTAAAACCATTGTTATAACCTTCTTTTCCAGTAGTGGCCTGGGCATTCGTACAGATTATTGTCTCTATTAACACGATGATATTAAATCCCCATCATACCCATTCAAGAAAAATTTTCATTTGATGATTAGAAATAATGTTTAAAGAAATAATATCATTATAAATATGAATAAGATGCATCATATCCATAACAAAAATTACTTATATAACAAAAAATATAAAGTAAATGAAATTAGTTAACACCTAAAACGATGATACTGCTGAAATATAATTATCAAAGAAATATTAGAAGATCATATATTATATCATATTAATTTATATGGTTCTTGTATAATTTAATAACAATGATTTAACCATTATACAGGATGTTAACCTACCCTCAACCAAGGAAAAGTACAAGGTAAGGGTTAATTTCCAAATCTCTTTTTTATCTGAGGTTGTTTTTATGTATGTATCTACTAGGACCTCTTTATCACCCACATCCGTGTTTTCTTAAAAATGAATTTCAAAACATTTTTAATAGACAAAGGGTTAATGTAATTTATACACTTATTTGACCTTATATGTTTTGAAGGGAATATTTCTATCATATTCCAAACAGGGTACTTTATGTCCTTTTCGACAAAACTAAGTTAAGAATGCATTTTTTTAACTTATACTGCGGATGAGGATATTTTCTACCATTATAGAATTTTCTAAGCCTCCCATACAATATTATAAGAATATATTCAAAATTAATGTTTTATTTTATAATTATATGTCATTTAAATGATTTCAAAATACAAAGATACATTTCTCTAAAAAAAATTGATTTCATATATGTCAACATCCTTTGATGGATTTTTTTCTTATTTTATGTTGATTTGTTATGATAGAAAACATACAAATTCTATTGAAGGTTTTGTGATATGTTTGAAAATAGATGTGTTATTTTTACACCATTCATGGTTTATGGATAATGTATTCAAATTTTTTATGCTAGTTTTAATACGAATGTTTATGTTATGTTTAAACCTTTCTATATGAGGAATGCATGAGACTTCGTAAGTGACGAGTGCATCCTGATATAGATCCATATTGCATAGGTAGGTCTCATGAGACAAACTAGTTTCTTGGCACAAGGCTTTGACAAAATCTTATTTGTAGTCTTGGAACAAGGCCTTGACTGTGTGGTTATATAGTCTGGCATTATACATTCCATCATTATGAAAGAGGATATTGATATTGCATGTGATTATTTGACTAGTATAATATCTATGTGAATAAGTAAATGATATTATTTGATTTTATATTTTCCATATTATGCTGAAGAACAAGTTTAAAAGGCTTTTGTTTTAGTATTATATATTTCCATAAATTTTTATGGTTATTTATGAATGTTTCTACTATATTCTTATCCTTACTGAGAATCTGAGCTCACCCCTTTCTATGTGTTATTTTTCTGAGGATGTGAAGAAGAATATACTGATTGACCTAGGGGATATTCTAAGGGATATGAGTGTGGCCTATGGAGACTATGTTGTTTCAGTGTTTCATTTTATAATGTAATGTAAAACTTATGAATGTATCTAGTACATCAAAGTCTACTAAAAAATTGGTCATTAGAGACTTGATCGTTTGTGATAATTCCAATGTTCTGTAATAATGAACTGACTCTAGGTAACTGTGTTTGGGTCATTAAACTAAGGAATACTGGGGTTATAGAAAGTGATATCAAATCCAAAATGTTGTATGTGGAAAATAATTCAAGAATTTATTCTAGATATAGACAACACTAAAATGTGAATCTTTCATTATTTCCTAGAAGAAACTATAGGATTTAAAAAAATGTGATATAAAATCATCAATGATCTCTTAGAATTGATTTTTTTCAGATTCTTCCCATAAAATTTAATCAACTAATCCCATAGCGTAATTATAGAACGTGATAAATATTAATAATCTCAATATAAATGAAAATGAATAAAATTACTTTTCTAATTTTATTATCAAATAAAATTTATATGAATGTAATGATTTTACCAACCATAATTTTTATTTTGGATAAATTATTCAGTATATATAATGGGTACATAACATATTCAAGGAGGAGAAGCTACATGTGACAATAAAAAAATTCATGTATTGGAATATTTTCTTGAATGAAAATAATAATCGTTTCTAAAAATAATAATTGAGGTTATTAGATCCATTAATTGACTTCTAAATGAGACAAAAACATAAAAACTAAAAATAAAATCCTGACAATATTTCCACCCTTTTATAATTCAAAGGTATCGGTATTGTTGGAAAGAAATATTATAGACCCTTCCCTCATAAATTTAAAATAAATAATTATCTCCACTTTCATAAATGATGATATGAAAATAATATTTATTTATTTATCTCTAAAGATATAATTCAACAATATTTATAATATTAAAATCATGGTAAATAGTAATGTAGAAAAGATTAGAAGTGATGATTCTCTATCATATGTGGCTATATAATTTATATTAAGTGAATTTTATTTTTTAGAATAGATTCCACTCGATTTATTTCTATATATAATCTTATAACACTTTAAATTGATGTTTCAAATAATATTAAATACATTTTAATGAGAGTATTATTTAATAGAAAAATAATAAATCATGTTCTTCAAAATAACTTCCATTCTATAAATTCATCATTTAAGTGGACTTAATAGAAGATGATAGTAAGTAAAAAAGATGGTGATGATAAAATATGATTAACATAACGGTACATGTTGATTAAAAAAATTATTAAAGAATATATGATGATAATAGTGTAGAAAAAATTGAAACATACGATAAGAACCCATCGGGGGGAGTTATAAATAAAAATTTTGAACATGATGATGCTTTTTAGATGATTGACATAAAAATTAAAAAGAACTAAATGATTATTTGTATTATTATTGGAATCTTCAATATATTTCGATAAATTCAAATCATTGTTTATTATTTTATATATGTTCATTAAAATAATGTGATTCTAATTATAATCATAGTGAATTTGTGGATTTAAAGTTAAAATTTAATAGGATTATTTAGGTCATTCATAAAAATAATGATTATAACAATGATCAATGACCAGGGATTCCAAATATTGTGAATTAGTTAATTAAAATAAAGATGATTCATGAATAAAAAATGAAAGATAGTGGTAGAAATTAAAATATAATAAATATAAAAAATCATAATCAACTTTGAGCAATATTACATCTCATTGTGGGAAATTTTTAGTATTTATGATTTTATAAGAAAGTATTACTAAAAAGGATAGTATTGTGTAACTATAAATTTGATTATATAGAAAATAAGGAGCCTCAAATATAATTTTTTTATCCAATTTTTGAATATTAGAAATGTTATCAAGATTATAAATTATTAACTAATGGAAAGGAATGTAAAGTAATATATGATGTAAATGGGTAAACTATGAATGAAGAGAATGAAAAGAGGATAATCAATTTGAAAACATTTTTTTAATTGAAGAACAAAACTCCACTATAATAATGATATCAAACAACTTAAAAATTCATGATTATTTACATAATTAACAAATAAGCGATCTATATTATTTATATAACATTAACATCTCTATAATTAATCATAATAACAATAAAAAGTTAATGTGAATTATTATCCAATGAAACAAGAATTAAATTATCCAATTCACTTTCATGAATAAATCACATCTAACATGTTGGTGTTTTAAATTATGACATTATTCACTGAAATATTTCCTAATGAAAAGATATAAATATTATCACTATATTATCATACTAATTATTGAGACTAACTCATGAGAGATAAGTAATTACAATCATGGTTTTAAACAAAATTCTACATCAATACTACCCTATTCAATTAGTTTAGCTAATCATAGTTTATTTTCATTAGTTATGAGTGATCCTATTATAATAGAATATATAATACAAATAGAAGAACTAGGGATGAATTGAATATTTTCGAAACAATTACGTTAAATATTAATAATAAATGGAAATAATACCATAAAAATATAATGAAAAAAATATGAAATTATGAAGAAGAAAACTTCTCTAATTCTATAGATCTCAGAAACCTTCCGTGACATATCATTGTAGGAAAATTAGTATGTGGTTTCCTATAGAAGATCTTAAATATACAACAACCAATGTGTTTTATGGGTATTCCTTGTAGTATGGTACTCCATTTATATAGAATGATATATATCTATATATAATATCTCTCCAAATATTTTCATATCTTCTTCTATCAAATCATTTTTATCTGTGGAATGGTTATACTCGAGATGATTCTTCATATTTATTAGGGATTCACCAGAATTCATCCAAATAGGATTGGTGAGTGGGTATATATATTTGTTTATATATATATATATATATGTTTATATATATATATATATATTTTTCATAATTTTTATCTTCAAATATAATGATTTCAAAAGTTTCATTCCATAACATTAACAATCACACCATAATTTTCATGGAAGATGTAACACATGACAATAATTTTTCTCGTTTAACTCATGATAATACCCCATGATACACTAATATGGAATTAAAATAATAAATAAAACACTAGTTTACATAAAATTGTAATCATAACCACATATAGTTATAAAATATTCATATTATTTTAAATCACTATTTTTCATAAAATAAAAAATAATTATTTTCCCATGATGTTTCTATAAACATTAACCATATCATGGTTTGATAAGAATAATTGAAATAAAATTATTGTACCTCATAATTCCTAATATTACTCAACCCTATGATAATCACATGTATCATAATTTACAAAAACATCTCTCGACTATCATGGATTAGGAAGTTTTGTTTAACTGTTATGTGGATATCTCTACCACTTTAAATATTTAATATCTATGGATCACTAAAAACCCATAATGATTTTTATTTTTAATTAGATTTGAAATCTATATTTTAATCTAAATAGGTTTTGAACGTGGTGTTCATCTGCGGCATAAAACTTTTTCATTTTACCAGTTAAAATATTTTTCTATAGAGTTTCAAAGTAAGGGACAATATCATAGGGGAAATGTTCCTTAACTTTTCCTAGGTGATTTTTATAAATTATAAGTATATCATATTAATTATAATTAAATCATAAATGGTACATACATTAATTTAAAATGTTAATCATATATAATTCCTCATTTTTTTAATTAATGGTATACAATATGTTTTATTCATTTTTATTCATATGCTATAAATTTAAAATTCATTCAAATCACAGTGACATGTTTTATAGCATAACATAGGACATTTTTCTTCAAAATCATCCAAAATACTATAATTTCCCCATAAAAATAATTAACTCATCATTTTAAAAAATAATTCGAATGATGTTATATTAAGAACAATTATAAATGAGATTCCTTATAAAAATATATTCAGATATATGGTTATCCAACTCACTCACACATGAAATATTGATTTTCTATATGACAACTGTTTATAAATAATAATAAAGAATCCATACTCGTATAATAGAAACAATTGATTTATCATAATCAAAAATAAAAAATCTTGATTGACCGTTTTCAAAATCATATAGCCCATCCAGTTATGAGTAAGATAATAATATCTAATATGAAATCTGAATTCATGACTCTTTTAATCTTTTTATCACATTAATCATCCCTTCATCATTATCCATGACACATATTATCTACCTTTAATATAATATCACTCATAATATAAAAACATTTATTTGTATTTTTTCTAAAACTCAATTATATCTACTATGTATATAGTATTTTATGTTATCCCAATCCGTAAAAAAATTTAAACAATAAAATTAAAAAGGCTTGTTTCACGGTATGCTTTCTGGTTTTGGGTGGGAGACATTAAAATTTATATCAACTCATCAGTGGGGAATGTTATCTCTTAAATATTATTATTTTTATTCCAAAAAATTATCAATGAAAAAATATTCACTTATTTTTTCCATTATAAGGTTACACCGATAAACACTTTTTTCTTGTTTCAAAGTCATACAAATCATGAAAAATACCACAATGATTTATTTTATATCTTTTAATAACTTCTCTAGTTTTATTTTTCTTATAGTGTGACAAAGAGTGTACAATGATAATAAATTCTTCATCCTTTTTCCTATTTTCATTGTAAAAATTTAGCACTATCTCATTCTGAATGCATATCATCTTCAATAAACATCATGAAATATCCCTTCCCCAACACTTATTTCACTATAAATAATATAAAAATACAATAATTAGGGAGGGTAGATATTTAGTCTCGTAATTTGGATTCTAAAAAGGTATTCCATGGTCTTTATGAGTTTATATAATGATCAAAGACATGGTTAACCCCTATGGTGTAAGGTGAAAGGATAATCAATTAATGTCCACAATCATCCAAATATGGATCAAAATATTTATTCATTACTAATTTTAAAATATAATATCTAATTAGTATTTATATCCAATGAATTTATATAGAATTAGGGTATTAGATTGAATTTGTAAAAATGGTTTTGAGTACTAACAATAATATGGAATTAGTAATTACAATGGGATAATCTTTTATATAATATATCATATTCACTCTTACAAACTCCTATGAATAAGGTATAGCAAGTGGTAGTTTCAAATTTAACCCTTAGAGTTGAATTGAGGAAGAAATATAAAAGTAGAAGTAATTATGGGAAACAAGGAAAAGAAACATGGAAACACAAAATAACAAAAAATGAACCAAGGTTAATAAATATATGTACATTAACTAGTGAAGTAAACAATAAAATTTGAAAAAAATAGTTATCATTGAAATTTTTATGAACTGAATCCTTGGTATTGGTATGCATTCTCACTCATAAAAACCCATCTTTTTTAATCACCACATATATTATTTAATAAACATAATAGGTGAACAAAACCATATTTCAGTGTTTCTAAATTAACTAACACTATGTTCTTGAATCTATCAATGTGTCTAGTTCATTCCTTAATGAGCAATCCCTAATTCAAAATTCAATTATCATAATTAATATGGAATAGAGTTATGTGGATAATACAATATATAAAAAAGAACTGTCAAAATAAATAAAACATCAAAATAAAATATAAAAAATCATCCTTTAATACATGTTTGGAACTAACAAAAACTAATCACCTCATTATATTGATGAAATATTGTAAAAATAAAAGAAAAAATTCAGGAACTATTATACTCTAGCTAAATACTCTGAATGAAGACTTACTCATCCCAACTCGATTGAATTAATTGATATAGCAGTTCATGTATTTATTTATAAGAAAAAAATCACCCTATTCATGTTTTATCTACCAATTTATATCATATTATATATTTATGAATCATAATGTGTCTATATAGAACCCCTTTATAGATATATGTTTCATTTTTAAACATTCCACAGTGCCTGAAAATGTCTTTAATATATTTATATAGAAACAATATAGAGATTAGATAGATTTATCAATATATATGATATAGATATAATGCTCGTGACATGAAACTATATATCATGATGTGAAAAAACACTCCTTCATGAACTAAATTTAAATGCATGTTTCATGAAATCGTCACCATGAAACAATATGATTTCCTCGTCACTATCTTTTCAGTGATCTATATGAACTTCAGGTGACTACTTCATTCATACTGTTAACATTATCCTCTATAAATATTTATATTCACAATTTTTATATTTTTATCCTAAGTATATGAAATACAAAACACCCTTTATTTCATTTTTTATAAAAATAATTGTCTCCTCTCTACTACATTCTATTATGTCAGAACCTAAACCCTCATGACCATGAACCAATTCAATCAATATATGTTACAACTTCCCTCATCCTTGTAGAAGTGAAATCAAACCTATGTGTAATTAATAAACCCCATAATAATTTTTTATATAATAATCATGAACAGAATAGTTGGAACTCATCCTCCAATGAAATGGATGAATCTCTTTTATCCAACCCTCTCACATAGTCAATTGACAACATGTGAACTGATAGACCATGTTGGAATATCTTTATTTAAAAAAAAATTATTCAATTGAATTTTTTAATTTCATGATTTTTTCTTATCGAATAACCAACTTTAAAGGAAAATTACATAATAAATAACATTTTTGAAGAGTCTTATATAATTTATCAGCACTGTAATTTTATCCTGCGAACATTACAGATGTGGCATGAACAGACCTTCTTTAGAAATATTTTATGATGAGATCCATGGTGACTTCAATGTTCATAATGGTCCAAAAAGAGAATATGACACTCATTAAAGATTAATAATATAATATTTTGGTGTAATATAGTGTTAACTATGATAGAATAGCAAGAAATGGTCAAACTATATAATTGATGAAATGACTACCTGAACATATTCATTAAATACCATGTATGGGTATTTAATTTGATGTGAATAGTGTCCCATATCACACTCATCCCACATCATACTAGTTCATTTCTTCTATATCCTTTATAATCCAATCTACAGTACAATATCTCATTGACTCTCATGTTTCCATCCAATAATATAACCATAGATACCCTACTTCCTAGTGCATCTATGCACAAATCACAATGTTCTCATGCTTTCAGTAACCTATGATATCCATTTAAAACTTCATAGACTCCTAAGATATTATTTATTGTGAATATTCACTATATAAAAGGAAAACATCCTTTATCCTATCCCTAGACATATCATTCAAATTTCACACACTTCAAATTTATTTTTTTCATTATAAAAATTCATTCCTCAAGCTATAAAGATTATTTACAAATTTTTCATAAATTATATTATAAATAACTCCCATAAAATTATTTTTAGAAAAAATTAAATATATAAAAATTAAGTATTAAATTATTAAAATATAATTGAATCTAATAATACTTATATATGAAAGAATGCTGGATAAAAAATCCCATCAGACATAAAATATTATTTTCTGATAAGAAAATAATTTTCCATAATGAGAATTAACCCTATTAAATAATTAATTAAACACTAAAGTCCATAAAATCAATCCATTATCAATAAATATGGATTTTATTTTTGTCACTTGAAATATATCTCTTAAACGCATTAATTTTTAATAAAAATAAATCAATTATGGAATTTTCCATTAATATTAAAATGAAAAAACGTTGTTTAACATCCATTCACCACTTTCACTTCATTATTAATCTAAATGAAACTTTGTGTCATACATATCATCAAACTTTTATCTCAAAACTCAAGGCTCATTAAAGTAGAGTTATTCTAATATATAGAGTACATTAAATCATGACATAATCATGCAATGATAAAAAATATTCACAACATAAATAAAATTATCAACATTAATCTTGAGGATACCCCTAAATAGATAAAATGAGAATAGTTGAGGATTGTACTAATTTTTTTAAAAAATCCTAATTCTCAAAATAGATTTTAAACTATATTTTAAAATGTATCATAAAAAATAGATAACTCAAAAAAAGTACTGCACCTCAAAAATTTATATCACCAAACACATGTAAATTTTTTGGATAAAAAATCAAAACCATATTATAGATGAAATATTGTCACAACCCTTCCTCGGGACCCATGTCGTGACTACCCCAAGCCCGCCTTGCAAAGGCCAGGGGCTGGCGACTAGCACCAAAGGCGTAATTCCCGATATAAGGGAAGGCATTTCCTTTATAAAAGAAAAAAAAACACCATTGAGTAAGCAAGAAGAAGTAAACAATAATTAAACTGAGTTCAAAAGTATGTGCGGAAAAGTATGTGGTCCAGAATACAAACACAAACTAAAAGTAAATTACAAATTAAAGGGAGTACAGAAGCAGAAAAGTAAAGCAGCGAGTCTGAGCTGTCCTCTAGAAATCCCACATGAATGGTGGGTAACAATAGTCTCCTCTGCCCCTCGGCTCCAGCCGTCCACTCCGAGCACGTCTCATCCAGTGGTCCACCTCCAACTATCGTCCAGCTCCACAAGCTCCTACCTCGATCAGTGTTGTCCATCATTTGCATCCAACACAACGAAGTGTGGGTATAGCCTATGTAGGGGTGAGTTAACACTGCTCAGTAGGGACCCTGAGACCAACGATGGTCTCCCAGAATCCACAAAGGATAAACCACAAACGAAAGATACAATCACAAAGTATCAACCAACTCCACTTAGGTATATTCCCATCCAAATACCTATGTCATCAATTCAGTTCTGCTCCAACTCATGAGCTCAAGTACAACCCAGTCAACATAAGAATGCACAACGTAATCCACACAGGATATCAAGTCAATCACAATGAAGATAAAGACTGAAGTTCAAGACTCAGATCACACAGGTATACTTCATCTTAAGGTGATAGAGATGATTATATGTAGCCACTGATTCATCTAAGATGTTGTACCCACATAGGATACAAGACCAGTTAAGCTGTCGGACCCATAAAGGATACAAGACTAGCCACTCTGCCAGACCCATGTAGGATACAAGTACATAGTCAAATACTCCCGGACCCACGTAGGATATAAGAACAGTAGTCATGTATTGCTGAACCCACATAGGATAGGATAATAGTAGTCGTCACCATCGAACCCATAGAGTATTTGAGTACGGTCGTCGTCGCTGCTGAACCCATGGAGGATCCCAGTACAGTGGTCATCATCGTCGCAGTCGCAGCCAGCTCTAGGGTTCCCGCACAAAGCATGCTTATTCTGGGAGGGTCCACTCCATGATCCAAGGGTTCAATACACCAACTATTACGTAGTCCATATTTGATGTATCTCAAAGTTTTGTCACATCAATAGGAACACAACGCGTCAGACGGCGCATCAATCGGACGACCGGTCTGAGAGGTATTGGCTTTTCTGTCCCAGGGGCCCGATTGGGTTTTAAGTGAAAAACCAACCCGACCATACTTCAACTGAGGGCCCGGTTGGTTTCATGTTCGAACCAACTTGGATGTACCCAAAGTTCTCCGAAACCTTGCATGTAATATACCAAAACGACCATCTTGATCCAAGGATCGCATCTCAACTAATGGTGCATTGATCAGATATCTGTGGCCCATTTTATGGGCGTTTGAACGAAATTGTCTGAAAACAGGGGGTTTGGGCTCTGTCCGACATGAACCAATACCCCCCTGGGTCGGCCCAAACTAGGTCGACCCGACTCGGATCTGGGTCTGGCCCACTAGGGTGCTGTCCGGTAAGGCTGGAGCAGGCCGACCTCACCGGTGCAGCCCGACCCGGCGTGGGCGGTCTGGCCCAGCGCGTGCGGTCCGGCCTGGGCTGGCGGTTCGGCCCGGTGCGGTCGGTCCGGCCGGGACTCCCGTGCACTGAGCGGACACAGGGGGGGTTGCCCCTCTTGCTTCGAAACGGAGGACCCAAGGGTCCGCCCTGCTAAGCTAGTTGGGGGTTCAACCCCTGGTTTCTCTGTATCCGGCCGACCGGTTATGCCGCGTTGGGCCATCCGGTCCCGCCTCCAGAGCACCAGAAGTTCCTGCCTCCCTCCCCTGCTCTGCCGCGGCCCAAGGCCATGGCCCTAGACCGACCGGGAGGGCACGATGGCATCGCGCCCGTCCTCCATGGCCATGACCCTTCCTAGTTCTCCGGCGCCGCGCGATGGCGCTGCGCCCCTCCGCCGCGGCCTGACTCCAGCCGCGGTTTCTTTCGGCCTCAACGGTGCTGTGCGACAGCTCCATGCTCCTTCACCACGTTTTTCCTCGATGTCACATAAAATGGGGAGGAGGTTTGGACATGTTCGTGATGTCTGACCTCCTCCCATTACTTTGATAACAGGCTACTTAATTTTAACGATTAACGCCGAAATATACACGGGCTTAAATCAAACCCCTACCTCAAGAAGTTTTCCTCTAAAGATCGTCACGGGAAAACTTTGTCGAGAGGGTGGTTTGATGACAGCGTAGGTGAGTGTCCAATAAGAGGATACCGTCTCACACCGGCTATAGAGAAGGGAGAGATCGACATGTCGTTTCTCCTTGGTGCACCGACATTCTTCGCGTTCTTCAATGAGGAAGAAGATGTTCTTCATGACCGCAAGAGTTCTCTCCTCTATTCCACACAACGAATCAACCCCCTATAAAATAAGGCATTGTCTTATTTTATTCACACACACATTTTCCAACATTATTTTGAAATTCAAAATATCTCATTCAATTAACTAACTTAATTGAAGATCATTTATCAACCAATTTAATTGCGAGAGTTGACATGTAATAAAGAGGGGAAGTGGGTGTGTTACACAATTAAATACACGAGGGAGGTTTATGGGATTTAAAGGGGTGGGGCTCATGTGGGCCCCACCTCACTAACATCCTACCATGTGTTAGGACATTAGTGGGTCCCACTCAACTCTCATGCATAGGTTAACTATTAGAATAAAAATAAAAATTGTAGCGCAAATTTTTATTTCACTCTTTAGTTAACCCAATTATTTAACAACACCTACCAAGAAAACACAACTCCAGGAAGGGTCTTCTGAAGAAAATAACGGAATATCGGTTTCATTGGTTCCCTCCGATTTCGATTCCGAGCACCGGTTCAAAAGTTAGGAAAGCTCGCTCGTTCGTTCATTCAACGTACCTGAGCTAAACTTCAGAAAATGATTCCGGGCACACCGGGCCTCGGAATCAGGTCCCGTCAGAAACTGCATACTCGTAAAATCCCAAAGAAATTTAGAAAAAAAAATTCATTGAAATTTACGGGTCTTTACATTACTCCCACCTCATTGATTTACATCTTCGTAAAGATACATCACAAACTAGGGGAACAAATGAGGGTACTGAGCATGCATCTGAGCCTCCCACTCCCAAGTGCTCTCCTGGAGGTTCCCGTGCTGCCACCAGATGCGCACTAGAGTAATAGACCGCCCATGTAGGACCCGCTCATGTCGATCCTTGATCTCCACTGGGACCTCCATAAAAGTCTCCACGTCATCAATGTCCAGCTCCCCATGGTCGATGATATGTGTCGGGTCATGCACGTATATCCTCGACTGAGACACGTGGAAGACGTCGTGAACCCAGTGCAACTGAGGTGGTAGATCCAGGAGATAATCCACCTCGCCTATCCTGATGAGAACCTGGAATGGTCGGATGAAGCGCGGAGATAACTTGCCACCCCGACCAAATCTCCATAATCCATGTCAAGGTGAGACCCACAAGTAAACGTGGTAGCCATCCTCAAATTATAGTGGTATCCGCCTCCTATTAGCATAAGACTTCTTTTAGCTCTGAGCTATCCTCATCTACTCATGGATGACCTGGACCTTCTCTGTCGTGGCCTGGACCATCTCTTGTCCCACAAGTGTTGACTCCCCAGGGTCTGTCCAACACATATGTGACCTGCAAGGTCGTCCGTACAATGCCTTGTATGGTATCATCCCAATGGTTGAGTGGTAGAGGTTGTTGTACGCAAACTCCACTAATGGTAGGTGATCCTCCCAGCTACGACCAAAGTCGAGTACACGTGCACAGATCATGTCCTCGAGAGTCTGAATGGTCCTCTCCATCTGACCATCCTTCTGTGGGTGAAAGGTGGTGCTCAGATATGGTTGTATCCTGAATGTCTCCTGCAACCCCTTCCAAAGATGGAAATTAAAGCGAGCATCTCGATAAGAGATGATAGATGATGGAACACCATGAAGCCGTACGATCTCCTAAACGTAGAGGTGTCCCAAGCTCTCCATTGAGACCTTCTCTCTGATGGTTAAAAAGTGGGCCGACTTGGTGAGTTAGTCGATAATAACCCAAATGGAGTCATGAACTTTGGTAGTACGTGGAAGCCCAGTCACGAAATCCATAGTTATCCCATCCCACTTCCACTCCGGGACCTCTAAGGGATGTTCCAATCCTACTGGTACCTGGTGCTCCGCCTTCACCTACTGGCAGGTGAGGTATTGGGAAACGAAATCTGCTAAAGCTTTCTTCATACCTGGCCCCCAGTGCTGTCATCTGAGATCCTGGTACATCTTCGCTACCCCTGGATGTACCGCTAAAGGGGATGTGTGAAACTCTCTCAGCACCTCCTCCTGTGAAGTAGCTGGTACCATGGTACGTCCTCTAAAAAGGATGCTATGCTCTCCTCTTATAGAGAATCCATCAGGTTCTTGTCCTGACGATATCTCTATGGGACACATCTCACAATAAATGTCCCCATGTTGTGCCTCTCTGACCCACTGTATTAGTGGAGGAGTGACTGTGATTGACTGTAGAAAGGCTACTCCATCTTTATCCACGAAGGATATCTGCAGAGCGGCTAGCTGCTCTGTCGCCTCCCCATGTAGCTGAATGCCCGTCCTCCTGCTTAGAGCATCGCCTACTGCGTTCCTCTTTCCATATGTATAGACTATCTCAAAGTCATAGTCCTGGAGGAACTCGAGCCATCTCCACTGTCTCAGGTTCAGGTCCTTCTGCAAGAAGATGTACCAGACACTCTGGTGGAAAGTATAGAATGTAAAGCGCTTTCCCATCAGATTGTGCTGCCACGTCTTTAGAGAGAAGACCAATGTTGCTAACTCCAGGTCATGGGTAACATAGTTATGCTCATGCTACCTCAACTATCATGATCCATAGGAGATCACTGCCCGCTCCTACATCAGGACACACCCGAGTCCGGTCCCTGAAACATTTCAGTAGACTACATACCCTACTCCCTCCTTCGGTAGCCTCGAGATGGGTGCACCGGTCAATCACTGTCATAGCTCCTGGAAGCTCTACTGACATCGGTCTGACCACAAGAAGGATTTCCCATTCTTCATCAAAGCTGAAAGTGGTTCTGAAACTCTGAAGAAGTCTGGCACAAATCTCTGACAGTACCCAGCTAGTCCCAAGAAACTCTGCACCACCGTCACGCTCCTGGGTGGCTCCCAAGCTAGCACTGCCTCGATCTTCGTAGGATCCACTGCAACTCCCGCCTTATAGATGACGTGTCCCAAGAATTGGACCTCACGTATCAAAAACTGACACTTCGAGATCTTACCATAATGCCGGTGCTCTCGGAGTGTGTCCAGCACAACATACAAGTGGTAGGCGTGCTCCTCCTCAGTGGTCGAGTAAATCAATATGTCGTAGATGAAGACCACGACAAATTGATCGAGGTAAGGCTGGAAGATCCTGTTCATGAGACTCATGAACACTACTGCAAAATTGGTTATGCTGAAAGGCATAACCACGAACTCATAGTTGCCATACTGATATCTGAAGGCCGTCTTCTGCACATCTTCATCTCGAACTCTGAGTTGATGATAGCCTGACATGTGGTCTATCGTCTAGAACCACCGTGCTCCCTTGAGCTGATCGAAGAGGTCGTCAATCCTTGGAAGCGAATACTTGTTCTTCATGGTCACCTGGTTCAGGAGACGGTAATCGACACATAGTCACAAGCTCTCGTCCCCCTTCATGCCGAACAAAATCGGTGCTGCTCATGGTGAAACACTAGGTCAGATGAATCCCTTGCCCTGAAGTCCTCCAGTTGTACCCGTAGCTCTCGAAACTCAACGAGAGCAACCCAATATGATGGAGTGGATATCGTAGATATCCCAGGGTATAGGTCAATATAAAATTCTACCTCTCTACAAGGAGGTAGTCCTGGAACGTCATTAGGAAAAACATCTACACACTGATCCACCACTATAGGAAAACTCGGACTCTGCATGTCAACTGATCCTAGGATGGGGCTACACAACTGATGAGTGATTGGCTATCCTCTCCTATGTGTGAGTCTATCCTGCGCTGCAAAGGCTCCCTTTTTGCCGGTGAAGGTGAACCTACTCCCATCGATGCGGACACACCGCACCTTGCGCCTAATATAGTCAATATGAGCATGGACTATATATAACCAATCAATGCCAAAGATGACTTCGTAAGGCCTCGATGCCACTACAAGAAGATACCATACAAAGCTCTCACCTCCTAGAGTAAGCTCACACTGTTGGCACCGGTGCATAATCGTCGAGTCTGCTCCTGTACGAGTTTCTAGTCGTAAGGATCAATCCAACGGCTCCATCGGAAGCTCTGAGCTCCGAACAAGGGAAGTGAAAATGAAAGAATTACTCACTCATGTGTCTATAAGAACTATAGCAAGGGTGGAGTAGGCAGAGATAGTACCTCGAATCATCTCTGGTGCACCTTGGTCGTTGGCCTCCGCTGCCTAAAGCCGAGCCTACCTCTGCCCACCTGCTCCCTGTGGTCGGGGTGGACCTCCTGGTGGTGGTGGTGGTAAAGCCTCAAAGCGTCGCCCACCACCAGCTCCTCTTCCATCTCCTCTGCCTCATCCTCCTACTCCCTGCAGACCACCACAGTTGACCCTCTGCCTCTTCCTGGGTGGTCCCTCAACCATCTACTGCTGCTCTGCACGGCAGGTTGGGCAGTCAAGAACCATATGGCCCTGCCCTCCACATGCGTAGCACTGTATTCTCCTCATAAGAATGTCCCTTTGCTATGTTCCCAACACCTCTGATCCAGTGTCTTGAGTTCATCCTCATGATGTTCTGGTCCACCTGGACCCCTGTCCCATACGTTGAAAACTAGTTGTAGCATACTCTGCTACGTGCCGCCCTGCGGTAGGTCTCGCTGCTGGTGTAGGCTCAACAAGAAATCTCTCTACGAGAAGGGATCACTCCAGTACTCGTTCCTATGTCGGAATGCTAAGGGAGATCATCGATGCCCTTATCTAATGCCTCAGTCCCTGCTCAAAGGTCAAAGAGAAGAAGAATTGGTCCCGTAAAAATGTCCGTGGAATTGCGCGAGAGATCGGTAAATCTCACAGAGTACTGGGCTACCGTCACGCTTCCCTATTGTAGCTATAGTATCTCTTGAATGAAAACTTCATGTAGGGTGGTTGCGATGAACTCATAGCGGAAGAGGCTCTCAAAGTACGTCCAGAGGAGAGATGCATCGTCGTGCACCTGAAGCATCAGGCTCCACCATTTGCCTGCTGTCGCGTGTAGGAGACTCGCTACAAAGATCTACATGATGTCAACTAGTGTCCCTACTAACCTGAAAACTCATAAAACAACATCTAGGCAATCCTCAGCTTCACGAGGGTCTATCTCCCCGTAGAGCCTGGGCGGTCTCTGGAACTAAAACTCTTGCAGTGCACTAATGCGATGTGCACTCTCAGCAGCTGGGGCTGGTGGAATCAGTGGCTTGGCAGGTAGAGGTACCGCCAGTGCCTCTACTATAAAAGGGACCTACACTGAGGACTCGTTGCTTAGTGGGCTTCCGTCTCACACAAAGCTCAGAACTCTAGCTGGCTTCCATCATGGGGCCATCCTGAAAAGAAACAGGTCCACCACGGTCAATACAGTATACATGGGGAGCTGACACAAAGTAATCAGAATGAAAACTTTTTTAACATACATGCAAGCAATATTTTCATGCACTGAGTCGGAAATCAGATGTCAGGGTCCTGGTGTATGTATACGTCAGCCGCCGCACCAACACTGGATTACCTGGACTGATAACCACACTCTATACCCTTAACACTATAGCCTCACATAGAAGAATGATCACAGTCCTGAGTTTTGCGGTAGAACCGAACTCCTCTGATACCAATTTTTCATGACCCATCCTCAGGACCCGTGCTGTGACTACACCAAGCCCGCCTTCCATAGGCCAGGGGATGGTGACTAGCACCAAAGGAATAATTCCCAATATAAGGGAAGGCATTGCCTTTATAAAAGAAAACAAACACCACAGAGTAAGCAAGCATAAGTAAATACTAAGTAAACTAAGTTCAAAAGTATGTACGGAAAAGTATGTGGGCTAGAATACAAACTCAAACTGAAAGTAAAGTACAGCTGAAATGAAGTACAGTAGCAGAAAAGTAAAACAGCGAGTCCAAGCAGTCCGCTCCAAACGCGTCTTGTCTAGTGGTCCACCTCCAGGTACCGTCCATCTCCACGAGATCCTACCTCGATTAGCGATGTCCCTTGTCTACATCCAACACAACGAAGTGCGGGCATAGCCAGTGCAGGGGTGAGTAAACGCTACTCAGTAGGGACCCTGAGACCCCCGATGGTCTCCCAGAATCCACAATGCATAAGCCACAAAGGAAATATACAATCATGAAGTATCAACCAAATCTACTTAGGTATATTCCCATGCATATACCTAAGTCATCAATTCAGTTCTTCTCCAACTCATGAGATCATGTACAACCCAGTCCACACAGGAAATCACAATGTAATCCACACAGAATATCATGTCAGTCACAACGAAGATAAAGATTGAAAGTGATGACTCAGCTCATACAGGTATACTTCTTTGTAAGGTTATAGAGATGATCAGATGTAGCCACTGATTCATCTAAGCTATCAGACCCAAATATGATACAAGACCATCTAAGCTGTCGGACCAACAAAGGATACAAGACCAGTCACTCTGTCAGATCCACATACGATACAAGTACAGAGTCAAATACTGCCGGACCCACATAGGATAAAAGAACAGTAGCCTTGTACTTCCGGAACCACATAGGATACGAGAACAGTAGTTGTCGCCATTGAACCCATGTAGGATTTCAGTATGGTCGTCATCGCTGCCGAACCCACGGAGGATCCCAGTACATTCTTCATTGTCGTCGTAGTCACAGCCACCTCTAGGGTTCCCACACACAGAACGCTTTTCCAGGAGGGTTCGCTCCACGAGCCAATGGGTCGATACACCAACTGTCACGTAGTCCAGATTTGATGTATCGCAATGTTCTGTCACGTCAATAGGAACACAATGTGTCAGACTGCTCGTCAATCGAACGCCCGGTCATAAAGTTATTGGCTTTTCCGTCCTAGGGGCCTGGTTGGTTTTTAAGTCGGAAACCAACCCGACCATAATCCAAATGCATCCAAACCTCGAGCGGAGTAAGACAAAAGAACCGTCTCACTAAGAAGAATCCAAAAACGTCGACGGCATGTCAATCGGACGTCTGGAGGTCTTGTTATAAGCGTTTCCACTCCGAGGGCCCGGTTGGTTTTGTGTTTGAACCAACCTGGCCACACCCAATTTTCTCCGAAACCTTGAGTTCAATATACCGAAATGACCGTCTCGATCCAAGGATCGCATCGAAACTGGTAGTGCATCGATCAAAGGTTCTTAACCCAGGATATGGGCATTTGAATGAAACTGTCCGAAAACAGGGGGTTTGGGACCAGTCCGACCCGGCCCAATATCTCCCCTGGGTCGGCCCGAACCGGGTCGACCTAACCCGGGTCCGGGTCCGGCCCACTTGGACGCGGCTCGGGCCAGCTAGCACGGCCCGACCTGGAATGGGGGTCTGGCCCGACTTGGATGGTCCAGACCTGCGCGGGCCGTCTGTCCTGGGCGGGTGGTTCGGCCCGGTGCGTCCGGTCCGGCCTGGGAGCCCACACGCTAAGCGGGCAGGGGGGGGGGGGGGCTGTGCCCCTTTCTTCGAAACGGCGAAGCTGAGGGTCCACCCTGCTGAGCTGGCCAAGGGTTCAACCCCCGATTTTTCTGGATCCGGCCGGCCAGTTGTGCAGCGCGAGACCAGCCGGTCCCGCCTCTTGAGCGCAGGTGGCCGGTGGATCTGACCGCTCTTCCCCTACACCTCTGCGGCCAAAGGCCACAGTCCTAGTCCGACCGGTACGGCGTGACGGTGTCGCGCCCCGGCCGCGGCCCTCCGCCAAGGCCCCACTCCGGCCATGGTTTCTTTTGACCTCAACGGCACGGCGCAAGGGCGCCACGCTCCTTCACCACATTTTTACTCGATCCCGCAGGGTGCTGTTGCACTGCGCCGTCTTCATTCCAAACCACATAACATTAAACAAAAAAATGGGAGGAGGTTCGGCATTTTTTGTGTTGTCCGACCTCCTCCCGTTATCTTGATAACAGGTGGCTTAATTTTAACGATGAACATCAAAATAAACAAGGACTTAAATCAACCCCCTACCTCAAGAATTTGTCATACAAAGATCGTCACCGAAAAACGACATCACGATGGTGGTTCGATTACGACATTGGTGAGCATCCAAGAAGAGGATGTCATCTCAGACTGGCAGCAGAGGAGGGAGAGATCGACACGTCATGTCACCTTGGTGATCCAGCGTTCTTTGTGTTCTTCAACGAGGAAGAATATGTTCTTCAAGACCGCAAGAGTTCTCTCCTCTATTCCACACAACGAATGAACCCCCAATAAAATAAGACCGTGTCTTATTTTATACAAACACACGCATGCCATCATTATTTTGAAATTCAAAAGATCTCATTCAATTAATTAACTTAATTGAAGAGAATTTAACATCCAAATTAATTTCGAGAGTTGACCTATCATAAAGAGGGGAAGTGGGTGTATTACACAAATAAATGCATGAGGGATGTTTAAGGGATTTGAAGGGGTGGGGCTCGTGTGGGCCCCACCTCACATATATCCTGGCAAGTGTTAGGAATTTTGTGGGTCCCACTCAACTCTCATGAATAGGTTAACTATTAGAATAAAAATAAAAATTGTAGCGCAAATTTTTATTTCACTCTTTAGTTAACCTAATAATTTAACAACTCCTCCCAAGAAAATGCAACTCCAGGAAAGGTCTTCTAAAGAAAATACTGTCATTTTGGTTTCATCGGTGCCCTTGGATATTGATTCCGAGCACTAGTTCAAAAGTATGCGAAACCCACTTATTCGTTCACTGAACGTACCCGAGATAAACATCGGAAAATGATTCGACGCACACCGGGCCTCACAATCAGGTGCCGTCAGAAACTGCGTACTCATAAAATCCCAAAGAAATTAATAATATAAATTTCCTTGAAATTTACAGGTGTTTACAAATATTCCATATATTTTATGAATAATACTATTTCAATGTAATATTTTCATTTTTCTTATAAAAATGATTTTATTCAATCTTATCTCTCTTTGTAAATGAATAGAAAATAAATAACAATTGAATAATATATTAATCATTCAATACACCTAATTACAATACATAACATCCCACTATTATAATAAAATCATAACCCTTGTTCCATGTAATAACCTATCAATCGACACTAATACCATCGTAAATCTTGAATGAATATAAAACTCGGGTAGGAGTGATAAAATATGTTTGTAATTTACCTACCATATCTATTTACTTTATATCATGACCGAGAGTTAATTTCTGATAATATTTCAAGGAATATGTTGATGGAATGAATGGATAAAATAAAATATATCTCACTCATATTAAAAGACTTTTTTCATTCTAATAGTTTTAAATTATTTAAATTATTTCATAATAGGTCAAAATATACCATATATCTCACAAAAAATAGGTTATACGAAGCAATATAGAAAATTCATCTAGATACCTCATAAGAATTAAAACATGAAATTTAGAAAATCACTCATGTAATGGACAATAATAAAAAAAATTAATCATTATAAATTTCCATATAAATAATAATTAAAAATAGATGATGGATTTCATCTGAATAAGACAATTCATAATCTCAAATCATAATTAATCAAATTAATACACTAGTTCACAAACATACACATCCACCCCACATATTAATAATTTAATCTTATTAAAATTAATATCTAAATCATGTAATGATGGGATTAATAAGTAACATTCCCATCCCATATAAATAATTATGCGTGAATCCAGAGTGTGGGATGAAAATTCACATTAAATATAAAAACATTTGGAAAAAATATTGAGAAATGGAATGAGATATTAAAAGAAAAATTAATACCACATATCCTAAAATCTATTTAACATTCAACTACATTTACCCTAATCATCCCATGACTCCATCATCATTAACATAAAAAATTAAGAACAATCTAATAAAAGCAAAAAAAAGATTATTCTTATAAATATCAAATATATTGGGTTATTGAGCCTAAAACCCAACAAAAATCTATAAAGAAATTTTTTAATCCATTCATAGAGATCATTTCAAAATTATTCTTGAACTCGGTTCAAAAACTCATCATTCTTCCAATAATTTTTTTTTCTAATGATTCTTATTAAGATCATTCATTGTTTTTAATCAAGATACAAAAGATTATAATGAAGTAACCCAATATCAATAAATTAATGATTGAATTATAAATTCCTCCACATATATGGGAATTATAACTTTCTCTAAAACATGATTCCCCCTTCCATAAAATATTACATTATAAAAATTCATTTGGATAATCATCGAAAGTTTAGTTACTCCAGAAAAGATAAAAATTAATCATGATGTAATATATAATATTAAAACTCAATATACTAATATAATATAGTATCTTCATATATATCGATAATATTTTATAGAAACCATATATTTTAATTTTTTTAATGTAACCTTATTAGTTATTTACAACAAAATTAATTATTTTCCCCTCATTAATGCTGAAAACATTATCCAATTTTATATTGTCTAATAAACAAAAATCCAAATCTTTTTCATCGATGTTCTTCCAAGATCAATGATCATTAAACATCACATTCCATCTTCTAACCCCTATAGTGAAAACCAAAATTTCACATCAATCAATTCTATTCGCTATGCTACAAATGTCCTTCTTAGAACATGGGGTGTACTATATTCATCTATTTCAAGAACATGAATGACTATTATAAAAACGAAATTATCCTCTTTAGCATAAATATGGTCAATCATGAAATATGAATAACTCCCCATAATGTTAAAAAATTATATAAACATTATTTGGAGATAACACCATCCAATAATGGGCTTTTTAATATTGATTATGACATGTATTTACACATTCCCATAGATTACATTTTGATTTTCTAGACCCATGAGATAAAATAATACCAAGAAAAAGAACTCTACCTAGATTATATTGGTTCAATGGTTGTTTTCTCAAGAATAAAGATAATATTTGACTCACTAATGATATTATACTCATATCCTTTTTAATACTCTTTCTAAAAACTAGATTATTCCTCAACATAACATAAATACGAATATTCTATACAGATTTATCCTAATTTATACGACTATATAGTTTCGAAAATATTTCATTATGATTACAAATATTATCCTAAACCATTACTTGAATATTCCTTTTAAATTATTGGATTAGTGGTGTATATTGTGTTTTTCTTCCTCTAAACACTCATTATAATCCTTTTTTTATCTTTTTATATTCCACATTCCATCCATTTTATTTTTATTTTCTACTTTATTCTCTTTATGTTTTCAACATTCTTCAAATATGTTTTCCAAAGTAATTCCACATCTCATCATGCTATCATTTAATTATATTAATGGGTTGGACTTTGAGTCACTTGATTTTATTTCCCTTGGCCTCTACTTATATTTTTAGCAATATTTATATCCTAGAATTTTGAATAACCCATTGAGGAGTATGATATCTTTTATATTATTTCTACTAGGTGATAGAGGCCCTAATGGTTATCATGAAAATTAACAATGTCCCAAAAATTAATTTTATTTTATATTTAATATAAGAATCTTGTTGTAGTTAAAACCATATTTTTATTTATTGAAATCCTTTAATGTGTTTTTCTATAAAACAAATAAAATTAGTTTAAATATTATAATCAAATTAAGAAGAAAATTTAGTGTATAAACATTGGATTTGGTGTATTGATATCATTACCACAATTTTCTTATGCAATACACATATTTATGTAGTGTCATATTTTTGGTGACTACTATGTGGACTCCCTAATTTTAAAATCCATATATAAACTATTAAAAAATATTATTCACCATCTCTATGACATAATTTGTACATTTACATAACAAATATTTAAAAATCCAAAAAAAATTATAAAGGGATTAATCATAAAATTTAATTTAATTTTAAACATCGAATTGAATATTCATAGATTTAGTGGGAGTAAAGAATCATGTTATTATTTTTCATTCAAAATAATTCGATGGTGTAGTAAAATCTATTTCCATGATTTCGATTCACTCTAAATCATTATATTTTTGTGAAAATTGAAAAAAAAAATAACTATAATAAAACATTGTATAAGTTGAAAAATTGGATTGTATAAAAGTGTTCAAGAAAACAACAATTGTGTGTGATGGGATCTTCAGGTGGTAGAACATAATTATGTTTGAGATTATTTAAATAATCACCCACCTTATATCAAAATGTTTTATAATAACTAGAGGAAATAGTAAAATTTATTTAACCCAGTGAATGAAGGGTATAATTTCTTCCATCTATGTACACTTCCTAGGATCTCTCTATTGAACTACAAGATTATATCCTTGTTCTCTCTTGATACTATCCATGATTGATTCCTCCTTTTTCATCAATAAACTCTTCAATAACTCATTATCATAGTTTAATAAATTATCCAATTTATTCTAATATGAATAATAGTGCATCAATAATGTTATATGAAACCCATAACATGATATAGCCATGAATTATAATATAATAAAAAAACTATACAAAAAATTTATAATTATCTTATGTTTCAAAAAGAACTATTATGTAATAACATGGGTTTTTTTAATTTATTAATAACACAATCTTGTTTTTGGGAATCTGGAGACTTCTCTAGGAGAAAAAATAGATATTTTCTTTAGAATAGGATATCATAAAAATTATTATAATATTATATTAGTCATTGATTAAAGATCATACTCCTAGTATGTTTTATATATGAAAAAGAAATTATTTGGAATCATTCAAAAAATATAATAAAATAATTTTCTTTAAGTTTTTCATGATGGATTTTATACTAAAGAGTTTATATCATCTAATCTAGGTATTGAATGAGAAGAATTGTGTTTTGATTGTGTCTAAAATGTAGGGTTTCCACGATGTGTGATATTTTTTTAGTTTTTATAAGTCAACGTGATGCCGCAAAGTCACGTTTGAATTAAAATGATTAAATAAATAATATAATTAATTATGAATGATTATGTCACAACCCGTCCCCCGGGGCCCATGCCGTGACTACCCCATGCTCTCCTTCCATAGGCCAGGGGCTAGGGATAATCACTGAACGCATATTTCTAACAAATGGGAAGGAATTGCATTTATAACCTATAAGTACATGTAACCAAGTGCACAATAATATATGATCAGAAGTAAAATGAACTGTAAACATAGTGAGTGAAGTAAGTAAAGGGGAAAGAATACAATCCCAAATGGAAAGTATAAGTACAAATATGATACTATACAACTCAAGAAAATGTAATGTTAGCTGATGAGTCATCCTCCGCAGTTCCTACCTGAAGGGTAGGTACAAATCGCCTCCACAACACAACATGTCCACCCATCTTCTTGGCCTACTGACATACCATATGGTTCACCTCCAGGTACCGTTTAGTCCTGGTACTCTCACCCTCAGTCAATGCTGTCTGTCATCTGTATCCAACACAATAAGGTGTCGGCATAGACCTTGTAGGGGTGAGTATAACAATACTCAGTAGGGACCTCGAGACCCTCTTGGGGTCACAAAATCCAAAAAGGATAAAACTAAAAGTATGAAATCAACAGATAACATAACATAGGTATATGCCCATAAATATACCTAAGTTATCAATTAGACCATCTTAATCATGAGGAAACCACATATATACTAACTCATCTCACACCAGGATTTATTCTAGGGGTAGTATCAATTAACATTCCCAAACACAATGACAAACACCTCGGCTGTGGGAGAACTCATCCTCTATCGAGTACATTGGGTCGGGCACCTTACACAGAGGTGCTTCCCACTAAACATGGACAATTGAGGTACTCATGCTATCGAATACCATGTGTCTTCCATGTCACACAGAGGCGCTCTCCACCGTGGGACTGCTATGTCACACAGTGGTGCTTCCCCTTATAGCCTGTTGTGGTACTCCTCCAGTCGAGTACCATGGCTATGTCGTGTCACCAAGGCACTCCCCACTGTGGGTCTTCCGCGTCACCATGGCGCTCCCCACTAGGCCATCTGATTCACTCCGAGTCGAAACGATCAGCAATCATCATGTCTCAGGTAGCCACCAGGTCTCCGCACTATACTCGCACATCCCTGGGATGATCCGCTCAACAAGCTACTGGTCAATTCTCTAACTGTCACAAAGTCCCATGTAGAAATGTCACAAAGGGAATAATTGGGGGTTATAAGCACACATCTGAGACTCCTGCCCCCCTTTTTCACTCATGGAGGTTCTCGTGCTGCCAATGAATGCACACCAAAGGTATCGACAATCCATGAAGGTCCAACTTCTGTCGATTCTCAATATATACTAAATCCTCCATAAAAGTCACCCCATCATCGACGTCCATCTCTCCATGGTTGATGATGTGAGAAGAGTCATGAACATATCTTCATAGCAGGGATACATTGAAGATGGCGTGCACCAAGTTCAACTGAAGTGGAAGAGCTATGTGACATGCCTACTCACCAACTGTTCTGATGACCAGAAAAGGTCGAACGAATCTCGAAGATAACTTCCTACCCCGACCAATTATCTATAGACCTAATCAGGGTGAGACATGTAGAAAGGCGTGGTCACCATCCTCGAACTCCAGAGGTCTCTATCTCCTTTCAGCATATGAATTCTGCTTGCTCTGTGCAGTATTCATCCGCTTATGGATGATCTGCACCTTCTATGTGGTAGCCTATACCATCTTTGGTTCCACTTGTGCTGACTCCCATGGGCCAGTCTAGCATAAAGGTGATATGTAAGGTCGCCTGTAAAATAGATAAAAAGATGTAATCCCAATGGTGGAGTGATATATGTTTTTTACACAAACTCTAACAAAGGTAATTTATCCTTGCATCTGCAATCAAAGTTGGGGACATAGGCACAAATCATGTCCTCGAGGTTCTGAATGATCCGCATAGTATAGCCTTCCGTCTAAGGATGGAAAGAAGTGCTCAAATTAAGGTATGTCCCAAAAGCCTCCGAAAACCCCATCCATAGCTGGGAAGTAAAATGTTCATCACTATTAGAGACAATTGTCGAAGGTAATCAATGTATCTGTACAATCTCATGCACATAGAGGTGTCCCAAGATCTCTATCGAACCCTTCTCTCTGGTCGGTAGAAAGTGGTATGACTTGGTGACTTCATAAAAAAACACCAAAATTAAGTCATGACTCCAAGATGTACACGGAATTAATATCACGAAGTCCATGTATATCCCATCACACTACCAATCTAGAACCCCTAAAGGCTTAACCAAGACTGCTGGTACCTGATGCTCTGCCTTCACTTGCTGACAAGTGAGGCACTGAGAAACAAACTCTGCTACTGCTTTCTTCATTCACGGACACCAGTGCTACTATCAGAGGTTCTAGTACATCTTTGCTACTATAGGATGTACAACTAGAGGGGATGTATGGAACTCCCACAACATATCCTCCTAAAGCGACACTGGTACCATGGTACATCCTCTGAAGAGGATGACATGCTCCCCACCTTCAGGAAATCTATCATGTGTCTGTTTTATGGATTTCTGAGCACTCCGTGTCTCGCAGTCAACATCCCCACGTCGCGCCTCCCAGACTCATTGATGATGTGGGGAAGTGACTATAATAGACTGTAGAAAAGGTTCTACACCTATATCCATAATGGATATCTGCAAAGTGTCCAGGTGCTCCGTCGCCTCACCTAGAAGCTATATACCTGACCACCTGCTTAGTGCATCTACTACAACATTCCTCTTCCCACAAGTATAGACTATCTTGAAGTCATCATCCCGGAGGAACTCAATCAAACATCAATGTTTCTGGTTCAGATCCTTTTGAGAGAAGATATACCTGAGACTTTTGTAATCAGAGAACATGGTAAAACACTCACCCATTAGATAGTGTCTCCACATCTTCAAGGAAAAGACCACTTCTATTAGCTCCACGTCATGAGTAGCATAGTTATGCTCATGTTATCTCAACTGTCAAGAATCGTATGCGATCACACCTTGCTTCTGCATTAGGAAACATCTGAGTCTGTTCCCTAATGTTTCATTGTAGACTATATTCCCTACTCCCTCCTCTAGAAGCCTCAGGATGGGGGCTCTAGTTAGCCTCTGCCGCAACTCCTGAAAACTACGCTGTAATTTCTCCAAAAAAATGAATGGTTTCTACTTCTTTGTCATGTCTAATAGTGGTGCTGCAACTCTGGGGAAATTTTGGGCAAATATCCGATAATATCCAGCCAAACCATGGAAACTCAATACCTCTGTCACACTCCTGGTGGACCCCAAAAAAGTACCGCCTCAATCGTCTCTTGATCCACTGCATATCTAGCCTCTGATATGACATGTCCCAGAAATAAAAACTCTCGGATCCAGAACTGGAACATCGAGATCTTACCATAATGTCGGTTCTCTTGGTGTGTGTCCATTACAACCTGTAAATGATAGGCATGATCCTACTCAGTAGTAGAGTAGATCAGAATTTTTCCGATAAAGACCACTTCAAATCGATCATGGTATGGATGAAAGATCCTTTTCATGAGTCCTATGAACACTGATGGAGCATTGGTCACAGTGAATAAAATAACAAAGAACTTGTAATGGCTGTATGAACACCTTATGTTCATCTTTTACACATCCTTGTCTCTTTCTCTGAGCTAGTGATATCCTGATCTGACGTACATCTTTGAGAACCATGTGCCCCATTCAGCGGATCAGAGAGTTCATCAATCCTCAAGAGTGGGTACTTTTTCTTCATGGTCACCTGGTTCATGCACCAATAGTCAACATAAACCCTCACGCTCCCATCCTCCTTCTTGGTGAATAGAATTGAGGCTGCCCAAAGAGAAACAATGGTTCAGATGAATTCCTTCCCCTACAAGTCCTCTAGTTGTACCTGCACCTCACAAAGCTCCATAGGATCCATCCGATACGATGATGTAGATATCAATTCCATATTAGGGTAAACGTTAATGTAATATTCTACCTCTCTATGAGGTGGTAGACCCAAAACATCATCAGGGAAGACATCCGCGTATAGGTCCTTCACTACAGGATAACTCAAACTCTCCATATCAACATCTTTGGGGTTAATTATAACCAACTGTTGTGTGAACGACTTCACTCTCCTCCGAGTAAGTCCATCTTGTGCCGCAAAGCATCCCTTCTCACAGATTAAGGTAAAATTGGTCCCATCCATGTGGAAGCATTGCACTTTTCACCTAATATAGACTATCAGAGCATGGAATGTAGATAACCAGTCCATAACCAAGATGATATCGTACGGCCTTGACTCCGCTACAAGGATATCCCAGCCAAAGCTCTCACCTCCTAGAGTTTGATCACACTGCTAGCACTAATGTGTAATTGTTAAATCCAATCCAATAAGAGTCTCTAGTTTTAAGGATCGAGCCAACGGCTCAGTTGGAATCTCTGATCTCTGAATGAGGGTAGTGGGAATAAAAGAATGATTGACCCCAGTGTCTATAAGTACTACAACTATGGTGGAGTAGACACAGATCGTACCTTGTATAATCCTCGACGCCTCATGATCATAAGACTCAGATTCCTGGTGTTGAGCTCTCCCCTGTCCACCTGCTCCCTAACGTCGGGGTGGACTTCCAGGTGGTGGTGGAGGTAACATCTCAAATCACCGCCCACTGCTAGCTACACGACCAACTCCTCTGCCATGTCCGTCTGCTCCCTGCAAACCTCCTCATTCTAACCTCTATCTCTGCCTGGGTGGTCCTTCAACCATCTGCTGATCATACATATAATGTGTCAGAATGTCACGAGCCATGTGACCCTACTCGCAAAATGCATAACATTTTCCACTCCTGGCATGACTAGCTCCGCCTCCGGTGCTCCACACAATAGACCCTGAGTTATATGGTCGTCCACCGATAGGTCTGGACCTCTTAGACCGCTGTGACATCTATCTACTGCCAACTACAGAAGACCTCACTATGTGATGATAGGTAGTGGGTCTCGCTACTGGTGACTTCTAAACAAGGAAACTTTCTACCAAGAGGGCTCTCTTTAACAACACCGCCTGCATCGGGATGCTGTGTGAGATCATCGAAACCCTAATCTCACGTGTGAACCCTGCTCAAAGGTCTAGAACCCGAATAATGGGTCCCACTCCATATCAGTGGAGTAGTTTGTGAGGACAGTGAACCTCACTGAGTACTGAGACACAGTCATGCTGCCCTGCTGCAGATGAAGAGGCTCATGTATACGCACTATGTGAAGAGTCTCTAGAACAAACTCTTCCCGAAACAGGCTCACGAAGTTTTTCCAGAAAAGTGTCACCTCCTCATGAACCTGGAGCAACATGCTCCACCATCTACCAGAAGCTGCATATAGAATGGTGGCATCAAGGATCTCCATGAGGTCTACCGGTGTTCCTACAAGTTGAAAAACTCTCACCATAGACCCCAACCAATCCACATCAACCTTTGGGTCTGTCTCTCCCTTGAACCTAGGTTTCCTTTGGCGCTGAAACTCATGCAATGTGCTCAAGCAGCATGCACCATCTGCTGCTAGGGCTGGTGGAATCAGTGGCCCAAGTGGGAGTGGTACCACTGGTGCCTCTATTATAAAAGGGCCTTGCACCAAGGCCTCATCGCTCAGTGGGATATCAGTGTGTATAACTCTCAGAACCCTAGCCATCAATCTGTGTGGAGGCATACTAATTAGAAATAGGTGCTCTAAGGTTATTAAGTTATACCTGGCGAGCTAAAAGTTATACCTGTTGAGCTTACTCAAAAGATCACAAAGAAAACTTTTTAAAACACAAACCCAATCAATGTTTTTGTTCACTGAGTTGGAAATAAGAAGTTAAGGTCCTCGTGTATAGATACTTCGATTGCCACATCAATACTGGACTCCCTAAAATAAAAACCACACTTAACACCTTTAACAATATTTGTTCATAGAAAAGATCAGAGTCCATGTTCTTCAGTATAAAAGACTCCTCTTATACCAATTTTTCATGACCCTCCTCCTTGGCCCGTTCCATTACTACCCCAAGCCCACCATCCATTTGGCAGGGGCTGGCTACTAGCACTGAAGGCATATTCCCTAAAACAAGGAATTCATTGACTTTATAACCTATAAGCACATGTAACCAAGCTCAAAACAAGATATGAATACATGTAAACAGAACTGTAAATAGAGTGAGTGTAGTAAGTAAAGGGGCTAGAATACAATCTCAACTGGAAAGTACAAGTACAATTGTGATACAATACAACTAAAGAAAAGGGAAAGTCCTCTATTGGGTCATTCTATGAGTTTCCTATATAAAGGGTAGGTACATATCACATCCTCAACACTCCACGTCCACCCGTCTCCTCTACGTACCGACACGCCGTATGTTCCACATCCAGGTGTTGTTCAGTCTCAGAACTCTCAGCCTCAGTCAGCGCTGTCCGTCATCTACATCTAACACAAAAAGGTGCTGTCATAGCCCATGTTGGGGTGAGTATAATGGTACCCATTAGATACCCCAATACACTCTAGGTCTCAAAAAATCTAGCAAGGATAAAACAAAAAGTTTGATATCAATAGATAACCTTTCTTAGGTATATGCACATACATATACCTAAGTAATCAAGTAATCCATGTCAATCATGAGGAAAACACAGAGATACTGACTCATCTCACAACAGGATTTATTCTAGGGGTAGTAAAAAGTAACATTACCAAACACAACGTCAAAAACGTTGGATTTTGGAGAACTACTCCTCTATCGAGTACAGTGGGCCTGCCATGTCACATAGAGGTGCTTCCCACTAACCTTAGACTACTAAGTTACACCTCCTGTCGTGTACTATGGGTCTACCAAGTCACACAAAGGTACTCCCCACTGTGGGTCTACCATGTCACACATAGGCACTCCCCCTCATAGCCTGCTGAGGTACTCCTTCTATTGATTACCGTGGGTCTACGACGTCACCAAGGAACTCCCCACAGTGGGTCTGCCATGTCACCAAGGAACTCCACACTGATCCAGTTAGTCATTCTGATACAAAATGGTCAGTAGTCGTCAAGTCCCATCCAGCCACTAGGTCTCTACACTATGCTCCCTCATCTCTAGGAGGATTTACTCCACAAGATATTGGTCGACACTCCATCTTCCATGATGACCTACAACGAAGATTTATATAGTCCTGCCACCTTATAGGGGTCTCAATGTAACAGCCGTCCCGTCAATCAGATGCCCGGTCTGTGAGTTATTAGCTTTTTAGTCTTGGGGGCCTAGTTGGATTCGGCTCGATCCAACCTGACCATTACCAATATTAATCCAAAAAACAGTGGGGTATCACTCAAAACGACAATATTTCTCCATGATTTCCAGTTCCAGTGACGGCTCATCAAACAGACATCTGATTCCAAATTTATGGAAAAATTAAAGCAACTGGGTAGTAGTGGGCTCGGGTCTGGTCGACCCAGCCTGAACTGCAGTGTGGACCATCTTGTTGGGTCCGGTCTGACATGTGAGGGCCGCGAGGGTGCCACGAGGGTGGTTTGTCCCTGGGTAACTACGAGGTGATGGACCGGTAGTGGTAACTGTGAGGGCACTTACCAACTGTGGGGTGCGGACCGGATGCGAGGGCGGCAGACCATCCATGAGGGAGCGGACCAGTCACGGTGTGAGGATCGGCCACGGGGCGCTGACCGGCTGTGAGGGCACGTACTGGACGTGGTGTGCGAACCAGCTACGAGGGCGGAGGACCTGTTGCGGGGTTGTGGACCAGTGGTGGTGGCTCGGTTGACGGCGGACGACGACTCATCGAATGGTTCCAGTGGCTTGGCAGACAACGATGGACGATGATAGTGGCAACAACAGACAGTGGAGCCGCAAGTGGTAGAGCCACAGGGCACAGAGGTCCCGAGGCGACGGTGGTCACGTGGTGGTGTCTTTGCGCCATCACCTTCATCAAGTTCAACTCCACAAATCAACACTAGATTTTCGGAGGGGTCGGGCCATGTTTGTTTGTCCCATACACTATGCGTTAGGGTGGTATAAAACGGCTCAACATAAACAAGAATGAATAATTTCAAACTATCCCACAACGATTATTACCAACCCACAAAAGAAAAAAATTATTGGATCAATCTGAAATAGAGAGTTGACCCTCGTTTTTTGTTTTAGAAGAGAAAAACGTGGGAACATAAAATCAATTATAAATAAACCCATACCATGGGTTGTTCATGGAAATTGGCACGAGAAGGAATTGTGGATGTCAACTCATCGTAGATAAAGATGTCCCATGTCGGAAGAAATCTCGAGGAAGAATGTTGAAGTTGAGGTCAGTGTTCTTCGTTGGGGTAGTGTTATTCGTGGTAGAACACATTCTTTATTGGAAATATTTCTCCCACCAAGAGATCCCTTTTCTTTGCCAATGAATTCTCTCAAAAAAACCCCCAAAATAAAAAGTGTTTCCCTAATTTTAATTGTTTACAAAATTTAAAATTATCTAAATTAATTGACTTATTTGGAACAAATTAATGTGGTGTGTTGACATAATGTATTTTGGATGAAGCTCAAGAGGCTCCTCAACATTAATGAGATAGTTGAGAAGTTTATCCCTTTTTAAGAGGGGTGTTCAAGAGGTTTAGGCCTTGGGTGGTCCCCACCACCATAAACTCTCATGGAAGGATGGGCTCGGGTGTTCCCCACCACCATAACCTCTCATGGGAGGTTATGGTTTGGTGGTCCCCATTACCAAATTCTACTTGGAGTGATTAAAACAAATAAAATAAAATATGAGCTTATTTTATTTTATTATTTCCATAAAAAACCCAAAAAATTAACTTCCACCCTCAACCAACTGTCGTCAAGTTGAAAGTATATTTAAGAGAATACTGATGCTACATGTTCAACGGCCCCCTCAGATTTTAATTCTGAGCACCGGTTCAATAGATAGAAAAACCTGGTCGCACGTTTACTAAACGCACCAGAAAAAATGTTTAGAAATTCATTCCGGGAAATCTAGGCCTTAGAATCATGTATCAATAATTTCCACATACTCATAAAAATTTCATTTAGTTAAAAAAATTATATGGAATTTCTGGGTCCTTACAAATTATTACCTTAACCGAGAATAATCATAAATAAATATTAATTAGATGAATCTATAAGGTTATCTATATAACCCAATTTCATCAGAGTGGGGATTCATGGTGGATATTAATAGTGGAATTAAATTTTTAGTAGGTATTAAGTGTAAATGAAAAGAACATCAATATTTATCCATATCGTTTCCATTTGTATGCCATTCCACTACTGAAAATGGATCTATACCAATTGTTTTTTCCAAAATTGTGGGTATGTTCACACTTCTACCCATATTTTTACAAAAGAAATTGGTATAAGCACACCAATATCTAGGGTTTTTTGTAAATACATTTGAATAGTTATAGTTTGTGACACTGCAACCACATATTTTCCAAATCTGTGAGTATAGGGTAGTTTTTTAGAGACCTATACCCAAGTTTTAACAAAAACCATTGGTATGGGGTTATTTTTTAAAAACATATACACGTAGTTTAACAAAAATATTTTGCATAAGGTTGTTATTTGATGACCTATACTTAGGGTTTTACAAAACTACTGGTATAGCTTTCCATCTTTATAGCGTGAAAAAAAATTTCACCGGGCACAATTTTTTTTCCAGAATACCAATTCCCATGGCTTGATACGAATAGCCATGGTTTATAAAAATATATACAAATAAACATATATCTATATACCAATAATACAAATGGGGTAGTGGTTAGGAGCGGGAGGAATAAATTAGTGGTCTAGGGATCAAAACCTAATCCCATGTTTCTTTGTGAAAGTTATACCCACAATTTTAAAAAACTGGGTAGAGGTGAATGACATGGTTGAATGGTGAGTGACACAGTGGACTAGACCTATACCCATGGATTCCTAAACTCTGGGTATATCTCAAGGGATATCCAAACACCTTAGGAACCCACAATTCATGAAACCATGGGTATAGCCTATACCCACAGTTTCATGGGCTATACACATAGTTTAAAACTATGGGTATAGATGAGTTTTCTAGTAGTGCTCCACCATGACCAATTTTATTTAATTATATGGATTTTGTTATTATTATTTTTACCAATTATTATTATTATTTTGGGAATGGATCGATCTCTCCCATGCGGAACAAATATTCAGATATCTGATGGCCCTGTAAACTTATGTTTTATTTGGAATTAAATTGTTGTGTTATTTTTTTCTTATATTGTAACACCCCAAGATATCATAGTAAGTTATTTTCTTTAAAGTAACTCAATAGCTGGTGCTACAGACAACACCATGTTTGAGCCCACCACAACATCCCAAACTAGCCATTCAAAAAACTGTTATGAATAATATTAACTGCATTTTGAATTTTATATACTCCATAAAGTTTTAACATCTATATTATGTGTTTCTTATACATATTATAAGAACAAATTCTATTTTTCCAGTAAAAGAAGTATTTTCCAAAAAAAATGTTATTTTACCACCTTTTAAAAGTAAACCCCATTTAAATCCAATATTTGACACATTTATATATTAAATTTGTAAAAATACTCATCTTATTCATAAGAAGATTATAAAAATTTAGTTTGGATAAATTTTTGGTGCCTTTCTAATAACTTTCATATTTTGATGAATAATGAAAAATATTAAATTTTAATTGAAAAAAAATTTTTTAATCAAAATAATTTATAGTGTTAAATTATACATTTGAATGTTTTTAACTATAATTAAAATATATTTTTACCATTTAAACCAACTTTTTCATTGGATGTAATTTCACATTTAATGTGGACATAAACACAAATTAATCCTTTGATGGTTTTTAATTCTAAAAAAATAGCTTTTTGGTTTTGAAAGTGAGAATTAATTTTAAATTAATTAATGAAACTGTGTTATTGTTTAACAACTGAAATTTGATTAAATAATTAATATTTATATTCAAATTTATTTTAATGTCAAAATAGATACATAATACCAATATTAGTCCAATTTAATTAATTGATGTCATTTTATAATAATATTAGATATATGAAATTTTGTTGAACTTTTTAACTTCTTTTTGCCACCTTCTAGGAACCATAGAATATATGTATTAAAATAATTTTACCACTCTTGTGAATTGAATTTCAAAAATCCATGAGACAAATTTCACATCATTATGAAAAATTTGGTTCAATAAGATGAAAATGTTTATTGGTGAATAGTCACTTTTGACTTTTATTTACCATAGCTAAAAGTAAAAAAGTACAAATAAAGGTAAAAATGATATTATAATTACCCTAACACATGTCAAAATTTTATTATATAATTGTATTTCAACCTAAATAAAACTTAGGAATAAAATATTATCCTTTTTGATCCACATGGATTAGATTAGGATATTTATTATTATTTTATTTAAAGTAGACTTAAAAGTGTTAAATTAAAAATTTATTAACTATACCATTTTTAATATTGGGTTACACATTAGATAAATTCTACTATAAATATTCATTATAAATATAAAAATATATCCTACATAATATTATTTTATTTATAATTTTTAGACATTAAATAATTAAATTTAACTATGACACAATGATGATAGTGTAATTACCTTATTAATGAAATATTAAAATAATTGATATTATAAATATTAAAATAAATGTAAATGGAGACATATCATGATTTCCATGAATTTTCTAGGTTAATAATACATTTTAGGGTTTATTACATGATTTTTTTCGAATTAATCAAGTTTTTAAGACATTAACAAAAATCAATTAGTAAATAATGTCAAAATTGACCTAAATGAGTGTTTAAAACAAATATTGTTTTATTAAATGATATAATACACCTAAAATATAAGGGTTTACAAAAGGACTTATATAATGATATATATATAATTATTTAACCACTTCAGATTCTCTTGGAAGTTTATAGTACGTTTATTAACCATACAGTGTAAGAATACAAGAAGACATGGTAAAAGATAAATAATTTATCTAAGAGTTAAATCTAAATGATAAGGTTAATATTGTGACATAAACTTTTCTAAAAGTTATTGGCTGAAGTGATTTAGAACCATAACAAACTTATCCTTGAAATAAATCCATTTGGGGCCATTATAAATCAAAAAATATTTTATAATAAAATAACATTTCAAGGTTTTCTTAAAGTGTACATCACCTCTCTTATAAAAGGGTACTTCCGCTTCTCTTAACTTCACATCTCCAAAGCCATTTTTCTTGGCCAAAACCTCCTCAAATATGTTCAAAACTACCCTAAAATCCGCTTTTAGTATTTTCATTGATCATAAAGTCAACATATGGAGCCCTTTTGATCAAATGAAAAGGAAGAACCCAAAGAAGAGTTAATAATTTCATCACCTCTTCCAAAGTTATTTTCCTCTTCCACTTCCTATTTCATTGTTGTTACATACCAAAATAAAAAATCCAATACCTTATACATACAATGACTTTTATAAATATGTTACAACCATATTCATTATTGTATCCACCCAACGAATGACAAAGTCACCATACAAACGTATATATGACTTACCATCTCCACATCGTCGTGTAGTTTGTTATTCAACACACCACTACTTGGATGGGTATAATAATGAGTAAAATTAATGTAAATAATAATTATCAAATTTTAATTATAATTTATATATGATATTTCATACGATTAGATATAATTTCACCATAAATAGAATGATATTGTCACTCGTGCGTACATATAGATTATCATCTCCGCAAATGTGATGAGATTAAATCCCCATCAAAACAATTCAAGAATATTTTTCATTTTATGATTAAAAATAATTTCTAAAAACATAATATCATTTTGAAAATTAATAAAATACATCTTATCCATAAAAAATAGACATTCATAACAAAACATACAAAGGAAAACAAATTAGTTAACACCCAAAATAATGATACTAATGAAAAATTATTAACAATGAAATTTTAATGGATCATATCTGATATCATATTTATGTGGTTATTTTATAATTTTATAATAAATATTTCACCATTATTCACGAGTTTATCTTACACTCAAATAAGGAAAAGTACTAGTGAAGGGTTTTTACACTCACATCTTATTCTCGTGAGATTTATGTTATACAGACACCATTTCCTTTTGTGTGGTGTATGTACTACCAATGATTGTATTATTTGGGTAATATACATTAATTTATGGGTAATTACATCTTCATTGTTTGATATTTATTTAATGGGTTGTATGTTTCGTAAGTTACCAAATCAAAAAGGGAATTAAAAATTTTAGTTACCACTCATTGGTTTTTACACAAACATCGTTGATTATTTTACTCCATGATTATGTGTGAAATCACTATTTATTTACTTATTTAGTAATTTCTACTCCCCTTTGTGTAGATAAGTTTTTTTACACATAATCACTCCATTGATAAATTCTTATGTCATCGATATGATCTTGATACGAGTAATTTTAACTCAATTTCAATTCATCGAGTTAAACATCCACGTCATTGGTGTTGTTTTTACAGGAATATGGGTAAATTTCCTATGATTTATTTACGCTGAATATCCAATAATATTTAGTGCATTTATATTTTTCACACAAAATTATGTCATTGATATATCCTTCAACTAAGGATATGGTCTTTATAAGGGATTTCATCTCAATTTACATTCAATTGAGACTTATTTTTTGTTATGTGCCAACTCACTTGTATATGTTGTATATAATGTACATTGACACAGTATAACATGAAACAATGTATTTTCATGATACGATAAATTTTTTATTACCTCAGTTATTTGTATTCAATCATCTCTCATTTGGTTAGGAACTCAATCTAAAATATCATTTTAAATGTTTTAACGATTTATTCTTCTAAATCTTTCTCATTAATGTCCATGTTTTAAAAATGGTTTTAAAGATTTATTTATATGGACATGAATATATAAAATTAAAATCATTTTTAGAAGTTTCACAGTGGAATGTGACACTTTGATTCAATAATATATTTTAAACAAATTCTTTATAAATATTGAGAGTTTTAATGGTTTTCAAGAAAAGTGAATATTTATCTCAATTTGATTTAATTTTTATTTTCAACTATGTAAATATAGTTCATTGTTCTCAATTGAAGTTAATTTGTTATAATACAATCTTCAATGTTGTATTGAATTAGTTATGTTTGAATGTGGATAGTCTTATTTATACCATTCATGGTTTAATGTTAAAATATTGACATTTCATATGCTAGTTTTAATAAGAATGTCTAGATTTTGTTTCAAACTTTTCATATGAGGAATGAATTGGACATAGTCAGTGATGGGTGGAGCCCGCTATAAGTCCTTGATGCATCAGAAAATCTAATGATACAAACTAGTGACTGAGCTCAAGTCCTCGAAAAAATTCATATTTGTAGTCTTGGAATGAGTCCTTGACATTTTGTTTATGATGTTCGACATTATTCATTACATCTTTTTAAAATTATGTATTGATACTACATTTGATTATTAGACCACTAGAATATCCATTTAAATAAGTAAATAGAATTTTTTTGACTTATCTTTTCCATTTTATACAGAAGATTAAGTTTAAAAGTATTTTTTTAGTCTCAAACATTGCCTTTGATGTTTATTTTTATATATGATAGTTTCTACTAATTTCTTATCCTTACTGAGCATTTGAGATCACCACTTTCTTATGATTTATTTTTCCTAGGATGTGAAGAGGTATATTACGATTAACCTACAGGAATTGGATAAGGGATATGAGTGTGTTCAGAGGAGACACAATGTTGTTTTTGTTTTTTCATTTCATGTTGTAATATAAAACTTATGTATGTATCTAGTACTTACAATGCTACTAAACTAATCGTTCCTTCAAGTCACGATCTCTTGTGATCATTCTAATGTTATGTAATAATGCACTTACTTGAGGTAACTATGGTCGGGGCATTATAGTTGGTATCAAATAAAGTTTAGTATAATCCTTGGAAGCTTGATTAAGAAAAACATTAATGAGAAAACACTTCCCTATGATAGGCATTTAGAATTAGTATAAAAGAACATCCAAAAATTTTGGTAATGTAAATATTATGTGGGTTTTCTAAGAAAAAAATTCATGTATTGATATGAGTAGGTATAGGTGGCTCTGAAACATATGTACATAAGAGTAAAACCCAATAACACTGCTTTGAGCTAGACTCGATTGGGAACTAGTGCATGACAACAGGTCTTACTACACTCTTGGTTACGACACTCCTAGTGGACATGCTTTGGATAATTAAAATTTTCATTACAAACTGATTTGAATGACTTTAAAATAAGATGAGAATAAATAACCATTGTTAATCAAAAGTTGTTTTAATTGAAAATAAGGTGTCATGATATTCTCTAAATTATTTTTTGACTATTGTCACTCAGACTAGGATTTCTGGTTTTAGTCAATAGAGGGATTCTAAGAAAGTCATATTAACATTTAACATGATGTACAAGGTGGGAATAGTGGTGAAAATGAGAAACTAAATGGAATGATTATAGGAATAAAAGATATTATGTTTATGTAGAAGCAGGTTTCCAAAAATATGATAAAAAATATACATTAAACAAATCTCAAACTAAAAAAATAAGAGAAAGGCAGAGAACGATAAGATCTCCACAGTGGAGACAATTGAGAAAATAAATCTCATTCATCATGTAGGAATTGTGGAAGGGGACACCCAGGAAAGTGTCACAATGGAACATAGAAATTCTATATGTGTGGGAAATAAGGACATAATGTAAATAATTGTTGATGGAATATGAAGAGTGTAATGGTAGAAAATAAAAATGATCTTAAGAATCCATTTACAAAACCTTTCTGTAAATGTAGGGGATCTGGTCATTACTTGAGTCAATGCCATATTCTATTAGATAAAAACAACGTTAAGGATGATCCTACGTGGTAAAAAATGGATTGCAAATTGTTTAAATTTATTAATTCTCTTTCTTGATAGGATTACAATGGAATACTTTTCCCCTCTATGTGTACCCATAAATATTGTTATGTGAAAATTCAATTTCAAGTAGATTAATCATTTAATTTTTGTATATAGTTATAAAGAACCATTTGTGTTTATATGATATTTGAATTTGATGCAATTACATGTTATAAATTTTTGCGATGAAAATTCGAGGTATGAGATAAAATTTGTGGAAAAATTATGTTATTTTTATTTTGAGGAATTTATCTCAATTTTGGAATTTTATATAATATAGTTTCTGAAAAATGACAACATGCATACCCTGTGATAACCTATCACATTAGACAAAGCTGCAGAAATTGAACCCACATCCAAAGTGCGACTGGGATTTATCACCTACCACTGGACTATGAAAAGTCCCTGGTTAGTGTGACTAATTATTTTGGGTTAAATGATTTTATTGATCAATTAAAAGTTGATTCTGGATTTTATGTTTTATAAAATGGAAATCCTTGGTATAAGAAAATGATTTGGTGATTAAGTGATAAATGTTATTTTGGAAAACGTTCTATCTGTTGGAAAAAATATATGCATAAGGAAAATAGAATAATATGGGATATAATTTATGAAGTAACGATGGATTTTTTTTAAGAATCTGTGTTTTTTTAGAGATTCAGGTTATTATAATAAATGATTTTCTTATCATAGAGAATGTGTGATTTGGTTAATTAAACTTCTATATGAGACATTAGAAGTAGTTGATGATATTTGGAGATAAATGTTAAGATATACCATGAATGACTATGTGATTATGTTTTTTTATTTTTGGGTTTCAATCTTAGTTTGGATTATATTGAAGTATTTTAAAGACAATTATTTACTGAACGGTCTTTATTGAAATTTGAGTATTGTTTGTGTAATTTTAGAAATTATTATCAGTATTTCGTTCTATAAAGGACTATCCATTTTTGGGATCATATGATCTTGTACTAACCATTTGGTTTTGGTTATGTTTTAAATTCAAGGGAAATATATAGTTCATCATTTGTGGATTACGGGATTCTCTAGAAGTTGATTCTAGTGCTTCATGTGAGACCATGTCATCTTAAATACTCATTATTTAGAGAAAATATGATTTAGGGGTATACAATTAGTAAAGGATGAAACTATATATAAAAATTATGTATATCTTTTTATGTTCTTAGTCCATATTATAAATAAGTTCCTCAACTTTATTAAAAAGAAAATTAAAAAAAAAATGTTCGTTTATATTTCATACCGGGGAATCAAATACCGTTTAACCCATCACGAGTTTTTGTTTTTTCAGATCATTAACTTACTCCTTAATATGTTTTATGTCACTCTACATAAAAACATGAAACTTATTTTATCCTTCATATCCATGTTTTCCTACAAGGAATCCTAGTGTGGGTTATCTCGGGTAACCTTTGTACTTCTCTTTATTTCTTTTAAAATGACAGTTATATTGACTCATTTTCTAATGTAGGACTTTCAATGATGTTCCCAAGCCCAATTTTAAAATTGAGAAGATGAAATTTTCAAAATGGGGTAAGAATGTAACACCACAATATTTCATAGTATGATATTTTCTTTAATGTAATTCAATATCTTGTACTACACACAACACCGAGTTCGAGCGCACCATGACTTACCAAAGTAGCTGTTCAAAAAACTATTATGAATAGTATTAAATACATTTTGAATTTTATATACTCCATATAGTTTTAACATCCATAATATGTAATTCTTATATATAATATAAGAAGAAATTTAATTTTTCAGATAAAAGAAGAATTTTCCAAAAAATGAAATTTTACAACCTTTTAATGGTAAACCATTTTTAAATCAAATATTTGACATTTTTATATGCTAAATTTGATAAAATCATCTTCTTCATAAAAATAAGAACATAAAAATTTAGTTCGGATAAATTTTCTAGGAATTTCTAATAACTTTTATATTTTTATGAATAGTGAAAAATACTAAAATTTAACTGAAAACAACTTTTTTAATAAAAATAATTTACATTGTTTAATTATACCAATGAATTGTTTTGAAGTATAATTATATTATATATTTATTATTTTATATAATTTTTTTCATTATAAATAATTTCACATTTTAATTGTTCATTAACACATATCATTCTTTTGAAAGTTTTTACTTCTAAAAAAATCTTCATTATTGTTTTCACGGTGGGAATTAATTTTAATTTAATTAATGAACCTTATATATTTTTTATTTGTTTAAATAGACATTATTTTTTAATTTTTAATTTAAAAATTAGCTTTGGGTGATTTTTTTTATTTTTCTGAAAACATTCAATTTTTAATGAGTAGTGAAAAACATTACGTTATTGTTTAAAACTGAATTTTTTTTAAATAATTATTATTTTTAATCAAATTTATTTTGAATTCAAAATAATAACATAGTACCTATATTAGTCTAATTTAATTCATTGATGTAATTTTATAATAAGATTAGATATATAATATTTTATGGAACTTTTTAGCTTCTTTTAACCACCTTCTAGGAACCGTATCAAATTTGCATAAAACATAATTTTACCACTTCTTTGAGTTGAATTTCCAAAATACAAGAGACACAGTTGACATCATTAAGTAATGTTTGGTTTAATAAGTTGAATATAATTTTTGGTGAATAGTAACTTTTACCTTTTATTTACCATAGTTAAACATAAATAGTGTAATTAAAGGTAAAAATGATATTATAATTACACTAAAACATGTTCAAATTCTATTGGATAAGTTTATTGTGACCTAAATAAAAAATACAAATAAAATATGTCCCATTTTTATCCAAATAATATAGATTATGATATTTATTATTATTTTATTCAAAGAAGAGTTAAAAGTGTTAAATTCAACTTTAAATAACTAAAACATTTTTAATATAGGGTTATACAGAATAAAAATTAGACTATAAATATAAATTAGAAATATAGAAATATTTCCTACATCATGATGTTATATTTATAATTTTTAGACATTAAATAAGTAAATTTATTTATGACACATTGATGGTGAAGAAATTAACTTATTAATGAATGATAAAAATATTTAATATTATAAATTTGAAAATAAATGTATATTGAGACTTTTGATGCTTTACATGAATTTAATAGGTTTATATGACATTTTAGGATTGATTAAATGAAAATTTTAGACGTGATAATGTTTTTAGGACTTTAACCAAAATCAATTAGTAAATACTGTCAAAAATGACAAAAATCAGTGTTTAAAAGAAATACTATTTTATTAAATGATATAATACACTTAAAAATCAAAGGATCACAAAAAAGACTTATTTAATTATAGATATATCATTAATGAACAACTTTTGGTTCACCTAGTAGTTTGTTGAATGTTTATTAACCATATAGTGTAACAATACAAGAAGACATGGTAAAAGTTAAATTATTTAATTGAGAGTTAAATATAAAAGATAAGGTTAATTTGTAAACATAACATTTATAAAACCTATTGGTTGAAGGGATTTAGACCTATACACACCTTATCCTTTAAATAAATCCATATTTATCCATTTAAATCCCAAATCTATTTTATAATAAAATAATATTTTAAGCTTTTCTTTAGTGACCCTCACCTCTCTTATAAAAGGAAACTTCCACTTCTCTTTATTTTACACCCCCAAAGCCATTTGTCTCGGCCAAAACCTACTCAAATGTCCTCCCAAATACAATAAATTCAAACTTGAGGCCTTAATTTTATCATAAATCCGACCTAAGGAGCCCTTTTGATCAATTCAAAAGGAAGCACCAGAAGAAGAGGTAATAATTTCACCACCTATTTCAATGTTATTTTTTCTTCCACATCCTCTTTCATTGTTGTTTTCATACCAAAACAATAAATCTAGTTCCTTATATATACTGTTATGTTATTATAAATATGGTATAACCATATTTTTTATTCTATCCATTCTATGAATGATAAATTCACCATACGTGTATACGTACAGCTTACCATCTCTACGTCGTGGTGTAGTTTGTTATTCAACACCTAATTATTTGGTTAGGTATAATAATGAGTAAAATTGATGAAAAAATAAATATAACATTTTAATTATTCTGTATATATGATATACCATCAAATTAAATATTATTTCACCATCAATAGAATGATATTTTCACTCATGCGTGTGTACGGATTACCGTCTCCACGAACGTGATGAGATTCATTCCCGAAAGTACCCATTCAAGAATTATTTTCACTTTATGATTAACAATAATGTTTACAAACTTAGCTTCATTCTAGATATGAATAAAATACCTCTTATCCATAAAAACCATGACTTACGTAACAAAACCTAAAAAGGAAAACGAATCAGTTAACACCCAAAATAGTGATAATGATGCAATATTATTAACAAAGAAATATAAAGGATCATATATGATATCATATTTATGTGGTTCTAGTATAATTTAATAAAAATTATTTCATCATTATACAAGATTTTAACTTAACCTCAACTAATGAAAAGTACATGCTAAAGGATTTTCATCTCACATCTTATTCCTGTGAGATTCATGCTCTATTGCCACTATTTCCTTTTGTGTGGTGTATATACTACCATTACTGTATTATTTGTGTAATATATATTAATTTAGGGGTACTTAAAAATTATTTTTATCATATTTATTTCATGCGGTTTATGTTTTTTTAAGTTAACAAATCAGTAAGGGAATTTCTAATTTCAGTTACTACTCATTGGGGTTTATGCAAACTTCATTCATTTTTTACTCCAAGATTATTTGTGAAGTAACTATTTATTAACTTATGTAGTAATTTCCAATCCCCATTTATAATTTTTTATGTCATCAATATAAACTTGATAAAAGTAATTTTAAATAAATTTCCACTCATTGAGTTAAACATCCCAGTCATTGGAGTTATTTTTAAAAGAGCTTGTGTGAATGTTCTCTGATTGATTTACACTAAATATCCAATCATATTGAGTTTATTTATATTTTTCACTCATAATTATGTCATTGATTTATCTTTAACCTATGGATACAATCTTTATAAGGAATTTTATCTCAATTTACTTTACATTGATACTTCATTGTTGTTATGGAAAAATTCACTTTTATATGGTGTATATATTATATTTTGACATTATATATCATGGAACCCTTTATTTTAATGATACTATAAATTTTTTTATTACCTCAAATATTGGTATTCAAGAGTCTATCATTTGTTTAATAACTCAAACTAAAATATCATATTAAATGTTTTAAATATTAATTCTACTAAGTATTTCTCATTAATGTCCTTTCTTTAAAAATGGTTATAAGGATTTATTTATATGGACATTATGGTTTTAAAATTAAAATTTTATTTAAAAGTTTCAAATTTATACAGGACACTATTATTCAAAAATATATTTTAAATGGCTTCTTAATAAATAATGATACTTTTAAATGTTTTCATGAAAAAATGGATATTTCTCTCAAACAGTTTTAATTATTATTTTCATATATTTAAATATCCTTAATTATTCTCTATTAAGGTTAATTTATTATAATAAAATCATCCATATTGTATTAAATAAGTTATTTTAGACTATTGTTGTGATTTTTTTATACCATTCAAGGTTTATGGTTAAAATATTGACATTTTTTATTCAAGTTTTAATAAAAATGTTTAGATTATGTTTCAAAAGTTTTATATGAGGAATGCATTGGACATCATATGTGACGGGTGAAGCCTACTATTTTTCCTCGATGCATCTGTAGGTATTATGAGACAAACTAGTGTTTTGGCATAAAGCCATGATTTCATTGTAGACTTGGCACGAGGCCTTAACAATGTGGTTATGATGTCCAGACATATGTGTTCCATCATTATGAAAATAGATATCGATATTAAATGTGATTATTCGACTAGTATAATATTAATGTGAATAAGTAAATGGAATTATTTTGACTTATCATTTCCATTTTAAGCAGATGTTTAAGTTTAAATTGCTTTTTTAGTCTCATACAATTGCTTAAATATTTATTCTTCTTTATGATAGTTTCTTCTATACTGTTATCTTTACCGAACATCTTAGCTCACCAATTTTTTATGTTTTCTTTTTCCTAGGATTTAAAGGGGTATATTACGACTAACCCACAGAAATAGGACAATTTATATGAGTGTGTTCAAAGAGGACACAATGTTGTTGTTTTTTCCATTTCATGTTGTAATGAAAAAATAATGTATATATCTAGTACTTACAAGGCTACTAAACAAATCGGTATTTCAGGACTTGATCTCTTATGATCATGCCAATGTTATTTAATAATGCACCAACTCAGGGTAACTAGGGTCTGGGCGTTACATATATTTTCTTCTAATTCATTATTTCATAATTATATTCATCAAAATAAATAATTTAATCATACATGGACACCATAAATAAATAAATTATTTGTTTCTTGTCTTTCTTTCTTTTTACATCATGATTTCCTCACCAGTCTCTCATTTTGTGTTGTTGATTCTACTATATCGAGAGGGCAATCAATTTAATGATATGGAAAAAATTTCTTTAATGGTTTTTGTGTGTTAGACACCAAGAGCTTATCATGAATGTGGAATCAGAGGAATATTTTTAAAATGAAGTGATGAAGTAATGATATGAACAACAGGAGAGATGTCAGCTTGTTTAAGTGGATCCTGTGAAGGAAGAAGATCCTTATTTATATGTATTAGTGGATAAAATCCTTCCTCATATATTGATTTGAACAGTTTTAAAAAATATTTTGAGAACTTTGAAATTATTTTTGGTGAAATCAGTAGACATTTATAATCTACTTTATGAGTGAAAACTCTCTTGAAAAATCCAAACTACATTATATGTAGTTTAAAAGATCACACCTTCTTTATTCCAGGAAAGTGGTGGTTGGGGATTTGAAGAATTATAAATTTGAAACCCCAGGTTATTGACAAGGATATAATTCATACCATATATAGTTAGATTAATTTGTATACAATGTACAAAATGATTAACCCAAGTGGCATATACATCAAGGGAATCAATCGAACATGTTGTTCTACCTCAGTGAAAAAACATTTATGTCTGGGTATACAAAAAGAACCTCAATTGTAATTAAGGAACCTAGGTTGACCAAACATGTCCTCCAAGATCACTTTACACCTATTTCAAAGTATACTCTCAATCACCATGGGAAGGAAATAAGATCTATGGAATCTATATATGAATCTATGGATATTATTTCACACTAAAAAATCAAATCAAGTAATATATATAAAAACAAGAAGATAAAAACAGAGTACATCATGGGAGAAGTGGTACACAACCAAGGGAGATAACATATAAATATATTAGGGTAATCCCAAAGAATTAAAAATCGCAATACGATAATCAACTCTTCATTTCAATATCCATCAAACCCATCACAACCCACCATTAAGCATAAAAAACCCTGAAAACTCAACAAGGTATGAGAATCCACTCGTTATTACCAATACCCAGTAATACCGTGTCTATATATGCAAAATGGATTTTTGGGGTCAGAGATAAATTCCATTAAGGATACAACCATTAATATTAATAATTAATTCTATAAGGAAAATTTTAGTACTTAATTTAAATCAGATTATGTTTTTGTAGAATTTGTTTTAAGAATATTTCAAATTATATATATACTTTGGTCTTCCATTAAAAATAAATATAATAAAATCCCCATGATTATGGAATTAAATGTGAATTATTACATATATGGTAGTATCCAAATTCTTTTATATTTAAAATGATAAACATGTAAGAAGTCAAAAAATACAAAATACTTATAAAAATATATCTTTTAATAATTTGGATAAAGGTAACATAAATATGAAACTTTGAAAAGTGATAATAATTATTCACAAATAACCTAAATCTTATGATACCGAGTCCTAACAAAATATATTGATATCATAAGAAAAACCTATAGTGGTTCCACACTCTATATGGTTTTTATATTTATATACCCTAACACACATAATATTACTAATGTTATATGTTTTCACAAAACATTCAATTATACAATGCCCTAAATTCAACAAAACAATTTCCCCAAGTGAGGTCATAAAACCCCTATTATTTAAACGCATTTTAGAGTCAAAACAATGTTTGGGAAACTTTTTCAGACATAAAAAGTGTGTAAATTTTTTAAGTCACCAAACTTTAAAAAATCCCATGATAACAATGATTAATTTTATAAAATAATCCCTCAAATATATCATATCAATAATTTTCACAAGCCAAACCCAAAAAAATATAGACGAACTACATGGTATTTCATGAGAAAAAAATTATATAGAGACACATACCCCACCAATGGAGGAAACAAAGTCACTTTTAAAAATATTGACTAGGAATGAAGAGGTTGAGATCCCAATGATTCTATATCAACAAGGACAATCCTCATAATTAAAGGACCACCCAATTCCACTAGTCAATGGTAAAAATGGGGATAAAATTTATTTGAATCAATATGATCATGAAACCAATGTAAGAGGAGGATGGTGAATGGATTAATAGAGGAGAAATCCAGTTTCAGACATATTAATGAACCCCTCTTAATGGTACCATGTTCTTACATTAATTGGAACTTCCACCGACCTACCACCCCCATAATATCATCATTTAAATCATGAATTTAAAATTCTATAATAATTATCACAAAGACCTAGTGTTTCCCTACCATGTTGTGGGTGCCTCAATCACAAAAAGTGTAGTATTTAGGACATGATGAACCTATACATCACTGGGTAATAATCATTACCATTTTTACCTTCAACACCCATCACCATGGTGTGGTGGTGAACACTATTTTCATAGTCCAAAATAACTCCACCATTATCCCATACCCATCAAAAATCCCAACCACATGTGTTGTGACCCAAAATATTTTACATAAGTGGTTCCTAGGCAGAATTTGACTTGGAGCCCATATGGTTCAAGCTTGTGTTTGATAGATATTTTCCAAAACCCTATTTATGCAACCAATCTCATACAACTCTTCTTAAAATTTAATTTATAATCCTCAAGGCTAGAAATAAAATAAAAATCTTACTATGAGTGATTCAAAATTCTCTCCACCATGACACTATATTTCCCCAAAAGTATAATATTGTTCTAAACTCTTATATGGATAAGGACACTACTACATCTTCAATACATTAAATTATCTCTTCCTATGACAATATTATATAAACTACCACAATACATTGAAATGAAATTCATTTCACCTCACATTAAAACATACACACATTCAATATGAACTAGTTTCCCAACCACTAAGGTGTCAGTTTCAAGGTCAACACCTCCCATTATAAAACATAACATGGTTATAGTTTCTGGCTCCTTTATATTAAATCATTAAACATATCAAGAGTGAATATTCATCAAGATGGAATTTCATAGTGGTACACCCTCTTATCATGAAAGTTTTTGATTGTAGAAGTGAAAATAAACCTCATTTTTAGATTACCATTTAGTATAAAAATTTGATTCCCCAAATCGGGTGAAACCCTAACAAAATCTAGATCACCTAAAATAAACTCCAATGGGAAATAACGATGTTCTGAATAATATTTTAGGTTACTCTATGATTTGAGTCAAATAATTCATATCAAATTTACATTTTTTTCATATCATGGAAAAGACTCAATTCTAGAAATTGCATCCCTCCAAAATAATCATAGAACAAAAGAGGTCTAAATGGATTCCCATACAACGCTTCAGGAGGAGTCATTTTAATCAAATCCGTAAAACTAGTATTTTAGCAAAACTCCACCATGGGAAGATTTATTCCTTGAAAACCAAAAAAATCAAGAACTCATGGCTAAAGAATATCCCCATGATTACGAATTAATCACTAAAATATGACATTAGAATAAGGTAAATAAATTATTATTAACTTCAATTGGGTTCCCATTACCTATTGTAATCCATTCAAAAAATGAGATGTAAATTTTTCATAACTATTATAAACCATAGAAGAAGTCACTATGTGGAGATTCAAGATCTCTTAGACTTATATGTTATTAAGTTCACCAATTGTTTCATCTATTTTAAAGGACAAAACTAGAAATTCTAGATTTTGAGATTAGGAATTTGCAACGGGATCGCATTGAAATTACCCTTTACCGACGGGGCCCTATTGAAAATTCCCAACTTTAGAAAAGGGCGTCACAAATATAGTTTTTTTGTGATGGTCCATAAAAAAATAACAATTTTTTACGGGATGTAGATCAGTTACAAATAGATTCCTTGTGTTTTTTAAATACAATATTGAAATGGACCAGAGGAAATATTTATTGCGATGGGGCCTGTTGAAAAACGTCATGATGTGTTTTGTGAACATTTTTTTTGCGACGGTCACTCATAAATATTATTTGCAATGACGCCCATCGTAAAAAAGATTAAAATAATAACAAAATCAAAAATAATAATAATAATAAAATTAATATTACTAATATCATAAAGAATTATAAAATAATGAAAAACTCAATATTTGAAAAAAATATAAAAATAATAATAAAATGAAAATAATAAAAACGAGTAATTAATAAAATAAAAATAATAAAAATGTAAATACTTATTTAAAAATAATATAGACATAAATAAATAATTAAAAATGTTATATTAACAAAAATTTTAAAATTTATTTTATAGAAATGTAGATTGGTAAAATTATAAACAAAATTTTCATTCAATTGTATTATCATAAAAAATAAATAGATCACTGAGGGGAGGAGTCATCTGGAATAGATGGTGGTGATGGTGGAGGGAAATCCACCCCGAAACCACAAGTTAGTCATCATATGTACTTCAACTACTCCTGCTCCTTCTACTACTGATATTGACACATATCCTCCTGCATCTCCAACTCTACTGTTGCTGGTGTCGTATGAACTCTTCGTGATGCTTCTACCATTGATTAATCTGTTTCTTCTCCATATGTATACTCTCTATAAGCAGAGGATGAGCTTGCATCTACTCCTGATATTGTGCACTAGATGATGATGACTCTCTATTAGCTCTTATTGAGTGGATACAGACATCACAATGGTTCCATAATAATATACATGTATCAATCAAGATATAATACCAACTCAGACATTCCTGAAGGCATACTGGGTCGCCTACATACTTGTTTTATCATCAAATTAGTGGGCAATGGGCTGAGTATCGGTCTCATCTTAACTCTCAGTCTTTTCCTGATATATTTCTACCACATATGACTCATTTAATTTCAATTAAAAATTAAAATAGGTTACATATAATTTGAATTTGAATTTTAAAAACTAAAACAAAATATACTGACCGCAATCTGACACTGGCGAGCACCTCTAATATCTCTAGTGGTTGGATCACAATAAATCCATGTATAAACATGAAAATCCATAATATCAGGTTTTTTGACAACCAATATTAATATAAAATAATACATTTACATATAAAGTTATGTAAAATATTTAAATAATAATAATTACCATATGCACTTTATGCATACTGAATGTACGACTAACAGATCAATATGTCACCTATTATCCCTCCCAATTTTTTCAGCCTACCGATGATATTCTCTAAAAAATACCACCCACCCAGTTTGAAAATAATCCATCAAATTCCTGAGAAGAAATGTAATCAGGTCGGTGGGAGCGACAAGACTCATCGAACTCTATCACTCATGCTTTCTCTATTACTTTTCTTCTCTAATTCTGAAAAAACATACAATGCTATCTCTCATCTCCTTTCCATACCATCCAGATAGTTTCAAACATGATCTCATTGATGGGATATCATAAATCCAAAATATAATTTATAATATCAAATTATTATTTAAATTTATTTCAAAATAATGATTATTTATTTACCTACAAGCTAATAATCGAACAAGAATTACTGCACATCAAATGGAATATGATACCATGAGACCCTTGCATCCTAAGAATAATTGTGTAATATAGTGATCCCATGTTCAGTATCTATATGCATAAAGCAATGAAAAAAATAAAAAATAATCAAACAATTATTATATTAATAAATTAATAAAATCTAACAAAAATACATAGGTAAAAATACATCTGCACGGGTTGATCAAATCCATGACATGGATGTCGCTCAGGTATAGGCATAGGAATCATCAATCACGAAAAACCAATACCACTTTAAGTCCCTCCTAAACATCCAATATTTTGAAGATTAGATGAACCAACATTCTTATCATCTAAAGGTGGATCAGCTTCTGACAATAGACAATACAAATCCTCGTCCCTCTGAAACACGAAATGAGTTTTATTAGAAAACAGTTAAAAAAATATTATATATAGATATTTATTATTAATTCTTATAACCATCATTAAAAATTTTAATGTTTATCTTCATATTAATATTCATATATTACAATGTCAATGTAATCATATTCCTCATCAAAATCATCAATTTCTATATGAGTTTCAGTTTCATTATCTCTTTTCATTTCAAATCCAATTGTAACATCATTAAGATAATTCTCACCATCATTCCTAAACCATGGGGTTTCATCATCAATATTGTAGTCCCTTTATAAAAAATATGGATTTAGAGAATCCTCTTAAAAAATGTTAATTCCTTCATCTCCAAACAAACAACATTGAATTTAGGTAAACTAATTTTCCAAATATTTAGTTTTTATTATGCTCCACCAATCAATCAACTCTCTTGAAGTAGAAATGTATTATGAATAATAATTTTAATGTTCCTGATGAGACAATAAAATTTATTCATTTATTTAATGATGAAATTTTATATTTTATATCGACGATTCCATGTGTAGAATGAACCCACAATCCTCTCTAATTATGTTGAGATCCCCTCAACAAAACACTACAAATAATTTTTTTTATTCCTTAGATGCACATGAATGAAATTGAAAACCAATAACCACATATGAATTATAAGATTTAACCATTTTTATGGTTGGTTACTAAATACAGGAAATCGATTATCAATTTTATCAACAAGATACAATACCTTAGAATTTGTAAAATAATTAATAATATAATAGATAATAAATTGATTTAATATGTTAAACCAAAAATAATTTATGTTACCATTTTTTGAAACAAGTAGGAAATGTTTTTTGCCGAAGTTCTTCAAAAGAAGCTACTATAATATGTCGAAATTGTTTTTGGATATGAATATCATACAACCTATACATAAAATAAAATTAATTTACTACAAAAACAATTAAAGAGTAAGTGATATGAGAACTCACTATACAAATGGGGTCATTTCTTCACCGTTGAGTAGAATATATTTATGGGTTATGTGATGTTCATCATCTGAAATTCATCGTTAATGAACTCCATCAAATCTAAGTTTATGTTAATTGAAAATGGATAATTGATTTAATATTTCATCATCAACATTAACCAAATTATGGCCCATACAGTTGTGTTTTGTAGGATATTCCTATTTAATGTAATGAGAGAATAAAAAAGATACTTGATATTGGAAATAAGCTTATGCAATTGAAACTTCAACCAAAACTTTGTTATGTAGTTTTTCGTTCAATTTATCCATGTCTCTCTCAAATGTTTACATCCATAGAATCTGTAATGGACTTCCATATTTTGCTTTATGTGGTAAATTTAATATCAACAGTTCAACTGAGTCAAACAAAGTAGGTAGGATGATTTTTGTTTTACATAATATTAACACATCATCATCTTGAAATATATTTAATGCATCATAGTCACTTTTCACCGCACAAACGTCTCTGAAAACAAATTATATGTCTGGTAGCACATCCAAAATAATATAATTAAAAAACCTCTTAATAAAATTGGTATAATTCTTTACATTATAACATGATAGTCATTACCTTTTTATCTGGTAAATTTTCCATTTCTGAAATATCATTCCAAAATAGAAACATAGCCATCTAGAAGTCTCAAATCTGCAATACAATGAATAAATAAAAATTTATTTAATTTAAAGAGTATATAATGTTCTTTTCGAATCATTATCTTGTATTATCTGACATTTAAAATAGTTCATGTTTTGGTGGCATAAAAATTTGTGAAAGAACTAATTGTGCCTTAACAATATATTTGGTCTTACCTAGTGTACCCAATATTGTATGAAATAAATTATCAATACACTGCTTCTCAATATGCATGAAATCCCACATGTGATAGAATATAAAATAAGAACAATATAAGAAATCAGAAGAATTGCTCCATTTTATCCAAATTTATTCTTTTCCAATGCCATCAATTACCTGTTGGTATATTTTTGGTCCAAATGTGATTTATGTTAATAAAGTAGAAATTGATTATAACATTGTACCTAAGATCATTTTTTGAGGTTCATCCCTTTTAGTGGTGACTTTTCTGAAATGATATTTTTCCCTTTGAAAATGAGGATCATTTGGAAGGAATCTACGATGTCATTCGAAAAATGGTTTTTTCCATTGATGAGCATAAATGTTTTGTTTCCCCACATTTAGTATAGACAGGATTTTGGACCATGATTACTGCTACCATATATCATTCCATATACTGACAATTCACTAATGTTCCACAAAAATGCAGCTTTCAGTAAGAAATTTTTTGCAAAGAAACATAAAATGTACTAACACCATTACTCCACAATGAATTTAACTCATCAATAAATGGTTTAAAATAAACATCAATAACATTTTTCAGATGTAATGTAATTAATATGTTCAAAATTATATATGGTTCCTTCATCAACATCAAATAAGGTAAATTGTATGGAGTTCTAATGATTATTGAACATAAATACTAACTAGTGTATGAACCAAATTCAAAGACACCATAAGCAGAAAGACTCAATCGCAGATTTGAAGATTCTAAAAAAAATATAGTTGTACTTGGTCAATATGTTTCCTTGAATCATCATCAGTGGGATAATTTATGGTTTTACTGGTTTTAATATTTGTTTTGTGCCATGAAATAATTAGTGTTGTGTTTTGAGACAAAAATAAATGCTATAATCTGAGTGTATGTAATAAATATATCAATTGTTTTGCAGAAATCATTCCAAACATCCCTTGATGATCATCTTTATACCTCTATTTTCAACATGTGGGACAACTACCCAAAAACTCCTTTTCACCATAATATAAGATGCAATCATTTGAACATGCATGAATCTTCTGATAACCAACACAAATATTATGAATTGGCCTCTTTCTCTCATTTAAATTTATAAGAATCACATTTCCTTCAGGTAGTAGTGTTTTTACCAATGATAATATCTAATTAAAATAATTATTTGACATTTATTATATGAATTTATATCCATAAACTTCACAACTTCTTCAAAATTAATGATCTTGAAACTAGGATATAAGTCATCATCAGTGGAGCTCAAAAACTCAAAAAATTAGATGGTTCCACAACAGTTAAATTAATATCATTATGAGTTTTCTTGTTGATAAGATGGATGCACCATATCGTGTACTTATTTTTGAGAATGTGCTTGATCTAGAACCAATTTATTAGTATCTTCTCTAAAACTGTGTTCACCATGTTGATGCTATAAAACATAATTTGGTTGAAAACCAAAATGTAATAAATGACCCACAATGTTGTCAAATGTGTCAAAAATCTGCAAAACACATTTTTCGCAAGGACAGTAAAAAATTCATTCATAAAATTTTTTTGATGATGTAATTGATAAGAATGTTTTAACACCCTCAATATATACAATATTTAAACCCAAAAAATTAAAATTCATTTACTGATTTATCAAGAATGATCACCTAATATTGATTTTTTTAACTTCCTTGTTCTATATTTCTCTAAAAAAATATATAAGAATTATTTTTTTGTATAATTGGAAATAAAAAAATTCTATCCAAAAGAGAAAATATAATTTGATTCATTTTCCTATCACATTATAACAATTTATATTATTTAATACTTATTTATAGTATTATTATTAAAAATTTAAACTAATAAACACTAAATTATAAAAATATATACCAATTACCACTAATTATTATTAATTACAGCTAATTTTTACTAATAATTACAAATTACTGACAACAAAATTTCCCGAAGATAAGAGATATATCTTTTTTCCAAAGACTCATATCCAGAATCTATAAATGAGATCACTATGAAAAATATAAAATTCTATATGGATATCCATTTTAGTATGCATGAGTATGTAGAACACGGAGGCCTCACTGCGCTGCTCTCTATTCTCGATCATACAAAAATGGATATCTGTAAGTCAGTGGAGATTTTATATAGTAATTTCAATAGAAGAAAGATTCATGGAGATAAGTCCTCAGGAAAAAGATCCTTTATTCCCTAATGTCTCACCTCCTTGAAAATTTATTCAATGAAAATCATTATGAAAAAACAGCTTTGACGTACTCATATCCATTTTCGTATGGACATGAATGGAGAGAAGAAAGGAATTTCAATGCAACACTCCATTCTCATGCATTTAGAAATTGAAATCTATATGTGACGACTGATATTTTATAATTATTTTAGTGTGGAAAAATTGTAATGATATAAGTCATTGAGAAAAAAGGAGTCACCAATCCACTTGAAATTGTTCCAATTTACTATAATTTGTTACAATTTAGGTCAATTTCTTCATAATTATTTCCAATTATTTCTAATTATTTCTAATTATTGGTATTTATTATTATTGAATTCTAATTATTAGTAATTATTCCTAATTATTAATAATTATAACTTATCATTCCTAATTATTTCTAATTATTTCAATTAATTACTAATTTTTGCAATTTATTACTAATTCGTGGAATTTATTACTAATTTGTTCAATTTCATAATATTAGTTGCAATTTTTTACCATTTATTACAATTTGTTAAAATTTATTACATTTTTTTCTAAGTATTGTTATTTATTGAAAACTATTATTCACTATTTCAAATTATTAGTAATTATTTCTAATTATTGGTAATTATTGATGATTATTAGTAGTCATTTATAATTATTGAAAATTATTGTTAATTATTTCAAATTATTAGAAATTGTTCTTATTTAGTAGTAATTATATCTAATTATTATTAATTTTTTACAATTATAGGTAATTGTTATTAATTATAAATAATTATTTGTAATTTTTTCTAATTTTTTCAATTTATTACTAATTATTTCATCTTATTACTATTTTTAAAAATTTAATACCAATTCAATCAACTTATTACAAAATAATTCAAATTGTTACTAATTGTTATAATTATTATAATATATTAATAATTATTAGAATTTATTGATAATTATTATAATTTATTACTAATTACAAATAATTATTTGATTCTATTATTAATTATAAGAATTTATTATGAATTATTTTATTTTATTTCTAATTATAACTAATTGTATCAATTTGTTAGTAATTATTAGAATTTATTAAAAATTATTACTAATTATCAGAGTTTATTACAAATTATTGTAATTTATAAATAATTCTAAGCAATTATTATAATTCATTACTAATTAAAATTATTTATTAAAATTATTTATTAGTTATTAGAATTTAAAACCAATTTTTGAATTCATTGCTAATTATTAGAATTTATTACTAATTATTACTAATTATCAGAATTTATTTAAAAAAATTATTACTATTTATTACTAATTGTTATAATTTATTATCAATTATTACAAGTTATTAATAATTATTAGAATTTTTTACTAAATATTACAATTTATAAATAATTAAAACAATTTGTTATTATATATTAAAATTTATTGCTAATTATTGCTAATTAGTGCAATTTATTACTAATTGTTGGAATTTATTTCTAATTATTGAAATTTATTACTAAATATTTCTAATTGTTACTAATTATTGTAATATAATTATATTTAATGGAATTTATTACTAATTATTAAAATTTATTACGTATTATAACTAATTAGAATTTATTACTTATTATTCCAATTTATAACTATTTTTTGCAATTTATTAATAATTATTATAATTTATTAATAATTATTAAAATTTATTATTAATTATTAGAAATTATTAGTAATTATAACTAATTATTATAATTTATAACTAATTATTATAATTTATTACAGATAATTAGAATTTATTTCTAATTATTAGATTTTATTAGTAATTATTACTAATTTTTAGAATTTATTACTAATTACGGCAATTTATTACTAATTATTAGAATTTATTACTAATTATATCTATTTCTTAGAATTTATTAATAATTATTTGGAATTATTACTAATAATGAGAATTTATTCCTAATTATAACTAATTGTTATAATTTTTTACTAATCATTATAATTTATTTATAATTATTATAGTTTATTACCAATTTTAAATAATTATTAGAATTTCTTAATAATTATTAGAATTTATTAATAATTATGACTAGTTATTATAATTTATTACAAATTATTAGAATTTATTTATAACAAATTATTACTAATGATTAAAATTTATTTGTAATTATTACTAATTTTTGAAATTTATTACTAATTATTTTAATTTATAACTAATTATTAGAATTTAATACTAACTATTAGAATTTTTATTTATTTATTACTAATTATTATAATTTTTTACTAATTATTATAATTTATTAAAAATTATAACAATTTATTACTAATTATTACAATTTATTAATAATTATTATAATTTAATATTAATTATTATAATTTAATACTAATTATTATAATTGAATACTAATTAATATAATTTAATACTAATTATTACTGATTAATAATAATGATTAATATAATAACTATTACTTAATATTAATTAATTCTAATTAAATCTAATCACCCGTAATTATTTGTAAAAATAAACAAAAACAACAATAAATAAAACCATCTAATTCTAATTTAATGTAACTGCAACTAATTTAAAATAATTATAACTAAATTAAAATTAAATGAATTAAGTAAAAAAATAATAGAAATTGATAAATTCATTAAAACAGAAGCTTTCAAATGATATAAGCTGTAGATAATGCCCTGAATTAAAATTTTAAACTATGAAAAAATTGCAGAGAAACTTATACACTAGGGATAGAGGTGTAGAGAATTGTGTAAAATGGGAAAATGGGTGGGATTATATCAAGGTTATATTGTTTGTGACAGGGTTGTTTTCCATGGGACCCATAATAAATTTCTACTATCCCTATTAATTAGAGGTGGTGGTTAACAAGTTTTTTGTGATGGGGCCTGTTGGAAATGACGACCAATCGACATAGTATTTGCGATGAGAACCATCACCCTATCACAAAATCCTATTATTATTTGTGATGTGTTGGTTCTTCCATCGCAAATGACCCATCACAAAAGCCCACATATTCCATAGTGGGTTGGAATTGATCTAATTTTATTACTAAATTAATAATCATCTTAACCAATCGCTTCTCAGTAGAATTGAATGGTAAACATACAATTAAATACATGGATATACCACCTCACTTTCATAACAGAGTGGGTAAAGGATGCTGCAAATTGATAATTATTTGCTTCTCTTCCTTAATCTTTTTGCTGATAATGAATTGTGATATGAAGTCCAAAATCAGTTGACACATCCCCATCCAAAAATACTAACATATCAAATAATAATTCATCAAGGTAGTCCCAATGTGAATAGACCCAGAGTAATAATTTCTTCTAACATATTCTACGTTGGTGTTATCGTAATGAAAAATCTACATTTGAAACACAATTCACTATAAGGTGACCGAGACCAGATACAGAAGGTATTCCGATTATAGTGAATTTTCCCAAAAAAAATATTAAACTTTATTTATTTCATCTCTCATAATAACCGGATCAATAATTATTGAATAAACATCCACACAATTTTATCAAACCTATCTTCATATTTCTATGACATCCATGCACATCTTTGTGAAAAGACTCATCAAAGACCACTCTAAAACTGATTCATTCAAGGATTGACATTGCAATTTCTTTCATGATGTCATAGAAACCATTTAAATTTTACAAGTATATATGAATTATTTTAAATAGTTATCTGATGATACTCGTCTAATCATCTATATCCTAGTATTTTATCCCTTTGAGTAAAAACGTACATTAGGCTATTATGATCGGAATTTAGAACAAACTGCTCTCAGAAGAGACAATGGACCCATGTCTTGAAGGGATTCATTATTGTGTCCATTGTGATATCATGGGTATGAGAGTTATTCTAAATTTGATAGAACCAGACAGACCTATAGGGAACCGAATGCTTCCCTTGAATCAGAAAACATCTTAATATCATACATGAAGATTCACAAAAAGCATCATGCCCCAAGCCAAATTCTGGAATAATTAGAGTACGAGATGAAGTCATGCATATCTTATCTTTTAAAAATTATCTTTGACAATTATCATTCTTTTCAATATTAAAACCCTTATGATTCAACTCATTTATATGAGATTAAATACTTGATAAATCATGAAGAGAACACCAGTAATGACCCAAAAGCCCCATGAATCTTATTGTCTCTTGCACATCCCTAGGTTTCTCAACCAAAATCTCCACCATAATTTTTTTAGGATACATTGAGATGTATCTCCTAGATATAAAATATCCTTGAAACATCACTATATAGTCCCGAAATTGACAAATATAAATCATTTCAAACATATTATGGATTGTGGGAGATCTGGGAGAACTATTCAAATGACTTCTATGTTCTTTCTTCAACATGAAAGACACCAAAATATTATTCACCAAAATACCATAAATGTTTCTATGATATGATTAGAGATCTAATTCATAAATTTCATAACCCCCATAACATAATTAGTAAGATATAAATTTATAAAAAATACCTATAATGACCATACTTTTGTATTACATTCTATTAGGATAATATCATCCTCCGAGACTCTTAGTTGATGGTAACTCAGTATTATATCAATAATTGATTTCCAACAGGATCCAAATAAATGATCAAAAAAATCATTAATCCTGGGATTTTTTTCTCAATACTAGTACAAAGATATGATTTCATTAATCAATTGAATTTAATATACTTTCAACATAAATGATTTTAAATTGCACCAGTGAAGATGATGTTCGCATTATTTATTTAATCAATCCCCTAGCCTCATGATCCTCTATATGAACATTATGTTCTCTCAACTCTTTTTATTCAATGTGATAATTAGGAAAGGTTGTGGAACTCATCCCTAAGAATAGTCCAATAGTAAATATGACCTCTATTTAAGGAGGTTATCATGTCTATTCAATCTCAGGGTCCAAATTATTGCGTAGAATTTAATAGACAGTGGATAATGATTTTTAATATTCTAAAAAAATATACCAATAAACATTGGAAAAATGGAACGGATGAACCTACAGAATGGGTTCATATAATAGAGTGGATTTCGACCTTTTGAAGACTCTAAAAGACTATAAGGTTGGATGTTCCACATATATTCTTGAATTACCATGGATTAAATGGTGGGATTCCACCATGGATTCTAAATTATATGAGGACCTAAATTATATATTTTTCAAGATGGATATAAATATTAAATTCAATCATGAGATGATAAATACAGAAAAGTATATGACTCAACCTACCAAGGACATGAATATTGTTAACTAACCCCATGGGTCTCTGGTAATATAGTGATTTCACAAAAATTAAACTACATTTGATTACCTATTGTGATAATCTATCAGACTAATTACTATCCCCAAAGGGAAATACATGTTCATTCAGTGTGATTTTTCCTCAATCCCACACTCTAATGGAAATATCCCAGTATATCAACAACCCTAAAAATACTATAGGACAATCATGATTAAATGTGTTGTATTAACCATGTAGTCTTATTAAAATAAAGGTGATCCTTGTTGACACCGGAAGTTACATTTTGTCTTTTAAACCTCACTTTTCTTTGGGAGTTACACCCTCCACCACATTAATGAACAAAACCAATATTTTGGACCCCAAACCTATAAACTAGGTAGTACTTATGAAATTTTATTTGTGTATTGGATCAGATAGAAATTTTTAATAAACTAACCTAGCTTGATAGAACATGTTACCAAATATGGCACAAAATAATTCCCACTGTACATTCCCAATTACTATGAGAAAGATACATTCACAAGGGATTCAACATACAAGACTGTGGTAATGATATCACTTTAAAAACATAAATAATCCTAACTCATGTATAAAAATATGGATCTAAAAAATAGATTATATGATACAATAATAAGTACACAACCATGAGACTAAACAAAATAATGGATAACAAAAATTCAAAAATACAAACAATCCTAAGAACAAAACCATGTATCCATGCTATCATCCATAAAAAACAACCCAAACAAAAAGGATGTGACATAAAACAAATAAATTCCTCATACAAAATCATGACCTACCCTTTTAAATTAATCATATAAAAATGTCATCAATTTTTTTACGACATATATAGGGTTTGAGGAAAATACCCAATAGGATAATAGCATGAATCTAAACAACTTCTATCATCACGAAATCTTATTTCTTGATATAAAATTCAAATTATTGTGTAATTTTTTTAATATATAAATAGTCCCATAAAACAACTATTTTACCATTAAAATAATTCATAGCTGTAGTAAATTGAATATTAAAATAATAATGAATTATAATATAGAGGGATGTAGTGAAAAGATTCCATATCATAAAATCTAATCATGTGAGAAGTCCAAGGTTCAGGAGAGATGGGTTCATGCTATTGTTGCTGAGAGGGGTGGAGGGGGTGTGGCCCAGCAGGCTAGTGAAGTTGAGCAATTGTTAGACAACACTAGGCATTCAGGTGGTGTTTATGAGCAGGAGATAAGGGAGTTAAAGGCTCTTGGACGCAACTGTGATGTTTTTGATATGGATAAGGGAAAGGTAAGAAAAATTCATGGAGAGGAGGGGAAAGGGGCTCTAGTTGCAGATGATGGGAGTGCAAGGATTGCTGTACAGATCCTAAGTGAGAAGCAAGATGTTGTTCTAAATGCTGAGTCGATTCTAGACATTATTGGCCCCTTGAATAATACTAGAGAGCGGGGGAAAAGGGAAAAGCATGGGTTGGAGCCTCCATTAGATGAGGGGAATTTGCAGCTGGCCTTGGCCGGTGTGGTGTCCCCTCTTTGTATGGCTTCTGATGAAATTGTTCTTTCTAACTGTTCCCTAAATCAAAAGGCCCCCTCCATCCCGGATCACCTAGGTCCTTGGAAGAGCAACCATGCACATGCTCATTAGATGACAGTGGCAATGGTGGACTGCCCAGGTCCTTGTGGGGTTCTTGCGGGTTATCCACTTCACCAGGAATCCTCTTTCATTCCTAACCAAGCCCAGGTGGATAATAGTAGGATCGGTCACAACATGGCTATGGTCCATAAGGAGAGGGCCATGATTGAGGAGGCCACTGGGAAGGAAAACAAGCATGTTGGGATCTATGATGATCCAAAAAGGAGGAAGCCGAGGAAGGACTACTCTTCCATGATAAAGACGGTGTCTACAAGAGTATCCTGCAAGGCTAAGGAAAATTCCTCTAGAAGAGCTGAAAGGGATTCCATGAAACAGCTGAATGGGGAGCAGGTGAGGTTAAGGGAGTATTATTCCAATTTCTTGAAGAAATATGACTCTTCTGAATGGGAATCAGTAGTCTCCGATGCGGAATTCGGTTATGGTGCCGAGGGAGACCCCCCAGTGCAAACTATGAGGATGATGAAGGCTGGTAGATCCTGTGAAGGGGTGGGTTGCGGATGAAATCTTGGTGCATCTTTTGGGTTTTCTTTTCTTTTTTGTGGTCTTTGGGTGTGTGTTTGTTAAGGGCTTTTGGGTGTGGGTTCATTGACCACGCCCCTCCCTTCTCTACAGTGTCTTTCTTTTCTTTAATAAACTTTGGGGGGTGTCAAGAATAGCCTGGCCCCGAGCCTTCTTTTCCAATGATACCAAGTCCTTCCATTGTTTATCAGTTTCAAAATAATAACCCCTAATGGTTCCACACTCACTAAAGATGACATATTCCTATTAATAAATGCACCAAAGATTAACAATAATATTTTTTCTCTACAAAATTCATGAAACAAATGATCACACTTTCATAAAATATTTTCTCCATGAGAAAAATTATCAGACCCATGCATGAAAAAATATTTTATCTTGATGCCTATCTACAAAGAATTTCATTGATCACATGAAGTGAATAAATTGTTTTTAAAAGAATTATCCTTTTAAAAATAGTTTCCATGATATTAATGAATCATTTACTCAAATTATCCCTCATAGATATTTAATCAATCATTTTCAAAATCCAAACCAAACAAAAATTCCATAACAAAATTTTATTACATAAGAATGTGACATTGTTTAGAAACACCAACCTCTCCAAAGGAGAGAATATTAATTCCTATGAATATAATGATCAGATATGAATATGATGAGATCTTGAAAATCCTAGATCAAAAATTTTAATCCTGTGAAGAAAAGGATCACCATAATCCCCTTCTCCATGACAAATGTCAGAACCCTCCCTTGAATCATATAGATTGGGAATCCTAGGAGGAGGAGGTGGGTGAATGGATTAATAGAGTGGGAATTGTTTTCAATAGGAATTAATTATACCCTCTTAATGATAATATGTTTCTATACTGAGAGTTTAAAATCCACCTACAAGAATAGTGGCTAAATCAAAAATTTATAATTATGAAACAAATGACACTATGATCTTCTATTAGCCACCACATCGTGGTTGCCTGAATCACACTGGACCTAGGATACCCAACACAATAAACCTCTATGATGTCATTTAATAGCCATATATATTTAAAACCACCATGTCCACCACCCAATTTTGGGTGTTCCCACTCTTTATGGTCCATAGGAAGACCCCCAATACTCCACACCTAATATAAAACCCATCCCACGAGTGATTTTGTACATAATAATTTATATAGGTTGCCTCTAGGACTGACAAAGATTTTACAATGGTTTGGTCAATCCTAAGTTTCTTAGATAATTTTTTTAATATATCTTTAATCTACTAAGAACCTTTAAAAAGTTCAGATATCATATTTAACAACTTTTGAAATGATAGAAAATATATCAATGACTGTAAGGGTCTCTTACATATGGATGTAAAAGACCATGTGAACTTTTCCACACACTATATAGATTGTCATATATATTCTATTTAGAGTTTCAGTAGAAGGGAATGTGACTTGATAGTGGTTACTCACCATGTACCCAATCACATGCCATAGAAATTTCATAGAACAATTATATGATTATATCTCCCAAATCTGGTTTGTATTAGTACTACATATTATTCATTATCAATTTAATTATATATGGTAAAATACGGTTAATTTTTTTTCTAGATACATGAAAAAAGATTTTGGGACACGGTTACTCCCTTCATTGAAGGATTAGTTGCTGAGATGGATCAGGTGGGGTTTGTGTAGTGAAATAAGAGTTAGTTTCTATCTAATAGGTGTGGTTATGTAATGAAATGGGTCCCATATTTCATTGAAAGATATATGTCTAATATCATTCATAATAACCAATAGTGTGGGACCTATAAATGTGGATTTGGTTTCCAACCATCTTAGATCTCTGGTTATGAGTGGTCCATACATTAGGGTGAGTATCCCCTCAACCATGTCTTCACATAAGTGAGTATTGTGTTTATGACTATTAATGATGAGAGTATTCAATATATGATATAATGGTATGTTATAGACGCTAAATTAATAGAATGTTTTTATATACTATATTATATGGTTATTTCTCATATAAAAACAATATTCTATGGATGGGAGGTTTCCTGTTCATTGGTCCTGTTGTAAATAGGAATATTTAATACATATTTTCAGTATAATTATGCAGGACTAGTGATTCATCAACACCCATTGATTTCCATTAATACAAGGTATAGAATTTTCAAACAAATTCATGAATTGTGGACTCTTTATTGTTTTATTGTAGGTCCCCTAACCCTATTATTCTAAAGATAGATTATACATTATTACATTATCATAGGATACAATGAATCATATCTTGAAGGACCTGGTAATTTAGTATCCTGTAATAATAAAATTAATTCCTGAAATTCACAGTACATTTAAAATATATAATTAAAAAATTTTAGTTTGTAATTCTATTTTTCCACATAATGTGTCCTTATATATCAATCAAAAATATCTTCCTCATCTCCTAGGTAAAATCAAATATAAAAAAAGTTTGAGTTTAGATGCTCAGTAAGGGTATGTGTATAGTGTAATCTATGAATAAATAAAGAATAATAAATATAGAAAGTTATGTTTCTAGAACACATTCCATTCAGTGAATAACATTAGCATAATATGGAAGTAATAAATGGAGATTAAAAAATTCCATATAAATAATCACATGATCCCTACACATAACCGCAGATACTCTATCGTGTCGAATAACAACATGGAATAATAATAAAAGAATTTATAAATATGGAATGCGAAATTATAGAAATATAAAACATAAAGTTGATTCCTTTTTCGAAGACATATAAGACCAACAATTTCTTCTAAAAATACATCTAATACCATAAAATCCTTGTTCTATGACATCTAAATAAATGGATAAGACCGCATCTAAAACAAAATCTAGATTGTCTCATAAGACATACTGATGCATCGAGGAGATATTATATCACATTACCATTACATAATACTACTAATGAATTATTCATATGATTGTGGTGAAACATAATCTGCATAATCATTCATATTGAAAAACTACCATAAAAATTTTATACAATTATCCCAGTCAATAAGTATAATTATAAACCATCCACAATAATATGAATAGAAACATACTAGTAGAACACTAGTAAAAATTATCAGAAGATAGATGAATAGTGAATATTGATTTTATAAATATAACATTTCCCTATTTTATGAAGAGTACAATCAAGGTCCTATGTCCATAATGAAAATAATTCATTAAGAATACTTTTATTCATTTTTGAGGAAAATGAAATTTTCACATTGGAAATAACCTTTTAAAAATAAAATTTCACCAAATATTTTGAAAATAAATTTTACTGGAAATAAACATGATTTATTTTAATAGAAAGATTAAAAAATTGATTTTTACGATGATGGAAAATTTTGTTTATGTTCAAAGAATTAAAAACTGATTACATTCGCCTTTTTAGTAACACAGAATTTGGAATTGTTTTGGAAAATCTATTAAGATTTATTTCAAAAATGGTGTAAAAAGTAAAAAATGTTAATTTTATTAATAAATGATATTGAAAATTTTAGAATTTTTTCCCAAATATTATCTAGAAAAAAGGGGTTTTGAAGAAAAAGGATTTCCCAATAAATAGGTAAATAATGTATGATTTATTAAAAATATTTCCTCCATCATTTTGAGTACCAATGTGTGGGAAAATTATACTATTTCTTAAAAATATCATTAATATCCATATTAGACTAATATTAATTTATTGAAATATAAAAATAGAATAAAATTAGATTTATGGAATACATAAATATAAAAAGTGTGGAATAATTTTGAAATTGTAAAATAAACCCTTAACACTCTGTTAACCTTTCAATCATTTGTCCTATAGAATAAATAAAATAAAATGACAACTTAAATAATAGTATGATAAATTAATTCTATATATGACAATAAAAACGGAGGTATATACACTATACAAAATACATTATTGGTGATTATGTTGTATGCCTAATGAAATTTAGAGATAGATGAGAAACCGTTTCCTTCAATCTCAATCGTCACATACATTACTTATACTTTATAATAATTAAATTATGTTAATTATTTACAATCATAATAAACATTATCATGTTTATTATTCCATATATTCCACATATTTCTATGTTATATATTATTACATGATTAATTAATTTATGTCGGGAATTTCCATGATATGTTCCCTATGTGTCGAAAATGGATTTTGTAGCATACATATTGTAAAAAATTTCATTATTTACAAATATATTGAATAATAATCATGAAATAATTATAATAATTAAAAATAAAATATTATTTTTTAAAAAATCATGAATTATGGTTATAAAAAATAATTTATGTTACAGTAATTTAGAGGGTAGGTCATATGTACACATGAGAAAGATTTCCATTTTTTAATGTTTATTATGGAATAAAGTAAAGTAAAATTATATGTTAATATATTTAAAATAATATAATATATACTTAATTTTTTATTTAAATATACATATACAAATCATCCATGTTTTAGGGGGATGATAATTGATTCTCATCCCTTCATGAAGGCGGTAGTCCACATACACAGATGCCCTTATCTTTTTCACTATAAGAAAGAAACTGATATATTATATTTTTAGAATGATAAATTTTACATGATTATATTAATTATTTATGTTATGTCAAATATAATTATAGAAATTATCTTTATTACATTCCATGTCTAGCTTTAGAGAAAATGAATCTCATCACTTTGTGAGGCTATAGTTTATCTTACACACGATTGATGTTATCGTACCCACTATAGAAGGAAAGTAGATAATTATAATATGATAAAATGAATAAATATGTATAATTTTTTATAAATAACCTAGTTATAATTTATAACCTTCATCATACCAAACTATGAGTGGTGGTAATGGATAAATAATTGACATCTGTTCATGAAGTTATAGTTCGCCATACACACAAATGGTGATTTTTTGACCCATTTGATGCATGTGGGGATTTTTTTAGGTCATTACCTTAACATAAATACATATAATTATATTTAATATAATTATTGTATTATTTCATCGGGTTTTAATTATAATGTAATTATTTATTCAATGAAATAAATGATAAATTCGTTATTATAAATTTTTACTCTTCTAAGACTAGCTCTTTTGGATTATACATAATGTATTCTGTGATTGTATTTATAAAAAAATGTTGCATGGTGGTAAATTGTTATGTTATGTTTATAGGTATCATCTAAAAAATAATGATTCTATGTTATGAAAAAGTGATGATAGGGGGTGTCCTTTTATAGGTTAACTAAGTGAAACAATTGTAATTTTTTAAAAGAAAATCTTCAAATTCTTTTTCAAATCTCAAGAGGATCAAAATGAAGTGTTTTTCAGAGATACAAAAGTTTATAATGAAATAATTTAATATTATACACATTATATATTCATTTAATTCATTTTAAAATATACATTTCTCTATTATCCCATAGTAAATCAGTTTTTAACTTTAACTATGGTAAATAATTTCACCTATTTTCTCTATTTATTATGGTAAAAAATTAATTTGAACACATTTAATAATATAAATTATTATGAATCCAAATATGGATTTTTTTTCCAATTTCAATTCATAAATGGGGAACCTATAAATTTAAAAATACATTAATAGACTAAAAAAATGTGGGTTTTCATAGAGAAAATTCTCATAAGTATATAAGGTTTTAATATAAAAATTCTATATGAAAAATTTTAAAATGAAGAAATTTTTATTAAATTTTAACCTAATTTAAATTTTTTTTATTAAATGTAATTTTAAATGTAATTTTACTTTGAAAATAATTTTATTGATAATGCAGTTTTCATTTAAAATTTAGTAATTTTCACTACACATCGAAAAAATAAGAATTTCAAAAAAATCACATTCATTAACCATAATAAAATTGTGATATTATAATGTTAAAATTGGAATAAAATATTCAAAATTAATTTTTGAAAATGGGTAAAAATTAGATACAACTTCTTTCTACAGAGGGTACCTAACTCATTTTTCAGATAAAAATGAAATTTTCCTAAATTTTTTTCATTAACATTTAAATGAATAATATTTATTTATAATATATAGATAACCATAATTTTAATAATTTAGTAAGTGTGATTAATTTCAACTAATTAAATGGATATGTTATAATGGTAAATTTTTAAAACGTATTTTAATTGTGTATTGTGTTTCATTCAAAGCGAGTATTGCAAGAACTACAAGATATCGAAGAGATTGAATTTATTTTAAAAAAAATGTATCATAAAGTCAAATGATTTTATATTACATTATATTTTTTATTATAATTTTAATAATTTTTTAAAAATTTTATCTTCATATTTTAAAATATCATGATTTCACATTCAACCCCCACAAATAAATTGAATCTAGACAATTTTATCTTGATATCGATAATCAATGAATTGTCATTTGAAAATTCATTTTTTAATTCTGATAAAGTAACAACTAAATAGGATTCCATGTCAGAGAACATTGGTGGAAAGTCATGTTATGGACATGTATGAAAATCATAAATAATTATTGGCAGTGATGGAGGTCATTGATCAAAAGAAAGTGAATGATCAATGGAAGGTTACAAAACTCAAAACCATAAATATGTGATGATATAAAGGACAATTGGTTCAACAAAACTGAAATTATTTTGATTTATTATTGTTTCAATAAAAATTTCATAGATTTGATGAATTCCCTTAAAATATGAATAGTGAATTTTAGAATATTTATTTACATGAAATATATTTATTTGATAGGCATAATTTTATATTTGATTTGTTTTTCAGTCATTATTCACATCAATTATTACTATACTAAATGAATACCAAATATAAATGTTTACTTGAAAAGAACATATTTTAACATATTTTGGATCATAATATCATGAAAATACTGAATACCCTTTTATGTTTGTTTATAATAATTTTCCAAGACCAATATAGTTATCACACATGATCCAATATAAAAAATTAATATCCAATCCCCAATAGGTACAACTCTTATTCAACATTATTAATTATCCATCAAATGATTTAACAGAAGATGTAATTTTAATTAAGAAATAATGTTGGTAAATCATAGGTACTAAGCCCGTATCATCTGTGATTTATGGTTTCAAACACTATAGCCTTTCTAGAAGAAAATGGTAGTCACATCGCATGTAGGTTATAAATTTTCGAAAATCGTATTAATATAACTACTACAATGTTACCAATTTGTAATTGTCACAAAAGCAAAGATTAGTTAAACCAAAATAGATACCATTAACTTTATAAAATCATCTTTATCAATACTATCTCAATATAGATCACATATTATGTGTCATTATCCCTCAATCATGTGTCTCCCATGTGTTTTAACTTTTCACTGAGTCACTTTTCTTGGTCATCGGTTCTGTTAAACATATTCTCTCAAATCCTAATAAATTGTAATTTAGAAAAATACTTATATATTTGATGATTCTTATAATTTAATTTTTATCAATAAAATACCTTTATATCCTAATTAGTTTATCCAAATACACTGGCATAGTATTCATTAAACATTGGATGTATCAATATAGTAACCTTGGCCTTTATCCCCAATATTTTTCTTTGATAAAATTCCTTGATGCTTGGGGAGTTCATTTTCCTTGTGCGAAATATCTGTATAGTGGAAACATTTAAAATTAGTAAATTATTATATATCATTAAAATCATGATCATGGTGGTATTTTCCCCCTAAAAATAAGCAAACACCAATTCCTTTTATGTATATACCAAAATATAGCATTTCATAATTATCACATTTTATAAAATCCTTCAGTACCTTAATCCATTTATCTATTTTTTTATTTTGTAATATTCTCATCTTGATTCCTATTTAAGAAATAATACATGGAGAATTTACTCTATATATTTATACTACATGATAATAATTCATCGTATGATGAGAATGTTTGGAAGACTAGTTCCATTAGTATGATTTTCCAATGTCCATAAAATAAATGGAAAATATTTGTATTTTGATTATGTATATACTATGAATCATGGTTTGTTAAACATTTAATGTTGGAATAATTCTTAGAATACAATGTTATATTATTTCTATCATATAATCAACAAAAACCTATATATATATATGCTGGTTTCTCCTGGGGAAAATATTTTTCCATGAATGGTAACATCAAATCCTTACATTCTGTGTTTAGTAATTATTATTGATATGAAGTGTTTATTATAAATTACCACTATAGTCAGGAATATTTTGGAAGTGGATAAAATAATTTTATAATGGTATTAATTTCATCAATTCCTAGGTTGATATATATCAAATCAAGGGAACTTAACTATTTTTTAGCTTACAATTTATATAGTCAAATTGAATGATGGAGAATTATGAATTATAAACCGGTAAATAATTATTATAATGTATAATATATTAATATGATACTCTATATAGGAATGGTTTTTTCTCATAACCATAGCCAAAATTCATATTATTCTTATAATTTGATCAGTTCATACAAAATATGTTGATTTATCTTCATTACCATTCCCATATGGTAAATCCCTACATAGGGGGTTGAGAACCTGGAAAGGCTTCCATCTAACCTAACACCTGACCTAGTATTAGATAAGTCATGATAGTCTTTCATGATTCTCTCATTCTGGATACTGGTGGTTATCATCAATGATAAACTAAGAGGGAATTATTTCTCGTAATAAAAAAGTGATATAAATAAACCATATTATGCAATAAAAAAACTAAAAAGATCCACAAATAGTGGGTAAAATATATACAACATAGGATCTATATAAAACATCAGTAAAGAAAAATGGGTACTAAAAAGATTATATAAAAAAAAACTGAAAATTACTCGACATCTACATGAACTCTTGGTCACCAATAACCACAAGACCGAATTATAGTTAAAGAAATTAAAACCAGAAAACTAAAACAACAAAACATCTTAGGTCCACCAATGTTGAGTTGCAAAAGATGGGTGTGATCATTAAAAGACCAATATGTGATCACCACAGATTACAAAAAAAATCCATTACAATAACATTCAACAAAACATAGTTTTAAATAGATATAAAACATAGGTTTTCATCACGTAAATAGCCAAATAGATTCCATTATTAAACAACACATTCCACTTTCCTATTTTTAAAGTTAATAAAATTTTAAGAAAAATATTTTTACAAGGGAAATAGAAAAAGGAAAAACCACCAGGGTGATCATATATAGGTTATTCTAGAAACAATAAATATATATAAAAAGGAACATTATAATAATGAATGTAAAATAGTTGAAGAAAATAAAATATAATAAATAGAAATAAATCATGCATGTTTCCAAAAAATATCTAAAATAAATCTATAGGAGTACTTAATTTGGGATCACCTTCTATAATATTGTGCATATCCAAAATAAAGAACCTATTGGATACTCTAAACTATCCAATCCATTGGAACATCCCACATATCCTTTCAGTAAATCTTGGTGTACCAAACCTTCTAATTGTGGTCGATATGAAACTATCAGTTGTCCCTCCTGATGATGATTAGTAATCCCTAGATAATTGTATGTGGTGAATGTGGAGGTCCTCACACCTGATTATCAATCCAATAACTGACATCCCCATCCTTTTAAATCCTAAAAACTGACACCAATTATGTGATGACCATATACTTATGGAATCATCCATTTAGGTTCCCACCACACATCAAGTTATACACATGTGACAACATGGTATTTTCATAAACTAAGTTCCAATATAAATTTCAATAATTCCACAACGTACCAACATGGTGTTATCATTTATATTTGAAAAATCAAAACCATTTCTAGGTCTTTTTTCCTTACCAATGTTGAAAACACCATTTATGAATACAAAATTCCAAAAAAGGCCTCATGTTATTTGATTACCAAAACATAACCCAATATTCCAAATTATCCAATCCTCGGGAAACACATTAATTAATCAATTTTCAATTCAAATTGAGTCCCTAAATACATTTAGGAAATATACTGGTTTTAGAATAACCATCTATAAAAAGAGGATAAATATGAGAAAAATGACAAGGTAAAAGTGTATTGAAAATCTAGGATTGAGGTAAAAATTTCATTCAAATCCATTATCTGTTGTGTGACTATCCTTATGTTCAACAAATGAACATATGGATAATATAGAATCTAATGGTACAGAAATTTAAACCCATGAATGAGTCACAGGGTGTGATTTAAATGTTAAAATTAAAAAACACCACCGCTTACAATATTCAAAGACTCTACACATGAGAACTGTCCAAAAAAACGTCCTAAACAACCAAATTTCACAATTCCTCATATAACATAACATTAAAAAATAAAAAATAAAACCACACACAACATTAGAAGACACCTAATACAATTCCAATTGACACTAGGAATTTCATAAAATCATTACACACATATACATATAATCATAATTCATGGAATCCTTTGAACGAAAATGATACTAATCCTAGTTTGTGATAACTCTCTCTGTGCATCCAAAAAACCCAGGTTCAAAACCATGAAGAGGCATAATTCTGGGTTATTGTTGAAGCATTGTGCTTGTACTGTAGAAATTACAATAATATTTATATAAGTAGGTACTGTTCTATACTGTAGATGCTAGAACTATTCAACTTAATCCCCTGGTTTTGGATTGGAGTCTTTAAGTCCTCTCAGCCACCCAAGCCTTCATGTCAGCAGGGCTTTTGGGCCACCATTAAGGCATTTGGGCCACCTCAAAGGCCTTCAGGGTCACCTGATATGTAGATTCCCATATCAATTCTATAAGGAAAAATCTCCATAAGAGGATTTAATAGAAGGGAACTATCCCAAAAGTAGGGCTAGCAGATTTGGAAGAATGAGAGGGTATGGAAATTCTATATATACCAGGCATGTGTATCTCTACCCTAGACAGCTAGCCAAATAACCATGAAAAAGTGGAGAGCTGATAACAATATAGATCCTATGGAGGGGCAGTTTTAAGTATTCATTGTGTATATGATTTCTTTAATACCAAAGAGTCTTGTAGTGTCTCCATGATGATGTGAAACGTAATATCTAAGCCTACAAGACCTTGTAAGGGTCCCCCCTCATCCCTTGAAAGGAGGGTTATCGGAAATTAATAAAAATGAAGGCCTTCGGGCCATTCAGGAAAGGAAAACTTTGAAAACCTATTTTATCCTAATTAACAACATTAAAATTTCAATTAAATAAATAAGAACATAAAAAATGATTAATGCATTTTGTAATAAAACTAGAAAAACTCAAGCATCGATTGAATGTCCCAGAATACAAAAATAATATAAAAACCTACCTCAAAGTTGAGGTCACACCATAGAATCCTCTGAGAATAAATAGCATTACTCAATGAAAAATCATTACACCCTAAAATCAAATAATCACAAACAACACCTCAACCATTGATTCTAGGGTTCGATCCTGAGTAAACCAAATATAAAATAACATATAACCATTGGTGGAGAAGAGAGGAGAAGTAAATAAAACTGTAAAACCACAAAACATAATTTGAAATATTGAGGGAGAATCAATGGAGAAATAGAATCTAAGGATAGTGCATTTGGAGTCCCCTCCATATATCAACATCAACCAACTGGGAAGAGAAATTAAATTGGTAAAATAGAGGGAAGGGAAAATATGTATTTCCAACATCTTAATGGAAAAAAAACCACAATGTTTAGATGCATGGTTTCAAAAGCCTTGCACTAAAAATGAGAACCCTACTAGAGAAGATGAACACCCTCATGATTTGGGCACATTTTATGAATAAAATATAACAACTGTGCAAATTAGGTCTCTAAAATTGTAGATCCTCCCGACATGCTTGTTTCATGGATTCATCTTTCCATGTATAAGTCGTGTACCTTGTCTTTGACAAAAAAATGATCTATATTGTTTCTCTAGGGTTCATCATGGATTGACTCATACCATGGTCAAAACAATCCAGTAAATATATGTAAGAATAAAAAACATGAAAATCCCTCATCCATTACATGGAACATTGTTAACCCCCATACCATGCATTCAAACTGTGTATAGGAATAAACCACACAAAAAATTTAAAAAATTACTTCATGAACATGACCTATAATTCAACCAAAAGAAAAAATATAGAGAAAATAATATAATATAAGAAAATGTGTGGATTGAATGTGGAAATTATCCCCACCATAAGAAACTAAACTGGAATGGCCAACACATAAACTCCCTATGTGACAGAACCAACACAGGTGCTACCAATAAGAACTGACAACCCAAAAATCATGGTAAACCCACTAAAGAAGCTCATACCAATAGTATGAAAAAATTTATTCATATACTCTACATGAAATGAGCATCTCAAAAGTGAGAAAAACTAAAAACCAACACAAATCCACAAAAAAGGTTAAGCATCCAGAGGATAGAACAACTAATCTATGATTCCTATTCCAAAAAGGGAAAACTATAAGAATTACATGATAATAAGACCACCATAATTTTTAAAAAAGTTTTAAATAATAATATCTTGGCAAACTAAAATAATGGAAATTAAACTGAATCAACTCCAATGATAGAGAAAAAAAGCTAGGCTGACACCCACACCACATCATATTATTCCTAACCTCATAAAGATATTTACTCCAGGTCCTAAGGTTTGATCCCTAATGTCTTGAATCATTTTCTTCCCTAATGTTAATAGCTAACATCCTTAGACAAAAACATCTATATATTGTAACTTATATTGATGAACCCTTTGAGATGAACCAACTAACCACATTTATGACAATACATTATAGGATTATGAAAAGTCATCTTTGAATGCTCAAACTGACCATGCTGAAAGAACATGAGAAAATGGTTTGAAAAACAATAATTTTAAAATGATGAAGGATGCCTCTCTGAAGTAGATTTTTATAGAATCCACCCATTGGCACATGGGGAATATTCCTAATCCTCATGAGATACAAGATTTACAACTTCTTACTCTCCAAATACTAACCCCACTAAGAACACTTCATTCGCTATATTCTCAAAAATAAATTCACTAGATGAGATAACTCGATCTTTAATATTTGGATTAAAACCCCCAAAAAAAGAGGTGTGCCTTCAACTGATCCTTGGGTGTTTTCTTATGAGAAAAATAAACCATATCTTCGACGAATTCAACAAAGGCGGTCACCGTCTTCTCACCCTCTTGTATTCCCAAGAGCTCCACACATTTATCTACATAATCTTCTATGGTATCAAACATAGGGTAAAAGTGGTCTTGAGAAGCCCCTAGGGCTTGCCATTATGCAATGATAAAAAGATTATCAACATCCACTGATCCAAAATCAAATCTTTATACAAATCAAAATAGAATGATATGTCATAGATATAGGAGTTACCAATGAACTGAAGACACTTATATATTCCCCAATCAATTTTCTTTTCAATTAATAGAACTAAATCACTCTTTATGATGGAAAAAATGAGATGAACAAGAATCTACTTCCCCACAAGGATTCAGATCATTTCTAATGACTAAGAAAACTCCTTGGATTCTTTTTGTGTTTTTTTGGGTGGCATACTCTATGTTACCCAAACACAAAACCAAATCAATATCTATCAGAAACTCAACCAAAATAATCCTCCCAATCCAAAAAACATATCTTACAAGACAAACACCATAAAACAATTCCAAAATACACTTTCATAAACCACCACATCCATTCTAAATTTCAAAACCTTTTTAAATTCTAATTCCACTTCAATTCTTATTTAAATATCAATATACACAAAAACAACACACCATAAAAAATTATTTTCTTGGAACGACCATTTTTTCAAAAACCATTTTACCTTTTCATAATCCATTCACACTAACACAAATAGAACCAAAATTTGATTTTCACTAAACTCGTGGGATAAAGAACTAGAATCATAAATTACATGACGACATGGTTGGTGGACCATTCCCTAAAACAGAACCAACCACTAATAATATCATGAGACTTCCACCTTGGGTTCACATGGGTAACTAGCTCGTGTGATTCCACCACACCACATTGGAGCACATCCATTTTAAACCCCTATCTGCGAAAAACCAAAAAAAATACTCAAATATTTGACTACCCTTGGTAACTTGAGGCTTTAGGATAATAGGAGTATAAAAATATCTTCCCATACCAACCTATGGAGTCTCGACAGTCCTAATGTCTATTCTACCTAACAATTAAAATAAAAAAGTTCTCCCCTAATACCATTTGTCCTGAAGTAGGTTAGGCTTCCATCAGAACCGACACCCAAACCTATCTGAAGAAATGCCTAGGTGGCATTCCCAATCTTCCTAGGTTGGGAACTAGTACCGGGAACCAATGATAAACCAATTGGGAATGATTTATCCAAATACAAAACTAAAATAAATGAAATAGAAAGAAGATTAATAAAAAAATAAAATGATCCATAAACCATAAATACAATTGACACAAAAACTAGATTAAAATACCATAAAAAACAAAACTAGAAAAAAAAAAGAAGAACTTTAACCGAAATAAAAAAACATTATCTCCACATTAACTCTTTTTCACAACTAATTGTAACACCAACTAACCCCAATGGAAACTGAAAATACAAACATGAACATGTAAAACAACTTGGGTCTACCAATGCTAAATTCAATATGTATGGTGTGGGTATAAATAGACTAGTAGTTAAGAACCATATAATTCAAAAATTATCTTCATATAATTTCCCAAAAATAATATTTTGAAATAAATATATAAAATATGTTGTCACGACATAATGAACCAAACACAACATTCCCCTTTAAAAAAACACATTAAACTTTCTATTTTTCAAAAAGGTTCAAATTTTATGATGAAAAATTTAACCAATAAAAAATAGAATCCAATAAATTTATAAAATTATGGATGTGCAATAAACAAAGATGACAGATCAATCATTCACAATCAAACATAATTGATAATAAAAGATCAATGAAATATAATAGATTATAAAAATAGAAATAATATGTGTTTCATCAAAATATCTAGAAGATGTCCATGTGAATAATCAATTCAGACTTACCTACCATATTATGGTGTATATGTATAGTAAATAACCAAATAGACACTATAAACTATCCAATCCAGTGGTACTTCCGACCTATCCTTTCAACAAATCATGGAATTACCAAATCTTCTAATTGGGGTGAATAAGAAACTATCTTGTGACCCACTAGATGAACCCATTAAACACTTAATAAAAGTATATAGTGAATGGGTATATTCTCACAAGATTGGATCAATCTAATAACCCACATATACTACGTTATCCCTATACAAGAACTGAAAAAAGATATGTGATGAATCTCCCCTCGAAGGATCCACCATAAAGGTTCCCATTACTCATCATGTCATATACAATTATAACCAGGTCTTCACATAAATTGAGTTTTCAAAGAACATTCTAGTATACCACAAGGTACCAACTAGACTTTAACATTTATATTTCCAATTCAAACCGTTTCTATATCCTTTTTTATAACCATGTTGAAAAAACCATTTACTCTAAGAAAATTCCAAACAGGCCTCCATATAATTTGATAATCAAAATATACCCAAATGTGAAAATGATCCAAGACATGGAAAATACATTTAGTAACCACTACTCATTTCCCCTTGAATACAAGAAAACAATTAAGAAATATATAGTTTTTAAAAGAACTATTTAGAAAGAAGAGGCTGAAGAAGAAAAAAACGAAGATGGTAATTGTTTTGAAAATTTGGGTTCATGGAAAACATTTATTTCAATGAAATTATATTTTTGATCATATAAATATGTGAGCCCCATGTAAATATGGATTTTCCACATATAATTTCACAACCATTGAAATATATGGATTATTATAATGGATTAACTTTAAAGGTCATATGAAACCACACAACCACTTCAAAGAGTCTACACACATGAATTAACCATAAAAGTCACAAAACCACCCAATTACAAAATTACACATATAACATGAAATTATCAAAACACAAACAAGACCTAACACCACTTTATAAGACACCATTGTCCATTAAAAATTCCATTAGGCATTTCAAAAAACACTTTTCACACATATGTGTGTAATAATAATTCATGGAAACCACTAAAACAAAATATTAACTAATTTCTATATTTGAAAACACAATAATTAAAAAAACTTAAACATTATACGATAAATAAAAAAAATTATAAAAAAATTGGAAAAACTCAATCATCAATGGAATGTGACGATAAGTAATGTAATTGAAACACCTACCTCAATGACATGTTAATGCCATGGAACCCTCAGAAAACGAATGACAAGGATCAAAGAAAAATCCAACCTACCCAATATCATGGAAACAAGAGATACATGTAAAACCTAGATTCTAGGGTTCGTATAAGAGAGAACCCACCAAGAAAAGACCAAGAACAGATATAGGGATAATATAGGAGAACGAAATCCCCTTGAAACCAAGAAAAATAGCATATAAATTTCAAGTAAGATTCAATAGAGGAACAGAATACATGGGCGGGGGGTTTGAGATACACATTCTTGTAACAAAACTTAAAAATATAGAATAATCCATAAAAGGATTAAAAGAGTTAATGGAAAATAAGGAATTGACATCATTTTAATGAACTGGAAAACTCATATGGTTTCTTGACATGGATTGAAAACCCATAAACCTACAATGAGAAACCTATTGGTGGAGAGAGAAAATCCCCCATATTGTTTGGATGCACATTTTAGGAAACTATGTTCTAAGCTTGAAACTTTACTCTACCAAATTGTATATCCCCCCTACAATCTTTCCACATGGTGTCCACTAACCATTCATAAGCCACACATCTATTCCGTAACAAAACAATTATTCACATGGTTTCCCCTTTTCCTCACATGGTTTTTCCCAAACCATGGTAAAACTATTAAAATAAATCAATTAATGGATAAAAAACAAGAAGAAACCTCATCCTTTATATTTCACATGGTTAACCCCGACCCCTACATAGGCTAAGACGCCACAATAAAATCCAATAAAAAATTTCCACAAGGATCATGACCCAAGTATACACAAAAAGATCTATTACTAAGAATAGAATAAAATAAAATAAAAACCATGTTTGGGGTGTCACACGGAGTATGCCTTTTTATAAGTTTCAAATTCATTCCATTAGGATCTATTTCTAAATATTTTTGTACACCCTATTGTATTATAACATTATAATCCATAATGAATAATCCCAAAACTAGTGAAAAACATAGCATTAATTGATGGTTTTTGAATAGATAATCTTATCATAATAAGTAATATTTCTTTGGGAATGTCATTATTTTGAAATCATTCATAATTAATTGTTATAAAAATGTGAATTATCCTAATCATATCCCCCAGGAGTGTTAAAGTAGCTGCACAGTAAGGCTCATTGTGTTATACTAGGTCATTATCATGTAAATCCCAATAAAGCATTTTAGGGTTATTACCTAATGGAACATATTTTCTAGAACCAAATACACATATAGTATGTAGAAAGGGTTTTAATTTATAAGGAAAAGAAAATAATCTTTTCCATAACCAAAATGTTAGGATATTATACTATAAATTTCCACAAATTATATTGTTGGGTTATGTTTCCTAATTTATGTTTTCTAAAATTTAGTGCCAAAGTACTCAAATTAAAATTCATTGATACTAACTCTAGCACCGCCAACCCCAGTAGCATGATTTTATGTCTATATTACTAGATTGGCATAAGGTACAAGAGATTAAAACACGATGGAATGAATTGTTTAGTAGTCGTAATAAAATTGTTACATACTTGGAATTCACATTATAATATAGAACATAAAATACGAAATAATTTTATTTGAGAATTATATTATTCCTCTTATTATATCCCTATATATTAATAGAAAAACATTCTTCGTATAAAAAGGAAAATAAGCCATAATAAAGGAGATATTACATATTATTAGTTAGGGTAATCTTAAAATAAAAGCTATGAATAATATGGAATAATTTATATATCAAGGTAAATAAGTGAAACATATGACCATTAATCATTAACTTGAGATTAACATGAAAAGAATAAATGATGATCAAATATTTCCTTATTAATAATCACAAGAGAATTGAACTTAAACATTGATATTAAAAATAATTGAATAATCATATGAAATTTCTACAAGAAAATACATAATGATAGAATTATATACATTGGACTTCTAAAATATATTATATAGTCCCTATTACATGAAATATAATATCATTGATTCCTTATGCCAAAACATCGAATACAATTGATCCCTTGTTCCAAGACAACAATATCAATGGGTATGATCTCTTCAAAAAACCATTCTAGTTTGTATAATAATAAATAAAAGTCCCTTGAGGGGATATAGTGGGACCCACTCATCACTTACTATGTCAAATAGATTTCAAATATAAAATGGTGGAATCATAATAAACATAATAATTCAGGTAAAATAATAGAATACAAAACCGTAATAATAAACACAATATATAATGATAATCATAACCCATATAAAGTAATATGAATGGTATAAAACTTTCAAATCACTAGTAAAATTAATAATAATCCATCCAAATAAAAAATAAGGATGATATAAATATAATATGTCACCTTTGGACCATTTGTACTGTGAATGGTTGATGTTATTGATGAATATAAAATAACCAAAGATATTTAAAACATTTTTGAAGAAAATGACCATTTCAATTTGAAAATAAAATATTGATACAAAAAAAATTGAAAATAAATTTACCTAAAAATAAAATTAACTTGTACTCTCCCGTGCATTCACATGACACTATAAAATAAATACTGATTCCAATAAGAATTCATGAAACTATTAAATAAATGATGATTTCAATAAGAAAATATTATATTACAATGATAATAATAAACATTAATATTGAATTTATTTATGTCAAAAATAATTCATTAATATTATTGAAATATTTATGGAGAAACTATTATGACAAAATCGATATAGTAAAAACATTAAACTCATTCAAAATTATAATGTTTACAATATAGATGTACTATGGGAAACAGTAGTGAAAGCGGGAGGATGGGGGGAGTTATATAATAGATTGTCATCTAATTTAGAACAATAATTGAATAAACAAATAAATATAAGTTACATAGCACAATGAAAAAAAAATTCCAACACCGCCGGTACAACCTTCAACTCGTGAGACATCAAGTTGAATAGTAACATATATTCCAATTTTGAAATAGGCTCTTTGGGACCAAAACACAATAAAAAATTGCGTGGATCAATGACTCCAAATCTGTACATCAAATATTTTGAGTATTATAGCAATCATGACACCATTAAATGCATAAATATTTTCTTTAATGGACATGTTACAATAGAACTAATAGAAAACAGAATAAAATGTTTTCAATGAGTAGAACCAATAAAAAAATGCGTTGAATGATTGAGGGATCACGAATACATATTATGTAAAGAAAATGGAAGAAATAACCATCAGTTTTAATGGTGATATTGATAAAAGTTAAAAGGGGTATATTTTCAAATATGAATATGTAATATTCATGTGTAGGATATGAAATATTCATGTGAAAATATATAGTTAACATAATAGAAATAACCAAAATATACTATATAGATTAGAAATATTCAAAGAAATATTATAATAGAACTAATATGAAATAATAGAATTTTATTTAATGAGTAGAACAAACAAAAAACAATGCGTTGAAGGATTGATGGAGCAATGATACATATTATTTAAAGAAAATGTAACAAATACCCTTCAGTTTTAATTATGATATTAATAAAGATAAAGGGGTATATTTTCAATGATGAATATGTAATATGCATGTGCTGGATATGAAATATTCATGTGAAAATATATAGTATACAGAATTAAAATAACCAATATATACTCTATAGATTAGAAATATTCATATAATAAGGGATTTTTAAAATTAATAACCAAATGAAGATAAATTTGAAGAGAATACATCACACCTTCAGTGGAGATTTGTGGAAGAAGGTAGAATTAAAATTCCATAGTAGTTAATTAAACACTAAAAACAACACAAGAATTCATTGTCCAAGAATTCCATAAAGGTTAATTAACAACCCTTGAAAATCATGTACTAGATGCCAAGTCCAGTGCCTCATAATCCTTCCAATTAACGTAAAAACCCAAACATGGTTATCTAATATCAAAAAATCCTATTAATATTATCTAGAAACACTCTTAGATGAAACAAGTTATTTTAGTATATGTTATTTGGATATTATACACACAAAAATCACCGAATTTGAGTATTTTGAATTATCATATAATTAATGACTTGTGTTAAATAAATCACAGGATCTGTCATCTTCTATTTCAAAACCTATTGACAATATGATCATTGATCTAATGAGGGATCCTTATTCAAGTATAGTATACTATGTTAAGTCTATTTCTTAGATAAATTATTCAGTATAGGGAACCAATTATACCATGTCTAATGTGGATCTAGGAACTATTACCTTGTATCATATTCCAATAGTGGCTCATAAATCAAGAGGATGTCTGGTTAGTGGTTATTGTATCAATCCTATTTTTCATTCTGATTATTTGGACATGGATTGGGTGAGGGATTTATCATCACTATCCACTGTAGATGTTTTGAATTTAGGAAAAGGGGATAATGTATATTTCAGGATCCTAGGCATTACCAAGTAACATGGTTGCTAATGTTTTTGATGCATTGTTTTTTGATTTTGGATAATTTATTCCTTCAATAATTATTCTTCCTAGTTATGTGGACATGTGAAACTGTACTATTTCTCCCCTAACATTGCCAACATTGGTTATTCCTAGTCATTATGAATTGGAAAAATCAATTACTCATTCCCTGATTTCTTCATCAAACAGTCTAATTGGATCTCTTCTATATGCCATGGATGGGTAATGGTTTTTTCTAAAATAATAGATAATCAAAGAGAAAGTAATACATTATTTAAAAGTATTTCAAGGAGTTATTTATTAGACACAGTGATATATTTCAAGAACTCCATACATCATAAGTTGGAAAAGGTTATGTTATTAGGGATGTAAATATAATACATATATTCAAAAAAATCTTCAACATTATGAAAATAAATACTAAAAAAGAGGGAACATTCTGTTGTCATGCATGCATGTATAAGGGGTAACCATACATGTACCTTATATTTTTAAACATCTTCATTGTATATATAACATATCTTATGAAAACATTTTCCATGTTTTTTTAAACCCAACTGATGTAATGAATGATGGAAACAATTGAGAAATCAACATGTGCAATGAATCTTATTTTTCTACTGATATGGTCATCATGTGAAAATATAGGTACCACTCTACCTGTGATGGCTGGTAAAAATGAAGGATGGTTGATTTTACAAAGCCCATTTATTCCACAAAATATGATCAACATCATTTGTCATTGAAGAAAAAACAGTAGTGCACCATGAGATGTAAATGACCTGTAGAACATAAAAAACAGTAGTCCATCATGAGAATTTAATGAAAGAGAGAGCATCTAGCCATAAAAAAGTGGAAAACACAAAAAACATCGAAAAAATATTATAAAATGTTATTAAACACATGATGCACTACATTTGAAAATGTAAAAACCTAGATGTAATACTTTGATTCCCATGAGAAAGTAGTGAATGCCTAAAAAAGTTGTTCATGTTTTTCCACTTGAGAAAGTAGTGTATGTTTTATCACTTGAGAATGTAGTGCATGTTTCTATGAGAAAGTATTGCATGTTTTCCCACATGAAAAAAGTAGTGCATCATGTTTATTTGAAAACATTAGTGCATCAAGAGAACTAAATTTGAAAACATATGAACATGGATGTATGTTTATGCTTCCAACAACAGTATGATTCACACTTCAATAGGTGCATTTGGTCTTATACAACATTTTTCCTTCCCAGAAAACATAATAAAAATGTTATTAATTATTAATATAACTAAAGGAAATAAATTAAATGAAAAGGGGAAATAATTTTATGGTTTCAAAGCCCGAACAAGTTCTATTTTTAACCGGCCCATAGCTGGATAATTCCAGAAGGTCAACAACAGTCCATTTGCGGGTGTGGTCATTAGAGTATGAATCACATCATCTTGTTTTATACGAACTGATTGCTAATTAAGGTGTTGTGACATATTTTCCATCTACACATAAAAATGTTGTCATGAGCATTATAGTTAAGGGTAGAACTGAGAGGATAAAAATATAAGATTTCATGTGAAAAAAGGAAAAATAGTAAGTTATGTAGTATCACTACTAATGAACTGTAGTTGGGAAAATATAGGATAATAATAATACATCTCACATGATTTAAACTGTAATTGTAAATATTACGAGGATAAATATTTTCCAGTATTTCAACATGAATCCTTTCCAACTATAATTAGAAAATGAATAAAATAAAAGAATATTATTATAGTAAACCTAAAATAGGGTGAATAAAATCATAAAAACTAGTATTTTAGACCATTCTAGTAGTACCAAAGATAGATCATATTCCAACAACACATATGTGCCTCTAAAATCACCAATCGACATCCCAATATTATACTTACATGTATACATATCTTTTATCATGTGATTCTGCTTTTATTTGTTCGCATGCGAGTGTTAGATCTGTAACATTGTAATTTAGACATACATTTATTAGATATTCTAATCATAGCTTAAGATTATCCCACAACCTTGCAAGATCCTCATTTTGATGAACTCTTTAGCAGTTTCAATCATCAACCGTTCCTTGACATGGATTAAGGAAAAAGATAAAGAAATGAATCTGATAAAAAATGTGTTCCATAAAAATCATAGATAACAGACATTATGTCATTATCAATGGGCAGGTGGTGAAGATAGATGAAACTGTTTCACCTGGAAAAATGTGTTCAACGACTGAGGTATGCTATAAATAGATTTAGTTAAACAAAATATTTCCCAAAAAATACAACATCCGAAGGAGATTAATATCAATAAACTAGATTATAAAAATAAATACCACATAAAATTAATGGAAAGATCAAGATCATGTAAAGGGTTATTTACTAATGTCCTAGGAAACAAATGTCAAGAGAAAAATATTCTATACAACATGTCTTGATAATGGATGTTCTGGATATGATATATTTACATGCAACATATGCAGTGTACATATAAATAGTATAGAGAAATGTCATAACCCAAATACTCTAAATAGATTAGTAATATTTATATAATAAAATGAATATGAAAAATAGACATTAAAAGTAAAACATTCCTATAAATCATTTAACTTGACCATTAAGAGAATAAAACCTATTAGAAAAAATAAACAAAAAACTCATAAGATTATTATTAATGAATATTAACTAATTTAATTGGTCACATGGTACTAAATCATTTGTATTAATGAATAAGTGTATTAAAATACCATAGTCATGAGTGAAGGGAATCCATACTATAAAAACTACTTATACACGTAGGTCATGCACTAATAAATCATAGTCTTGCACTGCCATAAAGAATAAGTGAAACTGAAAATGGAGGTCATACCAGTGGAAAATGCATTCCAAGAAGCATGTATAAGAGCTGGTCGACCATGCCCAGCTGACCCATTCTTCAAAACTGAAACATCAAGAATAAATCCATGCATTTCCATAAAGATGTCAAATTGATAATATGAAAATAGAGGTAATTCTAGTGGGGAAAGCATCCCATGAAAGAGAAAAAAAACCTACCACCAAACAAATAGGGCAACAACTCTGGGATAGAATCAAGACCTCAAAGTAGATCACTGAATAGTGTGAAAAAGACACTATCCATGGAAAACAAGCTACGGTATCTAGAAATCCATCAAAATTAATGAATTCATGTAACACATCATCATGGAGGAAAAACCCAAAAGTCTTCACAAATTGGAAGAAATCCGATTCATATAAAAACCTGTTAAGCCCTCAGGGAGCTTCTAGAACAAGTAGACATTTCATATCTATTGTCTCATAGACCAGAATCATTAAAATGAATTGTGCTTTAAGCCACTTGAGAGAAAAAAACACCCTTATCCAGTAATGAAATCTTATATAAACAATATACCATTGGCATAGAAAACAGTCCCAAAAACTCGAGAAGGAAGAACTTTTGAGTGATTGAAAAATTCATTCCCATCGAATATCATTGATGTTGAAAACTGTTTGACTATTGATATTTTGAAATTTTACATAAGTATGTCTTCAAGAAAAAGGTTGTTTCAGAAATGAAGGATGAGTTATTCAACAGAAGGTTTTGGTTTATAAAAGAACATAGAAATAATAAAAAATCCTATAATATCAGATTAGACATTGTGAATGAAGTATATTTAAATAACAGCCATCAATGAGTGATTTCAATATTTTCAACACTACAACCCCTATCATGGATTTTTTCATCGTAGTGTTTCAGCAGTGAAAAATGGTGACAAAAAAACCATGTAAAGTACAACAAATCCTACAATAATGAAGAAGGGAAAACAGTAAAATAATTATGTAATAGGAATAGTATAGATGTTTTGGTTCATCTAAATAGTAAACATATATTCAAGAATATAAAGGAAAACATTGAAATCAAATGAGTATGGTCCATCCTTAAGTTCGTCCAGCAAAATGGGAATAATAATGTACAACGAAACGTCCAACAATAAAGACGTCTACCATGAAAATTAAATTCTAAAAAAATGACCACCATGAAAAACTTCCACCATTAGAAGAAAGCCCTCGACCATGAAAATCATCCTGCATGAATAACATCTAGAAATAAAAGAATATCATCAACCACCAAAAATAATGAGTTGTTGGATAAGGACTTCATAACACATGAAAACATTGTTTGAAATATAGATGTAGAAGAATCTTTGTTGCATTTTATAGGGCTGATTCTCACATGGATGATTGAAATCATTAATAACCATTCAATATAATGTTATTTAATGAGAACATATGATTTCAACATACAAAAATATGTTTTAATGGAAAAAATATTTTTTCCATCAATAATACTAGCTTTATGAATTTCAAATATCATTAGTGCATTAGTAAACTACATTATAAACAGACATTACAGTGGATATATATTTTCTAACTGGAAATTGAAATTAAGAAATAGCCGAAATAGTGTTTCCAAAATGTATATGTTTCGTAAGAAAAACCATTAGTCAACTTTGTTTGTTTTTTCATTAAGTTATCCTTTATAAAAATATGAACTTCATTGGCATAAATTGATGGTGGTGTGGAGTCCCCAATCACTATCAAATTTTTCTTGACTACATCCTCATCATCAATGTTAATCAAGAGAATTCTCTACAAGTGAAAGAAAATATTAACCAAAACAAAATACAATGACCCACTTCTCGATTGGAAACCTTTATAATTATAAATCAATGTACTAAACGTATTTTATGTATGGTGACATATATTTACATGAACAATCGAAATAATTGAAGATGATGCTATAAATCTCGATTGAGGCTTTGCACTAGGTTGAAAAGATTCAACAGTGTAATGATCCTATAATGGAACATAAAGAATATAAGTCCATTATGTTGTTATTTTCTGATAGTAAAAAAGAATTAAGGGAATTAAAAAATATTGTACCTGATTCAATTCAATCTCACTACTTACTCTAGTAAATTCAATGCTCTGATCATATTTCAAAAAAATAAAATGGGATTAATGCTTTGCAGGTTTAAAAAATAAATGAATTTTGGAATATATATTAGCTATTACATGATTTCATTCAATAATGACAATGAATTTATTGATGTATTTTTCATTGTCTCTAATGAAAATTATATTGTATGTGTTTTGTTATGTTGAATGATGATGATTTTTGAATATTATAATTTTATATTTCTCTTGATAAGAGAACTATCTTAGATTTGAATATGTTCAGTTCCAAAGAAAATCCATATTCGTCATCGTTCTGATTATCAAATTATGAAACAATATTCATTATTAGGAATAATAATTTTAAAATTTATTGACATGATAGATATAGTTGGTTTTAGATGTATCCACGTAGCTCCCAAGTCAGTAGCTATCTTGTGAATGAATTTCATGACTTGTTTGTTAAAAAAACTATTGAAAAGGGTACTATATTATCAGTAAACATTAGTTTCACTCTAAATCCGTTGAATATAAAAGGAAGAACGCACTATTAGTACCCATAAGTATTTTATTTTATTAGTTCTCAAGTAAGGACTTGATAATTATAAATTTAATAATTTAAATTAATGTAACATGGTATTAGTTCTATGAAGAGGTAATTTACAATTTTGGCACCAAATTATGTCATCTTAAAGGTGTACTTTCATTATACAAGAAATGCATGACTCATAAAACCAATTGTAGACGCTTTGATTTTTTTTTATTTTTACAGCAAGTATGCATCGTGTAGTCTATAAAATATTGAGTACGATATAATATACTGATTAGGTGATGAAATAATTGAACATTTCCAAATATGGATTATTGAATTGTCCTCATTTATATCTCTTATTGTTACATCTATTCAGTTTTTGACATCTGAAATATTTTTCTTGTTGTTCCAATATGGTTTATCCGTACAAGTGTTTTCAGTTATCAATGTTGGTGTATTGAACCGTGATTCAAATGCTAACCCAATCCTAGAAAATATACAATAAAAGACTTTAAAAAAATATTAACAAATAGTCAGTAAGAGATTTTAGATGTAAAATAGAGAAAATGTAAATTTTATGAATCTAGATTAGTTCAAAGGTCACCTGCTTCTGAAGTTGTTTACTTATGGAATATTTAGGTTGTACAGAATTTTTGAATCATTAATAGTATTAGTCACAATAACAGTCTCTATAAGAAGTTTGTATAAATTGAAATGATTAAAAATAATTAAACTTTAAAAACAACCTCTTCAAAAGAAAAGTGATATAATAAGAGCTCAAAATGAATAATGTAGTTAAAAACCGAACCACTTAGTTGCTTCACTCGTACAAGATGTAATATATCAATGGATGATGACTCTGTTATTTTCCAAATAACATGTCATTTAATTCAAAAAGTCTCCCCATAAACTACAATTATGTTGCACAACTCTGTTGGGAAATAATATAATAGTAAGGCATAATGTTTTTTCTACATTGTAATATAGAAAGAGCAGAAAATTAATGACATGTCATCCTCTAGAAGAATCTACATCCATAGGTTGGAATGTCCCATTGATTGCACTGGATGTGTATAATGTAGACATCAAATAATTTTAATAAAATAGATAACCAAAATAAACTTAGTTACAAAAAATGAAGGATGATGATGATATTATTATAATCAAATTTTTATTGAAGTCAACTACAATGAATAGTTACAAACAATTGTTAATGAAATATACCTATTAAATGTTACTCTAGAATCCTCCTTTGAATAATATAATCATATGTAGTAAATTCGAAACTAGAAAATGGTATGTTTGAATAACATGGTCGAATAAATGTCGTGGATGTAAACATTATTCAGCAGGGATGTCTACTTCCCAAGTAATTGCCTTGGTTTGATGCAATTTGGATGTTTTGTATCATAAAGCACATTCCATCATGTAAATAATGTTTTTACTTAGAGATAAGCTGAGGGTTACTTATTGTACACTAAATCTTAGTTCCCTAAATAATTTATATTGAAAAGTATGTTAGTATGTAATGAAGTTTGCCGACAGAGGACAAATAGATACTACATGTGTTTATGTTGAAAGACGTAAAGAACATAACAAAACAATATAGAAATAAATCAATTTTTTCATGTAACGTATACTTACAGACTTATTTCATAGTATTAGATCAACCGAGAATATTCCACTACAATATTTGGGAGATGAATTGCACCTCATGTTCAGCAAACGAACTTCAATCCGTGGTGTCTCATCATCCTCTTGTGCAATCTCATTCAATAGGGTTATTGATTGTGACATTTTTATTCTCTGTACTGTCACATTTAAAATTGAAAATATAAACATAATAAGCACGTAAAGAAGATATCGAAGTATACATAATTCATAGTCAATCCATAGTAAAATATAAATATATTATTTTAAATGATACCTAAAAAAGGTTATCAAATAATTTTTTATACACAATATTATGTGTAAACCCAGTAGACATGTTAGTATTATCCTATATGAATATTTTCAAACCATTTGGTGATGTACCCCTAGAAACCGAAACATACAAATGACTACGAGAGAACACAGGATTGTGATGATATAACTCAACAGAATACAATGATTATCCTTGACTTTTATTATAATTCATTTCATATGAATTAGTAAAAGGATATTTCCTTCTCTGTTATTTGAAAGGTCATCTATCATTAGAGTGTGTCACAGTTAGTCTTCGAATGAAAGCCGAATACCCCTAATTACAACCTCTAAAAAGTTTTTCTCTGATCACATTATCACCTAAATGTGTAACAATCATATGAGTTTTGTTACATTAACCAACAAATTGATCAATATTTCTGAGTAACATAATGATAACACCAATCTGTTGTGTAATTTTGTGGGCATCCAACCTAGAGACATTGATTCCATTCAACATTTCTGAGGTGAATTTGTTTTCTTCCCTATCAGTATTAAAACTGGCATTGAAAACAGAATATATGCTGAAATAATATCTCTTATCCGAGCCAGTGAGAGACAACATGTAATCATTTACTTGTTGAACAACGTCATGGGTTGGAGCTGAAACTGCACGGTCTTTCGGATAGGAGACATCACAATAATTGGAAATGAAATTAGGATATGTATGGTCAATAATTGAATCCATAACATAATCAGAGTTGGTAATAAGATACTTATAATGAATTTGGATGAATGCTTCACCATCATTATTTCTCCAACTCTACCTTCTTCAATTGCAAATGTCCATCTTGAAAACTCATGGAAACCCTCTAAATTATTTGGGGATGCAGACGAAAGTAATGTCATGTTCGTTTTTAGAGTTAAGACCTAACAGTGTTACCATAAATATGAATACGTAATACTTTCAATGACAATGTCACTTCTGTTACCACTTGGTATTACTGATAGTATTTTCCTAAAATCCCCTCCCAGTACAACTCTTAGACCACCAAAAGGAAAATTGGGAGCATCAACATTTCTTACTGTCATTATATCTCTTAGAGTACGATAGAGAGCTTCAAATAAGTACTTATAAACCATATATTCCTAATCCCAAATAATAAGTTTCTAAAGTGTAGAAGTTCCGCACGATGAAAACCTTGCTGAATATTAGAAACTGACTGTTAAGTAATAGAGATTGGAATATGAATGTTTGAATGTGCAGTTTGTCCCCATGATGTATTAATGATGCTATTCCACTGGAAGAAACACCCAGAAAAATAAATCCATATGACCTCATAAAATCTATTAACATATTATAAATGATGGTTTAACCCATGCCTCTATATCCATGTATGAATATAAAACCTCTGGAATTGGAATACAATGAAGACAAAAATGACATGCATCACATGTTTTTGTTCATCGGTAAGAATATTTTGTTTAGTTCTATATTAATTTTAAAGTAACTCCCAATTTTAATGTAGTTCTTCTGCAACTAAACAATTTGGAAGACTGTCAATTTCGGAATCTTGAACCAACGTAGGAGGATAAAGCTGAAGAGAAGTACCATTGCTCTATAAAATCTGCTCAATTTCAAGGAGAGAATACATATGCCTCTGATTATTTTTCAACGTCAAATCTACCAAAATGATTCATATAGTTCTAGATTAGTGTAGAATAAACTATATCAGATCATTATAATAATCTAGAATAATTAAAAGATATCATATATGATGTAGAATTAACTGATCAGAGAAAATACAATAACCAAAAGGAAATCATGAAGTAAAAAGAGAGTGGATTATAGAGAACAATACACTAAAAAGTGTATAATATAGAATAATATAGTTGTGAACTAAGGATTCATTTATTTATATGATAATATGAAATAATTATGTTGATAGTATTTATGTTATTCAGAAAATATAAATAAAAAACATAAAATATTTTTAAAATATAATGAGAATCATTCAAGAATAACCTGGGATTTATAGCCTTTGTCTTTGGCCATACAAATTATATTTAATAATAAATTCATAGGTGTGATGCCATACAATGTCTGGATGAGATTTGTTATTTGAAAATAAAATGCTTGAGAACAACCTCCGTAAACAATGTCCCATTCCCCAGGTAGACTCTTCCCCTAGAGCATCAATAAATTCATCATCATTTGCTAGTAGTCTTAAAGCATCACATGCCTGCCTAATTGTTCCATGACTAATACCGTTCTGTAATGGAATGGGGTTTTGGGGCCCATTACATCGTTAAAATCTGATGGTTGGGGTGTTCTGGGTGAGTGGTCTGGAAGGCCATCCCAGCTTCTCGGTGAAGCTTAAGACTCAAAACGGTGGCCTCAGCCAACCGGTAGCCTCGTCCTACCGGTCGCCTCGGCCTATAGGTAGCTCAGCATACTCGTGGCTTGGCCCACTGGTAGCTTGGCCTATGGGTGGTCTCGGCCTACCAGTATCTCGGCCTACCGGTTTCTCGTCCTACAGGTATCTCAGCTTACCGGTGGACTGGGGCTACTGGTCTCCTAGCCTACCGGTCGCCTCAGCCTACCTGTAGCTCGACCTACCAGTGGCCTCGGCCTATTGGTAGCTTGGGATACTGGTGGCCTCAGCCAACTGGTCGCTCAGCCTACCGGTACCTTGGCCTACCGGTGGGCTCAGCCTAACGGTAGCTCAGCCTACCGGTCGCTTAGCCTACCCGTAGTTCAGCCTATCAGCGGCTTGGCCTACCTGTCGCCTCGGCCTACCCGTGGCCTCAGACTACCGGTATCTCGGTCTATCATTAGCCTCGGCCTACCGGTGGCCTCGACCTACCAGTGGCCTCAGCCTACCGGTGGCTCGACCTACCAGTCGCCTCGGCCTACGGGTAGCTCAGCCTACCAGTGGCCTCGGTCTACATGTAGCTTGGTCTACCGGTAGGCCTAGCCTACCGGTGACCTCTCCACGGGTTTTCCAGTAGCGCCTCATTTTGCCCAAATAGGTTTGTAAACCATGTTTTGACCCATTTAACCTATTTTAAAGCCCATTAATGGTTTTTAATTAAATGATTGGTCATGTACCCTCCTTAAATAGAAAACCATGTGTTTTGGTCATACCTTAACCGCATTTTCAGAAATGCCTCTACCGTATCCTATGAGGAGTCCTTACATGGTTAAGAAGGTCTGCGTGGTTTTAACCGCCCCGAAGGGTGGGGAATTTTAAGTTGGACGTATGGGGTGTCCTAGCCACGTGTTCAACCCAAGATCTCACTTCTTCTATGGTTTCATGTTTTTCCCCATATCTTAACCGTCATGGGGATTCTGTATCTTAGACTATATAACCTATAGTGTTTTCTTCTCCATATGTTTCTTTTTCTCTATCAACCTATGCTCGAAATACCCTTCCTTCGGATGAGTTTTAATCCCATGAAGTTTTCCTTGATCGCGTTCGGTGGAGTTCTTGCTACTCCTGATTTCCAGTTTCCATGAGAGGATATAATGTCGATCCTTAATCAATCAGGTAGGGATTTTCTCCTTCGTCTCTCCTTTCTGTGCACCATGCAGGGTGGGTATGCTTTTGTCTCTATGGAAATTGATGAAACCAAACTTAATGAAGAAAATGAATGGATCTTTAAAGAAGGAAGGGGGTGTGATCGATGTTCTGTTGTAATCTCTTATGTTGATATGTGTTTTGAATTATACGAGCCTATGCTCACTGAAAATCATGGATGTGGGTGGTCTTTATCTATGCACTAATGAACATCGGTTCTTCTGGATGATTAAATAAACATAACCTGGAATTGGTTAATTACGTACACTCTGTTAAATAAATTTAAAGCATCAGGATCAACCCTTTTCTGTGATAACTTTGGTTAAATCCCAGTGGAATTGAAACCATGGAGGGTGTTTAATCATTTAAATCTGAAAACACCTACAAGGGCCTGCTTTGTGTTGGTGGTAGTGGTTTGGTTGTTTTCTCTCACATGCATAGATTGCTGGAGTGATATAATTAGGGATGGGATCCCCTTTTGTTATACATTCACTGGATGTGAATCTGAGGATGTGTGGTTGCTCTGCTCTAACAAGAATTTGGGCGGGATCCTCTATTGTTGGGAAATAGTTGGGTCCTGGATTTTTGAGGACATGGGGTTGTGTCTCAGGGTTTGTTTTGTTTCCATTACTTCAAGGGATCTCACATGATCCCTAGTTGTTGTGACATTTCAAGAGAACCGGGTGGGAATGAATAAATTACATAATGGTTTTCCTTCCGGCTTTATTGTTGTTTCATCTATGATTGTGCCTGTTAGTTTCCCAGTAGTGATGGGAATAACTCATTCTGAACTGTTATGAAATGATAACTTGAATGGGGAAACGAGGAACTGTTTGTTGTGTGCCTGTTTTTCTGAGGCAGCAGTGCTTGGGCACCTTCTTGTATCTGTTTAGGAGACATAGGTTGGGCTATGTGTGTTGGTATATATGTATAACTGTATGTTTTGTGTTTAGTTTCACCCCAACCACTTTGGGAACTTAGTGTCAGACACCCCATTTCGTGGGGAAGGGTGTTCCCCCTTAGTTTCTCTCTTTCTTACTCCCTCTTCCCTCGGCTGTGATTGCTGGAGGAGATCTCACACCCATGATTCTTCAGGTAGGTTTCGGTTTGTGTGTTGTTAGCCCAGGACTCTTCAGGAAGGTTTGTTTTCCCGGTTGTCTTCGGGATGAGTCCCAGGTGTGTGCGGGCAGGGATGTGTGGTTGTGAGGCCTAGGTGTGTGCGACCGGGGATGTGTGGTTGTGTGGCCCAGGTGTATGTGTGCTGGGATGTCGATGGTTGTGAGGCCCAGGTGAGTGCGGGCCGGAAGAGCATGGTAGCATCAGGAAGTTTTACATTAGGGATGAGCAGATGGATAGTGGGGGAAATTGTGGGGCGAAGTACCCAAATGTTTTATTCTTTACTATTATCTTACTAGTTTTGTTATTTTGTGAGTGTCTCCAGTGATGTGGGATGGATATATTCCTTAATAGATGATGTTTCTTTTGATTTTCATGGGACATTAGTACATCTCCCCTACTTGGGAACAAGAGATTTAGGTTTTCCTTCTAAGTATACTGTGTATGATCACCCTACGTTTACTTTAATGTTTCCAGGAGGGCTTCGGAGGCCGTGCGAGGCCTTACTAGTCTGGACATTAGAGTTGTTGTTAGTCACTATTGGATTCTGCTTTGCCTTTTTCCTTTCCTGTTGGGTATTATACTTTTTAGTCCTTGTACTTTGTTTAGTTTTGTTATTAAAACATGCATGTAGTTTGGTTTTTACCTTGAGTCTTCAATACATGGTGGTGTTTGGTTTTGAATCATTATTTCTCCCAATCATGGTTAAATAAAAAGGGTAATTCCTACCATATTGTGAAAATGTTATACCCTTGATGCTAGTCACCACTCCGGTGCCTACTGGAGGTGGGAATCAGGGGTCATTATCTCTCTTTCAACTTAAAAAATGAAGGGCTTGTAAATCTGTCATCCCTTCCATCGTCCTGGTGAAGGCGGGTCATGACAGAATGGTATCAGAGGCAGGTTGAGGGATAGAATTGAGTTTGGAATTAAGCATAGTGACGATTGTATGGGATGGTAGGGAAACAATTTTAGGTGATCTTCGTTCATGAAATATACCAGGGAGGATCAACTAGGACATGTGATTTCAGGGCCCCCATGATCCGATGCAAGGACTCTGAGCCTATCAAACGACCAAGTGAGACTACATTTATTGCAGGGTAGAGACCCATGGGAAGGTACATGCATCATACAGATTGTGTTTTTTTAATTGATTTGGGGAATCTTGGGGTGAAAATTTTAATAATAATAATAATAATTACCTTGCTACTCAGGCTTAGTCATTATTTTTTTACCTTACAGCTATGGACCCCGGATGTTATCCAATAGCGACTCAGGCGGTTGAGTCCCAGAGGATCGAGGCAGTTGACCAGGAGAGGGTTGAATGAGATGAGGAGGATGACTTTTGGTAGAGGACTCTACGCTCCTTCCAACAACAAACCCTCGAGAATTACGGGGGCACCGTTTCTAACTCAGTAACAGAGGGATGGATCGAGGAGCTAGCCATCACCATCTCTTTGATCTGTGCTCTGAGGAAGTACTGGGTTCTGTTTGCTATCAGTCAGCTGAGAGGACCACCACATTAGTGGTGGACACATTTCCTAGGAGCGAAGATAGAGGCATAGGTTTCATGGGCCCGTTTCGAGAAGTAATTTGATGACGAGTTCCTCTGCTCTATGAAGAAGGGTGAGAAGAGACAAGATTTGATCTCCCTTCAGTAGGGAAGAATGTTAGTAAGGGAGCTAGGGATCAAGTTCAAAGATCTCTTGTGCTTTTCCGTGGATCTCTTTCCAGATGAGGATTGTCAGGAAAGACGATTAGAGGAGGCACTCCTTCCTTCTCTTCAGTACGCTGTCAATCTCTTCACTCATCCGACGTACCTAGCAGTACAGAAGAAGGATGAGATAGTAGAGAGGATGCACTCAAAGGGATGAACACCATGATAAGGGAACCACCTGATTTCATCAAAGGGGAAGGCAGTTAGCAGGAGGTCTCCAGCAACAGGGCCTTCCAGGTTTCGACAAGCAGGGTTTAGGCCTCATCAGTTCTAGTTGTGAACTTATGGCCCCCACCCGTTTTCTACAAGGCCATGACATAAGTGATTATCATGTGGATTTTTTGGGAACGACTAGATAAGGTCTCCGACTCGAGCTCCACATGGTGGTGGTGGGAAGTTTCAGCACCCACCTCATCAGCATCTGTTGTCGGCGAGGCCATTCCAGCAGTAGCAGCAGGCCCCTAACCGTCCGAGGGATGAACATGCAGGAGGAGACCGACACTAGGGTCCTCCTCAGGGACCTCGACCAGGACCTGGTCAGGGAGGTGGTCGACAGTTGCGAGGTAGAGGAGCTGGGCTTGGATAGTTTCATGCCACAGAGTTAGTAGCTCCGGTGGTACTAGAGGGCATTCGAGGTATGATCAGTTTTTTCAGCACTCTTGATTCTGCCTTGTTTGATTTGGGAGCTTCACACTCCATTGTTATTCTAGAATTAGCCTATGCTCTGGGTCTGGATGCCGAGAGACCTTTTGTGCCTCTATTGTTGATAACCCCAGTTGGGGGGTCCGACCAGTGTATCTTACTTTTTCGAGGGATTTAGACGGATGTTGGGACTACATTAGTCCAGTGGAGACCTTCTTTTACTATAGATGCAACAATACAATGTCATTATAAACATCGACTGGTTATTCTCCATGCATTCCATAATCGACTACTATTAGAGAAGGATCGAATTCTCCAACGAGGATAGACGATGTGTGGTTTTTTTTTGGGAGTGGAGTTAATAGGTGGAGAGTCGACACATGGAGCCAGTCCTGTTTATGCTGGATGGGGTGTCAGTGGAATCGGAATACGCAGGAAGGATGGACGTTCCAGAGGTCGTAAGAGAATTCCCCGATGTCTTTCCCGATGAGGTTGTGACTCTACCTCCCCAACGTGACATTGTGTTTGGCATAGACTTTCATCCTTGTGCTAGCCTGATCTCGATGGATTTTTATCAGATGAAACCTTTTGAGTTGTGGGAGTTGAAGATTCAGATTGATGATCTGGTGGAGAAGGGATGGGTTCAACCAAGAGTGTCGCCGTGGGGTGCTCCATTTTTGTTCGTAAAGAAGGAAGATTGTAGTCTACATCTGTGCATAGACTACCGGAGGTTGAATCAGGTGACAGTCAAGAATCGTTACCCCCTTCCGAGGATAGATGATCTTTTCGATCAGCTGAGGGGAGCAGGTTGGTTCTCTAAGATCGATCTGTGGTCTTGATACAACCAGTTGAGATTGAGGAAGGTGATATCTCAAAGACGTCTTTCAGGTGAAGATATAGCCACTTTGAGTTTGTGGTCATGCCATTTGGCGTTACGAATTCACTAGCTCTGTTCATGAACCTCACGAACTCTGTCTTCTGAGAGTTTTTAGACAAGTTCATTGTGGTGTTCATCGACAACAACCATATCTACCCAAGATCATAGGAAGATCATGTTGAGCATCTTAGGGTAGTTTTGGGAGTCCTTTGACACCACCATCATTATTGGAAACTATCTAAGTGGAAGTTCTTAATGTGAGAAGTACATTTCTTTGGGCACGTAGTGTCTCATAAGGGAATAACAGTAGACCCATCGAAGGTCTAGGAACTCATTTCATAGGAAGCACCCAAGGATTTGGCGGAAGATCGTAGTTTCCTGGGTTTTGGGGGCTATTACCAGAGATTTGTGCCTGACATCTCTCATGTTGTAGCACTGTTCACACCTTTGACTATGAAGGACCAGGCCTTCGTGTGGAGCGACCAGTGCCAGACAACTTTTGAATACCTAATGGAGAAGATGATTAGTTCTCTAGTACTCATATTTCCAGTGGAAGGGGTGTTGTTTGATGTGTTCTATGATGGTTCTGGCCTTGGGTTGGGATGTGTGCTAATGCAGTAGCATAGAGTGATCTCTTATATGTCTAGGTAGTTACGTCCTAATGAACGTAATTATGCCACCAACAATCTGGAACATGCAGCTGTGGTGTTCACATAGAAGTTGTGGTGGCATTATCTCATTAGAGAGTGCTTTGTGGTCTTATCAGATCACAAGAGCATGCGTTATGTCTTTTACCAGCGGGATATAAACTTGCAGTAGCGAAGATATGTTGAGTTCCTCTAAGACTAAAACTTCGAGATCTCTTATACTAAGGGAAAGGGTAATGTGGTGGATAATTACCTGAGAAGGAAATTGCAGAAGGAAGTAGTTCGGGAATCTAAAGATGCTTGGAGAGCGATGGAAGAGTTTGCATCCTTGAATTTGGATGCTAGGGTTGAAGGTGGAAGAGGCTGTCTGTTTCAGATGACTATAGTTTCCTATTTAGTGCTGCAGGTGGAAGAGTCTTAGTGGGGGGTACTCAGATGTGGAAGTGATGTGAGATCGTGTTTATTAGGGAAATGCTATTGAGGGATGGTCAGGGGATGGTCAGCATCAATTAATTTTCTGTGGAAGGATTTTTTTTTCGGAGTTGATGCATAAAGGTGTTCTCCATGATTTTCATGGCTCCGCATTAGGAGTACATATTGGGGTTACAATGATGTACCAAGGCCTGAGGGGACAATTTTGGTGGCCCGGGGTAAAGCAGGCAATGGCATAGTTTGTGGCTAAGTGCCTAGTGTGTCAGCAAGTAAATGTTGAACACCGGTTTCCTAGAGGGATGTTACAGCCTTTAGATGTTCCCGAGTGGAAGTGGGATGAAATCTCGATGGAATTAATCACAGGGCTACCCAGGGCTCAGGGAGGCTATGATGCCATTCGGGTAGTGGTGGATCAGTTGAAAAAATTGACACACTTTTTGGAGATTTAGGAGTCGAGCCCAGTGAGCACTTAAGCCCAGAGGTACGTCAATGAGATGGTGCGGTTGCCTAGGATTCCAAGATCTATTGTCTCTGATCGAGACACGCGGTTTACCTCACGAGTCTGGAGGGGATTACAACATGCCTTTTTTCACCCAGCTACACCTTAGCACTACTTTCCACCTTCAGACGGATGGGAAAATAGAACGAACGATCTAGATGTTGGATGACATGCTGCAGGCATGTGTTCTGGATTGTTGGGGATCATGGGTACGACACATGCCTCGGGTGGAGTTTGATTATAACAATAGCTTCCACTCCCCTATTGTCATGACACTGTTTGAGGACATGTATGGAAGGTTGTGTTGTTCACCCATTTGCTGGACAGAAATTGGGGAAGCAGCTATTCTTGGGCCATAAGTGGTGCATGGAACCACTGAGAAGGTTCAGCTTGTGCGTGAGAGGATGAAGGCCGCCCAAGACCGATAGAAGTCTTATTCTGATCATAGGAGGAGGCCCTTGGAGTTCATGTTTGGAAATCATGTGTTCTTAAAGGTTTCCCCTTGGCGTGGTCAGAGAAGGTTTGGGAAGGGGAGTAAGATCTTCCCTAGGTTCATCAGACCTTTTGAGGTGTTGGGATTAGTGGGTGAGGTGGCGTATCTGGTGGCATTTCCACCTCAGTTGGAGAATGTTCAAAATGTCTTTCACATCTCCCAGCTTCATCGATATCTACACAAATCCCACGTCATATATTGGGTAGATTAATTATGTTGAAAATGATGCGACCTTCATAGAATGACCAATCAAGATCGAGGATCGTAAAGATAAAGTGCTCCATGGATGAACTATCCCCTTAGTTCGTGTGTTGTGGAGTCATGGTGGCCTGGAAGAGAGCACTTGGGAGCGGGAGGCCTAGTTACACATTTAGTACCCAGAGCTGTTTTGACTTCCTTGTTGTTGTTGTTGTTCTGAGTTTTGTTGATATGTTTAACCTTGTGCATTAATATATGAAATGCTTGATCTTCTTGTTTTGACACCGAATGTTTGATGATGGGAAAAGCTAACTACAAATCAAGGCGCATTAATGTGGATGCGATTAAACTTGTGCGGGTGAGTCAGTGCCACCCAAATTGGATAATATCCTGACATATAAGAAGGGACTCCCCAACTCAGGTGTTGGACCGTGTGATCCTTTTTCTTTTTGGGAACGTTTGTGGTTGATAACTCTTGGGGGATTATTCGTGGATGTAGGGGGTTTTGTTCCAGCTTTTGAACAACTTAGGAGTCTTCCACTGAGAAGTATCTTTATATGGTTGTTGTTTGTACCCCAATTTTATCCTTTCTGGTTTGATCTTATATTCTCTGGGATGAGAATAGTTTGAGAAGTATCTGATGTAATGGCTTGGGGCTTTGGGGTCCATTACTTGGTGAAAATCTGATTTTTGGGGTGTTCTGGGTGGGTGGTCTGGAAGGTCATCCCAGCTTCTCAGTGAAGCTTAAGACTCCTAACAGTGGCCTCGACCTACCACTGGCTTTAGCCTACCGGTAGCCTCGGACTACCGGTAGCTCAGCCTACCGGTAGCTCGGCCTACCGGTAGCTCGGCCTACCCGTGGCCTCGGCCTACCGGTAGGTCAGCCTATACCGGTGGCCTTGGCCTACCGGTATCTCGGCCTACCTGTAGCTCGGTCTAACGGTAGCCTCAGCCTACCGGTAGCTCGACCTAGAGGTGGCCTCGACCTACCGCTAGCTTGGCCTACCTGTCGCTCGGCCTACAGGTGGCCTCGGCCTATCGGTAGCTCGGCCTACTGGTAGCTTGGTCTACCGGTAGAACTATCCTACTAGTGACCTCTCCACGATTTTTCCAGTAGTGCCTTCTTTTTACACAAATAGATTTGTAAACCATGTTTTGACCCCTTTAACCTGTTTTAAATCCCATTAATGGTGTTTAATTAAATGATTGGTGAGGTACCCTCCTTAAATAGAAAAGCATGGGTTTTGGTCATGCCTTACCCGCATTTTCATAAATGCCTCTACCGCATCCTATGAAGAGTCCTTCCTTGGTTAAGGATGTGTGCATTAGTTTTAACCACCGCAAAGGGTGGGTACCTTTTATGTTGGACGTGTGGGGTGGACCAGCCACATGGTCAACCCACGATCCCGCTTCTTCTGCAGTTTCAAGTTTTTCTCCATATCTTTACAGTCCCAGGGATGCTGTATCTTAGCCTTTATAACCTATAAGATTCACTTCTCCATAGGATTCTTTTTCTCTATCACCCTATGCTCGGAATACCCATCCCCCGGACGAGTTGTACCCCCGCAATGATTTCCTTGATCGCGTTCCGTCGAGTTCCTGCTACTCCTGATTTATAGTTTCCATGCGAGGACTTAATGTCGATCCTTGATCAATCAGGTAGTATTTTCTCCTTCTTCTCCCTTTTCCGTGCGTAATGTGGGGTGGGTATGCTTCTGTCTCGGTGGAAATTGATGAAACCAAACATAATGATGATAATGAATTGATGTCTAATGATGGAAAGGGGGTGATCGATGTTCTTTTATACTCTATTTTGTTGATATGTGTTGTGAATTACACGGGCCTAATATTATTGAAAATCATGGTCGTTGGTGGTCTTTATTTTTTAACTAATGAACCTCGGTGCTCCTAGATGTTTAAATAAACGTAACATGGAATTGGTTAATTATTTATACTTGGTTAAATGAAATGAAAGCACCATGATCAACCCTTTTTTGTGATAACTCTGGTTAAAGCCCAGTGAAATTGAAACTATGGAGTGTGTTAAATCTTTTAAATCTAAAAATACCTGCAAGGGCCTACTTTGTGTTGGTGGTAGTGGTTTGGTTGCTTTCTTTAAAGTGATTATATTTCTTGAGTGATATAAGTGGGGATGGGATCCCCTATTGTTATACTTTCGCTGGTTGTTAATCTGAGGTTGTGTGGTTGCTCTGATGTGACACGAATTTGGGTGGGATCCTATGTTGTTGGGAAACCATTGGATCATGGATTTTTGGGGATATGGGGCAGTGTCTCGGGGTTTGTTTTTTTTTTTCCAGTACATTGAGGGATCTCACCTGATCACTAGTTGTTGTGAATTTAAAAGAGAATCAAGTGTGAATTCTTAAGATAACTAATGGGTTTCCTTCCTGATTTATTGTTTTTTAATCTGTGATTGTGCCTGTTAGTTGCCTAGTAGTGAAGGGAATAAATCATACTACGATTTTATCAAATGATAACTTGAATAGGGAAACATGGAACTGTTTGTTGTGTGCCTGTTTTTCTGAGGCAGCAGTACTTGGGCACCTTCTTGTATCTATCGAGGATCCATAGGTTGGGCTTTGTGTGTTGGTATATATGTGTAACTGTATGTTTTGTTTTTAGTCACTCCCCACACACATTGGGAACATAGTGTCGGAAACCCCATTTCATGGGGAAGGGTTTTCCCCCTAGTTACTCTCTTTCATGCCCCCTCTTCCCTTGGCTATGATGGATGGAGGCGACCTTACACCCAAGATTCTTCAGGTAGGTTTTGATTGGTGTTTTGTTAGCCCAGGACCCTTTGGGAAGGTTTGTTTTCACATGTGTCTTCGGGATGAGGCCCAGGTGTGTGCGGGAAGGGATGTGTGGTTGTGAGGCCCAGGTGTGTGCAGGTAGGGATGTGTGGTTGTGAGGCCAAGGTGTGTGCGGGCAGGGATGTGGATGGTTGTGAGGGATAGGTGTGTGTGGGAAGGAATATTGTGGTAGCGTTAGGATGTTTTCTATTTGGGATGAGCAGCTAGCTAGTGGAGGAAATTGTTGTGTGGGGTACCCAAATGTTTTATTCTTTACTATTATCTTACTTCTTGTGTTATTTGGTGAGCGTGGCCAGTGAGGTGGGATGGATATATTCCTTGATAGATGATATTTCTCTTGCTTCTAATGGGACATTAGGACGTCTCCCCAACTTATGAACAAGGGAATTAGTTTTCCCTACTGAGTATGAATTAGGTTTCCCTACTGAGTATACTTCGTATGCTCACCCTACATTTACTTTCAGGATTCTAGGAGGCTTCAAAGGCCGTGCGGGACCTTAGTAGTCTGGAAATTAGAGTTGTGTTGGTCACTGTTGGATTCTGCTTAGCCTTTTTCCTTTCCTGTTGGGTATTATACATTGAAGTCATTGTACTTTGTTCAGTTTTATTATTAAAATATGCATATAGTTTGGTTTTTACCTCGAGTCTTCTATATGTGGTGGTGTTTGTTGATGACTGATTATTTCTCCCAATCTTGGTTAACTAAAAAGGGTAATGCATCCCATATTGTGAAAATGTTATATCCTTGGTGGTAGTCCCCACTCTGGGGCCTACTGGAGGTGGGACTCAGGGGTCATTATCTCTCTTTCATCTTAAAGAAGGAAGGTCTTGGAAATCTATTGTCCCTTCCCTCCTTTTGGTAAAGGCGGGTCGTGACACGTCCATTGTTCTCATATCATCATATGAAGTCGCTCCTTTTATTTTTGTTATAATTAACCACAAGTAAAAAAACTCTCCAGTTGATAGAGGGACATAGTATATACTACCAATACTGAAACCCTTTTTTTGAGGAGTCTATTTTTTCATTGCAGTGGAAGACAAATCTAGTTGGAAACTTTTCATAACAAAGACATCCACCTTCTTGGTGAGTTTTATTTACTTTAAACCATGCAGTGAACATTGATTCAGTAATGTTAATATGATTGAGGAAATCTTCAATATTATCATTGTCACTATAAGGTACTGTATTTTGTCCTAGTAAATGGAAACATAACCTCTCAACTGGTGTATATCAGTAGTGGATATCATAAGAAAATACTCTCCATGAAGCCTCAGAAGGAGTTATGTATAGGCAGTCATAGTACAACTTTATCTCATCCACATTGTTGCCTGGACAGTCACTATTGTTTCTCTAATAGAGTTTTGTTGTAACATGGTAATTCCCTTTCCTAATATATATGAAGAGGTGCATTATAGAATATTATTGACTGAAAACATCAATATTAAAATTAGCTTGATACTTTAAAAGAAAAAAAAGACTGTATGATACCATAAACCGGTTATCCAAAGGCACACCATTTCTAACAACCGTATGTCCATCATCTCTTCTACGATATACAACATAACTATCCTTGTTAATTATAGTGTGTGTGCCTAATTTTTTTGGATAAAATTTTGTACATTTTTCATTTCACATACAAGGGGAGGAATGGTTGGCATCGCCGCAAGGGTCATGCATCAAGAATTTTGTAATAGCTTCATGCAGCTTTGGGTATGTAGGATGATTTAGAATTTCAATGCAAACTATTATATTAACATCTATAGGAGTGTTATATATTTTTTCATGGAAGAGAAATAATAGGATGTAGCCATGGGGCAATCCATGTTTTTGAAACAACACGGTTCGAACAACTACATGGGTAAAATAGTGTTATAGAACGTTAATAGAAGATGATATAATCTAAGAAGTGAATTAAAAAACTATAAATATTAAATATATAGACCATTACCTACTCATGATTTCCCAAATAAACAACCCTCTCTTAAATCGTTCATAAGATGATCAACCTTAATTTTTAAAATTAGAGATAATATATGAGGGCATTCATTTTGAAAAATATTGTTATTTATAACAAATCATGTCATTTCAGGCCATATTGGGATACATGTGAATGTTAGAAATAGATCTGGATACCCTGTCCAATTACAAATAGACATTTAATCCTAGTAATTCTGAATCATATACCTGGGTCAACTGATAAATGATGAAGGTAAAATGATACGCTATCCATAGGATAACCCTTCACGACCACCTCATAGAAATGCATCTCTTAACCCATTGTATAATTCAACCCTCAACCTATTTTGATTGAATCAAATGAAATATATTCTTTGAGACTCAGTCATGTTGTAAGAAAAAACAATAAACTACTGCAACAATCTTCTAAAATTTAATAAGGTTGCGACATTGTTTTGAAGAAATTGAAAGTGAAAGGAGAAGTACTCTCTCATTGTTACATTATTAAGTGCAGTACTTTTTGTGAAAGGAGTAGCTCGATACAATACATTGTCAACATATCCATCCTGACATCCTATAAAAATCAAGGGGTATTGCAATGGAAGATATAATGGTTGAATCACATCTACTCTTTTTAAATCATCACTTTTCCTTTTAATGATGATATCAAGTTCTTAGTTGAGATCTTCAACATCACCAACAATCAGCATAGTAATTTCAGAAGTACTCGGTAGGTTATATGTGGCTTCACTTGTATGTCTTCTTTTAAGTAGATGTAGATTTAATGTTGGTACCTCACAATAATTAAGAACATTCCTTGAACATATGAATTCTCATGACAAATCCTTGTGCTCATGAATCATATGTTGATGCTTAAGTACAATATTTTCATCATTAATCAAAAGTTGATTACTGGCATCAAAGCTACATAAATCACATTATTATCTAATTTTAAATGATTAATGGTTTGATAATTTAGTACGTAATGTTGAAATAGAACAATAACCAATTCCAGAGACCCTATTCTGACATTCATGTGTAGTATCAGACACATATAGTTGTGCAAAATGTGGCAGTTGTCTATAAGGTGGACATAAACTACCAATGCGATGGTAATTTTATCCATGTAGTCTGAATATACCTTGAACATGACCATTGTTGAATGACCTGTCTACCTTTCCACCCATGTACGTGAATGTAAACATTTAGTTATAAACATGCATCTGGTCTTTGATATATCGAGACTGCGCAGTAGTTCGATTGAATACCAACATCCTTAGGTATACAGGACATGACAGTAGTAAGTCCAATGATATTTTCCCCATCAAGTATCATAGTGAGAAATGCGGGTTTTGTCTATTGTTTTAGTTATTATTTCTCTCATAAAACCACATAAAAGAGTGACAATATTGATGGACATTAGAAGGGTCACCAATGTCAAAATAACCTGATTGAAAAATTGTATAATGTATACCATAATAATAATATAGCATAGTGATATTCGGATAAGATGATTGTTGATTATAGGACAACAATGTAGGATTAGTGATCACACTAACCTGTGATCTTGACATTATGAACTCTATATAGTTTTCTGTAAGAGGAAATGTTAGGTTTACATGTATAGGAAAAATTAACCATAATTTTATTTCTAATTATAGAGAATATTGTTAATTGACATACCTATATTTTCGTTGTCATGAAAAGACTTCGTAACATAGAATCTGTATGTTCAAGAAAATGTTAGAAATAAAAAATAAACTAACAGGGATTTCGACATTTATAGAAATTTTTTGGCCTTACTGTGTTGAGGAGATATGTGAATCATTTGTCAGAATATCTTCATCAATCATTAAATCTGTGAAAAAGATTGAGCGAACAGTTATACCGTGAATTCAGTGTTTAAACAACCAACATTTTTTTCATCAAAATTTTTTTGATCGTCTACTTACAGAATGGTAGTGGGGATAGTGTCATGTCATGTGGTATTTCTTTTTGTTTGTTTGTTCTTGAACATAGTGTTTATGGACGAGCAGATGTTTTTGGAACTGTATTCAATTAAGATGTTTAATATTAGTATTTTATGTAATTATTAATTTTCCCATGAATAGTAATAATTGATACTTGTAAATATAAAAACTACTAACCATCTACACATAAAGGATATGATGGTACATGGGTGAATCCATCTCTACCACAAATTGTTTCTAGCGCTGAAGTAATTGTAGTAGTATACTGATTGGTACATGTCATTGATGATATTTAAGTAGGAGTTGGCATTGATTTTGTGGCCACTGAAATAATTAAAGCTGTTGTATTGTTATTTATTTTAAAATTTAAACAGAAGTGATTATTTATAGAAAAAGATGATAAAGGCTTACTGGTGAATTGATGTGTGATGGAATAGATTTATACTAGTTCAGTTATTTGAGTAGCAGACTCATCGAAAGATATAACTGAATCATTTCCACTTGTTGTAGATGCTGTTAACATGTAAGAAATAATGATTTTTAATATTGAAAACGTCATAATAATTAAGACGTTCTATGGTGAACATAAAATTAGTACATAAAATCTACATTTCGTTCCTTTATTAATTTTCTCTATAGTAACCTTTCATTTCTGGTGGATGATGGTCTAAACATGTTTATATTTGATTAAGGAGCACCATGTTCAGGGACTTTTGGAAAATATGACGTTACATATCCATCAGTTGTGTTAGTCTACATAGCAGTTTCATGTGATGTTTACTATTATGTTAAGGACAACAGAATTAACCATTGACACAGAGAGATGATAATGGCATTCGTGTGAGTCCATGTGTGAGGCTATTAGTTGATAGTGGTCCAGTTAATGCATTTGTACTCATATTGGTATATGTCACTGAAGAATCTATTGTAGACTCTGGCACAGTTGTGTTGGAAATATTAATTAGATGTACTAATGAGACAATGACCTTTAGTATCACAATTATAAAAAAACAAATCACTGTAATGAAAAACATTGTATTGTGTTCAATTCATTTGTTAGACAATTTGATGAAATAATAACTAATTATTTACAAACATTATGTCATACCATTATAAGTTACATCCACTATAACCATGCATCTCTTGAGCATGATGTTCCATACATGTTTGTATATGGTTGAGAAGAAGATATTTTAGGCACTGTCATCAATGATTAAGGTGGGTATTAGTTATTTGTTTTAGAATTAAAAGCAGTTGGTAGTGTAATATTTTATGTTGTGTAGTATACTAAGAACTAACCATTAATAGACAATGATGATAACAAAATTCATACAACTGCATGTGTGACGCCATCAAGTGACAATGGTTCAATTAATGTACTACCTGAAATTTATGCAGACATCATTAAACAAATTTCAGTTGATGTTGAAATTGTTATTGTGTCTGTTGAAATTAATACATATAGTAAAACAATGATATGATTTAGGACATGAAATCGAGAAGAAAAACAAGCACTTAACATATTTATGTTTTATTTTCATATGTTTGATCTACAGTAACCTTAACTTTGTAGAGTTTTTAGGGCGATATTTGTATTTATTTCGTGGAAGAACAAATTTTATAGGAACTTTGGTCAAAATAGATGTAAAATTTGTCTAATTTATTTTAGTATAGAAAAATTTTATTTGAAATACTATTTTATTCTACAAAATTAAATCACAAAAAACTATTGATTGATAGAGATCACAATGAAATTTTGGTGACTTCATGTGTAATGCCAGCTGTTGATAGTGGTTACGGTGACCTAGTACGTGAAAAAACAGTAGAATACATTGATGAATTTATAGTTGATTTTATATATGTTAAATTGGAAGTAATGATTAATGCTAATAATGTGAAAAAATGGCTGTAAGTTGAAGTATTTAAAGGAAACATAATAGAGAACTCACAAATGTTTTATTTTCCGTAGTTATCATCCCTCAACTGAAATTTTTTATCCGTAGCTTGATGGGAAAAAAGGTTTTCAATTTATTTCCTTATATATGATTTTCATAGTGTGAAATATAAAATATGGATGATTGAATGTACCGATAATGTAATGCACAGTCCATAGGCTAAAAAATTTGGGTAAATGTTTAATTAGACAGGAGTAAAGTGTTAGTATTAAAAAATATATGAACCATGACAAAATAATAAATTGAAAATTGATTACTAGAATTAAATAAATTAGATGAAATATTTTAGAATATATTATGTGGTGTCAAAGAATTCTGTATATCATTCTATGCATTGAGGTTTAAGAATATGTGTCTATGTAAGTGAATGATTTTTTCTTGGAAGCTACACTTCAAATAGACAAGCGGGTTAGATAAGTAATTGTAGTTGATGTAATTTACTTAGATTTAGAATAAACAAAGATTTATAAAAATTTAATTGCTATTATTTGAGGTAATTGTAATTATGTAATTGTAGATGTGTAGTTTAACAAGAGTGGAACTTTAGCAATGAGAATTACATGAACCATGGGAATATAATAATATGAAAATTGTTTATTGCAAATAAATAGATTAGCAGTCACCTATTAGAATATATTATGTATCGTAAAAGAGAGATAAAAAATGCGTAAAGGTATAATTACAAATTTTTAATTACAGATGTTTAAATTATGAACAGGAAAATCGATTTGATAGCATGAACATCGAAGATAAATTATTTTGGGATTCATGTAGATAGGTTCATGTTAACTCTTTGAGCCGAAGATAAACATATGGAACAATTGAAATTCGATGATAAGATGGCATGTGGTAAATCTGTGTAGTGAGTACTATTATTCGATAGCGTGAGACACAACATGAACATGAATTGAAAGTAGGAGAGGCCGATGAACTAACCTTATTCTAGTAAATCAAGCTTTCGGTAAATGCACAATTACCTCCAAATAGGGAAACAATATTACCGAACTGTATCAATCTAGAAGTATTTGGTTGATGTCGTATGGAATTGGTGGATGTTGAAGTGACTCATTAAGGCCCTGGGGCATGGTGGATTATGTGGAGTTGGAGTCACGACTTGAGAGGGGATTCGTTGAGTGGAGCGGGAGAGGTAATTCAGAGAGAGAGGTAGGGGAGGGATGCTGGAGGGCAGCGAGTAGACAATGCCTATGTGCTGCGGAACCCTAGGTCAAGAGGATGAGTTTGAGGAGAAATCCATGGATCTGTCTCTATCAATGATGCGCGGTGGAGTCCTCAAAGATTGGGTTTTCTCAGGCATGGAAGAATGCTGCGCGGTGGAGTCATCGATGCTTGATGGAGTCGCGGTTTATCATAGGAGTACGTGTAATTAAGATAGAGTTAAAGAGTAGGGGCCGGTATGCGACACACATTGCAGGTAGAAAATTGTATGGTTAGTATATTTAGTAGATTAGTAGTTGTGTTTTTAAATTAGTATTAAAACAATTAGTGTTCATGATGTAAGAAAATTCCATTCATGTTGTTCTCGTTAAAAACATGATTCCTTTCAAAGTTTCTATAAAATAAAAATGAGAATGGTTATTAAAAATTATGGAGATTCCTTTACTTTTCTAAAAAAGTAAAAATTGGAAAAAATGCATTTAATATATCGTTTAAAAAATTTTAAAAAATTTAAAACATTTTTATAAAACATGGGATTTTATGGAAATAGTGTTTCGATTAAATAGGGAAATAAAGTCATATTTTCATAAAAAATATTTTCATAGGAATTTTAACTACTATTGTTTTATAAAATGATAATATTTCATAAATATATCTTTAATTAAAAGAGTATAAAAAAAATATCTATTTCAATATACAATTTCAAATAATTCATCCAAGGGTGATGAAAACATAATCAATCATGAATAATGATGACTTTGTCAAAATGACCCTTTCTACATTGGTAACTCTTACATCATAAAAATCATGAATTAAGTAAATTTAAATAATAATTTAAAATATATTAATACAAATGAATTCATTATATAACATATAGTTATTTTTATATATATATTATACAAAAAAATATTTCTTCAATATGTTGTATGTCTCACATATGTAAATGTGAGACGAGAAACACTGACCTTGTGTCAGACTCATCAAGTATGTTCTTTTTCATTTTGAATAATGAAATTATGTAAATTATTAAATTTATTAGTAACATTTCTCTTATTTATTATTCATTTTATATTTTTTATTACAATGTTATATATGATTACATAATCAATTATGTTTACATTGTGTGTTTTGAAGATATTTTCATTATGTCAAAAATTAATTTTGTAAGTTGAATATAGTCAAAGAAGAAATTATTTATACATATAAATAATAATATTGATGTAATTATTTATATATTTATACCTAAATTATATTTTCTATCACAATCATGAAATATGTTTATGAAAAATAAACTATGATACAATCATTGAAATGGTATGTATTACGTACAGTAACGTATGCATTTTTCAATGTTCATTATATAATGTTGTTAAATAATTTTTTTCATTATTGAATTATAATAAAAAATATATAAATAATATTAGTTCATTATATATAATTATATATATAATATTATTTTTGTTGTGATGAATATATATTCACATCAATTCCTGAAATTGGCAGTCCATACATAGACGGAAGACATTATAATTTTTAGTGTAAGAAAGAATATTTTAAAATACCTTTTATTATTGATAAATATTTCATAAATTTCAAAATTATATCATTCATATAACATTTTTTCTTTAAAATTATTCATATTTACTTCAATTAAAAAAATAAGTGAAAAAAATCACATCTCTTTGTGAGGCAATAGTCTTCTGTACACACTAAAAATATTATCATATACCCAAATAAGTAGAATGTAAAAATGTTATATATTATATGATGAAAAAATATTAATAAGTATTTGAAAAATATCATATATAATGTTTATATATATCATCACAGTTGACCGTGATATTTGGTAATGGAAAAATAAATGACATTGGTTCACGAGGTGGTATTTTTTTTCGAAAAAATGAATGACAATTTCATGACTTATTTTATGGTCGTAGGGATGGTTGTTGTTAATTAAAATAAAATAAGAAATCCAATTTTACTTAATGTACTAATTTTTTTACATCAACATATTTTAACAAAAATTGATGGATTTAGAGGTTGATATAAAAGAAATATTCATAGTTAGGAATTTTATCTATTTTCAGACCACTTTTATAAGATTTTTCCTAGAGTATTCCTAGAATGGATTTAGAAAATAACCAAGGATAATAGTTCAAGGGTATGGATGTTATGAAGTGATTTGGAAAGGTCTTTGTTGAAGAGATGGTTTTTACGGTAAAAATTATAGAGGAGAATTTGTGGCCTTTTATTGGTGAGTTGTGTGCCACACATGTACCATTTGAAAAGAAAAAGATATACCCTCGTTTTGAACATGACACAAGGGTCCATAATTGGTAAATATTGATACTTATTATATATAATTCCTAAATATGGAAATAAAATATAGTTCATAATTTTTTGGGGTTATTTTAAATGTAATAATTTTAGTTTAAAGCCTCGGTAAATCAGTTCATTCCCTAATCATAATAAATATGTTCTACTATTTTACTATTAATTATAGTCATTGTAACACCCCAGGTAAATAATGAATATGACATTTTCATATTTATCCATATTTGTGAATAAAATATTAATATTACTTTAAAGGGGACGTTATGCTCGATGGCGTACCCAACACGCAACAACGAGTTTCTTGGGAATCTTACGTTGCACTCTAATAATAAAATAATATTATTTTAAATGGAAGTTAACATGTAGCCATTGTATTTGTGGTAATAGATAGAAATAACTAAAATATGATTATATATGTTTTTAAATGTTTTTAAATTTATCCAATAAAGAATAAAGGCTTAAAATACGGAAAGAATTCAATTTTAGGCGAATATGCCCTAGTTTTCACTAAAGGTTCACTTATCGCCTTTTGATGGCGAACCGTCATTAAATATAGTTTTGTTCACTCTTATACATTCTACTAGACAAAATAAAACACTTCTTAAGAATTGAGACATCAAAATTTAATTTGTGTAAATTTTTGGTATCTTTCCGATAAAGTTCATTTTTTAATGAATAGTGTAAAATGTTGTATTTTAATTCAAAACCTCTTTTTAATCTAATTTTTTTAAGTTATTAGAATATCTTTTGAATTGGTTTTAAAGTGAAATTAGAATATATTTTTACCATTAAATACAATAGTGGTTTTTGGAATTAATTTCACATTGAAATCAGACTTAAACTAGTGTCAATCTTTTGATACTTATTGTTTCATAAAAACACGCTATTTTCTCTGACAACGGGAATTAATTAATAAATTAATTAATGTGACTTATATGTTTTTAATTTTGTAAAATATACTTCATTTTTGAATTCAGAATATCAAATATAGCTTAGGGTGAATTTTTGGTAATTTTCTGAAAAACTTCAATTTTTGATTAATAGTGAAACGACTAAGTGGTACTTATAAAAACTGATTTTCCATTTAAATGAAATTCTTCCACCTTTGTGTTTTGAATTTCAAAAATCAGACATACATTTTTGTCATTAAGAAGTAAAATGTGGTTCAATGGGATTAAAATAATTTTTTTGGTGAATAGTAACTTATTAAGTTTTTAATCGCGATTAGAGGTAATTAATGTAGTTTAAGGTAAAAATAATGTTTTAATAATATGAAATGAACTTGAAACATGTCCTAACCTCATTGGATGTGTCATGGACGACCATTAAAACCCTTGTGTCAACTTGGGGACCCCATGAAGCCACTTTGTTTGGAAAATGACATTAATATCTTTTTATTTAAAGTTAAAGTAAAAATGAGACAAACATGAAATGTTTTACTAAAAAAATTTTTACATGGGGTTATACAAATAATATTTCTTACTATAAATAATCACTGGAAATATAAAAAGATTTCCTACATCATAGTTTTTTTAATTTTTAGACATTAAATAAATTAAATTATTTATGACATCATGATGATGCAGTGATGACCTCATTAATGAACATTTTAAATAAAATGAAACGATAATATAAAATCTAAGACCTACACTTGTCCAAAAACTATTAGATGGGAATATTTAAAAGCCTTATAATCTTATCTTCGAAATATATCAATGTGGGACCTTATAAATTCGAAACACTTTTGAAAATAAAATAATAGTTTCATGATTTCCAAAAGTGCCCCTCCTCTCCTCTTATAAAAGCCCCCACCTCTACCTAATTTCACAAACTCCTCAAGCCTTTGTCTTGGCCATCCCCTGCCAATTTACTCTCTACACATCCCTCTCCTCATCTTATATGATTCCCTTTGGGAAGAATCTTTTCAAAGGAAGCCTTTAGGCTCAAATCAAAAGGAGTTACACTTTTAACCGTAATTCATTCTCTCATGTTCATTTGTTTTATTTTTCTTCTACAACCTCCTAAACTCTTTTTATTTACATCTTTTTTAACAAAAACAGTATATTCAATATACTAGGATGTTGTTATAAGATTTATTCGAGCTACACTCTCACACAACTACATCAAATGGTTAAAGAACATACGGTTTCCGTGGATGGCGAAATTCTGCCTCCCGAAACGATGATTGTTCAATACTCATTTAACACCTTCAAAGGTGGCCATTATGATGTCACTATTTTTTATATATGATATATAATATTTTTATGTTTTACTTAAGCTTCTTTATTTTTCATTTATGTCATACCATTATTGTTTCCATTATGGGTAAACACGATATCTTCATTTTTGGAAGTGCGGACTACCGCCCCCTGAAAGTGATTTGATTCGTTAATACCATATGTGGGATGTGTAAAGGATAAAGTTAATGATATCATATATGTTATTATACTAGAATTATAATATACTCTTATATCATTATGATTCCATTCCAGAAAATACGAAATAGAAATGGAAGTAGCATTCATGCGTACGTACGGCTTACCGTCTCCATGAACGGTGCATTTCATTTCTTACCTCTAAAAGTGATGTAATATTATAAATACATGTATATGATGAATATATATGATATATATGTTATCCAAATCATTAATATCATTCTGGATATACTGAGCCTTTGACCAAATTAACAACATGTATGTGTAAGAAGTCTATTTTCGACTTACGAACCAAATATCGACAAAACAAGCATTATAAACTTAAATGATTACATAATGTTTATAACATGTAAATAATTGATATAAAAGGAATAATGAACTTGGAAAATGTTCTTAAGCAAGTAGAAATTAATTCAAGTTTATTATTCAGGACGTTAAAGAACGATCGAGTCAAGTCGGACCCGAGGTATGGGATCTTACTCCTCTCTTTCTTTTTAAGTACACTCTTTTAAGTCATTCCCTCTAAAGATAATCTTTCTTGCTATTGGGATGTTATTTTATATTACACTTACTGTAATTTTTATGTTCATGTGATTAGAGACCCTATTCTCTCTCATCAATTCATTTTGGAAGTTTTGAATGGCGCCGTTAGGCTGCCGAATTTTCGTAAGAGATCTAACCTCTATCTTTCTTTTTAAGTACTCTCCTTTATGTCACTTATTTAAGATCCTATTTGTTATGTTGGGGGATGTTATTTTATATTACTCTTTCTATAAAATTTAAGTTGATATGATGAGATAACCTGTTTGATCTCATCAATCCATTTTTGTAAGTTTTAAGTGGCGTCGTTAGGCTGCCTAGTTTTCGTAAGGGATTTTTCATCTCACTTTTATACCCGTGAGATTTATACTACATTTGCAACAATTTCCATTGAGTGGTTTATGTACTTCCCATTATTACACTCCTTTTTTTAATATAATTCCATTTATGGGAATTTACATATTCATTGTATGACACTTCTTCAATGGGGTGTACTTTTTGGAAGTTACCCAAGTCGGTAAGGGAACCTTTCACCCTCCTCATTTTAAAAGACATAGTTTGTTATGTAATTTAATTCACATAATTTTATGTTGTGATATGTTAATATATATCCTGATTGATGTAAATTTTATGTCCAAGTTATGAGATTCCCTTTTTATCTCTCATTAACTCATTTTCGGAATTTTTGAAGTGACGTCGTTAGGCTGTCGAATTTTACCAAGGGAACTCTTTAACCCAATTTCGATTTCTTTGGGTTCAACATGTAGTTATTGAATATGTCATCATTTGAATATGTGTGAATGACCTTTTATTGTTTTACACTTAATATCTGATTATATTGGGTGTATTTATATTTGTCACACATAATTTTGAGATTGATTTATCCTTAATTTAAGGATACCTTCTTTATAAGGGATTTCATCACATTTTACATCTCTATTTGAGACTTCATCGTTGTTATGAACCAATTCACTCTTATATGGTTTATATACTATCCTTTGGAATATTATACCATGAATCCATTTATTATCATGATAATATAAGGTTCTGATTAAATGTTATTCCTCAATTATTGTATTCAAGTGTCTCTAATTTTGGTAAACCCCCTTTAACCAAAATATCGCTTTAAATGTTTTAATGATTTGTTCTTATTAATATCCATGTTTTCAAAATGGTTTTAAGGATTTATTTATATGGTTATTAATTTTTTAAAATGTTAAAAGCTTCAAGGTGGTATGGGACACTTTGATTCAAAAATCTCCTTATTAAATGTTTTAAATGGTTTTGGAAATGGTTTCTTTTTGAAAGGATTCATTATTTCAATATACTAAAATTTTATACTGTGATTGACATGTGGAAATGTTATGTTTCCTTTATACATGTTTTATGTGATACATTTATGGTTCATGGGCGTTGTTATGAAAATGGGTGGTTCCGTGATAAACTAAGGGCGGGTGAGCCCGATATAGCTCTCCAATGCATTGGGTAACGTGAAGGAGTGAAACGTTAAGGATTCTCCGAAGAGATTTAGGGAATATACTATGATGGGTATTCCAAACGTAACCAAGAGGGTTACTCCCTATGTAATAATGTTATGAATGCCTCAAGTTACCTTTATGTCTTATGATTTCTATGATTTATTCATGGTTTGATGAGGTATGTTAAAGTGCCTATGTTTTATGGGTAAAGTATGATTTCATTCTTATGTATATATGAACTCATGTTTCCTTTCCATATTTTTATAACCCTTACTGAGCTTTTTATGCTCATCCCAAGTTTTTGAAATGTTTTTCACAGGTCAAGGGAATGGTACATGATGTGATGATAGTGTCAAGAATGTGTCAAGAAAGAATCCGTGTTTTATTTTAAATATGTTTCCATTGATGGGATGAATGAATATTGTCTTTTATGTAACCACTTTGTTTAAATGTGGAATGTAATGCATGTTTCATGACCTAATTCTCTAAAACTCTAAACCTGAAAAGATCCTCAATGTGTAATCTTGTAATAATTCTATATTAAGTAAGGTTTAAGGATGGGGCCTTATAGTTGGTATCACAGGTCGGTTTAGATAACTTTAGAGGTTAGGGTATTCTCTAAGCATAAGTGACATTACCATAATGGTTAGGATTTCAGAAAGAGTCCTAGTTTTAGATAAAGTGAATGAGTGAGTATATCTTAGTGTTTACCTTCTTCATTAGTACATGATGGTTTTGTTGATATACTCACACTGACATTTCTGTTTTAAGTGAATGGCTGGATCTCGCAGGCACCAAAGTGGCAATTGGTTTGAAGTAAACTGTGGTGGTTCTCTGATTAAGAGACTCGATGAAATGGGGTATTCAATGAGGAAAATCGTGGTTGTTCTAATCAAACTATCAAGGAGTCATGATCAACCACGTGAACCTTGGTATGTTCTATAATGTATCATGTACGAGATGACCAATCTATGTGGATGTTCTGGTAATAATTAAAAAGGTAACCATTAGGGTTTATTTGATCCTTACTTTTGAGGTAATTATGGGTTATTATATTTTATGATGGAAAATGAAAGGCATGAGATAAACTTGAGGTTAAAATATGTTATGATCATATTTGATGATTTTATCTCATTTTGGGGAATGTTTTAAGAATTATATAGTTTTGGAAAAAGGACAACACGCAGACCGTGTGACTACCCGTCACGTCGGACAGAGCTGTGGGAATCGAACCCACAACCAAAGTGCGACTGGTATTTATCGCCTACCACTGGACTACGTGAAGTCCCTGGTTAGTTTGACTGAATCTTTCTAGTTATATGATTTTATCAATTAAGAGTAAGTTGATTTTGGGTTATTTATGAAAATGATTAACCTATCATGTAGTATATGTGATTAGGTTAATTACTTTTCAATACAAGACATTAGGAGCAACTGATGTTTTTTGGAGATAAATGTTACGATTTAACTTGGAAGACTATGTGACTAAATCCTTCAAATATTTGGGTTTCAATCTTATATTGGTTTACTTTGAAGAATTTTATGGAAAAATTGATTATCGAATGGTCCTCGTTGAACTTTGGGTTTTGTTGGAAAATTTTTGGAGATTAGGAATAGATTTTCTTTTTATAAGGGTTTATCCTTTTCTTGATTATCTGATCTTGTACGAGCGTTTTTGGTTTTGGTTTTGTTCTAAAGACATGGGAAGTATATAGTTCTCTTTTGTGGATTAGGTTATTCTCTAGAATTTGATTATAGTATTCTTAATGTGAACAAGTCTTCCTAAATACTCGCCTTTTGGAGAAAATATGAGTTTATGTAAGGAATCTAATAAAAGTTGAAAGTCATCATGATAAGTGATTATGTTTCCTTATGAATAAATTCCCCAATAAAAATTACCTTAAAACAAAAATGTTGTCTATTAACTTTTCCTACTGGGGAATCGAATACCGTCTAACCCATCACAAGTTTGTGATTTTCTCATTGTTAACTTTCTCCTAGACATGTTTACTATCACTCTCCCTCAAGAACATGACCCTTTTCTTTTAATTCCATGTCAATGTTTTTCTAAATGGAATCCTAGTATGGGTTAACTCGGGTGACCTCTGTACTTTTCTTCCTTTATTTTAATGTGATTGTTTTACCGACTCTTGTTCCGATGTGGGACGTTCAAGGATGTTTCCAAGCTCAATTTTAAAAATTGCGAGGACGCAATTTCCAAAAGGGGGAAAGGATGTAACACCCCTGGTAAATAAAGAATATGAAATTTTCAAATTTATCCATATTTGTGAATAAAATATTAATATTACTTTAAAGGGGAGGCTATGCTCGATGGCGTACCCAACACGCAACAGCGAGTTTCTTGGGAATCTTACGTTGTACTCTAATAATAAAATAATATTATTTTAAATGGTAGTTAACATGTAGCCATTGTATTGGTGGTAATGGATATAAATAACTAAAATATGATTATATATGTTTTTAAATGTTTTTACATTTATCCAATAAAGGATATAGGCTTAAAATACGGAAAGAATTCAATTTTAGGCGAATATGCCCTAGTTTTCACTAAAGGTTCACTTATCACCTTTTGATGGCGAACCGTCATTAAATAAAGTTTTGTTCACTCTTATACATTCTACTAGACCAAATAAAACACTTTTTATGAATTGAGACATCAAAATTTACTTTGTGTAAATTTTTGGTATCTTTCCGATAAAGTTCATTTTTTTAATGAATAGTGTAAAATGTTGTATTTTAATTCAAAACCTCTTTTTAATATACATTATTTATATGATTAGATTATCTTTTGAATTGGTTTTAAAGTGAAATTAGAATATATTTTTACCATTAAATTCAATAGTGGTCGTTGGAATTAATTTCACTTTGAAATCAGACTTAAACTAGTGTCAATCTTTTGATACTTTCATAAAAACACGATTTTTTCTCTGACAGCGGGAATTAATTATTAAATTAATTAATGTGACTTATATGTTTTTAATTTTGTAAAATAGACTTCATTTTTTAATTCGCAATATCAAATATAGATTAGGGTGAATTTTTGGTAATTTTCTGAAAAACATCATTTTTTGATGAATAATGAGACCACTAAGTGGTACTTATAAAAACTGATTTTCCATTTAAATGAAATTTTTCCACTTTTGTGTTTTGAATTTCAAAAATCCAACATACATGGTTGTCATTAATAAGTAAAATGTGGTTCAATGGGATTAAAATAACTTTTTGGTGAATAGTAACTTATTAAGTTTTTAATCGTGATTAGAGGTAATTAGTGTAGTTTAAGGTAAAAATAATGTTTTAATAATATGAAATGAACTTGAAACATGTCCTATCCTCATTCGATGTGTCATGGCAGACCAATAAAACCCTTGTGTAAACATGGGGACCCCATGAAGCCACTTTGGTTGGAAAATGACATTAATATCTTTTTATTTAAAGTTAAAGTAAAAATGAGACAAACATGAAATGTTTTACTAAAACAATTTTTACATGGGGTTATACAAATAATATTTTTGACTATAAATATTCATTAGAAAGATAAAAAGATTCCCTACATCATTGTAGTTTTTTATAATTTTTATACATTAAATAAATTAAATTATTTATGACATCATGATGATGATGCGATGACCTCATTAATGAACAGTTTAAATAAAATGAAACAATAATATAAAATCTAAGACCTACACTTGTCCAAAAACTATTGTATGGGAATATTTCGAAGCCTTATCATCTTATCTTCGAAATATATCAATGTGGGACCTTATAAATTCGAAACACTTTTGAAAATAAAATAATATTTTCATGATTTCCAAAAGTGCCCCTCCTCTCCACTTATAAAAGGCCCCCACCTCTACCTCATTTCACACACTCCTAAAGCCTTTGGCTTGGCCATACCCTGACCATTTAATCTCTCCACATCCCTCTACTCATCCTATATGATTCCCTTTGGGCAGAATCCTTTTAAAGGAAGCCTTTAGGCTCAAATCAAAAGGAGTTACACTTTTAAAGGTAATTCATTCTCTCATGTTCATATGTTTTATTTTGCTTCTCCAACCCCCTAAACTCTATTTATTTACTTCTTTTGTAACAACAACAGTATCTTATGTATACTAGGATATTGTTATAAGATTTATTCGAGCTACACTCTCACACAACTACATCAAATGGTTAAATAACATACGGTTTCCGTGGATGGAGAAATTCTGCCTCCCGAAACGATGATTGTTCAATACTCATTTAACACCTTCAAAGGTGGCCATTATGATGTCACTATATTTATATATGATTTATAATTTGTTTATGTTTTACTTAAGCTTCTGTATTTTTCATTTATTTCACACCATTATTGTTTCCATTATGGATAAACATGATATCTTCATTTTAGGAAGTGCGGACTACCGCCCCTGAAAGTGATTTGATTCGTTAATACCATATGTGGGATGTGTAAAAGATAAAGTTAATGATATCATATATGTTATTATACTGGAATTATAATATACTCTTATATCACTATGATTACATTACAGAAAATACGAAATAGAAATGGAAGTAGCGTTCATGCGTACGTACGGCTTACCGTCTCCATGAACGGTGAATTTCATTTCTTACCTCTAAATGTGATGTAATATTATAAATACATGAATATGGTCAATATATATGATATATATGTTATAAAAATAATTAAAATCATTCTGGATATAACGAGCCTTTGACCAAATTAACAACATGTAAGTGTAAGAAGTGTATTTTCGACTTAAGAACCAAATATCGACAAAACAAGCATTATTAACTTAAATGATTACATAATGTTTATAAAATGTCAATAATTGATATAAAAGGAATAATGAAATTGGAAAATGTTTTTAAGCAAGTAGAAATTAACTCAAGTTTATTATTCAGGACGCTAAAGAACGATCGAGTCAAGTCGGACCCGAGGTAAGGGATCTTACTCCTCTCTTTCTTTTTAAGTACACTCTTTTATGTCATTCCATCTAAAGCTAATCTTTCTTGTTATTGGGATGTTATTTTATATTACACTTACAGTAATTTTTATGTTCATGTGATGAGAGACCCAATTCTCTCTCATCAATCCATTTTGGAAGTTTTGAATGGCACCGTTAGGCTGCCGATTTTTCGTAAGAGATCTAACCTCTATCTTTCTTTTTAAGTACTCTCCTTTATGTCACTTCTTTTAAGCACCTCTTTGTTATGTTGGGGGATGTTCTTTTATATTCCACTTTATATAAACTTTAAGTTGATATGATGAGATACCCTGTTTGATCTCATCAATCCATTTATGTATGTTTTAAGTGGCGCCGTTAGGCTGCCGAGTTTTTGTAAGGGATTTTTCATCTCACTTTTATACCCGTGAGATTTATGTACATTTGCCACAATTTCCTTTGAGTGGTTTATGTACTGCCCATTATTACACTCCTTTTTTAATATAATTCCCTTTATGGGAATTTAAATATTCATTGTATGACACTTCTTAAATGGGGGTACTTTTCACAAGTTACCCAAGTCGGTAAGGGAACCTTTCACCCTCCTCATTTTAAAAGACTTTGTTTGTTATGTCTTTTAATTCACATAATATTATGATGGGATACGTTCTTCTATATCCTGATTGATGTAAATTTTATGTCCAAGTGATGAGATTCCCTTTTTATCTCTCATCAACTCATTTTCTGAATTTTTGAAGTGACGCCGTTAGGCTGTCGAATTTTACCAGGGGAACTTTTTAACCCAATTTCGATTTCTTTGGGTTCAACATGTAGTTATTGAATATGTCACCCTTTGAATATGTGTGAATGACCTTTTATTGTTTTACACTTTATATCCAATTATATTGGGTGTATTTATATTTGTCACACATAATTTTGAGATTGATTTATCCTTAATTTAAGGATACCTTCTTTATAAGGGATTTCATCACATTTTACATCTCTATTTGAGACTTCATTGTTGTTATGCACCAATTCACTCTTATATGGTGTATATACTATCCTTTGGAGTATTATATCATGAATCCATTTATTCTCATGATATTATAAGGTTCTGATTAAATGTTATTCCTCAATTATTTTATTCAAGTGTCTCTAATTTTGGTAAAAACCCTTTTATCAAAATATCTTTTTAAATGTTTTAATGATTTGTTATTATTAATATCCATGTTTTCAAAATGGTTTTAAGGATTTATTTATATGGATATTAATGGTTTAAAATGTTAAAATCTTCAAGAAGGTATGGGACACTTTGATTCAAAAATCTCCTTATTAAATGTTTTAAATGGTTTTGGAAATGGTTTCTTTTTGAACGGATTCATTATTTCAATATACTAAAATGTTATATTGTGATTGACATGTGGAAATGTTATGTTTCCTTTATACATGTTTTATGTGATACGTTTTTGGTTCTTGGGAATCATTATGAAAACGGGTGGTTCCGTGATAAAATAAGGGCGGGTGAGCCCGATATAGCTCTCCAATGCATTGGGTAACGTGAAGGAGTGAAACGTTAAGGATTCTTCTAAGAGATTTAGGGAATATACTGTGATGGGTATTCCAAACGTAACCAATAGGGTTACTCCCTACGTAAGAATGTTATAAATGCCTCAAGTTACCTTTATGTCTTATGATTTCTATGATTTATTCATGGTTTGATGAGGTATGTTAAAGTGCCTAAGTTTTATGGGTAAAGTATGATTTCATTATTATGTATATATGAACTCATGTTTCATTTCCATATTTTTATAACCCTTACTGAGCTTTTTATGCTCATCCCATGTTTTTGAAATGTTTTTCACAGGTCATGGGAAAGGTACATGATGTGATGATAGTGTCAAGGATGTGTCATGAAAGAATCTGTGTTTTATTTTAAATATGTTTCCATTTATGGGAAGAATGAATATTGTCGTTTATGTAACCACTTTGTTTAAATGTGGAATGTAATGCAAGTTTCATGACCTAATTCTCTAAAACTCTAAACCTGAAAAGATCCTCAATGTGTAATCATGTAATAACTCAAGATTAATTAAGGTTTAAGGTTGGGGCCTTATAGTCATGTATTAAGATAAAATTTTTATATAATATAGATTATTTTGATTTAAAATTTCTAATATATTTTTATAAATCCACGTCACATATGTTTAATAATTCAATTGAAAATTATACCCTAAGTGGTGATGAAAAGGTAGTTTTTGAAAGAGAAAATACTCATAAGTTTAGTGAGATTTCATACAAAAATTCAATATGAAATTAATTATAATAAACTGATTAGTTTTATATTAATATAATAAAAGAAATTTACTTAAAAAAGTTTAATATTCAATAATTATTTTTAATTAATATAAATAAAATGATAGTTTCCAATTCAAATTCATTAATATTAATTGTGCATCTAAAAATGAAATTTTTTAGAAAAATCCAAAAAATTTACCCATTAATAATTTTGATTGTATAAATTCAGAAATTAATATTTTTTCAAAAATATTTTATAAAATTTGTAAAAAATAATTTTAAATAATGTGTGAAATATGGGACTAATCTAACTATGGGAAAAATATCATATTTTACAAAATAATTCTTATTATATTATATTACCCTTATTTTATCTCAAATAAATAGATAACCAAAATTATTATAATTTATTTATTAATATCAATCCCAAAAATTTAATATATTGGTTATAATTTAAATTTTTAAATAATAATATTTTAATATAGTATTGTAATTTATTTAAATATTGTGTTTGGTGCCTTATAAGCTATCAAAGAGTTCAAATGTTTTTCAAAAAATAAATATATTACTATGTATTAGGATAATATATTACCTTATATTATTAGTTTTGGTTATAATAAAATATATTCCTTATGATATTAATATTGTAAAATCTCTGGGTGTCATATGAATCCAATAAAATTGATCATGGAGTGAGACTTTCTAGAATTTGAGTTGAGATGACTAGGAATTCTCAGTGTACCTAAAGAATAAATTGTTTTGGAATATATGATTTATATTTTATTAAAACATATATATTAATATTTATTACTAAATATATGAAATGAATTGGTGTTCTCAATTACCCCACAATTCCCTCCTCATGGGAACCTTATATACCAATAGTTGAGTTGACTTGTTGTTGTTTGATTCCTTTTTGGTTTTATATAATCCTAATTAATATTTTTTTACTCACCCATATATGTTAACTTTTATGCCATGTTTTATGTCTATTTATATGGATTAAAATTATAAATAAAATTTAGGTGGTGTAGATTTGGTTAAACTTGATTGGGGATGATGTCTGGTTATAATCAGTGATTCATTTTTTGTAGCATCAGGATTCATAATGGTGGAGGTGACTTATATGGTTCGAGTATTACCTAGGTATACATATATTGTGGTAAGGATTTATATTTTTTATGCTTTTTTGGTTTACTAATTCCCCTGCATTTAATTGATAAGTTACATTTTAACATATTATCCCATTTGTTTTTATATAAAATTTAGTTGATCATTTAGATATATGTCATTAATATTTTAATTATGTTGTATATTGGAGATATGTACCTATTATTGGTTTTAATTGGAAAATTACTCCTATAACATGAGATATGGATACTTGGTTCTAGTTACCATCCCCTAGCCTATTGGAAACAGAAAGATGAGTAACTCTATTCTTAGTTCTAACATAGGTGGGGCCTTAGGTAGGTAGATAAAGTGATATTTATATCTAATAGGGTCTGTCCTAGGTATGGTATATATAGTTAGTATTCACAAAATTACTAGTTTGGTAAAATTATTCCTTGATAAAAATGGTATCCTAAATTCAATTATAAGATTGGGTAGACCAACATAACTATGGTAGCCAACATATCATTTCACTAGGACTTTGATAAAATATTATCTCACCTATAGATATGATACATCATTGAGGGCTACAATAATATCAATATAGGTATCATAGAGTGATATTTAAGGATCCTTCATAATAATTTATGTAAATTAATCTATATATACTCTAATCTATTTGTGTTCACCATATCATGTGAATGTTTCTACCAATAGATTTTTGTCTTGTTTGCGAAGTAAGGGTTATGAAAACCCTATTAATGTAGTAGTTCCATTTTCTAGTTATTATTGAGAAATATGGTTTTATTTTTTGTAACATGGTAAAAAGATACATTTTATTGATGACATGAGGTGGTACCTATTAACCCTTGAACTAAGTGAAGAATTCTCTTATAGATAATATTATGGTACCTTTAATGTTTTATTGGACTAATCATAGACCAAATATGCAATGTTCATTAAACAAAATTCACCTCCTGAGTTTATGAGGTGAGACAAATCCTTAGGTGATAATTATTTTTAAAAGTATAAGTCTCATAACTTATTTTCCATGTTAACATTATTAAATATATACTAATTATTGAATTATGTTTCCTATCATGAAAGGTAGGGTGTTGATGGATAACATTATCTCAAATTAACTATGGGTTTTTCTCTACTGAAAAAATGTTTGATGTTTGGTCAAAGATAAAGTATTGTCATAGGATGTTCGAAGATTTATAGGGTAGTGTGGTTATGAATTATTATATATCCCAAATAATAGATCTAATGAGGTTTTTCTTTAGATGTGTTTTGTAGTGGAATGGATTTACATCAGTAGTTCAGGTAGAGACTCTGGATGAAGAGTTTTTTAGTTGTGGATATGATCCCATAATGCTTCACATATGTAATATTCCCTTGAGGAATAATTATTATATTATTTATTTTATTTTTGATATACCCTTATATGGGAGTAGTTTTGTGATTCAATTAATTTAAGTGAGTGGTTCCATTGATGAAACATATTCATCAGTGGAGGCAATGAAATATACTATCTTCTTATATACTGTAAAGACCAAGAAGGAAGTGTTCTTTATTGGGATTATTATTGAGGTATTATTCCATTATTGTAAATATAGTGGTAGATGAGTGAAACATCAATCTAATATCATGAACACCAACATTGTCTAGTCCCCATTAGGTAAATAGTAAAAATAATCAATGATATGGGATACGTGTCTGATGAGTGGAACTGGAAGTTCCTTTGAGTATACAATTTAAGGTATGATACATGTTCATTATTCTTGTATCCATATATTAGTTGGTGTTGGAATGATCTAATAATATTGTATCTTATGTTTTAGTGTATCCCCTAGATAAAATATGGTCAGTTATAGACTATATAATTATGGATAACCTCAGTCACTCTCCCCCGCCCTTTAGATGAAGTGAATCAACATTTTATGGTCAATGATATTTTTTAGAAAATTCAATATGAAAAAGGAGAGGAATATTGGTAACCACATTGAAAAGGATTGGTTATATATTGGAGTATTGTGAGAATTTGGATATATGTATAATATGTAATTTAATCATTTAGTATTAACCAAGAACCCCTCTAGTGTAATAATAATTTCTAACATGTGGGTAGTTATGATTTTTTACCAAACTGGTGATTAGCATTGCACTGCGTTTTATTCACCTCAGTGAGAAATCACTTTCCAATTGTGTATAGAAATTACCATATGCATTTCAAGTGTTTTATATGTTTGATCATTATTGGAAGGATCATATAGGTATTGATTTTCTCTCTATAGAGGAACACAAAATTACTTAAAGTGGGATGTTGAGTAATTACATGCGTGTTTTCAAAGATATACTAAATCTATTGTTGTCCCAGTTTGAAGAGAAGATTATTTGGATTTATAAGGATTTTTATGAGTGTTAAAACAAGGAAATAAATAGTGAAAAAACACACATGATGTGTAAAAAATAATCATGGTGTGATATTTTTTTTATATTGATCCCACGGTGGATCGTGAGATTATAGTAGTGCAGCATAGACATGGTGGTTAATATTTCCTGTTGAGGAATCTGTGGTATGGTGTAGTGGAGGAGAAAATGTTTCTAGTTATATGGTTGTTGAATTTATCATATATATGGATAAATTTTATATATTTATATAGAAAATGGTGTTCTCATACTCATCACTTATATGATAAAGTCTAGATGTGTTGATGTATAATTAATATACTAGAGGCATTGGATGATTCTCATGATGTGGACCTATAGTGTTTTCAAAATGTTGGTGAGCAGGATCACCAAATCCTATAAAAGTATTCAGTTCTATGATTGGAAATTTTTATATTTATAGTGGGGGGCATATTATGTGGGGACCCCATTATAGATAACACCCCCCGGTGTGGAGCAAAAGGTGAATTATTTTGGTTGTTCAAATCTATTAGAAACACTTGTTTTATAGTTTTGGTGGTTGTTTCCCACACAACAGTTTATTTTTTTATTAGGTGGTTAAGTGATATAAATGGGAATAAATCTAATTCAAAATATTCATTTAAATAATCAGGACATCCCACTTTAGATTATTTGGGATTGTGACACTTGATGGGTCGTGATGTGATATTGTGAAATTGAGAGTTGTTTTTATTTTTAGTAATGTTCTCATGAGTAGATTTTGTGAAAGAAGGAAATAAGAAACCACTTTAAATATGAAAATTTATGGAAGCCCCATAGATACCATTGGGTAGAAGGGGGTTTCATTTTGTTGTTCATTTGATGGTTTTGTATAATGGAACAAGTTTCTATTAGTCACTAATCCAATGATAATGGTGTTAGTTTCTTAGTCGTCATTATGTGATATATATACTAAAGAGAGTCTAAACAAGAATGATTCATTGAAAATATTCAATTATTATTGTGGTATACGTAAAAAGAACTAATTTTTAATCTTCAATGTAGATGGGAGCATATAATATCATAACATAACCAATGAGACTGATCATCAATGGTGGGGAGTTCTTACACATGTAATAACCTTAGCGATGCACTCTTTTTGTGATTTGTGTCAAGTGATCATGGTTTTTCATTCATCCATTATAGTAAAGGTCCTTATAATTATGTAGGTTTTTGGTTTTGACACATGGAAAAACATATTTAATTTAAAATTATGTTTGTTATTAATTATTTAGGATAATTTCTTCAACTTATATCTTTTTTAGTGAAGGTCGTGTTTCCTTCCTTGGTAATTGTTTTTGGAATTATAATTGTTCATAGGAAATCATAAATGAAGGAATTGGGTGAAATTATATGGTTCATGCACATATGTTTTACTTATAAGATAATTTTTGTTTGAGATTTAGTTTTCATCACTTTTGATAATGAAATTTTTTAAGGTGGCAAGGAAGAAATGACCCGGTTTTCCCGATCATGACATAAATGAATTTTGACGTTCCGAGTTTTTGGACCTCCCTCAGTGTAAAACATTAGTTTTACCCCAACATAAGACATAAGACAAATTAATCAATAGTGTTTTGCTGTAGGGTTATAGTTATTTCCCATGAGATATGTATCATATAGAAAATAAATTATTTTTCAGCTTAAATATTACATAATAAAAATTCTATATTATTAATAGTATCATCAATATGCTTTATATAAAATATATTTATTTAAAAAAAGAGATTATATAGAATAAATAATACCATGGTTTAGTCTATAATTTCAGGTTTTCTCTAATAATGATATAATATATGTTTTCAGAAGAAATTTTTTTGGGAAAGATTTATGGTCTAATTAAAATATTTAAATACATAAATTATATAATTATGTTCTATTATGTACTTAATATATATAAAACATATTTAGTTTTTTTTTTGAAAATATTAATTTGTAACTATATATCAGATGTAGAAAACTGGATAGAATAATAGTAAAATTTATTAGTGAATATCCCCCGGGATGAAGGATTGAAGATGAATATATTTGTATTCATCAATGAATTTGGAATAATAAACCTCTTCCCCATTGTCTAATATGATTTTTCGGTATAGATTTTTTTCATTTATAGATTTAACCAAAAAAATTTCTTATTGTGAACATATATCAATACCTATAAAGGTGAACCCATGTTCTAATATTCAATATTCCTACCTACTAAATATTTATATTAAATTACTATTTTAGGTTCTTTTAGTTTGTACTTTTTTTGATCCATGGTTCCATTTTTTGTAACAAAAAATAAATGGTTTAATGTTTCCTCAAATCATGAATAATTTAACTTTATTCGTTCTTGTATTTCATTCTCCATCCCTCATTCTTTTTTTCACTATTCAACATTTTTTTGGGTAACATGACTATACCTATATACATGTTCATTCTGTGATTTTCAAATGATATTGTGGGTTATTTTTTGTGTTTTCAACATTGAGGATCATAACATAGAAGTTGAATTATAAGAAAATGTGTATGCTAATACAAGGAAATAATGGAAGGAAAACTAGGTATAGATTCATTAAAGCATCAATGGATCATTCACACAATAAGGATATATTTTTTGGTAAATAATACACATGATACATACTCAACCAAATATTTTTCATTGGTTAATTTTTTTAGGGAATCGAGGTGAAATTTGTGAGGGGATAGATGTATGTAGTGAAGCTTTTATAAGAAGAGATGTTGTCTAGAAAAATAACAAATACATGTTGTGTTGTTATAAATAACACACATTGTATATTCTGTTAATATTGAATCTAGGTTTTCATGAAATGTTAAATATAACAGAGATTGTGATTGAATCACACTAAAGGTTCCCCTAGACAACTATCTCGGGATGTATAGAGATCACATTACAAAGAACCCTAGAAGCCTACACTTTATAACCATCATGAACACATATAATTTACCCATAGTGGAATAGAAAACTAGATGTAGGTTTACACAACAAGTACCCTTTTAGATCCAACATTCCAAGTGCTCTTCTCCACACATAGTGTAGTTTCACTTATACATTCCATGTATGGATCTAGCACACAGGAAGAAAACCACAAGAGTATTACATGTCATGTACCCAGAGAATATGACATGTAATTCTCATAAATCAATCCATTGAGTTTATATCATGCCTCATGATTGGATTAAAACCCATAATTCATCGCTTTATGTGAAATTACCTATAAGGGACCGTATCTATGTGGACCGACCCTTATCATGTTTTCAAAGACTGTGTTGATCGAAGAAGTCTTAGATGAAGTCTGGAAGTGTTTGGTCAAATAAAATTAGACGAAGCGAGGGTACACGACATGAACATGGGGTACATGACCTGTACCTTTTGGGTTCCAGAAAAATAAAATAAGCACTGAGATGATAGGTTTTTCAGCATAAGTCAAAATCAAGGTAGGACACGATGGGATGAGGAATTACAAGTCATGTACAAACCTGCCTATAGGTATTTTAAATATCTATCAGATGCTCGGGTTTTTCAAAACCTATTATTGAGTATTATTTCCCTCTTATCTAAGGTGAAGCAGCAATCACCTATATGGTGTTTTAGTGATCTATTAGGCTAGGATCGATCTCAGGATTCCTTCTTTGATTTGTCTTTAATCTGAGGTATGATTTACCTCTATTACTTTGATTTCATTTATCCTTTCCCCCATTTCTCTTTTACATTCTATGTAACTTGATCTCCATTTATTTTAATGGAGTTTATTTTTTTGTTGGTGTGGTTGTGCTACAATATCCCTGGGTGGGTACAGTTTACACAAGGGAGGAGATCATAATCTGTTGTGTGGATAGTTCTCAAATAAAGAATGTCACAAACAAATTGAGGTAGGGTATTCATTTTTTTCTATTATCTTATGTGAAATCATAGAGTTGTCATGATTTATCCCTTTGTATCATAATGGAATTGACCTAATTAAATACTTGTACCGAATTAAATGAATTGGTTTGATCGCGTGTTGTTTCTTTTCACCGTAATAACAGTTTCCCTCTTTACTTTATAGATCATGTGATATCTATGATTTGTTTTTTAGAATATTGTTCATGATGAAATTGGAATATAATATAAAGAAGGAATTGATTGATAATTAATTAGAAGAAGATAAAGAGGCTTTTAATTGAATCAGGTTGTTGTTGTAATTTGATGTTAATCAAATTTATGTAGTAATCATGATTAACTATTTGTGATAGCTATGATAGATTACTATTTAGTTTTGCCATAGTTGGAACCTACAATTAATAAATCGGTTAATTAAAGATGGATTAAAGAAATGTCTGTTTGATTAAAAGATAATTCCTAGTAAGGTTTTGAATAACCCTATTACATGTAAGGATTAGTACCTTATGCTTTGGATCCATCATTTATAATTATTTATGAAGATGGGATTCCTTGTTTATGGTCCAAGAGACCAATTGATATAATGTTTGTTGACTTTATTTTTGTGTTGTGATGTGAGCTATGATATATGTTGTGATATGTGTGGGAAGGTAGGCCAGTTGGTTGTGGCAGAAGTTGAATTCTAGATTGGCGAGATACATTGATTCATGCATGTTGGTGTTAACGAGGACACCAGAGATAATGAAATGGATTGGATGTGAATGATTGGATGTCTGATGAATCTAGTTGGTTGTTATCATTGTTACATTCTCTTTTTCTATAGGCAGATGTTTCTACTTAACCTCCATCAAAAAGCGGAGAAGACATGTGGGGTATTACACAGGCTTTCTTCATTTATATTCTCAAAGATGGGAATTTTTATTCTCCTATTATAGGTGTTAATGACATCACAAGAAGTTCATCTACTCATCATGTTGAACCCCTTGTGTTTCGTAGCTTAGTTTTTGATTTTCTAGAATGTCTATAATTATGGGAAGTAATAATGTTGTTACTAAAGGATTGAATAAAGGATGTTGAACCCACAAGGTTTGAGCTTACTAAGATGCAATGCTGAGTTCATGATTCTGAGGAATCATCGACTTTGTTTGGTTATGCCTTGAGGGAATGATCTTTGTTGTGATGGAAACAAAATGAATTGTGGAATTTGGTTAATGGAAAGTTAATGTTTGAGAAACTAATTAATGTAATGTGAAACAAATAAAAATGGAATGAAGTAATGTTATAAATATCTTTAAATGGATGTGTGCTTATAGGATACCTAGTCTTAAAAGTGGCAGCTAGGAGTTTGAGAGATGTTTACTACAATTGAGTCTAAGACTGGGTTATTCCCATAGTGTAGTTGTAATATATAGTATATTATATAATTATTGTGTTTCTATACTCTACTCCATCCCATCATTTAAGGAAACTCACACCTTGTGGATTCTGAACCTTGTGGGTGTTTTCCCCAACATTCTGGTGGGAGAATGGATGGCTTACAACCCCCTTTGGCCCCACTCTCGTCTCTTGGTAGTTACATGTGATAGTAGAAAAAATGGTTAGTTATCACCATATATGTGTGTAGAAGGATATAATGGATTTTGGTTATTCACAAAAATATATTTTGGATATTATTTCTTATTGAATATTATAGGTGTGATGTTTATAATATGTAATGTCCTGAGGATCCTTACTCAGTGTAAGGGCTATAATTGGTTGACGATTAATACCCGACATACGATACATGATATGCGTGTTGTGGTGGCTCCTAGAAACTATGTGGTTACATTGGTTAAATGAATATGGTGGTTTTTTTGTACAAGGATCTTGTTGTGGTGCTATGCCCAAGTGTCTACGTGAAAGTCTTTTTGGATAGAGATGGTTGGGATGTGCAACGTTGAGGAAAAGCGGTAATCCAGTCATGATGTAGTAGTGGGTTCCCTTGATTTTTTTTTATTATATTATATACTATTGTATAAAAGAATTTATGAGAGTACCCATGGTGAGGATGGGAACATAGTATACCATTTATGTGATGAGTTAGTTTCACTTGTTGCTCGGTGTGCGTTAGCATTAATTATTTACTTTTTCACAAGAGTCTCTAGGAGGATCCAAATTAGTACGCTTATAATCACCCTATGTATATATATAAACTATTTTTCAGGTCACACGGATAAGGATGGAGATCCAGCTATTTACTACTAGCTTGGGGTTGTAGGAGCTGTTCGGGATTCACGATCGCTGTTATTTTTACCTTCTATTGGTACTTACAATTTTCTCTTCTAGTTCTAGTTGTTTTTCATGAAATTACATATGTGTCCTTGGGATTTAACTTATATTATAGTTTCAGTTAGATATGGTTGGTTTCTATCTTATCTTTCTCTTTCTAATGTGTTCTCTTAGACGGTAATGCCTCCCATTTGTGTGGTTAATATACCCTCAGTTCTATTCGCCAACCCGGGGAATATTGGAGGCAGGACTTAGGGATCACTATATCCCTTCTCACATTGTTGGCCCAAGAGGGGTAAAACATGGGGGGAGGTGGTCATGACATTATCCAAGGGACGTGATGGTGACCTTTATAATGATATTAGAGATATGGTGCAAGATGATTAAAATGGGTTCCTCCTCTTAAAAAAATGGATAAATTGAAGATGAGTTTAAGTTGTGATCTAAAGTGAGAAATAAGAGTTGGTATCCTATTAATTGTACGGATATGTTAAGGATTGGGTCCCCAACATCACTATTATAGATACAGGTTGTATCCCTTTATATTCACTTATTGTGTATATCCTCTATATTTGGAGTTTATATCCACTATTCTCAGAGATATGTGGGGTATATGCCTCTTATTAGTGTTTTTATATCCTTAGTTATAACAATCTGTATGTAAGGCAAGGTTCCCCCAATATTTATTAGGAGAGGTTACATTCAATTTTTTTGGGTAGTTATGATGTTTGGAAAAATGGATTGATATTGTAAAACCAGAGAATACAGTTCTACCACATTTGATAATATTAGTTCAGGGTTGTGCGGGTTTACCTTATTGTGTCATGGTGGTGGCACACCTACTGGAAGTCATAGTATTGTATACTTATGGTGGACTTTTTATTCATTAGTACCCATGATTTTTCTATGAGATGAGGTGAACAACTAGCAATACATGTCAATTTTTTTGACATGTCAGTGTTTTGAGAACCTTTAGATGCTATTATGGTTTGTATGTCAAATCTTACAGTGCAAATGAATATCTAGATTATTTATTCTAGATATATTTTTTATCACTATTTAATAAAAATATATATGATTTGACTTGTTGTTCCAATTTTACCTACTTTACCATGATAATATGAAACTCTGAAAAAATGTGTTTGATTAAATTGTAAATAGGATTTTCATCAATGATTTTCTGAAATTACAACTATGTATTTTTTCACCTATCCCTATATGATCCATGTTATAACATGTGTTTTGATTGTTCATATGGTTTAGTGGACTAGATATGGTCATGGTGGTTTGGATTTACCATTGTTTGTTCTTGGATGCTGATTTGTGATACTTAATGACTCATTTTTTTTGAGAATAGTGATTCATGATTGTAACAGTGACTTTTGTGGCTAGAGTATGATCCATGAGTATATATAGTGTGGAGGAGATACAAATTTCGTTTAATTTTATAGTCTTAATGGGTGAATGGTTTCCCTTTATTTTGAGTTGTGATTTGACTTTGTACCTTTTTATCTCATGTATGTTTTATTTAGAATTCAATTGAACATTTATATATATCCTTCTAGTGTTTTGGATATATTTATTATTTTATAGATGCATATATAATAATTTATCAAAGGTTAAGGCCTCCCATAGAATGAGATATTCCTACTCAATACAGGACACCGACCCCTTACCTATTTTATTTTTTTATTTTGTGTCACTCTCACCTTACTATCATCTCAAGAAGGGCCCTAGTTTGTCATGTCATGTCATGTCTTAAATAATGATCCCAAAAAAATTGAAACCTAAATAGAAACAGTGATTCTTATGTGAAATTAAAATTTTCAATTTATTTAATTTTATATTCCTAACAATAAAATCAAATTTGTGGAATGTGGTAGTATGAGTTTGAGCCAATGTTAAATAATTTATGAACTAATATCAAAGAATAATGAATGATTGAATATAATGTAATGTAACTTGATAACTATTAATAAGAGAATATATACCAAGAATGTAAAATACATGTTCATGCCCTAGTGTGGTAAAAATGAATGATGAATTCAGCATGCTATTTTCATAATTGGATCAAAATGAGTCATCTGTCCTTTTACCCAATCTCTATCTTAAATAATATCCTTTTTCATGGTTGAGATATTTTTTTCCAATAAAATATAATAACCATAAAAATATTTAAATATAGATACCCCAATCAATACATTGGTCCTGCATGAATCAATGTGACAGATTATTTTATCTATGAACAATACCTAACTCCAACATTAGTGATCATTATTAGGAAGTCACTAAGAGTTATGAAAGAAAAAAATATTCATGAAAATATAACATCAATTAATTAAAATAACTTCTTATAATAAAATTACAACACATGATTGGATATAAACATACTCACCACTAATTATAGTCTTGAAAAATAGTATAAATAAAAGAATCCATCTAACAATAGAAGACTGTAGTAGAAAAATTCAGATTCTGATTCTCTCCTCAATAGGCGAATGAATTAATTAATACAATAGAATTTTAAATTATTTATAGGTTGAAATTATCCTCCTCATATCATATCTATCTCCATATATAATATTATACTGTTATACATATTTAATTATCCATGTTAAACTCTAATTTTCATTTATATGCCTTACCTTCCACAAGTTATAATTCCATATTCTATCCATAATATATTCCCATTGATACCATAGAGGAAAGATATTGAAGAGACTATTAATTAACGATATATATACCAATCAAGGGATGAAACAATATAATGTGGTATAAAAAAAACTCATTCTCAAACATAATTTGTATTAATGTGATTAAAAATATATATTATGACGTGAAAACATTTCATCATTAGTGAGTTTTTATGGATTTGTATGAATGGAAGGTGACTTCTTCAGGAATTCAAAAAAACATCTTTATATATATAAATATATAGAACCTCCATTTTCATGATCTTAGTATGAGTTCATGCATTACTCTATGGCCTCTTTATACATTTTTATCTAAATGAAAAAATCGAAACTACTTATTTAAAATAGGTCGCAACATATAAAGATATAGTCTATAAATATTTTAATTTTAAAACAACGCATATAACATTGTCATCAAAGAAATAACATTATACATAAACATTTTGATTCAACACCATAATTAGCAAGAAAATAGCCCATAGTAGTGTCAAAACCACCATATTCATTACTCAACATATCACAGTGCATAGAATTAGGATGTAGCCAACCTTTTCAAAAATTCATTCAATGATATGTGAGATACAGACCATGATGATAGATCATTACATTAAAATTTTAGCATTCATTAAAATTTTTAAAGTAGTGAATAACTCTTAGAAGTTTACCAAAATTAAAATGTATCTTATGTATAATTTTTTATTTATTAAAGAATTTTATTCCTATAGGATATCACATAATGAGTTTATGAGTTGTGAAAAATAAAATGATACAACAAAAAAGGTTGGCATCAGTCTTCCATTGAATATTTAATGTTCACTGAACCCCAAAGAGGCATACAAGGTGTCCCTTAAGCTTATTCATCAATGATATTTATAAAATTATATGTGAACCTGGAAGGTGTTTCATGAAATCATGGAACCCATGTAGTGATGAAGAGGATGACCAAAATTATGTCTTTTCATCACCTTCTACACATAATTCATTAAAAATTAATAGTGTCTCACATATCACATATCCCACATCTATCTCCTATATTGTCTTTTTGATCATTTATTTTAAAACTATCTATACAATATTGTATTTATAGATTTTTTGTTAGCTCACAATATGACCACTAATCCCCCACTTCCAAATCTCACCATGTCCCATGCATAATATTCTCATATCAGCACTAATATACACTAAACCCCTATATTTTCAAAGCTTCCTAATCATGTTATGATATATAATTAATGTTCCCTTACTGTGGAAGAGCATAGATCCATGGTATATATATTCCTTGAATTATTTTTTACAAATCAAAAAAATTATTTCCATTTTGGATAATTCATGAAATAATCTAGAAAGTCTTTTTTTATCCATTTTACTCGAAATTACATTATTAATTACTCCTCTAAAAAATATTGAAACGACATTAAATAAAAAAAATATTAATTATTTTTATATGAAAATCATTTAATTTAACAATAAAAAATTAATGATATAAATATAATAGTGGCATCTTAAGAATGCGAATTAAAATATTTTAAAATAAATAATGATAGAATAATAATAATTTTTAAATTAACATAGAATTTTAAAAAATAAAATAATAAAAGTGATCCTGGAATTTCATTTACAAATATAAACTAATCATAAATATAATTTATCATTAAATCAATATTTTCATAATTAGAATTACTCATCCAACTATTAACATGAACATTTGTTCTTATAAAAAATGAAATATTATATAAGGTATGATGGTATTTCTTGGAAACAAATTATATCTGAAATAAAATATGAAGATAGAAATATATGTGTGGTGTATATTTTGTACACATAAAAATAAATTAAAGAATTCAAGGAATTAAGAATCTGATAAATAAATAATTTAAAAATAAATTTTAACAACAAAATAATGTAAAATGATTCTCATTAATTTTTATATTTATTTTATTCCATTTAAGTGAAATTATAATAATAGAAATACAGAAAAACATGTGAATATAAAACATATAATACATCAATAAAAATAATATAAATGTGATTGAATTTCAATATATGGATATAAATTTATAAAATAAATTTAGGGGAAATAATTCCGAATAAAGTAATAAAAACATGAGTTTCCCACTATATGTTAATTTTTTACTATACATAATCTAGGAATGACCTCACCTTGTTATATAATATATAAATTGATTGATATTCCCATATAATAAACATAGAATAGTTTATGATAATATTCCACCAAATCATGTCTCTCTTAATGAAATAAAACGTTAATTTCTTATCCAGCCAAACATGTTTTCCCTTTTTATCACCCCTTTTTAAATAATTTGTAATTTTTCTATCTACATATATAATATACTTTACCACCTCATTTATGCCTTTATAATCCAAACTAAAATGATTATTTTTCAAAAAAACCTTTTTCTAATGAATATTGAATTTTCCTTGATCACCACCCACTCTAAAAGAAAATTGCCCACTTTGAATGTAAATAAATATATGAAATTAATGTTTATCCACGTTAACATAAACATACTCTACAGAATATCATGGACATCTCATTATTGTGTAGGATAATTTGTGAGAAACCGAATGTGGATTAATCTTCTTTAAAATTATTTTTTATGGTTTTATATGAATTTTGTTTCTAAAATATTCAAAAATTAGAAATAGAATTTCCAATCACATAAGATTGTATATTAAAAGGAATAGAAAAACTATATAGTTATTACACATTATTTGGAGGAATCATCAAATAAATTGTTGAGTATTATCATGTATGTTTTATTGTTCACTTCTCCTCAATAATAATCATTATTCAAATCAACTTCTTCAAAAAAATTTATTAAGTTATCTTGTTTTCTAAAGCTTTTGTAAAAGGTGTCATAATATGATGTTTCTTAATAAATTATAAAAACATGCCAATTTTATCCTCAATTGTTAGTTTCATCATCCTTTAAAATAATGGTATTATAGTTTTTCTGGTGGTTTAATCTTATATAATTTCATTTAAATATTTCTTTGTTTTGAATCAAAATGTGTTTTGAAATTCCAATTAATCATTTGTTTTGGATATCACAAATGACACAATAATAACCACATATATATTATTTACCTTGTGTTTTGTTTCACACTCATAATAACTCACATTGTATTTATTATATGTGGTATTCTTATCATAATCATGTATGTTGTTCACACACATTATTTTATATGTTGTTTCACAACTGTAACCATATTGAGTACTGAATTATAATTAGGAATTGTAACCAGATTGTGTATGGAATTAAAATCAAGAATCATAACCGGATTACATATTGCATTATAATCAGGAATCGTAACTAGGATAAGTATTAAATCACCATCACCTAGACCATAACCATGTACAATATGAATAGGCTAAATACAACATCATAATTCTCTACTGTAACTACGTTAAGTATTGTATCATAGTCATAAATCATTACCTAGACATGTATTGTATCTATGAATTGCATTAAAGTATCATTACTAGTTTAAGTATTGTGCATCATAACCATGTTATGAATCATAACTAGTTTATTAATTGTAATCACGATATGAATTGTTATCATGATAAGCCTAGAAAACACATTTTGTATTTTAAATTTGAAAGGCATTACACTCTTATCATAACTTCAACACCAAGTGTATGTATCCCATATTCATTGATTCATTCCATTACACTTGATATTTTCTAATCTAAAATGATGTCGTTGAGTTCATTGTTTACCAATCAAAATGATGTCATGTATTATATTTGTTTTGACCATTGTAATGTCGGGTTCCCAAGTCCCTCCGAGTGTCCTGAGACATATGACCATTGGAGGAAATATGACCATTGGAATATCATGCCTATAAATAGCAATTCATTTTAACCATAATAAATATCTTTTCCTTTCATCATGTTCTAGAGAGATGATGTGAAATCTCTCTTTCTTTCTGAGAAATCTATGAACATTCAAGAAGTAAATAGCTTATAAAATGGTTTTTATTTATATAAGTGATTTGATTCTTCTTTTTTCAACCTATCATTGTTATATTGATAGAGAGATTCTGGGGATAAGAATGTGTTCCACCTATCATCATATCGATGTATTTTAATTGTTTGAAAGACAGAGGTTCATATTATCGTAATAATTGAGGGATTCTGAGGATAGAAAGATAGTTGTGTCGTTTTCGTATTGTGGTTCACAAAGCTACATTTAAGAAAACCCTTTATCCAATAAGAATGTATACGCTTCTCTTTGGGATAAAATAATTGTAATAATTTTACATTTTCGCTATAATTTATATTATAGAGGGAATGGTATAATATCCTATTTTTATTCATATTTATTTCAATTATAATTTTTTCAATTATGATTCATTGATTTCATATTGTATTAATAGATTATATAAGATGTATGGTATAATAAATTTCATTTGTATTATTCTAATAATTAAAGTTGTTTTAAATTACTTATATTATTACATCATATCATATCCATTAGATTCAAGAACTATATGATAAATTGTATTAAATGTTAATTGTAACAATTTGAGACCTCTTAAACTAAATTCTTTCTTAATGTGTTTAAATAAAATGTTTTTAAACTTATAATTCTCCCCCTCTTGTATTGTTCCATCTAATATACATATACATATTTAATATGATCAAAAAATTTGTATCAGAGTAGGTTTCCACTTATTTTTATTACTTGCTTTATTTATTTTGGTAATACAATTGTATTTCTTTTAAAATCTATTATTTATAACTACATACTATACTAATATGTGGAGTGGAAAAGTATTGTTTTAAAATATGGAAGGAATAGATATTGGATCAATTAAAATCCTTAATCCAACTAGACCACCTAATTTTGATGTGAATGATTCTGAGTAATAGAGAGATTGAATAATGAATTTGGTTATTAATATTGGACTAGACAACATAATCATGCATAATAGAGGATGAAAAATCCCATACAAGAACATACGTACCTTCACCATCCAAGAGAAACAATAATATCAACTAAATTACATGGTACACAATAATTTGTGGTGTTCCATGGTCAGAAATATATATAGTCATATATCATCATGTGAAGAATCCAATTTTATCTATACGAAATTTCAAGTCACACATTTTGGTATATCCAATGTTATAGAATTTAGAAGTGAAATTCATTGAGTATAATATCATAGGTTTATTTTTCATTTTGGAGAACCAGTATGCAAGGTGCAACAAAGATATATGAAAATATTCAAAAGTCTACAATATATCTATGAAAATGTTCTTGATGATGAATCACTTGTGGAAAATATAATTTATATAATTCCTAATGAATTGGGAATTTAAAGGGATAAATTTGGATGAAACAAGAATGTTACTCAAATCACTCTTGATGAGTTTTTTATAACTCTTCTTCAACACGAGACAAGAATGAAAAGAGATGATGATTTCAATAAGAAGAATAATAGTAATGTAAGTGTAAATTTTACTACTACATTCAATTATAAGACAATAGTAATGATAACTAGATCAAAATCCATGAAATACATTGTTATATCATAATCAAGTGATAATGATCACTCCGAGAATGAGTTACCCAATATTTCTTGAAGGATGAATAAGATTGTTTGAAAGAACGAGTAACATCCCTTGAAAATAAAGGATATGTTATTTTCATATTTATTAATATTTGTGAATTAAATATTATTTTTTACTTTAATGGGGCTTCTATGTTCGATGGAATACTCGATACGCAACAACATGTTTCTTTTAAAACATAAGTTGCACACAATGTTGAGTTATATTGAAAAATATTACTATAATATTATAATTTTAAATGGTATTAATGCATAGTTGTTGTATTGGTAGAAATGAACAAAACTAACTACAATATGATTACACTTATTTTTTAAATGTGTTTACACTTATCCAATAAAATTTTGAGGCTTAAAATGTTAATAAATCCAATTTTATGCTTAAATACTCTAATATTTTTTAAAAGGAAATTTTACCACCTTTTAATGGATAAAAAATTTTAAATATAGTTTCTATCACATTTATATTTTCTATATGAAAAAAATAAAATATTTATTTAGAATAAGGACATAAAAAATAACATTTGGTAAATTTTTGGTATTTTTATAATAAATATCATTTTTAACAAAATAGTGAAAAATACAGTATTTTAATTCAAAACTTCATTTTAATAAAATTTATTTATATGGTTAAATTATTATTTTTAATTGGTTTTAAAGTGTAATTAGATTAAATTTTCACAATTTAATCCAATTTTGGTCATTATAAGTAATTTCACAGTGAAATTGGATATAAACAAGTGGAAATCTTTTGATAGTTAATATTTTTTAAAACAAGTTTTTTATTTTGATAATTGGAATTAATTTTTAATTAATATCATCAACTTATGTGTTATGAATTTGGAAAAATGGATTCAATATTTAGAATTATTATTTCCAAATTTTGTAAATAGGTAACTTTTATTTTTAGACATTATGAATATTTACATCAGTAAATATTATATTAACCATGGTTTAAAGGTAATTCTGGTGAATAAGTGTAAAAGAATATTATTATAATATTATGAAATTACACTAACATGTGTTATAATCTTATTAGTTGATACATGTCAGTCCATGGAAATCCCTGGGTCGATTTGGGGACCCTATAGAGCCACATGGGAGTGATAATTACACTTTTTATTAATTACTTTAATGTAAAGTCAAAAATTACATAAACATATATATTTTAGTAAATAAAGTTTTAAATAAGTTTATATACATTATATCTTAAAATATAAAATTTCATTTCAAATCTGAAAATATTTACTATATCATGGTATTTTATTTATAATTTTTATACATCAAATAAATTAAATTATTTATGACATAATGACAATGTAGTGATTACCTTATTAACAAATAATTCAAATAAATTTGTTTATAAAACTAAAAAAAATATCCAAAACATGTCCAATTATTATTGGATAATTTTATTTCCAACACTATTCATATTATCTTAGATGTTAATGAGTTATGAACATTTTGAAACTGAGAATAATTTTATAATAAATTAATAATTTCAATCTTTTTTAGAGACCCTCCTCCCTCTTATGGAAGGGCACCACCTCTAACCCCTTAATCACACCTCTCAATCCCATTGGATCATCCAACCTCTACCCATATAATTTCTCTAAATCTCTCTCTTCCTCCTAGAATCCCCCCTAGGAAATGGAAATTAAAGTAAACCTTTTGGTTCAAACCAAAGAGAGATACCTGATTTAAATGTAATGTCTTCTTCTCTTAAGCTCTTTTCAATAATTTTACTTCTCTAACCCCCTAAACACTCTTTATTAAATTATTTTTTTTAACAAAACCAGTATCCTCAATATACTAGTTTGTTTTTAATTGAAGGAATTGAACTAAAATTACCCACACCTCTTTCAAATGGGTTACTAACATACTATTTCTGTTGATGGAGAACTACTATCTCACAAAACATTGATTATTCAATTATCTCCTAACGCCTCTCATGGTTTCCATTATGATGAAACTATATTCATGGGTGATATATATTATATTTATATTTTCACTATACGTCACTATGTTTCATTTGTTTGATGTGAAGAGAATGTGGAAATAGAGTTTGCTGATGATCATATGTTCTTTAATTAATAATAGAATAAGAGGGTGAGGAGGCAGATGAGAGGGAAGAAATTTCCAAAAATGTATGATGGTAGGAATATTAAGTTTATTGTTTATGAAAGTTGTTGTAAGAATCATGTGGTGGAATGTATTTTGAATTCTGGTAAGTGCTACCAATGTGGTAAAATGGGAAATAAGGCTCGTAATTGCACATAAAAATTTCCAGTTATTGGTAAGACAAAATCTGATTTATAGTCAATTAAATGTTTTAAGTGCAATGAAATGGGTCATTATGTAAATAAGTGTCAATATAAGAACTCAACTGAGTAAAAGTAGCCATACTAAAAATAGAAAGCTGGAGTGAAATCCTTTTAAACTACTTCAACAGATGTTGGGCCATTAAATAATGTAGTATAAGATACACTGTTCGTTTGTTCAGATTATGCCAAAGTGTGGTTTGATTCAGTGTCTACACATTCATTATTTTATGATAAAATTTACGGTAAATCAAGAATTCTATCTTAATATATGAATCTAGAAATTATGGTAAAAATATTTTTATGAAGTTTTGAGAAAAAAATAAATCATTAGAACCTTCCAGTACTTGTTTGTGGAATAAATCTACGGAAAAACCTTATTGTTTTACCCTAGTAGAGTTTTATGTTATTTTGTGTATGGATTATATTTTTATTTATAATGTTATGATTGACTACATGGATAAAGGGGAATACTTTTAGAAAGATTTATAGTTTGTGTACAAGAATGCACCCTTAATTTTGATAACATGTCTAGAAGATGAGAAAATAGTAAATGATAAAAATAAATGTTAACATTAAAATATTTTTGAAAAAAAGGAACTATTCAGGTTAGTGATTTTCCAGTGGTAAATGAGTATATTGATGTTTTTCCTAATGAGTTGCCTGATATAATACTTGATCGTAAAGTTGAATTTACTATTGACTTAATTCCTGATGCTATTCAAATTTCAAAACCAACTTATCAAATGGATCAAATTAAACTATTATAGTTAAAGAAAAAATTTCTTGAGTTATTATATAAAGGTTTCTTTCAATCTATCTCATCACCATGGGGTCCTCTAGTCTTATTTTTTAAAATAAAAATGGTTCAATGAGACTTTTCATTGATTATAGAGCTTTTAATAACATCACTATTAAGAAAATCTATCCATTTCCTCATATCGAGAATTTTTTTGATCATGTTTATGGAGCTTAGTATTTTTGGAAGATTGATTTGAGGTCGGGGAACCATCAGTTAAAATTAAAGGATGTAGACATTCTGATGTTCGTGTATGGTAGTAGATGTGGCCATTATGAATTTGTAGTTATGAATTTTGGGATAACTTTAGTACCCCTGGTTTGAGGTATGAAGCTTTTGTTTAAGCATTTTTATGTGTTTAAAGTGCATGGGATGAGTTGGGAAGAGTTTGGGAGAGTTTGGAATGGTTTTCGATGAGTTTGGAGGCTTTTCTATCGGTGCACAGTTTGAGCACGGTTAGTGTAAACCATGCGGAATCTCCAGGAAACCATGGAGGGGAGACAGTAGGTTTCGAATGGCCTGCACATGGTTTTCCAAACCATGCGAGGAAACTGTGTAGACCCTTGCACTTTAAACAGTTCCGTGCACACAGTTAGTGCACGGTGTTCCAAACCGTGCGGGCTAACCATGCAGCCACTTATTGTTTGTGTTTTTAAGAAAGGGCTCCCTCGGTCCTGACCTAAAACACTCGAATCTTCCTCCCACTCGATCCTCACATGGGATTTTGGGTTGGAGGAGGTTGTATGGGCTCTTACACTCGATTTGGAAGGATGTTGAAGAGGTTTATTGGCAGTTTGATGGGGGTTTTCCCTGGGTAAGTCTCTCCTCTTTGATTCCTTGTGTTTTCCTCTATATCTACATCCCTATCTTTCTTGGTTTTCTAGATCTACACCTATTGTGTGTAGATCTAGGTTTGTGGTTTCCTTGGATGATGTTTTTGAGGATTGTGAATGTTAGGGAATGGGATCTAGAGAGGCTTTAGTGGTGCATTCTTTGGATTTGAGGTGCGGTTGATTGTGGGTCTATTTCATGGGAACCCTAAAGGTAGGTGGATTCTCTCTCGACTCCACTTGGTTAGAGTAAATGGTTTTGGTTACATTTATTTTTTTTTCTTGATATTAATTGTGTTTTGATATGGAAAATTGGTTAGAAATCCCTTGGGTGATGTTTTGGGGATTTTTGGGGAAAAGAGGGTTTTGTGGTGAAATGCTATTGTTATGGATTTTAAAATAGAGATTATAAAATGGGATGCTATAGTTGATTTGTGAAAATTAATGATGGAAATGGTTTTCAATAATGAGGATTCTTTATTTAAATGTTTTTTGTCATGGAAAATGATTTTCAATAAATGGGTGATTTATAAAAGTGTACTTACATGCAATGGAAGTGGTTGATTTCATGTTGTTGTAACCTTGATGGGTTATATTCTTGGAAGTGATTTGTTGAAATATTGTGTGGAATTGGGCGGGATGTCTCACTATAAAAGGGTATGGATAATTGTCTAAAGAACAACCATATGGAAGTGGTTGGTAAGTACCGCTTGTTTTGAATGGATGAACGGGTTGGGAAGAAGCCCCACCGTTTTGGTTGTTTTGATGTGAATGGGTGAACGGGTTGGGCAGAAGTCCCACCGTTTTGCTTGCTTGTTGTGCATTTCATTGCACGTTAGAAATTGTTGTGCTTGTGTGTGAATGATGAAATGGATTGTGGCATGTTTAGTTTGCATTCCCTTGGTTGCTTGGTTTGGTTGTGATGGATTGGTAAAGGCATGTTTGGCTTATAAAAATGGTTGCACTTCTCATTTATGTTATATAAACTATTTTATATAAATGTGCTAACGGTTTTATCCTAGTGGCATGTGTAGGGAAGTCGTTTGGAAAAATACAACTGAGTTTTATTACTCACCCCCTACTTTGGCACGTTGGTGTCTTTGCTGAGGTTGTATATCATGACGTGGGAAAAGGTAAGGAATCTCCCTCCATTATTGGTGCATTGTGATGTATCAGTGGACCGTGGAGCTTGGTGTGGAGATGGGGTAGTGTCATGGCTCGTACTATTAGTTGTTTAGTTTCCTCTTGTACTTTGATATGGTTGGTTGTATTGGTTTTGGGTTGTATTGTAGAAAAAAATAGTTCTCTTTTGGGAATACATGTTTGGGTTTGAAAGTTCATGCATCATTAGTTGTTGGTTTGGTTGGTTTTTTGTTAAGGGGAAATCGTTCCCCAACTCTATCTTGAATCGCTCAGCATTTATTTCCAGCCTATGGCATCATGGGAATGTCCCTTAAGGACAACTATCCGTCACCGCCTCCTCAAGACAATGAGGTTGGGGCGTGGTTTTACAAGTGGTATCAGTTTGTTCAGTCCTTTAGAGTTGATTCTCGGATTAATATTTTACATTCGTTGTGGTGCATTCCTTGAGTTGGGATGGTAGCAAGGAGTAGGAATTTTGAAACATGGAATGTATTGCATAAAAGGACGTAGCTAACCCTTTTATGCTGAAATTCAAGTTACCAGGGAGTTGGGTACACAAGTGTTTCAGAGACACTTATAGGCATTGGATATTTCATTGTTGCGGGTGTAGCCATTTTGATGAGCATGGCATGCATGGTAAAAATGACTTCCCACTACGATGCATATATCATTGTGGTATAATGATTTATGATGTGATATGAATGTGTGAAATTGTATTGTGAAAAATTATTATTTTGATAATGGTTTGGTTTTCAAAATGGTGAATCATGGAACATGTAGAAAAGGTGGAAAGTCTTGTTGTGATAGGGTTGTGTAATGTGATTTGAAATGGGATTTAGTGATGTCTACTAATGTGAGACTCATGGTTTTTTATTTATTTATAGAAATGCCACCAGGTAGTCGTTGTAGTGACCAACCAGAGGAGGCTGGTGAGAATGTGGTAGCACCAGAGCCTCAGGTGAACCCGCAGCTTGTGAAAATCATAGAACAAGGTTTCCAAGCTATGCAAAGTGGAAATAAAATAAATGAATGAAGGAATGTGGATCATGAAGTTCGGTTTCAGAAGCCTAACCCACCAATCTTCAGGTGTGATTCGGAGCCGGAAAGGGCAGAAGCATGGTTGAATAGAATGAAAAATATCTTCGACTTCTTGGGAACACCGGTAGAGTTAAAAGTGTAGTTGGCCACGTATATGTTGGAAGATATTGCCCTTCAGTGGTGGGAGGTGGTAGTCCACGCGGGGACAGACCTGGGTATGATGTGGGAAGGCATTGAGAAATTGATTAATAAACAATTCTACCCATATATGTTCAGAATTCAGTGTATGATTGATTTCTTCAGTTTGAAGCAAGAGCTTATGTTGGTGACGAAGTATACAACTATGTCTGTAAACTCAGTGAGGTTTTCACCTGAGGTGGCAGGTATCACGTCTTTGAAGGCAAGGAACTTTGAAGCGGTATTAAGGCAAGAAATCCATTCAAAGATAACGGCGATGTGTATAGATGATTACACAGAGTGGGTGAATAGAACCTCAGTGGCTGAGCAAGATTTGTTGGGCGCTCAGGGCGAAGGGAATATGGATGTACCCATGGGGAATAGTGGGAACTCTAACACTGGGTTCAAGCAATGGAGGGACACTTATTCCTAGAGTGGGAATATAGAAGATAATCCATTGGTAGGATCAGTAAATCTTCCTTCAAATCCCCAGAACAAGCCGGGATGTTTTTAGTGTGGTTTTATGAGCCACATCAAGAGGGATTCTACGACACAACCTCAAGAATGTCATAATTGTAAGTAGATGGGGGCATCTGCAGCTTTATTGTTAGAATGGTCCAAGGTCAGGTGCGCTTTATACATCTTAGGGATCGCAGACGACGTATGCTTCGACTATATGGGGACATCAGCACACCCTTCGTCAGTAGATTAAAGTTGATCATGGTGATTCCCGGAAGACCACGATGCCTCAGTAAAGAAATAAAGAGTAGAGTGTGGAAATAAAGTATTTGTTCGGAGATGGGCAGGTTGAGGTGGATGATCAGTTGGGACCATCCACAGTGGGAGGTAATATTTTTTTGAATTCTACCTTGATTCAGGTGTTGTTTGATATAGGTGATTCACAGTATTTTATTACTGCATGAGTGGTTTATATGCTTTGTTTAAGGGTAGAAATGATGCCCTCTGTTTTGAAACATCAAACTCCTCTGGGTCGAAGAGAGTGTCGAGCCTTCTTGTGCAGAGCATGTTGTATCATTATGGGCGAGGTGGAGCTAGTGTGGAATTTCACAATTCTTGAGATGGATGGGTATGATGTAATCCTGGGAATGGATTGACTGGTGGCGTTTTAGGCCCACATTGAATATGATGTGTGGACTGTGGATTTTATGACACACGATGGTGTTAGACATCTCATAACAAGATAGAGGCATGAAAGGCAGGGTGTAACAAGTTTGTTGGAAACAATAGTGGGCACGTTATTATATCAGTTGGTGGTGTTTTCATTAGAACCTGTAATAGGTGTTGATCATATTTTTCTTCCGGTAGTGGTAAATCAGTTCATGGATGTTTTTCCTGAATAATTCTCCAGGTTATGTCCCATAAGAGAAGTGGAGTTTATGATTGATCTCTTTATGGGGACCAGTATTATCCCACTTCTATCTTATCGGATGTCACCATCTGACTTACGGGAATTGAAAGTCCAATTGGATGAGTTAGAAAACAATGGGTTTATCTGGACTATCACATCTCCTTCGGCAGCATTGATGTTGTCTATGAAAAAGACGGATGGATCTTTGAGGCTATGTGTTGTTTATCGTAGACTTAACCAAACAACGATAAAGAACAGATATCCACATCCACGAATTGATGATTTGTTCGACCAGTTGAGGGGAGCTAAGTGGTTCTCTAAGATCGACCTGAGGTTGGGATATCATCAATCGCAAGTGAGGAATGATGACATTCCTAAAACAGATTTCAAAAGTAGATATGGCCATTATGAATACGTGGTAATGCCCTTTGGTCTATCGAATGCTCCAGTAGTTTTTATGTAATTGAATAATCAGATATTCAGAGATATATAGATTCATTTTTGTTGGTCTTTGTTGATGATATTCTGGTGTATTCAAAGACAATGGTGGAGCATGAGGAGCACTTGGAGACAGTGCTAGGGATCTTGAGGGATCATCAGTTGTATGCCAAATTATGAAAGTGTGACTTTTGGATACATGAAGTTCATTTTCTTGGCCATGTGATTTCTAAAAGAGTTGTTTTAGTGAATTCAAAAAGGATATAGGCTATTATATCATGGAAGCCACAAAAGAAAGTGTTTGAGACACAGAGTTTCCTTGGTCTAGCTGGGTATTGTTAGAGTTTTGTTAGTGATTTTTCATGTTCGTCTTCACAGATGATTAATTTTAGAAGGAATAATGTTCCATTCCGGTTGAATTTATAGTGTTAGCAGTGTTTCGAAGAGATAAAGTGTCGTCTTACATTAGCACCAATCTTGGATTTTCCAAAACCTGGAAAAGGGTACGTGGTGTACTGTGATGCATCGGGATCCTAGTTTGGGTGCGTTCTCATGCAAGGGAATCTTGTGGTTGTGTATGGCTCATGTAAGTTTAGTGTACATGATAAAAACTATCCATCTCATCATTTGGAGTTTGCAGCAGTGGTCCATGCTTTGAATGTGTGGTAGCATTATCTCTATGGTGAGAAATTCACGGTATAAACAGATCATAAGATCTTGAAGAACATTTTCTCTCAAAGGGATTTGAACCTGAGGCAAAGGAGATGGATGGAATATCTCTAGATGTTTGTTTTTGACTTAATGTAAACACCAGGTAAGGGAAATTCGATGGTGGATGCATTAAGTAGAAAATCATATACTTAGGTTGTAAAACAGGTATAAGACCAGTGGCAGTTGATGTCTGTTATAGCCGATATGCAATTGGAATGTGAGGACCAGGGCGATAGAGCGGTCTTCTTTCTGACATTGTTTATTCCTAACATGGTTGGAGTTGTTAAATAGGAAAATATATATTATTTTGAGTGCATGACCATGGGGTCAAGACTCAATGGCGGTGAGACCATTGAGGTTTGTCAATTGAATAGTGATTCAGTTTTGTGTTTTCAGAATCATTTGGTTGTACCAGTTGTTTTCAGGAAGATCCTCTTAGGTTGTATCATCATTCCTAGTGGCCTGTTCATCTTGGAATTCAGAAAATATATAAAGCATTTAAAGAACAGTTCTGGTGGACAGGAATGAAAAGAAGAGTGGAAGAGTTTGTTTTGAGATGCTTGACTTGTATGCAAGTCAAGGAAGAGCATTAGAGGCCAACATGAATGTTGCAGTCCTTACCAATCCCTGTTTGGAAGTGGGAGAAAATAGCGATGGATCTTGTCACATGTCTCCCAAGAATGGTCAGAAAGAACGATTCCATTTGGGTGACAGTGGATCATCTAACGAAGTCGGACCATTTCATCTCGATTCTTGAATCTCATATGGTGGAGGATCTATCCAAAATCTATATCTGGTAGGAGGTAAAGAGGCATGGTTTTCCAGTTTTGATTGTATCAGATAGAGATCTGAGGTTTACATCTCATTTATGGAAATACATATAGCAGGACCTTGAAACAATGTTTACCATGAGTATGGCGTATCACCCTCAGACAAATGGTCAATCCTAGAAGACGATACAAACATTGGAGGATATGATAAAAGCTTGTGTCATGGATTGGGGTGGCTCGTGGGAGGAGCACTTTTCATTGGATGATTTATCATATAAATAGTTATCATGCATCCATATAGATGGATCCGTTTGAAGTATTTTATGGGTAGCCATGTTGTTCTCCACTATGTTGGGTGGAAACGGGTGAGTCCTCCGTGGTTGGACCAAGCCTTGTCCAAGAGACTACCGAGAAGATCAAGTTGATCAGGAAGAGAATGGATATGGATCAGAGTCATCATAAAGTGTATGAAGACCATCGTCGATGGACTTTGTAGTTCAAGGTTAGTGATCATGTTTTGTTGAGGATCTCTCCTAGGTTGGGACATTGTCGGTTTCAGAAGTAGGGGAAGTTATCTCCAAGGTATATTACAACTTTTGATATTGTTGAGTTGGTTGGTGAGGTGGATTATCATTTGGAATTTCCACATAGGTTTAGTGTGGTGCAAAATGTGTTTTATGTGTCACAATTGAAAAAGTATAAGTTGGATCGTGACCATGTGATTCGATGGGATCATGTTGAGCTAGAACCGGATGATTCATTGGTGCATGTGCCTGTGTGGGGTTGTGGATAAGAAAGGGAAAGTCTTGCATGGTAAAATAATTAGTTTAGTTTTTTTTGTTGCAGCATGGTCAGATTCAAGAGGAGACTTGGGAACATGCGAAAGAGATGATCGAGCAGTGGACCGAGCTCTTTTAGAAAAGGGCGGCTTCACTACGTTCTGAGGATGGAATGTCCAATGCTGGGGAAAATTTATTACCCCATGTTTTAAGTATGTAGCCTTTGTTTATGAATTTTTATGTGTTTAAAGTGCATGGGATGAGTTGGGAAGAGGTTGGGAGAGTTTGGAATGGTTTTGGATGAGTTTGGAGGCTTTTCTATTGTTGAACGGTTTGAGAACCTTTAGTGGAAACCGTGTGGATTCTCTAGGAAACCATGCAGGGAAGGCAGTAGGCTTCGGACGGCCTATTCATGGTTTTCATAACCGTGCAAGGAAACCGTGCAGACCATTGCTCTCTAGTATGTAGCGTGCGCATGATTAGCGCACGGATTGGAAAACCGTCTGGGCTAACCGTGAGGCCACGTAAAATTGGTTTTTTTATGTCCAGAATCCCTCGGGATTGACCTAAAACACTCAAATATTCCTCCCACCCGAGCCTCCCTCAGGATTTCGGGTTCTCATGGGTTGGAGGGGCTCTCCCAGTCAGTTTGGAAGGACTTTGAAGAGGTATCATGGCGGTTTGAAGGTGGTTTGTCCCGGGTAAGTATCTCCCCTTGGTTTTCTTGTGTTTTCCTCTAGATCCACATGCCTATATTTATTGGTTTTCTAGATATACACTTGTTTTGTGTAGATATAGGGTTGTGGTTTCCTTGTATGAGGTTTATAAGTCTTGTGAATGTTAGGGAAAGGGATCTAGAGAGGTTTCGTTGTTGTGTTCGCCATATTTGAGGTGCGGTTGCTTGTGGGTTGATTTCTCAGGAAACATAAAGGTATGTGGCTTCTATATTGACTCTACATGGCTAGAGATAATGGTTTTGGTTAAAATTAATTTATTTTTCATGAAATTAATTGTGTTTTGATGTGTGAAATTTCAGAGAAATCCCTTGGGTGATGTTTTGTGGATTTTTGTGAAAAAGAGGGTTTTGTGGTGAAATGCTATTGTTATGGATTTTAAAATGGGATTATATGGTTTATTTGTGAAAATGATTGATGGAAATCATTTTTGTTGGTCGGAGTGGATACTCAAGAGGGTGGGGTGGGGGGGGGTTAATTGAGTTCCAATTAATATATCTGATAAAATATTTCTCTAAAAATCCAAAAATTTAAGACAAGTTAAATTATAGAGAATTTATACTGATTGTAAAGGTTTTATTAGTTTCTCAAGGATTGATTATGTCTTAGTTAATTTAATCAGGAGATTAAATTAACTTTTGAAACTAACTTATTAGTTCTCAATAAGTACAAACACTTGCTGATTAAACTATAAAAGTAACTTTAAAACAATTTGTATTTCAAAGTAATTAGCAGTAGAATAAAAAATATATAGTATACCTTAAACTTAATCAAAGATGCATAGCAGATGTAACCAAGAGTTTTAGTCTCAAGCTGAGACTTAGTCCTCTCAACCAATTTGTAAAATTTGATCCAGACCATGGATCGGGGTAAGCAATAGTACAAGAGACTTTCCAGGTCCTAAGACCTATACCACAGTTATAGGTGGGAAAACAAATGATAGAAACAACACACATGCTGTCCAGGTCCTACTTGACCTCTACCAATATCCTTAGTGGGATACAAGAAAGTGTGGAAATATTGGTGTGAGTATTTAGTAGCCTCCATTTCAGCACATGAGTCAATGTGTAAATACACTGCACAAAAAGTAAATGAATAAAAAACAATAGAGATAAATAGATAGAGATGAGTTTAGAGTGCTCTTTGTTTTGTGAGTGAAGCTCTGGACTCCATAGATTTATGTGAATGAAGATCCGAGTCCTTCTCTGGTTTTTGTCTGGAAAATAGAGGGTCAATTTCTTCAAGTTCAGATCGACCAGATTGAGTGCATGAAGAGCTTTCGTTGCCGTTCTTCGCTCCTTGACTAAGGTGCAGCTTGTGTTATCCTTCAGGAAGAATGACTTCGTGTATGTTCAGTGATCTTAGATTATGGAAGTAGTCTTTTTGTATGGACTAATTTTCAGAATTTTATTTCCCGTAGTATGTACTCTTCGTGCAACTAATTTTCTACACACTTTTCACTTTGCCTTTTGTGCCCGGTCTTTGTCCTTCCTTTTATAGCATTCAGCTCCGACAATGGGAGTCATTACCTTTTCATGGGTACTAAGTATGGTTCCCTGCAAGCCAAAAACAATCATTAAATAACATTAATTGCATTATAAACATCAAATATTACCATTTCTTAATAAATAAATAATATTGAGAGTATAGAGTTTGACTGGTCATTATTTCATTAGTACCCTTCTGTTGGTATATAAGTGTAACAGTGGAATTTGTATTGCAGTGAGCTCCTATCGGTAGCTATTTTATCTTGTACCAGTAGCTCCCTGTATCGGTAGCTGTTACTCTGTGTATCAGTAACTCTATATACCGGTGACTCCCTCTATCGGTAGATCTTCGTCTATCGATAGCTTGCTTGTATTAGTGTCTCTTTTTGTATCCGTGACTCTATATTCGGAAACCACATTTATCAGTAGAAATTATGTCGGTATCCTTGTTCTATCAGTAGACTTATGGATACTGGTAGCTCTATTCTGTACTAGTGAAGTGTATATCAGTAGACTTATTCTATCGGTAGCTCACCTTCTATCGGTAGCACATATTCTATCAGTAGCTATTTGTATCAGTGACTTTTGCTTATCAGTGACTATGTCTATCGGTAGACTAAGTACCGGTAGATCTGTTTGTCTATATCAGCAGCTATAGGCATATAAGTGACTTAACACTTGTCTGTTTTTTGCAAAACATATCCGATTTAGTTATAATTATTTCCAAAGTCATATATAGCATATATAAATAATGATTAACATATTTCAAAGAGTACTTTAAATTAATTATCAACTTGATCATAGATTGAAATAATAAATATATGGATACACATTATTTGGGATTATCAAAGTATGTAAAATCATAATTGGGATTATCAAAATAGGTGAGGTCAATAGTTTTTAATAAAGAGGTTGCTTTATTGAAATATTGTTTTGGCATGGAAAATGATTTTCATTAAATGGTTGATTTATTGATGTGTATTTATATGCAATGGAATTGGTTGATTTCATGTTGTAGTGACATTGATGGATTATATGCTTGGTAGTGATTAGTTGAAATATTCTGTGGAAGTGGGCGGGAAGTCTCACTATAAAAGGGGATGGATAGTGGTCGGAAGAACCACCATATGGTAGTGGTCAAGATGTACCACTAGTTGTGAATAGATGAACGGGTTGGGCGGAATTCCTACCATTTTGGTTGTTTTGGAGTGAATGGGAGAACAGGTAGGGAGGAAGTTCCACTATTTTGGTTGTTTTTTGTGCATTGCTTTGCAAGCTGGAAATTGTTGTGCTAGTCTGTGAATGATGAAATGGCGTGTGGCATGTTTGGTTGGATTTCCCTTGGTTCCTTGTTTTGGGTGTAATGTCTCGGTAAGGGCATGTTTGTATTATGAAAATGGTTGCACATGTGATTTATTTTATATAAAATGTTTTATATAAATGATCTAATAGTTTTATCCTAGTGGTGATTGTAGGGAAGTCATTTTCAGAAAATCTACTATGTATTATTAACCACCCCCTGCTTTAGCACATTGGTGTATTTTCTGATGTTGTATATCATGACATGGGCAAAGTTAAGGAATCACCATCCTTTAGTGGTGCATTGTGATGTCTCGGTGGAGTTTGGAGCTTGGAGCTTCGTGTGGAGTAGGGGTGGTGTCATGGCTCGTAGTGTTGGTTGTTTATTTTCCTCTTGTACCATGATATGGTTGGTTTTATTGTTTTGTGTTTTATTGTGGAACAAATTGGTTGTCTTTTGGGAATACATGTTTGGGTTTGAAATTGCATGCATCATTAGTTGTTGGTTTGGTTGGTTTGTCTTAAGGTAAAATCATTCCCCAATTTTATATTGAATCCCTTGAAATTTATTGCCAGCCTTTGGCATCTTGGGAATGTTGATTATGTCCAAGTATCCCTCACCACCTCCTCAATCCAATGAGGTAGGGGCGGGGTGTTACATTAACCAATGCACATGCTATATTCATGGATTTTATGAATATAATTTTTTGTGAGTTCTTGGATAAGTTTGTGGTTGTGTTAATTGATGATATTTTTGTATTCTAAAAGAAAATAGAAACACAAAATTTATTTAAGGGTTGTCTTACAAACATTAAAAGTAAATAAAATATATGGAAAATTTATAAAATGTGTTTTTTTGTCACAACAAATTTCATTCCTTTGTCCCATTGTTTCAAAAAATGGGATAAGTGTGGATCATACTAAAACCAATTTGGTTGAATAATGTCCAAGACAAATAAATATAAAAGAGATCTGTAGTTTTCTTGGTTTAGTAGGTTTTTACTAGAGGTTTGTTGAAAATTTTTCATGGTAATCTAGCCCATTGACTAAGTTAACTATAATATGCATTATGTTCATCTGGAAAAACGAATGTGATGTTTGTTTTCAGGAATTGAAAATAAGATTGGAGGGTGATGTAGTTTTTGAACTACCTTCTAGAATTGGAGAGTTTTTTATCAATAGTGATGATTCACTGAAAGGACATGGTTATGTCCTAATCGAAACTGATCATGTAATTGCTTATGCTTCACGTCAATTGAAACCTCATTAGTTAAATTACCCTACACATGATTTAGAATTATCTCTTATTGTATTTTTTTTAAAAAAACATGGAGGTATCATTTGTATGGAGTAAAGTGTGAAATAAATACTGATCACAAATGATTGAAGTATATATCCACTTAGAAACAATTGAACATGAGACAGAGGAGATGGATGAAATTAAATAAGGATTATTATTGCACGAATCATTACCATCTGGGAACGGAAAATAAAGTGGCTGATGCTTTGAGTTGAAAATGTAATTCTACTTTAACCATGTTACATTTTCAACAAAATACATTGATTAATGATTCGGTGAACATTGGAATATAATTTTATGGTGTAGGAGATTCTTCTGTTTTGTTTCATGCATTAGTGAAATCATCTATATCGGAAAAAATTAAGAATGGACAAAAGGAAGACAGTGAGTTGCAGAAGAAGGTAGAGACTATTCAAAATGGTTAGTTGCCTTATTTAAACATTGATAATGATTGTATTTTGAGGTTTTGGAGGAGATTATGTTTTCCTAGTGATTCATTGTTGAAGAATGGGTTGTTATGTGAAGCTCATAGTTCTCCGTTTACAGTTCATCATGGAAGTACTAAGATGTACAGAGATCTTTTGGAGTATTTTAGTCGGATGGAATGAAAAGAGATATTGCTGAGTTTACTAAGAAGTGTTTTACTTGTCAGTAGGTTAAAGTAGAGTGACAATTACCAAAAGTGATACTTCAGTATTTATTGGTGCCAGATAGGAAATGGGAAAATATATCCTTTGACTTTTTTGTGGGATTACCAAAGACATCTCGAGGTAAAAATATAATTTGGGTTATTATTGATGGGTTAACTATATCTACTCATTTCCTTTTTATTTGAGATACTTTGTCTTTAGAATAAATTTCATGGATGTATATTAAATAGATAGTCAGGTCGCATAGAGTTCCCCTCTCTATTGTATCTGATCATGTTCCCATGATTACTTCTATCGTTTGGAAAAGTCTTCGAAAGTCATTGGGTATTGAATTAAATTTTAGTACAATTTTTCTTCCTCAATAAGATGGTAAGTCTGAATGAAAAAATCAGACCTTGGAGGACATGATACATTCTAGTTGAATGGCTTACCATGGAATTTGGGTCCAGCATCTTTCTTTGGTTGATTTTTCTTATAATAACAGTTTTCATTCTTGTATACATATGGCTCCATTTGAGACATTATATGGAATGCAGTGTTGAACTCTAGATTTTTGGGATGAAGTATGTGAAAGGAAGTTGATGGGACCAGATGTGGTAGAATAGATGGAAAAAAAGTTGAGTTGAGTTAAAAAAACATGAGAATAGCTTAGAGAAAAAATAAAAGCTATCCGAATAATCTTAGTTAGGATCTTTCTTTTGAGGTTGGTGATCATGTCTTTCTAAATGTTTCTCCATGGAAAAGTGTGATGCGTTTTGGTAAGAAGGGAAATTTGAGTCTGAGGTTCATTTGACCCTATGAAATCCTAGAGAAGGTTGGATCAGTTGTGTATAGAGTGGATTTACCTCCAATTTTATCCCAAGTACACAATGGTTTTCACCTATCATTGTTAAGAAAGTATATGCCAGATCCATATCATGATTTGAGTCTATAAGAAGTTCAGTTGGGAACGAATCTCTCTTATGAGGAACGATCAATCCAAATTCATTACTGTAGAGAGAAAGTGTTTTAGAATATGGAAATTACTCAGGTAAAAGTTTTTTGAAAAAACTATATGGTTGAAGGGGAAGCATTTGAATCTAAAAATTCTAGGAGGGATAAATACCCCCACTTATTTTATATGTGAATAAAATTTTGTGGATGAAATTTCCATAAGGGGGGAAGGACGTAACATCCAAGAAAATAAATGATATGATATTTTCAAATTTATTAATATTTGTGAATTAAATATTAATTTTAATTTAATATGGATTCCTTGTTCAATGTTGTACCCATTACACAATAATAAGTTTATTTGAAAACATATGTTGCACACAATGTTGAGTTATACTGAAAAATATTAATATAATATTATTATTTTAAATGGTATTAATGCATTGTCGTTGTATTAGCAGGAATGATCAAAACATACTACAATATGGTTACATATGTTTGTATATTTTTTACACATTTCCAATAAAATTTAGAGGCTTAAAATGTGAATAAATCCAAATTTAAGATTAACTACTCTAATATTCTTTAAAAGATCTATTTATCACCTTTCATTGGAGAACCCTTGTTAAATATTTTTTTTCAACATTATTTTATATATTTTACAGATTAATTTTTTGAGAACCTGGACATCAAAATTTTCTTTGGTTAATTTTTTGGTATTTTTCTAATAGAGTTCATTTTTTTAATGAATAGTGAAAAATACTATATTTTAATTCAAAAATACATTTTAATATAATTTATTTATATGGTTAAATTATATTTTAATTTGTTTTTAAAGTCTAATTTGATTTTTTTTTACCATTTAATCCAATTTTTTTCATTGTAAGTAATTTCAAATTGAAAGTAGACATAAAAAGTGTCAATATTTGGATAGTTATTATTTCTTAAAAACATGTTTTTTGTTTTGTCAATGGGAATTAATTTTTAATTAATTTTTCCACTTATTTATTTTTAATTTTAAAAAATAGATTCCAATATTAGAATCAGGAGGTCCAAATTGTGTAAATACATAACTTTTATATTTATAAATTTTGAATATTTACATTAACATATATTTATTTTACCATGGTTAAAGGGAAAATCTGGTAAATAAGTGTAAATTTTTTTATTATAATAAAATTAAATTACCCTAACATGTGTCATAATCCTATTGGTTGATATATGCCAGACCGTGGGAATCCGTGGGTTAGTTTTGGGAACCCATGGAGCCACTTGGTTGTGATAATGTCACTTTTTATTAATTAATTTAATGTAATGACAAAAATTACATAAACATATATTTTTTAGTAATATTTTTTTACATAGGGTTATATAAGTTATCTATTTAACTATAAATATTCATTTGAAATATTAAAATATTTACTACATCATTGTATTTTATTTATTATTTTTATACATCAAATAAATAAAATTATTTATGACACAGTGATGATGCAGTGATAACCTTATTAATGAATGATTTAAATAAACGTGATTATAAAATTTAAAATAGTATCCAAAACATGTCCAATTATTATTGGATGAATTTATTTTGAACAATAATAATATTATAATCTAATTTAATGAATTATGTACCTTTTGAAACTGAGAATAATTTTATAATAAATTAATAATTTCAAACGCTCTTAAATATCCCTTCCACCCTCTTATAAAAGGAAACCACCTCTAAACTATTTCTCACACCTCTCAAGCCCCTTGGATAATCAAGACTCTACCAAAAAATATCCCTACATCCCTTTCTTCCCCCTATAATTCTTCCCCCAGGATGAAGGCAATTCATGTAAACCTTTTGGTTCAAACCAAAGGGAGATACCCGATTTAAAGGTAATGTCTTCTCTTATGTTATTTTCTATTATTTTACTTATCCAACCCCCTAAAATCACTTTATTACTTTATCTTATAAAAACAATAGTATAATAAATATACTAGGTTGTTGTTATTTTAAGGATTCAAACTACACACACAGACACCTCCATCTAATGGGTAACAAACTTACTGTTTTTGTGGACAGTAAACTACTTCCTCACAAAATGATTATTGTTCAATCATCTCCTAATGCCTCTCATGGTGTCCATTATGATGAAACTATATTTATATATTATATATATTATATTGATATTTTCCCCATACTTCTGTATTTTTCATTTATATCATACCTTTATGGTTTCCATAAATGGGTAAAGACAATAATCTCATTTGAGAAGTTCACATTACCTCCCCCTCAATGTGATATGACTCATTCATGCCATAAATGTAGTGTATAAAGGATGGAGTTAATGAAATTATATATGATATTAGACTGTAATTATAATATACCTATTATTCAATATGTTTTTATTCTATTAAATTTTAAATATATATGAAATTATTGTTCATGAGTACGTATGACTTACCATCTCCGTGAATGTTGCATCTCATTTATTATCTCCAAATGTTATGTAACATTATAAGTAATTATACATACTTGATATATATGGTATATAAATCAGGAATATAATTCTGGTTATAATAGTGTTTTGATCACATAGACAACTTGTAATTATAAGAAGTTCATTTTTGACTCAAGTATCAAATATGAACAAAAAGACCATTATTAACTCAAATGAATATGAAATGTTTATTACATGGTAATAAGTGTTAGAAAAGAAATAATAAACAAGAAAAAGGTTATTAATCATGTATAAATTAACTTTATTTTATTATTCCTGAGATTAAAGAATGAATGAGTCAAGTCAGACATAAGGTAAGGGACTTCGTCTCAATCTCCTTTCGTTGAGGCATATTTTGATTTACAGACAAAATTATTTTATTCAGTGTATAAACCCCTTTGAATTTTCATTTCATTCAATGGTAATATTATTCAAAATATAATTTTACTTAATGACAACGAGGAATGTTTCTTTTTAACATAAACTATGACAATGACCTTTCCGCCATCACGAGTATTATATGATCTTTGGATTACTTCACAAGTCATAGTGTTTTTTTAAAGGAAAATAAATACAATATAATCATTTATGTATTTTGGTATTAAAAATCGTTTTGATAATTTATTGGTTATGACAATATATTTAAATTATATACCATAGTTGTAATGTGGAAAAGTTATCTTTCCTTTAAGTTTGTTTTATGTGTTATGAATATGTTATGGTTCTTGGGAATTGTTTATGTATATTTGTGGTTCGACAATAAACCTAGGGAAGTTGTGCCCAAGATAGGTACCCAATGCATTGGGAAATGTGATGAGGTAAAATATTAATTTATCTCCTAATAGATTTAGAGAATCTGCTATGATGGGTATTTAAAATGTAACTCCCTACGTAGCCGTGAAAGCTAAAGTGTAAGTATATTATTGTTGCCACAAGATTACGTTATGATTTGTGAATACTACATGTTATTCATATATATTATGATTTCATGATGTATGTTACAGATATTATATTTTTTTGTATTGATGAACTAATGTTTTTTTCTTTATTTTATAACCCTTACTGATCTTTTTATGCTCATCCCATGTTTTTGAAAAGTTTTTCACAGGACATAAATATAAATTGGGTCAAGGATGGGATCATTGAAAGTCATTTGTTATAAAACATGGAACTAGACATGGCACTTTTTTAAGCGATTTTATTTTATGAAAAAAAGGATATTGAGGAGATGTTTCTACATTTAATATTCAAATTGTTATGTATATGTTATTATCTTATTCGCTAAAACTCTAAACCTAAAAATATCCTCAATGTTAATTATTAACATAATTCAATATTATTTAATGTTTATGTAATGAGTATTTATAGAAAAAAATTCAATACATTTTGAAAAAAAAATGATAGGAAGGAAAAGAAAGACTCAAAAGTAACTTTTTATGAATGTAAAAGAGAGGGTCATATTAGACCAGATTTTCCATTACTAAAAAGAAAATACAGGAAGGATAAAATTTTTGAATGAAACAAGAAAATGTTTTACAAGTCAAATACAAATAATTTCATGAAAGATAATAATACTTGGAGTATAAGTGGTAGTGATTTTTTAGGAGAATATTCCGAATATGAATATTCTAGTAAGTACAATATATGAATTATATCTAGAATACCTATTGAAAATCATTGTTTCATGGCTAAGTCACACAATACTGAATAAATTAAAAATATAACTTTAAATGAAAATTACTCTGATGAGAAACATTCTTACTCTTTGAGTGAATAATATTCCTTAGTAGAGGAATGTTTAACATATTTTGAAGAAGTATCCAGATTTTCCAAATTACATGAGAAAGAACATTCTAAAGTAAAGAAAAATATTCATATAGAAAATTATAGAATATATATTATTATAAATGATGTATAAATCTTGGAAAATATCTTAAAAATAAAACTCTTTATTTTGGAAGTATTTCAAAAACCCTTAAGAAATTATGATCTGATAATGAAAAACTTTTTATGGACTTTGAATATCTTGTTTTGAGGATTTTTTTTTTAAAAAGAAAAAAATTCCAGAACAATTTCTTGTGAGAAGAAAAATTTATTCATTAGTCTAAAATGTAAAATCATTTCTCTGAAGAAAATTTTATCAAAATTCTACTTAGGAAAAAAATAAATTGATAATATTTATTCTATAATTAATCCTCTTAAAAATATTTATGTAATTGGTTACACTCACTCAAAACCGATTTTTATTCATAAATATTTGTCCCTCAATAGTCCCCATTCTGTACTACATGTCAATGTGGTGGAAAGTGGGAATGAAATTGTTCTCATAATAAAAATCAATATTTAGGATTTCATAATGCTCATTTTGAAAATAAAAATGTGGATTCCTAAAATTATTCTATCTATTATTTTCATATCCAAACATGTTTGGGTTTTGAAAAACTAATTGTTTCTTTTTTAGGAAAATAAGAAGTGTATCAACAACAAAAACATTTGGTACATGGATAGTGGTAGTTCTCAATATATGAAGGGAAATAATGATTTATTTGAAATGATTATTGAAATGAAATGTGAATGAGTGACCTTTGGAGATAATTCATAGGGATATTTCATTAGTATAGGTAATATTGTCCTTTTAGGAAAAGATTCAACATCAAATGTTTTTTTTTTCAAATGTCTTAAACACATCCTTATAATAATAACTCAATTATGTGATGAAGGAAACCTTGTAAATTTTAGGAATGATAACTGTTTAGTTCACAATTCCAGGGATGAATTCATTCTTTCTAACCATATTCATAATAATGTAACCACAATCAACATAGAAGACCTTATGACATAAGAAAGAAATTACTTACGAGCAATGTAAGAACAATATTGATTATGACAGATAAGGTTGGGAAATTTTAAACTAAGGAATCTTTGTAATCTCTAAAAGAAAAGACATGTTAATTATTTACTAGATCTATGGTATGATTATTCAATATATTATGACACTTTTAAATTTGGAAGGAAACATAAATCTAGCTTTAAAAAATTAAATGAAGTCTCAAATTATAATTTATTACATTTAGTGCACATGGATCTCTTCGGTCCTACACAAACTAGAAGAATTAGAGGCATGTACTATTAATTTGTTTTAGTTGATGAATACACAAGATTAACATGGGTCTATTTTCTAGAAATGAAATATGAATCCTTTTTTTATTTCAAAACTTTTAGAGCCCTTGTTAATAATGAGATATTACTTCCGTTAACAAGTATTCATAGTGATCATGGTGGAAAATTTCAAAATTTGAATTCTGAAACCATTTATAGAAATAAAGGTTTTACTAACAAATTTTATGTTCAAAGAACCAATCAACAAAATGGTTTTATTGAGAGAATAAATTTTATTCTTCAAGAAACGACAAGAACTGTGTTGATTGGATACTCAATTGCTAAGCATTTTTTAGCTGAAGCAGTAGTACAACATGTTTTACTATAAATCATGGTTTAACTTGGCCTTTACATAATAAAACACCTTATGAATTGTTGATTGTCCAGAAACCTAATGTTTCTTTACTTTAGAGTGTTTGGATGAAAAGTATTCATATTGAATAAAGAGATAATTTACATAAATTTTCACCCAAATTCAATAATGTAATCTATCTAGGTTATTCTACAACATCTAAGGTTTATAGATTTTTTTATCAAAATATCATGTACTTTTGAGGAAACAGTGCATGTTAAGGTTGATGAAACTGTCACCTTTGTTTTTAATCAATCCATACCTACATCAACTGATGTGTTTTCAAAAACTGATTATAATCCATTGATTGAAAACTCTTTGATTAGGGGAATTTTAGAGAATGTGATTCTGAATCAATTACCGCAGAAGAATTTCTATCTTATGTTGATGAACAAGTTTTTCAAAACCTATATCAATTGCTTATTAAGAATAATCCCAGTGAAAATATCAGTAGGGATGTAAATCAATCTATTAAAACTAGATATTCCTAGGGAAATGAAATAGAACATCTTGTTTTTCTATCTCAATTAGAACCTAAAACTTTGTTGGAAGACTTAGGTGACGAATATTGGATTAATTAAATTCATGATGAACTAAATGAATTTGAAAGGAATAACGTCTGGAGATTGGATGAAAGACCTAAAGAAAAAATTATAACATGTGTAAAATGGGTTTTCAAAAACAAATCGGATTAAAATGGAGTCATAGTAATGAATAAATTTAGACATGTTCATAAGGGTTATAATCAAAATTATAGAATAGACTATGAAGAAACCAATTCTGCGGTAATTAAAATTGAATCTATTTGAATTATATTAGCCTTTTTAGCATTCTTCAATTTCAAACATTTTCAAATGGTTTTAAAATGTAATTTTATTAATGGTTTTTAACAAGAATATGTTTTTTGTAGAACAATCTTCTAGTTATATAGATTCAAAAAATCCTTATCATGTTTATAAACATACCAATACATTTTATGGCATTAAACAAGCTCCTAGATCATGGCATGATTGACTCACATGATTTATTTTCCAAAAAAATATATGTAAAAGGTATTTCTAGAAGAACTATTTTTAAAAAAATTGAAAAAAATGTTTTGATTATACAAATCTATATTTATGACATTATATTTAGATCAACTAAGAAATCCTGAACTGATTCTTTTATGATTCTAAGAAATTTGAGTTTGAAATGAGTAAAAGGGTAAGATAACATTCTTTTTAGGTTTTCAAATATCTAAAAATCCAAATGAACATATATATCTAAGTATAATCATATCAAATACCTAATAAAAAGGTATTGATAAGACATCGGTAAAAAAAAATTCAATGTAGTCGGTACTTAAAATACACTTGATCTTGATAATGCTGGGAAATGAGTGGATCAAACAAATTTTAATGGTATGATAGGAGGTTTGTTATAAATGACAGGTAGTCATCCAAACATAAAGGTTTTAGTATGATTATGTAAAAGATATCTATCAAATCCAAAAGAATCTAATTATAAAAATTGAAAATAATTTTTTTCTACTTAAAGGGATAAATGGATTTAAGACTATCATTTTCTTTTCTAAATGATTTTGTTGTGAAAAGTTTTTCAAATGATGACTTTCGTGGATGTAAAATTCATAGAACAAGTACATGTGGAACATTAAAATTTTTATGAGATTATTTATTTTCTGGGTTATTCAAGTAGAAACCCTCTGTATTGCTTTCCACTATTGAATCCAAATATGTAGTAGTTGAATATTGATGTGCTCATGTGTTTTGGATGAAAAAACACTCACTGACTATGTTATGAGTTTTTCTAAAACTCAAATACTATGTGACAATACATGTTCCATTACTATTAGTAAAAACCCAACACAAAAATCACGTGAAAAAAATATATATAAGGTATCACTATCTTAGGGATCACACAAAAAATGGAGAACTTGTTTTACAATTTATCGAAATGCAAGAAAAAATAGCTGAAATTTTTGCAAAACCATTATCTTCGGATAGATTTGAATTCATTAAATAGAAACTAGGAATGAACACTGAAAAGTATTCATTCACATATATTTAATATTTAACCAATCTCCTTAGATTATGTTACTCCTTTTCAAAGTGGGAGTATACATTATTTAAACGGTTTTACCATTTATGTTTTGGATATTTTGGTATTGTAGTTTAGCGGTTGAATTTTTAGCTTTATGTTTATCATTTCCCCAATTAATCATTAGGTTTACTAATTTTAGAATTTAATTTTATGTTAATATACTTTAATATAATCGGTATTTCTCTTATTTTTTCTTCTATCGTTATTGGTTTTATCGGTTTCATCAATTTAAATGTTTCTTAATATTATCGGGTTTTGTGTATATAAGTTTCATCTTTTGGATTAAAAAATTATCGCTACTAGATTGAACTATTGGTATTATGATACATTACCGTTAATAATTTATTGTCATTTAAATATACTTTCAGTTCTAGATTATTGGTGTTTGATTAACTTTTTGGTACTGGACTATCAGTTGTAGGATATTATATCGATTTAAATAATTGGTACCCGCCTATTTTAATTTATCAGTTTTATAATTCTTATTGGTTTTAATTTTTTATTGTTTTCTTTTCATATGAAAAATATATTAAAACCAATACATCTATCTCAATACTTTGACTAGTATAACATCTAAAACCTTATTTTGGTTATTTCAGTGGTTTTTTTCATTTCATTCTTTTAATTCATAATTAGTTTTAGTCTGAATTCTATTTTCTTTTAAGAAAAACCCAGTAGTAAGAAATCATTCTTGATCATTGGATCATTTATATCAAATCATGGATGTAAATTTTCTTTATAAAGGGCCTATCCCAGATCATACTCATCTATTTTTCTCTCAAGACCAATTATTTTGTAAATGGTTTGTATGGTTTGAAATCAGTTCCTACCTCATATTTCGTAATCAGATATCTAATCATCTCTCATAATCAATATGATCTTCGATCTTTGAGTTAGCCAATCATGATCGAGTCTACTAATTCATCTCTGAAAGAAATTCCTCCATAATAATTTTCATCCATGACCTTTTCGAGATGAAATGTTTGTTTCCCGAGACTTTTATGAGTCTTTCGATTCATCTTTTAAAAATATTATAATTTTTCCAAGGCTTGGAATAAATTTGTGTCGAATTATTAGATTCTGATTAGTATTATGTGTATCATGATGTGGTGTGGAAATGTTATGAATCAGTAGAGACAGACAACAATATTAATATTTCTTTTTTGATGTATGAAAATATTTATACAACCTCCTCAAAATAGGAAGTTACGTTTCTAGGTGTTTCATCTGAGGAAGATTCTTAAAGTCCTCATAAACTACTAGAAGCTGATGGAACATTTGGTAGATGTTAATCCAAAGAAACAATTTTTTATGGTTCATGATGAAAAGAGAAAAGTGAGTCATTTATCAGAAGATAATAGACTTATATCCCTCTAGATTCATGGGTTTTTAGTGCCGAGAAAGGCTGATAAATAAATATTGAAATATTAAGATGTCTATGTTCTTTATTACTTGGTGAACATGATCTTATTAAACAATATGGGATTCATCATTCTAGCAATCTGGAATATTGAATCTAGTGGTCTAAAATCAAAGAAGATCGTGTTTCCCACTTTTATTAGTAAGTTTATCAATGATTACTTTGGATAGTGTATTACTTCATTCAATTAAGATACGACTTCCTTCATGGAGCCATTAATAAATAAGGATACGATAAGGAGGCTCAAGATACGATTCAATCAAAAATCATTTTTTTTGAGAAAGATCTGGATGCTGAGAAAGAATAGGATGTCATTGAAGTTCATGAGAAACCATATAATCCATGATACTAATTCATATAAAATAAATGTAGTAAAGAATAAAACTCAAAAAAAAAACAAATAAACAAAAGGTTGTAACTAATGATGTTTTTGTCGAATGGAGAAAGAAGAATCACAAAAAAAAAAGAATGGGATCCTCAGTTTGGATTGGATCCCACTAATTCCTTGGATTTGAATGTATGGTATAGAGAAACTTTGAAAGAAGAATAGAGAAAGAAAATATTGAAGAATTGAAAGGCAGAATCTATTGACATTAATATTCTTCTTAGAATAGGTGAGAAACTAAAACCCAAAATTTCTATAAGGGATCCATCTGCTGGGATCCAATCGGTTCCAGCAGAGAAATTCAATGGGAAAAATGTTTCTAAGAAATCGTCTACAAATATACGTTATAAATAATTTGAAGAGGATGAAGAATAATAATAATTATAAGGGAAAGTAGAACAAGATCAAGAATATGAAATGGAAGAAGAATGGGGACTTGGGGAAATATAAGTCGAAGAAAAATAAGATGAAAAAAGATATCATGCTGCTGAGTCATATGAAGTACCATTATTTTATTATCCATCTCTATATTCTCATCCCTCTAATAGTGTATCTCAAAAGGTTTCCTCTAAGATAGTTATTAATATTTATGATAAAGAATATGAAGAATAAGAGGAATAATTTGATAAGCATTGGAACCAACCAGCTCTTGTGATTGGCACTGAGACACATTGTCATGATCTCCCAAAGTACACTATGGACATGGATTCTGAATGAAAAATTACTTTTAAAGTGGTTCAGTACATTGAACACACTCTGAATAGATTAGAGAAGTTGTTACCATTCATTCCAAAATTTCAATCTAGGATTGAAATTATTTCTAATTCCCATAATTATATAGTATATTCTGTCAAGGTTTTGATTGAAAAATTTCTATGTCTTCAAGCTAAGACCATGATTTTCAAAGAATGTGTTGTTGAGCATAGTAAGGATTTCAATAAGGTTATGATGTCGTCTTATAATGATTATGAAAGCCTCAAGAACCATCTAGAAAAGTAATAGAATTTTATGAGTCGATTACATGTTCTCTGTAACATGTATAAAAAGTTGATTGTTGATATGAATGAGAATATTCAAAACATTCAATGACCTGGAACCTCAAAAGGATTATCCTCAAAGGATCTTGAGAGATTAAATGAGATGTTGGAAAATGAAAGTAATGTGATTGTTTTTCTATCAAAGAGTGTTTTTATCTTATAAATATCCTACTATCTCATGTTCCATGAATCAAGGCTTAAAAGTCAATATGTAAAGCTTAAATCCCAAGAATAAATCAATCAAATTTTACAATAAAGGCTATCAAAGCAAGAAATCATTGCTTTTGAATAAGATGTAATGTTGAAGACTCAGCAAGAAGTTATTGAAAAAATCATGGAGGATAGAAATGAGTTCCAAAATATAAACCTCTCGATGTTTAATCATTTATCAAAAAACCCAAATAATGATTTTTGAACTCTTATTGTAATAAACCAATTTTTTAATAACAAATATTTTTTCGTACTTAGTTTCTATATCCTAATGTAGGAAATAAATATTTTCCCTTTTTATTTATGAAAATCACAAAGGGGGATAATGGTTTTAAAAATAATATTTTATATTAATACCGTATTAAAATATATTACTAATGATAATATTATCCATAGTGTTTTTATTATAATATGATGGTTGAATTAGTCGTATTTAATATTACTTTCAGAAGATTTATTAAACTCATGGGGAGATAAGTTTTTTATTTTTTGTGTTGTTTGGTGCTTTCCCAAAATGGGGATATTGTTCAGTCAAAACATGTTTCGACTTTTCCTTCAATCATTTGTTTTGGAAATCAAAAATCACATAATCATAATCACATATATATTGTTTATCTTGTCAGTTGTTTCACAATCGTAGTCACTCAAATTATCTTTATTATATGTTGTATTCTTATCCTAACTATGTATGTTGTTTACTCACATTGTTTTATATGTTTTTTCACAATCACAACCAGATTGAGTATTGCATTATATTTAGAAATCATAAACAGATTGTGTATCGCATTATAATAAAGAATCGTATCAAGATTATGTATTGCATTATAATCATGGATCATAACTAGGATAGGTATCAGATCATAATCACCTGCATCGTAACCATGTACATTATGAACAGGCTAAATAACACATCATAATTATGTATCTTAATCAGGTTAAGAATTTCATCATAGTTATGAATCGTTACCATGTTATGCATTGAATCTAAGAATTGTATTCATGTATCATAACTAGTTTAAATATCGTGCATCATAACCATGTGAAGACTCATAACCAAGTTATTAATTTTAATCATGATATGCAGTGTTATCATGATAATCCTATAAAACAAGGTATCTATTGTACATTTTAAATTAATTACCCTCTTATAATAAATTTAATAATGATTTCATGTATTGTATACTAATTGTTTCATTCATATTAACATACTAATTTCTAACCAAAAATTATGTTCTTGAGTTTTTAGTTTACCAATAAAAATAATGTAGTTTATTCTATTTTTTTACCATTGTAAGGCTATATGTCCAAGTACATCTAATTTTTTTATGGAAAATATGACCATTGGAAGAAATATGACCATTGGAACCAGATTCCTATAAATAATAGGTCATTAAAACTAGAAAAAAACCAATTTTACTTTGATCATGTTCTAGAGAGAGATGGTGTGACTTCACTCTTCCTTAGTGCAAAAGCATTGAAGATATATTATGTGAAACACATATTCACTGTTCTTATATTTCTATATTTTCTTTAATTCTGCTTTATGTAACTGATCATTATGATAAAGATTGAGGGCTTACTGGGATAGGAATACGTGCAACTGATCATTGTATCGAGGATTTTCAATCGTTTGAACGATAGATTTGTCGATTATCTTCTTAATCGAGGGCTTATGAGGATAGGAAGATAGTCATGCTGATCATCGTATCAAGAACATACAAAGGTGGTGGTAAGAAGGAACGTTATCCTAGGAGAAAGGATATCTTTTGGGATAAAAGAATTATAATACTTATACATTTACATAGCTATTTGTATTAGAAAGGGAATAATGTTGTTTCCTCTTTCTATTCATATTCATTTCAATTGTAATTGTTTCAATTACGATATTCATTTCATATTGTGTTAATAGATTATATACATTATATGGTAGAATTGATTTCATTTATATTACTCTGATCATTACAATTGTTTTACATTACTTATTGTATTACATCATATCATATCCATCAGATTCAATACATATATGATAAATTGTATTAATTGTTAATTGTATCAGTTTAAAACCTCCTAAACTAAGTTATTTATTAAAGAGTTTAAATACAATCATTTTAAATATACAATTCACCCCTATCAGGTATTGTTCCATCTAATATACATATAAATCTATTTTATGATCCAACACCATTATGATCTCGTTGCATATTTAACCTTCATTATTTTATTTTTACTCAATATAATATTACTATTTATTCTCCATTTCAACACTCAAGATCGATTTTTTCAAATTTGAGAAGTTTTATATGAAAATGATTATTTTATAAAACATTACAACATTTAGGAGAAATCTGTAAGGCCTATAATTAATCTGATTTTCATTTTCCCTAACAAAATCTCAAATTTTCTAGAGGAACAACTTTAATCTCAAGAATATCATATCCAATCATTATTGATAGAATTAGTGGTATTCATGAATATTGAAAATGTAATGACCCTAAAAATTCTAGCCCATATTTGGGGGTTACATTATTACATTTTAATAAGATACTAGATAGTGAATCCCGAAAGAATTAATATTTTAGAAGTCTTGTTAAATTAGAATACTGGATATTCTACATTGGGGTACCGTGACACTCCATCATATGATTTTCCTCTTTTCGTCACTCCCAGACTATTATTTTTTCAACAAGAAAAATATGTTATACAACAACTTATATAGACTTATTATGGAAAGGGTGATAGATTGAAATTATATACTATTCCCAAAAACCCTCTAGTATATAATGTGGGATAGGGGAAAAGGTGTAATGCTCTGAAATCAATATGTAATGTCATGGAAACCCAATAGAAAGATACCGTGGCCCATACGGCATGAACTGTCATTAAATTAGTACTAATAAAATCGCTACCTTAATTCTTGACCTATGAATTATAGACATCAAACCCCTTATGATGCAATTATTGGATCTACATTGGAGCTGCAAGACCCTCTATCACAAAATTGACTACATTGAGTCACTCCCTCATTGTTTTATATTTCATTAGGGTTCACTAGACACCATAGTGTCTCACAACCCAGACCCATCTAAAAAGGACTTATAACGGAGAGGGGGTGTCTGGGGAATATATTTATAAGAACCCAGATCATCATTTGAGGTATGTCTTTCCATTTTTGGGATTTTTTGATAAAAATCGAGTTTCTGGAAATTTTTGAAGTACACGCAATGTACATTCTGAGTACACACCATGTAATCTTTTCCGGATCGCATCAGTGTGCTGGCTATGCCCGAGCCACACACACTGGGTGTAGGGGTGATGTCGAGCCACTTAAAGCGGAGTACGGAAAAACCTAGTACACTTTGTGTACTCTAAAAGTACACACCGTGTACTTTTTTATTCATTAAATGGACTGGGGTCGTGCATAATCGAGGAAAACATCTTTTTCTCCATCTTCTTCATCTGAGAGCGACCCGTACGGCCACAGATCTTCTCCAAGACATTGTTCCTCCATTAGTTCTCCATTTCGATTGCTGTTGATTGCATTGGAATCGCTGCAGTGAGTTCTCTCTTTTGATTTAGCCTTGTTCTGGTTTCCTCATCATTTCCAAGTTATCATGGGTTGCGAGTTTTTGAAGTTTTCTTAGATCATGGTCATTATAAGAAGGACCAATCTACGTGGCTCAAGTATTTTGATCTCCTGGAATCCAGGTAGGTGGTTTGTGCCTTTCTGTAGGAATTCTGTGAATATTTTGCGCAAATTCCACCAATTCACTTGAACAGGGAATTGTGGGTTCCTGTTTTTCACCTATTATTTTAAAACTTTGCTTGATTGCTTGAGTAGAGATAATTGATTGTGAATTTAGATAATTTATACTATGTTCCTCTCCTTTTCCTTGCATGTTTTTCTTATAAGGATTTTTTCTAGTTTCCTTGTGTAGTTGTTGGATACTGGGGCAGTTATACTGTTGTGCTATTGTGCCTTTGATTGATAGACAAGTAGTTCTTGCGGTTTATTTGGGATGATACGTGCGCGCTGAGCATGTTAATTTCACAAAGGATTGTGAGAACCTAGTATTGTAGACCATAGGGAGAATGGACGTAAGGGATTATCCAGAGTGTCTTTTAATATGATACGAGACCACGAGGGGAACTGACGATGACTACTTCCTCAGAGAGTCTGTAGTTCCATGATGAGGGAAATAAGGGGAATGAGGCATTGAGTGCTTCCACAGAGAGTCTTTAGTACGATATGAGACTATAAGGGGAATTGATGGTGAGTGCTTCCTCATAATGTCTACTCTTAGCTGAACTAGAGGGGTGAGACCGTGTGTACCTCCTAGAGGGTTGTTAGTACTTGTAGGTTAATCCATAGGGGTTAGGCTGCGAGAGCTACCCAAAGGGTTACCTGTTTTCTTCTTGTTGATTTGTTGCTTACTTGTGTACATTATATGCTAGAACTATGGATTATAGCTGTTGTGTGCTTCTCTATTTAATACTTCCTGCACTTTTACTTACCTTGTATTCATTGACTATTAGGCACATATCCTTGGGTGATTGCCTAATGGGATTGTATCTAACACCCTATTTGGGCCATGCTTTTGGGCCCAAGTATACTTTTTTGTTCTAGGTATAGATAAGGGCAAGCACCCTTCGTCTTCTGGTACATGATTGTTCGAGCTGGAGAGTAAGGGACCAAGCTCAGGCTTGCAATGCTGCAAGAGATTCCATTATTTTGGTACTCTATTTTTACTTGTATTTCAACAAGTTGTTGTTTTTACTGCATTCCTTAGATACTTTTACCTGTTTAATCATTATCATCTTTACTATATATTCATTGCTTCTGCACTTTGGTTTCAATTTTTTCGTATTTTTTTCTGGTTCTGCTAATTGCTGTTAATTTCATTAAATTGTATACCTTACCAAATGAGGGCATAGTTTCCCTTAATTACTTACCAAGGCCCTCGCTGCTAGTCATCAGACTCTAGCATTTGGGGAAATGCGCTTGAGGTCATGTGGCTAACTGGGCACGAGGCACCTCTGGGTTGCTTCTGGAACCAGGACGTTACAAAGTTGTATCAAATTATATCTTTTCTCTTGATTTACTGTTTGGAGCCTTTATCCAAAGATAGGACAGATTTGGTACTTGGTGTTAATCTGTGCTTGGGAGTAGCTAACCCGTGTATAGGGAAAATCCATACTACCTCATTTATTGCAGTTTTCTGGTTTTGAGATTTGCGTTTGATATGATTTAACCTAGGGTGATTTAGATGTCCTATGTTGTTTTTGGTTTGATATTGCAGTTCTATTTCTGTTGCAACCTGATGAGATGAGGGTATGCCATCTCATGCATCATATATACACTTGTTATAAATCACATACCATGCATTCATGGCATGCCATATAGGGTGCATTAGCTATTTCATGTTGTTGTGATAGACTTGTGTAGATTTTTCATGCTGGTGTGATAGATGAGTTGATAGAATCTCTGCTGCTTGATAGAGGACTGTTTTTATTGTACTATGCTTGAATGAATTCCAAATTTTGGTTCTTGAGGTGTTATGGGCCCTCCTGAATCGGAATTTGTGGATCATTGACCTGTGTTTCTTTGTATATGACAGTATTTGATGCCAAACATTGATTCGCGGGAAGTATGGGCCCTCATGGATCGGAATTTAGCACCATCATGCCTTATTTTCAGTGTTTCTTGGATTCAGTGTAGTTTCAGAGCTACTGCCCAGAAAAAACCAGAATACACAGAATGTACTTTATATATACACATCGTGTAGTTTTAAACCGCGACTTTTTATGTGTGAGAAGATACACGGGTTGTGAAAATTACCAGGAACACACCGTGTACAGTAGGTACACACCGTGTAGTAGTGAGCATGTACCCGATCATGTAACTAACAACACGGGATGGGGAGGCTCGAGTAGAACACGCCGTGTTGGATAGCAACACGCCGTGTAGTCTTGTTCCAGGTATCCGACCATGTCATGAGCAAAATGGTATAGTGTTATCTTCTTCCACACACGCCAATTTTGTTTGGAACACACTGTGTAAGGGTCATCCATGTACATGGTCGTGTCGCCAACAACAAGGGTTAGGAAAATATTCAAGTACACAATGTGTTTGTTCGGAACACGCTGTGAAGTCTCAGCCATGTGGCTGGCCATGTAACTAACAACACAGGTCATTGAAACCGTGCCTACTACACGCCTTTTTCACTTGGAACATGTCGTGTAGTCTCAGTTTAAGAAGACTGTGTAAGTTATCCATGCAAGGAGACACGGTCAGGGGAGTGGAGTTAAGTACACGCCATATAGAGTTTATACACTCCGTGTGGTCTTGTTTTGTAAATCTTGTGTGTTTCCTTAACCTGTTTCCTTTTGAAATCCTTTATTCTCTGTCCTTGTATTTCTAATCTAAGGCATGCTTTTGACCTTTTAGATCTATTCCTTCGAGACATCCTCTGGTTGTACGTCAATTTTCAGGCAGTGACCAGACACCAAAAATGGATTATCAGGGACTTCCTACTGATCCTCCGGTCGGGCCAGCCTTGGCACCAGCTGTCATACCCATTGCAGGTGCTAATGCATAGTTCAAGGATGGTTTTATGAGGATGATACAGACCATTCAGGGATAATGGCCTCCTGTCACAACTATGGCAGACTTGATGCGGGTTTTCCCGCAGCAGCATCCTCCCACATTCTTGGGGGAAGGAGGACCTCAGGCTGCAGAGCCATGGCTGGAAGTCATAAGGACCATCATTGAGCATCTAGAGACGCCTCTAGAGAGGCGAGTCAAGCTTGATACCTACATGATTTGAGACTCCGCCAAGAGGTTGTGGGAAGTGATCTCACTGGTGGGTCATCACTAGGTTATGGATTGGGAGGATTTCCAGCACGTGTTCTATAACTACTTCTACCAGGAGACCCTAAGGGACGATCGAGCCCATGAGTTCATGAGCATAGAGTAGGATACTCTTTATGTTATATATTAATCCTCTTGTTTCACTTAGCTGTAGCGTTTCACACCCCTCCAGGGTGGGTATGGGATGTTCTTAGCGAGGAAGTTTGAGGATGGTCTCAGGCGGGAGATCCTCTTGTTGGTGAATCTCTTCCAGTTGACTTCCATCACTTCCATCGTCAACCCGGCACTGATTGCGGAGCACAATCTAACAAAATATGAAGCTACGATCCTGGGCGGTTCTGCTTCCAGAGCTACATTTCCTCCATATGAAATCAAGAAGCATCATAGGGAGTCTACACGTGATGATCCGAGGAAGCGAGATGCATTGTCAGGAAGCCAGGTGATATGCTACCAGTGTGGCCTGTCAGGGCACACGAGGATGTAGTGCCAGAGAAACCCCGTGGAGTGCTAATCATGCGGCAATATGGGTCACCTTCAGTGTTTTTGCCAGGATTTCTCACCAGCAGCTGGTGACGAGAGTTCTTCTATGACTCCTCGTTCAGGGGAAGCACCAACATTTTCTCACCAGTCGGGGAACTGTAGTTCTTCCGGCCATTCGGGCTGAGGTGGAGGTCGAGGCCGTGGTGGTCAGCCACCAGTCTTTCAGTGTCAGTATGGTGGATCAGCTCAAAGCTGTCAGGTAGGGTCGCAGGGCCATGGTACAGGCCAGTCTTTCACCATGGAATATACCTATCAAGAGCAGGATCTCGGACCTTCTACCATTCGATGTACGATTTTAGTAGCCTCAGTTTTATCTTCTCTATTTTCTATACTGGTGCTACTCATAGCATTAACTCTGTTGCTATCATTGAGAGCCTTGGGCTCTGTATCTTTTCATCTGTCGAATCATTGACACTTGACACTCCTTTGGGGACAAGGAAATCTAGTGTACGTCAGTGTAGAGAGTGCCCTCTTGAGGTTGTAGGGTATCGTTTTTTATGGGATCTCTACGTCATAGAGATATAGGATATGATGATATTCTAGAGATAGATAGGTTGGTTCCCTTCCAAGAAGTCGTTTATTTTTATCACCACAGGATGAGTTTTATCTCACCAAAGGGTGATTCTTTTCTTCATAGAGAAGAATTGGATGTACGGGCGAGTCGAGCAGGACTCGAGCATCATGGGCTAGGAAGGGTGACTGCCAAGATTTCTAGTCTTTATTTGGATGACCAGGGACTTCATAGATGGACTTTCCTCCAATGGTGGATTGATTCAAGCATGTCTTTCCAGAGGAATTTTCAGTTTTTCCACCAATGCTTGAGGTGTACTTCTCTATTTAGCTCGTTCTAGGAGCAGCACTGGTGTTCTTTCCTCCTTACAGGATGGCTAAAACTGAGTAGCAGGAGCTCAAGAAGCAGTTGGTGGAGTTGCAAGAAAAGGGTTTCATCCGACCTAGTACTTCTCCTTGGGGTTCTCTTGTCCTGTTTGTGGAGAAGTCAGACGGTACCCTTAGGCTCTGTGTGGATTATCGGAATTTGAACCAGTTAACGGTCAAGAACCTGTATCCCTTGTCTAGGACTGATGATCTTTTCGAACAGATTTGAGGAGCCCGGTTGTTTATGATGATCGATTTGAGGTCCAATTATCATCAGTTGCATGTTATACCATCCGATATACCTTTGAAATTCTTCAAGAGCAGGTATGGTCTCTATAAGTATACAGTCATGTCGTCCGGTCTCACGAATGGGCCAGTAGTTTTCATGGAACTGATGAACAAAGTGTTCCATCATTACTTTCACTCAATTTTCGTTGTCTTCATGGAAGATATCTTGGAGTAATATCACACTCTACCTGATCATGTTACCCATCTTGAGATCATTCTATGTTCACTAAGAGAGAATCTGCTTTATGCTAAAATATCGAAGTGCCACTTTTGGATGAATCGGATTCACTTTTTGGGTCAAGTCATCTCAGAGGCAGGAGTATCTGTGGACCCATAGAAAATGAGAGCTGTAGTTTCCTGGGAGCAGTCAAAGAATGTTTTTGAGGTTCGGAGTTTCCTAGGACTATCTGGAAACTACATACGCTTTATTCAGGAATTTTCATGCCTAGAAGCACCATTGACATGTCTGACCAAGAAGGGGAAAAGTTCTTATGGTATGATTCTTGCGAGTCAGCCTTTCCAGAGCTAAAGAAAAGGTTGATGTTAGCACCGATATTAGTCTTTCCAGAGCCAGGAAAAATCCATACTATTCATTGTTATACCTCAGGTATCGGGCAGGGCGCTGTTCTTATGTAGGGAGATTCATTCGTTGCATACGGGTCTCGACAGTTGAGGTCGCATGAGAAGAACTACCCAACGTATGATTTGGAGTTGGCAGCTGTTGTTCATGCCTTACGTTGTTGGAGACAGTACCTTCTAGGAGATCACATCATGGTTTTCACCATCCACAGGAGTCTCAAGTATATCTTCACTAAGTGGGATTTGAATCTGAGGCAGTGTAGGTGTATCTTCAATATTTTGACTTCGATTTCAGCTATACACTGGGAAAGGGCAACGTAGTGGCAGATGCGTTGAGCAGGAGAACTAAGATTCAAGCAGTTCAGGAGGCCATCAGTGAGTGGTATCTGATGGGTATATTCTCTGAGATGCATCTGGAGGTGCACGATAGACAGGGACATGCTTTACTATCTTTTCTAGCGGTTACCTCTACACTTCTTGATCGGGTACGGATGATGAAACTATCAAACTCAGAAGGCTTAGTTCTATATGAGAGCGTGTCAGGAGGGGAACCTCTTCCTGGATGGACAGTGGGAGAGGATGAGATCTTGCGCTTCAAGGGACGCGTATGGGTGCTGATAGATATACGCGAGGAGATGATATGTGTTTTCATTCCTTTGTTTGGGCAGTTCATCCTGGCGTCACCAGGATGTATCGAGATCTTCATCGCTAGTACTAGTGGCCAGGTATGAAGAGAGATATTCCTAGTTTCATCATGAGATGTTCTAATTTTCCATAGGTGAAGGTGGAACATCAACAACCAGCAGGCATTTTATAGTAGTTACCCATTCTAGCGTGGAAGTGGAATGTTATCATGATGTACTTCATGACTAGATTCCCAAGGTCGCCTCGAGGGAACGTTTCTATTTGGGTTGTCATGGACAGGCTTATGAAGGTTTCTCACTTCTTTCCCATCAAAGAGACATTCAATGTTGATGATCTGGGGTGGTTGTACATCCGAGATATTATACGTCTACACGGAGTTCCACACTCCATCATATCAGACAGGGATGCACACTTTATGTCTCAGTTTTGGAAGGGGAATCAGAAGGCTTTGGGAACTCAGGTACTTTTGAGTAAAACATACCATCACCAGATAGATGGCCAGTCCGAGCGTACGATCCAGGTGGTTGAGGATATGCTCCGAGCTTGCATTCTAGACTTTGGCGGTTCTTGGGAGAAGCATATCCCTATGGTGGAGTTCACCTACAAAAACATTTTTTAGGCGACTATTTAGATGACACCTTACGAGGCTTTGTATGGTAGGCCACGCCAAACACCCTTATGCTGGTAGGATGCAGGAGTGGCAGATTTACTAGGACCTCATCTTGTTCAGGAGACCTCAAAGCAGATAGAGTTGATTCGGAAGAGGATGGGTACATCACAGTCTCAAAAGAAGTCTTATGATGATCAGCGGAGATGACCTCTGGAGTTCGATGTTGGGGATCATGTTTTCCTACATGTCACATCGAGGTTGGGGCACAAGAGGATATAGATACAGGGTATGCTTTCAACACGGTACGTCGGGCCATTTGAGGTTTTGGAGAGAGTTGGGCCTGTTGGCTATCAGTTGCATCTAACTCAGAGGTACTGGGATATGCATAACATATTCCACGTCTCCTAGCTCTGAAGTTATTTTTTAGGCCCGTCTCATGTCTTTCAGCCCAAAGAAGTTATGCTTGAAGAAGATGCATCATTTGAGGAGAATCCTATCCAGATTGTCGATCGTAGTACGATGTTTCTCTGTGGGTGATCTGTTCCTTTGGCATGGGTGCTATGGGAACATGAGTGAGTACAGGAAGAGACCTTGGAGAGGGAGGCCGATGTATGATCGTAGTAGCCAGAGCTGTTCCGGGTTTTTTCTTCCACAACTCGTTTGGGAAATTTGTGGACAAATTTCTCTAAGGGGGAAGTTTTTAAGAACCTGAATCTTCTTTTGAGGCATGTCTTTGCTTTTTCGCAAGTTTTTTAGAAAAATGGAGTTTATGGAAATTTTTTACGTACACACTGTGTACTTTCTGAGTACACGCCCTGTACTCTTTTTCGACTCAAAGCTGTGTGCTGGCTGTACCCGGGCCACACACACGAGGTGTAGGGGTGATGTGGAGGCCACATAAAGTGGAGTACGAAAAAACCTAGTACATGCCTTGTACTCTAAAAGTACACTTCATGTACTTTCTGTTTTTTAATAAATGGACCGGGGTTGCGCCCAATCGAAGAAAACGTCTTCTTCTACAGCTTCTTCATCTGAGAGCGACCCACATGACCACTGATCTTCTCCAAGCCATCGTTCCTCCGTCCGTTCTCCGTTTCGATCTCCATTTATTACATTGGAATCACAGTAGTGAGTTATCTCTTCTGCTTTAGGCTTGTTCTATGTTTCCACCTTATTTCCATGTTATCTTGGGTTGATCATTTTTGGTGTCCTCTCAGATCATCGTAATTATAATGAGAATAAATATGTGTGGATCGTGTATTTTGATCTCCTAGTATCCAGGTAGGTGGTTTGTGCCTTTCTATAAGAAGTATGTGAATATTTTTCACAAATTCCACTAATTCACTTGAACGAGGAATTTTGGGTTTCCTGTTTTTCCCTTATTGTTTGACTACTTTGCTTCATTGCTTGAGTATATATCATTGCTTGTGAATTTGGATAATTTATACTCTGTTCTTGTGCTTTTCCTTGCATGTTTTTCTTATTAGGCTTTTTACCATTTTCCATGCCTAATTATAGGATAGTGTGGTTGTTATACTGTTATGCTATTGTGCCTTAGATTGACAGCCAAGTAGTTTTTGATGTTTACTTGGGATGATACGCACACGCTGAGCATGTTTATTTCACACAGGACTGTGACAACCTAGTGTAGTAGACCATAGGAAGAATGGATGTAAGGGCTTCTCTTGAGTGTCTTTTAATACGATGCCAGACCATATGGGGAATTGACGATGAGTGATTTCTCTGAGAGTCTGTAGTTCCTCGACGCGGGCCACATGGGGAATGAGACGTTGAGTACTTCCCAAGAGAGTCTTTAGTACGATATGAGACTATAGGGGTAATTGATGGTGAGTGATTCCTTAGAAATTCTACTCTTAGCTGAACCAGAGGGGTGAGACCGTGTGTGCATCCTAGAGGGTTGTTTGTACTAGTAGGTTGAACCATAGAGGTTAGGCTGTGAGAGATACCCAAAGGGTTACTTATTTTCATCTTGTTGATTGGTTGTTATCTTGGGTACTTTATATGCTAGAACTGTGGATTATAGCTGCTGTATGCTTCTCAGTTTACTGCTTCCTGAGATTTTACTTTCCTTGTATTCATTGACTATTAGGAACAGATCTTTGGGTGATTGCCTACAGGTATTTTATCTCACATCCTGTTGGGGCCATGGTTTGGGCCCAAGCAGACATTTTTTTTGTAGGTATAGATTAGGGAAAGCACCCTTCGACTTCTGGTACTTGATTTCTTGGAGATGGAAAGCAAGAGGCTAAGCTTAGGCTTGCGATGCTGCATGAGTTGTTGATATTTTAGTACTTTTTTTACTTGTATTTCAGAACATTGTTGTGTTTGTTGTGTTCCTCAGATACTTGTACCTGATGCTTTATTATCATCTTTACTATATATTCATTACTTCTGCTATTTGTTTTCAATGGTTTCATATTGTTTACTACTTCTGCTATTTTCTGTTAATTTCTTTTATTTGTATACCTTTCCAAATGAGGGCATATTCTCCCCAATAACATACCATGGCCCCCACTTCTAGTTGGCAGCCTCTGGCATTTGGGGAAATGTGATTGATTTCATGTGGCAAACCGGTCAGGGGGAACCTCTGGGTGGCTTCTTGAAACGGGACATTACAATATTTACAATTACAAACACCTCTATAATAGCTTATTTGTTACATGGAAATAGGTTTAATGATATGACACCTATACTTAAAACTGTGACACTATTGTAGCCAGCAACAATGACTCTAGGGCATGCACTTTAATTCTTTCGGGAATACAAAAAATACATACATGAATCTCATATTAGAATTTAAATATAAAATAAATCATTTAATTTTCATTGATTATACAATTAATCATTTAATCATATCCCAATAAATCAATTATAATACCCTTCCTATAATTATAGGAGAGGAAACATAAGAAATATGTTATCTTTGATACTGATTAAGTCTTTTTCCATAATAGAAGATTTCATGAATAAATATGGAATAGTTAATGTGTAATGGTAAAAAATTGAAACTCATTTCATATAATAAATTACTTGAGCATAATATGGAATTAATAAATAATGATAAAATAACATAATATATTTAATCACATGATATTAAAATTATACCTATGAAATTCTATTTAATCTAATAATCATGTGAATCATAAATAACTAATCTAATAATGAAGGTAATTCGAAATGATAGACTTCAGAACCATAATGTAAATGCCACTTTCTATTATATCTTACATAAAAGGGTATGTCCTTAGAAAAAACCCCCATGATATTTTGTTTTAGGAGATATACTGATGCATTATGATGATATAATGGTCTCACCCATCCCTTACTAAGTTCAATGTGTTCCCCATATTAAAGGGGATAATCATTACCAACATAAAAATTATTAATTATAAACAATAAATTAAAATTTTAATAATTTTCATAATTAATAAACATAATCACATACAATTCAAATTTATATGGAGAATCATTTAAAAATTATATATCCTCAATCGAACTGATCATAAACCATCCTGAGATACAAAAAGATGGTATAATTACAATATATCTCTAGTAAATCTTATCATCAATTTTCTAGATAAATAATAAAAAGCATATCAATACAATATATCCCTAGTAATGTATAAGTGTAATAAGGGATGTTATTATTGATGAATATAAATACAATAATGAAATCATTAAAACATTATTGATGAAATTAATCCTTACACTTTAAAATACAAATATTTAAAACAAAAAGATTCCAAAAAATTAGTAAACAAAATTTCATTAAAATAATCCTTGAAAATTTCAATGGACGCTTCAATATAATAAGTGATCATGGAGGGGAAAATGGTTCATGTTGAGTATGATAAATCAAAAATTCCTTTAAATTATTTGTTAAACAAAAAATTACTTCATTTGGTGAATGATATAAATATTTCTCTTAAATATTTTTAAAACACTATTTTGGGAAAACATTTCTGTAAAAAATATTTTTTAATTTTCTAAAAACTGTTTTGAAAACACATTTTTAGAAAACATGGACATGGAAGAGAATTAATTTACGAGTTACAATAGATAAAAATATATATGTTATTAAAAATATTAAATAATTTTAAGCATCAATGAGATAAAAATAGTACTATGACATGAAATGATCACGAATAACCATAGAGTAAGAAAATATATTAGTTCTAATATTGTTAGATAAAACAATTCCCACCAACGAAGGCCTAAATATAAAAAACTAGAATAATAATGAGATTTTCAAATAAACCCTTACAGCATTGGTATATTTTATCTTGTAATAAACAAATATTAAATAACTCAAAATGAAATATTATTTTAAATTATGATAAATATATTCAGGAAGAGAACATAGAAAATGTGTCGTATGTACACCACAAAATTAAATAAGTGGTCAATAATAAATATTTCTCAATGAAGTAAAAGTTAAATGTGAAACACTTATAAATTTTTTAAATTTTTAATCATATGAAAAATAAAATAAAAAATCAAAAACCATTATGAATTTTTTTTAATTATAAAAAATAAAACATGGTAAGGTCATAAACCATATAAAAGAAGTTTTGTGTGTAACATTAAAATATACCTTAACAAATGAAAATTGAGATAAAATACCATACCTCCTTGGAAACTATTAAATCAAAATCACCAATGAATAATTAAATTGAATCAAAAATTCAATATTTCTAAATAAATTATATTAAATACAAAGCATGTAAAATGTATATTATATATACCAATCAAAATAAACGAGTAGTGAACATGGAATGTGTCCCATCAAAGAGAATATGACACTAGAAATCCCGTACATTAGGTTTAATTTTCTTTATATGTCTTCGGAAATATTATATAGTAAATATAAAATTAAGATAAATCAATTTTTTAAAAATTATCGGATATATATCAATCCATTTATTATTATCATATATCATTTTATCATCCATTTATTAATAATTCTTTATAAAAAATAAAAATGTCACATAAAAAATATTTTATCTTTCATGTATGTTTTGGTTTGATAGTATATATCCTTAAAATTATTTCAGGGATTGATAACCTCCTTAATTTTAAAAATAATATAAATATAATATATAATAATTACCTAAGTATTTATAATAGTCTATAAATTTTATATTTTAGAAAATGTGTTAAACTGTTCATGGAGATGATATGCCATATAATCACAAGAACACTCATTCTATTTTTTCAATAGAGAGAATGTAATATATATTAATAATATTAATCCATTACAAAAAAATATAAAATATTTCATATATTTATTTCAAAAATATTTATTTATCACCATCAAGGTAAAAAAAATTCATGATATTTTGTTGAGGTGTAGTCGACACGTATACATGAGTGATGTTATTATTTTTTTAACAAGGTTTCAGGTAATGAGTATATGTGATATTATAATCCCATAGGTAAAGTAATTTAATAAATATTTTATAAATATGATAACTTATTAATTATATAAATCCTTTAGAGGTGGTGGTAGAAAATTAATTACATTGTTTTGAAAGGCATTAGTCTTCCATAAACACAATAAATAATTTCATTTCCAATTTAAATAAATAATATATGAATATTTGATAATTATTTTACATTATAATATCTTATTATAGAAAAGATTATTTTTTATAATTCTATCATAGTTGGATATTATTTTAGGGATACATTTAAAATAGTAAAACATGAATGAATGGTTAATAATGTTACGTTCCCTTTGGAAAACATCTTTAAGTTTATACCTAAATCCATCTTTAATTGAATTTATGAACGAAATAAGGCATTTTGTATAGGGGTAGATAAATATTTAAGATAAATGGTTTGGTATTGGATGTACCAAATGACACTATGGGAGTAAGGTGAATAAAAGAGTGGGTGGCCTTTTGTATGTGGAGGAGATCACACACATGAAATATTTTAAAATAAAAAGTGATAAACTTTTTTTTCACATTCCATAAGGATCCAAATTGTAAAATTATACAACTATGTAATATTTAAGGCAGAAATATATCCATAAAAATTTAATTGGACAATTCTGTATGACCATTGATGTATTCTCTTTTTAGTGTAACCCAATAGGATACTTGTTTTAACCTCAACCATGGAAGATAATTTTTATTTATATTACTATTAACGATGAACTAAAATTATGTTGAACTTTTTGTATAATATATAATAATTTTGGATAAAAATTTTCTAACCATTTTTTGAAATTAATTTCATATAATTTTGGAATTTATTATGAAATTTATCCTACAAAATGATGAAAAAGAGTTTTTCTAAAGAAATGTGTTCATATGTATAAAATGATTTAATATCCAAATTCAGTATTAAATTTGTTAAAATGAATTAAATTGTAATTATCATAATATAATTGAACTAAATTTAATATAAAAATTCAAAATGATACTTCAAAATTCTTCAAATGAAAAGTAACATTTCAATATAACTAGTATTTTTTGAATTCCTCAAAAAAAAAAATTTCAAGGAGTTCCCAAAAATCAATCTAAAATTATTTTTAATATTTTCTGCAAAAAAAAGTAATTCAATTTTTTAAAATAAATTTTCTATGTGTTTTAAATACTATATATAATATACAATAAATAAAAAAAATATTATTTCTATAAAAACTATTATTTTCACATTTCATAAAAAAATTATTCTTTTTATAGAGTTCCCCGAACATCACTCTATGATAATTTTAATATATGATTTAAAAATGTAGTTAATTTTTTAAAGAACATTTTTTGAAACTGGTCAAAATTATTTTTAAAAAATGTTCTCAAACTACGAAGAGATATCATTTTTCTAATATGTTGTTATTTATAAACATTTAATTTTCTTTTGAATTAATATTAGTTTATTTCTAAAAAATAGATGACCATTAAATTTTTTTATACATGTTTAAAATGTATAATTTTCTTAATTTTTCAATCATATTCATACCCTCCAATTTAATATTTGTGTTAGAGTGTACATTATTTTACATTACTTTTAGAATCTGATTTGTGTGTTTCAAAAGCTATCAGAGAGATTAAATTTTATGAAATGTATTATTTGTTCATTTATATTTGATATTGCATGTTACATATGCTATCTAACATAGTATTTCTACATTATATTTTCAACTTATTAAATTCTCTATACCATTAAAAAATCTCCACAACTTTATTTTAACATGCGCTAGAAAGACAATATATTTCCATCTAAAAAACATTTTTTTAAAACACACAACGTTAAAGTGGTTAAAAAATTATATTAAAAATGGTAAATGGAAATATGAAGGTAATTAGAAATAAAAATATCAGTGTTTCTTGTGAGGATAACATCAGCGAGAAAGGAAAATATGGCCTTGGATGAAATGTGTAAACAATTATGTTGAGTGATAGAGAGAACTGCTATCAAGAAATAGAATGATAAATATAATGTCATTAAACAGAAAGAAATAGATATATTATGAGATATAAGACCATCAATTCATATAATATAAATATAATAGGAAAATATTTTTAAAAAATCATTTTCCTAGAGTTGATGAATTCTATTACTATCATGATAGAGAATACTGGTAAATATATATAATATTTATTCCATAAGTTATGCTTTAATAAAGTTCAAATTCATTTCATAATACACTAAATGAATATCCAAGATGTACTTTTTTAATTCCTAAATCATTAAAATTTACATTTAATAGATCATAAGATCCATTCATGAGTGAAAAGACCATAATTATGTTTTAAATTTTTACTTATACTATATTTTATATGAGTTATCATATATAATACATTAATCACCAATCCTCAACACAAACACCCAAATTTCATGTTAATTTATTTCATAAGTATTTATCCAATAATCATTTATGTAAAAAAATTCATATCAACTTGTACATCATGTAGGCTAGTACTATGTGTTCCACCCTTTTTAGCCTTTGGTTGTGGGTTTAAATCCCACATCCTTTTTAGATGTAATGGGTAGTTAAACAACATACATGTTTCCCTTTTTATAAAACTAATTTTTAATTATTCTAATAAAATTATAATATATTAATAACTCATAAATTCATCATCATAATGGATAATATAAATCCTATGTAATATCTTGACCATTTATAGAGATACCTCATTCTTGATATCATATAATCTTTTGGATTTGTTTGTTATAAAATTGAAGGTTATTAGGGTTTTTTATGGGTGAAATTTTAGAATTTTTGAAGAAAAAATAGTAGTTCACAGTTTTCCCAAATCATTCTCCAATCCCATGAAAACCATGACGTCATAGATTTTGTGAAATTTCATGGATGGTGCATGGTTTTTCAAACACTGTTCCCTATTAGTATAAATTATGCATCTCTAATATGAGGAACACTATTTTGAAAACCAGGTTCCAAAACATATGAATCCATGAACTGATGTTTTTAATTACATGAGATTTAATTTTAATTTACCAAACCCCCATGTATTAGCCCATATTCTCTCTAGATCAGATATAACCATTTTCTTTCAAATTTGGAAGTACAAGGTACAGTTTTATGGCGACTAGAACCCCATTCATTAAATATGAAAGATCCAATCGAAGGATAGTCACCACTATAGTATGTGTTGACTACCATAATTGGTTATCTATCTCCTATATCAAATTATCAATAAATATGGATGGGTTTCCGACATTGAAAATGGTTTTGATATCGGTTTTGATTGTTCTTATTCATTTATATCATGATCTTAGGATTTGGTCCTAGATCATCCACTCCATTTTGAATTCAATTAGTCCCTTCCAATTTGAGGAGTTTTGATTGCTGAATGTTCATCAATGACCATGTGTTAAGTGGTCCAAATGATGAGTCCCATAGTATTGATTAGAACTACGTGTATGTAATTATGAAATATTGAATTTCCTCTTCTATAATTTTCATTAAAAATATATTTAATTGATTAATTGATTTTCCCATGTGGTAATGAAATTGGGTGATTATGTGATAATAAAATTTTTGAATAATAGAATTAGAATATTAATTATTTAATTTTTTATCAAATAAAAATATCCTCACGGGCTTTGATGATATGTTTGAAATACGTATAAACCCATGGGTTGTGCTGATAAAGATGAATTTTATGTATTATTAATTTTTATTGGTTGAATAAATGAATTTTTTTTAATGGATGGATAATGAATACTGTTAATGGATGATAAATGTTTGGAATTATTGAATCATGAAATGTGAAATTTGGGAACAAGTTTTTGGATATGGAATAACACTCCAAATATCATTTAGGATCTAGAATGTCTCGCAAATACCCAATTATATTTATGTATATATGTGAACACTCTATTGTGGGACATGAACTTGTACTGCAACTACCCATGGGTTGCTTGATTTCTTCTCTAGGCCCCCACTGCTTGAATCTGAAATTGTAATGATTTTAATAATGAAAACCCAAAATGAATGAAAATATGATATCCCATTAGGGATGGTATAGAAATCATCATGGGACGAAGTAGGTATTGATTGATTGGGTGTCACCGTGAACATGGATTTTTTATTTTTAAATAAATAATAATTTAATGTGAGAAACTATTTAGTTTAATATTCCACATTATTATATATAAAAATGAATATACTATTACAAATTGGATATTATATAATTTTTTATTGGTTGTGGCCTTATATGTTTTAATCAGACCCTGTTAAGCATCTTGATCAGTACCTGAATAGATTTTAGGTTTGCAATACTTTATAAGGGAAAGATTCTAATGTTAAATGGATGAGTTTAGAGAAATAATAGTTGAGGGAACATGACATGGTGTTGGGACCCATTCAAAAGGTGTCAACATGTATTTATTATTTTGAAAATTAAAAAATATCTGTCTTATCATATTTACAGCTTTGGATTCAATATCATTTTCCTATTTTGGATTATCATGTTATTCGGGTCTGTGTTCGTTATAGCCTTATTCTGGTTATTGTTTGTTATTTTTTCTATTGAATATTTATTTCTTATATTGTGATACTTTGATAATGAGGGAATATTCTACCCATGATCTATCCAGAAAACACTCACTACTATTCGGCAGCTTCTCATGTACAAGATGTTCTCTTTAGGTCGCATAGTAAACCGAATCGGGGAACTAGTATGTCGATTCTGGGATGGGATGTTATAATGTGGTATTATAGGACTTTTTTTCTTTTATTCTATATAAATATTTTGTAATTTTAGTTAGTATACTAAGTTGAGTCTTTCCTTAGTCAATATCTTGTGCATGGGATTTTCCAACCCATGTACAAGGTTAAATTCCATGTACCTAGGGGGATCAATGTTCCAAATATTTTCTGTTAATGTTAAATGTTATTTCACCTCAAGTGAATCACTTATTAAGTGATGTTATTATTTTTTATGATATTTTTTCTTCATGGATAAGAAAAGAATTATTGTGGTGAATGCACTTTAATTTTAGACACTCAAAACATATTGAGACATGCCTCATTTTAGGTAATCATGTATAAGAAGGTATTGGATCTACTGTTTAAATGAAATTTCCTTTCATTACATGTATAAATTAATTGAAATGGTTCTTGATATGAAATTAAAAATTGTAAATGTTTCTAAATGTGGTAAATTTAAGTTGATAAAACGTTTTCTAATTATAATTCTTCAATGATTAAAATGTATTACCCTTTGTTAACTATGACCCAAGTGAGGGATTGTTGAGGTTAGTGATTGTGCCTTGGATTTTACTATGTGGTAGTGTTTGTGGGATGAATTTATATGAATCCATATTATGTAAATTTTTAATTGTTTTGTTATGTGTCCTAAGATGCATGTTTTCATTACTGTGATATAATCCTTGATGAATCTTATTGAAATGATGACATGAGGAAATGGCTGGAGATGTGCCTCTTAGAGTGGAAACATAGTTTATAATAGCCTCAAATTAGGGAGTTGAAGAGTAATTCTCAAAGAATAGTTCTCTATTTAGGTTTTTGTATAGTAATATACCTTGAGGTGTTTGTGGAGAGTTTGTCCAACTTGACATGGGATTTCCATTTTTATCACCCTTTAGCATTCACAAAAGAGGGTAAACCTGTGGAAACAATGTTCTAGAATAATTTTATCTAGATGATCCTTGAAAACATAAATATTCTTGTTGAAAATAGAATAAAATTGGCTACTTATATTCTATGTGCCAATCAATGCATTTTTTTAAAATTCAAGCTTTGAATACACTAATGGTGAACATGGTAAGGAAGGACTTCCAAGAAAAGATAATGGGTCACTTTTACACTGAGATGCTAGGCATGAAATGGAATCTCAGTCTATGGGGATGACCAATGAGAGTATGTCTGTGATGGGATTTTCTAGTCATGTTACTGATTTGTAGTTGTTTGTTTCAGCATTTTCATGATATGAGGCTACTATAGAACAAATGCTTCAAGATAGGATCATATGAGATATTAAGTCACAGGATAATAGCTTTTGGAATATTTTTTTCAAAAATGGTGAATCAGGCACTTGGTTTTATGGGGAACCTGATAGAGTACTCCATTCCAATTTAGGCGGTTTCTTCAGGATGACAAGGCGGTACATCATCTTATAATATGAAGGATAATTATGTGAATGTCAACATGTTATATACATACCAGTGTTTCGAGGGATAATTGTGATTTATTAGAGATGAAGCTGAATATATTTCCATAAGTGTGACAGGTCAGGAAAACATCATATCTAGTGTCCCGAACCACTATTGGACTCTCGATATTGTTGTAGGGAGGGTAACATGAACTTTTATTACATGTAGCCTCATCATATCGGTAATGATAGAGGATACAAATAGATTTAGAACACTAGGATTGGATATTATACCCAATATTAGTATGGAATTTGGATTAAACTAGGTATGGTGGTCGAGCTAATGGATGCGGTACTTCTAAGAAAGTGTGCCCATATCAGAAGTGTGGTGCATGTTAGAAAAAGCAGACTAGAACATAGTGATAATGGCTATGATATTTTCATGTGGTTCATCTTGTATCGATGTATATCGAGGATAGACCATTGCTAGTATTTTCAACCATTCTTTTTTATTATACACATTTTAGTTCTTTGTTTTTTGTAGTTTCTTCTCATTATTTTATATATACTGAGATTTTGAATGGGTTAAGTCTAGAATTAGAATTTTTAGTGGGGTTATATTGTCAAATACAACTTTTAGAGTAGGTTCAAGGGAAATCTATTTATACAAGGAGTATTCTATAAATAATGCAGAGTATCATCTTATTTGGTATCTCTATATTCATGATATTTCATGATTTGACTTGATTTTCGTAATGGAATGGTTGTTCGTATACCAATCCCACATAGATTGTTACTATGAGATATTTAAAATTACGTATCCTATGGGAAAAAATTATTTTCATCATGGGGAGTGGGATATTCAATAGTATCATGCAGGAAAGGTTCACCCGAAAATGGAAAAGTTCACCATCCATGTTTCATGTTATTTTATGGATGACAGGTGTGTGAACCCAGATTTATTTCCAATCACAGTGTGCTTGTTTTCTGAAATGTTTTTTCGGTATTATTAGGGAGATAACCTAATCGATATTTTGATTTTTCAATTGAGGTCATGTTTGGAGTTGAGCTAGTTTCAATCCCACCATATGGAATGGAACCAACAAATATTTATAAGATGAAGAATCAACTGGAGGAGTTGATTGTCAAGAGATTTATCTGACCGAGTACATCACCATGGGGTTCTCAATTACAATTAGTTTATAAGGGTGATAAAACCTACATTTTAGGTGATTATTATCAGATGTTGAACCATATAATAGTAAATAACCAACATACCCTTCCACATGTCAATGATATCATTTAGCAGTTGAGAGGAGATTTTGTTTTCTATAATTAGTTGAGAGTTTTACCTTATGATATAGCACAGACTGCTTCTATAAGTAGTTATGGCTGATATTAGTATTTCATGATTCCATTTTGGGATGAATAATTTTCTAAAAGTGTTTATGAACTTGAGGAACCAAATTTTACACCCAAACAATGATTATTTTTTGGTTGTTTTTGTGGAAGGAATCTTGGTGTACTCTGAGACTCATGAAAATCATGGGAAAAATATTAACATCTTTATAATTAACTAAGAGTGAATTAGATATACTATAATATCTATTATGGTCACTTCCATGTTTATTATGAACAATTATTTGGCTACATCATCTCAGAGGAATGTGTGTTAGTGGAACCGGAAAAAAGTAAAACTAGTGTTTTCTTGGATGCCTCAAAATAATGTTTTTGTTATTCATAACTTTCTAGTTTGGTGGGATATTAGTGAATGTTCATCCAAGAATTTTTTCTTTTCAAATAACCTACTTAGGTCTTGAATAATATGGGAGACATGTTTGAATGGTCTGAATAAAGAGACAATGATTTACGAGATTTGATGAAGAGTTTGAATACTTCAATAATTTTGATTCATCCAAATCCATGTGAGGAGTATACCGTGTTTTGTGATGAATTTTAGATAGGTTTGGGAGTAGTTTTTATATAGGGGGATGAGTTTTTTTGTATGGGTGATGGAAGTTTAATCCACATGAATTGAATTACCCTACTCATGTCTTGGCTTTAGCTTTAGTGGTTTATGACTTGAAGTGTTCGAGATGTTATCGGTTGGGTGAAAAGTTTACTATCTATTTCAAATAAAAAATAATAAATTATATCATTTAAGAGTTGGACATGAATCTATTGCAATGGTGGTGGGTTGTGTATATGAAATAATTTGATTTTGTGCTGGAATATACATATGATAATGGAAACAGTGTTGCTGATTCTTTGAGAAGGAAAACATAGAATCATTTAATGATGATGTCAGCGGGTACTGTAGTAGTGGCTGGATAGGCAATATATATCGGCCGGTGCTGTAGTAGTAACAGGAAACTGGATTTATTGTAGTATTGTGCGGGTACTATAGAAGGTAGTTTACTATTCACATAATGGGAATTGGGCCAAAAATTTGGCCTTATGGGCTATATAATGGGCTATAAGACCACTAGTCGTTCATGTTATTTAATGGGTCTCCCTTTACCCAGTTAAAATAGATATTTTCATTTCTTTAATAAAAAAATGAGGAATCAGACCCAACATTTTAAAAAATAATAATTATGAAGTTGAGTTTTGAGTGGATGATGATGGACTGGATAGATGAGATGCATGTTGTGGTTTGGGAGGCATTGGAGAAGACTACCCTCATAAAAGAATTAATTTATTCCACACTTTTGAGCTAGATCTGGGAAAGGAGGTATGAGGTCCTTCTGTGTCTGGCCTTGGTGTAAATACTTAAAGGTGGGGGGTCAACATTGGATTGGACCATTCATGAGGATGATATTGTCTTTGTTAGGAATTATGATTTTTAGTTAAGATGATGTTACAGGAGCCAATGTGTGAGTTTCATTTATTGAAGTGGGTGGTGCATATAGTATTAAAAAAAATATAATGACCTATGTCGAGGAAATTCGAGGTTGGGCATGGAGAGGGAGATTATAGGGTTGAAAACATGATTCTACACCTTTTTACAAGTTAAGGTTGAGTATCAGTGACCCATTGGTATACTACAGCAATTTACCATTTTTTGAATAGAAGTGGAATGAAACTACTATAGACTTCATGGTGGGACTCCCAAGGATGTCTCTAAAGAAAGATGTTATTTGGGTGATTGTGGACCGAATGATTTAATTAGCGCACTTATTGACTATCCGATAGACATTCTTACTAGATAATTTTGGGTAATTGTATATTCAAGAGATTGTAATTATATACGAGGTATTTTAGAGTATTGTTTCATATGAGGAATAAAATTTTAGTACAATGTTTTGGAAAATCTTATATAACTTGATTGTTACACAATTAGTTATGGTTAATGATTTCCCCCATAAATAGATGGTAATTTAGAGTGTATAATAATGGTATTTGAGTATATTCTATGGGTGTGTGTTCTTGACTTTGGTGGGTCCTGGGAGATGATCTTGGAACTTCTTGAGAACTCCTATATCAATAGTTATCATAAAACTATTTGTATAGAACCATACGAAGCTATTTATGGTAGTCCAAGTAGATCATCTCTATGTTGGATAGTGGTGTGTGAGTCAGAGTTGATTGTACTGAGTCTCATTAGGGTTGCATTAAATAAATTTAATTGATTGTGAAATTTTTTTATTTCAACTCATAGTAATTAGGAGTCATATGATGATCGATGTCGATGACCCCATGAGTTTACATTGGATGAACATGTGTTCTCCAAGTTGTCACATAGATTGGGTAATCATAGGATTCAAAGGGAGGGAATGTTGGTTCTTAGATATCTGGGACCTTTTGAAATCATGAAGGGAATCATTTTAGTTTCATACCGATTGGTTCTTACATAGTGGTAAAGTTCCACACAATATTTTTCATCTGTCATAACATCTGTAGTATCACCCTAACCCTTCTCATGTGATCAATATTGTCAAAGTTGAGTTTCAGAATGGTGAATAATTTGAGGAGCATCTATGTCAAGTTATGGTCTATAATAAGATTTTTTTTCTTGGGAAATAATGTGATTAATATTTGAGTATTGTGAAAAATGGGTGTTTTTTAGAGGGAAAAGGGGGATAAAAGATGATATATGGACACAGTGGACTAATATTTTTAACTCAAGATCATAGAGATTCATGGAAGTACATCATTAAGATGGGATACTATAAGGTGGGGAGATTGTAAGATCCTAGACATTTCTAGAGATAACTCGTGCTCGATTTAGGTACTATATTTTCATTGTTTCCAATATACCACTGTAAGTTTTGCTTGGGGGTTGATTCAGACAAAAATTGAGAATTTTTAAAGAAAAAGGTAATTCCCTGAACCCAAAATCTTTGATCATGATCCACATTTTATTACATTATTGTTATTACATGAAGATACATCTAAAATACCGATGATGTTAGTTGCCTTGGAAAACTAGATACATACATGCGAGTTATACTAAAACAAAATAAAAAAAGTACAACAAATTTTTTTCTTTTCAGGAGAATTTTTTTTCAAATTGAATATTATTTCATATAATTCATCATACATTTTATGGAATAATAGGGAATGAAAATAGAATAAAAATAATCTAAAATTCTTAGTAAGGGTTAAGTAAAACATAATAAATAATAAATCAATTAGAATAATCATCATGGTAATGTAAATAATTGACACACGTTCCATTTATTCAATTAATTTTTCTTAATAGGCAGGAATAAATAATGATCAAATAATTACTTATAAACAATTACATGAGCATCAAACATAACCATGGATATTCTAACTAATCAAATAATCAATTGAATTATCAATAACTGAATTCATAATGGTGGAATACAGAAATATAGATATCTAAAACATATCATCGAGGCTCAATTCTAGGAATATATTTTTCTCAATTATTCATTCCATGAAACTAATACTATCATGGTTTCGTACTAAGAATCTAATACTATTGAGGTTTCAGGATGGGAATCTATTTAATGGGTAAACAATCGGCCAACATAATATATTGATTTTTTCATGAAACATATCGATTCGTCTACGGGCTATTACGGGCCCCAAATATCACATAAAAATTATAAATAATTCCACATATATTGAATAATTTACTAAATTATAAAAAATGTTCTTTATCATATCTCTTGATTTGGTGAAGAATACATATATATCCATATTTCACATAAAAAAATAAAAATAACATTAAATATGAAACCATATGTCAAAATGGTATATAGTTTAGGATATAATCATATACATCACAAAATTATATAGTTATTTAAGAGAACTTAATTTTCCAATGACTTATGATTATAATAAAGTTATTGTTCCAAGATAGAGTAACAATCACAGAAAATATTTAGATATCTCAATATCATTAATCACTTGGTAATTTTAAAATAGAATCCCCTTAGATGAGATAATTCTAATTGAATATTAGAATAACATGATGACTTATATATATATTTAGGGGGAAATTTATTTTTAATGGTCCCTATATAGTGAATATATCAATGGGAAGTTAATGAATAAAATTATGATTTAGGGAAGCGAATGTCAATACTATCCATGTTCGAAATAATCATAATATATATAAAGGATAAATAAGGAAGGTATAAAAAAATATCCATAGTTAATGAAATGTTATAGAAAATTTTTGTTTTCATTGGTGAAAGGAAATATCATTAATATATCATTAATATATTCTTGAGTAAAATAATCATTATACATTCCAATGTATACCATACCTCTTTCAAACATTGGAATCAGAAGTCCCATGAAGGAATAAAATTAAAGGAATAATATACTATCAAGATAATAAGGATTAAAATTATTTATAATTTCAATTTATAATTATACACACATCATAATAGAAGATAAGTTTATAATATAGAAAATGTCTCAAAGAAGCAAAATTATGTCAAAAATACACTATAGAACTGGTAACATTGAAACTGTAATCCCCATGAAGGATATATCATCAATTGGATATGTAAATCACCATAAATTTAATTATAATAATTATAAAATACATTTATGGTAAGTACATAAACTATATATATAATGTAGTGGTGAATAGGGCATAGGTCTCAACGAAATAAAAGTGAGATTATAAATTCCTTTAACATACGCTCTATTTTGGTCGTACGGAATTAAAAATATTTTATAATAATTTTATGAATGTTATTAACTAATAAAAAAAACCATTATAATATTTATAATATCATATATGATCTTATTAAAATATATTTCAATTCGTTTGTTAATAATCATTCATTATTTTCAGTATTTCAAGTTTTAATTGCCCATATTTTAGAGAATGTTTTAACTTGTTAATTTCATTTCTATTACATAGATCCTGCTTTAATAATCTAAAAAAATGTAAAATATGATTTAAATATTATATAATTTCTGTATTTATTTATTTATAAAATTCCATAATGTTTTGAGAATGGAAATGAAATACACATTTCCTGTAGAAGTTAGGGAATACGTACACATGAATGATTCTTCTATTTTCTTATCATATTGAAATATTGAAAAAGAAGCAGTATATGGGTATATTATAATAATTTTATTTTAATTATATCATATATATCATATCTTGTTATTTAAACCATTCCTGAAACATTCCATGTAATGCGTGAATGAATCACATCTCTTTGAGGGGGCGATAGTCAACACATCTACAAATGACGTTATTGTATTCCCACTATATGTAAATCATAATAGTATTCTATATATATGAATTAATTAAGAATTGAGACATTATAAATATATTATATATCATATATAACCTATAAATATTCCATTTTTTAAACCATGAATTGTGACATTGGATGATCGAACAACCTCAGTTTGCAAGGTGGTAGTCCTCCATAGACACGAATGGCGATTGTGTTTTCCATTTGATAGAAGTGTGTCAACATGTATGGAATACCCATAAAATAACAACATATAAGTATTTTTAATATATTTACAACATTAAAAAATCATGATATAATATAATTAAATGGAGCATGGATTGAAATAAAACAAAATTGCACGTTGAAGAACATTACCTCTTCCTCAGTAACTCCTTTTGATTTTCTCCAAAGGACTTCCTCAAAAGGATTTATAACCAAAGGGAGGATTATAGAATTATGTGAGGGAAGTTTATTGATTATTATTTTTGGGTATATACGTTCAAAATGTTTTTAGAGGTGTGAATAAGTGTGTGTGGAGGGGGGGGGGTGGGTGAGTTCTTTTTATATTATAGGAGGAGTGAGATCTGTGTATATATTAAATGGTAAACACTAATAGGAGGTGACCCTTACATAATGTGCCTCAAAAAATGAACCAAATTCGATTCAAGATAATATATGGGTAAATATGGGAATATAATGACTTTTGGGGATGTTTATATGTAATTTCCCTTAATATTAATGTTTAATCACATTGTAAATTCATTTTCACTTTAATTGTTATAATTAATTTTATTTTGATTCTCTAATATTAAAAAAATAATTTAACCTTAATTGAAATTATAAATTATTTTTATTATTAATATTTAATCCATTTAAACAATTTCCAATCACTAATGAGGAAGAAATTATATAAAAATTAATTCAACAGATATGATGGGATATCATGTTTTATGGAGAAAATGTATAACAATTCACTATGATTTTATATATATATTCAATATAAAAATGATTTCAGAAACCTATGTAGGATTAGTATATTTCATTATGATATAATTTTACATTAAAACCAATTAAAAATATAATTTATTCTTATTAATTAATTACACAAAAAATATAGTTTCTAATAAAAAATTAGTATTTTTCACAATTCATCAAAAAATGAAACATTGGAGAAAAATAACAAAAAATCCCCCTAGATCAATTTTTAATTTAATCAATACGAAATTTATTAGAATTTACCATGTCAAATTTAAAAAATTGTAAAAATATATTTTAAAAAATAGTGCACCATTAAAAGGCGGTAACACAACCTTTTTTGGAAAGTGCAATTTTTTATCATAAAACGTGATTTATTCTTATATTATGACTATAAAATATATTCAATTAATTAAAAAAAATATTTTATTTAATATCTATAATATATATTTTATTAATATCATTCACCAGTATTATATAAATTAATTTATAGGGATTAAAACATCTATGGTGTGTGATAATAAGTTTTCTAAAAAAATATCTTTTTATATTCAATTACTTTTTATATAAATTTCTAACTGACTAGTAAACAGAGAGTTTAAACAAATAATTTAATAAGTTAATCAATATAATAAATTACCTATAATTTAAAAACTATGTTATAGCATATAAAAGTTTATAGAATAATTTTTATAATATATTGTTGTTTTGTAAAACCTGGTCTTGTATGTATCAAAATCTGTTAAAGGAACTCAATATTTTGTGTAACAAAAGAGTGTTTAGTGTTTTATGTTCCAAAATGCACTATTAATGTTTTTTATAGCATAATCCAAAATTGTTTTTTCATGTAATTCTTTCTATCAACAAAATTAAATTTATTCTCAAATGATAATGTTATAAAGTATTGGGGTTTTACTCTCTCCCCACCTTAACAAATTATAATCCTTGTAATTCAGGTATGGTCTTAGAAATTGATAGATTGATATTTTAAAATACTATTATTAAGAAACCCACATAATAAATAGATTAAATAATATATTTTATTAATAACATTGAAATAGAATTGATAATTTCAACTGAAAACTTGTCTTTGGAATAAGAGAAAATTAGTTAAATCATGCACATGAAACAAAAATATAACTATCCTGTTCTAGTGGAGAGTTATAGAAAAAATTTAATGAAATAGTTGTTTAATACAAATCCATAAAAAAGGTGTGAAAAAATGTTCATCGATATAATCAAGAATGACGATAATAGGACAATATTTTTATTTTATACAAATTTTCTAGTGTTGAGGAATTTTTTCACTCTCAAAGAATAAATGTAAATACAAATTTTATTTCATAATGAAGATATTAAATTTTTTTGTACATTAAACTATATAGACGACATATCGTAGCATACTATTTATCATATATTGATGTAATATAGTAACCACTAAAACCTCATTGAATGATCATCTGAAACCATTTCATAAATAGTTAACCTTATGACCCTTCCATATATTATGATCCAAAAAATTATAATCAATTCATAGGTATTTAGTAGTCTGTAATTAAAACTATAAACATCAATACTATTTTTCTCCAAAAATCATTATCTTATCATTAATGACATAATACGGTTTATCATTCCATTAATAATGCATTTTCATGATGTTCAACAATTCATTGAATCATTTTTCTTTGTTATTGATAAATTTCAACATGTTCTCTAAAATCCTTTATTAAATATTTCCATTGTACAATAATTATATACTTCATGATTCCCATAAACATTAAAAAATTGACAAAATACTCAAATAAAAAAATCTTAAATCCAAATACCAGAACATTAATCATTCCACTTCATTAGTTTCCATCACATAAGCTTTAATTTGACCACTTATATTTTTATGAGTAATATTCCCTTTGAGATTATGTAACTCATTCGCATAGTTCCTTATATCCTTATTTTGAATCACTGAACATTTTAAAATTATTTCAAACTCTTTAAATTTTGAGCATGGTAGAATTTTTCATCGCAATTGAAGAAATGTCATTTTCCATTTTAGCATGTACCACGGTGTTTCCTTCAACAAGTATCACATGTTGAAAAACCCATCTTCCCCTTAATCCATTTATCCACTTTTTTATCAATTTTTGAATTCCTTCCTTACATTGATTTGATGCCACTATTATTGGAAAATACATTCATTGTATTAATAGGAAATGATACAATGTCCCCATAGGATGTGAAATTTTGGAAAACTTGTTCCCTTTATAGACTTCTCTTAAGAATCCTAATTAAATGATCAATCATTCCCCTCATGGTTCATATGTAATTAATTAAATACATAGATAAACAAAATAAGGTAAAGTAATATTCCACAACACTTTCATAATCCTATTTCCTTATGCCAAGGAACATTATTTTCATCTCATTATATTGGTCATGGGGTCAAATAATTTTCACAGAATTTCTTTTTAAAATCATTTTATACCATTAGTTCGATTTCCTCTTCCTCAATAGTATTATCTATCAAAGAAATCCATTGATCATCATCACTATTGAGAAAATACACTGTAACTATAAACATTTTATTTTCACCACATGCCAATTCCATAAATATATTCTGAAAAGAAATAATCCATTTCTCAGCTACCATTGGATCATTAGTTATACTAAAGATGTGGTCCACTTTCTCATTATGTGATCCAATATCCTAAAATCTCACTGCGAAATAGGTTTCTCCATCTGTGAAAGGTTAAATTTCATCCATTGATTAAGATTCCCAAATATATCCATAACATACCTTGTTACAAACTAGGCGAGAAAACTATCCAAACCAACTCCCAACCAAATTCATGTCATGTCCAAAAGGACGTGCCTAATCCCCATAGGATTTAAATCAGTGTATGGGTATCAATTGAATTATTTGGGAATGATTTTACCCATTTAAATAAGCATAAATAACAAAAAAATTATACATAATACACAACTAAATATACATAACCAAACATGGAATAAAAATTTTCAGGTTTAACATTAACAATTTTATCTGATTCCCATTATACAACAATGTAATAGAAAATGATAATATATCCCAATACCTCTATATGACAAGAGTTACATCACCCTAAATCCACCACCACCAAAACCTACAAGAAAGAAAATCTAGAAACTCGAATGACCAACACAATATACCATTCCTTTATCTGTTCCAAAAAAACATGGTCTACATACACCCAAATGGGTGTGTAGGGTGTGAGACAAATCCTAGTAGGATTTCACTAAAAAATAACTATTCTAGGTTATAATATCAAAATAATATTAACAAACCCATTAATGTAAAATCTATTCAATAATTCGAAAGAAAATATTTTAAATAAAGACTATTTTTATCCCAACACATTCAATGAAAACACTTTTAAATGAAACATTTCAAAGGAATATTTATTAAGATAAACACACTTTTAGATAAAATGAACTCAAAACCTACCATATACCAAATTATGGTACGACATTTCATATGTCTCCAGAGAGCACCATTGTGAAAATACTAGGGGTAATTTTGAACGGGTCGGATAGAAAACCATTATAACTCGGTGAAATGTTGTATATTAACCCTGATCCTCCACTTTCTCTTAAACGAGCCACTAGGAGGGGACACCTGAATATCCTAGTGGTCTCTAATAATCATACATGTATAGTTAGTGTTTTAATTATCAACCTATCTAAGTTAAAGTAGAATAATACACTTTTGAATAAATAGGGTCCTGGAACTAGTCATCCCACTACGATACTTAAGATTCCCTTGATCTCAATTCCTCATTTCACATGTTAAATAAAAAACTCATTTTCTTGTTCACATGCCATGAATTATGATCATATCAAAATTTTCCATAAAGCAAACCACATTCCATTTTACACATGCTAAAACCTGATGTCAAATTCAATTACCATCAGTTAAAAAATTAATTAATCCCCTCTTAACAAAGTCTAAGGAAAGAACACAATTGATCAACCAAATCCATGGGACAATCCCCTTTTTTAAATCCACATATAAACTGAGAACATTTTTAAAATATTCTTTTCCTCATTTAAACAATTTAGAATTCATATTTAAGGGTAAAAATAATGGAAAACACACCAAAGTAATAAATTTTGTAATTAAAATCCATTTTGAAACATGTTTGCATCATATGTGGTTTTAAAAACCCATTACAAACCTTCCACATAAGGCACAAAACACGTTTTGAGAAACCTCACAATAAATCATATAAAAACATAACCATACCCTTTTCAAAAACCAAATTCATCATTAAAGCATGACAAAACACCCTAAAAAAATAATTTACATCACACAATTAAGCTATATAACATGATTAAATTCACAATCAATCATATTTAAAGAATATAAAAATAATAAGGCTTTTAACCACCTACATTTATAAGAATATTTATATAAAATGATGTGAAACCTCACCCACACCACCGAAAAAACATAAAATGGTAGGATTGATCAATGAACTTCATGATCAAACCCTGAAGAATAAGATTAAACCCTAAAGAGACCACTGAACCTGATGGAGATAAGAAAAATCAAAGATGAAGGAATGGAACACTATAACAAGGGTTAACAGGAAGAAAGTTAACATACATCTAGATTCAGAGTGAAATGGAACCAAATCCACCAATGTAAGGGAGCCTAAGGGAGAGAAAATGAGGAGAGGTAGTAACCTAGGGTTGAGATGTTTGAATTGGAAGAGCATCAATGGGGTGTTAAATTATGTAATGAAATAATGGGAATTTCAAAAATATTAATGACCTAGAAATCACACATGGTTAGTCCACATGGTTTTTCAAACCATATGGATATCATGATCTCCTCTATACATAATTGAAACCTTCTATATGGTTAGTTTGTATGGTCTGACATACCATGTGGAAGACATGTGGTATCCTATTTGTTTAATGCTTTTACCTACTCCATGGTTACTTTTAGAAGGTGCATGGTCTGAAAAATTGTGCGCAAGCTATCCACATTAATCTGTCAACCCAAAAAATCCTTTTGAAGAATAATCAAGGGTGAATACTCAAAGGATAGAACTGTAATGAAAATAAAAAAAATCTCAAAATTCAACCATGTCACACCCAAAACATGAAAGAGAAAAAATAATACAAATTTGATCCTAAACCAAATGGTTAAATCAAAACCTAAGAGTTTGAATTCTCCCCACCATAATTCTTTTCTCCTCTAAGAAGCCACAACAAGTCATAATATAAAATAGAAAACCAATAGTCCTTCATAGCTCAAGGATATTCCCAGAAATGTTCAATGAAACGAAACCTATAATCCCACTAACAGGAAATGAATTTTACAATTTCAAATCGGGAATCCTGAATGGACTCCCCTCCATACTTCTTTAATGCCCAGAAGTCCAAGACACCTCATGTTAATAAAAAAAAAGAAAAAAATATTCACAATGCACAATCTAATCCCTCATGCCATGACCACTTTATAAATAACCAAAACGAAACTCATTAGACTTTCTAGAAATGATAAAATGTTATCAAAACACAACTCAATGAATTATTCCACTAGCCTATTTAAAAAAAACAAAAAATGAATTTGTTTTTTCAACAAAAAGGATCCTCGAATGCACTCCTAAAAATTTGAAATGTAGCATTGATTTATTCAAAATATAATTTTAGTGACACCCATGGTGGGTCTCCCCCATATAAACGATCCTACATCACCAACTTGCATAAAACGATGTGGGAATCCCAATAGGGGCCAACTGAAGATCTTCCCAAACATACCAAAACCGAATTCAATTCACTAAGATGAATATACAAGGAAAAAAACATAGAAACATTCATCCAAAAAGACATAACCGCTATGGTTACATGAATATGAGATACCAAGTCTCTTTATAACTAAGGAGAAACTGCTTCTCCCACTTGGGTAACAGTGAATAATGAGTCTTTCATCCCATTTTCCAAAAAATAGGACATCACTGAGATTGTGGTGCTACAATAAGGGAGATTATAATATCCTCATCCTATAATTGAAACTATTCTAATATAGGGTCCCATACACACCCCATGATTCCTGACAACACACCTACATCACCTCAGGGACTATTGATAGTGCCCTGATATTTGTTGGATCTTCTGCCTTGTAGTTAGAAGCTGATGATCTATGGGAAAGACTTCTTATTTTTTTTCCACAATCAATCACACATCAATACATGTAGAAATAAAAGAACCCAACACCCTATGAGACTCCCTTTCTCTAACAAGGAAATATCACAAAGACATGGACATAGAAAATTCACACACATCTTTGTATTTCACATCGACTGAGAAAAAATAGGAAAAGAATCACCCAAAATAAACTTATGATTAAAATAAAGAAAAATTAAATTCAGAAAATAAATAAATACTTATGTTAATTTAGATATTTTCAAAAGGTTCCAAAACATAAACCTTTGAATTTGAATGAGAACACAACTCTACTAAATGCAACCAAACGTGACTACTGCCAAGAAAAAGAATTACATGAAAAGGGAATGTAAAATAAGTCCCAACCAACACACTATTTCTATAGTTGACATTGATTTCTTATTGAGACCATACTTTTTACACTAGTGGAACTACACGATCTCTCTCTTGGAAGTATCTGATGACAGATCTAAAGTACATTTAATATAGTGGCCAACACCAAAAACCTTAGGCCACATTCCGCTCTCATCAATGTTATTCTCCTCACCACATCCAGATAGGACCTTCATTCATGATTGTGATAAACGTCCCCTTTAACAACTCATATATTTGGTTGAAACTAATCAAAAATTCAAATTTCCACATCTACTCGTCCTCTTCAAGAAGATCCACTTAACTAGAAAGGATAGGTGTATTCAATCTCTAAAACTCAGGAAGAAATTATTTTTGTTGATCAACTAGAGGTTCTACCAATTGTTATCCAACAAATTCTACACATCGAATATGAATCAAACCATAAAAGGGAATATGATAACTAGCGAGGGAAACTGAGGATCCAATCTAACTAGTAAATTGGGCCAAAATCCCCACAAAAAAACACCAATCACACATAGAGACCCAACCCAAAGGCTTACTAATATGCTTTTCAAAATAACCCTTTAACCAATTTTTCCAAAATCAACTTATCACAAAAGAAAAAACATGAAACATCATTCAAATAGGAAAATTTTTAAACTCAAAGAACTCCAAAAATTATATTTAAAGATCTCACGGAATCCCTCCACAAAATAATTATCCATAAAATATCACACATTCTTTAAAGAGAAACGTTGAAGTATAAAATAATATTGGTGTTTTGAACACTCGATAGTGGTATTTCAAGGAGTCTCACACATTCATGATTTCAGGACAAACTTGGAACCTATCCAATCATACAAATCTGGGCACTTATTCATTCATGAGACAAACCATCCAAACATATCCATGCATGTGGTCACTCATTGAAATACCAAGGGTAAAACAAAAATTTTACACTTTTCAAAAGAAAACTGTCAACCCACAGTTCAATTCTCAATTTCTCATCCCATTTCAAATATTTATAAAACACATCTAGAACTCACCAACAACAAAGTGACGAAGGATATTGTTTTAAAAATCCACATAACATTCCATTTCATTTCCTTCAAAAATAATAAGACAATGATATTACATTAAAAATTTACAATAAATCTAATTCAAATATTCTTGATGAATTAATAAATCCCATCTAAAAAAATATTACAGAGCCCACATTGAAATAATTAATGTATTCTACACAACCAATTAAGATAAAACACAAATTTTATTTGTAAAAATACTATGATCATTTAACCAAATCCCCCATTTATTTGAAGATCATTTTTTTAAATTAAATTTTTTTGAATCATCCTTCAAATGATTCCAATAATATATTTTCTATATTCCCAAGAACAATCCATGTCCACATGTAAATAATAATTTTTACTATTCCAAAACATGTATTTTCAACTTTTTTCAAAACATAAGAATGAAAGAAACAATTTACAAGAGAAAATTAGTGTCGATAGGTGACCTATAGACATGGTTGGAAGTAATACACCAATCAAACTACCATTATAGAGAGTCTTCTAGAACTATTTACCTAGATCGAAATGATTTTACAAGACATGTGAGATATCATATACCATTATCACAACACTATATTTTCTTTTAGAAACACAAAACAAACCATTGAATCAGATAAACCAAAAGAAACCTAAAATCCCTTGGAAACTAAAGTCTCATCATAAGGCGTGATGGACAAGAACCATACTCATAACCAAAACATCATGTCGTGATAGTCCTATAACTATTCTATCCAGAATCTTCAAAAAATAACAAGATATAAAATGAGCATACATACTTTGATACCATTTTTCTTAGAACCATGTAAGAGAACCATACATCCAGACAACTGACTTGTTTCATGTCATGGACTAAAGGTCATTAACAATCCACATGTTCTATAAGATATTTCATGGGTATCAATGTGACGGTTTGGGAATAATTTTACCAATTTATATAATCATAAATAACGAAAAAATATAAATAATACATAACATAATAGACATAACAATGCATGGGACAAATTTGTTCAGGATTAATATTTAAAAATTTAACCAACACCCAAGATAGAGAACTAGAAAGAAAAATGCTAAAATATCATAACACATCCATATGTTAAGTGGTAAATCAACCTCAAGTCAGTGCTATGAAAACATTCATGAGAGGAACTCTAGAAACCTAAACCACCAACACAATATCACTTGCCTTTACCATTTCCAAACAAACAATGTATAAATACACACAAAATTGTATATAGGGTGTGAGCCAAATCCCAGTAGGATGCCACCAAAATTAACGATTCTAGGCTAGAACATCAAAATTAAATTAATTATCTCATCATTTTAAAATCATATGAATAATTTCCAAGATTTTTTTAATAAAAGATAATTTTAACACCATAATCTAATTGAAAACAATATTATTGGAATCATTTAAAATGAAAATTTTATTAAGATAAACATTCTTTAAGATAAAAGGAACTCAAGTACCACCGCATGTTGATGAGTGGAACCACATTTCATAAGTATCAAAAGGGAACCATGGTTAAGTCCCTTGGGGGTAATCTCCCTCTAGTGGGACACTAGAATCTCATACCTTTGGGAATTGTTGTATATTAACCACAGACATCAGCATTCTCATTCATGAGCCACTAGAAAGGGGACAATTCAATGTCTTTGTGGTATCCAATCATCATACATGGTTAGTTAGTGTTGTAATCGTCAATCAATCAATGTGAATCCAGAAAAAGCCACTTCTTAATCACTAGAATAGTAGAACTAGTCATCACACCTAGATGCTTAGGATTTCCTTATCCTAAATCCATCGTTTAACATGTTACATAAAACACCCACTTTAAAATACACACTATAAGAATTAAAAACATATTCGGAAATACCATACTCCATAAACTAAACCACTTTTCATTTTTAACACGTGAAAACCAACTTTCAAATACCTTTACTAGAAATTTAACAATTCATAAGTACCCAGCCGATAAACAAAATGAAAAGAACATAATTTATCTAAGAAATCCATTTTCCAAGGCCCATTTTAAATCCACATATAAACAAATATAATTTTTGAAACATGAATTTCATCATTTTAACAATTCATATATAAGGATGTAAAAAAATAAAACATTCCTAAGAAATCCATTTTTCAACTCAAAAACCACTTTAAATCATGTTCTCACCATAAATTCTTTTCAAATCACATTCTGCACCTTCCACACAAGGAATAAAAACCCTTTTCAGAAACATCAAGACAAAAAATACAGAAACATAACCATACCATTTTGAAAATCCACATTCATCATGAACTAAAACAAAAACACACCAAAAATATATTTCTCACCAAACAATTAAAACGATATTATGATTTAATATATTAAAATCATATTAAAATCATCTAAAATTATTATCTTAAGGATGCACAAACCTTTTACTTGAATATTTTTGAAAAATGATGTGAAACCACACCCACACCACAAAAAAACTCTAGAATGTCTTTATTGGACAATAATAATCAAAATCAAACACTTATAAATAAGATTCATCCCTATAGAGACCACCCAAACAACTTTATATTAGAAATTCCATACAAGGAGGATCAGAACCCTTGAAAACAGTGAGAAATAAGAATTATTGAATCTTATTTGAGGATTCTTATAGATACCACTTCAAATAAACCAATAGATGGGATACCAATTGATCCAATAGGAGGAAACAATGGCACCTTGGTCTAAGAAGCTCAACTGGGGATGGAATGTGTGTTTGTGTGTGGGGGGGTGGGGTGGTTAAATCTTGTAATTTTACAATTTGTTTTTAACATTTTTGTAACATGGATATCGCGCATAGTTATTTTGAAATGTTTTCAAACCATGCGAAGAGCATGTTCCCATATCTACCTAAGTGGAACCTACTGTACAACTATTACACATGACCTGACATACCATGTAGAAGCTGTGAATTATATTTTTTTACAAAAGTTTCAACCTACCATACTGTTACCTTAAAAATGGTTCATGGTTTAAAAACCAAAGAAATAAATCTTCCAACACAAAAAACATTCACTTATCAAGAAAAATAAAGTGGGAAAATATTGGAAAAAAATATAATGATTATAAACAAACGAAATACCATAAAATTCAAGCACGTCACTGCCAAAACTCAAGAAGGAAATTGATATTATAAAATGAACTTGAATAAAGGTTGATATCAAAACCCAGGTCTGACATTATTTTGTTCCGATTGTATCTATATATTATTTTATGGAAGCCTCTACATATTCATCAAGTATTGATACCCATATTCCATCATGAATCTATTTCTAAACAATAGTATACAGTGGATTTTATCATAGTATTAGGAAAAAACATGTATAATCCCAAAACTAGTTAAATGATATTCATTAATTGATAAAATTATTCATGTATACTCTCAAATAATAAACATGATTTATTTGGTTGGTTCTTCTATAAAAATAATTAAAATATATCATAGGAATGTGTTTTAAAATATATGTTTCCCTAAATTTGGATCCCAAGGTTGATATTAAGCATTCTCTAAAACCTACAATAGAACCCCAACCCCAGATACATAGTTCCAGTTCATAACATTAATATGATTCCCTGATTATAAATAAATTCATCTTGAAGGACTAAAGAGTTTACTATTATCATAAACCTAATACATACATGAGGCTTATATTATAACAAAATATAAAAATTACCACATAATTAATTTATTTTGTGGATAAATTTATTCCCACATATCAAATCCTTTAATATATTTATTATTAAACTTCGCAGAATCCTTGGGAAATAAAGCATAACAAGGGTGATCCCAAATTATCGTTATGGGTTAAATAAAATGGAAAGAATAATAAACCATTGATCATAACCAACATGTAATGGAAAATGACCTATAGAAATTATATTTAATTAAAAACATGATAATTATATGATAGGATTAATATATATCAATTTATGCCGTATAAGTATTCACATGTGTATGAAAAATAACTATAGATTTTATAACTAAAATAATAATCAAATAGAATACCAATAATTGAATTCGTAAAGATGGAATAAATAATTATAGATATCTAAAACATATCCTAGAGTCTTTGTACCAAGAACCTAATACTCTCAAGGATTGGCAAAAAAATTTTAACACTATGAAGGTTTCTTTCTATGATTATAATGCTCTCAATGATTCATGTCAGGGATCTAATAAATATATTAGGCCAAAAAAATACCACAAATATTTAATTACATGTAACATAACGATTCTTTGAGATGATATAATAGAACCCTCTTATTATATATGAACTTTCAATTATTCCACAAAAATTTAATAATTGACAAAATTTCTAAAATTGATTCCTTACAAAATTTATATATTGAGTATATATCATCCCAAACCCCGAAGCCTAGATATGGCTCATAATTTTTTGAAATGGACATATATAGACACTTCCAATCCGATTGGACATAATAGTTTAGCTATTTTGTAAAACAATATTACATAAATGATCCCCATAATACATTGAAATTAACAAAAAAACATAGTTAAAATATCAGAATCCATAAAACTCATTCAAAGGATTCTACTTCATAACAGTGGGAAATGAAACATGATCATTATGATCTCAAATGAACTGTAAGAGTTCATATGGTAGAATAAATAACGAATAGATGAGTTTAAATCATCATGGAATGTTAAATAATTGATAACACATTCCATTAATATAACTGTATAAGGCATAATAAAAATAGAAATGTAGATAACTGAATCAAATTACATTTAGTCAACAAACTATGAGAAAAATGAATCCATAAATAATGTAAAATAGAAAAAACAAATGTATAAATAATAACATAAATCAAGGTAATTCTTAATTACTAGAAATCATGTATCTTGAACAAGAACCTCTACCATAAACTCCTTTCACAATATGGTTTATGTTTATGGATACAAACCCATCTGTTATTCATTGAAATAAGATCAAATGGTATTAATCTATCTAATTTCAACTCATGAGACTATCACTACATCAAGGGGCTTATTTTAACAAGTCCCAAACCCCTGTCTTGTTTGTCCATATCATTCCCCAAATATCAAATAATTGATATAGTTAATAAAAAAGTGCCTTATCTTCAATATCCATATTGAAATAAATTATGCATTTAACAAAAACTAATCAATGGAGGATAAGTAAAAAAGGGTTTTTGTTATGATTATTTGAAATAACCTTAAAAGATCATTCAAAACTTTTTTGAGGAAAATAATATTTAATCATTTCATGGTATCCAAAACCACATTGAAACATATAATTCATAATACCCAGGAAGGAATTAAATTAAGTAGAAATAAAAATATCATGAGAATAGATACATTCATGATAAAACTTATCAATGGGATATATTTTGACCATATAAAAGAAACTAGGTTCATAAGAACAAATAAGTCTCAATGGAATGTAAATTGAGACAAAATCTCTTAGCTTATGTCCGACTAGTAACATGTGTCCTTATATTACTGAATAATAACCATATTTTAATTATATACTTCATTCATAAGTTTATTAATTTTTATAATTAATTTTTTTCACATATTAAAATTTTTTAAAAAATACATAATAACTAAGTTTAGGTCATGTGATTTGACCAAATTTGATTTATGCGTTAAAAATGACATTTGTAGGTTGACTATGGTTAAATGGATCATTAAATAAAAAATATATAATAATAATCACGAAATAATTTTTATATTCAGATATAAATTACTCATTTAAAACCAATCAAAAGTGATTGTTAAGAAAAATAAATCCACATTACAATCGGGGAGATGGTTGGTCATATATAGAGAATAGTAAAATTCCCATTTTTAAATGATCATTATTGAAATAAAGTAAGTAAAATTTTATCTTTACATAATTAAAATTATATCCTAAACAAAATATTATATTATCCTATATAATTATATATATAATTACTGTGATATAAAATAAATCACATCGCGTCAAAGATGAGGTAGTCCACACATCCCCGAACGACGTTTTCACTTTTTAGTGAGTGAGAAGGTTAAAAATGAAAATGATATTTTTTTAAAGAATTGTAATAATGTCATTAATATTATATATATTTCAAAAATTTAATATATATTAAATTTAATAAATCCTTAATACATTCCATTTAGTTTCTAAACGTATCGCACCACTTTGAGTAGGTGGTAGTCTACACTTCCAGAAATGATGTTATCATATTCCGAAAAAATAGAAAGAAAATAGATACATGTTATATAAAACATTCACATGAAAAAATAAATTACAGATAATATATATATATATTCAATAAATATGTTATCAATCCAAATTCCGATCAATAAATGGTGGTAAATTAAAAATAAATAATCATCATTTCACATGGCACTAGTTCACTTTACAAGAATGGTATGTTCATTACACATTAAATGAAATTTTTTATAAATTAAAAAATAAACACTGATTACTAAAATATTATAATATTTAGAATAATTATTTTATTATATTATATATAAATAAGTATATTTAAGGAGGTGTATAATGAAAATAAAACAAAATAGATTTAGGAAGGATGTTAAATTTAACCAGGAAAATAATTTTGGTTTTCAGTAAATGAAATTATTTGGATGGATCTCTTATAAAAGGTATGATTATAATATGATGGTATGGATGTTCATAGAATTCTATTGAAGTAGTTTTTTTATTCAAATATCTTGTGTCACGTGAGGAAGTGGGAGAGGTGAATTATTTTTTATAGTTGAGGTCGGGTGGTAATCATGTAAATTTTTTGAAATGGAATTCCACTCACATTGATTCCAGTGAATGTTACTCTAATAATGATACCAATTTGATAAATGTAGTATAATGTTAAAATATTGTCAGACAATGTCTTTTGGAAATGTTGTTTGGTCATTTTGGGCCTTAAGATTATTGTTTAGTCTCTTATTAAGCTAATAACTCTCTTAATCACTATAATTAATATTAATCTCTTTCACTAAAGTTTTTTTGTAAAAAACAAATTTAAAATTATTATAAATTATAAATTATTCTTATTCGAAATATAGAGTCCATTTTTTGAAATTCTAGTTACATAAGTGGCATAAAATAATTTACAAATAATCCCATAGATGGGACAACAATGTGGGTTATTAAAGTAAATGTATTGAATGATTTCTTTGTTTATATATCAAATTTAAAAATATAATATATTAAATTGTCCTAAATTAGATTAATTAATATACAGTTGATATAATTTTACATTAAAAAATTTAAAATATAATTTATCTTTATAAACAAATTAGCCGAAAATGTATTTTGGAATTTAAATTCAATATTTTTCATTATTCAGCAACAAACAAAATATATCAAAAAAATGAAAATATAACAATAACATAGTTTTGATGTTTTTAATTAAAAATTGAATTGAATTTTTTCATATTTATTTTTACAAATCTATATATTATAAATTTAAAATATGCCCTTCATTAAAATAATTTAAATCTTCATTTGTATAAATATAGGTTTGTATATATATAATTGGTTTTGTTCTTATATTTTTCTTATAAAATATATTCGATGAATATAAAAAATATTTGATTTAATATATAATTTATAGTTTAATTAATATCTTTCACTAATAGTATTTAACTTAACATATTCTCATAAAACACGATTGGAGAATAAAAAATACTTTTTATGAAATTATTCCCCTTATATTCATTTAGTTTATATATTCATTAATAAATAATTAGTAACCAATGAATTCAACTATATATTATCATCAAACATTTAATCATGTTAATAAAATCAATTCAATTTCTATAAAATCATGATCATTTTAAATAATAATATTAATAGTATTTGGTATGATCTTCTCTTTTCTGTAATACAATCTATCAAAGAAACTCATTCCGTGCAACACAAGCTAAAATCAATGTTTCGTGGATTGAAATATACAAAAAAAATTTAATCCAATTAAAATTATAAATTATATTGTAGTTTTTAGGGACATTATATATCATTATACTATTAGTTCTGCATGTATTTTGTGATATTAATTACAATATTCATACCTTAGAATTTAGGGTGTTATATAGTAAAAAATATGGATTTATCAATAATTCCATAAAAAATAAAATTATATTTGAACTGAAAAATGTATGTATAAATCGACCAACGTTTAGGAAATAATTATACCTATCACCTATGAATTTTTATATTTAATATGAATAAAATTTCCAATGAAATATGATTATAATGTAGTGATTGTTTCTTGAAACAATACCAGTAAAAAAATAAAATGTGATTTCACAATAACATTCACCACATGTTAATTTTTAATCAAATTCACTTAGATGAAAGATTTATATTTAATCATACAATACAATGACAAATAATTTAGATATTTGGTGCGAATTTAATGTTCGTTGGTTACTCGGAAGGGAATAACTCAATGAAAATATTATGATTACAAAAATTTTTCAAGAAAGTAAATGTCCATACCATCCTTGGTCAAAATAATCATAATCCATAAAAAGGAAGAATAATGATGGCATAAATAAAAAATATCCCAAGTTATAGAAAATTATAAACAAGGTCCTTTGACAATGATGAATTTAAATTTCATTAATTAACCATTAAAATAATATTTAGTAAAATAATCATTAAACATTCCCATGTGTCCAATACCACCTCGAAACATTTAAATCATAAGCCCCATGAAGGAATAAAATTATATTAAACCTATAAGATAATGATAAAAAGTATATTCACCAAATATCATATCAATGTAGAAGTATATACACCTTATAAATTATTGTAGTAGTACAACATAAAAAACATGATAGAGAATGTAACTTTTTAGGAAATTCTATTGTTGTTTTAGTATATTTAAAACCATATACCATATTAAATAACGATAATAAAATGGATAATTAAATACCTAAAAATTTGTATATAAAAATAATAATTAAACATTTATGTGATCAATATAAACTATGTAATTAAATGTTTGTTGAATATGGAATAAGTCCAATTGAAATAAAAGTGACAAATGGAATCCACTCATATTAAACGCCCTTTAAGAAGAACGACCCATAAAATATAGTATAATTGTTTTAAATAAATCTATAACATTAATAGTATGGAAAACTTAATATAGGATATTATTATGATATATATTATTTCCCATTTTTTAATAATCATTCATTATTTTCACTATTTTGGGTGATAATTACCTAGTTTTTTCTATAGTCCTAACTTATTAACTTTGTTCCTATTTCTTAGATCATTATTTAAAAATATACATAATTTAAAATATTATTTATATATTATATATAATTTGAATTTATGTATTAAAATTAATAAATAAATTTTTGTGGTAGGATTTTAAATACATTGTACATTAAGCTGGTTGGTCATACATATGCATGAACGTTGTTTCTGTTTTCATTCCATATTAAAAGAATGATTATTTAACGGTATAAATTTAAATTTTAAATATATTATATTAATTCTATCATATATATCACATATTTATATTAAAATCATCCTTAATAAATTCCATGCAATATGGGAATGAATCAGATGACCTTGAGGATGTGGTAGTCCTCACATCGACAAACAATGTTATCCTATTACCAAAAACTAGAATGCATGATGGTATGAATTATATAATAATTATATAATCATAATGATATTATAAATATCATATATATAAAATATAAACTATTAATATACCATTTTTCCAACCATGAATGGTTGAAATGGAAGTGTGAATGACATTAGTTCGAGAAGTTGAAAAATGTTATACACAAGAATAGTGATTGTGTATCTCATTTGATGGAACTCTATAAAAGTGTATGCAAAAATCGTAAACTAAAATATTGTCATAATATTTATGATACTAAGGTTATTATATAATAATTATACATTATAAATTGAAGGAGTGCATAATTAAATAAAAAAAAAGTGCACATTGACGAATGTAACATCTTCTTCGAAAACATCTTTTGCATTGCCCCAAAAACTACATTGTTTGACATTTTACCTAGTTTTATGATTCTTGTATGAGGGGAAGGAATTCAGGAGTTTATTGGGGCATGGTATGGACCAGAAAAATTACTTTAGTGGTGTGAAGAAGTTTGTGGGGGTAGTTGGGTACATTTTTATAGTAGAGAAAGAGTATGATTCATGTAAAAATAAAATAGTAAAAAATATTTAGATGTCTTCCTTACAAAAATTTCCTCAAATAACGAAACAAATTTGATAAAAGATAAAATTATTTTTGGAAATGTTTTTAGGTCAATTTCTTCTTTAATATTAAGGTTTATTCTATAAGTAAATTAATTTTCACTTTAATCAATGTAATTAATTTTACTTCCCATCACTAATAATTTGGGTGAAAAAGTAACATTATCATAATAAAAAAAAATTTCTTCCATTATTTCAAATTCTAGTTAATAATGTGAATGGAATTAATTTAATAATAATCTCACCGATGGGATTGGAGAGTAGATTTTTAAAATGAAAATGTTTAGAATGTCATAATGTTTTTACATCTAAATTCAATTTTGAAATTATTATATTAATTAAATAATATTAAATTGTTTATAATTGATTTAATTTTACTTTAAACCCACTTAGAAATATAATATAACCATAATAATTATTGATAGAAAAATTTAGTTTTTCATTAAAATTTAGTATTTTTCAGTATTCATTAAAAAAAAATTAAACTTCATAGAAGTTTACCTAAAAATGAACCTATGATAATTATTACATTAATAATTATATGATTAAGTTTATTTTTTCCTATAAAATTTACAAAATTATAACAATTTAATATTGGAATAGGTGCACCGTTAAAAGGCTGCAAAATTGCCTCTTTTGAAAAATACATTATTTAAGCCTAAAATTGGATTTATTCTAATCTATTTCCTATAAAATCATTTTGATGAGTGTAAAAATTATTTTCTTGAATATATATAATTTATATATATTTCATTAATATAATTTAATAATAGTAAATAAATTAATTCATTTTGAATAAAATGTATTCCTGCATGATAATAGTTTTCTATAAAAACACCCTTTTTATATTCAATTGGGTTTTATTTTCATTTATAATTGATTTGTACACAAAGAATTTTACTATATATTTTCCTAATTTATCAAATAATATTCATAAAAACCAATTTAATTAAAAGGTTATATATTATTATATTATATAATAATATATTCATAATATATTGTTCTTTTGTAAAACTCGGACTTCTTTGTAATACTATCTTTTAATAGAACTCGATATTGTGTGTAACACATGCTGACAAAGTTTTGTTTGTTTAAAAAGATATTTTAATTATTTTTTATATCATATTCATAACTTGGTGTTGCATATATTTTATTATAGGAATAAATTAAATTTATTCTAACAAGAAAATATAATAGTCTATTGGTGTTGCAAAAGGAGAATCATATTATTGGTGATTGGTTTTCCGAAACTATATACCTACACCCAACAAGCCATGAATTCCTATACATAGAAGAATTTTATGGTTGGAATTGGTTTTTTCATACCGTGTTCCCACTTAGTAGAAATCATTCACTAATGACGTGAGGGGTACAATTAATGTGCATGGTTTGGAAAAACATGTACCCATGCCCAAAAAACCAAGCACACCCGTTTTTAATAACCTAAAATATTATTTTAAATTTAAAAATCCCCCATTATTAATACTTATTCACCCCAAATATTATTTAATCTATTTCCTTTGAATTTAGATCCTCCCATGAGGGCTACAAGGATCCTCGAATCAAATTCTTGATGAATTTAGGATCCATTTAGTGGTTTTTCTCCTCCATGATATGTGACCCCTTATCCAATTTGTTATCTCTCTCTACTGTTTATTTTATTCACTAAATAGGTATGCATTTTACCTTATTTATTATGATTTTATATATTGTTTTTATATATCTTAATCTGTTTTATCATGATCTTAGTATTTCTTTCATGATTTGCTCTGCCATTTTGAATTCAATCGTTTTGTTTCAATGAAGGGATTTTGGATTGGCGAACATCCCCCAAAAACCATCATGTAGGTTGTCTAAATATAATTTACTATAGTTTTGATTATAATATGATGTATGTAATTGTGAAATTTTCAATTTCCAAATTCAAAAATTGATTTATAAATTGAATTAATTAGTTGATATATATTCCCATGGGATAATGAAATTGGTTGATTATGTTATATTTAAATTTGTGGTGTAAGGGAATAAAAAAATTATTGATTAATGGTTTATAAATCATAGTTAAACCCATGGGGTGTTTTGATATGTTTCAAACTTGTATCCCCACTTTTCATGTTCCATTAAATAAGAAATTCATATCTTAAATATTTTGACTGGTTCAATAAATGAATTAGAAAAATGGGTTGAACAATGAATAATGGTAATGTATGAGAAATGGTTATAATTCTGGATCTATGAAATCTTTTATTTTTGAAGAAGTTGTGGGATAGAGAATAATACTACAAATACTCTTGAGGTTATGGAGTTCCACTCAATGAAACTATTATATTTATGTATATATGTGATCATTTAGTTGTGGTACATTGACTACTACACTAAATATCCAATACGTTCCATACGACCACTTTAGGTTCATATTTATTTATTATGAAATTTTTATGATTTGATAAATATTTATACATAATTCATGAAAATGGTATATCCCCATGGGGTTGTTCAGACTCTATCATGGTCCAATGTATGTATTTATAGTTTGGGTGTCATCATGAACCTATTGTTTATGTGGTTAAATAAATAATAATTTAACATGAATCACTATATACTATACCATCAAACATTATTCTTTATAAAACCACATAAACAATTATAGATGTGATACTATTTTAGATGTTGTTGGGGGTTTCCTATTGAGTTTTACTCACACAGTACTCTGAATGCAAGAACAGTGCCTGAATAGATTTCATGTTTATAGGACATGAAAAGAGAATGTTCCCTATGATAGACTGATGAGATGGGATGGAGCATAAATGAGCGAAACTGAAATGTTGTTTCGAACCGTTTGGGAGGTTTTATGTGTATTTTTTTTATTTGACACTTGAATAATGTATGGAATGCCATATTTTCTACTATGGATTTGATATTTTTTCCCTATTATTGTTTATCATGTGATTATGGTTTGAGTGGGTTATTTAATTATTCATTTTATTATAAATTATCTTTTTCATATTCATTATTTAGTTCTGTTAGTGTGCCACTTTGATAAATAGGTTATAGTCTCTCCATGATATATCCATTTGACCCTCGCAGCAATTCTATAGCCTCTATCATATTTGTAATCACACTTGATATTAAGTACTGAATCATCTCAAGGAACCATCATTTGGAACTCAGATTGTGATGTTACAATCTAATTTATACCAATTACATTAAAAAGTCATTCTCATATTTTAAACGAATCCAACCACATATTTTTTTAACTAAATCAGATACCAAACCAATAGGAATTTTCTATAAATGTCTCTAAAAACATCGTTAATGTTTATAAAATCCAATCCCATAATCCTTCAAAGGGGGATGTTTAAGACATTAATCTTATAATATACCATAAACACAAACCCCTATGATGGTATCCATAAATATTAATTCAATCTTACATGATGACATATATGCTTCCTAAATTAACACAATCCAAATAATTTTCATTATTATTATAACCAAAATAGAATTTGTAAAAAAATTTGTCACCATAGTTCTTGAATCCATATAAATAAGAACATTTATCATTCCACATCAGTTTTATTAATATATAAATATTGACCTTGATCACTTTGTTTCTTTAATGGTATTTTCTCAGAAAACATGGGGAATTTTTTCATAGTTCCTCATTTCCTTACAGTTGAAATAGTTATCTTTATAAGCATCTTTACTTCCCCTTAAATCATAATGTTGATGATATTTTTCTCTATAGTTAAACAAAACTCTGATTCCCATTACGCTGGAACCATGTTGTTTGTTTCTAATATATTAACATGTGGGAAAATTATTGTTTCCATTTTTAAACTTATCCAATTCTTCTCTACTGTCACATTCCTCTCTTTCTTCCAATTGAATCCATAAGGAATGGATAATTATTTCTCTATTTTTATAACACATGATAATATTTCCTCATATCATGCTATGTTTTTTGTGACAACATCCCATTAAATGATTACCTTTGACCAATCAATGAAATGGCCAGTCGTACATGTTGGATTCCATACATAGTTTATTGATTGAATTTACAATATTGTAATGTAATCATCATAATTAATGAAAATACACATCTATTTTTATCAAAATCAATAATTATCTCTCCATGTTCAATGTTTTTTCATGTGGAAGATTTTTTCTCAAAAAAATCATGTAAAATAATTCAGCTCAATGTTTTCTATTTCCTTTTAACCCTTAGTGTTTTTCCATGACCATCATTGACACTAATCTCATGAGGTATGATAAACTACCACGAAAACTTTCACTATCTCATTATATCATTGAGTGAAAAATATAATCATTAATGAAATTTTCCATTTCTCAACTACAATTTGATTTTTACACTCATTAAATGTTAGAGGTTACTATGGAATGAAATGGTATAACATTGTTACACCAAATAGTGTTTATATAATTTACTTAATATAAGAAAGGATATTAATCAGAACAAGAGTCAACTTCCCCAATTTTTTTATAATTTTGTCAGTTCAATATATATGTTTAGCTACAACATCATTATCCTTTCAAGGAGGGAAATACATGCATAGACTACCTACATTGATAAGGTTCTCATTCATTCCACATAGAGATATTTGTAAACAATTTCCTAAAATAAATTAGATCACAAAATTATGATTAATATTGAAAAATACTAAAACTCATAAAATACTTAAGATAAATTGGAAAATTTATGTATAAATAATCTCAAATTCTTAAATTGAATTTCCTTGTGAAATTATTCAAAAAATAAAAATACAATCAAATAATTAACAAGGATTTTTATGTAAAATGTGAACTATCCCATGTATATACCTTAGGGGTTACAAACCATGTGAACTATAATGCCTATTTCCATGCACTTGGTGACAATCATTTTAATGCCCAAATGAACCCTTTTTAGATTTATTACCCCTTTTTAAAACTATTCTTGAACCATAAAAATTATTAATATCTATTAAGGGGTGTATCTATAGAATACAAACTCATAGTATCTTTATTACAAAAAATTTAGGATGTTTTTTTTATAAATATCCTTATGTAAGATAATTAGTACATCTTACCTAATATATATTTTCCTAAATATAGTTACAACTATTTCAAAAAAAACCTCATTTGATAGCAAATGTAATGACCCTGAATATATTAGACCAAATTTAGTGGTAACCTTGTTCAATTATCATAAGATTAATGGAATCTCATCCGGATTGAATATAGAGTTTATTTTCATTGGTAAACTTGTATACGTACATCCATATCATGTTTAAATTTAAAACATAAAATATAACTCGATATTTTCATTGATTTCACAATTAATCACTTAAGAATACTTCAATATATCAATCATATTTCACATCCTAGTTTCATGGGGAAAGGAATAATAAGAAATGTGTGAGCTCTAATGCTCATTAATTATATGTGTACAAGAAATTATATCATTAGTAAATAATGAAAATAAATAATGAACAGATAATAACTGAAACACAATCCATTCAGTCAATTTCATGACAATAATATGGATTCAATAAAGTATTATCAATTAATTTCATATAAATAACTACATGAGCTTGAAACATAACCATATATATGTTACCTAATTGGATTATCTAGTAGAACATCAATAGATTATTTAATAATGAGGGAATGAAAAATTCTAGACATCATAACCATACCATGAAGGCCTCATGCAAAGACATTTTACCCAAATATGTAATCCATCATCCAAAAAATAATCTAGTTTGTCTCATGAGACCTACAAATACATTGTGGTTATATAACAGACCTCACTATTCACATACCAAGTGCAATGTATTACTCATAAGAAATGGGATAAACATGATCAATGATAACATAAGTATTGAAAAAGTATCATTAAAAAATTTAATAACATATCCAACCAATAACAATCTTTATAAACCATCTTGATTAATATAGATAATGGCATCAAAATATTACATCAACAATCAAAATGGTCATAACCCATTTAAATAAATAAAAAATATGGAATAATTAATAATTATATATATCCATACAAATAATATACCATATGAAGAATTAATAATAATTATATCATTAAAACATAGAAATTGTGGGTTGTTAGAATAATAAGTTTTTTTTATTGATAAATATTAATACAAAAAATCTATCATGAAAATGTTCTTAAAGAAAATAACCTTCCTATTTGAAAATTGAAATATTAATACAAAATTATTCTTGATATTTTGGAAAAATAATTCATTAAATTCAACCTTGTTAATGTGAAATTTAATCATTCAAATAATTAGTAGTCATGATGGAAAAATTTTGGATCATACTATGTAAATTAATACAATGTTCCTTTCAAATTTCTAGTAAAATCCATAAAATTACATATTTTGGAAAATGATAGGAAGATTATGCTTAAAATATTTTTTATGGAGTGTTATATGAGTAAATATTTATTCAATTAATAATTCATAGAATTATAAAAAAAATTGAAAACATATTTTCTAGAAAACACAGTCTTGTAATAGAAAACAATTTCACATAAAGAGGGAAATAAAGATATTTATACTGAAACATATTCTCAAATAATAAAATGTTTTAATTATAATAAATTTGTAATATTAATTGGAATGATCATTAATAAAAATCAGAGAATAAAGGTAATTGGGATTACTATATAAATATAGAATAATTACCCCATTGGATACTTAAACCTATAAAATACCAAATAATGTTATTATTGTGAAATATACCTTACCAATTTAGTAACATTTAAATTTTATTCCCCATGAAATTAATAACTCAAAATGAAAAAATTAATACCCTAAGGATAAATATATTTATGATATAATATAAAAAGATCAGTGGTATATACACCACATAATGAAATAAGTGGTGAATATGAAATATGTCTAACAAAAATAAATAAGTGACATGAAACCATTCAAACTTTCATAAAAATTGATTAAAATTTCATATATATGAAATAAAATTAAATGTAATATTGAAAACCATAAATAAGAAGAGATTAATTATATAAAATGTAAAAGGGTAACTACATATGTTGTATACAAATAATTTGGTGCATAACATTACAATATGCCAAAATTAAAGGAAATCGAGATAAACCCCCTTACCACATTCGAACATTTAAATTAATAACCATAATATTGAATTAAATAAAACATAAAAATATATATTATATTTCTAAAAGTCAATAAAATTAATTTACCATAAAATTAGTTACACTGGTATACCGTACAAACACGTTAATGATGTATTAATTTATCTAGAAGAAGGAATGTAAGAAAGTTAAATAATATTACACATTTTTGACCCATTATTATATAAAATATATCATATATATTCATTAAATAGATCCTTCTAATAACCTATTTCAAATAAAATAAAAATAGTTTTATATATCTATGTGGAGAATAAAGTAAAAAAGGACACATGAGCAACATCATTGTTTTGAAATGGGTTATTAGGTAAGAATGAATAAGTGATATAATAATTCTATAAGTATGGTAATATCATAATTATCAAATAAATTGGTTTAGTTCATCATTATATACATATGTGAGAGGTCATTATGGAAATATAATTGCATCAGTTCTGAGGGGGTAGTCTTATATACACACGGTCAATGGATTTGTTTCACATATAGGGTTTTATTCATTATGAAATACAACTCTCAATGAATCTACAATAAATGAAATATTTGAATTTTCATCATTTCAAGAAACAATTTAATAATAATATATCATAAGTGAATACGAATTAAAAATATGTTATGGACTTCCTTTTCCATTAATCGCATCCACAACAATAGGTTTATCCACTCATAAATGAATGGCCATTAGATATTAGCATTGTAAATGTAATATAAGAGATAAGATCACAACAAAGAACTAAAAAATAATTATTAAATAAAATAAATCTCACTTTTAAAATGAACCAAACAAATAATCTCATGATTATTAAATGAACAAATAATGAAAAGGTAAAAAATAAATCATATCTAAATCTATTGATCACATCCACCTCTCCAGATTTTTTAATGCGGCACAATGACTCCTCACTATGTATAAGTATATCATTATATTCTATAATCCTACATGGATTTTGGATCTTTTATATTGCATGATCTTCTATTTATATATATATATATAATATCTAACAAAATATTTCAAAATCCTCTTCCATCTATTCCACCATTCTGGTATAACAATTATTCTCACCATGATCATTGAATTTCTTTTGGGTTCCTCCATATGTCATCCCATAAATTCCAGGGGAGTTATAATATATAATTTAGATTATATCTCATTAAAAATTATGATTTTAGTAGTGTTATATTTAAATATTTATGGTTAAACCACAACTATCCTTAGAGAGGATGGAAAAGACAATACCACCTACCATTGTGCCATTGAGGGTACCTAATGAAATACTAAATTAATAATAACATTTTCAATAAAACTATCATTGACCAAAAATTAAAACAATGGGCTCATAGAATGATTAAGATTATATTAAATTATTTAAAATATTTATTTCCATAAAACTAAAAAATTATAGCCTTTTTGATATTTTTCTATTTTTCTACCCAAATCTAAATATGGATGACCCTATTACATTGAAATAGGTATATATCATGGTACCAATGATTACTCCACCATTTAGATATCACTTATATATTCAATTATAGAATCGTAACTCTATTATCAAGGCATAATAAATGTGATTGTGTCATTGTGTTTTTATATCCCCCTTAAAATACATTGAATTAATAAAGATCACAGATTAATAAATGAGTATTTTATCTATTATTTAATATGAAAACCTCTATTTTTTCATTCTATGATGTTATTCATGTGTTTGGATGTGTTAAACTCTTTTGTGCTTCGGTGTTTAACTTCGCATATATAGTTTCATGTTTTCATGGGAATAATTTCAAAACCATTGTCCTATGATTTTCTTAATTGATTCTTATATATCCTCATTATGAAATAAGGATTATCATCATCATTAAGTGGTTAAGTCCTTTAATATTCTAAATAAACCATATGTTGGGTCACTATATAATAAAGTGATGGGTTATATAATGGTTACTTTTTTAAATTCATAAATAGAAAATTTCTAACCCAACAACACCGTGATGACCTGTATTATGGCATGCTTTCTTAATTTTTTTGAAATTGACCCAAACTTATCCAAATTGTTCCGAAGACCTTATAATTTAATAAATCAAAAAAAAATTAATTAGTATTAATCTCATTTATGAATAAAAAAACTATGAAACAATATACACGGATAATGTTAAATTTCATCGATGAATAATTGAATGAAATGATTGAAAGATTCTTGAAACATATTGAGAAATTTTTGAATGATTAGAGACCCAAAAACAAGGATAAAAGGTATTCTATTTAAATTTGAATCTAAAAAATGTATGATAGATTTTTATGAAGATAAATAAATGAAAAAATTATGATATAACTCTTATTTATTGAGGGATCATCAGAAACCGAAAAATATAATTTTTAAATTCTAATATATGTATAGATACTGAAAAAAATATTCTAATAATGTAACAATGTTGTGTATACATAGGTCAAACAATAACCTAATATGATGTGGTGGAAATAAACTCAAAATGAGACGTCCCTATAATCTAAAAAAATAGAATGAAAATGTATCCATCATATAAAATTAGAATTTTTAATGGATTTTATTATTTAATTCAAAAATTATAAACCCAATTATATTATTTTTACTGAAAGAAACAAATTAAATAATTAATAAAAAAGGCCAAAGATGTTATATATTTGACAAAAAAAACATAATTATAATGGGAAAATTTCCCCCCATAGTAATATTAATAGTAATATTATGTTTCACATATGACGTGACTTTGGGGTGACTCAAAATTTTATCAGTTCAATATGATGTAACAATGAATTAAAAATAAAAATAACTAAAAATCTATCCATCAATGTATTTCTCTAAAGGCTTTAAATAACTGTATAAAATGTATCATTGATAATAGATTCTCATCCCAAAATAATTTAAATACGAACATATTATATAATGTGATGGAAATTACTAATAGATCTATTGAATTTGTTATGATAGATATTTGAAAATTGAGTTAATTAGTTATATTTTGATTACAATATATTAATTAAAAAATATGAAAATTATTTTTATGTGTCGACATCACTAAAATATCTTGTACATATGTCAATTATATGACTAACGATCTATGGAAATATATAATCAAAATGAATTACTGAAAAATGGAAGGACTATGAATTGTTTGATAAAAATGAGGATAATAAGTAATTTTATTCGAATATGTCAGAAGGAATAGAATATTTATTTTTTCGTGGAAGAGGATAATACGTTGTGTAATCAAAGACTATGGTATATAAAATCAATAAATCATGGATAATCAACTAATTTTTATGGATTCAGTTGATATTCCAAACAACAAGTGGGATAAATAAAATACATTTAATGTTTGGTAAGAGGTAACATAATGAGAAATCAATATAATAAACACATGAAAATGGAATCCTATTTTCTTAATTTGATTCAAAAGAAATGTATACAATAAATGAAACATAATAAATAAAAATTTCAATGTTATTTTTGTTTGTCTGAGAGAGTATCTAAATAGGGGAGAAATTGATCACCCAAAAAAATTCGGTTTAAGATATATAAATTTTAAATCCCCCATATATTTAAATACAATCATTTTTTTTTTCAAAAAAATTAGTATGATAGAGATAACAATAATTTTAAATATTTCTTCGATGATTGATCAGTTATATGATGATGAATATTCAATACTATTAAATCCAATGAAATGAATAACTTGATCAAAATTATATATGATTGAAAACTAAGATAAAATATCAAAATATATATTTTGGTTATAGTTAAAATAATATTCAATATTAAAGTGGAAATAAATTAACACAAAATTAAAGCACACAATGGAGAGTTTGAATATAACAGGTCGTTTCTCCAATATATACTTAGTCTACTACACAGGACAATCACCCACCACTATACACCTTATTTAAAATAAACAAGCTCCTCACCAACCTGGATTGGGTTAATACAACAGTTTACAACTATTCAGGTCACAAATTATGTCTTCCAAAGTTATTCATGGGAGAAAAAAATTAATAGGCCAAAAAAGGATTTATAAAACTCTAATTCATGGGAAAGAAAATATGAAAGGAGTTTGAGATGATATCGAGTATCTTACAGTTAAGAACATGAGAAAGGTCTCTGTAACAAAATAGAGTACACACACACACTACTAGAAATGTAATAAATTCCAACCTAATAAATAAATCTAGTAATTTATAGTTTATAAATGATTAGTATTTTGAAATGAAGCTTGTGACTATTTATTTAATTCAACAACACATCTTGAGTTGGGTTCTTTTGAAAAATATCTAGAAAACAAAGTGTGGTATAATAATATTCTTTAAGTAGAGGAATGTTGTAAAAGTGATTTTTTAATTTCATCTTCCATTTGATGGTTTACATCATTGAGGATATTATTGTTTTTAAATATGTATTGCCTCCTATTGATGTCAGAAAATTAAAGAGCCTATCTTTCTATATATCCACTTAATCCAATATTGTATATCATCTCTATATGAGGGAGTGTGATGCACATTTATCAGCTTAAAGAATTATAATATCTAAATCAGTTACTTCCTCATACTACACATCTTAACAATCTCTTCAATTATTTTTATCGACTAATTAAGGGAGAATCATTAAAATAGAAAATGTAAATATTTTCAACTAATATATCCCTTATAATAACATAATTCAAAAAAGATAAGTTAATTTTTTTTTTGTGGTTTCTAATATTGGTGAAATATTGATGCCTTGAGGTTTTTTTTTCTAGTGGAATCACAGTGAAAGTATGACACTGGTGGATTCATAGAAATAGAAAAAATTACAGTATACTGGTGGCGTCCCAATTAGTGGTGTCTAGTCTCATGGAATGTAGTATTACAATGTACTGGACATAAAAAAATTATATGTCGGCAGAATGACATTTATGGTGTCTCATTTGGTATTATCTCATACATATACCAATTTTTTTTCTAGTGGCATTAACTCTAGATGGTGTTTCGACTAACCATGTCTTAGATATTATCAATTTTTATTCTAATGGTAAGAAATTCTAGCAGTGTGATATCCTGGAGGTGTCTCAAAGTTATCCGGATTTTTATGTTGGCAGTGAGTAAGAGACAATGTTGTCTCGAGTTGGTGGTGTCTTTCTCAATAGTCTAATACAAAGATAATTCTTTCCTATGTCTCAGAGTAAGGGAATACTTACCGGAAAATATGAAATTCATTAATAAAAATATAATCATGATTTTGTGATCATTATTACTCTAAGGTAAATAATTTCCACCTTTTTTAAAATCACAAATCCTAGAATCAAAAAATCAATATAAATGTAAAATATTTCATCAATGTTACTAAAAATGTTTTAGCACGATATCTAATGTAATATAAAAATACCTGAAATAAAATAAGACTTATCATTCACTATATCGGTATATGGTATCAAAGAATTTATAAGAAATGAGTAATTAACAAAGGTTTGTATCATTAATATAATGATTAAAAAATATTTTACTAGGGAAAAAATTGAAAAAATATATAACCATAATATCATTAAGGTATCTTTAAAAATATTCCGTAATAATTTTCCACATTTTGGTATTATAAAAAAGTTATGTATTAAAATAATAAAGACAGGAAAATCGGTAAAACTCAAAAAAGAAAAAAATTTAAGAAATACTTTCCAAATAAGTAGAAATAATTTATGACAATATAAGTCCCATAAAAGGCATACATACTAATCCAAAAAATATAAAAATATTATTGTATGAATGAGGTTCAATGGGTTCTTTTCCTTTATCCTTAGCTTTCACTTGATCTTTATCTATGGTTGTAGGATAAGCCTATGGGGGATTCGATGGAGCATAATGATGACGACCAGTGAGAGCCCAAAGGGGATGATCTCCCAAAATAATGACTAGTCTAAGATGTCACATTGATTTTATAGGATTTATAGGAAAAGGCTAAAATTTGTCTAGTAGTGGTATAGTGGAACAAAACATAACACCTGGTCTGAAAGAGAACTAAAGAGTAATCTGAATGGATGACTGAGCCACAAATTCTTTCCCTTGAACATTGAAAAAAGGATTCATCAGTTTGATGAAATCCATAATAATTGACTACACATTTCCATTATAGAAAAAAATTCAACCTTCTCCTCCATAACTCAATTATACACATGGGTCATCTCCTTCAGTTGTATTACTAGTTATTTGAAAGGTTATTTAATAAGAGGCATCCTCAAATTATCAGGTAAAAATTTGGAATTGGAATCCATAACATGATTGGTATAAATCCTTATGTGATAGAACTTGATTGACTTAGTAGTAGTCTCTTTGTCACCATTCATATCCTTGGAAAACTTCCTTACCTTTTTATTATTAGGTTCATTTCCATTCTCAAATTTCATCATTATTCTAAAGGAATCATTGGTTCTCCAGCTGGGGGACCACTAGAGGGATCTGCAACTTCATATCTCACATATATTATAAACTATTAAACATAATATTTTGTAACAGAAGGAGTAAATGTATCTAAATATATATCCACAATAATTTTAAGGAATACATTTATAGTAGCATTAAAACTAGATCTCATTTCTTTATTTAAATACTTGAGGTATTTTAGTTCACCGAATATTTTATTAATCTCAACTTCTATCCTAGAAATGTAATAAAACATCCTTAGTTCTATTAGGATAATAAACAAATAAAATAGTTAATTGCCATTATTTTTAATTAATTTGGTCAAGATAATTGATTGATTCTTTAGACAATTTAAAAACTAATAAAGTTGTTTTTTAAAAAAAAATCTCATTATCATTATTAACTACATAAAATGGAATAAAATGCGGGGAAGGAGTAGGTTCAAGTGCGAGAGGACTCACTGAGGCAAAAACTTTCGAAAACCCATTCAAATCTTTCTTGAGTAATCATGGTTTGTTTAGGATCACCTTCAATTCAAACCTTAGGCCCACCATGCATTAACAGACTCATTACAACACCGAATAAAATTCCCCATTATTCATCCATTAGATCAATCAATTGATATACAACAAAAACTATGGCAGATGTAGTGGTATGTTGTACTACACTAGCAAGTAAAAGGGGCAATTCAATATTCATTAGACCTTCTGAAATCTATGCAGAGAAAGACTGTTCAACTATTGTATGTTCTTCTTAAATCTGTTTATCACTAGTTGGTTCCACTAACTAATTAGAATCATCTTGTTAGCTATCAATAGTATGACCTACTTCTTTGTGGATGTCAACTAAAGGCTTATCAGAATCTAAAAAATCCTACTGAACCTCACATCCTTACTCAAAAAAGGCATCTCTATTTTTTATTTCTCAGTTACATGTTGTTATATAATAACAATCATAACTAATTGTTCCATTATAGAAAAATCAAATGTTAATTGACATGTAGCAACAAAACTAGGACCAACAATATCAATAGTTAGAGCTTTGTGAAATATTTCAACATATAGAGATTAATCCCCCAAAAAAATGAATCCTGGATCTTTAGAGTAATCTCAACGCCCTTACTTTTAATTTGGTCACAGGAACCATTAGGTTCGAAATCATATCCATTATCACATCTTTTAAAATCATTATTACTTTCATTCCCATTATGAGTTTCTTGATTTCCATTCTCATCTTTTTATTCCTTTTCATTATCATGATAATTATCATATCATCTACTTCCTTTTATTTGTAAGTTTTATATTTCTCATCCCTAGATACCTAAATCTATTATTTATCACTATCAAAAAAATAACTTTATAAATGTTTCTTAGGTGGACTAGGAGCATAAAAATTAAAGAGAGAAGATTTTGGATACAAGTTAGGACCAATCCATATATCAACATATGGTTTACTTTCTTATTATTTTCCAACTGATTCTTTGTTATCCTCATCCAAATATTCAACTATTTCATAATGCTCCAATGATGTGTCAATATCATCTCTAGGTTTGGATGTATAATCAACCAGATTATACACATCATATAATTTTTTAGAATAAAAAATCCAGTATTTCTTAAAAGGGTTACAACTAATCTTTATTCATGATAATGTAAAAATTGTTATAATTAAACCAAAAAATTGTATACTAGACTATTCATCCTCAGCTACAAGTCCTTTGGCATTCAATGTGGTAGAAATCATCTATTGGTACATCAATAAGTTTGATCTTGAAAATGGCTTGGTCATCTCACACAAATGATCCATGATATATTTACAATGGCAGATATTGTAACCATTTATAATAAGATATATAATATAAACTAATTTACAACTTAATATTGTGAAATCTCTATTTCTCAAGAAAATCATGTGATGGAAAATCATAAATAGAATCCTAAAAACTACATCAAGATCAGAGTTACCATGAATTATGGTTATGAATTATATTATCAACACAACTCGAGAATAATTGTATGAAAACAAACCACTAAATTTTATAAATCTTCTTTATCTGTCATCCTAAATTACAACATGAGGTACACCAAAACAAAATTTCCATTTATTTAACGAAAAATAAAAACACATCCTTTAAAAAACTTCTTATCCAATCACCATTATCTTATTCAAATTAAAACCTTAAATGCTAATAAAAATAATAGAATAGAGTATGGTAGAAAGGTATTTTTTATGAAAAGAACAATTATAAACACCCTTGTTCCCATTTCACTTTTAGTATGATAGACTCAATAGATAATATCCACACCGATTCAAGTTTCTTTTTTAGTACAAAAATATTATTGGAATGCTCTAGATTAAATTGTGAAACTAAAGAAGGTGTACTTGAAGCATTCATATTATTATTAGAATATTTAAATTTATATGGTGAATAATTTAATGGTTTCTTCATTAATTAAATTCAAAATAGTTTGTAAAGATCATTCAGGAGATGAGAATATTTGAAAAACATGTGCATAGGGTTTCACTAGGCTCAAGAGAGAAATATATGGGAGTTTCACATAGGGATCATGGTATGTTTGGAATATATATAATACCAATTTAATATCATTTGGGATATAGGTAATCTTAAATTTAATTAACACATGAAATTGGAATTGATATCGGAGGAAAAAAATACATCATGTTATAGGAAATGACAAAAACCATGAAATGAACTAGCAGTTCAAAATATTGAGAAAAATAAAATTTTACAAGATCATGAAAATAAACTACATGGAATAGAATATTTGTTACAATCTATTGGTGTGAAATTCAGCTGTGTGATGAGTCAATGTCATGAGAGGCCAATAGTGTGTTTCCGTAGTGACATTTCATCACAATGACCTGCCAATCATAATGGTATGTCAAACACAATGGTATGTCCATCACAATGATTAGTCAATAAAAACGGTATTTCATCAAAATGGTATGTCAATGAATATTATACTTAACAAAAACTAATAATTCCATAATAATGTTTGATATAATTAATTATCTCAAAATTCTAAGGCTTATTAAATCTATTAGCTAACAGATGTTATATCCTAATAAACTCAAGAGTGATAATACATTTTTGAAATGATCTATCAAAAAGTGATATCTTATATCAATAAGTTTCTTAGTATAATGAGAAACATGATTATTAGAAATATTTATTTCACATGTATTTTAATAGTTTATGGGGAAATTTCAAAAGTAATTTCCATATTATATTATACTATGATTCATCCCTATAATTTTCGAACAACAACTTCCTGAAGCTATGAACTGAGTTTCTACAATAGACAATGAAACATAATTTTTATTTTTACAATACCATAAAACTAGAAAATTCCATAAAATGTGACATGTTCTAGAGGTGATTTATCTAGCTATCTGGCATCCACTAAAATAAATAAGAGAATAACATACTAAATTAAATACTTTACCTCTAGGGTAGAACAATTCTATATTGGTTGTATAGGTGAGGTAAAGAAAATTATTTTTATATTAGCATGGTGTGACTCTATTGAGTTTTCTTGAAAACAAGCATACATATACACTAAACAAAATATTGGTTCAGCTAGAATCAAGTAGTTAAGTCTTCCAAAAACATACCTCTATAACTTTTTTGGTAATCTAGTTTCCTAGTTTCATCAAGATCCAATTGATAGGTGGTATTCATAAGAGTATCACTAGTCTTTGTACTATCCACGTTAAATTATTTTATAAGATACTTTGTTTCTTCTCCTCAATTTAAAATATTTCCACCATTGTTTTTAAATATTTTAAATCCATTAAACAATTTTATTTTAAACGTTAATCTCATTTCAAAGTCAATTTTCATCATTTTAGAAACAATAGTACAAAATTCATTTTTTGAGGATCCAAAAATATTGTCATCAAGATATATTTTTTCTTCTAATACATATTTTTAAATTGATGATTTGAAAATATTATGGTTATAAATTCCATTTTAAAAAATCTTTTGAAATCCAAAAAATCTATAATCCTATCATACCAAGCTCAATGAAATTATTTTTTACCATATAATTAAATAGTTAATTTAAAGACTTGATTTTTAAAATGAGGGATTCTAAAAATAGGGTATGGTCAAAAAAGTCATCAATTATTATACTATTTAGGAATATACTCATGTAATCCATATGATAATTCTTGAAATCTAAATATTCTTCATATAAAAACAAGATTATTTTTGAATCATGTCTTGTTAGAGGTGAAAAGGATTCATCATATCCTATCCCATTTTCCTAACTATAACATTTTTCAATAAGTCTAAACATGTTTCTAACTATAGTTCTTGACTCATCATCATTATTTATAAACAACCATTTAATTATAATATTTATGGTTTCCTTAGGCCATTCTAAAAGCTCCCACACATTATTTCTTTCAAACTGATTTATTTGTTCATGCATTTGTATTGCACAAAATTCGACATTAATAATTTCATCTGTGTTTTTAGGTTCAAGATGATATATGAATGATTTATGTTCAACCAATTTTATAATAGATGCCCTAGTTTTTTTCATATATTTATATATCCTACCCCAACATTTATAGGATGGTACGTAATGGCTCTAATAGCTATAGATAAAGAAGGAATAGTCACTTTTGGATTTTTAGGTTTCAGTTATGGATGTTATTGAAATTATTTAAAAAATGAATTTTTTTTTTATTTTACAAAGGCCTTTAAAGGTTTATAATTTAAATCAAGTGAATATAATCATCCTCACGATTTTCTAAGGAGCTATTAGGCTCATGTGGATCGTTTTAATCAAATTTGACATAGACTAATTCTTCTACATTATTGGCCTTATTATAAAAAACTATATAATATTATCTATATATTGAATAACTATGAAATAAACCATCATCATTTTAAGAATAAAAGTTTTCATTACTATCCTTAGTTTTATGAATAAATAATTTGAAAAAAACTATAATGTAATTATCCTTTGGTTTCCAATTATTTTACAGCACATAAGGGGTCTTCTTAAGGATAGTTACGATTAAAACACTATTTATGATGTACTAGGAAATATTGTAAACTTCTTCCCAAAAATAGTTAGGTGGGTTCTACTAATTAAACACGGTCGAGTATATCACAATAATGATTCTATTTATCCTTTCATCAAATCCATTCTTTTGGGGTTTCCTAGGTGTAAAGAAGTTATGAGTGTTTCCATTTTCTGGGAAAAATGATTCAATGTCTGGATTATCAAGCTCACGACCATGGTCACTTCTTATGGGTTTAATTCTCAGTTCACTATGATTTTTTATAGACCTAGCATACATGGTAATTTAGAAGAATGATTCACTTTTTTGGGATATAAAGTACATCCGTGTATACCTATAATAGTCATCAAATCGAACAAAAAAATAGTTCATCCAATTAATTCAAGAAACTATAGAATGTCTAAACAAAACTATTTGAACAAATTGAAGGGGTTGAGAAGTTGAAACTATACTCTTTAATTTAAAATAAATGTTGTGTTGTTTCATTTTTTGATATGGGTTATAAAATTTATATATTGAGATCTAAAACTTAACTTTATCCTTAATTAACCCTTTCCTAGTTAGCTTCCTATGTGAGTGAATGTTGCAATGTATTAGTCTTTTATGGTAATTTCATGACTCATTGTGAAAATCACTTATGAATGAATCATTTTCATAGGTCATATTGTTGAAATATATAACATAAACATTAGAAATTCATAAAGTAGAAAAAAATTAAAAACAAATTTAGAAAAAAAATAGAATATAAAACATGTCAAGCATCATTATCAAATTTCATATAAAAAATATAATCACATCACTGATAAATTCTTAGTAGATTATACATTTAACCATTAACATATAAAACAATAGAAATTAAAATAGAATTTTGGTTACCAATATAACCTAGGCTGATGATTTTTTCCTTATAATTGTCACCAAAGTTTACATATCCACCATCACAATTTATAAGGATCTTGAAGGATGAATAATTTCATTTATTATTTCATGAGAAACCACTGTCTATGTAGTATATAATTCTTCTAGGGGTCTCCAAGAATTATTCCATTAAAAAAAAATTTAATCAAGAAATGATTTTGCTACCAGAATATTTTTTGGTTCAAAAATGCTAGAAATTAGGGCTTTGGGAACCCACTGTTGACTCATAGTTTTATTAAAAATAAACTAAAAACTTTTAGAAATAAAAAACTATATTAGGTCCTTTTGAAAAATGATTGGAATTATAACTTTCATGTCTAGTTTTAAGAATAATAATACTGTTAGATATTATACCTTATCTATACTCATGTCCTATTCAAGTAACATATTTTTGGCCACTTACACTACCAAAATTTTTGTGACTGTCTCTCTACGATTTGAAAAAATTTCAGGATATAGGTTCAATTTATAATGTAACAATTTATGTTAATTTTTTATTTTTACTGGATAGGATTTTTTATCCTTTTATATAGATATTTAATATTTTATATTTATTGAAAAATCATTCTATATTTTAAGAATTTATACTTAACTTTTAATAAATTAAAGCTAACCCTAGCGTATTATAGTAATCATATAATTATTCATTTGACATATATTTATCATTATGATCTTTTTCAAAATATTTATAATTATGAACATGAAAAATTCAAAAATAGTAGGTGAAGAAGATACCTCACCAAATTTAATTCATGAAACACATATCGGTTTTATCTTGCCTATTTTTAGGGGATGCATCAATTTTACTAGTTCAATCCTAAAAAGTGCACAATGTTTTATTCATTTATTTTTTGTATCTTCTATCCTTTTCATCATATTTATTTTTGTACATATGTTTTTTATAGTCATATTTAATGTACCCTATCATAATACATTCATAGAAAACATCCTTATTTGTATTGTAATCTTTTATCCAATATTTCTTACAATTTCCTCTATTGTCATACATTCTATTATAATCTGATTTTCCATATAAAATTTTCTTCATCTAGAAATTCATAAATCATTTTTCTATATTGTCCATATCCTCGTCACTATTAGAATAATATTCACTATCAATTGAATCTATTTATTTTAATTTCTCTTTCACTTTTTCCTTTTTTTTGTCTAGGGGAAGTATTCTTGATGGAAACATGGTTTCTTTTAGGATCGTCACATTCTTCATAGTTTACATTTAATTTATATTTTTTACATCATTAGTTTTCTAATCAAACCTTTCATAGTCAATTTACATATGTCACATGATTCTCTTATTGTGACTGATGTGCCTCTCTGTATTTCTTGTAGGCTTCTTATTAATCGCACTATCTAATCCTTATATGATATAAGATTTCCAAGTGAGCTCATTGTGTTCAAGATATAATTAAAGATGAGATACGTGTCGAAATTTGGTTCATTGAGAATAATCTTATAATTTTTAAATTTAGTAGTGTAAGTATTAAGCCTCTTCTCTCTAACATTTGATGTACCCTCACAGGAAATAGACAGAGTGTACCAAATTTGAAAATAATTTTTTATAATATGTTATTAAATTAAATTTCTTATCTACAAAATCATGCTACAAAGTATTCATTGAGATACAATGATTGTTATATGCATCATTAGTATCTTCATCCTAAGTAACTATAGTATTGGGAAAAATAATATTCATCTTATATAGGATTCCATATTTCAAATCCCAAACATTTTATATGAAATTAAAATTTAATCATCCATTTAGCATAATTTGTACCTCTAAAAAATAGAGGCATGTTAATTAAATAAACAGCATTATGATTATCCATTTATATAACTAAATTTAGAAATAATATAAACTATTATCTTTAAAAAAATGAAATCATAATTAAAAATAATTACAAAACATTATTACAAAAGATTAACTCCCTTTGATAACAAGTGATGGTCGTATTAGGTATATGAAGGTGGGAGTCGGGGTGAATTGAGTACCTAATAAATTTTTTTATTTAAAATTGATCAATTTGAAATCCCCCAAAAATTTAAATGTAGCAAAATTTATCTAAAAAAGTAGTAAGATATAGATCTAAATCATTGTAAATATTTATATAAATATATATTAGGTCATAGATAAAAAATAAAAAATATTATTTGATCCATTGATACCAGTTTACATGATCAAAATACTCTATGAATAGAAATTAAGATAAACTATCAAAGTATACATTTTATTTATAGTTAAAACATTATTAAATTTTAATGAAGAAAAAAATTAGAACAAAATTAAACCACATTGTTGAATGATTGATTACATGGATACTAGACTGAAGTAGAGACTTAGTAATATACACTTGGTGATCTCCCATTCATGAATATGATTATATGAAATTAATAATTTGATCCAGAACCTAGATCATGTTTATACAATAGTTTACAACTGCCAAAGGCACACATGACCTCATCCATAGTAATTCATGGGAAAATAATAAACTACACACACAAGGACATATACCACTCTTTTCTATATGAACAAATAAAATGAAAAAGAGCTTCAGAAGATATAGAGTATGTTCTAGTACAACACATGAGATAGTGTGAATGTTATAAAACATAGTATGAACATTAACCGATAAAAATGTAATTAATTCAAATATAATAGAGAAATATGGAATATTCATGTTTAGAAATGCTCAATCTATTATAATGAAGCTTTTAAATCTTAATTTTATTCATAGGTGAATCTTGATTTGGCTTGTCTGGAATAACATCTAGGAAATAGAGTGTCATTGGCTCTTGATAATTAAATGGGGAATGAAGTAAATGTGAAATTGTATTTTAGCTTCCAATAGATGGTTTGCAGAAGGTGATGTCTTTTTCTCAATCAGGTCCAACACTTTTTATGGTCAAAAAAAATATATCTTTTGGCATGATATCGATCTATTTCACCCACTATTGAATCTTTTTTATGCATGATGGAATGTTCTATAAATTTATCAACAGAAATAATAAAAATACTCAGATTAGTTCCTTCCTCATACTGCACATCTAGAGACACTCTTTAATTATTTCTGTCTATAATTTATGATACAATCATTAAAATAGAAAATGAGATTAATTTTAATAAATATATCCATTAGAGTAATCTAATTAAAAATTATATGTTATAAAAAAATTGGTGGTCTAAGACAAACATTTTGTTGAAGTTTAGATGTATGTTATTCTAGTAGTATAACACTAGTGGTATGAAAATAGCGGTATATTATTGGAGGTGTGACACTGGAGGTTTATTATACATAGCCTAATTTATAAAATTTTGGTGGAATCTCATTATGCAGTTTCTGGTCTGAAAGTGTGTGGTCTGATGGTCTCATAGACTTAGCAAAAAATTCTATTTCTATTGTATTACATTGAAATTGTCTCAAATGTTAGTATCTTATAATTAGGAAATTTTTTGGTCAGGTGGGATTAAATCCAGATGGTATATAGACTGACATTATTTCATACTGTGTGAATTTTTTGTACAATTGTATAGAAATCTGTTGGTGTGGTATCAGGGTGGTTGTTCAAGCATAGAGAAATTATTTATTCTAGTTGTGAGTCATGGACAATAATTTCTGAAGATAGTGGAGTTTATCGTAATGGTGTCTCATACATATATTATTTATTCACGTATCTCAGAGTATTGAAATAATTATTAAAAACATGAAATTCATTTATAACAATAGAATCATGATTTAGTGATCATTAAAACTAGAAGGTCAACAATTTAATTCACATACTTATGGTTATAATAGTATGGTTTTTATTATGTGTATATAATCCATAAAGGTAGAGATGTTGTTTACCGAAATGTATTTAAGGTAGTAAAAATTACAAAACTACATGTTCAATTAAGATTCCTATATTAAATACTAGAATTGAGTATAATTCCATAGAGGTGAAAAACAATTTTTTTAAACATGGATTCAATCATGAAGTATTAGGCATAATATGTATATCATTATGGAGAATACTATGAAAAAAAATTTCATTAAAAAATCAATCCTTCTACCATATTATTGGACAGAAACGTTGAAAGTGGTTGTGTACACTAAGAACCATTCATTTTTAATTCCAGTAGAATAAAATACACTATATGAAATAACTCATGAATGAAATATGGTATTGAAAAACATTATGGTATTTATAAGTGAAATATTTATTAATAATGAGGATAAAATCAAGGCATATATGGAGATTAATCTAGTGAAGTCGTATTATTTTTCCACTCAACAAATATTATAACTCATTAATATATCAAAAATATTAGTAATATTAATGTGGAAATAAAAATTATGTTTTTTTAAAGTTAATTTAGTGTGAAATTATAAAAAAATAGATTTGGATGAATTTTATTGATATCATGTTGAAGATAAGTCAAATTTTAGTAGTCCTCAATCTCTAATAAATGAAAAAGAGTATGGGTCCAATTTATATGAGTGTCTGGGTACCAAATAGTGTCAAGTACAAAATAAAAAGATAATGATACTATATAATTTTAATAGTATAATATTTTTGGAGGAATGATACACTAACTCAATTTCGGAGAATTATGAGTGTTGAGAATATTTATCGCCATTCATAGGTGTATCTAGAAACAGTTTAATAACTACCTAATGATTAATCATTATTTAAATAATTAATTATTATATTAATCAAATAGATAAATATAATAACATAGAGATTCTAAAAAATAAAATATAAATCAACTCAAATGTGGACAATGTGGATTGTTGAATAGAATACTGTTTCATCCTTAATGAATCCAAAAATCCTATTAATATACATTTAGAGATGAATTGTTCATTATATAAATGATTGAGGAGCATATTTAGACCTTGAGAAAAAATAATTCATATAATGTGAGGTAATAAATATGGAACACAAAAAAACTCATACAATGAGGAGTGTTGATCAAACATCTCTTTTATCACATGTGATTCCAAATTCATTTGATTAATTTCTTAATTATTGTCATGTATTAATTCAATGAAAAAATAGATTGATAAAAAATGATACTTTTGACTTCAGATATTTCGATGTGGTCCAATTATCACAATTCCATAGAAGTGATGTTAATATCTAAGACTAAATATGATGATAATGAATGAATATTTAGAATAAATATAAATTTTAGTGTTGAGATAAACATATATTGAATTAATAAGTGTGGTTGAAATATTCCCCATAGTATATAGACATGAATTAATTAGACTTTTAATTATTATTATGACTTAAATATATTTTAATTCTCAATAAATATAACTTAAGATATTATTTTGACTTAATTTATCAATGTTGAAGTCTCCAATGAATAATTGGCGGGTTTTCAAAATGGATATTTGATGTTAATGGGATATTGGTTAAAAAAATATTTATATGGATTCAAAAAAATACCCCTAGAACATCATTATGTTTTAGACAAATAGTTGATGAATACGGATATAAAAGTTCAGGTTATTGTTCAAAACATTTATATGAAGTCAACAATGCATGATAATTTTATGGTTCTTATTTGTAATGATAATATTAAATTTATGTGAAGAAGGATGTAATTTTACAGCAATATTTTAATTTAATGTGATCAAAGTTGAAGATATATATAATTTGAGTTATAAAATATTTTTTAAGGAAATAGTCAATGAAATGAAGATTCACAATTTAATTTATTAAGGTAATAATAAATAGGGATTTTAAAAGAAATTTATGAGAATGATTCCAAAACAATTTCTACTCTAATTAGAGTTAGAACCAAACTATCGAATAATGAAGATGGTAAATATGTTGATTCAACATAATTATATAGAATTATTAAAAGTCTATTGTTATATATCTGGGTGGAATATAATTTTTGATTATTTTTTCTATATGATTCAATGTAACCTAAAAATGTAACATCTTAAATCATTTAAAAATGTAAGAAATTATACATATGGAGTCCCATAATATGATTTAGTGTTTGGAATGGGAAAATGTTGAAATATATTTACATATTTTAAAGTGGTAAATCCTAGATAAGTTATTGATATTAAATCCACCTATTGTGATTCATTATACCAAAAACAAATGTTGTTGATTGATTAGAAAAAATATTTAATCTAAATCTACTATTACCAATGATGGTGTATATATTTTAGTAGAAAAATAACACAGACAACTAATATAAATGATAAATAAATTCTAGGATATTAGAGAATAAGTGTAATTTCCTATTCAAAATCATTATTAAAATAAAATAATTTTTTTTGATAAATTATCCACTGAATCAATATCATACAAAAAATGATATTGTTTAAATTTTAACTATATAAAAAGTGTAATAATGGGTTTTCAATGTGGAACAGAGTAGAATATATCAACAAGTAACTGGTATATATATATATATATTAGCCACTATAGAATATGAAAATGATATGTTGAATTATTGTTTTTAACAACCTCCATCATCTTGTTATGTTTTCAAAAATCCCCTCTGCCTATAAGGGAATTTAATATATAAGATAAACAACTGAAGATAGATCATAATTCCCATATTAATGGTGATAACACTAACTAATATTGGGTGATTTTGGTATTGAATATTATGGAATTTGAAATCCATAGAGAAAGAAATTATGAATTGTTTACATATAAAGGATTTTTGTGATAAAAAGTGGATTAAAATTGGATGAATAATCTTAAGAATTAATGGTATATAATGAGGTATGTAATTATATCTTGATATCATATTTTTTACACAAAACATTTATCACATATACTACATTGATTTTTCATTCATTATATAAAAATTTTGGTTTTCATTGATATAAAGGGAATTGAATTTCACATGGGTATTCACCAAAATATATGGGTTGAATTTGGGATCCAAGTGTATTAATGATATAGAATATAGGATACTATGTAACTTAATATTGGGAGTGCTCATTTGAAGAGTTGATTTCTTCATACTGATTGTCAAATGGATTCTCATTATCAGTAATAGGAAACAGATATACTTTGTAGAATATATTTTGAAATGGATAAATTTTCACTGAAGAATAAAAGAGTTTCTAAAATTTTTCATAGAGTTTTTTTAAATATCATGATCATTTCGTAATGGTGATAACGAAACCATTGTTTTGATACAATAGTGGGAAATAACGTGATCGCATGGAAGGAATATTAATTATTAAAATCCTTATTTACTATTAGATATTGAATTAATCAATTTGGATGTCTATAGTTTAATTAAAATATTATACAACCATGTTTTATACAATCACAATGTTTGGTGAATTTTCGGAAACACTTATAGAAGATAATAAAATGTTCAATATTCTATGATGGAAATGTGATAAAAAAATTATAGTGTGGATATTTTTTTATGATTCATAAAAATGGGAACATAAAAATAAAAGAGGAATGGAAGTAGGGGTTTTTTATACAACAGAAAGAGTTCTCCTAGAGCAAGTAATTTCCATAGTCATAACATTTAAAATGTTTTTATAAATTCTTAAAATGATATGAAGTATCCAAAAATTTGATGTGGTGGTCAAAATAAAATATGAAAAAAAATATTGAGATCGGAAATAGTATGGGTATTCTTAATGTATTTCATATATATATAGTCATTGGTTTCATAAAATACATTTTACTATAGATCTCCAAATCATTCATTTTCAGAATAAGAATAATTCAAAACTGTAAACATTGGGAAGGATCATGTGTTTCAAAATTTTAATATCATTTTTCATAGTATTTAGTGGCTATATCGAGTAAAATAATGATATTTTATGGGAAAAAACACACTATGGTGAATAGAGATCTAAAATATTTAAGGATTTAGGATGATGTGAATTATGGATGACATGTTTATTTTATTATTGACTATAATTTCATTAAATGGTATGAATTTAATGTTCAATAAATGTTTTACACATGTTATTTGGTGGAATATGAATTCAAATGTAAAATGTAAGGATATTTTATGGATAAAAATAGAGTTCTAGATAGTTATAATGAATTTGATATTTTTTATAATATTATAAATATATTCAATTGTCATTGTGGATATATTGTTTTATTGAATATCAATAATGATTTTCAATTGATTGATATGGGTGGATCTTAATTAGGAAACAACCTTGTGGTTTGTGGTTGAAAATATTTTTAGAATTATTTTCAAGGAAACATCCATGTTAATGATTTTTTTGTTTCTTTTCTTAAAAAAATGCATGAAGAGTTATTTTTTATAATTGACCATTTAATTGATAATTTTTAGTTACCATACATATATAATTACTAACATTGTGTAGAATGTTATCAAGTTTGTTGATACATTGTTGGTGATTTATCCTTTGTGTATCCCTTAATTGAGAACCAAGTAAAATCTATGCATAATTGAATTTATAATTTTTTTGTTTGGATGTTGTGAATATATTATTGATATTCAATGAAGCATTATGTTATTAAAATTAATAGAATAATATATAATTATTTTATACAAATAAATGTTGACACAAAATTCACCCACACATAGCATGGGGGTTTGAGTTCAATATTTTGAAAAAATAATTTATGGAACACTAGTATATTATAATGTAGACAATATAATTTTATATTACAATAATATAGGGAGATTGGGGTCTCATTAAGGATTTATTATCGAAAATAAATAATTTTAAATTTGATTGTTTATGGGTTTTAAAATTTAACATAATAATAATATGAATGAGTGAAGAAAAATATCCCTATTCATCATAATGTATTGAGGATTCGTTATTAGAAATGTGTGTCGAAATAAATAATATGAAATAAGGACAATTTATATAATCCCTTAAGGAAAATTTTTTTACAAGATTCACCAACATGGGTTATTATTGTTGCAAGGACCATACTAAAATGTTATAAAATAGAATTATAGATCACTTTGTAGATCTGAGAACCTTAGAAATTGAAACGCCCCAAAACTGAATCCCACATAGTTTGTGCCCTAAACCTAGTGGGCCACATGGAATCAAGAACATTTCCACAAACACCAAAGGCTACCAAATTTAATCTAGGGACTGTGGTTTGTCCGTGGAGAGACTATGCCATCATTACCAAAGATAAGTGCATCAGGTGAAAGTGAACATCGGTAAATAGTGTAAGATATATAAGTAAACTAATGGCACAACATAAAAGTTGCGAAAACATTAATAATAACTCAGAAAAATATAATAACATTCAACAATATATTATGATATGTAATGGAATAGAAATCAAGAAAACATATATTTAAACAATAGGTATAACATGTTCCACAATGTATAAATGAAATAAAATATTATCCCAAGAATCATGCATTCCAACATGGTCCTCTTCTATCATGATCCATACTAAAAAAACATGCAGTAAAGTGTTTGATGATGTATGTGTTCCAACATGGTCCTCTTCCATAATGATCCATACTAAAAAACATGTGATCAAGTGTTTGTTGATGTATTCATCCCTTTTTCAATTCTTGTGACCATTTAATCTTCCCCAAGTACCAAAAAAGTCCTAGAGAGGATGTGAGATAAATCTCAGTGGGCCACCAGAAATGGTGTCTACAATATATAGCTCATGTAATGAAAATTTAACATTGTATAGGAATTAATATATAATGTATAACCGTACAGTGTTACTAAATTCTATATTACCTCATTCAGCCCTAAACTAGTGTTTCAGCCCATAACTAGTTCATTAATTAATAATTTTCCAATTTATATTGATAGGTCATGTGAGGCATATCCAACACTGACATCGCCTCATGATAGTATTAATAATTATGGTCCCATGATATAACATGGAACCTATGATTAGTGATATTTAATTGTGGTGTCCAAAGGTAATAACCAAGGTGACATAGACCTCAAGGTTATCCAACTCAGTAATAATTGTATCCTAGTATAGGGTAAGTGTTTAATACAAAGAGATTAGTACAAGGTATTTAACATTGAGGTTACTATAGATTCTATAGTGATCGAATAAGGAAAAATTTGGCTAAGACATGATTAGGCCCGATGGTCATTAACCATGGAACATACATTTCAAGAGTGGATATAAGAGTATATCCAAGACATCCTGTAATGATATTGAAGGGTTCTAAGGTGTTTTTACATGTAATGATATTGTACACCAGGAGGGATAATATGGTATCATATCAAGAATCAAATAATAGTCAAGGATCATGATCTACATAGTTTTAATCCTAAACAAGTCATATCCTTGAATCAGAATGGGGTTCCAGAGTGCTCAAGGATTTTCTCTATCAGAATCATATGAGAGATGGAGTCAGTCCAAACCTAATTGATTTTGATGTCACACAATATTTCATTTGGTTCAATACATAAATTTTATTACTGTGATTAGGTCAAGTTTAATGTAACCACATTATCATATCATTATGTTTCAAGCCTTGCCTTTCATAAGTGGGACATGTCCATGTAGAATAAAGCCATTGATTTCGTCAAATTTAGTCAAATTTATTAATTTATTTTTTATTCCGCTACCTACCATTAATGTGGTAAGGGGTTATACGGATATGAAACAAATTAATCCTTCACATTTAAATATCTATTTGAAGCAATAATCTTAGGCTAGTCAATTAATATGCATACAAAGTACATTCTAGTATGAAATTCACAATTTTAATCAAGAAGATTAATATAGAAACACTTACCATTAGAGATGTCAAGCTATGGCACACCCAAATGGTGGAACATGTTAGTCAAAACATTAAGTAAAAATTATGGCATAACCATCAACATGGAAGGGATAGAGTTGTGGTCATAACCACCAACAAATAATCACATATATGGGAAGAGCATATCCATACAATTCTCACAAGTATAATCATGTCATATTAATTATATAAATGGAACTCGATGAAATTGGTGGGCCCCACATGGAAAATCCCAAATCGATGAACTTTAGGGATGAGTTATAGACCACCCACCTTAGGGTTATAAAATCCTTCTCCTCTGGTATTGTCACCAAAATTGGCCTGTGTCAATGTAGAAGTTAAAAAAAGGGAAAAAATTATCATACCCTATTATCATGGTTGAATGGAATATAGAAGGAGAACAACTCAATATGATAGAAGTATATACCCTTGCGAATCCAATGTAATGAACAAAATCATTTTTTGAGAAGAACCCTGTCCATATGACACACTTGAGAACTTTACTATCCCATTAGGCACCCATATAAGGTCATATTTATATATTTATGATGAAATTTAAACAATCCAATTGTTGAGCGAAAAACTGGGTTTTAAAATATTCCCCCTTAAAAGAACTCATCCCTGAGTTAACCTTCCATGGTTGGAGAAACATTTCCTTAAAACATCCCTGTCCATTGGACATGTACGTTTTCTTCCCTCTCCCATGTCTCCTATTATACTCGGTCATGCTTCCATAACACCCGTACTAGTGGGAGAGGACATCCTCAGAGATCCATTGTGTTCCAGTCAACGAAGTGTACAAGATAATCCTCAAAGGTAGCATTACTATAAAACTCATCTTACATAGGATCAAAGGTATGAGATAGCTCGATACGATGTTGGTGGAAACATGAAAGGCACAATGCATGGCACAGTACAATTATAGTAGTAGCAACCGATAGGTTATCGGACCGACTCTCTCTAGAATTTGAAGAGGCCCTAAAAAGTGAGGCAACAACTTTCTGTACTTTTGTAACCATATATTACCTAGCCAAGGTGATACCTGAAGAAAATACCAATCCCCAAACTCAAACTCAACTAGTTGTTGACGGTGATTGACATATGATTTTTGTATAGTTTGAGTAGTAGTCATAAGATTTTGGATTTGTTGAACCTTCTCTATGGTCTCCTAAATGTGATGAGGACCATGTTGGTACACCTCTCCGACCTCTATCCAGCATAAGGGTGATTCACATGGCCTACCATATATGGCCTAAAAAATATCCATCTAATATGGTGCATGAAATATGTTATTATAGGCAAACATGATGAGACAGATATGCTTCACCCATGAATATCTGAAATCAAGGAAACAAGCTCAGAGCATATACTCTAGAATCTATATTTTTTATTAATATTTTCCATCAGTATGAGGGTGAAAAGTTGTTCTTAGAAGCACCAATACTCCCATATCCATATGGATTACCTTCTAGAACCATGATGTGAACAAGAATCACTATCTGAAATGATAGTATGTGGAACCCCATGAAGCTGTATGACCTCATAGACATACAATCTTCCAAGCACATGAACTATTAAATTCTTTTGAGTCATAATGTAGTTGGATGATTTCCTTAGTAAGTCAATGTCTACACAGATAGCATTGAAATCCCTCTGTGACGAAGGTATTCTTACTACAATATCATTATGAACATCTTCCCATTTTCATTTTTCGATTAGAAGCTGGTATAGAATTCCTATAGGTCAATGATTCTCTCTCTTCACCTTTTAACATGTGGAATATCTAGTGATAATGACTTAAATCTGAAATTTCATCCCATGCCACCAATAAGAGCGTCACACATGCCGATACATCATTGAGATTCCTGGATAAATTGCCTAATGAGATGTGTGGGACACATTAATCAACTCCTCCATCACATCTGTAGGAACACATATATGTACACAAAGACACATGATGTCATCTCCATCCACAGACCAATATGGAGGTAGTTTGTCTTTAGATATACTCTCTTGGAGTACCAATAATTCAGGATCTAAAAGCTGTAAATCTTCACCTTCCCAAGGAGGGAAGAGGTAATTTTCAAGGATGTGCGATATGAATTTTCTTGACTATCACAAAACCCTAGATTAATCTTATAAAATATGTCCAGTAACTTACACTCATCACTGGCTTCCCATACTACTTGTTCCTTATTTTTCCGACTCAGCTCATTTATAACTAAATTTCACATCCAAGGCATATATGCAAGATCAAAATCAACAGAATTGTATATATTTGACCAATCTCCAATGTCCGAGGATCAATTCAAGATGTGAAAAGATATACATGAGGCTCCTTTTGTCGATGTACACCAAAAATTTCTCACCAAATAGATAATGTATCTAGAACTATAAGGCACAGACTATTGGTTCTAGCTCAAGGTCATGCGTTGAGTAATTTCTCTCATGAGGAATCAACATCTAAGAATCATACACAATGAATATATATATTTTTATCAATAATTTCCCTACTACCTTGCTTGATTCATCTTAGAAGTTGGTACATCCTACACCCGCCTGAGGAAAAACTAGAATTGGTGCCAAAACAAGACTCCCTTTCAGTTCCTAAAAGTATTCTTCGCATTATTATGACCATATAAACTTGAATACCTTCTTTTTTACACTATTAAGAAGTGAATAAATACATCATAAGTCTTTTAATAAACGTATATGTTATCCATCCATAATAAAGAAACTCCATATATCAACCACATTATTTGGATTTTCCTAGAAACCCCCAGAACTAACATTTTATAGGACAACATATACTTCTGATTTCAACATTATATTACCCATAAATAGGAATTTTTATATCCAGATGTGGGACTTTGTAGGAATTTTCTAATGGTTATGCTCTCTCAGTGTAATCAGAATGATATCAAGATGTTTTTCATGGTCTCTATGAGTGATAGAATGCACTAAGATATCAGCCAAAAAGACTATATCAAAGTATTTTGAATAGGGGTGGAACCCTATAAATCGAAGTCATGGAAATGGAAGGTGTTTTCGTAGGACAGAACATCATAACAATGTACCCTTACCGACAATAACTAGTACAGGATGTGGTAAGAGGAATGTCTGATAGTCGGATATGCACATGATGATAACATGATCTCTATTCAATCTTTGAGAAGTCCTTTGCTCTATAGAGATGGTTGAAGAGGTCATCTATTAAAGGTAATGGATACCAGTTCTTGACTGTATGATGGCTCAACCATCTATAATCAATGTATAGATGTAAGGTTCCATCCACATTCTTGAAAAAAAACACATACCCACCCCATGTGGATGTAATGTGCCACATTAAACCTTTGGAAACTAAATCCTATATTTAATACATTAGATCATAAATCACTATCAGTTCTACAATATAAGTGGGAATATAAAATGAGGATACTCCTTGAACAAGATTGATTGTAAACTATAGCTATCTCTCAAGAGATAAGATAGAAAAAACATCAGAAAAAACATCCCTAAAATGATCTACTACTAGAGGGAAACTAGCATGTCATAAAAATTGTTCCTATATGAATAGATTTTCAACTTGGGATGTCAATCCACTTATCCCATAATGCTATGGTCTTATTATACCATCCAAGACATCCCATTCAAACTTATGTAGATGACAGATTCCCTTCTGGTGATGTATGTGATACCCTATGGTGATAATAGTCTACAAAAGAAGGATAGTTAACCAACAAGTCTATCTAGAGTTTGACATCAAAGCCTGTAATCTCATGAAAAAAGAGGTTCAATAATAAATGGGTATTTCCTACCTCATTAAGATAGTGATTAAAATATTTTATGCCCTCTTTTCGTACCCCTAATGGCATATCTAGAGTAATTACACCATAGTAATACTGTATATCTAGTCTGAGACTCTCCATGATATATAGAGAGACAAAAGGGTTTGAATCACTGATATTAAATAAAAAAGATTCTATAGTAGAGGCTACTAGAATTGTACCTCATACTGTAGATGGTCCCATTTCTCGAACCTTTTATATTGGTTGTAGTATATGATACTAACTTAATCCATGACCATGTGAAACAGATGGACTTCCATGAACATTACTGATCTATTGGTGCTACCAGTGATTAGGAGTCTGGCAGCCATGAACACAACCTTATCCTCAACTAGACCTATCGATTCAATTCCAACTCTCTTCCTAACGTGTCATAAGAGAACTCGCTCTTAATAGTGGAGCTAGTGAAGATCCATTTCCACTCGAAGCTGGTGGAACTGTCCTATAAAAACAGTGAAGATTCCCCATACAACCATAGTCCTGGCACTACCTTGGTTATATATCACAATAACGATTTGAATTCCCCTATCTCCACATTGATGACACATATTAGAGCTATCGAATGAACACTATGGTAATAACTTCCCAAATAAGAATCCTCAGTAGAATGTCTCCATCCACCAAATCAACTACTGGCCTGATGTGGAACTATTCGTTTAAACTCAGTACAATTACCGTCCCTTGGGTTATACTCAGTGATAAGAGCCATATATACTTTTTTAGAAAAGGTATATTTGTGAAAGATAAATATTATGGTTTCTGTAAAATACTTAGTATCCTGTGGACCACCATCCCTAAAAAAGTTCCGAGGATGCTTCCCCTAGAAGTCACGAGTCAGATCATCCATCGTAGGTGAAATCCATGGAGAACCACGAGTTGACTATATTTGATGTAGGAAAATATCATAAAAATAAGAATAAGTGCTCAAATCATGTAGAGTATGCAGTTCCACAAGTTCCACTCATGTAGGTAAGACCAGCGGCTCATGGACCTCCATGTCTGGAGTATGGTCATCACCACCCTCCTGGCATAAGGAAAAAAGATGTCAGGGTGGCATTGATCTCTAATTTTCAAAAACACACCTCAGAATAATCATACCATGAAAGAAATAATCACCAAAAGAAGATGAACATTTGAAAACTCACTACCCATGGTATACTACCCCTAACTACCCACTTAGATGACCAGGTATCAGTATGTTCTCAGGTGTATGTTTTATTTCATTTTACATTTAGTTACCAAGTTCACTCATTTACTTTTCAAAAACATGATAAGGTTTGATAATGAAGTGTAACCATTTCATTAGAGATTTCATGATTCAATTTATAATGGATTTTAATTTATGATGAATTAGTTCACATACACCTATCATAACACAAAACACACATTTATTTATAGCATAATGACTCGACTCAAAAAATTAATCATTCATAACTATGAAGGCCCATAAACCTCATGAATTGAGATAGGAAATCAATCAATTTCAGCCAAGAGTAATACCATAGTAAACTAACTATCACAAAATCACTCATCAAACACAAGAATATCATGTAATGAAAATTAGTGAAATTCACCTATATTTCATGGCCATATGCATGAAATGTGACTTCTAGGTGTATATAATGATTCATCTAACAATGCTCCTTATACTCATATATTTGTGCCAAGATAAATGAAAATCCTCAAATATTGTAATATTAAACTAATATAGAAAACATTTGAATCAACTAACAGTGAAATAACATCAACTATAATAGGAAAAAGAAGACCAAAATTTTTAATTTTGTGTAACATGGATTTTACGCCGAACATGGGTTTGTGCAACCCAATAACATCTAATAACAACGTCCCTTGCATTCCAAATATCTAATATATTATTTACAAATAGTAAATCAATAAAATAATTTAGCCTACGATACCACCTTGTGACGTCTTGAACCCGAATGGAACATAGCGGGTTCCCCAATCTCGATGGACCACATGGCCTCAAACGCATCTCCCAGGACCCCAGAGGCTTCCGACTAGCTACGAGGGCCTATGGTGTGTATGTGAGAGACTATTCCCTCATTACCAAAGTGTATAATAGTCGGTGAATGTGAACGTAGGTAAATAGTGGAATATATATATATGTTAATAGAAGGCACATCATAAGAGTAGAGACACCATTAATAATAAATGAAACAATTGTAATAAAATTCAACAACAACTGATGAAATGTCATGTACTAAAAAGCTAGAAAACATGGATACAAACAATAGTTATAACATTTTCCCAAATTTATAAAGGAAATAAAAGAATATTTCATGAGTCGTAATTTCCAACTCGGCCCTATGCTAACAAGCACCATACTAAACTGTAATCAATCAAGTGTTTGAAGTCATATGATTCCCTTTGCCAACACCAGAAACCATGTAAGGTACCTTTGGTACCAAATGGAACCTAGAGAGGGTCTGAGCTAAATCTCAGTCGGCCTCTACTAACTGTGTTCATAGCATCTATCTCATGTAATGAAAATGTAACAGTGTGAATACATGCAAATATTATGTATACCAGTACAATGTATCTAAATACCAAAGTATGTGTTTCATCCCTCCACTAGTTTCAAGCCAATAAACAATTAGTTAATTATGAATTTACCCATTTTTATTGATAGGTCTTTTCAGGTAGAGCCAACACTGACATCAACTCATGAGAGTATACATAGTGAAGGTTCCAAGATGTAACAAAAAAATCATGATCAATGATATTTAACAGTGAAATACCAAGGTAGTAAATAACGCGACATAGAATACAAGGGTTGATAACATAGTAGTAACTACAGTCTGGAATGGGGTAAGTGTGTAATCCAAGGAGTGTAGTCCAAGGAATTCAACAATGATGTGCATACTGTGTCCAATGTGATCGAACATGGTAAAACTGGGATAAGCAATGACTGAGATCTGATGGGCTTTATCCATGGAACCTACTTTTGAATGTTTGATCCAAGATGTGTATCGAAGGCATCCTATAATGATATTTAAGGTATCAGATAAGTGTATCCATGAAATACTATAGTACTAGATGAGTTATCTTATGGTATCAAACTGGGAATCCAAGAATAAAAAAAATGTTATTTGGGTGGGTCTCAACCTAAGCAAGCCTTATCCTTGAATCTGAACGGGGTTCCTGAGTGCTCATGGAATTCTATGACCAGAATCCATGGTGAGATTGAGTTAGGACAATCCTATTTGAATTTGATGTCATGAAATATTTCATTTGGTTCTAGTCTTTCCATTCATTAGTGTGATAAGGCCAGGTAGCATTTGACCATTTTATCAAGTCATTTGGTTCAAGAATAGAATCTCATTATTACGACAAGGAAAAGTATCATTAAACAATTAATTTCATACATTTAAGGTATATTAAATAATATAAAGTTCATTTATCTACCTTAAATTAATGTCGTAAGGGGTGTTATAGATATTCAATCAATTAATCATTCACATTTAAATATAAAATTTAAAGCACTTATCATAGGTGGGTCTTGTGGTACGCATACATGTTACTTTACATTATGAAATTTACAATATAAATATATCCCATTAATATAAAAACACATACCCTTAGAGTGGTCAAGACATGCCACACTCGAATAGTGGCACAAATGTGTCAAAACGTTAAGCAACAATTAGGACATAAACCTCAACATGGAAGGGATGGATTTATGTTCATATACACAAAAACATAATGACATATATGGAAAGAGAATATCCATATGGTTATAATAAGTATACGAATGGAATATTAATTCTATAAATGGTGGCCGCTAAAATCTGTGGCCCCCATTTGACAAATCCATAATTGACACACTTTTGATATAACTTATAGACATCCAAACATAGTGTTGTATAATCATTCTTCTATGGAATTGGACTTATTTTGGCTTGAATCGGAGTAGATCTGAGAAAAAGGGAAAAACACTCATGCTCTGATATCTCAGTTGAGAGAAACAAAGAAGGATTAGGGCTCAAGGGGACTCATGTACTTACTGTTTCACTTCCAACATGACGAACATAAGCTCAATCGGTTACATTATGAAAGGTATTTCTTGATTCAAATATAAGATCATAAAAAATTCCCAATTTGAGTGAGAAATTGGTTTATCTGACATAAGATTGGATTAAGGATGAATGAGGTGGCTTAATAGACCATTACAAGAAATTTTGTAAATTTACATAGAAAAAGGGAATGTATATAGTTTGTCCGCATAGTTTTAAAAAACATGAAAAAATCATGAATGATTTTTTGGGGTAAAAGGGAATATTACAGTGTTAGGCTGCACGACCATGAACATTCCATAAGAAGTGGTTCTATTCCAATATTTCAATCTGCATGATTAGCTAAACCTTGCGCTAACCATGAAACCTGCCTAGATTTCCCAAAATTATGGGTTTCAAGATATTAACATTCCCCTGACACCATTGAGACCTTAACCAACCCATTATAAATCCATAAATTTCCAACGTGGAGATTAAGACTAAAATTTAAAGGATCCATACCTGATTAAAAAACCATTTTTTATAGAAATGAAACTTAAAAAAAAACTATATTTATGTATGAGCTCATTATGAGATAAGGTATATATAATATGTTCTATACCTTAAATGTGTCTTCCCTATATATTGAAAATTATTATTCTAACCATTAAGTATTTTAATTTTTCATGAACTATGTAAACTATTTTATTATTATTCTATGTTTTTATTATTCAATCTAATTTTTAGATAAAATTTTAATTAAATGTTTCCCATTTCATAACATAATCGAGTAGTAATGTGTAGTAAAAGAATGTGAGTTATTTGAAATTTTATAACGGTAAAATTTTAACCCATAAAAATTGATTGCATGGTTCAATAATTATCCTTCTCACTAAAAAAATTAAAGCATTAAAGATATGGAGTTCTTCCATTATAGAAAACATATTCAACCAATGATGAATTTTCAAAATTATGATAAGGGGTTTAATAAAAAACATGATGAGTTTAAAATAGTTATAAATTCTATATAAATAATTTATATTCTTTTTAATGTTATATGATATTGATTATATCTTAATAAAATTATAAAGAAATATAATATTTCAAAATAGAAGAAAATATTATTAATTTTGATTGAATTTCTAAATATTGTAATGAATAAAAGGGTGGGTACATCATGAAATTAAATTTAAGGGATTATTTAAATGTCAAAATGTGTTTTAATAAATAATCTATATTCTTTAATCATTTTAATTTTCATGTAAGAAAAGTGATTTGTTTTAATGAAATAATTCTTTTAAATAAAATAGATTTTTTATTATTGTTCAGATGGTTTACTATTTATCCGATTTATTAAAATATTTTAAAACACATTATTGATAATTTGTGTTTTAACCAGGGTAACAAAATTTATATAAGATATTTGATAATATAAGAGAGAATTAGATGTCACCACCCAATAATGGTAGATCATAAATAATAAAAACTTTTTATGAATTTTAATCAAAACACAAAAAATAACACATAAGATATTGGTGTCAATAATTTTGAAAATAATATAAAAAAGTAATTAGGTTTTTCTTCAGAAAAAATTGTTTTTCCGAATTAAATATATTTTATATAAAGGAACATTTCTTCGAGTCCTATAAGATGATTTTTTCACTTATTGAAGTCAAATTTTTTATGATATAAATTATTATACTAGTATAATTTAATGTGAATCATATTTTAACTGTGTAAATAATTTTGGATGTATTGTTAATTAATTTTCATAAAGTAAATAGTTTCATTTGAAATTTTTTAGAAAAATTATTTAAAATAAATTTTTTTGTTGAAAATATCCAATATGATAATGATGGACAGTAAAATAATTCTAAAAATGTATGATAACCAAAGTAATTAACATCATAATATTTAATTTTTTGGTGTTATAGAGTTTAAATATTATATTTAAAGAGTTAATCATTTGGGTTATAAATTTTTATTTCATAATTATTTATACAATATTTCATCACATATTTATTTCCATTAAATGATTTTAGTGGGGAGATTTAAAAAATAGTCAAATTGATATTACCTGAGTGTTATAAAATCATGTAATGTGTTTAAATAATCCACATTAATTTCATAATCATATGTTCTTTCTACTACCCTATAAGGATGGATAAACAAAGAGAATAATTTATGTATGTTTTTTTATTTTTATTAATGATGTTTAAGAATAAAATATAACTATCATGTTATATTAATGGATGTATCCTCATTCTCACTGATTCATATTGGCTACATATATTATATAATGAAAAATGATAATTATTATTTTACTGTATTCCAATGAGAAATCCTAGGGAAATTTTTATTAGGAGTATTATAGGATGTAATGACTAAAGTAATTCCTATTAAAGGGTCCTAAAAAATACTAAATTTCATCCAATGCTTCCATAAAATGGATGAACATATGTCTTTTATATAGAAGAGAACCTCATTATTTATTATTAATAGTGTTTTATAATATATTGTTTTTCTAAATTTTTTATAATAGTAAAATAATATAAGTAAATATATGTGCGAGCATGGAATTATAAATTGGGAATATAAAACTAGAAAAAAATTGAAACACAAATAAATTTAAATAAATGATAAAAATTATTATCAATATAATTACTGATCTATGAAAATAAGATAATACTTCCATCATTAATAAAAATAATTATTCTATTTTTATCTAACAACATAATAATATATTATTTATCTAATTACATCCCATTTTTTATTTTTCACGTGATTAATGTTCTTAATCAATTCTCTAAGTGTACCAACAAATTACGTTACCCATTTTCTTTGACTGATAACACAAGTATCTTGAGTAAATTCTATCATGAATAATCCCAGTAGTATCCCACATGTAATTTTTCTATTTCTTATAATGGATAATCTATATGTATAACAATGTGACAGAAGGTGTTAGAAAATTTTTGATATTGTTCAAATCAAATAAGGATGTTTATAATAGTGAGATAGGAGGGATAATTAGGGTTCATATATTTTTATTTTTATTTTACTTTTAACCCTATATCATCTATTCATATATTCTAGGATCAGATCTACCTTTCACATTCTCTCCATTGATTTTTTATAGATATGTAAATGTAAAAAGAACCATAGAAAACCCCAGATTATTAATATGGTTAACCTCATTAATGATGAGCACCACAGTTGTACATAAGGGTTATTTTTACAAGAGAAAATATTCATTTTTATTTTCAAATAAAACATGATCAAGGGTATAATTTTGAACTGGTGATATGGGAACTAATTGTGTGAAAATAAATAAATGGCTTTCTTTTCTATAATTTTATACAGTATGTAATAATCAACCCTCTCGTATTGATATTTATGGGTACTAAAATACTTTTTACCTCTTTAATAACATTGTTGATCTTCTACCTTAACCAAAATAAAAATATAAGGCTATACATTTCTTAAATAATTCATGGGGTAATCATATACTATAGGTCAGATAACTTATCCTCTCTACCTATATATGATTATCAGTAGATATGATCAAGAAATCTTCTCTACATCTATTTTTTCATTGATACTAATAACAATCACTATCTTCCATACTTGAACACATTATTCCATATTCATCGTTATAAAAAATTAGTTGAATGTTGAGTGAGTTATCTCTCTTTGTATTCATTAGTTTATAAGTAAATAATTGTGTCTCCCTTAATTATTTTGACTAATAAGATATCTTATTTCTCCCACAATCAAGAATCTCACTAATTTTATTTTTTTGATTAAACATTTATATATTCACAATACCTTGATAATATATCACACTAAATTTCCATTATTCATGACATGAAATTTTTTGAAATCTCAATCATTGAATAAATAATTGTATCAATTATTCTCTTCATTAACACTCTTCTTGTAAATATGTAGAAAGATTGAGTTTCTCCCTTCCACAAGATATTTTTTAATATTTTTTTCATATCCCTATATTCTTAAAAAATTATACATTTTGAGAGTTTAAATATGCATGGGATATAATTATTTTTCATCTATGAAAACATATCAAAATAGCTTGTGATATGGATCCTCTTCCCATAGTGTCGACTTCCCCTCCAAATAGTATGGAACTCATCTGAAAAACCCATCAACATTTTTGGAACAATAATCCATTTATTTTATATTTTATCATGATTATATTATTTATAATGATGCTTTGAAAATGAATGAAGTGTTAGAAAATCATCTGTAAATGATTTTCCACTTCAGATAGTAAAATCTAGAAACTCACCATTTCAATTAGTCGATTCCTCCAAAATTCACTAGGTATTGAAGTATTAGACTCAACCAATGTGTGATCTAAATTGTATGATTTTAATATCAAATGGCCTCCAAGTCAAATGATGGATCACTATTATATATAAAATCATCATTTTTATGATGAAGCCTTATAATTTCTTAAAATCATATGATGTTGTCTTATAATCCTCTATAAGACATATGGTTGGTTCAAAATATTATAGTGTAGCCACATGATCAATAAGGTCTTACAAATAATAATTTTGACATTGAAATAATATTATCTTATTCAATTTCAAACAATGTTACTGAAACTCATATAATCCAAAAAAGTATGATTCTTTATCCTGAAATTAATAAATTTATCTATACATAATTTTTTTTTAGAAAAATAATGTGTGGGAACCAAATATAATATCATTATCCAAAAAATATGACATGTCACTAAATTGAATTACCTAAGGGGAAAAATCCAAACAAGCATGAGGTTTTCTATATCAAAATTTTTCAACTCTAGAAATCTCATATGTGTTGTAGAAATTGTTTTCCACATAAGAAAAACATCTTTTTCATTTTTCATATCTTCTCTCAGTCCAATCGATTTAATTATGTGTAAACTAAATTTCATACTTGTAAGACAATTTTCATTACCTGAAAAAAAAACTTTTAATATGAAAATATACACTTCACTCATCTCACACCGTATCATCTTTTAATCACTGCCTATGTATTGTATTACATTAAAAACCCTTTGAATATATTATATATAGTGAATTATATAAAAGAAAGTGACATTTCACTTAAATTAAAATACATAAAATCATCATATTTTTTTATTTATTTATGATTAATATTCTATAAATAATATTTATTTCCCTTATATAGTTCTTGTTCATATGTTTGACATATATATAGGATGTAAAAATATTAATATACCTTTATGAATTATCTCTTAATAATTACCTACCACATTCTTATTATATAATATATTAATAAGGGCAGATCATTTTAACATACAATTTACATAGAAACAGTGATGTAAACAATGGTTGAAAATGATTAATTATTCCTCCATGGAACACATGGCTTGTTAAATTTGTTTTTTTCAAACAAATATGATTATAGATTTCAATTAAACTCAAAGAACCTCATCATGTATATTTCATCCTTCGTTAATAAAAAATAAAACACATAAAAAGTGGGATCATATATAACATCTCAGGTAACAATATAAAAAATCATTTAAATATTTAATAATATAAATAACATATTTCTATTATTTATAAAATTATTTAGTAATCTTTAAATAAAAAGAAGAAATAGTTTTAATTTTTTATTTTCTTATAATATTTTATTTGAATCATTAATTTTAAAATTTTATAATTTGAAATTCAAAATAATTTTATAGTATTTTACATCATTATATAAAAATTTAACTGTGGTGAAATTTTTGGATTTTTCGAAAATTATTGTTTTTTTAAATAGATAAAAATACTGACATTTTGTAAAAAATAATTTATTTTAAATAAATTAAGTATTTTCAAATTCAAAATATGATTGGAATATCATCTCAATTAATATCAGATATATTTAACTATATTTAAACCCAATAATTACTTTTGAATCATTTTTATATTTTTTTATTATAAGTTTCTTTTTGGGATAAAAATCAGGTTAGATATAAAAACTGTTTTAAAATGCATAAGGTTTGTCAATTTTAGTTATTCAAATATTCCATAATGAGTAATATTTTATATGATATTTATAGATTATAGATAATTACATATTAATTTAGTCTCATACATTTAGTATAATTATCCATAGTGTAAATATAAATTCATCCTTTTCTCTATAAATACATTACTTGTAAACCTCCTTTTTTATACCTTACATGGGTTTTGATTAAAATTATATGTTTCCAATTAAATGAATTTAATTTCATAAAATGGACTATAATTTTTTAATCATTATTATATATATGTTATAATAATTTCAAATTATCTTTTTACAAAAATGGTTAGTGAAAATAGTATAAATTTATTTATACATTTAATGTAAAATTTGATTTATCGTGGGATTAAACTACAAAATAATAGATAAAATGAAATAAAAATTAATAATATAAATTTTATGGAAATATATAGACCATATTACCCATATGATCAATAATGGTCCATTATGGATGACTTTTCACATTAAAAAATGTATGGAAATTCATTTTTAAAAAATTAAATGTATGTGACTCACCTCCTTTATAATAGGACACCCTCTCTCCTCCACATTTCACACCTTAAAAAACAATTTTCAACACCAATAACTACTAAAATAACTTTTAAACATATTCCATGTAATTCTAAAATAATTTTTATATTTATAAATTCAACCCTGGATGGCCATTGGTTCAAATTGATGGAAGTTACCTGGAGAAGAGGTATTGTTCTTTTACAAGAGTTTTTATTTAATATCTTCCACCAACTACATAAATTGTTATTAAACATAGATTATATAATAGTAAAATTATTATAAATATATTTATATTTTATTATTTTAATATATATAACTGAATAATTCTTCTCTTCTACCAAATGGGTTTTGAAATCATCATTCTTGTGTACGGATGACTATATCCCCACGATCCAATGCCATCCATTTTTCTATTACCAAATCTTATTGTTGGGTGTTAAGATGGATATAAAGTATATAAATTATATATATAACATAATTATACCTATTTATTCATTATATCATATAAAAAAATTTTTACATTCCAATTTTTATGGGATACAATAATGTTGATCATGTGTTTGGTAAACTACCGCTGCGAGAAGCAATGTGATTCATTTTCAGAAAAACATTACATGGAAGGATTTAATGGAAATAATAAAAATTATATATGAAATAAATTTAATAATTATGATAATAATGAAATATTTTTAATTCTTAAAAGATAAAGTATAATTTTCATTCGTAACTTTTCACACGCTAAAAAATGAAAACGTCATTCGTACATGTGTGGACTACTGCCTTCATGATGCGTTGTGACTCTATTTTAATCATCACAACACATGTATGACATATGTAAGTTTATTCAATTAAATAATATTTTAAATATTATATTATAATCATTATCTAAATAAAAAATTTACATACATTATTTCATAAATTATCATTAAAAATGGAAACATTACTCTAGCGTTTGTACATTCCACTGTATGCATTATTATAACATGTTTCCTTTAAAAAATATAATTATTTTTTGGTATTATTATTATAGTTGATTTATTAATTTGAAAAATATTCGTTGTTTACAATTATTTATATGTCTAAATGATTTCACCTTTGACCGTAGTCATCCTTCCAATGTCGTTTTTGACACATAAACCTAATATGATCAATACAAGTATCATAGATTTTACTTTTTTTTGTAAATGTATATAACATAGTAATAAGTGAAATAAAATTAAAAATAATATTAAAAAATGTTCTCATGAAATTAAATAATTAACATAAATTTATTAATCATTAATAAAAAGACACATGTTACCAATTAGACTCATAATAATATTTTTCATCTCAAATTCCTTTCATTGAGGCATATTTAGATGTTATACACCCATAGTTTTATATGATGTGTATATAAATAAAGATTGACATATTATATCAGGAAAATACTTTTTTATGGAATTTATTGTTCTATTTTTAATCATTATTTAATAAGGATTTATATTCAAATATGTCAAATGTAATAAGGGGATTTCCATTAAAAAAATTATATTTTATAGTTTTACTTTAAAATATTTCTTTTCCATGACTATGTTTTCATAAAATATTTATGAGAACTTTTATATGGTAATAAAAAATTTATAATGTAATGGTTATTTCCATTTTACATTATTTTCAAGAAAACATTAAAATGGTGTATTTTTACATGTTTGATATGGAACATTTTTACAAATGACAAAAGGAATTTTCTGATTTTTACCATACATTACAATAATTTTTTTCCAAGGACATGGCTGTTATTTTGTTTTTGGATATCATTAAAATCATCCATGATTCCATCAATGAAAATACTCTTTCAATTTTTTTGGGAATATTTTTATTTATAATGGATTTTAAAATTAATGGGTTATTTTTATATCCAGGATTGATTTTAATAGGTGTTTAAAAGGGTGTTCCAAATGTTCCATGATGAAAATGTGAGAGTAAAACTTTTTATTCATGTTTTGGTTCTCACACATTATAAAATGGGTGTTCCATGATATTTATATTTAATATCATTATATAAAATTTTATTGGTATTCCTATATAGTGATACAATGAATTTTGTAATGATTCTAGTCTATGGATAATTATATTAGAAGTTGCTCTTATAGTTATTCTAATTTTTATGTGTTTTTAAGGATTTGGTAAGGATTCTATGAGATTATGTCCCATGGTACCTATATAAATTTTCTATTATTACTAATTATTTTATATGGAAATAAATTTTTAAAAAAAGTTAATGTATAGTATATTGTTAAAAGAATGATAAATCTCTTTTGGGTAATAATTTATGATTTTAATAATTTTTTTCATGGGATTCAATTTTGTTCACTTATTTAATGTATTTATTATTTATATGAACCTTATTGAGATTTTTTGGGTCATGCCATGGTTTTTCTATAAAATACAGAAGATTAATGTATTGGAAAGAGAAATAAATAAGTCATATTTAATATCTAGAAGATTTTCCATAAACATCAATCTTTTTTTATAAAAATTTAATATTATGGGAAAATGGATACTTGTTAGAAGTTTTCAAATTGTATTATATAGTATGATATGTATGTGTGAAGACCTAATTATCTATAACTCTAAACTTGAAAATGTCCAAAATTGTAAGAGAAATATTTCTTGACATAAAACACACGATTATGAAATATTTAAGGATGGTTACTTATAAATGGTATTAAAGGAAAATTTAGATAAATTTAGAGGTTTGGATAAAGTAAAAAACATTCCAATGAAGTATTATGACATAGGAATAATTTAAAATTATATGTCATTTTAATATTATTTTGCTCCTTCATCTAATCAATATTTGTTTTGAATGGTTTACAATGGAGAAAATAAGGAAACTGTAATGGGATGGCACTGAGAAAAAAAATATACATCCCAATAAGAATCCATAGATGGTTAGAACATGAATGTGATAGTTTATTGTAGTGTTAGATTATTTGAAACAATATATAGATTGTTCTGTAATCTATATGTGAGAGTAATCCAATCTATTATAGTGATACAAGTCTATTGTGCAGAATTTAATGAAGAATCATTTCCCATCATTCATTGGATCATCTGACGAAGTTGTAGTAAAATAAGAGATCAGTACTCTGTAATAGCTATTTTAACTCATGGGATATTCATAACATCAAAATTTATCTCATATCACCTATCATTTTGAGGGTAAATCTAATGTATAGTGTCCTTTGAATAAGAATACAAGAAGGAAATATAACCTTAATTCCATGGAATTCAATACATGTTAGGATCTTTTCCTTGAAAAATATTATACTAAAGTTATTTGACATTTAATTAAAAATAAATTATTCGAATTTAGGGAAATAATGGTGATTTTATGTTCATTTATATAACTAATTTTATAAGACTACCCGAGTACATAAATGATTTTTTTTGGGAAAATGAAAATAAAATTACTATATATTACCCTTGATTGAAAATAATTCTTTGAATACATTATTATATTTTGGAAAAAAATCAATTAGAATATTTTTCATTATGATGAAAATTTTGATTTGGAGATTTCTAACACATATATGCCTCGTGATGATGAAATTAAGACGAGGTCAGGATGAAAGGTTATGGTGAAAAATGAAACAATGAAATTTAGAGGAATGAAAATGAATCCCCATATTGTTGTAATTGTGGTAACAATAACCCTATAGAATATATTATTAGATCAGCTAAATGTTACTAATATGGAATTTTTTCCAATGTGGCATGTTATTTTCAAAAAAAAGATTCTAGAAGAATTCATAAATTGGGTAATTTATATACATCCAAGAGTGATATATTTTCATTGAAATGTGTTAAGTCATTATAAAAATGTGTTCATGAAATTAATAACTCTAACTAGAAATCATCAATATTAGAAGCAAAAGGATCTATAAAAATCAATTTTCAAATACTAAGGTTGTTTATGGGATGTCAAATAATGTTATTATAGTTATGTAACTTGTGTATTAAAATTATTCAAGTACTATGTTTGTCTCTAGATCATCACATTATTTAATTTATATGGCATATTCAAGAAAATTGGTAACATCACCTCATGAAATTAATATATAAAATTTGGGGAAATACGAGTGGAAGTATTATTGAAACCGTATATTAAGGGAACCATCCTATTGTTATCCGTTGGATTGTAAGTCTTTCAAATAATTTTGAACAATGTATAGTTGAATTTTATATCATTTTGGGCATTCAATTTCATTTTATATTGTTATATTAGATTATACTCATAATAACATTTTATTGATTCACTTCATTCACATGATAACATACCGTGATGATAATTAACTAATTAGAGATGATAGGGAAAGTTACCTAGATCACATTTTTTAAATGATTGAAATTGTTAAAAATAGAGATGTTTTTTTTGAATGAATACAAATATATTTTTTAAAAAAATTTATCATTGTTTTATTAATTACTTAATGGTTGTGTTTATTTTTGATATATTTTTTATTTTATGACTATTTCAAAAACCCCTTATTGAAAGGATCAATTGTATATTTTATCGTTGAATAATTTTTAAAGAGTTATTAGAAAAAGATTTCATTTGACCTATAACATAACCATGTTGTGATCCTGTTTTTTTTTCTAATAAAAAAGATGTTTCAATGAGACATTTAATTCACTATAGATCCTTGAATGATGTCACTGTACAAAATAAGTATCATTTTCCTAATATCGGTAATTTTTTTACTAGATATGGGGAGATTTTTTTATTAAATATATGTATGAGTACAATAAAAATAATGTGAAGAAAAATTACATTCTAATGACTATAATTTTAACTATATATTGGAAATATGATTTTTTTGCTATTCCCTTTTTCATTTACAAATAACCTACAGAATTTGTCGACATTATTACTAAATATTTTTCATGTTTTCTTTGAAATGCTGGTGGTTGTGTTTATTAATTATATTTTGTTAAATTATATAATATAGAGAGTGTATGAAAGGAAACTATGCATTTTTTCCTAAACATAAAATAAAAGAATCAATATTTGAATTTTAGAAAGTGTGAATTTTAATTGAACAAAATTCATTCCATGGAAATAATTTTTTGGTAATATGGAATATTTTTTGACCCTTTCGAAATAATTTTTGTTGAATAATAGATAAGTCCAAAAAATATCATAGATATTATGAGTATTATTAGACTATTTGGTGAGTTCAAATGGTTTTTTAATTTTTCTATTTTTTCTATCCCATAGACTATGTTTATTAGAAAAAGAGTAAATTATTTTTAGATAAAAGTTTGTGATTATTGTTTATAGGAACTCAATAAAAAATTGGTGAATTATTTTATTTTGTCCCTCCCATCCTAAAAAGTATAATTTATCATCTATAGTGATGTTTCATTAAAAGTATTGGGTTTTTTAAAATATAATGATTTGATAATTTCATATGATTCACATAAGTTTAATACAAATGAGTTAAATTAAGGTACAATTGAATTTGAATTAGATTATATGGGTTTTTATTAAACAATGTAAGCTTGATATTAATAAGTTAATGTTTTAAAAATAGAAATATAAAAAATTATGAATTATATTTTCACTAAAAAATAATTAAACATGAGATATAAAAGTTATCTTGAACTAATAAATGATTATGATTTCTATATTCATTACCCTCATGGAAAAGAAAACAAAGTGGTTGATTCTTTGCGAAAAAAATAATTTCTATGTTAACCATGATATGTTTTGAACATGATACATTGGGTATGAAATTTAAAAATATTCCAATATTATTTGGATGTTGTGGAATAATCTATTTTTTAGGATACAATGTAGACTAAGTTTTTAATGAGAATGGATAAATCGGAAAATGAGGATCAATAAAAAGGATGAATCCACTAATAATGGAATGTTTCTATATTTTAATATCAATGATGAAGGTGTTTTATAATTTTGAAAATGATTATATGTGACTTTTGATTCCCAGTTAAAGAAAAAATTATTTTGTGAAGCTCAAAGTTCTCTATTTTCACTTCATATAGCCATCACTATGATGTATATAGACCATTAGGAGTACCTTTGTGGGGTTTTAATGAAATTAGTTATTTACTTATTTCACTAATAATAGTTTAACTAGATTACATGTTAAATAAAAATTATAATCTAGGAAAGTAATTCATCAATCATCTCCAATCTTGTAGTGAATAATGTGAATGTTTTGATTAATTTCATGGAATTATTTTCAAATACTTCTTGAGTAAATAATGAAATTAGGTTTGTTTTTGGTTGATTAACTAAATTTGTAAATTTACATCCCATTTTACATATGATGCATTTAGATCATTTTCACAATTGTATCTAAAGGATATATTCAAAATATATAGATTTCATCTCTCTATAGTATCAAACCATGATACTAGGTTCATGTATAATTTTTTGAAATGTCGTTAGAATTGATTAGGTACTAATTTAAATTTTATTACTACATTTAATCCTCAATTTTATGGAATGTCTTAAAAGAAAATTCAAATCGTGGAAGATAAGATGTATTCTTTTTAAATGGATTGCTAGGTAATTTTTAATAATAACAATTCATTTTCTATTCTTTTTATAAACAACATTCTATATTTATTTTAAAAATATCAATATTTTTGGAATTATATTGAATATGGTTCCAGACACCACATTTATAGGATGATTTAGGAGAAATAAGGTTTATGTGATCAAAGGTAGTATGAGAAGTGTTGAAGAAGGTTGAGTTGATTCAATAACATATAAGGATATCTCAGAGAAGGTAGAAAATATTTCTATATAAGAAGAGTAATTATAATTCATTCAAGGTAGGTGGTTATGCCTTTCATTGTGTTTCTCCATCAAAATGTGCTATTATTTTGTTAAGAATAGGTTGATAATATTATTGTCCACTGAACCATATAAAATAATGTCTAATGTTGGCTTTATTCCCTATTGAGGTCCTTTTCTTATGATTTTATCTAATGTATAAAACATATTTCATGTGTTGATGGTGTGAAAATATGTTCCAGATTAGTCTCATGTTTTGAGCATTGAATTTATTTATTTATAAGACTTTTTTGGAAATTGAAAAGCTATTAAATATTCTTGAATATTGAGGGAATATTTTATATAATAATTTTATTTATCCAGTTAAGGTTTTATGGAAAAACATAATTGTCGAAGAGGAAACCTGGGAAACCGAAAATTTTATACGGGAATGATATACCCAAATGTTTTATAACTTAATAAAATTGTTTGGTAACATTTTTTAAAATGGGGATGAATTTAACAATTAAGTTAATGATAGAATAAGTCATTTTAATATTTAATAATATGATATAGATAATTACATTAGTTATAAAAATATTATGTAAATTTTAAGTAAAAAGGAAATAGTTTTAACCAAACTCTTTTTATATAATGATTTAATTAAAAATTTTATTTCTAAATGTGATAATATTAATTTAAAAATATTATTATCTGTTTTTAAATTATTCTATCAAAATATACTTATGGTGAACTTTTTTATTTTTTAGAAAATAAATATTTTTCACTCAATTTTGAATATAACATTTTTTAGAAGACTTTTCCATTAAATAATTAATGTATTTTTAAAGAGGGATTATTTTTTAAATATGTATTTATGTAACGTAATTATTTATTATTTATTTTTAATCCAATTAGTTACTTTATAATAAAATTAATATGGTTTTTTAGTATATGTTTGTTTTTGGGTCTAAAAGAAGGGTTTTCTAATAATATTTTAAAATACATAAAGCATTTCTATTTTAAATAATTAAAATAATAATTTATTCGGATTTTTTCAAATATAATGTATCAATTATAGATAATTATATATTGATTTTTTAATCAATATAATTACTATTCCAAATTTTCATATAAAATAATGTTTTTCTATAAAAAATTATGCCTAAAAACCATTTTCTGTATTGGATCTATTGGATTTTTAAATTAATAATTTTAATTTATTTAAACTGAATTTGGAAAAATGGAATACATATTTGGAATCAGAATAAATTATTTTATTTAATAATTTCAACATAATTTTATACCAAAATTTATAGAATAAATATATGAAAATAATTATCATGGTTAAGTTAAAATTATACTTATTGGGTGTTAAACTAAAAAAATATGGAATAAAATGAACAAAAAAGTTTTATAAAATCTTTTAGAATTAAATATTTATAGATTATCTCTTTCATTATTTATAATGGTCCATTATTTGATCCTTTTATATTCAAATAAAACCATCAGTGGAATTCAATATTTCCCAAAATTACATGAGGGTCACTCACCATAGTTATAAAAGGTCAACTTATCTACTCCTCTAGTCATGACATAATTCCTTATTTTTTTAGCTAGTATTATTACCAATGACTTATATAATTCTCCCATATCATCCTAGAATCCTTATTTTTTTCATTATGTAATCCAAATTAATGACTTTGGTGTAAACTAAAAGACATTACCAAAAGAAGAGGTAGCATTCTTCAATGACAGTTTTTATTTTAGTTTTTCAATTAACCCATATAATTCTACAAAAATACTTATTATATAATAAAAAATAATTTTAAATATAAATATATTTAATTATGTTAATTATATAAACTATAATCTTCTACACATTCATAAAATGTTTTATGAAAGCATCATTCGTCTCTATAATATACTACCTCCTCATAAACCGATGTCATTCATTTTCCCATTACCAATTTTAATGATTGGTTATGATTATTGATATAATGTATATATATATACATATGATACTTATGAAATATTTATACTAATGGAGTCATTATATCATGTGTAACTTTTTATATTCCATCCATTTGGGGATATGATAATGTTGTTCGTATATACCAAGGATTACCACAACACGATGCGATGTAATTTGTTTTCATTTACGCTGTACATGGAAGATAAAGTGGGAAATGATAATTAATATATGTTATATACATGTAATAATTATGATATTAATCAATATTTATCAATATGAAAAGATAATATGTCATTTTGTTTCCTATAATTTCACTCACTGGGAAATGATAATGTTGTTTGTGAACGTGTGGACTACCACATTCATGAACAGATGAAACACTTTCTATCACCACACCATATAGATGATATATATATATGTATCTATGTATATTTAAATACATTTTTTGAATATATGGAATATATTATTTTATTATCATCTTGCAAGGATAAAATATTATATAACTCCTTTAAAAAATGATCATGGAAAAATGGAAATGTTGCTCATGTGTACGTATGACCAACCGTCTCTTTGATTACGACACATTTAATTTATCCATACAATATTTCATTATTGGTAATAATTTACAACAAATGTATTAATATTATAATTTTTTCATGATTATTAATTATGATGAGTTTAAATAATGACCTCTTCAACCATATTCAACCAATCAAATTATTTTTTGACACATAATCCAAATATGGTCAAATAATCTAACATAATAATAATAATGTAATATATAATTTTATATATCATGGTAATATGAAAAATAAAAATAGTAATGAACTATAAAAATTTCTAATTTTGTTAAATAATTATATTAATTATGTTATCTATTATGATAAATACACACATGACAAGTCAGACTCAAGGAAAGGGACTTCTTCTCAAATAAATATTATTGAGGAATATTATAATGTTACAAATCTATATTATTTTATGTGGTGTATATAGATCCCATTTTGAATTTTATATCTGGACTTTTTATATTATAATTTCATTATAGTATTTGTTGTATTATTTTTTTCATGAGGATTTTATCAAATATTTCTAATGTGAGAAGGGATTTTTAATTAAATAAATATATTTTAATGTTTTCCGTTATAATCCTACTTTTCCTTATCCATTTTTATAAAATGAATTTCTTAATATTTTCTATATAAATAAATTATTTATAATGTATTTTTTATGTCTCTTTTTTAAATTAATTTCTATGTATTTTAATGGGAATCATTTTATCTTTTTTATACTAAATGTTTTGATAAAAAACAAAAGGAATACACTATTCATTACATTCATAGTGAATATGAATTATTTCTCCATCATAGAAATTATTTTATTTATGAATTCCATTTGAAAGATATAATTCTTCCTTCAATGAAAATCCCTATTTTTTTAGTTATTTTGATATATAAAATTATTTATTATACTAATATGGTATTTTTATATTTCGAAGTTATTTATATATGAGTTTAAAATATTTTTTAATGGTTTTAATTTGAAAAAGTGAAATCATGAAATGTTTTATTCATGTTATGGTAATTAGAAACTTTATATGATGGGCTCGCATAGATAGTGTCGGGTAGGCCTGTTATAGATAATATGATGGGTCTACCCTAATAACTCTGCAATGTATTGTGTAATGATTTTTGTTATCAAGAGAATTACATTGGAAGTTGTTCACATGGTTATCCACTTGTCAATGGGTTTGTACGGTTTAGGAAAGGGTTTTATGAGATGAGGTATCAATGTACTAACAAGATTTTTTATGCTTCGTATTGAGTTTTCATGGAAATCAGTTATTCTCAAAAGGCATTACAAATGAAATTTTTTATAGATTGATAGTTACTTTACTAGAAAAAGATATATGTTTTTAAGAAAAGGGATTTAAGGAAATTTATTGTTTTTCATAAGAATATTATTTTTCTTATTTTTATATTCCCTTATGATTTTTTATTATACAACGTTTTTTTAAAATCAGATGATATATGGATGGGTAAGGGAAAGGAATAAGTCAAGTAGAATGTAGTAAAAAATTTCTATACAAAGAAATCATGATTTATTTTAAAAGTTTTATATTTAGGAAAATGAATACTGATAAAAAAATTACTTTCTATTATACAATTATTTATATTATTTGAGACCCAAAAATCTTAAACACTTAAATAGAATAGATCATCAAATATAATATAATGAATTGTTGACAAAAAAAAACCAAGATAATGTAAATTTTATGGCTCATTCCTTATATCATCAATCTATAAATTTATATTTTTGTCAATACCAAATCTTATTTTCTTCTATCTCTCCCTTTTTGATAATAATTATATTTAATGTAAGGTATTTTTATATAACATCATTATTATGAAATATTCCATCCACTATTAAAATAAATATATTATTGATCTATTATTTGGGTATAAAACAATAAGATTTAATATAGACATCAAAGATGTAAATTAGTTAATAGAATATGATAACCACTATTTTTAAATATTCATCTGCAAAATATCTTTAATATTTTTTATACCAAATTATCAATCACCAATTGGAATATATTTCATTATATAAACTGCAACATGAAATTCTAACAGTCATACTATAACAAAAATTATAGTATTTTAAAAAATATTTTAGTTTTTGAATTATTTTGTCCAAAACTAGCCCACCAAGGCCCAAACCATGACTACCATTGGCCCACTACCAATAGTACAGGGGATGGTGACCAACATCGACTAGGAATATCACACACAAGGGATGAATTATCCTAATGTATATTTATAATAACAAATATCTATATGAACATGCAATGTTGAAATGTAAATCAACTAAATGAAAAGATTGTACACATATATGATCCCTTAATCATAGTACGATGGTAATCTAAAAAAGGAGATAAGGGGTCCAAATACGAGCCCAACCAAAAATTAAATGGATTCCAACATGCTCTATGGGTGAGGAATAAAATCAAATGAAACCACCTAGAAAACCCCTCAACATATCAAGATCAACCTATGCTCCACCAACACCATATACTCCCAAGATATTGTATAATGGGATATCATACGCATAAGATATGAAACATATTGTAAGATCCCATGAATGTGTGTGTATAAAAATACAATGTAGAACACTGAAAAAAGTACATGATTTATCCAAAGTAGTCAGTTCATAATAAATATTATGAAATCAATGCATAAATAGGAAAACCCAGATATACTCAGGAAGGAAACCAAAACTCTAGACAATCACAAACAAACTACCAACCACATGGCTATACTAAAATAAATTATTATTTCATGAGAATAAACTCCATATTCCATGCTACTATGGGATACACTCATCCAATAAGTCTTGATCATTGGACCCCACCCATGAAAGCTCATTAGTCTTTGAATAACCTATTACATTGAGAGGGGATCACACCCATGACCATAGTTGGTCACCAGGAATCAAACCTACATCCACCCACATTTTAGAGGATAATTCACTAACTATACCACAAACTATACTAAAATAGTATACTAGATGAAGGATTTGAAGCCATATGAAGGTGGTTACATGGATTCAAAAAAATCCACTTAGGGAATTAAATGATACATGATCAAACTTATATCTCATTGAGGGACACCAAAAATTATATTTGAGACTCATCATTTAAATGGGATCCCAATCTAGATATGTGAATGTAATTACGCATTTTACCCTCTAAGAGATGGAAATAAGAAACAAAATAAACTAATACTAGTTCAAACAGAAGAAACGATGGTCTCTAAACACCCTTGGAGGGGGTATATGACATTTAATAGTGATACATGGTGTGTCTATACAACTATTGGTCATAAAATGTGATCATACCTTTCACAAAATTTAAATCTCCTTATAAATTTTTTTAAGAATAGTAGATTGTGTGTACAGATAATATGAAACTCTTCTCATGCTATATGGACATGGTTTTATGCCCCAGTCCTTGTAATTATACTCTAGAAGATTTCATCTACATAGAAATTCTTGTTCCCATTTATCTTGTAAATTTCAAACAAATCCACCTAAGACAAGTCACATGATGTGTGATAGGGTCACATGAAATGTGACACATAACTCTCCCTGGAAAACACTTCACTACATCTTGGGTGTCTCAAATGTAATGTGATCTTGGATAACCTTCTATATAACCCAAAAAAAGGCCAGAACCCCAGGTTTCTTGTTTTCATTGTCCTTCATGTTTTTGGAATTTCTAACCATAACATAAACCAAAGATCTCAGGACCCCCAATATCACTATCACCCTCTCGTCATATTTTTATCCTTGATCTGATCTTAAATCGAGTTATCATGATGATTCATGACTATATCAATCCTCCATCACTTATCCCTCATAGTATAGGAACCCTCAGTCAAATATAGTCTCATTCCTCCCCGAATCCTCCACCATCTCCATTGATTAAAAAAACCAAAACCTAAATCACAATCTAAAACTATGTTAACAATCTATTTCACTGATGAAATTTAAAGAAACAATCAAATACCAGGTAAATGTATTACCATGAGATAGTGAAAAAATTCTCATGATGAAAATATGAGGAAATAAGGGTGACATCAATAAGACTTAATGTGAGAGGAAAGAAATTTATCCTTTTTTCATTTTTTCTCAATCTGTTATATTATAAATTCAATAATGACATGGAAAATCACAAGGAACAAAATAAATCCATCACAAATAAATATACCATCGAGGTAATAATAAATTCTTGTTCATGGAATTTATATGTGTATGTACATATATAAATATTGAATAGATTTATAGAAATGAAACATCATACATAGATTTAGGGTAAATGGATAATGAAGAATGGTTCTACAATGTTATTGTTTGTATGACCATGAAATCTGTTTGCATGAATATCCTTGAACATTTCACAATCTAATAACATTTATCATGATATCCTCTAATTCTCTCTCCAAATACTCCTCTCAAATGTAGTGTTCAGTGGATAAAAATATGATTTGACCTTGAAGGTGTATAAATATGAAACCATTATCTTTAGGTCATTAATTTAATAAATAAATAATTTTTTAAGTTTTTTTAGTTTTTTTACTTGAAGTCTATTAAGAAAAACACATGGTTCCAATATTGATTATATTGTGCCTTGGGTAAAACCCAAAATATGAACTCAACAGTTCCATAAGTTTTCTTATGAAAGTTCCAATTATTTATTCATATTTTTAAGAACACAACGTATCAATGATATAAATATATTTTTTATTTTTCAATTATTAATTTATGGGATTCCTGGACATCAAATCTTACAGATCATTAATGACTAGCTTTGAAAATAATCAATATAATATAAAATATAATTAAATGTAAAAGTATTTTTTCTTAAATTATACCAAACAAACTGATTTTCATCTTAAAAGGATAAAAACCTACTCAAAATAAGACTGTACTTTTTTCATACAAGCATCCTGCTTCCATGTACTCTCCTAAATATTTTGTACTTACACTGAACATGTACTAGGGGAATCAATTTCTTATGAAGGATCCCCTCCTTCTGATACTCTATCTCCACCAGGTTATCAAAAAGGTATCTCCATTCTTATTGTTCATATTTTTCCACTCAATAACACTTGATGGGTTGTGCACCTACCTCTTTAGTTTCAACAAATTTAATACGTCATACACCCAGTAAAATAGTGGTGGTAGAGCTTTGTAGTTCTCCATATTTCCAACTCTACGCAATATATAAGGGTAAAAAGAATCCTAATGAAAGATTTACGAATAAAAAATATCGTTTTACATCACACTTATTTAGGACCTATAAGAACACATGGTATCCTTTTTCAAACCCACGAGGTCTCCATCCTTAGTACTCATAAGACATTAGATGGATCTTTGAAGTCCTCATCGATTTCTAGATGATCTACACTAGCTTTGTCATAGCTCTCAATAACTCTAGGACCATGAATACTTACTATCCGTGACTAGTCAAACAAGTTAGTGACCTCTAGGGACTCCTGTAAAAGACATAAAATGGTTCTATATTGATCGTGGAATGGTTGATATTATTTTATGAAAACTCAACCAAGGGTATATTATCCTTCTAGCTATAGTTATAATCCAACATATATGCCCACATCATGTCCTCTAAGACATAAATGGATTGATCATTATGGTCATCAGCCAGGGTGTGATATTACATGCTCAAATTAAACTAATCTCCATAGGCTACCTATAATCCACTTCCTAATCACAACATGAAGTTAGAATCATGTTCTAAAATGATCTTCATGGAAACTCAATGGAGTTAGACTATCTAATTCTTGTATAAGAATCTAATTATCTTAATAGAACACTTATATTGAATATCTTTGATGTAGTATAACATGGTGATTCGGTCTAAAATCACCTAGATGGAATCTTATCCACTGGACCAAAATGGTAACCATTTAATGAATCCCATGGATATCCCATACCACATCCAGTATAGAACTAGAATTGGTTTAGATAATCCTGGTGGAACATGGTGCTCATCCTTCACATAATAAAATTTGAGGCATCAAGAGAATAACACTAAAACACAAATCTTCATCACTAGATACAATATATGATGTCTTAGGACCGCTCACCTTATTACAAGACTTGGATGTACAACGAAACAGTATGTGTAAATATTAGTAATCACCTCCTCCAACAACACTAAGTGTACCATACTCATTTCCTTGAAAAGAATAGTGTTCTCCATAGCTTTAGAATATCCATCAGGAACATGTATAGTTGATATATAAATATTTATGGTCTCATAGTTTGTTTAAATATACGTAGCTTCCCTAACACAATATAAAATTTGTCTGGTAAAAACCATCATCTTGTGATATAAAGCGACATCTTTTTACACTATGGGAAACAAAAATTAGGCTTACTACTTAGATGCATTGGGAAAAAACTGAGAAAAAGGACTCCTACTGAAAACATGTACTACCATGTTACCCTTCCCAGGAGTATAAAATATAAAAGTAGCAGACCGTGAGGAACACTAGCCATATTTTCATTATCCAGGAAAAATAATTCTATAAGAAGACAAAATTTAGAATCATATTTTTATATTAGATGATAGAATTCTCACACATCAAATAGTGTCACTGCATATTCAGTGTGAACACTTACACTACTAGCTCAAGATCCTTTTTTGTGTAGTTTTTCTCATGTGGTCTCACCAAATGTGATATATAGAAAGTCATAAACTTCATATACATCACAAAACAACAAAAATAAACACCTAATACATCAAAAAACACTACATATTGAGATTAATCCTCTAGTAATCTAAATATTGAATAACTCAGGAAAAACAGACTCTACACTAGAAAAAACTATTAGAACCTTTATTTTGACATGAACCACTATCCCCTACGTGTCATAGTAGTCATGGGTGTTGCAACTTTTTAGAAATCATGCACAAACCTGTTGCAGTACCATACTAACCCAAGTAATATCTGTATCTTGGTAACACTCTTGGGTGGCTCCAAACATGAACAGCCCCAGCCATCACTATGTCCAATGACACCTTTACCTTTGAGATGATGTTTCCTAAGAAGTGCACCTTTAAAATCCAAAATTGACCCTTTGATATCTTAATATTATGTCGATTCTCAGGGAGTGTGTATACGACCATCCTAATGTGTCCCACATGCTCCTCCTCAGACACTAAGTATAAAAGGATATCATTGAGGTTGACTACCAAAAAATTATCTATGAAAGTATAAAATGTCATTTAAATAAGTCCCATTAACACTTTTGAGGAATTCATCATGCTGAAGGTAATCACTATGTTTTCATAGTAAATGTAGATACATATGAATTTCATCATAGATATATACCCATAAGATACTCATCGATGGTGGTATCCAAATCTGAGTTCAATCATCAAAAACCATCATGCCCCTACCATGTTTTAAATGTTTTCATCTATCCACATTAGTGAATATTTATTTATAATGGTATCCTAGTTTATATGCTAGTACTCTACACATTTACTCAACATATCATTATCATTCTTGAAAAATAATAATGTGGTTTCCCATATGGAAATAATAGCTCTCAAAATGTTCTTCTCCTAAAAGTCCCCAAACTACACCATCATCTAATGATGCTCTTAAAGAGTTGTTCAAAATGATGGTGTAGATATCAGGGTTGTCCCAAATAATTAGTCAATCCAGAATTATGGATCTCGATGGGGACGTAATCCTAGAACATCATTATGAATGATCTCCTCATACTCTAACACCACCTCATTGAACTTGAAGCTCATAGCTTCCAATACTTTAAGATACATGCTATATGACTCATGAGTAATTGGATCCACTCTCTAATGCTTGATTTCATCTATCTATACTAGGGTTTTCTTTTCAATCATGATGGAAAACCTCATCCAATTAATATGGATTACTAAATCCTCCTCCTAAAATAGTCGGTATGGGCATGAACAATGGATAGTATTTCAATAAATATGATAAAATCATAATACATTATCTTTTCTACAATGTGATCTCATACAAAATTCTTACCCCTAAGAATCATATCACACTATTAGTAGATGTGTGAAATTACTGAGTCACCTCCTATTAGATTATCCAAGTGCAAGGGTCAAGACAAAGGCAAAAATAGAATCTTTATGTAATGAACTTGAGAGGTGAAAAATTTTATGAATTAAACCTATGTCTATCAATAATATAGTTATATTAAAAAAACACATATCTTACCTCAAATGATATTTAATGCCTCAAGGCCATTGACATCTATATCATGAATCTATCCCCATCTATGACAACCATCTCCCTTAGTCTATAATTTAACTCATAGGGGTGGTGGTGGAAATAGGTTATCCCTCTGAACACCTCATTTTTCTCTATAGTACCCACTTCCAAATTCACATCAATGCGGGAAACGATTCTCTATCGTCTTTCTCTACCTCGACTATCCCATGACTGTCTCTCGATCAGTTGTACTATGGTTCGAGAAATAACATGAAAGATAACCCTAAGAATCATAGAAGAAACACCACTTCTCCCTCAACTGACTTGAGATATCATGAGAGCCTTTTAGCAATGATACTCTATAGTGTGATTGGCTTCTGAATAATATGTCATGAAAATATCCATATCACTTTTATATGCTCTCTGATTTTGAGGAGGTAGATCGTTGGATCCCACTACCATCACACATATGGTTCCTACTCTTATAGTAATATCTCCACCATCAAGAACTAGTCAAGAACCCCCAAAAAAAGTGGGAATGGAGATTGATATAATTGATTTTTAAATAAATTAGATTAATCTCTTCTAAATGTTTCATTCTTGGAATAACAAATACCATACCATATCCATGGATTATCATGAGAGATTATTAGTCCTTTCCAAATACCTTCCCACTATTAATCTACCCAGATAAAGATTCTAATGTTTTTTGTATTAATAATTATGAAAACATGGATGGATAAAATATCTCCCCAATGAGACTATTAATGTTTAACTAGAAGATAAAATTTTCGTCAAGTGATTGACTCCCTAGAATACAAAATTAACCATCAAATCCATGAATATTACTCACTATAAATGGTCCATCTACTATGTAGGAATCCACCCATGGTGGAAAACATCAGGGACTACCTCTAGAGAGTCCTGGACCACCTAGGGGTCTGTATAAATATAAAACATGGGAGGTTGATGACTATGGAACTCATGTAGTGGATTTAGAACATGTGACTCCACACTTAGAACTTCCATATCTACTTGGCCCTCAATGATTGGTGTAATTGAAGTTAAACCACCTCAAAAAGATATATCTAGTATAGGACCATGCACTGATGCATCGTCACTCATCTGTTCATTATTTTGATCATATAGTGGAATCAAGGAAGCTTTTCATCATTGAGGCATCTATAAATAAACAAGATATACCATAGTCATAAAGTATATTTATGGACTTGACTCTTGAATAAGATGGAAACCAGAACACATTACTTTATGATGCATGTACCAATTTTTTTCTTACAACCAATGTATACATGTACCTAATTAAAAGGATGGTTATCAAAGCCCTTATGTATAGATATGTTGTCTCTTGCAAAAACATAGGATTCCTTTGCCAAAATACTGAACTCAAAACACATAACACTATTTCCCCAAACCAGTGTCTCATATATCAGTTCTGAGCTAAAAACTGAATTCACTAATATCACATTGTCATGAAACAATGCAATAGGGTATAAAATAGGATTATCCCAAGCACACCATTAATAGTCTAGGGTCTTTAGGAAAACCCTCAGTAGGCATATCACACACATAGGAGGAATTTTCATAAGTTACCTATACAAAACACATCAATAATCCTATATAATGATGAAATGTAAAACAACTGAAACTAATTTAGGAAAAATAGATACATACATACATAAAAACATACATACCGACATACATACATACATACATATATATAAACACCTGATCCCACACTCATAGTATGATATTAATGTACTGAAAGTGACAAATGGGATAAATACTGTCCTGAACAAAATGATTAGGGAGTCTAACATGCTCGGAGGGAGATGACTGTTATCAAATGAAATAAAATTGAAAAAACATAAAAATATTAATAAAACTCTATGCTCCACCATCTCCTAGTCCTCTTAGGAAAACAACAAATGTGTCTTTTCCTTCATAATCCATGATAAATGTCGATAGAGCCCATGAAAGGGTGCGTATAAAAATACATAAACGGACTACCCAAAAACACTAAAAATGAACTCTCAAGAATATTTATATTGTAAAAAGGATGTAACAGTGGATTCATATACAGGATAACCCAAATGAACTCAAGATGGAAACCGTACCACCAAGATATCACAACCAAATTACCAGACAGAATATTTTACATGAACTAATTATCATTCTATTATAATCCCCTCCATGAGATATTTCATCAATAGAGACACTCATCTAAAAATTATTGATTGTTAGGCTCAATCCAATAAAGATCAATAGTCTACTCTTTTCATATCGATTCACTCTAGTATTTCAATCCTGCCTCATGCCATGCACAAGTTTCTTTCTTAATGCACATTGTATTCCTAATTCACACTTCAAATTAAGATCCAACCTTTTTATTTGATTTCTTAAATTTGAATAACACTATTTTCATGTGTTTTTGGGTTAGCAAAATTCAATTATTTCTCGGTAATGAAATTTCCTCCCATAATCAAAATATGTAATTATTTTTAGTGAATTTATTTTCCCATCCATGTATTTAGTGGATGAAAAAGGAGTCACATGATAAGTTTCACATATTTGGAATATGAGCATAAATATTTATTATGTATTTAATTGAATGGTCTTGGGCCTTTTTTTTGGGCCTCACTATTGTTCATGGGACTAGAATGTGATGGGAATCACTACATTCAACTATGAATTCATAGAGATTTATTTTTAAGAATTATTGCATCAAAAGTGTTTATGAAAAAATCACTGGATATGGAATTTGATCATTCATTTTTCATTGGCACTATTAGATTAATGGAGGAGGATTATCTAGTGAGTGTTCTTAGTTATAGATTTATATTGATACTCCACATGTATGAAAATATATTAAGTGGTGATCTGAACTATTCTAGAATCATGGAATCATAAATGCGTGACCTCAAATAATGATTTGGGGATCATGGGAGGTGTGATTTTATTTCATTTTTGTATATTATTGAGTAAAGTATTATTCATGGATATTTAATGTAACTATGACTATGATTATTCAACAACTCTCCCCAGGTGTAATTCTTCATTCATTCTGTCACACAATGGTGCAGAGAGGTTTAATGTGTATATTTATTTTGATTTTGTTTATATTAGTCACCACAGTTACCATTGGTGGATCTGAATAGTGTGAAATCAATATGTTGATTACTGGTTTTGTGATTCATTATCTCTGTAATGAGATCAATGATACTATGGGGAGATTAGTGCCAATATAATTCAGGATTTGATTAGAAGAAATGTAGTGAGTTTTATGGACTTTTTCTCTAGATTGGGAGAGATAGTGTTGTGGTTGATATGGATAATCAATAATGAGAAGGGTAATGGACACATTCAATATATTTTATATGATGGATACATTCTTCTACAAATTCATGAATCTTGTGATGTCTTGTGATTTATAAAAGGAATGTTCTCTTTCCTTTCCCCCATGTTTTGTAACCTGTACCATATATTTCAATCTTCAGATGTGTGTTTGATCAATTTTACATTATAGTAGATTGACATTGTTTTATTTATATTACGTGGATATACCATAAGAATGGTATTAACCAAATAATTTTCTGCACTAAGGCATCTTTATATGGTCGATTTATTTTGTTGTGAGGTTACTATGTTAATTAGATTGATTGACTCCATGGAAATAATTCATGATCAACCCATCAATTTTCCAATTTTAATTTCATTATATCAACTGTAATAATGAAATTCATTATCTAACCATTCTTTTTATGATTTTACATAGCATAAAAAACATTTTTAGTTCATCATTATCATCATTAGTGAAAAAAAATTAAATTCACAATTTACCTTGTTAAATAAATCATTTTAAATAAAATAAGATACTAAATAAAATTTTCAAAAATAATCTATGACATATAAAGTTAATTCAACAATTGACTAATCCATTACAATGTTAGTAATTTGTCTATATAAAATATAATATAAAAATTCCACATGCAGAAAAAAACTGTATTTTAACAAGTAATTGATGTAAATAATGGGTAATTTAAAATAATATTGATCAAAATTTTCAAACCGCTTGGGTTGAATCACTTCTCCAAAGATGAGTTATTTCACTCATGGAAAATATTATCAATGAATTACATTTATAAATATTTTCATTGTTCCAAATTATTTCACAATAAATGTTATACATTAAAAGAAACTAGTCAGGGGTATTAGATGAAATACATCTAGAAAATTGTGCACTATAAACCCGCGAGTGAGGGAACCTTATTCAAATTTTCCCAAAACATTTCATCATTATTTATAAAGTGTTCTATTTTAAAGTAACTGGTATTATATTTTGTTAAAAACTCTAAAACTAAAAATCCATCCAAAAACTATTTTCTAACCTAAGTATCATGCAGTACACTTTCACTTCTCACTCAAAAGTATGTATTTATATGGATTTATTACCATTATAAGAATGTTTATTTACCATGGGAATGGGAGAATTCTCATCTCTTGACAATATGAATCCAAAAAATTAATTTGATAATGAGGTCTTTGAATAGGTTTCTTAGTGGCTTTGAGGTTAGTAGGAATGTTTTAAAAAATTAGTCAATAGAAAGAGGAAGATTCGAGACTATAAATATATTTCATAATGTAAAACCCCAAAATGTTATGAGATGTATTATTTTTAATTTATTTGATGTCTTATATTATACACTACACCACGATTAGCCTGTACTATTCACAACACCGTATTAGCTTGTAGTATACACAACACTATTCTTGGCTTGTGTTACACACAATTTCAAGTTTGTTTTATGGAAATTATTTTACACAATATTAAATATAGATTTTGTTTAATATATAAATGAAATAAGTTTTGAATATGTTATACGCAACACCAAACATAGCATTCACTACATGCAACCCTGACTTGGCTTGCATTACACGAAATTAAGACCTTCTTCGATAGCGTGTGTAGTACGCAATACCATGTTTCACTAAATGAGATATTATTATAATAATATTATGAACTAGCTGTTATTAATAGTAATAAACACTTTTTTAAATTTTATAAATTTCATATTTCAAAATGGACTTCATTTTTTGATTCAGAATATCGAAATTAGCCTAGGGTGAATTTTTGGTATTTTTCTAAAAACATTCAATTTTTGATGAATAGTGAAAATAGTGGGTTTCTATTTAAAACTGACTTTTTATTTAAATAATTATTAATTTTTTTAAATTTAATTTATGTAAAAATTGTAACTTAATACCTATATAAGTTCAATGTCATTCATTTGAGTCATTTTATAGTAATTATATATATATATATATAAATTTTATGGAACATTTCACCTTCTTTTACCCACCTCCGAGGAGAATTGGAAAATATAAATAAAACATAATTTTACCTCTTATTTTAGTGGAATTTCAAAAATCCAAGAGAAAAAGTTAATATGAAGTAGTAAACTATTGTTCAAAAAGATAAAATCAATTTTTTGTGAATAGTATCTTTTTTTACTTTTATTTACCACAGTAAAAAATAGATAGGGTAATTAAGGGTAAAAATGATATTATTATTACCATAAAACATCTCCTAATTCTATTGGATAAGTGTTATTCAACCAAAAACAACATTTGGAATAAATTATTTACCTATATGTCCACTTGGATTAGATTAGGACATTTATTATTATTTAATTTAAAGAAGAGTTAAAATAGTTAAAATCAATGTTTAATAAGTAAAACATATTTAATATTGGGTTATACATTAGAGAAATTCTACTATAAATATTCATTAAAAATATAAAAATATTTCCTACCTAATGTTATTTTATTTATAATTTTTTAACAATAAATAATTTAATTTATTTATGACACAATGGTGATGAAGTAATTACCTAAATAATGAAATAATAAAAGAATTGATATTATAAATACCCAAATAAATATAATTTGAGACTTTTTATGAATTAAAATAATTTTATAGGTTAATATTACATGTTATTATTGACTTAATTAAATTTTTTCTAACTAATCTCGCTATTATGATTTTCACAAAAATCAATTACCAAATAGTGTGAAAATTAATATAAAATAGTTTTTAAAACAAATGTTATATTATTAATTGTTATTATATTCATAAAAATATAAGTTTAGTCAAAATGACTTAGATAAGGTTATATATATTAATAATGAACCACTTTAGGATCGTTTAGATTGTTATATTATGTTTATTAACCATGTATTGTAAGAAAACAAGAAGACACGATAATAGTTAAATTATTAATCTTAGAGTTAAATATAAATGATAAGGTTAAAATAGTAACTTAAACTTGTCTAAAACCTATTGGTTGGGAGGATATAGACTCATCCCCATTTTAGATTCGAAATAAATCAATTCTGAGCTATTAGAAACTAAATATCACTTCATTATAAAATATTATATTAAGTTTTTCCAAAGGTTCCCCTCTTCTCCCTTATAAAAAGGCCGCCCATTCCCTCTTCCCCTGACACCCTTTTGAGCCATGAAGCTCTGAAAAACCATGAAAATTCCTCTTCTCAGCCTTTATAGATATATCATATAGGTTTTTTTATTCTCAAAAGACCAACTCTAGTGCCGTAAGAAGATGTTTAAAGGAGGTGCATTGAGGAAGAGGTAATCTCTTCGACCGAAACTTTCAAGTTTCTTTCTTCTTCTACTTCCTCTTCTTTAGTTGTTTCATTATAAAGTAATAACATCAGTATTAATTATATACTGATATGTTATTATAAATATAAAACAACTCTATTTCACTTTCTATCCATCCTATTGAAAAAGAAATCATCACGCGTGCGTACGTACAGAATACCATCTCCAAACAGTGGTGTAATCTGTTTTTCCACCACCCCTTACTTGGATGGGTATAATGGTGTAAAGAATAACTATATATGATTATTATAACATCATAATGATTATAAGATATTATATCATCCATTCCAATTCTATTCAATAAATATGAGAACAATATCATCGCTCGTGCGTACATACGGATTACCGTCTCCATGACGCGATGAGATTCATTTTCCATGTTAACAATTAAAGAATGATTATAAAGTATATATAATAAGTAATCATGAAATATATGTAATAATAATGCTAATGTATTTATTTATATATATATATATATATATATATATGTATGTCATCTACTTAGTTCCATTCAATTCAATAAGGAAATGGAAAACATCGTTCATGCGTATGTACGACCAACCATCTCTATGAACTTTGTATTTATTTCCATTTATCGATCTATTATATATATGTATATTATGAATATATATTATATATAAATCATGTTTTATATTCTTTAATTAACTAATCATGATCTAGGTAATCATATTAATTATTAAAAGTCAAAACACGTATGATAAATGAAATGATTTTACCCAAAAAGCTGCTTTAACATGGAATTTAAAAAAGAACAGGTAATATAAAGTCCTATGTGAACCATATATGATATAATAATAGTCAATATGATTCTGTAATAAGTAAATGACATTATTTAATAATTATAAAGGAGGTTTAGATATGTTCAAATCATTTTGGACCAATGGTAAGGGATAATTATTCCAATCTCATTCTTATCTGAGATTGTTTATTCATAAGTATTTACTAGGGTTATATTAATCATCTATGTACCTATTTTATAAAAATGGTTTCATATATTTTTAAAGGCCTTTTTACCTGTATTTTCCTTTTACTATATGGTATGTAATGAATCATTCTTTTTTTTACCATACGAGGTACTCTTTGACTTTTCCGGAAAAAATTATGAGAATAATGTTTTTTTAAATTATACGACATGAATGGATTTTTACAGTTTTATAACGACATATTTTTATGAAGATTACTCACCAAGATTTTATAACTATTTTCAAAAAAATTATTTTCTATTAAAATTGCATGGAATTTTGCAAAATGAAAATGATTTTGAAGATGGAAGGATATTTTCCTCAAGAATTCATTTCAACTGTTTATTCAAAAAAAATTCTATCTAAGACTACATTATTTAACATCATTATGTTTCAAGTATAATTTTCTGATTATTTACATGGTTAATTTTATTTATGATGAAATGATATCCATTGTTTTATGTGGATTATGTTATGATGGGATGATGTTTATGAAACCCATTTTATTCTTTGGGTTATTATGTAAGATTTATGTTTATTTTGTGGCACACATAAGAATGATTTCATTATGAGATGGGTGGGACCTATATCTCCCTCCAATGCATTGGGTAATGATTTATATCTCATCAGATAGACATGGTGGGAATGGAAAGTTAATCTGGTTCAGTAATACAGGACATGAATGAGGAGTGAACTCCGTTCAGTAATGGAATTTGTTCACATAGGTGGTATTGGCAGCAATGCCTTGGCTACTATGGAAATCATATCAAGTTATTAATGGTTTTCCACAATTACATGTTTTATTCCAATTCTATTTTATCAAGATTGATGTTCCATTATGATCTATTCCTTATTTACTGCCTTGTTTGATGTCATTGCTGATGATATTGTTGTTTAAACATTATGTTTATGTTTTTAACTTTAAATGTATATGGTTTGTTTTATTCTATCCATGCTTAACCTTACTGAGCATTTGAGATCACCAATTATATGTTTTCTTTTCCCCAGGATATAAAGAAAAGTTTTTGTTAAGAAAACAAAAGAGGAAAATCTTTATGGGAGATGTTGAAGATCTTTCACAACTATTAGAAGATTATGTTCTGAGTTTCCAATGACACTAAACTATTACGGTCCTTGATTTTTGTTTTTTGTTATGTATTATGTATTCCAAAAAAGTAATATAATTTCTATGTACATCATGATTTGGGTCTCTGTAGTTGGTATCTGTGGTTTGGTTTATTTAACATTTGGAAACTAGGATGCAAAAACATTAGTGAGATCCCTTGTGATATTTCTAAGGTATGTCTAGGGATGTCCATAAGGTTAAGTATAAGTATAGGTTATAGTCCAAGAATTATGATAACGATATTATAATTTAACCTATGTTATTAGATATTGATGTTACTCCCCCTTGATTAGGATTTTGGCCTCTCAACCTATTCATTTTGGGTTTTAGAAAATGGCTGGAAACAGGACGATTCACGATAATGGAGTATATGATGGACAATAGAATGATATTATTCATAAGAAACCAAATGAAATTGGATCTGGAAGTCCACATATCGTTATTATGCCTAATCAGAAATCTCATAATATGATCAATAATCTCAACTTTGGTATGTTTCCTGACTCATCTAATAAGAGAAAGTTAGAGTTTCATGATGATCCTAGAGGAATGAAAGTTCAATTTCCCTCATGTAAATCATGTGGGAAGAGGCATGAGGGAGAATATTTCAAAGGAACTGGAAGATGATTTGGGTGTGGAAAATAAGGACAAAAAGCTAGTAATTGTAAAGGAAAAAGTTCAGTTAACACCACGGACAAGGTAATGGTATTGCTAAGACATCAACAATGGTTAAGTGTTTTAATGTGGAATGTATGGGCATTATGCAAACCAATGCCTTAAGGAAAAATATCATAAAGATAATCAGCATGGTCATATGGGTAGTGTTTATGTGGGTGATGATTACGATACTAAAAATGATATATGAGATGGAAGAAATGATGAAGCTCAGTCCGTGGTTTAAGAAGGTAGTGTAATGATTGTATGTTTATCCAGAATAATGTATGGTACTATGGAATAAAGAATAATCTAAGGATTGTTACATTGTTTCCTTTTCTTGAGTTTTGAAAGTATATGTTGAATGGGACCGGTATCCATGAATGATTATTCCGATATTTTTGTAAAGTACCTAATATGCGCATAAATAAGGGATAAAAAGATAATGAAATGTTTGATAGTATTAATGTGATCATGACTACTATAAGGAGAAAGTGATATCATAATTTGAGTATATTGAATTTTTGGGATATGGAAAGAGTTACCTTGTGATAGCATTCAAGTTTTCACTATGGTTCAAGAGAATACATGATTAAGGTATTCACTTGATTGGAATGTGACCAACAAGATATATCGTATGATATATGTGGGAAAAATGATGGTATTCACATACTCGGTAGATGGCATTTCTAATAATTTTTTTCTTTGTACTATGAGCTTGGACATATGTATTTTGGATAAACCTAAATATTGGAATAAATTAAGTTATACAAAATATCATATTGTTTAAGGATAGAAATTTTTTCTATTATATTACAGGAATGTTATTAGAATTTAGTTTTAGAAAAGGGACAAGTTGTAGGACGGGTGACAACCCATCGCGTCAAACAAGGTTGTGGGAATCGAACCCACAACCGAAGTGCGACATGCCTTTATTTCCTACCACAGGCCTACAGGAAGTCCCTGGTTAGTAGAAAATAGTTTGATTAAGCAGTATGAATTATAAAGTATAAGTAAATTTTTGGAATCATATACGATTAACCTCACCATAGATGGACTTATGTATATTTGATAACTTTTTCTAACCTATTGTTTGAAACAGATGGAATGACCCATCATTCTATCACATGATCTTCTAACACTTCACGAATGAAAAATTCAACTTCATTTCTTTAAGGGATGAAGTGGAAATTGTTCAAGGAATGAGCAACGGTATGATTGTACCAAAATCAAATAAGTATTTCTTTTAATTCAAAAATTCATCATCTTTAGGGAAAAGATCATGGAAACCACAAATCATGTATTTGCACAATCATATCTGATGAATCATATGGTACCTTAGATCATCACAAATTTACAGCTTTGTGATTGTTGGATTTTTCATAGCCATGTTCTCTACCACTCTCTATCAGAACATGACGGTTATATTTCTCTTCCTTATCCATATTTTTACCTATAGAATCCTATGTGGGAACCCAAGTGATGAGTTACTTTTGGTATCTATTATTTTATAACTTTAATTTTTAAAATTATAATGTAGTATTCCTTTTTATGATGTGGGTTTCTATGAATGAAACTTTCAAGTAGCAAACGATTTATAACCCCGATGAATTTTGAGGGTGAAATTCATTTTAAGGGGGGTAGAATATAACACCCTGAGATTTTATGAGAGATATTAATTTTATTTTCTTTGATGTTATCTATTATACAATACACCATGATTATCTTGTACTATACGCAACACCGTATTAGCTTGCAGTATACGCAACACTATGTATCATGTTTTGTAGGATTAGGCCATTTTTTGTAAATGTTTTTCCAAACCCATGACTTAATGATGATGTAAATGATCAAAGTGAATATTGTTGGATAACAACATCAAGTTTATACCGTGTTTTGATTTCATTTTATAGTACATGCATACACAATCTATTTAGATGGGATATATTTTATGCACCATTCATGGTGTCCTACTGAGTTGTAATCGCACCCTTCATTGGTTACCATTTGGCACATGAGCAGAATTCATGGTTGTAGGTCTAGACAAGGGAATGGGTTCAGTGCTATAGGGTTTATTTTGGAATGGGTTGTGCATGTCATAAGTGACTAGACATGGTGTCGAAACCCACTATGGGGTTTCTAAATTTTTCTTCTTTTTTGGAGTTTCCTTTACATTTGTCACTATATTGGAATTACGTAGCATGTTTACTTTTTGTTGTGAGACTGTACACAGTTTTGGGAAATGTTGGTAATTCATGTTCACTATTTCTTGATTGTTTTGACTTTTATTTTGTGTATCTAATTGGATATACTCCAAAAAAGAGTGTATAGTATCAACACGTGATATATTAGACCTGAAATTCTAATCTGTATCCTCTAGAATATGGGGAGGAACTCATAAGGTCATCTTGCCACTCTACATGTGGCATCGATTTAGTGGCCTTTAGGTTGGTGGCGTCACTAAGTGATATAAAATAAGTTCATTTTAATTTCATTACTATTTGAGGATAGTAAATAGGATACTTGTATTATTTGGGACATGGAAATGAGCTCATACATGGGAGTATTTAACCAATATATTGTGAAGAACATATGTACCTAGTGTTGGATAATTATTTTTTATGTTATTTGTTACAGATGAAATAAATTTCAATAATGGATGATGAACTTGTTATGTGATGTGACTTTTTAATGATATTTTTATCATGGAAGAAATGGTATGATGTTTTTCATTCAAGCATCATTTTAGGAACCTATGAATGTAGATGGCATGCTTCATGGTAGGGACACATGAGAATGAAGTGGGGGATGTGTTTTGTAGGATATTATTCACAGACTTTGAAAATTTGAATGAAAATTGTATCTATTAATAATGATGGGAATTAATAAATGAAAATATGTTGAAATAATGTTTAATTAATAAATAATAATGAAATTTCTTGAATGGGTTAAAATAAATGTTGTGAAATGTTGTAAAAAATGAAAATATTTCAACAAGGTAGAGATTAGTGTGTCGAAAGTAAAAATTATAGAATGAGTGTTTGTTGAAAAGACTTGTGGATGTGTGGGTAGATTACCCATATTGACCTTGAACCCTGGTAGGGATAGACAATGGAAGTGATATAGATATAATATTATCCTCTGGGATAATTTACACCTAATGGGTGGTTTATGGATAATAAAGGGCCTTAATTTGTGAAATGCTAGATGTTTGGATTATCTATTCTGAGATGTGTATTCAGCATTGTAGGAATATTCCACCATGATGTTTTTTTTATTGTGAAAAAATTGATATCCCATAGAATTAACCTCTAGAAGTGGTGCTAGAATACTAGGATGTCCACTGTAATAAGGGATACAAGATGTTCATTGAGAACATCACATTTTTATGAGGATTATGGAATGGTACCAAAGGTAGACTATGATAGTTATGATTGAGTGTACACGGAAATTTTAGCTAGAAAACCCTTTAAAGTTTGTAGGAGAAAGTATACATGTTATAGCTGAGTTCTAGATAGAGTCCATTCAAATGATTCTTGATCACTGGGAGACTCCTCGTAAAATGAGAGCCATGTTGGTGGATTACATGTTGCGAGAAGATGAACAGAACTAGTAGAATATTTTGGTTCATACCTATAATTTTGATGGTGTGATATAGAATTATTTTAATTAAAAATTTATGGAACATTTATATCCATAGACCATAAGACAAGAGAAGGATGTGACATTTATGAGGTTAACCCTTTGGTCCATGTAATTAAGAAATTATGATGGCCTCTTCAACAACCTAAAACTCTTTAGTCCATCATTGGTAGAGGATGAGTTGGATATGGTGATACATTTCTAGGATGGGATTAGTCATGATAATAAGTCCCAAGTTAATATATTCTATTTAGACCAGGTTTTTGAGGTGTAGATCAGGCCTTATTTTATAAGGGAACCATAGGTAGGATTTTAATGGTGGATATTCTGTTCTAGTTTGGAGACCCAATGGTGTGGATTATAATAGTATAAAGTGTTTCTAAAATATTTCCCCTTAGGGAAATGGTGTAATGGGTAGTCATAAAATGGAATCAACATCTCAGGGTAGTGATCATGTTTTCTACTAATAGTGTGGTAGGTCAGGACACATGTGTGGTCAGTGTGCCTGAATAAAAGTTGAGTTCTGAGTTTGTGGAAGGTTTGGTCATGTGCAGAGGTTATATATGATCCTTCGATATATGGTTTTTGATGGAGGATTGAGGTTAATTTAGAGTACAGGTGGGGGATTGATTACCCCATATTAGGCATGCAGTTGGAGCTTTCTTGATTGTAGTAGTTGAGGTATTGGATGTTGTAATTCATGAAGAGGGAACCATATCATAAGGGAATGGTTGTTATTTGAAATAAAATAGAATACTATTATAGTGGAATTATATAGTTTCATGTAGTACATCTGTGTTTGGAAAAAATCCTTCAAGGTATCATTGAAGCATTTTTGAGGTGATTGTGTTTGTTGACAAAGTGGACATCTGAGTAGTGATTTTTGACAAAGAAAAACAATGACATAAAATTTGTTGAAAAAGAGGGTTTTATGATGTAATGTAGAGTTCAAGAGCTGAGGTCAATGATCCATTTTTGATTCAAGAATGTCGACAAAAGGAATGGATGATATGGAGGTGGTACAAAAGAACCGATACAAGGTGGTGCCGTTATCCAGTGATTGCCAATTTTTTGGGCCTGAAAATCGACAAATGAAGAAAAGTGTTTTTGGAAAAGGGAATTTCATGCTGAGGACTTATAGTATAGTAAAATTACGCGCCATATGTTTTTCAAGATCATATGATCAAAATATGGCTAAAGAAACAGGTTCGCGCAAGTTTGGGAGTTGGTCGTGCAAGTGTCCAAGAGGACAGAAGACTTGCACATCGAGACTGAGTCGCACAGGTGACTTGTGCGCCGTCGCACAGGGTGGTTAATTTGACTATAAATTCTGGACGACCCCTCTTCATTCTTAACCGGAGTTCAACACTTTGAGAAATCAGAGCTCCCATCACGCAGGTGTGGTGGTCGTGAAAGTGGTGTGTGTGGGTCATGCAAGTGAAGTTGTGCGCCAGTGTGAGAAGTTGCGCGCCGGTTGGAAGTTGCACACCAATATTGGGTTGGGCGTAAAAGGAAGTGAGTCGCGCAGGTTTTGGGTTGAAGAAGGTTTAGTCGCGCAAGTGTTTGAGGTAGACTTCTGCGCCAGTTGTGACTTGCATGCCGATACTTGCACGCCTGGATAGATTTGCGCGCTAAGTAAGGTTTATTTCTAGTAGTGATTTACGGGCTGCGTGGAAGCAGGAAGTTTTCCCGATACCATCGGTGCAAAGAGATATTCATCTACGGGTGAAATTTGTACTTCAATAGAGCATCTACATATAGACAAAGATGCATTCATTCATAAAAATTAAGATACCTATATGTCTATAAACTGTGAGTGGATTACATCCAATAGTAGTGAGCAAAGGAAGAGATAGAAGGTGATCCTCTCCACTGGCAGTGATCCAGAGATAGAGAAACATGGAGTGACCCTTGGGAAAGCAGTGAGCTAACCCTAAACTTGTAAAGGCTATAAACCAGGGCTTAGAAGTGATCTATCCTGAACCCTGTAATCCACATCTAGTGAAGATTAGTGGAATTTGGTACGACCGACAACTTGTCGGCGTATGCTCCTTGGACGTAGCCCTTTGCGGTGAACCAAATAAAATTGTTGTGTCCTGTGCATACTTTGTTTTATATTTACTTTGTGCAAAAGGAAAAAGGGAGAAGAGAGTTTTTATTAACAGTGAAACAAGATCTTGAACGGGTGTTAATTTTAAATTAGTCATATCCAGATTCACCCCCCCTCTCAGGGTATTCAGCCTTGTGGACCTCACAATCTAACACTTAGTGGTGGCGAGGATAGTCCATTGACTGTTTATGATATGATTCGTTTAGGTTCCATGTTTTTCAATTCCCTATTTGATAGAAGAGCCTAAAATTATTTTATATCTACATAGTTTTTTCAGTGTGTTGGGAATAATTTTTTAACATATATGTGTGATTAGGTCGATCAATACAACATAGGGAGTTTTTGAAGAAAGTATTTGGGTGACAGGTGTGTCCCCTCACAGTTGGTGGGTACCATTCCTTTCAAGACTTGTTCATTCAAGATATGTTGGGTACTGACCTCATTTTGGGAAGGGATTAGATAGTGATATACCAAGACCATATTGATTTTTATGTCATAGGGTAATATTTACATCCCAGTAGAGTAGTGTATTTGTTAACTATGGAGAATGTGATATCTGAGTAGGATGTGAAAGATAGTATTACAATATTTGGGAAACATCATATCCCAAGTGGACTGTCTTATGATTAATGATGGGGAAAATAGAGTATTTTATTTTCAGTTATGGTGGATTAGTTTTAGGATATGTTTCCTGAATACATATTGGGGATTCCAATCTAGATGGAGGATGAGTTCAAGATAGATTTATATAATGTGAAAAACCAATTGTATGTTTTATAAATATAATATAATGGGAAGAACAATAGGAACTTATAATTTAGTTAGAGTAATAAGGGAAAAATGTTTTTATTCATCAGAGTACAAATCTGTATGGACCTTCAGTTCTATTTTCCATGATGGTTTATGGATCATTAATGTTGTGTCTTGATTAAAGGAAGCATAATAACATAATCAGTAAAAATATATACCCTCTTCCTAGAATCAAATATATTTTTGACCGGATGAGGGGTGCTTCCATGTTATATAAATTTTTTTAATATCAATATATCATCCAGTGAGTGTGAGGCCTTCTGATATACCACATTATTCCTTTAAGAGGAAATATGAGTTATATGAGTTTGTTATGATTCCATTAATGTTAACCAATGCACCGATAACGTTTATTTCCCCAATGAACTAAACATTTCACTTTAACATGGATCATTATGTATTTGTCATTGTGTGTGACATATTTTTCTATAACAAAACTCATGAATATCATGAAAAATTATCTCTAGATTTTTCATTGTACACTAAGAGAGAAAATGCTATACACCAAGCTATCCAGGTCCTATTTTTGGATTGTTAATTTTTATTTATTAGTTCACATAATATTGTAGGAATGTGTTTATATGGACATATATAAACAGAAAGTAATACTATCTCAAGATAAACCCATGAATGTTTTTGATATATGATTTTTTATGAGCTTGGAGGTCTATTATCAAAGGTTTAACAATGAATTTACCCTTTTTTTAGTACCAAATTTTTGATTGACCAGTAAGGTAATCTTTATGGATGTGTCTGAGCCAAGTGAGAAACCATTATAGGATTTTAATACACTGCATAATTTTTCATGAATTTTGATCCCGCCCAGGATGAGTAAGTAGTATACCTTGATATTTTATGCATTTGGTTTTGGGATTGGAAAAGTTTTGATGATGGACGATCGGGCTGTGGTGTATGGGTTAGGTAGTAGAGTCATCATGAAAAACATGACCCCACATATGATCTTGAATTGGATATGGTTTTTAATGCCTTCAATTGATGGTGTTATTACATTTTGGGAGAGAGTTTTACTGTGTATACCCATCATAATATCCTTAGGGATATATTCTCCTAGCATGATCTCTGTTGTCAATAGTGAATATAGGATGGATATATATAGTCCCTTGATTTTATGGGAGTATTAATTATTGAAAATGGAAAATGTTTTGAAGATTATTTGAGTCAAATAACTCAAAATTTTGTGGTTTATGAATCTAGTTATGAGTGGATAATGATATAATTGATTATTTATATGCATTTGGAGGTGCAGAAATGGAAATGGTGGATGACCCATTCATCTGTAGTAGTTTATTCAACACATCAAATCATTAAAGGAGATTAAGTATTAAAATCAAAAGTTTTTGGAAATGAGGGATATTTTTTTAGGGATCCACCTTCTGGTTGGATAGTTGTTGATCATGAGATCGTCTATGTTTTTAGTTGTTTGTTCATGCATACATGTATTAATGAACAATTTATTAATGGGCTACATGAATAGATGTGGTATGTGAAAGATTGTTTAACAAATAATTATAATAACTATCATATACTATATTGGTGGGTAGGGAAGAAGAAGTAAATTGCAGTTTTTGTGGACTGATTCTACCTAAGACAGTAGGTGAAGTCTGAGCATTAGAAACAAGGTTTTTTATTACATCCTTTTCCATTATCGAATGGAAATGTGATGACATGATGAATAATTGTGTGGGGGGACGGAAGTGTCCTAATTATTCCTTGGTAGAATGATGTGACATGGGTATTCATAGATCATTTTACCCTGGTATAAAATTTCTTATCAATTCAGCATACCTTTACCATTGATAAGTTTTGATATTACTATGTTTGGTAGATACTACAGTTTCATTGGATTCTACACATGATTGGTTTATATTCTAATCCATTATCTACTAGGAGCTTCTGGTAGGGGTTAAAAATGAACTCGTAACCTAGGTGTTCTTGATTATCTATTCCCACTTGTAGAGAGATGGGTAGTCAGAGCGTACTATTTAATGATAGAGGGAATGTTAAGGGCTTGTATACTAGAATTTGGAGGGTCTTGGGAAAAAAACATAGAACATATTGAGTTCTCCTATAACAACAGTTACTAGGTGATGATTCATATGACACCATATGAGGTACTTTATGAGTTTCCTTGTAAGTCCCCATTAAATTGAATGAATGTTGAGAAATTATTGTTCTTGTGAACAAATCTCATACATGATTCATCCTTATATGTTCAATTTATTTGAAAGTGAATTTTTATGGATCAAATTCAGAAAAATATATTTGGGGATTGGTGATATAAACCTTTTGAGTTTATGGTGGGTGGATTTGTGTTTCTCTAAGTTTCACCAAGGTTAGGTTACTATCAGATTTATAATTAAGGTTAGTTTGAACAAAATTATGTGGGGTTGTTCATGATGGAGGATATGTCTGGAAAAATGGTGTATTTAATTGATCATCCATTGAAGTATAGTGTCTTGAAAATTTTTATAAATTTTCACACATTTGATAGTATCACCCTGGCCCATATCATTTACTTTATGTTGATGGTTTCGAGCATGATATTGAAGCATCCATTGAGTAAAATTTGGTTCATTTTGTGGATTATAGGGATAATGTATTTTAGGGAAATATTGTTCCCATGGATTGAGTTTTTTGGAAGCATTGTAAATAATCTATCCCCACAAACCATTTCATGTATAATTCATTTATAATTTATTTAATAGAAAATAAAATTTCCAAATAATATATATTATCAATAAAAATATTTATTGAGTAATGAATTTATGATATTATGATTTCCCCTATCAATAAAATAACATTCATAGTAAAAAACCCTATATAGAAATTATATACCATTAAAAAAACATATCCATAAAATAGTAAATATGATTATTTAAGATAAATTTAATATCCAATGAAATATTATCATAAGAAATTGATTGTTTCTTGAAAATGTTAATGCCAAAAATATTAGTAATGGATAAAATATGATCATAAATTTATAAAAAATATTTTTTGAAATAAATTCATGAAAATTTTATAATAATGGAGAATAATTAAATAAAACAAAATAAGTTTTAATTAAAGTGTATTATTTCCAAAAACATTCAAAACTTGTATAATATGATAAATATCATAAAATGGTTATAATAGTGGTAAGTCTGTTAAGGGATCATCCTTAAAAATTTCATATTCTAGTGAGGTTAATAAATAATTTAATTTCATTCATTACCAAATAAATTTTATATTTATTTTTTAAGCGTTTTAGTTTATATCTCTTACATATAAATCTAATAAATTAAATAACTCACTCCTATAATCAGTATAAATGTTTTCTACTAAATAAAACCATAAAAATAAAATTTGACTTCGATCTATCACGAATCGTAAAAAAATATATTCTTTTAGCTTAGAAATAGATAATAACTATAAAAAACCTTATAAAACATGATATAAGTGTAAAATATTCAATAATAGAAAGAAAAAAATAATAAATCTGGTAGTGAAGTGAAAATATGTAAACCATGAAGAAAACATTCATAAAAACATTCCTTATTTACCCATGATGTGAAAAACATTCCATATCGTACCATATAAAATCAAATGATTTCGATAAAAACTTATTAGAATTTATAGAGAATTCATGTAGGTGAATTTTAAAATTAACGTCTTATATCCCTTAAAAAAAAATTGTAATTTTAATTACTATAATGTGTAATTCGAATATAATTCTCTAGAGGACTTAATCATTACCCAATGAGTTGGAGCACTATCTCAGTGAACCTGTTATATATGCTATATTAGGCTCACTTGTGAGATATAATGGGTATCAAACCCATATATTTTTTTTCAAGATCACCCATGTGTGATAATGGTATCATCCATTTGTAAATAATATTCAATTTCAATTGAACGAATGAAACCTTTGAAAAAAATCTTGTAAACCTATGTAAAAAACACAGAAAAATAATTTTGTTTTAAATAAAAATTATAAATACTAACCTACCTTGAAAAATGAAAGATGGTTTCTACTAGAAAAAAAATCTGAAATTATTTAAAGGAATATAAAGATAAAATAAGGCAACTATATATGGGAAAAAATTGTGCCCATGTATATGCTAAAATTGAAAATTCGTTTTTTTCTTATGTAATAAAAGGAAAAAAATTCCAAAGTAAATATTTATTTTTGAAAGCTATTTAATTAATGAATTATAAAAATCCATTTATATTTATTTTATGTACATATGATAATATTCATAAAATAATTTTAAAAACATGGACATGTAGGAAATTATTTTGAAAACCATCATTATAACCTTTTAAACAAGGTTTTAAGTTAAAGTGTCTCTTAGATTGAGTCTCAATAATCCCATATGTTGTTTATATTCATTAATAATAAACTCATTTCAAATATTTAATTACTCTATAAATATTTTCATTTTCATTATTGGATTTATTTTAATTACTATCATGTCATATTAAATTACTTCACCATTTATGTTTTTATCAATTGTTCTGATGAAATTCAATCCATAAGTCCAAAATGAAATTGATAGGTTGGCTTTGGTCAATTATTTAATTATTGAATAATATCAATATTTATAATTGAGAATTAATGTTACTTTTTATATATAAATTATAATTTTAAAAATCATAAATTGTGGTTTTAAAAAATAATCTATATTATTATCATGGAGATGGAAGGTTGTACGTACACATAAGTAAATTTTAAATCTTCGAATAATCATAAAAAAATATGTTAAGAAGTATTTTATCTACATAAAATGATAAATATATCATAAATAATATATTATTTATTTAAATTTACATATATATATATATTATCCATGATATGTGTTGAATAAAAACAAATCACATTTCATGGTAGAGGTGGATGTCCACACATAAGCACAAATGATGATATCATTTTAGTGATTTTAATGGTAAGAATTTACATGATATAATAAAATTTCATAAGGATACAAATTTAAAAAATATGTTATATAAACATTAATTATATAGTTATAACCATAATTTAGAAATTGTGATAGAAAAAATTACATCAGTTCGTGAGGTAGTAGTCCACCGTAAATTTAAAGGATGGTTTCATTTCCCTATTGATGAAAGATGATATTGAAATAGGTTTTAAATAAGAATAAATAGATTTAATTATATGTTACATATTATTTTTATTTTTTAAACATGGTTAAAAATATTTTACAGGTGGGGAATAAGAAATAGAAAATACATCGTTAATAATTATACTTCTTCTACAGTCAATAAATTAATTATTATACCAAAATTATGAGAGGATTATTCTATCAACACTAAAATACTATAGAATATTTTTATGTATATAAGGAGTGTATATTATTTGGTAGTAGTCATAAAATTTTTGTATGTATGATAAAAAGAGAAGATGTTGTGCCTTTTTAAGAGATGGGTGGGGCACTCTTAGAATTGCATAAAATATTTATTTAATTTAATTTAATTTTGAATACCAAATGACTCAAAATTTATAGTATATATTTATAAGAAATGTCTGAGTATAAATACAGTTTTAAAATAAATTATTCCAAAATTTGGACTTCATATTTATCCTTATCATTTTTAAACCCTTTGTTTCAGATATACCATGAAAACATAGTTTTTACAAATTGTGTGTCATAATAGATACTATAAAATGAAAAAATTCATATACATGTACCATGGTTGATATTATAAACCCTAACCTGATCAATTTTCATAGTAATTTATTATTTGTAATTTTATATAGTTTTAAAAAATACTATTTATAATAAATTATCATTAATGTCCATTTTTGTACAATTCATTTCATTGGAATTAATAATATCCTGAAAAAAATTACATTAATTAAAAAATTTATAACATACCTAAACTATTATGTTAATATATAAAATTCCTGTATGAAATTATTTACCTCAACTTATAATAGTTTTAATATTATTCATATCGTTAACTTTATTTTATTCGCTAGTTTTATAATTAATACATCAGAGATGCATACTATTTAAATGTAATTATATCATCAGTGAAAATTTATAATAAATTAATAATATCAATATATATTATTCTAATTTCAAAAAAAAATTTATATGTGAACATATAATATATTTAACCACATTTTTAAAATATTATAGTAAATAGAAATAAGAGTGTGACATTTTTTGGCTTTTCATTACACAAAATATTACAAAGGATAGAATAAAATACATATAGAAAAAATTTATTTATATTCCAATGGACGATTTTTTAAAATATATATTCATGAAATAAAATCAAATCAAGTTTTATGTACATTATTTATTACATATTATTTTATTTTTATCTTAAATTAACAGATTTATCATTCACCACTATAACAAAAAGTACTCGGCTTAAAAATATTATTCACCAAAAAACTATTAACTAAATTTAGACCTACTAATTACAAAAAACATATCCAAATTGGATTATTCAATTCACATAAGTGGTATAATCTAATTTTAAATCAAACCAAAAAAATGAGATGAATTTTTTTTCAATATTTTTCTTTTATTTTAATAAGTTTTTTATAGTAAATTCAAGTATGATATTTATCTTACCAAGAAAATTTATTTTATATTAGATATATAAAAATAATTACATTTTAAAAATCATCGAATACAAATTTTTTTTTCATTAAGGTCACAATATACAATTTTCAATTACAAAATATGTATTTTTCACTATAAACTAAAAAAATAAATCTTTTAAGAAAATTATAAAGAGTACATATTAAGATACTTTTGACATACATATTTCAAAAATAAAATTAATTTTTTTAATTAAATTCTATTATTGAATATTAAACATTTATATGAATCCTTTTAGGAAATTATTTTATTAAAATTATTTCCTTCTGTAATATAAATTAAATAAAATTTATATAATGAATTTAACTAAATTATTCATAAATATTAGAAATATAAAAATAGATTTATTCTATCATAACATGGGTTGTTATATTCTTACCATCCCATTTAGAAATTTCGTCATCATATTTTTATTCACTAATTATCCTTGTTAGGATATATTTCCTTGATAAAAATTTCATATTCTCATGTTGATTTTACTAGCATATTGTATCTACAAAAAAATGTAACCTAGTTAATTTACTTTATTGTAATACATTATATCTATGTTGTGTAATCTGAAGTAGTTTTTCCTAATAAGAATTGTTATCTTATAACCAGACTACCTTAGGGCTCAGAACTTGAATTAAATCTGGACATACATTCTTAACATGAGAACAAGGAAAATATTTATACTTAGAATAAACATTGAATAAAGGCTAGTCAGTAGGAAATGATCAAAACATTATCTATGATTTCACATTGATCAATTATATGGGTATATAGTCTCCACTTTTTTACACAAAAAACATAACCTTTTTCCATTGAGATACTGTAAGAAAAAAATTATCAACTACCTTGAACGAAAAATATTTCCTCCAATTATCCACGTATAATTTTTTACTACTTCGATCAATCCTTATAAAATTTATAATATAATAATATTACATAAATAAATTAAAAAAGTACACAAATATTCCAGGAATTACCTATTCAAATAATCTATAAATACTATTGGTGAAATCAATATCACAATTTGTGTAACTACCAATTTATAATGCTGATAACAACTACGAAACATTTCCTTCGTGATGTCCTTCTCCATTTCCATGAACCTGTGTTTCCATGACCAGATATCAGTCATCGAAAAATAGTAAATTCTCATGATTTGATCAAATATGTCATTAATGTTAGGAAAAGTGTATCTTTTCTTAATAGTGTTATTACTCAAAGCTCTATAATAAATGCAAAGACCCATGGAATGGTCTTTGCTTTTAAAAATCCATATACGGGATCCACAAGCTGAAAGACCATGATGAATGAGACATTAATATAGAAACTCAAGTTATATATTTTTTAATTATAAATTTTACATGGAACACCTGATAAGGGTTTTGTATATTAGCTTAATATTAGGAAGTAATTATATAGAAAACTAAATCTCGTGATAAGGAATAACTCATAGTAAATTCATGGGATAAACATCTATATATTCATTTACTTCTAGTAAATCACAAATTTTAATAGTTTATTTCTTCTCAACAACACGTTCTATGTATCTTATCTTCCATTTCTAATCAATTTCTCAGCATCATGATATGTTATTAGGGGTATTAAATAAATGAAAAATATATTAGTGGATAAAAAATATATCTTATCATGATAAACTGAAATCCAATCCATAACCAAAATAATATAAAACTATACCATGGGTAGATAGACATGATATATTGGGAAAAAATTCTTACTAATAACAATATAATTATTTCAATATATCTTTTTTCATTTTATTATTTCCACCAAGTGTTTTCACAAAAATTTGTATAATAATTTTGTAAGGAGTTCCTCCTGATTTAAAATAACATTTCATATAAAAAAATAATGTTATGATTCAATGTAAAATACCATATAGGAATACTTTTAATAATAAAATCACATACATTTCACGTCTTCATTTGATTTCCCGATATCAACTCTAGTAGTAAAGAAATTTTTCTCCAACCCATTATTCATTTAGTACAGATGTTATCTATCATAAGTTACATAATTTAGAAACATGACATTATAATGATCACACTCATTAAATGTAAAAACCACTTGGATGAATTAATATCAGTTACCCCATTAATTAATTATTCGGGATCCTTTGATTGAATTCATAAGCATTGTGTCCAATCTTACCACACCAATATGTAATTTAAAAATTATCAAGAAATTCCAGGATATTTTTTTCCATAAATATGACTTGATGAGAAATTAATTATCTCACTTCAAAATATTTTTTGTTAAATATTCCATATTTTCTTCTATCTAATCTATTTTTCTAGTTGTTTTTATGGAGTAGATAATCATTAGTGAACTGCATTTCTACCATCTTTCCACCATGAAAAGTTTCATCATAACATTTCAATTAGCATGTGTATTACACACAAAGATATCATATAAAAATACATGTGTAAAACCAATTAATATTACTATCAAGATTGCAGATAAAATCTAGCACATACCTAGTGACTCAGGAAAAATTTTCTTCATATGAAGCCGCAAAATCATCATCCTTTTACCAAAATTCAATGTATTTTTTATCCATCATAATAAAAAAAATAAGAATATATTATCATGTAAGATAATCATAAATGCCTTAGATTCAATATAATCAAGCTTGTATATCTCTTTGTAATTCTTAACAAAAGAACAACATAGATCAGTTTCTCCTACAGAACTATAAATGCTAAGGGTTTCCTTTTGATGGTATAAACTACTCATGACTATAACAAAACATAATTTAGATAGATATATGTTATTTTAAATTTTATTAATATTCATTATAAAATATAAAAATACCATGATAGGACCCTATATGTATATTGTATTTAGAAACTAGGAAACATACACAACTGGTTTATAATATATCTACATTGTCTCCCACTTATTCCTTCATATGTATACTATTTATGACATATTATACGTAATATCATTCTTCATGACATTAGAAAAAAACATAAGTATGGGTGATCTCGAGTGCTCAGAAAGGGTAAAAAATAGAGGTATCCATCATAACACAATCAAATGACATAATAACATAACAATTAAAAATTGAATCCTACATATAAATGATCATGATATCATGTTATGGGATAAATCATAAAAGTTCCTGAAAAATAAATTATCATATTACACAAATCATAACATAATAAATTGAATTTATTTCTTAAACATTATAATATAAAATCATTCCATATTAGTCAAGTATCATTTCCATGACTATTATAGTGGACAAAGTCCAATACTAAATCGATTTCAATACTCGTTTAATCCCTATAATACTGAACTGAGATCATTTTTCATTCTCACAATGTTTATATCATGAGATATAAACCATTACCCTATGAATTGGATGGAGATTTAGGTCCCACTAATATCATAATGAAAGGATTATTACATGTTCTACAAAACATAAATAATTCCTCATAGTAAAATCCAATGAATAAAATGGGTTTCTTAAAAATTGTCCCATTATAATCCATATAGAACATAAGTATTTTAGAAATATTATTAAATAATAACCACAACCAAACCATAGTAATAACATATATTTAAACATAACCCTGTTTAATTAATTTCATATTTGATGTATAATAATCTTGATAAAACACATGAAATTAATTCTTGAGGAAAATAACCTTTATTCTTCAAAAAAAATTGATTTTCTCAAAGATTCATGAATTAGTAAATGAAAAAAGTTTACATTATAAATAAAACAGAAACATTTAAAATCAATATTCAGGGAAAAAAGACTTACTAAAATTTAAAAATCTATTCAAGCTGTTTATGTTAAAATAAACAATCATTCTCATACTTTTGTTAGAAAGTTAAAAGTTCATCATACTGAAAAAGGAAAAATATTTCTATCATAACTTTCAATAATAATTATCCAAAAGGTATGTTTTTCTTTACAAAATTATATAATGGTAGAAATAATTTTTTTGAATATGTATTTAGAAATCATGGATGTGGATGATAAATATACCTCATTAAACACTTACTTATAAACAATTTATGATAAAAATGACATTAAAAAATTATTACAAAGGTTTGATTTAGTTTTTTTGCATTTGAGCCTCATCTATGTTGATTTAAAAAATATAATTGAATTTTTAAATTTTCTTATTCATATTTATGATATCATATATGATCATATTTTCTTCCAATTGTTAGTAACATTTTTACTCATCCATCTGGTGTTAACTTCTTTAATTTTCATACGTATGTTTTATCGGATATGTTCTTTATCCTATTATAGGGTTATTTTAAAATCATTTATATAGTTATATTATTATAATATATATATAATATTTAATCATTCAATTCATTTATATAATCATAGTTATGTAAATATGATGTAGAATTAATCGCATCACGTCGTGGAGATGGTAGGGCATAGTTTTGCACAAACAACAATATCATTCCCATAATTGTTGAATGATACTAAATTGGATGGTGTATAATATTTAATAATCAAAATAATTTTAAAATAATCATATATAGTCATTATTTCAATCATTATAGCCATCTATGTAAGGTGATGGTGAAAAACCTATTACACCATTACATGGATACGGTAAGTCGTATATACCAACGTGTGGTGATTTCATTTTAAGTAAGTTAAATAGATGGTGGAATATGGGTGTTTCATAATAATATTAGAATATAAGTATATAAGTAATACTAGATTTATTAATTTATAATGAAACTACTCATTAAGAGTATGTAGAATAAGAATGAAGTCTGAAAGAATCAGCAGAGGAGATCACCTCTTCTTCGACGCGCTCCCTCTAATTCTCCACTTAAAGAACATTTGTTCATCTTAAAATAATACCAGAACCTATAAAATGTCACTGGAAAAGTTGATAATAGAAATGAATAGGTTTTTTTTTATCTTGAAGGCTCAAGGTGAAGTGAAGTGGTGGGGGAGGTGGTGCCCTTTTATAATTGAGGTGTGGGGAACTTTTGGGATCTCAAAAAATATTAATTTAATATAAAATAAAACCCCATCCAAAAAACTCAAAATGTTAGAATATAAAATAAGATATGTGTTAGGGTTATAATATCATGAACTGGTAAATTTTTAACATGTTTTTTTTCCAATTTAAACCTCATCATTTTAGTTAAAATTTAGTTATTCTATTTAATATTTATCATGGGAAAAAATATTTCAGTGTAAAATGGGTGAAATATTTACTTATTTGATGTAAATTAGACTATAAATAAATTAATTAAACTATTTTTGGACCAATAATAATTATTCTATATTTTTCAAAAATTATTTATGATTTTTAAATAATTTAATAAAACATTATTTCGATAAACAATCAATATTTTCAATTTTTACAATATTCAATTCCTTGATTTTTAAAAATATTAAAATAATAAGATAATATCAAAAAAATTATTATATTACTAAGAGGTCAAGGCCATCTATAAACTTTATTACATATATTAACTATCCAAATTTATATTTATAGTAATAATTTTAATAATATTTATTAGATATTTAAATTAATTCTAATAAATACTACAACAATTTTTTCTATTTATTTAATACACTTATATGTTGAAAAAAAATTAAAAATAATATTATATAACGAAGATATATCTACTATATTAGACAATAATACTTTTATTTGAATATATATTCCATAAAATCATTCATTAAAAATGTTGTTCTAATTAAAACATGAATTTGACATGTTTAACGTCACCTTAATTAAAATAATATCAGCATCATTATCACTTATATTAGGTTAAAAATGCGCAATAACTAGACCATTAGATGAATATGGTCAATATATACTCAAAGAATAATGTTTTTTCATGTTCTCTTGTCTTTTAATGGTTATTATCTACTTCATACAATCTATTTTATCAATTTATCATCAATTAAATAATTTCAAAATCATTAATGTATAAGCTATTCAGATAAATATATATTTCATAAAATTTAAAAATGAGTTAATATGATAAAAAAACTTTTTAGATTTAAAAATATAATTTATAATAGAATTTATCTTCTGTATAACCATATATTAAAAATGATAGAGTTATAAAAAGTTGCGTAAGACATATTTACCTTTTCATTAAATAATATAAAATAATTTTATTAATCTCACCCAAGTGGATTCCAATGGATACCATTTAAACCCAAGGATTATTTGGGATGAAACAAACTCATTAAATAACAATAATACAAGTTTTTGGGTAATTTAATAATATCACTCTTACTCTTAATTAATTGATTTACAATTTTACCATATCAATATAATTTAACGATGTTACTCTCAATAAAGCCAAATATTAAAATAATGATATCTACATAATTTGGATCTAAATTTTACAAATATGGAGTCTTTTTTTTAATTCTAAACACAGAAGTTGCAGTAATTAATTTAAAATTAATCCCATTGTCCAAATGAGAAAGTGAGTTTTAAATGTTAAACCATTTTAAAAGATTGAAATGTTTTTACATTTAAATTCAACGTAAAATTAATTCTAATGACAAAAAATAAATTATATGATTGAAATATATTATATTTAAACTTTAAAATAATTCAATAATATAATTTATCCATATAAATTATTTAAATGGAAAAATTTGTTTGTAATTAAAATTTATTGTATTTTTACTATTCATAAAAATGAGAATGTTATTAGAAAAATAACAAAAATTCGTCCAATGTAATTTTTAATATCCTATTTCTAATGAACATGTTTTTTTTTGTAATATAAAAATTATTTATGTGTGAAAATATTAATTGAAAATGTTTTCTCACTTAATAGGTTGTAAATTTACCCGTTAAAAAAATATAGGTTTGTATAAATCAAATAGGGTTTACTCATTAATTATGAAAAAAATATCAATTAGATGAATATAAAAAATATTTCATTATTTATATAACATATATATTTCATTAATTTCATTTACTAATAGTAATTCTCGGAATTTATTAATTCAAAAATACAAATAGATAATTGATTTCTATTATTAAGAATTAATAAGTTTCCAGTGGATTCACATAAATTTTTAAAATAAAGATATATTTATTATAACTAACCTTACAGATATGTTATAATGGTTATTTTATACAAAGGGTGTCTCTTAGTTTGTTTAAAACCTTGATCGCGGGAAATTCAATTTATTGAAGAATTAAAATTATTTAAAAAAATATTTCATAAAAAAAACATTGTGTTACATTCTACCACAATTAAATATAATATATCCATCAAAATTTATCAACTGGATACAAAATGATAATAATACCTCACCCTCATCATATCAATAATTTCTTAGGTAGCTCCATTAAATATGGTGTTCTGCCAAAAAACATTAACCAAGTGAGTGGTATTGTTTTGTAAAACTTTTTTGTTACAATCTAGAATCTGTTTCGATTGTTTTTTATATAAATAATGTTTCTCTAGTTGTACAACATTTTAGTTTTGTAAATGTGAAGGATCGGGTATGTACATTCCCAGGAGAGATATATGGAACACATCATGAACTTGATAGAGATTTGGTTGAATCATAAATCTGTAAGCTACCTTCCAAAAATGATCAAGTATTTCAAAAGGATAGATATACCTAGGGATCAGATTTCCTTTCATAAAAAATTTCATTACACACTTTTAGGGATATATTAGTAGAAACACCTTTTCATCCATATCAAACTATATATCATTTAATTGGTTGTCAGCATAATGATTTTGTTGAATCTGAGATACTTCAATTTTTTTTTGAATAGATTTTACATTCTCTATCATTTCATCAAAAAGATCGGGTCCTAATAAATTTTTCCCCAACTTCATCATAGAATGTTGGAGTTCTACACATCATTCTATAGTGATAATCATTTATAACGATTTGATTACTAGATTTAAATCTATTGGTGTATGAAAATTCAACCAAAGGTTATTGTTTCTCAAAACCACCATTGAAACACATAGAGAAAGATCTCAACATGTGTTCTATAGTTTGAATTTTCCTCCTAGACTGACCATCTATAAGAAGATGATGTATTGTATTGAAACATAACATTTTATCTAGATCCTGGTGAAGACTTCACCTGAACATTGAGGTAAACCTTAGATCTCGATCAGATATAATGGAATGTGGTATAACATGAAATTTTACCACTTCCTTTACATATTTCACAGCAAGTTGATTGATATATTAATCCTCTCTAATATTAATGATGTGTGATGAATTTTTATGGTGATCAACTCTAACCCATATAGAATTATGTCCTTCTATATGTTTTGGGTAGTCTAAGGACAAAGTCTATAGTTATGTTTTCCCATTTCAATTCTAGCATGGATAATGTTTGTATCATCAACTTATACATCAGTCTCTTAGCCTTAACTTTCAGACAAACAAAGGACTTAGAGACATATTCAGCAACATCCCTTTTCATGTCAACCCACCAGTAAAACTCTTTTAGGTCCATATATATCTTTATGCCTTTATGATGAATAAATAATGAATAACTATGCACCTCATCAAATATATCCTTCATTAATTTAAGTATTGTAAGAATTCAAAACAAATTCTTAAACCATATTATTCCATCACAAAAAAATTTCAATTCAAGAACATTTCCCACTTTTTTTGTATCTCAACATATTCCTTATGAGCCTCCTTAATCAACACTTGTATGGATGGTAGAACATTCATTTGATAAATATAAGATATATCCCATTCTTTAAAAATTTCAAGATATGTCTTTCGAGAATCCTTAAATATTGGAACTTTTGTCATCCTCATCATGGATAGTCTAGCTTGGTCCTTTTTACTTAAAGAATATACCACCTAGTTTGCATTCCTAGTTTGGTAATGTATTGAGTAGGCATAATCTTTAATCAACATAAACCATCTTCATTGACACATATTTAGCTCCATTAATATGAAAATATAAATTAAAATTTTATGATCAGTATAAATATCACATCTTTCACTATAAAAAAACGTACATCATATCTTTAGTGAGAATATTACCATAGCTAACTCGAAATCATGAGTTGGATAAATTTTCATAGGGATTTTCAATTTCCATAAGGCATAATCTATCACCAAATCATTTTTAGGAGAACCCAACCCATCCACTTCATGGATGAATCACTAGAGAGAAAAATTATTCATCCAATACAAGGCAACACGAGCATAGGTTCACTAACTAATTTTCTTTTTATCTCTTTGAAATTATCTCCACATTCATTTTCCCACATGATGTTATCTCTTTTTCAAGTCAAAATGATGAGTGACTTAGTTAATCTCAAAAAATATTTCACAAAACATCGATAATATTCATCTAAACCAAGAATATTTGGATCTTAGTTACTATTGTTGGCGTCGAGAAAATTTTAACCACCTCTATTTTTTATTGATCTATAGATGTCCCCTCTCTTGAGATTTCATGACTCAAAAATGAAACATTCTGAAACCAAAAACCACACATAGAAATTTTTAAATAAAGCTTCTCATTTTTTAGGGTCTTATGTACATTTATCTTGTGATAGTCATATTCTTCATTTCTCTCAAAATAGATAAGAAAATTATTTTTAAAGACTACCAGAAATAGATCATGATATTCTCTAAAGACTCTATTCATTAGATCCATGAATATAGAACTGGAATTAGTAATCCAAAAGTAATCACTTAAAAATCACAGTTTCTATACCTTGTATAAGATGATGTCTTTAGTATATCCTCTTTATTAACCCTTAATTAATGATATCCAAAATGAATATCATTCTTTTAAAATTATAATGCTCCATGTAGTTGGTTTCATAAGTCACAAATGTGGTGAAGGTGATATTTTTTCTTGATAGTGATCTTGTTTTGTTCTCGATATTCAATGTAGAGTCTCAGTAATCCATCATTCTTATTAATAAATATAAAAGGTGCACCCCATAGTGAGGCACTAGGGAATATGAATCCTTTTCAAAATCATCTTGTGGTTTATTCTTAAATTCTTTCAAATAAATTAGGGACATTAGATAAGTTTTCTTTTATATAGGCATAGAACATTGTATGTTTTTCATTGAAAGAAATCCATCAAAATTTGGTGGAAGACCTGAAAATTATTCTGAAAAGACAACATAAAACTCCAATAACATGAGTGTATGATAAATTATGAGTTTATCCACAACAATTTGAGTTTTATAAACATTTTTTATAGGAACCAAGACCTATATGATAGTTGAAATTTTAACTCAAAGGTCATACGCATCCTTGTATTGGTAGATGATCGTAGGTTGATCTAGAATATGAAATGTGACTTCACTTCCATATAAATTGGTATGATTTATATATAGATAAATCCAATGCTTGAAATGTATAACATATGATTCTACTATAATATGGATCACAAGATTTTTAGGAATCTCTTTCCCATAAATTATTATTGTAGAAGAATTATAATTTTTTTATGCAACTATTGTGCCATTAATAGTTGTCACAGTAAACTCAACATCTAATTTTTTAGGCAATACAGAGATACCCATAGAATATTCATTTGTAATTAAATAGTGGGTAGATCTTGAATCAATTAAAAAATTTCTACTTTAGAGTGAATGTTAAGTGTTTCTTTCACCACTTCATTATAATAATCCATATCACCGATAGTGATAGAATATGACTTGTATTTTCCCTTGGACATAAGAATTTTCTATGTCGATCATCATCAATGTCCCTTGGATTAGGGAATTTATTAGTTTAATTACCAATTTCCTTTCATTTGTATCATTGATGTGTAAGAGGTGTATTCTCTATAGAATTTTCATTATTCAGATTATTATAAATCATTTTTCAATCACATTGGAATTCAACTGCCCGATGACATACTTTACACACCAAAAACATTTTTTAGTCCCATCAATGAATATTCAACCATTTTTCATTCCACACATTGGGAATAAATGAAATCTCATCTTCCATTCTTTTGTGGTCATTAGATTTTCTCTTGAATTCCATTTTTATCTTCTTATCCAACCAACAGGACTGATGGGATACTCTAATCTCTATCTCATCCTTCAGAGCTCATCAAATGATTTCCTCGCAACTATTGATTTCTCTTATGGCTAATACCCCTTAGAGAAATGGTTTTATGTGACCAATGAACCGATCAAATTTACCCATAAGTTGGATAATAATTTGAGAATATTACCTTGAATGTCATAAAAATTTTCTTCGTAGGAAGCAATTGATTCATCATACTATTGGTTCTGTTCATGGAACTCCTTCTACATAATTTTTTGAATACCAAGAGGAATATACTTATATATAAATTAATTTAATAAACACATCCTATTCCATGGATTCAATTTCATTTCTTTGCCTTGTATTCTTGATATGGATCCACCATTAATCTATATAACCGTACCAATTATAGAATGCTAATTTAATATTATATTGTTCTGATCATTAGTGAATTGAAAAAAACATTACTTGTATTGATCCATTGTTCACCCATTAATAGATCAGAAGACCCAATTAATGAAGGTGGACCCTTCCTCATGAAGGACCCAACAAAATTTGGTTCCCTCCTTTTCTATTTTAGAAGTCTTGCATGATTAATTGGTTTAGAATTTTGTGTGATAATACCTACAAGATTTCTCATTCCATCTCTCATAAAATTTATATTCTCAGGAGGATAATCCTTTCTTATCTCATCACAATCATCATTAATGTGGTTCCTTTGAGTTCCATACATTAACAAAAACAAAGAAGTATAGTGTGAGCAACACTAATTATAATAAAAAATTGACCTAATCAATAATAAAATTCCATGTTAGGACACATTAGGTATTATATAAGATTATTCAAGATCATCTCTAAAACAATAGTATTTTAACATATACTATAGTATATCCTTATTGTTCTTCCTATGTTTTTCTCATCATAGTTTCTAAATTATAACTATACCATGTATATGATACCAATTATAATGACCCATTATTTACATTCATTGATATTAATTCAAGATATAATAATATTTATTGAAAAATATAACCAAACGATGACACGAATGTATATGTATAATGTCTTCGTAAATTGGGATACATAAACAACGGGTTCATAAAACATCTATATTATCTGTCACTTATTCTATCATAACTAGACCCTTTTTAACTTATCATACTTAATACCCTTATTAATGACCTAGGTAAAGGAAAAATAAGAGAGATTGGTCTCATATTCTCAGTAAGGGGTAACAAGGGAGATACAAATAAAATAAAAATCCCATGACATAATAATAAAATAATTTAAAATAATATCCGGCACATGAAACATCCAGATATCATGTTATTGGATAAATCATACATGTATATATAGAATCAATGTAAATATTTCCAAAATTAATAATATAAGTCAAGGAATATTTTTTCTTACACATAATCATAGAAATTAATTTCATATTAGCCAAGGCTCATTTACATAACCATTATAGTTGAAAATTTCCATTACTTAACTGAGTTCACTCATCATTCCAACCCTATAATATTGAACCAAGATCAATTCCCCTTGAACCGTTTTTTATCTAATGAGATATAAATAATTAACTAATAAATTGGATGTATATATAGGTCCCACATGTCTCATAAGAAAATAATTATTACGTGTGACACACAAACATAAATCATTCATTATAGCATAACATTAAGAATTAAATGGGTCTCTAATACATCATTCCATCATAATACATAAAAAATATACTTTATAAATTAAATTCCATAGTAAACACAATAAAACCATACTAATAATGGGTATTTAAAAATAACCATATTTAAAAAATACCATCTTAGATGAAAAATAATTTTGATAAAACACTTCAAATTAATTCTTGAGAAAATTTCTTTTCTTCTTCAAAAATGATTTCATTTCTCAAAATGAAAATATATTTTAAAATAATTGAATTTATTTAAAAATAAACCTGAAATAATTAAAAGGAAGATTCATAAAATGAAGGAAATATAAAATTGTAAAAATATATTCATGTCCTATAATTAAAATGAAATCATTTTTATTTTAATTTTGTTAATAATTTAAAAATTACCTCTTCCATTAAACGAAGAATAATTCTTTCAAAAACATTAATAAAATTTAAAAATGGATGAATTTTAATTTAGAAAATTTTAGATGGAAATAAGTATTACTTTGTAATACATATTTAGGAAACAATGATGTGGTTAATAAATATATCCTAGTAAATACATCTGTGTAAACAATCTTGGATAAAAATGTGATTAGAAAATTACAACTTACCTGAGGTTCAATTTCCAAAGTATGTATCAAAACCTCATGTTTTTTGATTTAAATAATTTGATTTAATTGTTCCAGAAACATATCCATTTTTATGATATCATATAGGATCATATTATCATCTATTTTCTTGTAACATTATTACTCATCCATCGTGTATTAAGATCATTATTTTCATATGAATTTTTTATCAGATAAGTTTTTTTAATCTTCTTAGGTTATAGTTATATCATTTAATGAATGATATTATTATAATATATTTCAAATTTTTTCACCCAATTCACTAATATAATAATGTTTTAATAAGCATAATGTATAATAAATCACGTAGCACCATGGAGACGGTATGGCATACATACACATGAGCGACATTATCATTCCAATAATTATTGAATGGTATTGAAGTGGATGGTGTATAATATTTCATATTAAATATCATGTTATATTAATTATATATGACTAGGATATTTGATAATTGAAATTGGAAGGTGTCTTCTAACTATAAGGATCGATGTGATGTTAATACGTGAGGGAGGAAGTTATATTTTTAAATTGAGGTGAGGGGAACTTTTAGGATCTCCAGAAATAATAATTTAATTTAAAATAAAACAACATAAAAAACACAATAATTAACCCTCATATAATATGAGATTATATAGGGTTTTAATATCATAGAATAATAAATTTTTGACTGTTTTTTCTATCAATTAAGATATTATCATTTTAATTAACACTTAATTAATCTATTTAATTTTTTACTATGGTAAAAAACATTTCAATATTAAAAGTGTGAAATATATACTTTTTTGATTTAAATTAGACCATAAATAAATACCTATGAACATTTTATACTAGATAATAATAATTATATATTTTTAAAAATGATTTATGATTTTTAATTTATTTTATAAAACATTAGATTTATAAACAATCAATAGTATCAAGTATGACAATATTCAATTAATTGATTTTAAAAAATATTAAAATAATAGGATAACATCTAAGAAAAACCTTTATTATATTACTAATAAGTCAAGATAATCTAGAAAATTCATTGGATATATTAATTATCCAAAAATATATTTTTATTAATATTTTTTAATATCATTAATTTGATATTTCTTTTATTAAAATACCTACTACAAAAATTTTGTGTAAGAATTTAATAGACTTATATGTTTAATAAAAGTTAAAAATAAAATAACATGATGGAAATATAGCTACTATATTTACTAATAATACTTGTACTCGAATATATATTCTGGATAACCCCAAATTAAAATGATAAACTAATTTAAACATGAATGTTACATGTTATGAATCACATTAAATAAAATAATATAAGTTTCACAATCTATTATATAAGGATTCAAAAGGTTAATAAGTTGATATGTGGATGAATATTTTCATAATATACCCAACGAAAAAGATTTTTCCATGATTTATTATTATTTTTATGGTTAATATAATTTCAATAAAAACTATTTTATAAATTTCTCATCAATTTAATAATTTCGACATCATTAATATATAAGATATTAAGGTAAATACTTATTTATGAAACATGAAAAATAAATTTTTATGATAAATAAAACATTTTAGATATCAAAAGTTCATTTATAATATAATGTTTCTTCTGAATAACCTTATTTTAATAATGATATTGTTTTAGAAATTTGACGAATACATTTTTCACTTGTCATTAAATAAAGTAAAATAAATTTCTTAATCTCCCCGAAGTGGATTAAAATGGGTAACATTTAATCCCAATGATGATTTATGTAATTATATACACACAAAATGATATTAATACAAGTGTAGGGGAAATTTTATAATATTATAATTTCCCTTAAGTACATGAAATACACTTTTTCTGCAATAATAAAAATTATCGATGTTATTATTCCTAAAGATTATAATTAAAATAAAGGAATTTTCATAATTTGAACTTACTAATTACAAATATGGAATCCATTTTTCAAAATTAAAAACACATAATTTTCATTAATTAGTTTAAAATTAATCTTGTTGTCAAAATGAGAAATGTGTTTTAAAAGATAATACATTACAAAAAATTTACATGTTTTTATATCAAAATTCAATTTAAAATTAATTCAAATTCACTTTATTATATAAGAAGATAAAAAAAATTATATTTACACATTATTTCTAGTCAATAACATAATTTATCCATTTAAAATATTTTATGAAAAAAATTAATTTCAATAATAATTTATTTTATTTTTAGTATTCCTTAAAACATTAATGTCATCAGAAAAATATCAAAATATCATCCAAACTAAATATTTATATCATGATTCCATTGAAAGAAAAAAATTCATATAAAAAATTATTAATGTGTCAAAGTATTAATTTAAAAAGGGATCTTCATTAAATGGCGGTAAAATTACGCTTTAAAAAAATATATGATTTTATATATCAAACTGGGTTTAATCATACCCTATAGAATAAATATATATTGGATGTGTATGAAAAATAATGAGTAAATATATAATTGTTTTTCATTAATTTAATTTACTAATAATAATTCACTAAATTAATTAATAAAAAATTAAAAAATTATAATTTAATTATATTTTTTATAAATAAAAGGCATCCAATAGAATCACCAAATATTTTAATAGGTTTTTTATATTTATTCCCACTAAAATGACACTTAGTTTATAAAGGTAATTTTATACTTAGGGCATCTTCTAGATTTTTTAAACTCATGATTATGTGAAATATAAAATATAAATGAATTAAAATTATTTAATAACAATATTTCATAAAAACAATCCACTGTAACAGTGACATTAAATATCTATTATATTCCATTGATCAATCCATTGAATACTGCTGGGTCAAAAGTTCCCCAAAATTCTATGATTTTTTGTCTTATAAAATTTTCAATAATCATTATGTTCCTATATGGTATACATTTCAACTATTGATCCCCGATCAACCACCATTCATGACTTGCATTGAATGATCCATCACAACTAAAAACTGCTTAGTTCAAATTTTTACCATTCTATGTTGTTGATTTTGAAGGATATTTACTATTTATTTCGTTCTTTCTACAACAATTATGTTTCCTCTACGTAAAACCATTCTATACAAGTATATATTAGGTTAACAAACAAGATATTTTTATAATGATATATAAATTAAACATAACAATTAGGTAAAACATTGTAATGATATCTATTATCATTATCAAAACCCTTGTTTTGATCTAAACCTTTCTTTAATATCAACTATATGGACCCAACCTTAAAAATTTCATATTTTAGATACAGTAAAAAAGAATTTACACTCATTAATTCCCAAGGATATTTTAAGACTATATTTCTAGAGGGTTTGGTCATAACTCTTATATAAAAATCCCATATAGTAAAAAATGGAGTATTTTACCAAGTATCCTATTTTACCACTAAAAAAACTTATTTAAAAAATATTTTTCAATTAAAATTCTTTAATAATTTCAAATTTAGTTATTTTATTGCCAAAACCATCTGGGAACCCAATAAAAAATATTTTAAAATTTTGTATGAGAAAAAAACCTCACTAATGGACATAAAAATATGAAATATGTTAGTGATGCGAAAAACATTTCAAAACATGAAAAACCATTTCTAAGACACATTACTTTTATCCAAACATTAAATCAATTTTCCTTAAAAATTGTGATTTTTTACCTTATGTAATAAATGTATTTCCCTGAATTGTTTTACTAATGATATAACATAAATGAAGGTTCCTTAAAACATCATCATCTTAGAACCCATAAAACCCTTATATTTTGAATAAAAATATTTCTGACATAAAAAATACTTCTCAATGAAACATAATTATTAACCAAAACATTAGTATATTTTATTGTTGTGTGCATAATATAATCCTTATTGGTCTCACCCCTGATCTATAATGGTTCTGAACCCTTTTTAAATAATGTCTAAATTCCATATCATGAATAACACACATGAAAACATCTTTTAATCACATGTGAAAAAATATTTAAATATAAAAATTAAATTTCATTTAAAAACAAATTATCAATAAAAAATCTATATAAATTTGAAATATGTTTTTTATTTTGAAAAAAAATTAAATCTAAAAATAAATTCAAATATCTGCTACTGTATATGGATTATTCATTATCTTCACACCTATTAAAATAGAACATCTTTTTTTTATTTTGTATATCTATTCAAAATATTCTTTAAAAATATGCATATTTTAATATATTTCAAAAAATTGGTATAAAATTTAATATATAGTTAGTTATGTCCATATGTAAAAATTCATAAAAATATTATGAACATGGAAATGAAAGATAATTATTTTGGAAATAAGACATTATAACATTTTAAACGAGGTTTTTTGTTACATTTTCCAATCCCAATATTCTGACTCATAACATTTGTTCTTTATATTCTTAAATAACAAACCTAGGTAAAATATTTAATTTATTAAAAAAATTATTGATTTTTATTATTTATATTATTTTAAGAATTCCCATGTCATATAATATTAATTTATCATTTGATTTTATATTGGTTGGATTGATGATATTTGGTTCATATGTCCAAAATGACTTTTTTATGTTGACTATCGTCAATGTGTCTATAATTACACAATATATTGAATGAAGATAATGTAATAATTATAATTCTAATATAGAAATTAAAATTTTAAAAACGATCATGCAATATTATTATGAAAAACAATCTATGTTATAATCATGGAGATAGTGGCGTACACACACATGACTTACTTTTCAATTTTTACACAATCAATATGAAAAGAATGTAAGTATTATTTTATGTTTATAAAGTAATAATTTAATCATAAATAATATATTATTAGTGTAAAAATTTATATATATCATATATGTAATGTGGGATGAAAAATGAATCACATAGCTCTGTGTAGGTGGTAATTCACATATACACACACATAACAACATAATTTTTTAGTCAATGTAAATGTGCCAATTAAATGATATATTATCTTTTATTAAGGATATATATGTCATTAATATAATAAATAAATATTTATTCCATTATTATAAACCCTGATTATATGGAAGATATTTTTTATTATTTAATTATGTTAAAAAAATATATTCATGGGTGTAAGAATAAATAAAAAACACATGGTTGAAAATTATACCTCTTATATAGACAATGTCACACCCAAGATTTTTGTTTTCCCATATTTTTTTAGGTCGAGTTTTTGGTCATTCTTTTAGGAATCAAGAGTGAAGGATCAAGGATTTGGGGAAATTAAATCCTTATATTCATGGACTATATTTACCTATACGTTTCATCTAGTATCCCCACAATATTTCTGAATAAAATGAAGGTTTTGTGGTGAACAGGACTGGGCAGATGGTTTTTCCGCACAATTTACTAAACCATGAATCCAAACTGTTTATAGTGTCCATGTGTTAAAAAAATAGGTTTTCACCGCATTTTCCTTCATGAAATAAATAAAATATGCCATTATTCTTTCCCCTTCGTTGTTTTCTTCCAAGGGAGGCCACCAAGCTCTCTCATTATCCCTTGGTACCCATTTTTGAAGGGGTTTTGACGGGGAAAACTTCATGATACTTCAAGTAAGTGAGACATTATTGGTTTTCATCCTTCTTTAAAGGGTTTCTCCCAGACTTTCTTGAGGTTATATTTTCCTAGAGCTAAATATTCATAGCTAATGTCTAATATTTAGTTTCTGGGTTTAATATTCTTGAATATAGTTCTCTTTCACTTGCTTTTGGTGAGGTTGGGGTGTAGTTGAAGTTTCACACCGATTCATAGGGTTTTGAAAAAATGGTACGTGGTTCTCTATCTCAACATTATTTTATGAGTTAGTTTTCTTGATTAATTTCATTATCAAGTAATTTTATTTTTATATTGGCTGAAAAAGGATTTTTTTTGAAAGAGATTAACATGTTTTTTATTTTCTGTGGAATGTTTATGTGAAATGGGGTTTATTTTTGATGAAAACCCATTTTTTATTACTTAATGGTGCTCTATGACTTGTAATTTTTTTTCGTAAATGATTAAATGGCATATAATGTCTTTAGTGTTGTTTTAGGGTGTGTTTGTTTCCAAAATAAATATTTTTAGAGTGATTTTTGTGTATGTCCATGTTTTGTTTCCTGGGGTAAATGTTATAAAATTTGGTTATTTAATAGAATAAGATGTAAAAATCTGATTGGAAAACTATTTTGGTTGGTGATTGTTCTCAAATTATTATTTTTGAATGGAAATAGATTCTTTTGAATTGTACCACATTATAAATTTCAAATAATTTTTTAAACCATTTACGGTAGCATTGATTAGGTGTTTTACGTTAATGTTTCATATTTTCATGGAATTGGGTTTCATTCATTTGTTTTCAAGGTTAATTCATTTGGAGTTACAATAGGATTCATGAAATTGATATTTTAAATGGTTTTAGGGCTACCAATCTTTGGTTAGTATGGTATTGTTTGGATTTTGGCCTTAAAATAGTATTTTTGAATGAATTTTGCGTTGAAACCCATATAACACCTCCTGAGGTTTTTTTATAAAATAATTATTGTGTTTAATGAACTAAATTGATGGTTTGAAACTTTTTGATGGGTTTTTGGTTTTTTTATGATGTTTAAATGAATATTCAATGTGAAAATGGAATTTTATAACGTCTTAAACATGATTGAGCACAAATGGGAAGCCCTGATATCTAGGTTGGCAAACAAGGACTAGTATGTTAGTGATCCGATAGTGTCCTCATCCCTATTTCACATAGCAAGATAGAAAATGAAAAAAATAACTAAACAATAATGATTTCTAGGGACTTCTAGGACATTTTGGCTTCCCCTCCTTATGGATCGTACATGAGAAGGTTATTGGTTATGGTTACTTTTACACTAAGAGATGTTGTATCTAAGGACCAAAACCTAGCTAGTGTCTAGGGGTATTTCCTGTGAGTTATACTCATTGGTTATATTATATGTACCATTGGAATATGGTGTGTTTCTTTTTAAATTTTAGAATCATCTATGTTTTATTTTAAAATTTTCATTCTTTAAAATTTTCCCCATGAAATTTTTTTTTATTTAAAGATACACCCCTTTAAAATTGTTTATAGTATTTCATTCTTATGAAAACATGCATTATTTTTTTCTTATAATGTTCATAGCATGGAACAAGGTTGGGTGGAACCCTAGTAGGCTTATATTGATAGTATACTTCCTCCCAATGGTGTATGTAGGCTTTGTAGTGTTTTTCGTAGGTAAGGGTTAGGTTTTTGGAGATGGCGGTTCAGTTTGATTTCTTCCTTACATGGTGAAATGTTGTGGAGAAATCATGAGGGTATTGTATCCTTATTGTGTGGTGGGTTTTGAGTAGGACTTTATGCACCGTTATAGTTATGGCACTACTTGGGATTTATTTTAAACAATGTAATTCAATATAGAATTTAGATTAAGGTTTATTTGGATGTGATATTTTAGATTTAGTTTATTTATTATTCATGGTCATTTAACAGTTATGAAGTCATGAAATCATTCCCAAAACATTGTTAACTATACCTATGAAAATTTTCCCACCTCTTGGGATATGTAATTCCCTTTGATCCATGCCAAGGACATGGTTGATCATCGGTTCGAATGGAAACCTGACTTGTTTTCTGAAAAAATAGTATCATAACAAGTTCTCTATTTTGGGGTCTTATTATTTTTGAAAGAGTATAGGTAGTCCAGATCTATGATTCTCAATTTTCTAGTTATGAGTAAGGTGTCTGGACAACACACCTCGTGGTAAGACTTGAGTTACCGGGGGATTTCTTGTTCCATCTTTGTCTTTGTCACACCCCGACCGCAGATGCCCTTATTTTTACTTATTTCTTGGTCCCAGTTTAAAATTCTCAAAGTTTAATTCTGTTGGCGGTTTCGTGCTGGTGCGCGGTCACAACATTGTTATTGGTGACCGTGCGTTCGGCCCGGGTGACCGTTTGTTCACCCGATGTTTTAAATATTAAATATTTTATGTTGACATTCTATCATTATTAAATTATTGATATTATTTTTGATGTAATTCATATTTTAGGTTTGTCTGCATGCGTGTTTATATATGTGTAAATATATATTTGTATATATATATATATATATATATATGTTTATGTGCGCTTATATATAAGTATATACGTTTATATGTGTAAGTATATATATAAATATTTGTTTATATATGTTTAGATATAGGTACATATCTCAGTATACATATATATATATATATATATATGGGAGTGTGTGTGTGCATTTATTTATTTTAAATGATTTTAATATCCTAAATGTTTTGATTAAAAATAATTATTATTAAAATTAACTAATTATTTTATTTATTCTTATTATTATTCTTATTATCCTTTGTCATATTATTATTATTATTTTTATTCTGATTCTTATTTTTTTATTATTATCCTTATTGTATTATTAGTATTATAACTTTTATTATTATTAATATTTATATTTATTATTATTATTATTGTTGTTGTTGTTATTATTCTTTTTATTATTATTATTATTGTTATTATCTTATATATATATATATATTTATATTTTTATAACCCTAACCCTGCACTCTCCCTTTCCCCTCTCTCTCACTCGCCCCCCCAAGCCACAGCTCCAGCACCCGGTTCCGGTGCCCGCTGCCTGCACCCAGCCTCCACCGCACCACCATCATCTGCCCCAAGAACTCCCGCCGCCCATGCCCAGCCTTCGTCTAGCGTCCCCCGCTTCCGCACCGGCCCTGCTCATGCACCCTCGGCCTCCGCGTGAACCTGACCACCACTCGACCCTGGCCTCTGTGCAACCCCAACCTCTGCGCGACCTAGGACTCCCTGCCCGCTTCCTCTCCAGCCTCTGGCGCCGCTCCCTCTGCTCTCCGCCGACCTCCCTCCACCGGCGACCACCTGCGGCCGGCCTCCCTCCTCCGGTGACCGTCGGACTCCCTCCTCTGATGACCGCCTTCCGCTGGCATCCCTCCTCTGGTGACCGCCTGACGCCAGCCTCCCTCCTCTGTTGACCTACCTCCGCTATCCGGCACCGTTCTGGCGGCCTCCTGTCACTTTCCGGCAAGCCCCGCTGCCGACCAGCAGCCCTTGGGCACTTCCAGTTTTTTTCTGGCACTCCAAAGCACCCTTCAGACCCCGTTTCGGCATCCTGACCTTGTTCCGGCGTTCCGACCAGAAACTACCGCATTGCGCCGGCCAGCGGCGCATCTGACGGTCGGTGCGCGACCCCCAGCGGTCTCCCTGCCTGATCGCGCTATCTGTTTTGACTGGTGGGTGACCCCATTGGTTGGGCACATCCCTACGCCGAGGTGATCTCGTGTTGGTTATTTTTTTTGTGTTTACATTTATATCAGTTGGCCTATTTTAAGTGTTTCTCCTTTGTTTTAGTGCATTAGAAGAATGATTCCGCGATGCAGTGATCGTCGGCTTGTGTGTGCCTACGCGCTTGCACGAATCATGGTCCTTCATCGAGTTTGGCTGATGACTTCGAGGTAGGTTTTCCCCCACTTCACTTGTGTTTAACTTTAGAATTTATTTATTCCTTGCCTTTTTATTGAATTTTTGTAAATTTAATGTAGTATTAAGTAGTTATTCTTAGTATGGTGACCTGCTGAAAATAAAATCTGTTTAATTCTTTCATTTCACTGGAATAATTTATCTTGGACTTAATTGTGTAATTCTCTAGTGATATGGCTAAATTAGTTCTTTTGGAAATGTACGAGATATGTTGAGTTGTGATTGGAAATGTTTTTGGTGTGTGTAAAATAAAAGGTGTATTGTTTATGGAAAGTGGTGTTCTCTTAAAACCTTGAATAGAGAAAATTTCTGTTTGGCCTTTAAACTTGTTTTTGAAAACATCATGTGTGGATCTTTTGTTGTTGAATTTTTTTTCCTTCGACGCGTGTATAAAATTTTGTATTTCATTTGAGATACATCGTTCCTTGAAAAAAATGGTTAAAGGCCCGTTTTGCTCTTGATAAAAGTGGAATGCATTAGGATATTGGAAAATGGTTTTACATGTCACACCAATGTGTTTTAGTTCTAGAATGCTGACTTGAGTTTCTTAAATGAAGTTCTAAGTGTGTACTAGTTTTCAACGTGATGGTGTGTGTTGCATCTGTTGGAAATGTTATGGTATTACATGGTTTCTGCGGCCCGATTGGCACTTCATATAATGTGAAGTTATTATATATATATATATATATACATACTTATGGTGTATCTCTACAGGGGGACTTCCCTTTGAGGATTGTCATGTAGAGGTGTCCGTGTAAGGGGTTGGAAAGTGCGGTGAGGTGAGTCACGCGTGTGAGGGGCTCCCACTTATAGAGTATAATTAAAACCACCATGGGTTCCTTGGCGTGTTTTAGAGAATCGAGTTACGGTTTCTGGGTAACCCCGATTAGTCGGGTTGGTCCACCATTGGTAGGTAGGCATTGTGGTGCATGCCACTGGTTGGCTATTAGGGAGGCCTATTGGTTATTGACTATGGAGTACCATGCCGACAGGTATTCAGAACCCGAGTATGTCTAGGGGTTTTTAGGGATATCTAGAATCACCCCTGGTTACTTGATTTCCCTTTCTTGTTTACATTCAGTTGTTCTTTATAGCTTATATTGTTATACTTTGTGAAAATGGTTTTCAAATGAAAATGTGTTATTCTCTTTGTGTAAAATTTTAAAATGTAACACTTCTCTCTCTTCTAGATTGAATTTGGCACCAATGAAAGGAATTCAGCTTTTTAAAAAGAATAAGGGCAATGTCTCGTGTTTTGATTTTCAAGTGAAACATTATGAAAGCTTTCTTTTATACACTGTAGTTCAAACCTGGAATTTGTGGATTCTTAATTTAATGGCAGTGCTTTGGGATTTGTTGTTGGGCTCACCTACTGAGTACTTTTTGTGCTCATGCCTACATTTTACCATTTCAGTTGCAGGTTCCTTGTGTTCAGGTTTTCTTGGTTTGAGTCGACCAGGGATGGTGTGACAGCGGTGTTTAGTTGGGTGGTAACCGCGTGGTCACGTGGAGGTATGGTTGTTGTGTCGTTTTACTTCTGTTGTTAGTGTTGTCTGTTTTGTTTGTTTGTTTTTCTTTTATAGTTCCTAGTTTTTTGGGCTAAATCATTCCCAATGATTAAGACTTGATGCCCGACACTTGTTTCCATCCTGGGGGGATCGGGAATGCCCCTCGGGACTTGCCGCGGACCGGTTCGGGTGACTGGTTCAGGGTCGACCCGGGCTGGTTCGTGAAAAAATGGTATCAGAGGGAGGCCCTTGTTATTTGGGTTGTCCGATAGGTGGAGATTAGGACTTTCGGGACTCGAGAGGTAGGTACGGGAAGGATGTCGTGAACCCTCACTCATTTCGCATCTCGAGTCGCCAGGGGTAGTCTGGGAATTATGTCTTTGTCTCTTTCTGGTTTGTTTTGGATCGAGGGATGACAACGAAGACAAGCCAAGGTTACATCATGATTTCACATGGATTAGTGACCCATGTAGAGTCCAGGAACATGATTTGAATTCCTCCTAGTGGTCGACGCTTACTTGGGACATGGCCCAATACCATGTCGTCAGGTTTTGCGTGACTACCAGTCCCTCACTCCGGTGTTTGATGCAAATTGAGTGTTGTTTTCATTATGGTTGGTGTAAGCACATTGTTGGAAATGAAAAAGGGTTTTTGATAATGGTACTGGGTTCATTTAAAATAATTTAAATGTATGAAATCTGTTTTAAAACTGAATTCTCTTGATTTGGAAATCCACTGTTTGATTGAAATTGGTTGAGAATAGTTTGGGGTGAAATCTCGGGTCATCTTTATGAACAATTTCACATGTGTGAGAATGCATGGAAAGTATGTGTTGGTGCGTGTATGAATGGAATGTAGATAACGACATGTGCAACGGGTCATGGGATTACCTAGGTGTTTATTTGAAATTAAAGGATTGGTCTGGTTTTTAGAATTTGTCTTTAAATAGGGGAAATGCTTTTGGAAAGTGATTTTTTGTTTGAAAGTGGATTGGTATGTGGAAAATGGTCTAAAAAAAGGAGGGTTTAAAATTTAAAATAGAAAAGGGGATTTTATTTTGGATTATGTTTGTATTTTTTTGGTCTTTGTGTTGACCATTTTTTATGAAGGATATTTTATTGATGTTGCTTCGGTTTGATGTTGGTTTGGCTCTGTGCTTCATATGTAGCACAGAAAATGCCTCCTAGAAAGGTCCCCAGAGTTTCTGATGAGTCATGCCTAGTTTTTGGTCCTGCTCAGACGTTGACTTTCCTTCCCGGTGATCAGGGCCTGTTAGATATAGTAGAGCGATTTGAAGAGGTCTAGCGCGTCTTTAGGGTATTGGGAACTCCCGATGCTGTTTGTGGGCATGCTATTTTGAGTATATTCGAAGGTCTAGATTTGGATGAGTGAGAGTGGTTCACCCTGCCATAATGATAAGTTGAGATGACTTGGGTTTTCTCTAGAGCTGTCTTCATCTGATGTTTTATACACAAAGAGGGGAAGATGAAGAAAGTTGAAGAGCTTATGCATAATCAACAGGGCCAACATGAGTTGAAAGCGTATGTTGACCAATTCAAGGATCTTGTGTCTCTGTTTCCAGAGGTAGCATCGCAGGATTTGATGAAGACTCCTCCCTTCATCAGGGGTCTTCTCTCGGAGATCAAAGAGCGAGTCCTTTTTTTTGGAGCATCACTTTTGGGAAGTTGGTGCATGAGGTGTTCTTAGCTGGGTTAGTCACTAGAGTATAGACGGTCGGAAATCCACCGTATCCAATTGCTCATGAAGGTCTCCCATCTGACGAGAGGAGTGTGTCAGATGGATCTATTATAAGGAGTCCTATGTGGTGACTCTGGCTTTCATTTCGTTAAACAGTCTAATGGTGTGCCATCAGTGTGGATGTTTAGGGCATGTAAATCCATTACTCCTCACACCTATGAAGACATTACATCATTATTGGTGTCTCGGTTACCTAGAAAAGTTTTGCAGGAAGCATCCCCTGAGGGAGACGTTTTGACCAAAAGGTTCCAGTGCCTGACTATGATGTAGGAGATGTTTCATCCATCAGAGCCCCAGCCACAGATCTCGGGGTGAAGCTTGCACACAGTCAGGAGTTCATGGGGGATTTGAAGCCTCAGTTCGGGTTTTGTGTTTGGTGTTGGAAACAATGCATTTAAAATTCCTTCCATTATCATTCATCCAATGTTAATGTTTTGGCATTGTTGTAGGTTCATTGTGTATTCATGAAGTTGGGGTGAACGTGTTTGATTGTAATCCAAATAGTTTTTTGTCTAAATTTTAATTCTCTGAATCGTGCGTTTTTCATAGAGGTGTGTTTGGATCTTGCATGAGTTAACCTCGGTTTGGCTGTGTTCATTTAGAGATGTAAGTGTGTTTGAAAGAATCATCATTGTGGGAATTCTTGGGTTTACTTCATGATTTTTCCCTTGTTTTGAAGGTTGTTGACTCTAGTGGAGGGTTCAATGTTTCGATGGAGGTGTTTTTTTGATCGGGCTATAGGAGTCAGTTTTGATCTGTTGTGAGTCCCCGCATTGGACCTCCCTCCTTTTGGTAGTATGTTTTGGGTTTTAAATATTTGAACCAGTTAATTTCTTGTGATGGGGAGAACCCCTTCGTGTTCTCCCCTCAACCTCAGACCACATTTTTCCCTTGAATCGGTTGGGTGTGACCCGTGCAGAGTATGGTCATCCCGTGATTCTCAGTTCTCTTCAGTTCCTTTAGTTCCATTTGGGCGTGGACTTGAAACTTTACCGAGTTTTGGCTTGGTGACTTTTTGGGGGAAGAAAGTGTCTTTGTTGGGGAGAATTGTCACACCGCGACCACAGATGCCCTTATTTTTACTTCATTCTTGGTCCTAGTTTAAAATTTTCAAAGTTTAATTGTGTTGGTGGTTTCGTGCCAGTGCGCGGTCACCGCAATGTTAGCGGTGACCGTGCGTTCGGCCCGGGTGACCGTGTGTTCACCTGATGTTTTAAATATTAAAAGTTTTATGTTGACATTTTGTCATTATTAAATTATTGTTATTATTTTTGAAGTTATTCATATTTTATGTGTGTCTACATGTGTGTTTATATATGTGTATATATATATATGTTTATATATATACATATATATATGTTTATGTGCACTTATATATAAGTACATACGTTTATATGTGTATGTATGTATATATAAATATATGTTTATATATGTTTAAATATAGGTACATATGTCAGTATATGTATATATATATATATATATTTATTTATATGTGGGTGTGCGTTTAATTTTTTTAAATGATATTAATATCCTAAATGATTTGATTAAAAATAATTATTATTAAAATTAACTAATTATTCATATTATTATTATTATTCTTCTTGTTATTATCATTCCTATTCTTATTAATATTTTTATTCTTATCGTTATTTATATTATTATTATCGTTATTGTATTATTAGTATTATAAATTTTATTATTATTACTATTTATATTATTATTGTTGTTGTTGTTATTATTCATTTATTATTATTATTATTATTTATTTTTATTATCTTATATATATATATATAACCCTAACCCTACCCTCTCCCTTCCCCCTCTCTCTCTCGTGTCGCCCCGCCAAGCCACGGCTCCCGCACCGGGTTTCAGTGCCCGCTGCCTGCACCCGACCTCCATCACACCACCGGCCTTCGCCCCAGGAACTCCCTCCGCCCACACCCAGCCTCCGTCTGGCGTCCCCCGCTCCCGCACCAGCCCTGCTCCTGCACCCCCGGCCTCCACGCGACCCCGACCTCTGCGCGACCCCGGCCTCTGCGCGACCCCGACCTCTGTGCGACCTCCGACTCTCGATCTCGCTTCCTCTTCGGCATCTAGCACCGCTCCCTCTGCTCCGCGCCGGCCTCCCTCCTCTGGCGACCGCCTGTCGCCGGCCTCCCTCCTCCAGCGATCACCTACCACCGACATCCCTCATATGGCGACCGCCTGCCGCCGGCCTCCCTCCTCTGGTGACCCACCTCCACTGTCCGGCACCATTCTGGTGGCCTCCGGTCGCTTTCCCGTGGGCCCCGCCGCCGGCCAGCAGCCCCCGGGCACTTCCAGTTTTTTCCGGCACTCTGGCGCACACTCCGGCCCCTGTTTCAGCATCCTAACATTGTTCCGGTGTTCCGACTAGCCACCACCGCATTGTACCAGCCAGCGGTGCATCTGCCGTCGGTGCGCGACCCCCAACGGTCTCCCTGCCTGAGCGCGCCGTCTCTTTTGACTGGTGCTTGACCCCATACTTTGGGCACATCCCTATGCCGAGGTTATCTTGTGTTGGTTATTTTTTTGTGGTTACGTTTATATCAGTTGGTATATTTTAAGTGTTTTAAATTTGTTGTAGCGCATTGGCGGAATGATTCCGCGATGCAGTGATTGTCAGCTTGCGTGTGCGTACGTGCTTGCGCGAATCATGTTCCTTTGTTGAGTTTGGCTGAAAACTTCAAGGTAGGTTATCTCCCATTGCACTTGAATTTAACTTTAGAATTTATTTATTCATTATCTTTTTATTGAATTTCAGTAAATTTAAAGTAGTATTAAGTATTTATTCTTAGTGTGGTGACCTACTGAAAATGAAATCTGTTTAATTCTTTCATTTCACTGGATGAATTTTTCTTGGACATAATTATGTGGTTTTCTAGTGATATGGCTAAATGAGTTTTTTTAAATGTACGATACATGTTGAGGTGTGATTGGAAATGGTTTTGGTGTGTGTAAAATGGCAGGTGTATTGTTTATGGAAAGTGGTGTTCTCTTAAAACATTGAATAGAGAAAATTATTGTTTGGCCTTTACACATGTTTTTGGAAACTTCAAGTGTGGATCTTTTGTTTTTGAAAAATGTTTTCCTTCAACGTGATGGTTCGTGTTGCGTTTGTTGGAAATTTTTTGGTAATAGATGGTTTCTGAGGCCCGGTTGGAAATTTATGTAATGTTAAGTTATTATATATATATATATATACAAACTTATTGGGGCATCTCTGTAGGGGGAATTCCCTTTGAGGGTTGTCGTGTAGCGGTGTCCGTGTAAGGGGATGGAAAGTTCGGTGAGGTGAGTTACGTGTGCGAGGGCCTCCCACTTACACAATATTATTAATACCACCATGGGTTCATGGGTGTCATTTAGGGGATCGAGTGAAGGTTGCATGCTATCCCCGATTAGATGGGTTGGTCCCCCCTTGGTAGGTAGGCCTTGTACGGTGTGCCACTGGTTGGCTGTTAGGGCGGCCAGTTGGTTATTGACTATGGAGTACCATGCTAGCAGGTAGTCTAAACCAGAGTACGTCCATGGGTTTTCTAGGGATGTCTAGGATCACCCATGGTTACTTGATTTTTCTTGCTTGTATACTTTCAGTTGTTCTTTATAGCTTATATTGTTATACTTTGTGAAAATGGTTTTCAAATGAAAATGTGTTATTCTCTTTGTGTAAAATTATAAAATGTAACACTTGTTTCTATTTTAGAATGAATTTGGCAGCAATGAAAGGAATTCGAATTTTGAAAAAGAATAAGGGTAATGTCTTCTGTTTTGATTTTCAAGTGAATCATTATGAAAGCTTACTTTTATACATTGTAGTTCAAACCAGGAATTTGTAGATTCTTTATTTTCTGGTAGTGCATTGGGATTTGTTATTGGGCTCACCTAATGAGTACTTTTTGTGATCATTCCTATATTTTACCATTTCAGTTTCCGGTTCCTTGAGTTTAGTTTTCTTGGTTTGAGTCACTCAGTGATGGAGTGATTGTGGTGTTTAGTTGGGTGGTGACTGCGAGGTCACGTGGAGGTATGGTTATTGTGTAGTTTTATTTCTGTTGTTAGTGTTGTCTGTTTTGTTTGTTTATTTTTATTTTACATTTCCTAGTTTGTTGGGGATAAATAATTCCCAATGATTAAGAGATTATTCCCGACACTTGTTGCCATCTTGGGGGGATCTGGAATGCCCCTCGGGACTTGCCGTGGACTGGCTCGGGTGACCAGTTCAGGGTCGACCCGGGCTGGTTCGTGATAGTCTTTATGTCCTTGTAGTTGTTTTTTGTTTGGGAAATAAAACCGGAGTTGATTCAATAGTCTTAGTGAGCTTATAGGGACTACAAATACTTGTGGATCTAAAGATATGGTCTGATAAAACTCTCTGTGATGGTGGTGTGATTGACATATGGATTTCAACCCTATATACTAGAATGCCATAAGAATTAGTTTCCCTCTTTTGAGAAGCAACTTGTGTTTCTTTGCATTTCGGAAATTAATTTAAAAATCACTTATTTTAGAATTATCAAACAAGGTTTTAATGTAAAAATGGATTCTCTTTATGAAATGTGAATTTTTGTGATATGGTTTTCTAGTAAAATGGATGTGGGATTATTTCTAATAGGGTGGAAATGACTTTTTGTTAATTTTGGTTATTTATTTTTGAAATCACAAATTAATTTAATTTGTTTTTTTAAATTATGTTTCAATGAAAATTTGTTAAACTATTTAAATGTCTTTTTAAATGTGGTGATTTTTTTTTGAAATTAATGAGTATTACATTAAAGTGTGTTTTTATGTGAATAGGTGGTAAATTTTAAAAAATTATTCTATGATTTGAGTAGAGTTTAGTTTTTGTGGTTAGTGGTTTTGAGATAGAGAATATGTGGGTAGAATGTTTTGATTTTGAAAAGAGGAATGTTTCAATTTTGATCTTTTGTATCCTCATGGGTGACTAAATGCATGGGTTATATAGAAAGAAGGACGGTTAATGGAACGAATGGATGAGTTTTAGGGTGGATATGAGGATGGTGTCCACTGTGGCATGAAAACATGTTTGTTTGAGATCCATGAGATTATATTAGTGAATGTGCTAGCTACTGAACCTATTTACATTAAATGAAATTATTTATTTTTGGGAATTATTTATGTTTTGATAACTGGTGATTGGATGGAATTTCATAAGTGTTTCGGGAATATGGTATGTAATGATCAATGGACCAGCTTGGTGGGGTTGTTGGGTTTTCTTTTTTGGAATATCCTCTAGTTGGAAGATCATCTAGTAGATAAACATAAGGACGTGATTCTGTAGATTTAGAGATTTAGTATACTCCTCTTATTTTTTGGTTAAGAAGATCCTCTTGTAGTAGGATATTGGCTATGAACGATTGAAAATGGAGATTAGTATATTAAGTGGCAAGATTCGTAAAAGGTGAAGTTTGACATCGTTGTGTATATAGGTTCTATCTAGAAGCGGGGAAGGGGTATTCCAGTGATTAAAGGTAAACAATACTATTGTTTATGTTATTTAATGTAATCATGAAGGGCCTTTGGGTATTTCATTGGGTTCTCATAAGAAATAGAATTTGTTTTTTCCACCAATGAGGATAATCTGTTCCTTCAAGGATGTTATGGATGCTTTTGGTAATCTCATTCTATATGAGACTTAGTCCAATGTCCCACTCCTTGTAATGTCTATTTCACTTTTTAGGGTCATGTTCAATGATGTCATGTGGTGTTTTATTTTCTTTTAAGGGAACATGTTGATGTTGTTTAACATTTTGAGGAATTCTTCATAAAAGAATGCATTTTTTATTTTATGAATTCCTAAAATTATTTATTTTAAATGATGGTGTTAGGATTGTGTAATTTATTATATTGTTTATTGTTTGATATTAAATGGTAAATGAGTATTCATATTCAAGGGCCCTGTCTTGGTTAAGGATCCATGTAAGAGTAAAGTGGGTTTTATAAAGTGTTATGTTCTGGTGGGTTTGTCTTAGAAGAGATGTGGTGTCTTGTATCACAAGAAGGATAAGTTCTATTCAAGTGTTTTTACACCACGACTATGAAAAAATAGATGCTTCATTCATCTATGTTGCAGTCATAGGTCCCACAGTGAATCTATCACATAATCCGGAACCCATATAGATGTAAATTATCCTGGATTAACTTCAATATCTAGTATGGGATGTGGATATAGTTTGAGGTTTTTATGTTGATGTTTACTTTCTATTAGTTTGGTTTGGTGGAAAGAAACATGTGTATCCTATTCCTCAGAGTTATAATCCATGACTATGGAAAATTACATCTTTTGTTATAAGGACATGGGGTGTTGTTGTCTTCTCAAAACCTTGGATCATTAACCCTTAGGGGTATAACTATCAGTATGGTTTTTCATGGATGAATAACCATTTAGGTCAATTTTAATCTCTATTTTTTTGACTCAACTAAGGTTGGTAATTATTTTGTGTGTGGTGAACTACCTAGTGTCTCTTTTGGTTTAAAGTTTTGTTGAATAGGCATATTGCGATGGGGAAAAAAATTTGGTGGGAAGCACTAATTTTTCCCAAGATTGATTTCATTGCAGGAATTTGTTTGTTGATTGAGATGGTAGGTTACTATGGTGTAGATACCCACCATGGGCCTCATGTAATTTATTTTAAAGTAAGTCTAATTTTATACTATACCTTTATGGGGGGAGTTCGTTCAAACCCCCCCCCCCCCCCCATTTTGGTATTCTGGTTATGTCTCGGGTGGTAGTTTGTTTCTTATAGTGGGAAGTCTGATCAGGTCTCCCAATATCATTATCTTGGTTCTATCCATGGATTGTTCATAGTGGTCACTAGTCTCATTTGGATCTATATAAACACCCACTTATTTCTTGGTTAAAAATGGGATTCGATAATAGCCAATGGTTCTATTTTTGTAAGACTTTGGTAATATCATTCGAATTTGTTTTTCATTTGAATTAATTTTTTTGATATTTATATAGTAGTTTTGAAGGTGTAGCATTTTGGATTTGGATTGATTATCATTTCCCATTATCAAAAATATGTGTAAATATTTTTTGTGACAGTATTGTGTCATTTTATTGATAAACTAGAGGTGTTTTGGCCTTTGGGGGAAGGTGAAACATAATTGGGGAGTCTTTCTTCATCTCTCGAGTTAGCTTGTCTCCCTATTTTTTGGTGTGTCCTTGTTTCCTTTTCATTAATCATTCATTGGAAACCCCCATTGAAATTGGAAATATTATTCAGTTTTGTCTATGCATCTGGAGATGTAATGGATTTCCAAAGATGAAAAGCTTTATGGTTTGGGGAATTGTGACACCCTTGTTTTTTGTTTTCCCTTCATTCTGTTTCGGATCGATTTCGTTGTCATTTTCATAGGAACCTAGAGTGATGAGGTCAAGGTTTTAGGGAAATTTTACCTTCTATTCATTACCAACCTTTCCCCATAGAATTTCCCTAAGTTCCTCTTTTATTTTGGTTAAAAATGATAGTGTTTTGGTGAACATAATTGGTCACATGGTTTAGAAATACGATTTACTAAACCATGCATCCAAACCATGCACAACACTAAAGTGATAAAAATAGTTTTTTTTCCATATTTCCCTGTTGAAAATAAACCAAATATTCTACTATTATTTGAAATTTAGGTTTTTCATCCATAGAAGGCCTCAAAGATCCCTCAAGAACCTGCGGAAATCATTTTGAAGGGGTTTTTATGGTGGAATCATCATGATATTTCATGTAAGTTATTATTTAATTTTTTTACTCATTCTATCTAAGGTTTATTTTCTCTATTAGTGAGGTTCTACTTTTCTAGTTGTTAGGGTTTTGTCCCTAGAGTTTTATCTTGGGTTTCATGGTTAAATATTCTATATTAGGGGTATTTTTCCCTTGGTTGTGGTGCGGTTGAAGTTTCACATACATTCTTGGAGTTTTTTTACACAAGAAGTAGGTGGTTCCATATAATAACAATATTTGATGAGATATTTTTCTTAATTTATTTATTTAGAATTTCCTTGGAGTTATATATTGGTTGGTAATGTTGTTTTCTAAATATATTCACATGTGTGTGATTTTTATTTGGAAATTTTTGTGAAATTGGGTGTATTTTTTATGTAAACCCATTTTGTATTACATGGTGGTGCTTTATAACATTAGAAATTTATTTCCTAAATGATGAAAAAGAGGAAATTATTATATTGGTGTTGTTTTAGTGTGTGTTTATTTCAAAATTATTGATTTTGGGAATGATTTTAATGTATGTTAATGTTGTGTTTCTTGGGGTTGTTTTATAAGTTAAAAAAATGGTTTATGAAATAGTAATAGAGGTGAAAATATTGTTAGAAACTTGTTTTGGTTGGTTAATGTACTAAAATGGTTTTTTTGTGAAGTGAAATGTATATTTTTGATGTGCAATTATTTTTAAACGCCTTATAAAATTGTTAAAACAATTATTTGTAGCATTTATTAAGTGTTTAGTTTTATTGTTTCATTTTAATGTAGAATTGGTTTTATTTCATCTGTATTCCATGTTGTATAATTTGGATTTATGTAATGATACCTGAAAATGATATATTAAATTGCGATATGGGTTCTAATTTAGGTCTGTTATGGTATTGTTGGGAATTTGGCCTTAAAATATGATTCTGGTTGGAATTTTGTGTGAAACTCCTAGTAACAACTCTTCAAGTTGTCTTATAAAATATTTATATGGTCTAATGAACTTCATCGATGGTTTAAAATAAGTTTTCAAGATTTATGGTTTGTTTATGATGATTAAATAATATTTCAATTTGAAAATAGAATTTTATAACATGTAAAACATGATTTAACTATAATAAGAATCCCATGTATCATGGTGGGTGGAATAGGACTAGTATGTTTGTGATCTGGTAGTGTCTTTATCCTTATTTAACATACCAATATTGATGATGAAAATAATAACTAAACTATGTTGTTTTCTTGAGTACCACTAGATATTTGGGGTTTCCACTTCTATTTTCCCATGCATGATATGGATATTGGATATGGTTGCTTTTACACCAAGATATGACATACCTAGGGCCCTAAACCTAGCTAGTTCCTAGGGTTATTTCCTTGGACTTATGCTCAATGGTTATATTGTACATATGACTAGAATATGGTGTTTTGGGTTTTTAATTTCATAAGAATATGTTTTTTCTGTAAAAAATTTCAAACATTAATGTTAACCCCTTAAAAACTATTTTTACTTAATGTTTCACCACATTACTATTGTTATTATCATTTCTTGTTTTGGAAAACTTGCAAGATTTTTGTCTTATAATAATTATAATAGGGAACCTTATTGGGTGAAATCTTACTGAGCATAGTTTAACACCCTAATTACACCCTTGGGTGTAAGTAGACATGATAATATTTGTCGTAGGTAAGGGTAGGGTTTTTGGAGATGGTGGTTCAGGTTTGCTTCCTTCCTTGGTGTTGTGTTGTGGAGATGGCTTGTGGGCGATGTCCCCTTTACATGTGGTTATTTTTTAGTAGGTATTTTTTATAATTTTTAATTGTGTCCCCTCTAGGGTTTTAATAAAATCCATTTAATTCAATTCTATATTTTGTTTAAGGATTGTTGAGATGGTTAAATTCAGATTCAGTTTATTTATTGTTCTTGGTCATTTTAGTTTTTTTAAACTCAATTAAATCATTCCCAAAACATTATTCATGATACCCAAGAACTTATTCCAATATATGGGGATAGGGAAATCCATTTTATCTATGCCAGGGATCAGGTCAAGTGTCGGGTTGGATGGAAACCCGTCTGGGTTCCTGATAGACATTATCATAAAATTGAAAAAAAAATACTTGGAATGATGGTTTTATGTTAAAAATGCAATAAATATAAATAATGATTTAAGGAATTTATTATAATAGTGAGTTTCAAAAATATAATGTTTTTGAAGTGTGATAAAAATAAAATAATGGGTTCCCTTTTATAATATTAGGTTGGGAACTCTTGGAGATTCTATTAATGCTAATTTATCATAAATTTGTTTTGATTTTTAGAGGGATCAATATTAATAATATTGAAATATAATATGGTGATAATTTTAAATCATATAATATAATAATATTTAGATTATTTTTTATCTAATATTTATCCCTATCTTGTTAACCCTTCATTGACCATATTCACACTTACCCAACTAATAACATATTTTACTAATTATAGGTCATAAATGATATTATTAATGAAAAAAATATAATAAATAAGAAATGTTTCATGTTATGAAACATATAATAATCACTCTTAGGAATCTAATATATTTATCAGTTTAATACAATTTAATAAAATATTAGTTTCATAAATTTTCATTAATGTCAAATTTTAGAAATATCCAATAATTTCACATAAATAACATAGAAAAAACAAATGAAATTAGAAATAAATATATTATTAAATAAAAAAATGTAATATTTGTCTACTAAATTCATGTAAGAGATTAATTATATCATATTATATTACTTTTAATATTTTTAAAATCATTTTTTTATTTTTTTTTTAATTAATTGATTAATTACTAAGTCTGTCTTATAAAATCATTTAAAGTAATTTTTTATTCGCTAAAAAAATAAATTAATATGGATGAGATGCAGATTTTAGGAGTAAAAAAATATTTTTATACCCTAAAATAACCTCTCATTAACCCTATATAAAAACTATATGGTTAATAAAATAGTGTGTATTTTTTTTATTTTCCTTAAAAAAATTATAAAGTTCATATTATCATAAAAATCAGAAAAGGAAATATATTCGACCTCTACATGATTTTGGATGATTTATTCTTGTATAATAAAATAAAGACAAGTTGTAAGGGCATTCCTTATTCTGTATAATTTTATTTTTAACATTAATTACCTAATTTACACTTATCCAATGTAATAATATTACTTGGGTATCTATTCATATTGACCAAAAATAATACAGACATATTTAATAAATTCATAACTACTGATTAAAAATATGGAATCCATTTTCAATATTCAACGAAAATGAGTTTTAGATTTAAATCTATAGTTAAAATGGTGAAGTGTGTTGAAAAAAATCTTTTTAGAGAAATCCCCTTTATATATAAAATTGTTTTCATAATAAATTCATGTAAAAAATTTATATTAATTACCATAACTAAATAATTATTACTAAAATGGAAACAATTTAATTTAAAAAGTAATATGAAATTGAATTTTTGTTGGTAAATAGATGAACAAAATGAAATTTTAAATAAAAATTCACTATTTCAGAATATTTACTAAAAATTCAATCATTTTAAAAAATTTGCAAAAAAATATCCTAAAATAATTTTCCATGATGGAAAATAAAATTATTTTTTTCAAATTCAAAAGAAATATATTTAATTATAAACATTAAAATATAACCACAAAAGAATGGTGTTTAATAAAACTACTTCATTTATTTTTCAAAATTAATTAGTATATTTATAATTAATGTAAATAAACACTTCACGAACAATATAAATATAAAAGTTAATTTTTATATATTTAACTCGGTTCTTACAATTCTTATTAATGTTTTATATGTTAAAAAGAAAATATTACATCTGATTTTTTTGTAATGAACGTTTAAAATGACACTTTAAAAAAAGTTAGAATAAATCATTTAAAACATTATTAAAATTTCAACAATAACATCAATTTTTGATTAAATTAATATTAGTAAATAAATTTGTATTTCTTAAATATATAGAAATATAAATAATTGTAAATCAAAAAGAAACAAAATATACTTTTGACAAAAAACATGTATTCACTTGGTTGAATTTCCAAAAAGAAAATGAGTTGGAAGAAAACATGATAAATCCTTAAATTACCAAAGGATATGAAAATAGTTTGATTTTATAAATGATAAATTATAATATTTCTTTAATTAAATATATTAGCAATCCCTTAAAATGAGATTTTAAAGTAGTTTCTTTTCAATTTGGAATGATTTAAATCATATCCCAAAAAAATTAAACATGAATTGAAAATTGATTCCCCATGAATATATATTTATTTATGTAAAATATGTCAATAAGTATGTATATTCACCTTATAAAAATAAATTGTTATATAATACCTTATTTGTCTCAATGGATATAAAATTGAGACGAAGTATCTTACATCATGTTTGAATTACCTCACATGTTATTTTAAAATATATGTATAATAAATATATATTTATTATAATTAAATTAAAAAAAGCATATTCATATCAAAAATATCATATATCATTAATATATAACATTTTATTACACTTATGTTAATAATAATTTATTATAATTATTATTCCAGGTGTTAAATTGTTTATTTTTTATATTAGTTTTGATTTTCTAGTTTCATCCCCTGTAATATAAAATTTGAAAAATCTACTAAAAAACATTAATCATTATAAAGATATCATATAAATGAAATATATATATAGTTAATATCATCTTTAAATTATAGATATAGAAAAATGAATCACACCATTCATGGTGATGGTAGGTTGAACGTATGCACGAACATTATTTTTTCCATTCAAAGGATAAAATGAAATAATGAAAAATAATAGTTTACCAATACAAAATTATATATTAAATAACTTATATCATATAAATTAATTAAATTTATCATTATAAATATCCATGTAAAGCATAAATGAAAAATTGATCCAATCATTTTTTGGCGGTGGTAGTCCACACGTACAAACGATCTACATTATCATTTTCCAACAGATAGGAAGGTAACAAGATATATATAATATTATATTTCAAAATTAAAATTTATTTGATAAATATCATTTATATATCATAGTTCCACTTTTGGAACCATCGTAACAAAGTGTTGATGAAGAAAATTTACACCACTATGTGGAGAGTGTAATCTATAAGTACAAACGAGCGATAATTTTTATTTTCATAGGATAATAATAGATTGAAAATTGTTATACCATAATAATAAAATATTCATTGTTTATACATTATACTATTTTATTATTCTAATATATATACAACATATTTATATAAATTATATGAAGAAATAAACATTAATTATTCATTAAAGATGAATACCTTTTCTTCACTGGAATTCAATTATATACTATATTATAGAACATTGTAATGGTATTTTAAGAATAAAAAACTCTAATTCATGGATATAGATTTTGATTAGTTAATTTTTATGCTTTTTTTGATCTAGTATTCTAAATAATGTGTAAATAAAAGAGAGAAGTGGTGTCCTTTTATAAAAGGGAGAGGGTAACATTTTGAATTAATAAAAACATTAAATTAATATACATTTATTTTCTTAAAAAGGTCTATAAAATATAATGTAATTATAATATAATAAGATTATTATTCTAAATAATAATAAAAAATTCATCTACTAGTTTGTATTTATTTCAACCTTATCTCTTAGTTTTAAACTGTCATTAACTCATCTCACAATTACTGTAATGTTATTGTTTTATACCATTTAAGGGTCTTGTATGTTACTATAAATAGATAAAATAACTATAAACGGGCCTTGAATGATATATTGAACTTTATAACATTAATTTAGATGAATATATAAATTTTATATGTATTAAATAATGCAATTAAATAGTATTTATTATAAAATATCATTATTGTCCATTTTGGAATTATTCATATAATTTTAGAATAAAGAAAAAATTACAAAATAATTACTCAAATGTAATCCTTCAACATATTTATAAAATGTTATATATGTATATAAAATTAATTAGAAACTACAAATAACTCAAAAAATATTATATTCAAAGTTCAAACAAATCATTTACTTGTTTTTTCTACTTCTTGTAAAATAACTATGTTGGCATTGTATAATCATTTGAGGTAAAAATTAAATCAATAAATTATAAAAATAAATTAAAAAAAAAATAAATGATATTTCAAATATAAATTTATAAGTAAAAATATTTTTTGTATCCTAGTGACAAAATATTATAGATATTAAAATAAAGAGATTGACATTTTTTACATTTTCCATTACATTTATAAAAAATATAAAATAAATGTCAAAAAATTTTATATTTAAAATTTTATGATGAATATGGATAAAATATAACCATAAAATGAAATAATGGGATGTTTTTTATTTTTTATTAATTTCTTATGATATTATTATTATCTTTAATTTCTTAATTTACCCATTAAAGGGGTGATAAATTTTCCCCAGTTTCTTTTTATAATGACTAAAAATAAAAGTGGTCTACGTAATTAATTTTAAAATCATGTTTATATATAAGGAATAAATTATTAATTATTCATATATTATTTGTTTTATAAATATTTTTTATAAAAATATGTAAAATCCACCAAAATTTGTTTTTAGAAAAAATGTTTTTTAAGCGTGAAAATTAACATATATCAAAATCATCTAAAATTATCATTCAAGTTGGATTAATTATAATATTGTAAACCAAATTCAATTTATATCAATTTAAAAAAATCTATAATGGGTAATTTAAATTATTTTTTTCAATGAAGGTATATGAACAATTTAAAAAAACTATTATTATCACTATTCATGGGAAAATAAATGTTTTTACAAAAATCTAAAAAATTACAAAATCTAATATTCATATGATGATTTAAAAAATTATATTATATTAATCTAAAAATATTTAAGTAGCTATTTAGAGTTTTATTAAACATTGTTTTTTGTGTTAATCAAGCTACCAATGATATTTATTTATAGAAAAATTATCATAAAATCTAATGGTGTGGCGCATATCTAACCTCTATCATCCTATTTTCCATTCAGTCATACAAATAGAATATTAAATTTCGAATTAGTAAATTTAATACTTCTTGATACCTCTATCTTTATTTATTTTGGATTCAAAAATAAATCAATGATAATAATATGGTATTACCTTGGTTTCCTCCCAAAATATTATATTACATGTATGGAACAAAATGATCCAAATTTTTTCTTCTCATATAAAATTCATTAGATATATAAATTTGTTTGTTTATCCTAATCACTATACCCAAAGGATCTATGATGAATGTTTATTTTTATAAAAATCCCATCCTCCTTTATTTTTAATTAATGGTGGTCTCCGAAATGATCCATGGACAAGCGAATATTAGTAAAACCATTTTGTTTTATTCTAATAAATCATTCATCATATGGATTCTTGGATAAATATTTTATTGATTTTTATATTTAGTAATGTTTATTTTTGGAATGAAATTGTATATAAAACTTAAATTATTCAATGTTTATTAGGAAATTATGCTTCTTTAAATTTCCATGAGGGAATGTTTTGAATGTTAAAAATTCAACAACTACTATTTGATGAATAACATGCATAATACAATTTTTTTACTTCAATTTATTTGTTATTCATGAATTTTATATAGTTATTAATGTTAATAATTATTTATTATAATTGCTGGTAAAATTTTATATAAAATTTTTTATGTGTTATGATTTATGAAAATGCTCTTGGTACAACAAATAAAGATGAAAAAGTTGATGGTATGGGATGGGATGTAATTACATTGCTCGAATACAACTCATTCCCAAAACTCATATGGGATGGTTTTATTTTCTAACCCAACAATATTATAAACAATTTCATTTCCCCCAATTAGTGTGGGTGACTCAACTGATATCAGTGTGGTTCATCTTATATATGGGTTTAGCTTGAAGAAATTATGGAAATAACTAATCCTTTATGTATCGAATGTTAATTATTTTAGTTAAAATATTTTCATAATGTTTAGAAAGTATAATGTTCCCTTTTGAGTTAAAATTTTCTTATTGATATAATGTATTTATTTATACACTTAATCATATTATATTTGGTTAAGGGTTGTTATTGACTAGATAGTAAGTATACCCTACTCACAACCAACAGGAGCCCATATTGAGGCATTTGTAGACGCTTTGGGATTTAAAATTTATTAGGTAAAAGTGAATTAGAATGAGATATAACTACTTTGAGAGAAATATTTTTTGAAGGATTAACTTTTAGTTGTGGAAATGAGGTTTTTTAGTGTCATGAGTGATATCTATGACATTTCTTATAGAATTTTACACACTCGATTGATTACTTTTGTGTTCTTATACCATATTTTGTTGTAAAAGTTTTTATATAACTAGTTTTTTTCACTTTATACTCATGTTTGGAATGGTAGAGCTATTTTAAGATCCTTTTGGATGTATTACTTATGTTCTAATTATATATTATTCATTATGATTAGTTTTCCCATTCTGTTTTCATTTGATGGTGTTTTTTATAGCAACACTACCAAAAATCCCAATCGGTGGTGCTTATTTGAACAAAATACATGAGATTATAAACCTTATCATGGGGTAGAAAACCACCATCCATGGTTATTAAACAAAACCCCCTATGATTATGCTAACCTGAGTTGATTTAGATTAGGGCATGTGGTACTATAGTGACCCAACCCAACACAAAATGGGTGATTGAGACACTATTTTTACATTTATAATGTGGTAGGATATTGAAATCAAAATATTCATATATCCCATAGTTTAAAATTTATCTTTTATGCCACAATATTTTCCTTTGAATAACTTTCCTTTATATTTTCTCAAGATTATCTTTAGTCATAAATAGACAAGTTCTCACATGGACCATTCACGGTCTTGGGTTGGTGAGCTCGGTATTAGTTCTTTTTATATAATATCTATATTTTTTAATCCCTTATATGTCAATATGGATTAATATCTTAAATTAATAAAAAATCAATTATTCTGATAATTTCATAACTAATAAAATAATCAATATATAAAATTTATTCCATTTTCATTTAACTTTAAATTTTTTAAAGAATATTGATAATCTGTTTCATTCCAAATAAATAATGAAATTATTGGGGAATAATTTTTAAAATAAATAAAAAATATTCAGAATTTGGATATAATCTCTCCCACATAAATACTCTTTACAATCCATTCTAAAAATGATTTTGTTTCCAATTAAAATAACTACATTTTTCATTTCAATTTTATTTATAAATATTTATCATTCCACACATATGAAAATTTTTCAATGAAATGAACTCTTATATAGAAATTAAATTTTACATTCCATTTTCATAAACTCTCATTTTATGGACAACGTCATATATAATTCATTTTCACTCATTACATACTATAATAATAAATGGATTTTCTCTCATAGATTTAAAATACATTTATCACCATAGGCTTATAAAAAATATAATTTATCCACAACATGATACATTGAAAATTACTAAATCATGTTGACTTTATCTAGTAATATTTTTTGTTTAAGGTTTATTGGGATATGATCACATATTAAATGTATTGGGAATATGGTACTGAAAACATTCCCTACATACTATTTCTTTTTCAAAATCATGTGGCAGTTACGATAGATGTAGCCCCTACCTCATCATTTATGGATCCTTCTTTCACTTCCTTTCTCTTCCCATTATAATATCAATCATTTTGGTTCAATTGATTTTTTATTTATTCATCCTTCAGTGCGCTGTAGTCCAATCAGTCACTCAATAATTTCCTCCATCAGTATTCTCCCTCCCCTCCTTCTACACCCCCATGTTTTCCAAATATTTCTATTGAAAAGAAAAATATACACTTAGTGAAGGCCTTTATTTATATTTTTATCCAAAAAACATTCTTCATAGATACTAATAACTTTCATATGTGGGATCTAGTGGCTAGATTTAGTCTTGAATGCCCCTTCTCTTCTAGTGTTAAAAGATGTCGTGGGGTCCTATGGCTAGACCTCAATAGCATGAGGATCAATCCTCAATTGTACGGTTTTATATGTGATAATCATCTATAAATAATACATTATCAAGGCATGTTAATGAGGTTATATATCCATTTGGAAGTAATATTTTATTTATTTATGGTGTCTAATTATTTTTCACTCTAAATTCAACTCCCCCTAGATGGTGGTCTGGAAAACAATATAGGGCTTCTTCATCCTTTCCCTAGATCTTATTTTCTCCAAAATGCCTATGATGTTATTAGTTCCCTATTTTGTGTAGATTAATGAACACATTGGATTGTTGAAGATTCAATGGACCTTATTTTTTGGGTGATGAATCTATCCTATCCTCTTCTTGGGCTTCTGAATCTATTTCATTGTAATATAATATTTTCTCCTCCTCACCAGCTCGGTTTTTCTTGATATTCTAGTTATTAGATAATGTGACCTCAACCAATAGTAATAATCATTCAGATTATCTACCATAGTCAGGTCATCAGTTGTAACCTCATTCTCCTATCTAGGATGGTATTATATTGGTAAAATATTACTTTTTAGCTCGATCCCATCATCCTATGTTGGTCACCTTCCATTCATTCGCTACCCTCATTGTTATACATGCCAACTTTTGACCCTCTTCCATATCTTCATACACCAAATTTCCTTTTCATTACTTGATAGTTTACATGTCATTAGCATCCCCTTTCCTCCTCATGGTGTTTCATTATGTGCTTTTTCTTCTCATGGAAAGGCATTAGTAACTCATGCACTTCACATAAGAGGAACTGACATCATTGTGGTTCATATAAACCCCCCTCTAATAGATAATCATTTTTATCCAAATCTCTTTATTTTTTTCTTGATTAAATATATTATTCCCCGAGTTCCTATTCCATATCTCTAGAAGTGAGTAAGATATCACAATAAAAATTGAGTTTGGTTATTTCCAATACCAACAATAAGATCATATAACATCTTTCACTAAATACAAGAATGAACTCATTCAATGATCCCTGTTACCATATGTAATAATATTATCTTGGTAGCCTAGGTAAAGATAGTTTTAATTTAAAATATGTTTCATTATTGCAGTATTTTTCTTATTGCACTTCATGAATCCTAACAAAATCTCTACAATATTATCGAATTTTTACATAGGATGGGAAAATGTTAATTTATTCAAGGATATCCTACCAATAAACATATCTCTATATTTTATAAATCCACTATTAGTGTATAATGACGAATCATTATTATTATTTCATCCAAAGAATGTTTACTAAAAGAGTATCATGTCTCTTAATGTCATTTTTTAATTATATATGTTTCATGATTGCAAGGGATTCTCTATTGAAGGGACTTGAATCTAATAATCCATTTGATAATGTTTGGATGGTTGGAGGTTATTTCACTGTCATTTTGGATATATTCATATAAAAAAGATGTGGTTCTTACCCCAGTAAATACGAACATGAATAATAATTGTTCATTTCTTGATCTTGTAATTTCAACATGGGTTTTGTGGGACACAAATGAACATGTTGTAATAATTTGAAGGGAAATAATTACATGTGGTTCCACTGAGATTTTTTATTAGCAATCATTCATATATTTTCTTCATATATTTCTTCCAATATTTTTCTTATTTTTTAAGGTTTCTATGAATATTACCCAATTTTGGTGTTCCTAGTAAGTGAAATGTTGTGTAGTGAACTATTCTTTTTCTCTAGTAATTGGACCTCACACTCAAATACAATTAAGTGGTTATGTGTCTTGGAATAAATAAGTGTAGGTTAGTAGCTGAAATTCCCTTCACAACAAGTTCATAATGATGAAAGGTGAAATAATTTATTAGATTGATATAAAACCAGGATTTATTAATTAAATTTCCAAAATTAAATTCATGATGAATTAAATAGAGAAGAATATTTAAAATTATTGGCATCTCGAGCTTTTAACTAATTTTTTTTAAAATAATATTTATGGTAGAGGATTTTTTTAATAATAAAGAGTCAACCACGATATTTATAAGTCTATGTGGTTAAAAATGTGTAACGGGAAGACATCACACTTCTATGAATTTATCAATATTATGAATGGTGTCTCTCTCATTGATGTTTTGTTTAAAATGACTATTTCACTAAAAACCTTAAAGTGTGTGGGGGGGGGTATAGTCAAGTCTCAATTCAGGTATAATATTGAATATTATAATTCCTTTACATATGAATGGTTTTTTAGGAAAGATTGAATATCTATGATGTAATCCCATGTGTGTTTATTGATAATGATAACAATGTATTTACTTCCATAGTAAAGGTGGAAGTGATAATGTTGTGGTTCAATTTCTCAAACAGGAAAGCTCTGTAGTCCCCTATGGCTTACACGGTTTATTTCAAATGTCTGACTATGACCTAGTTAAGGAATTTCTTTTTTTGGTGGTTAGAATTTTTTCCTACTAAGGTACTCCTCCAAGAGTGTCCTATTCCACCACTATTTCCCTCATCTGGAAAGTTATAGATACATTATCACTAAGTTATTATAGACACATTATCTTGTGAAACATTTCATAAAAGGTTCACATGAGTGTCATGAATTTGAGAATTTCCATGCACATGAAATCATGATATTTAGAAGAGTAACATAGAATTTTCAACCACATTTCTCTATAAGGAACCATTGTAATTTCTCAGGAAATGATTTCATACATCAACAAGAAAACAACATGGTCTAATATATATTTAATACTGGATATGAAAAATTTATTTGTTATATTGGAATGTATATTCATTTTAATGGTTTTTAATTGCATGGTATTCACTAGATTGACTTCAGAAATGATTACTAGATACTTCTATTCTCAATTCATATAAATATATTTTGTGGAAAGAGGTTGTGGTTTCATAAAATCAATATGAGGTCTATGGAAAGGGTATCCATTATATCTAAACATGATCATTTTTTCATGAGACCGTCTTAGTTGGATAGATAATAAAATTTGGGGGAATTGAATCATTATTACTTTTTAGTGTAGATATCTATTCTATGGTTTATCTACCATCATGTTTGAGGATTATATGATTATCATAAAAATGTAATCTGGAATTACTTCAAAGGCATGAATAAAATTTTGTATGAGTATTATAAATTGATCAACCAAATTAATAACCATGATAAGTGTAGTTTTTTTATTTCAATGACCTGTTCGGACATGTGATCCAACTCTATTGAGTGAGGTCTAGGTATCTATTGGGGTAATTTCTCCATGGACAACATGGATGATTCAATATCTCTAGTAAGATTGTAAATCCACCACAATAAGAATGCTCTAAATAGTATTTTGAACATAATTAATAATCTAATGAATTTATTTCTCTTGTTTGATGGTTATATTAACATTTTTACCTATATTCACTACTCTATTCCAATCCTCATACTTTTTATAATCATGTTTCCATGTTCTATAATCAAAGAGATAGAAGACCTCATATGTTTCATCATTTGGTATGGTCATATGGATGGGGGGTTATAGTGGGTTCCATGGTCAATGATGTCGATGGTGGTATAAATATCATGATCATAAAAAATATAATGAATAGTTTTTAGAATGGTTATCATGGGAGGCCATCTAATGATGGACTCTATGGATATCTTAATTATTGATAGGTATGGGATGTATCGGGATAATGTGGTTAGGAAATCGCCAACTCAATACCAATTACAAACCTCATGACTATATAAGATAAGTGATAAAGGTTACCTCACTCAATAACAATTAAAAATGCATGACTTTGTTTTTAGGCACTTACCAACAATCTATAGTCTCAAAATATAATAATTTAATTTAAACCCTTACCCACACTATATAAGTGAAGTAATAATCGTCTCCTCACTCAATACCCATTACAAAATTCTATTCCACAATCTTTTTAATTTATATTTGGTATAAATGTCATAATAATTAAAAAAAACAAATAATTGAATCCTTATTCTCCTATTTTTCATTTTTTATATAATTTTTTTTTGATATATATTATTCATATATATTTATTTCAAGGACAATGGAATTAAAAATGAATATAAGGAATATAAATCACTCCTTTTACTGATTTAAATTTCCCAGGAAGTTGACACAACACTCTAAATGACTCATACAAGTAATGCCTCCCAAATAAGACACATAAAATAACCTCCAATAAAACTCAAAAATATAATAGTTACGAAATTATATTAATAATTATGGATGGTAAATATAATTGTCCAGTAATATACCATGAATCTAAAATTCTTTTCATTTTAAAATATTTGTCTAAAGACATTGATTTGTAGGGTATATATCAAGGTAATAATGTGGGATAACCGAAGTGGTTCCTCAGTAAATTGGAAAACAATTTATGAACTACAAAGCATTAAAAAATAAATTAAAAATAATTTATAGTTTTAATAAAAACATATATGGTTATCTATATATAGTTTTGTTTTATAATTTATATAAAAAATAGGTTTATAATACTTAATTAATTATATGAAATAAAATTTAGGTCACTCAGTCATGTATTGAAATGTTATTTTCCAGTCAAAATATATTAAAATTATTTCTGATAAAAATTTATAAAAATAAAATACATATCATCTTTCACTAAGAATATTTAAATAAATATATGATGAAATCATAACAAAATTGACTGTATAAGTTATAAAGGCATTTGGATATCTTTTTATGATGAATATTGTGGAAAACCCCTAAAAAGGAAAATGAAACCCATGAAAAGCACATAGAGAACTCAATAAAAACTGAAAAACATGTACCCCTCCCCACCAAAAAATAATTTTTAAATGGATTCAAGTTTGAAAAAATATAAATATAAATGGAAAGGGGGAATATTAAAATTAAATAATTTTTGAGATAATGGATACAACCTATCTTTATTTGAGGTAAATTCAATTATAATCCTTACCATAGAATATAAAATAGAAAAATGAAAATAAAACATTAATAAAGATTATTCCAATGAAGAACTAATATAATTACAATGAAATGAAAATGATATTTGACATAGACTAATAGATTATTTTCATTTATAAACCCTATTACTTATCTGTAGTATTGTTCATTAGTGGCTAGAAGGATTATGTTTTTCATAAATAATTACCACCATATATATTTTTTTCAAATTAATATCATTGAATGTGAAGATATGAGTACCCCAAATGAAATTAATAACAAAACATACCATAGAATGGTTGGAAATTTGAACTTGAATTTGGATGGAATTAGATGTGTGAGTTCTACCTGTATGGTTAATTGTTTTGAACTGTGGAATTTCCAACATAATTTGATAATTAAATTTAGTGGATGGCCCAAATGTTATGTAATTATTTGGAATTTATGTTTGAGAATTATAATTCTTAAATGTTTTTTTGGGTTTTAGGATAGAGAGATGTTATGGAAGTTCAAACGAGGATTGGAAGCATCGGTCATTATAAAATCATTTTCCACAGATGATGATAGGGTTACACTCATTGTTTAAACTGAGGGACCTTCTTGGGGAAACCATATTGCCTGGTATAGGAGTGAAGTTTTTGTCACACAGTTTGTTTAATCATGTAACTGAGGATAAATAATCATGAAAATGATCTACAATAAATTTTATAGGTGATCGAAATAGATTATGCCAATTTTTTCTAATTGTGTGCCTAAATTTGTAGTTTTTATGGTCTGGATAATTCCAAGAGCATGAATTCTGATATATTTGTATAACTGTGTTCCATTCCTGTACGGGGGTCTTGATCCATTCTTGAGTGAGAAGCATGAATGGTACATGGAATTACTAACACTATGGACTATGAATGTGCATAATTAAAAGAAGAAAGTTTATAGATTTCCCCTCCAAACCTTATTGATGTTTCAACACCTTTTCACACTCATTCATCTAGGAGGACCCCTTTAATACACTCCGTTATACCTCACCTATTATATGGTAGTTTTACATTATTATTGATCAGATTTAGAAAACTTTAAGTGTGGTGGATACACAATGGTGAGCGTAAGACTCAAATATCCTATTTTATCAGTTTCTCATAAAACATTATATGTGAAATTGGTGAGATATCATTTTCAAAAGATTTCTGGGGGATTTTATTGTTCACCATTTCCTCTCATTTCGTCTTCGATTAAATCACTATATTGGATTAGTAATGTTTCTCTGGTATAAGGTAGGTGGTCTATATCATTTCACTTAAATTCACATTGTTTTATAAAACACAATATTGTTTTGAATGATAAATATTACATGAATTTCCATCTAAATGTGATATTAATTGCACAGAACAAAATTACATAGATAAAATAGTTTTTTTAATTAAATCATTGGAAGTTGTTCACCTAAACTCGAACCAACCCTTTTGGGTGGGTTTATTTTATACCCATATCCAATGCTCCCTCTAGGTGATCTAATTACCATTTTGGGTGATGTTCAAATTTTAGGATTAAAATTATATACCTATGTTTTTATCACCCCTTAGGCATGATGGATTAAATTCCATGTAAATGATATTAAAATGGAATTCATGACTCCTTAACTCAAATTTGATGTGAAAAATAAAATGAATTTAAAATTTTAGAAAGGGCTAATAGAATAGTGTGATTTGAAATATTAAATGGAATTTAAATTTTCATGGAATTATTAGTTACATATAAATGGAATTGTCAAAAATTTTATAATTAATTATGGCATGTAATGTTCACTGACAATGATACTTAATTATTCATATAAGAATTTTTATATGAGATTATAAATAACATTTCCTCCACTCTTAGTTATTTAGAAGTGGATAAGTTGCATGGATAAACTCATGGACTATTATAAATCATATAATTATTGTTCCAATTTGTATTATTATTGTATTACATGGGCATGGAATCCCAAATTTTTATACAGAGACTTAGCTTCACATATTATGATACACGAGAATATCATACCTTATTGTGATACTCAAGCATGGAATCTCTCTTTGTGATACATGGATATGGAATCCCTTATTATTATACTCAATAATTGATTCCCTTCTTATGATAATCAGACATGGAACCCCTTATTGTGGTACCTAAGAATGGAATTCCTTATTGTGATACTTGGGAATGGAATCAGTTATTGTGATACTTTGGAATTTTGCGCCTTATTCTATTACTTGGGCATGGAATCCCTTATTATGATACTCATGTGTGGAATCCATTATTGTTATATAATATAATGCAGTATCATTTTTAGATACATGGGAATCAAATCAAAAAAATTTATTTCAGAATACTCATAGGACTACACATGGACACGTGAGTAACGCCTCAGGTCGTGCTTAGCATAATGTATCTATAAATTGGGATATATGTTTCACTATCTATATACATCATATATATACATATATAATATTAAAAAAAAGTAGACACTTCATTAAAGATATTCTAGTATAGGATGAAAAATGTACAGTTGAGTGGCTTACACTTCTAGACCGGAGTCCATACTATTTTTAGTCTTTTATTTACATCTGTTTTGATTTACACACACTACGATATTTTATTCACATAGACTAGTTAATGTTATACACCATTGGTGTTGGGGTAATTAATTTATCTCACAACCTATTCCAGTCATCATATGGTTCCCGAATAGACCATATGGTTTCAATTTTAGGATCATGTATGTTTCTTGTGTTTTTACACTTGTATATGGAAGATTAAGAGGTATGGACATAGATGGAGCTCATGTTTCACTAAGAGACTGGTTTTTAGGTGTTATTCATTTACTTTTTTATTTTTTATGTACATCCTACTATATGTATTATTATATTATATTGTATCAACACATGGATATACATGGTATTATAATTGGAATTGGCAATTTTATTTCTTTATTATTGAATATCAATTAACACTATTCACATCATTATTATTCATCTTCATCCGATTTTTTTTATATTTATACCATTGTGATAAGACAATAATAAGTATATATTATAAGCACTATAATTACAATATACCCCTAATTATATTTCGCAACCTCTATTGTGTGTGGAGATGCACTTGAGGCCATTTGATCAACTTGATCAGGGAACCATTTAGGTGGCTCTTATTTTGGGATGTTGTAATCATTGAAATAAATTTTATTCTCCTCTAGATAATTTTGATGTTTTTGGAAGAGTTAGGTGATTAACCACAAGTGTCACAGGTTCTGATTTAAATGTTTCAACATCTTTCGAAGTAGTTTTTTTACAAAATCATGTATTGTCTTAAATTTGATGGATTAAATTTTTTTTCTTATTTTTCACTATCTAGTTCATAGATTATATTATCCATCATGATATATAAATTATAAAAATTGATATATATTATTTATAGTAGTTAATAATTAAATATACTTGAATTTAATGAAATATCTACTCTCTTTAGTGGTAAGATCATGAACACTTCTTCCACTTCATGTGTTTTTGAAAAAGGGTCAATTCAACTAAAAAGTGGATACCCTATCATTTATTCAAAGATAATTTACAAATTGTTTTGATTAATATTAATATATGGTTTCTAAAATTTGTTATAAACATGAAAATTCAATGTGACTACATTTATTAATAATTTTAGTTTAATAAATATAAAAAATTAGTAAATCCCAAGCATTATCAACTATATTTCAGCCAAAATTAATTGATAGTCTTGAAGAGGATTTCAATAGTATTGGTAAACAAAATTATCCAAAAAAGTAAAAAAGTAAAATGATTTCCGTGTTATACATTAGTTACTAAAGGATGAAATTATAAATGAATGTTTATCCATTATTTTAGAACCATTTTTTTACTTTTAAAAGATTCAAACTTTTAATATGCATATCTACATTGATTACTCTATTTCACACATCATGTTAGTGCTATTTTCCAGATATTTATAAGTATCATGAATTATCCATATCATTTTTTTATTCCAACATCACAAAAGAACTAAATATTCTCTCATGATCAATTTAATCCCTTTTAATCTTTATTTAAAGGGTATAATTTAAAATACGTGATTCTATTATGTCTCATTTTTCATTATTCACATGAGATATACATGGAGGACTTATTGATCAGAAAACCACATATGATCTTCATTTAATATATCACATTAACTCAATTAGGATATATTTATTATATAGATGTACATAATATATAGTGACATGCATTAGAAAAAAATCACTCATTCTTTTTAGAACATCATGTTCATGAGACTCCATAGTGGAAAAATATTGTCAGTTGGAATGTATGTACGTATAAATGTGACCACGATACATTGTTGTGTATTTTCAATTGGATCAAGGGACAACATAATTTTTTAATTAATATTGGAGATATAGGATTATATGTATGTGATAGTGGTATTTTGTGTTAAAGATGATGTTATATATGGTATTTTTCAATGGATTTAATGATAGATATAAAGATATTCATCAAGTTGGGATTTAAACGTAATGAGGATTTTTATAGGAAATTTTACCAAACCTAATTAGTGAATATGAAGTGTTTCATAATGCTTGAGGTAGGTGTTGTGTTCAGTAACGGCTATAAGAAACTAAAATTTCTATTTTAAGCATGGATAAATTTAGTTGGGGATTTGGATTGATATAGGATTATTGATACCCAAATATTTATGTTTCACTATGGTGAATATAATTTGTGATATGTACTATGGACTTATGTTTTCGAGGATTATAGAGGATGATATTATCTGAAGATGAAAATATAAAATTCCTGTATGAAATAAATGATACATATAGAATGTTAGTTACACGAAAGTGGTAGGATATGTTTTTAATAAGATGATTGATTTGAGAATACATTTTTACCACTGTGAGTTGTAGTAAAAGTTTTGGATTCCATAAGAATGGATATAATGGTGTAGTTGACACCAAAATGCATTTCAAAACTATTATACTTATTTCATAGGGAAAACTCAAATTAAAAGTTCATAGTGCTTTTATCATTGATTATTATCCAATAATGTTGATCTATTATTAGAATTTCATGTATTAAATTTTGTGGTGTAGGAATAATTGGTCTCTCTAAGATAAAAAATATGAAAAATTATTAGAATGGTTTAACACATATCTCATGGAACAACCTTCCTTATCACATGATATTTTTCCTAGAACTATATAGATATGCATTCACATAACATACCTATATAATTGGATTATTTCATAAGGGTTGTTCCCCTTATTGAAGTAATATCTTTATTAGTTTTTCTATTGTATAAATTCATGGATGATCACCTAAAAATAAACCAAAATATCAAAAAATAATTGTAAATTTTTATTATGATAAATACAAAAAGAAGAAATCATTACAATAATGAATTAAATCCACTATAAATTAACTTGAAACTAATCTAAAATAATATATTTTAAAATAATTACTTTTAAACTAATGAATTAATTTGGTCTAATAAATCAAATTTAATAAAAATTATAAATCAAATTTTATATCTTAAATCATAAAATAATTTTTTCACACCAGGTAGAAAAGTATATTTCTATCCAATTCAATAATAGAAAATAAATTTCACGGGAAATTAAAAATTTCAAATTCAGGACTTATCCTTACTTATAAAAAATTAAATGAAATTATTTCTCATATCTATTAGAAATTTCACTTTAAATTTGCATTCAATCCAATTCTGTAACCTAAAACACAAAAAATTCAATGAAACTATTTACTGAATATAATTATAAATGAATTATGTTTTTAAAAGGACCATTAGTCTATGAATGTAATATTATAAAAATTATAATTCTCGAAAAAATTATTCCATTAAAATAAATTCAAACATGACTAATTTTAATGTTATTTTTAATGATAATGGTATGTGGGTAATAATTGAAAAAATAATTTATAGGATATTTATGCAAGAAATTATATAAAATGAAATATTAATCTTGTAATGTGATGAAGGGTTCCTCACTGAATTTCCAATAGAAATGATACCTCACACTCTAATTTTTTCTTTGGGTTATAAAAATAAAACAACAGGATTAATTTAATTTGCATTCTCTGTAATTGTTTTACCATTTTTTATATATTTAATATTTTATGAATATTTAACTTAAAATATATTTTTACAAAAATAATGTAATGATAAATTAATAAAATTAATGTGATTCATGTAAATTTATCTTTCCATGTGACCATGATGATGAGGCCACCATCTCAATCATTCATACATGTAGCTCCCCTAAAATATAACATATGAAACTACCATCATCCATACCCAAATATAAAATAATGAATCTATTATGATTATATTCAATGTAGATAAATCGTAATTGTCTAATAATGTGGCATGAAACTAAACGTTAATTACGGGTAAACTAATTGCTTCCAAAAGGCTGATGTAAAATTTTGATATCAAGGTAAAAAGTGTGGGAGTTATAATGAACTAAATCAATCATAATGAAAATATTTAATTAATTGAAAATAATTGAAAATAAAAAATCAACAGTTTTAGTTCCCCTAAATATTTTTTATTTCACTAAAAAAGTCAAGGGAATTAATCAGTAAATGTAAAAATATTGTTTTAATGCCACTAAATATTGGAAATATGAAATTTATCAGTAAATAATGTGTTTAAATTAATGTGTTAATGAAAAATTATTCCAATAAATGAAAATATATAATAACTAAAAATAAAATTATATTATTAAATGTTAAATCCATTTAATATAAAAACAAATACCACCCAATGAAAATGATTTTATAAGTCTAAAATCTATTTAAAATCCATTTATGCTCGATGAGTTTTAAAACCCAAGAAAATAAAAATTTAATAGAAAAATATAACAACATATGACAGACTAAAACAAAAAAAACACCCACTAAATTAATTATTTCAATGTATCTTGTTTTTTTAGAATGGAATATATAGGAAATGCAAAAAATAATATGATAAATAAAGAAAAACATGTTGAATGAATACATACAATATATGATTATTTTTTATGAGTTTAAACATAAAAACTCCCTAGACTCAAAAATCACATTAATCAAATAAATCTGGTAGTAAAATTAGAAAACTGAAAAACTAAAATAATTTTTATGAAAATACAACGAAACTAACAGTTTTCCAAATTAGATGTGTTAAATTTATATAGCGTATATCTTAGTTGTGCAAGTGGTAATTAGTGTGAAAAAGTGGGTGTCATTTATTAATCAAGATAACCAATATTGGACATTTCTAGGTGTCCATAATTGATCACCAATACTTTATTTCCATAGATTATTTTTAAAATAAACAATCCCTCCAATTTATATTAAATGACTATTAGAAGGGGGTGGGGAGAAAATTAATCGGTTATTTATAAAACTTTTAATATCCACCAATAGATTATTTTCATGTTCTTATTTTGTACGCATTGTATTCACTACAAGTTTCATGGGATCCTCATAATATTTTACCACCTCAACAATAGCGGTTTCTTATTTTCCAAACTATGGAACCATCATCCCTTTAATTTATGTATTTTGTTATTCTTATACTATTTCACTCTTTTGGTCTATGATTGGAAAAAAAATTCTTTATTGACATTATAAAGAGAGTTAAATGGAATTTATCATACAAAATAATCAAATGAAAATAAATTAAAAGAAACAGATACATATTTTAGTGTTTAGGCAGTGTTATGAAATTATTCTATAATCGTATCTAGAAAAAAAAACTTTGACTAGAGAATTTGATTTCGTATATTTTCATCAAATCTGATTTCATATATTATTAATCCATCTTCAACCATGACATTGAAAATTGATCAAAATTTTGAAATTCAATGTGAAGTGGCTTCATGAGATTTCTATATTAATAAATATTTAAAATTAGTGACCCTAATTATTGATCAAATCCATTACTATTTTAATTAATATTTAATTTTTCATCATGATGCATTTTATAAAACTGATTGTAATGATTTGTGATTAATGTATTTTAATTTTATTTCTATAACTATTTATTCTACTCAACTATGATGACTATATAATGTAGTATTTTCTTCTGGTTATGTTTCTCACATTGTGTGTGCTTTAAATTTGAAATTTATATTTGTAATCATTTATTTAATTTCATATATCTTATAATTTGTCTTATTCATATCATGAACTAGAAACAAGGATGTAATCACCATTTACATAAGTTATGGTGTTAAATCATCATTATCATGATGGAATGGGTCATGGGAATAAGATTTTTATTTAGTTAATTATTATAGTATCATAATTCAACCAATTTGTTATTGAATACCACAGGTAGTTGTATGTGTATTTTCCATTGAAAATGTTTTCTGATAATCAGTGGAAAAATTGAGATGTAATTAGATGTTCATTTTAGAGATATGTTTGTGACTAACATTGTAATTTCATTTGCTAGTATATAGCTAGGTAAACATATTATAATCCATTATAGATTAGACTTTCAAAATTTATATTAATATTATTTTATGATGAAAATAAATAAAGATAAAAAAAATAATGAAAGGCAATGAAAATAAAGATGAAAAAACATTAAATAAGATATATGAAAATAAAAATTCAAGAACATATTGATATAAATATTTATAAAATAATGTCTGTTAGATAATGGGGTCCTATAAAATAATAATTTTTCCCCATGTAATATCTCAAAATACAAATAAATGTCCTATCATTAAGAGAGAACATAACCAATCATTCTTGATAGAGTATATCCACATTATAAATTATTCATAAAAATTATTTATGATAATATCATGAAAAACAATGTTGTTTTGTGAATTAAAAAAATGGATATCTAAATTAAAAATAGGAAATTGAAATGAAACATTATTAAATAAAGAATAAAATAAAATTATAGGGATAGAATTTCCATGTTGATATATGTATTTATTTTTTACATCAATGATTAAAATATTTATTCTAATTTAATTTAAAGAAACATTATAAAAAATTCTTATATTTGTCTAAACAATTTTATTATGTATGTGATTATTTTCCATGATAACCACTCTATGGGTTTATACCACTCACTTTATCCTTGATTTATTGATGATAACACCCCATTCCAAAAATAATGTCATATCATAGAAACTTCTTTTCCACCTCATGAATGATGTTTTTTACTTATATCAAATGGATAATTTATCTCATTAAATTAGTGGGTGGTGGGAGTAAAAATAAATTTGATGATGGAGGAAGAAGAACTTCAAAAATTTAATTTATTTTTAAAAACATTCATCTCATACCAAATATGATCGTAGTATATATTAAAAATAAAAAAATATTACTATTTAAACATCAAACCTAGGAAACAAGACATTGCCCATAAAACCACCATTGATTAAATCTATATCAATATTGAGATTTATATAGTTAATAAGGTAGAATATATGTAGTAGTGGGTGAAAGAAGAAAAATGAAATAGGTTTGATATTGTATTGAAAAAAAAATATTACTTCTTCAAAAATATAAAATAATAAGAAAATACATAATATACATTAAATTTCATTGAACCACCCATTTATTGAAGATTGAACACCAATTTTCAAACCCTTATCCTCTTTTTAAAGCATTGAATAATAAGTTCATCCTTTCTTTAAGGAACACAATATATCCCACAATGTGTATATTTAATTTTCATAGTTCCCCCATGTATCAAGAACCATTTAAATCCATTTCCCCAATTTAATTTCCTCAGGAAACAATATATTCCCATATATCTATTATATATATAGTATTTCATTAGAAAATGGTAGAAGAAAAATAACCTAATCTATTATATCAGGTTCTAACCTATTTTATTGTTGTCCACATAGAGTTTTTATTTACTAGACGGTGTAAGATGATTTTCTGAAACCATATTAGATTCTTTGATATGAGACCTAAGCATTGCAAGATTCTACAAAACTGAGTGTCTCCCCAAAAATCCATTCATATCTTGATTAGAACTGATATATTTTTGTTGTATTATATTTTATTATAATTATTGATTAATTATTGTATAATTATTTTCATTTATATAAATTCTTATAGGTACACATATGTTGGTTTTGTAAATAAGGATTGTGTTTTTGTACATATTATTTTTACAAATCATGAAAAACTATTCTTGATGTTTTTAAATGATATATAAAAAACATTAAAATATTTTTTCATGTTTTTATAAGTTATGTGATACACTATAAAAAATAATGATATCTTATCCTAATAATGAATTATTATACATCCATATATAGTTTAAGTTATGTGTTAACAAGTTTTTTCATATTACGCGACACATGAAGAATCTGTATATTTTCTATAATGATTTAGTGTATGTGAATGATTGTTAGAAATATAGAGTAATGAGAAAACCATGATGTTGTGGTATTAAATTTGTTTTCTTTTGTGCTGGATTAAACCACACTATGATAATGTTTTTGGATATTTGTAATAAGGCATACTGATTGTTATTTTTACTCAGTTTAGGCTATCATGATTAGTTGAAACATAATGTGAGGATATTAAAGTTGTTTTGACAGTCTATAATAAAAATTTAAAATTGTATTGCTTATTTTTTATGATGATTCGTGTGTTTTATTGTATTTTAACATTATGAAACATGTGTTAAATGATTCATTCATAGATAAATATTTGTGTAATATTTTGGATACAAGGAGAATCGCTAGATATATATAAAAACCATTTCATGGTTTTTGAAATGTATATATATGTGTGTTTTTATATTCTATTATAAAATACTATAAAAAATTGAAATCAATTCATTCATTCTCTCTACCTATTTTGGTAAGGTTCTAATAAACCGTGATAATGTTCGAATCCTTCCCTAATATTTGGAGATTCATTCAACATATAAGAACCCTTAAAATAAAGATATAATTAGATTAATCATTCTTATATTAATAAATAATAGTAAACATTACAATGTAAAGGATAAATGTTATTATAAAAATGTAATGTTCATTATTTAGAATTTATCAAACTAAAAAAATAGTTGGATTTTGTGGGAAAACACGAATTGTGATATGTTTTTTACAGTTTTTTTAAAAAGGATTATTCCACTAAATACCTATATATATATATATATTTATGTATTGAAGAATTATATGTAAGCCCTCTAAGGATTTATATTTGAAATTAGTTGATAGGGGTAAGGAACATTATTATTCTATACCATCGATAAGTTATATATAATTATGTGTAATTTATTATATTTAAGTTTTTATTTTTATTTGTCATGAAGGTATATTTCTTACATTTTTTATACTAAAATTAAATCCTTAATATTTATAAGTGACATTAAAAAATTATATTAATTACTTGGGATATTTTATATTACTTGTATTCATTTTATGTTAATATCATGAAATATTATAGAAATACCTCACACGTCTTTCTATGAATTGTAACATTATTTTTCAAAGACATCATCTATCCTATTGAATGTGGCCTTCATTTATTGATTATGATCAGATTTATTGAATATTGAGGGAACTCATTGGGGTTAGAAAGCGGAAGAGTGGTTTGAAAATAAGATTCATTTGTTTTTTAGAGCATTCACATGTGTGGTTACATCGAGTGGTATGGTTTTAGTATACTTGACCATTGTTTATATAGTAGTCTATGAGAAAAATTTATATGCATGGGGGGCCCATGTAATTCTATTTGGGGATTAAAATATTATACTTATCATTTTTAGTCTAAAATATACTTCCTTTATAGTATTATTGTAACTAAGAAACATTAATCATATTGTAATACATTGATTTTTATGATTATATGTTCTTATGGAATAGATATTTGTTTTGGTTAAATTGAGGAACAGAATTTATATAAAAGGAATATGTTTAACACCCTTGGAATATGGAACATAATTTTGGATATATTATTTTACATCAAAAAATGAATTAAAATGACTCATGACATATTAGTTAAATATTTTATTGAATAAATTTTCAATATAAAAAATAAATAAATAAAATGATATTACTAAACTAAAATTACTTAAATTTAATAGATAAAAAATTAATTTAATTTATTATTTAGGAGGAATTTTATTTCTCAGGTAATTATTTTTATGTATTTTATATTTTATCTTAATAAATTAATTTGATCACTTGTAAAATATTAATAAATGATTTTAAATTTGAAACTAATATGAAATAATATTATGATTACTTATAAAATCATTTTATTTATATTTTTTATTTTAATTTGAAACATAAATTTATAAATTTTATAATATTAATTTAATAAAAATAGCAATGATTTAGAAAAAATCACGTAAAAATTATCATAGGATAATTTTTATGATATTTAATTGAAAAGGAAAAAAATTATGAATAGGGAAAAAATACCGATTCTGTAATAATAACATTTTCATAACCTTTTCATAATAAAAACTATTTTACTGTATATAAAAAATACTATAGAAATATATATTTATAAATTAAAATAAATATTTAAAAAGGCAATGTAAAATATAATAATTTTTCTTTAACAATTTGGAAACATAATAAATATTTCACTCAAATAAAAACAATTTTTTTACTTTCATTAAACTAAGTATAACTAATGTGGAGTTATATTTTTCTCAAACGAAATACCAAATTAATCATTAATATTTACTAAAAGATAAATTATTTTCATAAAAACAACATATTTGATAATTTTATATTAATCATAATTATTAACCATAAGAACACACTTTTTCTAAAAAAAAATTTACCTGTTATTTGTGTAGATATCAAAAAGAATTTTATATCCTAGTAAAATTTTATTTGATAAAATTGATTTCATATTTTGTGTAAATAGATAAAAAATAAATAGGGATACTTTTATTTTGTGCATTAAATTTAAAATAATTATTAAAAATCAATTACCAAAATAGAAACAAAAAAAGGTAACATTTATAAATCTAATAGTTAAAATATTTACTAAAATTAAATAAATTTGTGAAAATTTATTGATATGTATTTATTGAAATTGTATCATCCCCACATCTATTATTTTATATAACTTGAACAATTTAACCATTGAATACTAACTTTATCATTTATATTTTAAAAAAAAATTCAATATTTTTACTTATAAAAGTATCCATCACCATCCTATCACCCCTCACTATCAAATCCTCAAAAGTTAAACCAAAATCATCCTATATAACTAACCAACACTAGAGAACATATCATGAGGGTTTTTTATTCACAAAAGTCCCATTCTCAAAGGTTTAATAACTTTTTCAAAGGTTATCTTCCAATGATTAAAGATATTGAAATATATTCTCTTAATAAAGAACAAAGGTAAGGATATTTCATCTCAATTTCCATTTTTTGGGATATGATTTATTTTATGAAAATAACTTCATTTAAATGATATTTATAATTCTTATTGGAAATATCATATCTGTAAATATCTTTAAATCATTGTATTTTATGTTCAATTTCCTTCTCTATCATTCTTGGGATTTCTTTTAAAATATTTCTTAAGTAATAAAATGTTTTCTTGATAGAACACCTTTTCCTAGGTCATAATGACTCCATTTTTAATATGTATTAAAAAGGTTTTTTGATTACATTCTATGATGAAAAAATATGCATTCTGTATTTTGATAATATAACATTCTTTTTCATATATATTTTTTATGGAAAATTTTTCACAAAATTCATATCATTATTAAAAATAAATAATATCCTCTTTATCATTGGTTTCCCTTTTGTGTCCATATATTATCTTGAATTTAATGGTCTCATGTTTGAAAATCTAATTATGTATTATCTATCATGGCATTAATATTACCCATTTTCCTATTTTAGAAATATATCATTTTACTCTTATATTGATTTGATATTTCAACGTATGTTTTTTAAATATTATAACTCTTTTCCTTTCGTGATAATTCTATCTATATTTTTATCCAAATATTATTAATATGGTATTTTTGAAAATATAAAGGATTCAATATGGAAGGGTGTTTTTTTTCAAAGTAATATTTTCCATATGTTTTCACATAAAAATTTTAAATTTAACATTTGATAGTGACCTGTAACATCATCATTTTATGATAATGTAAAAACTATTATTTAAATATATTCTTAATATTTTTATATATGAAAACATTATTTTTCCATTATAAATATTATTTTCATCGAATCTTGTTTTCCATGTTTTAAAATTTTATTTATTAAAAAAATTTATTGTCATTTAAAAATAATATGTGGTAATTTCCTCTTTTATTCAATGATATTTACCCAATGATATTGAAAATGTATTTTTAATTTATATAATTATAAATAATTTTACATACATTATACTAGGGATAGTCACTTATACCATGATCCAAATTTTTTTCGGTATATATTATAAAAATATTTAATTTATTTTTTCATGAAACAAATATGTTTTCCCCATGTTAATTAAGTGGTGTTTGAAATGTTATTTTTTTTATTTCCCTTTGGAAGAAAATGTATCGGTAATTATTATTGGTGGGTGGGATCCAATATCAACTTACAATTCATCAATTGATATTTCATATCTCATTATCTTAAAATGGTGATGTAGGTAGTCTCTTAGGGTCATGTGCGTCTATTGGCTATTGTCCCAAGTCCAGAAGGGTACGTGGGTTGTTATCCTAATCCATCTAGGATACACTAGTTTTCATCCCAAGCCCATGGAGGTCACCTAACAAATTATTTGAATAGCATAATCATACAAAAGTTATTATCCCAGACACAAGATGATATATGGTTTGTTATCTCAAGACCAAAGGTTTATATAGATTTTTATCCCAAGATGAATTGTGTTGATGGGTTGTTATCCCATGCCTAATAGGGTTTATGGGTTATTATCCAAAGCACACTCTGTGATGAGAATTGGGTTGAGATGCCTTATCCAATTTGTTATTTTTCTATATGATATTGATAATGAAATTTTTTTATTGTTATATAATTGTTTTATGATACCATTGATCATGATTTTTGTTTCATGTTTCTGCATTTATATTCCAATAAATTCATTTTATCATTTTATTTTATAAGGCATTCTATTATTACTTGTTTATAACTCTTTTTTTCTTTTTAATTTGATATTTATCCCATGGTATTGCTTTCTCATAAACATTTTATATAATCCTTGATGATATGTTTATGATTTTTCCATTATTGAGCAGTTGATCTAATCCATTCATTATATTTCCATTTTTCACATTATGAAGATGATTGTAACTTATTAGAAGTCCAAGAGGGTGTGTTTTATGGTTCGATTATGGGAACATATTAACAAGAATCAAAAAAATATTATAGATTTGGTTGATCCTTAGAAAATAAATATTATAATCATTGGATTGTGTAAATATTTTTGATATATAATGTATTAATTAAGGAGAATTTTTAAAATATAAATAATACTACATTGTTTTTAACAATTATTGTGTGTCAAGATTTTTTTTTGCATCAGAAATATATTTTGGATTCTGGGCAGCCTAATTGGTATCAATGTAGGGTTTAGATATATTTGTGTATTAGTTTAGATCATGGTCTATTAGGATAAGATATATTTTTAAACCCAAAAGATATGGTTAATTATAGTTTAATATCAAAAAAAATTATTCTTTTGAGTATGTAGTTTTTCAAGTAATTGCATTCCTTTTGGATAATATCATATAGTTGTAGCTATGAAACATCATTCACTTATAGGTTATCACCTTGAAGAAGGTGTGTCGAGAATCAACTAGATCTTTAATTGATTAACGTTGAGTGGGTCTAGTAAAATACCCCTAGCTAGACACTCTTAGATGATATGACTTAGTTAATTAAAATTATCTTTATGAAGAATGTTGAAATATTTAAATACCTAACTAGTCCATGAGGATATTATAGTAGGAAAATGACCCAAGAAAACATATTTTAAAAATTAGATATTTATAACACATGGTATATGTGACATTTATGTGTTATTTTATTTAGGTTTATAATTTCTTTTCTCTTAATTTTTAAATTTATAATTTCTAAGGCTCCATTATTTAATTTAATGTTTTTATCATGAGGGTTCAAGTCATCAATGTGTTTAATGTAATTTGTGAAGATATTCCCACAAAGAAACCTAATGGGACATAAAACATATTCCAAACCTTCATGAAAGTACTAACCTAGTTGTGAATAATAATGAAAAATAAGTGTTTCTCCCAAACACACCAAGTAATATAGTGACTCAAATTTACATACATGGATATTACATTATTTTTAAAGTAACAAACATAATAGTGATACAATCCATGATCCAAAGGTTTTTCATCTCGAAGAAACTTGATTAATAAATAATTTTTTTTATAAAAAATTATAATTATTATTTAAATTATTCTTAATTTTTTTCTTCAAATTCTTTCATTGTCTCATTAATTAAAATAGTCACATGGTATATAAATCAAAAAAATGGGTGGGCTAAAATCCTTTTAAGGTGACAGATAAGGTATATGAATCAGTAGTATATAGTTGAAAGTAAAAAATAATTATCATATCACAATCATATGATCATCATCATAATTCTGAGGGATATATTTTATAATGTCATGTAATGTGGAATATGTATAATAATGATATAACATGACATTATGGTCAATTATGACACGTATTTTTGAATAAATATATCATCAAGTTCATGTATAAAATATGTTCATAAATCATAACATCATATGTTTAATGAAATAAAGAATCATGTTTAGAAATAATATATATTATATCATGAGATATGCCACATTAGCCAATACATTGTAAAGACAAATAAATTATAGACCACCTATCAAATAATAAAATTCAAATAATCATGCATGAAAAATATATTGAAAACAACTATAGTAATGAAAATAAACTAAAGAAGGGAATGTATTTTATATAACCCTTCAAATATCATACATAGCGAAATTACCTTTAGGATTTAAAATTTAAAAATTGTGATCATACACTAGATAGTAACCACTTTATTCTTTGAATGGAGAAACAACTTAATATGATTGAAGATATTTTTGGAAATTGAATACTTTTAAAAAAATGAATTCTTACTAGATTAAAATCATTTTATAATATTAGAAACATGTATATTCTTGAAATAAAATATAAATAATATTTAATGGACTTATTTTGGATACTGTATGAACATCCAGACTAAAATCATTTTGAAGTTGTAGATAGCCCAAAAGAATGTGTTTGGGTTTAAGAATCCACTTACCTTAAATAATAATATATTTTACCACCCTTCCATCTCTATAATTATAAATATAGGTTCATTAATACATTAAAACATTAGTAAGTTATTTTTATTTTTAAAAAAATTTCGCAAAAAATCATTTGATTATATTTTTTCTTTCCCATCGTTAAAAGTAAATTTTTTTGATGTAATGTCATTAATTAAAAGTTTATTGTTTGAAATTTATTTCCCTATTTTATCATGGTAATTTATTCACAATTAATATTAATTTATATAATATTTAAATAAATAAATATTTTTATTTATATTGCATAAAATATATTTTCTAATCATTCATATGGTTGGTGGTAAGAAAAGAATTCTAAATTAAATCTTTGGTGGTTAAGAGACCATTAATAGTATAGTTTAAAAAGAGGAGGCGTTAGAGATATATGGATATTATGATATGGTAGTTGGAAAGATGTTTGGATTTGTTAACTATTGGAATATTTTTATCAAGGGGTGGGAGGGGTTTAAATTTACATGAGGGGGTGTATTTTTAGAACAATATATTAAATAAAAAATAATAACAATGTTAAACGTTGTAAGAGTGAATTTTCAACACTGACTAATTTAGAATTATAATAAAAATGTTTTATGACGTCAAACCCCTTTATGAAAAAAATACACTAATTTATTTAAAATAACATGGTAAAAATGAAAAACAATTTGAATAAAGTAACACATTTGACTTTAGACTTTGGGAAATTATTTATATATCTGGAAAACATGATATTATATTTAAATGAATAATATTATAAATTTAATATCTAACTGTTCAGGAAAAAGTTTCTAAAATTTATTAGTTCTTTATTACATCATAATTGATCCAATTTAATATTCACTGGTTCAGATAAAATAGTGTTTTCAATTCACCTAAAAATTAATGTATTTCACAGAATTAACATAAATCCCCCTTGAAAATTTTTAATTGATTAATTAAAAAATGACATTAATTTTGTCATTATAAAATTCTAATATATGTTAATTTAATTTAAACGATTTAAATTAGGATTTTTTTAAAAAAATATAATCCAATATTATGTATTAAATATTTTCATATATTTTAAATTTTATTTTTATTCTTGATAATTATTTTATAGAATTATAGTATTTTTATTTACATTAATTAATCATCATATATATTATTTATATTACATGTTATTATTTTTATGTAAAATTTGTACCTAAATGGACCAGTGAGTATTCGTAGTGGTCAGGTTACAATATAAAATGCTCAGTTATCTATTTTAATGGTAACATTACTATTACAACTGTAAAATTAATTCTAATAAATAATAATTTATTTATTTATTAATTATTCACCCCAATTCATCATATGTTCATATATTTTAATTATCTATAATGTCAATTTTTTAGTAGTATTTTTTCTTTTTTATATTGTTTGTTGAGGGTCTGAGGATTCTAGTCGATTGGAAGGATCTGGTTTTTTATACATTACAATTATAAAATTATATATTCAATCCAATTATAATGTTTACCCTCTTCATGGGTTCTGTTGATTAATAGTGTAATGTTAATTATTTATAAAAATAAATTTTTCTCAATTTATTTATAAGTTATATATGTATAATACCTTGTAATCTTATATTACACACATTTATCTAAAAGAGAAAATATAATTTTCAATGTCAAGGATGTTACATTAGTCCACCATTTATATATTTTCCATAAATTTTAATGTCATATTATCTATTTAGAAAAGATCATTGTACTTTTGTTTCATAGTTTCTTTTGATTCCACCATTTCCTCTTTGTATATAAGGTTCCACCATAACACACTAACAAGGTGAGTGGTATTTTGGGAATAAATTTTTCTCTATAATCTATGATCATTGTTATAGAATCGTCATATGTGAGTTTATTTTCTAGTTATTCCATCATCAGATTCATTTGAGGGACCAGTTATGTACATTATCAAGTGAGATATGTTGATCACATGATGAATTCTAATCATATTTGGTGCAAGGAAAATTTTATAATACACTAATTTTATAAAATCTAGGACGTAAAGGGTTCCAATAAAAAAAGTTATATTTTTCTATTTCATTCAAAAAAAATCACTCTCTTCCATGGTTTAATTTTCTGGAAATAATTATCTCAAACGTCAAAATCCATGTCATATTGATGTCTTTAAACATAGAAATTTTTCTAGCCCTCAGATGATTTTATAAGATATTATAATGATTAAACTGTATGTATTGTATATTTTATAGAATCACGTCCAATTTGGTATTGTTATCTAATATGATCACAACAAGTATGAGTTTTACATCACTTTCCTTATAGATAGTCATATAGAGCCATTTCAATACTTACGTATAAGCTATTTTTGTATGACAAATAAAATTATGGGAGATGTTGATCTCATAATCCATTAAATTACATTGATAAAACATGTATCATGTTCTAGAGTGCCTTAATAGTCCATTTATATTTGAAACCAGTTTCAGGGTCACAGGCCATATTAAAATTCATTTCCATATTCAGGTCATGCTAAATACTTCTCCCGAATTTAGAAGGAAATCATGGATCATAATAAATGTTAGTTTAATGTGGTACCCCATGTGTCCTCACCACATCTATATGTATATCCCGAGTAATTTTTTGTAATTTAAAATATTAAATGAAGGTTTTTGTGTGGGAAATCATGGCGAGTCACTCAACCACAACACATATGGTATTTTTTTCTTTAGATGTATTTAGGATACTAGGGACAATATCTATGGTGATTTTTACTAAATTCTTTGTTGGTATTCGCAAGGGTTTCATAATCCCCTTTGAATTGTATTTCTATTCATTAATGTTATGATATTCCATGAAATATTTTTGTGTAATCATTGATCTCCTTTTTATGTTTCCCCACTATAAGTTCTCTCAAATATCACGATACATCATTGTACCTCCAAGACAGATTGATAGGTTTGGTCTATAGTCATTATCAAATAGCTATATAATTATATTGGGTAATAAATTAATGAAAATTATAGTCCCAAATAAAATGAAACAATCCTATTAAAAATTGACTTCAGGAATCTTACCATTCTTTGATACTTTCAAAAACCTTTGAAGATCTAAATCATCCTTTATGCCTCATTGATATTTTCTTGGATTGATGGTTGGAAGATAATTTTGTAAAGGAATTATTAATTCCCTACCATAATGATATATATATTCAACCTATAAATATCGATAAAAAGTGTATTTCTTAACACACATCATGGATAGTGTAGCATGTTCTTTTCTACAAATAGCATCGGCTATCATTTTCAGCCTTCTGAGATTTTAGTAAATTATAAATATTATACCTTGATTAGATCTAAAAATACTCACTCAAACGTACTGAGATACCTATATGTGACTATATACATCTAAGTATTTTGATTTATATATATGTCACACTACTCGTTATATAGGTTGTTTCAATAAATAATCAATGCATGGATCATAACTACAAACTCCAGATCATGCACCAGGTAGTTTTTCACCTTGATATTTAGTTTTTATGAGTTTTATGTTATACTATGTCATTATATATGAGTAAAAAACCAAATTATTTCTTTTAATCGTCACATTATATCACAAATCATTCTCTATATAATGGTATTTTGAGTATAGTAGTAGCGACTAGCCTCTTCTTGATCTCCTTAAATCATTACTCACATTCCTCCATCAAAAAAAATCATATCCATTTTCATGTTAACATAAATAAAATTATATAAATATAAGGACCAGAGCGACAAAATTACATAATATTGAGATTAGTAAAGAATTCACATTTAAGATATTTTCAAGTTTAGAGTTTTAGATAATTAGGCCATAGCTATTACATTAAATTTCAATAATTACCTACTATACACTTATAATAAGTTTCCATTTTTTCATTAAATAAAAACTCTTAAAAAGAGAAGCATGTCTAGTTTCATGTTTTAGAAAGAATAAATTTTCCATGCTCCCACCCATAAACCTATTCATCTTTTAGACCTATGAAAAACATGTCAAAACATGGGATTAGCATTAAAATTTCAGTAAGGGTTATAAATTAACGAAATAAAAAATTAGTCCATCAATATATCAAATCAAATAAACCATACTTTTCAATCATATCATACCTCATGAAATCATAGGATTTATGAATAAAACACAAAATCATAAATCAGGAAGGTATATTATGGAATAAATTACATAAATACATTGTAGATTTCATAGCAATATTGGGAGTTAGGTTTCTAATACCCACAAAAGTATATTCCCTAAATCTCTTATGAGAAACATTAACGTTTACTTTTGTCACATTACCTATTTCATTGGAGTGGTATCTCTAGATCAACCACCCTAGGTTGATCACAAAACAAACCATATATGTAAAATATTCCCTAGAACTGTAACATATTCATACCACATTCAAAAATAATAATTGAAAGAAAACGTTTCCACATTTCAATCACAATATATCATTTCATGATATTGACACAATCAATGATTTATCAAACCATTTTCAAAACAATTTAAAACATTTAATAAATATATTTTTGTATCAAAGTTTCTCATAAAAATTTGAAATTTTTAATGGAATTAACATTTTAGAACATTAATGAAAATATAAATAAATCCTTAAAACCATTTTGAAAACAAGGACATTAATTTTAATGATTTAGAAGAATAATTCTTTAAAACATTTAATGCAATTTTATATTTAAAAGACTCTTACCACTTGATAAAATACTTGACTAAAAATAATAACATTAAAAAATATTATAATATCATTAGAATAAATAGATTCATGATATAATATGTCAAATGAATGTATATACACCCAATAAGATTATAAATTTTGACAATATAAAGATATAACTAAAATGAAAGGAGGTTGAGATGAACTCCCTTACGAAAAATTGACAGCCTAACGATGCCAAATAATTTTTTTTAAAATGAATTGATAAAATAGAAATGGTTATCTCGTCACTTTTTCTCAATATGTACATAAGTTAAGATATATAATAACATATCCCCACATAAGATAATGAAAATTCAAAATACATAACATTAAATAAGTCATTGACTAAAAGAGGGGGGTGAAAGGTTCCCTTACAAAAATCATATCATTACATGAAGGATAAATCAATGACATAATTATGTCTGAAAAACAAAAATTCACCCCATATAAGTCTATATTAAGGGAAAAAAATCAGATTATATTCACACATATTCATGGCATAAAATATTCAGGAAGTATAAGTTTGACCCAATGAATGTAAATTGGGATAAGAAGTTCCCTTACCGATTTGGTAATTTACAAAATATACACCCCATGAAATAAATATAAAAAAATTAAGTTGTAAATATACATAAAGTAAATTATTTTACACAAATAATACAATCATGGGTCGAAAATTCACAACAAAATGTAAAAAGTGGAAAATATTGCATGAATCTCAATAGAATAAAAAGTGAGATGAAAGACCCTTACCTCGTGTCCAAATTGACTCATTTGTTGCTTGTAATTCCTGAATAAGAAACTTATTTTAATTTATAACATATTAAGAACTTATTTCAAGTTTATTATTCCTTTTGAATCACTTATTACCTTGCTATAAATATTATTAATTATTTTAGTTCATATCAGATATTTTTTCAATGTTTGAAACTTGAGTAAAAAATAAACTTGTTTTAATTACAAATTGTCCATGCGGTCAAAATTGAATTATATCCAGAATTATATTCATGGTTTAGATATCAAATATATAATATATATCCCATATATATTTATTTATAATAGACCATAACATTTGGACATAGGAAATAAAATGCACTGTTAATGGAGATGGTAAGTTGTACGTACGTATGAACACCACTTTCTTTTCATTTTCATTTTTTAAGTAATGTAAATTACATGATATATAGTTATATTATAGCTACATTATAATACATGTGTTATATATGTTACATAATATCATAAATTCCGTACTTTATATGTTCCATTTATATCATGAATGAGTCATGTCACTTTGAGGGGGCTGTTGTCCGCACTTCCTCAAATAAAATTATCATATTTACACGTTATGGAAAGCGTAATGGTATGAAAAACATGAAAAATTCCAAATAATAGAGAAAAAATAAATATCATATATAATTAAAGTTCCATCATAATGGCCACAGAAAGTGGTGGTAGGAGAAATGTGAAAAATCATTGTTTCGTGAGGCAATAGTTCACCGTCAACAAAAATTGTACTTTCTAAATCCATTAGATGGAGTTATGTGTAAGTTTTGTTACAGTACTTATCATAACAACATTATAGTATATTTAGGATACTGGTATTGTTATAAGATAATGTAATAAATAGAGTTTATGAGGTTTTAGAAGGAAAATAAAATAAATGAACTTGAGAGAAGACGTTACCTTTAAATCGGGTAACTCCATTTGGTTTGAATCAAATGGATTTATTCAAAGCATTATACTGAAATTAATGATTATATATATAATAGAGGGATTCTGGGAGAATATTTCGACTATTGTTGGACGATCCAAAGAGTTTTAGATGTGTGTGTAATGGGTTAGATGTTGTGTCATTTTATAAAACGGAGGGGGGCTCATTAAGAATGTTTGAAAGTATTATTTTATTATAGAATTATTTTTGGTTCCAAAAGGTTGAAAACTCATTAAATTAAAATATAAGATGATTATTCTTCATAATAAAATCACCCAATAATAATTTGACAGGTTTTGGATATTTTTTAAATTTTTATAATCTAATTTATTTAAATTATTCATTAATAATGTAATCCTTGTATCAACATTTTGTCAAATATAATTTTATTTATCTGATGTATAAATATAATAAATAAAGTATCATGTAGTAGAAAATATTTTTATCCTTTAAATTAATATTTATATTCAAATACATCACTTATATTACCCAATATAAAAAATGTTTCACTAAAAGATATATGTTTATGTTACTTTTTTCTTTACTGTAAATTAATTAATATAATGTTTCATTATCACTCCCTAGGGGCTGTATGGGGTCCCAAAATCAACCCAAATATGTCCTTTGCTGACATATCTCATCCAATAGGTTAAGATAAGTGTAAAGGGAATTAAAAATTATTTTTTACCCTCATTTACTGAATTTTACCGTTAACCATGATAAATAATATATTTTCTGAACTAATTATTCACAATGTATAAAAAAATAAGATACCTATTTACAAAACTTGTCAATCATGACTCCAAATAAGGAATCAAAATTTTAAAAATTCCAAATAAAATGTGGTAGAAATTAATTTAAAATTAATTCCCGTTGTAAAAACCAAAAAGTGTGTTTTTAAGAAATAATACCTATCAAAATATTGACATTTATATATGTCAATTTAAGAGTGAAATTACTTAAAATGACCAAAATTGGATTAAATGGTTAAAATATAATCGAATTATATTTTAAAAAAACTAAAATAACTATTTAAATCTATAAATAAATTATATGAAAATGTAGTTTTGAATTTAAATGCGGTATTTTTCAGTATTCATTAAAAAATGAACATTATCAGAAAAATACAAAAATATTTACCCAATGTAAATTTTGATGTCCTTATTCTTAATAAGTATTATATTTTTTCAATTAGAATATATAAATGTAACAAAATCTATATTTAAAAATGGTTCTCCATTAAAAGGCGTTAAATTGACCTTTTAAAAGAATAGTAGAGTATTTCATGATTAAAATTGGTTTCATTACCATTTTAAGCCTCTAAAATTTATTGGATAAATGTAATCACATTTAATAAAAATTTATAATAATATTGTAGTTAGTTTTTTTAAGTACTACTAATATAATGTCAAGACATTAATGTACATTTAAATTAATAATAATAATATATTATTTTTCCTTATAACTCAAAGTTGTGTGAATAATAATATTTTTGAAAAAATCTATTTTTCTGTGTTGAGTATGGTGTTCGAATAAGTACACCCTTTTCATAGAACTAATATCATATTCATAAGAAAATGTAGAAATCAAAAAGTATTATTCTACAACTACTTGGGTTATAACATCCTCCCCCCCTTTTGGAAATTGTGTCCTCAAATTTTTAAAAATGGTATCAGAAACATCCTTGAAATTCTCACATCGTAAAAGAGTCAATAAAACTATTACTTCAAAATAAAGAAAGAGAAGTAGAAAAGGTCACCTTAGATAAATCATACAAGGATTATATGTAGGAAAATATGGATATTGAAGAGAAAATAACCATCATGTTCAGATGAAGATTGATAGAAAACATGAATAAGTGAATCATACCCACTAGAAAATCACAAACATGTGATGGGTTGAATGGTCCTTTATTCCCCAGTTGGAACCGTTAACGTAAAAAATTTTTATTTTAAGTTACCTTTCATAAATTTTATTAATTTATTAATGATATTTACTCAGATCATAAGGAAATATTCTTACATTTCATGTAGAGTATCATCCCTTAATAAATTTCTTCCAAAAACTCATATTTTAGCCGAACGATGAATATTCATGAGGACATGATCATAGTTGATGTTCTAGAATCAACATCTATAATATCATATGATCCAAAAAAGAATAACTATATATTTACCCTTTGATTATACAATAAAGAAAACCAAAAATGGTTAGTATGAGATTAGATAGTACCTAAAAAGGATAATCCTTTATAAAAAGAAATACTACTCTTAATATCCAAAATTCGGAAAATAATACCCAATGTTCAAGAAAGACCGTTCAATACTCAATTGTCATTAAAATTATTCAAAATAATCCAAACTGAGTATTAAACCAAAAATTCAGAATGATTTGATCACATAGTATTCCATCATAAATCTTAACATTTATCTCCAAATTACATCGACTACTCTTAAAGTCTCATACTGAAGTGAAATTAACCAAATCACATATTCTCCAAGAAAGGTCAATCATTTCTATAAATAACCAAAATCGCCATATTCCTACAATAAACACATAGATTCTTCCAAATTAAAATTTCAACCATTACTCAACAAATTTTATCCCATTGTATTCTATTTCCATTAAGCATATAGTGTTCTAAATGAGAAAACGTCTTCTAAAATAACCTTTATCACTTAATCAACAAATCATTTTCCTATATTAAGGATATACATTTGATAAAACATAATTTCCTAAAATGAACTTATTCTTGATCTGTAACATCATTTAAATAAAAATAATAAGTCATAAAAACCAGGGACTTCATGTAGGGTAGTGGTAAGTGATGTGGACTTGTTGCACTTCAGTTGTAGGTTAAATTCTTGCAGCCTTTCCTGTCGTGATGGGTTGTCACCCATCATATGGGTTGTCATTTTTATTAAACTCAAAAATCACCCTAACATGATTTAACCTCAATGATTTTCTTATACCTTTATTTTTTCATCCCAATACATTAATACCTCAACATGTTATATATTGTAATTTTTCACCTCCATATGATAAAATAAAATTATTCCCAATAGAAAGAACATCATTCCATGATCATGGTGTCTATATGGTTTTATAATCATCTTGTTTACATTGGTAGAAGGTCTCTGAATTGAAAAAATGATTTAGATATACTTAAAATTCATTTTCTTCCTTCAACCAAATACAACTTGTATAACTTGGGTCATATGGGTGTTCTTAGAAAAATAATTTCGGAAAATAATTATATATGACATATATTTTCAACACATCTTATAAAAAATTATTTTTATAAAATAGTAGAACCATGTTTGAGTTTAAAAATTCAATCAATGGCCATTCTAAAATAAGCTATATATGATATGAGAGACTATATTTTAAATGAAAATACAAATAGGTTGTGCAAGGGTCTCCTTATTCATCACCTTTTTCAAAATTATAAAATGCTTCAAAATATTATGATAATGTAAAATAATTTAAATTTTCATTATATTATTTTACATTCTTGAAAATATGATAATATTGTGATAATGGGATTTGATTAAATACAACCCATGATCCGTGGTGATATCGAGGTACATGGGAGATGTTTGATATCCCAAACAATTACTTTCAAGTGAGTTGAATGCTACAACAATTTTCACAATCATCTAAACATGACTTTGAAATAATTATTGAAAACATGTCATCAGGAAGAGATAAAAATTATATATGAGATCGTCCAACTTCAATTTTTAACCGACATTACTTGATCTGAAAAAGTTATAAAATAATTATTTAACTATAATAATATGCATATGGACTAACCATGTGTTTAACAAAAACTCATAATCCCTAAAGTTGTCCAAACTGACCACTGATACCAACAATAAGGACCCATCCTTAAACATTATATAATCCTGAGATTAGTCAATAATTCACATTGAATATCTTTACATGTTTATATTTTTAGAGACATAGGTTATAACTATTTCACTACATTTCAAAATTTACAAATTAGACACTTCTACCGAGTTACAATTTTTTCATAAAATAAAAACTCCTAAAAAAGAAAAATTTGTGGTTCCATATTTTAGACAGAATGACTTTTCCTTGATCCCATCCATGACCCTATTCATATTTATTTCATGTGAAAAAAATTTCAAAACATGGGATGGTCATAAAAACCTCAGTAGAGATTATAAAATAAGTAATGAAAACATTATCTCATCAGTAAATACTAATCAATGAAACCATAGTTTTCAATCATAACAAATCTCATTAAAATCATAAGATTTAGGAAAAACACACCAAAATCATAAATTTTAAGGGTAACTTATGGAATACATAACATACATACCTTGTTGTTTTCATAAATACATAAGGAGATATATTGGGAATACCCATCACAGTATATTCTCAAAATCTCTTATGAGAAAAATTAAAATTTACCACAATCACATAACTCAATCGTTGGAGAGTTATCTCGGGCTCACCCACCCTAGGATTATAATTGAACCAGCTATATTTGTAAAAAATTTCGATAAAACATAACATATTCATAACACATAAAACAAGTATAATAGAAAGATAACATTTCCACTTATAAATCACAATATAACATTTCAAGATACTAACAAAATCAATGCTTTATCAAACCATTTTAAAAACAATTTAAAACATTTAATAAAGAGTTTTTTTCAATCAAAGTGTCCCATAAAACATTAAAACATTTAAAGGAATTAAAATTTTAGAACCTTAATGAAAATATAAATAAATCCTTAATACCATTTTGAGAAATGGACATTAATGAGAAATATTTATATTAAAAATTCTATAATACATTTAAAATTATTTTTTAGTTAAATATCCCCTTACCACATGAAAAAATACTTCAATAAAAATAATTAAATTAAAAAAATCTTATAATATCATGAGAATAAATATATTACTGATATAATATGTTAAATGGCAGTATATACATCCTATAGGATAATAAATGTTCATAAGATCAAGATATTCCTCAAATTAATGGAGATTGAGATGAAGTCCCTTACGAAAATTCGACAGCCAAACGGTGTCACTTAATAATTTAGAAAATGTGTTGATGAGATTAAAATGGGTATATCATCACTTTTACATAATATGTACAATATAATGATATAATATAACATATCCTGATATTGGATAATGAAAATTAAAAGACATAACATAAAATAAGTCTTTAACTAAAAGAGGAGGGTGAAAGGTTCCCTTACAAGGAATATATCATTAAATGAAGGATAAATAATTGAAATAATTAGGTGTTAAACACATAAATTCACTAAATATAAGTGGATATTAACTATAAATAATCATAGTTCATTCTATCATATTCCTAGAATTACATTGTCAAGAAGTTTTAGTTTAACTCAAAGAATAGAAATTGGGTTAAGAATTTCCCTTACCAATTTGGTAACTTACAAAACGTACAACTCATAAAAGAAGTATCACACAATAAATATGTAAATACCCATAAATTAAATTAAATTACCCATTTAATACAATCATGTGAAGTATATACACCACATAAAACGAAATAGTGGTATATATAGCCTGAATCTCACGGGAATAAAAAGTGAGATGAAAACCCCATACCTTGTATCCGACTTGACTCATTTGTTCCTTGTTCTTACTAAATAATAAAATTAAGTTAATTTATACTTTATTCATAACCTTTTTCAATTTTATAATTCCTTTTATATCACTTATTATATTTTTATAACAATTATTAATTATTTGAGTCTGTATCGAACATTTTGCTAATATTCCGAACATGAGTAAAATATGAAATTGTTATAAATAAAAATTGTCCATGCGGTAAAAATTAAATTATATTTGTAATTATATATATGATTTATATATCATATATATCATATATATCCATTATGTGTGTATTTAGAATAGAATATAACATTTGTACATAAGAAATGAAATGCACCGTTCAGGGAGACGGTAAGTCGCACATATGCATGAACGCTACTTTGATTTTTTTCATTTTTAAGGGAATCAAAACAACATGATACATAGATATATTATAATTCAAGTATAATAAATATGTTATATATTTTTAATATGTTCTTAAATTCTGTTCTTTATATTTTCCATGCATAGCATGAACAAGTCATATCACTTTGGGGGGGGGGTAGTCCGCACTTCTTCAAATGAAATTATCGTATTTCTGAGTTATGGAAAGCATAATGGTGTGATATAAATGAAAAATAAAGAAGAATAAAATTTTAAATAAATATCATAAATTTTATATATAATTAATGTTCTATAATAATGGGCACCAAATGTGGTGGTAGGGGATGATTGAACAATCATCATTTCATGAGGCAGTAGTTTGTCATCCACATAAACTGTATATTCTAAATCCATTAGATGGAGGTGTTTGTAAGTGTAGTTAGAATAATTCTCATAAAAACATCTAAGAATATTTAGGATATTATTTATATTATAAAATAATGGAATAAAGATAGTTCTAGTGATGGAAAAGGAAAATAAAAAAACGGACTACATAAAAGATGTTACCTTTAAATCGGGTAACTCCATTTGGTTTGGACCAAAAAACATTATTGAAAATCCTTATTCCAAAATTAAGGAATCTAGGTGGAATAGGGTGATTTTGGGAGCATATTTTGGAAGATATTTGAAGAGCCAAAGTGATTGATAAGTGTGTGTAATGGGATAGAGGTGGTGTCTTTTTAGAAGAGGGAGGTGGGGCTTCTTAAGAATGTTTGAAAGTATTATTTTATTATAAAATGTTTTTATATTTAAAAAAGTCCAAAATTCATTAAATTAAATTACATGTTGACTAATATTCTAAATAAAATCATCTAATAATAATTGAATTGGTTTTGGATATTTTTTAAATTTATATAATCTCAATTATTTAAATTATTCATTAATAAAATAATCACTACATCATCATTATGTCATAGATTATTTTATTTATTTGTTGTTAAAAAATTTTAAATAAAATACCATGATGTAGGAAATAGTTTAATCATTAATATTAATATTTATAGTTAAAGATATCACTTATATGAACTCATATAAAAAATATTTTACTAAAAGAAAAATGTTTATGTTTCTTTTGTCTTTACTTTAAATTAATTAATATACAGTTTCCTTATCACTCCCAAAAGGTTCCATGGGGTCCAAAAATAGACCCAAGGATTCCCTTTGTTAGATATATATCATTAAATAGGTCTAATAAATGTTTGTGGGTAATTTCATATTATTATAATATTATTTTTTTACACTTACTTACCAGATTCACCCTTTAACCATGGTAAATAAAATATTTACCGAAGTTAATATTCAAAATGTATAAAAATAAAATTTAATTATTTAAACAATTTGGACCTATTGATTCTAAATATGGAATAGATTTTCCCAAATTCAAAACACATAAGTATATGAAATTAAAATTAAATTAATTCCTGTTGTCAAAACTAGAAATGTGTGTTTTTCAGAAATCATACCAATCAAAAGACTGACCTTTGATTATGGCTAATTTAGGAGTAAAATTATTTTCAATGACCAAATTTGGATTAAATTGTACAAAAATAATACAATTATACATTAATAAAATTAAAATAAGAATTTATAGAAATAAATAAATTATATGAAAATGTAGTTTTGAATTTAATTGCGGAATTTTTTACTATTCATTTAATAATGAACTTTATCAAAAAAAACCAAAAATTTACCCAAAGTAAATTTTGATGACCTAATTCTAAATAAAAATTTTATTTTCACAAATAGAACATATAAATGTTTCCAAAACTAGATTTAAAAATTGTTCCCCATATAAAGGTGGTAAACCGACCTTTTAAAATAATATTAGAGTATTTCAGGCTGAAAATTGGATTCATTCTCATATTAAGCCTCCAAAATTTTTGGATAAATGTAAAGACATTTAAAAAACCTGTATAATAAAATTTTAGTTATTTATTTATTCCCACCAATTCAATTTCTTGGAATTAACTACCATTTAAATTAATAATATTATTATATTATTTTTTGGTATAAGTCAACAATGTGTGCAATGTAAGATTTCAGAGAAATCTGTTAGTTCTTGTTGAGTACAGTATCATACAATGTGTACCCTTTAATAAATAATTATTTTCTTATTCATATGTATTCATAATAATAAAAAATTATTATTATATAAATACCTCGATCCATACAATAATATCCTAATAAATTTCTCAAAAAAAATTCAGTACACAACTATGCTATAAAACTTATCTAATTCCCTAACACTATTGGGTTGGGGTCATTCAGTAATTTTTTTTAACATTGAAGGTTCTACATAAATACACCCACTTGTGATCACAAACCCTTATAATGTGGTGCGCCTCTTCCAAATTTCATTTAATCTAAACTTATTAAACATATTATAATTCCAAAATTTCTGCAGTTTGATTAATATATCCTATTTAAATTCCTACGTTGTCTTGGATTAAGTGAGAATGTCTTTTAAAATTGATATCAGAAATTTTCTTCAGTAGTCTCTAAATAAAATATTCATAAAATTTAGGAATATTAATGGGTTATTTTTATATCTAAGGTTCATCAATATGAACATGTTTTATTCGTAAATTATAAATAAGGATTCCTTCTTAATATTATCCCTATTCACCTACAGCTAATGATATCCAAACCTGACATCAACTTTTTAGAAGTACTGATCTTACCATAGTTGATCTAATGATCCATAAATCCATATATGAAGATACAGATAATTTATTTTGATATTTTTTAGCTCCAGATAGTCTATAAAAATCTTCATTAATCAATGTTATTTTCTATGAGAAGTGGAACACCCCAAGGAGATGCAATTGCGTATATAAACCCTTTTTATAAATGCTCATAAAACTACTTCTTTTACTCCACTAACTCGATCAAATATATCCTATAATGGAATTTGAACATATGACTACCTCCAAGTATGAGATCTATTGAGAACTCAACCACATGATCTGGTGGATGTTTAGATATCTCATTTAGAAATAAATCAGTGTATTCCCAAAAAATGGTAATTTCCTTATGGATGTTGTATCCTTTTGACAAACCCATTTGGGAAAGGTATGAATAACCATAGGGTATCATAACCCCCAAAAATTAGGGATTCTATAAAAGAAGATTCATGATCTTCCTTTCATTTTTTATAGGATCATGATATTGTTTGAAATATGAGAAGACATTTCCTATTCATTATAAATGACCTGTGATATATATAAAAATATCCAATACGTGCCTTGTATAGCATCAAATTCCAACGAGGGGAGGATTATGAAATTTTCTTCATGAATAATTAGATATATGCTAAGAGAAGAATAATAAAATAGCTAGGATACATTGATCGCACCACTATGTATTTTTACAGATATATATACTTAAAGGTATTAGGGAATCAATTCAATTATGCAATAAAACTTAAACGATATAAATTAATACATAGAACAATAATCAATAAAAAATTCTCCATTCATTATTGAATTGTAATTTGACCTTATACGACTTCATTTTCCTATTCCACCATAATTGAAGTGATGGAATATGATCTAACATATTTCATTTTCATTGGTTCTTAATGATGAATATTACTCTTAATGACCCATGGTTATGTTCACTAGGTTTTATATTTCCTTTTTTCCCAATAGTTGAATCATTGAACATTTGGTGTTACATTATGAGTTTTATTTGTTTCCTCAATCAAGTTGGTCAGCTTCTTCATATCTCATTAACATTTATGATCTTGGTGAAATTATATGCAGCACATAAAGTAATTCACTACCCTTGGTGGTAATTACAATGATACATATTCCCATATTCTTTACATGTGAGAAGTTTTATCTTCAATAATATTTTTTAATTCGATCCTCCATTATGAAAGTCCATCTTTCATTTCATATCATCAGAACCATGGATCCATTCACCAATCTATATTTCTATATTGAGGTAATATTGAACTACATATTCATAAATATAAATGTATTAGATAGTTATATACTTTTGAATGTGTAGTTTTAAACTACTATAAAATCGTTCTATTTTTATATATTTTTTTTTGACAATACGTAAGGTGTATCTTGAAATACATGTGATGTTTACCTAATAATCTGTGAGGGATTCATGATTATATTTATTATTCTCTAGGAATTAGTTCTCCATCACTGTTCCTAAAGTTTGTATAAAATATTTGTTAATAAATAATTTATTAAATTCATTCCACTTAATTTCTTTAATTTCATCCATCTACAAGGAATTCATTATAAATTCCCACCATTTATTCATATCTCTATGTTAGTGGTAGAATTCTAGAGTAACCTTCACCTCTTAAGAATAAGGTATCATAGAAATTATCTTATATACTATCTTAACCCAATATTTAGTGGTTTTTTTATTAGAAGAACCAATGATTATTTGTGGTCGTTTCCACGTAAAATACTCAATAGTTATTTTAATCTTATTTTGTAAAGGTTCACATTACACATGATCTAGGCTATTGTTCTTAGATAAAGACATCTGGGAGAGAATTCCAATAATGTTTTGAACTCCTCCCCCATACCATTTTGGTTTTCATTCGAGAAATAATTTCATTATAGCTCACAAATAATTTTGTTTTTGTTTATCCTAATTCACATCATTTTATAAACTAGAAAACGTTTCTGCAAATCATAATTAATGAAATTAGGAATAATTAATTTATTATTATGTTTAGATTATCTATAAATGAATATCATATTGTATTAATATCATTTTCAATTTTTTAAATGATTATTCAAGGATCTTACCTATACATATTTTTATACATATGGTCTTTGAAAATATTCATTAATAATAATGCCTAAATTAACCAATTAGTTCTCTAATACCATCTATAGAAACCCATATTTTGGTATATAGATATTATATTTTATTTAATATAAACAATATACCAAGGATAAAATCTAGTTACCATTGGATTAGTGTCTTGTGAAAATTTTGACCATACATAAAATTTATATAGAAACATTTAAAAAATATTTAAAATATTCTTCTTTACTATTTAGAAGCATTCATGATCACCTTAGTACATTTACTCACATGAGTTTACACATCCAAGAAATGGGTGATCTAAAATCCCAATAAGTGGATGAATAATAGACAGTAATGAATTATAAATCGGTTTGAACAATCAAATCCACCATATCAGAATAAAAATATCATCATCATAATAATCTAGAAAACATTTGATAAAGGCATGGAATTTGGCTTATTCATAATAGTTAAGCCTAATAACCGAGTCGTCAAATACAACTCATAGTTGTGAAAAATGATAATATCCTATCCTCATATAACATATTTGCATATATCCTAACACTACATATGTGAATAATTATAACACAATGTTTACACATATCATACATTATCTCAAGAGATATACCACACTAACAAATTAATTTCAGTGTTATATAATTCTGGACCCATCCATCGCATCATATATTTCTCATAATCATGCATAGAACATTAAAGGATAACAATCGTAGTAATGAAAATATCCCATGGAATGGAATAGGATTTGTAAAATATTTCACATATAATACATCATTAAATGAACATTATTTTTCTCAAATGAATAAAGATATCATAGTTTGGAATAAATGATCATTTTATTCATTCAAATGTTAAATAATCATGTTAAATAAGAGATGTTTTGTATATTTAATTATTTTTAAAAAATAATTCTAAATGACCTAAAAATTATTTTAGAAGTGTATAAACATGTACATACACTGAAGAAAAGATAAATACTAGTTAAATTACAGATTTTAGATTTTATTGGAACATTCATTTGGAAAATAATGAGAAATAGGAGAAAACCTAAAGTAAAGAGTTTGGTTTTGATAATCCCCTTACCTTAAATCACACATTATTTCACCGCATTTTGATATCGTAAATAATAAAAATAAGATCATTATAAAAAGAACCATAGGATAATTAGTTTTATCTTTTCCACTATATATCAATTTTTGACATTTTATTATCTTTTAATAATTTATGTTTTTAATTTCTAGACATTTTGATACTATATTTTCCTTATAATTACTCATTTTACATCGTTTTCACTATTTTATTCATGGATATTTATATAAGTACAACTAATTTCTTGATGAAAAAATAGATATAATTATTAATTTATATACAATTTTTTTTAGAGAAATCCATAATAATGGTGATAATAAATGAATTACAAATATTCTCATTGCCAGTTAACCAGATAATAATGTGACATTTCTTGAAGTGGAGGTTTGAGATATGTAATGTATTATTATATTAAAAATAAAATAAAATATTACATTAAAATTATAAAATTAATTAAAACAAACTGTGAAATTTGTTTAAAAAGTATTTAATTATAAATGAGATGTATTATATGAAATTTGAAAAGGAAAACTGAATAAAATGATGAAAGGACATTCCATATTTTTTGATGTTATTCCTTTTCTACGGAAATTATCTTCATGAATGATTGATGTTTTAATAATCCATAAAAATGATAAGCATGATCATGGGATTAAGATAATATATTTTAGAGGAGGTTTGAAATTCTTAGGAAATGGTGTAGTGGATTTCCAAATGGACGGATTATGTGATTTAGATGTGAGGAGAGGGGAACATTAAAAATAAAATATTGAATAAAAAATTATGCTAAGGATAAACATTATAGTACTGAATATATTACCCGATGAATCATATATAAATAAGATACATAGGTTTTAAGACTTAAACCCGCTTTAAAAACCTAATTCACTAATTTTTATAAATAGAAAGTGGTGTAAATGATAAATTATTATATTATGGGAACACTTTTGAATTTATCCTTTAGAAAATAAATTTAAGGTATAGAAAACATGTTTACTCTATTTTAGAGAAAAATTTACAATATTTAATAAGTTATTATTCTATCTAAATTATCTACAACTGATTATGTCATTATAACATCATGAAATATTTAATTTAAATTACACAAGTTACAAAAAAACAAAATTTTTTCAATTCTCCCAAAATTCTTATTTATCAAAAAATTACCAAAAACTAAAAATTAAAACATTTCAGTATATTTATTTCAAATATGATGATCATTTTATAAAAAACAATATTTTATCAGATGTTCTTTTCATTTTTAATATAATTTTTCTTAGTTTTAGAAAAAACCGTATAGAACTATTTTTTAAAATTATTCATATATTTTCTTTCTATTTTTAATTGTGATATTTATTTATCAAAATTATAAAATTTATATTTACATATTTTAATCATGGTAATTATTATGTATATTAATTTTTTATATTTAATGGTCAAATTAATATTTTCATGGATGTGTTAATGTTGCTGATGGTGAGGTAACTATTTGAAAAGGACAAGTTAATATTCCAAAGTTTGCATTAATATTCCAATGGTCACATTACCTCATATAAATAATAATTAATTAATTAATTAATTATTATCATGAATTACTCCCAATTATTCTTATTCAGATTATTTAAAATGTCGGCCAGTTTACCAAAAATTTCTTCATTTCTATTGTTTTTTTCTCATTGAAATGATTTCAGAAGACTGAACTGATCCATTTTTTCTTATAATTTTTTTCTAAATAATTATATTTTTTCCAATTATAATGATTGATATATTCTTGGGATTATTTTTTTAATTTCATTATCATTATTAATGAAAAAAAATTAGTGAATGTTTCATTATGTGTAGAATGTATACAATACAATATAATATAACATCACACACATTTAGATTAATAAAATATTATTACTAAAAATTTTGGGTTTGTTACAAGGAAGGTGAATCATTCCATAGAACCATTAATTGGCCAATGACCATTTACCTTTAGTGGGTATCTTAATACACTAATTTCTGAGAAATTTATCAATAGAGTTGAAATGATATTTTTCACTAGACATTGAATAATTAAAAGGTTATTTATCTATATATCAATTTTATGGTTAATATGATTAATATTGGACCCTACGAAACCACATGAGGCTTCGTGAAGAAATAAACTCTATGAAATATGAAGAGTTTAAAGTGAAATTCTTCAGTAAGAATGTTCTCTGAAATATTGATACACAAAGTGGATAAAGGATTCCACAAGTATATAAAACAAACATGAATCAATTAGTACAGATGAAGTGAACATCCGAAGAATTTAAAGACATTCCCCTTGTTTTAGGAATTTATGAAAACCATGTTTATCATTTCATTAGTTGTTTATAGCTGAGCCTCTAAAAACCACAGTATATAATGGATTTTGGAAGCTATGAATAGATTTTTTGATGTTCACTTAATGTGGAAATGGTTACTATAGAGTCTCAATATTCTCAACGATTTGGGGAAAATAAATGAAAAATGGGTTTATATGAAAATTTAATTGATAAAACCATGGAAGAGACAAAATCCCTCTTCTACATGCCTATAATTTTTGGAAAAGAATAATGAGATTGTGTCAGAACATCAACTAAGTGTTGTAAGTGTTAAAGATAAGGCCATCAACAACAAGAAGTGAAAAAAGATATGAAGAGACAAACCAATGAGATAGGTTGATGGAATACATTGAATAATGAAAAACCCTGAGTCCAATACTCTAATTTTATGGAGTCTGGGAATTATGAAATGAAGTTCCTCAAACCCAGGGTTGATAGATACAATCAAGATTAACATCCCACTACAACTTGTGAGCACAAAAACTCTATTAAAATGATAAAAATTGGATTGAAATGTAAATGTGTAGAGGTTCAATGTACACTTATCCTGATCTGATGATTTAGAAATGTATTAAATCGTGTCTTCTTTCACCAAATTATTAAATTAAAAATAAAAAAACCTGATGTCATCAATATTATATCAAATGTATATGCATATCATTCATGGTTTATTAGATTATTCTTTATCAAATTCACACTAACTCATCCTTTATATGAATTTTATGTGATTTTGTAAATAGATTTTATATCTTTATAGATAAACATAATTAATTCCCAATATATGTAAATCAAATTGAAAATAATCTAATGATTATCTATTAGAACATGGAAGACAACAATTTATCATTGAAAACAACTTCTATTAGAGTTGTTATGATATATTCTCATGTGGTATATTTACCCAAAATTAATGGTGTAAAACTAAATATATTAATATATCTTTACATGGTATATCATGGGTTGTTTCAATCTTTTTGGCATTATTAGCATTTTTTGTGATTTATATTTCAAAACTCAAGGGTGAAATTTATTTAGGAGGGATAATGTAACAACATAGGATTTTATAATTATATTTTGATATATTTTTTAAAGTATATCTGAAATAAAACACATCAATAAATATTAAATTAGTAATATTTAAAATATTGTATGAATAATAAATCCTCCATTAAATTAAATATCCATAATCTATTAAAATTATATATATATATATATATATGATGAATAATAATTATGATTTAATATTTAAAGTATTTTCCTTCCCAAATAAAATTTTTCAAATGTGTTCAAATTTTTATCTCAATAAATCAACATTCTCTAAATTATAAAGTTATGTAAAAATATTGAAAAAAATAAAAACACCATTTCAATAAAAATGTGTTTTACTTATATTTAATATGTTTATTAAAAACCTAAATTTAAAAATTATAGAAAAATAATTTTATAAAATGATATTAATTTTGTAACTAAAAATAATAAAAAAAAATTTAATGAAATTTTTTTATTCTTCTAAAATGGATGAGTTTTGGGTGAATAGTGGACAAATTAATTTTTTAAACACTATCATTTTTATGACCTCTTCATAACACAATAATGATTTGAATGTTTATGAAATGTTATTTTTATAAAAAACATATATTTATAAATTAAAAAAAATATTTGGAGAATGATATATTGAATTTTTAAAACCCATGTTTGCCATTCGGGAAACTAAAATAATATATTACTCAATAACAAATAAATTTATATTTTTTATTTTAACATTGTATCCAAAAATTTGAATTATTTTTTGTCTTAATTGATAATACACATAAATATTATTTAGTTAATTATAAAAAAATTAATATCATAAAAATCAATAGCATTGAATGTTTTATCTTAATCATAATTCCAAAGGGTAAAAATAAACTTGTTAAAAAATGATTATTATTCATTACATGACTCATATTTAAATGAACTTCTTTCATCCATTATATTTTTATATAGAAAATTTTATTTCATATTTCAAATCATTATGTCAAAATTACATAATAATTCACATTTTTATGCATTGGAATAATACTACATAGGTAAAAATTAGTTACTATGTTAAATCATGAAATTGTAAAATTGGTTAATATAAGAGTAAAAAACACAAAAAAAATTAAAACCATGTTTTAAAATCTATGGATAGTGTATTCACGAGCTTCCATCTTCTCTTAATCCATCATTTTTCATTAATCTGTCAATTTTATCATTTAATAGTAACTATTAGATTTATAATATTATATAAATCCCACTCAAATTGCTTATAAAATGAGCCAACCCCACACCAATTATACTCACACACCAAGACTCGTATATTTGGACAAAATATGATCGAAAAACTCCCAAAATACTCATATCCATATATTATAGGTTCTGGTATTCTCAAAATACAATATCTAAAATACATAATAAATTATTCAAATGAGATCTTTAGTTGAATTAAGAGGGTAAATAATGTTCAATTAAACGAGATTAATGTTAACGATGTTTTTCATCTCAATTTCCATTCCATGAGAAATTTATTTTATTATAAAAAATTAAATTTTAATGGGTTATATTATTCATAATATATTATAATGTTTTTATATATATTTTATTTTGGGTATTTCAATTTCAGTTTCAAGTTCTCTATTTCAAGGGGTTTCTATTAAAATGTTTCCTTAGTCATAAGGTGTCTTTCATTACTGTACATATTTACATTAATAATAATGATTCCATTTTTATATGGTTTTAATATATATTTCTCTTTACTTATTTAATAATAACATATTTCTTTCACTATGAGGGAGGTGAAAATTGAAATTCCTATATTTTAAGATGTTGAACATCTATATCAAAAAGCATATTAATGTTAAGAATAATTCACATCCTCTTAACAAAGGCTTCCCTTAAAAGTCCACATTATTTCTTCCCATTAATGTTCAAATTTTTAGAAATAAAATTTTGTCACAACTAATTTGTCCTTATATTTCCAATTTTAATCTTTTCAAAATATTTTTTATAAATTATTTTTGGACATGTTATTTCAAGAAATGTATTTTAAAATATTACATTATTTTCCTTTCATGATCATTTGTTTTATATTACTACCCAGGTTTTGTTAAGATATTTTTATGTATTTTTTAAGGATCCATTACTAAAAGTTATTGTTTAAAAATAAAAATTTTATGTCACCATTATTTAAAAAACATTAAAAAGTTACTCATACCTTTTTCATTTTTTAATTTTGATAAAAATGTTTTCTAAAATATATATTTAATTTTTATTCATATGAACACATTGTAGTGTTGTTAAATGGATCATTATCCAAAAAATATTTATTTCCATGATTTAAATTTATATTTCCAAATAAATGAATTTTAAAAATATTTTCAAACTAAAATTGAGTGTTTCCTCACTCTTTTTCATGTTATTTACCCAGTGATATTAAAAATATTTGTTTCATTTATGTTATAAATCATAATGCTTCCTGTGTTATATTGGGTATATATTATTATACCACGATCAAGATTCTTTTTCTGGATATATTATGAAATGTTCTAGGCATGTTTTCATGAAAATGAATCTCTGTTAAATGGTTTAATTATGTGATATTTTAAGTATAAATGTTTTCATGTTCCCTTATCACACAATTGGATGGATGGTTATTATTGATAGTTAAAATCATATATCATCCTGTAATTTATTTATTTTTGTTTAATATATCATGGTCTCAAAAAGGATTCATGGTTAGTACCCCAAGCCTAAGTGAGTACAGTAGTTGTTTTATCATTCCTATTAGAGAACATGGGTTAATATCTTAATTCAAAGAGGGTTTATTGGTTATTATATCAACCCCAGATGGTTATATGAAATTTTAGTCCAATCCTAAGAGTTTACAAGGGATTTTATACCATTACCAAGAGGATTCAAGAGTTTTTAGAGCATAACCTAGGAGTTATATTGGTTGATAGCCCAATACATTCATATGTTATTATCCCAATCCCTAGTGTATGCATTCCTTGTTAGCACATGCCCATTATGTGAAGGGAGTGTGTTAATAATGCCTTTCCCAATAAGTTTTTATTTCAAAATATTTATATTATACCCTACGTCTATGTTATATTTTTATGTTATGATTGTGTGGATAATTATTATTTATTAATTGTTGGAATTTATAATGTTATGGAATATGTTTAATTATTTGATAATATATGTCATTTTTATGACTTATACAATGTTATTTTTGTTTAATTGACTTTGTAATAATATAATTCTTTCCATGCTATTGTTTTCAGATTTTCTTGTGATTTAACCCATGATAATATGTTAATGAGTTTCACTTTAATCATAATTTGATCTCATACCTTATTTTTGTTTCATGCACAATGTTATAAAAATTTTTATATCTTATAACGAGTATATAATATAGTCTAGTACAATTTTATTATTCGTAAATATTCATAAACATTATAAAAAAATTATTCATATGTACCTGGTCCTCAATGAAACTAATTCTTACATTTTTTTATTGTGTGAATATTTTTGATATATAATTTTTATCTTTTAAAAATGTTGTAAAATAATGGAATTTTTTCTTGGTTAGTAGCAAGTCCTAAGTTAAAAGAAACTATTTTTAACAAAAAATCAAGGAGTGTGGTTCTGTTGTATCTTAATACATAAATTAAGATTGAGTTTGTTTATATCTCATTATATTATATCTATGTAACATTTTAATCTACAATGGTTAATGTGGGAGGATAAGTTGTAAAAGATATAACTAGTTTCTAAGAGGTTTGAGACTCTAGTTCATACTGTGGATGAGTATTTGGATATATCATTATTAAATTTTTTATAGAATAATTTTATAAAGAATGAGGGAATCATATCAATTTGGAGTATGTGTTCTAAATAGATTATGGGGTGAAATAACTTTTTTATTTTAGGTTTTAAAAAATTACAACATTACTTCCATAGAACCATGTCGTTGGTATCATGTATTCAGTTGTGGATTATAAATCTAGGAGATAAAAATATACAATGATTTAGTGGACCATTTTTAAAATATTAATATGGATTTATAATTTATGACTGCATAATTTGTGTATGAGTACAAGAATCTATAAATAAATAATGAGATATCCTATTTTAATAAGTATAGTGAGTTTTCTGTTTTGTTATTTAGATATGTATTAATTTTAGAATATAATTACTAGAAATTTGGAATTGTCACTCATTATTATGTTTCAATAGAATTTAAGTGCTTTATATGGATTGTAATATGTTTTTATGAATGATAAAATTAAGAAAACTTTTATTTTTCTAACTGTTGTAGTATTTCAATGAAAGGAGACTCAAACGAGTTGTATTTAAAGTGTATCATGGATTTATGATTCAAATTTTATAGAATAATTGTTATTTTTATTTGATAATAAATGGTTTATTTTGGGACCAACTCAGCCCTCAAGGTATATTAGTAAAGGAATAACAAAAGGCGATAAAAGTCAAAATAAATGTCTAATAAGGGATATGAAATTATTAATCATTACTGATAATATTTTCAAGTAGATTATTCAAGGATTAAGTATAGTGTATTCATTTATTATCCTCATAAGTTTTATTTCAAGACCGTGATAGTAGGAACATGATAATCCCTCTACTAGTATAGTTATCCTTAAAGGGGATGGTCCGGAATAGTGTAAGGATAATGCACCTCTACCCTAGAATTAACATAATAAGAAAGGTATAGGTGAACAAATTAGTAATACCATTATAGTGGATCAGTTGGGATTGTGTATTTTTGGGTAATGTTTTGAATGTTTTTTGAGGAATGATCTATTCATATTCATCACTCTTACATATATCATTTTTAGAGGCTAATGTCACTTATTCATTTATTTTGATAACTTATGTTCATGTTTGGGATTATATATTATGATACTGAGTCAACCTCTAGTGTGTTTGGTTGTTTATAGAGTGTTTTATAGGATTTTAGACCATTATCATAGAATAAATATTTTATTAATTTTTAATTATTTGACTTGGGGGTTTTCACTTATTTAGTTTTTTTCGTAATATCTTATCTATCCAATTGAAAAAATATTTTAGTGAATATCTTAATTATGAGTCATTCATTTAGGGTTTTTCAATCATATATGATTGAGGATCATTATGTTTCATTGGACATTACATCCATTTAATGGGAATTTTTTGTCTTCAATCAATTAGTTTGTTGATGATGAGCATGGTGTTAAGTGTAATGGATTTGAAAATATAGGAGTTTACTCTGGAAAATAAATGGTATTTTTGATTTTAAATAATGAGATTGTGAGTTTAACACCCTGGAATAAGTATGAGTTCAACATTAAATTATATCTCATTGAAACATATACCATTTTCCATTTACATAGTTCAGAAAAAACTGAACTCCATAAAATATGATATCAAAATGATTATTTTATAATGAAATCTCTCAAACATACATGTGTTTCACTATATATTACACTAGTTCATGAGAATAATTGGAATGGATGATTTTTCATTTTTATTGATTATAATATATTGAACTACATAATTACGAATAACTATTATACATTACCAATATTTTTTATCATTTCCATGATATTTATTGTATGAGCTGATTTTTTTTAAAAACATATGTTATTGATATCATCAGTTGAGTATTTTAGATATATAAATCTTGAAAATGATATTTTATGTAGGTATGAATGTTAACCATTTGTCTTTATATCATTTGTTTTGATAAACACACTATCAGTATTTGTATGGTTGATGTGACATATCTTCCAATCATTTATGTACTATTATTTTATGGTGTTTATTGGATCTATATTTGTTTAGAAATGTTTTTGGAGTACTCAAAAACATATTTTTATTGAATTATATTTGTTTAAATATAATTATCTATTTGAAATGTTTTTCAACATATTTTTTATTAAATCATGAGGTTCATTTACTGAGTTATGTTATCTAGAAATGTGGTGTTGTTATCATCCCAACAAATATCAATATTATTATTTATTAGTATATTCCATGAAATTTAATAGATTTGTATTATTTTAATTGTATTGTAGGACACTATAAATGTTTTTTACGTGAACATTCTCTTCTTATGATAATTTTTTTGTCCTTTTCGAATAATGATAAAACCATTGTGAGAACATTATAGTTGTACAAAATATTTTGTTTTATTAAGGATTGGTTAATCATTGAGTTAGTTATGATATTGTTTGAAAGGGTTTTTTCCATTCATTAAGTATTGGGATAAATCAAATTAGTTACTCGGTTTTTGATACATTATTTATATTTACTTATTTATCAGTCTATAGAGTTATCCCAAAAATATTTTATAAATGTAAACCTAATTTTGGAATTGAATGTTTGGGGTTTTCATTTTGGATTTAGAATCATTCATTCTTTGGTGGGAATTTAATAGTCTATTTGGATTTTAGGAACATGTATCATATCATCTCCAAGAGGGATATGTATTTAAAATATAGGGTATAGATTGATTTCCACAAAAATTATTCATTTGAGATCATATATACCCTCTTAAAGGGTAATATGGTTTTATTTTCTTGGACTAAGAATTCATGTAGTTAAATAGTTCAAAATTGAATTAATGAGTGGAAGTTGATATAAGAGTTATTAATATAGTGTCTCATCAGGGATATTAGGGATGGATAAGATTTTTAGTATGATTTATTATTGGATTAACGTTTATTGAAATGAATATATGGGTCTCAATTAGCCTAACCTATTAGAGAGGACTCGCATGAAATGATTATTTTGGTAGATTCACTATATAGATCGTATGAAGTTATATCATACCAAGTCATGTTTTATGGAATTTTTTTATTATGTAAATAATGATTTTGGTGGTATTAAATTATAAATATTTTTTATATTTATTTTTTCACCCAAAAGTAGTAAATATGAATCATTATATTTGAAAATTGATTTATATTTACCTTTGGAAGAGGTCTATTGAATGTTTAACTGAAATATTCATCACATTGCGTTATGAAATTGTTGATTATTAGTTTAAATAAGGAAAATTATTGAATTTTTTGATTATATAGTCAATTTGGTAGGATATCGCCATAGATTTCAGTATTGGGATTTTTCATTCAACTTGATTTTATAATATAATACTATAAGTGGATGATAAATTGATTAAAATAATATATTTCTTAACTATCAAGGTTTATTATTTTGTGGAGTCCACGACACAAATATAAATGATAGAGTTTGTGGGATTTTATAGATTTAATCCATTATTTTTATAAAGACATGATAATAAATTTAAATCATGTATATGTAGAGGGTCATAAAATGATTTATACAAATAGTAAAATCTATGTCATTATGTAATCCATAATAATATGGACTGAATAAGAGAATGATTTAATTAAACAATTTTTCCCTATGGGATAAAATGAGTTCTTATAGAATTTATAGGTTTTCTATTCCAAAACAAACACAAAAGGGAACCTTTAATAAATGATTACTTTTCAAAATTAATGTATAATCAATAAAACTATTGGTATTAGATTATTTGATCAGAATAAATCTATTATATTAAATTTATTGATATTAGTGGAGACAAATTAATCCTATGTTGTTTTACAGAAATATTGGATTTATTTTTTAGAATATCATTGTGTTTCAGTAATCAGATAAACTCATTCCAATAGTTGGAAAAATTATACATAAATATAAAAAAATCATTATGTATTATTTTTAATTTAATGTGTTTTAGTGGAATGGACATCATAACCATTATATAAGATTCCACATCATCCCATATTAAATTCTTTTAATGAAATAATCCTCATTATTTCAATATTTTAATAGATTACATTAAAGAAGGATCATGACTTATTAATTAAAGGAGTATCTATTCATCAAAATTAGTATAACTAAATAATTCACTAATTTATTTCCTATAAATTTCCACAACTAATTAAATAAAATATTATCAAATCATTTTCATGATCAATAAATGATATATGATTATATTATCACTCAACATATGTAACTGTTAAATTCAATTAATATAATGAAAAAAAATATTTCATTGAACATAATATCTACTAATTGAAATAATTTATGTTTTAAGGTAAATTAAATAACACTAGAAATAACCTAAGGAACTCCCTAAAAGTAACCCATAACAAAAACTATCCATTATTTTAAAGTTCTTCATAGAAGACGGAAGTGCACCAAATGATGTTTTATTAATGATGAGAAAACAAAAAAATAATGAAAAATGTACTATTGGGTGAAACATTTCACACCATATTTTGTGAGGATATTCACACCATGATATGATGGAATTATAGTGCTGTAATGAATAAAAATTAATATATAGTCATTTTATTAAGACACATACAATATTTTGGATTACATATAACTGAATAATTCAATAACATGGTATAATTTTATCCTAAAATTACAATACTTTACTAAGAAATCATTCTCTTATTTCCCAAATTAAGATTACTTTAAATTGATATTTTTAAATAATCGTGTCCTTCTAATAGTTTATCATGTTTTCTAAATTTATTTTGGAAGAAATATGTGGGTTTAAATTTAGTAGAAGTTATACATTTCCAACTATATCTCGCCCTCCCCACCCACACTAATATGTGTTGGAAGAACCATATGATTTCATGTTACAATGAGTATAAAACTAGGTGATAGTTTTAAATATTTTTTTATATTAAGAATTTATATTTGTAGCTATGATAGAAATTACTAATAATATATTTCCAAGTAGTAGAATAGGTTTAGGTATCCCTGGTTGACTTTTAGGGAATCTGTAGAATGGAAGGTAGAGATTGATAGATGGAGTAGTATAAAAAGAACCCACTTAAGTGACGTTGTTTACCTAGTGAGGGAACTAGGGTGTGTGATTTTTTCTGAGTTACATTGGGTGGAAAGTAAACTAAATAAGGTACCACAATATTCAATGTGATGATAATACATTTATATCAGGGACCCCTAGTGGAGGACATGATTGTTTTCATATCCAAAATTCAATTTTTTATTTGAGAATATATTTTAAAACATGTAGAAAAGGCTTTCTTTGTAGGTGTTATTGATGGATAAAGGAATCCACCACTATCTTCTTTCCCATAACATCTATCAATCCATACTGATTATGGTATATTTCATCGTTATAACAATTTATTTCATCGTCTTTCGTATGTAAATTAGTCCTTACATACCAATTTAATCATGTTTTGGTGTATTTATATTAGATAATAAAATCATATTCCACAAAATAATGGTGTATTTAGGTTTAAATGATTGGGATTTTACTCTACTTATCAATATAAGGACTTGGGAAGACATTGAATTGATGATTTGTAAGTCCCCGACCCTAGTTACCCAGAGTCAGTGCATTATTACATAACATTGGTAATGATTACAACGAATCATCTCCCAAAAGATAGATCAATTTAGCAGTCTTGGAAAATAGATTACAGAAATTATTGTTACATTACACATTCTAACATACATTACCGATAGAAAATACTTTTAGAATGATATTATTCCCTTATATTATCCCTACATCTCAAACATAAATCAGTTCTTAGGATATTAGGAAAATAAAACATAAGAAAGGGGTGATCTTAGATGCTCAGTAAGGGTAAATAATTTATCAGAAGCGACAAACATTTTAGGAAATATGTGTAATAAAAAAAATATCCTTTTAAATACAAACATGAACATAATATGGAAAAAATAAATCAAAAATTAGCATATAAACGTGCACATGGATATTCTACTAGTATAATAATCACATATAATAACTAATTTCATATTGATGGAATTTATAGTACCAGACTTTAATTTCTGTGTCAATGCCTCATGCCATGAACTATGGGCTAACTATAACAGGACCCATACCTGGAGAGCCTCTATAACCGGACTACATCCCATAGAGCCCCTATAACTGGACTCCTACCAGAAGAGCCTCTGTAAACAGACTTCTTCCCGGAGAGACTCTTTAACTGGACTCTATCCAAGAGGGTTTTATATAACTGAACCCCAACCTGGAGGGCTTACTTTTACTGGTCCACAACTCGGAACATACTAGTCCAATACAATCTTCATAAGAAAAGGATAAAATATAACATAAACATTCATATTAAAACGAGCACATGGAATGTAAATAATTTATCCATAAACAATGAATGGTATAAAAATAACACATCCATAGTCAAACATATCACAAGACATTCAATAAAATATAGAATATTTGTATTAAAATAAATCAACATCAGACAAGTTTAAAATCCATTAAAGCATGTTGACATAGATGAAATCAATACCTTTTTAGAGAAATATCACTTTCTATTTTGAAATAATTTAAAGGTTGTGTAATTATAAAAGAAAACAAATATATTTAAAAATATTGTTATTTCTTGTAAGGGAAGAATTAACGATGTTATAACAGTGGAAAATAGCCTCACCCACTGTATAAGTTAAAAAAGACATTTTTTCCTTAATTCAGTCGAAAATGTTTTAAAGTACCTTGTTTTGAAAACAACAAATAGAATCCTTTCAAAAACATATAAGGTTAAATAAGTGTATAAATTACTTTGACCCATTATCTATTAAATAGTAAAAATGTTTTGAAATTCATTTTTAGAAACATGGATGTGGATGATAAAGAGGTCCCAGTAGATACTTATGTAAAAGCAACCTTGGGTAATAAAGAGATTGTGAAATTAACCCTTACTGTGTACTTTTCCTTGGTAAAGGGTAGGATAACCTCCTTTATAATGGTTAAATAATTGTTATTAAATTATACAAGAATCATATACACTAATATGATATCATATATTATCATTTAACATTGCATTGTTAATATTATCTTTGTATTATCGTCATTTCAGGTCTTAAATGATTCATTTTACTTTGAAATAATTGTGAAATAAGTAATGTTTTTTATGGATATGTTGTATCTTATTCATATTCATATTTATATTAAGTCATTAAACATTATCTTTAATCATCTAATGATAATTATTCTTGAATGGATACGATGGGGAATGAGTCTCATCGTGTTCGTGGAGATGGTAATCCATACGTACACATGAGCGACAATATCATTCTTTTGATATTAAAATAATATATAATTGGATGTTATATCATATATAAATAATAATTATCATGTTATATATTTTTATTAAAATCAATTACACAACATTATTATACCCATCCAAATAATAATGTATTGAATAACAATTACACCACGATGTGGAGACGGTAAACCGTACGTACGCACGTATGGTAGAAATTCATTAAAATGATGGATAGAATAATTGATATGGTTGTAAAATATTTATAATAACATTAAAATATATATTATACTAGATTTATTATTTTATATTAGAAATAACAAATAAACAGGAAGTGGAAGAAGAAAGGAACTTGAAAGAGGTGATGAAATATTTACCTATTCATCGGCTTCTTCCTTTTGAGTTGTCCAAAAAGGCTTCTTAGGATGGATTAATGACTAATATAAGGCCTCTAAGATGAAGGTAAGAAATTTTAAAGGGTATTTGGTTATTGTTTGGCCGAGAAAAATAGATTTGAAAGTGTTAATTAGAGAGAAGGGGGAGTGACCTTTTATAAGAGGGGTGAGGAGAACATTAGGAAAAGCTAGAAATATTATTTTATAATATCATAATTTTATGTCTCTAATGGATCCAAAAATAATTATTTAAAAGATAAGGTGGGTATTAGTATAAATCCACTCAACCAATAGGTTTTAGATATGTTTGGGTCACTATGTTAACCTTATCTTTTAGATTTAATTCTTAGTTAAATAGTTTTTCATTTACCATGCCTCTTTGTATTTTTATATTATATGGTTAATATACGTACTATAAACTTACAATAGATCCAGAAGTGGTTAATTAATGATACTCCAATCATTATAGAAGTCTTTTGTCCGAACCTTAGAATTTTAGTATAATTATATAAACCAATAATATTGTATTTGTTTAAAAACCCATTTATGTCATTTTTTAGATTATTTAATAATTTATTTTTGATAAAATCCTAAAAACATTTTTACTTCTAAATAAACACATTTAATAAATAATAAATTTTCATAGTCACCTATAAAATTTGTGGATGGAATCAAAACATTCAATTTATATTTATTTTAGTATTTATAATATCATTTATTTGATTGTTTCATTAATAAAGAATATACTACATCATTATTGTGTCATATATATATATATATATTAATTTATTTTATGTCTAAAAAATATAAATAAACAATACTGAGGTACGAAATATTTTTAGATTTTTAATGAATATTTATATTCTAATTTATCAATTATATAACCTCGTATAAATTTGTTTTTCTATTAAAAAGTATTTTCTTTTGTTATTTTTGTCTTTAACTTAGATTATTTAATATAAAATGTCATTATCACTCTCATGTGGCTCCATGGGGTCCCAAAATCGAACCAATGATGACCATGGTTGGACATGTATCATCCAAGAGGGTTAGGACACATGTTAGGGTATTTTAATATTATTATAATATTATTTTTTAACCTTATTTACTGGATTTGCCCCAATAACCATGGTAAGAAAAATATTTACTTATGTAAATATTCCAAATGTCTAAAAATAAAACTAACATATTTACAAAATTTGTACATCCTGATACAAAATATTGGATCATTATTTCGAAATTCAAAACAATGAAGTGGAAGAAATTAATTTAAAATTAATTCCCCTCGTCAAAACAAAAAGCACGTTTTTATAGAATAATAACTATCAAAAGATTGTCACTTGTTTATATCAAATATAAATTTGAAATTACTTATAATGACCTAAATTGTGTTAAATGATAAAAATATAATCTAAATATACTTCCAAACCATTCAAATTCATAATTTATCACTATTAATTATTTGGATTAAAACAGTTCTTTTTAATTAAACTTTAGTAATTATCACTATTCATCCAAATACAAAAGGTATACGAAAAGTAAAAACAAAATTTCCAAAATAAATTATTATGTACTAATTTTAAAGAAGAAGTTTATTTTGTCAAATTTAATATATAAAAGTTTCAAATATTGGATTTTAAAAACCTTCTACATTAAAAGGATGTAAAATTTCATTTTTTGAAAAATAAGTCATTTATCTGATAAAAATGAATTTCCTCTTACATTATGTCAAACAAAACTCATAATATGGATTCATAAATTATATGGATTATATTAAGATCCAAATTCAGTTAATACTATTCTTAAAAGCTTTTTAATGGCTAGTTTGGTAAGTCATGGTGCGCATGAACTCGGTGTTGTCTACAGTGAAAGTTATTGTATTACATTGAAGAAATAATATATTATGAAATCTTGGGGTGTAACAGGAATCATTTAATTTATTGGAGGTGAATCATTTTTATATTTATTTTGTGTTTATTTTTATAATATTGGAATTTAATTTATTAGTGAATCTTGTATTGGGTTGTGAAAATTCAATCTAAATTAAATTAGAATTCCATTATAAACACATTGTTGTCTCTACATCATAAATTGTTTGTTTTCCATTTGTATTTTTTATAGTATTTTAAAATAATTTGGAATAATAATTTCCTTCCTCCCATGTTAATTAGAATTCCCTAATCAAAATTTAATTTATTGTAATGGAATGATTAATTGGCCTATAAATATATAAAAAAATTATTAATGAAAAGTATTTGAAAATAATTTCCTTTTTTTGTTTATTTAAAATGATCCTTGTAGAGCCACAATAAAAATTCATCTGTGGATGAGGAATGAAATTAAATCGTGAAGAATTTGGTTCTAAAGATAATGATGTGGTTAAAAATATACATGAGACATATAAAATTCATAAATTATTGTTTTATGGACTACATATATATGTTTTATCATGAGAAAGATGTAAAGGTATATATTCTGGAATATTAATCTAATGATTGAATACATCTTCAATATTGAAATATCACTTTACAGATAGTTCAACTATTGGTAATTTTATCAGTTTTTTATTAATAGAATCAATGTGTAAGGTTGTATTGTATATTATATTAAATCCTTTCCATTATATTTCTTTTCTAATCTATGAAATCAAGGGATCATAATGTTTAGAATTCAAAATTCATTCTAATATGTAATATTTATGTCTTTTGGAAGGAAGAACATAATTATTTTGAAAAGGATGATCAAGGGATTATATATATTAGAAGATAATCCATATTAATATTTTGTAACCAGAGATACCAAATTTTAGGTCAATAGAATACCTTGCTGGTTTCGAAAAAATAGAGGGCCTCATTCATTTACGAATTTATATGATTCTATTAAATACGTTATAAAATATTAAGTATTAAATTTTAGTTTCAATTGACTTATAAATTACACAAATTTTTAATACATATTTTCTTCTATTATGATTTAGTTTCATTCAAAATATATTTAGTTACTTTTTTTCGTTATGACAACTTTCTAAAGAATAAAATTTTTTTACCAGAGGAAACTCATTAAAATTTTTTGTTTTAATAGTGCCTCCATTTTTTTATTATATAGGAGTATGGATTTTTCAATTGTTTGAATCATATTTCAATAAATAGTTTTAAGATATATATTATATGAAACATAAATTGGAGTGAAAATATGATTTTTTTTTAAAAAGATAGTGAGGCTGAGAAAATGAATAATTTTGTCAATGAATTTTCTAAAAATAAATAATGTCATTCATAAATTAGATTATTATAAACATTAAAAATTAATCTAATACGTCGATAAATAATTTTGAATATGTTTTATATGATTTAATATTTTTTTCAATGCCTTTATCATTTTTTTTGTAAATTTTTATTTTACATTTTAATTATTCTTATATCTACATTATGGTGAAATTGATTTTTTTTCCAAAAAATTGTCGAAGAAAAGTTGATAAAAATAATTAAACAAATGATTTTTTGGTAAGTATGGATTTATATATCTTCTGATATTTTTCTTCTCTCTATTCTAGGGTTTTACTATTTAAAAAATGTGGGATATTTTTTGGTCCAAGGATTTCATTATAAATTAAATTTAAGAATTACAAGAATCACTATGGATGTTTCAATTTAATCTAATAACGGTTCATCAATTTTATGTTTTTTAGTGGTTTTATATACTTTTATTTGTCTTTTTGGTTCTCTTTAATTTAATCCAAATGACCTTATGTTGACAAATATCTATAGAATTAAAGTTTTTTTTGTCCTTATATCTAAATGAAATATTTTTTATATTAAAACTTCTATAATACATTTATTCGATCATTAGTGTTTTAGAATGAGGCCTATATTCATCTTATAAAACATCATTGGTAGAATCTAAATAAAAATATATCCATTTAATGATGATGTATAAATTTTTGTATAGTTACAATTATACCCCAGAATCGTAGATTTTTTATTTTAGATCTTGTTATAGATTACATCCACAAATAACATTGTACTTTTGAGGTGATGTTATATAGAATATTAAATATATTTGAATATATAATATATTTTAAGTATAGAAACATATCATTACCTTAGGTTCTTTTATTTGTAATATTTTTAGATTGTTTTTCATTAAGAGAATCCTTATGAGATAACCTCTTATAAATGTTTTTATTACCATCATTTTTTTTATTTGTTTGAATATATGAGACTGAGGGATCTTATGCATAATGAGATATGATTCTTACATATTTTTTATTGAGGGATTTTGGAAGAAATATATTAAAAATTAAAATAATTTCGATCAATGGAATCTAATGATTGTCGATGAACAATTAGATGGTTATTTAATTAGTGATACCATAATTTAGTTTTGGAAAAATTCTTTTCTCATTGGGATTAAAATAACACATCCCTAAGTTTAGGTATTGTAGTTTTTTATAACATTTTAAAGGAGTCTGGTATATCTTTAATTTCGAATCAATTTTATATAATATTTATTGTTTATAAATTTTTGGTATTCCATTTTGAATAAGTGACTTTTAATACATGATTTCATTGTTTTTATACTAAAATTCTTTCAAAAGATGAACATTTTTTTAGAAGAATAAATTTTAGATTGTGGTTTCATGTTATTATTTTAATATAATGATATATGAGTGAATTTTTTAATATATTTAAGGACTATAATTCACCACCCACCCTACCCCAACCCTAATCTTGTGTATCGTACTTATATTTACGGGGAAATATCGAATCTGTTTTAGAGGCATATTAATTGCTGAGAGTTTAGTGGTGTGACAGGAGTGGTCTTCACCCTACTTTAGGAGGTTTTAGAATTGTTACATTTTATGGTGAGTAAACCATTGATTATAAAATAATTTTTTTTAAAATTTTATATGATGGTTTACAATTAATTAAATGGATATTTTAAGGAGTGAGGGACTCATGTTGGTGGATAATGGTTTATAGGGATTTATTGATCTCGAGAGTGGTTAGTTGATGGTGTCCAAACATGTTAAAGGCGTTAAATCCATTTTAGGTAGTTGTTCCATATCTTTTTCCTATGGTTTATGAATTTTTCATGTTTTATATTATATAATGTATCTCTATTGTGGTGATTTATATTAAAAATTTAATTAAATTCATTTAGAAGGACTTATATTCACTCCATAAGGACTGCATGGGTTATAAGGGACCCTCTAAATGATATTCTTGGTGTTATATCCATTAATAGCCGTGATCATGAATTAAATAATATTTGAGATTATAATAAAAGACAAATTCATAATTCCTTGAGTAGTTTTATTATACATAAGACATTTATTAGGTTCCCTTGGCCTCCATGGATATAGGACACAGGTGTCGACACTTGGGTTGTTGGCAAGAGACATTTCGTGGGATATTTTAGACCATCTATTTAAAGGGATTATATATTGTTAGTACTATGTTTTTCCCTTCCATGTTAAACATATGAATTCCATAGACACTAAAATTCATTAGTGAAAATTATGGAATGATAATTATATAATTTTGAACCAATAGGTATGTCTATTAGGTTGACAATAATGTAATGGGCCTGTAAGGGGTTCCCATAGTCTCCATTGAGTTAGAAGTGAATGAGTTGTGTGTTTTCAACTTGGGGAATTACCCATTAATATCCTTAGCGATTCTTGTTATATGTTATGGATTACTTGACTTATGTTAAGAGTGAGTGTCACACCAACTTGAGGTTGGTGGTAACCAAACGGGTTATACCTCAGTTTTTGATATGAATATAGGTGGGAATGCTTGGACTAATTGAGATTAACATTAAATAGATTTAGATATTGTGTCAACCAAATTTGGTATTACTTCTATGGAATTGGTTAACCTTTTACTTATGCCATTATGTATTGTGATTATTCTATGGGTTATTATGCTGAGTTATATTATTTTGATAGGGGTGGATGTGGTGTCCCTTGATTGAAATTCTCTTTAATTTTAACATCCTAGGTAAATAAAGAATAATAAATTTTAACTTTTATTAATATATTTGAATTAATTATTAAGTTTACTTTAATTGGGATTTTTTATTCGATGGTGTACCCAATACACAACAATGGATTTCATGGAAATCTTACGTGGCACACAACTTTGAGTTATACTAAAAATTAATAATATAATATTACTGTTTTAAATGGTGGTTAACGCATAGCCATTATAATGGAAAGAATTCACAGAACTAACTAAAAATAATTATACATGTTTGATAAATGTTTTTTCAATTATCCAATAAATTTTAGAAGCATAATATTAGAATTAATGTGATTCTAAGCACAAATAGTCTAATATTTTTTAAAATTTAAATTTAATGCCATTTGATGGTGATCTGTTGTTAAATATAATTTTTGTCACTTTTTAATATTTTATTTGACAAAATAATATTCTTATTCTGAATTGGTATATCCAAATTCACTTTAGAGGTAATTTTGGTATTTTTATGATAATGTTATTTTTTTAATGAATAGTGAAGAATATTGTATTTTGATTCAAAACTATTTCTTAATCTAATTTTTTTATATGGATAGATTATCTTTTTAATTTTTTTTAAAGTGAAATTAGATTATGTTATTATCATTTAATATAATTTTTGTCATTGTAAGTAATATCAATTTGAAATTGGACACCAAAAAGTATCAATGTTTTGATAGATATTATTTATTAAAAACACGCTTTTTGTTTTGGCAACGGAAATTAATTTTAAATTAATTTCAGCCAATTATGTTTTTTGATTTTGGAAAATGGTTTCTATATTAAGAGTCAGGAGGTACAAATTTTTTAAATAGGTTGCTTTTATTTAAAGACATTATGATTATTTACTTATGTAAATATGTTATTTACCATGGTAAAAGTGTAAATCTGTTAAATAAGGGTAAAAATTAATATTATGATAATATTAAATTACCCTAACATGTGTTCTAATCTAATGGGTTGATACATGTCCGACCATGTTCATCCTTGGGACGATTATTTGACCCCATGGAGAAATATAATTGTGATAAGGGCACTTTATATTAATTAATTTAATGTAAATACAAAAATGACATAAACATATATCTTTTACTAATTAAATTTTAACATAGATTTATTTAAATTATGTATTCATATATAAATATTCATTTTAAAGATAAATATATATCTTACATAATTGTATTTTTTTTATAATTTTTATACATCAAATATATAAAATTATATAAGACACAATAATGATGCAATTTTTACCTCATTAATGAGTGATTTAAAAAATTAAGATTATAAAAATTCAAACAATATTCAAAACATGTATAATTTTAATTTGATGATTTTATTTCAAACAATTTTCTTCTTATCTTCTAGTTTAATGTGTTTTGGACATTTTGAAACCCAAAATTATTATAACAGAAAGTAATATTTTCAAAATTTCCTAAAGTGACCTTCATCCCCCTTATAAAAAGCCGTCACCTTTAGCCCATTACTCACACCTCTAAAGACCCTGGTTAATCCAAAATCTATCCAAATAAGCTATATATATCCATATATTTTACCTAGATTCCTTACCTTAGGCAAAAAGAACTTCAATAAATTCTTTTCGTTCAAACCCAAAGAAAAAGTTACTAGTTGTTTATACTTATTCCAATCGTATCAATTTTTTCATCTAACAATTCATGATAAATAATAAAAAATAGATGAATATCAGACTATAAATATCATAAAATATTAATTCATATATCAATTAGAGATGAAGATTAATTTATTATAGAGATTCCTTGAATAAAAAATAAAATAAGTGTTACAGTTCACCTAAACATGAGGCAATTTTTCAAAAATAGAAAGATCCATTTTATGAAAGATTGAAAATCAAAGGTTACTGTTGTTGTTGTATACCAATTGGGAATAAATGAAATTACTAATGTTGTAACATATCACATTCGTTTAACATCCATGAATAAATGGGGAGAAACTATATAAAGAGAATAATAAACATTTCAAAATGTATATATTGGCTTAGGATAAAAAAAATTTGGTTGAAAGATCAATATGAATGTCTAGTAAATTTGTTTAAGTGTTTAGAATAAATCTATTTATGTGGTGACCCAATATGTCACTATGAAAAATATGTGTGAAAAAAATATAGTAAAACCATTTCGGTATTATGGAGATAAATAAGATCGAATCTGAGGATGTGGGATCATCCAGTTTGATCAAAGTAGTTTATTTTGAAATTAAAAGACGGTAACAAACAATTAAGTGAATATTATGATAGAAAATGATAAAATTGACATGAAATATCCATATTTTATGAGTGTTTACCTAATAATTACAATCTGAGAACCCGTGAGATATTTTGTGGGAGTTTTATGCATCCTGGTCAAAAAAATTTATATTTAATCTATCTCATATAGAATTTATAAAATTATAAATAAATAACAATGAAATATATGTTCTTTATTGTCAATTGTTATGGACAAGACACCAAAAAAATAGAGGGTTTAAATTTTCGATATGGATATTCTATCTATATTTACATTTTTCAATACATCTTAAGAAAGTGTGTATTAAGTGTTCACCCAATGTTTGAGGTGGAAATATAGAAGGATTTTGGTTGGGAGGGAAAACAATATTGTTTCTCTTACTAATTAGTGATGGAGAGACACTATATTCTCATATCTATTTGATATTTTTTATATTAAATAGATTTTATTTTAACAGTTAAAAGAGGGAATTAGATGATTGATTATATATTTATAGCTGTGAATAATATTGTAAGATCATAGCTCTTATTTGTTGTTTGGATCCATTAAAATTCATCTTTTCTCATTTCAAATGATTTAATATGGAACTATGTGAATCCCATTTTTTCATGTTGGTATCAGGGGTGTTCAAGGCTATTTTGGTGCATGAAACCCATGTTTTTTGGTTAAAAATTCCTACTAAATGGTAAACTTAAATCATGTAAAGGATTAATCATGGTTTAAAAAATATTTTGAGGAATGCACAAAGAGTTGTGTGAGGCCACATGGTTATTCCAAACTATGTCAAATGATATTCATAACCTTGTGGAAATGAATTCAATTTTTATAGTGGGTTATGGCATGTTTTTCACATGGTTTGTAAACTGTGAGGATAAACTGTGCAGGGTGACCCTTCACTACATCCAACCATGAATGGTTAGAACTCAGTTTTTTTAAAATGTTCTCTTAAGCTATGAAACCCAATAAATTATTCTAAATTTTTTAATTTCAAATTAAACTAAAATATATTTTATCTTATGTTTCACTTAGTCCCTATACACAGCATATCACCTCCCTTTTTGACATCTTCTTTGAGTTTAAATTCTTTGAATCATGTAATCATGTCTGTCCAATAATGCCCCGACCCTATAATCCTGGATCTGGTGCATTATTTTAATACATTATCATGATTACAATGAATCAATTTTTGAATGACCTATCAGTTTTGTAGTCATAGAAAATTGATTACATATATGAACATTACATAACAACTTCAAACATAAATCCAAGAATAAAAAATTCCTTGGGAATTCCATTATTTCATTATCATAAACCTATATATGAATCATAATATACTTCTTAGAATCCTAGGGAAAAACACTAGAAATGGGTGAGCAATGATGCTCATTAAGGATAAAAATATAACAGAAACTATCATAAATAAGAAAAAACATTTATGTAATATATAATACTGAAACACAATCCATTTCAACATTAAATTCATAATAATATTCCAATGATCAACCTAATAATACAATTTTGTAATTCAAATTGACATTCTACTAGTAGAATAATCACATGTAATATCAATATCTAATTTCATAATGATGGAACGCATAATGTCGGAGATACTAAATAAATAGATAAGGCCTTGTTCCAGGACTAAAACAAATATTTTGTTAAGGCCTTACTCCAAGACACTAATTTTACTCATAAGACCTGTCGACACATTGAGGAGATATAGCAGGCTCCACCCCTAACCTATGATGTCAAATTCATTCCTCATATGAAAATTTAGAATCCTAACATAAACATTTCTATTAAAACTAGAATATGAAATTTCAATACTTTAACCATAAATCATGAATGGTATAAAAATAGTAAATCTAAATTAAATCATATCATAACTCATTTAAAACAATATGGGAGATTGTATTATTATAAATCAACATCAATAAAGAATAATATCCAGAAAAGGATGTTGACATATTTGAAAATGATCAGAAAAAACCCTTTGAAAGAGATAACCATTTTTTTGAAATCATTTAAAAGAAATGAATTTATAAAGTAAGTCATATAAAAGATATTTTTGAATCATGTTTTTTTATACAACTTTGAATCATTTTAAATGATTTTACATTTAAAACATTGATGAAAATATAAATAATTCCTTAAAACCATTTGGAAAACATGGATATTAATGAGATTGATTTTGACGAATAAATATTTAAACCATTTGAAATGATGATTTAGATAATGAGTCCCTTAAAAATATTCCTTTTGAAAACTCTTTTATGAAACATGGACATGGATAATAAATATGCCCCAATAAAAACATACACATAAACAATCTCAGATTATAATGATATTAAGGAATCAACCCTTACCTTGTACTTTTCATTGGTAGAGGGTACGCTTAACCTCATGTATAATGAAAATAGTATATTTTTAAATTATAAATGAACCATATTAATATTTATGAAATCAAACTTGATTCATTTATGGCTTTACACTACCCATTTAATAATAATTTCTATGTTAAAATAACCTTTCAGGTAATAATATCTTTCTTTATCGTTTGTATTTTAACTTGTTATTCTGGATCATATAAATTATATCATGATTTAATTGATTAAATAATAGAAAACAATATTTATTCATCATAAATAATCAGAATATAAGTACGTATATTAGATATATTGTGAAATGGAAAACACCTTTATGAAGATTGTAGGCCGTACGTACGCATAGACGTCGTTTCCGTTTTCAAATCGTATTGAATGGAAGTAAATGAATAATTTATTTTTAAATATATACATACATACACACACACAAATAAATATATCATGTAGCATTATTATGTAATATATTACTTACTTATTAATAATATATATTTATAATCATCGCTTAATGGTGAACGTGGAAATAAATCTCATCGCTTCATGGAGACGGTATGTCGTACGTACACACGAGCGATTATATCATTATATTGATGGTAAAATCACATTTAATTTGATGGTATATTATATATACAGAATCATTAACAAGATATATTTATTTTTTCATCAACTGTACTCATTATTATTCCCTTCAGAATAATGATGTGTTCAATAACAAACTACACCACGACATGGAGATGCTAAGTCGTATGTACGCACGTATGGTCACATTGCCATTCATAAGATGGTTAGAATAATTAATATAGTTTTAAAATATTTATAATAACATATCAATAAGTTTTATGTACTTGATTTATTATTTTGGTATGGAAACATCAAATAAATAGGAATTGGAAGAAAAAAAGTACATTGAAAGAGGTGATGAATAATGACCCCTTTTCAGGTTCATCCTTTTTATTTGACCAAAAATGATCCTTAAGATGGATTTATGATCAAAGTAAGGCCTATATGATGAAGTGATGGTAGTTGGGAGGAGATTTTATCAGGGTTTGGTGGAGCAATATGGCATTGGATGTGTGACTTTAAGAGGAATAGAAGTACCCTTTTTTAAGAGAGGTGAGGAGTACTTTAAAAAATACATGAAATATTAATTTATTCTAATTTTTTTTCTATTTATAATAACATAAAATGAATTTATTTCTAGTTTAAGGTGGGTATGGGTCTAAATCCACTCCACTAATAGGTTTTAGAAAAATTTAGTTCACCATATTAACCTTATCGTTTAGTTTTAACCCTTAGTTAAATAGTTTAATATTCACTATGTCTTCTTGTATTATTATAATACATGGTTAATAAACATACAATAAAATACCAAGAGAACATCAAGTGGTTAATTAATTACATATCTATAATTATATAATTAGTTTTTCGGATCCCAATTTTTTTAATTATATTATATCATTTGATAATATAGTATTTGTTTCAAAAACTTATTTCTGCCAATTTTGACACAACATAGTATATTGTTTTTGTGAAAGTCATTGAAAGTTGATTAAATATAAAAAAATAAATTAAATCAACCCTAACATGTCAAATTCACCTATAAAATTCATGTATGGCATAAAAATTTAAAATTTCTATTTATTTTGATATTTAAAATGTCAATTATTTTAATTGTTCATTAATAAGGTAATTAATGCTTCATCATTATGTCATAAATAACATTAATTATTTAACGTATAAAATTTATAAATAAAAAACCATAATTTAGGAAATAATTTTACCTATATAATGAATATTTATAGTCTTATATATCTTATTTCTAACAATATATTTAAAATGGTTTAGATATTTAAATTTGAATTTAACATTTTGAACTCTTCTTCAAATAAAATATAATAAAAGTCATAATCTTACCCAAATGGATAAAAAGGATATTATTTTTCCTAGGAATGATTTTGGAAAAAAAACACTTATCAAATATAATTATGAAATGTGTTGGGATTATTTTAATTTTATTTGTACCATTAATAAAATTATTTATTTTTAACGGTGGTAAATAAAATTCAAAAGATACTATTCATCAAAAATTATTTTCATCCTATTGAACCAAATTTTACATAAAGATTTCAACTATTACTCAATGTTTTTTGAATTTCTATTCATATAAGTGGAAATATTATGTTTTATGAATGTTTGAAAATGTGCCTAGAAGGTGGGAAAATGTGCCTAAAAGTTGGGTAAAAAATAGGTTAAAATGGTTCAATAAAATTATATATATCTTATATTATTATAAAATGACTCTAATTACATATATTTAACTAATATATGTATTATTTATGTATTTTAAGATGTTTTTTTCAAAAAAAAAATTATTTAACGGAAAATGTCATCTTTTTTGTACTACGCATTATTTTTCATTATTCATCAAAAAGTAATGGTTTTCAGAAAAATATGAAAAATTAACCCAATGATAATTTTAATATTAAAAATTAAAAAATTAGGTCTATTCTATGAAATTTTATAACATTGATGTTACATTAATTAATTTAAAATTAATTCATGTTTTCAAAACAAGATAGCGGAGTTTTGAGAAGTAAAAACTATCAAAAGATTGATATGTGTTTATGTCCAATTTAAATGTAAAATTACATCCAATTAACATCATTATATTAAATGAAAAATCTATAATATAATTATACATAAAAACCATTCAAATTTATAATTTAACAATATAAATTATTTTTATTAAAAAAGTTGTTTCCAATTAAAATTTAGTATTTTTCACTATTCATCAAAATATGAAAGTTATAAAAAACCATATGTTTATCCAAACTAAATTTTTAATTCCGTCTTATAAATAAGAATATTTTTTTCAAATTGAATATTTAAATGTGTAAAACATTGGATTTAAAAAGGTTTTACCTTTAGAAGGTGGTAACATTTAATTTTTTGAAAAAACATTTATTATCTAAAAATATGGATTTTTTCTTATATTACATCTAAGAAAAACATAATATATATTTCAAAATTATATGAAGTATATAAAATTCAAAATGAAGTTAATAATATTCATAATCATTTTTAAAATGATATTTTGGTATGTCATGGTGCACTCGAACACGATGTATTGTGTAGCGCATGCTATGTAATGACTTTAAAGAGATAACGAATTATGTAGGAATTGGGTGTTAAATTCTCCCCTCCTTCAATAAATTGTGGAATTATATTTGGACTGGTTTAATTCATGAATGGAAACTTGTTACTATTTCATGTAAATATTGCATTCGGCCTGTTGAGATGTGTGACATGGGGATTAATGACCTTAAGCTCTTTAATGAATCTCTCATTAAAAAGTTTACCTGGACATTTTTGACTTTTAGTGATTTTTTGTGGAATTTCTAAGTAATAGAGTAGGATATATGCTGCTAAATGTTTATTCGATTTTTGTCCTTTCCTCGATATGGCCCTCATTTAAGCATGTTTATTCTAGTCTTTCACAATTCTCTAAATGAGTGGTTTGTTGAGGTTCCTCTTTGAATTGTTAGAAGATTGTTTGGTTATAATGTTTCATTGCTGATGATACCGAGATTATTTATATATTTAAGGATCTCTCTATTCCTAAATTTCAAAATAATATCAAGGCTCAGGGGTTTCTTTCTGATCCTCTGAAAATGTAGTTGGGATGTTACCATTATTCTGTGATGGACACGTTGATTTGGTTGCCCAGTCTTACTAGATCTTTTTGCACTATGGAAGATTATATATCCATGTGTTAAGAGACCCTAGTGGTTCATTCTTGGATTCTTATGGTTCATTGTGATTTTATTCCACCGGTTCATTATTTGATTTTGTGGAGGATTTGGAAGTGTCGACTTCCATTACAGTGGACGATACAATGAGCTGGATTTTCTCTTGCACCCATTTGCTTTAGTTGTCTTGCTTCTGATGACACTGTTGATCACTTATTTATTTCATGTTGCTCTTAATCTAGTTTTTTGGATTATTTGGAGGGAATTTTTTGATGCCATCTGAATCTGGGGAGTTTGGGACAACTTATGGATTCTTTTTATCGTGCTGATTGCAATTCTCAGGTGATTCCTCTGCTTTTCTCTGTAGTCTCCGCGTTGATTTCTTTTATCTGGAGGGCCTGTAATACTCTTGTCTTTGAGAACAGAGTAACACCAATTTACATTGGTATTCTAGAGAATCATATTGGTGTTTTTGCTGTTATGCGAGCTCAAATTGGATTCATGAGAAATGATGTTTTAGGTCTGGTTGTTTTACGACCATTGGGTGTTTCTGGTATATTTAAGAAACTGATTGTGCTAAAACATATCTGGTAGATTCCACTGATCTCTATGTTCATGAATGTTAATTTGGATAGATCATATTTAAGTGCACCGTGGCCTTCGGGTTGTGGTGGGGTTTTTCACACTTATAGAGGCTTTGTTAAAGGTCGTTTCCTCCACTTTTTAGGGAATGTCTAGGAAATTGAGGTGGAATTATGGGCTCTGATTATGGCTATCTAGTATGCCTCTTTTCATGGTTGCCTAAATATATGGACGGTGTCTCATTCTCTTTTGGCGGTTGATATTCTTATAAATCTCTCAAGGAATGTCCCTTAGAGGATGCTTTCTTCCTGGGATAATTGTCTTCAGATTATGGAGCAGGTTTGTTTGGTTGTCACTCTTGTTTATAGGGAGGCAACTCATGTTGGTGATGCTTTATCAAAGCATGCTATTGAAGAGGCTTGTTCATTATGGTCTTTTGTTACTCCAACCTTCTTTTGTGTCTTATTTTCTACTGATACATGTGGAGATGTGTACACCCATTTTTTATGATTCCATTTTCTGTCATTTTGATGTCTTTACATTTTTTATTAATAATTTTTTTCTGGGAGTGGGCTTGCCTGCTCTTGAGTCTTCTGATTGAAAATAGAAAATTCATTAATGGAAGACACACATTGGAAAGAGGGTTAATAAAATTTAGTCATAATGAGAGGGAATGGGAAATGAAAAATTCACCCGAAAATTATGTTCTCGAATAGAATAAAATAGGTAGAAAATTAGAGACAATTAATTAAAGGAAAAATGTAAATATTGATAGGGAGTGATTGAGGCCATCAATCACAAACAAGTTAACAAGAAATGTGATATTGAGGGCCTCAATTACATAAATCTATGATGATTTAAATATCATTACTTCAACAAAACAAAAGTTATTAGGGTAGCACATTTTTTTTAATATTCATTCACAAATGTTTATGAAATAATTTCTTCATAGAATAATAGAAAAAAATACTTGAAAATTATAGTTACATCATTCAACTAACTTATACCAAAAACACATAATTCACTCAAAAAGAAAATAGATTTCAGAAAAATTTATTTATCTTAATTGTACATGGTTCAAAAAATAATGAATCTACAATTCATTTATCAGACCATTTAAAAAAACTACATTATACAAACATAGACATCATGATGTCTAGTGGTATGTGATTCACCCTTGTCACCCTTCGGTTGTGGGTTTAAGTTACATGGACCTGACGGATGCAATGGGTTGTCACTCGACCTTTGGGTTGTCCCTTTTTATAACAATCCATAAAAAATATTAAGAAATTTTTTTAACATTAAAAAATAGTATCCAATGTGCAACATAATTCATTAAAACCATTAGACTTATCAAAAAAAATATATGTCTCAACTCACAATCCAAAATTTATAAGAAAAGTTTTAATATTGTTGATCTATTTTCCCATTGTAATAACATGTGAACACCAATATCACGTATTCTCTTAAAACATGTTAACTCCATTAATTACCATAAATCCTTTTTGATTACATTCATACTCCCTTATTCCTTATAGACTACTGGATATACTCCTTATATTAAAATCTTTTGTAAACTCCAACAATGATAGAACAAACAAACAATTAATTAGTTTCAAGGTGGTCAGGAATATCCAATATTATTTATCCTAATATATCATCTCTTATTCCAAAATAACTACCTTAGTATCGGGAAAATATTAAGGTCTATTTTACCATCAGCCATGTATTTTATAATAATATTAACTTGCTATTGAGTCACAATTCTTAGGACCATACAATCTCAAATACTCAATGAAATAATAATGAAGTACAATACTTATATACTTTATAATTATTATAACTTGTACATCATTAATATAATATTCAAAAGATACAATTCATTAATAACAACTTAAGAACAATAATAATTCTTCCTCCTCTGTTATAGTTTCATAACATGATTATTTTCTAATAAAATCATTTAGGGTATACTATGATAATTGGGACATTGATTAGCATAGTGTCCCAACTCCTTGTAGATGATGAACTATAAATTTGAAACATTTTTCATACCCTTAAAATAACATATTTATTGTCCTTTTTCAACAGTTATAATAAACTTCCATTCCCATGAAGCATTTCCCAAGGAGATTCTTTCCAGAATTTTCACATGTGAGAAAATGCTTCTTTCCCTACTTACCTTTATCCATTATTTTATCTACCAACCTCTTCTTCACTTTCTTCCCTTCAAATCCATAAGACTTAGATAATTCCTTACGTATCTTATTAACAAAAGATATTGTTTCTTCAGATGATGAGAATACATGAGAGAGTATTTACCTTCTAAATATTAGATTAAGACCACAAAAGATATGACCATTATTACTCTTTGGATCATGTGTATTTCAAGAGTTTTCATTCATTATAATAGGTTTCATTTATAAATTATGACATACAATAGGATAGATCATATCATTATTTATAATAAAAAAACATGAAAAATTCTAAACATGAATTTATGATTCTAAAACATCTAGTATCATAATCATAAAAATGGTTTCTTTGTTGACATATTTACTCATAAATCCTTCATAATGGTTTTCAAATTAAATTTAAAGTATCCTAATCATATCCCCCTAGAGATTTGTAAATAAGAGTGCACCAAGACCCATTGTCATGCAATAGTTCTCGTTTGAGTATATTCAAATTGATTTTTTTTGGGTTTAACCCTTAGATACATTTGTTCCAGATCCACATCAACTTTCCCTTATCTAGACATATATATATTGCTTAAAAAATCATGAAATCCCTATATTAACAATATAATGGGAATTTCTTCTATACTAATCATCAATGTCAATATTAGGGTAATGATTCATAATCAGAGTTTATCTAAATATATTTCCAATGTTGTTGGTAAACATTCTCTGATACCAACTGTAATGCACCAACCCTAGAAGTGTGGAGCCGGTGCATTATGTTTATACATTGGAATGATTATAAGGAATAAAGTCTTGAAGGACTGATCAGTTAAGAAGTCCTTGAAATTATATTACGTACAAGAAAATTACATTACATTATCTAGAATAAAACACAAAAAAATTACATTGAGAACGCCATTATTTCATTATCCTAATCCTACATAGTAATCATAATATAATTCTAGGAATCTGGGAAAAAATAAAACATAATAAAGGGGGGATCATATGCATATTAAGGATAACAATATAGTAGAAACTATCATAATTAAGAATAAAAATTTAAGGCAATGTATAAGACTAAAACACAAGAATGTTAAAAGTAAACATCAGTATAAAATGTAAAAGATAAATCAAATAATATCATTTACTTATTCCAATTGAAATTCTACTAGTCGAATAATCATATGTAATATCAATAACTACTTTCATAATGATGGAATGCATAATGTCAGACAACATAACATAATAGTCATGTTCTCGTGCCAAGACTACAAATAAATATTTTTTCAAGTCCTTGTTCCAAGAATCTAATTTGTCTCATGAGAAACATAGATGCATCAAGGAGCTATAGCGGGCTCCACCGCTAACTTACTATGTCAAATACTTTCCTCATATAAAATTTTTTAAACATAACATACGCATTCATATTAAAACTAGCATACGAAATTTCAATTTCTTATCCATAAACCATGAATGGTATAAAAATAGGGCATCCAATGTTCAACATATGATAACTCATTCAATATAACATGGGAAATTGTATTATAATAAATCAACTTAAATCAATAATAATATCTAATAAAGGAAGTTGACATAGTTGAAAATGATCCGTAACACTCTTTGAGAAAAATAAAAAATTTTGGGAAATCATTTAAAAGTCATGCATTTATAAAGGAATTAATTTAAAATATATTTTTGAATCAAATTTTCCTATACCACTTTGATATTTTTTAAAAGAGTTAACATTTTAATACATTCATGTCCATATAAACAATTCTTTAAAACCATTTTGAAAACATTTACAATAATGGGAATGATTTATAAGTAAATATATTTAAACCATTTAAAATGATGATTTCGTGTATGAGTCCCATAAAAAGAATCCTTTTGAAAACTCTTTAATGAAACATGGACATTGATAATAAATCCTTCCCAGTAAAAACATACACACAAACAATCTTAGATAATAACAAGATTGAGGACTTAACCCTTACATTAATCTTTTATTTGGTGTATGGTATATTTAACCTCTTATATAATGACCATAGTATGTTTTTCTACTAAAATAGAACCATATTAATATTTATGATATAATACTTGATTCATTTATTGATTTATACTACCAATTTAATAATAATTGCTATGTTAAAATAACCTTTCAGGTAATAATCTCTTTCTTTATCATATGTGTTTTTACTTGTTATTCATTATAGTATAAATTATATCATGATTTAATTAAAGAAAAAATAGTAAACATTATTTATGTATCATATATTTCCAGAATATAAGAATGTATAATAGATATAAGTATATGAAATGGTAAACACTTTATAAGGGTGGTAGGTCATATGTACGCATAGACGCTGTTTCCGTTTTCAAATAATATTTAAATGATGTAAATAAATGAGATATATGTATATATATATATATCATGTAGAATTATTTTTTCATATATTACATACATATTAAAAAAAATATATTTATAATCATCTTTGAATGGTGAACGTGGAAATCAATCTCATCGTGTTGTGGAGACGGTAAGCCATACATACACACGAGTGATTATATCAACCTATTATTGGTCAAATCACATTTAATTTTATGGTATATTATATGTACATAATCAATAACATGTTATATTTATTTTTAATAGTAATTTTACTCATTATTAAACAAATCCAAATAATGATGTGTTTAATAACAAACTACTCCACAACATGGATACGTTAAGCCATACGTACGCACGTATGGTGACTTTGTCATTCATAGATGGATAGAATAATTAATACTATAGTAACATATTTATAGAATCATCACAGTATGTAGGAGGAACTCAAGTTATTATTTTTTTATGGAAACAACAAAGAAAGTGGAAGTGGAAGAATAAAATTATTTTGAATGATGTGATGAAATAATTACCTCTTTTCCAGGTGTTTCCTTTTTATTTGAACAAAAGGGATTATTAAGATGGATTTGTGATCAAAGTAAGTCCTTTAGGATGATTTGAGGGTAGTTGGGAGGAGATTTGAGCAAGGTTTGGTCAATCCATATGGCTTTGTATGTGTGAAATTAAGAGGAGAGGAAGTACCCTTTTTTAAGAGAGGAGAGGGATACTTTAGAAACAACATAAAATATTAATTTATTCAATTTTTTTTTGTTTCTAAAATCTTAAAATGGAATTATTTCTAGGATAAGGTGGGTATGGGACTAAATACACTCCACCAATATATTTTAGAAATGTTTTGGTCCCCATATTAACCTTGTCTTTTATATTTAAACTATATTTAAATAATTTAACATTCCATATGTCTTCTTGTATTATTATAATACATGGTTAATAAATGTACAAAAAACACCAAGAGAACATAAAGTGGTTAATAAAGTACATATCTATCATAATATAAGTCCTTTCACCAAACCTCAATTGTTTACAAATACCATATCATTTGACAAGATAGTATTTGTTTTAAAAAAGTATTTCTGTCAATTTTCACACTATTTATTATTTCGTTTTTGTTAAAGTCATAACATGTTTATGAATTAGAATACAATACATTAAATCAACAATAAAATTTCATATTAACCTATAATAATCATATATAGCATCAAAATCCTCAATTTACATTTATTTTAATATTTAAAATATCAATTATTTTAATCATTGATTAATAAGGTAATTAATACTTCATCTTTGTGTCACAAATAAAATTAATTATTTAATGTCTAAAATTTATAAATAAATACCATGATATGAGAAATATATATTTATGTTTGATTAATATTTATAGTCGAATATATCTTTTGTTGAACCATATATTAAATTTTTTTTAGTTATTAAAATTAGAATTTGTCACTTTGAACTCTTCTTTAAATAAAATATACTAAAAGTCCAAATCTAACCCAAATGAGTCAAAAAGATCTTATTTTTTTCCTAAGGATTTATTTGGTTGATTAAAACCTATAAAATAAGATTAGTACTTGTTTTGGGATAATTTTTATATTATTTTTACCTGTAATTACCTTATTTATTTCCAAAAGTGGTAAATAAAAATCCAAAGCTATTAGTCATCGAAAATTATATTCATCCTACGAAAAAACATTTTACATGATGATTCCAACTGTTTCTCTTGTTATTTTTAATTTCAATTCATAGAAGTAGAAAATAATGTTTTATGAAAATTTATAAATGGCCCTAGATGTTGGGTAAATGTGCCTAGATGGTGGGGAAAAATATGTTAAAATGGTTTAGTAAAATTATATATATATAATATTTTTATAAAATGAATCCAATGATTTACATTGTTCTAATATATGTATTATATATATTTTGAGATAATTATTTTTAAAAAAAAATTATTTAACAGAAAATGTCAGTTTTTATGTAATATACAATATTTTCACTATTCATCAAAAATTAAATGTTTTTAGAAAAATTCAAAAAATTCATCCAAAAATATTTTTGATATTTAAAATTCAAAAATGATTTTAATTATACAAAATTCAAAACATAGAATTTTCATTAATTAATTTAAATTTAATTCATGTTGTCCAAACCAAAAAGCGGGTTTTTGAGAAGTTAAAACTATCAAAAGATTGATAAGTGTTACTGTCCAATTTAAATGTAAAATTACATTTAATGAACTAAATTAGATTAAATGATAAAAATATAATATATTTATACTTTAAAACCAATAAAATTTAATATTTAACTATATAATTTATTTTTAATAAAAAAGTTATTTTCAATAAAAAAAATAGTATTTTTCACTATTCACCAAAATAGGAAAGTTATCAAAAAAACACCAAAAAATTATCGAAACTAAATTTTTATTTTCCTCTTATAATGGAGAAGTTTTTTTGTCAAATTTAATATATAAAAGTGTAAAATATTTTATTTAAAAATGGTTCACCATGAAATGGTGGTAAAAAATTATTTTTTGAAAAATACATTTTTATCTAAAAAATTGAATTTGTTCTTATATTATTTCTAAGAAAAAAATAATATGGATTTAAAAATTATATGGAGTATATAAAATTCAAAATGTAGTTAATGCTATTCATAATCATTTTTTGAACATCTAATTTTTTATGTTGTGGTGCACTCGAACTCGATGTAGTGTGTAGCACAAGCTATTGAATTATTTTAAAGAGATAACAAACTATGAAATCATGGTGTATTAAATTCTCCACTATATAAGTAAATTACATACTCACAATTATAAATTGTTCTTCAAAAATAAAATGTTGAAAATAGAATATACCTTTATGGAAGAACCACATTGAAAATAGGGATAATAAAATTTAGTATTATTGGGAGGGAAAAGGAAATGAAAAAGTCTCTTATGTTCTCAAATAAGAGAACATTGGAGGAACTTAGAGATACATGATTGGAGGGAAAACAAAAATATTAATGGGGTGTGATTGAGGTCATCAATCACAAGAAAGAGAACAATAAATGCGATATTGAGGGGTTCAAAGCTATCAACCTATGATGATTTAAATATCCTTAGTATGAAAAAACATAAGGTATTATGATAAAACTTTTTTTGTTTTAAGATTCACTCATGAAGGTTTTAGAAATAATTTCAATATAGAATAATATAAAAACAATACATGACAAGTAGAGTTCCACCCTTCAACTTACTTCTACCAAAACATCATCTTTCACTCAAAATGATAATAGAATTCATAAATATTCTATTTATCCTAATTGTACTGGGTTCAAAAAATAATGAATCTATAATTCATCTGTCAGAAAATTCAAAAAAACTACATTATAAAAAACAGTACATCTTGTTGGCTAGTGGTAGGTGATGCACCGTAGTCCCCCTTCAGTTGCATGTTCAAGTCTCATGGCCTTGCCAGACGTGATGGGTTGTCGCCCGACCTTTGGGTTGTCCATTTTATAAAAATCCAAAAAAAATCTTAATAATTATTTTTAACCTTAAAAAAGAGTATCCAATGAACAACATACTTTTTTACAAGAATTAGACTTATAAAAAAATATTTTTGTTTAAACTCACAATCCCAAATTTTTAAGGAAGGTTAACATATTGAAGATCTATTTTTCAATGTAAAAACATGTGAATACCTTCATCACGTATTTCCTTAAAACATGGTAACACCCTTAATTGACATAAAACCTTGTTGATTACATTCGTACTCCCTTATTACTTATAGAATACTGGATATAAACCTTATATCCAAAAATGTTGTAAACTCTAACAGTGATGGAACAAACAAACAATTAATTAGTTTCAAGGTATTTATGAATATCCAATATAAATTAACCAAATAAATCACATGTTATTCCAAAATCACTACGATAGTATTAGAACAATATTAAGTTCTATCTTCCCATCAGCCATGTATTTTATATTAATATTAACTTGCTATTTAGTCACTTTTCTTTGTACCATACAATCTCAAATCCTCAATGAAATAGTAATGCAGTAGAATCCTTATATACTTTATAATTATTATAACATGTACACCATTAATACTATACTATAATGACACAATTATTTAACAACAACATAATAACTCTAATTATTTATCTTTATATGCGAAAGTATCCTAACATTATAATTATCCAATAGCATCATTTGGTTTATAATATGATAATTGGGACATAGATTTGCGTAGTGTCCCAACTCCTTGCAGATGAAACATTGTACATTTGAAACATTTTCCTTACCTATAGAATAATGTATTTGGTGTCCTTTTTCCACACATATAATGAACTCTCATTCTCTTGAAACATTTACCAAGGTGATTCTTTCTAAAGTTATCACATGTGGGTAAATCCTTCTTTCCCTTCATCCCATTATTCATTATTTTCTATACCATCAACTTCTTATCATTCTTCCCTTAAAATCCATATGAATCATATAATTCATTACCTATTATATTTACACATGATATTATTTCTTCATATGATAAGAATATGAGGGAGACTATTTCCCATTTAATTTTGGATTAATACCACGAAAGATATAACCCTTCATACTCTTTAGATCATGAATATTGAAAGAGTTCCAATTCCTTACAATGGGTGAAATTTTTAAATAGTGACTTACAATAGGTTAGATCATATCATTATTTATAATAAAAAAACTAAAAAAATTATCAACATTAATTGAATATTATCACACATCTAGTATCATAATCATAATAATGGTTTCTTTTCTGACATATTTACTTATAATTCCTTCATAATGGTTCATAAAGAAAATGTAAATTATCCAATAATATCACCCAGGAGTGTTGAAACCAAGAGTACATCAAGTCCCATTGTCATGAACTAGTCTCGTTCGAGTCTACCTCAAATTGGAGTTTTGGGGTTTTACCCTAAGATATTTTTATGCCAGAGTGACATCTATCTAAATGTATCCAGACAGGGTTGTATTTCATGGAAAAATCATAAAATCCCTACATTATAAATATTCTAGGAATTTATTTTATACTAATTCTCAATGTCAATATTAGGGTTATGTTTCATAATCAACGTTTATCTAAATCTATTTCTAAAATTATTTCTAAACATTCTCTAATACCAAATGTAATGCCTCGAGCCCATAATTCTAGAGCTGGTGCATTATTTTAATATATTAGAATGATTACAAGGAATCATGTCCGAAAGGACTGATCAGTTAACTGGTTCTAGAAAATAGATTACATACAAGAATATTACATTAAAATCTCTATCATAAAACACAACATAAAAAATTCTTTGAGAATGCCATTATTTCATTATCATAAACCTATATTTGAATCACAATATTCTTCATGGCATCTTGGCAAAAATAAAACATAAAAAAGGGGTGATCTATGATTCTCATTACGGATAACAATACTTCATAAACTATCATAATTAAGCATTAAAATTTAAGGAAATGAATAGGAAAAAACACAATATTTTTAAACATAATCTTCAGCATAAATTGGAAAAGTTAAATCAAATAATACCATTTACTTATTCATATTGATATTCTACTAGTTGAATAATCACATGAAATATCAATAGCTAATTCCCTAATTATATAATGCATAATGTCTGACCTCATAACCAAATATTTAAGGACTCATTGCTAGACTAAAAATAAATATTTTTCAAGGCCTTGGGCCAAGACGGTAATTTGTCTCATGATACATTTCGATGCATTGAGGAACATTAGTGGACTCTACCTATCACTTACGAAGTCCAATGAATTATCATATGAAAATATTGAAACATATTAGAGAAATTCATATTAAAACTACCATAAAAATGTAAATAATTTAACTATAAACCATTAATGGTATACAAATTGTGCATCCACAGTCAAAAATATCATAACTCATTAAATTAAAAATAAAAGATTTTATTATAATAAATCAACATCAATCAAGAATAATATCCAATAAAGTATGATGATATAGTTCAAAACTATCAGTAAAACTCTTTGAGAGAAATATCCCTTTTTATGAAATAATTTAAAAGTCACGAATTTATAAAGAAATAAATTTAGTAGATAATTTTTAATCGAAGTGTCCCATATCACTTTGAACCTTTTTAAAATAATTAACATATTAAAACATTTAATTCAATATAAATAAATCATTAAACCCATTTTAAAAAGATGGAAATCATTTAGAATGATTTAGAGTATAAATATATAAACCATATAAAATGATGTTTTTGTTAAATATTACCTTAAAAATAATCCTTTCAAAAACTATTTTATGAATCATGGACATGGATATAAAAATATCTTCTAGTGAAAACATACACATAAACAATCTCAGATAATAATGAGATTGAGGAATTGACCCTTACCTTGTACATTCTTTTGGTAGAGGGTTTATTTATCCCATTATATATTGACCATATTATGTTATTAAATTAAAAAATAACCATATTTATATACTTTATTCATTTATTGATTTATACTACCCATTTAATAATAATTTCTATGATAAAAATAAAATTTCAGGTAATAATCTCTTTCTTTATCATACTTGTTTAAACGTGTTATTATTGATCATATAACATATCTCATTATTCCATTGATACCATAATATAAGAAATTATGTATTTAACATATATATTCAGAATATAATTATGTATAATATATAGATATATGAAATGGAAAACACTGTTTATGGAGACGGTAGGTTGTACGTACACAAAGACGCTGTTTCTTTTTCATATCATATTGAATAAAAGTAAGTAAATGAGTTATGTAAATAAATATATATATATCCAATATCATTATTATTTCATATATTACATACTTATTAATAATATAAATATTTATAATCATCTTTTAATGGTGAACGTGGATATGAATCCCATCGCGTCGTGGAGATGGTAAGCCGTACGTACACACGGGTGATGATATCATTCTATTGATGGTGAAGTAATATGTAATTGGATCTTATATTATATATAAATAATCATTAAAATTTTATATTTATTATTTAAATGTATTATTATCATTATTATACCAATCCAAATAATGAAGTGTTGAATAACAAACTACACTATGGCGTAGAGACGGTAAGCCGTACATAGGCATGCATGGTGACTTTATCATTAATAGCATGGATAGAATAATGAATATCATTGTACCATATTTAAAATAAAATAAAATTATTTATAAGTTACACGAGTTATTATTTTGTTATGGAAACTACAAATAAATAGAAATTGGATAAAGAAAAGAACTTTGAAAGAGGTGACTAAATAATTACCACTTTTTTCGGTTCTTCCTTTTGATTTGAACAAAAGGGATTCATTGGATGTCTTTATGATCAATGTAGAAAATCTAGGATAAATTAAGGGTAGTTGGGTGGATATTTGAGCTGGTTTTGGCTAATCCAAATTCCTTTTTAAGTGTGGATTTAAGAGGAGGGGAAGTACCCTTGTATAAGAGAGGTGAGGGAACTTTAGGAAAATCTGGAAATATTAATTTATTCTAAAAATATTTTCGGTTTCTAATAACTAAAAATGGATTTTTATCAAGGATAATGTGGGAATTGGCCTAAATCCTTACTACCATTAGGTTTTATTCAAGTTTAGGTCATCATATTTACCTTATCTTTTAGATTTAACCCTTAGTTAAACATTTTAACTATTACCATGTCTTCTTGTATTATTATAATACATGTTTAATAAACATACAATAAAATTACAAGAGAACATAAAGTTGTTAATTTATGATATTTATATCATTATATATGTGCTTTCTCAAAATCTTGTATTTTTAAGAATATTATATCATTTAATAATACAGTATTTGTTTGAAAAACTCATTTATGTATATTTTGACACTATTTTGTATTTGGTTTTTGTGAAAGTCATAAAAAGTTAATTACTTAGAAACAAATACATTAAATAAACCCTATGATGTCACAGTCACCTATAAAATCCGTGTATGGCATAAAAATTACAATTTACATATATTTTTCAATTTATAATATAAATTATTTTAATCTATCATTAAGAATGTAATTACGAATTCAACATTGTGTCATAAATAAAATTATTTACTTAATGTCTAAAAATTTTAAATAAAATTCCATGATGTAGGGAACCTTTTTATCTTTCAAAAAAATATTTATAGTTTAATTTATCATATGTGTAACTGTATATTAAAAAAGGTATAGTTATTAAACATTGAATTTAACATTTTTAACTCTTCTTTAAATATAATAAAATAAATGTCTCAAACTAACCCAAATAGATCAAAAAAATATTATTTTTTTCTAAATGTTGATTTAAGTTGAAAAAAAATTATCAAATAGATTTAGTACATGTGTTGGAGTAATTTTAATATTATTTAGACCTTTAATTAACTTATTTACTTTTAAACATGGTAAATGAAATTCAAAAGTTACTTTTCACAAAAAAAATCAACCAATTGAACTAAATTTTACTTACTTATTTCAAACATTTGTCTTGTATTTTTTAAATTCAATTCATAGAAGTGGTAAAATTATGTTTTTTCAAATTTTCTTAAGTGACTAGAAGGTTGGTAAATGTAATTAGAAGGTGGGTAAAAATACATTAAAATGTTTCAATAAAATTTTATATATCAAATCTTATTATAAAATTATCCCAATGACTTATATTTTACTAATATATTTATTATGTATCTACTATAAGATTATTTTTTAATTAAAAATAAATATTTAAATGAAATAAGTTGGTTTTTATGTACATTGCTGTATATTTCACTATTCATAAAAAATTGAATGTTTTCATAAAAATACCAAAATATACCCTAAGATAATTTTGATATTAAAAATTTATAAATGATTTTTTTCTACCAAATTAAAAACATATTATTTTCATTAATTCATTTAAAATTAATTAATGTTGTCAAAACTAGAAAGAAGGTTTTTGGGAAGTAAAAAGTATTAAAAGATTGAAATGTGTTTTTGTCAAATTTAAATGTAAAATTACGTCCAATGACCAACATTGGATTAAATGATAAAAATGAAACCTTAGTACACTTTAAAACCATTCAAATGTATAATTTATTAATATAAATTATATTGATTTAAAATGTTTTGTTATAAATTAAAATTTAGTATTTGCACTATTCATCAAAATATGAATGTTGTTAGAAAATCACCAAAAATGTATCCAATTTTTTTTTTTATTTCCCACTTATAATGATGAATCTTATTCTGTCAAATTTAATATATAAAAGTGTCAAATATTGGATATAAAAAGGGTTCACCATTAAAATGAGGTAAATTTCATTTTAAAAATAATACTTCTTTTATCTGAAAAATTGAATTTGTTCTTATATTATTTCCTAAAAAAACATAATATAGATGTTAAAATTAAATGGAATATATAAAATTAAAAATTCAGTAAATATTATTCATAGCCTCTTTTTGAATGGCTGGTTTGATAATTTGTGGTGTGATCAAACTCGGTGTTGTGTATAGCACATGCTATTAAATTACATTAAAGAGAAAATGTATTATGAATTCATGGGGTGTTACACATCCAGAATCTGATTCAATAATTTATCATTTTGTTGGATCCCCATTTGTTAGTTATCAATTTGTTATTAGACACTCTTTATTTTTCAGATATCAGCTATTCTATTTATGTGCAATATAATTTTCAATATTATTTGGTTCGTCATCCATTAATTGATCTTATACTGATCTGAGTTGAATCAGAATCTAATATTGGCTGAGCTATCAACTACGGACCTATGATATGAGGTATCATGACTTTTATTAAATGTAAAATTTTTTATATATGTCATTGAGTCATGCACCTAATTCTCATGAATTTTATATAAATAAATATTTATCCCCAAAATGTATTGATAGGTGTAGCCTAAGATATTAATGATGCTCATTGTAAATTGTTAAATGATTGAGATCCTGGAAACTAATACCAACCCAATGGATTTGTAGTTTAATTAAATGGGACAGTTTTATGGCGTGTGAATTTGGTACCGTTTGAGGTGTGACCTTTTACCCATTTCCTTAGGATTTGATTTTTGGAATGAATTTTGTATGAAATTGATGAATTGATTGATGAATTTAACAATTAATTTAATTCAATATTTATTTTTAATTCCATATTGAAATTTATAATGGGATGGGTTTCCAACACCCTATGCATTTACCTTGAGTTTATGTTTATGCTTGAATTTATCTTATAATTTATAGGCCCATGTGAGATGAATAGAGGTTTTTCTGTATAATAGGTTGTTTAAGCATTAGAATATTATTACTATATTTTTTCAAATTCATTATTTTGAAGTGAAAATTTCTATGATTGGCCAGAGACAAGATTCATCTTTCTAAGTGAGATTGAATTGAGATGTTCTTAGTGATAAACATGAAATTTTTAAATTTGAATTGATTATATGGTACTGAATTGGTTAAATGATTATATGACTTGTGTGAAATGTGGATTCAAATGATAATTCCTTGGATTAACTCAATTGGCAGGTACCATACTTGTGTCTGAGTGATACTCAGACTTCCTAGTGGACTACTAAGGATATAATCTTGGGTTTAATTATTAAATTACGAGTGATACTTGGATTTCATATGGAATTCCAAAGATATAATCAAAGGGAATTGAAAAAATATGTAATGGGAGATACTTAGGCTCCCTTAGTGGACTATCATGGATGGAATTCAATGGTTTTGATTTTATACTTCCACAAATGTGAAACCTTGGTTATTGAGATGTTCGCCAGGGACGGGCTTATAGGGTGTTGGTTTATATTATACCAATAATGATACATAGATTACAAATTAGGAAGTAAATGTATGTGGTCCGGTTTGTAATTATATATGTTTTCCAGTGGTTTATACGATCTATCTTCTAAGATAATGAAAAATAATGGATTCAATTTTGATGTACACTTTATAGATGACCTGTTTGTTCATCCTTGAGCATATCACTATGGGGGATATTTGGTTATATGATGGTTATCGAGACTTAGGGACTAAATAAAATATAACTGTTAATTTAACATGGTTTTAACTTGAAACAATCCTGAATGTTAATAAAGGTACTTATCTTAAAAAATAAAATTTAATAAAGGAATCAGTTATGAAATGAGAATCTTAACATATTGGATTTCAACTATTGATTACTTCTTTTACTTGTTATATTTAATCCTACACAGTATTTTTCTATGTATTTGTTAACTAATTTGAATAATACCTTTGGTGGTTTCCTACTATAATTATATTTCAAAACTTGTTTAGGACACCATTGGGCACCCAAACAGAATATATGAATGCAGCTGTTGATAAGTGAAATCACCCAAAAACATGTTCTTGATTGGTGCATCAGAGTTGGGGAGCATTGGACCTTGCAGAGGCTCACAATGTTGTCTAGGATACTTTTGGAATTTGTCAAAAAAAATATATGTATTGTAAATCTTTGATCTATAGATGTTTTATATTTTCTTGTTGAAACGTGATATGAATCGTCATTTGGTATATGATATGCCTTCTATAATTGTTTATATACAAGTCCTCTGCTATTTACTTTTTTTAGTTATTATTATCCTTCCGATAATTGTGTGTTATTGATTCCATAGTTCTATACTCTGTTATTGAGAGAATAGTCTCCCCACTAACAAACCTAGTCCCCCACTACTAGTCAGAAGCCTCTGGTGTTTGGGGATATGTGATTGAGGCCATGTGGACAAAAAGGCATGGAGCACTATATATTGGAATCTAGGTTCATTACAGTATAATGTTGTATTTGAGTATTCTTTTTTTGGTTTCCATTACTATTTAGAAACACTATAAAAGGATAATGATGAAATAGGGTTTGGTAATGGGTTGTGCTCAGGAATTTCTAACCCGCATAAATGAAAATCGATAATTCCTTTAATTAAAACTTTTTTCATGATTTTTACAATTACTTTTGATTCAATTACATCATTTAAATATTCCCTTAAAATGTGATGTTATTATTTATATGATTTTGGTTCCATTTTTTTCATCCCAATGAGATGAGGGTGTTCCAAATCATGCATTATATAAGAACTTGTTAAAAATCACATGTTTTGCCTTATGTCATGGAATTTAGTATTCATTACTTATTGAATGTTTTTGTTGTTGGTATAGTTATTTGTATATTCCTCCAATTTTTATAGGAATACTAAAACAATGCTATAGTGTAAATTAGGTGGACTCCATGCTTTGGTTTTTGAGGAGTATGAGCCATAATGGATCATAATTTAAGGAATAATTTGGTTAAAAATATATAAATTTAATGGGATATAAATGTAAAATGGGTATAGATTCAAATAAAAATGAATAAATGGGAATGAAATAGAAACATTAGTTTCCTATGGAATAGAACCCGACCAGACCCGAACTTAGTATTGGATAAATATTAGTGTATCTGGATTATTCATTATCTATATAACACCAAAACCTGGACAAAGGAATGGGTAGACTGGTGTGTTCCAAAATAATAAGGACTATACAAATCCTATTAATATATATTCTCTTTTGAGGTACTATAATGACCCATACTTTACATACATGGTTAATACTTCAAAATTTAAGCATACTTATTACAACATATAACAAAACCATGAAAGGACCATATAGGTATTGTGTCTTTAGAAACTAGGAAAGATAAACAACTGGTTCATAAAGCATCTACACTATCTCCCATTTATTTCATTATATCTATAGTCCCTTTTTGGCATATCTTACTTAATACCCTTTTTCCTGGCCTGGGGAAAGAAAACAAACAAAATGGTGAGCTCAAATGCTCAGTAAGGGTAAACTAAAGAAATATTAATTACATCAAATTCATAAGAACATAACATTTTGAAAATCATATCCTGCTAAAGAGATCATAATTTCATAACATGGGATAAATAATTGTAGTGAAATTTAATCCCAATAATCCTAACTTAAAACATTACACTTTTTGGAATACACACATAATCCTAGAGAATCATTTCTTATTAGTCAAGACTCATTTCCAGGAATATCTTAGTGGACAAAGTCCATTTCTGAACCAAGTTCACTCCTCGTTTCAGTCTTGTTTCACTGAACCGGTTTCACCTTCCATTCCAACCATGTATATTTCAGGATATATAAAATCATTACCCAATGCATTGGAGGGAGATAGAGGTCCCACCCATCTCATAATTATTCCACTCTTATGTGTTCCACAAAATCATAAACCATACATCATAGCATAACCCATGTAATAAAAATGGGAATCTTAAACATTGTGACATAATAAAACAATTCATATAAGATAAAGGAATTCATAAAAATAATTCCATCACAACATAATCAAATCAATGTAATAATAGGGACAGAAACAGAACCGTTTATTATCATATATGGAAAATAATTTTGATAAAATAGTTGAACTCCATTCTTGTGGAAAATATCCTCTCTACTTTAAAAAGAATTTTCCTTTCTTAACATGTCATACAATTCTAAACTAAAAGAATTTGATTAAATATAATCTTGAAAACTTGTAAGGGAATCTTCTTGGAAATAATGTTTTAAAAAAATCCATTCATGTCATATAAGTTAAAAAAACATTATTCTCGTACTTTTTTCGGAAAAGTCAAAAAGTACCTCGTACGAAAAATGACAAAAGATTTGTTTCATATCTTTTACTAAAAACTCACCGAAGGGTAAAAATGGATATAATATATTGTAGAAGGATATAAATATTACATATTGAGGAAACATGGATGTTGATGATGAAATACACCCCAGTAAATAACAAAGTATAAACAATCTCGAATAAAAATGAGATTGTGATATTTTCCCTTACCTTAGGTCGGATTTTCATCATAAGTGTATGAAACTCCTGTATAATGATTTAAATAATGTTATTTACTTATTCCAGAATCATACTTATTTTTATTATATCATATATGGTCATATTATTAGCTTCTTATTAGTAATATTTCATTATTACATGTTATTCGGGTGTTTAATACTTTTTGTTCTTATGCGTGTTTTGTCGAATAAATTCTTATTCTTCTCATTAGGTTATAGATACCTCATTTACAGAATGTTATTAGTGTAATATATGTCATATTTATTCATTCAATTCATTTATATAATCATTATGAAATAAAGATCTTGTATAATGAGTCGCATCACATCGTGGAGATGGTATTCCATACGTACGCACGAGCAATGATATCGTTCCCATGATCGTGGAATTGTATTGGAGTGTATGTATACTATTTCAGAATAAAAATCACTTTACGATAATCATATATAATTATTATTTACACCATTATACCCATCCAAGTAAGGTGGTGGGGGAAAATAGATTACACCACGACGTGGAGACGGTATTTCGTACGTACGCACGCGCGATGATTTCATTTTCCGTAGGATGGATAGATGGTGAAATAGGGTTGTTTCATACATATAATAACATATAAGTATATGAGTGATACTTCTGTTATTACATCATAATGAAACAACTAAAGAAGAAAAAGTAGAAGAAGAAATATAGTTGAAAGAATCGGTAACAGACATTACCTCTTCTTTGAAGCACCTCTTTGAGACCTCCTCGTAGGGAATTAAAATTTGTCTTTGAAGAAGACCAGAACCTCTAGGATGTTACTAGGGAAGTGGAGAAGAGAATTTGGCAGGGGTTGTCCGAGCATGAATGCTCAATTTTGTGAGAGGAGGAGACGGATGACGTGCCCTTTTTTAAGGGAGGAGATGGGAACCTTTGGAAATATAAGAAATATTAGTTTATATTAATTCCCAACTCCACTTAAAAGACCTCAAAAATGACTCATATCCGAATATTAAATGCTATAGGGTTGTAATATCATCAAAAAATAAAATTTATACTTGTTAGGAATTTATTTTAAACATTATCAACTTGACTTATCCTTATTTAATCAATTTTATTTTATTTGTGGTAATAACATTATAAATTTTAAATTATAACAAATAATAACTTACTTATTGTGAATTTTCAATAATTAGATACTATATAACATTATAGAACATATAAATATAAATTCATAATTTTTATATATTTTTTTTATTTTTAAACAATTTTATAATATGTTATTTTTATAAAATAACAATAGTGTCAATTTTGACACTATTCATTTATTTGAATTTAAATAAACTTTATAAAGAAGATATGTTCAAACTATAAGAATTAATAGATTCATAAAAGGTCATATGTATCTAGAAAATTATTTTAGCACATTAAATAGTTCATTTAATATTTATTTTATTATTTTTAAAACCATTTATTTGGTTTATCTCTTAATAAAATAATTACTACAACATTTTTTGAATAATTATTTAATATACTTATTTTTTGCATGAAAATTAAAAATACAATCCTATAATTAATTTAAATCTATTACCTTTAACAATAATACTTGTACTCAAATTTATCATCTTAAAATAACAATATTTAAATTGTTATATTTTTTAAATTATGAATGTGACAACTTTGGAATCATTTAAAATAAAATAATATAAGTGTCATAATCACTTTTATAAATCTCCAAACGTTTATATATTAGGTAATTGGATTATTATGGTATGGATATATTCTACCAATAAGTTTTGGTCTGGTTTCTGGGCCTTTTAATGGGTATTAGTAATTCAATAAAAACTATATTACTGATTTTTCTCCTAATAAATAATTTTTGCATCATTAATGTATCACCATTAATGACAATTATTTAATCCCGAAAAATTATAAATAAATTATCATGATGTAGATAATTATATTAGATTCTTGGAGACTATTAATGTTCGAAGTTTTAATATGTTTATCAATAAATTAAAATTATAATACTTATAAGATTTAAGAGAGTGACATGTTGTCACTTTCTTTGGTTTTAATAATAATTAAATTATATTCATAGTAAAAAGTCCATAAAATGAATCTAATCCGACCCTTAGGTGATATGGGTGTACCTTTAGCCATCAAATAGAATTTTTGCATGTGTTAGGGTTATTTTATAATATTATATTTACCCATAATTACCCGATTTACCTTTAACTATGGTAAATAAAATTTACCGTAGTTACTATTCATAAAGCCCAAAAATAAAAAGTAGCTTATTATCATAATTTGGGACTAATGATTCCAAATATGGAATAAATTTTTCCAAATTCAATAAATAAAATTTTCAAAAATTAAATTAAAATTAATCCTGTTGTCGAAAGAAAACAGGTTTTTGTTTAAAACATTACAAAAGATTGAATTGATTTAACCTACGAATTCAAGGTAAAATAAATTCTAATTACATAAATTATATTAAATGGTTAAAATATATTATATTTATACTTTAAAACCATTCAATATTATAATTTAACCATATAAATTATTGCGATGAAAAAAGTTGTTTTTAATTAAAATATAGCGTGTTTTTACTATTCATCAAATTATGAAAGTTACCAGAATAATATGAAAAATTTATCCAAAGTAAATTTATATTTATTGATTCTAAAGAAGAATTTTATTTGGGTAAATTGAACTTATAAACATGTGAAAAACTAGATTTAAAGTGGGTGCTCCATCAAAAGGTGGCAAAACTAATTTTTTTGAAAAATACTTATTTTACATGAAATATATATTTTGTTCTTATACAATGTTCTAGAAAATTTGTGAGAAGAATAATAATGTTATAAAATTCAAAATTTAGTTAATACTATTCATAACGGCTAGTTCATAATAATATTATAATAATATATCGTTGTTTAGTAAAACCCGGTATTGCGTACAACACACGCTATCGAGGAAGGCCGTGATGGCATGTAATGCAAGCCATGTCAGGGTTGCGTATACTACGAGGTAATGCAGTGTTATGTATAGTACAAGATAATCATGTTGTAGTTTATAATATAAGATATGAAATAAATTAAAAAGAATATATCTTATAAAATATCAGGTTGTTACATTCTACCCCCCTTAAAATGAATTTCGCCCTCGAAATTCGTCGGGGTTATAAATAATTTATTATTCATAGAAACCCACATTGTAAAAAGGAATACTAAAACATAATTTTAAAAACTAAAGTATGAAACATAACAATTACCCAATGTAACTCATCATTGAGTTTCCATATAAGAGAACATATGTGAAAATATGGATATGGAAGAGAAATATAAACATCAAGTTCTGATGGAGAGTGGTAGAGAACATGGCTATGAAAAAGACATCAATCACAAAGCCATAGATTTGTGATGATCTAAGGTACCATCTGATTCATCAGATATTAGGGCACTAGGAAAACATTTTTGGTTTTCAATATCATTTTCCTAAAGTTGATAAATTTGAATTAGAAGAAATACTTACTTGATTCACTATTGTTCGTGAATTGAAAAATTTCCACTTCATCTCTTAAAGAAATGAAGTTGAATTTGTTATTCGTGAAGCATTAGCAGATCTTGTGATAGAATGATGAGTCACTCCATCTGTTTCAAACAAAAGGTTAGAAAAAGTTATCAAATATACATAAGTTGATCTATAGTGAGATTAATCATATATGGTTCCTAAAATGGACTTATACTTCATATATCATTATGATTAATATAATAAAACTAGTTTCTACTAAACAGGGACTTCGTGTAGGCCAGTGGTAGGAGATAAAGGCCAGTCGCACTTCGGTTGTGGGGTCGATTCCCACAGCCTTGTCTGACGCGATGGGTTGTCGCTCATCCTACAGGTTGTCCTTTTTCTAAAACTACATTACTATAATATCAAAAAAAGTTATATCCATAAATAATACTAACTTATGTCCAACATAATCCATTCCAATCTTTAGGCTTATCTAAAATATTTCAGTCCATGCTCATAGTATAAAGAAAAATATTACTTGAAATGTCATCAACCAAGCATGTGAATACCATCATTTATCCCCCATATATCTTATTGGTCAAATTCCAATCACGTGAATACCTTAATCATGTATTCTCTTGATAAATGAATACCCATTAAACCTTAGTGAAAACATGAATGCTGTCAAAAGTTAACTCTTTCCACATGCCAAAATCCAAAAATTCTATATACTCAAACCACGATATAACCTTCTCCTTATACCAGTCATGAGCTCATGAATACTATAAAACATTTAATTTTCTCCTTATCCCTTCATTATGAGCATATCATCTACATTCCAAAAATATCTGACTACCCTTTCATGGATACTGGTACCATTAATCATACACTTTCAAAACTCAAGGAAAGACAATAGTGTAACAATCCATAGATGTCTCTTTATTCCATAGTACCATGAGATTACTTATACAACAATACACTTGCTAAACATGTAATCATTCCACTACCATCTTAAACCAGTGACCGAGCTTCAACAATTCATTCATCTCACATATCATTTGTAGTCTCTTAATCATCATCAACATAAATACTACCCATACGGTCGTACTGATTCTCTTCATGAGACTTTCCCTTAGGGAATTGGTTTTCATAATTACCATATATTCCACATTTAACCATTTTTGATATCGTAGCAATACCATTATCCTCATCCATGGTGTTAACTGAACCATTTCTTTTTCACTTACTGTCTTTATGTCCATCTTTTCCACACCCAAAGCATCTTCCAGTTCCTTTGAAACAATCTCCCCGATGCCTCTTCCTACATGATTTACTTGAGGGAAATTGATCTTTCTTTCCTCTATGATCATCATGAAACTCCATCTTTCTCTTATTATCTAAGTCGGGAAACTTACCAAAGTTGAGATTATTGATCATATTATGAGATTGCTTATTAGGCATAATAACAATGTTTGGACTTCCAAATCCCATTTCATTTGGTTTCTCATGAAGAATATCATTCCATTGTCCGTCATATCCTCCATTATTGTGAATCTTCCTATTTCTAGCCATTTTCTAAAACCAAAAAAGAATAGTGTGAGAGGAAAAAATCATGCTAGGGAAAACAACATAGTAAAGGGGGAGTACCCTCAATATCTAACATCTTATGTTAAATTCTAAGTTTGTTACTGTAGTTCAAGGACTATATCATATACATATACTTATCCTTAGGGACATCCCTAGACATACCTTAGAAATATCTCTAGGGATCTCACTAACATTTTCGCATCCAAGTTTCCAAATGTTGACTAAACCTTTCCTATGATACCAACTATAATGACCCATAAATTACATACATGGTTAATACTTCAAAAATGATGCATAATTATTACAACAAATAACAAATCCATGAAAGGACCGTATAGGTATAATGTCTTTATAAATTGGGAAACACAAACAACTGGTTCATAATGCATCTACACTATATCCCATTTATTTCACCATATCTGTAGTCCCTTTTTCGAATATATTACTTAATACCCTTCTTCATGACCTGGGGAAAGAAAAAATAAAAAAGGGTGAGCTCAAATGCTCACTAAGGGTAAACTAATGAAATATCAATTGCATCAAATTCATAAGAACATAACATTTTGAAAATCTTATCCTGCAAAAGAGATAATAATTTCATAACATGGTATAAATCATGGTAGTAAAATGTAATCACTATAATCATAACATAAAACATGAAACATTGTTTCATACACACATATTCATAGAGAATAATTTCTTATTAGTCAAGACTCATTGCCAAGACTATCTTAGTGGACAAAGTCCATTTCTGAACCGAGTTCACTCCTCGTTTCAGTCCTGTTTCACTGAACCGGTTTTACCTGCCGTTCCAGCCATGACTATCTCAAGAGATATAAAATATTTACCCAATGCATTGGAGGGAGATATAGGTCCCACCCATCTCATAATGATACCATTCTTATATGTTCCACAAAATCATAAACCATACATCATAGCATAACCCATGTAATAGAAATGGTAATCTTAAACATTGTGACATAATAAAACAATTCATATAAGATAAAGGAATTCATAAAAATAATTCCATCACAACATAATCAAATCAATGTAATAATAGGGACAGAAACAGAACCATTTATTATCATATATGGAAAATAATTTTGATAAAACAGTTGAACTCCATTCTTGTGGAAAATATCCTCTCTACCTTAAAAACAATTTTCCTTTCTTAACATGTCATACAATTATAAACTAAAAGAAGTTGATTAAATATAAACTTGAAAACCTGTAAGGGAAGCTTCTTGGAAATAATGTTTTTAAAAAAATCCATTCATGCCGTATAAGTTAAAAAAAACATTATTCTCATACATTTGTCGGAAAAGTCCAAAAGTACCTTGTACGAAAGACGACAAAAGATTCATTTCATATATTTTACTAAAAACTCACCGAAGGGTAAAATTGGATAGAAAATATTTTGTAAGGATATAAATATTAAATATTGAGGAAACATGGATGTGGATGATAAAATACACCCCAGTAAATACCAATGTATAAACAATCTCAGATAAAAATGAGATTGGGATATTTTCCCTTACCTTAGGTCTGATTTGCTCCGTAAGTGTCCAAACCTCTTGTATAAGGAATTAAATAATGTTATTGACTTATTCCATAATCATACGTATTGTTATGATATCATATATGGTATTATTCTTAGCTTCTTATTAGTAATATTTCATTTTACTTGTTATTCGGGTGTTTATTACTTTTTGTTCTTATACGTGTTTTGTCAAATAAATTCCTATTATTCTATTTAGGTTATAGATACCTCATTTATAGAATGGTATTACTGTACTATATGTAATATTTATTCATTCAATTCATTTATATAATCACTATGAAATTAAGATCATGTAGAACGAGTCGCATCACATTGTGGAGACGGTATTCCGTACGTACGCACGAGTGATGATATCATTCCCATGATCGTGGAATCATATTGGAGTGTATGTATACTATTTCAGAATCAATATCAATTTAAAATAATAATATATAGTTATTATTTACACCATTATACCCATCAGAGTAAGGTGGGGGGGGGGGAATAGATTACACCCCGGCGTGGAGATAGTATTTCGTACATACGCACACGCGGTGATTTCGTTTTCTATAGGATGGATAGATGGTGAAATAGGGTTGTTTCATAATTATAATAACATATCATTATATCAGTGATACTGATGTTATTACTTCATAATGAAAAATCTAAATAAGAAGAAGTAGAAAAATAAATAAAGTTTAAAGAATCGGTAACGGACATTACCTCTTCTTTGAAGCGCCTCTTTGAGACCTCCTCTTAGGGCATTAAAATTGGTCTTTGAAGAAGACCAGAACCTCTAGTATGTTACTAGGTAAGTGGAGAAGTGAATTTGGTAGTGTTTGGACGATCTTGAAGGCTCAAATTGGTGTGTTGAGTAGAGGGAGGAGGTGCCCATTTATAAGGGAGGAGAGGAGCACCTTTGGAAATATAAGAAATATTAGTTTATATTAAATCCCAACCCCAATTAAAAAACCTCCAAAAAGACTCAAATAAGAATATTAGATGATATAGGGTTGTAATATCATCAATCAATAAAATTTAGCCATGTTAGGAATTTATTTTAAACATTATCATCTTGATTTATCCTTATTTAATCAATTTAATTTTATTTGTGTTAATAACATTCTATATTTTAAATTATAACAAATAATTATTTATTTGTAGTGAATTTTCCATAATTAGATACTTTATAACATTATAGACCATATAAATTTGAATTTATAATTTTTATTTGTTTTTGTGATTTTAAAACAATTTTATAATATGATATTTTTATAAAATAACAATAGTGTCAATTTAGACACTATTCAATTATTTGAATTTAAATAAAATATGTACAAAATATATGTTCCAACTAAAAGCTTTAATAGATTAATAAACGTTCATATGTATCTTGAAAATTATTTTAGCACATAAAATAGTTCATATAATATTTATTTTATTATTTTTAAAACCATTTATTTGGTTTATCTCTTAATAAAATAATTACTACAAAATTTTGAATAATTTTTTAATAAACGTATTTGTTGCATAAAAATTAAAAATAAAATCCTATGATGAAGATAAATCTATTAAATTTAAAAATAATACTTTTACTCGAATTTAGTATCTTAAAATCACAATATTTAAATGTTTATATTTATTAAATTATGAATGTGACAACTTTGGAATCATTTAAAATAAAATAATATAAGTGTCATAATCACTTTTATACGACTCCAAATGGTTATATATTAGGAAATTAGATTATTATGGTATGGATATATACTACCAATAAGCTTTGGTCAGGTTTTTGGGCCTTTTAATGTGTATTATTATTTCAATAATAACTATATTACTTATGTTTCACTTAATAAGTAATTTTTTCATCATTAATGTATCACCATCAATTAAATTATTTAATCCCTAAAAATTCTAAATAAATTATCATGATGTAGATAATTTTATTAGATTTTTGTAGACTATTCATGTTCTATGTTTTATGATGTTTATCACTAAATTAAAATTATTATACTTATAAGATTTAAGAGAGTGACATGTTGTCACTTTCTTTGGTTTTAATAATAATTAAATTATTTTTATAGTCAAAAGTCCATAAAATTAATCTAATACAACTCTTAGGAGATATGGGTCTACTTTTATCCATCCAATAAAATTTTGTAATGTGTAAGGGTAATTTTATAATATTATATTTACCCTTCATTACCCGATTTACCTTTAACTGGTTAATAAAATTTACTGTAGTTACTATTCATAAAGCCCAAAAATAAAAAGTAGATTATTAACATAATTTGGACCTACTGATTCCAAATATGGAATCTATTTTTCCAAATTCAATACATAAAAGTTGCATAAATTAAATTAAAATTAATCCCGTTGTGGAAAGAAAACGGGTATTTGTTTACAACATTGCAAAAGATTGAATTGATTTAACCTACGAATTCAAAGTAAAATAAATTATAATTACATAAATTATATTAAATGGTAAAAATATATTCTATTTATACTTTAATACCATTCAATTTTATAATTGAACCATATAAATTATTGCGATGAAAAATGTTGTTTTTAATTTAAATATAACGTGGTTTTACTATTCATCAAATTATGAAAGTTACCAGAATAATATGAAAAATTTATCCAAAGTAAATTTTTATTTTTTGATTCCAAAGAAGAATTTTATTTTGTCAAATTGAACTTATAAACTTGTCAAAAACTAGATTTAAAGTGGGTGCGCCAACAAAAGGTGGCAAAACTGCATGTTTTGAAGAATATTTATTTTACCTAAAAAAATTATTTTTTTCTTATACAATGTTATAATAAATTTGTGAGATGAATAATAATGTTATAAAATTAAAATTTTAGTTAATACTATTCATAACAGCTAGTTCATAATAATATTATTATAATATATCATTGTTTAGTAAAACCCGGTATTGCGTACAACACACGCTATCGAGGAAGGTCACGATTGCGTGTAAGGCAAGCCATGTCAGGGTTGCGTGTACTACAAGGTAATGCAGTGTTGCGTATAGTAAAATCTAATCTTGGTGTAGTGTATAATATATGATATGAAAGAAATTAAAATGAATATATCTTATAAAATCTCGTGTTGTTACAGGTACAGACATAGATAATGTTATTTTTGGATGTGTGTGTTCAGAATTGTAGAGGCATACCACCATGATTATAACTATATTTATGCCAAGATGGTTTTGATGACCACACTCAAGGGGTGGTGGGACATGGGCTACTAGTGGATCATCAAATAGTTACAAATGTGGTACTAGTTGTTGTACCTGATGTATGTACTGAGACAATGTTCAGAAACAGGTTTATGTTCTTCATGAAGACCAATCAGGGATCCCCACAACCTACCCCAACTATTGAAGAGTTGAAGAGTGAGTTCCAGTTGCAGAATCTATGCAATTTGTTTGGGTTTTGTGGACCACATGCTGCATAATCATGGCTAGAGTACATGCTATCTATCATAGAGAATCTAGAGATGCCTCCTGAGATGAGGGTAAATATCATTAGGTATATAATGATTGATTCTTCCAAGACATTGTTGGATGTTATTACTCAGATGGATTCCCATAGGGGGAAATCATGGAATGATTTTCATATTGACTTCTATGCTTACATATATCCCATGATGTTGAGGTCCAAGAGATCCTATGAGTTTATGAACATGGACTAGGGCGCACAATCAGTTATGGAATATTCAGCACTTTTTAATGAGATCTAATGCTTCGAAAATATTCTGATGGTTCATGAGACATTTATAGCTCAGATTTTGGAGTATAGTCCTAGGTATGACATATGATCCTATTTGTAATTATTTCAGCTGACTACCATTTCTATAATAGTGAATCAATAACTTATCATTGATCATAACCTAAGAGAGGATGGAGGTGCGATACAATGTGGTTCGATATCTCAATCTGATACTACATCAACTAATAGTAGGAAGAGTCATCTTGAGAATACATGCAATGTTATTATCCATTTATGAACACAATAAGGTATCCATGAAAGGATCTACCAGTTTGGTAGGTCAATACAAACAAGACCACAATGTATGAGTAACTCAATCGAGTGTTGATCAAGTGGAATGATGGGTCATCTTCATAGCATCATCAAAATATTTCCTCTAACAGTCAGTGATAGAGTGTCTACTCAGAATCCATATTTTGGAGTGGGGTCACAATCTTCTCATCAATCAAGAAGCTGGAGTATAACTAGATGATCAGGCATAGGTGGTGGTTGTGGTCATGGTAGTAAGACACTGGTTTTAGAATGACAGCAGGATAGATCTACTCAGTGTATCTAGGTAGTGTCGTAGGGTCATGATTCGGGTCAGAAATATGCAATGTAATATACTATTTAGATTTAGGATCTAATACCTTATATTATTATAGGTAATATTCTAGTAGCCTCTACTTTATATTTTTCACATTTTGATGTATGGGATTCACATATATTTATAATTTTTTGGTTGTGCTTTATCATATTCTTAGTGTATATTCTTATAATGGTTTCATGACACTTGACACTCTATTGGGGATTAGAATATAGGGTGTGTGTCAGTGCAAAGAGTTTCCCTTTAGTATTTTTGGGCGTCCCATTATATGGGACCTATTAAACCTAGTCATGATTGTTTTTGACGTCATTCATGGGGAAGGACATGTTAGACCCCTTTTATTCTTATGTTGAATTCTATCATTAATGGGTGACCTTTACATCACCATAGGTTTATAATTCTACTCTCAAAGATGAATAATATGTCCATGAAAACTGAGATGGGCCCATGAATTATTGATGTGCGGGATGAAAATTCATATTCTGAGCATATATATGGATGATCAGGGAACACATCAGATAGATTTCACTCTAGTAGTTTATTGTTTCATAGATTTGTTTCTATATGACTTTTCAGGATTACCTCTAGTGAGATATATAGAGTTCTCTATTGATCTAGTTCTAGGAGCTTCACCAGTATCAATTCCCCCATATAGAATAGGTACTACAATGAAGAAAGATCATAAAAGGTAGAAAGAGAATTTATAGTAAAAGGGTATCATCTGACCAAATACATTTCAATGGGGTTCACCAATCCTTTTTCTAAAAATGTGGAAAGAACCATTAAGATATATATGTATAAAAATAAATTGAACTAGGTTATGGATAAGAGAAGATATCCTATGTCATGGATAGATGATAAATTCAAGAATCTCTAAGGATCTAAGGTCATACCAAAGATTAATTTTTTTTTCTGGTTATAATCTTGTGCATGGAAGACCACTAGTCAAACCTTGCACGACTTTTCATAGCTGGTGTGGTCTATATCAGTATTTGGTTATGTCATTAAGTGTCATGAATGCTTTACCAGTCTTTATGAAACTGATTTACTGATTTTTTCATTCCTATCTCGATTCATTTGTACTTTTTCATTGATGATATGTTGGTGTATTCTCACAATCAACATGACCATTCCAAACATCTTGAGATCATACTAGATACACTTATAGAGAACCAATAATATACTATGAAAATAAAGTGTCTCTCAAAGATGGATCCAATTTACTTCCTAGGTTAAATTATCTCATAGAAATGGGTATTCATTGACCAACAAAATGTGGTAGTTATAGTTTCATAGGAAATTCACTTGAACATCATTGAGGTATGGAGTTTCTTAGGGATGGATGGGCACAACAGGTGTTTCATAAAGGAATTGTAATGCATTCCATCACCATTTACAATCTTCATTAAGAAGGGTGTGAAGTATATATGGATGGATTTTTGTGAGATAGCCTTCTAGGAGATAATGTGAAGACTTAATTCTACACTGATTCTAATTTTCAAGAGCCATGGTAGAGTTACATAGTGTATTGTGATAAATCAAGTATCGGTCTTCGAGCAGTTCTAATATAGTAAGATAATTTCACTGTTTATGGGTCTCGGTAGTTTAGACTACACGAGAGGAATTACCCAATGCACAAACTCATGTTATTTGAAGTTGTCCCGACCATGCACTATCGAAGACATTACATATTGGGAGAATTTATTTGGTGTAAAATAATCCCCAAATACATAAGTATATATTTACATAGTATGATCGTATTCTAAAGTAGCGATGGTGGGTTGAATACCTTCAGTCATGAACTTTGAGCATGCTTACATGCCTTGTAAAATAAATCTAGTAGTGAACTCACTATGAAAGAGGACCCAGATTTAAGAATTTTTGTAGTACATTATTTAGTGTATTTTCATGTATTTTCCTCTACTATGATCTTGGAGGTACATGAATATAAGGGGAATACCTTTTTATAATCCTTATATTTTTCATCTACCATTCATGAGATAATTTGGATGAAGAATATATCAAATTAAGAGGGCTTAGTTATATAAGAGAGTGTGGAAGGTGAGGACCCATATTTTGGCTAGACCATAATAGATAATGAAATTCTACATGTACATGGTCGTATATGGGTTTCAATAGACATGTGTGAGGAACTGCTAAATGATTTTAAATCTTCATCTTAGGGAGTGCAGCCTAGAATCACAAATATGTATTGTGATTTATATTGATATTGTTTGTGATCATGAATCAAAATAGATGTAGCTAATTTAATTAGGTGATTCTCAACCTATAATTAGAGGATGAAGGAAAACTAGTGACTAGATGGACTTTTATAGTAGATTTCCATTCACCAGGGGAGATGGAATGATGCCATGATGGATTTAGATATAGGATTACAAAGGTTTTCCTGAGGTGATGATGTTGTATGGGATGTTGTTGAAAGTCTCATGAAGGATTCACATTTTCGTTATGATCATGTAGAACATTAGTGTTGATGATCGTGGAAGGTTTTATATTTGTGAGACAGTATTTCTTCACAAGGACCCACATAATATCATTTATGATAGGGATGCTCAGTTTACATCACGATTCTAGAAAGTTCTGTAGAGGGCATTTCAAACATGGGTTATTCTCAACAAAAAATTCCACCATCAGACAAATGGATAGATAGAGTGCATGATTTAGGTTCTTGATGACATATTGTGAGGAAACAATCTGGATTTATACGGTTCTTGGGAGAGGTATATACCGCTGGAAAAAGTTTCCTACAACAATATCATCCAGTCTACTATTTAGATGGTACCATATGATACATTGTATGTAATTACATGTTGATCAACCCTATTTGGTTAGAGGCATGAGAGGTAGCTATGGTGGAACATTGTGTTGTTTAGGAGACCACAGAGTATGTAAAGATTATTTAAAATTGTACAGTTTATTCAAAATTGTACAACTACTATTTAGTCCTTATTGAAATCACACATATATTGGCACAGATGACCTCTAGAGTTTGAGGATAGGATCAGATTTTTTATTTTTGTGTTATTATGTTATGAACATAGGAGGATCAAGAGACATCATCATATTTCCTCTTAATATGTTGGGAGAATTGATATTATGGAGAGAGTCAGTCTAATTGGCTATCAGTTTTAGTTACCTTAGTGGTTCCATGCCATGAATAATATCTTCCATGAATCTAAACTATAACAATACTATTCAGAACAATCTCATTCATTTTAGCCTGGGTAGGATGATTTATAGGGATATGAATTCTTTGAGGAGCATCCTATATGTATTGTGAATCCCAACACAAAGGTTCTCCAACTTCATTCAATTTCTTCATTATGGGTGATCTGGAAGCACAATCGATAATTGGATGAGACGTGGGAGTGTGAACCCACTAAAAAATTGTAATGGCCATAGTTATTCTTAGATCATGAATCACCATCCTCGTAATGGATATTCAATGAGAATTCCTCTAAGGGTGAAGTTAATATGAACTCAGGTCTTATTTAAGTGATGAAACCATTAAGATTAGAAATTTATGAGTTTAAATGATTTTAAATGGTTGAATGTGATGGACTGCTATAGTCATGGTATTATCAGAGGTGTTTGGAAATGGTTCAGAGCATGGAAGAAAATTTACTGATTAATTTTTTGTTGTTGTGTGGTTAGTGAATACCATGAGGGGAAGGCTACATGGTTTAACAAACCATGTGAGTCATGGGAAGACAACTGGGAGAGGTTGTACAATTTGGGAAAACTGGAAAAATGGGGTTGATGACCATGCATTAATGTATGAAATTTTGAAAACGGATTTTTTCATAGTTTTCTTCTAGTTAGTAATCTATGAGGAGAAACTGTGTTGAGTGACCCTTCTATATAGCCAGCCCTGCATAGTCGGTGTAGAGACCCTAAGCTTAAAGTACATGAACATTACATTACTTTTGCAGAATACTTAATACATAACATAAAAAGACACACAATGATCGTAACAATTTAGTGTCTTTGGAAACATGGAACGTAATCTTATAATTGTGGTGAAAGATCTTCAACATCTCCCAATAAAGATCTTCCATTTTTTTCTTACCTAAAACCTTTCTTTATATCCTGGGGAAAATAAAACATACAAAAGGGTGAGATCAAATTCTCAGTAAGGGTAATCGTGGATAAAATAAAACATACCATATACATTTGAACATAAAAACATGAACATATTGTTTAAACATCAAAAGATTGAGCAATGCCATAAAACATTGAAGTACGTAGGGCATAGATCACAAAGAAAAAGTAAGAATGATATAATAGCATGGGAATAAAACATGTAATTTTAGAACCCATTCAGCACATTTCCCGATTTCCATAGTGGCCAAGGAATTGCTGCCAAGACCATCTTGGTGGACAACGTCCCATTCTAAATCGAGATCACTCCTCATTTCAGTCATGTAACACTAAACTAGATTAACTTACCATTCAAGCCATGTCTATCTCATGAGATATAAATATTTACCCAATGCATTGGAGGTAGATATATGTCACACCCATCTCAAAATGAAATCATTCTTACTTGTGCCACAAAATAAACATACATCATTCATAATAACCCAATATATAAAATGGGTTTCTTAAACATCATCCCATCATCACATAATCCATATAAAAGAAATGGATATCATTTCACAATTAAAAGAGTGAAATCATGTAAATCATAGAGACATTACACTTGAAACATAAACATGTGAAATAATGTCATCTTAGATGAAAATGGTTTTGATAAAACACTTGAAATGAATTCCTGGGGAAAATATCATTTTTTATTCAAAAAAACTTTTCCTTTCTTAACATTTCATTCAATTCTAAGATAAAAGAAGTTGATTAAAAAAAACTTGAAAATTTGTAAGGGAAGCTTCTTGGAAATTTTTTTTTAAAAATCCATTCATTCTGCATAAGTTAAAGAAACATTCTTCTCTTCCTTTTTTCGGAAAAGTCAAAAAGTACCTCATACGAAAAATGACAAAATATTCCTTTCATATCATTTACTAAAACTCAGCATAGGGTAACATTTGATTAAAACTATTGTAGTTGGATGGAAATAATATTACATATTGAGGAAACATGTATGTGGATGATAAAATACACCCCAATAAATTTCAAAGTATAAACAATCTCAGATAAAAATGAGATTGTGATATTTCCCTTACCTTAGGTCTGATTTTCTTCGTAAGTGTCTGAACCTCCTGTATAATTATTTAAATAATTTCATTGATGTATTCCAGAATCATACTACTTTTTATCATATATGGTCCACTTATGACATTATATTACCCAATCTTTTGTAAATTCTATGTTAAAGAGCGTTTTGGGTAAAATCATTTCATTTGTCATCTTTGTTTTGACTTGTCATTATTCATATGATTACATAGATAATGATTAAATAATTCCAGAATATATTACATGATTTATATATAATATATATTCATAATACACATATATATAATAGATCAGTAAATGGAAAGAAATACACTGTTCATGGAGACGGTAGGCCGTACGTACGCGTGAACGCTGTTTTCGTTTCCTTATTGAGTTGAATGGAATTAAGTAGATGACATAAATATATATACACATAAATCCATTATCATTATAATGTCATATATTTCATTATGACTTATTATATATACTTTATAATCATTCATGAATGGTTAACGTGGAGAATGAATCTCATTGCGCCGTGGAGACGGTTGTCCGTACGTTGGCACGAGCGATGGTATCGTTCTCATGATCGCGGAATTGTATTGGAGTGTATGTATACTATTTCATAATCAATATAACATTACAATAACCATATATAGTTATTATGTACACCATTATACCCATCCAAGTAAGGTGGTGGTGGAAAATAGATTACACCACGGCGTGGTGACGGTATTCCGTACGTACGCACGCGCGGTGATTTCAGTTTCCGTAGGATGGATAGATGGTGAAATAGGGTTGTTTCATACTTATAATAACATATCCGTATATTAGTGATACTGATGTTATTATTTCATAATGAAACAACCTAAGAAGAAGATGTGGAAGAAGAAATAAAGATGAAAGAATTGTTAATGGACATTACCTCTTCTTTGAAGCGCTTCTTTGAGTCCTCTTAGGGTACTAAAATTTGTCTTTGTGGAAGACAAGAACCTCTAGGATGTTTCTAGGGAAGTGGAGAAGAGAATTTGGTAGAGGTTGGCTGAGTTTGAAGGGTCAAAGTTGTGTGAGGAAGAGAGGGAGGAGGTGCCCTTTTATAAGGGAGGAGAGAGAAAACGTTGGAATAACTAAAAATATTATTTTATTATATAGCCAAATTAGGTTTTAAATAGTTCCAAATTGATTTATTCAGAAGATAAGGTGGGGATGGGTCTAAATCCTCTCATCCAACATAATTTAGACAAGTTTAAGTTCCTATTTTAACCTTATCATTTATATTTAACATTAAGTTAGATTATTTTACTTTTACAGTGTCTTTTTGTGTTCTTACACTAGAAGGTTAATAAACATACTATAACAAGCCAAACGAACCCCATGTTTTTTATTATTAATATATATAACCTTATCTATGTCATTTGGCCGAAAATTAGATTTTTAGGAATAAAATAACAATTAATAATATAATATATTTTTTAAAAAACTATTTTATGTCAATTTTGACACTATTTAGAAATTGATTTTTGTGAAAATCATAACAGAATGATTAGTTAGAAAAAAGATACTTAAATCAATACTAACTTGTCATATTAACCTATAAAATTAGTGGAATTCATAAAAGGTCTCAAATTACATTTATTTGGGTATTTATAACATCAATTATGTCAATATTTCATTAATAATATAATTACTGCATCATCTTTGTGTCATAAATAAATTAACTTATTTAAAGTATAAAAATTACAAAAATAAAATCTCATTATGTATGAAATCTTTTTAGCTTTCTAATTAATATTTATAGTCGAATTTAACTTATGTATAACCCTATATTAAAAATGATATACTTATTAAACATTGATTTTAACTATTTTAACCCTTCTTTAAATAAATTAATAATAAATGTCCTAATCTAATCCAAGTAGGACTAAATGGTCATATTTTATTCCTAAGGTTTTTTTTTGGTCGAATTAAACTAATCCAATAGAATTAGGAAATTTGTTAGGGTAATAATAAAAACATTTTACCCTTAATTAGCCTATTTACTTTTAACCGTGGTAAAAAAAATTAAAAAGTTACTATTCACCAAAAATAATTTTCATCTCATTGAACCAAATTTTACTTACTAACATCAACTGTGTCTCTTGGATTTTTGAAATTCCACTCACAGAAGTAGTAAAGTTAAGTTTTATGAAAGAATTCATTTTTTTAACTACCACTTAGTGGTTTAACTATTCATCAAAAAAATGAATGTTTACAGAAAAATACCAAAAATTAGGCCTAAGCTATATTTGATATTATGAACTCAAAAATGATGTCTATTTTACCAAATTCAAAACATATCAGTTGCATAAATTAATTTAAAAATTAATTCACGCCGTCAAAACAAATAGCGTGTTCTTAAGGGATAATAACTACCAAAAGATTGACATTTGTTTATGTCTGGTTTAAATATGAAATTAATCCAATGACCAACATTATATTAAATTGTAAAAATATATTCTAAATATACTTTAAAACCACTAAAATTAATAATTTATCACTATTAATTATTTCGATTAAAAAGGTTGTTTTTAATTAAAATTTAGTAATTTTTACTATTCATCAGAAAATGAAAGTTATCTGAAAAGTACCAAAATTTCACCCTAATCTAATTTCGATATTCCGAATCAAAAAATGAAGTACATTTTGAAAAATAAAATTTACAAAATTTTAAAAAGTGGTTATTACTATTCATAACAGCTAGTTTTAATAATATTTTAATAATATATTGTTGTTTAGTGAAACTCGGTATTGTGTACTACACATGCTATCAAAGAAGGTCGTGATTGCGTGTAATGCAAGGTAAGTCAAGGATGTGTGTTGTGCAAGATTATTTTTCTGTAGCATACAACACAAGACATTAATGAAATTAAAAGAAATATTTTTCATAAAATCTCGGGGTGTTATATTCTACCCCCCTTAAAATGAATTTCACCCTCGAAATCTGTCAGGGTTATAAATGGTTTACTACTAGAAAGTTTCCTTAATAGAAACCCACATCGTAAAAGGAATACCAAAACCAATCTTTAAAAACAAAAGCATGAAATGTAACGGTTACCCAAATACTAATCTCTGGGTTTCCATATAGGTGAAAATATGGATATGGAAGAGAAATCTAACCATCATGTTCTGATGGAGAGTGGTAGAGAACATGGCTATGGAAAATCCAGCAATCACAAAGCCATAAATTTGTGAAGATCTAAGGTACCATCTAATTCATTAGATATAAGACCAATAGGACAACTTTTTTGGTTTTCAAGATCATTTCCCTAATGTTGATGAAATTGGAATTAGAATAAATACTTTCGTGATTTTGGTATACTCTCAATGTTGGTCGTTGTTTGGACAATGTCCACTTCATCTCTTAATTCAATGAAGTTGAATTTGTCATTCGTGATGTGTTAGAAGATCATGTGATAGAATTATGGGTCATTCCATCTATCTTAAACAAAAGGTAAGAAAATTTATCAAAAAAATACGCAAGTCCATCTATAGTGAGATTAATCATATATTGTTCCTAAAATGGACTTATACTACTTATATCATACTGCTTAATATAATAAAACTAGTTTCTACTAAATAGGGACTTCCTGTAGGCCAGTGGTAGGTGATAAAGGCCTGTCACACATCGGTTGTGTGTTTGATTCCCACAGCCTTGTCTGACGCGATGGGCTGTCACCCATCCTGCAGGTTTTCCTTTTTCTAAAGATATATTACTATAACATACCATCAATAATATCGAAAAACGTTCTATCCTAACTCATGTCCAACATAATCCCGTCCAATCTTTAGGCTTATCTAAAATACTTCGGTCCCAGCTCATAGTATAAAGAAAATTATTACTTGAAATGTCACATAACAATCACGTGAATGCCATCATTTATCCCCCATATATCATAAGATATATCTTGTTGGTCAAATTACAAACATGTGAATACCTTAATCTTGTATTCTCATGAAGAATGAATACCCATTGAACCTTATTGAAAACATGGATACTGTTAAAAGATAACTCTTTCCACATACCAAAATCCTCTAAATTCTATATACTCAAACCATGATATCACTTAGTCCTTATATCAATCATGAGCTCATGAATACAATCAAACATCTCATTATCTTCGTATCCCTTCATTATGAGCATATCATGTACTTTCCGAAAATATTGGTACCATTCATCACATACTTTCAAAACTTAAGGAAAGACAATAGTGTAATAATCCTTAGATGTCTGTTTATTCCATAGTACCATGAGATTACTTTTACAACATTACACTTGATAAACATGTAATCAATCCACTACCTTCTTAAACCATTGACCGAGATTCAACAATTCTTTCATATCACAAATCATTTCTAGTATCTTCACCATCATCAACATAAATACTACCCATATGACTGTACTGATTCTCTTCATGAGACTTTCCCTTAGGGAATTGGTTTGCATAATGCCCGTACATTCAACATTTAAAACATTTAACCATTGTTGATGTCATAGCAATACCATTATCCTCATCTATGGTGTTAACTGAACCTTTTCCTTTGCACTTACTGGCTTTGTGTCCTTCTTTTCCACACCCAAATCATCTTCCATTTCCCTTGAAACAATCTCCTCGATGCCTCTTCCCTCATGATTTACATGAGGGAAATTGAACTTTCTTTCCTCTATGGTCATCATGAAACTCCATCTTTCTCTTATTATCTGAGACGGGAAACTTACCAAAGTTGAGATTACTGATCATATTATGAGATTGCTGATTAGGCATAATAAAGATGTTTGGACTTCCAAATCCCATTTCATTTGGTTTCTCATGAAGAATATCATTCCATTGTCCGTGATATCCTCCAGTATCATGAATCTTCTTGTTTCCATCCATTTTCTAAAACCCAAAAAGAATAGTGTGAGAGGAAAAAATCACGCTAGGGAAAACAACATAATAAAGGGGGAGTAACTTTAATATTTAACATCTTAGGTTTAATTCTATGATCGTTAGCACTATTCCAGTACTATAACCTATACTTATACTTAACCCTAGGGACATACCGAAACATACCTTAGAAATATCTCTAGGGATCTCACTAAAGTTCTCGCATCCTAGTTTCCAAAGGATGACTAAACCATTCCTCTGATACCAGCTGTAGAGACCCTAAGCTTAACGTACATGAACATTACATCACTTTTGTGGAATAATTAATACATAACAAAAAAAAATATACACAAGGATCGTAATAGTTTAGTGTCTTTGGAAACATGGAACGTAATCTTCTAATTGTGGTGAAAGATCTTCAACATCTCCCAATAAATATCTTCATTTTTTTCTTACCTAAAACCTTTCTTTATATCCTAGTGATAAGAAAACATACAAAAGGGTGAGCTCAAATGCAGTAAGTAAGGGCAATCATGGATAAAATAAAACATACCATATACATTTGAACTTAAAAACATGAACATAATGTTTAAACATCAAAAGCTTGAGCAATGACATAAAACATGGAAGTACGTAGGGCATAGATCATAAAGAAACATTAAGAATGATAAAATATCATGGGAATAAACCATGTAATTGTGGAAACCATTCAGCACATTTCATTATTTCCATAGTAGCCAAGGAATTTCTTCCAAGACTAGCTTGGTGGACAACGTCCCTTTCTGAATCGAGTTCACTCCTCGTTTCAGTCTTGTAACACCGAACCGGATTAACTTACCGTTCCAGAAATGACTATCTCATGAGATATAAATCCTTACCCAAATCATTGGAGGGAGATATAGGTCTCACCCATCTCATAATGAAATCATTCTTACTTGTTCCACAAAAATAAACATACATCATTCATAATAACCCAATAAATAAAATGGGTTTCGTAAACATCATCCCATCATCACATAATACATATAAAATAAATGGATATCATTTCATAATAAAAAAAGTGAAACCATGTACATCATAGAGACATTACACTTTAAACATACACATGTGAAATAATGTCATCTTAGATGAAAATGGTTTTGATAAAAGACTTTAAATGAATTCTTGAGGAAAATATCATTTTTTCATCAAAAACGCATTTCCTTTCTTAACATGTCATACAATTATAAGCTAAAATAAGTTGATTAAAAATAAACTTGAAAACTTGTAAGGGAAGATTCTCGGAAATATTTTTTTAAAAATCCATTTATTCTGTATAAGATAAAAAAACATTCTTCTCGTCCTTTTTTCGAAAAAGTCAAAAATTACCTCGTACGAATAATGACAAAAGATTCCTTTCATATCATTTACTAAAACTCTCCTAAGGGTAAAATTTGATTTAAAAAATTTTAGGTGGATGTAAATAATATTACATATTTTGGAAACATGGATGTGGATGATAAAATACACCCCAGTAAATTTCAATGTATAAACAATCTTGGATAAAAATGAGATTGTGATATTTCCCTTACCTTAGGTCCGACTTACTTCATATGTGTCCAAACCTCCTGTATAATGTTTTAAATAATGTCATTGACTTATTACAGAATCATAATCATTGTTATCATATATGGTTCACTTATGACATTATATTACCCGTTCATTTGTAAATTCCAAGTTAAAGAGCATTTTGGGTAAAATCGTTTCACTTGTCGTCCATGTTTTGGCTTGTAAATATTCATATGATTACTTATATCATGATTAAATAATTACAGAATTTAAAACATGATTTATATGTAATATATATACAGAATGTACATATATATAATAGATCAGTAAATGTAAATAAATGCACTGTTCATGGAGATGGTAGGCCGTACGTACGAATGAACGTTGTTTTCGTTTCCTTATTGAGTTGAATGGAGTTAAGTAGATGACATACATATATATACACATAAAGCCAATATCATTATTATGTCATATATTTCATGATTACTTATTATATATACTTTATAATCATTCATGAATGGTTAATGTGGAGAATGAATCTCATCGCGTCGTGGAGACGGTAGTCCGTACGTACGCACGAGCGATGATATCGTTCTCATGATCGTGGATTTGTATTGGAGTGTATGTATAATATTTCAGAATCAATATCACTTTACAATAACCATATATAGTTATTATTTACATGATTATACCCATCCAATTAAGGTGGTGGTGGAAAATAGATTACACCACGACGTGGAGACGGTATTCCGTACGTACGCACGCGTGGTGATTTCGTTTTCCGTAGGATGGATAGATAGTGAAACAGGGTTGTTTCATACTTATAATAACATATCCTTATTTGAGTGATACTGATTTTATTACTTCATAATGAAACAACCTAAGAAGAAGAAGTGGAAGAAGAAATAAAGTTGAAATAATTGGTAACAAACATTTCCTCTTCTTTGAAGCGCCTCTTTGAGCCCTCCTCTTAGGGTACTAAAATTGGTCTTTGAGGAAGACAAGAACCTCTAGGATGTTGATAAAGAAGTGGAGAAGAGAATTTTTCCGGGGTTGGCAGAGCATGAAGGCTCAAAGCGGTGTGAGGAAGATAGGGAGGAAGTGCCCTTGTATAAGGGATGAGAGGGGCACCTTTGGAATAACTAAATATTTTATTTTATTATAAATCCAAATTCGGTTTTAAATAGATCAAAATTGATTTATTTAGAAGATAAGGTGGGGATGTGTCGAAATCCTCTCATCAAATATAATTTAGACAAGTTTAGGTTCCTATTTTAACCTTATCCTTTATATTTAACTTTATGTATTATAATTTTACTTTTACCGTGCCTTTTTGTGTTCATACACTATAAGGTTAATAAACATACTATAACAAGCCAAAAGAACCCCAAGTTGTTTATTATTAATATATATAACATTATCTAAGTCATTTGGCCAAAAATTATATTTTAGGAATAAAATAACAATTAATAATATAATATTTTTTTAAAAAACTATTTTATGTCAATTTTGTCACTATTTAGTAAATGATTTTTCTTAAAATCATAACAGAATTATTAGTTTGAAAAAAGTTTCTAAAATCACTAATAACATGTAATATTAACCTATAAAATTAGTGTAATTCATAAAAAGTCCCAAATTACATTTATTTGGGTATTTATAACATAAATTATGTCAATATTTCATTAATAAGATAATTACTGCATCATCATTGTGTCCTAAATAAATTAACTTATATAAAGTATAAAAATTACAAATAAAACATCATTATGTAGGAAATATTTTTATATTTCTAATGAATATTTATAGTCGAATTTAAATTATTTATAACCCAATATTAAAAAAGATATACTTATTAAAATTTGATTTTAACTATTATAACCCTTCTTTAAATAAATTAATAATAAATGTCCTAATCTAATCCAAGTGGTCCTAAATGGTCATATTTTATTCCTAAGGTTCTTTTTGGTCGACTTAAACTTATCCAATAGAATTAGGACATGTGTTAGGGTAATAATAATAACATTTTTACCCTTAATTAACCTATTTACTTTTAATCGTAGTTAAAAAGAGTAAAAAGTTACTATTCACCAAATATTATTTTCATCTCATTGAACCACATTTTACATAATAACATCAACCGTGTCTCTCAGATTATTGAAATTCCACTCACAGAAGCGGTAAAATTATGTTTTATGAAAAATTCATTTTTTTAACTACCACATAGTGGTTTCACAATTCATCAAAAAATTGAATGTTTATAGAAAAATACCAAAAATTAGGCCTAATATATATTTGATATTATGAACTCAAAAATGATGTCTATTTTACCAAATTCAAAACATATGAGTTGTATTAATTAATTTAAAAATTAATTCCCGTCGTCAAAACAAATAGCGTGTTCTTAAGAGGTAATAACTATCAAAAGATTGACACGTGTTTATGTCTGGTTTAAATATGAAATTACATCCAATGACCAACATTGAATTAAATTGTAAAAATATATTCTAAATATACTTTAAAACCACTCAAAAAAATAATTTATCACTATTAATTATTTCGACTAAAAAGATTGTTTTTAATTAAAATTCAGTAATTTTCACTATTCATTAGAAAATGAAAGTCTTCCGAAAAGTACCAAAATTTCACCCTAAGAAAATTTCGATATTCCGAATCCAAAAATGAAGTCCAATTTGAAAAATAAAATTTACAAAATTTCAAAATGTGGTTATTACTATTCATAATGGCTAGTTTTAATAATATTTTAATAGCATATCGCTGTTTAGTGAAACTCGGTATTGTGTACTACACATGCTATCGAGGAAGGTCGCGATTGCGTGTAATTCAAGTCAAGTCAAGGATGCGTGTTGTGCAAGATTCTTTTGGTGTAGCGTACAACACAAGACATTAATGAAATTAAAAAGAATATTTTTCATAAAATCTCGGGGTGTTACAGTCGGTGCATGATTTTTCATGTCGTGCACCTAAACAGTATGAACCCTTTAATTTTGGTAAATTTTATAATTTTAAAATAAATTTGTATTTTTTTTAAACTGATTATTAATTTCCTCCTCCTTCATAGCAGCTCAGAACCCATTTTGAGATATTTATTAAGTGGTTGTTATTATAATGAAGAGATTATCATCATCCATACATTGATTCAATCACCTCCTATATCAATTTATACACATTGGTGTCATTTCAATTTATTTTTAATAGTTATTCATTCTTATGGATTCTGGTTCTGATATTTATGTAAAACATAATAATCACTATTATTAGTTTCATTGATCATTCATCAATTTTCTAGGAATCTGAGTTATGTCATGAGCTAATATTGGACAATATATCAACTAAATTCTATGATAGGTTGTTTCATTCATTTATTTAAATTTTAATGTTTTTATATATTTTATAATGTCACATTCCCAATAATCGAGAATCACCTGGAAAAAAGTCATGATCCTTGAATTTAATTGATAGTTGTATCATATGAAATTTATGATGATCATTGGAAAATTTTAAATGACTGAAAGGCTTGTAATCAGGACCACCCTTCTTGGTGTGTCATTTAATTAAAATTTCCATATTGATAGCATTTTAATTGGAATTTTTTGTGGTGTGACCATTTACCCCTTACCTTGATTTGTGATTTAGAAAATATATTTTAATTTAAAATAATTAACTAGTTTATGAATTAAATTGTGAATTTATTTTCAATTTTAATTATGAATTTCATATTGGAATCATTAAAGGGATGGTTGAACATGAACCTAGGCTCTTACATTTTGTTCCTGTTTAAGATTAAATTACTATTTTAATTAATATTTTCAGATGAGATGAATAGAGGATATCTCATGTAATATGCTTTTTTAAGCATGATAAGTTCTTTATTATGTTCTTCCCATGTGAATATATGAATGCCAATAATTCTAGTCATGGAAAATGACTTTATTCACCTTTCTATGCGATATTGAGTAGTGATGTACTTGGTGATGAACATGATAGGTTTAAAATGAATGTATTAAATGGAATTGAATTGGGTAAATGCTTATATTCCTTAGGTGACACATGGATTCATATCATAATTCCATCAATGGAGTCAATTGTCTTGTTCTATGCAAAATCATGAGTGATGCTTGGAACTCGTATTTCACTTCCAATGATAAACTCTATTGTTTGACTATTATATATTGATTAATACTTTGGTTCCACATGGAATACCAAGAACAGACACGAAGGGTGTTGAACATACATGACATTTTTGATACATGGGCTCCCTTAGTGGAGTTCTAAGGACATACACGAATTATATTAATGTTATACCACACATAAAGTGTTACCTTGGTTCTTGAGAGGTTCACCATGGATTAGCTTGTTGGGTGTTGGTTTATATTATACATGGAACAATTACTATATTTTAATTTTTGAATTCGATGGATGGAATAAGTTTCCTAATTGAATAATTAATTAAATGGACTATATGATGGAATTTCCAATAAAAATCACAAGCTTGTATTCAGTTATGACATACAATTTATAGATGGAATGTTAGACATCCTTGTGAATATTACCACCGGGATGTTAGGATATGTGACGGGTCTTGAGACTTATGTATTAAATGGAATTAAATAATTAATTTAACTCATTTATATCTTGAAAAAATATTTAATGTTAATTCAGATAATTATCTTATAATGAAATTGATTAAATGAATCTGTTATAAAATGAGGACCTGAGCATATATGATGTTTAATTTTGAGTACATTCATGAATTTTCATATTTCAAACTATGAATTGTCATTTTATATATTCACTAACTGATTGGAACCTGACCATGGGTGGTATCTTATATGGATTATATCTCACACCCTGTTTAGGCCACCTTTGGGTACCCAAATAGACTGTATGATTATAGTTGTTGGTATGTGAAAGATTATTACTATAGTTTCTTGATTGTTTCTTTAGAGTATGGGAACAATTTGTGCCTCACAATACTGGCTGAGATGAAATTGTCCATTTTTACCTTTGTGATATGTATTTTAAATATTCCATGTATTCCTTTTTGGAATATTTTTTAGAAGCATGACATGTATCATCATTATGTATATGATGTATATTATATAAATTTATATATCAATCTTCAGTTTTTTTCTTTTTTTAGGTTATTATACGACTTAGGATACTTTTATGTTATTTATTGGGTTGTGTTACACTCTTTTTTTCAAGTAATGGTCTTCCCAATTACACACCTTGTCCCTCACTACTTTTTTCAACCTCTGGCGTTCGAGGATATGCACTTGAGGCCATGTGCCCAATGAAGCCTGGGGAACTACAGAGTGGCATCTAATTTTTGGATGATATAAATACATTCATCATTGATTTATTAAAATCCAATTATATAAATTTTATGTTGAATCAATAATGGTGAATATTTTTGAAGTTCACCATTTTTGGGGACGTTTAATAGAATATAAGAAATATACGAAAATAATATTACATTAATGGAAAAATAGAAATTTTGATAGCTCATAAAAGTGAATTGTTAAGGTATGATAATAAAAGAATTATTAATCATCTGCTAATTGAATAAAATCTATTTTCAATGTGAGGAGTTAATTGAGTTGATATGAAAGAAAAAATATTTCACCTCGATGTTTTTAATATTTTCTTAAGGTAATAGATATTGATTAAATATTTTTAAAAAACCCATTGAATGTAAAAATATATATGTGTACCACAGGTTAGAATATTTTATATACAACTTTATTGTCATGATTAATCAATCTTATTTTCTATACTAATAATTTCTCATATGGACAAAAAGTCTCCATGTTAAATCTAATACAACCCTTTATTCATGTGAATTAGATCTTATCACTCAATAAATAAAGATAATAATGGATAAAGATAATTTTTAAAAAACATTTTTAAAAACATAATGATGAATATTTTTTCTGAATACAATAGAACCTTTTAAATTATTGGTAATAAGGAAGAGATAAAATATTTACATCATAATTAACATGGGAAAAAAATATTTAATCTAAAGGGTGTTGTTAATGAATGAAAATGTATGTTTAATATGAATGATTTATTTTTTTACTAATAAATTGGATAAAAATTCAATACTTGGTGAATTATTGTGATGATGAATATCCAAATAAATATAATAAATATTATACTCATAGAGTTGGGAGAAGAAAACTTAAGTTTCAATAATTTTGAGTTAATGGAAAAGAGATTGATATGAAGATACATCATGGAATTAACAATGATATGGATTGATGACCTCAATCATCGTATGTGATGATTTATTATCTATTTATATAGAATCATAAAAAGTGACCAAAAGATATAAGGTGTAAGAAAAATCTATAATTGGTAACAATTATGTTGGAAAAGTTAGATATTATGTAACATGATGATACTTGATTGAATAAATTTAAATTATATTTTAAGGTATTTAGAATCCATCTGTGGATATCTTAGTGTTGTGGTTTTTATAATAAATTTATAATATTATTTTGTTTACTGTTTTGGAATTCTAGGAGGTAATTAGAAATTTAACAGTTACTAAATAGTTAATTAAATACAAAAAATAAGTGTATTTATATGTTGTAAGGTATCAAAAATGATTTATTGAACTTCCTTGATTTTATAATATTTTATAAATTAATTTATGTTGCTACTCATTTTTTTAATAGATGTTGAATTCCTAAGATTATTGGATGTTGTTTTGATCTTATTTCAAAATGTTATAGAATTCAAATATTGAAGGATATAACTTGTAAAAGGCATTCAATTATTAAATGTAACCATATATAAGAACAAGAAAATCTACAGAGTCTTAGGGAACATACATTAATATATGTTTAAACCATTTACTTCATAAGTAGTATTCATTCAAGAGTAATTTAATTATGTAGTATCAACCTCCTTAGAGTATATGATGATGTTTGTAAAAATATAAAAGGGTAAAAACCCAAAATGTAAATATATTTAATTGAGAAAAATCCAGATCATATAATATGATATATCCATCATAATTCAACGTTTAAAAAGATGTATTATTCTATAAATTTACTAATATAACATGTTATTTTAGCCAGTGAATTGGGAAAATTTTTTTAGAATTAAAGAAGAATATTTTCATTTCATGAGAATATTTTCCCACTATAAAAAAATAATTGGAATAAATACGAGTAAAAACAAATTATATAAATTATGAGGTTAGCATAATATGAATAAAATATCACAACATGATATTTTTTGAATTTATAGTCATGGGAGAGATTTACAATATGATTTCATAAAATAGTCTCCACAACACTGTAATGTGATGGAAGATAAAGTCATTCCATGATGAGAAGTAGAATATCATGATAATACGTAATCACATATAGTTGGCGTTTATTTAATAAAAAAATAATAAAAACATATGATAGCATTAACACTCTATTTTTTGTATTTTCAAATTCAAATAATTGAAAACTTCTATTGTTATCACTACCTGAGGAATTTCTGGATTATTTATTTAACTCAAATAAGATAACATGTATTATTTTAATATCAATAGAGATATGATTTTTTAAAAAGGAATATGTTCAGATATCATGTGAAAATTCCCATTTAATATTTATAAAGAATTATTTTATGGAGGAGTGCCTTGCGCATGTCTATGTGAGAATCATATGAAATTCTATAGTGCCTAATTTTCATGTATGTTTAGTAATTTATGATTATTTAACAATATAATGGAAATGAAGAAATTTGTGGAATATCACTTGATGGAGGGGGTTGTGAATTCCTAAACATCGGATAAATAATAATGAATTAATGATACAATAAATTTAGGGACTATAGGCTACAAATCTAAAAATTTAATCTTCAAAAGAAGAGAGAAACATAAATTGTTCTCGAATAAACATACAATATATAATATATAGATATTGAATAGGTGATCTAAAATTGATATTATTCAGAATACATTATTTTTATTCAAGTGTGATGAATTTGATAACATCAATAATGAAAATAAGTTGTTCATAGATGATGAAATCTGATAATAATGTTTTAATATGTGTCCCATGATACCATAACATAATATATACCAATAGGGAAGATTTAGGTTTATGAGTTTTTTTATTTGTATATCCCACTGAAGTAGAGTTAGAGAACATAGATGATGTTCATGTTTTACCAAATTATATAAGTAGTCATATAAATATTCATGGTGGAGTAATATAAAGATATTATGATTCTACAGTATCCAAATATGAAGGATACTCATTTTGAGTAGTTGGTGGATGGATTTATTATTCAACAGAGGGGACTAGTGTAAATAATCATTTTGGGTGACAATAAATTTATAGGATCTGGTGTAAATACTCTAATAGAAACATTAACATATATTCATATGATAGGAAATTGTATTAACTTGTTTCATATATATAATATATGTGTATCAATAATACATAAACACAAAAATAAGTGAGTGACAACATTGGGACATAACCGTGTAAAAATTTCACTTTTTTCTTTTAGTTCCTTAATTATTTTCATAAGATTCAGTGTGAGGATTTATAAAATATTTGATTCAGGTTATAATTGATTTTATAGATTATTATGAAAATGAATTATTAGAAAAGGTATAAATTATTTACCCCTACACCCTTAAGGATAAAACATCAATACCTAGGAACATAACTCATAGTGAAGTGAAATGATGTGACTAAATAATGGTGGAAATCATAAACCTACCGTCAAGGCCTCATACTAATACATTATAATAAACATTAATCGTGATATCATTACCTTATTGTATATTTTTTATAAACTAGTAATCTATAGGGATATATAATTCTAGACCCTACACATCACATAAAAGTCCAATGAAATCTTTCATATAATTAAATATAAATTGTAATATATGGCATATTATTCAAGATGTTAAAAATAATAATATATTATAATTTCTCAATGAATCTGATCTTATAAGATTTATTTCTATATTTATCAAATGATAATATGGGAAAGTATTGTTATTTTTCATTTAAATTAATTTAAAAGTATTTCATGGTGACTTCCATTAAATATTATTTGAAATAATTATGGAATAACTTCTTCATAATTAATAACCATATCAACTAATTATTATATAATAATACTGGCAAGGTAATTATATGGATTATGATTATAAATGTTTATAGAAAACTCAATTCACATATTTATAATGGAAATATATCATGAAATATACCAATAAATATGATCTGTGTATAAGAGTATGTACTCACACACATTTGAAAATCATAACTAGTATAAAAATTTGTTATAGAGAAATGTATAGGGTGATATTCATTAATAGAAAAGGTTAACATGGTACAAAATATATTTTAATCCACTTGTAAACTAATAGAGGCTCCATTAGTAACACAAGAATCATGATTCCTTAGACAATTCCTCCCTATTATGTATAATTTATCAATAATAACACAAATACATAGAACACAAAGGTGTTATTAATCATGGGGAAATATATAACATAATACGTATAAGGAAAATTTTGGAAATAAAACATATTTTTAATGGAGTCTATGATTACTAAAATATCATTTCAAATGCAAGGGATATCTAAAAGAAATAAATTATAATTGTATCACAATAATATTGAAATAATAAATTGAAAAATCAAAAGGATTCAGAAATGTAAATGAAAATATAAATTGAAACGATACAGATCGATATATAGAGAGAGAAGAGAGGGAAGAGACCACTATATATCTTGAGATTCTAAGGTCAAATGTGACCTTTATAACTAACCACATTATAATATTAAATTATTTTATATGAGATATAATCCTTTAACAATATAATGAGGTAAAATTTTAAAAAAGAGGATAATTGATAATATGTGGTGGGTAACTATATGATTTTTGGGTGAAATCCCATTGAATAAAGTATTAAATGAGTTATTTTACCATTTTCCCAAGTGCTTTACAACTCCCATTATTCCCCATTACATCTTTTAATGGCATAATATAAGTGTGAGAAAAAAATCCAATCAAAATAACTATATTGGTTGAACCATTTCATTCATAAAAATATTTATTTATATATAAAGCAATACTTATAGAATATTACTAATTTTCTCCAATATGAATATATGTAAATATTTCAATGAAACATGACAACATAACTCACCTTACCAAATTTTTATATCTCAAATACAAATATATTGTCAAAATTAAACCACTAATTATTTTAAATTTATCCATTAAATGATGTTTATGTATTCAATATTATTGATTCATCAGATTAAACAGCACTTCATAACCAAATTAAATTATATATGAGTACAAATCAATCCCATTATACATAACACATAGTTACACCATCGTATTCCCAAAGGATTAGGTGTTAAATAATATAATACCTTAATTGTGTGGTTCATCAAACCTTGATATGGTAATTTTTTCAACTAAGTAGAACATATATCACTGATTACCTGATTATTTACCTAATTTTTTGGAATGTACTTTTAGATTAACCATAAATTTAAGGATGATAAAATGTTCTATCATTAAGATATCTATTTAAATAAATTTACAAAAACCTCCAAAATGTTTATGTGAATCCTAAATTAGGTTTAGATACAATTGATATGGGATTCCCATGGAGTCTTAGAACATCAATTATATAGAACAGATAAGACGTTCAAGAAATTAATTATCTTAATATCCCATGAAATGGGTTCAAATTGTAATATGATCCTTAATAATACATGTTTCATTATTCCCCTTGGATGTTGTAATAATACTAATGATGAAATCTATAGTAGTATTTTCCCACTTCAATTATAGTACATGAAATCATTTTATAACCTTTTAAAGATGTTTTTATCATCATTTTCTAATTGGAACACTAATAATTGTATTGTGTTATCTATAATCTTTCACTTCATTTTTTTCTACCATAAATTATCTTCAATATTATTTTATGTCTTTGTGCTACCATGATGTATAGAAATTATTTACTATAGAGTTTTGTACTAAAAATAGTGTTTTACCTCTAGTATTAATGGTATACATAACCTCTTACCAAACATTAAAAACATATCTCAACCAATATTAAACTCATGTATTTTCTGATTGATCATATGATATATATTCTTTTATAGGTTCTCATCATCATAATGATATTTTTTAATCCAATAAAATTAAGAAGATTTGGTTATTATAGGGAATACACATTATTTTTCTCCCTCTATAATATTAAATATTGTTATTAATAAATCCCTAAGAATATGTTCATTTTATTCCCCCATAATTTATATTACAACATGGTATTTTCAATCTAATACAATGGTAACACTGTCTTATTTCCAAAAATTATATTTTATATCCAACTCATTATCCTTGTGAAATTACAACTATCTCCATATGTTAATAATAGTATAATTTCGAGTAAATATATATCTCAAGAAACCTATGGCCAATGTATATATGATAATTTTCTCCATATTGATAATGTGTCCAGATATATGGTGAAATTATCAATTCAACAAATACAAAATAATGAGTTGGTTTGTACATATGATCTAGATTAAACAATATATGTATAATCCGTAACTCTATCATTTATTTTTATAACGAAAAACTCAATATTTCCTTGATGAAACTCTATGAATAAAAACCAATCTTTTTTAAATGAAAAATATAATGAAAGTGTATTTATATATAACCTACACTATTCTTTAATGTCTTACTTATATTCATTTTTTCATATTAATTCTAACACTTTACATATTGGCATTGTAAATTTAATTTATAATAAAGTAATGTTTTCATCCTACCATCGATAGTATCCACCTAAGCCCCACAAAATATATATTTATGTTATGTTGTTATTTTTTGGAAATTACTTGAAAATAATTACATTTGAAGATTAAGTAGATATTTCGTCTTTAGATATTATATTCCTAATGAAATAAACATATTGAATATTAAATAATTATTTTTTATTATCCAAATAACTCATATATTCATTTCACCATAATTATTTATTTTGAATGAGGTTTATAATTATCATAACATTCAGAGAATACAACAATATAATCTATAAATACACTACTGGAAATTTATGTTACAGCCACAGTTTCAAACTGCGGCTTTAAGTCCCAAAACCGTGGCTATAGGTTATAGCCACGGTTCAATGAACTGTGGCTGGTAATGGCCTGCCTATAGGGTATTTCCAAGGTTTGAAACTGTTTCATAACATTAAGCCTCACAAAGCCTATATCCACAGTTCAAAACCATGGCTATGTAGCTTTTTCCACGGTTTAAAACTGTGGCTTTAGGCCTATTGCCACGGTTTAAAACTGTGGCTCTAGGGATTTCCATTTCATTAAAAACCCCCCCTGAACATCCCCCCTGGACAGCCCTTGTACCCCATTGGACATCCCCCCATTCCCCCTCGGACAACCCCCTTGCACCCCCCCCCCCAGACATCCCCCTTGCACCCCCTAGACAACCCCTATGCCCCCTAGACAGCCCCCATTCCCACCCTGGATAGCCCCCTTCCACTCCCCCTGGACACCCCTTGAACCCCCCTAGACAACTGTTTCACCCCCCCTGGACAACCGTTGAACCCCCCCTGGACAGTCCCCCTGCACCCTTTTTCCCCCCTGGACAACCCCCTTGCACCCCCCTGGACAGCCCCCTTGCCCCCCAACTCCTACAGTAGCCTATAACCCCACCCCCTCCATGCATCCCCCCTAAACAACCCCCTTACCCCAACCCCCTACTCCTATAGTAGCCCCCCCATCCCTACAGCCCTCCCCCCTCGTGCAGACCCCCCAGCACACCCCCACCCCCCCTTGCACAGCCTCCCTAGATAGCCCCCTTACACCCCCCTGGACAGCCCTTTCACCCCCTGGACATCCCCCTTGGACAGCCCCTTGCACCCCCTTGGATAGCCCTTTCACTCCATGGACAGCCCCCCTCCAACCCCATGCCCCCTGGACATCACCCTTTCACCCCCCCCCCCCAACTCCTGTAGTATCCCACAACCCCACCCCCCTCCCTGCAGCCCCCCAGGAGTTGATTGGAGATGACCCTTGAGAAGGTGGGATACTTATTTATTCCATGGAAATTTGGAATATCTGGAAAGTGCTTGAAAAAATCATTGATGTGGTATGCATTTCTCCCATCCCTATTAATGGACGAATAAAGTCTGATATTAAGGGGGAGAAATTGAATTAATCAATGATAAGAAGTTGAGGATATTTTAGATCTCAAGCCTGATTTCTAAAACCTTCTACATGTACTTGAATGTTTTAAACATGTGTATTGAGATGAGTTTAAGATCTCAGGTTGTAAATGGGTAAGATAGGTTGTTTCATGGCAATATGAAGAGGATAAATTGCATGCATGTTAGTTGGAGTACCCAATAATTTTGATGAAACAATTAAGAGTTGGATAGCTTAGAAGGGAGTTGGAAGTACCCAAGCTTGTTGAGAAAGAATATGAAGTTCTCAAGCATATGTGTTAGTATGTTAATCTTAAATCCCCCATGCACCCCTCCCCCTGCAGCCCACCTTCCCACCTTGGACTGACCCCACTCACCCCCCCACCCACTGGACAGACCCCCCCCCTCCTGGACACCCCCCTCTTGTAAACCCCCAGGACAGACCCCCACCTCATGGACACCCCCCTCCCTCCTGGACAGACCCGCCATGACAACCCCACCCGGACAGCCCCCCCCCCCCCCGGAAAGCATCCCCACTGGACCCCTCCCCCCCCCCCCATGAAAACCCCCTCCCTCCTAGAAAACCCCCTGTAAAACCCCACCCGGATAGCAGCCCCCCCAGATAGCATCCCCCCTCCACCACCCTGAACAGACCCCCCCCCCCACTCTTGGAAACCCACCTGGACAGACCCCCCCGGACAACCCCCCCTAGACAGAAGCCCCCCTGCTGGACAACGCTTTCACCACCCTTCTAGAAACCCCCCCTGCTGGACACCCCCCTCTCTCCTGGAAACCCCCCTCCCTCCTAGAAACCCCCTTGGACCACCCCACCCGGACAGTAGCCCCCCCTGGAAACCCTATACTGTTGTGCTGCCTTTGGGTCCATTGTGGGTTTTTGGTGAGGGATTTATCCGTTGGAAAGGGATAAGAAGGTAGAGTGCATTTTTTTCCCGGTTCTCAGCTTGTGCGGTTCATGCCAGCGATGTTCTTGTGGGGGTTCTTGTTGCTATGATGGTTTTGGGTGGGTGTGGGATGTTTATAGTGCAAGGATCGTGTGCATAGGATGCCTGATTTTAGTGTGTGGGGATGATTCTAGAGGGGCTTCTAGTGTGGTGCTGATAGAGTCACATGTTATTTTTCTAGGTTCAGTTGTATAGTATAGGTTTCATGGTGTGGGTGATTCAAGAAGGGATTTCTAGTTTTTGGTTGATTGGTTTTTTTGGGTTGTGGTTTTCCTGCTACTTGGCTATATGTAGGGGATTTGTTGTGGATGGTTGTGGTTGAGTTTGCGGTTGACTGGTTTTTCATTACTTTGGTGTCTGGTCTTTTTCATATGGTGATGTTAGGATATTGTTTTCTTGAGTCTTTGAGTGGTCGAATGTGGTGGTATGGTGCCATGATATTGTAGAATGTTTCCTTGGCTTCAAATTTCATGAAGTAGTAGGTGGTTCGAGTTGCGTATGGACTAGTGTTGTTATTCCTAGATGAAGGTTTTCATTATTGGATGGGTTCTTTCCAATAGCCTTCTGGGTTGTAGTAGCTATTCTGGTGTGAGGGGCTAGAAGGGTTGGGTTTTGTTTGGTGTTGGTTTAGATTACTACAATTAATGGTGTTTAGTGGAGCGGTGTTGTGGTTGGGTGGTAGGTGGATGGTTTGTGGTTTTGTAGGGGTACAAGAAGGTGGGTTTGATTGATGGTGTTTATTGTAGGTGAGTTGAGTGGTCTATTGTATGGATTATGTGATTCTGAAACTATTAACTTTTGGTGAACAATACCAACAAAGATTGGGTCATATTTCATAGGAGGGGTGAGGGATTTTAGGATCTCCAACTTCAGTGAAAATTCAAGAAGATGACAATTCAATGTCCGTAATAGATTTCCAAGTTCAAGAAAAGAGAAAAAGAATTAGATAAAACATCTCTAATATAGTACCTGAAATATATTACGTAAATATATAGAATAACATTTGGGGTAAACATAGTCTGGGGCCCTTGTAATATGGCATAGTTAGAGGAACAAACCTACATTTTTGGGTACAACAGTTCATGAACAAAACATAGTGGTTTCAGTATCTAGGGAAATTACTCAACCATAAAATAGAGAATAGAAAAAGGCTTTTATTATCAATCATGATGAAAATAAGAATCAAAGGGATTTTACTGAAGAACAAGTTAAAGACAAGGATAAAAGAAATCATCAAGATCAACTATTAAACTTTTACAATAAAATGATAGTCCAAATATAATCAATTTCTATCATAAATGATTACATAGACACAGAACTATTTATTAATAATGATATTAAAGTGGTTTTTGAGACTCCATTCTTTCCCTCTATTTAAAAAATTGGAGATCAATTCTATCCAACTGTTGATTGTTAAAATCATGTAAAGATAAAGATGAACAATATTTTGATTCATTGAATACATAATCAAAGGATTTCTTGATCATTTTACGAAGCTATGAGAATAAAATTCACGTTCTCACATTAATTTAAAGGCTTTAATAAAATCAGTTGAAGATTTAAGAAATTAAACTATTCATGGAGATTAGATTGAATCTGTACAGACTCATCTTACTAATCTATGAGATAATAAAATTACAAGAAGTGATTTTGTGTTTTATAAATAGATGACCAATTTGGAAAGATCATTGAAGATTATATTTCTAAAATAGATTTTATTGATTTGAAAATATATTTTTGGAGTCACATTGAATATGTTACAAGTTGGTCCAATCAATCTATAACCTCAAAATATAAAACTCAAACCTCTTTAAATTTCATCATAAGGATTTAACCCAATATAGTTTACATGAATAGTTACAATGATATATTCATACTCTTTAGTGCGACATCGTACAACTCAATGTGCTACAAGAAAATCAACAATATCTTATTGAGAGGATAACTCTACGACATCCTACCATCATGAATCGTCTCAGTCTATTTGGCTCATAGATTTATCTGCTTTTATGTTCAGAAGAAACATTTCAGGAATTTATGAATGCAAATTTGATTGAATGTTTAATGATTTGTCATGGAGCAGGGCCAAATCACAGCATTACCGTGGAGTGTTGGTCCGGTCCAGCGACATCCGCAGGGCATCATCTTTTGCCCAGGAGTGAAGGGAGTAGAAGGTGGCGGGGAAAAATTTTGGTCGTCGCCCCGTAGGCAGAAATTGTGATTACTCAATCTCAACATTGATCACAAGAATCATGGAATACTATCACTGTGAACTGTCATGGGTTTTCATCCTAGAGCAAGGCCAAATCATGGTGTGACCGCAGCGTGACCGCGGCGTGACCATGGCGTGACCGCGGCGTGACCGCAACGTGTTGGCCCGGTCCAGCAACATCTGTAGGGCAGCATCATTCGGCCAGGAGCGAAGGGAGAGAGAGGAGGTGGGGCAACATTTCGGTCGTCTCCCCACAAGCAAAAATTGGGATTAGTTAGTCTCAACATTGATCACAAATCTCTTGTAATACTATCACTACGAACCGTCGTGGGAATTGTCCGGGAGTAGGGCCAAATCCCGACATTATTGTAGTGTGACTGCAACGTGACCGTGGCATAACCGTGGCGTGTCAGCCCGATCCAGCAACATCTGCGGGGCAGCATCTTCCGGCCAGGAGCGAAGGGAGCGGGAGGAGGCGAGGCAACATTCTGGTTGTCACCCCACTGGCAGATATTGTGATTAGTCAGTCTCAACATGGATCACAAGACTCATGTAATACTATCACTGCGAACCGCTATGGGATGTCATCCTGGAGTAGGGCCAAATCACAGCATTACTACAGTGTGACTGTGGCGTGACCGGGGCATGACCGCAACATGGTCGTGCCGAGTTGGCCCGGTCCATCGACATCCACAGGGCAGCATCATTTGGCCAGGAGCAAAGGGAGCAGGAAGATGAATATGAAATAATCAAACCAAATCTAAACACGATTCAAATAACTATCTCTTATCTTTGGTATAGAAGACAGTGTACCTCTATTGGAGGGGTTTTATTATAAAATCATGACATTGATTTATCACACAATTTATTTTATTATATTTAAAATTTATTCTAAAACACATTCAGAACAAATCAAATTCAATAATTTATGCAACTAGATCAACATAACTATCATTGTGACTTTTCGCAGACAGCGCACCTCCGTTGGAGGGGTTTTATTATAAAAACATGACTTTATCAAATGAAATAATTATATTAAAGAACACTTATTCAAGATATGAAAAATCAATATAATTAAGCTGAATATTGAAAGAAGCTAAATTCAATTTAAATCATTCTTGAATTAAAGAGGCTAGAAGAGGGATCCTTCCTCAAGGTGGAACCAAACTATCCACTTCATCTTTTAGAGCTTTCTAACCAAAAGTTGTTGCTCTACCACTAGGTATATACACCTTCAAACATTAAATGTTTCTTACAAAATCCTTCAAATTAAATTGGAAATGTCTCACATAATATTTAATGAGGAATGTGGAAAAAATAAAAAACATTGAAAACAAAGTAGAAACATGAACCTGGATGTTTATTTATGCTTCCAACAACAGTATGATTTAATCTTTCAACAGGTTCATGAGATGCTGTCAAGATTTTTTGTGGCCATAAAACACAAGAAAAATGTTATTAAATTGTAAAATAACTATAGGAAATAAAATAAAAGAAAAGAGAAAATAATTTTTAGGTTTCAAACCCTGAACATTGGCTATTGATAACATTTCCACAGCTGGACAATTATAACAATTTATGTCCCCTGCCCCTACCCCCTGCCCCCTACCCCCTGCCCTCTACCCCTACCACCTACCCCCCTCCACCCTGCCCCCTGCACCCCTCCACCCGGCCCCCTCCACCTAGCCTCCTAGCCTACCCAGTCCCCCCTGCACACCCCCCCCCCACCTTCACCCCCTTCCCCTATGCACCCTCCCCCTGCCCCCAGCCCCCCTCCACCCTACCCCCATCCACCCTTCCCCCCTCCACCTAGCCCCCTAGCCTGCATATCCCCCCTTCCACCCCCCCCCCCCTCCATCCATTCATAGTTTCTAAATAATGTTTTTTTATTATGTACAAGTGTTTTATGAACCTAAGTTTCGTATGATACTAAAAATTTAGATCCTTGAATGTATTATTATGTTATTTATTATTAGAAAATCTATACTAGACATGTCCAAATAGGTTGGTTTTATATATAATGACATCACAATGTCCCTTTACATGGTTTTACATGAATATTCTAACAAATACCACTATAATCACAATACATTATTGAGTACATATCATTGTATACATTAAAATTCCAACACCTGAGGAATATCGAAATTTCTCCATGTATTGGCATTCTTCTTCCAGTGTGAGTTATTATGCCTTGGTCAACTAGAAGTGCAAGATGGGTAGTCACTGTTTCTCATCAATTCATTCCCAACCTTTTAATGATCCTATTGAGATGTTCCTTCTGGGATATAACTAAATCTACATTCTCATTATCTATTTCTATACTTATCCACAATATCTTCTTGAATTTCTTGGGATTTTTCTTCTCATAACCTCCAAAAAAGTATCCATAGATTTATAAATCATTCAATCATCTAGTCCAAGTAGACACATTTAATTGAAATACAATATGAAGTTTATAAAGGTTCCATTATGCCATTTATTTTAGTAGAAGTAATTATCTCTATTGCAACTATCAAAGCCTTCATCAGTGATAAAGGATTCACATTTCTGATTCCACCATCACAATACTTGCATTATTCTTTAAAAGATTTTATTCAATATACACACCAAGTCATGGATCCCAATTGCTGGTACTCATATTGGTTGTTTCATGTTGATTTATTCTTCTAACTCACCATGAAGCAAAGTTGCCTTGATTTCCACCAAATTTAGAAGCATATTTTCTAATTCCACCTTACATAGAATTGCTTAGATGATGTAATGCTTATATTTAGTGAGAATATTTCCGAAAAAAACCTTTTCAGTCTACTAATAACACATTATTACGATAAATAATTTTTACCATTTATAAACATCATTCTATTAATTAATTTTGTAAACACACTTATTTTCTAGTTTCTTTTTACCCACTTAATGTTCAACCATATCTAATTTTTTTAACATCAAAGAATCCATCTCTTTATTCATTGAATATTCCTATAATTTGAACAAAATATTCTTTGTTTAATTTGGATTTTCATGTTTCTATTCATTCAATAGAAGTATATAATTCTTTTAAACCCCATACCTTTGAACCAGTCTCCTAATTTTGGTTGATCTCATCAACTGAATCATATTTTCTGAAATACTCGACTTAGTTCTTCTCACATGTATACACCAAAACATCTAAAAAACACTAAAATCATTATATGGTAGAATTAAATGTATAAAACCAGAATAAATTTTACATCTAAAATGTACCTCAATGTCAGTATCATCAAAACCATAACGACACTCATCATCTCCTTCAGAAACACCAACATCATCTGTTGGATCGAATATATAGATATGTACGTCTATTATATGGAACAATACAAGAGGGGGTGAATTTTAGGTTTAAAAACCTTTAAGTTTTATCACTTAAGAGATTAGTTTTAATGATCTTAAACTAATACAAATACAAACACCCACATTTGTATTGAATATATAATGGTATGATGTAATGTAATACTAATGAAATGTAAAACAATTGTATTAAAGATGAACACAATAATCAGAGTAATATAAAGATGAATGATTCTACCTTAAAGTGTATAGAATCAATCAATACAATATGTAATAGAATGGATGTAATTGGAACAATTACAAATGTATAAGAGATAGAAAAGGAAACAAAAACAATTTCCTTTTTAAAACAATAACAGTGGAAATGTAAAAGAATTACAATTTTTTTAACCCAAAGAGAAGGGTTATCCTTTCACCTAGGATAAAAGGTTTGTCTCACCAACACCTTGGCGAGCCCTCGATATGATGATAGGACTATCTGTCTAGCTATCCCCGCCAGCCCTCGATATGATGATCGGAACATCCGTCTGCCTATCCCCAGCAGCCCTCGATATGATGATCGGTCCGTCCGTCTTCCTATCCCCGTCAACCCTCAATTTTGTAGGTAATCGACACCTCTATCTTTCAATTACTTGAATGCCCTCGATACGATGATCAGATGCACAAAGCAGAAGAGAGAAGTCACAACATCTCTCTCTAGAATCTTGATTGAATCAGAGTATCACAGTTGTTTCACAAAGTCTCATTCGTTATCTCATTGTGCTCTCAGATTCAAATGACATCCTATTTATAGGCCTCAGGTTCCAATGGTCATGTTGCCTCCAACGGTCATATTTCTCTGAAAACCTCGGAGGGACGTGGACACCTGGCATCATAACAGTCATATTGAAACAGAAAGCACGACATTGTTTTGATTAGTTTTTAGCTAACTCAACAACATCGTATTGGTTAAAATAGGATATATATATTGATGATAAGAAATGGTACGACTCATATGAAACAAGTTTTTTTGACTAAGTACCAAAACAAGTAATGAATGTATGAATAGCAGAGTCAGTACGATACGATTGACAGAGTCAGTATGGTACGATTGACAGAGTCAGGATGATACGATTGACAGAGTCAGTATGATACGAGTGAAAAATACATTTGTGATTTCCAAAACAAAATATAGAATTCTAAAGATAACATTTGACTCAAAAATCTCCCCCTTTTTGGAAATCACAACACACCAAGTAAATATAACAAGAAATACTCATCTCCCCTGAGTTATTGTAAACTCTTCTGAATATGAGTTTGAATACAACTAACTCCCCCTTAGGTATGGAATTTCCTAAGGATTGTATTCGTAGATTTTCCTTAAGAGTGTTGTAATGAATTCTCCCCCTTTATAAAACATTCTCCCCCTTTGTAATCATTCTCCCCCTTTTTGATTTACAAAATGAAAGTGTTAATCTTGAATTGTTTGGAAGAGTTAGAAAAAAACACAAGACAATGGATAAAAGAAAATTCATTACGATAACAAACAATACTAATCATGAGGGAAAAATACAAGTCACTTTTTTTTCTCTCTCTTTCTCCTTTTTGATCAACTCATAAAGAACCGCCTTCATCTTTTTTGTCTCCTTCTTGTCTTCAGAAATTGATTCACCCTGACTTCTGAGAAGCTCTTGTTGGTCCGCAAAAATTTGATCTTGATTCTTGATAGTCTCCTCATGGACTCTGATTACTTCTTCAAGGGCATCAATTATATTTTGTAGATTCTTGTTATCATTCGATAACACAATATTTTGTTTCTTCAACAAAACAATTTCATCCTTGAAAGATGAAAACATTAATAATTAAGATTGGAAATCATTAATTCTCTCTTGCAATTCTTTCATTGAAGGATCATCAGCTCTTTGAGAAGACAAAAGATTCAACCTTTCAACTGTTTCTCTGTCATGCTTATTGAAAGAAATTGCAAGCTCATTTGACAACCTCCTTATATCTTCAATTGCTATTTTAGGGTCATTGATTGAGCTCTCTGTTTTGTACGACCACTTAGTCATCTTGTTGCTGGCCTTCTTATGAGCAACCAAACATTCTGAAAGAACATTCAAGTCGGCTTCAACTAACAAAACATTCTTTATTAATTCTTTTACAGAGCCAAACTTCTTCTTTCAATTGTCAGTAATAAAGTAAATCTTCCCTTACAACCTCAGAAAATATGGAATAGTCTTCTCAACCCTTCTCAAAACATGGAAAATATAATCACTCTTCTTCAGAGAGATTGTATGCTCTTAATCAGTATCTTCATCGTACGAAGCCAGATCAATTGATTTCCTTGAATCTATAACTGGTTGTTCTCCTTTTTCTTTCTCTTTCTGATTTCTTTCATCTTCCTATTTATCACTAATGACAAAAACTTTAAAAGTGTGAGAGGATTGAGCACCTTGCTTTTCTTGAGATGAAATACTATCCGGAGTTTCAGAAGTTTCAAAAGGTTCTTGATCGTCATTAGGGATTTGTTGAACCCCTTCAATTAGCTTTTGAACAGATTCCTCATTACTCTTCTTTGAATTCTGAAGGAATTCTAAAAGAAAATCTCCTTCCTCTTCTTCCACTTCTTCTATGTTTTCCATCATTTTTTTCCTTTTTCTTTTATAGGAAGGCTTTGTACGATGGGTTCTTGATGCACTTCTTCTGTCAGTTGAGCACTAGCATCTTCAACTACATTCAAGACTTTAGAGACATCAAATTCCTGTGTTTTTCTTTTCAAAAGAACCTTTTTTTCAGCCTGAATGGTTTCTTCTACCCTTATTCTTTCTGCAAAATCCTCAGTCGGGTCAAGACCGAACTTTGGATCACCTTCCTTTCTCTGTTCCTTATCCTTTATCTATTTAGCTACAACCTCTTTAGTATACCTTGGCTTATTATTAGGATTTGAACTGGTTTGTGGATCATAATTTTGAGTAACACCAGTAGATTGAATGTCTTTGGCTGGCATTGGTGTCGATTGATTCTGAGCCAATTCACCTTCTACATCTCTGACAAAAAGTTTTGAATTCTGATCAAAACAAACATTCAACTTCTTCATAGTACTTTTTATAATCCAAGAGGGATTAAAATCTATGGGGTTTCCTTTCAAAGGAATGTTACAAAACTTCATACTTTCGAGAATAAACTTCGTAAGGATGGCTGGATACATAATCATTTGGGACATAATCCCTCCTGTCTTGACATTATTTATGGTTTCAAAAACATACCCCATGAGATTTACTTTTCTCATATTTACAAGATAGTCAAGCATAAATATATCAGAACCTTTCAAAGTTTCAATATCCCCATTCCTTGGAATAAGAAAACCTTGAATCCATATAGTGACAAACCAATTGTCCGGAGAAAGATGAGACACTTTCCTTTTCTCTTCATTAATAATAAACAAAGACTTTTCAGTACTTTCTCTATTAAATGTTCCAACTTCCTCTGGTAGTTTATGAGATGGATAGAAAGAACCCCCTTCTATTGGGACATTCAGAAAATGATCCTTTTTTACAGACATAGACAACTTTCTATAGTACACAGAAAAATTGATAGTCATGTCTTTGTCTAAAGATACGATTTTATAAAATTGACAAACATCATCAAAGAGAACCGGATCTTGAGAAACAGGACGTTCAACACACAAATGTTCTCATCCTTGAAACAGAATGATTCTTCTGATTGTGGAATCATACGAATCAAAAAAGTCCCTAGAAACTAACCTTTCTCTGTTAAAGTCTTTCTCTGTCAAAGTCTTTGAAGACATTTCAGCAGGAGTGTTGGAAGAGGATTGAGATATAAAGGTGATTCTGATGAAAGTTCGTATGATGATTTAAAACCGGTGGAGAAGAGCTTCGCCTCAAAAACCTGAAAAACAAATGTGGGTTTGGGGAGGGGGCTATTTATAAGCAAAAAAAAGGGTGGTCGTTGATCTTATACAGTCAAGATTAGAGAAAAACAGATCAATAGTAAGGATTAAAAACAAAAAAAATTGAAACGTACCTACCGGAGATCGTAAGGTAATTGTTGGTTTTGGTAGAATTCAAAAGGAAACACACACGTACAAAATAAAATAAAATAAAACTATCAGTCGACATTCCGATGGAAAACAAAGTCGTTACCATGAACTGACAAGCTGATGGAAAACAATCTCATTACCATGTACTAACAAGCCGATGGAAAACAATCTCGTTACCATGAACTGACAAGCCGATAGAAAACAATCTCGTTACAATGAACTGACAAGCTAATGGAAAACAATCTCGTTACCATGAACTGACAAGCCGATGGAAAACAATCTCGTTACCATGAACTGACAAGCCGATGGAAAACAATCTCGTTACCATCATCGGACAGTACGATGGAAAAGAAATTCATTACCATCATCGGTCGATATGATGGAAAAGAAATTCATTACCATCATCGGTCGATACAATGGAAAAGAAATTTGTTACCATCATCGGTTGATACGATAGAAAAGAAATAAATGAATGATACGATAAAACTGTCAATACAATAAATAGAAAAGATCAATGATACTATAAAACTATCAATACGATAAACAGAGAGATCAATGATATGATAAAACTATCAATACGATAAACAGAAAAGTAAAAACACATACCAGAAGAATAAATAGTTAAAGAACATAAGATAAAAATAATCACAAAAAACAAATTTCCTTCCCCTTTCAAAAGGAGTTATTTAATGTTAGGAGAATTGTAAAACATGAAGTAGATATGAATTATCATTTTAATGTAATCATTCCTAGATTCTGTTTTATAAACTCAAATCTATCGGATGGTAATGGCTTTGTAAAAATGTCCGCAAGTTGTTCTTGTGTTATGATAAATTGTAGAATAATATCTTCTTTTTGTGTGTGATCTCTAAGAAAGTGATGCCTAACATCTATGTGTTTTCCACAAGTGTGGTTTTTTGGTTTTTTACTAAGAGCTATGGCACTTGTATTATCACAAAGAATTTGAGTTTTGGAGAAACTCATTCCATAGTCAGTGAGTGTGTGTTACATGCACAATACTTGAGCACAGCAACTTCCAGCTGCTACATATTCATCTTCAGCGGTGAATAGTGCTACTGAGTGTTGTTTCTTGTATGACCAAGAAACCAAAGAATCTCCTAAGAAATGACATGTTCCAGATGTACTTTTTTTTATCCATTCTATAACACCAAATTCGGTATCAGGAAAACTTTTTAAAACAAAATCATTCCCAGAAGAGTAAAAATGACCTAAATCCATAGTGTCTTTTAAATTCCGAAAGATTATCCTTACGGCTTTTAAATGAGACACTTTTGGATTAGATCGATATCTTGCACATAAGCATACAGAAAACATTAAGTCGGGTCGACTAGCTGTTATGTATAGTAAAATTCCTATCATACCTCTAAAGATTGTTTGATCTACTGGTTTCCAAGTTTTCATCATGATCAAGTGTATTTGAGGTACCAATTGGAGTGATAATACTTTTAGTTTTGTCATATCCATACTTTTTGAGTAAATCTTTTATATACTTATGTTGAGATATATATGTTCCTTCTGGTTTTTGAGAAATTTAAAAACCAAAAAAGAATGTTAACTCACCCATCATACTCATTTCAAACACAGATTTCATTAAATTTGCAAAATAATCAGATAATGATTTCTGAGTTGATCCAAATATGATGTCATCAACATAGATTTGAACAATAAAAACATTTCTGTTTTGCATTATTATAAAAAGTGTTGGATCTGCTGTACCTTTTGTATAATTGTTTTGTAAATGAAATCTTGTAAGTCTATCATACCATGCTCTAGGGGCTTGTTTAAGACCATATAGAGCCTTGTTAAGTTTAGAAAGATGATCAGGATGTTTTGGGTCTTGAAAACTAGGATGTTTTTCAACAAAAACTTCATCATGAACAAAACCATTTAGAAAATCACATTTGACATCCATTTGAAATAGTTTGAAATTTAAATATGCTGCAAAGGCTAATAGAATATGAATAGATTCATGTCTGGATACAGGAGCATATGTTTCTTCATAGTCTATTCCCTCTTGTTGATTATAGCCTTTAGCAACAAGTCTTTCTTTATTTTTTACAATGATTCCATTTTCATCACATTTGTTTCAGAAAACCCATTTTACACAAATTACAGTTGTTTCTTTAGGTCTATCAACTAAATTCCAGACTTAATTACTTTCAAATTCTTTTAGTTCATATTGCATTTCTTTGATCCAATCATCATCACCAAAGGCCTCACTTGGACTTTTAGGTTAAAATTGGGAAAGAAAATCAAGATGTTCTATTTCATTTCATAAGGAATTTCTGGTCCTTACAGGTTGATTTACATCACCAATGATGTTATCACTGGGATAATTCCTCAGAAACAACTGATTTGGGTATTTTAAAACCTGTTCATCAACATATTGTAGAATATCATCCGTGGTAAAAGTTTCAGGAATACATTCTTGAATATTTTCCTTATCAGAAGGCTATTCTATCAAAGATCAATAATCAGTTTTTGAAAACACATCCGAGGATGTACGATTGGGTTGGTTGAAAACAAAATGATTAGTTTCATCGAATTTTACATGTACTGTTTCCTCAAAAGTACATGTGTTTTTATTGAAAACACTATAAGCCTTTGAAGTTGTAGAATAGCCTAGAAAGATTCCTTCATCATATTTTGGTGCAAATTTGTGTAGATTATCTTTTGTATTTAGAATGAATACTTTGCATCCAAAAAATTTGAAGTATGAGACTTTTGGTTTTTGTCCAGTCCATAACTCATTAGGGGTTTTATTAAGAAATGGCCTAGTTAAAACATGATTTATAGTATAATAGGAAGTACTAACAGCTTCAGCCCAAAAGTGATTATCAATTGAGTATTCACTCAACACGGTTCGAGTAATTTCCTGAAGAATACGATTTCTTCTTCCAACGACACCATTTTGCTGAGGATTTCTTGGAGTTGAGAAATTGTGAGTAATACCTTTCTTACTAAAAAAAGTTTCAAAATCTGAATTTTTAAATTCACCACCATAATCACTATGAATAGTTATCAATGGTAGGTTTTTCTCATTTTTAACTTGGGCTCTAAAAGTTTTGAAATAGGAAAAGGCTTCAGATTTTTTTGTGAGAAAGTACACCCAAGTAAATCAAGTAAAGTCATCAACTAAAACAAATACATAGTATTTGCCTCCAATGCTTCTAGATTGTGAAGGACCAAAAAGATCCATATGCACTAGTTGTAATGCATCAGAAGTTGAAAGATCATTAATTGATTTAAAGTTAGTTTTATGTTCCTTGCCAAATTGACAAGGATCACAGACTTTTGAAGAATCATATCTAAGGTCTGGTATCCCCTTCACAAGTCTTTTCTTTGAGAGTTTACTTAGGTTTCTCAGATTACAGTGTCCTACTCTCCTATGCCATATCCATGATTGATCTTCTATTGCACTTAATCATGGTATGTTTTGGCTCCTAAGGTCTTCTATGTTAATAGTGTAAACATTCTCTTGCCTATGGGAAGATAGAATGAACTCATCCTTGGAATTGTGTACTAGACACATATCATTTCTAAAATTCACAAGGTAACCTTCATCACATAATTGACTTATGCTGATGAGATTTTGCCTAAGAACTTTAACAAACAAAAAATTTGAGATAAGAACTTTTCCAAGAAAAACGATATTACATGTACCAACAATCTTTCCTTGATCATTATCTTCGAAGGTAACTTTTCCACCTTTTTTTGATAACCTTTTCAAAGAGACCGTGGTTTCTAGTCTTGTGTCGAGAAAAACCACTATCCATGTACCAAACATTCCTATTGGTACATTTCTCATTTTCATGAAAAAGAAACAATTAGATTTTCGGAATCCAAACTTGTTTGGATCCATAAGGGTTTGATAAAAGAATTTTAGGAATCCAAATTTGTTTTGCAAAATGAGCTTTATGTAACCCTAAAGATTGAGTTTTGTTAATGGAACAATCTCTTCTCACGTGTCCACCACATTGACACTTAGAACAGAAAGTGGTTTTTTGAGTAACAAAATATTTATTGCTAAAAACAGGTTTGGAATAAGTATAACCAAGACCAGAACGATTTATCAAAGGTTTAATTTGAGAGTACATCCTATCAATGTTTTCCTTTCCATGAGTAAAGTTTGACAAAAATTTCTTTAATGATAGAATCTATGACTTTAGTTTTAAAACCAAATTATTATTTTCCAAAACATTTGAATATGAACTAGAGTTAAGCTCTAAAATATTTTTCTTTGAAATTATAGTTTTAAGATCCTTAGAATGTTTATCCTTATCAGATTTAACTTTCTCAAGGGGTTTTAAAATACTTTCAAAATCAGAAGGTTTCAAATCAAGATCTTTAGAATGATCTGATACTTCTTTAGTCAAGATTGAAATTCTAGAATTTTCTTTCTCGAGTTTTTTTTTGAGATTTGAATTTTCATTTTCAAGTAATTTAGAAAATCTAGATACTTCTTCAAAAGTAGGTAATGTATCATCTTCTGATGATAAAGATTCATAATATCTATTATCAGTATAATTTTAATTCAAAGAGACATTTTTAATAGCTTCAGCGTTATGTACCATAGCCATGAGACAATGATATTCAATTGGTATTCTGGATAAAATTCCAATATTCCTCTGTACTGAGGACTCATATTCTGAAGAATCATCTGAAGAATCACTATCACTTTCACTCCAGGTATTATTTTCCTTCTAAACATTCTTTGTCTTATAAAACCTTTTCTTGTTTCCTTGAGAGTGTTTCTCCTTTCTATCTTTCCTTTTCAGTAATGGACAATCAGGCCTTATATGTCCTGCTTTCTTACATTCATAACAAGTTACCTCTGAATCTTTCTTATCCTTCCTATCTTTCTTTTTGAATATATATTGGAAGTCTTTCTTTCCAACAATCTTGTTCATACTTCGAGAAATATTGGCTAATTCATTATCTGAAATATCATAATCACTTGAATTAGATAAATCTTTCTTGGCTTTGGATCTTATAATCCTTTTAGGTGTTTTAGCTTTAGATGAAAAGTATACACTTCCTTTTCCATTCTTCTTCTTATTGAAATCATCATCTCTCTTCATTCTTGTCTCATGCTGTAAAAGAGTTCCAAAAAGTTCATGTAGAGAAATCTGAGAAACTTTTCTGTTTTCATCAATATCTATCCTTTTTTACTCCCATTAATTTGGCATTATATCTATAATCTTATCAACTAGAGCTTCATCATCAAGACCTTTTTCTCCCATAGATTGTAAGCTATTGACAATTGTCATAAACCTTTGTTGCACTTTACATTCTGGCTCTCCATAAGGAAAAACAAATCCATGATACTCTGCTCGAAGAATTACTCTCCTTGTTTCTATAAACATGGATGTACCAAAATGAGTGACTTCTAATTTCATCCAAATACAGTTGGATGCTTCACATGAAGATATCGGACTGTATATATTCCTGGTCATAGAGAATAATAGAGTATTGCGTACCTTGTAATTCAGTTGATATTCTTGCTTCTCTTGGTTAGTGAAAGTATTGACTTCTTTGTCAGGGATTTTGTAACCTGCAGTAAGCATTATAAAATTGTCTACACCGATATTAATAACAAAAGTATTCATACGATCTCTCCAGTACTCATAATCATTTCCATCTAAGATAGTTGGTCTAAAAAAATTCAGATTTTCTGTTGACCCAATGTTCATTCCTGCCATCTAATACAACAAAAAACCTTTTCCACTCCACACGTTAATGTATTAAGAATTTAAAAAAGATGAAAGAAAAAAACAAGTAATACAAATCAATGGAAAACCTACTTTGATACCAATTGTTGGATCGAATATATAGATATGTATGTCTATTATATGGAACAATACAATAGGGGGGGTGAATTGTAGGTTTAAAAACCTTTAAGTTTTAGCACTTAAGAGATTGGTTTAAATGATCTTAAACTAATACAAATACAAACACCCAAATTTGTATTGAATATATAAAGGTATGATGTAATGTAATACTAATGAAATGTAAAACAATTGTATTCAAGATGAACACAATAATCAGAGTAATATAAAGATGAATGATTCTACCTTAAATCATATAGAATCAATCAATACAATATGTAATAGAATGGATGTAATTGAAACAATTACAAATGTATAAGAGATATTAAAGGAAACAAAAAAAATTTCCTTTTAATACAATTAGCAGCCGAAATGTAAAAGAATTACAATTCTTTTAACCCAAAGAGAAGGGTTATCCATTCACCTAGGATAAAAGGTCTGTCTCACCAACACCTTGGTGAGCCCTCGATACAATGATCAGACTGTCTGTCTTCCTATCCCCGGCAGCCCTCGATACGATGATCGAAACGTCTGTTTGTCTATCCCCGGAAGCCCATGTTAAAATGATCGGTCCGTCCATCTACATATCCCTGGCAGCCCTTGATTTTTTAGGTAATTGGCACCTCTGTCTTTCAATTACTTGAAAGACCTCGATACGATGATCGGACGCACAAAGCAGAAGAGAGAAGTCACATCCTCTCTCTCTATAATCTTGATTTAATTAGAGTATCACAATTGTTTCACAAAGTCTCATTCGTTATCTCGTTGTGCTCTCAACTTCAAATGCCATTCTATTTATAGGAATTGGGTTCCAATGGTCATGTTCCCTCCAACGGTCATATTTCTCCGAAAAACTAGGAGGGACATGGACACCTGGCATCATAACGGTCATAAATAGAAAGCACGACATTGTTTTGATTAGTTTGTAACTAACTCAACGACACCATATTGGTTAAAACGGGATATATATGTTGATGATAAGAAATGGTACGATTCAGATGAAACAAGTGTTTTTGACTAAGTACCAAAACAAGTAATGAATGTATGAATAGAAGAGTCAGTACGATACGATTCACAGAGTCAGTACGGTACGATTGATAGAGTAAGGATGATACGATTAACAGAGTCAGTACGATACGAGTGAAAAATACATTTGTGATTTCCAAAACAAAATATAGAAGTCAAAAGATAACATTTGACTCAACATCATCATCTTCTCCTCTCAGAGAACCATCATCATCAACATACGCATTGGCATATGCACCTAAATCAATGGTATAAGAAGTTGAATCCTCATAAACAGAACACAAATAAATGAGAATACATTTAATTAATGAAAACATAAAAAGGTTATCACTAAAATAAACAAATCAATCCAGATTTATTTTACTCATACAAAATCATAGAAAATGTGAAAATATAGAAATGCCAAGGATTTTAATGGAATTTTAGGGAATAAAACAATGAATTACATATAAAAATTTATGAAATTTCAAATTCAATCACTCCCTCACACTTAGTTTATAAAAAACCAAGGGAATGAATTGTCTATTAAACATCCTAAAAAATGAGAAACACCTAATGAATATGAATTTAACAACCTTATCAGCTCATCCAAAAAAGAAATTTCAGATAGTTTAAATTGTATAAACATATGTCATCCTTTGGCTATAACAATTCCTATTAATATAGTTTCAGAATGCTTAGATCTCTGTAATAACTCCTTTATTTCTTGGATCTATTTACCTAAAGGACCACAACCTTGGAAAATTTCTGATTTAATTTCTCATATTGCTAAAATTTGGGGATTTTGTGACTTCAAATGCATTTTGTTTGGAAGAGGTTATTTTCACTTGTTGTTTCCCTCTGCTGAATTTAAGGGTAATCCATGGAGCTTTGGTTCCATATATATGAAGCCAATAACACTTAGGATACATGGATGGAAGCCAAATTTTAGTCTCTATGATTTTAAAGACACGTTTTCGCAGGTTTGGATAAGGATTTGTGGTTTAAATTGGGTTTTGTGGCATTTTGAAATTCTTTATGACATCGCCTCTGCGATAGGCATTCCAATACGGATGGATTTGGATACTAAAAATGTTAGTTATGGAAATTTTTTCAGAATTTTAGTTGAGTTATATTTATGTTGTACCATGGTTGTTAAGGTAGTTCTATCCAAACCACAGGATGAAATTAATCTTCGTATTGTGTATGAAAAGTTTCCTTTGTATTGTGAATTCTGCTATATGATTGGACACTCAAGGTCCAACTGTCATTCCAATATTTTTTGTACTGGATCCATGTTGAAGGGGAATGATGAGAATCATTGCAGAAGTATATAATGTAATAAATTACCCCAAGGGACTAATGTCCAATATTCGGAACAAGCTCTAAATGATATTTCTCACAGCTCTCCCAAAAGCCTCCTAATATCTGAAAATGTTCAGACAATGTATCAGTCTGATCATCTGATCAACGATCATAGTAAAATCCCCACATTGGACTCCACCTATGTCATCCTCAAATATGCAGAGCCTCCTGTGTTTCAGTTGATTGATAGACCCAATGTCACATGGGCTGATATATTAGAAGAAAGTGACTCACCTAAAGTGGGCCTGTCTTTCAATGATATGCTAATTAAAAACATGAACCAAGATCAAAATGAGACAAAATTTGTGGACAGTCAAATAGAGATAGAGCTTCTAGAACAAACTGAGTCTTATAACAGAATTAGGCATGAGCAAATTCCTTTTTCTTCAAAATGTAGAAAAGTGAAGCACATGTTAGAGACAACGACCTAAATTAAGGTTAAGAATAAAAACAAAAACATGGAATCCAAGGATGTGGATACTAACAATGACAATGAAAAGGTCCACAGCCCTTCCAAGTCCGTGAAATTTGGGAAAAAGGATGATGTTGATGGACCTTCAATGGACTTACAGCAAACACAAGGTGCGAATTTAAAAAAATCTTGTCTCTCGAAACCTTCTCCTACAATGGGAAGTGGAGTTAAAAAATTTCCTACAAATGATAGGGCGCTGCATGTTCCTATAAATCTACAAGTTTTGATTTTGAGCATTAAACCTCTTATGGTCGATAGTGAATTTAATGACCCTACTTCTGAATTTGGAACCAAAATGGTGCCCAACGCTCACCCTGATAGTACACTTGCTGGAACATCCATAGGAGTTCATGGCATGGATGTTCAAACCAATTCTGTGGCATCTATGTTGCCCATCAATGGGCAGTTACTGGAGATGTTTAAGATACCCAACACAATGGATGGGGTGATTCCCACCCAATTTTGTCCATCTCTGAGTGGAAAGAATCTGAGGTTGAGAATATAGCCAGATTATCATATGATGACAGAGTTAACTCTTGCTCGAGAGGAGGAAAATTATGCTCTAAACCCTTCAAGACCCCATATCTATTTTGGGTGTTTCCAAGCCAATTGAACAAACACACAATGTGACGAAGTAAACTACAATTCCTCCTCCAGCAAGAGAGGCACATACAACTATGAATAATTCTGAACTATTGAGATCAAAGGTTTCTAAATCTCTTACAAGTAGCGCCCCGCCTCAAGCATTGAGGACCCGAACAAACAGAAATGTTGGTACTCATAACACTTTTTATATCCATTCCTCGCATAGCAGTGATGATGATGGGAATAAAAGTGAAAATGTGAATAAAGATGGAACCATAAAGACTGATGATGTTGTGGAGAACCCTGATGATGCTGATGGTGAAGGTCGATGGATACAAGCCAAGACCGGGAGGAGAGGTCAGAACTCCCATGGCAGGGGTGGAAGACTTCCTTTTCGTAGTATGAATACCCGTTCTAAAATGGGTTGATGTCTTTTTAAGTGTTTTGTTCTTGTATTTCCTATGACCTTTCTTCTTTTTCATTATAATTTAAATAAATAGGCCTTTGTTCCCTTAAAAAATTCCTATTAATATAGATATTTTAGTCAACTACTCTCATAAACCTCAAAAAAATTGAACATTTTCAAGCCTTGACTTCCAAGTTACATGTACTTGTTTTAACCGACAAAAATCATTATTAAAATGCACAATTTATTATCATAATCATTTATTTGAATTCCACATAGTTGAAAAATTTAAACATCCTTAAAAAACTACAATGATAAACGATTACTTTTTATTATATACATTAGATATACCTTGATATTCCCTATATAACTATGGTATGAAACAATTTGATAACCTTAATATAATCAATTGGTGAAAATATTTTATCTAAAACCACCCTAGTAACCAATTAATATACCTTTCACAAAATTATGACTATGAATTTTATAACCTCTCTATTTTTATTAAGCATAGTTCTGAATACTTGTTTCGTGAATATGATATTTTTATCTATTGTTTGTGGAACAAGTTTCTATGTGTCATTATTTTCTGTCTAATTTAACTCCTCATTCAAATATCTAATCCAATTTTAATCATTTGATTCTTAATCAAATCTTTTTTACTCAAATAAATATAAGAGGGAATTTATTTTAAAACTATACAGCCTCCTAGTTTATACTACATCATATTTGTCTCCCAAAATGTTCGCTTTATCAATATGTTTAGTTCTTGTAAATATTTTAGGTATAATTGGAATCTTTATGTCTTTTTATTTCTCATATACATCAAAATATTATATGATGGAGTCCTCAATACCCCCAAGATACCCTCTAGTCTCTTGTAAAGATTCACATTTCTCTACATTATCTTCAATGCTCCAATCATAGATTCCTTTTCTTTCTTATCCATTATTACATATTTTATTTCCAATATTTTAAGGAGAATTTTATTAAAAAATCCATAAACATTGATTCTTAAGGAATATATTTGAAATATAACCTAATCGTGTTATTTCTATACTTTACTTTATTCCCTTCCATGTTATGAATATATAACTTTCTACCAAAGACTCATAAATACTTCAATGTTGGTTTCCATTTATATCGTAGTTTAGAAGGAAACTTTTTTTATACCTTGTAATACAGCTAGAGATCACCATAGTTTGTGTTATATTATTCATGGTTCTACTTTACCTCTCAACCACCCCATTATATTAGGGTTTCTACATTACAGTAGCTTGGTGAGCATTATCATACTTCTCTAGATACTTCTTAACTAAATAATTAGTGAATTAAATTCCATTATTATAACATGGCACATTGATATTCATTCCAAATCATGGTGGTAATCTAAGGATAAATTTTCAACCATATAAACCAATCATTGAAATCTGTTGAAAGCACATACATTTCCTAACCCAATCATATTGGTTCATCACAGGACATCCTGATCTTGATGATGATGCATAGACTCCAAACATCACCACATTTTCAGAACATTCAATTCCCAGTCCCCTTATTTCAGGAGGCACATCTTTTTCACCATTATAGAACAATGAATTAAACTCTTGAAACATTGTAAAATTCTTTGGTCTGGGCCTCCACCAACTAGACTACCATCAATCCCTATTGATAGCTTTTACATAACCATGATTTAACACATTTGGATCATCAAAACCACCCCAAGTCAAAAAACTAGTGTTATTCACTCATTTGGGTCATTATTCGATCAATACCATGGCATGATTTTCATAAGAACCAATTTATTTGAAAATCTAATGAAAACTTGGATATTTACTATTTCTACTCAACCCAAATGCCCATGTTCGGACTCTGATCTCCAAGATATACCCACTCAATTTAGGTACTCATTGGGTCATTGGAAGATAATTTCCATTTGAAATAACTACCTATTGTTCTACCAAAACCAGAACTCTACCCTCATGGGTTTATATTTCCCCTAACTGATGTCACTCTCTCCACTATAGGATAACCCTTGTCACAACATCAGTTGATCAAAATCCATGCATCACAACCCACATCCTGTCTATCCCAAAACACGATGACTGGATTCATCCAAAACCCATCCATTCTTAAGAGATAACCAAAAAACTACTTAATACCCATTCTTGGTGCATGATAATTCCATTTTGGAATGTGATGAGTTTTTTAGAAAAAAAGATTATCACCTACCACCCCATCCATTGGTGCACTCACCAATACATGGATTTCCTTAAAATTGCTCCACAAGAAACAACTCGAATATCCAAATCAAAATCCATATTCCACTTCTCCAAAGACATTATCAAATCACCCTAGAAAACACATTTCTATAACCAAGATCTGGTATATCCAAACCCATATATTTCCAAATATCCCTTTTTCATAGGGCACTTCTTCCATTTTATTTGATGCTATGGGATACCTCACCTATGATAATATCGTTAAAATTTCCATCGATCCTCTACCCTATGTCATCTAACATAGATTAAAAATTACACAACCACCATGAATGAATTGTTTGTTCTTACTGAACTTATGTCAAAGTCAATAGGTATACTCTTCTGTACCACCCAGTTGCAACCCATCTCATAGCTCCGGAAGTCACGTCACAACTGAACTAGGATCACATGCCTAATTAAAAATATGACCATTCCTCTTGGATTTTAGTTCCATGAAACCCATGATTATAAAAAATTGAACCACCAATCTAGAGAAGGTAAAACATGAGACCTAAATACCACGTTGGAGCCGAAAATCATAAAATACCTCATGAGGCAAGGAGTTCAGTAGGAAATGATTTAGCATGAGAAATTGAAGATGGGTGGATTTATCTAAGCTCCCCGGAGTGGGGTCAGTTATAAATCACGGGAGGAGGATGCCAAGGTAGGACATGTTTTGACTAAGAAATCAAGAAGGTGGGGCCGCTACGTTGGAGGAGAGGAATCAGGGGTGACCATGTGGAAGGAGGATCCCGAGAGGTGGAGTGGCCACATCTGCGCCGGTCGGGGAAGCGTCGAAGCCTTGTTGGGGAAGCATCTGAGAAGGAGAATAGTGGTGAAGTGGGGTGGCCGCTTCAAAGGCACATCGTCAGAGGAGGTGGGGAGTCTGCGTCAGAGCAGTGATGGCAGGGAAGTGGAGTGGTTGTGCTAGAGGAGGACAATCATGGGGAGGTTGGGTGGCCCGTCGGAGGAGGCGGATCACGGAATGTTGGGGAGAAGAGTCATGAGAAGGAGGGGCGTTAGGAGAGGGGCGCGAGAGGGTGATGATAAGTTGGGGAGTGGGGGTGGGTAAATTTCCATGGACATCGAAATTGTCCTGGATGTAAACAAGATATATCCACATTTCCTATTGTCCGTGGGTATAGCTCCGTAGCTGTAGATCTAAATTCTAGTAGTGATACTGCCAATATATTTTCAAGATAATCCTTGATTAATTAATAAATCAAATCAAAATAATAGAATGTTCAAATTTTAACAAAAATCCATTCTTGATAACTCATAATGATCATACCTCATACAATATCCTATCTTCAATGTATCAACATTATGAACATTTAAATGATGATAACCAGAATAAAGATCATTCTCTAAGAAGTACTAATCACCATAACATTGATTAAATAGGTCAAAAATATATTCAATAGGAAACATTTTCTTGATAATAATTCCATATATTTACATATAATTAATTAATAAAATCATCAAACCATATATATCCTTCATAAATAAAATAATTGATAGCCATAGAGAAATAGTTTAATCAATAAAACCTATATCATTTATGTATTGTAATTGATTCATTAGTTCAACTACATCTATAATATCCATTAAATATATTGACTTTAATATTGTTCTCCCATTAGGGATATGATCAAAAATGAATTAATCATGTTGATCAGGGGAAAATCAATGTAATATATATAGAAATACATCAATATATTCCTAAAAAAATTGGTATATATTTTATTATCAGAACCCCCTTCCCCTTCATATATTACATATCATATATTTATTTGGAAAATTATTAAATCAAGTTTGAATACTTGGGGTGGTTCTTAGTACTATTTAGATAATAAAATTCCCCTCTAAAAATAATTAATTTCACAAAAACTATAGTAATTATACATTCTCCCTTACTATAATACATTATTTCTTTGTAATTCAAGACCTAATACATCCCCTTAGTAACAACAAAATTAATAGTAAATATGATAATCATATTTTTAAATTAAAAATTTCCAAGAATAGTAATTCTAATTTTTGGTTATATAACTATTTCCATCTATGTACCATAAAATTTTTTAATTGATGAATCATTATGTAATGTATAAGGATATCATTTGATAATGATTGAAAAAATCATGATAAAAAAGTCCATATACTCCTAGAATCAAAAAATTGTACCCTCTAACATAGAGTTTATAAAAAAATATTCCATCTACAAAATTATTTAGACAATTAATTTAAGAATTGTTTATTGTAAAATCTTGGTCATGATCCCCAGACCCCTTATTGGATAGATTTATATGGACCTTTGAGAATATATTGGTGTAATGTCCTATATCCTTGTAATTTAATCACTATAAATCAATAATTCAACCATCCTTTTCAGATCAGACTTGATTTTACAAAGGACTTATTTTCAAAACACATTACTAGTGTGGATGGAATTCATTATTATCTCATCATATGTTAAAAAATATTGGGTTAATAAATATAATAATTGTATAATACATAAACCATCAAAAAATAATCAATATTTTATTCCATGTAATATTGATATTAATAGTCATAACTCTTTATTCTAATGAATTTTTAATTTTAATCATACACCAAATACTCTATATTTTTTCTTAAATTTAAGAATATTTTATCTACGTTTTCATGTTTCTCCCATGGATTTATTTTGAAAATCACATTTAATTCATTCAATTCAATGTTTTCTATCACCACCTATTTTTTACAATTTCGAGTCATATACCATCATTAATTAGTAAATGCCATTAAATGATGAACAACCAAGATATATTTTTCATTAAATTTATGTATAAATGATATAAAAATATTCTATAGATATATTATCCATTAATCATCCACCGTAGGATAAGTATGCCTATATAAAGTTATTGGTGTTGATATTATAAAATGATCAATAGTCGATGATCTTTATTAAAGGGATACTAGTTACACCCTATAAGAAAAGGTATTTGTCACAAGAAAATAAAATTTCCTTATAATATTAATAATTTTTATATAACCCATATTACCACTATTATATGCATTATTAATACATCCCCACATTTTCCTTTACTATTGGATTGGATTCTATTCCTTTTACTAGGAATGATTATCTAAAAGATGTAATAAATAATTGGTAATATTAAAAACATTAGATTTATAAGACATGATTTTTATATCATGGATTCTATAAAAAACCATTTAAATATGATTATTATCAAACTAACTCTAAAAACATTAAAACAACATTATTTAGATAAAATATATCTTCTATACCTTTGTTCTTATGATTCTAGTTCCTATGTTTACTGCTAGATCATTCTCTAAAACCAATGAAGATACTCTCAACTCTAGACACACCGATTCATGTGTTATTTATTAAAAGGTAAAAATATTGTGTGAGACCACCTAACATTGATCACTATTTAGTAGACCATATTATAAAAGATGTATAATGATTACATTACAACATAAAATAATACATAATTTAACTATGAATTATTATTCATTAATATTATACAATTATAATATCACATATAATATTACACTTCATTACCAAAGAAAATTAGAATCAAATAAAAGAGTGATATTAAAAAATTGATAATATATATCATAAATTAGAAGTTGAAAGGCTGCAATAATAGAATAAATAATATTGTTGGAATAAATAAATGTTGGGGAGAGAAGGATATTATATGGATTTAATGATTTGCGAAATAATTTATATTTTTTATCTTGTAAATATTGAAAATGATAGGAATAAAAAATTATTGACATCATAAACATAACATAGAGGAATAGTACCATGCAATTATAAATATAATGTATGGATTTATTAATTACCCAATCATAGTTTTCTCATGAGATTTATAAGTTCATTGTGGGACATTAATTATGTGTGAAACACATAAAATAAAATTATAATTCATTCAATAATATAATGAAATTTCATTACATGTCCATGAAATTATTTCCCATAATTGAAAACATAAAATTACATATCATATTTTATCAATGTGGCTTATTTTACTAGATTTTCCAATATATAATAAAATAATTTTATGTACAAGTCAATATTGATTCCAATTAAATAGAATAATAATATTTTCAAAGATAATTAACTCAAATATTTTAGCTGGTAATAATGTATTAACAATTTTTAAATAAGAGCATAATTCATTTGATGAATATGGTGTTTTAGTGGTTTAGTGTATATAAAATTATGATTATCAATATGCTTAGACAATTGAATAAATTTATTTTTAATTGTAATAGACCAAGTATATTAGGAATGAGTACCATTAAAAACTAGGAGTATGTAATCTTATATTTTTTATATTGATTCAAGATCATAAAATTATATAAGATGAAACATAAATGTGGGTATCTATTGATGAAATATTTGAAATTTTGAAAAAATCAAGTTCAATCCACTTGAAACGCAAAAATGGATAAAAAAATATCGTTCTATTTTTATAAAAGTGATACAAAATTTATAATTAATATATCCATAATATCATGAATACATAATATACATTGTGATATTTTATCATATGATTATACAGAATGACATGCTTCTTAGAATTATTTCAAAATTCCAGTGGCCTATAAATACTGTATAATATGATAGAAATGGGGTCCTGTGGGAATATGATATCAAAAAGAAATCTAATTGAAATAATATCTCAAAACAATTGTAATAATCACATGAAAAATTAAAGGGATTCTATAATGAAACAGAAAATAGGAATTATAAAGATAGTGAAAACAACCAATTCCACTCCTGAGTTTCTTAGCCTAAGGTTGACCCCTAGAATATTCCATAACATTTTATATTGTACATATATATGTGATAGATAATTTGTGAGAGATATATATTGATATAACATGAACTTAGTGCGAGGAGAAAATAGAATATTGTTGGTATTTATAGGTTTTGTGAGTGGATTCCCCTCATTTATAGTGTAGAATATTTTATTTTTCCTATATCTGAACTACTGCACTAGTCTCATAGTTCGACATTACCGCCTATGGTGATCAAGAATATTTTTTAGTGATGAAATAATCTATTGGAATATATATTTTTATAAATTAGTAATTCATAAATATATATGATTTCTTATTTATGATATTTCACAATATTTTAACATATTTCACTATTTTTGGAAAATGTAACCAAATTTTCCCCAGACCTAATTTTGATGTCCATTTTACAAATATTAAATCAATTTTTCTATATTATGATTCTCAATTTGTGAAATTTTACTATTTAATAAGAATAATTAATTTAATAAAAAAATTTCTATTAATGTTGAAATCATTACACTACTAAAAGAATTTATACATTTATACCATGTAACCCCTAGATGAGAAACATATTTTTTAAAAATAATAAGCCATAAGGGGAAAGTATATCATGGTTTTTGTCTAATATTGATCTAGTTATGATTTATACTAAACTAAATTTATTTCAAAGACAATTCCTCTTAATCCAAAATTTTTTTTGTTTAACAAGGGAATGGTATAGGTAAAGTCATATTGGTGCTACCTATTTCTTAATATAAATTAAATATAATTCATAATGGATAATTCTACTTGTAAAACTCATTATTTCTCCCTTACGAACTTATTAACTCTTATTTCACCATTCATATACAATAATTATAAATGAATCATTATAATGATTATGTCATGAAAATATGTAATTCTCAATGACTGTATAATGGCCACATCAATTCATAATTTCTTTAATTTCGTTAATACCAATACACCATATAATACCTATCTTTTTATTTTTATAAAAAAATTAACTGTATTTCTTGTATTATTTTTATTTGGTTCCCTTTATTAATATAATTACAATGTTTATTAAAGAATAATATTCTTCCGAGATCTGAATAATATTCAAGTTAATTTTTTTTAATTTACCATTATTACATATAGTAGTTTTAATAAATATATATAATTCATTGAAAAAATAATTATTTATTGTTATAATTTCATATCTATTACAACATTTAAATCATTATTCAGTAGTATAACATTGAAATAGTCTCCCACATGTGTACTACTCTACCCCTATCATTTCCAGCAGCCTCTAGTGATCATGAAGAGTTGTCGAGGTGTTTTCATGATGTATTTTGAGTATTATTCAAGTATTTAGGTCACATACATTAAAAAATTGTTTCAAATATAATTAAGAGTTATTGTGTATTTGACATGAGGGTAAATATAATATATGGATATCCAGGATTAGGAATTAACCCTAAAATATGCGTACACAATATAATTATAGTGGAATATTGTGTTACAAAGTGTAGTCTATATTTTCTTTACTCTTATCGTGAGTTTGTCCTATATTATCAGGTCTCGTGAAAAATTATTTGGATCCTAAAGGTAAAAAAATGTAGGGGGTATTTAACACATTATTCTTTTTTAATATGATTTTTTAATTTTTATCTTGAACTAACTGATGATTTATATTAATTGAATCATATATAATAAACATAGAGTATTTTCTATATCTTTATTATTAACATCTAATTAATATGTGTCCATAATGGATTCCACTGATATAGAAAATATTCACTATAAATATTGATATATACCTTTATTCTTCATCTTATATTTTTGAATTTGAACTATTTCCAATTGATAATCTAAATCCTGAAAAATATTATAGCTTTGGGTTAGATCCTTATATATTAAATCAATTCAGCTTTTTTCAGAATCGATTTTATAGAATATAAACCTATATTTCATAAATGGAATTTATTTTAATAATTAAAAGATAGAGAGGTGAATGAGGTTATTCTTAACCCTTAAATGAATCCATAAAATTTGAGTTACGATTTCATGGGAGGAAATAATTTGATTCTAAAAATATATATATATATTGGAATATATCACCTATATCATCATGACCTATTGTATGGGAAGAATAGGATGGAAAACATCAGTTTTTATTCCCGATGTTTTCTTTCATGATATGAGATGTCATTAATGTATACTTTTAAACCATGTGGAAATGATTACCATGATAGTAGCCATCCATAATTGAGGTTGGTATGATGTTTTTGGAGGAATCTCTTGCTAATAAATTCAATATTCGATTTAGTGGATCAATTATCTCTATGATAATTTAAAAAATTATCAAAATAGACAGTGAGAGGATAATTTTTTTTAAAAAGGATACTTGTTACTTGTAGGATCATATGGATGAGGAATGTAAAAGACAAAATGTTTGGAGATTAGGGGTATTATATGTGTAATAAATGGGGTCAAATGGAAAAGGGATATATTCAAATAAATCCAAAAAAGTAACTGTAGGGATGTTTTTATTTATTCTAACATGAGGAGGCCACTTGTGTGATATCTGAGTGAAGTTTTTTTTGGAGAAAATATGAATAATTATCTGATAAATAAAAAAATGATGTCATTGATTTTTTTTGTGAAACCATTGTACTTCTTATTTGTTTCAATAATTTGGATCTAGAATTTTATCCAATAATACATCATTATAATTATGATATTATTGTTTCACTTGATCACACCTATACTAGTACAAGATACGTGTGTTTTTCAATTAAATTAATATCATTAATACCCTCATTAATCCAAGTGTTTTATCTAATTTTGAGGCCTCTCATTTTCTATAACATATAAATTTTAGACCAACGTACATGAATTTTATGTTTGAGTGTTTTTTTATTGCATATTTTCTATTTGAATTAGAATAATCTTTTTTTTATTTCAATAACATGTATCTATCTTGAGGATAGAAGTTTTGAAACCTTATCGGCTCATACGTAATTATGTTTTGTGGTATAAATAATTGGATGGACTATAGGATGTCTCTAGTTGCCTATTGTTTAGGAGATTATCTTTTAATATATAAATATTTATTATTTAATATAAGAAATTGGTTTGAGATATAAATGTGGATTTATTAAAACATATTTGAGACTCTAACAATTTTTTATTGGAAAATTTCATTTACTTATCGGAATGGTATGTAGTATACACTTCATGAAAAATTAGAGTGTAATGATTGATTAAAAGGTATTGATATTGGAATTAATATAATGTTGTAGTCTTTTATTTTGATTCATTGACTCTACAGACAAACAAGTTTTACTAAGGTTATATTAGACCAAATCTCTCAAATCTAGTGCTAAAAAAATATACATACAATATTTGATACAAATTGATAATTAAAATATCATTCTAAATTAATGTAAAAATTACATTATAAGTACTTTTATGTTTATAGTTTTATAAATTTAATAAAAATTATTAACTATTAGAATTCATGTTCTTTAAAAAAAATCCCTAATATATATATATATATATAATCCATAATGAGTCTTCATCATCTCCAATGAATTCTCCACTAAATATATATTCTCCACAAATCTTACATAATAAATCCTTTTATAACATATGTAAATGGAAACTCAAGATATGGGTGATTTCAAATTCCTAGTATGGGAAACATATGCGATTACAATTGATTATCCTAAGTGAAAATAAGATGATAAAATTGGCATTATCATGACATATAAGTAAATTCATACCCTAAAATCATATATCATAAATTATATCATTATTTATATCATAAAATAAAACCCAATTGAAAATAGTGTTTTACTAAACATAATCCATTAGGGAATGAAAAGGTTATGATAATAAGAATAAAATTGTTACATCATTCAACTATTAAATAACCTAACTGTTGAAAACCATTACATTAATGAACCTCACTATCATTTAACAGATATACAACTAACTAAAATAAACTCAGGAATATAGTTATCATGAGATAGAGGTCATTAAAAAATACATTGCAGGGTGATATTGGACCCCACCCATCATTCATTCATAGTTATAAGTGAAACATGAAAAACAATACACATATCACATCATAAAGAACCCATATAATTAAATTTGGTTTCATAAAAATATAAAATGGATCTTAATAATGAAATAATTAATTATTTCATCAATTATCATAAAATATTAAACTCATGGAATGTAAATGGGTATCAATGACATATGTTAACTTTCTAGGTAAATAACATTTAATCATGATAATAAATCATATGATATTTACACCATATAGATAAAGGATTTCTATTAAGAAAATAATTTTACAAACTAATTGATTTATATAATCTAGGTTAACACTTTTAAATTAACAGATTAAAAAGAATTATTCACATGGAAATTGATCTGGATGAAAATTTATAGTTATGTATTGTATGCTATTATTCAAGGAAAAGTATGTGATAGATAATTTATGAAAAATGTAATAAAACTGTATAATATATCAAGATAATGAATGTGGGTGGTTAAAATTAATTAATTACCTGAATCAAAAATAAGATATGTCAATGGATAATAACTTAGATGAGTAATACTTTTAGTAGTATTAGTTAAATAACTTTATATATAAGGAATATCATTGAACATTTGAAATAATTTTAAAATAAATATTTTATAAATATTGGAATAAAATTATATCATTTATAAACTATGAAACCATTTATAGAATTCATCATGTAAGACAACAAATGTGGAAAAATTATTTGTTCATCGATAAACCAAGAAAGAATCTTTTCAAATTATTATGACAACAATACATACAAAAAAATAGTAAAAAATTAATACACTTAAAAAAAGTTAAATTAGTAGGAAATGGAATTAAATAATTATTTATTAACAGATAAATAAATTTTAAAAACATTATATTGAATATTGACATAGAATAAGGATGATTTTCTGTTAAATAAGAGATAATATGTTAGTTTTTTTACATGAAAGTCTTTAGGTGAAAAATGATTGATCGAGAAATGAAATTTTGAGGGGATATATAAAAACCGATGAAAATAAATTTAAAATTATGGGGGTTATATAATATTGGATCCCTTACAGTTCGAGTTACATTTAAATCTAATCATATTTAAACAACGATATCTTTTAAATTGAAATCCTTTTCTATCATGTATATAATATGTATCATTGTAATAAATTAATTTAATTTATATTTTAAAAAATATTCCATGTGAATTGATCATTATATATAAAATATATCAGGGTGTTCAAAACCAATTATGTATCATGAAATTAAATTTTAGATAATTTTTTTTACATAAACTAGATAAATCCAACAAAGAACATAGACCTCCAATATAAAAATTAAATATCTTAATAATTTACCTTTGAGAAATATTATTTTACATAACCCACAATGATATTAATTTATAATTATTTTATACATATATATATATATATTAGTTATTATCTATTTTCAATATCAGGTGAGTGTAAACTCGATCATTTTGAACTAGTTTCATAAAATCACTGTTAAACATTTTTCTTATAAAAAATTTCATCACTCATCAATCATAATTAATACTATAAATTGTTATTATTAATTATAAAATTTTAATAATGTCATTCTATTTTATTTATTGTCACGATCTGTAATGATGAATTCGACGATGAGTATATTTCGATAATTTTAACAAACAAAAGGTGTTTTCTTAAGTAATGGATTAAATTTTTATATTAAAATTAAATAAAAAAATTATTATTTATATCATATAATACCATCAATTAAATTCAAATATTTATACATGTTATAAATCTATAACATTGATAATGTATGTGGTTAAACCAACCCATGTAAGGGGAACCTCGAATTAATCGATGATAATAAAGTGATTTATTTGTAATATCATTATACAATAAGAATAATTATAAAATTAATTCTAATTACAGTTATATGATATATTTATAAGGAAATATAAATATATTATAACCTATTTGGAGTTATAAAATAGTACAAAGAAATCATTTTTTCTCTTAGTATGGTCATATGGGTTGTTGGATTTTAAATGGTTATTTTTTTCATATATTAATAATAGGTTTCTAAATTTTTCATACTATAACCTTATAAATATTAGATTCCTAATATTTATCCCATGAATCCAATTATATATGTTTATATGATAGGAATTAATGAAAATATGAATGCATCATTACATAGAGATGGTAGTCTACACATATGCATGGGTGGTGATTTCATTTTCCATAGAATGGGAAAAAGGGGTAACGTGGTTTATCATTTATGAATATAAAATATATAACAAATAATATACATATATATTTCATTCCCCACAAGGATCATCCTTGAAAGGTGGTGAAATAAAAAAAAATTATGTCGTTTAGGTGATAATCTATAAATACGTAGGATTGAGGTTTTCTATTTTCTTATGGGATAAGGGAAAAGTTAGATAATGTCACAACCCAACCTAGATGCCCCGGTAAACTAATACATGATTTGTTATTGAAATATACATAACAGAACTCATTTTATTCAAATTTTTGTCACTAGAACCTAACATCATACAATATAAAAGAGGAATGAATTTTAAACAAACCAATAGAAGAAAAAGATACATATCAGTATGATTAAGACCCTTTAAGGTGAAAGTACTAGAAACAAACCTAGAATATCAAAAAAATAGATTATAATAAAATTACTCAATATCAGACAATTAGGCCTTAAGTCCCAAATTATACATCACTCCAAGCATTAAGATCCCATGAACATCCACCTCCTGTACGAGTTGATTTCCCTTTACATGGATGTGGCCGTCAAAAATATAAAAATGCATGAATTTAATGATAGGTTTTGTGCTAAAAATACTAGTAGGATATCACTAATTTTTTTTTCAATAATAATAAACCAAATTATACTTTCAATTTCAAAAAAATAGGGCATCAAAATTTATGTGCATATTTAAAAATATACAATGTTTTTATTTACAAATAAGGTAAAACATTTCGAATAAGGATTAAATAAATCTTTTATATAAAATAATTTATAAAAGTCACTAGTAATGAGTAAAACTATTTAAAAAACTTTGAATTTTTAAATAATCATCCTAATGAGAAATTATAGTTTAAATCAATTGCATAAGAATAAATTCAATGAATTTTTTTTTTCATGGAATCATATTGCATAAAACGGGACTGCCCAAACATAAAATGAAGGAATGAATGATCTAGAACAAATTCTAGAGTCCTAATTCAACAAAATTGAGTTTAGATCCATCAATACTAGGATGATCTATAAAACTACAAAGACTAATGAGGGAGAGAGATAGATGAGATAAGATGTCCGGTTAACCAGAGAGATACGTTGTATCCAACAAAAATATAAATCAAAAAAATTATGATATTAAGTATCAGAGAGCACCAAATTATCCAAGTAAGAGTCTCTAGTTTAGGAGAAAGGAAGCATGGTCAATTGATATAATAATTTCATCAAATCCTCCTTCTTAATCTGTACACATGCGATTTTTTACATCATGTAACACAATTAAACATTGGGTATTTATTGAGTCCCACATACACCGAATAATATGTCACTTTCAATTAATAATATGATTTTAAATATTTACATGTACTATATTCTATACATGGTATATAAACATTAATATTATGTAAAACATTAAAATAATCCTCTAGCAGATTATTACACGTTGTGTAACCCCATTAAACAACATGTAAATCCATTGAAAACTAATGAATCAATAGTTTTTATGATGAGAATTCCATCAAATCCCTCAATATACTATTATAGTCATCAACCCAATTCATTCTAATTACAACTCAACAAATGAAAAATGAAAAATAAAAGTTTAAAACATAGTTGATAGAATGGTAATGGGGTGTTCCAACATCCCCACCATAAAAACGTTCTACCCTAGAGAGCATGACAAGAAGATTCTATATTTAAAGGTGATGCCACTTCACTCTCATCAGTACCTCGCTCTCCCATGTCTCGTTTAAAACAATACCTTTGTACAATATAACTTAGATGAATGGTATAATCCTCCCATGAAATAACTTTTCCTAAGAATCAACTATAAAAAATGGATATGCAGTCATAGATAAATTAATCTGAACATCAAGATCAATCCACCTCAAAACATGACATGGATCCTAAATATACTTTTGTCATGGCGATACATGGAACACATTATGTATCACCTTCAATAACGGAGGTTGTAAAAAATGGTAAGAGACGTTCCCCACCTTCTCAAAAACCTTAAATGGTACCAAATATTTAAGAGAAATCATCCCATTACCCCAAGACTTCGATAGACTAAATGAGGTGAAAACTTCTAGAATAACTAGTCACCAACTGAAAACTAAAATGGTTTATATTGATTCTCAACATAATATTCATAACATGTCTATTACATCAACATAATTTGATAAATAAACTGAATCATTATTTCCATATCTTGAAGTAATCTTCATCCCTTATAAAAATTTTCACTGATCTCTAAAAAACACAATAAGATTTACATGACCTTCTATACAAGGCCTCAAAATAGAAATTATGGTTGTAGTCGATTAACTATTTTTATAAGAAAACACATCCCGTAAAAAATAGTCATCCTAAGCTACACCAAAATCAAGGATGCTTGCATAAATAATATCCTTAAGAATCTATATAGTTATCTTTATCTATCTATTTATCTGTGGGTGGTTATCCATATGAAAATGAACCTGAGATCTCATTTCAACCTGGAGACCCCTCCAAAAGTGGGAAGTAAAAAGGGGGTCTCTATCAGAGACTATAGAACGTGAATAAAAATGAAAATAAATATTTTGTATCACATATTTATTTCCAACCTCCTCAATATTGGTTGTATCGCGAATGGGAATAAATTGATCCAATTTGGTTTGAAAATCAATCAAATACCATATCATGTTCTTCTTTATATAGGTACATAGGAACCCAAAAATAATTCCCATGGAGATATCATCCAAATTCCACGATGGTAGTGCAACTGGTTGAAGAAAAATCAATGGCTTTTCATGCACAACCTTGACCATTAGCATGTATAACAATGTGAAACAGAGTCCATTATGTCCCATCTCATACATTGACAACATAATCATTACTATATATAATAAATCATATTTTTGGCCTATGAGTGCATAAATCTCTTAGAATTATGACAATACCCCAACATAACATTTCATAAACATAATGGAATGGCACACTAATTATGAAATCATTGAATAACCTACATGGATAACAACCACTTAGTAATGGTTTCCCCACTATAAATAGTGTCTCTAATGATATGGAATTCATCATAAATTTTTTGTTCATGAAAATTCATTTCAATAAGAGAGGGGGGAATTAAAAAATGTCCATGAAAACCTCAGAGCCTTTTTCATGAACTCCAAAACAAACATGTCAAAAAGATCCATTAAGTTTCACTCTTCATTTGATTCTCTCACCTCTTGGGTCAGATATTTCCTACTCATCTCATCCACAATGAAATTCTCATAACTCTGTGAATTGGAAACATATATATTAAAACATTACTCGTACTCCACCCAACACCTCTGGTTGAGATTGAAATATTTCTTATTTAAGACATAAATCAATAACATATGGTTAAAATAAAAGATAATATTTTCTCTGAAAAGGTAATTTCACTCTCTCTTAAGCATATGAATCACAATTTCATGTTCAAGGTCATGTTTTAGATACTCTTTCTTTCCTCAAATAAGATTCAATGAAACATAGGAAATGATGTGATCACTCTACCTAATAAAATAATCTACACCCAATACTAATGTGTAACAAAATACCACATAGCCTTGCCCAACCTCTAGAAGAGTCAAAACAAGTGAAAGAATAAAAAATACAGTTAAAATAATCAGAATAGCTTGATATTTCTCATCCCAAGAAATTTTCACTCCATTACATGTTAGAGTGGTCATCATAGTAGCCATGTTCTAGAGTCCCTTTACAAACTGAAGATAATACCCACCTAAACCAAAGAATAATCAAATAATGAAAACATTACATGGCTGCTCCCATGTCCTAATAGCTTTCACATACTCATGAAAATGTAAAATACAATGTTCTGATACAATATTTCCAATAAATATCACTTCCCAGATCCAAAAATACCATTTTGATAGAATTGAATAATGGTAGTGATTTCTCATCAATTCTAGAAGTGCAATAAAATGATGCACAATATACAACTCAGACAGAGAGTAAAGAAGGATTTTATGTAGAGAGATCACCAAAAATTTATCAACATACTCATGGAAGATACTTTTTCAACAAATTCAAAATTATTGTAAGAGCATTGGGTAAACCAAATGGAATGAAAAGGTTCTCATAATGGAAATATCTACTCTATAAGGTGGTTTTTGGAATATAAATTCCATTTAGTCTAAAAAAGTGATAGTCAAATAGAAGATCAATCATCAAGAACCACATAACCCCTTTAAACTGGGCAAAAAGATCATCAATACATGGAAAAGATTACTTTTTTTACCACAACGTATTTGACTTTTTAGTAATCAACACATAAGAGAAGTATTATATTATATTTATTAGCAATGAGAATATGCTTTGCCCAAGGTGACACACTTTGGTGTAAAATAAAATTCTCTAACAGATCATTCAACTGTTTCTTCATCTATTTTAATTTATATTGTCTCATGTGATATGAAGTAATAGATACTGGTTGTGTACCATGCACTACATCAATAGAAAAATCTATCGCTATTACATATAACAAATTAGACATGTCCAAATGGAAAACATCAAGAAAGTCAATGAACTATAGTGGGATATTAATAATCAAATATTATCCCTCTATATCAAAAGAAATAACTTATATCACATTCCCCAACTCTGGGTGAGAATGCTTTTCTCTACTCAACCTCAGGTACCATCCAATCTAAAAGAATCAACACACCCCATAGATCATAATAAAAGACATCCATCTAATATAAAAATCAATTAATGTTTATTATTAGTTTTCCAAACCATCCACGAATTGTAATAAATAGTTTTTATATTAAAAACCATAATATCCAAAGTAATATCTATCTCTAATGAAGAGAAAATGTAAGAAGCACAATGAAGACCTAGCTCCTTAATCTTCTAAGGGGCGAAGTAAGATCCATCTTATAAGAAAAAAGATACATAGAATGATTAAACAATTACACAATACATGTTTCAATAAATGAATGAGATGCACCATTATTAAATAAAAAAGGCATTATTGGTTAATCAATAGTACTGGTACTTATCATAGTCACTAGATCTATATCAGTTCTATATAGAGATTCTTCCGCTATGTGAATAATATATTTTTTGATTTATGGATACAACCCCTTATATCTAGAATAATATAATTTCACCATAGTAAATTTAGGTGGTGATTAGTCCATGCCATTATGTGGAGAAGATAAGAAATAACAGATTTTTTGAAACTATGATGAATGAATAGAGGAAAAACATATCATGGGTGGCTCGATGAAAAAATGTTTTCATCATCCATGATTTCCAAACTAGAATCAAGTCATTCTTTCTATTCCAACCGTTGCAATAGGTCTAGAAGAACCTGTATGTCGAGATCCACCATTAGACTCAACACACATTCTAATACTTTTATGAGAACTTATGCAACTTCCACTGGGAGAAAGAGGAACTCCCATCTACCCTGCATTACAATCCAAATTAATATGGATAGTCAATTCCCAATCTAGGATGTCATCAAAAGAAGGTATCATTAGTAAAAAAATCAAAATAGTGAATATCAAATCAGAGGCCCATCACAAAAAATTGACTCTTCATCTTCTTATTTTATAAAATCTCATGTGTGAACTGCACCATCTTAGCAATGTAATTTTCATATTCTATCATAGTCCTGTCAACCTACTCAACATTAAATAACTCTATATTTCTTTTTCCAGAACCATATATTCTATATGGTACTTGTCGGTGAAGATAACCTTGAATTCATTCCACTCAAAAAACTCATCATTCTTTATTGTCATCATAGATACCCATAATCTTCTTCAAGATCTATATAGCATAAAGGAGGCACATCTCACATTGATTGAATTTGGTCTTTATTAGAAATAAAAAATATCAATCTTTCTCAACCAATAATCATACTCTTGAGGATCATTATATCCTTGGAAGACAGATAAATTTTTCTTAAGGAACTACTGAGCATGATTTGAAAAATCATATATATGGGATTCGCCAAATGTAGGTGAAATAGGAAAAATTATACGTTATTCTCTCATATCATGGACAACACACTTAATAACTTTTACTAGATTCTAGTCCGTGGGAGGAATTTCAAATTTAGGGTAATCAGTAGCTTTCTCAAAGATCCAATTCATATGTTTTCTCAAAATAATGATACTATAGAACATGAAAAAAAATTTAATACATCAAAGGATTACATAGATCCATAACTCATACAAGAGAAATATGGGAATAAGTCCCATCAGATAGTAAAAAATATTTAGATATCATTCTATCCAAATAAATATTAAGTAATTTACTAGAAATAATACTCAAGATTACTTTTTAGACAACCAATGGTGTATCAAGGATCATTACAATGATAGATGGCCAGGAAATCACATGCAACAACCCATTATTTCCTAACGAGAAATTCAAAACTAGATATTGACATCAAGGAATGATGCTCAACCTTTACATCTGATACCAATTTTTCATGAAGTATCCTAGATACCCTAGTACCTCGAAACCCAAGTCATTGTCAACATTGCATGAAAGGCTTTCCCCCTCTTGATAGGTTGGCAATGAGCACCTGGCATCATAAAATATATAGAGGTAATGTATTTTCTACAGATAATGTGGAAGAAAATGACAAATAACAATATTCTCAAAACTCATCAAGGAGAAAAAACTAGAAAAGAAAATAGGTATATCAAATCCTAAAAAAGTAAATTATCAAATTACTCTATGAGTGACCAGAAAAACTCACATCCCAATGGATATGTCACACCATGATATAAGGAATCAAGAACATCCACCACCTCTAATAGGTGCTTTCCCCTTACCCAGACCTAGTAGGTGAAAATCAAAAAACACCTAACATTAATGGTATGGTGTGAAGAAAAAACATATATAGGTCTCACCATGTGTTCCAAAACAATATTCCATATTAATAGACCAAAAAATGATTTCAATTTTAAATAAAATATGGAATGGTTATGAAATTTTATATTTAAAACTAAACATGATTTTCATTGCTGATAGACGGAATAAATTTCAACAACAGATAAAATAGATTTTTTTAAATATTATATATAAATAAATGAGAATGAGAAAATTGGTTTCGAAAGGATTTTAATTTATAATTATAATTATCACAATAAGAAATTAAATGTTAAATTAGCTAGAAAAGAATAAACCGCACCATTTACCTTGTTCATAGAATCAAAATTCCTCTAGTGAGACTCTCTAATAGAAAAAATAAGGAAAATGATATAAGAAATTAACTTATAATCATGATTAAACAAAAAAAAGTTTATTTTCTTCATAAATATATAATATATCAAAATATAAGGTAAAAAGAGAGTGATATGCAAGATAAAGGATGAGCACATGGCATGATAAATGGACCGTAACCAACACAATGATCAATCATTGAACTGATGATCTTGATGGATTGGAACCAAAAAATACACCTATAAGTTCTCTAGGTCAAGAGTACAGAATCAAGGAGGAATGAAATAAGAATGTCAATTGAGCCACCTACTTAGAACCAACACTCATTATTTAACACAATGTGTCACCCAATAACACTCATGTAATTTGAGAGTCTCACATACTCCAAAAAACACCACATCCTTTACTAAAAAAATTATTTTCTATTTTCACATTGCATGTATTATGTTTGTAGCATGTAACCTTGCACATTATGTACCCATTTCATGGAATCTTCCATGCAATGATTACACGTCATGTAACCCCACTACACGGTTTGTAAATCCCAAGTATAATATATATTAAGCAGTTTTAATTTTGGAAATTCAAATAAATCTATAACATCACCATTATAGGTATCCTCACAATTTCTTCTTAACACTACTCAACCAATGAAAAAGGAAAATCAAAAAAAGTTTAAAACATAACTGAAAGAAAGTTAGAGAGGGGTAATAGATATATTATATTTTATAAACATAAATACATTTAATTATATAGGAAATTATTATGTCAAAATTAAAAAATTTTAATTATAATTTTAATATAAAAAATATATTTATGGAATAATATTAGAGAGTGAGAAGAACTTACATTGAGATTTTTAACATTCCATTGAAGCGCTCAATAGAAAAGAAGGAATTTAGAAAATATATTATGAAATTAATATTAAGGTAGGGAAATATGATTATATGAGAAGGAAATTGACCAAATATTCCAGAGGAAATATAATTTCAAAACTCTCTTTGAAGGTATGTTTAGAAGACACTTTTGTAAGTGATTAGAATGAAATTTTTTAAATATTTCATCTTTATATTAAGATAGCATTGTTCTCACATTCCATGTGTATCGAAAAATGGGACATATTGAATTTTAAGGTAGATATGTGGCTTATATTACCTCAACATATCAATTATAAACCTATTTTTTAAAATATTCAATCCCTTTAGTTCATTATTTACTACTTTTAGTATATTATATTTTATCTAGGTAACTTGTTGTTCCATAAGTAATTTAACTGTTTTTTACATAAACTAAAATCAACATTATTAAATAATTTATACCTAATTATTAATAAATTTAAATATATTTTATCTTACAAAATTTATATTTCTAAATTTTTTTACCATTTGCTCATGTAACATTTAAACAAAAAATTTTAGAAAATGTGTATTTTTATCCTTAAAATGTATTTATAATATAAATTTATCAATGCATTTTATGTTCATGATATAAATTTTTATTAGAAAATTTTTATATTTTATTTATATTTCATGAAAATCCAAAAACAAAATTTTACTAAATTAATATTTTATTAAAATAAATAAATGTTTTATTGGAAAATAATTCCTTTGTCTATAAAATGTTAGTCATGGGTTTTCTATATTCAACAGAGTATTTTAAAAATTTATATTTTTAATTATAAAATAAATATTTTACCTATTATAACGTTTTATATACCCTTATTTATGGCTTACCATGATATGTAATTTTCAATTTTGTTAGAAACAATAATTTCCACTATTCACCAAAAATCTATTATTTTATAAAACTCTAAAAAATCATCTTAAACTAACACTAAAATTATATATCAAATAAAATATTATATTTTTAAAACTAAATTTATATAATTTTTTATATTTAATTTTAAATAAAATCATAAAACATAATGAGAAATTTTTTATATAGGAAAATAACATAATAAATTTTCAACCATTATAATTATTTTTTCCTATAAATTAAAAATTGAATTATAGTTGTCATATTTTATATATTATTCATATAATATATTTATTTCCATTAAATATTCGATATAATATTCATTTTTAAGAGATTATGTTTAATAATAAGATGATATGTTTAATGTTATCAGTCCATTAGCAAATAAAAACATATATTATATAAAGGTTAAAATGGAAAATATATAAATTACATGTGATAAAAAAAATTATTACATTAATAATTTCATGATTATATATTCTAAATTTTTTGTTAAATATCACCTAAATATCAATCCATAAAACCAAATTATATGCTAATCCTTTTTTTAAATCTAGGATTGTGATTCCACTAGCATGAGTCTCATGGAAATTTAAAATATTTTTTGCTTTTTTTGCCTAAAATTTCCCTTAAACTATAATTGATCATGTTTTGATTGTACATGGTCTAAATTGAACCCTATAGACTCTAACTCTTTCCAATATTTAGATAAATTAACTCTATAAGGAACATTTCCACAACACAATTCCATTTCAATCAATTTTCCATCATAGATTTCATAATATAGAAACATATACCCTCTAATTTAATGGTTATATTATAAAGATAGAATTTACATTTAAAAAATAAAGGTATTTCTATTGTGGTTTTTTATACAATATGATGTTAAAAATATATTTATTTAATGAAATACATTGTGATATTTTGATTCATTATAATCTCTCCATTAAATAAATTTCTCCATCGCAAATTTAAAATTTACTCACATAAAAACATAATGGATTCTATGATGTATGAATCAATTTAAAATTAGGATTAATCCTCACTATAATAATAATGACTTGTGAACTCATATTTTACGTTATAATATCTTTATAACTAATGATGACTTTTTATGTAACTATTTTCACTAAACCCACAAATACAAGGTGAGTAATGTTTTTGAAGTGAGTTTATAGTCATCATTGTTTTAATATTTGATCATGGGTATACTTTTAGATTTTATCTTCATATAAATGTAAGTATCATTGTCAATAAATTAAATCTATGTCTATTATCAAATCAAATTTGGATAATTTAAGGGTAATTACGTTTTATATGGAAAACATTTCAATATGAAAATATTAAATAGGAGTTAAATACATGGGACTAAATAATAGTACCACTAAATTTTTTTATTTATAATTCAAAATATATCCCTCAAGTAGGAAATTTTATGTTGATATAAAATATTGTCATTATAAAAAATTATGTTGAATAAGACTGAATGGCAACACTCATAGCTCTTTAGTGGATGGTCAATTTTCATCATTGCACACTGTCTTCATAACACACTTCCTTATTTTTGGGTTTATAGTAATTACCTTTTCATATATATTGCTAGTTACTATAATGATTTTGATCCTGTGGATTAGGTTATTTCCTTGGATAATGTCCATTTTCTCTATATTTAAGATCGTTTACTTTTAGTGGTACATTAGGAGGAACACTTTTTTCAATTCACCATGTCCAATAATCTATTTACTTTTCCATCACAAATAGTTTCTCTATGAAATAATTTTAAACACATAAAAAACCTCTTAATTATATTAAGACAATCCTCTTGGTGTTTTTTTAGAGAAGGTAAATAAAAACATCTTTATTAAATATAAATTTAAAATAAGGAAGAATGAGAGTAATGGGATTGGACAAGATAATATGCCCTCATTCAAGATAATGAAATGTTAGAAGACCATAATTAATCAAAGGAAGTGGGATTATAATCAACATAATCCTAGTCAGATTTATCCTCTAATGGAATGAAAACATTACCTTGATTCTTTCTCCCTCTTGATATTGTTCAATATCTCATAGTATGATTCAAAAGAGAGTAGTCCTTTCTTGGGCATGTATTCATTAAATTTTCTTATCAGAATCCTTCAAAGTCAACCAACGTTCCTTTTTAAAACAGCATCTTGATATGAGAAATTAATTGGAAAATATTCATTATCTTTATCTTCCCAATTGTCACCAATTGTGTTCATAATCTACTAATTTTTAAGATCATCAATAATCATGGAACCATCATTATCACCACAAGTAACCAAATTAGTAGAATCCATCAATTCCCACCTTTCATCTAATATCACATGATAATATTACTGAATGTGATCATTCACCCCTATTTGATTAGGGACCAACTTAACCAACATTCTTACTTCTTGTCCAGAGGAACTATAGGGACCTATCTCAGGGTCTACCTATTCACATGGCAAATCACTAGTTTGCTGCATCACCTCAACCTAGTAGTTGCACCCATCCTACTGGTTATACACACCATCATGCTACTAGACAGCCATTTCCTATATATCATTAACCCCACAATCACCATTTTTCTTCCAAATCCTATGATCTTCCCCAACATTTATGTAAGACACAGTTTCTTCTTTGCATTTAGGTGGAGAGATAGAAGATCCTTCATTGAATGTCTATTTTGTAACTTCATGAAAACATTTTGGTTATGACCCTTCATAGAAAAAAGGCATTGGTATCATTCCTAAAAAACGTTCGTTGAGGTTTCTAATGGAATAAAATTCTAGGAAAAGTGAAGGAAAAAATCATATTTAATCTCCAAGATGATATAATATTTTTATGTGGGGATAATAATCTTATGAGACAAATCGGAGTTGAGACTTATTTTAAATAAGACACTAGATTAATATCATGAACTACCTGTTTCTGTAGTTTTTTTCCTTAACTATGTGAATTACCATACTCAATTCAATATCAACAAATAATAGAGGGTTACATAAAATCCAATTCATAAACAACACTCTAATCCATATCTGAACACTATTTTTTTATGGGGAATGGGTTGAAAATGAATCCCCATTCCAAGATGATGATAAAGCCTAGTATTCAGTAAATTGTGCTAAAACCCCTTTTGTGATCTTGATCTCCATATATGGTAAGAGGATATGAAAAAAAATCACATTCCAATCAGTATGAATTTGAATTCAAAATAAACCCAAATCATGTTGAGTATTGTTGAAAGATTGATTACCTTTAATAGATTATCCTTAACTAGAATATAGATCAAGCAAAAATATAATATTGGAATAGATTAAACCTAGTAGAAATATAATCCTCGTTATCTTGAAAATGAATAAAATTTCCTTTATAGATTATTCTGTTGAGGGAAAATACCTTCAATGAAACAAAATTCCTTCTTCTTATTTCATCATTCCTAAAATTTCCTTTGTGGTCCTGTCACATCATCGAGGTTATCCAAGATCAAATTAGGGAGGAGAAGCACCCCTCTTATCAGAGAGAATATTGAAATTCTGATCATTATGAGAAACAATGATTTTTATGAAACACTAGTTCCACACATCGTTGATGCATAATCTCCTAAAATAACCTTCCATATCCCTCCATTCCCCTTGGTGAATTATACTACATTTTTTACATGAAATAAATTGAACATTCTTCCCTTCAACATCTTCATATACAAAAATTCCACGAGAATCTATCCTTCTCTTAATTTTTGTGTTTAGAAACACTACAAATTTCATATTATTAATCATTATTTAGGATCCACAGTTTGTCAAAATCACAAATATTTTTATCCCAAATTTTATCCCATTTAGTTTCTCATTTAGAAAATCATTGCATTGTCTATATAATTCACTATTAACACGGTTACTCTGATCATCAACTATTACTAAAACCAAAAAAATTAATCATTTAAGTTTAATAATTTACACCAAAATTGAATTATTGTAAGATATATACATTCATCCCCAAAATATTTTACTCTTCTAAATTGTTACAATATCTTTCTGTTCAACAAAAAAAAATTTATGTTAAATCTATGTATTTTAGGATGGGTTCTATAATATTTTATAAAATAATTTTTTAACATTATAAGTCATTAATAATAGATATTTTATAGAATCTTATTAAGCAATGAATTTCATCTATGGGTATCAATATATATGTACATTTCGACCTATGTATGATGCACTAGGTGATGATTGAGTTAATATACAATATTACTCATTCACTGTTACTACCTCAACGTAATTATGTTCTAGATCCAATATCCACATTAAATATCCATACATTGATTTTTAATATAGTATAACCAAACTATACCTACTTTAACGATCCATTACCATGTTATCCTACAAAAATACTTATTCTTAGTGTTTTCTCTAATGTTCTCTCACTCAAATAACCAATAAACATAATATATATAGATTAACCAACATAATGGTTTATCTAAACATTTCATACTATGATCATGATTAATTTATCAATCCATAATTAAAATTGTTACACTTAAATTATCATTAATTGATTACATCATAACCTCTAACATTATCTAAACACGTCTCTAAAAAATCTGAGGAAACCACATATCTTATCTCTTGTAACTAGTTCTAAAAACATAATAACTACACACAATCATTAATAAAAAATTCACAATTACAATAACATTGTCACATATTGTATAAATTGAATTATAAATTCGCTTTTAGGTTTATGGACTTAGAGAGATAGTAAAATTATTTAACTAGAAGAACATATGTTCATTATATCAAATTGAAATTTTCACTAATACCTATGAAACGTATTAATCAAAATGAACTTTCAAAATATCCCAAAAATTATCTGAAAATAAATATCTTATAAATATATCATATCTAATACTTACTTTTATAACCCAAGGAAATTAAAACCTAAGATAAGGGTTATCTCATATGATCCTTATGCGTAACATAAGTTGTAATAATTTAATATCATAAGCTAACAAAATATGTTCAAAACGGTATAATCCAGATATATTTTTTATTTCATAACCAAAAATAATATGTCTTAAATCATGAAAAAATTAATGGAATAAAATAATAAATTAATCAAAATATGGAATTAATAAGCATGATTCATGAGAATATTATATTTTCATGATAATAAGAATAAAATTGTGACATCATTCATTAATGGTATAAAAATTTCAATTGGAAAATATTACATTAATGATCCACCCCACCAGTTACCATGTTTATAATAAACTAAAATGTAGACGTGATTATTTTCCTCACGATATATAAATCCTTACCTAATGCATTAGAGGGTGATATATGACCCCACCTATCATTCATCCATACTTACGAGTGCCACATGAAAAATCATTCACTTATCACATCACAAAGTACCCATAGTAATAATGTGGGATTAATAAAAAATTAAAATATATTTATATAATTAAAATATTCATAATTACACCTATAATAAAAGAATGATAAACCCTTTTAATGTAAATAGGTTTCAAAAATTATCAACTAACGTTCTAGGTAAATCCCATTTAATCAAGATAGTTAATGATACAGTATTGTTATACTATAAAGAAAGGTAATATGGTTAAGATAATAATTTTTCCATCGAAATTATGTATGGAATCTTGTTAAATACCATTTAATAAAAGGATTACAAATATGATATTATCATTGAAATGAATTTATAAGAAAAATTATTATTAGACAAAAAAACATATTAGTCCTGGGAAAGGATGTGATGGATCACTTTTTCCAAAGAGAAGGGAATTTCATAATCAATGAAAATAAATAATGATGATTTATTATTCCCATTAACATTCTCAATCAATAATAATATATCATAGAGGACATAAACATATATGAAAAATATTTTTTTGGTGTTTTTGGAAAATCACATTAGAAATAGGAGTATCCTTAATCTTTTGAAATAATTCTTAAAAATTTTATTTTTTTATAATAAGATAAAAATATATTCTAGAGAAAATTATACAATATATTAATTTTTTCATATAAATTTAAAATACTGTGTAGCGATAAGTCACATATAAAAAATAAAAAATACTCTTCTCACATTTGGATAAAAACGTTCCAAACTAAAAATATTAATAATTTTTTTAACAGTATTAAATATGGTCAAGTAGTTAAAAATTACATTAATAAATTATAGAGGAATATATAATGAAGTTTTAAAGTTATTAAAATAAATACACAACTAGAATAAATAGAATTTTTTGTATAAAGATGAAGAGATGGGATCATTTCACATATAAGAAGCATTTCAGGTGAAATCTGACTTAAAGTGAATTGAAATTATTAAAGAAAATCAAAAATTATATGAATAAATTTTTAAATTTTTTGCTATTTTATAAATAATTTAAAATACCAAGGTAATTTTCCTTTAAAAAAATTTATTTGGTAATAATTTTTCAAATCAAAACCGTTATGGTTTGAGTAACTTATAATCAATACCCCTTTGAAGCCCCGCCCGGAGAAAAGTTGAACCCGGTGAGAACCCACCTTCGAAACATGATCGTCGTGCCGGAAATGATTGGGAGCATAATTGGGGTTTACAATAGGAAGACCTTCAACCAAGTTGAAATCAAGCCTGAAATGATCGGCCACTACCTCGCTGAGTTCTCTATCTCATACAAGCCCGTCATGCATGGAAGACCTGGTGTTGGTGCGACCCATTCATCAAGGTTCATCCCCCTGAAGTAAAATCCCATCGGATCTGTTTCATTTCTGCACCGCCATTTCAATATGATTGTCTTTTTTTAATTCATGCATCTGTTTTAAGGGTCATGTTCTTTCGTCACTGTGCACGTTCAGCTTTCATCTGCGTGCCATACTCTTTGGGTTGTTAGGAGGCTTGGTTTTCTTGTATCGTGTGTGGCTGGATGTTGTTTAAATGGTTTTTGAAAGGCAATCATATTCTTAGAATTTTGTGCTTTTAATAATCAGTACCCCCTTCAACATTGGTATTTTAAAATTATCTTAAATTTGAATAAAGTAAAATATATGGATATTAAACCTCATAAATTGAATTAATAAGTTAAAATACATTAATTATTTATTATTGACATCATATTGATGAAATAATGAATCATAACTATAAAATGTCTCATGAAATTGAGTTTCAGACAAAGATCCCCTAAACATAATTCTTGACTTCCACTATTGCATATGAAAATCCTTAATAAAAAAATGATTTTATTAATCCCATATTTATGAGCCATAATAATATACTAAAAAAAATTAATCATAATTTATAATTATTTTATACCAGTATACTTATTATTTATTTTCTATTTTCAATATCAAGTGTGAGTAATCCTGACTATATTGATCTAGTTTTATAAAAGAGATTTTGTTATTTGTTATTCTCTAAATCAAAACCATCCCCAAATAATAAAATGTAATTTTATTTATAATTTTAAATTACTTGTAGTTTTATAATTTCATTCTATGGGAATTTTGGTATTAATCCTTAATGATGAAGTTGGTGATGATTATGTTTTGAAGATTGTTAGAGAATGAAGTGTTTATTATTATATAATAAGTTAAATTTCTATATAAAATTTCAATAACGAAGAATAACATACTATTTACTTATATATAACATATATTACATGAAATTAATATCCCATAGTCATACATGATATAAATTGATAACTACATTGAATTATGTAGAGAACCAATGCAAGAAAAACATACAATAATTAATGGTTAATTGGGATGTGATTTAGCTTTAACATCATCATAAAATAAGAATAAAGATATTATTTATTGATTACTGTTGTGATATGTCATAATTTTAAATAATTAATATAAAAATTTAACCAATATTATTTTATTACGTTTTATGAAATAATAATTTTTATCTCTTACTACTCTCTTTTATATTATTGAATTTAAAACAATTTTTTATTACAAAATTTATTAAAACGTTTTCTAATTAAGATTACAAAATCCTTCATAATTTTAAAAAAATAATTTGTTTTTCTTTAATCGCAACCTTAAACCCATTCATGAATTGTGCTAATACAATATAGAATGCACTTTTCCATTGAGGAGGTACTCCACAGATACAATGGATAATGATTCCATATTCAATATAACTAGGAAAAGAAATAATATGGATTTTAATTTTAGAATGTAAAATATTTTCTAAATATAATTTAAATATATTAAATTTTTTATTTTTATCATTCTAGAATTTAAGGGAAGAAAAAACATATGTTGTGTCGTGGTGGTCGTAGTCTGCACATAAACACAATTGATAATTTCAATTTTCATTAGGCGTATCGAAATGATTGATAGTGTTTAATGAATAAAAATAAATAAATAAAAAATATAGTTAATATTTATTATATAATTATATAATGGGTAATAAAATTTTAAAGAAAAAATATAGAGAAGGAAAAGTTATCAGAGTAATAAGTACTCACTTTGAGACTTTTTACTTTTTCTTGATGTGCGTAATGGATATGGGACACTTTCTTCAATCTCATGGGACCATGAACATAATGAATTTAATAATATGTCTTTTAATTTAAAGAGGAAATATATTAAATAATAATAATAATTTTTAGAGTGGTATTGATGTGGTTCTAAGAGGCCCCTTTTATTAGTGTTGATAATTAAATTTTTGTATATTATTCAACTTAATATAAAGAGAGAACTTGTTTCACATGAAAATTAGATTCAAATGGGATATACAGGATTTTAGGATTATATAAGGTCTATAATATCTCATTAACTTAATTATAAACATTTTCATAATAGGTTACAATCCTTTTAAACGTGGATTTACAACATTCTCAATTTTAAATTTTCAGGTGATAACTAGTTTAAATCAAAGTAATTGAGATTTAATTACTAAACAACGGACCTTATGATATAATTTTGAACCAATTGTTAAAAATATAAAATCAATATTATAATATAAAATTTAATTGTGGAAGATAGATTAATTAGAACATTATTTTCTCAAATACATAAAATACTTGTTTTTAGAATGAGTTTATTTTTAAACATATATTCTATGTGTATTATAAAATTTATAAAGTATTTTTTTTTGTGATATTAATATTTTTATTATGAAAAAATCACCTTCTTTGAAATTAAATAAAAAATATATATTTACCATAATAATGATTGATTAATAGAAAATGTCGTACAAATGATTTTATTATAAAATAATACATAAGTCAATTATATGGTGGTAATAATTTTTAAAAATTAAACATTGTAAATTTAAAATTTTTAATTATTATTATTGAATACATATTTTACTAATTAAATAATTTTTACACCCTTAGTTATTTCTTATAAAGTTATTAATTATTTATTCTTGAGAAAAACTATATTTTTTAGTACTAACCAATAAAGATATTTCTAAAAAATATCCAATAATTAATATAAAATAAATACTTATAATCTAAATGAAAAAATTATTGTTATTTAGAAAAATAAAATTTAAATAATTTTATACTTTATCAATTAAATTAAATCATTAAATATAGTGAAAAACTATTTTTACAGGAAGATAATATATTTTCTATTGACAATTCTTATTTTTATGTATAATTAGTTAATCGAAAAATTACTTCTATTATATTATATATAATTTTCATGAAGATATTTAGTTTAATTAAATAATCTAAATTAGATTCATTTCAAAGGAAAAAAATTTATGAATAAAAGGATCTTGTTCATATTATCAATGTATTAGTAAATAAAAATATTTTTTCATTAAAGGAAAAAATCGAATTTTGGTAAAATACATGTGGAAAGGGACTTTTTAAAATAATAATTACATTAACAAATCAACCTAATTTATAGTTACATATTCCCTTAAAATATATTTATAATATCTAGTAATAAGGTAACCTCTGGTTGTAGTCTATGGTAGTGATTCTGCAGGAATATATCTCGTGGAAATGTCTATGTGTTTGATGTTATCTAGAATATGATTTATTTAATACAATAATTATTAATGTTCATCTTGGTATTAGTTTATATTAATCCTTATGGAATCTAAATCCTTCCCATGATTATATTTTTAATCTTAATAAGAGTGACTTTTTCTACCAAATATTATTCCATTCCTTCTTTCCATCATAGATTTAAAAATATAGAATGTTCCATTTATTCTCTATAATTTAAAATAATTATTTTACATTTATAATTTTAGATTATCATATCTCAATTTTTTAATTCATTGTTTAGTGTAAAACATTCTATTAAAAAAATTAATTTAATGAAAATGAAATGTAAAATCATTTTTTGCTACAGTTACCTCATGTAGTAGATCATCATCATATTGTATTCCTAGATTTTTTCTTAAAATTTACTATTAAAAAGGAATTATAGCATTTTGCTGATCTTTTAAAAGTGGTAGTACATATATAAAATTATATTCATTGGAATGAAATAAAATAATTAATATAATTAATGGGTTAACATAGTTAAAATTATTATGTTTTTTAACACTCATCATTTCCCCGAAAGTTTGTACTATTAATTTTTATAAGAAGGGTAAATTCAACCTATGTCTCTATATAGATATTAAAATATTAAAAAATTAATGATCAAGATTCATTATACATCACCAGGAATTGATGTTCTGTTTGACCAACTAAATGGGGGATATGGTGTTCTATGATTGACCGATATTTAGGTTATCAACAACATTTGAAACATAAGAGTACATACCCAAGAAAACTATTATATTTCATACAGTCATATAAAATATCTATTGAATTTGTTTTCAAACAAATTTAATATTGATTTTCGTAAAATTAATAAAAAATATTATTTATCTATTTAAAAAAATATATTTTATATTTTTTGACGAAATCATTTTTAATAGACTTTTAGGATGAGCATGGTAAATATATTACCATATTATTAATTTTTGTAGAAGAGGATAAAAAAATATACCATGATATCTAAATGCTCCTATAGGATTTTATAATTCATGCTCTTTATTAATGTACTTTATAAAGTTTGAATATCAATGGATTTTTGGATATGGATTCATTGATTTCCATTAATGTTCTACAAATTTACTTTGGATAAAAATTCACATTCAATAGCAGGACATTATTTCTATTAAATTAGTTATTTCTCAAAGATTATAACTCTAATAAAAAAATTCTATGAAAGTGGATATTTTGATTTTAGTATAACTAATGTGAAATAAATATTTAAGAACAATTTAAAATTTTGGGAAAAAATCATGTTCTTCATTTAACTCAAATGTGTAAAGAATTTCTAACAACTTGGAATTTTTGAAATAATTTTTAAAAATTTTATTTTCCCCAATATCATTCCTTACATACAACATTAAGATTAAAAAAAACGATGATATACTATTAAATTTATTTTGTGTAATGTGACTGATATAGTAATTCCACTAGATTTATGGGTATGAATATGACTACGCAAATTATAAAAATATGTTTTACATATGTGTAATATAATACTTTTGTATTAATTAATTATAAAAGAATATAAATACAGATTTTAAATTTAAAAGATTTTTTTATGAAAAAAAATCCTCTATAATGTGTTTTTGTCATTATAAATTTAATTAATCAATATTTTACAATTATTTTATTTAAATTTATATATTATATATTATTTCAAATGTTTTAACATTTATCCATTATTTTTAATTTTCATGGTATAAAAATAAATCTATTTGAGGCTCAAACTAATATTTTTCTAAAGAGTCTTTCATCACTTTTTGTTCACTTATTATAAAAAAAATTTCTCTAAATTATATGTATTGAATTTTATAAAATGGATTTCATATTTCAATAACGGTTTTAAATTTGTTAGGAATTTCCATTTTATTTTTTGTAATTGTGAATATTTACCATTTTAAAATATATTAACTCAGAATATAGTAAATCGAGTTCATCTAGGCTAAAACTAAGTCCTAAAGCCATAATTTGTCTTCTAAATTATAATTTTATTAATTAAATTCTACATAATTAAAATTGGATAGATATTTTACTTCAAAAGATATTGTTTTCTATGAAAAGGACCTATATAATATTTAATGAATTGAAAGTTAAAAAATGTCACTATCTTAGTTTTAAATATCTCTTAGGTGTTCACATAGGTATAAAAGAAAGATATGAATCAATATAAATTACTATTTCTTCTAAAAAAGAAAATCTTTCATAATGGAATTTTTCTTATATTTTTTGGTAATTATATAATAACTTTAAATGATTGTTCAATGCTAATAAATTATGTATTAAATTCATAAAAATATAAAGTAAATTATTTAGAAAATATTAAACGTAATATATATTGAGTATGTTATGGTGTTCCAATTATTTTTTTGACTAATATATCATATTAATAATGTTTCAAATTATTATATTATATTTTTACATTTTTATTTGTAACTATAAGGTAAAATTAAATGAATATTTCTAAAATTGACTTTATTGATTTTTCATAATAAATGTGTATTATTTAAATAAATTAATATTATTTAAAATATTATATTCATCTATATGAATTTTATATTATTTAATACATAATTTATGGTCGATTAATGAGTCACTTTTCCATTTATAGTATCATTTTTAACCCTTTGTGGTTAAAATATTTGTTTTCTCCTTAAAGGTCAAAAATAATTATCAACCAGATTAATAAAAACTATTAAGTATAAAATCACACTAAAACATGTCAAAATTTAATTGGAGGATTTCATTTCAAAACAATCCACTTTTTATAAATTAATGTCCATTTTGAAGAACATTTATTGAGAGTGAATTTAGTATATTTTTATTTTTGAATAAATTCTATTTTTATCATCTCTATCCCTTATAAAATGACAGCACCCCTTCTTCTTACATACAAAAAAATTGTTCTATATACCTTGAACATAACCTATAAAAATCACATTATAAATACCTTATCTACATTCTATAGGATCTGTTAATCCCAAAAGACCAACCCTAAGATCAATAAGAGGAGATCAAAAGAGTTCGTTCAAAGAAGAGGCAAACACCCCAACCGATAACTTTATTATTTAATACATATTTCAATCCAATAAATATATGTAATTATTCATCAAATAGTATCATATGAATAAAATATAGTATAATTTTGTTATAATTATTAAATCACCACATTAAACCCTCTTTCCCGTCAAATCCGGAGTGAATGTATCCCTCATGAATATGTATCCTTACCATCTCCAATTGAAGATACTCATCATTATCAATGAAATATTAGATGTATGGTAATTATGATGTGTTTATTTTTTTATTTATGATAATTAAGAAATTATTATTATATTTTACTATAGTATACATATACATTCTTACCATCCAATCCATTTGAATATGATATTGTCCCAAATACGTATGTGTGGAATACCACCACCATGAAACGATATGATTAATTTTTCATTCTGTTTAACATAGATGGTAATAAAGATATATTTAATAAATATATAATACAATCACACACATATTTATATATATTACATAATAATTATTATATAATGTGGAAATATTATTTACATTTCAGTTGTTTTATACATCAAAAAAGTGAACATAACGTTCATGCGTGCATATTACCTACCATCTCAATGAACAATGTAATTAATTTGTTTCTATATAAAATTTATTGATGAATATATATATATATTGAATGTATATTATATTAAATAATTATAATGATTATCTAGATTATGTAACCACAATTAGTTTACAAGGATCAGATTTACTAACTAAAATACTCATGGTAAATGAATCCTTTTACACCTCGATACATGGATTTGAATAAATAATTTTTATAATTGGTTATTGAAATTTTATAAAGGTATAATATATTTTATATAGGCTTTAAAATTCATATGTTATATAATTATAATAGATTAACTTTTGTATCCGTTATGATAGAGTTATATCTATGTAAGTAGATTTGAGTTACAAGCCTATCATCTCAATTGTCTTCCTTGGATCATATGTTACATTATGCACCTAACTTATTTTATGTAGTTAATATACTAAGATTTAAAAATTATATCATTATTATCATTATTTAAATTATATTTATTGATTCATTTTATGTTTTTGTTTTTTGGGGCTTATAATTCAAATGATACCAATGTGGTTAGTGTTTTATGTTACAATTTCATTATTTATCGAGATTGTTTAAGATTAATTTTTTTGATTAAATATTATGATATATATCTTAATAAACCCCTGAATTTTATTCTAATCATGCTATTTCTATAGAATATAAATTTTCAATCAATTATTGTCTATTTAATTACTCTGGATACAAAAAGTGAACAATATTAATCGTAACTAACATTATTTCCCTCTTCGTTTTAATTTTTCTTCTTCTTTATAAATGTTTTAAAAAACCATATTCAATAATGTTTTTAATATTATTAAATTATTTTTTTATATCATTTATAATAATTATTTACTTTTAAGAAATTGATTTTCAATTATTGTTCTTGTTGTTCTCTGGATGAAGTACATTTTGGAATTTTAAAAAGTATGAAATGAATGCTTTCTTTCAACTTATACATCATCTAAAAGAATTTCTTACATAATTAGTTATTAATACCGTAATTTTTCCTTAATATTTTTTCTAGGACATTTTTAATGAATTTTTTTTAATATTTTGTTAATTAATCATTTCTTAAAATGATTTTCATAGTCGAAACTTTATTTTTCTTAATAATATTTTTATAATCTTGTAATGGTATATATAATTATAAAAAACAACAATTATTTCACTTATGTTTTACTAGGAATATGATCTAATGTTATTATACTTATTTTTTCTCTAGATGTTTTATATTTAGGTTTCCAATATTTCTAATAAACTCAATTATTTTTAAGGATTATACTCTGATGAAAATGTGAAATGTTTATGAAACCCATTTCCTTTCCATGGGTTATAATTTGATGAAATGTTTATAAAACCCAATTATATTCATGTATTTTATTATAATTATTGTTTTATTATATGTTTTCACATATATTTATGACTTTTATTATGTGATTTGTCAGACCATAATTATATGTCCCTCTAATACATTGTGTAAATATTGATATCTCGTGAGATAAATAGGGATGGCAAGAGAGTGAACCTATTTTTAAAAGGAACTATATACACTATGATATTATTGAGATTAAACAATGAATAATATTATTGGTTGGGGATTAAACCCTAACTACTATAATTTTCGTGGAAATAAAATTTTACTAATATGAAATTGAATTTTTGGGATTATATGTATGCTAAAAACTTATGTATAATTATAATGTTATGTTCTCAAATGTCATGTAATTGGATTACATTATGATTAATTTTTTTTTGAAATACCACGATTTATTCTATAACTAAATATTATTATCTTTAATATGAAATTTATGGTTCTTGAATATCATATTTATGTTCTTATACCCTAATACACATGTTATTCTCAAGTGGTCATTGATATCTCCCATGCTTACATTTATTGAGTATATGAGCATATCTTTTTCATATTTTTATGTTACCTAGTATATAGATAACGGTAATATATATGATCTTTATAATAGTAGTACATGTGATGAATAACATTGTGGGAGGTGATATAGTTATATTATAAAATAGTTGTTTATGAATCTAGGTTTTTAAAGGCATTATACCTACACGATTCTAGAATTGATATGTAACACCCCAAGTAAGTAATGAATAATAGATATTTTTATCTCTGTCTATTAGTGAATTAGATAGTGTTTTAGAGGCTTAAAATGATAATAAATCCAATCATTAGCATGGAATACACTAATATTTTTAAAATATTGGTTTACTGCCTTTTGATGGAAAACCATTTTTAAATCTATATTTTGTCAATTTTATAAGCTATGTTTGTCAAAATAAACTTATTCTTTATGATTGGGAAATCAATGTTTACTTTGGGAAAAATTTTGGTATTTTTCTGACAATATTCATTTTTTTAATGAATAGTGAAAAATACTGCATTTTACATCAAAACTAATTTTTAATCTAATTTATTTATATGATTAGATAATCTTTTGAATTGGTTTCTATGTGAAATTAGAATTTATTTTTACCATTTAATCCAATGGTGGTCATTGTAATCAATTTCACTTTGAAATTGGACTTAAACTGGTGTCAATCTTTTGATACTTACTATTTCATAAAAACACGCTATTTGTCATGACATCGGGAATTAATTATTAAATTCATTAATGTAACTTATATGATTTCAATTTTGAAAAATAGACATCATTTTTGAATTCATAATATCAAATATATCTTAGCATGAAGTTTTGGTATTATTCTGAAAAACTTAAATTTTTGATGAATAATGAAACCACTAAGTGGTAGTTAAAGAAACTGATTTTTCGTTTAAATGAAACTTTGACACTTCTGTGATTTGATTTTCAAAAATCCGACATACATGGTTGTAATTAAGAAGTTAAATGTGGTTCAATGATATTAAAATAATTTTTTTGTGAATAGTAACTTTTATGTTTTTAATCGCGATTATAGGTAATTAGTGCAATTTAAGGAAAAATGATATTATAATAAAATGAAAATACCTATACACATGTCATACCCTCATTGGATGTGTCATGGATTACCAATACAATACATGGGTCAACATGGGGACCCCATGGAGCCACTTTGGTGGGAAATGACATTAATATCTTTTTATTTAATGTTAAAAGTAAAAATGACACAAACAGGAGTTATTTTACTAAAAAAATTTACATGGGGTTATACAGGTCAGATTTTTTATTATAAATAGTCATTTCAAAGCTAAAAAGATTTCCGACATCATAGTATTTTTTTTATAATTTTTAGACTTTAAATAAATTAAATTATTTATGACATCATGATGATGCAGCGATTACCTCATTATTAAAGGATTTAAATAAAATGAAATGATAATGTAAAATCTATGACCTACACATATACAAAACCTATTGGATGGGTGTATTTCGAACCCTTATCACCTTACCATCGAATTATATCAATGTGGGACCTTTTGAATCCAAAACGCATTTTAAAATAAAGTAACATTTCTTTACTTTCCAAGAGTGCCCCTCATCTCCTCTTATAAAAGGCCCCCACCTCTACCTCCTTACCCACACTTCCAAAGACTTTGGATCAACTAAACCCTACCCATTTTGTCTCCCCACATCCCTATCTTACTCCGTGAAGCCTCACTTTGGGCATAATTCTTCCCAAGGAAGCCTTTGAGCTCAAACCAAAGGGAGTTGCCCGATTTTAAGGAGATTAAAGAATGATCGAGTCAAGTCGGACCCAAGGTATGGGACATCGTCTCAATCTCCTTTCATTGAGGCATATTTTATTTTATAAACAAAATTCTTTTATACAGTGTATAAACCCCTTTGAAATTTACATTTATCCAAAAGGAATCTTTTTTATATGAAGTGTTTTACAAAATGAAAAAAGGGAATGTTTTTGTCGTACGTATGAAACGACAGTGACTTCTCCGCTGCCATGACCGTTATTTGAGTTTTGGATTCCTCTACAAGACATACCTTTTATTTAAAAGAAAAATAAATACCATGTTTTACTTTTATTTTATTTTGGTATTGAAAATGGGTTTCATAATGTTTTTTATATCAATGTGTTGTATTGATATCTTGTGATTGAAAAGCGGAAATGTTATGTTTCCTTTAGGCATGTTTTATGTGATACAATTATGTTGTGGTTCTTGGGCATTTTTATGAAGACGGGTTGTTCCGTGATAAACTAAGGGCTGGTGAGGCCAATATAGATCTCCAATGCATTGGGTAACACGAAGGCGTAAAACGTTAAGGTTTCTCCGAAGAGATTTAGGGAATATACTGTGATGGGTATTCCAAATGTAACCAAGAGGGTTACTCCCTACGTAAGAATGTTATGAATGCCTCAAGTTACCTTTATGTCTTATGATTTTTATGATTTATTCATGATTTGATGAGGTATGTTAAAATTCTTATGTTTTATGGGTAATGTATGATTTCATTCTTATGTATATATGATCTCATGTTTCCTTTCCATATTTTTATAACCCATACTGAGCTTTTTTATGCTCATCGAATGTTTTTTTGAATTGTTTTTCACTGGTCAAGGGAAAGGTACATGATAAGATGATAGTGTCAAGGAAGTGTCAAGAAAGAATCCATGTTTTATTTTAAATATATATTCGTTGATGTGAAAAATGAATACTACATTTATGTAACCACTTTGTTTAAATGTGGAATGTAATGCATGTTTTATGATCTAACTCTCTAAAACTCTAAACCAGAAGAGATCCTCAAGGTGTAATCTTGTTATAACTCAAGATTGAGTAAGGTTTAAGGATGGGGCCTTATATGATCATAATTTCATTAAATGAATATTAATCAAAAGAGAAAAAATATTTATGTATGATAATTATGTTTCATTATAGATGGTATTAGAACAAGTATTATATAAGATTTAGATACTAGGATAAGAAAACAGCAGTGATCACCCAGATGATGTGTTTAATTATAGGGAAACAAACTAATGTTTTTGTAATGATCACAGATTAATTTGGTTAAGTCTATATTTTCATTGATTTAAAATAATTTGTCTTGATTTATACGTCATATAAATTATTCTTCATGGTAGATTAATTTTCCCGAATGATTATTATTTCTATTAATATTCTTTATAGTTATAGTTAAAGGGTACATAATTAAGGAATCAAGATAATGACGAATGTGACATACAATTAATTTATTTTTCTCATGGAAAAAAATTATAGGAGATAGAATGAAAAATATCATGGTTATTCTCACATAATTATCTCATGTTTTGAATCCTAATAAACTTGTAATAATAAATAAAGTGACCAACTTTATATTTATTTCTTCATGGTGTTACATCCACCTTCATTTAGGGGACTGTTGATCTAATTTTTTTTAGTAATGGATCAATTCCTTTAAAAATATAGTTTTTTGATCTTCTATGTTCAGTGAATGAAAAATTGTTTTTGGTTTTCTAAAATTTTTAATGTGACGTTGATCAATGGTGTAATATTATCAATAATATAGGGAAATATGAATAAATTTTATCCATAGAGTGGGATGAGTTTGAGTTCTTATTTTTAACTAAGTACATTCATCATAAAAACTCATTGAAAATGGAGAATGAATTCATCGATCTAAAGTAGATGGGTTATGAATCCTCCAGTCCATATCAGGAATCCTTTATGACACGTGTGATGTACACCTTTGGTATTTTCATCAAAACTGAAATAATGTTTGATCGATTATTCTATTGATTAAAATTAGGTATTTTAAAGATGTTATCTATAAGATAATCTAGTAGCTATAATGAAATTATTTGATGTTCTATTAAGAGGGTAATTGATATTAGAGTTTCATATCCCAATTATAGTTTTGATAAGAGTTCAACATATAATTTAATGTAAATTCTAAAACAATATTGACAAATGTGGATAATCATTCCTTTATAATATAACTATGGAATTGAAAATTGTGGAAACTATCTAAATAGGACTGGTAATTGTTTGAAGTGTGGAAAAAAGGTCACTGGGAAAAAAAATATTGAAACAAAAATAAAAAGTTTGCTAATGATGTGAATATATAAAAATCACTACACAATTAAAAATCCACTCTGTTGGTATTTCAATGCAAAAATTATTGTCATTATGCTCTATAGTTCTCAAATATGAAGGTTAATGATGATTCTTAATGTTATCCACTGCATAATCTAAGGGAAAAAGGAAAATATCATTCAATCACTTATTTGATGAAGTGTATTATTTTTACACAGTGAAACGTAAACATACCATACACTATAAAACTGTAAAAGTATTATTTGACTCTGGTTCTGTACAAACATTTATATATAAATAATTTCAAAAGGGAGTCATTGTTCCACACCAATGATTCATTATGGAATTTGTATTGAAACCCTCTAATGGAATGATGGTAACATCTCAATTATATGAATCTTATATAATTGTATATTGTGAGAATATTAGATTTGACAATATTTTCATTCTCCCTATAGTAGAATATAATGTCATTTTGAGAATAAATTCCTTTTATTTAAATAAATCTAACATCAATTTCTAGGATGTGGATGATACATTTTTTTATTCTGATCCAACCGATGAATTTGAATCCATGTGATGATGAATACAGACACTTATGTGAAATAAAATCCATTTTGGGGGTCTTGATTCTTATCAGAAATGGATTTTAACTGAGATGGTTATGGAGAATCTCTAACTCAAATATATTCTAATTTTATAGGAGTTTTTTTATGTATTTCTAGAAGAATTTCACGGTCTTACCCAAAATCATAAATTTGAGTTCCCAATAGTAATCATAACTGTATTAACACCTATAAAAATGATTCCATGTAAAGTAAATCTGATTGATCAATATAAATTAAAGAATAAACTACATGAGGATATTTAAAATGGATTATTTTTTTGGGTATATCACCATAGAGTGGGTCTATTTTATTTTTATGAAATATGTTGGATCCTTTCGACTCCACATAGATTAGTGGCAACATAAAAAGTTAAAAATAAAAAAAAGTACGACCTCCCGATATTGATTCCTTCTTTAATTAACTATATTGAGATAAATAGTTTTATAATATTCACCCCTCTTATCAATAGCATAAATTTAGGGTTAATAAGGATGATATAATCAATGAAACATTAAACACATGGTATAGTCACTCAGAATTTATAGTGATATAATTTTTTTCATAATAAAAAACATGGTATATATATGGATTTAATGAATAAAATATTGTGAGGTTATCTTGATTGGGTTGTGGTATTCTATATGGAAAACATTCTTCTTTATTCAAATAGTAAATAAAAACATGAATATCATTCGATATTTGTTGTGAAAAAAATTAAGGATGGATATTATTTATAAAAAATTTAACATGTGTTCATTTTAGCTTCAAAAAGATTCATTATTTGGTGTTATAACATCAGGTGAGGGTATATCCTTAGATCCTTCAATGAAATAATTTATTAAATGTTTTCTAAAACAATCCACTATGATTGGGATCCATATTTTTCTAGGATTATCATGATATTATTAGAGTTTTGAAGAAAATTTCTATTTACTATATAATCCACTCACCCAATTAATTCATACGATAGTTGTGTATTTTAGATAGAGGAATGTGAATAACTTTTTAGGGAACTAAAGAAAAGGTTTTCCAGTACACCTATATTGAAATTACTCTTTATTGGGGAAGAATTTTAAATCTATAGTGATATATCAAATAAGGAACTGGGTTTTGTTCTCATGTAGAATGATTTTTTGATATCTTATACATCATATCAATTAATGGTTTATGAGAATAATAACCCAACACATGAATTAGAGTTAGTTGTAATAATTTTTGAATTTAAGGCATAGATTTCATTTATTTATAGAGGAAGGAAAGATATATATGCTGATAAATTTTCTAAAAGTATATTTTATTTTGATGAAGTTAAATATTCACAGGAAAATATGGCTAGTGATTATTTATTATTATGAATTCACAATATATTACCACCATGGTAAAGAAGAATGTGGAAGATACTGTGACTCCAAAATATCTCACTAGCATATCTATTATAAGCATTACAAAAGATCCAATATTTATGTATTTTGAAAATATTTATAGTCAAATAATAAAGAAGAGGAAAAAATATTATCTTTCCTAAATGAGTGATAAGTCATCTGTCCATATGAATATTAAATAGGTGTAGAAGGAATATATACATATATAGAAGAAATTAAAACTTTTTACTTTAGTTTAACCATCATTTTAATAGAATGATAATGGTTAGAAAACCTATATATTTATTACGTAAAATATTTTTTGAAGAAACTATTGGATGAGTCTCATAGTTTATGAATTTCTATTAATCCTAGAATTACTAAGATGAATAGGGATTTGAAAGAAAAATTATAGTTGTACAACATGAACATATATATTATTGATTATGTATCATAGTTATTAGTTCTCCATAAAATTATGGATGAGATACATTAGTCATTGGTTTTGTCACAACAATTACCATACCAAAATATTAATGGGGAAATTTCACCATGGGATTTGTTATCGATCACCCAAAAACATCCAAGCTCCAACATTCTATATGGTTTATAGTTTACCAATTAATAATGTCTTCGTACTTCATTTCCATCATATAAGTCATCCCAATTTATATGATTTTAAAAATATAAATTATGTTTGTTTTAAGGATGATTGGAGTATTAAATTTTATTGTATCTTATTGGGATGTGAGGTTTACCTAATGTTTTGTTGCAGTCTTCAGCATGCTCTGGATATACAGTAGAGTTTCAATATAGTTTGTAATCCATAGAAATAATGTCATTATATAAAAATAATTAAAACCATAGAGGATATTATGGGTTAATTTTCTATTAATTTTAAATTTGTTTGGGATCAACACATTCCCCTAGTCAATATTTCTTACAATAATTTCATTCACTTGGGCATTTAAATGCCTCCTTTTGAACCCCTCTATGGAAAAAATAGTAGAACTAAAAATATTAATATAAATTTAGATAAATAAAGTAATTTTTACATAATATATATGAATAAATATATGTTAATGTTATATTCATTTAATTATAACATCATGGAAGCTCAGAGTTTCCAGAAAAAATATCCTCGAAACCACTAGCGTAATCACAAATTTGATATTGGAGCAAAATATTTTCTATGTATTTCTATGTGGAATAAGGTTATGAAATTTGGATATAATAGAAATTTTATCCATTTATATATATTCCATTTGGATGTTCTTGATTATCTAGGAATAATATATTATAATTTAGTGACTCCACAAAACCTCTCTCAAGTTCATTATGTGTTTCATGAATCTCTCCTAATGAAGTACATACCTATTCCTTTATATTTAATGAACATAAAAGTTTTACCATTGGATAATTATATTTATTATGATTAATATCCATTATAAAAAATTAATCATACAGATAAAATGAAATTTAATAAGATAACCCACTTGGTTAAATTTTTCTAGAGAAATCATAAATTTAAAGAAGCAACTCGGGTACCCAAGGATTTTATAAAATGGATATATCCTCATTTTTATTTACTAGAGTGATATAATTTCATGGTTTTGATTCAATTTTAAGGTTTTCTATTCAATAATTTTGGAAAATAATTTTTTCAAATATTTTTACATTCATTGTTATCTTGTGTTACATGCAACAACAGGTTTAAACAAACAGTGATATATTTTTAAAATATTTTTCTTTAATGTGACAGTTACATACTACATATTATTGGAGGGTTGGAATTTTAATATAAAAATTATGAACAAATTATTTTTAACATATTTATAAAATTGATTTTTTGGTTATCAATTAATTATAAATATAAATAAAAACCAAAGGAAAATAAACGAGATGTTTTTCCGAAAACTATTTTTGAGAAAGAAATTTATTTTTACCTCAATAAATTAAATTATTCAATTTTGGTGAATTATTATAATGAAATTTATATATTTTATATCGAATCTAATGTTTTAAAATTCACCTAATATTTTTACTAGTCATGGTGTATGAAAAAATCCCTAATTATTCTAAAAAAATTATTTTTCTAAAAGAGTCTTTCATCACATTTTTTAAAATTATATCAAAATAATTTTATTACACTTATAGGAATTTAATGAGATAAAATTAATTTTTTAAATTTAATCTGATTGTTTAAATTTGGTAAATAGGCCTATTTTTGTAGGTATTATGCATATTAACCATGGTAAAATCTATCTATACGGTAAAGGGTAATTCATTTTAATCTAGGACAATAATAACTTATAATTTGATAATATTTCAAAAAAATTAATATTAGAATAATTAAATTTGAAAAATATAACACTATTATTGAAATTTAATATTTTAATTCAAAATTTTCTATGAAAATTAACTATATAATATTTAATTCAAAGAATACTTCCAAATGACACTCTCTTAGTTTTAAATATCACTTATGTGTTCGTAGATAAAAAATTGAGTTATTAATGAATATATTTGTCAATTTTTTTAATAATTAAATATTTTCATGAGATAAATTTATTAATAATTTTTATTATTTAAATATTTACCTCACATTTGGGTGATTTTCTAATTCAGTATTCAGTCAATTAAAATAAAAGTATATAAATTATTTTAAAAAATGTTAAACAAAATCTGATTTCATTGAGTTATATTTTTACGCACATTTTTAATATTAAAATAAAATATTAGTGATTTTTAATATAATTATATTCATATTTCATTTTTTCCATTTTTTCTTTTTGTTCACATTAAATGAATAGTTCTTAGGTGGACATTAATGGAATATTATAATAAATAATATTTCCTTAAGTGGTTTAAAATTTATAAAAAATATTATATTCAACTATGTGAATGGAATACGGATAAAAAACATATTTTGTGGTCTATTTAAGAGTCACAATTCTATATATTGTAAAATTATTAACCCTTTATGGAAAATATAATTTTTACTATAGTTACCATAAAAAATAATTAGAAAAGTGATTTATCAAATATGTATGTTTTAAAATGACACTCAAAACTACATAAATTTAATTTCATAAATATATTACAAACTGAAATGATTTTTTCTTAAATTTATTTTCATTTGGAAGAGTATTTCAAAATAATTATTTATTATAATTAGAAAAATTAGAAATTCTATGTGTGACATCTCCCCGTTAAAAAAGGAAAACCCTCCTTCATATTCCATAAAAAATATTCATCCACATATCCCGACCATAATAAGAATAAATACATTATATAATTATTTATCCACATTCTATAGTTAATTTTATCCCCCAAATTCCAATCCAATGATCTTTAAGAGGAGATATAAAAGTCTACTTTCAAATAAATGGTAATCACCTTAACTAATCTCTTTATTTTTTACTACGTATGTGAATCTAATAAAACTATGATATTTATCATAAAATAATAAATATATTACTTTAAATATGATAAAATGTTTTTATGATTATAAAATCACCACAATTTACTCTATTTCTACTCAAATGGTGTGTGAAATTATTTTGTGTGTGTGTGTGTGTACGTATGGATTACCGTCTCCACGTACTAAACACTTCATTTTCCACCACCATATTTCAAAGATGGTAATTATAATGGGTTTAATATTTATATGTGATAATTACGAAAAAATTAAACATATTAAATTATAATATCACATCCACCTTATTACATTCCAATACATTAGAAAACTATAACGTTTCTCTTGGGAAAATAGTTACTACCACATCCAAAAAGCGATGTGATTAATATTTCATTTAAATTTTATAAGAATAGAATAAAGAAAGAAATAAGGAATAAATAAGGAATATATTTTATTAAATAATTATGATGTAAATATGAATTATTATTTAACATTGTTTCATTCGATTCTTCGAAAAGTGAATACAACTTTCATTCATTCATATCGACTACTGTCTTTTTAAATAGTGTAATTCATTTTCATATCTTAGAATTTAAAATATTAATATATATATATGTACATATAATGAATATATATGATATTTAAATCATTACTATCATTTTATATATTGTGGAACCAATATCAAAGTATATGGAATGGACTTACATAATTAAAAATATTTATGATAAATGAAATAGTTAAAACCTAAAATGATGATTTTAATAAGGAATTATTGATACATGTATGTCAAAATGTTATAAAGGGTTGATATATTATATTTAAATTATATAAATTATTTTTCTATATAATTATAATATATTTTAATTTATTATACATAAGTTTATTTTTTTTTAAAATTGAGCAGAACATGGGGGAAGGTTCTCTCTCTCAAATTATATTCTATGGAACATATTTCATGTTATGAACCTATATTATTTTTAGAGGTTTGTATAGTTACATTTAAAAAATTATTATTCTTATGTACATAATATTTAAAGATTCATGTGAATTTATTCCTTAATGGGGTTTTGAATTCCAATTTAACTATTTCAGTTTGTTTTTATGTTACTATCTCATTGCTAATTGGGAATGTTTATGATTAGGTTTTATTGTGGAAAAATTATGAAATAGATATCAATAAATTATTTTTTATATGAGATTTATTTCTTGAGAATAAGCATTTCCCTTTTAATCAATGACCTTTGAGTTCTCATGTTGCCAAAATAATTTTCCAAAAAATGCCGATATTATTTTTCTTTAATGTTGAAAAACCAATTTCATTAATATCTATGTCTATAAAAAATATTTTCATGAATATTTTTAATGAAATAATATGTTTGATTAAATTCAATTTTACCCTTAGTTAAATTTAAAGAAATTAAAAGGATTTATGTTTTCATTTTCTAAATGTGGTAATCCTAGACATTCAAAAAAATGTGAATAGAATGTATTATTTAAACTTATATGGTATGAATAGAATTTCACAGTGTCATGAACACTTCATAATTTAAATATTACACTATATGTTTAAAATTATTTTTAAATAAAATTTATTTCCACAATATTTTTTTCAATTTATTACCTTTTAATAGATATTTTCAATTTGGAATGGGTATTTTACTAAAAAAGTTATTAAGGATCATGTAATTGTACTTATATTCATCAATGAAAACAACCATTGATTTCACTTAAGATTTACTGGTGATGTGAACTAATGGTATCATTCTTATTCTATACATAGATGGTTTTTGGTTATTATAGAAATATTTTTATGAATCCTACTACTTTTATATGGATTATACAGTGATAAAATAATTATAATAACCCTTTTTCCTGGGTTATGATATGACGAAATATTTTTCAAACCCATTTAATTTCTTGAGTTCTAATATAAGGAATGTTTTATGATATTTTTGAACACATATGTTTGATTTCCATTATGTTATGGTTGGACCTGGAATTATATAGTCAACTATGCATTTTGTAAATATTTATATCTCATGAGACCAACCAGACTCGAATGGGCTGTGAACCTGGTTTAGTAAGGGACATTTTATACATTGATAGTCTTAGGAATAAACATTTGACTACAATTATGGTTTGGGGAGTGAATTAAGTACACTATGATAGTCTTGGAAATGATACATTATTACTGTGAAAATTATTTTCTATTATTATATTATTGAAATTTTAGGCATTATTCCAATGTTATTCATTCATAACCCATATTCTTTTTTTCTATTATTATAATTGTCTTATCAACATAGATGATTTATTTCTTGACTCAGTACTAATGTCAATGATATCTCCATTGATTACACTTACTGAGCATCTGAACTCACCATTTTCATATTTTTTCTTTCCCAATTTTACTAATAATGTTACTGTTTATGGTATCCCTATGAAAGGTTATAGTATTGAATAACATAGGTTTATATGATTTTGTTCCCTTAAGAACATATTTTCATTGTTATTTATAAAGGGGTTATACCTAAAAAATGTTGGAATATAAATTTATGTTATTTAATAAATATTGATCTAAAAATATTAAATATATATGTATGAAAAGTATAACTCACTATTCAAATTGAAGTATGTTGATATGAATAATCAATTATCCTTGGTCGAATTCTCATACATGATTTTTGGATACTGAAATATTGTTCAAGAAAACTTCTTCCTTATTAGAGGAAATAACATAACAACTAGTTAAACAAGGATTTTTTGTCTATAAATTAATTTGTGTGAGGTATTACCTATTCATGGAATGATACAATGTGTTTACAGGTCACAAAATCCTTTAATACATTTCTATATAGATGAACAGGAATTTAAATATGTTTTTTGGAAGTTATCTCTATTAATTTGACTCTCATATATAATATTATACTAAAAGGGAAATGTGATTTTAGATTCCCTTAGTATTAATGTATCCCCTAAAAGGTTTGTTATGGAAGAGAAACAATGTACATTAATATCACTAATGGTTGAAATCTGCCAAAACATTATTGAGTATCTGATTGGGATTTTTTAATACCACAATAAACATGCATCATATATCAAATAATGGGCTAATTATTTGTAATATCAAACCATGATTATATAGTTAATTTTAGATAAAATCAATGGTGAGATGATCCTCAACGTATAGATTCAAGATTCTTCATCATTATTATTATTCCTTGGAATGATAATAGTTTTTAATGCATTGATAGATGAAATAATAAAGACATTTCATGATTATTGGTGGGATATATATCATTGAGTAATGAAGTCATATCATGATGTTCATCACAAGATTTGATGGTTAATCATTAAAAATAATATCATAGGATTCGTTTCTAGATACATTACATGTTAACCAATAAAATATACTCATAAATGGTTAGTGTGTATCGTTTAGACACATCATGTACTAGAATAAAAATATATATTAAACCATTATTAACCTTTTATCTTGTATATAGAGGTTTTCTTGAGGTTGATATACATTTTGGTTAACTAAGGATTTTCTATTTAGATAGATCACTTCATACATATTAAATAAGACCCTTCTATTTAAAAGCATGTTAGACGATATTTCATTGAAATCCTCAAGATGTATGGTGTGCTAGATAATATATTTTTTCATAGTGATCTAATATTGAAATATTATTTGGGTAATGATATCTTGTGAGCTTTGTATTTTCAAGTGAAATTGAGTAATATCATTTATTCTCAAAATGACAGCCATCCTGTGAAACCCATCTTTTTTCATGAAGATATTCTTCAAGACTAAATTCATGATATAATGTATCATTCAATATTAATAAAAATTAATTGTATCAAAGATCCATGTGAACTCATGTGAACCTCCCTATATGTTAGAGGTTATCGACTAGGATTGTTTTCCTATGGTGATATCAGGATATTACATTATCCTCCTGTATAGATATCAATAAAAAAATATAGGATTTATCTTATCATTGATCATTAATAAGCCCAACAAAATAAAATAACATCACAACAAAGTATAACCAAAAATGAAATAAAAGTGAAATAAAATAATGGATTATTTATATATTGTATAAGAGAGGTAGAAAAAATAATATCTCTTGTGGATATATAATATCAAGCTGAAAAATAATAATAAAATAAACTAAAAATGATCTAAAAATATGTTGTTATTCCCAACCTGGTCCCATCTCTTAACTCCACCCAGGCCATCCAACCAACTATCCAATGTTAGTCATTTTTTCAACCTCTACCTATAACACAAGAGGTCCAATTATGTACCAATTCTTTTGGGCATCCTGAGTAGGTGTGATTATAAATCCATAGGCAACCACCAATGTTTTCTTTAACATAATTACCATTTATATAGTATATGAAAAATTTTATATCCTCATACTAAATAAATGAAAAGTTGTAAACATAATACCATTAGTTTCTATGAGTGGTTCCCAGCCCACTCCTGAGTGACTATACTTGATTCCTCTAGTGTAGGGATGTCTCTAAAAATGCCACACAATAATACAAATTGGTCGTGACATCTTGTTCAATTTCCAATATTATACCACATCTAATCATAAATATTCATCATCTCATGGAAACATCTGGTCCAACTAATTTCACAATGTCCAATAGAGACATCACATCAAACCAACCACATCATGGGTCCTTGGGATACACCACACATAACCCACATCACACATGCAACATCATAACACAAATCCTCCTGAAAAATCAAATCCAAATCACTATATACCACGGTCCAAGGATTGTATTTAATCCAAACCTTAAAACATGTCCAACTTCATACAATAAATTTTCAAGAGGCATCACATAAAATACAAAATATCTAAAATCGTCCCATCTCAAAGCCCATCCTTGGTTGGAATATCATCCAACCCCAAACACATGTTGACTCCCTAGTGACCCATAGTGTAGGATTAGAATGAATATCCAACTGAAAATACACATAAATAAATATTGATCCATGATCAATGATTGTTATAAAATTCCAACCCCAACATACATCAACTAAAAGTTTACATGAAACCTAACTCATCCCATAAGATCATTTATGGATCGTAGGATTTACAAAACCAAATCACAACAACTATTCTATAACATCTCATAATCCATGGATTTCATGATATGTCATCCCTTATCACATTATTTTAGTAGTTTCCGTGTTATCCAACCCATAGTATAATTCATTTAATGGCATCACAATCCCCCATGATTTGTATGCTGACCAAACCCAATACACATATTGCATCCCATCAAATCTTTTTATCATATTAATGGAAAGATCACCCAACCCAAATTCTCATAAAATCATATGATAATTGTTTTCATGAACCCAAATCCCACAACACAGTAAATGAACCATTATCATTTGATACATTCGTATTCAAAAAATATAAATCATTTACTTTTTGAACACATAAATAGAAAAATATTTTTAAAAAATACACATTTCATGCGAGTAAAAGGGTTCAGAATCTCACCCAAACCCAATATACACTTCCTATGTTGGCATATCATGCACAAAACTTATTTTCTCATCAATTATATACAAGGATATATCAATTTGATCAAAAATAAACTATTCCGTATATTTCTAAAATAATGCCAATGTACCAATACTGTACACTACAAAAAATAATAATTAATCATCCATATTTTGTTCCCTTAGTCCATTTCATTTAATGGGGATATATTTCATCATTTGATTGTTATCTAATCTATCAAACACATCCACTATTAAATTAAAATGTATTATATAGGAAAATATATATAATAAAGAGATGATATATTGTCAATCTCACTCTAATAGTCACCCTGTATTTTTCTTCTAATTCCCAAAATATACATATATATATATATTATATAGTATTCATAAGAATTTACAATATTATAAATAGGGAGAAATACTCACATAGAGTACTAATTAACTAGTTAAAATATTTTATATAAACAAAAGGTTCGATATGGTTTAATCAATTTGATTACCATCCTTAATGAATCATTCCCCTTATCAATGGGGGATTAGTGTACCTATACATGGTATATTAAGATTTAATTACCAAGTAATATTTTTTGATTTTTTTATAGATATTTCATAGCACTGAATAACCCGTATAGCCAAAATTGTACAAGGAATCATGTCTCACTTCATGGGGAACCATACATGGTCTATAGAAATCATACCAACTCTAAAATTTTAAAAGTATAACAAAATTATTTTTGGTATGATATTGAAATATGGCTTGACCACATATAACATGAGGTATAGAAAAAAATATCAACCATTAAAAAAAATTAAGGAAAACTTCCATAATGTAATAAAGAAAATCCTCCTCAAATGAATTGACCACTAATATTATCCATGATCAACATGGAACCATCCATCAATTCAATACTTATATGGTTTTCCATGTACCAAACCTCAATCACTAATATTTTAATCACTTATAAATTCACCTAAATCCCACATAATTAAAAAAACAATACCTAGAATGATCCTCCCCTTAATGTCCCTTCGAACCACAAAGCTAAACCCCCCATCATGTGATCATGATTCCACCATGATCCTGTGTAATCAGCAAAAAAACCCTAATAAAAGTTTGAAAAATTTATTGTAAAGGTAAAAGTGAGGAGATAGTATATACAGTAATGGTGATAATAACCTTATAAGAAAAAATAATGTACCCCAGATCAATCACATGCCAAGGGCAGGATGTAGGGTGTGAAAAATTGAAGGGGTGTGGCTTCATATGCCCATCTATAGTATATTGATTATACCCTTGAGTGATGTATTAGAATATATAGTTAAATAAACATTTATCTCCAATTTAAATAAAAAATATAGTCATGTTCTTGACACACTATCATCTGACACCAAATGGATTCAGGCAAGGAGAAATCCCCCAATGACATTTATTGGAATCCCAGTGCCACCAAAACAGGAACCTAGTGGATTAGTATAGCCACCAACTAGTACCATAAATCCTCATGAATCCCAAAATACATCCTAGACCTTCTCTAACAAATTTTTTTTTTCCTAAAAACCCTATATTTTAACATTTACAAATTGTTCTCAAACTAAAATTCTTAATTAAAAAATAATAATTCATGAAATTTTTGTTTCTACCTCTTTAGAACATATTTTATTTATGATTCCAGAAACCTAAATTGGAGTTGGTTATTATAACCTCCATGATATAAGGCTTATTAACCACAAAATTTATCTATATAAATCTTGCATAAAATAACAATGTCATTAATCATTAATGAATGGGGAAAATCAATCCTTTTATTTGTTATGGCCTTTCCAACACTACACATGATCTAGCTATACTACACAAAAATCAATATTTCTCTCTCTCTATATGGATCAGAAAAATTATTTATCAAAATACAAAAACTGCATTGTGACACTTATCTATGACATCACACTCAATAAAACATGAAAAAAAATTGTAAGAACCCCTTCATACCAAAAAATCTTGAAAAATGTTTTATATGGACACCATCAAACTGGTCAATTCAACCAAATATATGGAAATACAAAAATTCCAAAGAAATTAAAAAATTCATAATCCAATAACTTTAAAAAACATATCCTAATGTAACCAGTTTACTCTAAATCATCACCCACTCAACATCACACTTGACCATCGCCCAACCATTTAATTCTAACACTATACACTCACCCAAAAGGCATTACTCATATAATTAAGAACATATTCATAATAAAAACAATTTTACTTACCTATACGTACTATCATTCTACTGACCTGGTCACCATACTAGTGCATTTCAAAAAACTCAAAATTTGTCACAATATAGATTATAACCCAAAATTCCAACCCATGTTTTAAATAAAAATAGTAACATTACATAATCCACAAAGCTTGATACATATTTCTAGGTATTTTCTAGTTACATTCACTATCCCAAACACTTACTTCAACACATGAACAAAAAACCAAAACCACATACTGGTTTGTTTTACTAACAGGTCCCCATAAATGTTTACCAAAAACAACTAAAAATTAGTTTTCCATTGTATGATAAGTTATAATGAACTCTCAGACATATGATTTATATAATCATCAAAAAATAAGAATGATCTTACCTAATACAATCCACCAAACCAATGTATACACTCATTATCTCCTCTCATATTTCTAAAATAGGTCTATATATGGATCCCTGATATAGGGTACAATGATTCCATGGCACCCCATGAAAATTTGTTACCCACATCCATCAATAATCGACCTCTAGAATTACTGTTCTCGATGGATTAATATCCGTTTTATGATATTATTCACCATCATGAGATTATCACATCAAAACACATTATTGAATTTGTCTATAAATTCTAATTAATAATAGTTAATCTGGTTAAATACTCAGAGCCATTGAGACACTATCCTTAATGACTAATTCAAATCACTGAGCCACTCTTCCTTGTTTCATCCAACTGATCCCAACTTCCATGATGACCCATTTCTTTTTTCATAAGAACCCTATAATATCCATCATATAAGAGATGATCATCTTGAAATATCTACAATATCATTACATTTAAGTCACTTTACTATCATATAACAAATACCTAATCTCAAGCACTGATTAAAACATGATACACCTATTTATATTGGTCATACCATTCATGATCATCGATATAGTAACCTATACTCTGAAGAATATGTGATATACCTATAAGAGACCAAACACTTTTCTTGTTCATTAATTATAAAAAATGACTTAGAACCTTCCACTTTTATTTTATATATAATCACCCATAAACATGTTCATCCATTATTTAGAACTATAATCCCATGAAATAGCTCAAAGATATAGAGGAGCTAAGGATTCATAGACCACATAACCCCAAAAGGTACATTACATAGTCCAAAAACTAAACTAGTCTCAAGGTACAGAGAAAATATATTTCAAATGGCCTACCCCCAAACTAGGAAGTTATCACATAAACCACCCATGAATTTTTATCCATCATAATGAAATCAACCACAAGAGTATATATCTCATCAAAACTCAATCTCACTATCCAATATATTCTTAAAAATACAACCATCAAGATTCAACATATGAATTTCATGTCTAATATTTCCTAAAAAATTTCATTTCTTACCTTCCTGAGGACATTCATGATATATAAAAAAACAAATAGCCCATGGGTTAAACAGAACACACTCTATTATAACAATATAAGAGAGAATCTATCTCACCTACCTTAAAATGATACTCAATAAGCAGTGTTGGTACTCACTTATCATACATGGTAGTCGTACACTAAAATTCAACCCTATTTCAAAACATCGGTCAAAACATCATGGTTCAGATTCCATTAGTCTTGCACCGAAAAACAATATTGATCAAGTATCCCATACATTTCAAAACTATTAACATAGAAGCACTTCACATTCATTCATATTTATTATCCATAATGAATCACCATTAAAAATCATATATATGATCATGCACACAACTTCCTTTGCATCATAATATAATAAAGTGTCTATGCATTCATTCCAGCTCTGAAATCCCTCAGAGCCTTGTCTAACCCATCTCTCATGTTCTTCTCAAACATTAAAAATTAATTTTAAAAATATCATGGTTTTTGCATGCTACTCAATTATAATTCATTACCCACAAATATATCGATTCATGTTTCAACATCACCAGATACCTCTAATTATTTACTAGGTCATATACCACATCGGTCATAGCTCATAGAACAATATTCCCACTTCCTCATATATATCACAAGGAAACTCACATGCTAACACACCCAATATAAGAAAAACCAAACCAAACTACCAACACATGGGTATTAAACCTTTCTGTGTATCCACATATCAATCTATAATCTCAAATAAGAAGGTCATATCCATAGGGACATCAAAAACACTACACCTATAAAATTAATTCCACCCACCCTCATATGAAAATATAATGAATAGTTGTATTATGAAGTATATATATCTAGACCATAGCTTCCTATAACTGAAGGGTCTCAAACTATTAAATTATAACTCTATCCCAACCGACTGACTCATGAGATAGTTATTAGATACATATAGTGTTCACCTAATTAATTTATTAATGATAATCACATATTAAAAATTATAGTCTGATCAAGATGAATTAAACCATCAGGTTATATAGTAAAAAAAATAAGATGAAACTGAAACATTAAATAATTATAACCCTCATAATATTCATGGATCTAAACCACAAAAAATAATGGGAATGTTATTTGAAACATTCATGAAAATATTGATGCATGAACACATGCCTCATACCACCCCCGTCCCAGAGAAAACCCAAAAGGAACAAAATCAAATCATTATATGGTAAAATATTCAACAAAAAAATAACATAAAAAACCAATAAATAGAAATTATGTAACCTTGTAAAATTAAACTTCAAGTCACACATATGTTTTCCAATCAAAATTATAATCTTCATCCATTTTTATGAAAGGCCTTCTCTCCACATTATGATATATAATATAGTATAATAATTTAATGAAGGCATTGATACCAAATTATATCATCCTATAAAGGATGAAATAATAGTAACCAGACTACAGTTCTGCATCATATCAAGAACACATCCATATGTTCCAGATTATGCAAACTAGTAGTGATGGAATATGGTGATATAATAGGGAGACCTTACCATAAGGTGAAAAATACTATAAAAGACATTGAAATTATTATATAAGCATTCAAAACAAACAAAAAAATAAAATAATATCAAAACCAATTCTAACTAAAAGTGGTCAATACACCACATTATATGAATAAATGACCTATTTATATGTCACATAAGTCGGGAATAAATCAAAAAGACCTCTCAGGTGTAGATCATATGAAACCAATACAAAAATGAAGGAAACTAAAATATATAAATTTCAATATCAACATTAGGCATGGTCCCATCACCTAACAGTGGCCAAACCATATAGCTCAACCATCCAAAATTAGGAAAATACCATGACTATTCCAGCAATACACAAGGTCTACCCATGTACCAAAGTTCTAGTTCCTCTTGAGAAGGGTGTGATTTTATCTCTATAGGTCATGACTAACAGTGGCCCTAACATAAATGGTATATTCAAAACATGTACAATGTGATGTGCTCAGAATAAATAATTTAATTATATAAGCATTACACCTGCTATAACTATTGTTGTTTCTCCAGATACCTAGGAGTGACCATAGCATATTTATCTAGTATTGAGGCTTCTCTAAACATGTAAAACATAAATTATTATTGGGAATGATATCATGATACATGTTTCATATCATAACAACCCTAATTAGAAATAGTGATCATATCTGAGAGTAATAACATCTATCATGTATCACAAAGTCCTCGAGAGGCATCATGTCTAATACCCCACATCACATGGTCCCTAGGAGGCATCACATCTAAATACTATCACACATAAAAATTCATAAGAAAAATTCATCAAAGTAATCATGTCCTACCAAAAAAATTACATGGTCCTATGGAGGAATCATGTCCTACCTATAACACACATCTAACTCTATACCACAAATCCTTGTGTGGAATCACTAGAAATCCAAAATATCGTAAATTGTATTTCCTTTTGAACCTTCCATAGTGGAAATGTCATCCAACCTGAAATAAAAAATTAACAAAAAAGATACCAAAATTATATAATTTAACTAAATCAAAAACAAAAAACACCCGTAAATCCATATTCATATTTCATCCATGGTAGGGATGATTGATGAACCAAAACATAGACCAGTAATAAAATATCATGAAACCCAACACATCCATTAAATACATCATTGTTCAGTATGATCCCCTAATCTATATATATAATACCATCACATAAAATTTTCCATATCCATGGTTTTACTGACTTCCAACAGATATCACATTAAACACATGGATAGAATTTATTTCCAACCGTATCATAATCCATTTTATATCATTACACACCACTATAGTTGGTATTTTATCCCAACCCAATACACATATTACATCCCATAACATCATGTTTACAAGATATTGATATGATTTTCAAACCAACTATCTTGTTAAAACTTGAGAACAAGGTCTTCATGAGCACCCAACTTATAAAAAATTCCATACATATTTAATATTTCATGAATTAAAAGTGAAATTATATTAATAATTTCATTTTTATACACATAATTTTAAAAATAGGTCAATAAACACAGTTTTAATGAGGCTCTAATGGGATTGAAACACTACAAAATCAAACATATATTTCCTTGGATAGACTCTCATGAACACAACCTACTTTAATATTCCATTAATTCAATGATAACGCCATGTAATCATAATTATATTATTCTCATAACACAAATAATTATACTATGGGTTCTATATAGTCCACAATGTTTCATCATAACACTAACACCCCTCAAGGGTTTTAATATTACATTCCAAAACCCTTGGGTTAAGGACCATTTCCTAATAGAAATTGAGTCCATAAAATCCATAGTAACCCATATTTTTGAATTAATATATATTAAATCTTTTTAAATGAATATTAATTAAATTACAGAACAATCCATGTAAAAAACATATGGGTCTTTTATATTTGGAAACATAGATACATAAATAACTATTTTATAAGTGAAACGCATCTACACTACTTAAAATATTTATAACTAGAACCCCACTTAGACATATCATAAATATTACCTTTACAGATAAACTAGGGAAAATGAAACATGAGAGAGGGTGAGCATAAATGATTAGTAAGGGTAAACAAAATAGATATCCATATAACATGACTATAATGATATGACCACTTGGGAATAAAATTTGAAAAAACTATACAATACATGTCATAGATCATAATAACAATTCAGGGTAGAAATCATGGAATTTCATAAGACATGAAGCAACATGGAATAAATGAAAATGAACCATGAGCACAACACATTGTCATAAAAGATGTGTTTATGTCACAAACATAATAATAGAAAATAATTTCATTGGTAGTTAAGGCCCACTTCCCAGACTATTATAGTTAATTGGGTTCACTCTCCCAACCATGATAGTATTAAAATTTCACTCACAAATATATTATAGTGGATATATTCTATTACTCAACTAGGTTCACTCCTTATTCCAATCCTATTTATCTCATGAGATATCAATTTTTTCTTATGAATTTGAGAACTATATATTTCTCGTCCAACGTACCACATAATGGAAAAAATAAAATTATCTTCCAAAATATCATAAAACATTCATCATATTATAACCATTGAAAATAATTTGGTTTCATATGTATTTTATTATGCCAAATCCCAAGGAATAGAAATGGTTTTCATAATCATTTCATCAATTCATCGTAGCATAACCCATGGAAAAGAAACATGTTTTATAAATATCTTTTCCTCGTAATCATAAACTAGCCATATAAAGAAAGACAATGGTCTCAATAGATCATATAACTAGTAAAAATTATGAAACCTAAAAGGATTTAATCATAAATAGACAATTATGTTAAAATATCACCGGGAACATTTCTTGAAGAAAATTAAATTTTCACTTTGAAATAAATTTTTAAAATCTAAAAATTTTCAACGTATTTAATAAAAAATATTATGTTAAAAGTACCTAGTAATTTTTTGCATTAATAATTAAATCATTGAATGGACATAATGTTATGAAAATCATTTTCATTTTATAAACATTAAAATAATGATTCATTTCACGTTTTTGAAAAAAAACTCAAAAGCAACATATTCAAAAATTGACAAAGATATTACTTCAAAACCAAATTTTAAAATTTAACGAATAGTTAAAAATTAATTTAAAAAATAATTAGAAAATATTAATAGAATTATATGAATTATTATAAAAAACATGAAAATTAAAGGTAAATGATTTTCTACCCAAGAGATAATTTAAAGAGATTTTTTTTAAAATAATTATCCTTGTCTCTAAAGTACATAGAGTGAGGAAATATGAAATTTTAAATATAATAAAAATAAGGTTATCAATATATAACATTTTAATGGTATATTTAAACAATTCATAAAATAATATAGTTTCATGGCATAATATATGTCCAAATGAAGATTTTTCAAATAATAAACTCTTAAAATCTGTCCAAATTCGTTCATACGTATTCAAATATCATGAATTATAAATATAAATTTATTATAGATATATTATAGAGTCTTAATCTAATAATTACCAATAAACATTTATCACGTTTTTTAAAATTATTTTCTAATGGTATGGTTCATAGTGATATCTACTTTATTTCAAGTATGTCTTTGTTCGATAGTTTTCATAATTTTAATTTGTTAACTCTTCCATCATTTCTATAATTTTAATCATGGTAATAATATATTATATCTTTATTATATAATTATTAAAAATCATTTATAAAATATAGATATTTAAAAATGAATTACACCATTTATGGAGGTTGTATGTCGTACGTATGCGTGGAAAATGTTTTCACTTTTCGATAATTAGAGGGAAATAGTGGTGAATAACAGTTAATATTAATAGAATCTATGTTATATAATATAAAATATTTATATTAATTAAATATATCCTTATTTCCAACCATTTTAAAACTAATTTTAAAAAAATAGCCTCACATCATGTATGTGGTAGTTCACGCCTAAACATGAGTGATGTTCTTATTGTAAGGTATCAATATATATCAGATATTATAATTATTGATTTCAAATTATGTCATAAATATAATATATAAACATTAAAACAATAATAATATCCATCCATTAAATATGGAGGTCGAAAAAGAATTGTATCGCTATGTGAAGATAGTAAGTCCTACGTATGGATGAGTGATTCCTCCACTTCCAATTTGATGGGAAATATGACGAATTAAAGAGTTTTAATATTAATAGTAATACCATTTAAGTGTATTTATTACACTTAATTTAATATTTTATAATAATTTCCCGAGATTTTTAGGATCTAAAGAAATAGTAAAAAAAGTGATCAGTTATGACAATTACCTCCTCTTCAGAAGAACTATTTTAGATATACTCTTAAGCATCTTATGGCAGGCCTTTTGTGAAAATAAAAACATCTAGAATATTTATTTTTAACTTTATAAGGTAATTTTTAATAGTATCATTGATCTAGAATGATCAATTTGGTGTGAATAAGATAAAGGATGGGTTCCCATTTATAATTGTGGGGAGGGGAACTTTAGTGATTTCTTAAGAGATTATAATACAAGAAATTCATTCATTGTATGAATTATTAAAAATTCATTGGGATTAAAATATAAATTGGGATAGGGTTTAAATACCAGTATATAATAAAAATTCTATATGTTTTGGTGTCATTTACAATCTTATCTTTTTTTTAAATAGTTTGGTTAAAAAAATTTACCCTTAAACCGATAATATATTTTATAACATGATGGTTTATAATTTTACATGTACAATAAATATTTATAAATAAATGGCCAATGGATAATATTTTATACAATATAATATCCACCATATAATATTTTTTGACTTTTATGAAATTTAAATAATTTAATTAAATATATTTTTATAAATTAAAATTAAGGCCAGTTTTGAAATTATTAATTTAATTTTAAATAAAAGATATAAAGAAAATTTTGGAATTATAATATATTCCATTTACATATCACTATTAATTAAACATTATCTAAAAAAATTAACACTATAAATTAATAATGTTATATTACTTTTAATGTTTTTTTAAATATTTTAATTTTATATTCATTGAATAAATATTTTATTAGTAATGTGAAATAAATAATGGTAATTAATTAGTCACTGAAATATATAAATAAATTATAATCATAAATATAATTTCATTACTTATAATATAAGTATATATATTCCTTCATGATTTTATTTTTTCCACATTTCGACACATAAAAAATATTTAAAATTAATAGAGTCACATTTTTTATTTTTCATTTATATAAATATTATATATTACATTTCATAAAAAAATATCCATTAAAAAATAGCATTTTCAAATATTATGGAAAGGGTATAATTTTCCGTCATAAAATAAGAATTAGAAAGAGAAATATTTTTTTTTCTCTTAGTTTTAACCAATATTTCACTGATTTACCCTTTAATAAGGTCCAAAATTTTACCATGATTACAATTTATATTGGAAAAAAATAAAAGGGGGCTGTTAAGAAAAAATTGGACCTCCTGATTCAAATATAGGATCATTTTTTCTTTATTTAATATCTACAATTTTCATAGATTTGTCTTAAAAATAACCGTGATAAATGTGATGAAGTAAACTTTTTAGAAAAAACTCGTTTTTAAGAATAATACATTGTTTATTCATATCTCATTATTAATAAAATATTAAATTAATTTTAAAAAAATTGTTTTAATATATAATATATAAATTTCATTAAGTAAATTCAGAAATAGCGATTAATTTAAATTTTAATATAAAAAAATTTTAAACATAAAAGAGTTTTCTATAAACACAGATTTATTTATTTTCAATTTCTTTATTAATAATTAATTGATTACAAATGAATCAATTTTATACATATATAACAATAAATTTTTAATAATTTAGATGGTCCAATTCATACCCACCAATCTAATTACTAGATGGTAACTATCACTTAATAATATTTTAATAGTATATTATTGTTCATTAAAACTAGTTATTCTGTGATATACAAGATATTAATGAAATTATAATATTAATAGAAACATATATTGTAAAATATATGGGTTTTATAGCATTATCTCTATTTACATCATAGTTTAATATATTTTGGGACCAACTCAACCTATGGAAAAACATGAGTGGTGTAATATTGTACATCTCACTCTAAAAGTACTATAAGTTAAATATTTTTATCTTGAAAACATATAAAAATAAATTCTATTGTGTTACCATCCATTTATAATATGATAAAGTGGGGAAAACACTCCCCTATTATACTATTTAACCTATAAAGGTATCTCAAGTAATTAAAAGGTTCTATAAAACTCAATCTGTATAAAAAAACCCTCAATCAATTGTATCCCCCTCGAGGAAGAGTTTATGGGAACATATATTATGCCTAGTATGATTCAGTTTAGAAAAGAACCCATATAGATTCTATATTCTATTATTCAAAACATTGGATAAACTTTATTAATAACATTAGCCATGGAATCATGTTTGTAACACCCCGAGATTTTATGAAAAATATTCTTTTTAATTTCATTAATGTCTTGTGTTGTACGCTACACTAAAAGGAGCTTGCAGAACACGCATCCTTGACTAGCCTTGCATTACACGCAATTGCTACCTTCCTTGATAGCATGTGTAGTACACAATACCGAGTTTCACTAAACAATGATATGATATTAAAACATTATTAAAACTAACTGTTACAAATATTAATAACTACCTTTTGAAATTTTGTTAATTTTATTTTTCAAAATGTACTTCATTTTTGGATTCTGAATATCGAAATTAGCTTAGGATGAAATTTTGGTACTTTTCGGATAACTTTCATTTTCTACTGAATAGTGAAAATTAAGAAATTTTAATTAAAAACAACCTTTTTAATCAAAACAATTAATTGTGATATATTATTAATTTGAGTGGTTTTAAAGTATATTTATAATATATTTTTACAATTTAATACAATTTTGGTCATTGAATGTAATTTATCATTTAAAACAGACATAAACAAGTGTCAATCTTTTGAAAGTTATTATCTCTTAAGAACACACTATATGTTTTTACCACGGGAATTAATTTTTAAAATAATTAATGCAACTGATATGTTTTGAATTTGGTAAAATAGACATCATTTTTGAGTTCATAATATCAAATATAGCTTAGGCCTATTTTTTGGTATTTTTCTTGAAACTTTCATTTTTTGATGAATAGTGAAACCACTAAGTGGTAGTTAAAAAAATGAATTTTTCATAAAGAGTAATTTTACCGCTACTGTGAGTGGAATTTCAAAAATCCGAGAGACTCAGTTGATTTCAGTAAGTAAAATTTGTTTCAAGGAAATAAAAATAATATTTGGTGAATAGTAGCTTTTTACATCTTTTTTACCAAGGTTAAAAGTAAATAGGGTAATTAAGGGTAAAAATGATATTATTATTACCCTAAAACATGTTATAATTCTATTGTATAAGTGTAATTCGACCAAAGACATCCTTAGGAATAAAATATGACCATTTAGGCCCACTTGGATTAGATTATGACATTTATTATTAATTTATTTAAAAAGGGTTTAAATTGTTAAAATCGATGTTTAATAAGTATATCATTTTTAATATAGGGTAATACATAAGATAAATTCTACTATAAATATTCATTAGAAATATAACAAGATTTCATACATAATGGTATTTTATTTGAAATTTTTAGACATTACATAATTTAATTTATTTACGATACAAAGATGATGCAGTAATTATCTTATTAATAAATATTAACATAATTGATGTAATAAATACCAAAATAAATGTAATTTGAGAATTTTAATGAATTACACTAATTTTATAGGATAATATGACATGTTATTATTTATTAAATTTACTTTTTTCTAACTAATCATTCTGTTATGATTTTCACAAAAATAAATTACTAAATAGTGTCAAAATTGACATAAAATAGTTTTTAAAACAAATATTATATTATTAATTGTTATTTTATTCCTAAAAATCTATGGTTCGTCCAACGGACTTATATAAGGTTATATATATTAATAATAAACAACTTGGGGTTCTTTTGGCTTCTTATAGTATGTTTATTAACCTTATATCTTAAGAACACAAAAATACACGGTAAAAGTAAAATTATCTAACTTAATGTTAAATCTAAATGATAAGGTTAAAATAGGAACCTAAACTTGTCTAAATTCAATTATATGAGAGTATTTGGACCCATACCCACCTTAGCTTCGAAATAAATCAATTTGGAGCTATTTAAAACCTAATTTGGCTTTATAATAAAATAATATGTTTAGTTATTCCAAAGGTGCCCCTCTCCTCCCTTATAAAAGGGAACTTCTTCCCTCTCTTCCTCACACCACTTGGAGCATTCAAGCTCGGCCAAACCCTTTAAAATTCTCTTATATACTTCTCCAGAAACATCCTAGAGGTCCAGGTCTTCTTCAGAGGCCAATTTTAGTGCCCTAAGAGGAGGACTCAAAGAGGCGCTTCAAAGAAGAGGTAATGTCTGTTACCGATTCTTTCAACTTTATTTCTTCTTCCACTTCTTCTTCTTAGGTTGTCTCATTATTAAGTAATAACATCAGTATCACTCATATAATTACATGTTGTTATAAGTATGAAACAAACCTATTTCACTATCTATCCATCCTACGGAAAACGAAATCACCGCACGTGCGTACGTACTAAATACTATCTCCACGCCGTGGTGTAATCTATTTTGCACCACCAGCTTACTTGGATGGGTATAATGGTGTACATAATAACTATATATGATTATTTTAAAGTGATATTTATTCGTAAATATTATACATACACTCCAATACAATTCCACGATCATGAGAATGATATCATCGCTCGTGCGTACGTACGGGCTATCGTCTCCACGACGCGATGAGATTCATTCTCCACGTTAACCATTCATGAATGATTAAAAAGTATATATAATAAGTAATCATGAAATATAAGAAATAATAATGATACTATATTTATGTGTATATATATGTATTTCATCTACTTAATTCTATTCAACTCAATAAGGAAACGAAAACAAGATTCATCCGTACGTACGACCTACCGTCTCCACTAATGGTGCATTTCTTTCCATTTACTGATCTATTATATATATGTATATTATGAATATATATTATATATAAATCATGTTTTATATTCTGGAATTATGTAATCATGATCTAAGTAATCTTATGAATAATTACAAGTCAAAACACAGACGAGAAATGAAACGATTTTACCCAAAACGCTCTTTAACATGGAATTTACAAAAGAACGGGTAATATAAAGTCATTAGTGAACCATATATGATATCATAACAATGAGTATGATTCTGGAATAAGTCAATGACATTATTTAAATCATTATACAGGAGGTTCGGACACTTATGAATCAAATCAGACCAATGTTAAGGGAAAATATCACAATCTCATTTTATCCGAGATTGTTTATACTTTTGTATTTACTGGGGTGTATTTTATCATCCACATCCATGTTTCCTCAATATGTAATATTTTTTCCATCCACCTACAATTCTTTAAATCCAATTTTACCATTCAGTGAGTTTTTAGTAAATTATATGAAAGGAATATTTTTTCGTTTTTCATACGAGGTACTTTTTGACTTTTCTGACAAAAGTACGAGAACAATGTTTTTTAACTTATACGGCATGAATGGATTTTTAAAAACATTATTTCCAAGAATATCACTTTACAAGTTTTCAAGTTTATTTTTAATCAAATTCTTTTAGTTTAAAATTCTATGACATGTTAAGAAAGGAAAAATGTTTTTTTTGAATTAGAAAGGATATTTTCCTCAAGAACAGAGTTCAAGTGTTTTATCAAAATTAATTTCCATCTAAGATAATATAGGGTTCTGTTTCTATCCCTATTAATACATTGATTTGATTATGTTGTGATGGAATTATTTTTATGAATTCCTTTATCTTATATGAATCTTTTTATGATGTCGTGATTTTTAAGATTCCCATTTTTATTACATGGGTTATGCTATGATGTATGGTTTATGATTTTGTGGCACACATAAGAATGGTATCATTATGAGATGGGTGGGACCTATATCTTCCTCCAATTCATTGGGTAATGATTTTATATCTCATGAGAAAGACATGGTTGGAATGGCAGGTTAAACCGGTTCAGTGAAAGAGGACTAAAACGAGGAGTGAACTCGGTTTAGAAATGGACTTTGTCCACTAAGATAGTCTTGGAAATGAGTCTTGACTAATAAGAAATGATAATCTATGATTATGGGTGTATGCCACAAAGTTTCATGATTTATGTCATGATAATTGGGATTACATTTCACTGCTATTATTTATACCATGTTATGATATTATGATCTCTTTTGCAGGTTAAGATTTCCAAAATGTTATGTTCATATGTATATGATGTGATTGATATTTCTTTTGTTTACCCTTACTGAAAATTTGAGCTCACCCATTTATGTTTTCCTTTCCCCAGGATATAAATAATGATTTTAGGTAAAAAGGGGGAGATCTTTATGGGTGATGTTCAAGATCTTTCACCATGATTAGAAGATTATATTCTGAGTTTCCAAATACACTAAACTATTACGGTCCTTGTTTGTGTGTTTCTGTTATATACTAAGTATTCCGCAAAAGTAATGTAATGTCCATGTATGTCAGGCTTCGGGTCTCCACAGTTGGTATCAGAGGAAAGGTTTAGTCAACCTTTGGAAACTAGGATGCGAGAAGTTTAGTGAGATCCCTAGAGATATTTCTAAGGTATGTCTAGGGATGTCCCTAACGTTAAGTATAAGTATTGGTTATAGTACTATAATTACGGTAACCCAAGATGTTAGATATTGAAGGTACTCCCCCTTTATTATATTGTTTTCCCTAGCGTGATTTTTGCCTCTCAAACTATTCTTTTTGGGTTTTAGGCGATGGATGGAACCCGAACGAACCGTGTTGATCAATGTAATGGACAATGCAATGATTGTCCTCCTGAACAAACAAACATTATGGGAGATGGAGTGAAAAATCTTATTGCTATACTTACACAAGCTATGAATCATTCTGGACTTCCAAATGAGCAGAGAAGGGAACAATATTCTATTGAGTCCTTCATGAGGCAATGTCCACCTTTTTTCAGTGGGTCTTCAGATCCACTTGTAGCTGAACAATGGATCATTACCACTGAAAAGATATTTTTCAGTTCTTCAATGTTCTGAACATGATAAAGTCATCTTAGCAGTGGATCGTTTCGAAGGTGATGCTGATCAATGGTGGAATCTTATCAAGAATACGAGGCCAAGAGATGAAATTGAGTCCATGGAATGGGACAAGTTCAAGAACTTATTTTTCAATAAGTACATCCCTCTTATTCTTCGAACAAAGATGGATAAGGTGTTTCTTGAACTAAAGCAAAAGGATGATGAATATGTTGGTATATACAAAGTGAATTTTACAAGGCTCGCATGGTATGCATCTGGATTTATCATCCAACTTGAAAGTAATGTTGATCGATTTTTCAGTGGCTTAAAACCAAATCTTCGAAGGGAATTAGCTATAATATACTTCAATAGCTATGAAGAAATTGTGTGTTGTGCTATCAAGGTAGAAATTGAAGTTGGTGTTACTTATCCATCTCATAGTTTTGACAAGAAATGAAAGATGGAGTTCAAGGAGAAATCTCGGAATAATGGTGAAAAAAAGATGAATGTTTCCTTATGCTCAAAGTGTGGAAATAAGCATGGTGGAGATTGTCTTAAAGGGACTAGAAAATGGTTTAAGTGTGGAAAAGAAGTTCATCGAGTAGCCGAGTGTTGAAGTAATGGAAAAAGGGTTTCTAATGATGTGAATAAAGAAAAGACTGTAGAGAACGCACCACTAACACTTCAATGCTTCAAGTGCAAGGAAATGGGGCATTATGCTAATAAATTCCCTAATCCAAGGGTTAGTGATGATCGACATGAGAAACCACTTATGGAAAAGGACAAAGGGAAGTCACATGCGATCCCTATTGGCGATGTTGAATATGGAAACGATGTGGTGGAATGATTAAGTGTTTATGTAATGGGATTCCAAAATAATGTTGTATATAGGATCGTGGAATATTGGAATATTTATGTATTGGTCTATTGTTGTTTTCAGTGGTACCAGTAACCATGGAAAGTGATTGAGATATTTTTGGTAAGAAGGTGCTATGCGCATAATGAAAGTATAAGAAGATAATGAGATGTTTTATTGTATTCATGAGCTCATGATTGATATAAGGACTAAGTGATATCATGGTTTGAGTATAAAGAATTTTCAGTATTTTGGTATGTGGAAAGTGTTAAATTTTAACTGCATTCATGTTTTCACTAAGGTTCAATGGGTATTCATTATTCAAGAGAATACATGATTAAGGTATTAACATGTTTGTAATTTGACCAAAGAAGATATATCTTACGATATATGGGGGATAAATGATGGTATTCACGTGATTGTTATGTGACATTTCAAGTAATAATTTTCTTTATACTATGAGCTTGGACCAAAGATAAGCCTAAAGATTTGAATGGATTTTGTTGGACATAAGTTAGGATAGAACTTTTTTCAATATTATTGATGGGATATTATAGTAATATTGCTTTAGAAAAAGGACAACCTGCAGGACGGGTGATAGCCCATCGCGTCGGACAAGGCTGTGGGAATCGAACCCATAACCGAAGTGCGACTGGCCTTTATCTCCTACCACTGGCCTATAGGAAGTCCCTATTTAGTAGATACTAGTTTTATTATATTAAGCAGTATTATATATGAAGTATAAGTCCATTTTAGGAACTATATATGATATATCTCCCTATAGATGGACTTGCATTTTTTTGATAATTTTTCTAAGCTTTTGTTTGAGACAGATGGAATGACCCATCATTCTATCACATGATCTGCTAACACATCACGAATGAAAAATTCAACTTCATTTCCGTAAGAGATGAAGTAGAAATTGTCCAAAGAACGACCAACGGTGAGACTATACCAAAATCACAAAAGTATTTCTTCTAATTCCAATTTCATCAACTTTAGGGAAATGATCTTGAAAACAAAAAATGTTGTCCTAGTATCTGATGAATCAGATAGTACCTTAGATCGTCACAAATTTAAGGCTTTGTGAGTGCTAGCTTTTCCATAGCCATGTTCTCTACCACTCTCGATCAGAACATGATGGTTAGATTTCTCATCCATATCCATATTTTCACCTATGTGGAAACCCAGTGATTAGTTTATTTGGGTAACCGTTACGTTTCATACTTTTTTTTAAAGATTGGTTTTGGTATTCCTTTTTATGATGTGGGATTCTATTAAAGAAACTTTCGAGTAGTAAACCATTTATAACCTCGACGAATTTGGGGGGAGAAATTCATTTTACGGGGGGTAGAATGTAACACCCCGATATTTTATGAAAAATATTCTTTTTAATTTCATTAATGTATTATGTTTTACGCTACACTAAAAGGATCTTGCACAACACGCATCCTTGAGTTTCCTTGCATTACACGCAATCGCGAGCTTCCTCGATAGCATGTGTAGTACGCAATACCGAGTTTCACTAAACAACGATATGCTATTAAAATATTATTAAAACTAGCCATTATGAATAGTAATAACCACTTTTTAAAATTTTGTAAATTTTATTTTTCAAAATGGACTTCATTTTTGGATTCGGAATATTGAAATTCGCTTAGGGTGAAATTTTGGTTCTTTTCGGATAACTTTCATTTTCTGATGAATAATGAAAATTACTAAATTTTAATTAAAAACAACCTTTTTAATCGAAATAATTAATAGTAATAAAGTATTAATTTGAGTGGTTTTAAAGTATATTTAGAATATATTTTTACAATTTAATACAATGTTGGTCATTGGATGTAATTTCACATTTAAACCAGACATAAACAAGTGTCAATCTTTTGATAGTTATTATCCCTTAAGAACACGCTATATGTTTTGACGACGGGAATTAATTTTTAAATTAATTAATGAAACTGATATGTTTTGAATTTGGTAAAATAGACATCATTTTTTAATTCATAATATTAAATTTAGCTTAGGCCTAATTTTTGGTATTTTTCTCGAAACTTTTATTTTTTTGTTGAATAGTGAAACCACTAAGTGGTAGTTAAAATAATGAATTTTTCATAAAACATAATTTTACCACTTTTGTGAGTGGAATTTCAAAAATCCGAGAGACAAGGATGATGTCAGTAAGTAAAATTTGGTTCAATGAGATGAAAATAATATTTGGTGAATAGTAACTTTTTACTTTTTTTACCACGGTTAAAAGTAAATAGGGTAATTAAGGGTAAAAATGATATTATAATTACCCTAACACATGGTCTAATTCTATTGGATAAGTGTAATTCGACCAAAAACAACCTTAGAAATAAAATATGACCATTTAGGCCCACATGGATTAGATTAGGACATTTATTATTAATTTATTTATAGAAGGGTTAAAATAGTTAAAATCAAAGTTTAATAAGTATATCATTTTTAATATATGGTTATACATAAGATAAATTCTACTATAAATATTAATTAGAAATATAAAAATATTTCCTACATAATGGTATTTTATTTGAAATTTTAAACATAAAATAAATTAATTTATATATGACACAATGATGATGCATAATTATCTTATTAATAAAATATTGACATAATTGATTTTATAAATACCAAACTAAATGTAATTTGAGACTTTTTATGAATTACACTAATTTTAAAGGTTATTATGACATGTTATTATTGATTTAATTAACTTATTTCTAACTAATCATTCTGTTAAGATTTTCACAAAAATCAATTACTAAATATTGTCAAAATTGACATAAAATAGTTTTTAAACCAAATATTATATTATTAATTGTTATTTTATTCCTAAAAATCTAAGGTTCGTCTAAATAACTTAGATAAGGTTATATATATTAATAATAAACAACTTTAGTTCTTTTTTCTTCTTATAGTATGTTTATTAACCTTATAGTGTAAGAACACAAAAAGACACGGTAAAAGTAACATTATCTAACTTAATGTTAGATCAAAATGATAAGGTTAAAATAGGAACCTAAACGTGTCTAAATTCTTTTGTATGAGATTATTTCGTCCCATCCCCACCTTATCTTCGAAATAAATCAATTTGGAGCTATTTAAAACCGATTTTGGCTTTATAATAAAATAATATTTTTAGTTATTCCAAAGGTCTCTCCTCCCTTATAAAATGGCACCTCCTCCCTCTCTTCCTCACACCACTTTGAGCCTTAATGCTCGTCCAAAACCTTCCAAATTCACTTCTCCACTTCCCTAGTAACATTCTAGAGGTCTTGGACTTCTTCAAATACCAATTTTAGTGCCCTAAGATGAGGACTCAAAGAGGCACTTCAAAGAAGAGGTAATGTCCATTACCGATTCTTTCAACTTTATTTCTTCTTCCACTTCTTCTTCTTAGGTTGTTTCATTATTAAGTAATAACATAAGTATCACTCATATACTGATATGTTATTATAAGTATGAAACAACCCTATTTCCCCATCTATGTATCCTACGGAAAATGAAATCACCGCGTGTGCGTACGTACGGAATACCGTCTCCACGCCGTGGTGTAATCTATTTTTCACCACCACCTTACTTGGATGGGTATAATGGTGTAAATAATAATGATATATGGTTATTTTAAAGTGATTTTTTATTCTGAAATAGTATACATACACTCCAATACAATTCCACAATCATGAGAACGATATCATCGCTCGTGCGTACATACGGACTACCGTCTCCACGACGCGATGAGATTCATTCTCCATGTTAACCATTCATGAAGATTGTAAAGTATATAAAATAAGTAATCGTGAAATATATGACATAATAATGATACTAGATTTATGTGTATATATATGTATTTCATCTACTTAATTCTATTCAACTCAATAAGGAAATGAAAACAACGTTCATGTGTACGTATGACCTACTGTCTCCATAAATGGTGTATTTCTTTCCATTTAATGATATATTATATATATGTATATTCTGAATATATATTATATATAAAATATATTTTATATTCTGTAATTATTTAATCATGATCTAAGTAATTTTATGAATAATTACTTGTCAAAACATGGATGAGAAATGAAATGATTTTACCAAAAACGCTCTTTAACATGGAATTTACAAAAGAACGGGTAATATAAAGTCATAAGTGAACCATATATGATTTCATAACAATGACTATGATTCTGGAATAAGTCAATGAAATTATTTAAATCATTATATGGGAGGTTCGGACACTTATGAAGCAAATCAGACCTAAGGTAAAGGAAAATATCACAATCTCATTTTATCCGAGATTGTTTATACTTTGGTATTTACTGGGGTTTTATAATCCACATCCATGTTTCCTCAATATGTAATATTGTTTCCATCCACCTAAAATTCATTAAATCCAATTTTACCCTTCAGTGAGGTTTTAGTAAATGATATGAAAGGAATCTTTTGTCGTTTTTCATACGAGGTACTTTTTGACTTTTCTGACACAAGTACGAGAAGAATATTTTTTTAACTTATACGACATGAATGGATTTTTAAAACATTATTTCCAAGAAGCTTAATTTACAAGTTTTCAAGTTTATTTTTAATCAACTTCTTTTAGTTTAAAATTGTATGACATGTTAAGAATGGAAATAAAAAATTTTGAAGTAGAAATGGTATTTTCCTCAAGAATGGAGTTCATGTGTTTTATCAAAATTATTTTCCATATAAGATAATATAGGTTTATGTTTCTATCCATATTATTAAATTGATTTGATTATTTTGTGATGGAATTATTTTTATGAATTCCTTTATCTTAGATGAATTTTTTTATGATGTCATGATGTTTAAGATTCCCATTTTTATTACATGGGTTATGCTATGATGTATGGTTTATGATTTTATGGCACACATAAGAATGGTATCATTATGAGATGGGTGAGACCTATATCTCCCTCCAATTCATTGGGTAAAGATTTTATATCTCATGAGATATACATGGCTGGAACGGCAGGTTAAACCAGTTCAGTGAAACAGGACTGAAACGAGGAGTGAACTCGGTTCAGAAATGGACTTTGTCCACTATGATAGTCTTGGAAATGAGTCTTGACTAATAAGAAATGATTCTATATGATTATGTGTGTATGCCACAAAGTTTCATGTTTTATGTTATGATTATTGGGATTATATTTCACTACTATTATTTATCCCATGTTATGATATTATGATCTCTTTTGCAGGTTAAGATTTCCAAAATGTTATGTTCTTATGAATATGATGTGATTGATATTTCTTTTGTTTACCATTACTGAGCATTTTAGCTCACACTTTTATGTTTTATTTTCCCCATGATATAAATAAAATTTTAGGTAAAATAAAGGAAGATCATTATGGGAGATGTTGAAAATATTTCACCATGATTAGAAGATTATATTCCGAGTTTCCAAAGACAATAAACTATTACGGTCCTTGTTTGTGTGTTTTTGTTATGTACTAAGTATTCTGCAAAAGTAATGTAATGTCTGTGTATGTCAGGCTTCGGGTCTCTACAATGTCTCCCTACATGCGGTTCAATATATAGTCCAAAGAATTCTTTCCAATTGTCAAACAAAAATTTTAATTTTAATTTCATTAATTAAGGTCAAGAACTCAATGTTGCGGTGAATAAATTTATCATTAAGAATAAAGATATATACCATTTATAAATAATTAGGGACTATCTATCTCGAGGGATGGAATCATTCCTCTATAAAAATTCCAGCCACCATTGTTGACCAACCTCAACCATCCATCATCTACCAATATGAGGCACATGCTACATCCTATAGCCCAAACCAAAATTTTTTGGCTGTTAATCACTTAGGGAAGTATCTTAAACTCATATAAGGAAAAGGATTAAATTCCTATAATTCTACTCCTCTCATATTATCTTATAGAAAAGTTGTGAAATTCCCCATCATCTATCAAGTTTCCTCCATACCTCATTTGAATCGATATAAAAGGCCTAAAAACAATACATTAAAATTAGATGAAATGTAAGATAGAGAAAATAATGGGGGTAATAGAGGATAAAAAGCCACAAAAACTAAATCAATTGATAAAAATGTATCCCAAATAAAGGGGAAAATGGATGAAGAAGAATATAAAAAGGTTGTGTCTTCCCCTTCTATCATCCAATACAAAAAAACACCCCTTAGTTAGCGGTGGGAGGGTTATACTAACTGGGTTAGAATGGACATTATTAGTCTCATTAAAAAAATAAAAATAGCCCCAGTAATCCAAATCCACCTACATCAGTCACCTAGTGTTGCATCATATACCTGATTCTAAGAACCAACCAAATAATGGATCCAGAAATATTGAATATCCCCAATAAAAACTCTCAGTTAATTTATTCAACAAAAAATTATTCTTAGTTGCATACATGATCCACCCAGCTATGCTATCCAAACACTAAAACCCCAAAATCTCAACCCAAAACTCTTCTAATTTAGCTTCAAACATAAAAAATTAATTTAATCATTTCATAATCATTCTAACATAGAAATTCCCAATCAAAAACAAAACCATAAAAGTGTATCCAATTTCACACTCTGTAGAACCTAATTAATTTTAAACTTTATAAATCAAAAATAGTATGGGATTTTACACTTTATATTTTTGTATCATGGGAGGATCACTACTATTTGTTGAATTATCCTATAACAATAGCTTTTCCTTATTTATTAAAATAGAATTTCCTAAGACACTGAATAAAAGTTCGCGACATTATCCTAACAACACAATGGAAATATGTGAATCATTTATCATAAGACCTTATATTAAACCAATAATGAGAAAATAGGCAAAATTTATCAAAAATAATCCAATGATTGCTTTAATTTACCAAAACTAATATTTTGACCATAGAATGTGACCTTTAAAATTCATAATTGACGAACAGGTATTTCATTGGATTTTTCTACAACTGGATCATCTATGGATGGGTCACAAGGTTAAAATAACATTATGATTATTCTATCCATTCGAGATAAAGGAATGTGTTAGAGAAATATCATATCAACTAACCTTACCTCAATATTTTATCTCCTTTTATAACACATTCCAGTTTTCTAAATAGTTCAAATACATGGTTTACCCTGCATGTGTGATTGAAAATGATGAAATCAATGTTTAATTAGATTATTTACATGTGGATAATACTTAATATATCATATATAGTGATGAGACGTTGTTTTAGAGAATGTTAGTAGCACTTATGAGAGTTACATGGATGCATAGAAATCTCTATGTTGAAACATGGTCACTTGAAATGAAAACTAAGATTAATTGGCTTGATTTTCTCCTAAATGAATTGTGTATAATATTATTTTGGATTAAAAGAATTAATGTGTTGAGTTTCTAAAAATATTTACCTCTATAAGTACATAATCTCTCTTAATTTTATACATTTAACATTAACATGCGATATTTTTTAAGAGAGTTATAGTTAGAGGAGTTTGGATGGATATCAAAATAATGAGGATGCAGTACCTAGGTGTTAGATTAGAACATAATACCTAGTGGATTCTGATGTGTGTGGATTTCTTTCTAATCCATTAAAAATATTTAATTTACCTAAGAATAAAATAGTGTATACCGAGGGATGGTCATGAGGAGGCAGCTCATAGAACACCAAATTTTTGTTGTCACTATTTTTATTTTAAATAATAGTAAACTAAATAATGAAATGATTTGGGTTAGAAATATACATGTAATTATAATATATATAAATATATATAAATTTAATAGAATTAGAATAAATAAAAAATGATGATGTTAGATTGAAATGATAACCTAAAAAGAGAACACATTGAGTGAACCCTCATCATCTCATTATTAGTTTGGAATTTACATAATTATTACACTCTATTAAATGAATTAAAGTCAACTTCAGGCCATTTTTTTAATATATGATACACTCAATGATCACAAAGTGACCACACATCCACCTCCTTGATAGAGGGAAAATATTATATAATAATGTGAATATCCTTGGGTGGAATGTTGAGATACAATGGTGCCTTAACCACTACAATACCCCTCACCCTAAATATTATAAAATTATACACATTAAGCATGATATCTCATAAACATTTCTCTAATATTATTTTTCTCCCCTGGTAACTTTCTCGGGTTAGTTAATCATATTCATTAGTATTAAAAATCACATGGGAGAAGAACATGGTGGAAACACACAAGATAACACAGAAGTAATGATATAAATAATACATCTAAATTTTTTAAAACATTAATAAAAATATTAAAAATAATAAAACCTTTAAAATCTTCTCAAAAATGTAAAACTAATGTTTCCCTCCCTTTCAAAGGGATATGAGTAAAAGGTCTTGCAAATTTTAGCTCCATGATTTTCCTTTGAAATATTTTGCATGGAAGAGAAATTAAATGGATGAATTAAGAAGATAAGTATTATAAAATGTTTCTTCCATATATCTTCATCATAATAACACAAAATTTTAGCTTCATTTTTTTTATTTGGAGCGAGTTATATCCATTTTACATTGGAAATGTATTTTATCCTTGTTATCTTTTTTCCAATACATAGAGTTCCCATGCCATTATGGATTTTAAAAATAAGTAATCATGCATGTCGATAGTAATTAAGGAAGTTCCTCTAGATTTCCGCTTTATATACGTGACATTTTAGCTTAATTGGGCCTTTAATTGTTTTGATATGGGCCCATATTTTGAAATCACCACATTTATGCCCAGATTATAAGGCCTGTATTATGATCTTATTTTGGTCCACTATTTGTTGGATTCATCTATTGGTCATGTATTATAAAATATATATCAATGAAAATAAAAGCCATAAAATATTAACTACACAATTTTATATAGTTTAAAAATGTTATGACTAAAATAAAAATGGAAAATATAACCTGTAAAGATCCAAAATTAGTCCATTTTTAAAATTTTGCTCAAATTTCACCTAAACAAATTACCTTAAAATATTACATTGTTAGGAATATAAATTAAAATTAATTTAAAATGTTTTACATTTAAATTACCCAACACATTAACATTTCACACTTAGGAAATCATCGAATTCCATGGATAAAATAAGTATCAGAAATCATAAATGAAAATACATTTCAATTAACATATCAATGAAAATATTTTTCCTCACACATGGATAAATATAACATAAATTCTAATAATTATAAAAATAAATTTAATTTCATGTTAATCCTTACATGAAAGACATACGTACCTCCACAAAAAAATAATTCTCTCTTCACTCAAGTATTCTTAAGGTGGAGTTTCTCTCATTCTCAAGAACACTTTTGATCTTCATAGGCTTGAATACCTCTTTTTATCTCCACATAACGAAGGCATAGATATTTCAATCATGAGTTACTTTACATCATTAATTTTTAGGTAGAGGGGTTTCATGTTCTATAAATATAAATTTTAAAAGAAGAAAGATGATGGTTAATATCTAAAGTGTTGTAAATTCATGAAAAAAATTCCTCTTGAATTGTGTGATTTTCAATCTACTCCAAAATTAATCACCTCTAAACAGAAATTCCTATTATTTGGAATTAAACACTTTTAATTGAATCATAAATGATAAAAAAAATCATTTTCACATTTTTATTATTGTATCTTCTTGAATTCATTTATGGATTTCTCTTCAAAGTCATATTTTTTAATGAAAAGAGATGCATATTTTATCTTCATATATTTCTGTACACTAAGAACATATTTGTAATAATATTTGTTCCACACATATATAAATAAATCATTAAATTTCATCAACTAATAAATAAATAAATATATTAGCATTGTAATCATTTTAACTCAAATACATTTTTTAGGAAAAAACATACAGTTCATCCTCTCCCACCCCTATACATATGTTTTACATAAATAATTATTTAAACTCATAGATAATGGTTAAAATGGGTAAATGGATTTAAATGTAACTTTCCAATAAGGTATTATATTTATAATATGGTATTAATTATTTATAGATCAAAATATATTCCCAAATGTGAGCTCATTGTGATAAGGGGTTTCAAGGTGGTTCCTAAATCACACTTGATAGATTTCATGAACTCTAAATGCATTAAAAAAGACAAAAAAACATTTTTTATCACCTATCATATCTAAATATGATATAGAAAATTCTAAATGTAATAAGGATGTAAATAAGTCTTGAAAACCTCTTGTGTTGTTCATGATTTTCAATTCAGACAACATTAGGGAACATGTTTATCACAATAAAACAGACTACATCAAATTAAAATATTCCAAATAAAGAAAAAAAATACACTCATAAATCATTTAAAAACTAAAACATACAAATAAATAATAGATCCAAAAACCAAAATAAGGTTATAATTTTCCAATGTATTTGTTATATAACAAGAATCCTAAAAACACACAAAATGAAAACGGAAAATAATAAAAAGTCATAAATAGACATGAAAACAAAAATTGAAGCACATCCAAAATTCCTATGAACATAATGAAATACCTTCCCCAACATATTCCATTTACATACATATTTTTATCTTAAATAATAGAATAAATAAATTTCATATGTAATTTTAATTTTTTTGAAATTAATATAATGGAAAGTAAATACACAACATGATTTATTTTTTTGTGGTAGCCTTGAGTTAATACCATTTATTCTACCAAAATAAATATATAATAATGAAATAAAAAATAATTAAAATAATTAAAAGTATTAAGGTGAATGATAAGAACAAAAATTATTAATTAAGACACCCAAGAGGGTGTTATGTTTTTAGAAACCTAGTCAGGAAATTACAGTGGATTATCCCCAGTCAAAAGGTGGATTTTTATTCATTGATATGATCCATCACATGTGAATTTTCTAATTATAAATGATTATACATAGATAAGGCAGAACCCCACATAAGATAATAAAATTCATTACCACCTTGAAAGAATAAATAATGAATTTGTGGTCCGTTGAATATGGATGGATATGTGAAAGTTCCTAGTGGTGGTCCCTCCCCTCATGGTCTTCGCCTCCCAGTGACGATGGTGGATGCAGCGGCAGTCACTCATCCCCTGATGGGGGAGGGGGTCCCCGGAGTCTAGTAGGAATGTGGAGCATGCATTCCACCCTTTCTATAATAAATATTTTCTTCCCCCATTCCCATAGATTTTGCTCAGCACTAATGTCTTAGATCTCATCAACGACCATCCGAATCTACATATTTCTTGATCCGTGCTTGTGGAATCCACCACAAATTTGAATATCACCCTAGTGGCTCAGTTTAGGTATAGTATTTCTTCATTTGACTCGTTCTATGAGTTTTTTTTCTCATGGGATCTTCATGAGAGGGTGACTATTAGGATGTTTGGTAATCAGCACATTATGATTCATTCTACATACGAGGAGGACCTCATCCGAGCCTTGTCACGTACCCCCAGAGCAATGATAGTTTTGGATTCTTCTTGTTTAGGTGGTCATTTGATTTCCAGATGAACCATGACCATCCTTCCTTGGATATTGGGAATTATTCCCAAATATCCCTTTGCCGTTTCAAAATAATTCTTTTATAAATATGATTGGAAACATATTCGGTAGATTTTTATGCTCTGATAGTCGTATGGAGGCTGTTTGTCATCTCGTTAATCCACAGGTTTGTGTGGAAGTGGATCTGTCTAGATCTCTATTTTATTTCATCTGTATTTCAATTGTTAAGGAGTTCAAATGTAAATAGTGAGGGGTGTATGAAAACTAGAAATACTTATGCTCTTCTTGCAAGTGCCTTGGCCTTTCTACGAAGGCCTGTAGCCAAGGGTCAGCATTGTGAGGGGTAGGGGAAAGTTCAGAGGATTAATTTCTATGTGAAATAGACCAGGACATTCTATGGAAGTATGCCTATAGGCTTCCAGTCTAGGAGAAGGCTGGAAGATGGCAGAAATGGTAAGACTGTAGTGGGCTATGAGAAGGATGGTTCAGACCAGACGTACAAGGGTGTGGTGTGGAGAGATCAGGGGCTGCAATAGTCACTAATGAAGGAGTAGGAACAACCTAGAGGTGGTATATAGGATTGTATTGTGGTGTCTAATGGGATTTCTTGTGATGATCTAGTGAATAATGATTCCTCCCCAATAAAGCCGCTGGTGTCAGGGGTGTTTTGTAGGCTAAAGAAGGATCTAGCTAGACAGACAAAGGGTGGTCGTTTGGTTAATCAGGAGGCTACTCAAATAGCTAGCTGTAATATGGATCAAACTTTGGATGGAGAGAAGGTGGCTATGATATCTTTGGTTTATGAGGAGCCAAGGTTGGGAAATGATAAGAATGGTAAGGGGATGAAGGGGATGGTAATGGTTGAACTAGTTTCAATAAGTAGGAATGGAGGTGTTCCAACACTGGTTCGGAACCTAGTTTCCCTGTTAAACATGTTTGAAAGCCTCTCTAAGGCCGATATGGGTATGGATTCTAATGTTTTAGGTGGGGGACCAGAGTCTGGCATAGAGGTGGCCAAGGGGATCAATCACGAGCAATCGGCTGACGATGATCCAAAATAGAAGATCAATAGGGGATCTAAGAGGAGGAAGGGGATGAAGAACTATTCACCACTACCTCCACCTTTGGAGACTCACATGGAAAATAAGAAAACTAATAAGAAAATTATTCTAGGGACCCAAAGCCATGAAAGGTTGATGGCGTAGGGCGACCCCTTGGTTTTTCTTATAACATTTGAATATAAAGGGAAACATCATTTCTTGTTGATCAATGCATCTGAGAAAGAGGCATCTAAGATTATGGGAAGATCTCTGTAGGTGTTTCTCAATGAGGATAAATTTTTATGGATTGATAAATAGGACCTTATCCTAGTATGGGATTTCAGCAAAGGGAAGCTCAGTACTGTGGATTACATTTTGGTATGGAACCATCTGGTGTTTAGGTTGGAGAGGCTATTGTCGGAGGTACATGACTTACAGGTTTTATCCTTATCATAGACATTATTCTGGGATACAAAATCGGGTGATATCAAGTTTATTTTTAATGATTGTGTTTAAGTTGGTGGTAGTTTTGTTGGTTAGAAATTATTGTTTGGGCATGCTTTGAGAGGTTTGGATCTTCTTGTTGATTCTTTTTGTAGTGCAGATTGGTTTTCAGCATACTACTTCAATATTCTTTTGAAGGGAATCATATCAAGAAGCCTTAAACAATATTGGTCATTTGAATATATATGCTTGAGATGGTATGTCTTCACCTTTTGTTTTGTGCCCAAGCACTTTTGAATGGGACTATGTGTTGAAGGGCCGTGTTTCGGTGAATGCTTGGGGACATGAAATATTTTCTTGGGTGGGGTAGAACCGGTGGTTTGATCTGCATTTTTTCTATTTTGTTGTTTTTTGGATGTATTGTTGTTTTATGGTTTCTCACTTTTCCTTTAAAAAGTTTTTCTGAAAATAAAAAAAAATTCATGCAGGTCAATAGTGGGAGGGAAAATGAGATATGGGTCCTCCCGATTAGCTTTCATGGTGTCCTCCTACATATGATATAAAAGTTTTTATAGATAAGGTATTCACATAACCCATTATTTTCCAAATCCTCTTCTTCAAACAATACATGTTTGACTAATTTCATAAAATCCATAGACTACACCATTCGTGCTATGTTCGAAAATTAAGAGAAGGATAAGACAGAAAATAATTCAGTTTAAAAAACATTAAAACATTAATAATCAATAAATAAATTTTCCCCTTCAAGTAATACTTATTGGATATTTAACTCTTATGGTATGACCATTGGAATCTTATTATCAATAGGGGTATCGTAACCAACATCTTCAAAAGTAATAGAGATGTTGAGAGTTTTTATTTTTCATTCCTAAGGATGAGAAGATAATGTTTCAAGTTATCATCAAAAAATTGATTCTAGTATTCCTCAAAAAAATTTGATCTCTGATAAATGATTTTTTATGTGTCCTTCAGGTACCTCCATGAGAAATTTTTGAGTGTGGGATTGTTTTATTGATTCATATTTTAACTACTTCTCAACCACATTATGTCCTTTATCATAAAAATGTATCGGTGAAATATCTTCCACCACACAATCTAGTTCTTGTTATGGATCAAACTATTTCACTCAAGATACAGATACATATATAAGTATCTATTTTATTGTCATTAATGGTTTTGAATAAGATCTCCAACCCTTTACAAGGGAGCATCAAGACTGCTATCAAATTTTTATTGCACATAATATTGGTCAGTCCAAAAAAATAATTTAATGTCAAATACATAATGATGAAAAAAATACAAAAAATTTAAAATTTTTGATTTTTTAATGGAAAAATTTATGTGAATATGTTCTGCATTACTAAGAGTGGCACCAAATAAAATCATTGGGATTTATTTGGATCCTCAATTTTAATTTTATTTACCAAAGAAAGAAATATAATTCACACCATGGGTAAATCTCAAGGAGGCCACTCACAAAACACCAGATTTCTATTTCCACAATTAATATCAGAACTTATATAAAATCAAAAAAGATGGTTTTTGTGGATAGAAATTTGGGATTTAAAATTAAATCTATAAGAGATAAATAATTGTAACCATGAAATGTAGAATGAAAATAGAATGAAATATTATATATAGATTATAGATCCTCTAAGGAGAACACTCAATGTTAACCTTAATTTCCTCATTATTATTTTAAAATATACATAATGACCATTCTCTATATTATCCATTAACATCCTCTTCTTACATTTATCTTAATATAATGCTCCCTCAATAATAATTGAGATACTACACATCCTCCTTCTTGATCAAGGAATAATATTGCTAATGTGAAAAAAAGAATAAAGATAATGAATTGTAAGCACTCTCATCCTTCACCAATTACACGGTTTCACCCAAAATTGTTCCCAAATTCCTTATATAGCCAAAAACCATTCCAAAAACACCAAAACATAGAAATTATAACTAGTAACACAAACGAAACCTCAAAAAAAGATAAAAAGACTATAAATACATTCAAATAAAATAAAACTGGTGTTCGGGTGTGAAAATTTTCTACACCACGAAAACATTCTTTCCTAAAAAAGATCCCAATAAAAACGGGGAAAAAACAAACATCAAACATAATGAGAAAAAATGAAACCAAAATCCTTAGTGTGAACATTAAACTATACATTTCACAAACAAAAAAATATCTAAAAAATATTTAATGGGTAACCATAGAGAAAATAGAGTGAGGGGTCTCCCCACCACATAAACGTACTATCAAAATAATACCACCATTGGAGCTTCCAAAAAAACCCAAAGAAGACCAAATAAAAAACCAAAACACTGTCCATAATTTTCATAAGATCTAAGACTCTCCACATTGAAAAAAACCAATACAAAATCCATTCCATAAAAAATATATCAACTACAAAATTCACATGAATAGGGAACCACTATAGCAGATTTCATAAAATATAGGGATACAATGATTATTGAAAAAAATGGATTTTACAAAACAAATAAAACTAAAATAAAGATAACATAAATGATTCCCACTCCAACATTATAAAAATTAACTAGCCTTGAAAACTTAGTCCTAGTATTCTTGACTATGTGAAGTGATTCACTCTAAGGCCTATGGCTGAAGACCTCATGCATTATAGAATCTAGTTCCCTATAGTCAGAAGCTATAAGCCATTCATTGAGACTTTGTATCTTGGAAACATTTCATAATGAACATCTATAGATACCCAAATAGTGACATTGTCAAAAATACTTTATATGATTATGAAAACTTGGCTTTTAAGGCATGAATCAACCAAATTAGAAGAACATGAGTAAACAGTCTTACGAATGTGATAGACGTACTACCAAATGAGACCTCTAACAAACTGGTACCAATATCACACTATATAAACTAGATAGGGATCCATCATGTGTTACATGGAAAACTAGATATCCAAATTCTACAAACTATTCTCTAGGAACCAACTCAACTGAAAATTCCTCATCCACCGGATTTTAGAATAAAGCTTCCCTGAATAAGAAAAATTAGTCATTAATATTTATTCAATGACACTGAAAAATATAACCTTTATTTTATAGTCTAATTTTATCTCCATAAAAAGGAAATCATTTCTTCAATGTTTTCAAAATAAGATTTTACAATCCATTGACCTTACTGGATACTTGATATCTCAACAACCTTCTTCAACTTCACATATTTAGGTATGAACCATCGGATAATAGTGATCTTAAAAACATACCATGAAATACAAACATGAAATGATTATGGTATTGGCACCTTCCATATCTCTTAATACAGACTCTCAAATAATCCAAGAATAGCTCAAACCCAAACAACTTCAGGAGCACAAAATGGCCTAAAATCACGATCAAATTTTTCAAGAAACTCCACAGCTTTTAATAGACCTTTAGTACTAGAAAATAGGCAATAACATATAAGATATCAATTTTACCACCCATCTAGGAGTATGGGAATTTCCAAAAACTATATGAGACTCAGTAAAAACAATTTTTATATTTCTTGGTAGTATACTCTATATAACATAGTAAAAAAACAACATCCAACCAAAATTCAACTGAATGAACATATAAACCTAAAACACCAATCTAATTAAAAAACATAAAAGACTAATTTCCAAACTCACCATTTCATTCCATCATTAAAAAACCATTTACTCCAAGTACACTTTTCCAAAATATCAAAATAAATTTTCAATTCCCACTCAAACACAAAATCCCACTTCCAAATCCAATTAAAACACCCAATTCCACCTTTAAAATAAACCAATATCCCAATATATTTTTTATATCTTAAAATCTTTTTCAAAAACAACTTTTAGATTTTATACCCACCAACAATAAAAAAAACAAAAATAAGAGTAGACATCAATACACTTGGAATAGGGAATTAGTGGTCATGCATAACCCAACAACATGGTTTAGCAGACTATTCCCCAAGAAAGAATCAACCATTGGATGTATGTTTGGCCATGTACACAAGATCCACATGGGTTTATAATCTATCCAATCAAACCATGATGAACTATTTCATATATATTTTCATTCACAAAATCAAACAATCCGAAAAAGAACCAATAACATAAACCAAAAAATTCAAAATAAACGAATCAAGTCTTTGAGTACCCCTAGTTACTCATGGATCCGGATGATTAAAAGTTTTTGTTTCTCTTCTTGTACATAACTCTTGATCCCTGATAGTCCTATCTCCAAACTACCTAATTCCCTATATAATAAAAGGTTTCATTAAAGCCAATTTTTCATGAATAAACCTATCTTTACTTTGAATGTTTCACTTGATTCAGCCCATGGCAAGGTGGATAGGTGTTCACTATCCTACTCAGTTGAAAACCAGTGCCATGCATCAATTTTCACAAACATTAGAATGATTTATCTAATAATAAATATATAAACATTAAAAAAGATAGATTATATAGTATAAATCAACTGAATAATATAAATACCTAACTAAGACTACATAAAATAGCTATGAGACAAAACAAACAGAACTATATAAAAATGAAAAATAAAGCCAAACCAAGACTGAAATGATATCCATGTGACCTATTGGTCACCACCATTCATAAAACGATCCCACTTCATAAAAAACCTAAATATGACTAAAACTACGGAAAATCCCAGGTCTACTAACTTCGGGGGTGATCATAAACATCTCGATAGTTAATCACCATAGAATAAATATAATTCATTTTACTAAAAAATCCAAAATTTATAGTTTTAAATTCATTTATGAAATATATGATTTCATTTAATGTATATAGAATCATATACAAATATTCTTTTTTAAAAACTCGTATGAAAAAAATATCAAATGGCCACTTTGATAAAACATGAGAATAAATAGAAGATGAATTAATTATAAAAAAAAGTTCCTATCAAAAATTCTATAAATAAATAAATAAAATTACAAGTACATGTTGGGAGAAAATAAGAAAAATAATAACAATGGATCTATTAAAATAAAGTAGGAACTTGTAGATATGTAATCATGGGGATTTCCAAAATATCCCTTGAAGAAATCCCTAGACTTATTATGTTCAAACCTGCCATTTAGCATATAGTGTCACTCCATAGTTAATAACCAACCTAGATTCTTCAAACCAACTTAACTTGGGGAAATTCTAACTAGAATTAACAACTTTTTAGGGGATTGAAATCCATCTAATTGAGATTAGAAATCAATTGACACTCAACCCTCTAGATGGAATCCAAGATTACCATGATGATAGTATAATGGATATTGATGAGGTCATCACATGATTGGAATAAGACATAACTAACGGATTCTAGTGTGTACGATTTGACCAATCCTGATAAAAAAAATGTAAAGGCTCTATAATTTGAATAATTACTATAGGGGTTCTAACAAAAAAATCATTCATAGGATTCAACAAGGCCTAGAAGTCATATGATATTTAAAACTAATTTCCAAAACATCATAAAGTACTAATCTGGCCTTAAAATTTTCAAATCAAAAAAACATTTCCAATAAAAAAATAATGTTCTTTTGAAAACCATTTCCAAAAAAATGTGAAAACACCACATATGAAATAATGATTCCAAATAAGTCTTTAATGTTAAGTGGTCATCAAATCATGGTTCAAGTAAAAAAGTTGGACAAGTTATAAAACACATATTTAGAAAAAAACATTGGATTTCATCGAGAAAAAAATCACTTTAGAAATATTTAGTAGTGTTTTTTTAGAAAAAAACATTTATATGATAAAAGGTTAAGGGAATGGAAAATAGGATAAGGGTGTGTTGAAAACAGGTTTTCAAGATAGAAACTTTATTAAATTATATTTTCATTTGTATGTGACTATTAATATGTAAAACCTATAAACATATGGATATGACCACATCAACATGAATAAATATCTATATGTATAGAAAACCATAATAATACCCACGGTACCAATTTAATAAATCACAAGGAGCATCACAATTAATCCCAAAGATCCACAAAAAAACACCTAACCATAGAAAAAGTATCAATACCCACATACAAGAACATTTTCACATGCCACCCAATTACCAAATCCAAAGAATGTTAAACACTACTCTAAAAATAAAAAACATAATTTTTATATACAAATTTGTATTTTACAAAAAATAGTTTGTTTATATATAAATATGTATTAATAAATAAATCATTCAAAAATCCATTTTCATCAATTTTTAACATGAATTTACCCTAATAAGTCATAGAAACATAAAAATATGAGAAAAACATTAATTATTTCAATATTAATACTCAAGACATGGATATAATGTTCATAATAGGATATATAAGGAAAACCATCTTCAAGAGTGTGTAAACGTGATGAATCTCAAAGAGAAAGAAGAACTAAGCCCAATAGGTGAACCACACACCGTGGATTCAAAGAAACTCAATCCAACATAACCTCTCTATCCCTAGGATTCATTGAAGATATATCCCCCCAAGAAATAATCATGAAATGATATTTGGGAAGAAGAGAGGATAATTGGATACCAAAATCCAATAATAACTCATCATAAACTAAAGACGACTCATCTACTATAGAGGATGACCCAAAGGGAAAGGATATTCTAGATTCCCATAGAATTCTTATAAAAAATTCATGAGGATAATCCTAAATGATTTTCAAACATAAGAGAAGTTAAATTGGAATTTCATGTTTTTATGAAACTATGCAAGATGCACGGTTTGGCCGCACAGTTTTCCAGACTATAAGACATCTATGTGCACCTTACTGGAAGATGAAAACATCGAAATGATCTGGAGACATAGTTTGGGAAACCATTCCCAAACCATGAAAAATATTTCTTTGAAAATGAAATAACATAATGCATGAATCACACATGGTTTCTCCTAACCATGTGCACATGGTACCCCTTGCCTCAGACGCCACTAACAGGTCAAACATTTTCACCTTGGGATCACACTTTTTAGACAAAACCATACAAAGATAGTTACAGACACACCATTCATAAGGAAAATGAAGTGAAAACACTATCATAGTTCCGTAACTATATGGTTATCACACCAAACTATGTACATTATCCCTTCATTGGCTGAAAACCAGAAAAAAACTTTAAAATATAAAAATTATAATTGGGAACGTTAACTGAAAAGAAACAAAAAGATACATCATATAACAATACATTACAATAAAATAAAACTAGGGTATGTTGTGAGAAATATTATTTATACGTTTAGAAACTTATTAACCCTCATAAATATTTATAAATGAGATTTACTTTATTTCCTGAAACACTTTTAACATTTTACATTGTTGTCATTTATTTTACATTCTAATCCAATGTATAAGGTAATAGTCTCTCATGTGTCTATGATATATACAATTAGTTTTCAACATTTTCCCGTAGCCTATTGAAGGATGTATTTGGATGTCACCCAAAATAACATTAAAAGTCGTGTGAGAGGACTCATCAGGGTTAGGACATGACATTATAATGTAATTTAGAAGAATTATGGTATATTGTTTATGTTATTCTAAGTCTATAGTAATGATGTATTAAAAAATTATTTAATGTAGTACACATTTAGATAACTGTGTATTTTCCCCTTTATATCATGGTTAGGATATAAAATTTATCATATGAAAAAAATAACACATAAGATATGGGAATTGAATTTATTATATTAATATGTTATACATTTTATCTTCTTAAATATAAATTTTTATTATTGTCATTGATTAGTCTATATAATATTTTAAAGAAATATTGACTATATTTATGGATATGTAAATGTGATGAGTAAATTATTAGTTTATTTTCTATATTGGGTATGTAATGATTTATGTCCAAATTTTTTTAAGAAACGTATTACTAGGGTTTAGTATACTGTGATTATAAGTTACTTATAGAACCCACTTATTATATGTAGGACATAATATCCTTTTAACATCATATCATAGGATAGTCTACTATAATAATAAATAAAACATAGAAATAGTGGAACCATGTATCATGTCTTCCAAACTATGTTCATAGTATATATAATATACATATTGTCTACATGCCTACTACTAAAATTCATAGACAAAGACACTATTTAATCTTAAAGAAACCATTTTCAAATCATTCCCATAGTTTAACTATTGACATTGTACTAGATTTATCGATATATAATTATTAAACATACAATGTATTTAAATTTAGGCTGTATTTTATCTATATTAATTTTTTTTTTGAAATTAACAGAAATAGATTTATCATGGAGGAATCGATAACATTCGTTTAATAATACCATGGAAATAGATTTCTTCCCTCAGTTTTTAGGGATAAATATTTTTTAAAATCTTAAAAATAGGGCCATAATATAGTAGTTCCAAAATATTGTAACCATGAAATGATTAAACTATATCAACTAATGAAAGATAAAAGTTCAAGATCAAAAAATATCACAGAAATTTTTTGATGAAGAATTAAGAAAAACTTAAGACCCCATGAATATTTAAGGTGAACTCTAAAAAATTATCATCCTAAAGGTATAAAATATGATTAAAAAATTGATTTTCATATTTGAATAGATAATATTGAGTCTATCATAATCTATAAAAAAAATTATACATATATTTATTACTAAATAAATAATTAATCAAGAATAAATCTTGGTCTCAATAATTATATACCCATAACAACTCATCAACATTTACCATGGATATAAATAGAATTTATTCATCAAATAGAGCTATAATTTATAAAAACCACAAGATAAAATCTTTTAAATAATTAATCATAATTAACCACTATACTCAAAATACAGTATCTCAAACAAAATACCAAATCCATTCTATATAATCATACAACATGTAACTACACTGATGATTTAGTTATCCCACCCTAATCACAGCATTAATTTTATATCATAATTAAACATTACCAAGATGAATTTCTTCATAACAAATTAAAAAAATTACCCTAATATAAATGAGCTACATCAAGAAATAAGGTTATAAATATTTTAGGTCTAGAACTCTATAGTCATAAAATATTTTCCCTTAGTTCATGACCAAGAAAATCAAATCACCTTTAAATCATAGTTTATTTCAATATTAAATATTTGTGAATACCCCATTATAATGTGACCTAAAAAAATTTTAGATCCATATAATTAATATAAAACTACTCAAAATACCCATAAAAACCTAATCTTCCAACTACATTACAATACTAAACAAGATACAATCATGGGATATAATTTGAAATCTTCAGTAATTAATAATATTGAATCAATCTAATATTAGATACAATACAGAATTATTATACATCCCATAAAAATTATTTGTAATGTCAAAAAATATTTCATCAACTCCATCCTATGTGAAAACAAAATAAATTATCACGAACGAATAAAACCTCCCATAATTGTGGTTAATTACACCCATATACCTATATATTAATATTTTAGTACTTATTAGGAAAATCGGTAAAACCGAACACTAACTTCCTTTTCCAAATAATAATATTATATATTAAACATGTAAAACTAGATCCTTTAACTGAAATAATGTTCGATAATATAGATAACATTAATAGATTCTTATATACTATTATTTTAACACCTTTCTTTGAATCATTGGTTTTGAGCTAGAGTGTTACGTAACTACATGCATTCCTCTCTGTACACAAGAAAAATATAACTAGAATCAAGGGACTATGTGGAATAATGGGGGGAATATACCCTCATTAATATATAAAAAGTAGAGTGTAAAATGGAAAATAATATTTAGTATAATATGGGGAAAAAATGGGGAAGTAACAGTAATAAAAACTTTAACTCATACAATGAAAATATGGAATATAATACCCATTATGGCTATACATGGATTCCCAAACATGGTCGATCTATATAAAATAATCAACACAAAAATAAATATGGAATCATCTCTAAAAACATCCTTATATTTATTTCATGCACTTCCTTGATGAACATATTACTCTAGTATAACTACTATATGAACTTTCACTAGCCTCATCTGAATTCTGTCTTAATAGAGTTTTCACACATTAGGATGTCTATAAAATGTGTGACTATAAAACCTTTAAGAAGTCACTAATGAATCCTTAAAATAGGATGAGTGTAATTATATAAGTGAATGCGATGAAAAGAATATAATTTCACAAGTAAAAAAATCGCATGTTTGACTATCATGCTCTAACCATGTTTCCAAAAACACCTAAATTACCATTTTTGACTCAGTATTGGTGTTTAGATTATTTCGAGATTTTATGAATCTAAACACATGCTACAAGACAAATACAATCCTTAAAACAATCCACAAGTCCATCGCACCTCTTATCAGGAAACAAAGTTGTAATACCCCAACCAACCCTCTTAGGTCAGACAACAAGACCCCCAAGCCCTGTCAACTATACAAGGTCAAGAAACATGTTTTTCATCCCCTAATAATCATCTTAGTAAAATACACAAGGTGATAATTCCCTTCCATGTATCATTAATTTATCCCACCCCATAATCATCATGTGTCACATCTCACATACTTATCCTTTAAGAGATTAATAAGGCCAAAATGGTTATACATGTCACATTGATACTAGAAAAAATAATTCTATGAGATACACACATGTACTCAAAAAATCCTTATAATTGAAAATATTTAGATGTACTTGTTCAAAAATATTTCATATTAATATAGGTCTCACATCTAGACACACAGAAATATCATGATTGAAAAAGATAGGTCTCATGCATTATACATAGAAACATAATCATGTTGTAATAAGATAGGTCTTATGGGAAACTCATTCACACACAATAATATCATATAAACAAATATCTCAAGGGACACACAAACATATATAATAATTTATAAATTAAAAAAGATCGCATATGACATACACACCCATAATTATGTCATATCAAGAGAGGCCTCATTGGATACACACACATGAACAAGAATGAAATATCAATAGAGTTTTCATGGGATACACGCACAAGAATGATAAATAAATAATGGTATCACATTCAACAAACATAAATAAAATTATTTCGTACCATATAGTTACATACTATTTTGATACAAATTTATGTAACATCAGTCCTTAAATGTATTAATGTCTAATGTCAACATTCAGCACCTGAATCAAGATCATGCACCAATGATATTTAGTACCAATTCAAACAACTCATGAGGATTCTAGTTCTATGATATAATATGATTTTTTTTTCAAATGTAAGTATTAGTTTAGAATTATCCAATGATATCCAATAAAAATTGATCTAAAAAAATCTGATAATGTCACATAAAAAACAGGATTTCAATATTCTTTTCCCCAAAAATATATATGGAATCAAATTAAATCATTTAAAATTTCTTAGATATATCCATAAAAGTGAATATATAGGGTCCTCTCCTAGAATAATATATAATATCTAGAAATAAAAACATCATCCAAGGAAAAATGGTCCCATCAATTGAAATCCATAGGACTCTTGTCTCTATATCCATCATTTTTCACTCTAGAGTGATTGAATTTACCAAAAATAGCCACTAGAGTCTCCAGATGAGAAATCCCCATGTATATATGGAATATTGGGGGGTTATAGAGATTTTTAGTTCAAAATAATAATTTTTGTATTTATTAGTCTTGTGTCATGGTTTTGTTTCATGGTTTACCAAACCATGTGCCAATAGTGTGATGTTCATTACCACATTAGGGCACCCTAAGGGTTTGGATTCATAGTTTTCAGAACAGTCCATGATCAATGTGATTTTTTCTATAATTATTTACATGAATTAAAACATGCCTTTGAAAGTGCTAGAATATGTCTTTATCAACATTAGAAATGTGATGACTACATCAATTCCGTTAAAAGCTAAAGTATTTTATCAGTGATAAAAAATTGATGATAAAGGTTATAATTATCTATGCCAATAAAAGCACTGATTAATCTTACTTTTATCAATAATTTTAAATGAGCTTATAAAAGACCCCATTTATTAGCACTTTTATTTTGCACTGTAAAAAGAGATCCTTTATTAGAGCTTCTAAATGATCTGATAAGGATACCATTATCGGTTCTTTAAAAACAATGATAAAGACTCTATCTATCAGAACATTTATTTGCAATGATAAAGGATCTATTTATCAGTTCTTTTATTAGTGCTGATAAATTCCATATTCTTCAGCACATTTAGTAGTTCTGATAAATTCCAACACTAATGTGTGATGCTATAGCCCATTACAGCACTAGAAATAGGTGCAGTGTGCTGTAACAAACACACTACATCACTATAAAGAACCCAGAAATACCAAAATACTAAATATAAATGAAATAAAATTTAAATCATTAATAAAATAAAAACCAATATTATAAAGTATTTTAGTTGTTTTTTTAATAAAATTAATTTAAATTTTGAATAAAAAGGTGCACTTTGAGTCATACTGGTCACACGAGGAGTCCAATAATGGTGTGAATGATTCATACGCATCTCTAATTACTTATGGGTCATTTTACAAAAGAACCCAAACAATTAAAATGTGTGTTCATGTTTCCATGTGTGTTAGTTTTTAACAAAAAGACAAAAATTGAGTAATAATTGTCACATGGTGCATTAGATTTTGGTGTGGTTGATTCCTACACATCACAAATAACAAATGAATCAATGAACTAATGTAGAAAAACAATACAAATGATAAAAATGTAATCATTATTTATTTAATTTTATTTTTGTTGATTATAATAATTGGATAAACCCACAAAATATTGTGACCTGACCAATGAAATTGCACATATGGCACAAAGAAAAATTTCCACAAAAATAGTCATATCCAAACGTGAATGATAGAAAGAAACAATTTATTTGATGAAAGGATAACCATTCAAAGGTTCAAATTCAGAAAATACCATTTTAACTATTCACAGATGATTTTATTATACATTTAAAATGAAATATGAACTTACAACTGACAGACACAAAAATGTGGAAACTCCAAACATCTTAACCCAAACACAAGAGACAACAATTAAGTCAATGATTTGTATGATTTTTTCAAAAAAAACACTGCAAAAAATTCTTCCTCCAACATCTTCTCAAAATGATGATCCTTAGAGATGAGGAAATAATCTTAAATTCCTAGATGAAGACCCCCAATATAAATTCAATCTTTAAATAGATCATGTGAAATCATCTTCAGTGAAAAGGAAACCATCTCTTTAATGTTTTCAAAATAATCATTCAATGTTTGATGATCTTGCTGAACAAACCTAATCTCTTCCCTTATTTTCATAATCACCTCATCTGGTATACCCCATTAGAAAAATGTGGAAATAAAAACATCCCATTCCATTCCAACTTGCAATGTTTTTGTGGAAAACAACACTCATTCTTCCATAGTTGGACCCCCAAGAAGACCCCGAACAACATGAACTATAATGTATTTGGATGTTCCCAACACTCTGAAGACATTCTCAACCTTATAAAGAAACTTCATAGCCTCTATAACAAACCTTAATTACCATAAAATATGGGCAAGAACATAGGAGAACTAGAGACAAGGTGATACCCACTTGAAACATAAAGGACATTTCTTGGTGACATATTTTGAGTAACATAAAAAATCATAAAATCATGTTCAGAATAAATTCCACACATACCCACATATATAAAAATTCTCAAAAGAATACACAGGGTCACAATTACCACATTATCCCCCAAAGAGAATAATTTACCAATTTTCAATAAAAAACAATAACATGTAAACCCCAATTTTTTACAATCTGATAACATTTCAAAGAAATAATTTTAATTTTTAAAATCAAATTCATTTTAAATGCATAATCACATCAACTAAAACCAAAAAAAGACATACTACATGATAAACCACTAGAATTTGGAAACATTATTCATTCTTAACCATGTTACCTAATAGTATTCCATAGTTTACTTAGTGTACAAGTTTACTGTAATTAATAAAATTAAAAAACCCAGCACTAATCAAATTTTAAAAGTACCACCATATAAATAATACTAGGCCACCAGGTTCTTGTTTCTGTTAATAGTGAATCTACTTACACTATACTATCAACATTTACCTGGTTCCATTCAATTAGGTTCTTAGTTCCTATCGCATAATGGTGCCGTTATCTCTTCGACACCCCCTCCTATCAAATCCTGTAAACCCTCTTTTAACACCCTTTAAAATAAAATACACCCAAAAATGAGACTAAGTTACTAACCTTAAATGGGATTCCATGGTTATATTAGATGGGGTATTAACAACCATTATATCCTTAATCATTTAGAACATAAAAATTTTAAACCAGATTCTTCAAGGATTAGATTCAACTATTGGGTTTTCATATGTCTATGGAAATCTATTATGAAATTTCCTAGAATATTCCAAGATTTTCCAAAACAATTGCTGTAATTTAAGGTTAATTTTAATTTTTTTTAATGTATTAGTAAACCAATCTCAAGGAAACATAAATTAACACATTATTATTAACATTAAATTACTCATTTAACCTCTAATTGTTGCATTAGAACATTGTTTTACATTGATTAGTTTCAATGAAAATCGAATTAACATCACTCTGTCTATTATTTCTTGGAAAATAATATGTCTATTCATATGAGCTTCTTTTATCTTTATCCAAAATCATAGAGAGTGAATGTGTATTTAATATAATTTCATATGCAAGTCCATATAGATAGATGATTGATAACTATCTTAATAATAAAATTCCACTAAGGAATGTTAATCCTTTAAAGATTCCCTAATGTCTGGAATTAAATTTAAAGAATATTCTTTAATATCATGATAATCTTATTAGAATGTCCATTATTATATGTAATAATATATGTTTAAAATTTCACCCATAACCTCATTGAAAATTAATTTCCTTCATATAACCATGATAAAAACATCATATCATTATCAGATACAGTAATAGAGGGGACACCATAAAGAATTATTATCTCATTAATATAAATTTAATCGAGTTCATCAACAAAGGAAGCCTCTTAAATATGTAATATGTTTTTCATATTAGTTAGGTGATCCACTATAACAACCACTAAACATTTTCTTTTAGCATATCTTAATAAACTAATTAATAATTCCATCATTTTTTCATCCAATTTTCTAATAGGAAAAAAAATATTGAGAGTACTTATTTGTTTTTTGTATTTTTCCTTCATTGGATTTTAGGAAAAAATTTAACAAGGAATACAATGATTCATTTCATCACTACAAAACATAAAAAAATGGTGACTAATATCATGGTAGATCATTATATCCATTCAAGAACCTAGAGGAGTTGCAATTACAATGGACATGATATGAGATATAGTGATCTTCATAGTTAAGAACAATGAAAAAACACAAAATTCAGAACCCAAAAGATCAGACATTGATAGGGGAAAACTAAAATATAGCATACACTGGATTCTAATTTTGATTCTTCTAAGAGAATGTAGAGGAGTCGCGCCAATAATAGAATAATTCTATAAGAGAATGAAAATCATGACTTTCTAAGTACTGGTTAGGATTCTTTTAAATATATTAGGAAAAAATTTAACAGTACTTTCATAAAATAACTAATAAATATCAATTTTGTCAGTGCTAAATCGATATGTACTAATGAAATAAAATTTATCAGTGATAATGTTTTACCACTGTTAAAGATTCTTTTTAACAATTCCTTTTTATCAATCATAATGGATTTATTTAAATAAATTTAAAATAATTTTATAAATATTAAATATATAAAATTATTTTTTTATAATTATCTAAATATATATTTAAATATAATAATTATTATATCATTACAATAATTGTAAATATATATGTTTATAAATATTGAAAATATAAATATCTAAATATATTTATTTATAAATATATATATATACAAATATACATTTGACATAATTTTTGGATATATTATCTTAAATACATGCATTTAAAAAATGAGTGAAAATTCAAAATTCAAAATGAGAAACCTTTGAAAATATTTAAAAATGGATATATTTTATTAAATATGTTTAAGTTGTTAATATATATAAATATATATATTGAAGTAAATATGAATACATACTTATAATACTAAACCATAGAAAATAAATAAATAAAAATAAATAATAAAAAATGATAAAATTCAAGAACAAAATAAATAATATTGAAATATTAAAAATCAAATCCAAAACTGTGATAGTATAAATAATAAATAAATATGATTGATTGATTAAAAACATAATATATTAAATATATTATTTTATAATGAAATAATAAAATATACTAAAATTTAAATAAATTACATAAATATTTGGTGTATGTGTCTCTATATATTGCCTAAATTTATTTCTGTATGTGTTTATATATAAATCTACATTAATTTAATATATACATATTTTTGTATGTGAAATTAGTGTAACACAATATGTTTGATATATTTTAACTTGAAAAATAAAACATTAAAAATAAATAAGACATTAATTTGTTTTTAATGGTCATTTTATTCATTTTAATTATATTTAAATTTAATATGTATTATTTATTACTATTTATTATTAATATATATGTATATATATTATACATATTCAATTTTATTAATAATTTTTTCAATAATAAGTTTTTTAATAATATTTTTATTTATTTATTTTTAAATTTTTTGTTTAATTATATATTCATTTATATATCTACATTTAATATATACTATTTATTAATATTTATAATCTATATATATATAAATTTAATTTATACAGTCTTATTAATAATTATTTATTTAATAAAATGATTAATATTATTCTTAATTTACTCATTTTAAATTTTTATTTATTTATTTATTTCATATTATTCCTTTTACATATCTATATATATATATATTATATAGTATTTATTAATTTTTAATATATATATATATATAATTTATTCATTTTTAACAATAATTATTTAATTAATGAAATTATTAAATATATAATGTTATTTGATTATTTATTTCATTTTATTATGGGCCTTTATCAGCACTAATATATAGTTGATAAAGGTTACAATTTATTGAGGATTTATTTATAGCACTGATAAATTTTACTTTTTACCACAGCTAAAAATATAGTGCTGATACAAGGTAACATTTATCAGTGATAAAATAAAGCACTATTAAACATAACCATCTATCTTCACTAAGGAAAAAAGTAGTGATAAAGGGTTTACTTTTCCATCTATTTTATTTAGCACTAATAAAGGTCCCACCATATCAGTACTTATTTTAACACTGATGAAGACAGACTTCCTGAGCACATTTTTCTGACACTGATATATGATAACGCTATTAAACACACATTTTATAGTACTGTTACCAAGATACCTATGAAATATACCATAGATATCTATAAATGTACACTGACCATGATCCATACAATATACCTCTCCATGAGGTCACGTGGTTTCCTGGGGAAAACATCATGGTTTCCCATAGCCGTACCCACAATTTTATCTCACTTAAAGGATTATAAAACACTACAATAACACCACGAAGCTACCTGATACTTCACCCAAACAAATTACAACATAGCAAATTTTTTAAAATTTAATAAAATTATAATCAACTGGTAAAGTATTAGGTCACTAAAATCCCCCCTTTATGTACTTTTCAACCATGAGATGGTTCTCCATTGGTCATTCTCAAACAACATGTTCCAATGATCCAACACATATAATTCACATTGTGGTGTTCCCTTCTAATGACATCCATGAAACCACACTCTTGAGATGGAGTCACTAAAAAATCTAATAAATGTTTCCTTTTTCTAGTTACCACTTCTCATTAGACTCTCATTATTGAAATGATATCCTCAAACCTTTATTTTCTATTAACAACCCATTAAACATGTTGGTCTCATTCCTATGAGCCATAATACTATCATTTTATACATTCTTAAGTGCTAATTTCCCAAACAACACATTGTTATGATTTTTCAGCTGGTTGATACCTTGAATAATGTTGCGAACTATAGAATCTTCTATCATCATTATTGCCTAACAACCTAATTCTTAATCCATATTTTTGTATCCTCTATTCTTTCTTGATCACCTTAGACCTATACCCCATATATATATATATATATATATATCTAATTTCCATAGAATCAACTTCAATGCTTATATGATTGTAAGAAAATATAACATCCTTCATCCATCAGTTACAACAGCATATAATCAACCCATGACATTCACTAAAAAATTTATCAATATAAAAACACAATATTAGACATATTCTATTGCCATCTAAATAATGACACAGACAAGCATTTCCAATAACTCTCATATATGATTAAATCACTAAACTATAATGAATTACTAAAGCAACCCATACACTCACCTTAAAAAACCCATTCACCTTGACCTTAAAAAATCCAACATGGTTCTATTAGTGATGAAAATAATTCCAAAATTTTCCTAAAATAAATTATATAATTGATTATGATTTCTATGGTATCACATTGAGCTCACAACCGACAATGGTTTCCCTACTCATCTTTCACCACCCCACATTTTTAGAACATGATGCGTTGTAGTTTCCTCCATAATAGAATTGACCTTCCCACACACCTCAAAGGATGTTCATGTAATTCTACAATCATATCTAAACACCAAGGTATTATCATTTAATCCTCACATACTTAAATATTTCTATAATTCATCAGGTAGTAAAACCGATTCTACGCCTTTTTTCCAAAATATGCACTAATCACCTCCACCAATGTCTCTAAACCATTAAATATTTTATTTTCCAAAAACAAACAACTCATCTTTTCATTTATGAACCAAAATAATCACTAACCTATAAGATAATATCAATATCACCAAAATCAATATTGATATCTCCTCCTTTCAAAGATGGTCACCACACTTTTATCACAATACTTTAAGAAAGCCCACTAGACTATGAAATATCAACTCATGTTAATAATTTAACCACTTTCAACATCATTGGTTTTATAACCCTTACATATTTAATCCAATCCTTGGTCTTCGTAACTGAACAAGAACATTGAAAATTATTAAGGGATTAAAAAATATATCCACAAAGCCTACTAAACACAACAATAATTCCCAACTACTAACATTCACTACGTATGGATTCAGAATTGTAATAAACAGTTTACTAACATGGGAAACAACATTATTTATCATCACCCAATCCTAACTATACTAAGACATTATACTTGAAAACCAATTAACCAATGATAGTCACTAAAATGAATTTATTAATTTCCACTACGAAAGCTCCACCACAACAACTATGGTTTAATGGTCAAAATTTCTTTACCATGAATTTATAAAAAAAATCTCAATTTTCTCACACACAATTATGAACCTTATAAAAAATAAATAGAAAAAGCATGATACCCTTACAATTTCATGTTTGTGAATTTCTCATGATAGATTCTATACATTCTCAACCTGTCCTTTCTTTGGTTAGATAACTATGGTGATACACGTTAGAGACACATATATCCATAAATAATTTTCATGAAGATAATGCCCACTATCATTGCCCATCAATAAAAACCACTCACATGAAGTATATTATCTTATGATCCCATTAAAGCACACAATTCCTCAAACCTTATAACTCTTAACTCCAATATAATATTAATATGAGTTTATATTAAAACACTTCATCTTTATATTACAATATCACTGCATATCATATGGTTACTACAACTACATTGAAAAAAAAATGGTGTCATCTTATATCAAGGTAGAAATTCAATTTCTAAGAAAATTCCATGTGAAAAAACATCAACCTAACCCCTCAATAGAATTATTAAAAACCAAACCAGGATCCTCTTCATGTCTTGAATAGTTGGATCACATTTTGAACCATTATAGGTTGTTAAAACTCAGATAAGTCCTATACTGATATATTCTAAATTCATATACAATTTGATTCCAAATCCCTACGGATATCACAAGAATCACTCTTTTTAACCAAGATATTACAGGAAAATGTTATATTCTTATTTTGATACTAATCGAGAAAAAAATTAAGGTTTATTTGATCTAGGATACGCACCACTAAATACATATCCTCACAATACCTCACTCACATTCCACTCATGGAATGAGAAATAACCCACACCTAATTAGGATTACAAAATCTAATCATTCCACTAACTGATATAGAATCAATTTTATCCTTTCACAACTATCTTCCTTACACTTCAATTGACCCATCTCCCAGATTTCAAGCCACATCTCAATATTCTACATCCACATCCTGCACAAACCCATCTAATTAATATGTATCTACCCAAAAACCCCCACTAGATAAAACACCATAAGGGTTCACATCTCACTCATATTTCAAACATCTACATGATACCATTACCTCATTAGATTCAATATATATATAGACACATAGTCATCACATTACAAAGTCACTACAGAACCCACTCATTTTTCAAAGGCACACTACAAGTGAAATATCAAAACTAAACCATTAAACATCATCTAAAACAATCCAATAAATAAATATATTCGCAACACATTCATCTCTAACATCAACACTTATGAAAAGTACAAAAGTATAAATCCTTCTCTTTAGAAATAATTTTAATCAACACATGAATAAAAAAAAGAGAAATTGGAGATGGTCTCTCATTATCACCTAAAAATGTTTTTTGAAATTAAAAAATAGTTCTATTAATATATAAAAAATTGAGCTAGACAATTTATTCACTTTAAAAATTCCATTTCACACCATATTTTCTGAAACAACATTTGAAACCATTTTAAACCATCATTATAAAATATCCTTTTTCAATATAAAAATGTGAAAATCTGACAATTTTTCTCATTTGGAACAATTTCATAAAATCTTAAACTCTAATAGTTTTATATATAAACTATGGAAAATTCCTTTTATAAATCCCAATTCCATTAAATAAACCTAGAGAAAATATATCACCAATTCAGGGAATCAAAAAATACCATTTCACAAACACACATCTTTTACAATCAAGATAAGAAGCCAAAATTCTTTGAATCTGTTAAAACCCATTTATACTAAATGAATTTATCTTTTTAAAAAAATTAGAAAAAACAAACACAATTTTCATTACAAACAAAGATCACATAAAACAAATATAACACCTATATAAGAATCAAACCCATATCATCAACACATAAAAATTAGTCACAATCACTAATATAATAGTTTATAGCATGATGATGTTATATATAACATAGAAATAAAGTAAATTACATATTAACCCATGTATATATCCAATATTAATGAACTCACTCACAATATAAAACTAAAATAAGATAAAATCCCATAAACCAAAATGTCAAAATCATTTTTCTCAATCTAGTGGAAGTAAATCAAAAATGAAACCTTATAAAAATAGAAATCCCCCTGTAAAATCCTAATTTTTATTTTAAGTGGGTAAACAAATCCTTAAAAATAGTTTTATTCCAATTCCTAAAAACATCATCTCTCTTATCCACCTTTCCATAATAGTCAATAAAAAAACAAGTTTAGTAAATGGGTCACATGGCCATCATGTATATGGTCATGCATTATGGTTGTATTTCCCAACCAACTATCTCCGATCAGGCTACAAGACCATAATTCCTCACCATATATCTCAAGTAAGGACATGTGGACACAATTCCACACTATTAGTTTCATATTCATAAACAAGGTCACCATTCCATACTAAATGTCTTTCAACACCCATCCATAACCACCATGCACCATATCTCACAGACACCCCATCTAAGGTATTAGCCAATCCATGAATGTTTCACCCATTAATTTGATACTATATAATAGAAGACTATGGTATAAACCCATACACACATAAAAAATCAATTGATAGAAAAATCTAAAGTTATACATACGCCCAATCATTTCATATCAAGTAAGGTTCCATGTCCACACACACACATAATAATTTCTTACCAAGAGTGGTATTATGCGCCAAAAAGACACCCAAAATCATGTAATATAGGGATAGATCTCATGGAACCCACTCATAACTTCACAATAATTTCATATAAAGAGAGGAATCATGTGTCACACACACATGTACTAGCATGTCCTATCATGATATGTTTCACAGTCCACACACACACAAACAAGTATTTAATATCAAGAGAGGTTAATGGGACGCATACATAATCATGTTATATCAAGGAAGGTATAATAGTGGGGGAAAACACACAATCACGTCATATCATATAGTTTTATAAAATTTTCATAACATTGTAAGAACACGAAACTATAATCATATTGAAACCCAACATCATGGTTCTCCAGCCAAATTAGTATGATAGGTAAATGATCCCTAGGAATAACACAAAATCCAAAATATTATTCAATAATAGAGATCCAATAAGATGAACTTGTGAATGGTATGAATTTTTTTAGTTTTACCTAGGGAGAACCAATGTTGCAAATGGAAATTTATGAATTTTATAATGATAAATTCAAAAATAGTTTTCCACCATCCTTTCCTTGAAAATATAAATGGAATCACATTAGACCATATCAAAATTACTATATCTATAAATTATAGTTTCTATCTAGGATATTCTAAATGGATAAGAGAGAATATCATGTAAGACAAATAAGAACATATGATAAATGACCACTTACCATGAAATCCCGAGGAAAGACATCTCTAAATCCAATGGATTATATCTCTAGAGAGACGAAATTTTGAATGAGAAACCACTAGAGTCCCTAGGTTATACATCCCTAGGTGTAAGAGGACTATTTATGTGTTTAAATTAATTTTTTGTCCAAAAACGAATTTAGAGTTTAATTAATCCCAAACTTATGATTTGGTAACACGATTTTCCAACCCACACACCAACTGTGTGAGGCTCACGACCTCTTTAGAGAACCTAAATGATCTGGCCACATTGTTTGGTGTACAAAGCCCTAACTATGCTTTTTCTTATGTTCTGAGTTACATGGTTGCCAAAACAATTTACCACAGTTACCTCAAAATATGTGGAAACTATCTGTCACCCACTTCTTCACTCCAACAGATCCCAATGTTTCCTGTAGAAAACACAATTTTTCCTTTTATAGTGATCCTCCTTAAAAGATTCTATAACCCTCCAAAACCAACTAGAATCTACAACAAACTTCTCCCAAAATAATAAATAATTAAAAAACAATTAATAAATGATAAAAACAAGCATAATTAAATATGAAATTCAGATCCATTTATATATATAACCCTAATGATAGGAAATGAATAAATGTTTTATAATTTAAAATTACATAAACATGTGACATTACCTTTGAACTTATTACAAAGACATTGGGAGGTAAGTGGAGTTAGTATTTCTTTTTTGTAAAAGATAAAAATAGACATTTTAAGGTGAATTGATCTTATTTTCAACATGTTTCAATCAATCACATGTTATGAAAAAATATAAAAAATCATAGTAGATGGAAAAAACCTTATGTTCCATATCGTCGTTAGTAGTACTACATCTATATTGTTCATAGTACTCATTGTGTAATATATTATATCACATAAATTTTATAATTAAATTAATACTACTAGTACCCAAAAAATTATATCTAACTAATACCATAAAACTCCTTCCAATTTATATAATAACTATTATAAATGGAATCATTTCCCATTTAATTATCAATAAGTCTCATCCTAATGGTTTTATATTATTTAATTTTATATTGATAACTCCATTTATAAATATTATTTGATAAAATAATCACTCAATATATCTTTTTAATCATATTTTAGACATTTTTTGTCATTATATTCTCACTCAAACTCAAACTCTCCCTTTGTAGTTGTATTTTCTTATTATATTTGAACTCAATATTATTAACAATTTCTGAATGTTACATCACAAAAATAATTCTTATTCAAATGAATAATTTCAATAAAAATAACTAATATTTCCATTTAAATTCACTAAAAAATATGATCATTTATCCATATCATATAATTCAATTTTAAATGACTTATTCCAAGATATACCACTAACAAATTTTCAAACATTAATATAAAATATGTTAATAAATTATTTAACTAATATTTAAATTCAATTTCTAGATCCATTTAAATTCATTTTTTTATAATTTTAATAAAGACTATTTTAAGAAAATATAAATTTTCAAATCCTAAAAAAATTATAATGTATATAATGATGAAATAATACTATTGATTTAAATTTTCAATCATGTAATCAGAAGATAATTCTTTAAATAATATTTCAATTATCTCAAAAAAATATAATTATTTTAAAAAAATGAAACTAATGAATATTTGTGTGAACATATTAAAGTATAAACTCTACTTTTCATTATTTAAATCAATCTCATTTACGCTTTGAAATTAAACATTCTATATTATATACAAGTTGTGTCACTCAAACATAGTCTATGAAATAATTATATTTCTCTTTGTAATCCCCTTTCGGGATAATTTATATATCATTATTATTCATAATATCTGTTATGAAAACTCAACATTAAAATATATAATTTTCATGACTTTTTATACATTCAATTTTTAATTAATATTTAATTGTATAAATTAAAATTACAACCCATTTTTATGATTTTTAATAATTGGTTACTTTCTTTAGGGTCAAAAATAATAAAAATGATGATACACCTCCATTAAAAATCGCTTCTTGTTATCTTATATATTTTATAAAACTAGGTTTCATTTCATATACTTTAATAGAATCAAAATCTATGAAACATTTTCTTCTATCTTCAATCATTCTTAAACTATATCATATTTTATAAATCTCACATATTTATATAAATTTGTTAACACAAAATAGCTTCTTTTATTACCAATCATAAATCTCAATCGCTTCATTAATCATTAATTTTAATTAATGTTAAACAAATTTCATCAAAAAAAATTATCTATTTTTTTAATTTAATTCAATTATAATTCCTATATTATTATGTTATCTAAATACAACAAAAATAATCCATGTCCACTTAGGTTTCCCTAAAAATCATAAACCACATGGCGAAAATCATCCTCCCATATTTAATAATTTGTAAATTATTACCTTAACTTGGAAAACCAAATAGAATAACCTTGGGAAAATTTTATATTACTATTACCTTATGAAATAAAAAAAATATTCTCCACCACAAACCAAAAAATATTTAAATCAAAATTTACATGTAAATTTATACATTCAAAAAATAAATCATACGCATTACTTATTCAACATAAACATATGTAAATAGTTAAAATAGAAGATTAATACATAATTATGATCCTCCAAATTAACCTAGCTCTTGGAAATTATGGAAAATAATAACATAAGTTTGGACCTAACACTAATATAAATTAAAAAATAATTTAGATAAAAGACACTAACATTTATTTAATTTATGAAAATGGAATAATATTTATAAAAAACACGATGTAAAATAAATAATATAATATAAATTATCACCTTATATCCTACAATGTTTCAATCCACCTATTTGGAAAAAATCATTCCCAATTAAGTAGTTTCTTCAGTTATATGGTCTTTAATGTTCTAGATCATTACAAAATATTTTTAACATTGATTCCATGATGAATAACTTATCATTATAGTTACATAATATGTTAAAAATAATTGTTCCCATGTATACAATAGGGATATAGACATATATGATGCTGAGGACACACTCCATCATAGGAATAATAAAGAATTATTTTTTTACTATTATTTAACCTAAAATTAATACTTTCTATGAACTATTTTCATGATTAAAATCCCATAAAGTATCATAGATATTCCATTTTTTCTATTAAAATTATAAAACCCCTTAATTGCACTTCAAATGCATATTTATATCAAGAATACACTTTCCTTGACTTCTGAATATGCATTAATCAATTATGTTCAATTATTATTAAAATACTACATATTAGATTCCCCTAATAATGGAATCATTAACACAGTTTTCATTGGGTTTAATATTCATATAAAATGATGAAAATATGAAATAGATTACATGACCCAATTCACTACGGAGTCAACTCATCTTGACTATATTTTTTTAATTCTATAATATATACATATATATATATATATATATTCTATAATGTAATCCAACACCAAAAAACTACTCCAAAGTTGGTTTTTATTAGATTTTTATACAAATTAATTTCCATACATTCTAGATATTTAACATCTATTTATTTTATAATATCACCATAAGAAACTATTCAAAATTATTTTTGGAGCTGAAAAAGTTGTACAAATGACACATATTATTCTATAAAAATTATTCTAGATAGTTTTTCATGATCCACCACTAAGGAAGGTTTTTTCACAATTAGTTGAAGGTGGCATGCCAAAAAGAGATTTTTCAATTTATTAATTTATACTATATCAAATGATATTATATAGAAATATCATATTCTAAGGTATTTATGAACAGATGATTATCTTATGACATTGGTTAGGGATTTCATAAGAGAAGATATGGATATAACATTACACTATCATTTTGTTAATTTTTTGAATGATTAACATAATAGTTTGAAATTAATTCGTTACACTTAAAATCATCGTCTAGGAAAGGATATCATTAATAGTAAAAATTTCAAAAGTTGAAATACATTGGAGAGTTGGATGACCAATTGTTAAGAAAATTTCATTACCAAATTATGTACTTGAACAATATGTAACATTTTAGAAAATGTTTTGGACGTATTTGAAATTTTTCAAGTCATATATATGTAGTAAAATTCATTTGAGATGTGTGTTAAATCTTACGTAATACACCGCCATATTATCTCAGAGAAATCAAAAAAATTTCCCTTCACTATAAGAGGTACTACTATACCATTATTGGAGGAAAATAACACTTGATCATTATTTGATTCATGTCATATTATGAATACACCATAGAGGGTGGTGTTGCATAGATGACTCATGGGGATCTTGAATAAGAACTTGAAATATTATGGGATTAGTGGCCATCGATGGTTTAATATAAATATTTAATTATTAATTTTTATCATACATGGTTCTAATTTAAAAATCAGATGATTATGTGTTTTATGGTTTCAAATTCATTATATTATGTTAAAAAAAGTTTCATTTGATCCTTAAAAACACAACTGTGGTATTAGAGATATGTTACATCGTTTAATTCCTAAAATCATACAAATATGAGGAATTTTGAAATAAAATAGTTTACCTTAAAAAACAATATTCAATTTAAATTATAGCAAGCCTAAAGATTTAAATTAACATTATGTATGCTATCAATTTTATAATATGGCCTATATTTAAATATGTAACATTGTAATATGTGTCTAGACCATGAACTATAATTTTTCATTTCATAGGATTCAATCAAGTATAGTTCCTTATTTTTTCAATATATCATAGTGTTTCATATGGAACATAATCAAATACGATAGCAGTAGTATGAATCATTTATATAACCTGAAAACATATCCTTGTATCTTCTAAATAATACACAATTTGTCATAAATTCTAATTACATGGTGCTATTTGTTTTTAGGTCTTTCATCACACTGTTTCTATTATTCATTACTAATGATATCACGATGCTAGTGAATTATTCTTATACCGAATAGGTTGTACACTATGATTTCTATGTTCTATATAATTAGTCATAAAATAATATTTATAATATTATGGTATTTAGTATATGTCATCAAATCTAATAGAAGTTAAAATATAAAAATATAAATGAATACTATATTGTAAATAAATTGATTTTTTAAATTTAAAATATGAATTGAATTATATAATTTATAATATATTTATAATTTATGGAATAAATTATTCTATGATATTTATTTAATTTATAATGGTTTTTATAAATTATTTATTTATAAAATGTTTAATATAAAATATTTAAATGTTTGTTCAATTTTTAATAAATAATATTCTATAATTTAAATTGATAATATTAATTCCCATTTTAACATATATAGATTGACATATTATTTTGATATAATATTTTAATATGGAAATTATAAACATATTTTATAAAATATTTATCAATTAAAAAATATGAAAAAAATATATTGGTGTTTATATGTTTTTATATATTATTCACAATTATTAATATGAAAGTTAATATTAAAATGATTTATTTGATAAATTATTTGAAATATAACCAAACAATTTCTGATGAAATGATCAAAATTTAAATAATGATAAATATGTGATATTTATATTATATAAATTTTATCTAACATAATTACAATATATAATTATTATATTTCATTTAATGTTATATATTTAAATATACAATGATTAATATGATGGTGTTTCTATTAGATATTATTATAAAGTGTTTAAATTTATTTTAATTATGTAATATGCATAATTTATTGATATATAATATTGTTTTTAATTTATTATTGGTTATTTTAATAATAATTTATCCTATGGATAAATTTAGAATTTTTCATTAATTGATTTTATTTCCATATTCATTCATATGTATAATTAAAATATTAAGAATTTATGTATTCATCCATTTAAATTGATAAACTACTTCATTAATTTTCCATACAATTATTGAAGGAGTTTCATTCTTTCTTAGATAATTGATTAAGTTTTCTTCTACCATAGTTTTACTTTTACTATGTTGTGAGATTGAATTTATTTCTTGATTATTTTTTATAAATATCAGGTGTAAGAATTATGATGGCAATGAGGTATTAGTTAAGTAAAGTATCCTTCGGTATAGCAACTTTTCGTAGAATTTCACTATGAACTAGAGGCTTATTCCTATTCTATAAATGTTGGGAATGTATATTAATCAATTCAATCTCACTCTTAAAAATTACTAATTTCTCATAATCATAGTCCATTACTTGAAATGGTTTCATTTACAATATTCATAAGATGATAAAGTGATGTGTGATAATTGTTGAATTTTGATTTGGATTTGTACCACTAGATATATGTTTATTGTAGAGTTACAGAAAAATAAGGTTTGATCATATTGATTTGATGTAAGGAATTGGGATTCAAAATTAAATTTTAAAAATCATACCTATGTAAAAATAGAATACCTCGGTTAATATGGTTAGATTTAATCCACATTAAAAATAATAAATGTCATATTAATTCAAATTAAAACACATTTCAAGAACTGAATCATCCATCTATTTATTTCCTTTAAAAATAATGTTGAAACTGGATTATCTTTTATATGGAATAAAACTTATTATGTGACCCTAACTATTACATGCCTTGTTTTTGTAATTTTTTGTGGGTGACACCTATATAAGAAACATTATGAATTTTTCATAGGAAAGATGTTGAGTTTATCTATATAATGGATTGGATAAATTGTTTTCCACTCAACCATCCATGATTCTAATTTTATAAGAAAAACATGATTTCATTGCCTAAATAGCTTGGGTGATCATATTTGATCCATATCAAGTTCATTTTTTTTAAATATTTATCATGAACCACTAATGAATATAATAAACTTAAAATTGATATTTAATTTTATGGAATCAATTTTTATAAAATTCCATATTAAATAAATGTAAAATGTAATACTCTAGTGATAAAATCATCTAAAATAGATAAATAGAACCATAATTATCAAACATGACAAGTAGAAAACTTTTTATTTAAAAGAATAATCTTAAAGTAAAAATCATCCAATACATTTTTTTAAATATAAGAAAAGGAATAAAATTTAATATGTTAATTAAATGAATTCTTGACTAATAAATTGTTGATGTACCTCAAATTTTCAATCTATATTCTTATGTGAATCATTAATAAATATAAATATATTTTCATTGAAATTAGGATCACCATGTACCATTTTACTTCAGTAAATACTCATATAATAAATTTAATTAAGAATGTTAATGTCTTTAAGTGAAATGAACATTTAATTTAGGATTTTTATTTCTATTGAATCCATTATAGAATCATTATTTTAAATTTTTGTAAATGAATTAATTAAGGAAAATTTTATGAAATTTTCATAAATAATGGAGGATAAAATAAATTAACAAAATATATTTTCTGTTTATTGTGTTATGTTTATGGTAGAAGGTGTGAGATAGAAAGCCTATTAAGGGGATACAAATTTAAGTAAATAAAAAAATGAGAGTCAGGAGGAATATCAATAATCATAAAGAGAATAAAAATAATAATTGTGGAAAGTCATAAAAAAATTAAATTGTAATATAATGGAATCCTAGAATATGATTCAACAACATAAGACACAATATCATAAACATAAGCTAAGTTTCACTACAAAAACTATTATCACATGCTGGAAAAATTCCAATAGTGGATTATGTTCACTCCCTGAACCCATACAAAGAATATCATGATATATAAATATTTACCCAATGAGATATGTGGATATATAATTTTTTTACCTTCAGTAAAATAATGAAAATATAATATATTCAATTCACATTAAGAAAATATACCATACATAAATAACAAGAATTATCAAAACAATGAGAAGGATGTGGTTTTCATAATTATAATTCAATAAATTACTATAGGCAAAATCATAAGGATTCCAAAAAAAGAATGAAATAAATGATTTTTAAGATTTTCATTTGAAAATGGGAATAATTATTTAATATGGTCATTTAATGTGGAAAATTCATGTGAATTATATATGAGAATAATTAATAAAAGAAAACCATTGGGATAATTAATTAGAAAATAGTAAAGTTTTTTTTAATTAAGGAAAATACTTATTATTTTCCATAAACCATGAATTGAACTATGGTTTTTATCCATAAAATAATGCTTGAATTTAGAATAAATCAATGGATTAAAAATATTATTGGGGTGGTGATTGACATGGAACAACAAATTAGAATGTTCCCCTAAATTGGTTTTACTTAAATGTTTCAATTTTAATGGAAATTAAAATCATGTATAAGCCAAATATGAAAAGGATAATTAACCATTTATAAATATTAGGTACATATATAAAAATGAAAATTATTACATGAGAATAATACTATGTTTTCTGATGAAATAAAATATAACTTGAAAGAATCAAAAACATAGTGTTGTATAGAAGATCCCTTACCTCTTGTTTGAATATACTTTTAATTTAAAATAATCATCCTAAATAAATAAATAGTGTAAGTCTAATATTTAATGAAGATACTTATTCATCTATATATAATTTTATACTTTCTGTTTATTATAATTTTTTATTTATTTTTAATATTCCTTCCACTAACATCCATTACACAAGGTTTTTCAGTCAATTTATTCACAAAAATTTTGATTTGTTTTTCATGGTCAATGATGTCATAAATTGACTTCACGATCTCTATAGTTTTTAAAATTTGATTACTTTTTTATTAAATTATAAAAATACTCATAATGTTTTAAATTTTATCCCAAAATAGTTTGAGACTAACAAAGGTGTCATGACAATTACATCTAGGGTGGTTAATGTTAATATAATTGTTTATTATGTTTATTCTTTGTTGATTATAATATATTATGTTTAATTAATATTAATAGTTTCATAAATATAATTTTTATACAATATAAATATTTTTTATAATAACTCATCTTAGTTGGTTATGAAAAAATGAAATATATCATTCTATAGAAGTCGTAGTCTGCACGTACACAGAGGATGCTCTAATTTTTTCAAATATTTTTAAGTGGGTATACAAATAAAATAAATAAAATTTAATAATATATATATTTATAAAATTATTATATTTTTTTATTAAATTACTCTATTGACCTTCCATTTTAATATTTTATGAAAAATAAATTTGTCTTTCATAGTCGTGGTAGTCCTACCAAATGGATGATCTCTTTGTCATTTTTGTAAATGGTTTTGGAAGAATGTATAAACAATATAATACTTTTTTATAATTATGATTCATCATATTTAAAATGTTTTGGTTATCATATTTTAATTCATTCATGAAATTTTATTGGGGTACAAGAAGAATTGAGTTAGAGAATTTGGGATGTGAGTATTACCTCTCCCTTGAATGTTCTCCCTTGGGTAACTCCATAAGGACCCTTAAAATTCTACTTGGGTGATATAATGTCTTAAATTTTGTGATTAGGGTAACTGGGAGAGAATATGGTACTATTTATGTAAATTAAAATCCTTCGAATGGGTGGATAAATTGGGAGGATGTGACATTCTTTTATAATTTAAGAGATGGGAATTTTTTTTAAAATCTATTTACATTTTAGTAATGTATCCCCATTAATCAAGTCAAAAGGCACAAAAACTACACAGTAATGTTGTGGGGAAAGGGATAATTTCTATACTCCCTTTACTATCCAGTATCACACATGTTTTCCACATTTCATTTCCATTTTTACTATATTAAACATTTTTTATTGTAATTTACCCTTAATGTGGTTACTCAGTTATCACCCATAGAAACCTATTATAATTGATGAAATTAAAATTAAAATTATTTACTAATTTTAATATTATTATTGAAAATATTAAAATAATTTTGTAAAATTAATTTTTTGAGAGTTAATGAAATTAATTTTAGTATTATCACACATAACATGTAAAACCCATTTCTTTGAAAAATTTCATTTTAAGATTAAATTATAATTGTGTGATAAAATTATCAAAAAAATTATTATTATACGACTTATTGTTTTATTATAAAAAATAATTATGTGTACTAAAAATAATCCAATACATGATTTTACTAAAAAAAATCAATGAAATTAAAAGACCAAAAATATTTTTTTATTGAAATTCAAATATTTCAGCTAAAAATATTTTTTATAAATTTAAAATAGTAATATAAAAAAGGGAAAAATATTCCTTGAATATATAATTGACCAATAAAAATGTTTTAAAAATTTTCATATCTACTTTAAATACAAATAAAGTAATAAAAGTCACCCATTTTGGAAAGAACTGTATTTTTCACTATACATATATAATTTAATGATTTTTAAGGAAATATTAAAAGTTATTATTTACTTAATATTATCATTATAAAACGAAAAAAAAAAAAATTTGAATTTTACATACAAATATTTAAGAATTTATTTTAATTTAAACATATAAAATATATCAAAAACTAAATTTATAAGAAAATAAATTTCATAATATTACCTATTATATTTTCACATAAATTAATTATTAATATATTGTTGACATATTATTCACACAATAAATATATATATTTATTATTCAGTCATAATAATTGTATCACCTTAAAGATAAATTCCCATTTATGGAATATACATATTTTTGGCATAATTTGAATTGAGAAAAAACGACCTTTCGAATATAAGAATGATTCATTTTTTTGTTATAAATATAAAGTTATTATTAAATATTGTTATATTATTAATTTATATTTACATTGACCCAAATTATATTCATGTAAACATATTCATCTAATATATATATAATTGTATTTTCAGGTTGTGGTTCATCTTGTATATAACTTTTGAAAATCCCTACAGGTAATAACTTCTCTCTTATACAGTTCCTCTCAGACAATAATTTCTAGATGTTATATTGTTATTATTCTACGGAAAACCCTTGAGAATATAACTCCACTATTAGATCATAAAAATGGGATTTATAAGAAAATTTTCCACATTTGGATTTTATTTTATAATACATTTTATATCAATTTTGTGGTATGGTATCTTCAATTAAAATCAACTACTATAAGGGAAATGTTTTTATGGTCACATTTAATATTGAAATTATATCATGTTTTTTCAATTTTTTCTTTGTATAATGTGTAATATGTGTAATTATATATATTATTTATTTAAGGATAATATATTGTGAAATAATTATCTGTTACATTTTACCCTCATTAAATAAAATATTTCCCCATAATTTAAATTATTACTTACTACTAAAGTTAGATATTTATACCTCTCAGATGAGTCGATTGATATAATATAATAAATAGTCATGTGGTATGAAATTTTATTCCATTTTTTTAGTAGAAACACCACACACACCTATCTCACATCCCTCAAGGTTCATAAACTTAATGGTGTCAAAAGAATGTTGAGGTCGAATAATGGTGTTGATGAAGAATTTCCTCACTTATCATACAAATTGATAAGATCCATTTCTATACCCACAATCATTTGGGATTTTTCTCCTCCACTATATAGGCATATTTCATCCAAAACATATATCTTTAATATTTTACTATCCCAAAAAAATAACCACCAATATCCTTACCAGCTTCTTTCACCAATATATATATTTCCCACTCAATAAAAATCACTATACTAATGGCTGGAGGTGTGGATTCCACAAAAAGTACACTCTGGTTGACACTATATTTTCCTAAATAATTCCTTCCATATATTTAAATGTTATTTCACATGATAAATGGTCTCATTTATTCAAGATAATCAATCTTGATTAACAAAAATCTCCAAACAGTGAGTTTACTAGGAGGAATCCACTAATTTTTACTGACCATTATTTCTTGGTCTACAAGCGGTGGTAGTATAGGGTCTTATTCAACATCAAACAATGGTATAGTGTTTTCAATCTCTATTGAAAAATCATGGCCTAAAATGGGGGTGGTTCATTAATGGATAATAACAAAGATGATTTATTATCGTTATATGTTTTTATAGTCATGTAATGATTTATTCGAGGTAGCTTCTTATTGTTGTATCTTACCCATCCATTTTTTTAATATTGAGGATATTTTCGGTAACCTAACCATGATTAGTAAATAGGGAGCCTATATTGAAATAGTTAATCCATTACTACAACCATGTCACTTTCATATAAAATAACCATACTAAAATTTTTATTCCCATAAAAATACATTCCAAATTGAAACCATAATACAACATGGTGTTTTTTATTTAAAAACACCATGATTTTAAACATATAAAAAATGCAGGAAACTTCTCTTGTCTATTATAAATACCCCATAATCAAATATCTAATATATAAGATTTAGTTAGTATAGTTGACATCATTTGTTTTCATGGAATATGATCCCTCTTGTTTAATTGGTTGTGGTGGTTTTCCACAACATTCATTCTTATAATCCGTGGATTTATGAAACAATCTTATATAATGTATATTTTTCACACACTTATGGCATTGGGATGTCAGTGGTTCTTTCCAATTCACACTTTCCACTCCCATCATGATACCATGCCTCTTCATGTTCTTATCGTAGTTTGACTCCCAATGAACCCATATTTCACCTATGATATTTTTTCAATCCCCTTGATTAAATACCCATGGTTATTCTTCTCACAATTTTAACATATAGGTGGTTTTATAAGCCTTATGTAATCTTCTTCATTACCTATGTTTTCAGGGGTCTCTATATTTACAAAATTTTTCACTAAATTGGTTAATTATTTCTAAATTATATATCATGTTTTTCAGTAATTGGTTTGGCATAATCACTATCTTTCTTGTTTCATCACCCATTCTAATGGGTTGATTTTTTTGTAATCATTGCATTATCTGTTGTATCTATGTCTCACTCACTTATTTTTAGTTCTCAACATCACTAAATCAAATAGGGTTATCATGAGTTATTGTGTTTCAATATCATAATGGGATTATAATATTCAATAACTTAAAAAAAAATTAACCACAAAACTATTTACCCTATTAAAATATCATTTTAACCCCTGGTTCCATTAGTCAAAACTATATCAATCTTAGTTTATATTATATTTCTTAATGTTTCATAATCATATACTTATAAATAAAATTTTTCAAACTATAAAGGAAACCAATTATTCATAGTTGATCATAAAGATCATATGATAAAAAAATCCAAGGGAGTTTCAAACCATGTGTGAAGTTAGGCCTATTTTCATGGACTATGTGATGGATGACTTCATAACCACTACACAATTTATTGAAGTTTCCCACCCATGGAATTTTTTTTATAGATAATAAATTAACATGTTTTATCCATAAATTATTGTAATTTATAAGAATACCATAGACCCAATACTTTTCTAGTATTTCATGATTTAGTCCTACACTTACCATTATCCCTTATACTTATTTCTAGGGTTTTCAATAATTTAATATCATCATTTTCTCCAAAAATAACTAATCATTGATATGATATGAACTATAATGACCCAATCCTTAAACAAAAAATCTTTCCTAATGGGTCACATATGTTTCCTATAAATACAAACCATAGACTTAATAAGTCTATTGTCTTTGGAATATTAATCATACAAATGAATCATCACAAATTTAAAATAACCAAAACTATTTAAATCTACACATATTTATCCTAACTCTTGTATACCATTTAAACTACATAGGATTCACTATGATAAATAATTATGGATAAGGGTGAGCTAAAAATCCCATTTTGGAAATAAACATTATAATAATGAATTAAATCATAGTCAAGAAGAATCACATTATATCATAAAGTGAATTATCATAGAAAATATAAATTTTTAATAAGGAAATAAAATCCAAATACCATGTAATCATTTAATATATATTAATATAACATCATTAAAATAAGTTAAGTTCCACTCCCAATACTATCATCATATATTGGAAAAAATCTAATGGGTGAATAGGTTCAGTCCATGATCCTATGAATAATATATTAGGAGATATAAATCATTACCCATTTAATTAGGGGATATATAATTCTGATCCCATTTATAAAATAATTAAAATCAAACATATTTATTTCTTATGAAAGAAACAATCCATACATAGACCCTTATCATGATAAACCACATGATAGGAAATTGGGCATCATAATTATGATCAAGGAATAACAAAAGTATAAATCATAATGATTTCTTAGAGAATAAGGGATTAATTAATTTTCATATTTGAGGATTGAAGAATTTATGTAGTTATTTAAAATGGAGTTCCAATATATAAAATTAATTTGAAGGATTTATGAGGATAAAGAAAAAAATGAACCACTTAGGATATACATTATTTAATAAGTAAAGGATATTTTAATAAATTAAATTGATTAATATTTTCCATAACTATCTAATTCAATAAAGTTGGTCCTCTATAAAATAATACATTTTTTTATAATATATCCTTGGTTTAAAATATTTTTTTTGTGTGATTCTAGACATGAGACAAGAAATAAGAAAGTCCCCTTTAATGAGGTTATATGAAAGTATGAATTTTGAAGGGAACTAAAAACCTGAATAATACTTAAAATAAAAATTATATTTAATTAGGTATATATATAAGGGATATGGTTATAAAAAATTAATAATTATACCACAAAAAAAATTTCATTAATGGGAGAAAAATAAAAGATAAACTATAACCATTAGGTAATGAGGCTGGAATGGAACATCCCATAAATCATGTCTGAATGTACTCTGTGCAACCACATGAATTCTTGAGAAATTAAGTTATGTTAATTAAATATATACCAAATAACATTATTGATCAATATTAATATTTTAAAAGTCTATTTGTTATATTTTTTTATGTATTTCTAATATTTTTCCTTGTTACATCAGTTACTTGGGGTTCTTTGGTTAGTTTCATCATACCACTTTTGGTTTATCATATAGTGAAATGTGTTATGGAATAAATTCATGATATTCATAATTATATAGTTTTATTTCCTTTTTTATTACATTAGAAATATACTAATATAGTTTAAAGGTTATCCAAAAATAGATATAATTATGAAAGGTTCCATGATAAGTCCATTTAATTTTGTTAATGTTTGTAAAACAATTTATTTTTTTATTACTTATATATTGAACTATATTATTATTACATAATAGTATTTGTGAAATAAATTTAATTTTTATGAAATTAATTCATTTATTTAATATATTTCATGTTATTTATTTATGTAAAATAAAAATGCATCATTCCATAGAGGTGGTAGTATGCTTGTACACATATGATGCTCTCATTTTTATCTTAAAATGGGAAGGTGTAGGAAAATAAATTAATTATTATATACTAATTTTAATCATTTTTTGTTTCTTATATTTTTTATTAAATAAATCTTTTTTCTAACCATGTAATTATTTAATGAAAAATACATCTTCTGATCCAGGAGGTAGTAGTCCGAACCAACACATGATCACGTTTTCCTTTTTTTCAATGATTTATTAAGAAATTTTAATATGGATTTTCCATTAATATAATAATTTTTATGAATATTAGAAATTAAGGGTTTTTAATAACTTAATTTTTGTACAATATTTTAGGGTAGTAAAACTGAGCTAGAGAAGCAGGGTTGAGAGTATTACTTCTCCCTTAAATGTTATCCTTTGGGTAACTCATTAATGAACCCTATATTGGTCTACTGGTGACACCAAGGAATAAATTTAATGTGGACGATGTGTATGAGACAGTAGGCTAACTGTTTTTAAATCTAATTATTTTGTATCGATGGATGAACGGGGAGGAGGTGATCTCCATTTATAAATAAAGAGAGTGAAATTTTTATACACTCTCTTTAATTTTAGGTAATGTCTCTCAAGGACTCAAGTTAAAATTCACAAATAATTGAAATAATATTGTGGGGAAAGAGATAATTTTGACAATATCTCTAAAAGACAATATTATCCTTATTTTTCACATGTTGTTCCCATTTTTGCTATGTTACACAACTTTTAATTGAATTTATGTTACCTTGGAAACTCCAAATTCACCCATGGTAAGTAATTTTTGTGGAAAAAATTAATATATATATATATAATAAAAATAATTATTAAAAAATTGAAATAATTTTATAAAATAAAATTTCTATGAGTTATTGGAAGAAATTTTAATTATATAAAATTAAACACGTAAAATGGATTTCATTGAAAAAGTAAATTTGAAGTATAAAAATTATGTTATAGATAAAATAATTCATGGGTTCTATTATCAGTTAATTATTTTTATTGTAAATCAAATAAATTTTATCTCTATTTCAAATCCAAAAAATATACTAATTTTACCAAAATAACGTTAAATTAAATTAAAATATTTTTTTATATTTGATTAAAATTATTAATATTAAATAAATGTTTTATAAATTTGAAATAAAACATTTTAATGAAAAAAAAATTATTCCGTAAATATTGATTTTTCAATTAATTGGTTTTACTAAATTCTACATCACTCTTATAAAGTGAAAAAGCTATAAAAGTCACTATTTTTTAATAAACAATGATTTTAACTATTCATATATAGATTCAATAATTTTAGGAAAATAATAAAAAATAATCATAAGTTAATATGACCTGAAAAATAAAGAAATCAATTATTTTTTAAAAATAGCATTAAACAATTAAATAAAAATAAAAATATTGAATATTACTCTTTTTATAAAAAATAACTTTTAGAATATTAAATATTATTTTTCAATATATTACTAATTAAAAAATAATTAACATATTAATCATATAATTAATATACCTTTTTATTATTCATTAATAAAAATTATTGTTCCTTGAAAAAAATGCATTTTCAGAAGAATAAATTTTTTCAGTAAAAGGTGACCTAAGTTACAAATTACCTATATAAATGTATAAGTATTCATGATTTATATATACATATGAATATTTTGTAATGTATTTATTTGTTACTAATTTTTAAATATATACAACCTTATTATATCTCCATATGTCCTAAGCATCAGATAATCTCTAAGCGTAGTTTTTGGCAGCAGTTCAGCTGGCATTGATCTTGTGGAAATAATTATAAGATTTAACTTGACACGTATATAGATCTTCTAAAACCAAAAATTAACAATATATACTTGGTATTGGTCCTAGTAAGAAACTAGAGACACTACCACCCTTCAGTTATTGGAAAAACGAGCTTCATAAAGAAGACTTCATTTTTGGGATTTCATTTCTTCTTAATTTATTTATTGATTTTTTTGATATGGTTACTTCAATATATACTAGCTTATTTAACATCAATGATTTAATATTATTATTTATTATTCAAAATAAATAATGGTTTTTTTAATTTTGGTTTTTTTATTTCCCAAGAGACACTGCATTTAATTTATTATTTATTTATGTAGACTATGCAATGAAATATCAACCGATACAGAGGTTTTATAAATCAATTCTTTAAATATAAAATGTATCATATACAAAAATGTTTAAATTTTAAATGTTTTTTATATATATAATTTCAAAATTAAAAATATGACTTAATGGTTCTTGTATATTTAATTCAAGTGAAAATTTAAAGGTTCTTTTAATCAATGAATTTAATGAAATGTAATTTATCAATATCATATATATATATATATAGTATGGGTATCATAATTTTATTTCATTTATATGGTATAAAAAATTATTCATTAAAAATGTGTTGTTATGAAATATATGACATGGTAGTTATAATACAAATGGTTTGTGATTCATGAGATTATATAACACATATTAAAATTAGTTAAGGATAAATGGGATTTTATCAAATATGTCGATTTATACAATAATTTTCTAATAATATGATGGATTTCATCTCGTAACCCATCAATTGAAAGTTTCAAATAATCATATATTTTTTTCCAAATATTGAAAAAATACATAAAATACCATATACCAAAGAGTCTCATCCAGAGGATAACCCCCTAACTGTTTATTAAAATAAAATAAAAGACAGTCAACATGTAGCTGAATTCAAAAGAAAGAGTTACATGTCATAAGAACCATGCCCATCTCTACATACCTGATAGCAAGCTTCCTCCACAGTAGCCGATTCCCATTCCAAGCTATCATAATTCTTTATATCCTTAGCACATTTTCTTCGAAAATTCATTTGTTCCAAGTATAAGAGCTCAGTATTACCACCAAACGACCTAGTGACAAATGACTTTGGCAGGGAGGAGTAGTCCTTCGTTGACCAGCATCGCGGAGGGGCAGTAAAAACTTCTTGGGTCTCAGTCATCTTCATCCTCCCGCATTGGACCACATCACTAAATGAAGGCTTGATCATCCCACCAAAGATCTCCTTGTCAATCTCATATTAGTCCCCCATTTCCCATTGATGATCTCATCCTAGAAATTATCCTCCACTCCATTACTTTGATGGAAATGGTCATTGGTTTCAAGAACAAGATACCTTGGTTGTTCAATCTTCTCATAGATAATAAAAGGCCCCTACTGCATAGCATTGGAACCAATGCCACCCTCCTGTGAAGAAGACCCATTCTGTAATTCATTAAAAGGGACATCTTCACCAACATTCACTTGCTCCAACACCTGAGAACTAACAGCAGTGAATCCCACACCCTCATCATGCACAACCCTCACTTGTGCTCCACTGGCAGCATCCAACACCCCCAGAGAACCACTCTCATAGCCAACAATATCTATAATACCATCGGTCATATTCACTACTCCCTTGCACCAATTCTCCACTTTTCTATTAGATAAATTCACTCACAAACCATGATGTAATTCCTGCTCAGCTGCAATAACAACTACTGGACAACCCATTACACCAGAGTCAGACCCATCCTTTGCACCAGGTTGTAACACCCTGTCACCCAACTGCAGATCATGTTGAAGCCTACTGAACACTGCAGACACAAATGGATTTGAAGGAACCTCAACATACTTCCTCAAGGGCACTGCAGCCCGGTTCTCCACACTACCAACAATACCAGAAACCACACCTTCCCCGGTCATTGGCCTCAGCCCATGGGGCTTGACTACCATATCCCTTGGGTTAGAAATTCTTCTGTCTAATACCTCCAAATGACACTATGAAGTCGTATTACCTAATCGGAAGCATGTGTTACAGTAGTCGACCAGGATTCAAAGACCACAGACTGCCTCCATCAGAAATATTTTCCCACAATGAGCCAAATCCAGTTGACTGAAGGCCTTGAAATGTCCACCTCCACACAGATACGAGGATTTATCGGGTGACTAAAAGTACACATTCGAACATCATAGCAGAGAAATATCCCCACCATATTCCCAATCATATGCATTACTGCAGGATTTTGGAAAGGAAGAGGGAGTTGAGGGAGACTAACCCACGCCGCTATGGTTGAAGGATAAAAGCTCATACATAGATCAAAGGACCAGCGAATGAGGAATAATCGACATCCGTTGTATCTATGAAGGGCACCGTACTAGGCTCGAATCAAATCATCCTTCGAGGAAAACTGAATCATGAAATGATGATTATTAAGAAGCCCAATGACAGCACGATCTTGCAAATCCCACTTACCAAAAATGAAACGGTCAAAATCATCAACCGAGGGTCGTCGCTGATAGAAACGAGCCACCAATATAAGGTTTAAATGGTTTGAAGCATCAGAGAACTCCGAAGTGAAATCGACAATTTTGTTTCACCCTGATTGTAACACCTTGAGCTTCCACGATACACTTCTCTTTCAATAACACAATAGCTTGCATTGTACGCAAGTTTGAGATTCTAACACACCGCGACCAATAAAAATAGCCATTATAAATAGTAATAACCTGTTTTTGAAATTATATATATTTTATATTTCAAAATGAACTTCATTTCTGGATTCGGAATATCGAAATTAGCCTATGTTGAATTTTTTGTATTTTTCTTAGAAATTCCAATTTTTTATGAATATTGAAAAATACTTAAAAACAACTTTTTTAATAAAAATAATTTATAGTGATAAATTATACTATTTATTGGTTTTAAATAATAATGAAAATATATATTTTCCATTTTATTTTATGGTTTTCATTATAATTAATTTCACTTTGAAATTGGACAAAAACAATTGTCAATCTTTTGATATATATTGTTTCTTAAAAACACGCTATTTGTTGTGACAGCAGGAATTAATTATAAAATTATTTAATTCAACTTATATTTTTTTAATTTTTTAAAATAGGCATCATTTTTGAATTCGGAATATCAATTATAGCTTAGGGTGAAATTTTGGCATTATTCTGAAAAACATCAATTTTTGATGAATAGTTAAACAACTAAGTGGTAGTTAAAAAACTAATAATTCATTTAAATGGAACATTACCACTTCTGTGATTTTATTTTAAAAAATCATACATACATGGTTGTAATTAGGATGTAAAATTTGGTTCAATGGGATTAAAATATTTTTTTTGTGAATAGTAACTTTTCTGGTTTATTAATTGCGATTAAAGGTAATTTGTGAAATTTAAGGTAATGATAATGTTATAATAATATGAAATGTCCTTTATACATGTCCTAATCCTATTTTATGAGTCATGGACGACCAAGACAATATGTGGGTCAACTTGGGGACCCCATGGAGCCACTTTGGTAGGAAAATGACATTAAAAACTTTTTATTTATTGTTAAAAAAATGTCACAAACATGAGTTTTTTTACTAAAAAAAATTGAAATGTGGTTATACAAGTCATGTTTTTTACTATAAATTTTCATTGCAAATCTAAAAAATTTTCCTACATCATGGAAATTTTTTTATAATTTTTAGACATTAAATAAATTAAATTATTTATGACAGAATGATGATGCAGCGACTACCTCATTAATTAACGATTTATATAAAATGAAGAGATAATGTAAAATATAAGAAATACAATTTTCTAAAACCTATTTTATGAGTATATTTAGATCCCTTATCACCTTATCCTAGAAATATTTAATTGTGGGACCTTTAAAATACGAAAAGTACTTCATAATAATGTAACATTTCATTACATTCCAAGAGTGCCCCTCCTCTCCTCTTATTAAAGGCCCCCACATCTACCACCTTATTCACACCTTCAAGCCATATGGCTTGGCCAAACACTCCCCAAATACTATCTCAAATTCCCTCTCTTACTCCTAGAATCCGCACTTTGTGCAGAAGTCTTCCTAAGGATGCCTTTGTCTCAAATAAAAAAGAGTTACCCAATTTTAAGGTAATGTCTTATCTTATGTTATTTTGTTTTATTTTGCTTCTCCAACCCCTTAAACTCTTTTTATTCCTTTATTTTGTAACAACACCAGTATATTAAAAATACTAGGATGTTTTTATGAGAATCATTTTATTTACACTTACACACACCTTCGTCTAATGGTTAAAGAACATATTATTTCTGTGGGAGGCGAATTACTACCTCACGAAACGAGGATTGTTCAATCTTATTTTAAAAACTCTCATGGTGGCTATTATGATTAAACTATTTTTAAATATGATATATATTATGTTTTTGTTTTCCTTATGATTCATTATTTTTCATTTATGTAATACCTTTAATATTTTCTTTATGGGTAAACACGATAATTTCATTTTAGGAAGTGCGGACTACCACCCCCTCAAAGTTATTTGAATCGTTAATGCCATATGTCAGATGTATAAAGGATGAAGTAAATTATATTATATATGATATTATATGGGAATTATAATATACCTTTATATCATTATGATTTCTTTCTATAAAATATGAAAGAGAAATTAAAGTAGCGTCTAAGAGTACGTATGGATTACCGTCTCCATGAATGGTGCATTTCATTTCTTACCTCTAAATGTAATGTAATATTATAAAGGCAAGTATATACTGGAATATATGATATATATTATATCTACATCATGAATATAATTCTCTATGTAATGGATATTTTACCACATTAACAACTTTTAATTATAAGAAGTTAATTTTTGACTCATGTACGAAAGATCGAAAAAATGACTGTTATTAACTTATATAATTACATAATGTTCATAACAAGGTAATAATTGATATAAAAGTAACAATGAACATGAAAAAGGTTCTTAATAAAAAATAAATTAACACTAGTTTATTATTCATGAGATTAAAGAATGTTCGTGTCATGTCGGTCACGGGGTAAGGGATCTTCTTAACCCGATTTCCATTCTTTGGGTTAATCTCCTAATTTCAAATTATGTCATGATATTATTATTTCCTATCTTGTATTTTCACTTTCCCTATGTGTAATTATAATTAATACACATAATTGATCTATTTTATTTAAAAAATGATCTTTTTAAGGGACTTCGCCTCAATCTCAGTTCATTGAGGCATATTTTGTTTTATACACAATTTTTTTTAGGCGGTGTATAAACCCCTTTGAATTTTACATTTCTTCAAAATGAATCTTTTTACATAAAGTTCTTTACTAAAAATAAAGGAATGATTTTTTGTATTACGTATGCGGCGACAATGACTTATCTGCCGCCGTGACCATTATTTGAGTTTTGGATTCCTCTACAAGCTATAACTTTTTTTAAATGAAAAATAAATACAAAGTTTTAATTTTCATTTATTTTGGTATTGAAAATGGTTATGAAAGTGTTTTTTATTTTATCAATGTGATGTATTGATATCATTTGATTGAAATGTGGAAATTTTATGTTTCCTTTGTGCGTGTTTTATGTGATACGATTATGTTACGATTTATGATATGTTTAACCCTATTCATATGAGGAATGCATTGGACTTAATAAGTGACGGGTGGAGCCCGCTAGAGCTCCTCGATGCATCAGCTGGTCTCATGAGAAAAACTAGTGTCTTGGAACGAGGCCTTGACAAAATCTTATTTGTAGACTTGGCACGGGGCCTTGGCTACGTGGTTATGATAGTCTAGCATTATGCATTCCATCATTATGAAAGTGTTTATTGATTTTGTATGTGATTATTCGACCAGTAGAATATCCATGTGAATAAGTAAATGGCATTATTTCATTTTAAATTTTCCACATTATAATGATGTTCATGTTTAAAAGTCTTTTGTTTTAGTTATACATTTCCATAAATGTTTCTGTTTATTTATGAAAGCTTCCGCTATATTTTTATCCTTTCTGAGCATCTGAGCTCACCCCTTTTGTTGTTTTATTTTTCACAGGATTTGAAGAAGTTTTTTATGACTAACCTGCATGGATAGTCTGAATGGGATATGGGTGTTGACTATAGATACTATGTTATTGTAGTTTTTTCACTTTATGATGTAATGTAACATTTATGAGTGTATCTAGGGTTTCCAAGTCTACTAAACTAATCAATCTTTCGAGACTTGATATTCAGTGATCATGCCAATGTTACGCAATAATGAACCGACTCTGGGTAACTAGGGTCGGGGCGTTATAGTTGGTATCAGAGGCAGTTTATTAATAACCTTTGAAGCTAGATTTAGATAAACTCTGATTATAGCACATAGCCCAAAGATAGACTTTAAGGATTAGTATAGGAGAACTTCCTAGAATTTTGGTATTATAGATATTTTTTGAGTTTTCTGAGCAATACATCCATGTCTAGATACGAGCAGGTAGAGGTGGCTCTGGCACAGATGTACCGAGGGGTAAAACCCAAAAACACCGCTTTAAGATACACTTGAACCAGAACCGGTGTACGACAACGGGCCTTGCTGCACACTTGGTTATGATACTCCCAGTGGATATGCTTAGGTTAATTCTCATTTTCTTTGAAAATCATTATGAAGGGTTTATGAGTATATACTTCCTCAATGAATTTTTTTTATGATTATATATCAATTTATATTAAGTGTTTTACAGGTATGGAATTATGTATTTTGATTCATAAAATAATCTAGTTTATGCCAATATTTAGAAATAGCTCCTAGTGGGAGGAATGGAAACTGTATCAATGCACGTACTCCATGTAGGGAGTTTCCTCATTCTCAAGATAATTATAGTGGAGCTAGTGATACAACTGGTGTTGATCAACTTACCACCATACTGGGACAACTCACTTAGGTTATGCATAATAACCTTACTCGTATGGAGCACCCTGATCTGAAATATGGAGGATCAATGTTAGACCACTACATGAGGCAACAACCACCAACAATTAATGGGTGTACAAATCCATTAGTTTCTGAGCAATGGATAAACTACTTAGAGAAAATATTACATGCCTTGGGGAGTAGCTAAAGGGAGAAGGTTGTCATGGCAGTTTACTGCTTCACTGGAGATGCTGATCAATGGTGGTCATTGATTCAAAACAAAAAGGAAGATGATGAAGTATCGAATATGGAATGGAGGGAGTTCAAAGATGTTTTCTTAGAAAAATACATCCCTTGTGACAAACGAGAAGATATGGAAAGGAAATTTCTATGTCTGAGGAAAAACGAGGATGAGAATGTCGTAATGTATGAGTCTAACTTTACACGATTAGTGATGCATGCTGCAAATTATATACGTAACCCAAGAAGTAAGATAGATCGTTTCTTTGATGGGTTAAAACTGTTTCTCCATCGAGCATTAGTATCTCAATCTTTCTCAACATACAAAGATATAGTCTCGTGTGCTATCAAGATAGAAGAGGAATTCTCTAAATCTTATGACAATAAAATAAAGCAAGAGAAGAAGAGAACGATGGAACAGGAGACAGATAAAGGGAAAAAGGGAAAGAAGTATTTTACATTATGAAATAATTGTGGAAAGAATCACCCAGGTACTTGCCTAAAAGGGATGGGAGTTTGTTATAAATGTGGAGAAAAAGGTCTCTAAGATTGTGATTGTAAGGGAAAGAAAGAGGATGTCGATGTTGAATGCTACAATTATAGTGAAATGGGAAATTATGCAAATGAATTTCCTAAGCATCATGGAAACATACCTCAGAAAAGGCCAAGCGATCAAGGACAATCTTATTCTATTATAATAGCTGAAGTGAAATAATTATTATATTGGTGCTTTTGGACTCAAGGATTATATTCTGGTTATAAGAATAATGTGATATATATATATATATAAGGATTGTACTGCAGTAATTTTTGATTTCATTATGGTTATAATATAATTAAGGTAATCATATTTTTAGTATGTGACAATAAGTGAAACTTTTCATTATTTGGGGAATCTGATGTTACAATTGATTTTGGAATTTAGAGACCTTTTAGAGAAAGTCTGTATAGATGTATTTTGGATAACTATAAAGGTTAGAATGAATTATGTTGAACATTGGATAGTATTGTTTATGTTTAAAACATTTCTGAAGATTATTTTTGGAATATTATAATACTGTACTTTTAGGAAAAGGACAACCTGCAGGTTGGGGGATAACCCATCACATCGGACAAAGATGTAGGAATTGAACCCACAACAATAGTGCGATAGAAATTTATTACCTACCACTAGCCTACATGAAATATATGGTTATTAAAAAATAGTTTTCCTAATCTAAATGGTATGTGGTAATATTTGGAACCTTATATAATTAGGATAAATAGAATATTTTTGAGTTCTGTTACCATTTGGAGTGATAGATGGGTTCATGGAAAAAAATTTATTAAAGAATGAAAGCCTACATGACAAGTAAGTATATTTCCTTACATTCTTAGTAAATCTCTTAAATAAATTCATCAACTTTATAAAAAGGAACTTAAAACAAAAACATTGTCGGTAAACTCTTCCAACTGGGGATTCAATGACCGTTTAACCAATCACAAGTTAGTGATTTTCTTGTGGTTAACTTTCTCCTAATCCTGTTTTCTACAACTCTCCATCAGAACTTGATGAATTGTTTTTCCTCCCTATCCATATTTTCATATAATCCTAGTATGGGCTATTTTAGGTGACATTTGTACCTCTCTTTCTTTCTTTTAATTTTATATTTTTATTAACCCTATTTCTGATGTGGGTTTTCCACAAAGGTATTTTCTATTTTAAACCTTTTATTTTCAATGAAAAAATTTCAAATTACGAGGATGTAATTTATTGAAGGAGGGGAGAATGTAATACCCCGAGCTTCCATGATACACTTCTCTTTCAATAATGCAATAGCTTGCATTGTATGCAAGTTCGAGATTCAAACACACCGCGACCAATCAATATAGCCATTATGAATAGTAATACCCAATTTTTGAAATTATATATATATTATATTTCAAAATGGACTTCATTTTTGGATTCGTAATATCGAAATTAGCCTATGTTGAATTTTTGGTATTTTTTTGAGAACTTCCAATTTTTTATGAATAGTGAAAAATACTTAAAAAAACATTCTTAATCAAAATAATTTATATTGATAAATTATACTATTTAGTGGTTTTAAAGGATATTTAGAATATATTTTTACCATTTTATCCAATGGTGTTCATTAGAATTAATTTCACTTTGAAATTGGACATAAACAATTGTCAATCTTTTGATATATATTGTTTCATAGAAACACGCTATTTGTTATGACATCATTAATTAATTATAAAATTAATTAATTCAACTTATATGTTTGGATTTTCTAAAATAGACATCATTTTTGAATTCGGAATAACAATTATAGCTTAGGGTGAAATTTTGGCATTGTTCTGAAAAACATCAATTTTTTATGAATAGTGAAACCACTAAGTGGTAGTAAATGTACTAATTTGTCATTTAGATGAAACATTACCACTTTTGTGATTTGATTTTCAAAAACCCGACATACATGGTTGTCATTAGGATGTAAAATATGGTTAAATGGGATTAAAATAATTTTTTGGTGAATAGTAACTTTTATGTTTTAGTAATCGCAATTAAAGGTAATTAGTGAAATTTAAGGTAATGATAATGTTATTATAATATGAAATGACCTTTACACATGTCTTAACCCTATTGGATGAGTCTTGTCCGACCAAAACAATCTATGGGTCAACTTGGGGACCCCATGGAGCCACTTTGGAAGGAAAATGACATTAAAAACGTTTTATTTAATGTTAAAATAAAAATGCCACAAACATGAGTTGTTTTACTAAAGAAATTTTTAAATGGGGTTATACAAGTCATATTTTTGACAATAAATATTCATTTTAAATATATAAATATTTCCTATATCATGGTATATTTTTTAAAAAAAATTATACATTAAATAAATTAAATTATTTATGACAGAATGATGATGCAGCGATTACCTCATTGATTAATGATTTAAATAAAATGAAGAGATAATGTAAAATCTAAGACATAAAGTTGTCCAAAACCTATTGTATGAGTATATTTCAATCTCTTATCACCTTATCCTCGAAATATATAATTGTGGGACCTTTAAAATCATAAATTTACTTCATAATAATGTAACATTTCATTACATTCCAAGAGTGCCGCTCCTCTCCTCTTATAAAAGGCCCCCACCTCTACCACCTTATTCACACCATCAAGCCATATGTCTCAGAAAACCACTTCCCAAATACTCTCTAAACATCCCTCTCTTACTCCTAGAAGCCTCACATTGGGCAGAAGTCTTCCCAAGGATGCCTTTAGCTAAAATCAAATAGAGTTACCCGATTTTAAGGTAATGTCTTCTCTTATATTATTTTGTTTTATTTTACTTCTCCAACAACTTAAACTATTTTTATTCATTTATTTTGTAACAAAACCAGTATCATAAATATACTAGGATGTTTTTATGAGAAGTATTTTATTTACACTTACACACACCTTCATCTAATGGTTAATGAACATACTGTTTCTGTGGGTGGCGAATTACTACCTCACGAAATGATGATTGTTCAATCTTCTTTTAAAAACTATCATGGTGGCCATTGTGATGAAAATATTTTTATATATGATATATATTATGTTTTTTCCTTATGATTCTGTATTTTTCATTTATGGAATACCATTATGATTTCCATTATGGGTAAACGCGATAATTCCATTTTAGGAAGTGCGGACTACCGCCCCCTCAAAGTGATTTGAATCGTTAATGCCATATGTGGGATGTATAAAAGATAGAGTAATTGATATTATATATGATATTATATTGGAATTATTATATACCTTTATATCATTATGATTTCATTCCAAAAAATATGAAATAGAAATGAAAGTAGCGTCCATGCGTACGTACGGCTTACCCTCTCCATGAACGGTTAATTTCATTTCATACCTCTAAATGTTATGTAATATATAAAGGAAAGTATACACTTGATATATATTATATATATGATATCTACATCATGAATATAATTTTGGATGTAATGGATATTTTACCACATGAACAACTTGTAATTATAAGAAGTTTATTTTTGACTCAAGTACCAATGATCGACAAAATGGCCGTTATTAACTTAAATAATTAAATAATGTTCATAACATGGTAATAAGTGATATAAATGTAATATTGAACATGAAAAAGGTTCTTAAGAAAATAGAAATTAACTCTAGTTTATTAATCAGGATATTAATGAATGTTCGAGTCAAGTCGGACACGGGGTAAGGGAACTTCTTAAACTGATTTCTGTTCTTTGGGTTAATCTCTTTATTTCAAATAATGTCATAATATTCATATGTCATATCTTGTATTTTCACTTTTTTTATGTGTACTTATATTGAATACACATAATAGATCTATTTTATTTAAAAAATGATATTTTTAAGGGACTTCATCTCAATTTCCATTCATTGAGGCGTATTTTTTTTTACACAAATTTATTTTATACGGTGTATAAACCCCTTTGACCTTTACATTTATTCAAAAGGAATATTTTTATATGAAGCGTTTTACTAAACAAAAAAAAGGAACGTTTTTTTTTGTCGTACGTATGTGGCGACAATGACTTCTCCGCCGCCGTGACCATTATTTGAGTTTCAGATTCCTCTACAAGCTTTAACTTTTTTTTAAATGAATAATAAATACAATGTTTTAATTTTCATTTATTTTGGTATTTAAAATGGTTTTGAATGTGTTTTTTATTATATCAATGTGTTGTATTGATATCTTGTGATTGAAATGTGGAAATGTTATGTTTTCTTTATGTATGTTTTATGTGATACGATTATGTTATGGTTTATGATATGTTTAAACCTGTTCATATGTGGAATGCATTGGACTTAATAAGTGATGAGTGGAGCCCTCTATAGCTCCTCGATGCATCGGCAGGTCTAATGAGACAAACTATTGTCTTTGCACGAGGCCTTGACAAAATCGTATTTTTTGTTTTGGCATGAGGCCTTAGATACGTTGTTATGATATTCTGGCATTATGCATTCCATCATTATGAAAGTGTTTATTGATATTGCATGTGATTATTCGACCAGTAGAATATCCATGTGAATAAGTAAATGGCATTATTTCATATTACTTTTTCTATATTATGATGAAGTTCACGTCTAAAATGCTTTTGTTTTAGTTATACATTGCCTTAAATTTTTATGTTTATTTATGAATGCTTCCGCTATATTGTTATCCTTACTGAGCATCTGAGCTCACCCCTTTCATTGTTTTATTTTTCTCAGGAATTGAATAAGTATTTTATGTCTGACCTGTAGGGATAGTCTGAAGGGGATATGGTTGTTGACTATGGAGACTATGTTATTTGTGTTTTTCACTTTATTATGTAATGTAACATTTATGAGTTTATCTATTGTTTCCATGTCTATTAAACTAATCGGTCTTTCGAGACTTGATCTTTTGTGATCATGCCAATGTTACGAAATAATTCACCGACTCTGGGTAACTGGGGTCGGGGCGTTACACTAATGATGATCAAGAACATTCAGTCATAATGAAATTGTCATGAAATTAGTGAGAGATCTAGAACTTGATAAAGTAATGAATGATTTTCGTGGGATTTGAGGTTGTGGCCGCTCCCCCTCCCCCCTTCCACCTCCTGGAAGGGGAGGGAAATCATCTTCGAGCATCATCAAGGGTTTTCTCACTGCAAATCACCATCACCAACGCTGTGTTCAACCACAAGTCACTATCTCAATCATATGGATAAAATAGTTAATTTATTAAATTATAAACTAATGTAAATAATTTTCATTCTCTAACACAAAAATAGTTTCTGTATCTTAATATAATATTCTGAATAGAATATAGTCCCTACCAGATTAGTGGGATTATGCTTAAATATAGAAAAGTCATAGGCTAGTAAATAAATTTTTATGAAAGTAAAAAATAAAAATTGAATTATTGTTATTATCCCATAAGTATTATGATTTACTTGGAAAATAATTTTTTTTTCTGTTTCATTAGGAAATGAAATATTTCACAGAAAAGGTATCATATAATAGGTTATAGGAATGATGATTATCTTGAAAATGTAATGAGTTTTAATTTGAATGAACTAATTTTATGAAATCGTAAAAAAAAATTGGGAATTTTAGGAACCTATATACCTTTTAATGATATGAAAATTAAGTATATGATTTTCCAGTATATCCATTAAAATTGAATTTCATTATAGATGTAACCTATTACTGAATTTAGTTGGAGGTATTTTATTATAATATCGTATAAATATGTGGCACAAATTAGAAAGAGATTTAATGAGTTTAATAGAACCCAAGAAGTAAAAAAACAATATTGACCTAGTATTCTATTATATATTAATGAACCATTAAATATAATGCATTATGTTTCACACACAATGTAATTGGTATACTAGTGATGCATGTTTCATATTCAGATTTCCCCAGACCTGAAAATGGAATGTTACCTAGCATGAGAACCATTACACTTTTATACCATTATTATAAAAGCCATATGGCTTATCTAATCAAGGAGTTATTAGTTTTTTATTGATCATTTCATTAGTATGACCTAATACTATATTGGATTTTTCATCTTGTTTGATGAGTATGTATTTTAGACCTTTTGTTGAGATTGATTGTTAAAGTGTATGGTCATATCTAGATAATATTTATGATGTTATTAACTATCAGATCAGGGGAGATTGATGTTAAAAACCCATAATGTTTAATGAAATATGATGTATTCCTAGAAAAATTTAATTTATACTCATAAAATCAAGAATGTAACATCCCAGTCATGTCCACCTATATAATGACTGAACCAGGTGATACATTCCTAAAATGTTTCTCCCTAAACACCATAGGATGACATCTAGTGGTAAGTACTAATATATGAAAACTACGGATATAATATCCTCATCTACATAAAACAATCAAAACATAGTGGAATTAATATCAAGGAAATAATCATATCCTCCATCCCAACCATATAAAGTAGCAGGGCCCTTTTCTTAAAAATTGTCATAAAACATAATGTCTAGTAGAGTACTAGGGTGACCAAGGGATGTGTGAGTGAATATAAGTAAACCAACACAAATGGGATCCCAAAATATTCTAGTAAATGTAGGTTTCTAATAAAGAAAATTCTAAATTAATATATTAAAATAAATAAATAATTTCTACCCCATGGGGTGATCCCACTAAACTATGTCTTACAATGCATTCACAGACCAATACCATAATGGGACAATGTACCCATAGACTAATCAAATATTAATGATTAATGATATATCATTCCACATATAATAAATATTTTGAATAGGATATCAATGTTATATGTATTTTAGGTGAATGATCCATAACTAAAATAGTATTAATATTGAATGAGACATCATCTAGTGAATGACCTAATAATAATAACAGGTGCGTAAATCACCACCGCCATCCATGATCACATGTAGTATATAGAACTATTTTATAGTATAGGTGGATTATAAAACACTAATACAAACCAACCAACTATATGATATACATTTTATACCACTCTCTAACTAGAATGCATTCCACTATCTATTCTCTAACTATATGAACCAACACCGAAACCATATCTATAGGTAAAAAATTTACCAACAATGTTATCCTTTTGGTGGAAGGTGTACCAACAAAAATCACAGCTTATATTTTTAATACATTACAGTTATGGAATCATTGTTTCACATTATACCACACAAAAAAGTTTATGCGTGGATGATAGGACATCAATATGGGTATAAGAAGAAAAAAATGATCCTCTAACAAAAAATAACATATTGGTGATGTGCCAATAATATAACATTCCAAAGTAGTTGGCGATAAAATATTTCATTAACATCATGGTGTATGACTGTTCACTATCCCTATTAAGGTGAACATGGTACTACTAATCTATTCGATGAACTTCATATACCACTAAGGCACTAATCATGGACAAGACTGACTGAAACTTCTTTTTTGGATTTTTCAAATAAGTCACTTTTTAGGTTAGTGAGAACCAAACAAGAAAAGTGAAGAACATGCAAAGAGAACCATAAGCGGGTTGTGCTTAGATCCATACCCATGTCTAGACCTTCCCAACAATGAAACCAAACAACAATCACCAAAATCACTTTGAGGCAATGTGGGAACCAGGGAAAACAGCTGGCCAGACTGACCTACCAAACTACCATGGACGCAGCCTTAGGACCAGACCCGCTGACCTGCATCATAGAAACGTAGAGACTTTGAGAACCAAGAAACCATGCCAAAAAAACACCCCAATATATCCATATTCACTGAAGCCACCAAAATGATGCAAAACGTCATGAAATCCATCACACCCAACAAATATGGGGTTGTGTGTGAAGGAGGATAAGAAAATGGCAGAGGAAAACCAAGGAGAAGCATGGCCATCTTGGCACAACAAAATGCAGAACCACAGAACAAACCAGAAGGGTAGGAGAAGCCAACTAGCAAGGAGAATCACCACCGACACTGGGCATTCCTGCATCCACCATCCGCATCTGCAAACTGGCTGAATAGTCGAAGATGACCCTTCCACGTTCCGACTCACACTAATCATGGACATGACATTACCTCATACCAAACACTTATAAATACAAATAATTTACTTTAAATGAGATGTAATTCATTTAATAATTATCCACTCAATAAGAGTTATTTTTTAATCCAAAAACCAAAATTAATATATCATGCTCAGTACATTACTCTTATACAAAAATTCATTCTCAAGAAACACCTCACCAAAGAAATAATCATGGGATCTACATGAGGCTCCTAGGATGATTTCCCATTTATAACTACCCATCCCCGGTATACATTCTTATTTTAATAATTTAAATCAGAATAAAATATTTCATCAATAACCAATAGTGTCAAATAACACATTATACTAGCCACTCACATCCAATTATCACCCAAATAAACCATAAAAATCAAGGAAATTTATTTAATTTATATAACTAAAATATGAAAAAATGTTATTTCATGCAACTAAAATGATGCCTAAAATGAGTAAATATCATAAATAAGAGAATATATCAACAACCTAGGACTAATAGGTTCGTAATCATTGAATATTACTCAATAATTTGACCTTATATTAATGTAACTGAAACATATTTAGAATCAAATTAAATTAAACATCATCAATGATATTAAATAAAAATTATTCAATGAAATAATATAGGGGAGAAGAGTTCTAATTTTTTTTAAAGAACTATTGGTGATAATCAGCAATCTAATTCAAGCCCAATTTAAATTTATTCACTAATTTGAGTACTAATATAAAATGGTTAGGAATGGGAGACTGAATTTTTTTTATAAAAATTGATAAAATTTACCAATTTAGAAAAATAGATTTATTTAAAAATTTATAAAAATACATTATCCCACTAGGTACCTTCTATAAAACCACAGGGTAATCAGAGTGAAATGGGTACCCACCCAAGGGTTACTATACACCAATGACCGACCTGAGGGAATTTTTTCCACATCTTATTTGGATTTTGGCCATGTGAAACCAATTTTATTAAAAATAATTCAACACAATGAAAGGAGGGATTTTAAGGGATAAATTTTTATCCACTTTTAAAGATGGATTAATAATGGTGATATGTCACCAATTATAATAGTTATAACTAGAATGGTGGGAGTTGGGAAATGTAATTAATAGTTAACCCCTGGTGGAATTCGGTTTGAGGGATTGTAAAGAATGTATAGTAAATGTGTAGATAGATTTTTATTCTGAATGATGTTTATGTTTTTCCATCATTTTTTCAGTGAAGGGGATAAGTGATATTATTTTGGGGGAATGCATAATGTTTTCTCTCTAATATTTTTAGACATTGGCAATGATCAATGAATATTGGAGTTGAGGAATTGATATTATTTGAATGAATGGAGGGATTTCCATGGAGATCAGATCTAGTATATTTTTCTCTTAAAAATATTAAAGGGAAGTGGTAACTAGTTTCCCTAAAAGAACACTATAATTTCAATAGGTAGTAATCACATGTATTTGTGTTCTAAAATGAAATTTTAATCATCTTTTGATTTTATAAATATTATAATGTAATGTTCCCCCTATATAGTAGGACTAATGAATTATCCATATAAAAAATTATATTTATATTTTTATTTAAACTCTTTTAATAAATTTCTTTTATAATTATTATTTGTTTTATTCAAGGAATGTTTTATTTTGGTGTGATTATTTATGCATAGTGTTTTTCAAAAATACTTACATTGAATCCCAAGCTCATTTGGTGCTTTTAACAACTACTATATTCAAGGGGATTATTCGAATTGTGTTAATGGAATATATTAATGGGTATAAAAAGCGGTATCATATTTTTAGTTAAACTTTATTTATATGACTAGTCCCTAATGACAATGATTCATAGCACAGTTCAATATAATCATTCATCCATTTTCTTTATAATATGTTTTCTTGTAATAATTTTTCCTCACTCTTGTGTTTCATATAATTTTGTGGAATTTCAATATAATCTTGTGTAATGGAGTTGTATGATTTTATGGTCTGTGTAGAAAAGTAAAATATACTAGATTTTATGTTTGGAAAATGAAATAGAGGATTTTATACAATTGAAAACCTTAATATTCTATTTTTGGGAACCATGTTAGAGGTTATGATGAGGGAATAATGGGGGATAATGGAAAAGATTGTTTTGGGGATAATATTTATTTCATTATTCCTAACTACATGTTATAGTATCCAAGTGGTGAATATGACTCAAAACTTATGAAACTTTTTATCTATGTATATGTGAAGATAAATTTTATAAATAATGTATTCCTTATATGTATGTTATTTTAAATGATTATGTAATAATTTACACCATTATTATTTCATATCATTTTATTCAACAAGATAATGAGTTAATTGGTATAGAGGATTGTGTACTTTGGAGCTCCTAAGTGAGAAATATTGACACTTTCATCACTCCCTGAAATGGGGGATGTGATGCTGACTATAGTGATTAACTAATGTGGAAAAAAGACCTTGTGTTTCAAGATATATGTTACACAATGACGAATCTAGAACCTCATCATAACTATATCTAATTATATTCCAAAAATTATTTTGTGTACAAGGATATGGGAGATCAACATTATTATATTGTCCTGGGAAGGGTAAATAAAGAAGAAGTAGGAGTAGATTTAAAACTATGGAATGGGGTCCCTTGTGTTTTAATTGTGGTAAGAAATTTCTCCTAAATAAGTAATTCAATTTGTAGATAGTTAATTATAGAACATATGATTATTGAAGGGTATCTAAGAATAATTTAATATAATATACATAAAATATACTACTGGGTGATGTAAGATCACTTGATTCTTGGATTATAGACCCTATAATGTGATTTCACTAGAAATATGAGAGGTTAACTATGAGTAACAATACCTAAAATATATTTGGAAATTTGAAAAATAGGGTCTTTATAGGTCTAAATATTTTTTTAATGGGTAATGTTTATTTCATGGAATGGAATATAATTCTTCTTATGTTTCAGGGAATGAAACACATCTTGGGGTTAGGAATGAACTTAATATTTATTATATATTTAGTTGATACTTGTTTTTATAAATCATTAATAGATGGAGAATGTAAAATATCACATGTTTTTATGGTCCTATCTAAAAAGTTATTGTAAGACCACATGATTTTATTATATAACATTGTATTAAATGAATATAATGTGTTTGATAGATTAATTCATGTAGAATACTAAACTAAAATGAGCCATCATATATTATATCAATATAATTAGTAAAATTTATAAATAATAACACCTCAAGAAAATATAATTATTATAATAAAATGGAAATTAAAACAAAATAACATGTGGGTAACTTCAAATTTTAAAACGACATTTTTTAAGAAAAGAAATTTCACTTTGTATATTTCATTTCATTTAGAAGATAAAATTATAAATTCAAAAAATTTAATAGGTTAAATTAACTTATTTTTATAATAAGGCATGTCAAAATTATCTTAGGGTTATTTTTTGAAATTTTATTAACATAATTTATTTTTTAATATTAGAAAAATATATGTTTAACAAATACTAGAACTTTTATGACATTTTTAATAATACAATAATAATGTAATTTATTAAAACATTTTCTATATAAAAAGGTACAATTATAAAGGATAAGAAATCATTTTAAAATACAATTTTGATTTTTTTAATTTGATATATCATCTTTTGGAAACATAAGATATATTTTAATCTAAAAATACATTTTATTACATTATATTAAAAATAATTTTTCAGCACATAAAAAAAAATTATAAAAAATGGAATACTTGTTTTACATTTTCATGTTCATATTTTTTAATGGGTTCAAATTAATTTTGAATCAAAACATTATTATTACAATGAGTAATGTTAAGGACTATAATAACGGAGAGTAGTTATTATAGAAGAAATTTATTAAATTTGGGTTATTTCTATGATGTAAATTAAATAGAACTATTTTAAATAATTAATATAATATTATTTTTACACATATATAGAAATAAATTATCTAACATTTATTTGGTAATTAATTATAAATAATACAAAAAATTTATAACACTTAAAACATTGATTTTTTACAAAAATAAGTTTATATATATAATATTGATGTTTAAAATTTAATTTATATATATTTTTAAATTTATTTAGGTTTAATAATGATTTAATTTTGGTTAATAAAATAAAAAACAATTATTAGGGGTTATCAAATACATTTAGTTGAAATTTAATTACTTGGGTAGAACTAGTTTCCAAGGATAAAACCAAAATGGTAAATTTTATTTCATAATGGTAAAAGACTAAAAATAAAATAAAAACTCAACACTAAATAAATTGCGGTGGTATTAAAAATGATAAAGCATGTACCACACAATTTTTTTTCATTTTAGAGCCTTTTACAATGTAATGTAGTCATTACCCTATTATAATGTAATGAGTAATTATAAAAAGATTATTTTCTTCATTTATAAAGCGGTACAACCTACATCACATTTTTACACCCATTTAAATTCTTTACATAATCCAAAATGCTTTTGAAAAATATTTTATAATCCCTCACCTAAACTAATCATGAGCCAAACCTGAAAACCTATAAATTTATATCCAATATTACTCCTGGTATTCCCTAAAGAAAGTTAATCATTACCATGGGATGGAAACTAGAACATTGGAATTAATAATGATTAAGGGGGACGATTTTTCCATAAGAATAACCATTGAATGAAACATAAATGGAAAAGAATCTATAAATAGTCCTTATTCTAAAATTTTTATTCAGAAAAATGTACCTTAAAATGGATAAGTAGGAAACCAATGATAGGAGAAAAATACAAAAAATCTCATCAAAGAATAATTAACTCGCCACAAAGATCTCCTTGTAAAAGGTGGATCACATACTCCTCATATTACAAAAAACCCCCAATGTGCTACTATCAAAAACATGCACAGTCTATAAGTAATGTTTTTCATTTTCCTAGATATTGAAAATGAAATTATCTATATTCTAAAAGATATATGTACCATGTGAGAAGTGTTGAACTAGTAGTATTACAACAATAATTCCATAAGAAATCCATATCAAATAAACCAAATATGAATAATTTAATATAAAACATAAAATGTTCATTCTTCTACAAATTTGTGATAAAACATTCCTTTCAATTTGTTTCATTGGTAAGTATAAATTAGAAATAAAAATTCATTTCCTTCAAGTCATGAATGAAATGGAATGTAGGACGTAAGAGAAAAGAATAAATCATCTAATAAACACTAATAGGTAACAATATATTTTCAGTCATAGAACTATGGATGCAAGCTTGGGGTTAGTTAGATCAAGGCTCAATTTTCCTCACACTCTTGATGGAATATTGATCTAGGTGATCTCACTTCACTTGATCACAGGGATACATAGAATGGTATTACTCTCCTGTAAATGAACCATTACCCCCATCATAGTTTAGTAGTATTGTCTTCATCAATCCACTACTTGGTACTTCTAATACGTTATGAGAGTGATTATATTGGACTCCCGCCTGACTACCTAATCTCCCTTGATCTTCAATGAAATAAATTTGGCTGAAAGTTAGTAAACTCAAATTAATTTAACATGTCATTGTTCTAGAAGACCCAAATCAGATTTTCAACATTCAATTTTATTTCAAAAAAAAGATCAAATGGTCTTCCTCCAAAAAAATTACATAAAAAATTCATTTAATTCCATATATAAAAAAAATTTCATTCCATTTTTTACCAAGGATTATTATGAAATTCATTCTTTAGGTCATTAATTTTAATTCGAAATAATTTTTTAATATTCAATACTTTATCTTAAAACACATTACCAAAGATGATGCATCACACACCAATATTTTGGAAAACATTTTTCAAAAATATTATTTAACTCCTTTCAAATCATTGAAAAATTAAATTCGATAAAATCAAGAAATAACTATTTAAATTGATATGGATTGTATTATGGAATCACCTAACTCAATTCATGGCACCTAAAATATCCTAAAGAGATGAAAAATTAGAGAGATGAGGAGCTGGAATTAATCCACAGGGGATCCTAGATAAAAAATTCATATGTCATGATTCAAATCCATCAACAACAAAATTATATATAAACCTTAATGAAGTACATACATATGAAAAAGAGAATTTATATCCAAATCAAGGTAACACTTTCAAATAGTAATTCAACTCTATAATAAACACTTCTATCTAAAGATATTCAATGTTTGACTGGCCAAATTTAACTCAAGTGAGCCTCTAATATCATAGTATTCAAATATTGTTTGAGGGAGGAGAGTTTAGTATTTAATAAAATGGTTACATTAATAAAATTATGATAAAATCCAAAAAATCATAACCTATATTATAATCAGATGCTAGCGTCTAGCTACCATGAGTTAGCGGGTGGTTCCTTATAAAATGCACACACTAATGGAAAACCCACCAGTTGGTCGATAGGATTTCAATAGTTTGTTGGTGATATAACAATAGGAATTCCATTTTTCATGTATCCCTTTGATAACTGGTGGGTATCATCTATTATTTAATGGAATTCATGTAGTATTCCCCTACCTCCATTATGCCACTAGCTAGCCAGTGAGTCCCACCAACTAGTCGATGGACTGTCTATATCATTTCTAGTTATAAGCCCTTGTCTACTGAAATTTTAAACAACTTTAAACATACAAGAATGTTTATAAATAAATAAAACCACACCCTCACCATTAAAATTCCATAAAAAAGTATGAAAAGAAAATAATCAACATGAAAATCAAGATGAACATGTAAAATCAATGATCATACCATAAATTATTAGTTGAGATGTAACAATTATCCCAACCATAATGATTTTCCTCCAAAAAAACTCATACAGAAGATTTCTCCCCAATAAAATGAGGCCACCACTCTCTCTTAATCATCTAAAACTATCATATCCCATGGAAATCATAACAATGGATCTATATAACCCAAACAACTAGAATATATGTACTACTAAAAACCTTTACTTCAGAAGCATAAAATCACAATCAGCTACTCTTTCATGGTATAATGTGGGTCTACAATATGGTATTATTAGTTTAGCATATTAAATGTGTCCAAAATATATTTCTTATGTTCTCACACAAGTTATATGTTATGAATAAAAATGATTTTTTGTGTATAGTATAAAGGATTTTCAACCATCTTAATTCTCTCAAAAACCTCAAAAATTTTCATATATATAGGCGACAACATCCATTGGTTTCTCAGGGAAAACATCCATTATTTTTCAATATTTTGTCATCTAGAAAATGTGATACTCTTAATAAAGCCCTATCACCAACCAATAACTCCAAATAATGTTAAAAATTATACTCATAAGATTTACAGTATCTCTAAGTTTCTACCTACCATTTAATGATGAAATAAATCAATATCATAATCTATTAGACCTAGAATTGTCCCACCAGTGATGAATCTCCAATATAGGACCAATTGAGTAGTTATTTAAAAGGATTTCTATATTACATTATCAGGAACAAAATAGTCTTAGATAATCCTATATGGTGTAAATCAGGGTCTGGAAATTATTTTCAAAATTCATCATGCCTTACTAGATATTGACCTTTTATTATAAGGGTCTCCTTATTTTCTCTTAAGTTATTATTTCAATATTATTATTTTAATTATTTATCTAATTATGATGTATTTAATGTAAATAAGGATATAATGAATAATGACTCATATATTTTACTTTGTTCACCCTCACCTGGATTTATTCAAAGAGCATATAATGAAAATGTGCTGATCTACCAAATCTAGTAAGGCTCACTGCCAAAATTCAAGATTTGGGGTACATCAATTATATTCCCAAGGTCACTGAAAGTACAATATTTAAAGATAGCTTACTTATTCCAAAGGTTCATCCCTCTATATTTCCTTCGGTGGATCATTATTGATGGAAAATATAACTTTTCCCTCATCCTTTTATCACTGCTCTGGAAAGAACAATCACACAATTTTTGAAGTCGCTTAAATAGAAAAAATAAAATCATTTTTAACTATATGAAGAAGCTTTTATTATTTTCTACTTTCATACACTATATGAATAGAACTCTACCACAATTTCAATGTGAATCCATTCTGAACACTTTCGTGATTCTCAGTACCATCACAATGCACACATAGCCTTTGGAAATCTGAACAATTTTTCAAAATAATACACTACATTCGTGAATGCCAAAACATTGTGAACCTCACCAATTATGAAATTTTGTAACATACATTATGTATAATCCTCATTTTTTGGATCTCAAAAACATTCACGAAGCACACTTATCATTCCCAGAGCTAAAAATTACACTTGGCTTTTTATAGGCTTTACGAACCTCAATACATTAATGATGCTTAAAAATTTTAGTATTCATTCATAGACATTATTGACATTAATTAAACATGAAAATTTTCTCAATAATAACCATCTTGAGTCACCTTCATGAATTTGGAGCCTATGAATCTTCGCTAAGTCTTATTCTACATTTTAGAGGGGGTTGAGGAATATTTATAGGGATTACCTCCCATTCAATAAGCATTCATCCTAGTCATGACCTTTTCAATAATATCTTCAATATCATTACTAAAGATCCAATTTTAGGAATAACCATGAAAATTTCTCATTCGTGAATCCCTTCATAGACACATATATGTTTTTTTAATTGTGCATTCATTATAATCTAGTTATAATAATCATGCGGATGTACCATTTTATATCGTGAATTATTATTGCTCTATACCTTAACAAAACACATCCTTCACAACACTTAATTACCTTGAAAATTTCCTTACCTTTTCAAAAATCCAATTTTCATGAAACACATAACAGTGAAAAATAATTATAAGGGATTCATGTAAATCCATCTTTTGCAATGATTGATCCATCCTCCATATTTTGAACCCCAAATATTTTTCAAACACTAAGAAACCATGCTACCATGTATATTACATTTTCTATATAGCATGAACGAATCAATTACAATAACATATGACTTTGTTAACATACTATTTCATAAATTTCTATGGAACTCCAGAACTAACCCTTGAAGCCATACTTGTCAATAAAAAAAATCGACAAACAAACTACAATGTTACATTGAGGGGGTTTTTCCAAAAAAAATCCTTAAAGGGTTAACATTTAAGGGATGATTGGTAGATATTATTATAGGAATAATAAACCATCCCCAAAAGTAATCCCATATTTCTAAAAAATTAATTACTCATGCATAAATAATGTCATCAAGAAATTTTGTAGGCCATTCTATCTGACTAAGAATTTGAGGATGCTAAGTTATGCTCATCTTGAACAAGGATATCATATCCACTAGTGGGACTCTCCCAAAATGATATATCAATCGAGGATCCCTATCAAAAACAATGTATAGAAAACTATATACAATCTTAAAATCGCATGTATTTCTAAATCGCTAAAATCCACAACATTGGTTATTAGAACATTGACCTTAAAAACATCAATTCGTGATTTATAATTTATCCATTCAAAAACAAAAGACATGGGTCTAGATTTTTAGTGCCTCATAGATAATAGATACATAAATATATAAAATTAAATTTAAAAACAATATCTTCCTTTAAAACTTCACAAATTACTCCAAACATACATAGGTATTTTAAAACTGCATAGAATACTTTACGATTCAACTAGAATAACATAGTATCATAAATAGAATAATCATAAGAGAAAAAACGTAGCATTAGGAAATGATATTGTATGATCATGGAATCACAATAATGTGGAAATAACTTATGACATGACATCATAAAAAATGTCAGGGGTAACTCCCAAGACTATCACCATAAAGTAGACAAAGTCTCATGGGGGATTGGGTTCACTCGATATTCCTATAATACTGATGGACAATGTTCCATTATGTATTTGGTTATCTCCCAAATCCTAGAAATAATATATAATGATATATAAATATTTTACCAATTCAATGGAAGGGTATATGATTTCGATCCATCATGTAATATAACATACTATTCTATAGATAAGAAATTGTGCACCATACAATGTACCTTATTAGATAAAATCATTACCAAATGAAATGGAGGGTTATATAACATCATTACCACACATTATATAATTATAATAATAAAAATATATATTATAATAAGAAAATAATTTATATATAAGTCATAATCACAATAAAACGTATAAGAAGGATGTGGGGTTCCCAATTCTGATTCCAAGGTATAATTGAAGGGTGAATCATAATGATTCCCTAGATGAGATGAAATTAAATTGTTCGGGAAATAAATAATTTAAATAGGAACATAGTTTTTAAACATGGATTAATATTTTATAAAATACATTAGAATCATCATCATCATTAAATTTATTTCGGGTTCAAAGTACAATGAAAGGGAAACGAAAAAGGAAGGGGGGAGAGAAGAAGGATAGGATGTTTTACAAAATAACTAAAGGATATTTTAATGAATGAAATAACATAATATTTCCTTCAAAAAAATAATAAAATAATTTTATTCTTGATAATAAAATAAATCTTTTTTAACATATTCATGGATTAAAAACATTTTATGACTGTGATGATTGACATGATATAAGAAATAGGAATGTTCTATAAAATCATGTATACGTTATAGTGGAAATTTTTAAGGGAACTAAAAATATATATAACCTCATAAATGATAATGATATTTAACTAGGTATATATGTAAGTAATATATAAATATAATATAATATAAATTAATGTAATAAATATTTTGTAAATATATATAATTAAAGAGAATGATTAATTTGACAACTCTCAAAGGAGGTTCATAAAATAATGATTTATGTTTTAAAACAACATTATCGAAATCCCACATCATAAAATTAGTTAATTTTTGAAATATAGAAAACATAAATGTGTTTTTAAAATGGTATTACACTTAAAAACTTTGGAAATTAAAAATGAGATAAACGTTTGGAAGAAAATTATATAAAAGAAGGGGAAACCATAATTAAAATGGTTAGGAATTATTCTTAACAAGCTTACATTTTTAAAAAAGGATTACAACTCATAGGTAAAAATTATATGAATAAAAATTGATCTCCGAATATATAAATGGGGTCTACTGTATAAAAATAAACTTAAGTATTGGTATTTTAACTAAATAACTAAGATTGATTTATAAATTACACTTACATTTTAGAGAAGTCATATATCAAAACCCACAAAAAGGTAGGAAATGATTGTATGTGAAGTTTATAATTTCAATAATAATTTTTGATATCATAAGTCATAGTCTATTTTGATACAAAATAAAAATGTGTATCAGTGAATATTAAAAAATCATGCCTCCATGAAGTGTGATAGAGATGAAACATTTACATCTTATGTAATTGATGAATCAAAAGTCAGTATGATCTTAAAAATAAAATGGATTTATAAATCTCGTGAATTAAATAATATATTATTAAAAAATACATTTTTTTTGGAATATTCACCATATGAATAAGAAATTTATGAAAATAATTAAATCATTTATAAATGAAGTGTAATTGAGATATAAACCCATACATCAAGTCCTAATGTGTTCAACACTTATTCTTAACTTCATAAAAATTAAGTTAAGTTAATTAAATATACACCTAGTAACCATATTCATCTATATTTAAAAATTTTATTTCCATTCACTTTCATATTTTATGTATTCATAACATTTTCTTCTTGCCTATGTCGGTTACCTAAATTTGTTCTGCCATTTTTTCCTCTAACTATTAATATATGTTTACCATGGTCAAATTAATTTAAAAATTGTTTCACAATATAATGAATAAAAATAATTTTATGAAAAAAAATTAAATACCAAAAATGATTTTAAAACCAATAATTATGTATAGTGATGAAAAATGAAACTCATAGCTCATGGAAGTGATATTTTGTGTTCCTGTATGATTTATGATTCGATATATAAAATGAATTATATGGAAATAAAGTAAATGGTAATTTATAATTTATAAATCATTTTTATTTTATATATAACATTTTTATTCTTCCATTATGACCTTTTTATCATCCATGAATGGATGTGATGAAAATTTGAATATGTTTATTCGTTTAGAAGGTAGTTCGTGCAACCCAGTGAGGATGATTTTTATTTATTAGCTAATGGAGAGGAATAAATAATATTTATTACATTAATATTATAAGATATTAGAGTAATAATTATATTATTTATTTATATTTTTATAGATATAAGATATTTGGAAGAGAGGGATTTAGGAGAAAAACAAAATAATGAGGTAATACTTACATCAGATACTTGATCATTACCTTGAATAAACCTTTTAATTTAAGGCAATGGGATAACAAATTGTGACCAGAATATTAAGAATGTGTTTTTGATTTTAGTGTAAAATATTTGGGCATTTTTTCATGTAAATGTTTTTTGGTAGGGGACTATTTTTAATGCTGTAAAAAAATATGAAATGTTCACTTTTGAAAACACCCTTTATATTTTAGTAATTTCAATATATTATACAAAATTAAATTGATAAATAGATTCTAAATACATGGGTTTAGGATGTCTTTGGTTCTTTAAGGGTTAAAAAATGGCTTTCCATGCTTGTTTTCAACATTTTTTACATTTTTTACTGTTATGTTTTTTACATTTTTCTCTTTTAATTTTAATTTATGAAACTTTTATTTAACCATGTGATTTTATGTTCTATTAAAAATATAGCATAACCCATATAACATAATTTCAGAATAATGGAACTAAATTTATCATGTATTTAAAAAAACTAAATTTTTTGTTATTATAAAATAAACTTTTAAATTAAAAAATGTAATGTGTAGGAAATATTTTGTTGATGAAAATTTTAATTTCCACAATTATAGATTATTAATATAATATAGTGATTAAAACCTATTAAATGAGTGTCAATATATTTACTCATTCATTAGTAAATTACATAAAGTTATTTATTTACAATTGTTTATTTTATTGATTAAAAAAAATCAATTATATTAATATAACTATAACTCTAAATCAGTTGTTTCACCATTACTGTGAAAATTATAATTTATACTAATAATCTAAATTTTATACCTGAAATGAAATTGACCATAATAGATGATATGAACAATATTGTCTTGAATATAACATAATTATCATATTTACATTATATAAGGGGAGAAATTAATCTTCAAATTATCATATGTAAACCAAAAAAACGTTATTTTATAACAAAATGTATAAATTTTAAATGTAGGAATAGAATATAAATATTCTTTATTATAATTATATTAATAATATTATCATTGATCAAATAAGAGTTCTTTATAGTCAAAAATGTATAACCTAATTTTACCCATGTTGAAACTTAATTAGAGAAATATAAGAAAATAACTATCATAATATATTACTAAATTTTATAAAATGATATATATAGATTATTCAAATCAAACGTAGTATTTTTAGTTTCTTAACTTCAGATAAATATATATTTTTTAGTAAAAATTGATTGAAATTCCTCCAAGCCATAATTTATTAAAATTTATACTATTAGAAATATTATATATGTTTCCTTATTAACTTATATATCATTTACCTTTTTATAACAAAAAATTATGATTTGATAATTTGATATTAAAAATTCAAAAATGAATTATCTTATTTTAATTGAATTTTTATAATTTATTATTAGGACACATAAAATAATCATAAAATAAAATCAATAACCTTTTTACATGGAAAATATATTTTTTAAAATACTATTTATTTTTATTCGGCATTTTTATAAAGAACTAATAATGAAATAATTAATGAATCAATATTATATTTTGCTAAAATAATTATTTAAAATAATGTAAATAGTTTTATTTAATAAAAATTATAGCACATAGAAATACATACTCTTAGACAAAATAAAGAAATAAGTAAATTTGTATAAAATGTATGAAGTTGTATATTCAGTAATAGGTATAATCCTATTTATAAATTTTAATTTAACTAACAGGATTTAGTGATCTAAATATATCATGTCTTTTTTGGAATCATTGATGTTTTAATAAATATTTAAAAAATAATTAACTTAATCAGAGGAAAACATATATTGAAATCCCATTTTATTACATTCTCATCCCCTTAAATAAATATTTTCCTCAAATTTTTAATTATTTATTAATAACAATGGTTTCTACGATTATCTCTAACATATGTTTTACATAGGGTATAATTTTTGGAGACATATCAACCATAAAAAATTGGAAACACCTCTTATTGAAATATGATTAACCATATTTTTTAAGTTTCCTAAAACCATTTATTTAAAGATTTTTTCATTATTTGGTATAAATATACACATTATATAATTTTTCTTGATATAGTTCTTTCATTATAATTGTATATCAAATCATTGGTTGAAATGAAGTGACATATTTTTATTCCAAATAATTCTTCCTCTAAGTGGAGAGAACGAATCCATTTGTAAAATATCATTAATCTAATTTAAATTTGAAATAATACTATTTTTATGAATAAATGTTTTTAAACAATTATATTAGGATAAAATATTCATTTTCCTTGAATTTTTTTTATTTTCAAATCCTTGAGTGTGATTATTTAATATTCCAAGAAAACATCCTAGACATAGTAGCGTAGCTATAATATATTCCAATACCACCAAATATCCATTAGAGGGTGAGTTTACCTTTCACCCACTAGTTTCATGACATATTTGTATATATTATTCCATGATTGAGGAGGTTTTGGATGTATATATTCCATTATAGTCCATGTTTTGGGCATCCATTTCCGTAATAACCAAACTACTAGCCCATGAAATATTAAAATGCTAGAAAAGCATTATTATATACCTTCTTCTATTTTTTGGTTCTTTTTCATCCTTTAAGTATTGGGGGGATTAATAACAATATGCCCCATATTAAAAACATTTTTTTGTCCCTATTAATCAAATTACTTGGAGATTCATCCCACATATTTTTAATATATGTGGTTCAATATTACTTCTTTAATCATATTAATTGCTTTAATTTACAGGAGTCTCCATCTTACTCTTCTTTGGTGGGTTTAGAATTTCAACTATGATCATAAAGTTAATCACATATATATATATATAAAGTTTTTTATAAACATATGATTTATCATTCTATGTCCCATTATAATTTTTTTAATAAATATAATATTCAAATTCTCCAAAATAGCCAAGGTTAAATAAGTTCCTTCTAGTTTCATCAACCACTAATGATAAAATGGGTAAACATTAGTGATGAAAATTTATTATTATATGACATGTATCATATATACCCAAATTTAATTTTATTATAAATAATTATTACTTTATAATACCACCATGTTAGCCTATAGTTGTTTTATTTCAATCTATGTCACTATATGTTTAACGTGTATCATTTTTAGTCTAACTTATTTCATCCTTGGTTCATAATATATAATTTATGATTCGTCCTAGTATTCCATAAGTTGGTTTCCCCTATACTAATCAAACTAGTTTTTAAAGTAATTAAGAAATAAATATTTCTTAGAGGTTTGTAAATAGTATATGATTATATAAATCTTTTCCATCAGTAGTCTCAAACTGGGTATAAATTTAAAACTAATTTCATTCCCTGTGATAATCATTATAATACGCAACAAGCCATTTTCATGGTTATTACCACTTTTTATATCTATTACAAATCATGTATCGACTATTAGTATATAGATAGTTATGTATTTCTAGGAATACCAAAAATATATACATTACCAAAATTATCTGTGTTATACTATACATTGGAATATATCATGGACTTATAACATGGGTTCTCAATAACGATATGTCATCCTAATTTCCAAAAATAAATATATCATAATGTAATTCATATAATGAATACCCAGTGTGAAGTATAGTTCATATCATGATTTATGGCATACATTCCCAGTAATACAAGCCACATATTTAGATGTCCAGTGTTTTTGGATGATTTTATATATGTATGTATAAACTTATATGTGAAAACATAATACTAATTTTAACTATAAATAGATCAAAAAACATCCATATATCTTCTAAAACTATGTAGTATTCCTTGAAAAAAACACATAATCTAAAGGGTAAGCTAGAAATCCTTATAAGGTAATAAACATGAAAATAAATCAAAACATAAGAGTAAATATGTATATAATATTATCATAAATAAAAGGATCATAATAATTAAAGTACTGAAATAGGAAATAGAACTATAAGATCAAGGATTCAAAAGAATGTGGTAGAAACATAATACATGACATCATAAACATATGTCAAGGGTCCCTCTTTATACCATCATCGTAATGTGGAAAACGTCCAATAGTGATGTAAAGTCACTCCCAATTTGAAAAATCATGGTGAAGAATGTATAATGGTTTATTTGTTTTAATAATGAATACATAATATGACATCTCATGATATATAATTATTTACCCAATGCAATTGAGGGAATGTAACATTGGGCCAACCAGTCATATAAAACAGTGTTCTTAGGATGACCATTATAAACCATACAAGGTATCTCATGAGTTGAAATCATTACACAATGAATTGGATGTTTAATGAAATATTAGGCCCTATAATCACAATACTAAAATAATATATATTCATTCCACATTGGGGAATAAAATCATTTATAAATCATATGAAAAATTAGTCCAATGAGAAGGAAATGGGTTTCACAATTCTAATTTTAAAGAATAACAAGAGGATAATTCCTAACAATTCCCAATAAAGAATGAAATAAAATTATTTTCAAATTTGATAATATGTAGAGTAATATAGGACTTCAAAATGTAATTACATCATAGAAAGTTTATTATATATATTAGGAGAAGTAATAATAAAAATATAAAACATTGGTGGAGACTTTGTTAAATAAATAAATAATATTTTAAGGGAGGAGAGCCCTTAATATTTTCCATAAATTTATAATTCAAGTAATAGGGTTATAAATTAAATAATTGAGGTTTTTTAAATATATTAATGTTATAAAAAATTAAATTTTGATTCATAACATGAGGGAAGAAATATGAATATTCTCATAAATCTATTTTACTTTTAAGTATGAATTTTAAAGAGATCTAAACACATGTATAAAACAAGAAATGAAAAATAAATTTTATTAATAATATATTTCAAGAACATATATACAAAAATAATATAATTTAGTTTAAATAATATTATGTAAAGGGGGGGTTCAACAAAATTTGTAACTCAACAAGTCATGATGGAGGTACAGATGATCTTTTTTATGTTTTAAAACACCTTTACTGAAATCGCATGTAGTAAAATAAGATATTGAAATAATACTTTGAAAATAGGATAAGGTAAATATCATTATCACATGATGTAACACTTAATGAGGTATCATTAAAAAACATACATTGTATGGATGGTAAATTATGAAAAAAGGTGGGAAACCGTCATTTAAATGAATGTGAATTATTTTTTACATATTTTCATTTAAAGGAAGGATTAAAAGTCAACAGTATATAATATTTGAATCAGAATATATATCCCAATATTGAACAATATTATATCATGTTAAATGAAAGAATAAAATCAAGGATAAAAGGTTTAACTCATGAAATCATACTGAGTTATAAAATGCACATGTATTTTAAGGAAGACATCAATTTTATACTATAGAAATAAAGTACATGAATGAATGTGAATTTTATTAGATAAAAATTAATTTATGATATTAAAAGTCATTATGGAAGTTAATTCACAATAAAAATGACGATTTTTACATAATATCATATCATGACTCAATGATGGGTGATTGAGGTAGAACCCTTATAAATTAAGTAATTATTCAATAAAAATTCATTGGAAGCTTGAAAAAAAATAGTTTATATAATTATCATACATTTAATCAATTGTTATTCAATAATAAATTCTTATTATTATACAAACCATATAAATAAGATATTTTTTATAATATTAAAACATGTATCAATGAAGAGGAATTGAGATGGAAAGCCTTACATCGTGTCATAAATCATTCTTTACTTGAACATAACTTTATGAATAATTAAATTGTGTCCATAAAAGAAATACCCAATAATTTTTTCACCTATATTTCATTTATTAATGTTCTTTAAGTATCATATTTTATTTGTTTATAATGAATTTTTCTTAAATATGATGGTTCTTGAGGTTTTTTAGTCAATTTTCTTGTAAAACCATTTGTATGCTAATTGTGGTTGAAAGTGTTGTAAAATATTTTTTTAATATCTAAAATCTAAATACTGTTATGTGCATAAAGTTTATATATTAAATATTTTTTAGAAATAAATTATTATTAGTGGTGGTGATAAATGAAAAAAATTGGTGGAAGTAATAAATACACGTGATTAATGTTTCCATTTCTCAAATAATGAGTAGAAAATATGGTGATTGATATTTTTACATATCAAAATAATATTTTTTGTAGATAAAATTTTTATAAATTTACTACAATATTTTTATCATCCATTAATTGGGGTATTGAAAAAAGAAGTCGTCACACTGTAGAGGAAGTAGTTTATGCAAAGCACTAAGGATGCCTTTATTTTTCATTGTTGATAGAGAGTAATTTATAATGGTTAATCCATTATTATAATAATATTTCATTAAAATAATTATTTTTATGTCATTATATTTGTATATATATAAGATACCTTCAAGTGGAATATTAAGGGTAAAAACATAAGAGGGATATAATACGTTTGTTTTAAATGGGATATTTACTAAGAAAAATATTGGAAATTGAATAAAATAGAATAACTTAGTGTTATTATGTGTAACAAACCTACCTGATTCATCTAGACAAACCATCCTATTTATCCTCTCACTATGGTGAGTTATAGAAAAGATAATGGAAACTAGTATAGAATATAAAAAATGGTTAAAACTAGAGTAAAACCTAATATATATATATATATATACAGGATCCATACAATACATTCCAAAGGAACTAAACAAAAAATTAAAATAATTTAAGACCAAAAATTCTCAATGTGACCACCCATCACCTCCAAACCATTCTGCTACAATGGAAATAGTGAAAACAGAAGTGTCGATGCAACATAATGCCCTACCCTTTACATGAGTTTTTCCGAACAATGTTTTTAACTCCCCCATAAATAAAAATTAGTGGGTAGTTCACAAAACCTAGAATGATGTTACAACATATTCTCTAATTTTTCCAAAGTGTATTCATAAATACAAACCCTTTTTTAAATCATTTTCCTTTGGTTTTTAGAAAATATCTTCATATTCACAAAGCGATGAATATGATAGGAATAAGTTATAAAATATAAATGAACCACTATACACCATAATGTAATAAATTAATCACATATATTTGAAGTAAACCATCATTTGAAACCATGAGATATAACCTCATGTTAAAACATGTGAGAAAAAAACAATTATAAAATCTGTTATGTGATAAACAAGGTGAAAGTAAAAAAAGAACACTATAATGGGACATATAAAATTGTAATACATTAAAGAGATAAAATATCCTCTATAAATCATAAATTGGTACCAAAACATTTAATTCCTACCATAGCAGGACGATATCCCAAAATGAAACCCTAGGAGGGCAACACACACTAAGGTCACCTAGGCCAATTTCTAAATGCACGCAACATTCCAAATGTGAAATGATTTTTTAAGTCAATTTCAAGACCATGATAAAAACATTTTAAACATTTTCAAATTAAATCTAGTCCCATTCAGTATTTGAATACACAATTCTAAATCCAAACCAACATTCAAGCATTTATTTAAACACATATTGTGAAAACCCCTATTTGTTTATGAAAACCACCTTTAAAAGCATTCATCATTCCTGGAAATCCATTGAAAACACAAATCACATCATCTAAATGAGTAACCTAAACAATTATAAAAGGTTTATAAGTTTTTCATTGAAATCACTCATTTTATTGAAACAACTAAAAAAATAACAGTACAAAAAACTACCTTCAAAAATGGAGAACATGAAAGAGTCGATCAGGTCCTCGCGATACTATAAATATAAGAACAACATCAATACCCTATAAAACAAATGAGATAATATATCACTACCAAATTAGATTATAACAATATGATAGAAGAATAGATATATCATAGATCTTCAATGAAGATAGGAAACCATATCAAAAATGAAACATAGCTCGAAGTGTTCTATCACGAATGAAAGAATTCCACCTAGAATTGAAGAAAATATAAATTCATTGAGTTGGGGAAGGATTAGGGGGATAAAAAATGATATTATGTGTGATTAGAATTTAAAAATACTATGTTTAAAAGTATAAAATACAATATTTTTAGATTTTGGAGGGGTGTCACACTGTTTCTTGGAGGAGGTCATGAGGTTAAGTTAAATGTACACCCCTACTCTATATTAGGTCTAGTGGTACACTATTTTCAGTTGAGGATAACATGGATTTTGAAAACAATTATATAACTATGTTCCACCACTATAAAACATCTATACATTATACACAGTTCTCCAGGCATGTCTCATAGTCTAACTAACCATGATCCAATAATGTAAAATACCACTAGAAGCTTGTAGAGTCATACCACATGGTCACCACATCATAAAACTAACCATGAACCTTAACCATTACCCTTTCTCGTTTCTCTCAAAACCCCTTATTTTCAACCTCAAAATCCTTGATTATTCTCATACCTAAAATAATCAAGACAAATGTTCAATTAAGGTGAACTTATGACCCATAGGGAAAATAAATTCTCTCCACCTAACATTCTTTATGTCCATAGATATTCCTCAAGATCATTAACCAATAATGAGATATTTTCACTACTACCTCATCAATAATTCACATTATCCCATCTTGTGGATACCTCATTCAGACTACCATAGTACATAGATGATGATAATTACCTAAACACATAGTACATTATCATGTTGATCCATAATCTAAAATATTTTCCATAGAAAAAAATTGAATTGATCTCAATATTAAAATCCTCTAATTAAATCACATGGGAAGGATCTAGGTGATACCTATTTATCTAGGAAACAATAACCATTTCATGGAGCTAAATCATGAATGATGGTAATTCCAATAAATATTCATCCATTTATAATTATGCTATGATATCAAAGGGGGAAAACCTTAATGTCAACTTAACATGATTGCCCAACTGATGATTTCCCAAGTGATGTGAAACACTGAGAAATATCAGATTTACAAACTCAAACTCTAGGGAATGGAGGTGAATGCTTTAAAAAGATTTATGATGGCTATGTTCTATTACCCACTTCATCTGGATCAATTGCAACTTTTTCATCATCCCCTGGATGATTCACATCAGAAACAAGGAACTCTCTCCAAAAATTTCCCAACACAAGGATGATCTACATGGAAGCTCATAAAATTATTAAAATGTAACCACAATTATTAAATCCGGATATCTAATTTCTTATTCAAATTAGACTCGAGGAATCTTATTCTCCCATGATCCATGAGAATCAACCACTCAAGCATAAAGCATATCATCAAGAACCTGGATAACTCTCTCTATCTCTCTGTCCATCTATGTTTGATAATCCGTGGTCAATTTCAACTTAAAACCCATAAAATCATGAAAAATATTCTATAAAACGGATGTGAACCTTGGAAACCTATTAGGTAAACCATGTTAGAGCCCCATGATGTCTCAAAGTCTCTCAATCATAAAAGTATCATAGTTTTTCTTCCTTCATTGTCTTCATAATAGGTAAGAAATGAGATGGTTTCATAATTTAATCATTGACCAACCAAATAATATACTCAAACTATGATTCCATTGAAAACAAATCATAAACAACATGGATATATCATCCCACATCTATATAAAAATAGGTAATGGTTCCAAAAAACAATAGGGTCACTGGTGTTTTTCCTTGATTTTTGGAAATGTTATAAATTGTGAAACAAAATATGAAATTTAAAAACTCATCCCTAACTATCAATATTGATGTATTAAGTCATGATAAATCATATTATCCCTAGTTAGTATGGACTAACATGATTTTTTTACATTTACCATTAATTTCTACCTCAGGTATATCAAAACCAAGAACCTCTTACAGAAGCAAAAAAACTCTATTAGGAGACTACAACTAGTAACTTGAGGTCTACCCACCATAAATTATTTTACTTATGTTTTGGAACTCTGTTCCCTTCCCTACCCTTCTCGAGATTAAAAATATAATAATAATAATAATAATAATCTTTCATCAAAGACCAGATTACCTATCTTCCATCCTCTTCTACTCGAAAACTCAAATCTACAAATAAACTAATTAGAGACCACTCCTCAACCAATTAATTCATAGCTTGTGTCAGTAATTTAGTCCTTAGTAATTTGGAAAAAAATTCCCTTTCTTATGAGTTTATTCAATTTCAACATTAAAAATATAAATATATTGCACCCATTATCTCTATCATAATTTCAGATCCCACTGAGTGAAAATATATTTCACGATTTTAGGATAATAATATACTCTAAACCACTCCTCAAAGAGAGTGTGATGTTATTTTTTGAGTTCATGGGTAAAATTTTCCAACTTAATATCCTCGGTAGGTAAGTTCTTATGAAAAGATCATAACTGGCGAGATACATAGGCCACCACTTGTATCCCCACCATTAACACACATCCAAAACATGTACCATAAGCATCATTGAAAAAATCATAACCTTAACCATGTTTTTTAAGAATAGAAACTTTTTCTAAAGTTATCCACACATCTATAACATCAAAATATATTTGAAATTGTCTATTCCATAGAAACTTTATACCCATATAGCTTAAAGTATTCATTGAAGATGTGGTCATTGAGAAATCTGAAAAACCCCATATAAAATAACCATCCAAACCCAAGATGATCTAGATCTAAAAAACATTTATATCCTACTCCCAAGACATTATAGACTGTATCATTTTAGGATCCATTATGATTCCCTTCTAAAGTATCACATCTCCATGAAATCGCACATCTGGGATTTAAAACTCGCATTTTGAAATCATGTTGTATAGAAAATTCCCCATTATGGTTTGAAGAATGATATCAAAATGGTCTATATTCTAATCCACTCTCTTGAATTACACTAAAATATCATCCTTTAATATAATAACAATATATTCCACGAATTGGTGAATGGTTTGGTTTATCAAATCCACAAATACCATTGGAACGTTAGTTGGACTGAATGGAAAAACCAAAATCTTGAAATTCACATACCTTTTTTTAAAAACAGTCTTACATATATCATCATATAGGACTCCCAACATGTGGTACCCTAATTAAAATTCAATATTTAAAAATAATTATTCACCACTACCTTAGACAAAGAGATCATTAATCCTAGAAAAAATGATATTTTTTCTTCATAATTTACTGATTTAACTTATGATAATCCATGAAAATCCAAGACTCCAATATTCCTTCAAAGAAAATTATATAGTAAAATACCATGGTGATGTACTATGATTAATAAATCACTCCATGTCTAGATCCTCTAGATGGAATTTTAGTTCCACAAAATCTATAGGGTCATTCGAAAAGACGGAATAAAAAGATGAATCATACCAAGGAGAATGTCAGTATTAAACTTAATATCTCTTTGTGGCGGTATCCTTGAAATCATTTGGTAAGACCTAGGAGTAAACACTACCCACTACATAAAGTGGACTTCCAAAAAATGGGTCAACATCATCAAGAAACATCTCTGAAAGTCGTTACATGATTACGCCAACATAAGAAATAATAAGCCCCTCCTTTCTCGTTCTAGAGTTCCACTCACCAAAAAAATAAGTGTGACCCCATCGTAAGATAAAAATCAAACTTCATGGTAATAATAGTCACTCAGGGATTTAACACTGATCATCCAACCCATGACAAATATCATGTCAATGATGTCTATATCCTATACTAAAAATTCCCATAACACCTCATATTGGGAAATCATCACCCAACATGTGTGACACTTAAAATCTTATTCATACCTCTTTCCCAATGACATAGAAGCATATAAAAGTTAGTTAATAATAATCAAACACAGAGAAAAAATTTCACCTAAATTTTATAACATAAAATTTTGATTATCACATTTATCAATAAAAATTAGAACCATAGAAGACAAAATAAACATAGTTCCTCTAACTATAGTTAGCCTTACTTTAGATTCCTCTAGATCATACATAGATTCCTAAAGTTGTCTAGTCCTAGTAATATGAATTTTCAAATTTTCTGAATTATTATACCCACCAACATTGGTTGTATAAATATGAACATGAATTACCTTAGTGAGAGTAGAAAATTTCTTACATCCCTGTGATATACTTTAACCGAAACACTTTAAATGGCCTTATAATCTACATTGACGAGATGTCATAGGAGCATCCACACAGTTTGGCTTCATATGACCATGCCTTCCACATTTATAGTAGACAAATTGATTCTATCCAAACAAATCTCATGAATGTAGATATGGAGAAAACAAACCACTAATGTGCTTCCTTTTTTATCCAAAATATACACACTAGCTAACAAATGATCCTATTAAAGCTCCCCCCAAAATAGTATTTCCATATATGACTTCCAAAACCAAAGATAATTTTTCAAATACCTCTATGAAGGTTAGAGGTTACATGAAAATATACATCAATAAAATATTCATCCTAAATCCTAAATAAAATATATGACCCTTAAGTTACTCATTGGTGAAAACCTCCAGTTCCAAATTCACCATTTTAATAAAGTGGGTGGAATAGTTAATAATGATATAATCCCCATAGTCAATGTTCATAAACTCTATGGTATTCATTGCATGTAACATCTTAGGTGAAAATAAATAATTAAATATTTTCTAAGAAAAACACCCGATAAGATCCCCATGGAACATAGCATGTGCAGTAGAATCCATCTATCTCATTCATAGTCCCTTGATAATGTACATGGAAAACCCACCTTATAGGCCCCAAGAGTTTTCAAAAACTTAGAGATCTTATAAATCCTCCCAAGCCTCTTCTTAGTATCCTAGAATCCTTTATATCTATGGAAGTCTATTTGATGTAACTTATTGAATTCATATACATGATCCAGTATAAGTATTAGGATCCCAACACCCACTTCACTATGAGTTTGAGTTATAAAGAATACTACTTTAACTAATGAAGTGTCCCATAGAGTATTCACTAGAGAATTTGATCTCCCATTTTTCACATAGGGATTTGGAAGATCTCTTCTCATAATATTTTTTTTCTAAAATACAATGTCCATTCAGATTTATTGCATAGTCCAAAATCATAGGACAACTTCTTGAAATTTTTATAAGATTTAAAACATCGATATTTTAAACAAATAATGAATTCCATGAACTGAAACGATTATTTATGAAGTAACATGTCCATTTAAATAAACTCATCATCAATTAAATTCAAATTTCATAAAATTAAAAGTATCTAAATTTTTTAAAAATTTTTTACCACCCATGGTTACTGAAGATCAGATGTAGAAGTGATTCGAACAGCCACCCATCCTCTCGTAATACCCTAATTCCAATTGTCCCAACTCTTATATTCCCAAGACAGAAACCCACACTTAGGTTATTTTAACACACTTTGGGACGAGAATTCCTATGATACAATTCTATAATTAAATAAAATGAAAAAACTAGATTGTAAAAATAAGACATCCTATCATGGTGTTGATGTATGACCATGATAATGGAAAATAGTATTGAATAAAACCAAAACAAGACATACAATCATAGTACAATGTGGAAGAAAAATATGCATCCATGATCAAAACATATATTAAAACATTCTAAACATGAATGTATGATATAGAAAGAACAATAATACTCTATGTGAAAACACGTCTGGTCAAAAATATACCAGTATGATAGAAATAATGAAATGAAAATCTCACATGTGACATAAATACTTTCCCTTTACCTAATTCCTATAGAATAATGCGTATAACAACTCAAATACAAAATTAGTGTTTGAGAACAAAACCCAGTATGATGACACCAGAGAGTATATACAAGGTCTAATAAAAATAATTTAATAGTTCTAAATCATAAAATAAGAACAGTTTTACATATTATGATCAAAAATCTAAACCCATTAGAAATCCATTTTCCTTTGGTTTTCATAAAACCCATTTATATTTATATATTCAGGTTTTGAAAATATATTTGATAAAATAATAATTAATACACACACACCATAAGGAAATAAACTAAATAGATATCCATGAAATAACACATATTTTGAAACAATTTGATACTACCTCATGTTAAAACATGTCCGAAATAATCCATAATAAAATCATTCATATAACAAAATATAAGAAAATGAAATAGTAATATGTACTAGGCCCTATCCTATAGAAATACATGGTAGGCATAAAAGATCATAAACCAGTCATATGTTGCTACAATTCAATATTAATTCATTAAAAACACCATTGATATCCAAAAAGGACCCCCAAGAGGTTCCACACACACTAGTTTTAGATATATCCCTTTCTGGACACACCCAAGGTTCCAAATGTTCTAAGATTTTCATAATCCCTTCCAAACCTCTAATCATAATTTATAAAATATTTTAAAATAAAGTATCATCAACTTTTGTATTTGAAAACCCATTTTATAATCAAACCACCATTCAATAATTTAATCAAAAACATGAATTGTAAATACACTATTTTAAAAACCCCGTTTGAAAACATTATTATTTCTAATAAATCCATTTAAACCACATATCACATCACATAAATGATTAATGAAAATAAATTTTACACCAATGATAAAAAATGCAAATAATTAACCCATTTACAGAAACACCTACAGCAAAATAGAGATTGAACAAACTACCTTTGAAACCAAAGATTAGGGAAGATAAAATTAGTTCATAAATATCCTAGATATATAATAATAAATTTCAATACACCATAAAACCATTAGATATAAATCATATCCCAATTTGGTTCTGATAATATTTTTGGATAAAATATCAAGAATATATATATAAATAATTTGGTAAAATGTATCGGAAACACAACAAACTTCGATGGGATACAAAAAGAGTGAAGGAATTACTCCAATAATAAAAGATAATATACCTATAATGAAATGGGGAAGGTTTAGGATGATCCAAAATGATATTATGGGGTTGTTAGGATTTAAAATACTGAAGGTAAAAGGGTAAAGATTCACTTTTTATGACCTCATTGGGAGGTCAAATGGTTTCCTATATGAGGCCACAAGGTTAAAATAATCATGCACATTAACCTTGTGCCCCTACTGTCCATTATATTTTGGGTTTCAAGGTTTAAAATGGATGGAATCATGGTTTGGAAAAACCATGGTCAAACTATGTAACACCCATGGACAACCACTATACACCCTGCATTTTTTCACTACGCATGTCACACAGTTTGAATAACCATGCTTAAACCATGAAAAATGCCACAAGAACCTCATAGAGGAATATTGAATTATTATAGCATGGTGAAAATAATTTTGTGCCTTAACTGTGTTCTCATCTAGTTCCTCTCAATAACCTTTTTTCAGCCTCAGATCCCTCAAAAATTCCTAGAACTCGATAGAGAAATATCAAGGCTCAACTAAGTTGTATTTATGGCCCAGAGGGTGTCACGCTAAGGGACTAATAAAGTGTGAGATAATTATAGGATAATATTTTTTGAATATTTTTAATTATATGTAAAAATATTTTTGTATGATTAAAAGTGTATAAGGTACCCCCTTTTATAAGAGAGTAAAATGACACTTTTTGAAACATCATTTATATTTTAATTATTCGATGACATTATTCCCAGGGAAATGGATCAAATTTTTTGAAATAATTGATTTATTTTGGTTTATATAAATTTATAATGTCTCAAAAAAGTCTCCACACGCATATTTTAAACATGTTATAGGGTTTTTTCAATTATTTTTTTTACATTTTACATTTTTCATTTAAATTAAATAACTAGAATTTAAATAATATATTTTATGTCTTATTGGAAATATTACATAATACATATAATATAAATTTGATATTACGTATCTATATTTAACATCAATTTAATGAAATTCAATTTTTAAATATTTTAAAATTAACATTTAAATTATAAAAATAAATGTGAATAAAATATTTCTCAATAGAAAAATGAAATTTTGACCATTAAGGATTCTTAATCTTATTTAGTAATGATTAAAAATTAAATGAGTGTTAATATATTTATTTCATATATAAATATATATATATGAAATAAGATATATTTTATAGTGAAATAATTCTATAACCTAATTTTCCCAATGTTCAAACATAATTAATGAAATAGATAAAAAATAGATTTCATAAATTTTTTCTAAATTTTAAAAAAATTAATAATTTGATATTATAAACCCAATATAGTATATTAAAATTTTTATTTCCACTGTAATATATATATATATATAATAAAAATATTATTAAAAAATTCAATTCGCAATTTCATAAAATTGATGGTATTATTAAATATATATATATATATACTACTCTTTAATTATATATCATAGATAGTAGAAAAACCACCCAAAAACTATACTAAAATAATTTATATATTCTAAATTCATGGATTATTTCTTATTTTTAAAGTTATAATTTCAATAATTTTTAATTTTATAATTTAGATAAAATCATAAAATACTGTCAGAAGAAACATTAATATGAAAAATATTTTTAAAAGTAATAGTTTATCTTACTCGTAATTTCTATAGACCACTAAAAACCCATCCTTTATCAATATATATTAAATTTTATTAAAATATTAATTTTTCAATAATATTCTTAGTAATAATTTTTAAAAATTTCAATTCCTAAAATGATAGGTTTGTCAACACAATAATTAAATAATTAAATTCTTATATAATATATAAATTAACATATTACGTAATCTGGTTACTCTTATTCATATATACTACTTTAATAGATTTGATTTCATGATCCAAACATATCATGATTTTATTTGGTTCATTGTTACATGTGGGGACAGATATCAAACATATTTGACTTAATTAGTATAATACACATTTTAAAATCGCGGTTCATTACATTGGTTGTGTCAAGGATAGGATTAAAGTGTGTTAATTATGTCAATTAGCCAATCTCTTCATAGATAAAATTATTTCCTAAAGGAATAAATTATACACCAAAAATGAAAACCATCGGTATTTCAACCTATTTCCAACTCGGTTCTGGAAGGGATTTATTAAGACCATATGGATTCTGATTCCCAGCATTTATCTAATGACTAGTGTTACAACTAAAAAAATCAACAATATCTCATTTCATAGTTGGAAACTAGAAACATCACGTCATATCATAAAACATATTTATTAGGTCTAATTTAACCACCCATTGGGAATGATGACAATCCTCCATCATTTCATTTTTCATAGTAAGTAGAATGACATAACAGTTCTTGTTGAAAACAATCCCCTATCAGGGGAAGGAGGGAGGGATCATAACACTTAATAACTCATCATCAATCAACTTCTCATAGGGGGTCACATCAAATATATAGTTCTTTAATAGAACACTTTCTAGGATAAACCACCTCTCACCATCGCAGACTCACAAATTTATGTAAGAAAATTGTTTTGTGAGATTATAATTCCTTAACGATTCCTTCACTAGCTATCTTAGAAACCTCTTCCTAAAAAAATTATAAATATCTTTCCCCTTCCCATGGGTGTCACCAATTTCAATGTTGATAGATTTTAGGGACTTCACCAATCACCTTTATAAGAGATTCAAATATATTTATGAAAATATATAACTCAAAAACATTTGATAAAAGTAAAAGGTAATCATATCCAAAAAAATTATTGTGGAAAACCCATATGTGTGTCCATTATAGCTATGAGTTTTAGACTATGTGTAGGATGGTTCTTCTAATGTGACTAAAACAAAAAAAGAACCATAAGCCACCATGTGGCCACTCCTTATGATAACAAAACACAAACCCCAAACTAAAGCATTAAAAAATTCCATGTAGACCATCATAGGCATTGGGAAATTTATTGTTGGATTTTAATTCAAATGGAACTTCAAATCATCAAAGGATGTATATAATTTCGAATCCCAAATGTACTGCATCCCATTCTAAAAAAGGTATGTCAATAGGAAATCCATCTTGGATAAATCCTTCACTAATTGAGGATAATAACAATCTAAATCGTTTAATATCTAAATCATAATGACATCAAGTGGTTCCTCCAATTATATTGAAACATTCACTTTTTTAATATCAACTATGTTACCATGTTACAAGAACAGATGCCCAAAGAAACTCACCTCTTGAACCCATAATTGGCACATTGAAATATTGGTAAATGTTGTTGATTCATATATTCTTCCAAAACTGATCTCAAATAGAGTACAGGATTTACCTCAATCATTTAGTAATGGAATATTTAATCCATGAAAACTATAATGAAATAGTAGAGATTATAACATCTTAGGTAAAAAAATAATAAGATATTATTATATTTATTTTCATATTTGTTAATTAAATATTAATTCAACTTTAATGTGGATGATATGTTCGATGGCATACCCCATACACAATAATGGGTTTCTTTGAAATCTTACGTTGCACACATCATTGGGTCATAATGAAAAATAATAATATAATATTATTTTAAATGGTAGTTAATGACTAGCTGTTCTATTGGAAGGAATGAATAGAACTAACCAAAATATGATTATAAATGTTTTTTAAATGTTTTTACATTTATCCAATAAAAGTTAGAGGAATAAAATGTGAATGAATATATTTTTATATATAAATACTCTAATATTCTTTAAAAGGTAGATTTACCACCTTTTAATGGTAAACCCTCTTTAAATAAAGATTCTGTCACTTTTACAATCACTATTTAACAAAATAAAATTATTCTTTATAATTGAGACATAAAAATTACTTTGGGTAATTTTTTGGTATTTTGTGATAAAATTCATTTATTAATGAAAAGTAAAAAATACTGTATTGTAATTCAAATCTACCTTTTCTTATAATTTATTTATATGGATAGATTATCTTTTTAATTAGTTTTAGTGTGTAATTATATTATATTATTACCATTTTATCCAATTTTAGTCATTAAAAGCAATTTAAATTGAAATTGGACAGAAACAAGTGTCAGTCATTTGATAGTTGTTATTTCTTAAAAACACAATTTTTTATTTTGAAAAACGGAATTAATTATAAATAAATTAATGAAACATATGTGTTTTTAATTTGGAAAAATTTATTCCTCATTTGTAATCATAAGATAAAAAATGTGAAAATAGGTAACTTTTATTTTTAGACCTTATAAATATTTACCTTAGTAAATATTTTATTTACCATGGTTAAAATGTAAATCTGGTAAATAAGGGTAAAAAATATTATTATAATAATATAAAATTACCCTAACTTGTGTCCTAATCCTATTCATAGATACGTGTCCTAATATGAGCAATCTTGGGTCGATTTTGGGACCCCATGGAGCCACTTTGGGAGTGATAACAACACTTTATATTAAATAATTTATTTTAATTAAAAAAGTAACATAAAAATATATATTTTGTTAAATCGATTTTTACATGGGGCTATATATGTTACAACTCTGATGTTAAATATTCATTTTAATGATAAAACGATTTCCTACATCATGGTATTTTTCTATAATTTTGATACAACAATAAATAAAATTATTTAGGACGCAATAATGTTGTAGTGTTTACCTGATTAATGAATGATTTAAATAAATAAGATAATAAAAATTAATGTAATATCCAAACCCTATCAAACACATATTTGAGGATTTTATTTTGAAAAATATTCATCTTATATTTGACTTTAATATGTTTTTAACCTTTATAAATCAAAAAACATTATATAATAAAATAATATTTCAAAACATTCTTAAAGAGCCCCTCCCCCTTATAGAAATCACTCACATCTTACCCATTACTCGCACCTCTCAAGCACCTTGGTTCTTCCAAACACTACCAAAATAAGCTCTAAATAACCCTCTCTTCTACCTATAAGCCTTACCATAGGCATAACTCACTTTAAGAAAAATAAAATTTCAAACCAATGGGAGTTAACCAATTTAAAGGTATGGTCTTCTATGAAGTTCTTTTCTTTTATTTTACTTCTCCAACCCCATAAACTCTATTTATTACATTATTTTATAACAAAATCAGTACCCTCAACATAATAGGTTGTCTTTATGAGAATTATTCGAAATAAACTTACACACACCTTCATCTCATGGGATAAAAACATATTGTTTTTGTGGATAGCAAACTACTGCCTCACGAAAGGATGATTGTTTGCTTATCTCCTTGAACCTCATATGGTGACCATTATGATGAAAAATGTATTTATATTTGATAAGAATTATATTTATATTTTTTCTATGCTTATTTATTTTTTCAATTATAAAATACATTTAAGGTTTCCATAGTCAGTAAATATGATAATTTCATTTGAGGAAGTATGAACTACCACCCCCTCAATGTGATATGACTTGTCCATGCCATATGCGGAACATATAAATGATAGAATTATGGAAATTATATATGATATTATTCTTTAATTATAATATACGTATGCATCATTATGTTTTCATTCCATTAAAATATTAAAAAAAATTAAAGTAGCGTTCATGAGTACCTACAGCTTAAAGTCTTCATGAACAGTGAATGTCATTTCATATCTTCAAATGTTATGTAATATAATATATACATATATATATTGTATATATTTGATATTTATTATATCTAAATCATGATTATAATTTTATAGATAATGGACCTTTGACCACATGAACCACTTGTAATTATAAGAAGTTCATGTTTGACTCAAGTACCAAATACTGATAAATTGACCATTATTATCATAAATGATTACGTAATGTTTATAATATGCTAATAAGTAATATAAAAGTAAAAATAAACTTTAAAAGTTTCCTTAAAAAAGTATAAATTGTCTTTAGTTTATTATTCTGGAGATTAATGAACAAACGGGTCAAGTCCGACACTGGGTAAGGGACTTCGTCTCAATCTCTTTTAATTGAAGCATATTTTGTATTGTAAACGACGTTATTTTATATGGTTTATAAACACCCTAGAATTTTCATTTCATTAAAATGAGATATTTTTCTACATATAGTAATACTAAATTAAAAAGGAAATATTTTATTTTATCATACTTGGTGATAATGACCTTTCTGCCGCTGCATGTATTATTTGATCTGTGGATTCTTTAAAAAGTAGTAGTGTTTTTTTAAGGTAAAACAAATACAATATACTATTTTTATGTATTTTGGTATTGAAAATAATTTTATAATGAATTGGTTGTGAAAGTATTTTGAAATGATATATTGTGATTGAAAAGTGGAATTGTTATCTTTCCTTTATGCTTATGTTATGCGTTTTGATTATGTTTCGGTTCTTCGGCATTTTTTATGTATATAAGTAGTTCCATGGTAAACCTAGGGTGGTTAATCCCTAGATAACCCTCTAATGTATTGGGTAATGTGACAGAGTTAAACATTAATGAATGATTTAAATAAATAATATTATAAAAATTATAAAAATATCCAAAACATGTCCAATTCTTATTGGACGATTTTTTTTAGAATAAGAGTCATCTTATCATTGACTTTAATAAGTTTTGTACCTTTATAAACCGAAAATAATTATATAATAAAATAATATTTTCAAATATTTTTAAAGAGCCCCTCCTCCCCTTTATAAAATTCCCTCACCTCTAACCCATTACTAACACAACTCAAGCCTCTTTGATCATCCAAACCCAGCTCAAATATCTTTCAACATCCCTATCTTCCACCTAAAAGATTTTCCTTATGCAGAGTGAACTTCATGAAATCATCTTCATTCATACCAAAAGGAGGTACCCGATTTAAAGGTAACATATTCTCTTAAGTTCTTTTTTTGTATTACTTCTCCAACACCCTAAACTCTTTTTATTCATTTCTTTTATAAAAATACTAGTATCCTCAATATACAAGGTTTTTGTTATGAGAAGGATTTGAAATACACTTACACACACCTCCATCTAATGGGTGAAAAACATACTCTTTCTATAGATGGGGAACTACTACCTCACGATGAGGATTGTTCGATTATCTCCTACCACTTCTTATTGTAACCAATAATATGGAACAGTATTTATATGTGATATATATTTTATTAATAGAATATCTATTATTCTGTATATATTCATCTATATAGTGCCTTTATTTTTTCCATGGTTGTTATATACAATAATTTCATTTGAGAAACTGCGAGCTACATCCCCCTCAAAGTTATATGAATTGGTCATGATATACATGGAATGTATAAAGGATGGAGTTAATGAAATTATATATGATATTATAAAATAATTATAATATAATTATGTATCATTATGTTTTAATTCCATTAAAATATGAAATAGAAATGAATTTATCGTGCATGCATATGTACGCCTTACCATTTCCAGGAATAGTGCATTTCATTTCTTATCTCCAAATGTTAATTAATTTTATAAATACATATATATACTGGATATATATGATATCTATGATATATAAATATTTAATATCATTCTGGAGATAATATACCTTTAACCACTTGAACACCTTGTAATTATAAGAAGTTCACTTTTTGAATCCAGTACCAAATATCGACAAAACAACCATTATTAGCTTAAATGATTAAATAATATTTATAACATGGTAATAATTAATATAAAAAGGATCAATAAATGTGAAAAATGTCTTTAGGAATCTATAAATTAACTTTGGTTTATTATTCGAGAGATTAATGAACGAATGGGTCATGTCAGACATGACTATGGGACTTCACCTCAATCTCCTTTCATTGACCCATATTTTCCATTACACAAGAATTTTTTATAAGGTTTCTAAGCCCATTTGAATTTTTATTTCATTTATAGGGAATATTTGTCTACATAGAGTTTTACTAAAGAATCAAGGGAATGTTTTTTTAACAAACACAATGAATACGACCTTTATTCCGCCACGAATATTATTTTATCTTTGGAATCCTAAACAAACCATAGTGTTTTTTAATGGAAAATAAATACCATATTCTATTTTAATGTATTTTGGTGATGAAAGTGGTTTTGATAATGGATTTATTATGTCTATATATTTAAATGATATATTGTGATTTTAAGGTTGAAATGTTTTATTTCTTTTATGCTTATGTTATGTGTTATTATTATGTTATGGTTCTTGGACATTTTTTATGTATATTGGTAGTTTAGTGGTAAAACTAGGGTAGGTAAGCCCAAGATATCTCTCAAATTCATGGGGTAACATGGCAGAGGAAAACATTATTGTTTCTCCTAATAGAATTGTGGAATACATTGTGATGGGTATTCCAAATGTTACTCCCTATGTAGCTGTGATAGCTTCAATGTAAGTATGATATGGATGCTAGAAGTTACATTTATGATATATTATTTACATTAGTTATTAATAAATCATATAATTTTGTGTGGTACGACAAATATTGAAAATTATTATTTCATTTATTTGTATGTATTAATGGACTAATGTTATCATTCCTTGTTTTATAACCCTTATTGATCTTTTTATGAACATCCCATGTTTTAAAAAGTTTTTCACAGGACATAAAGATGAATAAGGTCTAGGATGGGATCAAGGAAAAATAATGTAATCTAAAACATGGAACTAGACATTACTCATTCTTCGAATAGTTTTATTTTATGGAGAAAATGGAAACCAAGATAATGTTTTTAATTTATAATTTTTAATTTTTGAGATGTAATGTATATATTATGGCCTAATTATATAAAACTATAAACTTGAAAAGATCCTCAATGTGAATAATTCATTTAATTCAATAATATGTAATGTTTTAAGGATTGGTCGTTATAGTTGGTATCAGAGGTCAATTTAGAAAACATTGAGAGTTCGAATATTGTCAAATTAATATCCATAAATTAATTTATGGTATGATTAAAATGATATAGAATTTACAGATTACCTTGTTTCTTCCCCTAAGATATTTCTTTATTCATAATGGTTTTCCACAGATAAAGCAGGGAAGTTATGATGGGATGATATCAAGTGGAAGACAACCTTCCAAATCACCAACCTGAGATGGTTGGAATCAGTTCTGAACAGTTTGTTGAAGTGATGGCATAGTTGACTCAGTCTATAAATGGTGGTGGTATCCACACACGAGATCATCCAGATCAACCACAAAGGAAAATTTCAGTAGTGGAGCATTTCATGAGGAAACATGCCCCATAATTCAGAGGATAATCTGACCATGTGTTAGTATATGGGTGGATTAAAGCACAAGAAAAAGATTTTTGATGTCCTGGGGTTTTCAGAACATCAAAAGGTTAGTCTTGTTGATTACTGTTTTGAAGGTGAAGTCGATTAGTAGTGGTCAATGGTGAAAAATATTAGGGATATTGAGGAGATTTAATCTCTTTATTGGGATAAATTCAATGGTGTGTTTCTTGAGAAATATTTTCATATGGTGGTTCATCATTGGATAAAACAAATTCCTAAAATTGAGGTAAAAGGATGACTTAATGGCTGGTTATAAAGAAAAATTAACTTGACTAGAATGGTATGCTCCAAATTTCATAGGAGATCTTGATAGTAAAATCATCCATTTTTACACAGGATTGAATCCAAAGTATCAATGGCCTTTAGCTTCATGTGAGTTCAAAAGTTATAAAAAACATAATCGATGTGCGTAGAATGTGAAAATGAAGTTTTTAGATGATCATGTGTTCTTTGAAAAAACAACAGAATAAGATGTCGAGGTGGAAGATTAAAGGGAATAACTCTTCAAAAAAGTCTGATTATAAGAAACTTATGTTTAGAATTAGTGAAAATTATGGTAAAAATCATTTTGGGGAAAGTATTTTTGAATTCTTGTAAGTGCTAATATTTTGAAAAAATGGGACATAAGGCTCCTAATTGTTCTGAAAAAGATCACAGAAATGGTATGACAAAATCTGATTTTCAATATGTAAAATGTTTTAAGGGCAATGAATTTGGTCATTATGAAAATTAGTGTCCAACGAAGAACTCAACTGAGGGAAAGAATCTAGAATACAAACAGAAAGGGGTGTTGAAATCCTTTGTAACTACTTCAGCAGATGTTGGGCCATCAAATGAATGAGTATCAGGTACACTGTTTGTTTCTTCAGATTATGCCAATGTGTTGTTTGATTCAGGGTCATCACATTCGGCCATTTCTATGAATTTTTTTAGTAAATTGGGAATTCCATATGAAGATATGAATCCTAAACATTAAGTAAAATCACTGGGGGAAAGATTGATACAAAAATAATTTATAAGAACTATCATGTCCTTGTGTGCAGAAAGAATCTCACTTCAAACCTTATAGTATTCCCTCTATTAGAGATTGATGTTTTTTGGACATGGATTGGATTTTTTTATATCATACTAAGATTTACTTCATAGATAAAGAAGTTTCATTTCAAAAATAATTTCATTTTATGTAAAAGAATGAACCCTTAATTTTGATAACATATCTGGAATCTAAGAAACTAGTAAAAGATGGAAAGGAATGTTACCTTGTATATATTGTTGAAAACAAAGGAACTATTCCGATTAATGATGTGCTAGTGGAAAATGAGTACCATGATATTTTTTCTGATGAGTTTTATGGTATTATAACTGATCGGAAAGTTGAATTTATAGTTAACTTAGTTCTTAATGTTAAGAATTTTAGAAAAAACCCTTATCGATTGGCTCACATTGAACTTTTGGAGTTAAATAATAAATTATCAGAGTCATTGGATAATTGTTTCATTAGACCTAGCACAACACCATGGGGTGATCCTATCTTGTTTGTTAAAAATAATGATGGTTCAATGAGACTTTTCATTGATTATAGAGCATTGAATAAAATCACTATTAAGAACAACTATCTTTTACCTAATATAAATGATTTATTTTATTAGATCCAGGGAGATCAGTATTTTTTGAAGATTAACATGAAGTCAGGGTACCATTAGTTGAAATTAAATGAAGCAGAAATTCCAAATACCACATTTTATAATATATATGGCCATTATTAATTTTTAATATGCCTTTTGGGTTAACCAATGCACCTTCTATATTCAGGGATCTTATGAATATAATTTTCCATGAGTTCATGGATAAGTTTTTATTGTGTTCATTGATGATATTTTGGTTTATTATAAAAGAAAAGAGGAGCATGAATGTCATTTAAGGGTTATCTTGTGAACCTTAAATTAAAAGAAACTATTTGTGAAATTTAGCATATGAGAGTTTTGGTTTCAACAAATTTCATTCCTTGGTCAGATTGTTTCAAAAAATTGCATAAATATTGATCCTGGTATAACAAAAATTATTGAAGAATGGCCAGACCCACAAATATTTCTGAGATCCATAGTTTTCTTTGTTTATTAGGCTATTACTGGAGGTTTTTTGATAATTTTTCATGGATATCATGTCCACTAAATAAGTTAACTCGAATAGGTGTCAAGATCATCTAGACAAAATAATTTGATGATTGTTTTCATGAATTTAAATGAATATTGGTGAAGGCTCCAGTTTTTTCACAAAATTCCAAAAATGGTTACTTTTTTATCTACATTGATGCTTTGTTTAAAGGAAATTGTTGTGTCCTTATGTATAATGATTAGGTAATTTATTATGCATTGCATATATTGAAGCCTCATGAGTCAAATTTCCCGACACATGATTTGGAATTATATGTTGTTTTTTCTTTAAAAATATTGAGGCATCATTTTTATGTAGTAAGAAGTGAAATGTATACTGAGCCCAAAAGTTTTAAGTATAAATTCACTCAGAAATAATTGGACATGATATAGAGAATATTTATAAAATAAATTGAGGCTTATTTTATCACAATTCATTACCATACAGGAATGGAAAATAATGTGGTTGAGGAATTGATTAGAACAAGTAATTCTACAATTACCATGTTATTTTTGGAACTATATCCATTGATTAAAGACTTGATGAACATTGTAATAGATACTGTTGGTGTAGGAAATTCCTCTACTTTGTTTCAGGTGTCAATGAGATCATCTCTATCAGATAGAATTAAGAAAACATAGAAGGAAGATAGTGAGTTAGATAAAATAGTAGAGTTGGTTCAGAATAGTATATTTCCTGAATCTAACAACAATAATGATTGTATTTTGATGTTTTGGAAGATATTAGGTGTGCCTTGTGATTCATAGTTGAAGAAAGAGTTATTATTTGAAGAGTATAGTTATCTTTTTTTAGTTCATCTAGGAAGTACTAAGATGTACACAGTTCTATAAGAGTATTACTTTTGGGGTGGAATGAAAAGAATTATTTTTTATTTTATAGTAAAGTGTTTGATTTGTCATCAAGTTGAAGAATAGAGGTAGTTACTAAAAGGGAAGCTTTAGCCATTACCCGTTCCAGAGTAGAAAAGGGAAAAAAGATATCCGTGGACATCATTGTGGGATTAATAATGACATATCTAGGTAATAATGCAATCTAGGATATTGTTTATCGATTGACAAAATCTTATTATTTATTTACTATTATAGATACTTTGTTTCTAGATCAACTTTCTCTGTTGTATGTTAAAGAGATAGGTAGGTTTCATGGAGTCTCCCTCTCCATTTCATCTGATCATTATCGTAGGATTACTTATATATTTTTGAAAGGCCTTCAGAAGTCGTTGGGTACTGAATTAAAATTTAGTACCACTTTTCATCCTTAATCAGAAGGAAAGTTAGAACAAATAATTTAGACCTAGGAGGATATTTTATGTGCTTATTCACTAGATTACCAGGGAAGCTGGGACCTACATATTTTTTTTGGATGAATTTTCTTATAATAACAGTTTTCATTCCAGTATACATATGGCTCCATTTGAGGCATTATATGGGAAGTAGTGTCGAACTCCACATTTTTGGGATGAAGTAGATAAAATGAATTTGATGGGACTAGAATTGATAGAAGAGATGGGAAAAAAAGTTCATTTTATTCAGAAGCACATTAGAATATCAGAGGTAAGGAAGAAAAGTTATGTGGATAACTAGAGGAAAGAACATTATTTTGAGGTAGGTGATCATGTATTTCTCAATGTTTCTCCATGGAAAATTGTGATGCGTTTTAGTAAAAAGAGAAATTTTTGACTGAGGATCATTAGACCTTATGGAAACCTATAGAATGTTAGATCTGTTACATATAGAGTGAATTTACCTCCATTTTTTTCCTAGGTACACAATATTTTTCATGTTTCATGGTTTAGAAAGTATATTCTAGATCAATATCTTGTTTTGATCTCATAGGTAGTTCAGTTGGAAGAAAATATATCTTATGAGGAACAACAAGTCTAAATTCTTGACCGCATAGAGAAAGTGTTGTGGAATAAGTTAATACATCAGGTAAAGGATATATGGATAAACCATATGGTTGAAGAGAAATGTGGGAATCTGAAAATTCAATCAAGGGTAAATAACCCATTTATCTAATAGGTGAATAAAATTACGGGGATACAATTTCCAAAATGGGGGAAAGATGTAACATACTAGATAAATGTAACATCACATTACGTTTTCAGGTACTTTTGATGTTTCTATGTATCGATATTTTGGATTAGTGAGGAATGGGAGATTTGGGATAACATTAAATGATGTTTTGAGGCAAAGGGAAAGTCGTACGGGCGGTGCACGGGTTTTTTAAACCGTACGGCCAAACCGTGCGTAGTTGGTCTTGGAGGGAGGAGCTTTCTCATGAGAGGTGCACTGTTTGTCTAACCGTATGAAAAAACTATGCATAAAGTGTCTTCCAATGTAGTATCTAACTCACTGCCAGTGCATGGTTTGTCAAACTCTGAGAACTAACCATGCGAGCACAAAAATGAGATCCTTAAAATGTGGATCTCACTCGTTTTGCATCTTAGTGCCTCTTTTTTCCACCTAAGTGGCCCTAACTCAGGATTTTTCTTCTCTTAAGGTCAGAGAAGGTTCTACCATAATTCTGGAGGAGATTCAAAGACTTCTCTTGGTGGATCGAAGCTGGTTCTTTGAGGTATTTGATCGTTCTTCATTGATCTTGATCGATTTCATAGATCTACATAGATCTACTTCTCCTATTCTCTCGGTTTCTTAGATCCACACCCATTATGGGTAGATATAAGTGTGTGGATGCCAAATATGATGAGATTTTGTCTTGATCTTTCTAGGAGAATATATATAAGGTGGGTTCTTGAATGAGAAGCCTAGTTTTCTTGAGCGTTCTTGACCGTTGTGGTTTTGGTCAAAACCTTTGAGGTTGGTGGTTCCGTCCTGAAATTCCTAATTGATTATCATTGTAATTGAATGATTTATTCAATTGTTGATTGAAATTCAATTTCTAAAATTTTATTTCAATTAAATTGATAAAAATTCAATTCCAGTGAATTGAGATATTTGAAATTGATTTGGCATAGAAATTTGGGACTACCACAATTCCATTAAATTGGGCATGTTTATGGAAATTGGAAAATTTAAATTGTTCAATTTAAATTGTGGATTTGATGTAAATGATTTAAATTAAATTGTTGAATTTAATTATGGAAATAAATTTTGTGATGATGGAATTGGTTTTGAATGGATTTCAAACTGCTGAAAATGTCATAAAACGATTTGATAGAAACCCATTGGTTCTATCTTGTGAAAAAAGCACGTTTTGAATCAATCCTGTTTGGGATTTAAATGGAATAAAATTGGAACTTTTAAATGGATGAATTTGATTTATTTTAATTTAATAATTCTTAAAATAGTTCTCACATCATGTAAGAGTGCATGCATGCCTTAGGTAGTTAGTGAGTTATTTTGATACACTCTATGCTACGATGACGTTCTAAAATAAACTTGTGGCGGGTCACATCCCCAATGGGTTGGTGATGAGTCTCCTTTGGCCAGTGTCATAGGGACATGTTTATACCCATTTTTTTGAGTTCATATAGATAATGACAAATCCAATAACTGATTAATATTATCGTACCTTTTGGAAGATGACCATATTGCTTGCTTTTTTATTTATATATGAGGTATAAATATATGCCAATGCTTTTAAACTACATTACATGCCTGGTGAATTTATATAAACTATTTTATATAAATGTTTTACATAAGCCTTTATTTTATAAATATTCCATCATTGTAAAGCCTTTGCATTAAGTAAATTTTCCATCATTTGAAATTGTATAGCATGTTTTGTTAAAATATGCTTTTGAGTTTCCAAACCTGTAAATTTAGAAATTGAAATCTTTTATTTGGATAATCTATATTTTTCATCTGTTATAGAATCTCTGGTGGTTTCCTACTAGGCTTAGTTTCACACCTTACTTTTTCCTTCAGGTGTTTTTAGAATTTCTTCTTCCAGGATCGAGCAATGGGAAGGGATCTCTTTGAGGTGGATCCAGTTTTCGAACTTTGGTCTTGGTGAGTTGTGTCCTTAGGGCCCTTCGGGCTGTTTTCCAATTTTTTGTACTTGGTTTGTAGTACTTTAGGCTTTCTATGCCTCTTTGTATTCTGGTACATTACTCCCGATGGGGTTACATTTGTAATCCATACTATTTTGTTTTCTTTCGTTTCTGCATTATTGTAGAAAAAATCGTTCCCACTTGTATGTTGTACGATGACAGGTGCTAGTCGTCGACCCGTGGGGATCAGGAACACCGTACGGGCTATGTCAAGAATGGATCGGTTTTTGGGTTACCAAAGTACCCAGGATGGTTCATGAAAAAATGGATTCTAGGGCGAGGTTAAGCATCTTTCCTTGATGACAGTATGCATATGAGTATTCTTGTCAAATCATATTAGGTATTTGTGATTGATTGCATGTCTATCTCTCGCAACATTGAACCTTAACTCACTACGGTTGGTTAGGTAAATACGACTTGTGGATTTGTTCTAGTATTTTCCCTGTTTTGATTGGGATAGAGTGGAATCAAAATCTTGTTGTTATCAAGATTTCATATGCCAGAAGCCACATGTTTTCAAAGGCACCACTAACCCTCAACATGAAGAGTAATGGTTGAGTAATATTTAATGTCTATTTAGGTTCTTGAAGACACCTGATGTGATCAAGTTGAAGTGTTCCACCTTTGTTCTTGAAGGGCCAAGTAAAAGATGCTAGGGCACGATGGTGACATTAGGGAAACATGAGGGTTTGGAGTTGATAGACTTTAGGGTTCTTTTCACTAACTAGTTCTATCCAGAATCATTAGTGTTTACCAAGGATGTGGAGTATTTCAAGCTTTAGTAGGCCAAAAAAATTATGACTGAGTACTCAAATCTCTTTTTTGAGTTGGTACAGTTTTCTCCTGAGATTGTATCTAATGAGAAGATGAAGGCTTGACGATTCAAGCTGGGACTTCGATCAGATATTCGTTCTCAGGTTTTCTTAATGAAGTTAACCAATTATGATGATGTGCTAGATAGGGTCATGATGGTTGAGATAGGCCTAGTAGTAATGTCATGGTTGAAGGATGTTCTTTTCCCTCCTAGTGGAAGTGTTGTTTCCTTTAAAGGAAAACAGAAGCGTGATGTTTCTCATGACAGTAATCGACAACAGTGTCATTCCAGACCTCTGGTAGCAACTGGAGGGGCTTCATTAACTTCATATTAGTGTGGAAATCTGGACTATTCTAAGAGGGTTTGCACAGAGGCACCCAAGAACTACAGCTTATGCAGACATTTAGGGAACTTACAGAGATTTTTCCATCACTTCACTACTCCACATAGTGGAACATGATCATCACCACCTCTAGAAACTACGGGGAAATCAAATGAATCACGTAAAAAAGGGTTCTATCCCCAAGCATCCGGATCAATGCTTCTTCAAGCAGTGGAAGAGTCGCTACAGGTAGCTGATACAGGTCCTACAACTATGAGAGGTACCATTACCAAAGCTTCATCTATAGTGGCATCTCTTTTATGATACTGGTGCATCTCACTCTTTTATTTTAACCCATATTGTTAATCTTATTAATAATCCTATGTAGATTTTATCTTGTGTGATGGATATTACTACACCCCTTGGTATAACTAGAGAAAAGGGTCTTTGTAGTCCATCTTGTGTCTTCTCTCTATCAGATGTTCATCATTCTTGGAGTTTTCTGGTTCTCAAAATGATATCATGTGACGTCATATTTGGGATAGATTAGCTAATTTCCAATAAATCCCAAATCTATTGTTATCTTCAATGGTTCTACCTTACTACACCCAGCGGTGTGCCTATTGTTTTTTAAGTAGAATGGGACCCAAGGTAATGTAGAGATGGACCATCTTATCTAGAGTTAGGGAAATTTATATCTTTGTTTTCTTTTGATCTAGAGAGAGATTCAATGTGTGGTGATCTTCATTCAGTCATAGCTGAGTTTCTTGAGGTGTTTCATTCTTACTTCTCTGGTTTGCCACCGGTAAGGGAGGTTGATTTTTCTATTGAATTAATGCCTGGAACTCAACCGATTTCTATTCCCTCTTACCAAATGGCTCCAGATGAACTAAAAGAACTGATGTCTCAGTTATACTTTCTTCTTGATAAAGGATTTATACACACGAGTGTGTCACCATGGGAAGAACCCATTCTCTTCGCCAAAAAGACTGATAGTTCTTTTTGCTTATGTGTGGATAATCGAAAGATCAATCGAGTTACGATAAAGAACAAATATCCATTACCACGAATTGATGATTTTTTGATCAATTGAAAGGGTAAAATTGGTTTTCAAAAATTTATAATTGATCAGGTTACCATCAGTTGAGGATAAAAGAATCTGACATTCATAAGACCGCTTTTCGCAGTAGGTATGGCCACTATGAGTACCTTGTTATACCTTTTGGCCTAACAAATCCTCCTGCAAATTTCATGGATTTGATGAACAAGGATTTCTGTGAGTATCTAGATACTTTTGTCGTAGTCTTTGTGGACGACATTCTTTTCTACTCCAAGTCTAAGGAAAATCATGTGCATCATCTGAGAACAGCTCTGAGTCTTTTATGGAATCACCAACATTATGTGAAGCTTTCAAAGTATGATTTCTGGATTCAAGAAGTGAAATTCTTGGGACATGTCATATCAGAACAAGTAATATCAGTTTATCCTGAGAAGGTGAAGGCTATTATGACTTGGGAACAACAATGAAATGTTTTCGAGATTCGGAGATTTTTGGGCATAGTAGGTTATTATCACTGGTTTGTTAAAAACTTCTCAATGTTAGCTTCTCCAATGACTTCATTGAGTCGAAAGGGAGTGATGTTTTCCTAGAATGATGAATTTCAGATTTATTTTTTTGAGATAAAGAATCTTTTTACTACTACGCTAGTGTTAACTCTTCTTGAGGCAGGGATAAGTTATGTGGTCTTCTATGATTCATCGGGTTCAGGTTTGGGATGTATCCTCATGTAGGGTAATTATGTTGTTGCCTATGTGTCTCATCAGTTTAAGACTAATGAGAAGAACTATCCAACCCATGACGTTGAAATTGCAGCTGTAATGCACACACTTAAGTGTTAGAGACATTACCTTTATGGGGAAATGTTTATTGTTTATTCAGACCACAAGAGATTGAGTTATATCTTCTCTCAAAAAGATTTGAATATCTTCCAAAGTCATTGGGTGGGGTATCTAAAATCCTTCCACTTTGACATTGACCATACCCCAGAGAAAGGGAATGTAGTTCGAGTTGCATTAAACATGAAACTTCCACTACATGCTGTGAAAGAATCATCATAAAAGTGGAGTTTGATGGATATGTTTGCTCTGTTGGATATTGGAATTCAGTGGAAGGGGAAGGAAGTTTCTTTATCCAGTTTCCAATTGACACCTGCTCTTGTCGAGTTAATTCATCAGGAACAGAAACTGATGAAGAATTCCATAGCATTTGGAAATCTTTTTATGGTGGGGAGACCAACACTCAGCGGTCGTTCTCCAAAGAGGGTGTTCTGTGTTATCGAAATCGTTACGTTGTGCCGTTATCGGCAAGGAAGGATGTGATGGGGGATTTCTATAACTCTCAATGGGTTGTACACCCAAGAACCACAAATATGTTCTATGAAATACGGCAATAGTTCTGCTGGCCAGGTATGAGGCAAGACAATCCTGAGTTTGTATCTCGATGCTATACATGCCAGCAGGTGAATTTCGAGCACCAGAAACCTTCAGGTTTGTTTCAAACACTTACAGTCGCTACATGGAAGTGGAATGAAATCTATAAGGACTTTGTGGTTGGGTTACCTCAAACCCAGAGGAAGCAGAACGTGATATGGGTTTTGATTGATAGGATGACCAAGTTGGCTCAATTTATTCCTATTTGAGATACAACCACAGTTAAGGAGTTGGGAAATATCTATGTGAAAGAAATTGTTTGTTTTCATGGAGTTCGGTCTGCTATAGTCTCTGATAGGGATCCTCGGTTCACTTCTCACTTTTGGAGAGGCCCTCATGAGGCACTGGGATCTCAGGTCCATTTATGCATGGCCCACCATCCAAAGTAAGATTTCTAGAGAGAGATCTATTCAGATCCTTGAGGATATGCTCCGCGTATGTGTTCTCGACTTTGATGGGTTTTATGATGATCATATAGGGCTAGTTTAGTTATCTTATAACAAAATTTTCCAGTCTGCAATCAAAATGTCTCTTTTTAAGGCATGGTATGGTCGTTCTTGTAAATATTTTTTATGTTGTTCGGAGATTTGTGAATGTTCCTTGGTAAGAGAGAGATTGGTCTAAGAGACAACATCTAATATCTAGTTGATTCGTTAGAGAATGTGGAAAGAACAGATTCTGTAAAAGTCTTATGTTGATCATCTCCATAGACCTTTAGAGATCTCAGTTGGGGACCTATTAATCTTGAAAGTTTCACCCCGATTTGGTCATTGACGGCTTGGGAGGCAAGGGAAGCTTGCTCCTCATTTTATGGTACCTTTCGAGGTTTTTGGTCATGTAGGAAAAGTTTCTTACCGTCTTGGTCTACCACTATATTTGACGTCTATACATAATGTGTTACATGTATCGCAGCTGCAAAAGTATCTCTTTGATCCATCTCAAGATCTGAGTTGGAGTGATCTTGAGATTGAACCAGATTTATCTATTACTGAATGAGCAGTCAGGGTTGTTTATTCTGAGACAAAGGGTCTTCATGGGAAAACGATACCTCTGGTCTGTGTACAATGGTAGCATGGATCTTATTCTCATGAGATGTTGGAAAGGGAGGCACTAATAAAAGAGTAGTGTCCTCATATTTTTAACTTAGAGGATTATTCATTGGATTTTTGGGAACAAAACATCTTATGGTGGGGAGGATGTAACATAACATTAAGTTTTTAGGTACTTTTTATGTTTCTAAGTACCTTTGTTATGGAGTAGTGATGAATGGGAGAGTCGGGAGAACATTAAATGATGTTTTGAGGAAAAGGGGAAGTCGCACAGGTAGTGCATGGGTTTTCTAAACCATGCGGCCAAACCATGCATAGTTCGTCTTGGAGGAAGTAGCTTCCGCACGGGCGGTGCACAGTTTGTCTAACCGTGCGGCCAAACTATTCATAGAGTTTCTTCCAAGGTAGTATCTAATGCACATCTAGTGCACGATTTGTCAAACCGTGCGAACTAACTATGCGGGCACTTAAATGAGATATTTAATTGTGGATCTGACTCATTTTTCCTCTAAGTTCCTTGTTTTTCCTCTTAAGCAGCCCTAACTAGGGATTTTGTTTCTCCTAAGGTCAGAGAAGGTTCTCTGATCGCTTCAGAAGTGATCCAAAGGCTTCTATTGGTGGATAAAATCCAAATTCATGTGGTATGTGATCGTTCTTCATCGTTCTTGATTGGTTTCTTAGATATCCTTAGATCTACTTCTCTTCTTCTCTCAATTTCCTAGATCTGCACCCGTTATGGGTAGATATATGTGTGTGCATGCCAAATATGATGATATTTTTTCTAGATATTTCTAGGAGAAGAGATATAAGGTGGGTTCTTGAAGGACAAACCTGGTTTTCTTGACCATTCTTGACCGTTGTGGTATTGGTCAAAACCGTTGAGGTAGGTGGTTCGGTCCCAAATTTCCAAATTGATTATAATTGTATTTGCATGATTTATTTCAATTTTTTATTTAAATTCATTGCTCAAATTCTCTTTCAATTAAATTGTTAAGAACATTATTCCAGTGAATTGAGATATTTGAGATAGTTTACGAATAGAAATTTGGGAAAACCCCAATTCTATTGAGTTGGGTGTGTTATGGAAATAGGTCGATTTAAATTGTTCAATTTAAATGGTGGATTTTATGGAAATGATTTCAATAAATTTTTTAATTTAATTGTGGAAAAAAATTTGTGATGATGGAATTGGTTTTGAATGGATTTCAAATTGGTGAAAATGGCTTAAAATAGTTTGATAGAAAGTCATTGGTTTTATCTTGTAACAAAGGCATGTTTTGATTAAAACCTGTTTTTGTTTTAAATAGAATGAAATTGTCACTTTTGAAATTTAAGAATGGGATTGATTGTATTTTAATCATTCTTAAAATATTACGTCCATAATTTAAGAGTTCATGAAAGCCTTAGGTAGTTAGTGAGTTATTTGTATACACTCTATGCTATGACAATGTTCAAAAACAAACTTGCGGCAAGTCACATCCATGACGGGTCTGTGAAAAGTCTCCTTTGTCCAGGGTCATAGGGATGATTGTATACACATTTTTTGGAGTTCACATAGAGATTGTGAAATCCTATAACTGATTAATACTATCGTACATTTTCACAGATGACCATGTTGCTCTCGTGTTTATTTATACTTGAGATATAAATGTATTCCAAGTCTTTTTAACTTCTTTACATTCCTTCTAAATTTTTATAAAATGTTTTATATAAATTTTTTACATAATCCATTGTTTTAGAAATAATTCATCATGATAATGACTTTGTTTAAAGAAAATTTTCCATCATTTACAAATGTATAGAATGTTTTGTTAAAATATGTTCTTGAGTTTCCAAACCTGTTTCTTTGAATATTGAAATCTTTTCTTTTGATACACTATATTTTCCATCAGTTACGGAATCATTGGTGGTATCCTATTGGGATTTTTCTCACACCCTAATTTTGCCTTTGGGTGTTTGTAGTCTTTCTTCTTCCTGGATCGAGCATATGGGAGGTATATCAATGAAGTGGATCCATTTTTTGAACTCTGGTCTTGTTGAGATGTGTCCTTAGGGACCTTGGGGTTGTTTTCCCATTTTTTGTAGATGGGACGTAGTACTTTGGGCTTTCTATGCCTCTTTGTATTTTGGCACATTACTCCTGGTGGACTTTCTTTTGTAATGCATACTATTTTGTTTTCTTTTTCTTCCTCATTATTATAGAAAAAATTGTTCCCACTTATATTTTTTACGATGACAGGTGCTAGTCACCGACCCGTGGGGATAAAGAACGCCCTTCGGTCTATGTCAGGACCAGCTTGGTTATCAGGTTACCAGGGTTCCCGGTCTGGATCGTGATAGTAAATAATGAAAAAGACATTTTCATATTTATTTTCATATTTTTGAAGTAAATATTAATTTTTACTATAAAAGGGATTCTAGGTTCTATGGCATACCTGATTTGTAATAACAGGTTTCTTTGAAATATTACACTGCACACAATGTTGAGTCATACAGAAAGATAATAATATAATATAATTGTAAATAGTATTTAATTCCTAGTAGTTGTAGTGAAGGGATTGAATAAAACTAACTAAAATATGATCTTACATTTTTATTAAATGTTTTTACATTTATCCAATAAAATATAGAGCATTAAAATGTGAATGAATCTAATTTTAAGCCTAAATACTCTAATATTCATTAAAAATTCAATTTACAACCTGTTGATGGAGAAACGTCATTGAATATAGATTTGGTCACATTTATATGACCTATTTTACAAAATAAAATTCTTAATTAAAATCAGGACATCAAAATTTACATTGGGTTAATTTTTGGTATTTTTCTGATAAAATTCATTTTTTAATGAATAGTGAAAAATACAGTATTTTAATTCAAAACTATATTTTAATATAATTTATTTATATGGTTAGATTATCGTTTCAATTTGTTTTAAATTTTAAATATATTATATTTTTACCATTTCACTCAATTTTGGTCATTGGAAGTAATTTCACTCTAAAATTGAACATAAACAAGTGTCAATCTTTTGATAGTTATTATTTCTTAAAAACACGCTATTTTTTTGAAAACGGGAATTAATTTTAAATAAATTAATGTAACTTCTGGGTTTTGAATTTGGAAAAATGGATTCCATATTTATAATCATAATTTTTAAATTGTGTAAATAGGTAACTTTTATTTTTAAACATTAGGAATATTTACTTCAGCAAATATTTTACTTACCATGGTTAAAGGGTAAATATGGTAAAGAAGGGTAAACAAATATTATAATAATAATAAATAATTAACATAAAAAGTGTCCTAATCCTACTGGTTGATACATTTCCGACAATATCCATCCTTAGGTCTATTTGGGGACTCCATGGTGCCACTTGGGAGTGATAATGACACATTATATTAATTAATTTAATATAAAGACAAAAGTAAAGAAGACATATATTATTTAGTAAATCAATTTTTTCATGGGGTAATATAAGTTATATGTTAGACTATAAATATTCATTTGGATGATAAAATTATTTCCTACATCATGGTAATTTTTTTATAATTTTTAGACATGAAATAAACTAAAAATATTACAACACAATAATGATGTGGTGTTTACCTCATTGATGAATGATTTAAATAAATAATATGATAAAAATTAAAAAAAATATCCATAACATTTCCAATTATTATTGGAAAATTTTATTTCTAACAAGAGTCATCTTATCATTGAAATTGTTAAGTTTTGGAACCTGATAAACCAGAAATCATTATATAATAAAATAATATTTTCCAACATTACTAAAGAGCCCCTCCTCCCCCTTATAAAACGCCCTCACCTAAAACCCATTACTCACACAAACTCAAGCCTCTTTGATCATCCAACACCTACTCAAATAATATTTCAGTATCATTCTCTTCTAACAAGAAGACTTTCCTTAGGCAGAGATACGTTTGATAAATCATTTTGATTCAAACAAAAAGGAGATACCCGATTTAAAGGTAACATCTTCTCTTAAGTTCTTTTCATTTATTTTACTTCTCAAACCCCCTAAACTCCTTTTATTAATTTTTTATAAAAAAACTAGTATTCTCAATATACTAGGTTTTTTATGGGAATAATTCTAAATACACTTACAGACATCTCCGTCTAATGGGTGAAAAACATACTCTTTCTATGGATGACGTACTACTGCCTCACGAAACGATGATTGGTCGATTATCTCCTACCACCTCTGATGGTTACCATTAATATAGAACATTATTTATATGTGATATATATTTTATTAATATTTTTTCTATTCATCGTTATTTTTTCCTTTATAGAGTACCTTTATGTCTTCCATAGTGGTTAAATACGATAATTTCATTTGAGAAAGTGCGGACTACCTCCCCCTCAAAGTGATATGACTTGTTCATGCCAAACATGGAATGTATAAGGAATGGTGTTAATAAATTTATTTATCATATTATACTAGAATTATAATATACCAATGTATCATTATGTTTTCATTCCATTAAAATATTAAATATAAATGAACATAGCGTTCATGCGTACGTATGCCTTACGGTCTCCATGAACAGTGAATTTAATTTCATCCCTCCAAAAGTTATGTATTATTTTAAATACATATATATACTCTATGTATATGATATATATGATATCTAAATCTTGAATATCATTCTGTAGATGATGTACCTTTGACCACTTGAAAAACTTGTAATTATAAGAAGTTCATTTTTTACTCAAGTACCAAATATCAACAAAACGACTATTATTAACTTAAATGATTACATAATGTTTATAATGAGCTAATAAGTATTATTAAATGGAATAATAAAATATAAAAAGGTATTTAATCAAGTAGAAATTAACATTAGTTTATTACTCAAGATATTAATGAACGATCGGGTCATGTCAGACTCGAGATAAGGGACTTCGCCTCAATCATTTTTCATTGATGCATATTTTGTTTTATACATGGATTTATTTTATATGGGTTAAAAATGCATTTGAATTTTAATTTCATTCATAGTGAATCTTTATCTGTATAGAGTTTTACAAAACTACCAAAGGAATGTTTCTTTTTAATGTACGCAGTGACGACAACATTTCTTCCACCGCGTGGATTATTTGATCTTTTGATTTCTTAACAAACCATAGTGTTTTTAAAGGAAAATAAATACCATATACTCTTTTTATGTATTTGGGTATATTAAATGGTTTTAATGATGGATTGATTGTGTGAATAAATTTAAATGATATATTTTTATTGTAATGTGGAAATGCTATCTTTCCTTTATGCTTCTATTATGTGTTATTATTATGTTATCATTCTCGGTAATTGTTTATGTAGATGGGTAGTTTCATGGTAAGCCTATAGTGGGTAAGACTGATATAGCTCTCTAATGCATTGGGTAACGTGAAGTAGGTAAACTTCAATGTTTCTACTATGGTATTTAGGGAATATATTGTGATGGGTATTCCAAATGTGACTCCCTGTGTAGTAGTGAAATAAACAATATAACTATGATATGGATTCCACATAATACCTTTATGATTTATGATTTCCATTTTATTCATAAATCGTATGATTTTGTTTGTATTGTTAATTTTTAAACAAATTCATTTCATTGATTTTATGTATTAATGGGCTAATTTTTTCTTTCTATGTTTTAAATCCCTTACTAATCTTTTTATTTTCTTCCCATTTTTTGAAATTGTTTTTACATGACTCAATGATTAATAGGGTCAAGGATGGGATCATAGAAAAATCATGCTATCTAAAACATGGAACTAGACATGAATCTTTTTTTAAGAGTTTTTATATAATGAAAAAATGGAAACTGAGTAGAAGGGTCTACTTTGTAATTTTTGTTATATAATGTTCATGTTATGGCCTAATTCTCTAAAACCATAAACTTGAAAAAGAAACTCAATGTGAATTTTTAATTTAATTCAAGAATATGTAATATTTTATGGTTGGGTCATTACATTGATACTGGTGGAAAATCTTGTTCATTAGTTCCGTAAATAAAAAATTTGTGTTGGTCCAATCAAAAGGCATAATAAGTAACTCAACGTTTTCATATCTACTAATGATTGTGGTATTTATAATATCATTCCTTGATCCTAAGATGGTGGTAACTACTCTAATTTCCAATCATAGATAACAAATTTGATCTATTTATATGATAAAATAAATCACCAATATGTGTAAATAGAAACATATTCTTAACATTAACCTAATTGATCTTCTAATAGTTAACACATGGGAGAGGGTTCTATCATTGTTCTTATGATAATCACTTCAGTATCCAAAGGAGACACATTTAGATGAATGAATTCATTGGATATTAAGTCATCCAAATGGTCCTTTAATTCATTAAAATTATTTTCCACCATATTTTATGGTAATAAGTATTTTTTGGGTATTTGGTACCTTGTCGATAGAGAAATCCTCATCCCTATATAGAGTTAGACTTAAAATTACTATAGAAACACCTCTAGAAAATAAATTACTACTAGAGGAAATTCACTAAAATATAATTTCCTATCAAGTTCAATAGTACAATAGGATATCATGATACCCAACTCCAAAAGAGGAGGATTGGCCCACCTATAACTCTTTTCCAATTCACTTTGGGAAAAAATAGAAATTTATATTGGGGGACGTAAAAGACACCAATGTATAATAATAGCCTATTCGAGCTCTGTGAGAAACCAACCAATCTATTCTAAAAATGAAATCAAAATTTGTCTTTCCAAGAACCCAAATTTTATAGATAATAATAATCTCTTATATATATAAATCTTAAGAGAGGTAATGAAGGCTCTTCTCACTATTTGTCCAGAGAGGATTTTCAATTTCCATCACAAAAGGCTTGAACTCTATTGCAATATTCAATAGGTACAAAATATAGGTATATATGAAAAAAGTAATTCTAGTAACATGTATAAAATAAATTATTATATAATGATTTATAAATATTAATTTTAACTCTCACTACCACATAACCCAAATCTATTCCCAGAGAATACTCATCCACACTATGATAATTATTTTTTCTGTGTTTTTATAGATCGATAACAATTTTTTCTTGAATAATTTAACTATATCATTGAACATCTCATAAATTATGAGTTTGTACCACTATGTGGGAAAATAAAAACTTGTAAAATCAATGTATGTGGCTTCATTATAATCATGATTTTCAAATATTTTGTGCCCGTGTGCAAGCATGCACTGAGAGCCCAATCTTTCGACATTGAAACCATGTTGGTGGAACATTACTAGACATTAAAGATGATCCGAAGGATGATTTTTATTGATAAACATCACAAATGTATCTAATATTAGGTTCATTTCAATTCCTCTTCCACATAATAGAACCAAAATATCTTTTATTAAGAGTAGTAATAACTACATTTAACCCAATATTACTATCCTAATCAATTTCTTCCTTCAAATATTTATCTTGAACATTTTTATATAATTTTAGATTCTATAAACTAATCTAACGTCAGATATATAATCAAAGACCCCTTGTAAAACTTTAGTCATTCAGATTCCCATTCTACAACATCTTGGTTTAAAACATGGAAGGTTCAGCAAAACTGTTGGTGTACTTAGTAAACATAAATCACCTTGATGAAGATTAAGAAACTCTATGTAAATAGAATATATCATTTACTATTAATAGAATAGATATTTAAAAAGGGTCTTGAAATATTTATACTTTAATCTCTCAACCTGATACTCCATTTCTATTAAATCCCACCATCTCATGTTAAGCCTCTAATGAATGATGATGGAATACTTCAACTTAATAGAATTCAGTATCAAAAATAACACAAAGTTTTGTATAATCATTCTCAACCAATTATCTTCCTTTTGAGGGTTTTTGTTCTCTATAAGGATGGTTTTTTTGGATGAAAAATAATTTTTAATGAACCAGACTTTTTTCATCTAGAGGTTCTGCAACATCATCATGAATGGAGAATGAGACAATGCCTTGTTCTAGAGTTCATATTTTTTTAAACACTACCTATATAAGGTTATTTCATAGAATGATCCTTAATTATTACATATTCAAGTAAATTTAGACCAAAATTGATTTTCATACAATTTTGGGGATTATTTTGTTTTCTATATTTATATAATTAGGAAAAACTCATACTATTTTCAACATGAACTCATAATTGTCTATAATATTCTATTAAAGTTTTGAAATATTATTTTCAAATTTTGAGATGACCCCCAAAAGCTCTGTGAGGGATATAAAATATAATAAATATTTATGTCCAGTGAAAAACATGAAGAAACATGTAATGTTTACCTTTGTCTTCAAAGTTATTTTAGAGTATTAAATAAAACCTTTCCAAAATAAAAACACATATAAATTTTTTTTAAAACATTTAATATTCATTTAATGGAAATAAAATCCGTTTTAGAAACTTAAGGAATCATATTAATCAATCCATTTTAAAACCCATGGAATTGGAATTCCCATATGATATACTTCTAATATAATTATATGGATAACATAATCATTATCCAATACATTTGAGAGTAATAATGGGTCTCACCCTTCATATAAGATATATCAATATCATACATTTTTTCGTATTTATTATAGGATTCACTCCATTGTATAAGCCATATTGAGATCACCCGTGAGCTATATGGGCCCCAACACATCATAAAATATATATGAGGATTATGTGAGCTATAATGGGGATAAAAACATCAGATATGTTATATTGGGCCAAGTAATTTTTTATATATTTATCATGTAGCATATGTCAAAAAACAATTTAAATTCACCTTTTCAACATATATCCATATTAAAAACTTTTTTAAATAAAAACTGATTTGGATATCAAAACACCTTTTTCATTAAAAAATTATTTTTTAAATCCAAATAAAATGTGAGCATCCTAAAGATACCATTTTATTTAAGAAATACTGAAAATTTATATTAGTAACTTCTAATAATCAATGTTTTATGATGGTAGATAATGTTTCTCATGTCGTATATGATAAAAAACATCCCTTCCATATTTTTTTCAAAAAATTCACAAAGTACATTGTTTGGAAAAAATAACCAAAAGATTCATTTAAAAAAAGATATAAGTAAAACATATAAAAAATGACTTAAAAATTTCAATTTATAATAGTAAATAAATCTTTGGAAATATTTTTGGAATCATTGAATGTGAATAAAAAGTGAGTTTTTAGGGAACTATAAACAATATAATTTTTTAAAAGAGAGCCCTTTACATTGACTTTGACTAATAATGTACTTCATTTATCTTCTCAAATAATAAAAATAAATAAATTATTCAAATTATTAATAGCCATTTAGAATTTTATTATTCCTTTTGTATCACTTATTTCAATATTCTATACAATTAAATAATTATTTAATTTCAATTAGATCATTTTGATGGTATTTTCCATATAATTCCCAAATAGATTTGGTAAGTTGACTATGGTAAATAGTTGATAATTTAATAATATATTTAATAATAATGATTATATAATTTTAGTATTTATACAGTAATTATACTTTTAAATTAATCCATTAAATATGGTTATAAAATATGATCTATGTCACAACCATGGAGATGGTAGGCTATACGTAAACATGAGTAATGTTACCATATATTAATGACCTTTACAGAAAGAAGTTAAAAATTATTTTAACTTAAAAATAATAATAATATAAAATTTATCACATTATTTCATTAAATATACTTTTATATATCATCCATGTAATGTTGTGATGAAAAATGAATCACATAACTTCGTGGAGGTGGTGGCCCATATGTTTGCATGAATGGAATTATCAATTTTCAGTTCAAGGAAAGGAAATAAGTTAGGTTATATATTATCCATTAATAGTAAAATTATATCATAAATATAATATATAAACTTGAATTTAATAATGATAATCCATCGCTGAGTGATAGTGATAGAAAAATAATTACATCTGCTCGCATGGTGGAAGTTATCCGTAGGCACGAATGATGAATTATTTTCACATTTTATAGAATTAGAGATAGATATAGGTCATGAAACTAATATAATAACGTATAATTATTTCAAGGATACTGATTTCATTTCTTTATCATGTTTGAAATAGTTTTTATGGATTTTTAAGAATAAATCAAACTAAAACATACCGAAAAAAACTATACCTCTTCTTTATGAAACTTCATTTCATTACTACATTAAGACATATAATATTTTTATGATACCAAATAAAATTCTTATATAAATATAATATGGATTATATTAAGTTATTTTTAATGTTAGTGTCTTAAAAAATTGGTTTTAAGTGGTAATAAATGAGAAGTAGAGCATACATTTCATAAAAGAGGAGAGTGACGCTCTTGGAATTACTCCAAATATTATGTTAATATAAATTAATTTTATTTTGAAAATGGATAAAAGGTGATATATTTTGAGTAAAATATTTCAATCAATTTAAATACCCTCATTCTGTAAAAATTTAAAAAATTACTATATTTATACCCATATCTTCTGGATTAAACCCCATATTTAACCCTTTTAACTCTTACTATGAAAACATTAATTTTTAATCATTGAGTGTCAATATAGTTAAAATAAAACAAGAAAAACTAATAAATGGATTTTTTGTTATTTAAAACTTTTTGGATAAAAGTTTCTAGATTTATGATTTTTAGTAATTTTATATAATTGAATAAGATATTATTTACTATAATATATCTGTAATGTTCGTTTTTAGAACTGTTCATTTCTTTGACATTAATAATTCCAGGAAAACACATAAAATTAGAAATAATTATTTTATAAAATCTCTAACATGTCAAATCCATCAATAAAATTTGTGTATGAAATTAATTATGTCAAATTATATAACTTTTCATATTATTAATATCATTTATTTTTCTTTTACATTAATTGAATAATTACTACATCAATGTTGAGAATGAATTTAAGGTAATTATTTATTCATTAAAAATTAAAAAAATTAAAATGATGAAGATAAAAATTTTATAATAAATAATTGAGTTATAGTCTGACATATCATCTGGATAACCACACACTAAAAATATTACACTATTAAAATCAAGAGTGTGACATGTTAGACTTTTTGTTAAATAAAATAATATAAACGTCATAATATCATCCAACTAGCCCCAAAAAGTCAAAAATTAGAAAATTGATTTATTTTGGCCTTGAAATAATCATCCAAAAATATTTAGTCAGGTTTTTTTCATTTAATGGTTCATATAATTTTATTTGTAACCAAAATTTCTCGATTTTCCCATTACTGAGGTAATATAATTACTATAATTAATATTTAAATTTAATTAAATTAATAGAGAAATACTTAGTAAATTTATTCCACCAAATAATAGATATATAATACGTTTTTATAAATTAAAAAAATATATGTTTTAGGAGTTAATTTAAAATTGAACCGGAAAAGAGCAATGAAAAAATGTTTTACCAAAAAATGAAATATTGAAATATAAAATTTGATTGTAATATATTCAAGAATAAAATAATTTTAAAAAACCATAATTGAAATATTTAAAATAAATAATAAAAAATTAAAATTTAAAACTGATCCAAAACATAATTTTTCCCTGTAAGTACATTAATATAAAAACTATTTTCAATAAAAATTAATATTTATCACTATTTCATGAAAAATAAATATTATCAAAAAATAATCACAATTTTACCTTAAAATAATGTCCAAATGATGAATTTAAATGTGAAATTTATGTTTTCAAATTTAAAATACAGAGTCTAAAAATTAGTTATTAAATAAAATATGATAAGAAATTAGTTTTATGAAATCATTTCATTATTATTTTTATGAATTGCATAATATATTTATAATTAATGTAGCTACATATTTCTATATTTCTAATAAATATTACAATAATTTATTTTGTCATTACATGGATTGTTAAATTATCTCCCCCAAATAAATTGTATCCTTGCAATTTTGAAAATTGTCTCGATAACTAGGGTTTGAATTTTCAAAATACCTATGTTGAAATCCAACATCGTAAAATGGATTAATAATACTCCCACTTGATATGAGAGAAAAGGGAAGTGCATAGTTCATTTGTAGTAATACATATACAGTTTCTATATAAGATAAAATAAGAGGGAAGTGAAAACACTAATTTTGAAGAGAAAAATAGATCCCAATGACTCATAGTTGAGTGATAGAGAACATAGTCATGGGAATGTTAACCATAACAATACCATAAATCTATGATGGGTTAAAAGGATGTTGATTTATTGATATAAAAACTAAAAGGATAACATTTTTCCCTAAAATTATTTTCTTTATGTTGAGAGATTCCATTTTCATCTAAACTAAGATCATAGGGGAATACACTTACTTGAAATGTAATTTCATCCTTTAATAAATTTCCACCTCAGTCTCATATTTTTCTCTGAATTATTATTTTTCCACTAATTTTAATCTTCAAAATCATATAGTAATACCAAAAATTCAATATATATGATTCAATAAATAACTATATATTAGATTCCTCAAAAATAAATGCTTCCAAAAATATCAGTAGTCACCTTAAAATTTTATAAGTAAAATCATCAAGAAAGGTTTCTTAGTCACTGAACATATGATAAAACATAAAATTATAAACTCATTATGGTATACATAAATCATAAGAAATCATCCTAAACTCCAAATTTGTCTGAACCCTCCTCTGATACAAACTATATAAACATGACCTTAATCATTACATATTCTGGTGAATTTATATTAGAATTTTTTATCTTCAAATCTTGAGGATATTTATTTCTTTAGAGTTTTAGAGAATTTAAAAAAACTCTTATATAGTTAACCCATAAATTTAAAGTATAAAATCATAATCAATATCCATTTTTCCAAAAAAAAAATTTAAAAACAGTGTTACTTGTTTTGATAAATATTCAAAATTATCATCTTAAACACTTATTTTTTTATAAAAATACTTAAAACCTATGTTTTTTAGAGATTATGGATAAACACAAAAATCTTAGTAAGAGATATGAAAATATTAACTCCATTAGTCTATTTAAAAACATGAAAACCCATGTAATTTTTACCTATAGCTTCAAATTTCATTGAGATTACTAAATAAATCATTTAAACAAGAAAAACACATGCATGTTTTTCTCAAAAAAAACCATTAAAATTAATATAATAAAAAAAAAGTCCATTTTTTTATCATAGAGCATTATATTATTTAAACCACTTCAAAATCCTTGCAATTCAATAAGTATATGAATGACAGCCAATAAAATTATCAAAATAACATAAGAACTACCTAATGAAATAGAGATATATAATGGGGATAACCCTTTTGAAAAGATTTATCGAACTCTCGTATTTTTTATGAGCTAATATGAGGCTCAACCATTCATATAAGCTCTATCAGGCTCACCAATTAGCTATAATGGGGGCCAAACTTTCATATAAGCTATATCAGGGTCACCAATTAGTTATAATGGGGATCCAACCATTGTATATGTTTTATTGGGGTCACCATTTATTCATATAATTCTAATTATTTATTTAATAATAAAAATAAGTATTCTTTCACCATTTTATTATATACCCCATTAGAAAAATTTTAAATAAAAATACATTTGGATATCAAAATACAATTATCATTTCAAAATAAATTTTCTTAAATTGAAAAACTATTTATATCATATAAAAACCAATTTAATTAAAAATAGACATATAAAATTACAAATCAAACTTCACATAATTAACGATTCTTGATAATGTAAAAATATTCTCATGTTGTATCAGTTAAAAAATATTACTTCAATTTTTTTCTAAAAAGTCAAAAAGTACCTTGTTTGGAAAGAGAAAACAAGAAAAAAAATTCCATTCTATCCTTTTTGTAAAAATTAATACATATTAAAAATTACTTTAAAATTCATAATATAATATTTAAAAAATTCAAACATTTTTAGAAATCATATAATTTGAACAAATATTGAGTTTTATGGAAAACAATAAGAAGAAAATTTCTAAAAGAAAATCTTATACCATGACTATCACCCATCACGTACATTAATTATATACCTAAGTAATAAACATAGGATAATTTTTTACATACTTAATAAACATTGACAAGATTATTATTCCTTTTGTGTCACTTATATCCATGTAATATACAATTACATAATCATTTAAGTTCATATCAGATGTTTTGATGATATTCCCTATATAAGTCCAAAATTTATTTGGTAAGCTGATAATGGTAAAAAATGTCCTTATTTCATCATATCTATAATAAAAATATTAAAATAATTGAAATAAATTTATATGGTTACAAGAAATGAACTAGGTTACAATTATGTAGAATGTTGTTTATATGTACACATGAGTAATGTTTTCATTTTTCAATGATTGTTATAGAAAGAAGAATAATGTTATTTTATATTTAAATAAAGTTCATAATATAAAATATTGAATATTATTTTTAAAAATATACTTTTATATATCTTCAATGTGATGTTGATATGTAAAAAAATCCAATCACTTTGTGGAGGTGGTATTCCATAGGTATATGTGAATTACATTATTATTTTTCAATGTTTAACAGCCAGAAATACATGATACACGCCAGTGCCCTGGGCCGGTTAGTTACATGACCACAAGCATTTCTCATCATATGAAATTGGATTCTGACTAGTACCATGGGTCTAATATTGATCAAGGTAAGACAATACCCTTATCAATGTAACACAACAGTGGAAATAAATAAGAGTAACCAAATGAAATAAACAACAACCAAACCAACCCAGTATCACAAGAAGTCCAAAACATGAAATAAAATTTCAAAAACTAAACAATATATATGATATTCCAAATACATGACAAGTTTAAATATGTAAAACAGAAAATAAATAAAGACACTCAGAACATCCAAGTTGTACCCCAATCACATTTTTTTCCCTCATCAATGATTCATCCCAACTCATCCATCTAACATAGGACCATTTACCTTATATTGTCAACAAAACTTGAAGAATATTTAGGTGCATATCAGGTAGCCCGAGTAGGATTTGAGTACAAATCAGTAGGTAAAAAACAATGGATTCTAAAATAGTATATAGTCAATAATAATTTATATAGTTACCTAATGAATAAAATAAATTCAATAATGTAAACAGTTTTTATATGTTCAATAATCCTTTATTTAACAACATAGACCATTCAGTTCCAGAGGACTCTCGAATTTGAAAACATATTTCGTCTTTTGTTATATAAATTTTAATTTTATTTCAATTCATTTTAAAGTCAATTGGAACAATAGTATGATGCCAACATTTTTGTCTTATAAGATCATCTCTCTCATCTCGTTGGTATTTGAGGCCATAGTACATGACTCAAAACCAATTTATCAAAAAATCCAACATGTTAGATTTTGAAGTAGTAGTCTATTTCCAGCAATCATTTATCACAATGGGATTTTGAAGTAGTATTCTATGTCCCACACACATTTATTAATTTATCACTATGGGATTTTAAAGCACCATTCAATGTACCAGAAACATTTATTAATCAATTACAAAAATCACATATATCACTTCTATCAATATTAATAATCATTAATTATTTTAGTAAAATTTCACATAATAATACACTCTCATTTTATCACTAAAAACATTGTTATTCTACATTAATCACATGAAATAATGTGTGTAATTCACAAATACCCATTTTACAAAATTCAATTCATGTAACCCATTAAACCCTTAAAGTAAATTCAACCTTCTCTTAAATACCCAATTGAGAGTTAATTCATAAAACATTAATTGAACAATTATAAAATCACAAATTCCCGTCAATTCCACAATCACAATATTCTATTAATTGGACATTTAATTTATCTTGCTTAAAAATCAAAACATTCCATCAATTAGTTAACGGATTAATTAAGTAAATTCTTCAAATCCATTTTTCCTAATTTAATCTAATTCATGATCACAAAGGTATTAAATTTAATCAGTTTAATGATCAATGAAATTTCGTAATCATGGAAACTAAAAATTCATTAATTACCTACACATAATTAAATATAGATTATGGGATTGTATTTTAGACAAGCTATCTCAAAGTTGATGTTAAAGGATTTCCAATGGAAACCCACAATTGAGTGGAATGATAAAGAATACAAAGAATAACCAGATATCAATCCAAACCCTAGATTAATAATAAAATGAATCAGGATCCATAAACCTAGATATATATCCAATACCAATCGATGAAAATATTCATTTAATTTTTTATAGAAGGATTTTAGAGAGAGAGGAAACCAATCAGGAGGATATTCACTTTATATGAGAGGTGTATATATTCAATACGGGTTTTGGATCACCAATAACGAAGGTTGAAATGACTTTGACTCCATCAAAAACATCACAAAATGAAATAAAAATTTTAGAGTTGAATTGGTTCGAGTTAGCATGAATTCTATGGGGTTTGATAATTTTAAAACAAATTATTATATTAATTATACTAGTGAACATTCTTTCTTGGGTAGGGGCGCACAATTTAGAAAAGTATGCTCCTAATTTTTTCAAATATTCTTGGGGGCATGGTTTCTCTTAAATAGACCCATGGTTTGGAGAAACAGACCCCATTAGTGAGAAAACTTTCTATCTTGGTCTTCACAATTTTCTAGGATGGGCACACGGTTTGGGAAAACTATGCGCTAATAGTGAACAGCCTCTATCCCCTACAAAATTCTCTAATTTTACCCTAAAACACCCCTTGGAAAAACCCAAACAAGATAAACTCAACGAAGGAAAAATAGTAATATAAAATGAGCATAAGAATCTTCCAAATATGTTTGGGATCTTACAATCTCCCCACCTGATAACAGATCATCCTTGAGTTGTACTCCCAAGCATCTATAAGATTTAGAGTTAAAAAGAAAGGGTAATTGGGCCCTCATATCAACATCTATCTGCCATTATTTCTCCTAAATATGCCCATGGTTTACATAATATATGAACTATCACCATGTTCCTCCCCTGAATCACTTTCTCACTGCGATAAAACACATGTATCAAAAGCTCCTCAAAGGATGCATTGGTATCATGCACAACATTATCCACATCAATCACATGAGAATGGTAGGGGTGATACCCGGAAAGTTTTGACACATGAAATACAAAATTCATAGATGTGTACCTCTATGGAATATCCAACAATTATGACTCTATCCTGATTCTATACACAGCCTCAAATGGTCCAACAAACCTGGGTGCTAACTATCCCTATCTATGTATACTATGGTGACCCAATCTAGGAAACTCTTGAAGAAATACAAGATCAAACTCAATAAAATCTATGGGTTGTTAACATCTATCATAATATGAATTCTTTAAACTATAACTCATACTCATGTTCTTTTGAATCAGCTGAACCTACTCCAGAATCTCATTCATAAAACTCGATCCCTATAGATTTGACTCACATGCCTCAATCCAACATAAAGGTGATCTGCATGACCTACAATAAAGAGACACATTTTTCAACATTTTTATAGTGTCTCCAAAACTTTTTTTATAGGATAACCTCAAAGAATCATGGTTCTCCTCTCATAACCCAACAATTTCTAGAACACATGCTTTAAACATTTCATCAATCTCCAATATGGTATGCTCTGACTATCAATCTATATGTGGGTGGAATTATGTACTTACTAAAACCTGTTTACTATGAACCTTCGAAAATCCATTCCAAAAGTGCAATGTAAAATATGATTCATGGTCTAAAACTATACTTCTTGGAACCCCTTGGAGATGTATTATCTTTGGAATGTACAATTCTCTCAACATTTCCATTGAGAAAGTCTCTCATATAGGCATGAAATGTTTTTCATTGGTCAACTTGTACACAATCACCCAAATAAGATCATGTCACGACCCGTCCTCAGGGCCCATGCCTTGACTACCGCAAGCTCGCCTTCCATAGGCCATGGTCTGGCGACTAGCACCAAAGGCGTAAATCCCAATAACTGGGAAGGCATTGCCTTTATAAAAGTAAACAAAACACCACAGAGTACAAGTGAAAGTAAAACACTAAGTACAAAAGAAAGTGCTGAAAAGTAAATGGGCCAGAATACAAACCCAACTGAATGTACAGCTACTACTGAACGAAAGTACAACAGGAAAAGACAAACAGCTGAAAGAACAGAAGCGGCTCCTGGGACGTCCTCCTCGGATCCTACCTGAAGGGTAGGTACAGATGTCGTAGCTCCTGGATCATCCACCACGGATCCTACCTGAAAGGAACTTACAGATAGCCTCCACAATGCTCTTTCCCGTCAACCTCCTCCAAAAGTCGTCTTGCCGTGAAGTCCACCTCCAGATACTGACTCGTCATGTAGTCCACCTCCGGGTACCATCCAGTCCTCGAACACTCGGCCTCCGTCTGCACAACCCATTGTCTGCAACCAACACAACGAGGTGCGGGCATAGCCCGTGAAGGGGTGAGTATAACGATACTTAGTTGGGACCTCGAGACCCTCAAGGTCTCACTACAAACAACATGGATATCCACAAAGAAGATCTCAATAGATAACCTCTACTTAGGTATATGCCCATACATATATCTATGTTATCAAGTAACCCATCTCAATCATGAGGGAAACACAAAGATCGTGAAATCAATGGATAACCACTACCCAGGTATATTCCCATACATATACTTAAGTTATCAAGTGACCCATCTCAATCAAGAGGTAAACACAATGGTCAAAAGTCTCAACTAAAACCAGGATTTTCATTATCGAAACCGTAACTGATGAAGAGCTCCGTCTCTGAAGTGTACAGTGGACCTGTCATGACTCCGAGGTACTTCTCACTAACCTATGACTACTGAGGTACTCCTCCTGTCGAGTACCGCGGGTCTGTGGCCTACTACCGGGGGCTCCATCCACTATGGGTCTATCGCCAAATACCGGGCACTCCCCCTAATAGCCTACAGAGGTACTCCTCCTATCGAGTACTGCGGGTCTGCGGCCAAATACCGGGTGCTCCGTCTGCCGTGGGTCTGTCACCAAATACCGGGCGCTTCGTCCACTGGGCTAGTCGACTCACTCCAAGTCGAGTCGGTCAAGCAGTCGTCAGGTTTTAGCCGGCTACACGATCTCCGTACTCCGTACGCTCGTCACTGGGAGGGTCCGCTCCACGATCTACAGTTCGATACTCCAAGTATCACAATGTCCCACGAAGAAGTATCTCAAATGACCGCCTCATCATAGGGGTCTCAATGCAACAGTCAGCGCGTCAATAGGACGCCCGATCTGTGAGTTACTAGCCTTTTTGTCCTCGGGGCTCTGTTGGTTTCGTGGGTGAACCAATCCGGACGTACCTCAACTATACCCGGAACACTCATAGGGTATACTAATAGGGACCGTTTCTCAACGTGATCACCAACGTCACTGACGGTTCGTCAAATGGACATCCGGTCTGAAAGATATCAGCTTTTCCATTCCAGGGGCCCGGTTGGATTTCGGGTACAATCCAACCCGGCCACTATCCAACAGAAACCAAAACTCGGGCGAAGTATGCCAAAAGTTTTGTCTCATCAAGAGTAATTCAACGAGACATACGACGCGTCAATCAGACACCCGGTTTGTGAGTTATTGGTTTTTTTGTTCCAGGGGCCTGGTTGGTTTCATGAGAGAACCAACCCGACCGCACTCCGACAGCATCCAAACCTCGATCGGATTAAGCCAAAAGATCCGTCTCACTAAGAGGAATCCAACAAAGTCTACATCACGTCAATCGGATGTCCAGAGCTCAAGTTACGAGCATTTCCGCTCCGAAGGCCCGGTTGGTTTCGTATCCGAACCAACCCGGCCGAACACAAAGTATTCTGAAACCTTGAGTGCGATATAACGAAATGACTGTCTCAATCCAAGGATCAAATTGCTGCTGATGGTGCGTCGATCGGAGGTCTACAGCTCAAGATATGGGCAAATGACCAAAGAAGGTCTGAAACCGGGGGTCTGGGCCCGAACTGACCTGGCCCAACCCCCCCTGGGTCGGCCCAGCCCGGCCAGCGCGGCCCGGCCCAGCTGGCTCGGTCCGGCTCAGCCAGCGCGGCCGAGGGGAAGCCACGGTCGGGGGTGTGTGCGGCCCGACCTCGCCGCTAATTGAAGCCGGCGGCGACCGCTGCCGCCGGTCGTCGCCGCCGCCGTCGCATTCCGCGGACCACCGGACGCGCTCCGGTGGTCCGTTTCTCCTGCCGTCTTCGCCTACGTTCCTCCCGGGACCCGACCTTCACTTTTATTGGATTCAAACGCCGTAGCGGCCTACTTTGTCATTGTACGTGGATCCGCACATTGATAAACAAGTTGCAGACGGCTGTTGGGCCGTGTTTGTTCGGCCCGCGCCCTCCGCGTTAGGTGTTAACAATTGGAAAACAATAACATATGATTTTAATCATTGACTAGGGAATAATTTATCCAATTTAAATTATACGAACACCTTTCAATCAAAATACCCACGAATGAGGGTTTAAATTTTTTGAATGCATGGCGTGACGACATCGCGCATTCTTGCCGCTCGATCCCGCGCGGCGTGACGATGTGGCACATCCTTGCCGTTATTTCTCACGCGTTTCGATGGCACCGCGTCACTTTCTTTCGAACCGCAATGACAGGAAAGAATAAAAATGGAGGAGGATCGGCAGTGTTTGTGCGGTCTAGCCTCCTCCCATTAAACGATAACAAGGGGTTCTCATACTCGTAGAACGACAAAGATAGAATCAAGAACAAAATGAAACGAACCGCTACTTTTGATTTGTCGTTCATTGACGGTGTTGTGGAAAGAAGACGATGAAGTTCGTCATTCGCCGTGTTCATCACACACTCCCAATCCCGAGCTACGTTGGCCGTGGAAGACACTACACGTCGGTAGGATCCGAGGGAGGAAGTCGAAGCAGGTTGTTGACGTTCTTTGCTTCCGTCATTGTAGAAGTGCACCCAAAGAAGAATCATCGTCTCCTCTCTTTTTGCATGAAGAAAAGGATAATGGGTGCGTCGTCGCCCATCGTTGAAGAGTTGTCGTTCTTTGTTGAAGATGAAGTTCTTCAAAAGATGGAAGAGAACTCTTCCAAAATCTCTCACACAACCAAACTCCCAAAATAAAATAAAGCCTCTCCTTATTTTATTATTTTTCCATGCATTCAAACTTACAAAAATTCAAAACCTAATTGACTTAATCAATTAAACAATGAGTTTTCTAATTAATTATGTGATAGGTTGGCAAGAATTTAAGAGGGAGAGAGGGGAGAGGAACAATTACACAACTTATGTGGGGGGTTTAGAGGAGTTAGGGAGTTATAGGGAATTTTAAAAGGTGGGGGCTTGTGTGGGCCCCACCACACATTATCCTCTCATTTATCCTCACATGGGTAGTTATGTGCCACCCCAACTTCCCAATGTAGGATAAAACTACCTCAGACTTAAGAAATAAAATTATCTCACAATTTTATTCATTCCTCAATTAAGCCACAAATTTTAACAACTTCTGCCGTGAAAACGCAACTCTGGAATAGGAATTCCTAAGCAAATACCGGCGCTGTGGTTCCATCAGTGCCCTCAGAATTTGATTCCGAGCAACGGTTTCAAAGTTAGAAATTCCCGCTCGTTCGTTCACTGAATGTACCTGAGCTAAACATCGGAAATTATTTCCCAACACACCGGGACTCAGAATCAGGTCTCGTCAGACACTGCATTCTTGTAAAATTCCAAAGAAAATTAAGAAAAAAATTTCCTTGAAATTTCCGGGTCTTTACATTACTCCCACCTCAGGGCTTTACGTCCCTGTAAATCTTCAACACAAACTAGGGTCACAAAAGCGGTACAGAGCATGCATATGAGGCTTTCGCTCCCATGTGCTCACCTTCAGGTTCCCGTAATGCTAGAGGAAGTTCATCCGAGGAATCGATCATCCTCGTAGGATCTTCTCCTGTCGATCCTCGATCCCCACTAGAACCTCCGCAAAAGAAACCCCATCGCCATCGTCCAGCTCCTCATGGTCGATGATATGCGAAGGGTCGAGAACGTATCTCCTCAGTTAAGAAACGTGGAAGTCGCGTGCACCTAGTGCAACTTCGGTGAATGGGTCAAGCGGTAAACCACCCCATATACCCAGCTGAGGACCAAAAAGTTCCTTTGAACCTCAAAGATAACTTGCTGCCTTGGCCACATCTCCGTTAACCTCGTCGAGGTGAAACCCGTATAAGGACGTGATCGTCATCCTAGAACTCTAGAGGCCTCCAAGTCCTGTCAGCATAATGCTTCTGTCATCCCTGTGCTGTCCTCATCCGCTCTTGGATGACCTAGACCTTCTCTAGTCTCACAAGAGCTGCTATGATTTCTTCTTTCTGATAAGAGAAATCTGGTCTCATCCCCTGGATGAACCACATTCATTGCCTAATACAGTCAACCCTTACATGAATGATGCATTCATGTCATGGATGACGTCATAAGGCCTCGACGTAACTACCAAGAGATCCAACTGTCACTCTCGCCTCCAAGGGTCGAGTCACATTGTCGGCATCAGTGTGAGGTAACTAGGTCTCCTCCAGTATAAATCTAAAAAGTGAGGGTCAAGTCAACAGTTTTAACCGGGACCACTCAGTATCAACCCAACAATAATATAGGAAAGAAAACATCACAAAGATAAGTGTCTTTTTTATTATTACAGCTCATAGTGTAGAGACCCGAAGCTTGACATACATGGATATTACATTACTTTAGTGGAGTACTCAATACATAACAATAACAGACACACAAGGATCGTAATAGTTTAGTTTCTTTGGAAACTCGGAACATGATCTTCTAATCATGGTGAAAGATCATCAATATCTCCCATAAAGATCTTCCTTTTTTTCTACCTAAACCCTTTTTTTATATCCCAGGGAAAAGAAAACATAAAAGGGTGAGCTCAAATGCTCAGTAAGGGTAAAAAAAAATATCAATCACATCATATTCATAAGAACATAACACTTTGGAAATCTTAACCTGCAAAAGAGATCATAATATCATAACATGGGATTAATCGTAGTAGTGAAATGTAATCCCAATAATCACAACATAAAACATTAAACTTTGTGGAGTACACAAATAATCATATAGAATCATTTATTGTTAGTCAAGACTCATATTCAAGACCATCTTAGTGGAAAAAGTCCATTTCTAAACCGAGTTCATTCCTCGTTTTAGTCCTGTTTCACTGAACCGGTTTAACCTGCCGTTCCAGCCATGTCTATCTCATGAGATATAAAATCTTTACCCAATGAATTGGAGGGAGATATAGGTCCCACCCGTCTCATAATGATACCATTCTTATGTGTGCCACAAAATCATAAACCATACATCATAGCATAACCCATGTAATAAAAATGGGAATCTTAAACAACATGACCTAATAAAACAATTCATATAAGATAAAGGAATTCATAAAAATAATTCCATCACAACATAATCAAATCAATGTAATAATAGGGATAGAAAAAAGGCACCTATATTTTCTTAGAGGGAAAATAATTTTGAAAAAAACACTTTAACTCCATTCTTGAGGAAAATATCCTTTTTACTTCAAAAACATTTTCCTTTCTTAACATGTCATACAATTTAAAACTAAAATAAGATGATTAAAAATAAACTTGAAAACATGTAAAGGAAGCTTCTTGGAAATAATGTTTTAAAAATCCATTCATGCCGTATAAGTTAAAAAAAAACATTCTTCGTACTTTTTTCAGAAAATTCAAAAAGTACCTCGTATGAAAAATGACAAAAGATTCCTTTCATATCCTTTACTAAAAACTCACCAAAGGTTAAATTGGATATAAACTATTGTAGAAGGATATAAATATTACATATCGAGGAAACATGGATGTGGATGATAAAATACACCCCATTAAATTTCAAAGTATAAAAAATCTTAGATAAAAATGATATTGTGATATTTTCCTTACCTTAGGTCTAATATGCTTTGTACGTGTCCGAACCTCCTCTTCTTTGAAACTCCTTTTTGAGATCTCCTTTTAGGGCACTAAAATTGGTATTTGAAGAAGACCAGGACCTCTAGGATGTTTCTAGGGATGATGAGAGGAGAAATTGGTAGGATTTGGCCGAGCTTGAAGGCTCAAAGTGGTGTGAGGAAGAGGGGGAGGAGGAGCCCTTTTATAAGGGAGGAGAGGGGCACCTTTGGAATAACTAAAAATATTATTTTATTATAAAACCAAATTCGGTTTTAAATAGCTCCAAATTGATGTATTTCGAAGCTAAGGTGGGGATGGGTCGAAATACTCCCATCCAATAGAACTTAGACAAGTTTAGGTTCAAATTTTAACCTTATCATTTAGATTTAACATTAAGTTAAATAATTTTACTTTTACCGTGTCTTCTTGTGTTCTTATACTATAAGGTTAATAAACATCCTATAACAAGCCAAAAGAACCCCAAGTTGTTTATTATTAATATATATAACCTTATATAAGTCATTTTTCCGAACCTTAGATTTTTAAGAATAATATAAAAATTAATAATATAATATTTGTTTTAAAAACTATTTTCTGTCAATTTTGACACTATTTAGTAATTGATTTTTGTGAAAATCATAACAGAATTATTAGTTCAAATAAAGTTAATTAAATCAATACTAACATGTCATATTAACCTAGGAAATTAGTGGAATTCATAAAAAGTCTCAAATTACATTTATTTGGGTATTTATAACATCAATTATGTCAATATTTCATTAATAAGATAATTACTGCATCATCATTGTGTCATAAATAAATTAACTTATTTAATGTCTAAAAATTACAAATAGACTACCATTATGTAGGAAATCTTTTCATATTTCTAATTAATATTTATAGTCTAATTTATCTTATGTATAACCCCATATTAAAAATGATTTACTTATTAAACTTTGATTTGATATATTTTAACCCTTCTTTATATAAATTAATATTAAATTTCCTAATCTAATCCAAGTGGGCCTAAATGGTCATATTTATTCCTAAGGTTGTTTTTGGTTGAATAAAACTTATCCAATTGAATTAGGACATGTTTTAGGGTAATAATAGTATCATTTTTACCCATAATTACCCTATTTACTTTTAACCTTGGTAAAGAAAAGTAAAAAGTTACTATTCACCAAAAATTATTTTCATCTCATTGAACCACATTTTACTTACTGAAATCAACCATGTCTCTCAGATTTTTGAAATTCCACTCACAGAAGCGGTAAAATGAAGTTTTATGAAAAATTCATTTTTTTAACTACCACTTAGTGGTTTCACTATTCATCAAAAAATGAAAGTTTCCAGAAAAATACCAAAAATTAGGCCTATGCTATATATGATTTTATGAACTCAAAAATGATGTCTATTTTACCAAATTCAAAACATATCAGTGGCATTAATTAATTTAAAAATTAATTCTCGTCGTCAATACAAATAGCGTGTTCTTAAGAGATAATAACTATCAAAAGATTGACACTTGTTTATGTCTGGTTTAAATGTGAAATTACATCCAATGACCAACATTGTATTAAATTGTAAAAATATATTCTAAATATACTTTAAAACCACTAAAATTAATAATTTATCACTATTAATTATTTTGATTAAAAAAGTTGTTTTTATTAAAAATTTAGTAATTTTCACTATTCATCAGAATATGAAAGTTATCTGAAAAGTACCTAAATTTCACCTTAGGCTAAATTTGATACTCTCAATCAAAAAAAATGAAGTCCATTTTGAGAGATAAAAATTTCTAAAATTTTAAAAGGTTGTTATTAATTTTCATAACAGCTAGTTTTAATAATATTTTAATAGCATATCATTGTTTAGTGAAACTTGGTATTGTGTACTACCCACGCTATCGAGGAAGGTCGCGATTGCGTGTAATGCAAGGAAAGTCAAGGATGCATGTTGTGCAAGCTCCTTTTAGTGTAGCATACAACACAAGACATTAATTAAATTAAAAGAATATTTTTCATAAAATCTCAGGGTGTTACATTCTACCCCCCTTAAAATGAATTTCCCCCTCGAAATTCGTCGGGGTTATAAATGGTATACTACTCGAAAGATTCTTTAATAGAAACCCACATCGTAAAAAGGAATACCAAAACCAATCTTTAAAAACAAAAGTATGAAACATAAAGGTTTCCCAAATAAACTAATCACTGGGTTTCCACATAGGTGAAAATATGGATATGGAAGAAAAATCTAACCATCATGTTCTGATGGAGAGTGGTAGAGAACATGGCTATGGAAAAGCTAGCAATCACAAAGCCATAAATTTGTGATGATCTAAGGTACCATATGATTCATCAGATATAAGGGCACTAGAACAACATTTTTTCTTTTTCAAGATCATTTCCCTAAAATTGATAAAATTGGAAATAGAAGAAATACTTTCGTGATTTTGGTACAGTCTCACCGTTGTTCGTTCTATGGATAATTTCCACTTCATCTCTTAAATAATTGAAGTTGAATTTTTCATTTGTGAAGTGTTAGCAGCTCATGTGATTGAATGATGGGTCATTCCATCTGTCTCAAACAAAACGTTATAAAAGTTATCAAAAATACATAAGTCCATCTATAGTGACATTAATCATATATTGTTCCTGAAATAGACTTATACTTCATATATCATACTGCTTAATATAATAAAACTAGTTTCTACTAAACAGGGACTTCCTGTAGGCCAGTGGTAGGCGATAGAGGCCAGTTGTACTTCGGTTGTGGGTTCGATTCCCACATCCTTGTCCGATGCGATGGGTTCTCGCCCGTCCTGTAGGTTGTCCTTTTTCTAAAGCTATATTACTATAACATCCCATAAATAATATCAAAAAAAAGTTCTATCCTTAAACAATACTAACTTATGTCCAACATAATCCATTCCAATCTTTAGGATCATCTAAAATACTTCGGTCTAATCTCATAGTATAAAGAAACTGATTACTTGAAATGTCATCAACAAAGCATGTGAATACCATCATTTATCCCCCATATATCTTGTTGGTCACATTCCAATCATGTGAATACCTTAATCATGTATTCTCTTGAAAAATGAATAATTATTAAACCTTAGTGAAAACATGAATGCTGTCAAAAGTTAACTCTTTCCACATACCAAAATCCAAAAATTCTATATACTCAAACCATGATATAAACTTCTCCTTATATTAGTCATGATCTCATGAATACTATCAAACATTTAATTTTATCCTTATCCCTTCATTATGCGCATATCATCTACATTCCAAAAATATCTGAATAACCTTTCATGGATACTGCCATTAATCTTACACGTTCAAAACTCAAGGAAAGGCAACAGTGTAACAATCCTTAGATGCCTCTTTATTCCATAGTACCATGAGATTACTTATACAACATTACAAATGATAAACATGTAATCATTCCACTATATTCTTAAACCATTGAACGAGCTTCAACAATTCTTTCATCTCACATATCATTTGTAGTCTCTTCATCATCATCAACATAAATACTACCCATACGACCATACTGATTCTCTTCATAAGACTTTCCCTTAGGGCATTGGTTTGCATAATGCTTGTACATTCCACATTTAAAACATTTAACCATTTTTGATGTCCTAGAAATACCATTATCCTCATCCCTGGTGTTAACTAAACCTTTTCCTTTTCACTTACTAGCTTTGTGTCCTTATTTTCCACACCCAAAGCATCTTCCAGTTCCTTTGAAACATTATCCTTGATTCCTCTTCCCACATGATTTACATAGGGGAAATTGAACTTTCTTTCCTCTATGATAATCATGAAACTCCCTCTTTCTCTTATTAGCCGAGTCAGGAAATGTACCAAATTTTACTTTATTAATCATATTATGAGATTGCTGATTCGGAATAATAATGATGTTTAGACCTCCAAATCCCATTTCATTTGGTTGCTCATGAATAATATCATTCCATTGTCCATCATATCCTCCATTATCGTGAATCATCTTGTTTCTAGCCATTTTCTAAAACCCAAAAAGAATAGTGTGAGAGGAAAAAATCATAATAAAGGGGGAGTAACTTCAATATCTAAAATATTTGGTTTAATATAATATTGTTACCATAGTTCTAGGACTATATCCTATACGTATACTTATCCTTAGGGACATCCCTAGACATACCTTAGAAATATCTCTAGGGATCTCACTAACGTTTTCGCATCCTAGTTTCCAAAGGTTGACTAATCCTTTCCTCTAATACAGACTGTAGAGACCCGAAACTTGACGTACATGGATATTACATTACTTTAGTGGGATACATAATACATAACAATAATAGACACACAAGGATCGTAATAGTTTAGTATCTTTAGAAACTCGGAACATAATCTTCTAATCATGGTGAAAGATCATCAACATCTCCCATAATGATCTTCCTTTTTTTCTACCTAAAACCTTTCATTATATCCTATGGAAAAGAAAACATAAAATGGTGAGCTCAAATGATCAGTAAGGGTAAACAAAAGAAATACCAATCACATCATATTCATAAGAACATAAAATTTTGGAAATCATAACCTTCAAAAGAGATCATAATATCATAACATGGGATAAATCATAGTAGTGAAATTCAATCCCAATAATCACAACTTAAAACATGAAACTTTTTTCCGTACACACATAATAATAGAGAATCATTTCCTGTTAGTCAAGACTCATTTCCAAGACTATCTTAGTGGACAAATCCCATTTCTGAACCGAGTTTATTCCTCGTTTCAGTCCTATTTCACTGAACCGGTTTAACCTGCCGTTCCAGCCATGTCAATCTCATGAGATATAAAATCTTTACCCAATGCATTGGAGGGAGATATAGGTCCCACCCATCTCATAATGATACCATTCTTATGTGTGCCACAAAATCATAAACCATACATCATAGCATAACCCATGTAATAAAAATGGGAATCTTAAACAACATGACATCATAAAAAAATTCATATAAGATAAAGGAATTCATAAAAATAATTCCATCACAACATAATCAAATAAATGTAATAATAGGGATAGAAACAGAACCCTATATTATCTTATATGGAAAATAATTTTGAAAAAAACACTTGATCTCCATTCTTGAGGAAAATATCCTTTTACTTCAAAAACATTTTTCATTTCTTAACATGTCATACAATTTTAAACTACAAAAAGTTGATTAAAAATAAACTTAAAAACTTGTAAAGGAAGCTTCTTGGAAATAATTTTTTAAAAATCCATTCATTCCGTATAAGTTAAAAAAAACCTTCTTCATACTTTTGTCATAAAAGTCAAAAAGTACCTCATACGAAAAACGACAAAAGATTCTTTTCATATCCTTTACTAAAAACTCACCGAAGGTTAAATTGGATATAAACTATTGTAGAAGGGTATAAATATTACATATAGAGGAAACATGGATGTGGATGATAAAATACACCCCATTAAATTTCAAAGTATAAACAATCTTAGATAAAAATGAGATTGAGATATTCTCCTTACCTTATGTCTGATATGCTTTGTACGTGTCCCAACCTCCTCTTCTTTGAAACGCCTTTTTGAGATCTCCTTTTAGGGCACTAAAATTGGTCCTTGAAAAAGACCAGGACCTCTAGGGTGTTTCTAGGGATATGTAGAGGAGAAATTGGCAGGGGTTGGCCAAGTTTGAAGGCTCAAAGTGGTGTGAGGAAGAGGCGGAGGAGGAGCCCTTTTATAAGGGAGGAGAGGGGCACCTTTGGAATAACTAAAAATATTATTTTATTATAAATCCGAATTCGGTTTTAAATAGCTCCAAATTGATTTATTTCGAAGATAAGGTGGGTATGGGTCGAAATAATCTAATCCAATATGATTTAGACAAGTTTAGGTTCCTATTTTAACCTTATCATTTAGAATTAACATTAAGTTAAATAATTTTACTTTTACCGTGTCTTCTTGTGTTCTTATAATATAAGGTTAATAAACTTACTATAACAAGCCAAACGAAACCCAAGTTGTTTATTATTAATATATAACCTTATCTAAGTCAGTTGGCCGAACCTTAGATTTTTAGGAATAAAATAACAATTAATAATATAATATTTGTTTTAAAAACTATTTTATGTCAATTTTGACACTATTTAGTAATTGATTTTTGTGAAAATCATAACAGAATTATTTGTTCGAAAAAAGTTACTTAAATTAATAATAACATGTCATATTAACCTATTAAATTAGTGTAATTCATAAAAAGTCTCAAATTACATTTATTTGGGTATTTATAACATCAATTATGTCAATATTTCATTAATAAGATAATTACTGCATCATCATTGTGTGATTAATAAATTAACTTATATAATTTATAAAAATTACAAATAAAATACCATTATGTAGGAAATCTTTTTAGATTTCTAATGAATATTTATAATATAATTTATCCTATGTATAACCCCATATTAAAAATTATTTACTTATTAAACTTTGATTTTAACTATTTTAACCCTTCTTTAAATAAATTAATAATAAATGTCCTAATCTAATCCAAGTGGGCCTAAATGGTCATATTTTATTCCTAAGGTTGTTTTTGGTCGAGTAACACTTATCCAACAGAATTAGGACATGTTTTAGTGTAATAATAATATCATTTTTACCCTTAATTACCCTATTTACTTTTAACCGTGGTACAAATAAAGTAAAAAAGTTATTATTCACCAAAAATTATTTAATCTCATTGAACTAAATTTTACTTACTGACATAAACCGTGTCTCTCATATTTTTGAAATTCCACTCACAGAAGTGGTAAAATTAAGTTTTATGAAAAATTCATTTTTTTAACTACCACTTAGTGGTTTCACTATTCATCAAAAAATGAAAGTTTCCAGAAAAATACCAAAAATTAGGCCTAAGATATATTTGATATTTTGAACTCAAAAATGATGTCTATTTTACGAAATTCAAAACATATCAATTGCATTAATTAATTTAGAAATTAACTCCTGTCGTCAATACAAATAGCGTGTTCTTTAGAGATAATAACTATCAAAATATTGACACTTGTTTATGTCTGGTTTAAATGTGAAATTACATCCAATGACAAACATTGTATTAAATTGTAAAAATATATTCTAAATATACTTTAAAACCACTAAATTTAATAATTTATCACTATTAATTATTTCTATTAAAAAAGTTGTTTTTAATTAAAATTTAGTAATTTTCACTATTCATCAGAATATGAAAGTTATCCAAAAAGTACCAAAATTTCACCTTAGGCTAAATTTGATACTCCGAATCAAAAAAATGAAGTCCATTTTGAGAGATAAAAATTTCTAAAATTTTAAAAGGTTGTTATTACTATTCATAACGGCTAGTTTTAATAATATTTTAATAGTGTATCATTGTTTGGTGAAACTCGGTATTGTGTACTACCCATGCTATCGAGGAAGGTCGCGATTGCGTGTAATGCAAGGAAAGTCAAGGATGCGTGTTGTGCAAGCTCCTTTTAGTGTAGCTTACAACACAAAACATTAATGAAATTAAAAGAATATTTTTCATAAAATCTCAGGGTGTTACACATAGTACAAAGACACCAAGAAACTACAAACAAACATCAACAAAACTAGAAGCAACAGGATCAATAGCCTCCAGGTCTGGAGCTAGTCCCACTCCTGTCCATCTGCTTCCGGAGCTCCATGACCATAGGCCTTAGCTGCCTGAAGCTGAGCTCTCCCATGTCCTCATGTCCCCTACGGTCGGGGTGGGCCTCCTAGTGGTGGGTGTGGCGACACCCTGAAGCGTCGTCCACCTCCAGCTGCACGACCAGCTCCTCTTCCATGGTCGCCTGCTCCTTGCAGTATGCACTGATCGAACCTCTGCCTTTGGCTGCGAGGTACTTCATTTAATTGCTGGTCATCTGCATGGCGGGTCGGACAGTCAAGTTCCATGTGACCAATTCCGCCGTAGGAGTAACACTATCCACTCTCGGCACGTCTGGCTCTGACTCCACCCCGGTTTCCCCACACAATTGAACCTGAGTTGTGCGGTCGGCCACCAGTAGTTCTGGTCCTCTTGGACCTCTATGTCATCTATCTACTGCCTGCTGGAGAGGACTCTGCTGCAAGCCGGCTAGTGGTGGGTCCTGCTGCTGGAGACTTCTTAGCAAGGAAACTCTCCACTAAGAGGGCTCTCTCCAGCACCCCTGTCTGCGTCGAAATGCTGTGATAAACAACAGAAGATCTAATCTCTCGCCTGAGCCCCTGCTCAAAGGTTCGAGCCCTGAAGAACGGGTCCTGCAACATATCTTTGGAGTAGCGCGAGAGGGTTGTGAACCTCACAGAATACTGTGCCACTGTCATGATGCCCTGCCACAGCTGAAGTAGCTCTTGTATACGCACCTCTCGAAGGGTGGCTGGTACAAAATCTGCCTGGAATAGGCTCTCGAAGTCTTCCCAAAGAAGTGTAGCCTCGTCATACATCTAAAGAATCAGGCTCCACCATCTGCCTGCTGCTGCCTGAAGAAGGCTGGCAGCAAAGATCACCATGAAGTCTGTCGGCATCCCAACTAGCCTGAAAACTCTCACCACAGCCTCCAGCCAATCCTCAGCCTCCTGCAGGTCCGTCCCTCCCTGGAACCTGGGTGGCCTCTGACGCTGGAACTCGTGCAGTGCGCTCAAGCGACGTGCACCCTCTGCTGCTAGGGCTGGTGGCATCGGTGGCCCAATGGGTAGTAGTACCGCTGGTGCCTCCGCTGGTGCCTCAACTGGGATAGGGCCATGTACTGAGGCCTCGTCACTCGGCGGGCTATTAGTACGAACAACTCTTGGGGCTCTAGCTGGTCGTCCGCGGGGAGGCATCCTAAAAGAAACAAACATGACACGGTCAAAAGACTTATACCTGGTGAGCTGACCAGGTTTGAGTTGATATTTAAATAAAACTTCTGGAAACACACATGCAATCAGTGTATTCGTGCACAAAGTCGGAATTCAATTTTCAGGGTCTTGGTGTATGGATACGTCGGCCGCCCGCACCAACACTGGACTCCCTCAACTAAAGACCACACTCGGTACACTAAACACTATTGCTTCACAGAAATAAAATATCAGAGTTATAAGTTCTACGGTAGACCCGACTCCTTTGATACCAATTTTTCACGACCCGTCCTCGGGGCCCGTGCCGTGACTACCCCAAGCCTGCCTTCCATACGCCAGGGGCGGGCGACTAGCACCAAAGGCGTAAATCCCGATAACTAGGAAGGTATTGCCTTTATAAAAGTAAACAAAACACCATAGAGTACAAGCAGAAGTAAAAAACTAAGTACAAAAGAAAGTGCTGAAAAGTAAATGGCCCAGAATACAAACCCAATTGAAAGTACAGCTACTACTGAACGAAAGTACAACAGGAAAAGACAAATAGCTGAAAGAACGGAAGCGGCTCCTGGGAAGTCCTCCTCGGGTCCTACCTGAAGGGTAGGTATAGATGGCGTAGCTCCTGGATCGTCCACCATGGATCCTACCTGAAGGGTATGTACAGATAGCCTCCATAACTCTCTCACCCGTCAACCTCCTCCAAAAGTCGTCTCGCCATGAAGTCCACCTCCAGATACTGACTCTTCGTGTAGTCCACCTCTGGGTACCGTCCAGTCCTCGAACACTCGGCCTCCGTCAGCACTGCCCGTCATCTGCAACCAACACAACGAGGTGCGGGCATAGCCCGTGCAGGGGTGAGTATAACGATACTCAGTAGGGACCCCGAGACCCTCAATGTCTCACTAAACCAACATGGATATTCACAAATAAGATCTCAACAGATAACCTCTACTTAGGTATATGACCATACATATATCTAAGTTATCAAGTAACCCATCTCAATCATGAGGGAAACACAAAGATCATGAAATCAGCGGATAAACACTACCCAGGTATATGCCCATACATATACCTATGTTATCAAGTGACCCATCTCAATCAAGAGGTAAACATAAAGGTCAAAAGTCTCAGCTCAAACCAGGATTTTCATTATCGAAACCGTAACTGCTGAAGAGCTCCGTCTCTGAAGTGTACAGTGGTCCTGTCACAACTCCAAGGTACTGCTCACTAACCTAAGACTGCGGAGGTACTACTCATGTTGAGTACTGCGGGTCTGCGGCCTACTATCGGGCGCTCCGTCCGTTGCGAGTCTGTCGCCAAATATCGGGCGTTGCCCCTAATATCTTACAGAGGTACTCCTCCTGTCGAGTACCGCGGGTCCGCATCCAACTACCGGGCTCTCCGTTCATCGTGGGTCTGTCTCCAAATACCGGGCGCTCCATCCACTGGGCTAATCGACTCACTCCATGTCGAGTCGGTCAAGCAGTCATCAGGTTTCAGCCGGCTACACGGTCTCCATACTCCGTATGCTCATCTCCGGGAGGGTCTGCTCCACCAGCTATAGGTTGATACTCCAAGTATCACAAAGTCCCACGAAGAAGTATCTCAAAGGACCGCCTCATCATAGGGGTCTCAATGCAACAGTCAGCGCGTCAATCGGACGCCTCGTCTGTGAGTTACTAGACTTTTCGTCCCCAGGGCCCGGTTGGTTTCATGTGCGAACAAATCTGGCTGTAACTCAAATATACCCCGAACACTCTTAGGGTATACTCATAGACCGTTTGTCAACGTGATCACCAATGCCGCTGACGGTTCATCAAACGGACGTCCGGTCTGAAAGATATCAGCTTTTCCGTTCCAGGGGCCCGGTTGGATTCCGGGTACAATCCAACCCAGCCACTATCCAACAGCAACCAAAACTCATTCGAAGTATGCCAAAAGTTCCGTCTCATCCAGAGGAATTCAGAAAGATAGACGGCGCATCAATCGGACGCCCGGTCTATGAGGTATTGGATTTTTCGTTCCAGGGGCCCGGTTGGTTTCGTGAGCGAACCAACCCGACCGCACTCCGATGGCTTCAAAACCTCGAGCGGAGTAATCCAAAAGATCCGTCTCAATAAGAGTAATCCAACAAAGACGACGGCACGTCAATAAGACATCCGTAGCTCAGTTTACGAGCGTTTCCGCTCTGAGGGCCCGGTTGGTTTCGTATCTGAACCAACCGGGCCGAACACAATGTATTCCGAAACCTTGAGTGCGATATACCGAAACGACCGTCTCGATCAAGGGATCGCATTTCCGCTGACGGTGTGTCGATCGGAGCTCTATCGCTCATGATATGGGCAAAAGACCAAAGAAGTTCCGAAACGGGGGCTCTGGGCCCGGACAGACCCGGCCCGACCCCCCCAGGGTCGGCCCGAACCGGGTTGACCCGTCCCGGCCCGGGTCCGACCTGGCTGGGCCCGGCCCGGCCCGGCAGGCGCGGCCCGGCCCGGCCGGCTCAGTCCGGCTCGACCGGCCTGTCGAGACTCGGCCAGCGCGGCCGAGCAGAAGCTGCGAGCGGGGGTGTGCGCGGCCCGCACTCGCCGCTAATTGAAGCCGGCGGCGACCGCCACCGCTGGTCTTCTGGCGTAGCGCCGCCACCGCCTTCCGCGGACCACCGGACGCGCTCCGGTGGTCCATTTCTCCTTCCTTCTTCGCCTACGGTCCTCCCGGGACCCGACCTTCACTGCAAAGGGATTCAAACGCCGTAGCGGCCTGCTTTGTCGTCGTCTGTCGATCCGCACATTGATAAACATGCTGCGGAGGGTTGTCGGGCCGTCTTTGTTCAGCTCGCGCCCTCCACGTTAGGTGTTAACAATTGGAAAACAATAACAAATGATTTTAATCATTGATGTGGGTATAATTTATCAAAAATAATTTATACGAACACCTTGCAATCAAAATACCCACACACGAGGGTTTAAAATTTTTGAATGTGTGGCATGACGACGTCGTGCATTCTTGCCACTCGATCCCGCAGGGCGTGACGATGTCTCACATCCTTGCCGTTCTTTCTCACGCGGTGCGACGGCACCGCGTCACTTTCTTTCAAACTGCAATGACAAGAAAGAATAAAAAGGGAGGAGGATCGGCCGTGTTCGTGCGGTCCGTGTAACACCCGATACTTTTATGTGATATAAATCATCAAAGTAATCTTTTTATACACACAACACTTTCTTGGCTTGCTTTACACGAAATCACGTCCTTCCTCAATAGCTTGCGTCGTACGCAATATCGAGTTTCACTAAACAATGATATTCTATTAAAATATTATTAAAACAAGTCGTTATGAATAGTAATAACCAATTTTTTAAATTTTATAAATTTTATTTTTCAAAATGGACTTCATTTTTGGATTCGTAATATCTAAATTAGCCTAGGGTGAAATTTTGGTATTTTTCTGAAAACTTTCAATTTTTGATGAATAGTGAAACTACTAAGTGGCTGTTAAAAAAGCTGAATTTTTCATAAAACTTAATTTTACCGCTTCTGTGAGTGGAATTTCAAAAATCCGAGACACACGGTTGATTTCTGTAAGTAAAATGCAGTTCAATGAGATGAAAATAATTTTTTGGTGAATAGTAACTTTTTACTTTTTTTACCATGGTTAAAAGTAAATATGGTGATTAAGGGTAAAAATGATATTATTATTACCTTAACACATGTCCTAATTCTATTGGACAAGTTTAATTCGACTAAAAACAAACTTAGGAATAAAATATGACCATTTAGGCCCACTTGGATTAGATTAGAAGATTTATTATTAATTTATTTAAAGAAGGGTTAAAATAGTTAAAATCAATGTTTAATAAATAAATCATTTTTCATATGGGGTTATACATAATATAAATTCGACTATAAATATTCATTAGAATGCTGAAAAGATTTCCTACATAATGGTATTTTATTTGTAATTTTTAGACTTTAAATAATCTAATTTATTTATGACACAACGATGATGCAGTAATTATCTTATTAATGAAATATTGACATAATTGATGTTATAAATACCAAAATAAATATAATTTGAGACTTTTTATGAATTACACTAATTTTATAGGTTAATATGACATGTTAGTATTGATTTAATTAACTTTTTTTGAACTTATAATTCTGTTATTATTTTCACAAAAATCAATTACTAAATAGTGTCAAAATTGACATAAAATAGTTTTAAAACAAATATTATATTATTAATTGTTATTTTATTACTAAAAATCTAAGTTTCGGACAAATGACTTAGATAATGTTATATATATTAATAAAACACAACTTGGGGGTCGCTTGGATGTATATGGTAAGTTTATTAACTATATAATATAAAAATAGAAAGTGACATGGTAAATGTCAATCTAATTAACTAAGAGTTAAAACTAAAAGATAAGGTTAATATAAAGACCTAAACATGCCTAAATTCCATTGTATGAGAGGATTTCGACCCATCCCCACCTTAGTCTCGAAATAAATAAATTTTGAACTATTTAAAACCGAACTTGACTTTATAATAAAATAATATTTTTGGTTATTCCAAAGGTTCCCCTCTCCTCCCTTATAAAAGGGCACCTCCTCCCCCTCTTCCTCACACCACTTTGAGCCTTCAAGCTCGGCCAACCCCTGCCATTTTCTCCTCTCCACTTCCCTAGTGACATCCCAGAAGTCCTGGTTTTCTTCAAAGACCAATTTTAGTGCCCTAAAAGAAGGTCTCAAAGAAGCACTTTAAAGAAGAGGAGGTTCAGACACTTACAAAGCAAGTCGGACCTAAGGTAATGGAAATATCACAATCTCATTTTTATCTGATATTGTTTATACTTTGGCATTTACTGGGGTGTATTTTATCATCCACATCCATGTTTTCTTCAATATTTAATATTTATATCCTTCTACAATATTTTATATCCAATTTTACCCTTCGGTGAGTTTTTAGTAAATCATATGAAAGGAATATTTTGTCGTTTTTCGTACGAGGTACTTTTTGACTTTTTCGAAAAAAGTACGAGAAGAATGTTTTGTTAACTTATACAGAATGAATGGGTTTTTAAAACATTATTTCCAAGAAGCTTCCTTTACATGTTTTTAAGTTTATTTTTAATCAACTTCATTTAGTTTAAAATTGTATGACATGTTAAGAAAGGAAAATGTTTTTGAAGTAGAAAGGATATTTTTCTCAAGAATGGAGTTCAAGTGTTTTATCAAAATTATTTTCCATCTAAGATATTATAGGGTTCTGTTTCTATCCCTATTATTAAATTGATTTGATTATGTTGTGATGGAATTATTTTTATGAATTCCTTTATCTTATATGAATTGTTTTATGATGTCATGTTGTTTAAGAATCCCATTTTTATTACATGGGTTATGCAATGATGTATGATTTATGAATTTGTGCCTCACATAAGAATGGTATCACTATGATATGGGTGGTACCTATATCTCCCTCCAATGCATTTGGTATAGATTTTATATCTCATGAGATAGACATGGCTGGAATGGTAGGTTATACCGGTTCAGTGAAACAGGACTGAAACGAGGGTGACTCGGTTCAGAAATGGACTTTGTCCACTAAGATAGTCTTGGAAATGCGTCTTGAATAATAAAAAATGATTCTATATGATTATGTGTGTATGCCACAAAGTTTCATGTTTTAAGTTATGGTTATTGGGATTACATTTTACTTCTATGATTTATCCCATGTTATGATATTATGATCTCTTTTGCAGGTTTAGATTTCCAAAAGTTATGTTCTTATGTATATGATGTGATTGGTATTTCTTTTGTTTACCCTTACTGAGCATTTGAGATCACCCTTTTGTATGTTTTATTTCCCCAGGTCAGGAAGAAGTTTATTAAGTATAATATGCCAAAAAGGGACTCTAGATATGATGAAATAAATGGGAGGCAAAGTAGATTCTTTATGAACCAGTTGTTTATGTTTCCCAGTTTCTAAAGAAACTATACCTATACGATCCTTTCTTGGTATTGTTATATGTTGTAATAAGTGTGCTTCAATTCTCAAGTAATAACAATGAATGTAAAGTATGGGTCTATATAGTTGGTATCAGAGGAAAGGAATAGTCAACCTTTGGAAACTAGGATGTAAAAGCCTTAGTAAGAACCCTAAGGATAAGTCTAAGCATAGAACATAATCTTGGTGTTTTAGAAATGGCCATGAATAACCTAGGATAAGACCTTAAGTGTGATATTTTATTCTTGATTATGTGGTTTTCCTATTATAATTAGTGTTGCTCACACTATTCTTTTTGGTTTTAGTCAATGGCTGGAACCCGAAGGAATCGTGTTAATGCAGAATGCGACGGGCAATGCAATGATTGTCCCCCTGAGAAACCAAACGTTATGGGAGATGGAATGCAAAATCTTGTAGCCATGCTCACACAACTTTCTAAAGCTATAAATCATACAGGACTTCCAAACGAGCAAAGGAAGGAGCAACATTCTGTTGAATCCTTCATGAGACAGCGTCCACCATCATTCAGCGGGTCTACTGATCCATTAGTTGCTGAACAATGGATTACTACTACTGAATAGATATTTTCAGTTCTTCAATGTTCTGAGCATGATAAAGTCATCCTAGCAGCGTATCGTTTGGAGGGTGATGCTGATCAATGGTGGAATCTTATTAAGAATACGAGGCAAAGTGATGAAATTGAGTCCGTGGAATGGGACGAGTTCAAGAACTTATTTTTCAATAAGTACTTCCCTGGTATTCTCCGAAAAAAGGTAGATAAGGAGTTTCTGGAACTGAAGCAAAAGGATGATGAATCTGTTGGTACCTATGAAGCAAATTTTATAGGACTTGCAGGGTACGCTTCTGGTATTATTATCCAACCTGAGAGTAAGATCGATCGATTATTTAGTGGCATAAAACCAAGTCTTCGAAGGGCCTTAGCCATAAGGGACTTCAATAGCTACAAGGAAATCGTTCGATGTGCTCTCAAAGTTGAGATGGATATTGGAGTAACCCATCAGTCATATGGGTTTGATAAGAAGAGGAAAATGGAATTCAAAGGAAAATATAAAGAGCACACTGAAAAGAATATGAGCTTTCCCTTATTCTCAAAGTGTGGAAAGAAACATGGAGGGAGTTGTCTTAAAGGGACAAGTAAATGTTTCAAATGTGGAAAGGAAGGTCATCAGTCATTTGAATTCCCCGATGATGGGAAGAAGATGTCTAATGATGCAAACAAAGGAAGGGATACACAGAATGAACCCACTACACTTCAATGTTTCAAGTGCAAGGAGATGGGGCATTATGCCAATCAATTCCCAAATCCAAGGGTTGATGATGATGGTTGACGTCAACAAACTCTTAAGGCTAAAGACAAAGGAAAGTCTCATGCAATTTCTATCAGCGATGTGGAGTACGATAACGATGTGGTGAAAGGTACACTTACCATCCAATCTAAAGTAGAAAATGTTTTATTTGATTCTAGATCCACCCACTCCTTTATTTCTGAAGAATTTTATAAGGATATCACCTTATTACCTCAACAGTTAGATGTTGAGTTAGCTGTGACAACCCTTAATGGCACAACAGTCGCATCAAATGTTTATAATTCTTCTCCGATTGAAGTTCGTGGGAAAGTGCTTCCTTCAAATCTTGTGATCATTCCTATAGTGTAATTTGATGTGATTATTGGCATGTATTGGCTTTCTCTACATGGAGCTCATATCAATTGCCAAAGAAAGGAAGTCACATTTCATATTCCAGATCAATCTATGACCGTCTATCGATGCAAGGATGAACATAACCTTCCAGTGGAAATTCCTTCCATCTTATGGGCCTTGATTCCACTAAATGAAGGTTATTTATCTGAAATGGTTGGTGAGAAACTCAAAATTAAGAATATTCCCATTGTATGGGAGTTTGATGATTTCTTTACAGAGGAATTACCAGGTCTTCCACTGAATCGTGAAGTTGAGTTTTCAATAGAACTCGTACCAGGTGCTTTTCCTATTTCAAAGACACCTTATAGAATGGTCCCAATTGAGTTGCAGGAATTGAAGAATCAAATCCAAGAGAATCTTGATAATGGGTTCATACTCCCTAGTGCGTCACCTTGGGGAGAACCTGTTCTGTTTGTTAAGAAGAAAAATGGATCAATGAAACTCTGCATTGATTATCGAGAACTTAACAAGATCACTTTCAAGAAAAAATATCATCTCCCACACATTGAAGACCTATTTGACCGACTACGTGGAGCTCAATACTTTTCTAAGATTGATCTTCGTTCAGGGTATCATCAATTAATGGTAAAAAGGGAAGATATACCAAAGACGGCTTTCCATACAAGGTATGGACACTATGAATTTATTGTGATGCCATTTGGTCTTACTAATTCCCCTGCTATCTTCATGGATATGATGAATAGAGTCTTTAGAGACTATCTTGATCAGTTTGTGGTAGTCTTTATAGACGATATTCTTGTCTATTCAAAGAGAAAGGAAGAACATGAAGATCACTTGATAATTATATTGGATCCCCTGAGAAAAGAGAAGCTTTATGGCAAATTTACCAAGTGTGAATTTTGGCTTCAAAAAGTTGAATTTTTGGGTCACATAATATCAAAATAGGGGATATTTGTGGATCCATAAAAAACAGAGGTTATCGAAAGATGGTCGAGACCAACAATAGTAAATGTGATCTGATTTTTTCTTGGTTTGGCTGGATATTATCAACATTTTGTGAAATATTTTTCACGATTATATAATCCACTCACCAAGTTGACTCGGAAAGGAGTTAAGTTTGTATGGATGGAGGAATGTGAAGAGAATTTCAAGGAGTTGAAAAGAAGGTTATCCAGTGCACCTGTGCTCACACTGCCTTGTAGTGGAGAAAGGTTTGTGATCTACAGTGATGCATCCAAGAAGGTATTGGGGTGTGTTATTATGCAAAATGATATGGTGATAGCTTATGCCTCAGGACAGTTGAAAATACATGAGCAAAATTACCCAACTCATGATTTGGAGTTAGCTGCGGTAATCTTTGCATTAAAGATTTGGAGGCATTACCTTTATGGTGAAAGGTGTGATATTTATACTGATCCTAAAAGTTTAAAGTATATTTTCACACATAAGGTGCTGAATATGCGCCAAAGAAGATGGTTGGAGCTGATTAAGGATTATGACTGCTCAATCCATTGCCACCAGGGGAAAGAAAACAAGGTGGCAGATGCATTAAGTCAACAAGACCATGCCAGTTTATCCATGATGAGTATCACAAAATATCCAATATTTATGGATTTAAAAATAATGGATCTTGGAATTACAATGGAATGGGAAAATCTTATCTTTCTCAAATGAATGTTCAACCATCTATACATGTGAAGATTAAAGAGGAATAGAAAGAAGATGTCAAGTTACAAAAGAAGATGAGAAATGTTCCTGAATTCAACCTTGATTGTGATGGGATAATAATGTTCAGGAATCGGGTTTGTGTTCCTCCCATCCCCAAATTAAACAAGGAGCTTCTGGATGAGGCTCATAGTTCTTCATTCTCTATTAATCCTGGAAGCATGAATACGTATAGGGACCTGAAAGAGTACTTCGGGTGGGATGGCATGAAAAGAGATGTTGCTGAATATGTCTCTCGATGCTTGGTTTGTCAACAAGTTAAAGCTGAGAGACAGAAGTCTAAGGGGATGTTACAACCATTAACCATACCCAAATGGAAATGGGAAAACATCACTATGGACTTTGTCATAGGACTTCCTAAAACATCCAAAGGCAATAAAGCTATATGGGTCATAGTTGATCATCTTATAAACTCTGCACACTTCATTACTATTAGAGAGGATTTCTCTCTGGATCAGCATACCAGGATATATGTAAAGGAAGTGGTAAGAATGCATGGAGTACCACTTTCTATTATATCTGATCGGGATCCGTGGTTTACCTCAAAGTTTTGGCGAAGTCTTAAGCATACTCTGGATACAGAGTTGAGTTTCAACACTTCTTATCATCCTCAGACAGACAGTCAGTCTAAGAGAAAAATTCAAACTCTAGAAGATATGTTGAGATCTTGCTCTATGGATTTCAAAGGTGGTTGGGATCAACACCTACCTTTGGTAGAAGTTTCTTATAATAATTGATTTCACTCCAGTATTTAGATAGCTCCTTATGAGGCTCTCTATGGAATGAAATGTAGGACTCCAACTTGTTGGGATGAAGTTGGGGAAAGAAATCTATTAGGACCTGATCTCGTTGATAAAATGGCAGAAAAAATCAGATCTATTCAACAACACATAAGAGCAGCTCAGAGTTGACAGAAAAGTTATGCCGACAGCCGAAGAAAAGACCTAGAGATTGAAGTGGGCGATAAAGTGTTCTTACGGATATCTCCCTAGAAGTGAGTCACGAGATTTAGAAAGAAGGGGAAGTTGAGCCCTAGATATATCGGTCCTTTCGAAATACTGGATCGTGTTGGGAAGTTAGCTTACCGATTGGTTCTTCCACCGAATCTCTCTCAAGTACATGATGTGTTCCATATATCTCTCCTAAGAAAGTACATACCTGATCCTTCACATGTACTTAGCTCAGAAGTTGTACCGCTGGAGCAAGATATTTCTTGTGAAGAACAACCGATAGAGATTCTCGATCGTAGCGAAACATTCCTACAAAACAAGACCACTCGATTGGTTAAAGTTTTATGGAGGAGCCACCAATTAGAAAAAGCTACATGGGAGCTTGAGGATATGATGAGGGATAGGTTTCCTCTTCTATTTGTTACAAAGTGATGAATTTTGAGGGCGAAATTCATTTTAAGGGGGGTAGAATGTAACACCCGAGACTTTTATGTTATATAAATCATCAAAGGAATCTTTTTATACACATAACACTTTCTTGGCTTGCTTTACACGAAATCGCGACCTTCCTCGATAGCTTGCATCGTACGCAATACCGAGTTTCACTAAACAATGATATGCTATTAAAATATTATTAAAACTAGCTGTTATGAATAGTAATAACCAATTTTTGAAATTTTATAAATTTTATTTTTCAAAATGGACTTCATTTTTGGATTTATAATATCAAAATTATCCTAGGGTGAAATTTTGGTATTTTTCTAAAAACTTTCAATTTTTAATGAATAGTGAAACTACTAAGTGGCTGTTAAAAAAACTGAATTTTTCATAAAACTTAATTTTACCCCTTCTGTGAGTGGAATTTCAAAAATCTGAGAGACACGGTTGAAGTCAGTATGTAAAATGTGGTTCAATGAGATGAAGATCATTTTTTGGTGAATAGTAACTTTTTACTTTTTTTTACCATGGTTAAAAGTAAATAGGGTAATTAAGGGTAAAAATGATATTATTATTACCCTAAGACATGTCCTAATTCTATTGGACAACTGTAATTCGACCAAAAACAAACTTAGGAATAAAATATGGCCATTTAGGCCCACTTGGATTAGATTAGGACATTTATTATTAATTTATTTAAAGAAGGGTTAAAATAGTTAAAATCAAAGTTTAATAACTAAATAATTTTTAATATGGGGATACACATAAGCTAAATTCGACTATAAATATTAATTAGAAATATAAAGAAAATTCCTACATAATGGTATTTTATTTGTAATTTTTAGACTTTAAATAATTTAATTTATTTATGACACACCGATGATGGAGTAATTATCTTATTAATGAAATATTGACATAATTGATGTTATAAATACCCAAATAAATATAATTTGAGACTTTTTATGAATTCCAATAATTTTATAGGTTAATATGAAATGTTAGTATTGATTTAATTAACTTTGTTCGAACTTATCATTCTGTTATGATTTTCACAAAAATCAATTACTAAATAGTGTCAAAATTGACATAAAATAGTTTTTAAAACAAATATTATATTATTAATTGTTATTTAATTCCTAAAAAACTAAGGTTCGGTAAAATGACTTAGATAAGGTTATATATATTAATAAATCACAACTTGGGGGTTTCTTGGATGTATATGGTAAGATTATTAACTATATAATATAAAAATAGAAAGTGACATGGTAAATGTCAATCTAATTAACTAAGAGTTAAAACTAAAAGATAAGGTAAATATAATGACCTAAACTTGTCTAAATTCCATTGGATGAGAGGATTTCGACCCATCCCCACCTTAGCCTCGAATTAAATCAATTTAGAGCTATTTAAAACCGAACATGACTTTATAATAAAATAATATTTTTGGTTATTCCAAAGGTGCCCCTCTCCTCCCTTATAAAAGGGCACCTCCTCCCCCTCTTCCTCACACCACATTGAGCCTTCATGCTCGGCCAACCCATGCCATTTTCTCCTCCCCACTTCCCTAATGACATCCTAGAAGTCCTGGTATTCTTCAAAGACCAATTTTAGTGAACTAAAAGAAGGTATCAAAGAAGCACTTCAAAGAAGAGGAGGTTCGGACACTTACAAAGCAAGTCGGACCTAAGGTAAGGTAAATATCACAATCTCATTTTTATCCAAGATTGTTTATACTTTGGCATTTACTGGGGTGTATTTTATCATCCACATCCATGTTTCCTCAATATTTAATATTTACATCCTTCTACAATATTTTATATCCAATTTTACCATTCCGCGAGTTTTTAGTAAATGATATGAAAGGAATCTTTTGTCGTTTTTCGTACGAGGTACTTTTAGACTTTTCCGACAAAAGTACGAGAAGAATGTTTTGTTTACTTATACGGCATGAATGGATTTTTAAAACATTATTTCCAATAAGCTTCCTTTACAAGTTTTCAAGTTTATTTTTAATCAACTTCTTTTAGTTTAAAATTGTATGACATGTTAAGAAAGGAAAATGTTTTTGAAGTAGAAAGGATATTTTCCTCAAGAATGGAGTTCAAGTGTTTTATCAAAATTATTTTACATATAAGATATTATAGGGTTCTGTTTCTATCCCTATTATTACATTGATTTGATTATGTTGTGATGGAATCATTTTTATGAATTCCTTTATCTTATATGAATTGTTTTATAATGTCATGTTGTTTAAGAATCCCATTTTTATTACATGGGTTATGCAATGATGTATGATTAATGAATTTGTGGCACACATAATAATGGTATCATTATGAGATGGGTGGGACCTATATCTACCTCCAATGCATTGGGTAAAGATTTTATATCTCATGAGATAGACATGGATGGAACGGTATGTTATACCGGTTCAGTGAAACCGGACTGAAACGAGGGTGAATCCGTTCAGAAATGGACTTTGTCCACTAAGATAGTCTTGGAAATGAGTCTTGACTAATAAAAAATGATTCTATATGATTATGTGTGTATGCCACAAAGTTTGATGTTTTAAGTTATGATTATTGGGATTACATTTCACTTTTACGATTTATCCCATGTTATGATATTATGATCTCTTTTGCAGGTTTAGATTTCCAAAAGTTATGTTCTTATGTATAAGATGTGATTGATATTTCTTTTGTTTACCCTTACTGAGCATTTGAGCTCACCCTTTTGTATGTTTTATTTCCCCAGGTCAGGAAGAAGGTTATTAAGTAGAATATGCCAAAAAGGGACTCTAGATATGATGAAATAAATGGGAGGAAAAGTAGATGCTTTATGAACCAGTTGTTTATGTTTCCCAGTTTCTAAAGACACTATACCTATACGGTTCTTTCTTGGTTTTGTTATATGTTGTAATAAGTGTGCTTCAATTCTGAAGTAATAACAATGTACGTAAAGTATGGGTCGTTATAGTCCGGCCTCCTCCCATTAAACGATAACAAGGGGTTCTCATACTCGTTGAACGTCAAAGATACAATCAAGAACTAAATGAAATGAACCACTACTTTTGATTCATCGATCGACGTTCTTCGTTCGTTGACAGTGTTGCAGAAAGAAGACGATGAAGTTCGTCTTTCGCCTCGTTCGTCACACACTCCCAATCTCGAGCTACGTTGGCCGTGGAAGACACTACCCATAGGTAGGATCCGAGAGAGGAAGTCAAAGAAGGTTGTTGACGTTCGTCACTTCCGTCATTGTAGAAGTTCACCCAAAGAAGAATCGGCATCTCCTCTCTTGTCGCATGAAGAAAAGGAAAATGGGTGAGTCGTCGTCGTTCGTTGAAGAGGCGTCGTTCTTAGTTGAAGATAAAGTTCTTCAAAATATGGAAGAGCTATCTTACAAAATCTCTCACACAACCAAACTCCCAAAATAAAATAAGGCATCTCCTTATTTTATTATTTTTCCATGCATTAAAACTAACAAAAATTCAAAACCTATTTCACTTAATCAATTAAACAATGAGTTGTCTAATTAATTAAGTGATAGGTTGACAAGAATTTAAGAGGGAGAGAGGGGAGAGGAAGAGTTACACAACTTAAGTGGGGGGTTTAGAGGAGTTAGGGTGTTATGGGGAATTTGAAAAGGTGGGTTCTTGTGTGGGCCCCACCACACATTATCCTCTCATTTATCCTCACATGGGTAGTTAGGTGCCACCCCAACATCCCCATGTAGGATAAAACTACCTTAGACTTAAGAAATAAAATTGTATCACAAATTTATTCATTCCTCAATTAAGTCACAAATTTTAACAACTCCTCCCATGAAAACACAACACCGGAATAGGCATTCCTAAGCAAATACCGGCGTTGCGGTTCCATCGGTGCCCTCAGAATTTGATTCAGATCACCGGTTTCAAAGTTAGAAATTCCCGCTCGTTCGTTCACTAAATGTACCCGAGTTAAACTTCGGAAATTAATTTCGGGCACACCGGGCCTCAGAATGAGGCGCCGTCAGAAACTACATTCTTGTAAAATTCAAATGAAAAATAAGAAAAAAATTTCCTTTAAATTTCAGGGTCATTACAGATCATTATTATATGTATTCATTGGGGTACCCACCACAAAGTCAGTGGTAACTCATGCCACTTCCATTCTGAAATGGGAATGGGATGTATTAAACTTCGAGGTCATTGATAATCAAAAAAACAGGATTATAAGTGTACTGTCATTTCACAGTCCCTAGTGTCTTCTTTTTCATGCCCAGCTAAAAAAACTATCATCCTAGGTCATATAAAATTTCATTCACACATGAATTCATCACCCACTTCAAGGAATGAAATTCATGCATCATATCCTCCTATATACTCAATGGAATAACAAAAAAACCTTCCACAATTGATATTATCTTCATTTATTTTCCAATATGAAGGTGAATTCCCACCATCAAGGCTTTTTCTTAAGGTTAAACACTCCAAATCTTTATACTTACTATCCCTAACCCATATCAAAAGTGTATACTCAATGAAACTAATATGAGAGTGATCTTCTTATGTTTCACTTGAACCTCAATGTGCATCTCTAAAAGTAAGGTAATCATTTTCCAATCAACTCTAGACTCATGAACATCCTGATTTTGAGTTTTTATTTTTAAAAAATCAATAACACATATTCCCTTCATTGGCGTATATTCTCGATCAAAATAAAATTACTAAAAATAATGAACTCACATACAGTACTTGAAAATCAAATATCACTAGTAGATGATATGATTTAATCTCTTGTGATTATTATACACTGTAAAATTTTCTCCCAATAGATAATAATATAATCACTTCAATGAATAAACCACTACTGCTAAATTTAGTTTTCTTCTAGGAAAATCACATTCATTTGTCCTCAACTACCAAAATACATATGCCACAACCAGATCCCCATGCATCAACACTGCTTCAAGACTGATCCCAGAATCATCATAAAACTCCGTATATTCATCACCTAGCATGGGTAGGACCAGGATTGGTGTCTTTGTCAAATTCCTATTCAACTCCTAGAAAGAATTATAACATGATTAAAACTATAAGAACTCTACTCACAAATCAGTCAATCGTAAAGTGATGTTAAAAAATGATAAATGTACATAATGAACCTCAGATAATATCTTACTAACCGTAGAAATATACAGATATCAAAAAATGTATTGGGTAGGTCCCAATAAACCACTACATACACCTTCTATGGGTCCACTGACACACCGTACTCTGAAATTATGTGCCCTAAGAAGTGTACCTGGTCAATCAAAAAATTGAATCTTAGATTGCATAAAGTATAAATGATTCTCTCTTAGTGTACTCAATATGATTTCATGATTTTGGGAAAGATATTCATGAGACTTGGAGTACACCAATAATCCATCCACAAACACTTCCACATTCTGATCCAAGCACGAGTGAATGATTCAGTTCCACAAGGCCATAAATACTGCTAGTGTGTTCATTTTCCCAAACATCATCATAAATAACACATAAATTCTATAGTAACTTATAAAATTAGTTCTTATTATATCAAAAGTTCAAACTCTCAAATGATGATACCCTGATCTCATATCGATCGAGTAGGAATCACAATCTCCACTCAACATGTCAAATAAAACCTCCAGACAAGGAAGAGGATACTGGTTCTTCAAAGTCATCTAGTTCTACTTTGGGTAATCAACACACAAGAGAGAGGATCAACATCCTTATTTGAAAAAAAATACTTGAGTACCACAAGGTGAAATATTTGAATGGATAAAACATTTATCCTCTAACTACTCCAATTGATTATTATGTTCCTAACACTCTTTTGGATCCATTATGTATATTTTACTGGACAGTGGATTATCCCTTTTTATGATATAAATTATAAATTATGCATCTCTCTTAGTTGGAAACCCTAAAATTTCTTCAATAAAAACATCCTAAAACCACTCCCTTAAGGGTGGAAAGGCATAATGATTTACCACCCTCCCCCTTCATAAAAAAGACTTTAAACATGTGTGGTAATCTCCCCCAGATGGTGATGAACAGAACCTACACAACCTACCTGGATATCCCACTCTCTATAGTGAATAAATCTTTCAACCTCAATAGACATAAATTTCACTATACTATGATAACAATATATATGGGATCGATATGCTACTAATGATTCCATACCCAAAATCATGTCAAATCCTAACATGTCAAGGATTTAATGATCCCATATAAATTGATAGATACCAACATCAAGAGATAACCTCTTTCACCAAAAGATATATGTCTACCTTACTACTAAGGTAATATCTATCTTAATCGACCCCAATAGAAATATCCACCACTAGGCTCAAACAATTCCCGAGTTGTGTAGATATAAAATAATGAGAGGCACCCATATCAAATAAATCAATAGCTTATAAAGAAGCTACCAAAATAGTACCCCTAACTATCGATGGTCTATCCTCTCTCTACAAGTGTAAGATGAATGACATGCAATTGTCCTTCCCCTATTCCATGTGATGCAGTCTGAGTCCCCTGAGCTGCAACACTCTGATGACATAGGGCATTATTTCTTATAAGTACCACATCCATTTACTCTACCATCATGATCTGTAGAACTATAACTACTAGATCAGTATGGTGTAGAAAAGACCCTTCCCATACTGTTTTTCTACTTAGAAATTCCATCATTACCCATCTGTTTCGGGTTCTTTATGAACCTCTACAAATGACTCATCCTTCTATTAGTTCAACATTCTATCGATGGTTAGGGGAACTATCTACTGACGTGTCCCTACCTACCACACATGTGAACGATTACTCAGGAAAGATCCTAAGTAATTAAACCTTCCCCTTGGCTACTCTACTTCCCACTACTCTATGTATCATCATCATAGTGATGCTTCTTACTCTCAGAATTCATTCCTCTTGATCTTTCAGTTGATAAAACCTATCATCCACTAGAATCTTCTATATGTTTCATTCAAATATTTTATCCAAATTCATAACTTCTAAAAACATATTCATCATAAAAATATTCACCTGGGACCTAATTTCTCATTTAATCTTATCCTGAAATAATTTAACTATAGTATCATCATCTCCCTCCATTTATGGAAGAAAGTGCTCCAAATCTATAAATCTCCATCGTAGTCCATTCTGAAATTTCTCCCCTAAGTCAAACTTGTGAACTCGCCTTCTCTCTCATTCCTGATTCTATCATATTATAATTACTCCATGAACATATCTTGAAATTAATTCCACTCCATACTATCAATTTTCTAACCTGAGTCTGTTTGTCCCACCAATTATTTTCATGACCAAAAATCATGTAATGATCTGACATGACTCTCTTCTCCGTAGGAGTTTCCAAGTGTTCAAGGAACATCATGATAGAATCAATGAATAACTCACCTCCCATAGTTCCAGTCACTCAGGTGAAATTCAGAGGGTGATGCAACTAGTACTCTGAAGTCAAATCATACATTCTCTTCACACCCCGCCCTAGGTCTATTTCTATAAATTGGATGAATAGAGAAAAGTTCTCATCGTACTTCTCTCCATCTCCCTCACCCTGTACAATTGGTGCCTCAGGTTCTACTACTGTAGAATCATTTATATCCATATCATAATGTATTACTATCAAAAAAGATCATTAGGGTATAATATCACTATAATTACAAACACACATATTATTAAAAATTTCACAATATTAATAAAATTAAAAATATGGATTCATACAAGGCCTCAACAATTCATCCAGTATAACCAGTCGCACCGTCAAAACCGAGGTGCCAACACCACCTTTAACCATATTACTTCTTCTCCATAGATTACCAAGGGTATACACATTCTAATTTTTATGTTTCTAATTAGACTACTAGTTTCTAATTTTCATTATTTTTGAAATTTCCAATTATATTATGAATATTTTTCATTTTAATTACACAGTTAAGGAAAAACATTTGAAATTCAACACTTACCCAGTCCTCTTTTTCCCATTTTTTCTTAAAAATGATGCATTTATCATAATAATCTTGATTTCCTAGAATACTGCATACATAATAAACTCTCATTCCATTATGGTCCTTAATTCAAATGTCATAAAACTAAAAAATAATAATCACATAACACAACATTTTCATCCCTCAAGGTGAGATAACATTCAATAGTAACAGTACATGTTAATAACAATATTAACACCTCGGTACATTGATTTTACTCTTATAAATTGGTTATCTAGTCCTCTAAAAGATAACTTAAAGAAGGAAAAACTCATCCTATTATCCTATCAACATTTCCCATATAGAACGAAAAAATAATATCAAATAAACCCACCTTTGATACCACATTGAAATGTCCCGACCTATGTTCCAAACACCGGTTCCCTGAGCATGTCATTTATATGATCTCATGTGTGCCTCCCTATACGCCAAAGGTTTCTAAATAGAATCAAGAAACTAATATTGATCTAGGAGAGTCTATAACCTCTTTATCAAAGTATCACAATAATGGAAAAAAATAAGAGTAATCAGATGAGATAACCAACAACCAAACCAAAAAAGAAACACATGATGATTAAAATAGGAAATACAATAGGAAAAACAAAAAAATACAAATGCCCTTATAAATACACCAAAAGTGTCAACATTCAAAACCCAAAATAAATAAATAAAATAAAAACACCCAATATGTCCCGGAATTACTTCAGGTTCCCTCATCTATTCTTCATCCCAAATCATCTATCTAACTTAGGATTCTTGCTCTTATCTTGTACTTTGAACATGATTTCTATTCAGAACTGTTGAGGCATCCCGAGTAGTGTGTGATTATAAACATGTAGGTGAACACCAATGTAATCTAAAATAATATCTAGTCAATAAGTGTGTATAAAGTTGTAAAAATAATAGAATTAAAGAAGTAATGTAAACAATTTACTTATATTCTATTATTATACATTTTTATACATACACCCCTAGGTTGTTCTGGACACTCAAATCTCAATCTCTACTTCGGTATGTGCTAGAGTCGAATCCATATCAAAATACCATGGTTATAAATTATCATTTAATTTAAATTCATATTACGGTCAAGTCAAACCATAGTGAAATTCCATCATTTTGGTCCAATAACACCATGTCTATCCCCCCGTGTGTTGTTGAATCTGTAGTCCGTGACCACAACTCATTTATAAGAAAATCAAACAAATTTGATTTTGAATCATTAGTCTCTCTCCCACACTCATTAATCAATATAGGATTCTGAAGTAGTAGTATATCTTTCACACAAATTTATCAATTTATAACTATGGGATTTCCATGGCCCACACACATTTATCAATCAATCACATAAATCACATATATCAAATTAAAATAGATTAATCAAAACTAATCCTTTTAACAAAATTTCACATCATAGTACCATCATAATTTATCATAACAAAAATGGTTATTTTAATTTAATCACATGAAATAATATATTAATGTTACCAATATCCATTTGGAAATATTAAATTCATATTCCCCAACAACCCATTAATGTCAGGTCAACAATCTCATATCCCAAATTTTAAATTAATTCATAACACATTTATTGACCAATTATGCAATCCCATGTTCATCTCAATTCTGAAATCACAATATTTCATTAATTAGTTAACTAGTTAATTAATCTATATCTATAATCACATAATTCCACCAATTAATTAATTAAATTCCACAATTCCAATTGACCCAATTTAATCCAATTAATTATCAACTGGAAATAAAAAGAAAATAGATAAATTACCAAGGTAATTTCCCAATCCTAGAAATTAAAAAATTCACAAATACTTACACATTATTTAGTCAAGACTGTGGGATTTTAATTTATACCACCTACCTCAATATTGATAACAAACGCTTTCCAGAAGGAATCCCCAATTGAATCAGAACAACCCATAACATGACTAAGAATGAGATCTAGATCCGAAATATTGATCCAATATCAAACGAATGACAGTCCCTCAAACTAAAAGCTAGATCCGATGTCATCATTGGAAAACATCCCTTCAATATATGAGATAATTATGAGAGGGAGAGAGAGTAAACTAATTGGGATGATATTTATTTTTCTCATGTAGGTGAATATCCTCAATCTATGCTTAAATTATACATAAACAAAGCTCATAATTCCTTAAAATTCATATGGGATATTCCAAAAACTACAGAAAATTTTTATGGTTGACTTGGGCCATGTTAGAGTGAATTCCAGGGGGTATGGGAATTTTAAAACCAATTTTTAGATTAATTAAACTCATATTAATTGTTTTTTTAGTAGGGGTGTGTGGTTTGATAAGCCATGTTCTATCCAGGTGAATCCCTTACCTCTATGTTCATACAGTTTTTTGAGATGGGTGCGTGGTTGGGGAAAAATATGCACCAACTGTTCATTACCTCTTTTCCTTTCAAAATAATCTAATTTCACCAAAAAAATACCCAATATAAAACCCAAACAAGATATACTCAAAACAAAGCAAGAGAGTACATGAAAATGATCTCAAGACATCTCTAGAAAAGGTCAAGATCTTATACAGTTCATGGAAGGGTAAGAAGATAAATGATATATTATGTTCTAATAATGATAAATATGTAATTAATGACATATTTTAATATAAATTCCATTATTATAATCCATCCATGGGGGTGTTGATGGAGAAAGTATTATATTGGTTCACAAGTCGGTAGTCCTCAATACACATGAATTGGGAATTCATTTCTCATTTGATAGATGTAGAGATAGATATTGGTCATTAAACTAACATAATGAAATATACGTATATAGAGGATAATGGATTTAGTTTTTTCTTGGTTAAAGATGGTTTGATGGTTGGTAATGATGAAACAAAAATAAAATAAAGAGATAAAAACTGAACCCCTTCATTGGAAAACAACCATTCTTAATACCATAACATCTATAAGAATGATATTGAGGATCCAACATACCCCTATAATGATATGATTGATTATATAAAGGTATTTAGGTAGATATTTTTTGAAAAAATTAGATCGTAACTGTGAAATATTGGGAAGAAGAATATCCTTTTTAAAATAGACGGGAGGACCACTCTTGAATTTCTCAAAATATTAAATTAATATTAGTTAATTTTCAATTAAAAATAGATCCAAATGGATTTATTTCAATTATAATAAGAGTATGTATATAATAACCTCATATAACAAATATTATACTTATTTTAACTTTATTTCAACCCTTATATTTTGTATTTAAACCCTTTAACACTCACTTTATCGACATTTATTTGTTCTCTTTGAGGGTCAGTGAAATTACTATAAAATAAAAAAACATGCATAATTGGTCCATGGCTGATATTTCGAACCTCATTCTAATAAAATTCTGAATTTAATATCTATAGTGTTTTTATATCATTTAATATAATATTATTCACTGCAAAATATATATAATGTCAATTTTTAGAACTATTCCCTAATTTGACTTTAATAGTATCAATAAAAAGAGAAAATTTGAACCAATTATTTTACCATATACCAAAAATATAAAATTCATGTATAATATTTATATTAAATTAATTATAATAATGTTTATTACATTATACTTTTTAATACCAGGTTTTTTACTTTTCCATTGACTCCATAATTACTCAAACAACATTGCATAGGACTTTAAGGATATTATTTCTTCAATGAAATTTAAAAAAATTACCATGACGTAGATAAATGTTTTAAATTTAAAAATTATATTTATTATTGATAATATCGTCTAGATATATCCATATTAAAAATATTACACTTATTTAAAACTACAGTGTTACATTTTTTACTTTTATTTATATTAAATACTATAAAGGTCATAATCTCATAAATATGGCCCAAAAAGATCATAAATTAGACCCTTGGATTATTATGGTAATGATATACTCATAAAATAATTCTTTCAAATGTTTTTGGGTCATTTAACTGTTCTTATAATTTCATTTGTAAACTACTTTTTTTGATTTACCATTTACCGTGGTAATAAAATTTTTAGGCTTACTATTCATATAGACTAAAAATAAAAGGTAACTATTTAAAAAATTTGAAATAACTGATTCCAAATATAGATTCAATTTATCAAATTTGAAAACATAGAAGTTTTAGAATTTAATTTTAAATTTATCCAATAAAAGGCCATGAAATGTTTTTTCCAAATTATTGTACATTAAAATAAAAAAATTTTATAATAACTAAAGTATAAATTATTCTTTAGTAGCCCCGATTGGGTTAGTTCAAAAAAATTAATAATTTAATATTTAAAACTAATCCAGAACTAAATTTAACCTCATAAATAATTTAAAATATAATATTATTTTCACTATAAATTAGTATTTTCATTATTCCCTGACAAAATCAATATTTTAAAAAAAATAAAAAAGATAATACATACATAATTAAGACATATAAAATATAAAAAGGAAATTATTTTTTTCAAATGAAAAATCAATTATTTTAAATTTAAACTTATAAATAAATTATTATAATATATTATATTAATGAAAATAGTTTTTATTTTTAAAATTTATTTATATGTTTATAATTAAAATAACTACATAATTCATTAATGATAATTAATATTAAAATTATTTATTCTATAATTACATGGATTGTTTTATTTTTTGTAAACTATGAAGTTCTCATCTTGTTGTTCCTCCTTAGCTCTCTCGTGAATCCTAATAATAAGTCTTCTTGGGGGCATGGTACTACACAATATCAACTGACAACAAGGGAATGTTTTTCATGAGATAGGGAAACATCCACTCAATCAATTAAAATGAATCTTTGTAAAAATAAATATCATTTCATAGTTTGTTAAATGTGTAGAATTAAATGAATCAATTCTTAAAAGAAACATTTCTAAAATACCCATGGTATATTAATTCTCATTATGAATGGATCTCAACAACATAACACCTATAACATTACCCTAATGTCTTAAAAATATTATCTTTTATATTTTAAGACTACTGAAACAATATATCAATATAAAATAAAAGACACAACCTCATTTGATTTCATTGTTTCATAAAAACCCTAATAAAACACTCAATTAGAACCCTTGTTAACCCTTACATGGTATGAATGGATTTCTCTATCCCCAAGGGCTAGTGACTAGTGCCTAGGAATTAAGAATGATCATTTAGAATGACTCTTCGATAAGAATAACAAAAAGATATAGTAGAACTAGGTATGAATCCAAGAAATAGTTAGTATTTCAATAAAGTCAACTACTGAAATGTACTAAAATTTTAGAATGTTCAAAACACGAAATAGATCAATAATCCCAAAAATCACATAAACTAACTACAACATCACTACTATTAACTCCTCAAAATTGGTATATCACATACTTTGTATGTCACCAAAAACTCCAATATTTCCACTACCAACAACACCCACTTCCCCAAAGTTTTTCTTTCCCTTTTCCTTTACCTAGAAAAGGAAAGTATAAATATTCCCAAAAGAATTTTTAGGGGTGAGAAACACTATCCTATTATTATCCCACCAATATTCCAAAATAAATACATATTAAATAAAAAAAATATGAATATTTTTAAATAAAACAAAGAATGGTATGTATTTTCACAATCTATAACATACAAATCAATTGTTTAAATGGAATGTATAATGAAGGAATGATTAATAATTTCATTAAATTCATGCATGAATGAGTATCTTAATAAAATTATAAAGGAATAAATCATTTAATAAAAACTGTAATGTAATAATAAATTTCCAATCAAAGAACAAATTCTACAAGATCCAACATTAGTTATATCAAGTCTCAAGGGTCTTTATAGTTAAGATAAAATATGCCTCTGTATTTTAACACTTCCTTCAACGTTATTCTCATAGGGAATAGGATTCCACCACAATAAATGAACTACATACCCTTATTGTTTTTTAGAATCATTTTCATTATGAATCCATTTATAGGTTCAGCTAATAGATACTAAAATATTTGGTCATAGAATATCCACCAAACAACTTAGGCTCCCATATTCTTCAAAGAAATAAATAAAGGGGGAAATCATTAATCTCAATTCAATTTCAATAGTAATTATTTATGTATCCCAAAATAACATATAATTCTTTTGACCACTCCCAATACCACCCCCAAAGATTCTTGGTTGGTTCTTCCTTTTGTGGTGTATGGCCCTTACCAAATATATCTGGTCAATTCCACCACACTTGGCCTTATTGATCTTGGAACTAGGCATCCTCCTCCACCGATTATGTAACTAATTTGATTTCATTCATTTAAGGACATTATTCATTATTCAGATCCTTCTCGTTCATCCTCACATTCCCCCTTTCTTGATATTCCCATAAATATTTTTTGAGAAATGTTAGTAGACAAGTCATTATCAATTGATTTGACTTTAGATTCCTACAAGAAAGATATTTATTTCCATTGGTGGACTTTGGTGGATTTATATGGAGTGAACAAGCTCCCCCCACCACCATTCCTTAAAATTATTCTCTCTTGGGGGTTGGAGGCCCTAGCTATTTTTTTTACCCAATACCTTAAGTTATTTGGTGTGGTTCTAGTCTTGTATAATGACTTCAATAGGGCATGGTCTGAAATCAGATGAGTGGTCAGCAAGATGAATTTTACCTTGATTCAATGTTCTATTGATGATAGTTTTGGATTGGACTCTTATAAAATGGGTTTTTGGGTGAACATTCTTGCTCTCCCCCTTCCATTTTAGATTATTCCATTCCATCGTGGTATAGTCGACACCCTCAGGTCCTTTATTTGTATCGATGAGTGTACTACCACACTCCATGATGTGAGTGTCATTATAATCTATATTGAGTGGCATTTATCTAACTCTCTCCCAATTCTTATTCTTCTTATGTTAGGAATATTAGTTTCATGGTGGCAATAACTTATATACCTCACTCCCATGCAGTTCTTCATGGCATAGAATTTACAAGTAAAATACCTTTTTAATTTCCACAATCCCCAATCCAAGATTATAGCTCCCCCCTCTTCAAAACCCCAATATCATTCTATATTTCAACCCATAATGAATAGTTATCTTCTACATATCATGAATTCCACTGACCAAAAACAATATGTGCTCCCCCAACTCAAGCACCTTCCTCCCCTAGTATTGAGCTAGTTCATCCACCATTGATGATCACATCCAAAGTTGTGGAGGTGGATAGTATATAGAAGGGAAAATATTTAACATAACTAACTCTCCACTATCCTAAATTGGTTTTCATCTATGTTTTTGGTCATTGCATGTGATGGAGGACCAGTATATGGACCTTGGGTGCATGGAACCTTTGCTTGATGATTTGAATCCTGTCCATTGAATGGGGAAGGTACCCATTTTATCTTTTGGACTCCCCTCAAACATTCATAGGCCACCAACCCCATATTCACTTTCTCTTTAAAAAGAGTTTAGCATATTACCATATTTGGATTAATTTATGGAAATAAATTTATTGTCTCATTGTCCCATAGATTCCCGAATTAGATCACAAAAAAACTATTGTGACATTCATCTTTCATTCATTCCAACTACATATCTGTTCTTGGGGAAACATCATGATGCCTACTTTTTCAATGATCTCTTGCCTCATTTTAAATTCATGGGTCCTAGTTCCATGGGTAAAGACTAACATCCTATCATCATATATTCATAACAAGAAGGATGATTTAGTTGAAGTATTAGGGCATAAATATCATCACCAAAAAATGAGAGACCTCACTAGAAAAATAGGACTCTATTATTTCATGCATGCTGTTCTTGAACACCAAAACATATAGATCATATTGAATAGTTGTGTCTCAGTTGATCAGATTGTCACCTCCAATCAAAAAATTACTTCTTAGGTATTATATGATGTATTTTACTATTTTTTATCTTTTGTTTAAGAGAGATGTGATATGAGGCAGAGGGAACTTATTTGGTAAGATATGAGTGGTTTCAAATTGGTTGATAAGGTTTTGCTCACCCGAGTAGATTTTAACTACATCCGAGATCCATATGAAAATAACAGATGAATATTTTACCCATTAATAGATATAAAATTGAATGTGATATTCATGGATAAAAATAGCCTTTTAAACCTATTATACTCAAGGGATAAGTACACATGGTGTTATAATTAGAAGGGATGTTGTCTTATGTGGAGCCTTCTAGAATGTTTCTTAACTATCCATAATCTAATCATAACCTTACCTAATAAAAATGAGGAACATATGGTTTATGAGAACTCTGATAACACCCCTCTACTAATATCCCTTATAGGTATCGATGAAATTAATGATAATTTCATCTACTCTAGCTACATAGAGGCTGACTCCATTTTTACTCATGTATTGTGCTAGTCATGGGAATACCCATTAATGACAAATCCATTATGGGGTTTCGTTATATGCTTCAAGGGTTGAAGGATGATTTGGACATTTAATCCAATAAAACGCCATCTCGGTTCCTGTACTTTGAAAACCGTATGGGTAATATTGAATAGATATACTGTGGCTTGATTATTGGAGGGATGATGATGATTTCAACAACCAACAGTGTTTAAATAATTGACTTACTGACTTTCTCTATGAATAATAAAAAGTGAATTGAGAGAGGTTAGGGGTGACCTGGATTGAATATGGCGATAAAAATACCACCTTATTTAAATCATTCATCAAGGAGGGGACGCATTACAAATCTATAGATAGCCTTATTTGGGATGGTTATTTAACCAATGAACCACGTGTGGTGGGAGGTATAGATGGGACCCATTTTTACTCTATACATGTTTATTTTAAGCCTCTCATGCAAGATTTCTACCCAAGATTACATGTTGATATTTTTTACATTATCCCTCACATGGTCTCTCATGATATCAATAGAGCCTTTAAGAAGGATATTAATGAGTAAAGAGTTTGGAAGGAAGTTACAACTCTGTACATTCCAAGTCCCGATGGATTATTCGAAGATTTATATATAGTGTCTTGGGACACCATACAAAAATATCTTTTTGAAATCATTAATGAGTATTTCTATGGAGGTATTTTTTCTCAGGTTTCATGTTCCTCCACCTTTATCCACATCCCCAAAGTTAATGATCCATCCCCATTAAAACAGTATAGGACAATAAGAATGTGTGATTTTACCAATGTTGTTTTTATAGATGTTATCAATCAAATGATTTAAATTCATTTGAATAGATGGTTACATGTTGAGTAAAAAGGATTTATTCAAGTGATTTCAAATAAATCATTCATTTACATGGCCCATGAAATCATGGTTGATATCACTGTAATGTCCGGAGTTTGAATATAGACATAAATATTGGAAAGTAAAAATTATACGAATGGATTGGATAGAGATTTATCATTAGATTAATTAGGGGTGCATGTTTCTCAAGAATGGTTTCTTATATCATTGTAATATTCATTGATTCTATATGGTTTTTAGATAATTTTTTGTGAAATTTTTTTGTATAATTAAATCAGTTAATGGGATAAGATAGAGGGATCCCCATTCCCATATTGATTTAATAATGATACAGTGTTCCATTTGTAGATACCTGAATAAATGTAGCAATGATGGTAGTATTTTTTCATTATAGTCCATGATGAACATCCCAATGATTACACACCTTTTTTTCATATGACCTTATCCATTTTCTTAATTACAGTAGTAGGAACATTCAACTTCTTAATCAGATTATTTATTTATATTGTAGATGGATTGGTTGAATTAGAAATCATTGAAAGAGTAGTTTATATATCTTAATGATTTGGTGAACTGTAAGGAGTAAGATGATAGAATAAATGTTGGAGGTTTCAAAAAGTTTATTTCCCATTGAATATTTTGGGTGTGTGATATCTTAGGTAAGGTATAAATCTATCATTTTTATGGAATTGTATATAATATATCCTCATGTAACCTTAACTTGAAAAAACCCTACCTCTCCTTTGGGAGATAAATAACATATTAAATATTTGTTGACCTTTATTCCTAGGCATGTTTTTTCCAATATTTCACCAAATATAATTCCCTATAATATGGAAAATCTCTTGGTCATCTTTATTTGGCATTCACAAGTGGAGGGTAGATTCATTGGTCCACATTTGAGATAGTGGATCATTATGTCATGGAGGTTGGAATCAAACTCAAGAGTGTTTCAGACATAAATTCTTACCATCATTAAAAGCCTCCTAGGAATGTAATGGAGTGGAGATCATTATTAGAAAAAATCATCATTTGAAATTATGGGGCTCAGTTTGTTCTCTTAGTGTGGAGGATGTTTGATGTTATGGGATGCTACTCGCTAGAACATCCTTACAATTAAACAAATGAGATGGATTTTTGGGGACGGATTGATCATCTTCTGGAATGATAATTGGACTGGGAATAGCCATGGTTTTTTAATCTTCCTGATACTCACTCTCTCTTTCTTACAATCCACTAGTTTTTTCACCTTTAATCATGTTATTCTCAACCCCCCCCCCCCCAATAACAGAAACAATTACAAGGTATTACAACCACCAATAAACTATAAATACTTGTGTTCTGAAGTTCACATAATAGTTTTTTCTTTCTTTAGTATTATCAAAGTATTTTCTATACTGATGATGGCCACAATGCTTGGAGTAAAATTCTACTATCCCACACCATCTCAAGAAAACTCATCCTCCTATTCTAAAATAGAAATTACTGCTCCCTTACCACTAGTTTGGGGGTATAAAAAAAATGGATTGAAATTTACTTTAAATGTGATTTCCCTCATAGACCAAATGAGTATACAGCTTCTCATATCTTCTTCAAAGGTGAATTTGAATCCCCTGATATTGAATGATTTTAGTTTCTTTATTTGGTTGGAGGTATTAGGTTATTTAGGTAACTTTTTTCTCCACTTATAGTCACATGGTTTAGAAGGAATTGTTCATGATTGTAAGGGTAGGTCAATGGTATAGGAATTAGGATAATATATCTTATGGAATTCATATAAAAAGTCCAAAAAAGTAGGTATTTTAAGTTCCCAAAAGTATTTGAAGGTTACGGAGTGATATTTGGTGGAAAACCAAATTCCATTACTCCTTTAGGGAGATATATCTACTTCCATTTAAATTAATATGGCCAGCCGGGCCCCTGGTGTCTCGACTCATAGGTCATTTCACCATGGAATCTTGGTGAATTGGAATTTCCATGGAATGAGACTTAATGTGAATGTTGACAGCTCATGCATGAATAGTTTCATGAGGGTTGTCAGGTATCTTCCCATCTAGTAAGGATCCTTTTTATTTTTTTAGTGTTTAGTGTGGCCATGGAGACCCTCTCATGGGAGCGGCTTCAACGATACTCAAATGGATGGATTAGTTCCATTCCCATAGTATTATGTTTCAACAGGTGTAAATTTATTCTAATGTTATCCTTATCTCAATCAATGTTGTTTCCACTATTGAATATACTAACACATATTTAATTGTAAAATATAAGAGCATTCCTAATAGTATCATTGATCATACGAAATCTTTGAGAGATGCAAACAATATTTTCAACATACTAGACTCCATTTCATCACCCTGTAACATGTTAATCATCATTAATGTTACTATATATCTTCCCCCATGTGTGTGTTAATATTTTATGGGTTGATGCTTTGGGACTACATTACTTTATACCCCCCCAAGAGTTTTTTAGGATTTGGCCCCCCATTCACATTTTCAATAAAAAATCATAACATTAGATGGATTTATTGTTTTTTTAAATAATTCATACATTAAAAAACAATTCATTTCATTCATAATACATATAACATTTCATGTCTTCATTTCGCCAAAAACATCATCAAATTAACTCATGAAATAATTTTTTTCTTCCAAAATTTTTTTTAGAAAAAAAACTTATTTGAAAATATGTTTCTAGAGTTGTTTCATCACACAAAATCCCATTTGAAATAATTTATCCAGAATCATGATTCATTCTTTTGAAATTAATTAAAAAACTATTTCAATAAAATCAAAAAACATGAGTTTTAATTGATAGGGACTATATTATGTAACCACCTTCCAAAATTCATGGTATAATCAAACAACCAAAAAGGGATCCATAATTTTAGATATGAAAGACTAAAACCAATCAAGATGGAAACCTAGAGAAAAAAATTATAAGGATTTGAGTCCATCAACAACTTGGGTATCCACAACCCATGTAGAATAATCAGAATGTGTAAAAGAAAATTTACATTGATATAAAGATTACACTGACTAATAAATAATTAGTTCTTCAATGGGAACATTTATTGATTATGATTCAATTTTAAATGGGAAAAAATTCATAAATAGAGCCTCTAAGGTCATATGGGTCAAATGGAGGTCTACGGGGGAGCATTTATAATTAAAACAAGGGTTTCAAAAATAAAATTATGATAATTAAAAAAACATCCTCACCCATATCAAAATCCTAGCTAGATATTTTATTCTACTATATATCTAGTGCTGCTATAAAGAATTCCCTCACCACTAGAAACATCATTGGTTGGGTAGTGGGCTTCAACCAACTGGTCGGTTGAATTCTTATGGGAATTTTATTCTGCCCGGGTAATAACATGGGGTTTTAAAAGTGGAACCTTGTGATTGAAAGAATATTTAATAAAAAAACACTAATATTATATGATAATTTAAATCCTAGATAATTTAAAATATATTTATTTTTAAATAAATTCAATCTCTCTAATCGATTGTAGAATAGTCGACCCCAATTCTGAATGAAACATAATACAGAATATTATTATAACATAAAAATTAAATTTAAATTTGTTAATATGAAAAAAAACTATGAAAATTATATGGTTTATACATTTATACAATAAATTAAATGGTTATATAATTATTAAATACAAAATAAGATTAATTTGAAATAAAATATGTTCTTAATAAAATATTTTATATTTTCTAAAAAGTTGTTTAGTCACGCTTTCCTCTGAAAATATAAAATTTATTTTTTACACTTTTATAAAAAAATATTTTAAAAATATAACATTATTTTTTAATTCATCAAATAAAAATTATTTTAAAGTGAATTTGTTACAATTTTATGATAATATTAATTTCTTAATTAATAGTGCAAGATACTGGTTTTTATTATGAAATTCATTTTTGCATAATCTATTTAAAAAGTTAAATTATATTTTTAAAAGTTATAAATTTAAAATATATAAATTATATTAATATTTAGAAAATTTATATCATTGTTATAAATTTTACGTTAAATTTCAATATAAATTCCTTACATACTTATAAAAACTTTTCTTTGGAAAACTACATTTTTATCACGTATATGGGTCTAATTATAAATTGAAATATGCTAAATCTATGAGAAGAATTTAGAAAAATGTATTACATGTTAATAATAATAATTTATATTATCTAATAAGTTAAAATAATTTTTTTATCACAATTAATATTGGAAACTGAAAAACATTTATTCACCATTATTATGGTATAAATGGATTTACCAGAGGTTAAACTTAAAAATAAGTATTAAATGGCCTAAAAACTTATCCAACTCCCATTTTATTTCCATATTTATCAGAAATATGGTTCTATAATGACCTATTTTATATGAATTTGTAAATATAAAAATGTGGTTATCCATTTATCTTTTCCAAAATTCTCTGTCTGTAATCTAACCCACTTATAATGCACCATCACATCTCCTCCCCAATTCACACATCCATTTCCATTTGTATATATATATACATACCCATATACCTTTAATAAATTCCTCCCCACATCATATAAGTATTATTTTTATCATAAATTCAATCCAGTAAGACATTAGTTTAAACCTATAATTATTTCCTAGATAAGAACTAATGTTTTTAACTATGAATTTCATTTTAATTACTATTATAACTCCTTATAATATTTTTAATAAATGATGATATACTAACAAAAAAATAACTCATATAATTTTATATAATTTGGTTTATTTAATTACATATATCTTTCTCCTATTCCATCAAACAGTAAATCAAACTATCCATCCTGTGTAGGGCAGACTACCCCTCACAGATAGATGTAATTCGTTTTCCATTACAACATTTAAAAGAGATATATAATGATGTATCTTAAATATTCATATATTATTTATTCAATTATTAAAATTTTATATTTATTAAATCTCATGTACATTCATAATGTCCATTATATGGGGGATATACTAACATAGATCGTTTTTATTGTATAGTACAACCTCACAATGTGATGTGATTAGTATTTTGATTATGATTAAATGGATGTAATTATGTTTAAATTTATTTAATATATGTGATATTTATTAATAAAAAATAATTCTAATATTATAATATCACATATAAATTCTTACCTTCTAAACAATTGAGGGAAACAATATCATTGATCATGAATATGTGTGGACTACTGCCTCCACATAGTGATGTGAATTTTTTTTCATCTTATTTGTACATGGAAAAAGAATAATTTTGTATTTACTTAATATAAATTATATATAATAAATATAATTTGGTTTTTAAATTTGAATTAATATTTATAATCCATTCATTTCATCCATTTCAAAAAAATGGGAATAGTGTTCATATGTATGTACAGCCTACAGTCTCCATGAATGGTGTAATCCATTTTATATTTATAAATTTTATATATATATATATATATATATATATAATGTATATGAAATTTATATCATTTATAGGTTTTTGGAGAGTATATAACCATGATCAAATAAAAAGGACTAAAATTACTAAACAAAAATATACATGAAAAACGAAGAAGATATCAATTGGAACATTGATTTTAATAAAAAATTTCTAATAAATAGATCATAAAAGACTACAAGTAAATCATATATGGTGTGATATATATGATTATATTTCTGAAATTTATTTATAATAAACCTATATCTATTTTATATGATGTTTGGACAAAAATTAAGGATACCAAACTTTAGGTAATGGTTTATCCCCTTATATTTACATATGTGAGACATATAATATTTTCACAACTTTTCAATTTGTCTAGTTTATATAAATCACAATTTATATATTTTATCATGTATATAATTATCATTATGTTATCAAAATTTTTATTTTATGGTATTCTTTTCATGCGTTTTATGATTCATGTGTTACCAATGTCATAAGAGATTTTGTTTCAATCTCAATTTAATTAGGATTGTTTATACTTAAATTTTAAAAAATGGGAATTATTTGGTCATTGTAAAATAAAGACCTTTAATTTTGTTATACTATTGTTATTAAGGATTTATTAATGTAATATTACAATGTTACACTGTCTTTTAATTAAAATCTTTGATAAAATGTTTCTAATAAAATCTGACATTGTTTCTATCTTCAGCCATATATTTTTTTTCTTACCAAACCATGTTTTCAAGATAATTATTCAACAAATGTTTTATTAATGAAATTTTTACCCAAGTTTGAATTTCTAAAAAATAATTTTAAATTAATATTCATGACATTTTCCAAACATTACATCTTTGGATTTAACTAAAATAGGAAACGAAATATTTTTTAATGTGTATGGTATGATCCAAATTTACTAACATCAAGAAAATCACATTTTTCAATGATTCCTTTATATTTTTCAAGGTATATTTTTAAATTAATAAAATACTATTTCCTTCATGAATTTTTTTAATGACATGGTTATGCTATTTATGTTCATTAATTATATAAACCCTTTATTATACTTATGATACACTAGGGTATGTTTTATTAATAAAATACAAATTATTTACCTAGATGTTTTAGGATCATTTTAATTTTATGATCTATTTTGATATGATTCACCATATTACTATGAATAGATTGTTATTATGTTTATTTATTATGGAATATATTATAATTTCATATGCCATTTTTTTAATATTATTATTTATGTTGATTATGTCCCACCCTTTCACATGACTAATGAATTTAATATAATAATTTATTTATGGTAATCTTTATAGACCCTTTATGCATCGATATGACTCATGAAAAAAACTGCCTTCCTTTTTTTGTCAAGGCCATACCTATTTTTTTAATATTTTTTAGTATAAGGATTTTATAGTAGTATAATAATGTTCGACATTATGCATTACCAAATTATGAGATTATTTATTGATGTTCCATGTGACTATTTTATTATATAGAATATTCATGGAGAAGTTTCAATATCATGTTATTAAGTATATGGAATTATTCAATCATTATTTGATCCTTCTATATTATGTTCAAGATATTTATTATATGGAATTTTTTTTTGGGTATTTACCTATCCATATTGATTATGATTTATTTATTGATTTATTTTATTGTATTGATACCCATACATATCATTTTTCCGATTTCTTATACCTCTTTCCCATAGATTCTAATATGAGTATTATGACTGTTATATAGGGTTATTTTTAACAGAATAGTGACGTACCTGAGGGAAAAACATTGTTCTAATTTATTCATTAATTTTTTAAAATAATATTCTATTATGTATCTAGTTACTAATAATAATAAACTATTTATTCTTTTGTGATGTGATTCTATTTGTCGTACATAAATTTTATAATGTAACCACTAAATCTATGCTATAATGGTTGGTGTGTTTATAGTTGGTATCATAAGAACATTAGTATAAACATTGTTAAATATATTCAGGAGAAAAATACATTAGCTAATATAAACATATGATATACATTTAGGATAGGTATAAAATAACATAATAAAGATTTATTATTTTAGATATTATAATTTGTTTCCTAGAAATGAATACCTATATGGATAATAAAAGTGAATGTGTTTCTACAATAGATGTAATAATGGGTAATAATTTCAAAAATAGGCATGTTAAGATTCACTCAAAAGTAACTTGGTTCATGAAAATATAACTTATTATGCACCTGTATAGACACATATAGAAGAAATTCATAGACTAATTCACATTTTCATTAAAACCATTATGAAGGATTTAAAAATATTTTTATGGTTTAGAACATTCCTAAAAATCATTTTTATTATTATGAGATGACCCATGAATAAATTTTACAATTTCTGATAAGTATTTAACTAGTTTGGGGATTATACATTTTTTTAATTATGTTATAGTCTAATCTTGTATATTAAAATGTTTATAAAATGTATTGTTTCATATACCACATAGTGGGATTTTCCTCTAGAGATTTATATTGAAGTTGGGGATGGATATATAGATGGGATAGATCAAATTATCACCACATTGGGGTAGCTATATTATGATATGATCATTAAAATTTCCCTTAAATACAATCCTATTGATCCACCACATGGTATAACAATGTTAGACTTTATTATGTGTGAGAAAACTCCCTAATTCAATCCATTTGAACATGTGAAAGGGATATGTTCCTAAAATAAGATATTTCTCACTTAGGAAATCAATTAAAGCATGAAAATTTTCATTTATTTTTATCATATCTTTACCATTGAATAAAATAAATAATGATAAAGAATAAATATAAAACATTGAATGGAAGTATTTTAAGTTATGCCTCTTGAAAATTTATTTTTCTTGAAAAAAATGACAGAATATTAACAATATAAAATCATGGAGAAAAAGAAAGGATAATTCCTCTAAGATTGAATAAAACATTATAATATTAGAAATTCATGACTCGAAATACATATAAAATTCCATGTGAAATATTTGTTGTTTCATTGATCGGTTTAATACAGTTATTCAAAGGGAATTTGTGATATTCCATGCCTTCTTGGTCTATTACATCCTTATTTTTTGGTTGTTTGAGTGTTTGGAGCAGTCTCAGAAAGATTTTGGAGGATTTAAGTATATAAAGTCTTGAAAAAAAGGAAATTATAGGTTGTGTATCCTAATTAACTGATGTGAATGTAAATTTCAAGGATCGTCTAGGAATTTTCAAGATCTGTAAATATTTAAGATAGTGTTAACAAGAGTTTCATAGAGTGTAATATTTCAAGGTTAGAAAAAAACTAAAATAAAAAGTTTGTGTGATTTTTGTGAAAAATAAAACCTAGGTATTACACAGTATAAAGGGGATTATAGGTAATATAATACCCCAACTCAATTTTGTTTCAAAATTCTATTTGGCCAAACATTTATTCATTTTTCCATTTTCTCTCCTTCTCATCATTTATAATATCCTTTGGAACCCAGAGGAATTCTCCAAGCACACTTACTCACACTTCGGTCTATTGATCCAGGTGGCCATGCATTGTTAATTTATGATTGAATTGTGGTGATTTTTCTCATATTTCTCCTCTGATGCATCTTGATCTTTTCTAGGGAGTCACTATTGTGATTCGAGTAGGTTGGAGATGGTCTTATGGGTAGTGTTTTAATAATATAATGGTTAATAATAGGATTATCATCATTTCTATTGGTGTGGTTATTGCTTTCAGGTTTTATCCTTCGATCAATAGTGCATGGATGAGTTATAAAGCTTATTTGAGTTATGAATCCACTTGTTCCCCATTTTTGTGCATCACGTGGGTGGGGTTTTTACCTTTGTTAACCAATGGATCATTTTTCATCCAACCTAATTAAATATAAATAATTTTTTAATTGAAATTGAGGGTTAATGGGGTTTGTTTGCATTATTTTTTGCAGCTTTGATATTTTTTTGATCTTGTGATTATTCAGGATTGATACCCCATTGAAATTTGTTGTCATTATTGCCATTGGTTTCACTAGATACATAATAAGTTCATATTTTATTTAATGGAATTTTTTAGTGTCACGAAAAAATAAAAACCATTTATTCAGTAGCTAATGAATGAACACCTAGGGAATATATTGTTTCTATGATAACCCATGAATTAACATATGGATTTAACTAAGGAATTACTTATTAAATCTGAAAAAGTTTTTTTGGTAATTTGCTTTGTGGTGGATTTGTGATCATGGTTGTGTGTTCTGGGATGGATTTGGTTGTGAAATAAAATCTCATGTTTAGAAATTGATTTATTGTGGAATATTTGAGAAGTTTTGTGTAGCGGGGATGAAATCGGGTTGTGTGGTGATCTTTTTATAAATGTGGTTGTGAGAGGATGGTTTTGGAGGGATGACTTTGAGGATGGATGGTGATGGATGGTACCGGTACTTCAAGCAGAGTTTTTCCATGAATTACTTTTGTTGTGTTTCTAATTGTGTGTTTTTTTGTAGTTTCCCAGGTAGTAATGGAAAGAATAAATATTTTATAATGATTTTTGGAATTTATTATTATGTTTAGTCAGTTGAATGAGTAAATTAATTTTTAATAAAATATTTTAATTTATTAAATGACTCGTTTGGGAAAATGAAATGGTTTTGTGTTGTGGTGGATGGTGTCATGCATCTTGAGGTAGCATCAAAGGAGATTGTGTTGTGACTTGGTTGGTCCTTTTAAAAACGTATATGTTGGGTATGAGAGTTTGTTATATAATATTTATAAAATTGTATTTTCATTTTGATTTCATATACATATCCCACACTATTTGAGAAATATGTTCCAAACACATCCATTATCACGATAGAGGGTGTCTTTCCCAAACATCTTAGTGGGATGGTCGATGACTGGCCACCCACTCTTCCCTTCTCATTCTTCCAGGTGGAGATAGGAGAAGATTATTAAATAAACTAGTGACTTGTGAGTCCGAGGTATATGAAAGAAAGATTTTCTTTCCTAGGTACCTTCTGGATGAGGTTGTTTTTTTTGAGGCCCAAGTGTGTGCAGGAATGTTGTTATATCCCAAGTGTCTTTAGGATGAGGTGTGGTATGTGACCTTTGTGATTGTGGCTGGAATGTTATGTGGTTTTGGGACTAGGTGTCTGTGGGTGGGTTTTGATGTTGTTTCCCCCCAGGTGTCTATAGGGGGGACCTGTTGTAAAGCCCAGGTGTTTGTGGGTAGGTAGTGATGTGGTATGTTCATAAAAAGGTGGGATCCTGAACTTGTTTTCTATTAGGGTGTGAGAGTAGAAAATTAGTGGGGAAGCAATATGGGGTACCCTATAATAAATGTGACTTTCACTTTATTACTTGAATTTCATAATTTATTGATTGAGACTTGGTTAGGTTGGGGATGTTAGTATACCTTCTTAGGTACTGTTTGGTTCCATTGTTTTCTCATGGGTGCATTTGTATCCCTTTTTCACTATTACTTGAGATATTTTCTTTTTACAGCTGAGAATACTAATGTTATTTCCCTACATATATAATATACATTTAGGTTTCCTTGAGGATTTTGTAAACAGTGTTGGACCCTACTAGATCGGATCATGAAAGTATTCATGTTTTTACCTAGTTTTAATTTTGGTACCTACATTGGAAACTTTTGTATTTGAATCAATTATATTTGACAAATGCATGTGAGATGGTTTTAGCTTCCTTTTATATATGTCTTGGAGTATCTTTGTAGATAATATATCATATCTCTCAATATTTGTTTCTTAACAAGGTTAATTCCTCACATGTTGTGACATTTGTACACCATTTGTGCTTGTCACCAACCCAAGGCCTACTAGAGGGGGGAATCAGGGAGGGGGAATTATCTTAATTTATTCATTTCCAACCCATGAGGTGTATCTTTGGGGAATGGGGTCTTGAAAGAGTGGTATAATAAGTGATGGTTTAGAAATATTATGGATTTTGGAGATAGTAACAATGAGGATTCCATGGGATGGTATCACAAATGTTCTAGTTGACCATTGGTAGGACATAGGCCAGAGAGACCAACCAAAACATGGGATTTTAGGGCCCCCGTGATCCAGTGCACAATATTTGATCTTATCAAATGGGAAAGTGAGACGACCCTACTTGTAGGGTAGAGACCTAGGAAAAATACATGCATCATAATGACTTGTGTTCATTATTGAATTGGGTTTTTTAGAAACGTTAAAACAAATAAATTAAATTAAAATAAATGTTGGTAAAATTCCATAATACTCAGTTTTAGGAATTCATTTTTTACCTTTCTGATATGGATTTTGGATTTCGTCACCATGTTTCTTAGGTAGTGGAAATTCAGCAGGCTGATCTGGTAGTTCACTTCCAGGTTGATCCAGCATAAGAGTTTGGTCAATGGAAAAAAAGAATTCTGTGCCTTCCAGTGGTAGGCTTAGGGAAAGTATCAGGGTTGTTTTTTTTGGCATAGAGATAGATTTTTGGCTCCTGGAGAAGGATATTACCTACATTCTAATTTGGTCATTGACAGATTATAGGGACCATGAGGTAGTTAGTCTATTTTGGGGTGCAACACATCACTTGTGGATGTTGTTTCTAAGAGAGCAAAAGGATTAATACATGTTGTTTTTCGAGTTTTAGAAGGAGTTATAGGAAAATATCCTTTCATCACCAATGATTATTGTGAAGAGGCTGTAGCTAAACTCTCTTTTGTATCGAAGTACGATTATAAGGGAGCATGGGATCTTGTTCATGGACCTTCTTTGATTTTCCCAAGATATTTTTCCAGATGAGAAGTCTCGTGTGAGATGTCTCAAGTATCCACTCCACCATTCAGTCTAATATGTGTTATCTCTTATTGAATTTCTAATATATTTGGAGGTTTAGAATAATGAGGAATTGATAATGAAGATTCGCCGGTGAGGAAGTCTACCATGATAGGGGAACCAAAATAGTTCTTCAAGAGGAAGATCTATTAGTAGTATGTATCAGGTACTGGGAACATCGAGTTTTTGACCATTGTGGAGACAACTTCAGTAGCTTCCTTACCAGCCTTATGTAGGGTTCACATACATCTTAAAAATCAGTTACTAATGGTTGTCTGATATTAGTGTGGTCGACATGGATAGATTCAGTACCTCCCTCAGTGGTAGTTTTCAATGCGACCATTCCAGTAGCAAGGAAAACAATATTTTTCATCACTGAGGGGAGATGTAGTAGGTTGAGGCCGACTGTAGGATGTCAATCGTGATCAGGGACCACATCCTAAGAATGGTCATAGTGTTTTCCATCCTCATAGATGTAGGGGAGCTGAGCATGGTCAATTGCAAGTAGAAAATGAGGCAGCTAAAGCATTGACCAAGTTCATTCAAGGTACGATCATTTTGTTCAATACAATTTTTTATTAATTTGTTAATTCAGTAGATTCACACACTTTTTTTGATCCTGCTCTAGACCATTATTTGGGTGTAGAAATATAGTGGTCTTCCATGCCCCTGGTGTTGAGTATTCCAATTCAACATCAGACAAACTTGTTTCATGTTTGATGGGTTTGTAGACTGATAATGGGACCACATCAGTCCCATGTAAATATATTTATATTATAGATACTACCATATGATGTAATAAATGTCATAACTTTTTTGTATTTATGGTATTCCATTATCAACTATTTTCATAGGAGAGTTTCATTTCTAGACAAGGATGGAGAGCGTGCGGTTTTCATTAGAGAGAAGAGTTTTTGGGTAGAATGAAAGAACATGGAACCCCTTATTTCTTTTTTGGGTAAATATTTAGTAGATTTAGTTGACACTAATATGGTGTAGGTTCTTAGGTTCATTGGGTAATTATATATGTTTTCCCTAAAGAGGTTGAGATTCTACACCTTCTTTATGATGTCGAGTTTGGGATAGACATGAAGACCTCAGATTCTCCAATTTCGATGGATCCTTATCAGATAGAACCTTTTTAGGTGGTGGAGTTTAGTATTAAAATTTATGATCTAATGAAAAATGATTTTTTCTAGCACAATGTATTGTTTTGGGGTTCTCCAGTGTTGTTCGCAAAGAAGGAGTATGATGGTCTGTGGTTCTGTATAGAATACTAGTGGTTGAATCAAGTGATTGTCATGAACTGTTACACTACTCGAAGGATAAATGATTTTTTCAACCAGCTAATATTTGTGAGTTAGTTCTCTAAGATCAATCTATGGTCTGGATATCACCAGTTGAGGGTAAAGGAGGGTGATACCTCGAACACTTCTTTTTGATGCAGGTTTGGGAACATTGAGTTCTTTGTCATGTCATTTGGTGTTATGAATGCACCAACCATGTTCATGGGACTCGTGAACTTTTTTGTGTGTGTTCATGCATCAGTTCATCTTCATGTTCATAAATGACATCTTGATCTACTCAATGTCTGGGAAGAATCATATCAAACATCTCATAAAAATCTTACAGATTCTTTGACTCCACCATCTCTATAAAAAGATGTTCAAGTGAAGGTTTTGGACACAAGAGGTATGTTTCCATTGGATTTTGGTGTCTTAGTAGGTTATATTACAGGGGCTTTCAATGGTTTGAATGGTTGTCTTTTGGGTGGACCCCAAGAATGTGGTGGAAGATCACAGTTTTCATGGTCTCATAGATTATTATCAGAGGGTTTTACACTATTTCTCTCGATTTGTAGTGCCATTAATGGATTTTTCTATAAGGGATCAAGATTATGTGTGGATTGAGATGATCTAGGAATTGTTCGGTTACCTGAAGTAAAATTTTGATGGAGCCCCAATGCTCCAGTTTCCAAAAGAAGGGGTGATGTTTAATGTGTTATGTGATGCCTCTCATCAAGGTTTGGTATGTGTGATGATGTATCATCGATCAGTGATCTCTTATGGGTCAAAAATGTTATTTCTTCATGATTGTAACTATGCCAACCATGATCTAGAGTTATCGACAGTTTTGGTGGAATTTCCACATTGGGGAGCACTTTGTGGTATTCACAGATCACAAGATCGTGAGATATACCTTTCCCAGTGTGATTTAAATTGAGAAAAATGGAGTTTTATAGAGTTTATTTCGGATTATGAAATTGATATCTTCTATACTGAAGTAAAGGAAATTTTTTTGGCCATTATTTGAGAAGAATGTTTTAGAAGTATGTGGTATGGAAATCATTTGATTCTTGGAATGTAATGGAGGATTTGGTAGTCATGCACTTAGATGTAAGGGTGGATAGTAGTAAGGACTATTTTTTCATATGATAGAGTAGTCCTATATAATGAATCATGTAGTGCAGTCTTAGTGGGGAGACCTGGAGGTAGAAGTAATGCCCGATCATTTTGGGAAGGATGATGCTTCTGAGAAATGGTTGATGGGAGGTCCAAACTAGAATTAATTTTAAGGGAAGTTGTTTTCTAGTTTCAATGAATAGTAAAGAACTTTTTTAGTTTCATAGATCACACTTGTTGGTACATCTATGATTTTTCATGATGTACAATGGATTAAGGTTGTTGTTTTGGTGGCCCGGGATAAAGCGGCCAGTGGCGGAGATTGTGGTAATGTGCTTCGTTTGCCAGCGGGTAAAAGTTAAGAATTATGTACCTTATAGTTTATTGAATCCTTTGGATATTATTGAGAATAAATCAAATGAAATTTTAATGGATTTCATCATAGGGTTACATAGAAGTCATGGAGGTTATAATTCTATCTCGTTTATACTGGATCAGTTGACGAAATTAGCCAACTTCATAGAAATTTAGGAGTCAGGCATAGTAGATGTCTTAGTAAAGAGGTATATAGATGAGGTGGTGTAGTTTCATGGAGTTATAAGGTCCATCATCTTAGATTGGGGAATATCGTTTACCTCACATGTATGGAGGATATTTAAACATGATTTTGGAACCTATTTATGATTATACACTATTCTTCTACCTTATACCATTTGGAAGACATATAAGACTATCCATAAAATGGAGGATATGATATGGGTGTGCGTCTTGGACATTTGGGTATCTTGGGAACCACACCTGCATTGGTAATAGTTCCCTATAATAATAGATATAACTCTTCCATTATCATGGATACTTTTGGGGCATTGTATGGAAGATCACGTCATACTTAGTTGATTTGGAAAGAGGTTAGAGAGGCTATTGTTCTTGGCCTGGATGTGGTTCATAACATGATAGATATTTTTATGATTATTCTAGAGTGGATGAAAGTAGTATAGAACTAGAAGAATTCATATGTCAGTTGTAGAAGGATTCCCTTGGAGTTTGAGGTCGTAGATCATGTGTTCTTGAAGGTCTCCCCTCAACAAGGGAAACGAAGGCTTGGTAGATGGAGTAAGATTTCTCCTAGAGTATTTTGTCCATTTAAGGTGATATTGTGACTTGGTGACATAGTAAACCAGTTGGCATTACCACTATATTTGGAATGGATCATTGATGTCTTCTACAACTCACAACTTCATTAGTATCTACATGAAGACTCCAATTTCATTGATTGGATAGTGTGGGATATCGAGGATGATATGATATTTATGGAGTGACTAGTGTAGATCTATGATTATTAAGAGAAGTTTTTGTATGGATGGAACATTCCTTTGGTTTGTGTGTTGTGGGGGCACTGTGCCTAGGAAGGGAGTATTGGGAGTGAGAGATGAAGATTCATGTCTAGTACCAGGAGTTCTTTTGATCTTTTTTTCACTATTTTTCTTTGAAATATGACGTTTGAACCTTATTATTTTATCAGATGATCTATTTTAACATTTTTTATGATTCTATGTTGTATGTCGTGTGATAAATTCTGGACATGTGGAAAGGGTAGTGCTTGATTCCAATTCAACTCACATTAGAAATGATGCATTTAAACTTATGCGGGTGAGTCAGTGCTACCCAACGTGGATAGTATATTGACATGAAAGATTGAATTCTTAGATTCATGTGTTTTGGATGATGTATTTTGTTGGTTTTATGGTGGTGTGGCTTGTTGGTTTTAGTGGTTACTGTCTTGGTTTGTGTGGAGGTTTAAAGGTTGTTCATTGTGTTTGTGGACATTTGATTTGGCATGTTTGTTTTGTGGTAACATTTTAGATACAATGATATCCTTGATAGGTATCTCACTTGGTGGTTGTTCTGATTACTTCCATTATGGGCTTGGTTTTGGATTCATATGGGCAATAATCATTTGATATATATTTGATGTAATGTTTTGTGCCTTCTGGTCCATTACATTTTTAGTTTTTGGTTGTTGGGGTAGTCAGAGGAGGCTCACAAAGTTTCTGGAGGATTTTAATTTTTAAAAGCAAGATAAATGGTGATTTAAAATTGTGTAACCTGATTACATGACACGAATTTTGGTTTCACAGTTTTTCTAAGAAGCATCATGAAGTTTAAATATATTACAAGGTGTAAAAGAGATTTCCATAATTTGTAATATTTAGGGGTTAGAAAAATAAAATAAAAGTAGGGTTGATGGTTTTTGGGAAAAAACAAATCCATAGGTATTAAACTTCATGAAAGTGGGTTACACATCATGTAATACCACAACCTAGTTTTTTTAAATTATTTTCAGCTGAAAATTTATTTAGTCATATTCCGCTCATTTCAATCAAACTCTAGGTTCACTGAAGAATTCTTCATGCCCACTAACACCCTCTTCGATCCATTGATCCTGGTGGGTTTTTTTTTGGCGATCTGTGATCAATCCATGGATATTTTATCTACATTATTGTATATTTCCTCCTATTATTTCCTTCAGATTCACTATCATGATAAATTTGGTAATGATTTGGATGTTTGAGAAGTGTTTGGATATTGATATCTTGAAAAATTGGTAATATGTGTTTCTAGCATTGTGGTTGTCGCTTGAGGGCATTCTTCTTCACTATGAAATGCATAAATGAGTATCAAAGCTCTATCGATGTAGGATTTCCCTTGTTTCTCCTTGTTGTGAATCATAGAGGAAGAGTTTTTACTTTTTATACCTAAGGATCATGGTTCTACCAACCTAGTTGAAGATAAGGAATTGGATAATAGAATTTACTGGGAAATTTTGTTTTCTCTCGTGATTTTTATAGCTTTTATATTATTTTGATCATGTGATTTTTTATTCTTGATACCCCATTGAAAATTTTGTTCATTGGTGGATTTTTATGGCTCGATACGTCTGTTATGGTTGCTTCCTTGATTGATATTTGTTTTCTATCTTCTGAAAATGAAAACTCTCTAATAATAAATTATCGGTTAATGAATGGATGCCCCATGATTATACAGTTTCTAAGATAACACCTAAATTAACAAATTGAATAAAATAAGGAATTCCTTATTAAATATAAAATATTTTTTTCTCTTCTTTGTCTTGTGGTGTGTTTTTTAGAACGGTTGTGTGATGTGGGATGACTTATGTGGTGAAACTGAAATTCATATGGAGTTATTGATTGATTATGGAATGGATGAAATGTGTTATGTAACAGTTCTATGATCGTGTAGTGTAGTAATGTGTTTATGGATGTGTTTGTGTGTGGATTGTTTTGGAGCAATGAATTTGAATAATGATGATGATGGTTGGTGTGGAAACTTTGCTTGTAGTTTTTCCCTGATTGACTTTTTTGTGTTTCTTGTTATGTGACATGATTAGTAATTTCTCAGGAAGCAATGGAATAAATATATTTTTTCTAATGAATATTAGAATGGATTGAATTATTTGATCAATTTAATTAATAAATAGATTTTTAATAATGGATGTAAATTTAATAAATGATTTGGTTGTGAAAAAAGGTTTTGTGGCATGGAATGTGGTGTCTTGTATATAGAGATATCAGAAAAGGTGATGGTGTGGAATCATGGTTGTTTGTTTTGAGAACTCATAGGTTGGGTATGCGTTTTTTGTATCTTATATGTATATACTTCTATTTTCTTGGTGATTTTTATACACATCCCAACCTAATTGGGAACTATGTTCAAAAAACCATTATTTTCATGGGGGAGGGTGTATTTTCCAAACATACTTATGGGAGGATGGATGGATGGTTTTCCACCTGCTCTTCCATGAACCTTCTTCGAACCTGTGATAGCCCAATATTCATCAGGAAGGATGTGGTTTGTGAGGCCCATGTGTGTGCAGGAATTTTTTTCTTTACTTGGTGTCATCGGGACGAAGTTGTGGTTTGTAAGGCCTATGTTTGTGTGGGATATTTCTGTTATACAAGGTTTTTTCAGGATGGTTTGTTGTTTGTTACCCAGGTGTTGAAGGGTGGGATGTGATGTTTTTTGTGGCCGAAGTGTTTGCAAGTGGAATTCAATGTGGTTGTTTCCCATGTGTCTATGGGTGGGTGAGTCCAATTTGTCTGTAGGTAGTTTGTGTCATGGTATGTTCGGATGAGGTGGTAGTGCTATGACATTTGTAATTAGGTTGTGAGAGAATCTAATCAGTGGGGAAGTGGTTCATGGTACCATATCAGTGATTTCATTTTCATTATATTACTTGAAATTCATTATTTTGTGAGTGTTCCTTGGTGAGGTTGGGGTGGTTAGCATATCTTCGTAGCTAATGTTTGGTTCTGTTGTTTTCACATGAGTGAATTAGTAAGCCTCTTTCACTTGTGCATGAGATACTTTGGATTTAATAATAAGTATACTTGTATGCTCACCCTACATGTATAAACTACTTTCATTTTTTCAGGATGGTATTGTGGGTCATGATAGACTTTAATATCTCGGGTCTTGATAGTTTTCGTGTCACTACAAATTTTTTATTTTGGTACTTAGTTTGGATACTTTTTTTGTTTCTATCTATTCTATTTTAAACATGCATGGGGTATGGTATTGTTTTCCTTTTGAACATTTCTTGGAGTATCTTTTTGGATTATCCATCATATATCTTGATCTTGATTTCGTAAAACGGGAAATACCTACCACATTGACAGATTTGTACACCCTTGGTGCTAGTTAGAAACATGGGGCCTATGATATGTGAGACATAGAGGGTCATTATCTCCCTTTCATCATTGACTTCCCATGAGGGGAATATTTGTGGAAGTGGATCATGAATCCAATAGTCTCTTAAACCTTCACCTCATATGAGGAAATAATATCATGTTCTATTAAGATGTAAAAAAGAATAATCCAAGTATTATTGAATTAATGGGAAGTAATAAATGATGGGGAACCTAGAGAAAAAGATAGACTATGGTAACAAGGTAAATAAGGTTTTACTCCATGTGGTAATTTTGGAAATATGAACATTGCTACATTCTTGGATGAAATGAGTGTTTTCTATAAAAGTTCAGAGAAAGGACAACATTCAAGTGGCTAAAAGGACAACGATGAATCTTTTTATGTGAAATTTTGTTGATAATATGATATGATGAACTTGGATAATTGATTCCCCATCAATCAAGGTAATATACCTTAAAAGAATGTAAAGGATCATGGTCAATATTATTCTTTTACTATATAATAAGTGAAATGGTTAACCTTATTATGTTTGTATTCAAGAATTATATTATAAGAGTATTTTATCAATTATGTTATGGCTTTAATAATTATGAAATATATAATGATTTAATTTTATTTTATTTAATTAAGTATTCGAGAGAATATGTTGAATGGAATTAATGAAATGTAATGTAGATATATTGCCTAGTTGACATTTTGGGAAAACAAAGACATGATTAATGGTGGATAAATATTAATCAATTTATGATTTTGATATAATAATGACAATGATATTTCTGTGTGATACTATTTGTAACATTGAAATTGGGGAGTTATCTAATTGTTTATGTTTTTTTTAGTGGTGTTTAATGTGTTTAAAGAATTCATTAATTGGGGATTTTTTAACAAACAGGGAGAAAAATAATTTTGGGAAGAATTTATGTCTTCATTAAGGGATTTTTAGTGATATATATACTCACATAGTTGGAATGTGACATTAATAACTACATTATATTGTTTAGTGAATCTAATGTTAAGTTTATTTTTAAACATTAGTGACCTTACATTGGTGTTTTTATCCATTGAATCTGTTTAGTCATATTTTGGAATAGAATTAAGGATTACTATTTCTGGAATGGTTGATGTTCTAATTTTGGTTTTGTTGGACAAATCATGCTAACATTATGGTTTTGGAATGTATTGGTGAAAGTAATTTGGATTCTTTTGTATATCTTATAATATATTAAAAGTTAATTTTAGTGATTCGGGTAAAATAATATCAGTTTTGGATATTCATTTTTTTTATTATGAGATAAATTGAAAATTTAACAAAACATTACAAAAGTATGAAAAAAATTATGAAATGGATTTATTCTATGTAAGTGGATTCCCATATATATCTAGATAGTAATATAATTCCTCAAAATTAGGAAAATAATCATAACATAAAAATATTATATTAATATCATCATTTATAATTAATATATAGTCTTTTTACCCTTTATAAATGTATGGGTTTTTGGTCATTAAACATTTTTGGATCACCCACATCAATGTGATAAATTATTTCTATCACTCTCCACAATTTTGCATGCTTTTATTCCAAGTCTGTATCTTCACCACCCATAACTGATATCTTATTTTAGAACCTAGATATGTTTTGTTATTTATGACCTTTGCACATACATTTTTTATCTTATAAATAAAATTTTTTGTTATACATTTTTACAATATGGGTTTCTAATAAGGGTATTTTCATATGTCAAACCCTTAATTTCTGAGATCAATCTTGAATTGTAAGGATGTAATTTACTTTATGTTGTAGAATGTTATACCCAATTATTTTACTAGAGAAACCTCATGATTGATAGAATATATGACATAAAACAATGATATTAGCTGATAATGTAACACCTAATTATTTTAAAATATATTTCATTTTAAATAATTTCAATATATTTGATAGGTTGTAGGACACTTAACTAAGAGTCTGAATGAACCATAATATAGAATACCATTATAACAAACCTTTTAAATTAGTTTTTATAAATATCAATGACTAAATTATGAAAATATTATGGTTTAATAAGAATAAAATAAATCTATGGTTATCAATTGATTTTGAATAGAATAATACCCACTTGAAGGAATAGAAATATTTTCTGAAAAAATATATTTTTTTCTAGATGGTTGTTTAGTCATGCATTGCCAAAAAAAATTAAAATTAATATTTTCCACATTTTGATAAAACTTCCAATGGAAAATAATTTTATAAATTATAACATCAAATTTAGTATATAGTATATTTTTTATACTTTTATAAAATTATTAATTATTTTTATGAAAAGGGAAAAAATATGTTTTTATTGAAAATTAATATTTTCTTTTAAATTATTTACAATTTAAAATTATATTTAAATTGTTGTTAATGTAAAATTATATTATTTATATTAAAATTAAACAAATTTGGATCATTGAGATAAATTTTATGTTCAATTTCAATATCAGATGAGGCATTTTCAATTTAATCTGTTTTTCATCGAATATGTGGGTTTAATTTTAAATTGAATTCTACCTCTCCTATGAAATGAATTTCCAAATTTGGATTCCATATTTTTAATAATAATTATTATTATTATCTATTAATTTCAACATTCTTTTTGACAATAATGAATAGTGAAAACCTAAAAAAATTAATTATCAGGGTTAAGGTAAAAATTAATTTACTGGGGGTTAAACAAAAAAGATAAGGTTTAAAATGGCCTTACAACTTGTATTTAAAATGGCCTTAAAACTTGTACAAAACCCATTGTTTCAGATATATTTATTCCTTATAACATATATTTTTAGATAATGTCCCTTTTTTAGGATTTCTACATGATATAAATGTGGGCATCACTTTATCACTTCAATAATTCTCTCGGTGTCCCCTCCACCACTAATAAAATTCCACCACTCCCCTCCCCTCTTCACACTCCTGAAACTATTTCATTCATCAAATACATAAAAAATAATTTATTTAAGTCCCTCCATACAACTTATAGGACATATTTTGATCATAACTAAAATCATGTATGCCTTTAGTGTAAACCTAACGAATTTTCTTGAAGAAAATGTAATGTTTTTAACTATGCACTTTAATTTTAATTATTCTTAAAAATAATTATAATATTCTTCATTTATTAAAATATAATAACACTTTTAGATCATATAGGCTAATATTTTATTATTTTAATTCAATTAACTATATCCATATACTCTTCTTTCAAATGGGAAAGGAATCCTTTAATCATGTGTATGAAGGACTACCGCCTCGCAAACTATCGTAAATTGATTTGCATAGAAAATTTTCATGTTCGGATATAATGATCAATTTAATAAAATTTAAGATATTTAGGAATTTATTTTTCTTATAAATTTATGATACCACATATCCCTTATTACATTCCATTCTTAGGGGCGTATGCTATGGTCGCTCGTGTGTACGACGGACTATCACCTCACAAAGTGATGTGCTTCATTTTTCACTTACGATTCACATAGATGGTAGTAAGGATAAGGTTATTTAACATTATTTAAATTTATTAAATAAACATACTTATAGAGATATAATATCACATATTACTTTATACCTTACAAATCAATTGAAAAACTATAACGTCACTCGTGCATACGCAGGGAATACTGCCTCAACATAACAATATGTAATGATTTTTATTTTATTTATACATGGAAGGTAATAAGGAGGTATTTTATTAATATATATTAAATATATGAAATAATAATGATAATATAAATTTGAAGTAATATTTATTTTCCATTTCATCTGTCTATTAAGAAAAAATGGTAAATGTGTTCATATGTACATACGACATACCATATCCAGGAATAGTGTGGTCCATTTTATTTTTCTATCTTTAATATAGTACTATAAATACATATAAAATTAATATATATGATATTTATATCCTTTTTAAAAATTTTTATATGATGTGACCATGATCTATGTAAAATAACTGAAATTACCAAACCAAACTGTATGTGGAAAATGAAACAGTTATCACACAGAATAGTGATTTTGAGAGTGAATTGTTAAGAAACAGTTCATAAAAGACTATAAGAAAATCACGTATTTTATGAAATATAATACTATTGTTCTTTAATATATTTACAATAATCCAATATTTAGTGAACATTAGGATCAGACACATATGAATGAATATGAACCTAAGATGAGGATTTATCAACTCATTTTTACATTGGTGAGAAATGTTCTATATTAAACACTTATTCATATATGTGGTGTATTTACTTCCCCTATGATATATTATATCTTAAATATATTTATATTCATGGTATTTAAATTTTCATTTTATTTTATTCCTCTCACACGACTTAAAATTAAAAAGTGTCTGAAGTGGTAAGAGATTTATGTTTCTATATCATTTTAATGGGGATTTTATATAATTGTCCTTCCATTGAAGGAAATTATTGGATTATTGTCTAATAAAATCTTTTTTTTTTGTTATCCTATATTTATTCATGATTTTTTAATGTAATAGTTCCATATTTTCCTCTTTATTACCCAAAAGTACGCTCAAAATGTTTTTAATACAATCAAACATCATTTCTCTCATTGCTTAATAGTATATTTTATTCTGAAACCTTATTATCTATAAAAAATTTAGAAATGTTTTAAAATTACCCATAAGTAATATTAAATATATTTTTAACTATTTTTAAATTTAAAAAATTTGAAAGGAATAATCATATTGTTTTCTAAACAAGGCCTATTCGGTTTTTACTAAAAACATGAAAGAAATATTTGTTTTAACATGCATGAAATGAAAATAAATTTCTTCCTCCATAGAAACTAAATGTTTTAAATATTTCATTATATGTATCAAGAAATTTTTTTCAAATGAAATTATTTGCAAAATATTTTTTAAATTTCTTGTTTAACAAATTATGTCCCATTTGAAATGTTATTTTTCTGAAGAATGATTATAATTAATTTTTTATGGTATTCTTATTCATCAATGACATCAACCCTTTTTAGTACTTATGATCCACTTGTGATATGTTTTATTGATACCATCTTTATTATTTTTCTAGATGGTTTATGATCTATGGACTATGATTTAATATTATGATACCATTCACTATATTACATTAAATGGTTAAGGATTATGTTCATTTATTAGTGAAAGTATAAATATTTTCATATTCCATTTTTTCAATATGAATTCTTATATTGCTTATGATTGACTAATTTCATATAATGAATTTATTCAACATAATAGTTAATTTCAGGGGCTTCTTGTAGTACCTTCATAACTCTATAGGTCTCACGAGAAAACTAGCTTTGGTTTTGAGAAAAGTCCATACCCATTTATGTAAGATGTCTTGGTATGAGGCCTTGAAGGTATATTTATGACTTAATTAATTAAGAATTCATGCTTTATGATATTAGTTATTTTTATTCCATGTTATTATTTTATTAGTTATAATATCCTTATAAAATTTTTAAGCTTCAATGTTTATGTATATGACATTGTTTGATCATTATTTATTACTTCCATATTATGTTTATGTTATTGATTAAATGGAATGTGTTTTAGTTATTTTTATTTTCAAATTGATTTTTCATTATTTATTTATAGGTTCATCTATATTAATTCATTTACTGAGCATTTTATCTCGCCACATTCTGATGTATCTCTCCCCATGATTCCATGTTGAGTATTATGAGGGATATATAAGGATATACTAGAGGAAATAATGATGACCTTAAATAAAACTCATTATTTTAATTTTTTCATTTGTAAAATGAGATTCAAGTACCTATCTAATTACCAAAACTATTAAACTATTTGGCCTTTTGAGATGTGATACCTTATACATTATGCTAATATAATAATGTAACCACTGAATCTATGATTCAATGGTATTGTTCATTAAATCCCGAATTCCAATGGATGGTTTGTAGGTATCATTAGAAAGATATTGGATTTACTATAGGAAATGCATAGTTCTATCATGCCATCAGCTGGCTAATGTGTTTCACTGACTTGTCAGTGGACTATCTATAGATTTTCATCCAACATAACAACATCCACCCTCATGTCAAACACCTGAACACATCCTATCCTATAATACAAGAAACAAATACACCCCATACCCTTTAAATGTTCAAAATAATAAGGAAAAACCAAAAAATGTCATTAAAATCAAAAGAATAGTGAAATGGAAAAGGAATATGTTGTCTTGTATATGTGTAAACTACCACATCTCTGAATGGAGTTCTTAAGTTTTCATAACCACATTGAAATTTACTTCTAAATGTGTACATAAATAATTAATACGATATTTATTATATTATTAATGTTATATAATTATAATCTATTTAATATCAACTTCTCAATCCATGAAAAATGAATGTCTCGCCTGTCGGGCTATCCATACTACAACTTACCTAAGAGGGATGTATTTCTTTTTCACTATACAATATTTCTTACTTATCAAAATGTTGTGAAATTAAATTCAATGCCTTAAATATATAAATATTATTTTATATATTTTTAATAATATTATTAGGAAAAATAACCACCTTCTTAACTGTACCAACCCGTAGAATATAGTTTCTTCTAATTTAGGTTGATCTGACCACCTTGTTGAATTATGATATAAATTTTATTCATGGATATATATGAATCCTTAAATTATAGTTTTGTTATACATTAGTGTCAAAATCATTTATAGTTTATTATTCTATAATTTTTTTATAGTATTTACATTATCATTATTATACTTCATTTTTTGTTCGTTATAAATTTTCAAAAACAAGCATGAAACTGACATCGTCATCACAAATCAGAACTAAAGTACTTATTAAATGACATTATAAAATTATAAAAAATAATAAAAAAATTATTTTAGTTTTTATAATGATCTTAACAAGATCAATGTTTAATAAATAAATAATAATTTACACCACCATTATGATACCGATACTAAATAATCAGTCGACGCTAATAACATTTGATGATGAAAATAAAATCTATCTATGTAATATATTTTTTATAAAAAAATATATTGAATTTTTATAAAATTTTATACGTATGAATTTAATTATAAAAAAATTGAATATGATAGTTATTTTTGTTATATAGGAGGTTGGACTACATTTTGACAAATCATGGATAAAGTTTTGTGTTATTTCAATTCATATGTCTGTAATTGAGATATGATTCATATTCACCACTTATTTTATTTGTGAGGTGTATATATATCTTCCATGTATTTATTTTATCATAATTTTTCAAAAAATCAATGTGATTAAAAAATTCATCTATTACCCTACATCACAAGGGTTTTAAATTCAAAATTCAACAATGATGTAAGGTGGTTTCTAGACTCAACTTCCTTTCATGATCTTTTTTATTTTGGTTTGAAAATGGGTTAAAGAAAAAAATTTATTATTTTTTATGATTATATTATCATTAAATATTTTTTTAATTTTCTATTAGATTACATTGATAGTTTTATTTATTTATAAAAGCTCATGATGTTAAAACTGATTCAAATCCTCTCATAATAGTCAGTTTTTCCTCTATGTCCATATTTACTCTTTTCTTCAATTTTTACTTATTTATGATGAAAACAAAATATTTTTTTATTTCATTTAATAATTAAATTTTCCATTACATATTTTCAAATGAAATACTTATCACTCTTTTAGTGATGTGGGTTTTCAGCAATGGTACTTTAAAATATTAATAAGAGTTTACTTTCGTGATCTTATATTTTATGAAGGACGTTGTATTTTATTTAATAATCTTTTTCCCCTTTTTCAGGACCCCATTATTTATGATTACATTTAAAAGATATTTTTTCCAAAATTTATCCATTAATTTTTTTTGAAATTACGTTACAATGTGACTGGTATATTTTTCATTTATAATAATGGTGAAAATAATTTATAAAAATTATTTTACAGTTTCCTTCATTGTTATTATAATTCTTGTCTATAAAATTTCATTTCATACCTAAAAATTATTTTCCAAATGCAACTTATTCTTAATTTCATTAATATACAACTAGTTATTTTATTTTATCAAAATTAAACTTCACATTTTAAAATGAAATTCTTAATTTCAAAAAGAGATTTGTATTCTTCTTTTGAAGTGAATATTCCAATAATATATGAAGTGTTTTTTAATATATATTAGAATTATTTTATGTTCTATATGTTCCACTTGTAATATTTTTTTATAATCCCATCCTCTATCTTTCTCAAATTGATTATGACGAAGATATTTTAAGTAATTTTTTATAAAACATGTTTATTTCCTACATTTTAATGAAACTATAATGAAATGATTAATTTTTTATGATCACATGAAAATAAATATGTATAGTTTTAATTATGTGATTTTTCGGGTTTTATAAATCCTTAATATTGTTTTTCTATATTAATATCAATAAGTAAATTGTTAAATTTTGATATCACATGTGATAATCATTTTGAGTGAGGGAATTTTATTTTTCCACAATATGAACTGTGAGTTATATATTCAAAACATGAATCATGGGGATTGTTTTTTATTCCCAACATATAGAATTGGATACTTTTTATTCAAAATAAGAAGTGTGGCCATTTTATTCTTCAAAAAATATATTATGGGAATTTAAATTTTCACAATAAGAATAGTGGTCCTTTTTTTCAAAACATAAAGTCTAGGAAAAATTATTCATGAGGTAATATGAAGAAAATATTAAGTTGGTTCACAATTTGATAATTTTATATCCATTTTTTAAACATTATTTATTATGTTATATTTTATGTTCATGATAAATTTCCATTCAAAATTCCAATGATTAGTCTCTATGGATCATGTTTATTATCTCAAGATTCTATAATATTTTTCCATGATATATATTTGTTCATTTGATATTACATTTCCTTCTCCCAAGAATTATGGATAACTCTAATCATTACCATTTTTTAATAATTTTTTTATTTCGTGGTCATGTTTCTCATATATATAATATATAACCCAGGATTACATGTTGAAATGTTTTCTATTTCTATGATTTTATGCATGTACATTTATTATGAATCCATTCCCAAGATTATGAATATGATTATAACTTACTATAAGTTTATAAGGGAGACTATTTTGTCTTAATAAAAGAGAATTATTCACAATTGTTATTTAAAATTATCACTTATGTATGTGATTACTAAAGATGAAAAAAATTCTTGGGATTATGTAACTATTTATTTGATATAATGTTTAACATAAAAGAGTTATGTAATTTTTATATATGTTTATCTTGGATCATCACACGTGGTTTTAAAAAATTGTTGAAAATGATTTTCATAAAACCAAATATGGGGTTCTATATCTGGTGTACCTTAGTGGTGGATGGATAGTTGTACCTCACATGAGTATCATAAGATGCAATGAATATTGTAGAAATAAATTTTTAAACATTATGACATGATCATCTAGATCACTTTATTGGGAAGGGGATAAAAATCCTGCCTTTTTATAGGTTTATTGAAAATCAAAAACACATATTAATGCACAAGTAAATATTCTATCACTATAAATAACCATATGGTTTCCTTCCAAATAGATAGTAAATAACTAATGAATCTTTATTTAAAGTTGGTTCAAACCAAGGTATATTCATCTTTGGTTTGTTCTCATGGAGGGCCATTATTCTATATTACAAAAACTGATTTGGCAGCATGTAATGTGTGGGTGTTTTTTTCAAGACCAATTATGGGGTTATTGAATTATTAATCTGATAAAGATACATGGTTTAAAAGGAAAATTGTTTCAAACAGAAGTTTTTTTGGTCTCATAATTATATGGAGTCTGAAAATAGAGAGTTATATATGATCTGTTTGTGGAAGGTAATATGGTCTAATAAGATTGTATCAACTAATTCTAAATATAATGTTGCCATGGAGTTGACGAGTTATACTTTTGTAGAAAAGGAAAAGATTATGAGGATTTAGGTTGTATTTCCCAAGGTGTTTCAGGAAAATTTATTGAATTGTGTGACATATAGGTTAAACCAGAATCCCTCTTCTCCATTGTTGTAGGAAATTTTAAAAAGTCTATTAATCTAGAAGGAAGGTTATCTTACCCATCACAAAGCCTTTGGTGAACTCACCTATATCCACAATGATTCTATAAAAACTGATAATTTTTGGTATATGTATCGATCATGTTATATTTTTTTGTATAGATTTGAAGTGTTTGGTTTTTTCCTATGGGATAACAAATCTTGTAATATTTTCAAAATCATAATTTTTATATTCTATAAATAGGTCATGTGGATTGATCATAACCTTTTTAAAATTCTATATATTAGAGAAGTATTGATGTAGGATAAATGTTAGGTGAGTCAATGTCGATAATATATAGAAGTTAGGGAGTAATCATGAATTATGATAGTACTGATAACACCAAACTATCTGAAGAATATTCTGGAAAAATGTCATGTTATGATAGTGTTTACAAGGTAATAAGTACTAAAAAGTTTTATGTTTGTAGAATAATTAGGTAGGTTTTTGGAAGAATGAGATCTGAAATTTAGAAATATGTAATCTATAAAAATATAAATGTATGATCTATATATGTATTTGAAAAATACTACTAACGTTAGGAATCAAATGACATTATATATAAAATTATTGCACTAATTATTTCTTATGAATGAAGGAAAAACATAAGATCCAAGAAGAGGATAGAAATAAGAAATACTCAAATCAGTGGGAGTTATCCATGAAGGATGAGATCATTTTCATCTATGTTTCATGAAAATTGTATATAATGGAAAATTATTTATGATGAATATTCATCATGAATTTTTTTATCATATGATCAAATAATTTGATGATACATTCAAGTACATGGAATGGATTCCCATGAATGAGTTTCAAAAAAATATATGGTTTATGTTTATTAGATATATTTTCACTTTTAGTTAAACATGTGTCTATTCACACTATAATTGTTTTGGGAGACAAAGATGAGATGCATATGGAATAGCGATATCTAAAGTCAAAATTTCTTTATCGATATGTGGATGATGAAATATACATAGAGAATCTAGTAATTTATAATGATTATTAGATATATGAACTTATGTGTAAGATGAAGTGTTGATAGTATTTTTACCGAAATCACTATGGAAATTGAATTTGAAGCTTATTTCTATCATGGAGATGAAGAATTTTATCCACCATAATTTTGATCTTTATTGTTATTGAAATATGTTCCATGATAGGATTTTAATCATCTTGGTTCAACATATTTAAGACATTCTTACTATCTGTCTAGTAAATGAAATGGAAAATGAGATAATGGTTGTATTGTATGAATTTTTTGAGGTAATGGATCTCATTTTGGGTGAATGAATATTAGGGATATGGATTATGAGAACCTTTAGTTCCAGAATATTAATTATCACTCATTTGAATTACATTTTAAAGTATTTAGAGTGCTTTAGAATGAGTGATTCGAAACCAGTTACTAAAACCGTCACTAGAAATTTAAAAATTATCAAATAATAAGAACCATGAATAAAAGAAAAGGTAGAGTATATGGAAAATATTCCTTCTACATCGATAGTTTGAAGCCTAATATATTTCATTATTTTTAATTGAATGAACCTTGTGCTAGCAGTGGAAGATGTTAGTATGTACATGTGAAATCCTATAAGAGAACACTTTGAGGTTTTGAAGTTGATTATGTGGAACATTAATTCATTTATAATCATGTCCCTTATATTCAAAATAGATGTGTAATTAAGGGAGTTTTTAATCTTATAGGTTATAGAGATAAATATACTCAGATGATAACAACTAGAAATGTGTTCACTTTTGGATGAATTAACTATGAGTTAGATTTAAAATATTTAACTTTTAATTGTAATCTTAACAAATAATGTATAATTTTTTTCTCTAAAATATTTTGGAAGGAATAAATCTATATGAATGGTCTCTTAGATGATCTCATAAAAAGTAATGATGAAGAAATGATATTTTTTGATTCACAATTTGGGACTCATTTGGAAAAAGAAAAAAACTTCTTTCTAGGATGAACGATATATCGACGAATTATTACTATATCATAATGATGCTTAAGGAGAGATACAAGTATCTAAGGATGATATATAGATCTTGTAATCTGATTGATATTATGAAAATCTATTTTGTTTGTGTTTTATTAATGTGTTGTTACACATCATTTGAGCTGAGATGACCAAAATAATGATGGGGGAACCATTTGGAAACAAAGGATGTTTCTATAATAGAATTATGACTACATATTCATACAAATAAATTATTGAAGAATAAAAAAAATATTTTCAATTCAGATATTATTTGGTTTTGTCCATGTGAAAAACTTTTTAAGACAAGGAATTAATCCAATATAAGTAGAAATTTTGAAGGATTAAATTCAGATCATCTAATAGAGATAGAGGATGTGGTAGTGATAATTTTGAATGTCTAATAACTAAAAATAATATGGTGGAAGTAGGATTTTAAAATCGGAATTTAACACTCTAATTACTCTAGTTGGAGGAAATTTGCATAATAAAAAATGTTGTGTACATTATTCCTCTAAATGATTCAAAAGAAATTATGTCTAAAAGAATTTGGGAGAGGGAATAAATAATATTCATAAGTGGAAATATTTATTGTTTCATCTATGTGGTTAATGGATAATGGATATGATCATCAGATGGTGGAGATGTGTAAGTGAATGATTTTTACCAATTATATGAATTTCTATGGGAAAAAAATATACAGATATAATACCAATAAATATGAAAGGGTGATGAAATCCAATTACCCTATAAAACTCTACTATTTTAGTAGTTTGGGATCTATTTTTTTTGTTTGATTGAATTCCATTATATGAATCATCTGATTTTTCATAAAAAAAGTAATGTGGAATCCACCTTGTGAATTAAGACTAACAATAGAACCACATAAATTGTGTTTCTCTTTTTATATTGTTTACCAATGTTTTCTGAAAAATTTATTTGTTTTATTTGAGGATGTTTGTGCATTATGAATTTTTTTTATTTAGGTTTGGCATCTGTTTTAACTACGATAAACCAAAGTGAAATCTCATTTAGTTACTTCCTTTGAATGATTATGATAAAGTGGATATCTTCTAGTGTTTTAATTGGGAGATATTTGGTATTCTAACATCCCTCACCAATAATATATTCAACTTATGTCAACTAGGTATAAGGTCTCAATTTTCAATTGATAGATTTATCTAAACTCCAAAAATTTTCCTCAAACAAGCCCTTATTCCCCCCACCAGCACCTCCAACACTGAATATTTCCAAACACGTTATTATTGGAAAGATACAGATAAACATTCTACCTCATATTTTTTTTGGGTGTTACAAAATCACCACCATATATAATCTCATCCATGAATATCAAAATTAAAAATTAGCAAGCCTCATTTATGAAAATATTTAACCAATACTCATACATATAAAACTCCCCCGCCCAAGTATCCTCCTAGATACACCATTTATACTAATACATCCATACCAAAGGGATTATATTCTTCTGATGGTTCTTCTCACACTAACCAACTATATAAACAATCAATTGCTAATATGATACATCTCTTTCTAACTCAATTTCATCAATCTCTATCTTTTGAAATGGATTAGTATAGTATCTACTCAACTAAGAAACACATAATATATCATACATAACATTGTATCACTGAGGAAGAACTAAATAATATAGCATACTAAAAATACTCTTGATAACCTAAAATATATCCATGAACCTGGGAGATAACATTCCCTACCTCCAAATATACCTATATACCAACTTATTCAATAATTAAAGAAATACCTAGTCTCCCACCTCAAACACTAGAGGATAGAATCACTATCGGCATGTAATATCAACCTTGTTTGAGATATAACTAGCCACTTTATCATTGTATGAATATTTCCAAAAATCACCTAAAAGAGACTTAGCTAGATAACTAAAGACACCTCATCCTCTATCCTAAACAGAGGTGATCATCATGGTCTACCATATTAATCATCAAAATCATACATAAGAATTGATATTTAATAACTATTATAGAAGGAAAACTCTACAAGAAATAAATGGTTCTCTAATGAGACACCAAAATCAATAAAAAATGCTCACAGTGTGTAATCTAACAACATAGTGTTCTACTCAAACTTTCTATCGATTTCAGGATGGTAGGCAGTGAAAAACTTCACATGTGTATCAAGAACCTCTGAAATCCATTTCCATAATTTTAATGTAAAATGGTTTCTTAATTATAAAAATTCCCCCGCGAGACACCATGTGAATTCACAATATCCCAAAAATACATTTATATTTGCTCGTTCATGGAAATGTATCTTGAATTGAAAAGAAATTTTTAACCTTCATCAATTGGTCCATGATATCGAATTCCACATCACAGTATCATGACAACCTCAGGAACCCTGTCACAAATCCCATATTCTCATCATCCCAATTCCCCTAAAGAATTGGTAATAAATGAAGAAGTATTTTTTGTTAATAATGTGTGATCTTTACCTAGTTATAGGTAATGTATTTCCAAACAAACTCTGTTATTCCCTGGTTCATATTAGGAAATAAGTACAATCTTTAAATTTCATGATACATCAAGATAATCCTTAGGTGAATAACCTATATAGATTATTATAAAACCCACATTAACTTTTTATGAAACCTTTTTAGGACTAACACATGACCCTATATAAAAAGGGTATCATTACCATCTGGGAACAAATAAGGTTGAAATTCCCAATAACAAATACTATCCCTTTCAACAATAAATCTCATTCCAATAACTGACTCACCTTCACTCTCTCAAAGATTAAGGATTTTATTATCATTTATTTCAGAGTGACACATCCCTTAAGCTTTTGAACATCATGACATATCTCAGTGAAGAGGCTCATATTCTGCGACTCTCAACCAGTAACTTGCACCATCTAAACCTAATTCTAATAACTCCATAAATTATAATTTTTTACATTTTCAATATTATATGGTAAATCGGAATCAAAATAATATAGGTACTTTAACAAGCTCTAATACTAACGGTTCATATCCCTTTAAGAAATGAAATACATAAAACTATCATTGATGGGATACACCATGATCTTATCAACCAGAATGATGGGAAAAAATTACATGTGAACTGTTATTTCATGATCAAGACAATTCAGGATGTAGTTTCAATAATATAGAACAATTGCCTTACCCCATAACCAAGCACTCACAGATACTATATTAGAACTTCCCCACTAAAAATTCATAAAGCATCAAAATATAATGTGTACTTTTTATATAGATTAGGTAAGTTAGATATTATTGTAGGTCACATGTAACACTCCAAAAATATTTTCTAAAAAATATTATTCTCAATATCATTCTTAACATGCAATGTCAATCATGGAATAAAATGTGATTTGCAATAAAAATAATATTATTTAAATGTGACTGTCATAACCAAGATATTAAATTAGTGGGTATGAATATTAATAACAACATTATGAAAAATTATATTTTTTTCACAATTAATTTTTATTTATTAATTAATAATAATTAATTAATGACTTTTCATTAAGGTCATTATATGCATCAAAAATATATTTTCTTCTGAGGTTTTTATTGAATTTTTTGTTAGAACATTATAAATAATTTTTACCATTTTTAATATTATTTTATAAATTAATAAACATTATGATAAAATCATATCAATATTATCTTATGGTGATTATTTTTTATTTTTCTTAAAAAAATATTTTTTAAGTGAATTATTAAAATTTTGATTTCTTTAAAACTATCAATTCTTTTAATTAAATAATGTAATTTCAAAGTCACATTATGTTTTTAATTTGAATATAAATTAAAAAATGTCTCATATAATTATAAATAATCCTATGAATTAGGTAGTTAGTGTAATTGTACTTGATTTTGGGATATGTTCATTTTTAGAATTAAAAACACATTTTTCTAAAAACTCTTATTATGTGAAAAAGTTTTTATACATATTAAATTAATGTAATATATTTTGATTAATCATTTTAATGAAATTTAAATATTATATATTCAAATAGAATATTTAAATATTATTTTTATGGTTTTTACAATATAATTAATTAATGTAAATTAAGTTTTATTGTCAAATATAGAATTTTTTAACATGAGGTTTTCAATAGGATTTGTGAAATTATTTAAATCTAAATTCTACCACTTATATAAATTGAATCTGGTAATATTGATTTCATATTTTTAGTATGAATAATTCAAAAAATATAGTAGGTACATTATAATTTTTTACAAAAAATAATAGTAATAACATTAAAATAAGTTAAGGCATTAGGGCCATTCCGACTGAACAATGTTTTTGTATTTCTTCAATATTAACTATTTTCTTTAGAATGGTTTGTTTTCCAGGAATCAGATCCATTAGCATCATATTTAGACCATCAGATCCAAAATAATTGGAGGTAGAATGTATTGTTTTCTAGAATACTTCCTTTATTGTAATAATTGAAATAAAGAAGTTGGAAAAGGGTTTTGAAAAAAGATTATAAAGTAAAGAGATAGAAATTATTCAGACATTTTAAAAATAGATCATATGATAATTTTCTGGTTAACATGTTTTCAATATTCATGAAAACATTCCTGTTAAAATATTTTGACGAAACGATGATGAGGTTTGAGTAATTTCATTGTTGAAAAAAGGATTATTATATCCATATTTTCTTAATCATATCTTCGTAATTACATTTTCGGAATATGATTTTCATAATCAAGTTTTCATAATCATATTTTTGTAATCAGATTTTTGTTATCAGATTTTTCTAATAAGATTTTTATAATTAGAAAATTTTAATTAGAGAATTTTAATCAACATTTTGAGGAGAATCGAAACTGGAATTCTAAGAAATTCTTAACCTATATTATATAGATATTAATAACTATCATTCTAATAGAATTGTAATTATTAATTCTAAGATAATCGTAACAGGTATTCCATAGATAATCATAACCATCATTTTGAGAGAACCGTAATGGGAATTCATAGATAATCATAACCAAGATTCTGAGAGAATCATAACCTTCATTCTAAGAGAATCATAACCTGTATATTGAGAGAATCAAAACTATAATTATGAGAGAATCATAACATATATTCTGAGAGAATTATAAAAAATATTTTGAGATAATCATAACCAACATTATGGGGGAATCATAACCAGTATTCTGTAGAGAATTGTTACCAGTATTTAGAAAGAATTTTTACCATCATTCTATGAAGATTGTAATGAGATGGAGAAAGAAACAGATAATTATGAAGTATAGAATGAAATAGATAGTAATGGGTTGGGAAAGAAAAATATCATAATAATGGTGAGAAAAAAATATATCATCTTGAAGATAAGCGAGAAATAGATTGTAATGAGATGAGACTGAAACAAACTGTAATGAAGCCTAGAATGAAATAGTTTGTAATAAGCTGAGAATGAAAAATATCATAATGAGTGGATATTGTTATGAGTAATTAATGTGGCCAAAAATGAATTTTAATATTGTGAAAATCTCATAAAAATATAAAGAGGTTTTCAGATGTTAAGGTTGATGTTTTAAAAACTAGATATGTTTAAAGATTTTTAATATTTGAGGAAGCGTGAATGCTTTCATGATTCTCACCTTTGTTTTCTGAGTCACCTATAAATAATTTCATGGATTATTCATTCATTCGCAACTTAAAAACATGTAAAAATGGATGATTACAATAGAATTCAAAATTGAAATTCCTTATTTGATTGAAGAATAATTGAATTGATCATTTTTGAATATTTTAAATTTTTGAGACTGAGACTAAATTTATTGTATTGAATGAAATTATATATAGATTACAACATTATTATGTTAAAATAAATTGGATCCAGATTAATGTAACATTATATTTAATGAAATCAGATGCAGATTACGATATCATTATATAGAATGAAATTTGATCCATATTACAATGTCATTGTTGTGAAGGAAATTACATCCATATTACTGCATCATTGTATTGAAAAAAATCATATACACATTATAGAAACCATATAATTAATAAAATAGGATATAGATTACAATATCATTGCATTGAAAGAAATTAGATCAAAATTACAACAAAATTATATTGAAGTAAATCATATCCATTTTTCATTATCATTGTTTCGAATGAAATCATATCCATATTATAATATCATGGTATTTAAATAAATAGGATTCATAATCCAGCATCATTGTATTGAGAAAATCCAGATCTATATTCATTAGTTTGAGAGAATCATATTCATCCAAACTGGACTGAGGATTCAGACTAAGCAATTGTGGGTTAGCTTCAATAATGTCTTGATTCCCTTTTTTTTAGCTCAATTGTTTTAAAAGAAAACATTATAAACTGACATGAGTCAGTATAATATTTCTTATCAGGAGATAAAATGTGTGTAATAGGATTTGGCACAAGTTGAATTCACATCTTCATAATAGTTGAATTAAATAGACCTATGGGACTCTCTATAGGAAGGATGTTGGTTCTCATATGAAGCTGAACCATATAAATCATTTCTTATTTTCTTTAATACGTCTTTTTCATGCATGATTATTTACTAAAATTTAATAATGATATAAATATTAATAGATTTTGGAGATTATGTTTCTAAATTTTTTGAAAATTATAAATATTGAAATATTGATTCATCCCCCCTTCTCAGTTGTTATTAAATCATTCGAACATAGATCGGTATTAGAAAGTCAGGTTCCATTATTGATTACTTATCATGAATAATAATAATTATTTCAATAGTATAGTAATTCCCTCATTCGATGTTATGAATTAATATGTATGTAAAAAGAGGATGATTCCTTATTTTCTTTCTCTTTGCATTGACGTTGTTTATGTTACTACAGTTGGTTTTTAATCTATTTAGAAAGATCCTCTGATGAAATTTTCCGATAAGAGAAACATATAAGTTTATAAAAAAGCTATAAATGAAAACCTTATGTCCATAACAAAGAATGTTTATTAGAGGTATAAGGGTCTCCAGACATCAAAAATTATGTGGGAAAATCTATAATGTTTTTTCAAAGGTAATGCAAAAGTCAATGACACATATCTATAAATATATAATAGTATGTATGAAGAAATTCATGATAAAATTTACAAATTGGTTCGATTCTAACATTTCCTCTTTAGAAGATAAGGATGATTTATCTCTTGATGAGTTGCAAAAAATTCTTATATCTTTATAAATGATGAAAACTCAGATCAATAAAATGATGATTAAAGATGAAATGGATATTAATGCTATGAGAAAGATTAAAATCCAAGATGTTTATGAATTCAATCATTAGGAATGATAAGGATGAAGATGGGTTGAATGAAAAAATCATGTCCCTAATTTCTAAGAACTATTGAAGTGGAAGAAGAATGCATAGAGGAAAGCTTTCTCTAAAATGTTTTGATTGTTGTGTAATCTGTCATAAACTATCCCTCATGGCCCGTGTCGTGACTACCCCAAGCCCACCTCCCATAGGCTAGGGGCTGGTGACTATCACCAAAGGCGTATTCCCTAAAACCAGGAAGGCATTTCCTTTATTACCTTTAATAACACACAACCAATCACAAAAAAAGATACGAACTCAAGTAAACTAAACAGTAAACAGAGTGATCACAGTAAGTAAAAGGGGCCAGAATACAATCCCCACAGGAACGTACAAGTACAAATAAAATACAATACAAATGACGAAAGAGAAAGACACCTACTGGGTCATCCTTCAAGGTTCATACCTGATGGGTAGGTACATATCGACTCCTCAACACTCTACGTCCACCCGTATCCTCTGCGTACCAACACGTTGTATGGTCCACCTTCGAGCACCATCGAGTCCTGATACTCTCAGCCTCGATCAGCATTGTCTGTCATCTATAACAAACACAACGTGGTGCATGCATAGCCTGTGCAGGGGTGAGTATAACGATACTTAGTAGGGACCCTAAGACCATCATGGTCTCCCAAATCCACAAAGGATAAAACAATAGAATAAAAAAACTATCAACCCCACTTAGGTATATGCCCATACATATACCTCAGTTATCAAGTAAACCCATCTCAATAATGAGGAAAACACACGGTCCAACTCGAAAGCCCCATGATCAACTATTCAACGAAGGAATGAATACCTCATAGGCAAGTACAACATAGGCACGCCACACCAAAGAATACCAGCATGGTATTTCCATGATGGAAAGCACCACACAGGTAAAGACTCATCTCACACCAAGTATAACATAAGTACAGTAGTATAAATGATTATATGTAACCACTTAATCATCTTACTCTATTAAGAGGCAGACCCATGAATGATTTCTAATCATCATCACACCCACATAGGACCTCTAGGTGCTGCCCACACAGGATCGCTCGGTGCTGACCCACAGAGGATCGCTCGGTGCTGACCCACAGCCGATCGTTAGGTGCTGACACACACAAGATCGCTAGGTGATGAACCACACAGAATCTCTCAAGAACTCTCACATGGTATCCTTGAGTGGTTCTGTGTGGGACCCTCAATCTTAGGCCAATGAAAGGTCTCTTCTTTAAGTCACATCCGTCTATTGGGTTCTCGCGCTAAGCTCACCCATCTTCGGGAGAGTCTACTCCACAATCCACTGGTCAATACTCCAACATCCATGAAGTCCCATGAAGAAGTATCTCAATGTTCTGAAAATCATAGGGGTCTCACCACAATAGTCAGTTCGTCAATAGGACGCCCGGTCTATGAGTTATTAGCCATTTACTCCCAGGGTCCCGATTGGATTCCTGCTCAATGCAACCTGACCATACCCCATTATAATTCGAGTATATAGTGGGGTATACTCAAAGGGACCATATCACTCCAAGGTTTCTAGAACCACTAACGATTCATCAAGTAGTCTCCCGGTGCTAGATTTATGGCCAAAAGAGCGTAAATGGGTCGAAGTGGGTCCGGGTCCGATCCGACCCAATCTGGAGCAACAAGTCCCAGCCCGTTGGGAGGTCCAGTAGGCCGAAAGGGATGCAAGGGTCCATAGAGTATATCAGCCACAGGCGGCGCGAGGCCGCGGGGTGGCTCAAACACGGAGGGTGCCGTGAGGGCGGCTCGGCCGTGGGGGTGCTGCAAGTACAGAGAGTGGCTCAGCCGCGGACGATGCGAGGCCATAGGGTGGCTTGGAGTGCTGTGGTGGTTTAGAGAGCCGAGGAATGCGCAACTATGCCACAGGGTGGTGCAACAAGCTTCGGGGTGGCACGATAGGCCATAGGAGACGGGGTATGCGGGCGGAGGTGGACACAGGGCGGCGCCATTGCCTTCATCGCCTTCGTCGCAGTTGATAGCCATCCTCCTCCATCACGAAGAACACAAGAATTTTCCATAGAAATACGGAGAGGATGGGCCATATTTTTTTTTCATGCACTATCCACATTAGAGTGGTTGCAAGTGACTATAATACTTGAATCATAATAATATCAGGAACAGGGAAGGGAAATAATTCAAACTCCCTTGCTACCTCATTCGTTTGTTATTGTCGATGTGGAGGGAATAAAGATCATCGATTGAAGACATCCCACATTGGAGGATGTCCCGGGGAAGAAGTCAAAGTCGTCCATCAACATTCTTTGTTGGAGGATAATTCTTCATGGAAGAAGTTCTTCGTTGATGATTTTCTTCGTGGAAGAATTTATTCGTGGAAAAAGTTCTGTGTTGGATAAATAAATCCTCCAACATCTCTCCCGTTTTCCAATACATTCCCCCAAAATCAAAATATTCCATTGTTTTGTTTCCCCAATTTTAATTGTTAGAAAAAATTTAAATTGGATAAATTAATTACATAATTGTTGGAATAATTAATTAGCCCAATTAATTTGACAAGTGTTGGAAATGTTAATGTGGGAGGGAGTCCTATAGGTTTCTCATACATAAGAGGGGAGTTTAAGTGGTTTTAGCCTCAGGTGGTCCCCACCTCAATAACCTCTCATGGTAGGTTAGTTCAAGTGGTCCCCACCACCATAACCTCTCATGGGAGGTTTAGTATAGGTGGTCCAATCCATTGAAACATCAACAAGGTGTTTAAAATAAAAATAACAATAAATGCTACATGATTTTATTTTTATTTTATTCTTTCAAGAAAATGTGAAAAGATAACTTCATCCATCAACCTACAATGGTCGAGGTGAAGGGCTCCTTAAACAAATATTGGTGCTGCAAGTACAACGGTGCCCTCAGATTGTAATTCTGAGAACCAGTTCCAAAGTTATAAAATCATGCTCGCATATTTACGGAATGTACCCAAAATAATGTTCATTAATTTATTCCTTGCACTCCGAGCCTTGGAATCTTGTGCCTTCAATTTTTACAAACTCGTAAAAAATCCCATATATTTAAAAAAATTACAAGGAAATTACAGGACATTACATTCTCCTCAACTCAGGTATTTACATCCCAGTAAGGTACAACTCAAAACTAGAAAAACAAGTGGGGATACTGAGCATGAATCTGAGCCTCCCGATCCCATGTGCTCTCCTGGCGGTTCCCATGCTACCAGCGAATGCGAACCAGAGGTACCAACCACCCATAAAGGACCCGCTCCAGTCAATCCTCAATCTCTAATGTATCCTCTGTAAAATTCACCTCTTCGTCGATGTCCAGCTCACCAAGGTCGATGATGTGGGAAGGGTCATGCATGTGTACCCTTATTTGGGATACATGGAAGACGTCGTGCACTCGGTGCAACTGAGGTGGAAGAGCTAAGTGGTATTCCACCTCTCCAACTCTATAGATGACCTAAAATGATCTGATGAACCTCAGTGATAACATGTAGCCTCATCCAAATATCCTCAGACCTCGTTGAGGTGGAACACGTAGAAATACATGGTCACCATCCTTGAACTCTAGACTCTAAGCTGGTGATAACCTGATATGAGTTTTACCTTCGAGAACCACCATGCTCCCTTGAACTGATCAAAGAGGTCGTCAATCATTTGAAGTTGGTACTTGTTCTTCACCGTCACCTGGTTCAGGTGCTGATAGTAGACACAAAGCCTCAAGCTCCCATCCACCTTCTTGGAAAACAAAATTAGGGTTTTCCAAGGGGAAACACTGGTCCAGATGAATCCATTCCCTTTTAAGTCCTCTAGCTGTACCCACAGCTTCGAAAGCTCCACGGGAGCCTTCTGATATGCTGGTGTAGATATCTGTGTAGTCTGGGGGTACAAGTCAGTGTAAAATTCCACCTCTCTATGAAGAGGTAGACCCAAAAAATCATTATAGAAGACATCTATATACAAGTCCACAACTACAGGATAACTCAGACTCTCCACATCAACCGCTCCGAGGGTAAGGCTAGACAACTGATGAGTGGTCATCTAAACTCTACACCGGGTAAGTTCATCCTATGCTGAAAATGATCCCTTCTTGTCAGTGAATGTGACCCTAGTACCATCCATTCAGACACACCGCACATTTCGCCTAATACAGTAAATCTGAACATGGACTTTTGATAAAAATCCCATGTAAAAAATGATGTTGTAAGGCCTCGACGCTGATACTAATAGATCCCTGCCAAAGATATCACCTCCTAGAGTAAGCTCACACTGTTGGAACCAGTGCATAATTTTTGAATCTGATACCGTAGGAGTCTATAGTCATATTTATTGAGCCAATAGCTTCATTGGAATCTTCGATCTCTGAACTAGGGTAGTGGAAATAAAAGAATGATTGTAACATGTGTCTATAAGTACTACAACTAAGGTGGAGTAGACACAAATCATACATCATATCATCTCCGGAGTTCCATGATCATAGGCCTCAAATTCCTAGAGCTAGGATCTCCCCTTTCCACCTTATCCCTACGGTGGGAGTGGACATCTTGTTGGTTGTGGCGATAACATCTTGATTCGTCGCCCACCACCAACTGAATGACCAACTCCTTTTCCACGCCCGCCTACTTCCTGCAGACCTCCTCATTAGAATATTTGTCTCTTCCTGGGCGGTCCATTGACTGTATGTTGATCATCCGTATAGAGGGTCAGACATTCATAAGCCATGTGACCCTAACCGTGTGCATTCATAACATTTCCCGCTCCTGGCATGACTGGCTCTGCCTTGTGTGCCCCCCACAACTGACCCTAAATCCTGCAGTTGTCCACCTGAAGGTCTGGTCCTCTCAGACCTCTGTGTCATCTATCTTCGGCCATATATATAAGAATCTACTACATGACTACCAGTGGTGGGTCTCGAGCTGGTGACTACTCCTTATGGAAACTCTCTAGAAGGAGGGATCTCTCTAACACCCCTGCCTGCATTCAGATGCTGAGTGAGATCATCAAAGACATGATATCCCACCTGAGTACCTGCTAAAAGGTCTGGGCCATAAATATTGGGTCTCGCACCATATCTTTGGATTAGTTTGAGAGGTATGTGAACCTCGTTTAGTAATGATCCATAATCATGTTTCCTTTCAACAGATGAAGAAGCTCTTGAATGTGCACTGTGCAAAGAGTTGCTGGGACAAACTCTGCCCAAAACAGGCTCTCAAAGTCTACCAATAGAAGTGCCACCTCATCATGATCCTGGAGCATCAAGCTCCACCATATTCCTACTTCTACTTGTATAATGCCTACAGAAAGGATCACCATGAGGTCAGTTGGTGTCCCTACTAGTTGGAAAACACTCACCATGGCTTTCATCCAATCCTCACCTGCATGTGGGGCCATATCTCCCCTGAACCTGGGAGGCCTCTAGCCCTGGAACTCATGCAACATGCTCAAGCAATGTGCACCGTCTACTGTTGGGGCCGGTGGCACCAGTGGCCCAATGGGTAATGGTACCACTACTTCCTCCACTAATGCCTCTACTGGAAGAGGGCCCTGCACCGAGTCATCGTCGCTCAGTGGTCTATTAGTACATACAAATCTCGGAATAATAGAAGGCTGATTTCGTGGATGCATTCAAAAAAAGAAACGGGTGTGCCACGATCTATAAGTTATACCTGCTGATCTAACTAAAGAGATCACAAAGAAAACTCTTGGAAACATAAATGCTATCAGTGTTTTCATGTACTAAGTTAGAAATCAGAAGTCATGGTCCTGGTGTATAGATACGTCAGCCACCACACAAACACTAGATTCCCTAAACTAATTACCACACTCAATAAACATAACACTATTGTTGTTTAAATGATCAGAGTCTTATGTAATACAATAGAATCGAGTCCTCTGATACCAATCTATCATGACTCATCCCTCGGGGCCCATATCGTGACTACCCCAAGCCCACATTCCTTATGCTAGTGGTTTGAGACTTGTACCAAAGGCGTATTTCCTAAAACTAGGAATTCATTTCCATTATAATCTGTATACACAAGAAACCAAGCACACAACAAGATATAAACTTATGTAAACTAAACAACCAACAGAGTGAGTGAAGAAAGTAAAATGGTCCAGACAACAAGGCTAACAGGAAATTACAAGTACAACTGAAATAAAATACAACTAAAGAATGATAAAGATATCCACTGGGTCATCCTCCAAGGTTCTTAACTAAAATGTAGGTACAGATCTCCTCATCAGCACTCCATGTCCACCCATCTCTTCTTTGTACCAACACGTCGTATGGTCCACCTCTAAGGATTGCCATGTCCTGGTACTCTCATCCTCAATCAGCGATGTCTATCATATACACCAAACACAACAAGGTGAGGGCATAGCCCATATAGGGTTGAGTACAAAAATACTCATTAGGGACCCCGATACCCTCAAGGTCTAACAAATCCACGAAGGATAAACCACAAGCATGAGAACAAATTTCATCCCCACTTAGGTATATTCCCATTCATATACATAAGTTATCAAGAAAACCCATCTCAATTATGAGGAAAACACTGAGTCCAACACCAAACCCCAAGCTCAAATATTTCACGAAATAAGGAATACCAAATAGGTATGTACCACACAATCACGCCACACCAAAGAATTCCACAAAGGTATTTCCACAAAGAAAATCACTAGATAGGTACTGAATCATCTCACACCAGGTATAACGTAATTACAGTAGTAGAGATGATTATATATAACTGCTGAATCATCATACTATATTAATTGGTAGACCCATGAAGGATCACTAATAATCATCAGACCCACATAGGATCTCTAGGAGCTGACCCACACAGGATCGCTCGGTGCTGACCCACACTGGATCGCTCGTTGCTGACACAGCCATGATCTCTAGGTACTGACACACATAGGATTTTTAGGTGCTGAACCACACAGGATCGCTATGTGGTTATGCACACATGATCGCATGGGGATTCAAACATGGAATCCAATAGTGTTTTCATGTGGAACCCTCAATCTCAGACCCACGAAGGAAATCTTCCTTAAGTCACAACAAACTACTAGGTTCCCACGCTAAGCTCGCACATCATTGGGAGAGTCCCCTCCACAAGACACTGCACGATACTCCAACTACCACTAAGTCCTAGAGAGATGTATCTCAATGGTCTTCCACGTCATAGGGGTCTCAACACAATAGATGTATCATCAATCAAACACATGGTCTATGTGTTATTAGCTTTTTAGTCCAGGGGGCCTGATTGGATTCATGCTCAATCCAACCTGATCATAACCCATCTTATCCAAATCTCTAGTGGGTTATAATCAAAGGGACCATCTCACTCCATGGTTTGTAGCACCATTGACATTTTATCAAATGGTCTCATGGTGCCATAGTTATGGACAAAAGAGCATAAATGGGTCGAAGTGGGGCGGCGTCCAATCCGACAAGGTCGGACTGACCCATCCAGACCATGCCTGGGTCATTCCATTCTAGGTCAACCTGAACTGACCCACTAGGTCCGTCCCAGTCAGTGCTTGGTAGCCCATTCCGCTGGGTGGTCTAGCAAGCTACGAGGGTCACAAGGGGCCGCGTAGCATCTCGGCCGCGGGTAGCGGGAGGCCGCGGGGTGGCTCGACCGTGGAGGGTGTCGCGATGGCGGCCTGACCAAAGGGGTGACGCGAGGGCGCGAATTGGCTTGGGCACCAGGGATCTTTGTCGTGGAGGGTACCATGAGGGCGGCTCATCCACAGGGAGTCACGAGAGCATGGTATGGTTCTACCCTAGAGTGGCTCAGCCCCGAATGGCGCAAGGCTGCAAGGCATCTCGGAGGGCCTCAGACAGTGTGGTGAGGCCGCAGGGTGGTGCGGTGAGGCCATGGGGAGGCGCAGAAGGCCGCGGGTGGTGGACCGCCATGGGTTGCGGAGGCCACCGGCGGCGGAGCGCAGAGGGGCACGAAGGCCCCGGGCGGCGGAGCCGGGAACGGCGGTGGCCGCGAGGCAGCGTCGTTTCCTCCAACACCTTTATTGCCTTCATCATGGTTCACAGTTGTCCTCCTCCATTGGGAAGAACACAAGTGTTATCCCAAGAAATTTAGAGAGGAAGAGCCATGTTTTTTTGGCCCACACTCTCTGCATTAGAGTTGTAGTAAGTGGCCCACACTCTCACACGTTTACTGAACATACCTGAAATAAAGTTCATAAATTCATTCCGGGCACTCCGGGCCTCATAATCATGTGTTGTCAATTTTCATGGACTCATAAATATCCCATATATTTAAAAAAATTACATAGAAATTCTGAGTCTTTAAAGAATCAGACTCCTTTGTATAAATTTACCTAAGATGAATTTTGGATAATATTGAGTTGATTTGATGAAAAAAATCGATGGAAATGTAGAGCTAAAATATTAAATGAGATGTCCTCTATAAATTTCAAGAATAATTTTTACAGAATGAAAAGAAGTATGTTGAGTGAGAAGGGTGAATTGGACTCAACATAAAATTATTCTTCTGAAGATGAATTTTGGAAAACATTAGAACCTTAATTGAAAAAGATAATAAAAAGTTGATTTCTCCTAGAGTGAAGATGGTGGTGAAGAATCATATAGACAGTATCAGCTCAGAACAGAACATGTTGCATTTTATGAGAAAAAAATATCGCAAGAAATAAATCCGAATGATAATGAAATCTTTTAAATAATTTGCATATTGATGAAATTATGTCATCATCTAGGAGGAAGAATACATCAAGGACATTTGGAGTCACAAACTTAGAATTTCTAAACATGGAAAGATGATTGAATAACATAGTAAGAAGCAGGAAACTGTGGAAGAAAAAGTTAATAAGTTTAAATAAAAACTTTTTGAGCCAGAATGTACCCTAATAAAGTTGAATGGAAGCATAATAAAAATATTTAGAAGTAAAAGGTGGATATATAAATTTTATAAGAGAGCTCAATACAAGAATCAGGTGAAATATTTTCTTACCAAAAATAATGCATCATCTAATAATTTTAAATTTTTGGGTTTTGATAAAAGTATTGGGAAACTTTGGTTGGAGAAAGGATGAGAGAAAATAACATCCACCATGAAATATGGGAATTCATTAATAAATCATCTTTCGAAAAAAATTGGTCCTCAATTTGTGAAGAAACACCAATAGTAAAAAAGTTCTAAAGAATTATTCTATCCGTCCAAGAAAATAATATTCAAAGGTCAACATTAATGTTCTGGAGTTTTGGACACATAACCAATTCATACTGGTATAACATGTCTCTACTAGTAAACATGAATTAATCATGGGGGAAATATGATGAATAAATAATATAAAATGCTCCTAAAAAATATCATAAGTTTTAGAAAGATGAGTATGTTACAAAAATTGAGGAAAGAATTCTTACTGAGCCTAAAAAGTTAAAGTAGTTAATTTTTTGGATAGATCAAATTGAAAAGGATATTATGTTTGAAGAAGCAAAAAATTTCTAAATAATGGGGAAATGAAAAATTTTATGAAGAAATGAGACAATTTGTAAAAAAAATATATCAACATATTATGGTTTTCAAATTCAAAAAAGATACTATATATGTGAGAAAAAAGGGCATGTCAGTAATTTTTTTTTATTTTCCTACCAAAAAAATAAAATTTTATGATAGAGTAGTTACAAAATCATTATAACAAAAAATTTACTAAAGAAGAAAAGAAGATCACATCCTTATCTAAATAATTTATAAATGAAAAGAAACTTGTTACAAAATCCGAGAATTTTGTTGATAAGGAAGAAAATAAATCCAATGAAAAATCCAAGAATAAAAAGAAAATTCATGACTTAGTGAAGACTCTCAATCTGAACTTTACATTTGGGAAGCTATGTGGTTCATCCTAATTCCTAATTTTTTTTATTTGTAATAAATTGATGGGAATTGAATGTGTTGAATTAAAAAGGATGATGATGGGTCTTTAACTATTATTACAAAATAATTCAGTAAGGTTACGAAAAGGATAGTTTTGAATGTTAACTTTATAAACCAAAACATTTTTATATTTTTGTACATATGGGTTCCGACTATTTTTATCTTAAGTAAATTATTTTCAAGGTTTCCCTAGGAATGAGAATGTAAAATGAAACATGAAAATGTATTAAATGAAAGGTTAGTAATGGAAAACATTGATAACCATGATTATAAACTCTTGTTTTATACACTGGGTTTTCACACATAGACATAGAGTTGTTTAGTTAAAGGCACTTTGTTAGTAAAATCATGTGATACTTATGTTCTTCTAAAGAAGATTTTTGTGTTTTTTGTTATTGTTGAAGAAGTTTTGGATTAAATAATCCAAATAAGATTCAATTAATTGTAGGATATTTTATATTATGTAAATTTGTGTGTTAGGTATCAAATTAATACAAAAGAATCAAATTTTATGTCAGCAAAAATAATTCTGATATATGTCACAGTAGAAACTTCACCTGGGTTGTTATAAAAAAGAAATTGTGAGATGTTGTTTCAGGGTTATACTGATGCTGATTAGGCTGGAGATAATAATAATAGAAAATCATCATTAGGAGTAACATTTTTCATGGTTGAATGCTGTGAGGGTTAGAATAGTAAGAAATAATGTTCATTAATATTGAGCATAAATAAATCTAAATATATTTAATCTACTCAAGAATCCCTTATAATGTTGTATATGAATGTTTTTCTAGGATATTTGAAATTGAATGTTTCTAAACCATTGAATACACTTTGTAATAATCAAAAATCAATTCATATTTCTATAAATCTTCTCCAACATTCATGATAAAAACACATTGATATCAAGATTCACTTTATAAAATAGAAACCTTTTTCTAGAGGAGTTTTAAAAGAATAATTTTCAAAAAAGTATTATGTCGATAAAATGTTTACAAAATTAATATCGAAATAATATTTTTTGAGTTTAGATTGAAACTACATGTTCATCCACTTCCCCGGTCATCCTAAATTACAAAAGGAGGAACCCCCACTATGCTTTGGATTATGATGAAAATGGGGGATAGAAAGTAAATAAATTATATTTATATTATGAATCTGAAGTAGTGGTTATCATATGATTATGGAGATTAAAATGAAAAGATAAAGAAAAATAAAAGTGAAGGGAAGATAATTTGAGAAAAGAATGAATGTAGAGAGAAAAGGGATGAATGAAAAGAAAATTGAGGATATTTTATCTATACAAGGAAACAAAATTGTTTTTCTTCCAAGGGATGTAATTACATCCAAAAAATTACTTTATCTAGTAGTTTGGTTTCTGGACACTCTCTTTTGAGAAGGGATATGTTTTAAAAAAATTCAAAAAATATTAGTTTTGAAGAATTATGTGTGTTAAAAAGTTGTTAGGAGGGTTGTAAACAAATAAAAAGAGGGGGTTGAAGTAACTTTGTGATAATTTGTTTAACATTGTTTTTTATTTATCCAAAACTAGACTTCTTGAATTAGAATTCTTTGTTTTCAAATAATCAAATCAATCTTCATTGTATATAGACCATTGGATCCAAAATAATTGGTGGTATAATTTTTTTTTTTTTTGTTATTACTACTTTTTTGTAATCTGAGAAGGAATAAAGATGTTAAAGGGTTTTGAAAGAAGAGTGTAATGTTAGGAATTAGAATGTTTTTATACTTCATAAAACAATAATCAAACGATGCTTTGTTGATCATGAAGTTATCATAAATCCTGAAAAGATTCTTGATAAAAAATTTAAGAAATGTTGAAGAGGTTTGAAGAATTTTAGAGTTGAAAAATCTATTTTTGTAATCATATTCTCATAATTAGATTTTTTTAATCAAATTTTGGTAATTAAATTTTTTTATAATATTTTTTAACAGGATTTTAGTAATCATATTTTCATAATCGGATTTTCATAATCTGATTTTCGTAATCTGATTTTTGTAATAAAGAATCATAATATTCATTACAATGAGAATTGTAATGAGAATTAAGAGAGAATATTAACCTGTATTCTTCATAGATTCTTAACTATAATTCAGTGGTAATAATAATCATGAATTTTACGAGAATCATAAAAAATATTCTGCAGAGAATCATAACCATCATTCAGAGAGAATCATATAGCTATTTCTCAGAAAATCATAACTTAAATTTTGAGAGAATAATAACCTAAATTATGAGAGAATTTTAACTTGCATTCATATAGAATCAAAATCATAATTTTGAGAGAATTTTAACTTACATTTTAATATAATTTTAACCTTCAATCTAAGAGAATCATAACCAGTATTCTAAGAGAATCCTAACAAACATTCTATAGAGAATCATATACAGAATTCTGAGAGACTCCTAAGCATTATATGAAGATTATAATGAGCTGGAGAAGGAAATGGACTATAATAATTTTTAAAAATAAACAGATCCTAGTGGGATGGAAACGTAAAGGATCATAATAATGTTAAAAAAGAAATTAATCGTAATGAAGCTGAGAAAGAAACATATTGTAAAGTTGGTGTTTGGTGCATCCTTGATCACGACTTGCTACGAATGCCCTATTGTCTTGTTCTCCTCTCCGGACTCTAGATCCAGTAATTCCTTCCAGTTCAGTCAGGTATGATGGATTCCTAGCAGTTTTGGGTTGTGTTGTGCATTGTGTTGAGTGGTTCCAAGTGGCACGCCTTACAACACCTTTAATTTGGATGGGTGATTTTGATGAAGATCTTGCCCCATTGTGACGACTCCTTAATTTTCCCACACTGCTCTGTCTTTGGGTATCATCTCTCTTCTCCGGGTCGGTCTTGCGAGGTGGCTATCACACAAGATTTGGGAGGTGTTTATTGAGTGGTTAGCAGTGTTCCATGAGGTAAGATCTTCGTTCAATTATTTCATTTTGTTGCTGGTTGTGGTTTGGTTATGGGGGAGATGGATTGAAACTATTGATGTTCTTCGACATTTTGTTGTGTTGTTGATCAACGACGAAGGTGGTGGTGTTGGACCAGAGTTTATGATATGAGGGAGGCTCTCCGAGACAGAGGCGAGTGCAGACGGTGGTGATTAACCAATGAGTTTGATGACTAAGTGATGTGACGATGTGATGGTGGTGATGGTGATGAGATGATTGGATGACATGGTGATGATGGTGGTGAGGTGTCTCCTCGATGCTTGGTTTTTTGGGCTGCTCACATGGTCAGGATTCCAGTTTTTCTAATGTTTGAATTTTGAATTTTGAAATTTGAATGTGGCCTTTGGGTTACGGTTTGCTGTGTAATAGTTTATGTGGGTAATTCTTGGACTATATTCGGTTTTTGTGAGGTTTCCAGTCATCCATAAAGTTTTATTTTGAAAATGACAAAGAGAAAATGATTCGATTCATATTATAGTCTCATCTTATTGAAATAAATCAAATCTATATTATAGCACCATTGTGTTGAATAAAATTGGACCCAGATTACAGAATCATTTTATTGAAATAAATTGGATCTAGATTAAACCATCATTATAATAAAATAAATAAGATCAAAATTACATCATCTTTTTATTGAAAGAAAAAGTATCTATAATTCAGTATCATTTTATTTATAAAATCTGGATCCAACATCATTGGTTTGAGAGAATTGGATCCAACCAAATCAGATTGAGTATCTGAACAAAATAATTATGGAGAAGTCTCAATATTGTATTGTTTTTTTAGATTAGTTGTTTTAAATGAAATTTTTTTAAATAGTAGGTAGTTTGTATAGTCTTTTCTATCAAGAGATAAAAGGTGTCTAATGGGAGTTGGCACAAGTTGTATTCACTTATTCTTAATAGTGTATTTTCATAGATCCACGGGAGTGGCTATGGAAAGGATGTGGGTTCACACATTTAGGATGAACCTTGAAAACATGTGTTATTTTATTTTATACATCTTTTTCATGAATTATTAGTTAATAAATGTTGATAAGGATATAAATAATAACTTTTTTCGGGTGTTATGTTTCTAAATGGTTTGATATTTATAAAATGTGAACAATTGATTGAACCCATTCTCCCTTCTCTGTTGTTATTCAATCATTTGTACTTCAGAGATAAGGAAACTAATTCCAAATAAAAATTTACTATCCCATTTGTTTAAATATAGTATGAATGTATATTTTATTATCTTCTAATAATTTTCCATTTTTCATTTTTTTCATGAAATTGACCTTAAATAATTAGAGTCTTTTAAGTAACCCCTTTTGTGTCTTTCCCCTCTCATCTAAAAGGGAATATCTTCTCCTCTATTATTCACTCAATTTAATCCTTATATATTATATAATACCAACCCAAAAACATTTCTAGATTCCTTCACATCGTTCTATATCTTTTAGTTTTCCAATAATGACATCTTATGAAGGGTCAAGTTTGAATCCATAGCAGCTCTCTCAAAGTTGATGTATAAATCATAATTGAGATATATAAATTTTATTTCTTCTTAGATATTCTATAAACATATTATATCCATAATAACATGATAAATAATTTATTACTAATATAATATGATTTTAGTATTATAATCTCATGACCAATTTTCACCACTTCATCAAATGGGAAATAAAATTCCACTCACGCATACAATTAGACTATCACCACCATGTAGCGATTTGATTCATTTTACATCACTACAATTAATTGTTGGTTATAATTATTTATTTATTATATTTAATAAATTATTAATATTATTTAATGATAATATCTTTTCATCCTTCTTACCATATCATCCATTGGAAAATGATAACGTTGTTCGTGCTTACGTGTGGACTACCACCTCTATGAAGAGAAGTGATTGATATTTCTTTTATGTTTTAAATGGATGGTAATAAGGATATATGTAATGAATATATATGATACTTATGATATTATAAGGATTATTTATATGTGAATAATTATATTTATTTATTTCATTTTATCCAGTGAAAAATGGATACATCACTTCTGCGTACGGATGGACCACTGTCTCAATGAAGTGTTGTAATTAATTTTTCATCACCACATTAAATGAAGGATTGTAAAAGTTTATCTAGTGATTAAATATTATAATTATGAAATTATAAATATTCTGGATATTATTTAACCATAATAAAAGAAAAATAACATTAAATGTCAAACTAAAACACAAAGAGAAAATTAAAATAGTAATCAACATGAAACATGGATTTTAATAATGAATTATTAGTAAATGGGTGTTGTAATATTATAAGTGGATAATATATGATATCAAATAGATGTAAATATTTTTTTATATAATTAAATGAAAATTTAAATTATTATGCTGGATGTTGGAGAACTTACGATTCAAGATAGACATATGGTAAGTGTTTGTTTTTCTCATTTTCAAATTCATGGGACTTGTTTGATATTGTACAATCAATAATTATTTTATATGGTGTGATTAATACCTAATGAATGTGTTATTCCATACTCATGAAATAAATTTTATTTTAGGATCTATATAATGTTGATTCATTACATGGAATTCAATTCTAATGATTCCAAATTTGTAAGGGTTATTCGTTATAATATTATTTCATTAAGGCTTGTCAGATATTATGAAACTATTTATGTTTATGAGTTGTATATAATCATACACTGAAATTTAATGTAATTTATCTTTCATAAATCATTGTTTTTAAATTCATAATTCAAAATAATTTTATCCATGAGGTTTTGATTCAAAAGTTACCAAAGTGTAAAGCGTTTTCGTCTAAAATTGTCTTCGTTGAGACATATTTTATATTATACAACTATATTTTTTTATAATGGGTATATAATTAAAATTTTAAATTTAATATCAATAATTTATTTATATGTGTGTTATTTTATGTTTCATTTTATTTTACTTATTTCATGGGGGTTATGATTTAAAAGTTACCAAAGATGTAAGGCACTAACATTACAATCTCATTTTTACCAGGATTTATTTTACATAAATTTATGATGATTAAATTAAATTACATATACCTAAATATTTTAATTAATTTTATTATAATTTATTTTTTTAGGTATAAAAAATTTTAATTTTAATTTCATTTCCATAATTACTTAGATTTATTAAAAAATGTTTGTATATAAAATAGATTTTTCTCAATTCAATCTCAAATATTTCACTATCATGTCACTATTTTATTTAAATTGTATTTCATAATTTATTTCATATTATTAAATGTTTATTGAAATTTATTTTAATTAATTTTTTACAATCTATAATAAAATAAAAATAAAAATTCATCTCTTTTTTAAATGAGGTATTTTAATTTTTACAAAAAAACTGTTCATAGAATCTTAATTTTATCATTTTCGCATGAATTAATTTTCTATCCATCATGACTACTATTTTTTAGAATATTAGTTAAATTTATTCCATATTTATTTTACAATTAATTTTTTCCTTATATTTTTTAAACTTTTATACTTTAAATATGTTATTTCAAAATGAAAATGGTGTTTTTCTCTAAAATATTCCACATATATTTTAAAGTAAATTTTCATCTATGATAACATCCTATGATGTTACTTAGGGCTCAAAATTTATATGATTGAATAATACAATCCTTATTATTTCAATGTATATTTTATGATTTCGATAATGAAATATATATGAAACCCAATTAATTTTCCAAGGGATAAGCTATGATGAAATGATAAATGTTTTCATAATCATATAGATAACATATGATTTGATTATTAATATCTTAATGGTGGGTTTATTATTACCCTCTAATACATTTGGTAAATATTAATGTCTTATGGTAATAATGGTTAAATTGGATGTTTTCCAAATCCAAAAATAGGGTAAAGAGGAGGTTATCACAAGCTCAAGTCATGAACTTGGGTGGTTAGTGAAATCCTCACATATGATTTATTCCTTGCTGGATAGACGTGACAAAATATTTCTATGATTATGATTATTCTGCACATTATGATACTCATTTATTAAATGGTAATATGAAAAAAATCATCATGAATCGTGTTGTTTTATTCTTTTAATATTCATTTTATTTGAACTACTCTGATTTATTCCATGACATACCATTAATATCTATGAAATGTTTAGTATATTTTCAAATAATATTCAAAATATTTTAACCCATTATTGTCATGTTATTCTTAAAATTATTATTGACGGATATATCACATGTTTAACCTTAATTGTAATTTGATATCTTCCTTTATTATGCTTTCATTTTCCCAAAATATTATCAAATTGTTTATGTATGATATGCCTGAGAAGGGTTCTAGTTGTGAAGAACATAATGGGAGATTATTTAGTTATTTTTTGAACCATGTTTTATGTATTAATATTCCCAAATACAAAAAAAAATTAATTTTTAGGGAATTTATTTGCGTTCTATGTAGTGAATATTCAACTAAAATAATGTAATATTTATGTATGCAGTACTTCAGTCAGCACAGTTAGTATTAGGGTAGGGTTTAGTTACATATAGAAAATTAGATGATAAAAATTTAGTGATAACCAATATTATAAGCAAAAGTATAGGACAACATTCTATGTAATGGTAAATAAATGAGTTTAGTTTTCCTATAATATATATCAATGTCTAGATAAAATCTATTGCACATTATTGAGGAATTAATATACCAAGGGGTATAAACCCTAAATTTGGGTAATTATGTATCTACTAAATATTCATTGGAGTATGATGGATTATCCTAATACTAAAAAACTATCTAGACCATCCCAGGGGATATTCTTGGGTAAAGTAAAATTTTCTTTATTGTCCAAAATGAATGATTTGAATAGATTATGAACAAGATTGTCCTAGGTTAAACCTAAGGTTTCATAGAATTTAAATAAGGTATCAATATTTATATATTATATAAATAATTTTTATTTATTATATGATTATATACCGTGATTATTTTCTATGAAAGTATGGTTTTTGGTTTTAGATAATATATGAAAATAAGAGGAATCAGGTAAACACTAAATTTGATGGATCATGTAGGGATTATCATCATGAGAAATGAAATTATGTGAGATATGGAATGTTAAATACTATGATTATGCCTAAAAAATATCTTGACATATCATTGAAAACCAAAACATTAGCATGTTTTCAAATGGGCCAAATAAAAAAAATGGAGTTTTATGTAGACCAGGAAGGGAACAAGATCTAATTTCCTAGCTATTAATATTATAAGAAGAATTACTAGTAGAAATGTATAAATAGAACAAAAAAATATTATATGAAAAAAAAGTTAATATAGGGTTTATCTTTTGGGGAAAAACATAGAGTTCAACAGAGGGGAATAAAGTAATTTTTAAGGTACTATTAGTATTTTAATGTATTATGTATGGGGAACATTTAATTATCCATATCAATTCCATAATCCAAGGGATAACTTCTAGGAATGTATGTTCATATCTTATAACAATAAATGAACTTGAATTATTGAATCATTTATGTATGGGGACTCAAAAATTGTGATCCTAAAATTCTTTCTCAAAGTTATTTTTATTATATGAATCATGAAACACCTTAGGATTGTTATGTAGTAGTTTTAAATTAAATATTTTCATGTATATATGGAATGGTACTTAATACCTAGTAATTAGATTTAGTGGTAAGGTGATATTTTTGAAAAAATGGTTATTAAGGGGTAGATAACCATTAATATATGCCTGATTATAAAATAATAATGTTTTTTATGTATAAATATATTATTAATAATTATAAAGTAAATTGTAAAATATTATTTACCTTGAAATTAAAAAGGGATTTTATGAAAGAGTGATTTGTTTAATCATTGATAAAAATTAATTAATTTTGGTATTTATGGAATAAATATAATAGTCTATTATTTTAATTTATGAAAAATTATATATCTAAATTTTGGAACATATATGTTTTATTAATGTTTTACTTAAATTCAAGCTACTATATTGGTTTTTAAGAATATATGGTCAATTTGTTAATGTGTATGATATTTGACATTAGAGCTAAATTGTCACACCAAGGTTTAAATTTTCCTTTGGTTATGGCTAATGTAGGGTTTTTCGTTGTGCTGTGGTTAAAACATTGAGTTTTTGAGAAAAAGGCATGTATTTGTGTTTGGCAGCATCTGCGCTCGAGCAGAACATGGTTAGGGGACTGTGCAGCGACACCCTATTCACCGCGTAACCTGCCCGGTTTTCAGGGTTAACTAATATGTTGAAGGAATATTAAAATTGATGTTAAAAACATTGTTTTGAAATTAATCATAATATTATCGTTATTATTGATGCATTGTTTTTATTATTCAGAAAATTCTTATTATTGTGGGAATTATTTTATCTTTGTCATATTTTTTTCTGTTATTATTAAGAAGTATTTTTTATTGTTAGTATCATTTTATTATTATTATCATTCATTATTATTATTATTCTGTTTTTATTTTATTTTGTTTATTTTCTTTTTTTTCTCCTGCCTTTTTCTAACCCTAGAATCCCCGCTCCATGTTTTATGTTTTTTCATTTTTGGTCCCTTTCCCGTACCCCTATGCGCCGCCACACCCTCCACCACCGTCCATTGCAACACCCATCCCTTTTCTTCTTTGCAAGTCAAGTTGCGCCGCCCACACCCTCCACCATGCGCCAAGGCCTCCGACTCTCTACACAGTGCTCTCGGCCTCCCCCCTTTCCCTTTTTTCTTTCCCGTCATGCACTAGCCTCCTTGGCGCACTGCCTCCACCCTCGATCCCCCCATGCACTACCCCCCCTTCCAGCTGCTTGCCCGACTACCCCTCTTCCGGCACACTGCGGCTCAGCTGCTCCACCCCACCGCCAAGCTGATCTTCTGGCCAGCACCTCTGCCGTCCTCCTCACCGCAGCCACATACAGTCACCGTCCTCCCCAGCTTCGTCTGTGGATCGTCGCTGGAACCCCCCCCCCCCCCCCCCCAGCCCCCCTGCTCCCTTGCGCCGCAACGCATGACTTCCTCGCGCTAGTGCATTCCGATGGAGCCTTAGCCGGTGTAAAGCCCCATGCCAGTGCACCCCATTTTCGATGCGGCTGAACATCCAGTGACCCTCACCCCTTTTTTTCTTTAGCACTGCGCAAGGTCCGACAACCTCCTTTGAGCTTCGGACGGCCTCCCGCACCCTTACCGTAGGTGTGTTTCCCTTCGACGGCTTTCTATTAAATTTTTGGTGGTGATGCCACTAGGATTCGGCTTTCCATTATCACTTTTTTGACATCTTCGACCCAATACCTTGTCTTAAGGTCCATTATTGATCCTTTGCAGTGCAATCGACGTGCGGCGGGAGTTTTACATTGATTTGCGAGGTTATTCCTACATCGAGGTAGGTGATTCCATGTTTAAATATTATTTAACAATTTTGCATGCTTGTTTGATTAATCTGCTATATTATTTAATTTATTTTTTTAGTTCAAATTTTGTTTTTTTGGAGTGTAGCATGTGTATCATTTGGTTAGTAGCTTTCCCATATGGTATGGATGCATTTTTCTGGAATTTTATGTTTAGTCAGTTGTTTGCATTTGAATAAATTGTGTAGTTTGTTGTTAATCTGTGCCAGTGTTGTGAATTGCATTTTGACATGGTATATTTTTTATTTTTGGTATTAGAGAAATCATGTGCATTGAGTAGGTAATGTTAAGTGACTTCTTTTTAAACTATCACATGAATTTTTATTTATGATTTATTGAGTGTCATAAACGGTGCAAATGTGTTCTATAAATGGATTTGTGTTTTTCCAAAATGTTGATATGGTGTATGTCACACTTTTTAAATATCATTTGAGTGTGTGTGATCTTGAAATTGGTTTTGGGTGTGTAAAACTGTGAGTCTCTTTGGTTTTGGTTTTATAAATTTTAAAGTGACTTATTAAATAGTACGAATGGTGAAAGTCATGCATTGAAAGTAAGTCGAGGTGGTTCTTTTGTGCAGTTTGTTCATATGGATTATTTTATGTCCCTATTCATGTATTTTATTTATCTATGTGATTGCAGTGCGTTGGCGGGGTAACCCCACGTTACCGCGATCATCGGTTTGTGCGTTCTTGTGCGTCTGTGTGAGGCGTGTCGCATTGTCGCGTTCGAGCTATGAGTTGAGGTAGTTCCCCCATTTCACTCAACCTTAAATTTAGAATTTATTAATTTCATGATGTTTTTTTAATTTTAATGAATGAGAAATAATATTAGATAATAATTTTTTAAAAGATTATTTAGTGTGAAAAGAGCCGTTTATTTTATACCGTACACTCGGAACATTTTCTTGATGGGTGGACACCCAGTATTGAAAGAATGCATGTTTGGACTTTAAACATAATTCACGGAATTTCAAACGTACTTTTAGTTTTTCATATAAATGATTTCTTCTGAACAAGTGTTTTGGGTGTTCTTGAGAAGAAATTTTTTGCTTTAAAATTGATGAAGGCCCATTTGGCACTTTAATAAAATAGATTATTTTGGAAAACCCACTCAGGGGGTGATATTTGGTGTGCATTGATTGCATGAGCTTTATGTGATTTTTGTGCATTGGGAATGAATGATTTACATTGTGAACTCACCCCTTTTTATTTCATGTGTTGACATTGGAACCTGGCATAGTGAGTGAATAATCTGAAAACGATTGCAGCACTAGTTTAGAATACGCACTGGCTAGTGGCCCCATAGTAGAGGAATACTGAGTTATTGCTGCTATGGGGATTGGGCCCCTCATTTAGGCAATTCAGGGCTCTACCGGGTAGTAGTTTGGGTGTTATGACGTCATCGAGTTAGGGCATTCCTTCAGGATGAGTCAGATGTATAGTATGTTCTGGATTGTTCACGATCTCCTAGGTTCAACCCATGTTTTCTTTAGTGTTTGTTTCTAGGTGGCAGACGATTGAGAGGTCATGTTCAGTTGCGGACCCATGTGTTCCACTTTTTTCCATTTACATTAGTTTGTGTTGTGTTTTGCGTGTGATTTTACTTTTGAATAACAACTAATGTTTGGATTTTATAAATTGTTCGCCAAATGTTTTAAAATGCAATGCACTTGTTTCATTCAACATTAAACTTGTTCTAAATTAAAAAGGGAAATGGAATGTTACTTGTTTTAAAAATGAAAGTGTGTGTGGAAACCAAATTTTATATAATTTAGTGCAAACCTGGAATTGATAAATTCTTTATTTAATGGTATGTGATTTGGGAATAGAATTATTCGGGCCTACCTACTGAGTTTTAATACTCACGCCTATATTGTTTTCTTGTTTTTAGTTTATGTTGCATGTTTGAATCGAGCTTTCTCGTCCTGGGGGAGAGTTGTTTGTGGTTTATTGGGCGACTCTCGAGATCACGAGGGGTTTTATTCATGGTCAGGTTAGTTATTGTTTTTGGTCATTCTTTCTTTTTGTTTTGTTTAATTGCTTTGTGTTCTATTTTACGTCCTATGCTTTATTTATTATATTGGGTGAAATCGTTCCCCCTTGCTCTCTATTGATGCCCTGCTGCTTGTCGCCAGCCTGGGAGGATTGGGAATGCCTCTCAGGCCATGTCGCGGGCTGCCTCGATGACCGGTTCAGGGTTGGACTGGGTTGGTTTGTGACAAAATGGTATCATACGAGGATGGCTCCTGAGCATTCCTTGTTTTTCAGAGTGCCCATTTTTATTTGGGGTTTTCATGGTAGGAGTAGAATTTTCAGGAATCGAGGCATACGAACGAGAAGGATGACATGAACCCTTGCTCGTTCCGAACCTCGGGTCACCATGAGATATCTGATTTGTTGGTGTCTTTTCGGTTCCTTTGACTTGTTTTGTATTGGGAAATGAAATGGGAGTTGGGAAAGTGACCTCCGTGAGATCGCATGGTCTGGAAAGCCATGTGGAGCTGAGGAATTTTCCCTAGAATTCTCTTAGTGATGATGGTGTGACTGGCATATTGCAGCCAACCATATGTCTGAGTCACCCATCATCACTATTTTCCCCCTAGTGAATCGTTTGAGTTTTCCTTCATACTGAAAATTGTTCTGTAATGTTTTATTTTGGAGAATTGTGAAAAGTTGAATTTGAAATGGAAGTGACCATGTTTTGATTATATCCTTTATTTCTTTGTTCTATATTCTTCATCACCCCCATGAAGTTTTGATGGATGCCCAAGGTGTAGATTCGGGTGGTGCATCCTTAGAGAATCCTCCAGCTGATCAACCTATATACTATGTTCTAGAATTCCGGAAGTTGAGTCCTCCACTCTTTTATGTTCAAGCATATCCTCTTGAGGCAGAGGAGTGGTTGAAGAAGATTGAGAGGAAATCAGTTTCATTGGGTTTCCTGAGTCGTTAATGGTGAAGTTGGCTACATTTATACTTGAAGGTCCAACCTGGAAATGGTGGAAGTTCGTGTCTCGGAACAAGCCTCGGAAAAATCTATCATGGGAGTTTTTCAAGTCATTGTTCATCCAACAACAATTCTCTGAGGTGACGAAAGCTGAGGAAGGGGATGAAGTTGTGTTGTCTTCAGCAGGACGTTTAATTGGTACTGGAATTCTATCGATGTTTCATAGACCTAGTTCCATATGATCAGTGGTTTGTTGCGAATGATCTTGGGAAGGCTCGGCAATTCGAGTCTGGACTCTGACCTGAGCTGCGATATAAATTGGAAGAGCTCAACCTATCCACCTTCTCGGATGTTGTGGGGAAAGCCTTTTTGGTGGAAGCTGGGTTTGCAGGAGGAATTGAGGTGGTGAATCCTCTAGCATTGGGTAGCAGTGCAGAGGATGCTGATAAGAAGAGTGAGAAGCGACCTGATACTATTGGTGCTGGTAGAGGAATCAAGAAGCCTTCAGACCTGCTGTCATCTTCTTCACAGTTCCATGTCATGATCTGTCACCAGTGCGGTAGGCAGGGTAACAAGAGGCCAACATGTCTGAGGGCTCTGAGACCCTGCCACAGCTGTGGACGTTTGGGTCACATGCAGCGATTCTGCCATGGTGTTTCCAAGAAGCGCGCTGAAGTTAAACTTGGCTCGTCGAAGGTCACCTCAGCCTGTCATCAGGAGTAGAGCGATGTTTGGGGGACCAGTTTGAGGTATTCTCTTTTTAGTGCTTCTTGGGTGTATTAATAATCTCATGTAGTGTTTTGCGGTGTTTCCTTTCTTTTATTTGTAAGAATGGTTGTGTCTGAACCTCTACTAAATTTTTATTTTATTAGAATTGTGTTTGGTAAAATTCTGGTCCATGTGTTATATTTGGGAATTTCTGAAGCCTAACTGTGATGCAGGAGATGCTTCAATCATCAGTGCTCCAGCCATAGGCCCCAGAGTGAAGATAGCGCATAGTCAGAAGAACCCCATCATTGAAGAAGGGTCTTGGTTTAATCACTGTCTTTAGTGCGTCATGGTTCATGTTCTTTAGAGGGTGAGAAGGTTTTAGTATACTGATGGCGGTAGTTTTGATACTTGATCAGTTGGGGCCTACCCTTCTCACCTCTCTCATTATGGTGGGGTTTCTGGACATGAAAAATTATTCATGTTCGATTAATCGTGATAGTCTTTATGGTGGGGATACCCATCACAGGTCTTGTTGAATTCAGTTTGGCATGTTTCCTATGGTGGGGGTCCGTTCAGACCTCCCATGTCAATATCCCAGTTTCATTTCAGGTTTCGGTTTTGTGGTGGGTGGTCTCGTACGGAGCCACAAAATTTTATATTCTTTTTTTTTTGGAAAAGTGTTTGGGTGTGAGAGTTCCAGTGTCAGATTGGAGTAATGTTTTAATAGGTACTCATTGGATGTGGTTTTAACTAGTTAGTTGGTTTCAAGAGGTTCGTCGTGTTTTTTTTCTTGGTTTTGTTCTAGATGTTGTGTTTTATGGTTGGATTGAGGATGAAGGAAATGGTAGTGTTCTATTTAAATGTGTTTAAGGTATGTGTATGTTGGGTGTGGATTTACTATGGTGAATGTTCTTTGCCATTTGAAGTGATCAACTGGAGCTGATCACACTGTTGGGGGCTGGTGACACTTAGCGGGAAGTTTGTTTCCATTGCATGAGTTCTTCTGGTTTATCTCTCTCTTTTTGGGAGTGTTTTGGGATCTCATTGTTTTAGTTCTTTAGAGATCTCTTTGAATTGTAAAGCAATATCAGTTCTTGTTTTGGGTTTTGATCTTCTTATGGCTTTCCAGTGGTGGAAAGCATTATGGTTGGGAGAATTGTCACGCCCAGGTTTAAATTTTCCTTTGAATATGGCTAGGGTCTGGTTTTTGGTGGAGCTGTGGTTAAAACATTGAGTTTTTTAGAAAAACATGCATATGTTTGTTTGGAGGCATCTTCACTCGAGCATAACATTGATGGTGGACTACGCAGTGACACCCTATTCACTGAGCGACCTTCCCGGTTTGCGGGGCGAACTAAGATGTTGAAGGAATATTAAGATTGAGTTTAAAAACATTGTTTTGAAATTAATCATAATATTATCGTTATTATTGAATCATTGTTTTTATTATTTAGTAAATTCTTATTATTGTAGGAATTATTTTAGCTTTGTTATTTTTTTATTAGTGTTATTATTAAGAAGGATTTGTTATTATTATTATCATTTATTATTATTATTATTATTATTCATTTTTATTATTATTCTGTTTTTATTTGATTTTATTTCTTTTGTTTTTTTCTCCTACCTTTTTCAAACCCTAGTAGCCCCACTCCCCTTTTCATTTTTTCATTTTGGGTACCTTTACCGTACCCCTATGCACCGCCACACCATCCACCGCCGTCCATTGCAACACCCTTCCCTTTTCTCTTTTGCAAGTCAAGCTACGCCGCCCCACCCTCCACCGCGCGCCAAGGCCTCCGACTCTCTACACGGTGGCCTCAGCCTCCCCCCTTTACCCATTTTCTTTCCCGTTGTGCACCAGACCCCTTGGCTCACTACCTCCCTGCTTGAGATGCCCATGCACTACCCCCCCCCCCCCTCCGATGGCATGCCTAGCTACCCTTCTTCTGGGACGCTACTGCTCGGCTGCTCCACCCCACCTCCAAGCTGATCTCCCGATTGGTACATCTACCAAACTCCTCTCCGCAGCCATGACCAGTCGCCGTCCTCCCCTGTTCCATCCGTGGATCATCGCTGGAACACCCACTGCTCCCTTGCTCCTCAACACACCACTTCCTCGTGTTGTTGTCTTCTGATGGAGCTTTAGTCGGTACGAAGCCCCATACCGGCGCACCCCATTTCCGATGCAGCTAAACATCTGGTGACCCTCACCCCTTTTATTTTCAGCACCGTACAAGGTCTGACAGCCTCCTTCGAGCTCTAGACGGCCTCTCGCACCCTTTCCTTAGGTTTATTTCCCTTCGACCGCTTTCTATTCAATTTTTTGTGGTCATTCCGATAGGATTCCGCTTTCCGTTATCACTTTTTTTTGACAACTTCGACCCAATACCTTGTCATAAGGTCCGTTATAGATCCCTTGCAGTGCAATCGAAATGCGGAGGGAGTTTTTCATAGATTTTAGAGGTTATTCCTACATCTAGGTAGGTGATTCCTCGTTTAAATATTATTTAAAAAGTGTTCTTGCTTGTTTGATTAATCTGATATATTCTTTAATTTATTTTTTTGGTTCAAATTTGTTTTTTATGGAGTTTAGCATGTCTCTCATTTGGTTTGTTGTGTTCCCATGTGGTATCGATGTATTTTTCTGGAAGATTATGTTTATTCAATTGTTTGTGTTTGAAAAAATTGTGTAGTTGGTTGTTAATCTGTGCCAATGTTGTGAATTGCATTTTGACATGGTATATTTTGTGTGTTTGGTATTGAAGACATCGTTTCCATTGAGTAGGTAAATATAAGTGACTTCTTTTTAAACACTCACATGAATTTTTATTTATGATTTATTGAGTGTCATAAACAGGGCAAATGTGTTCCATAAATGGATTGAGTTTTCCCAAAATGATGATATGGTGTATTCCAAACTTTTGAAATCCTATTTGAGAGTGTGTGGTCTTGAAATTTGTTTTGGGTGTGTAAAATTGTGAGTCTCTTCGGTTTTGGTTTTATAAATTTTAATGTGACTTATTAAATAGTACGAATGGTGCATGTCATGCATTGAAAGTAGGTCGAGGTGGTTCTTTTGTGTTGTTTTTTCGTATGGATTGTTTTATGTAAGTGTTCATGTATTTTATTTATTTATCTATGCGGTTGCAGTGCATTGGCGGGGTAACCCTGCATTACCGTGATCATCAGTTTGTGTGTGCTTGTGTGCCTGTGCGAGGCGTGTCATGTTGTTGCGTTCGACCTGCGAGTTGAGGTAGGTCCCCCATTTCACTCACCATTAAATTTAGAATTTATTAATTTCTTGATGTTTTGTTAATTTTAATGAATGAGAACTAATATTAGATATTAAAATTTTAAATGAATATTTAGTGTGAAAAGAGCCGTTTATTTTATACCATACACTTGGAACATTTTCTTGACGGGTGGATACCCAGTATTGAAAGAATGCATGTTTGGTCTTTAAACATAATTCATGGAATTTCAAACGTACTTCTAGTTTTGGAGATACATTAATTTTTCGGAACAAGTGTTTTGGGTTTTCTCGAGAAATTAAGTTTTTCATTAAAATTTGTGAAGGCCCGTTTGGCTCTTTAAAAAAAATAGATTGTTTTGGAAAACCCACTCGGGGTTGGTCATTTGTGTGCATTGATTGTGTGTGCTTTATGGGATGTTTTTGCATCGTGAATGATTTATTTACATTGTGAACACACCCCTTTTTATTGCTTGTATTGACATGGTAACCTGGCATAATCAGTGAATCTTTTGAGAATGATTACTGCACTAGTTTAGAATACGCACAGGCTAGTGGCCCCATAGAAAGGGAATACTGAGTTATTTCTACTATGAGGATTGGACCCCTCGGTTAGGCCAGGCAGGGCTATACCAGGTAGTAGTATGGGCGTTATGACGTCATCGAGTTAGGGCATGCCTTCAGGATGAGTCAGATGTATAGTATGTTCTGTATTGTTCACGTTATCCTAGGTTCAACCCATGTTTCTTTAGTGTTTGTTTGTAGGTGGCGGATGATTGAGAGGTCGAGTTCAGTTTCGGACCCATGTGTGCAACTTTTTTCCATTTCCCTTAGTGTGTATTGTGTGTTTCATTTGATTTTCTTTTTGAATAACAACTAAAGTTTGGATTTTCTAAATTTTTTGCGAAATGATTTAAAATGCAATGCACCCATTTCTTTCAATATTAAACTTGTTCTAAATTAAAAAGGTAAATGGACTATTACTTGTTTTAAAAATGAAAGTGTGTGTGGAAACCATATTTTATATAATTTAGTGCAAACCTGAAATTAATAAATTCTTTATTTAACAGTATGTTCTTTGGGAATATAATTAGTCAGGCCTACCTACTGAGTTTTAATACTCATGCCTATAGTGTTTTCCTGTTTTTAGTTTCTGTTGCAGGTTTGACTTGAGCTTGCTCTCCATGGGTGAGAGTTGGTTGTGATTTATTGGGTGACTCTTGAGATCGCGAGGGGTTTTAGTCATGGTCAGGATAGTTTTTTTCTGTCATTCTTTCTTTTAATTTTGTTTATTCACATTGTGTTCTATTTTCCTTCCTCTTATTTATTTATTTTATCGGGCGAAATCATTCCCCCTATCTCTCTTTTGATGCCCTGGTGCTTGCGCTATCCTGGGTGGATCGGGAACGCCTCTTGGTATAAGGCCCCAGCCTTAAAACTTACTTAATATTGAATTAAATGAATAATTCACATTGGGGATCTTTTCAGGTTTAGATTTTTAGAGAATTAGATCATGAAACTTTCATTACATTCCACATTTAAACAATGTGGTTACATAAAAGACAGTATTCATTCTTCCCATCAACGGAAACATATTTAAAATAAAACATGGATTCTTTATTGACACATCCTTGACACTATCATCACATCATGTACCCTTCCCTTGACCTGTGAAAAACATTTCAAAAACATGGGATGAGCATAAAAAGCTCAGTAAGAGTTATAAAAATATGGAAAGGAAACATGAGTTTATATATACATTAGAATGAAATCACACTTTACCCATAAAACATAGGCATATCAAATCAGGAATAAATCATAGAAAGCATAAGACATAAATGTAACTTGAGGCATTCATGACATTCTTACATAGGGAGTAACCCTCTTGGTTACGTTTGGAATACCCATCACAGTATATTCCCTAAATCTCTTCGGATAAACCTTAACGTTTCACTCCTTCGCGTTACCCAATGCATTGGAGAGCTATATCGGGCTCACCCGCCCTTAGTTTATCACGGAACCACCCGTTTTCATAACAATGCCCAATAACCATAACATAAATGTATCACATAAAACATGCATAAAGGAAACATTACATTTCCACATTTCAATCACAATATAACATTTTAGTATATTGAAATAATGAATCCATTCAAAAAGAAACCATTTCCAAAACCATTTAAAACATTTAATAAAGAGATTTTTGAATCAAAGTGTCCCATACCACCTTGAAGCTTAAAATTTTAAACCATTAATATCCATATAAATAAATCCTTAAAACCATTTTGAAAACATGGATATTAATAAGAACAAATAATTAAAACATTTAAAACGATATTTTGGTTAAAGGGGTTTTACCAAAATTAGAGACACTTGAATACAACAATTGAGGAATAAAATTTAGTCATAACTTTATAATATCATGAGAATAAATGGATTCATGATATAATACTCCAAAGGACAGTATATACACCACATAAGAGTGAATTGGTGCATAACAACAATGAACCCTCCATAGAAATGTCAAATGTGATGAAATCCCTTATAAAGAAGGTATCCTTAAATTAAGGACAAATCAATCTCAAAAAATATGTGTGACAAATATAAATACACCAAATATAAGTGGATATTAAGTGTAAAACAATAAACGTTCATTCACACATATTCAATGGATGACATATTCAATGACTACATGTTGAACCCAAAGAAATCAAAATTGGGTTAAAAAGTTCCCTTGACAGCCTAACGGCATCACATCAAAATGAGTTGATGTGAGATAAAAAGTGTATCTCATAACATGGACATAAAATTTACATCATTAAGGATATATGAGAACATATCCCAACATAAAAATATGTAAATTAAAAGACCCAACAAAAGAAGTCTTTTAAAAAAAGAGGAGGGTGAAAGGTTCCCTTACCGACTTGGGTATCCTTCAAAACATACACCCCCTGAAAGAAGGACAATAGATCAATGATGTAAATACTCATAAACGAAAGTATATTACACAAAGAGTAGAATAATGGACAGTACATACACCACTCAATGGAATTTGTGGAAAATGTAGCACAAATCTCACGGGAATAAAAGTGAGATGAAAAATCCCTTACGAAAACTCGGCAGCCTAACGGCGCCACATAAAACATCCGAATATGGATTGATGAGATCAAATAGGGTATCTCATCACATTACAATAAAATTTACAGCAAGAGGAATATAAAAGAACATCCCCCAACATTACAAAGAGAAGCTTAAAAGAAGTGACATAAAGGAGAGTACTTAAAAAGAAAGAGATAGGTTAGATCTCTTACGAAAGTTTGGCAGCCTAACGGCGCCACTCAAAACTTCCAAAATGGATTGATGAGAGAGAATAGGGTCTCAAATCACATGAACATAAAAATTACAGTAAGTTTAATATAAAATATCATCCCAATAACAATAAAGATGAGCTTTAAAAGGAATGACATAAAAGTGTGTACTTAAAAAGAAAGAGAGGAGTAGGATCCCTTACCTCGGGTCCGACTTGACTCGATCGTTCTTTAATCTCCTGAATAATAAACTTGAGTTAATTTATACTTCCTTAAGAACCTTATTCAAGTTCATTATTCATTTTATATCACTTATTACCATGTCATAAACATTATGTAATCATTAAAGTTAATAATATTTGTTTTGCCGATATTTGGTTCTTAAGTCGAAAGTGGACTTCTTACAATTACATGTTGTTCGTGTGGCCAAATGTTTATTTTATCCATAATTTTATTCATGATTTAGATATCATATATGTCATATATATCCAGTACATGCATTCATTTATAACATTACATAATCATTTAGAGGTAAGAAATGAAATGCACCGTTCATGGAGACGGTAAGCCGTACGTACGCATGAACGCTACTTTCATTTCTATTTCGTATTTTATAGAATGGAATAATAATGATATAAAGGTATATTATAATTCCAGTATAATATCATATATAATATCATAGTTCCATCCTTTATACGTCCCACATATGGTATTTAACGAATCAAATCACTTTGAGGGGGCGGTAGTCCGCACTTCCTTAAATGAAGATATCGTTTTTACCCATAATGGAAATCATAAAGGTATGCCCAAAATGAAAAAAACCAGAAGCTTAAGGAAAACATAAACATATTATATATCATATATGAAAATAGTGACATCATAATGGCCACCTTTGAAGGTGTTAAATGAGTATTGAACAATCATCGTTTCGGGAGGCAGAATTTCGCCATCCACGGAAACCGTATGTTTTTTAACCATTTGATGTAGTTGTGTGAGAGTGTAGCTCGAATAAATATTATAAAAACATCCTAGTATACTGAATATACTGGTTTTGTTACAAAAGAAGTAAATAAAAAGAGTTTAGGGGGTTGGAGAAGCAAAATAAAACAAATGAACAAGAGATAAAGAATTACCTTTAAAAGTGTAACTCCTTTTAATTTGAGCCCAAAGGCTTCCTTTGAAAGGATTATGCCCAAAGGGAATCCTCTATGATGAGTAGATGGATGTGGAGAGAGTAAATGGGAAGGGGTTGGCCGAGCCAAAGGCTTGAGGAGTGTGTGAAATGAGGTAGAGGTGAGGGCCTTTTATAAGAGGAGAGGAGGGGCACTTTTGGAAAGTAAGAAATATTACTTTATTTGAAAATGTGTTTCGGTTTCAAAAGGACCCACATTGATATAATTCGTGGATAAGGTGTTAAGGGTTAGAAATCCACCCATACAATATGTTTTGGACATGTGTAGTTTATAGATTTTACATTATCTTTCCATTTTATTTAAATCGTTAAATAATGAGGTCATCACTGCATCATCATGATGTCATGAATAATTTAATTTATTTAGTGTCTAGAAAATTGTAAGAAAAATACTATGATGTAGGAAATCTTTTTAGCTTTCCAATGACTATTTATAATCAAAAATATGATCTTTATAACCCCATGTAAAAATTGTTTTTGTAAAACATATGATGTTTGTGTCATTTTTACTTTTACATTAAATAAAAAGTTATTTATGTCATTTTCCAACCAAAGTGGATCCATGGGGTCCCCAAGTTGACCCATGGCTTGTCTTGGTCGTCCAGGACACAACCAATGAGGGTAGGACATGTGTCAAGCTCATCTTATTTTATTAAAGCATTATTTTTACCTTAAACTACACTAATTACCACTAATCGCGATTAAATACTTAATAAGTTACTATTCACCAAAAAATTATTTTTATCCTATTGAACCACATTTTACTTCTTAATGACAACCATGTATGTCGTATTTTTGAAATTCAAAACACAAAGATTGAAAAATTTCATTTAAACGGAAAAATCATTATTTATAAGTACCACTTAGTGGTTTCACTATTCAACAAAAATTGAAGTTTTTCAGAAAAATCCCAAAAATTCACCATAAGCTATATTTGACATTATGAATTCAAAAATGAATTCTAATTTACGAAATTCAAAACATATAAGTCACATTAATTAATTTAATAATTAATTCCCGCTGTCAGAGAAAATAGCGTGTTTTTATGAAACAATAAGTATCAAAAGATTGACACTAGTTTAAGTCCGATTTCAAAGTGAAATTAATTCCAACAACCACTATTGGATTTAATGGTAAAAATATATTCTAATTTCACTTTAAAACCAATTAAAAAGATAATCTAATCATATAAATAAATTAGATTAAAAAGAGGTTTTGAATTAAAATACCACATTTTACACTATTCATAAAAAAATGAACTTTATCGGAACGATACTAAAAATTTACACAAAGTAATTTTGATATCCTGATTCTAAAGAAAAGTTTTATTTGGTCAAATAGAATGTATAAGAGTTAACAAAACTATATTTAATAACGGTTCGCCATCAAAAGGCGATAAGTGAACCTTTAGTAAAAACTAGGGCATATACGCCTCAAATTGAATTCTTTCCGTATTTTATGCCTTTATCTTTTATTGGATAAATGTAAAAACATTTAAAAACATATATAATAATATTTTAGTTATTTCTATCCATTACCGCCATTACAACAGCTACATGTTAACTACCATTTAAAATAATATTATTTTATTATTAGAGTGCAACGTAAGATTGCCAAGAAACTCGTTGTTGCGTGTTGGTTACGCCATCGAGCATAGCAACCCTTTAAAGTAATTTTAATACTTTATTCACAAATGTGGATAAATATGAAAATGTCATATTCTTTATTTACCTAGGGTGTTACATCCTTCCCCCCTTTTGGGAATTGCGTCCTCGCAATTTTTAAAATTGAACTTGGAAACATCCTTGAACATCCCACATCGGAACAAGACTCGGTAAAATAATCACTTTAAAATAAAGGAAGATAAGTACAGAGGTCACCCGAGTTAACCCATACTAGGATTCCATGTAGAAAAACATGGACATGGAGGAGAAAACATAGGGTCATGTTCTGATGGAGAGTGATAGAAAACATGTTTAGGAGAAAGTTAACAATAAGAAAATCACAAACTTGTGATGGGTTAAACGGTGTTGGGTTCCCCAGTAGGAAAAGTTAATAGAGAACATTTTTGTTTTAAGTTGCTTAATATTGAGGAATTTATTCATAGGTATGAATAATCACTTATCATGTTGACTTTCAACTTTTATTAGATTCCTTACACAAACTCATATTTTTTCCAAAAGACGAGTATTTAGGAAGACTTGTTCGCATTAATAGTACTATAATCAACTTTTAGAGAATCACCTAATCCACAAAAGAGAACTATATACATCCCATGTCTTTAGACACTAACTAAAACCAAAACCAAAAAGGTTAGTACAAGATCAGATAATCCAGAAAAGGATAACCCTTTATAAAAAAATCTATTCTTAACCTCCAAAATTTGTCCAACAAAACCCAATGTTCAACGAGGACCATTAGATAAACAATTTGTCCATAAAATACTTCAAAGCCAACCAAACTAAGATTGAAACCCAAACATTTGAAGGATTTAGTCACATATTCCTCCAAGTTAAATCGTAACATTTATCTCCAAACAACATCTGTTGCTCCTAAAGTCTCGTATTGAAAAGTAATTAACCTAATCACATATCCTCCATGATAGGTTAATCATTTTAATAAATAACCCAAAATCAACTTACTCTTAATTGATAAAATCATATAACTAGAAAGAATCAGTCAAACTAACCAGGGACTTCACGTATTCCCGTGGTAGGTGATAAATACTAGTTGCACTTTGGTTGTGGGTTCCATTCCCGTAGCATTGTCCGACGCGACGGGTTGCCACACGGTCTGCGTGTTGTCCTTTTTCCAAAACTATATAATTCTTAAAACATCCCCCAAAACGAGATAAAATCTTCAAAAATGATCATAACATATTTTAACCTCAATTTTATCTCATCCCTTTCATTTTCCATCATATCATAGAGTAACCCATAATTACCTAAAATGTAAGGATCATATAAACCCTAATGGTTACCTTAATAATTATTACCTGAATTTCCGCATCGAGTTGGCCATCTCGTACATGATGCATTAGAGAACTCACCAAGGTTGAAGTGGTTGATCATGACTCCTTGATAGTTGGTTTAGAACAACTATGAGATTCCTCATTGAATCCCCCATCTCATCCAGTATCTTAATCAGAGAACCACCACAGTTTCCTTCAAACCCATTGTCACTTTGGTGCCTGCTAGATCCAACCATTTACTAAAACCAAAAAGGTCAGTGTGAGTATATCAACATAACCATCATGTACTAATGAGGAAGGTAAATACTAAGATATACTTACTCATTCACTTTATCTAAAACTATGACTCTTTCTGAAATCCTAACCATTATGGTAATGTCACTTATTCTTAAAGAATACCCTAACCTCTAAAGTTATCTAAACTGACCTTTGATACGAACTATAAGGCCCCAGCCTTAAACCTTACATAATATTGAATTAAATGAATAATTCACATTGAGGATCTTTTCAGGTTTAGAGTTTTAGAGAATTAGATCATGAAACTTGCATTACATTCCACATTTAATCAATGTGGTTACATAAAAGACAGTATTCATTCTTCCCATCAACGGAAACATATTTAAAATAAAACATGGATTCTTTATTGACACATCCTTGACACTATCATCACATCATGTACCCTTCACTTTACCTGTGAAAAACATTTCAAAAACATGGGATGAGCATAAAAAGCTCAGTAAGAGTTATAAAAATATGGAAAGGAAACATGAGTTCATATATACATTAGAATGAAATCACACTTTACCCATAAAACATAGGCATATCAAATCAGGAATAAATCATAGAAAACATAAGAAATAAAGGTAACTTGAGGCATTCATAACATTCTTACATAGGGATTAACCCTCTTGGTTACGTTTGGAATACCCATCACAGTATATTCCCTAAATCTCTTCGGAGAAACCTTAACATTTCACTCCTTCGCGTTACCCAATGCATTGGAGAACTATATCGGGCTCACCCGCCCTTAGTTTATCACGGAACCACCCGTTTTTATAACAATTTCCAATAACCATAACATAAATGTATCACATAAAACATGCATAAAGGAAACATTACATTTCTACATTTCAATCACAATATAACATTTTAGTATATTGAAATAATGAATCCATTCAAAAAGAAACCATTTCCAAAACCATTTAAAACATTTAATAAAGAGATTTTTGAGTCAAAGTGTCCCATACCACCTTGAAGCTTAATATTTTCAACCAATAATATCCATATAAATAAATCCTTAAAACCATTTTGAAAACATGGTTATTATTAAGAACAAATAATTAAATCATTTAAAATGATATTTTGGTTAAAGGGGTTTTACCAAAATTAGAGACACTTGAATACAATAATTGAGGAATAAAATTTATTCAGAACTTTATAATATCATGAGAATAAATGGATTCATGATATAATACTCCAAAGGACAGTATATACACCACATAAGAGTGAATTGGTGCATAACAACAATGAACCCTCCATAGAAATGTCAAATGTGATGAAATCCATTATAAAGAAGGTATCCTTAAATTAAGGACAAATCAATCTCAAAAAATATGTGTGACAAATATAAATACACCAAATATAAGTGGATATTAAGTTTAAAACAATAAAAGGTCATTAACCCATATTCAATGGATGACATATTCAATGACTACATGTTGAACCCAAAGAAATCAAAATTGGGTTAAAAAGTTCCCTTGACAGCCTAACGGCATCACATCAAAATGAGTTGATGAGAGATACAAAGTGTGTCTCATAACATGAACATAAAATTTACATCATTAAGGATATATGAGAACATATCCCAACATAAAAATATGTAAATTAAAAGACCCAACAAAAGAAGTCTTTTAAAAAAAGAGGAGGGTGAAAGGTTCCCTTACCGACTTGGGTATCTTTCAAAACATACACCCCATGAAAGAAGGACAATAGATCATTGATGTAAACACTCATAAACGAAATTATATTACACAAAGAGTAGAATAATGGACAGTACATACACCACTCAATGGAATTTGTGGCAAATGTAGCACAAATCTCACGGGAATAAAAGTGAGATGAAAAATCCCTTACGAAAACTCGGCAGCCTAACGGCGCCACATAAAACATCCGAATATGGATTGATGAGATCAAATAGGGTATCTAATCACATTACAATAAAATTTACAGCAAGTGGAATATAAAAGAACATCCCCCAACATTACAAATAGGAGATTAAAAGAAGTGACATAAAGGAGAATACTTAAAAAGAAAGAGAGAGGTTAGATCTCTTACGAAAGTTCGGCAGCCTAACGGCGCCACTCAAAACTTCCAAAATGGATTGATGAGAGAGAATAGGGTATCAAATCACATGAAGATAAAAATTACAGTAAGTGTAATACAAAAGATCATCCCAATAACAAGAAAGATGAGCTTTAAAAGGAATGACATAAAAGTGTGTACTTAAAAAGAAAGAGAGGAGTAGGATCCCTTACCTCGGGTCCGACTTGACTCGATCGTTCTTTAATCTCCTGAATAATAAACTTGAGTTAATTTATACTTACTTAAGAACCTTTTTCAAGTTCATTATTCCTTTTATATCACTTATTACCATGTCATAAAAATTATGTAATCATTAAATTTAATAATATTTGTTTTGCCGATATTTGGTTCTTAAGTCGAAAGTGGACTTCTTACAATTACATGTTGTTCGTGTGGCCAAATGTTTATTTTATCCAGAATTTTATTCATGATGTAGATATCATATATTTCATATATATCCAGTAAATTCATGCATTTATAACATTACATAATCATTTATAGGTAAGAAATGAAATGCACCGTTCATGGAGACGGTAAGCCGTACGTACGCATGAACGCTACTTTCATTTCTATTTCGTATTTTATAGAATGGAATAATAATGATATAAAGGTATATTATAATTCCAGTATAATATCATATATAATATCATAGTTCCATCCTTTATACGTCCCACATATGGTATTTAACGAATCAAATCACTTTGAGGGGGCGGTAGTCCGCACTTCCTTAAATGAAGATATCGTGTTTACCCATTATGGAAATCATAAAGGTATGCCCAAAATGAAAAAAACCAGAAGATTAAGGAAAAAATAAACATATTATATATCATATATGAAAATAGTGACATCATAATGGCCACCTTTGAAGGTGTTAAATGAGTATTGAACAATCATCGTTTCGGGAGGCAGAATTTCGCTATCCACGGAAACCGTATGTTCTTTAACCATTTGATGTAGTTGTGTGAGAGTGTAGCTCGAATAAATATTATAACAACATCCTAGTATATTGAAGATACTGTTGTTGTTACAAAAGAAGTAAAATAAAAGAGTTTAGGGGGTTGGAGAAGCAAAATAAAACTAATGAACAAGAGATAAAGAATTACATTTAAAAGTGTAACTCGTTTTGATTTGAGCCTAAAGGCTTACTTTGAAAGGATTCTGCCCAATGGGAATACTCTAGGATGAGTAGAGGGATGTGGAGAGAGTAAATGGGCAGGGGTTGGCCGAGCCAAAGGCTTGAGGAGTTTGTGAAATGAGGTAGAGGTGGGGGCCTTTTATAAGAGAAGAGGAGGGGCACTTTTAGAAAGTAAGAAATATTACTTTATTTGAAAATGTGTTTCGGTTTCAAAAGGTCCCACATTGATATAATTCGTGGATAAGGTGTTAAGGGTTCGAAATCCACCCATTCAATAAGTTTTGGACATGTGTAGTTTATAGATTTTACATTATCTTTCCATTTTATTTAAATCGTTAAATAATGAGGTCATCGCTGCATCATCATGATGTCATGAATAATTTAATTTATTTAGTGTCTAGAAAATTGTACGAAAAATACTATGATGTAGGAAATCATTTTAGCTTTCCAATGACTATTTATAATCAAAAATATGATCTTTATAACCCCATGTAAAAAATTGTTTTTGTAAAATATATGATGTTTGTGTCATTTTTACTTTAACATTAAATAAAAAGTTATTTATGTCATTTTCCAACCAAAGTGGATACATGGGGTCCCCAAGTTGACCCATGGCTTGTCTTGGTCGGCCATGAAACAACCAATGAGGGTAGGACATGTGTAAAGCTCATCTTATTTTATTAAAGCATTATTTTTACCTTAAACTACACTAATTACCACTAATCGCGATTAAATACTTAATAAGTTACTATTCACCAAAAAATTATTTTTATCCTATTTAACCACATTTTACTTCTTAATGAAAACCATGTATATCGGATTTTTGAAATTCAAAACACAAAGATGGAAAAATTTCATTTAAACGGAAAAATCAGTATTTATAAGTACCACTTAGTGGTTTCACTATTCATCAAAAAATTGAAGTTTTTCAGAAAAATCCCAAAAATTCACCATAAGCTATATTTGATATTCCGAATTCAAAAATGAATTCTAATTTACAAAATTAAAAACATATAAGTCACATTAATTAATTTAATAATTAATTCCCACTGTCAGAGAAAATAGCGTGTTTTTATGAAACAATAAGTATCAAAAGATTGACACTAGTTTATGTCCGATTTCAAAGTGAAATTAATTCCAACGACCACTATTGGATTTAATGGTAAAAATATATTCTAATTTCACTTTGAAACCAATTAAAAAGATAATCTAATCATATAAATAAATTATACTAAAAATTGGTTTTGAATTAAAATACCACATTTTACACTAATCATAAAAAAATGAACTTTATCGGAACGATACCAAAAATTTACACAAAGTAATTTTGATGTCCCGATTCTAAAGAAGAGTTTTATTTGGTCAAATAGAATTTATAAGAGTTAAAAAAACTATATTTAATGACGGTTCGCCATCAAAAGGCGATAAGTGAACCTTTAGTAAAAACTAGGGCATATGTGCCTAAAATTGAATTCTTTCCATATTTTATGCCTTTATCTTTTATTGTATAAATGTAAAAACATTTAAAAACATATATAATCATATTTTAGTTATTTCTATCCATTACCTCCATTACAACAGCTACATGTTAACTACCATTTAAAATAATATTATTTTATTATTAGAGTGCAACGTAAGATTCCCAAGAAACTCGTTGTTGCGTGTTGGTTATGCCATCGAGCATAGAAACCCTTTAAAGTAATATTAATACTTTATTCACAAATATGGATAAATATTAAATTGTCATATTCTTTATTTACCTGGGGTGTTACACTTGGGCTATGTCGTGGGCCGGCTCGGTGACCGGTTCAAGGTCGACTTGGGTTGGATTGTGACATATTTTTTTTGGTGGATGAATCTTAATTTGATATTGGGAATTTTGTGATCATTTTATAGATTTTTAGGGTTTGGAAACTGGTTAAGGATTCTTTAACAATTTTTTTAATTTAGATTTTTTTAGAAATAGTAATTTATATCATGGTGTATTAATAATAAAATATTTATCATTAATCTTTCAAATGATATTTCATTCATTTTACTCAACATATATTATAATAAAATAGGTTTATTTTAGTAATGGAATAGTGACATGAAAAAAAAAATTCATCCTTTATTTTAGTCTCATAATCTAGTAGAATTTTATTTTCTTTCTTTGGCTAGAAAAAATTCACATTTTTCATTCATCATTTTAATATTGGATGAAAATCATTGGAGAAAAATTGAAACATGAAACCAAAAGATGAAAATTCATATACAAATTTGAATAAATCATGTAAGTGTATTTTCTCATATTCTATGGTAAAATAATTATTTTACTCTAGGAATATGATCTTGAAAATATAAATTTTTTTTCTTAAAATCATGTTTGATTAATTTTAGGGTGATTTTCATCACTCGCATATTTGTTGTTTTGTGGTCCTTAGCATTCTCATGACAATGTTCTATATCACTGAATATTATTATTTAGAAATTATATTTCCCATTGAAGTACATATTTTAATTTCTCATTAATGTTCTCCTTATATTTCAACCAAATTATCAATATTTCAATTGACCTTTATGTTTCCCACTTATCATTTTTAAATGAATTTTTATTAGCGCTATTTATGATGTGGGATTCTAGAAAATGTATTATTAAAAATTGAATCTTTCATTAAAATGTTAAAAATTGTAAATATATAATAAAATTAGGGGGAGTGAAATATTGAAAAAAATAGATTAAAAGAATACTATTCTTGATATATTTCATATCTAAAACATCGATATTTAAGCACACTATGATATACAAAAAAAATTATTATTTAAATGTGAAAATCATAAAATAGTGATTAAATTGATAAGAATTACTATTAATAGAAAATATATGAATAAATATGTACAATGTTTTTTCAATAATTCAACTCTGTTGATTAAATCATTATAAATAAGTACGCAATTTTCAGTAAAGTTATTCATTTATCAAAAAACAATTCTAACAAAATGTATTTTTATATAATTTTTTGTTTTGAAATTATAATTACTTAACACCATATTTAGAAATTTTATATTTTTTAATCAATATAATTTCTTAAATTATCATTTTAATACTATTTGAGGGTGAATTTTTTACATTTTTTTAGAATGATTAATTATATAGGGAATAGTTAAACTAGTAATTTTTTTAGAACTTTGATATCATGTTATAAAATAATGTAATTAAAATACACACTATGTTTTGAATATAATAATAAATTATAAAAATACCTTTAATAGAAACAAATACAATTAAATAGATTTTAATCATCATTATACCTGATTTTGTTATTAGTTCATTATTGGAGATAAAAATCATTTTTCAAAAACATGTTTTATGCATGCAATATATTTTTATCAAAGTAAATTAAATTAAAAAATATTTATGAATGGTTTAAATTAAATATATAGATTCCTTATTAAATAATATATTTTAACGTTCATTTTATGTTTTTTATAATGTAATGAATGGAAGTAAATTATGTTTTATGTTAAAAATGTATTTTTCTAAAATAGGCTTCTGTTGCTTTTTGGGAGAATATTTAAAATTAAATTCCAGCACTTATAGAAATAGAATTTGGTAAAATGGTTTCTATATTTTTAATAATTTAATTCATATAATTTTATGTGTTCACCTTAACTTTAAATCATAATGTAATGTAAAACAGTAAAATTCGGTTACCATACGTAAGTTTAAAACAGGTTAATCTGATGGTTATTTAAGAGATCAGGGTATTAATTCTACATAAAAATTAATTATTATTTTTATTTCCAGCTTTTTTCATATTATATTACATTATATTTTACTAATTTTTCATTATTTCCCTTAGTTAAGAAATTTATCATATATTATTGAAATATTTTAAGTAATTTCATTTATGTCCCTTCCATAACATATAAAAGGTAACCTATTGTCCTCCATTTTTCACATAATTTGAACATTCTTTGTAAGAAAATAAATACTCTATGAGCATTCTAAATTCATTCCATTTATAAAATATATTAATAATTTCCATATGTACATTATATGAAGGTTTAATATGTAAACCAAAGGATGTCTCTCAAAGAAGAGGTACAAATATTAATAGGGTAATTTCAATTTTATTTATCATTCCATATACTATAAACCAATTTTATTCATCATAGCATGATGAATAAATTATAATAAAAATATTTATATTTAAATGTTATTATGGTACAACTATTTTACTTTTCTTCTTTATCAAATATGAAATAAAATTATAGGTCATGTGTATGTGTGGACTATCACATCTATGTAACAAAATGATTCATTTTACATCACCATTTTTCATGGTTGGTAATTAAGATGGATTAGTTTTTAATATATGAAAATTAAGAAATATAAATTGTTCTTTAATTATTCTATATTATCTACTTTATTTCTATAATGACCCAAAAATTCTATCAATGAAATTCCCATTTTATATATATTTCATATAGAATAAATCACCTAAAATCACAAATATAACATAATAAATACTTTATAAATGAAAAATTAATTAATTAAAAGGTTTATCTAGAATTTAAGAATCCTATACCACTGGAAGAGTAACATGACATTTAGAATAGTAATGTGTCACTTATGAATAGTAAATCAGGAAATTGAATAGTAACCTTACCAATTACAGTATAAATAAAATTTATCTATCCTATAAATAAAAATTGTACATAATTATATCAAAGTATAAGTAAATAAATGATGTGAAAATGACAACTTATGTATCGGAATTTTTTGAAGTATAAAATATTACTTACCATTTTATAATTAATGTAATTAATTAAATGATTTTTTTTATAAAATTCATAAATAAATTAATATTTTTTACCTTATGATTATAAAATAATTGTATGATTTGTTAACTAATTTTTGAAAGTATCATAAAATCAGCTATATTATTGAAATTGGTATTTTCAAATAAATGATGATTTTTTTTAAAAATTAATTTTCTCTTATTTAAAAAATTATTTTCATAAAAAGGTGTCCAGTTTTGAATTATAGAAATGAAAAAAAATTATGGTGATTTTTTTGGATTATCTAAAAACATCAATATTTAATGAAATCGTAATATACGGTAATTTACAATAAATGCTAAATAAATGAATTATAGATTCACAGATTATGTATGGCTTATGTAAGCCCATAATATCAAAATGTTATTTATTATTTTAATATATATAGTGATAATTCTCAAAAAATTCATATTCTTGATCCAAAATAATAATCTAATTAATAAAATAATTAAAAAGCATTCATCTCCTCCACTATAAATATCACTCTCACCACCTCTTCCCTTCACACCATTCAAGCTTGGAAAATTGTCCAAATTCTTAAAACACCTATTCCATGTCACCTTCTCCACATCTATGAGCCCTTGGCCTCATCAAAACACCAAACCCTTTATCGTAAGGAGGTTCTTAAAGAGTGTAAAATCAAGAGTTAACAACCTATTCTATTTTCTTCTAATTTATTTTCATGTTCATTTATTTATTTCTCTTCTCTTAACCATCCCATAACCCTTATAGTAACATATATATACTAATTTTTTTGTGTTTAGGGAATAATCCCACATAAATTCTCTTCCCTCCCATTTTTTTCTAAAAATAAATATATTGTTCGTGATGTGTTGATTTATTGCATTCAAATATAAAGAGTTTACAATTTCCATTAACTCCTTAAAGGATTTTCATAAAACCATTTTATGGATAAAATAGATTAAAATTTATGAATTACATCCTTTTTGATGTTTTATAAAAAATTCATATACATGATGTTAATTAATAAAATAGAACTAGTTTGTGATGATTAAAAAACTGCCAAAATAATCTAAACGATTATCACAGACATCTTATCTAATGATTCAACATCACCAAAAATAACCAAATGAATTATATAATAATTTAATATTTTCAATCTTCATTAATGAAATATATAATTAATTATATATATCTAAACTCAATTTACATGAACATCCATTCTAATATACAAGTAAAATGATCATCAAAACCAAGGAAACAAACTCTTATAAATGATAAACATTCATCTTCTAATTCATTAAAGAGATTATAAAGGATCATAGTAAAGTTATTCATGATAAAATAAATTTAGGAAGTATTTTTAGTTAATGTATCTAATTTCATATTCCATAACATTAAGGTAATTTTCTAAACAAATTTGGGCATAAGGTAAGGGATTATCCCCAAACCTCAATTTCTCATTCGGGTTACGTTGTCTCTCTCTTTAATCTAATTATATTATTAACTATTATTATTTTATCCTCATAAATTCTATATTAATTTTATATAGGTATTTACCAATCATAATCATTATTTCTTTGATGGTTAGTTACATGTTTTATAAGGATCATGTCTCAATTCCTCTTGATAAACATGCCCGACTAAAGGGAACTTTTCATGTTCTTACAAATTTTTTACTACACTCCATAATCTATTTTAAGAAATCAATACATTACTAAAAATTAAAAATTTATATCATAAAAAATATTATTTAATATCTGGTTTTATTCAAATATCTTTCCAAAGAACACTACTTTGAAATGTAAAATGTCGTTTCTCTCATGAATTCCTCAACAATTTAATTAGAGTTTTTTCATCTATTTCAACACTGTCTGTTGAATATTATTCTTAATTAGAATTAGTCTTTAGTATATCATATACACTATTTTATTGAATATTTTATGATTATTTTGACTATGGATGTATTATCTTAATACCATTTGTCATATTACACATGATGGTTTATGATTTTGTTTATTATATGGAAAATGTTATTTATATTTCATATGATATCTTCAATATAATTTTTTATATTGATAATGTTTCAAAAAATTAAAATATGAATGCATTGGACATATAATGTGATGGGAGTGTCCTATTATATCCCCTAGATGCATCAGTAGGTCTCATAAGACAAACTAGAATGGGTTTTTAGCCATTATATATGGTTTCTTGGCTGAATCATTGATGGTATATTTATGATTTCTGATATTAATAATTCTATCATTATGCTATTACTAATTGATAATATATGGGATTATTCAACTAGTATAGTATATGTGGATAATTTTCATTATCACATGATTATATATATGTATTTATTTAATCATCCTTTCGTCATTCCTTATTATGCTCATGTTTATGTTTAATGGATTGTGTTTTTAGTTATTCACCCTGACTTATTGTTTATGTTTATTTATGATACCTTCAAATTAATTTCTTAACATTATATATCATCTAATATCACCCCTTTATTATGTTTTATTTTTCCCTTGGATGCAAATATTTATTTTATGAATTAATTATAGGGATAATCTATGAGCATATGGGTGTTCCCAATGGATTTTCTATTTTTTATTTCCTTTCAAGATGTAAGGTAAAGTTAATATTTGTAATTGGACTCCTAAAATAATAAACTAATTGGACCTTTCTTATTATTTTCTTTTATATATGTCAATTTATTAATATAAATCAATGACTCTAGGGTATTGGGGTTGGGGTCTTTATAGTTGGTATCCGAATTAGTTTAGTAGAAACCTTAGAAAGTGTATTTAGAAAACAAACTTTATGGAACATGACCCTATGATAGAATTTGAGGTTAATAATATAATAATATCCTATAATTTTTGTATTGTAGATATTATGTGGGTATTTGAAGAGATACATCCATGTCTTGTTACTATAAGTGGATGTGGTTCTAGAACGCATGTATGTAGGGGTAATAACACCAAAAAGGTGTCATGAGCATGACTCAGGATAATCCAGTACCCAAAAATGGGCCTTACTGCAAAATTGATATTAATATTTTATGGGATATTCTTAGTATAATTTACACTTTTCATTAAAAAACATTATACAGGAATTAAAAGTAAATATTCCCCCAAAAAATTATGTATATTATTATGACATTTTCTATGCATAAACTTTTTAATTTATGTTTATTATTACCTGTTTAAAATTATGTACTATGATTAAAAATATAATTTAGTGTATTCATTAGTTTATAAATATATAATAGTGGAAGTAATTGTAATTGTTTCAACGCGTGTATCCCAGGTAGGGATTTCCCTTCCACATAAGATAATGATGTTGGGGATAGAATTGAAACTGAAGATTATAAAGTTATAAATATAATGTGAATGATGACTTATGTTATTAATAATAAACTTACCTATATGGATCATCCTGATCTGCAATATGGTGTAACAATGTTATACCACTCAATGGGACCACAAACTCTAACATTAAATTGAATAAAAACCTATTAGTAGATATATAGTGGATATGTACCTTAGAGAATATATTTCTCACTCTGGGAATTAATGAAAGGGATATGGTTTTCATTGAAATTTTTTATCTCTCGTGATATGCGTATCAATGGTGGTAGTTGATTAAAAACACAAAGGAGGTAGGGAATATCAAACATGTAATGGACGTATTTTAAAAAAAATGGATAAACACATCCCTTAAAAAGACTGAGAGGATTTCGAGAGAAAATTCATGAATCAGAGGAGAATGAATGATGAGAATGTTTCTAAGTATGAATACAACTTTAAAAGTATATAATTCATTATATTTATTATAATCATAGTCCAAAATGAAATATTGGTTGAATATTTTATTTTTTATTGACATTCCATTGAATGGCACTAGTCTCCCAAAAATTTTCATCACAGGAAGAGATAGTCTCATATGTTATCAAGAAGGAAAAAAAATTTCTCTAAGCCTTATAAATTTAAAGGGAAACAATATAATAAGAGTCATTCTTAATATTTATGAAAAAATAAGTTAAATGGGAAAAGGGAAGAGTTTAATTTCCATATTGTGATAATTTTTGGAAGAAACACCCTAGTACTTTCCTCAAGGAACTGAGTGTTTTTTACAAGTGTCATGAAAAATCCCACCGTGCATGTTATTAAAAGTGAAATAAATAAGTGACAAATTTTAAATTATATAATTTGAAATATATGGAACAATATGAAAATTATTTTCCTAATCATAATGGAAACATTCCCTAGAGATGGCCAAAGGAGGAAGGTCAAGCTTATGTGATCACAAATTTAGAGTTTGAAGTTCATAATAATTTTGTGGCAGGTACATTAATAATTTTCTCAAACATATAAAATGATTTATATGATTCTATATCATTACGTTATTTAATATCTTCCATGTTTTCCAAGAAAATTAAACATTCCAATTTTTATTTAATAAAGTAGTTATTAGTCAAAAAACCTAAGGGAATTCTTATTGAAAAAATATGTTTCGTTTAGTCCCCTTTATAACACATAAACATTCCATAGCTTTTAACCGTATCATCATACCTTTGATTTAAATTGATATAATACTCAATATGGATTGGATTTCTAAATGTGATTCAAAAATATATTTCAAGAAGAATTAAATTATTATTGGTGATGATGGTATAGAATCCCTTATCTTTAGAAAATAAACCTTATCATTTGGATAATTTCTATATCCACCTCCTGTATGTCTTCTTAATGAAATTATTAGGGAGGATGATAAATCATCATCTATGATGGAGAAAATAAATCATCAAATTGAATATGTACATATTATATAGGATTATATTGATGTATTTATAGGGGATTTACCTAAACATACTCTAGAGAGGAAATTTGAGTTTTCTATTGATTTAATTCCTGGTGGAATTATTATATCAATGAATAGTTATAGAATGAAAGATGTTTAATTTATAGAGCTGATTAAACAACTAGAGTAATTGAGTGATAATGGATTTATTCTTCTTAGTTTTTCTCTATTGGGAAAACCTATTCACATGGTCGAGAAGAAAAATTGATCCATGAGGATCTATATTGACTATAGGGAAATAAATTTTATTATAGTAAAGAATAAGTATAATATTACTCACATGAATGATTTATTTGATCAACTTTACTAAACTCAATATTTATCAAAGAATGACCCCTGATCGGGATATCGTCAGTTGTGTGTGTGGAAGGAATATGTAGTGGCACTCTCATTACAAACATTACATTAAATAACTTTTGAAGAATATTTAAACTCTATACAAATATAATTGATAAGACCATACTATTATAGTGCCTTTGGAATCATGGAAACATAAACAAGAGTACATAAATGATCTACATTATCTCCCACAAGGTTATCCTTGAATAGCACCCTTCTTAGACGCATTAAACATAATACGTATCTTTATAACATACGGAAGGAAATATAAAAAGGCGTGAGATCAAATTCATAGTTAGGGTAAGAAAGGGAGGGATGTAAGTATAAAAATTAACATAATGTTAGGAGAACATGATCTAAAAAAATAAGATCATAGCCGGCATACCAAAGATAATATACATGAATCATGGCATAAAGAATTATAGTTCCTAAGACATGAATCAAAAAGAATTAAAAGACATAACACATAAATTCATAAATTAAGAGTAAGACATGTAATTTTGGAAACACATAAGTATATACTGATTTTTATAGTATCCAAGGCATTAATTACAAGACCATATTAGTGGAAAAAGTCCTCTACTAAACCAAGTAACCCTCATTCCATACCAATATTACAAAACTAAGGCCCCTATTTCCAGCCCTGTATTATTGAACTGAGTAACCCTCATTCCATCCCTATATTAATGAACTGATTAACCCTTATTCTATACCTGCTTTATCTCATGAGATATAAATCATTACCCAATACATTATAGGGATATGTAGGTCCCACCCTCCCATAATGAAATCATACATACATGTGCCACAAGATCATAAATAAGAATACCATAACCCATGACATGAAATGGTTATAATAAACATGTAGACATATGGTAACATGTGGAAAGAGACATGTTTCATAATCATTTCATTATAAACATAACCTACGATAAGAAACAGGGTTCAAAAGCATATAACCCAGAAAAGGGAAACGGGATTCAAAATCATTATATCATCAAAACATAATCCATTAAGAGAAATAATATTACTGTAAGCATTGAATAATTTCGCCATAAAGGCATGGGAAACACCAAGGGATATTATCATATGTTGGAAATAATTTTTAAATGTCTTTTAAAAACATTTCTTGAGGAAAATATAATTTATTCATTGAAAAATGATTTTTATTACATAAAAACATTTGGAATCCATTTCCATTAAAATTTGATTTGAAAGAAATAAAATAATCATTAAAAATAGTAAAAAAAATTAAAATACTTTTTATTTGAAATTTATCTATAAGGATATTTTGAAAACATTTTTTAAAACATTTAAAAAAACATGGTTTTTCAATATAATAGATTCCTGACCAAATAAAGAGATGATCATATTTCACTAAAAAAATTATCTTAAGTACAAAAGAATGTAAAAATGGTGCTTAAAATGTGTATATATTGAATAAAAAAAGGATAATTAAATTCATAAATAATCATGAGAAATTTCATCGAAGTAATCATAAACATAAACAATCTCGAAAAACGATAAGATTGTATCAATAAACACTTATAACGTGGATACATGGGATCATACTCTCCATGTAAAAAAATCCCATGAAATTAAGATTAATATATCATGATAATAAGTAGATTCATGATATAACATGTTCAATGGAAGTATATAAACCTCAAAAAAAATTAGGTGAAAAACAAAACATGAGTCTCAAAGAAATAAAATTGAGACAAAACTTTTTTTCAGATTTTGTAACTTTTGAAAGTCAAAACCCATGAAAGAATGATCATAGAATGGATATTTAAAGACCCATAAATTTATGTATAATATACGTATAGTTAAATCATGCGAATTACTTACACCACACAAATGGAAATATTTATTAACATAACATGAATCTCCCATAAATTAAAAGTGAGATGAAATTCCCTTACTTTGTGTCTTGACTCTATCTATAATCTTACATGATTCTTGTATAATAAATATACTTTTATTAAAATATTTTAAATAAGAATAAAATATGTAACTTATATATGACAAATAATAATAATATAAATATATATAAATATATTCAATATATAAAATATAATAGGGTCAATTTATACACCTTATAAAATAATATAGGTGTATAATATAACATATTCTCCAAAAAAGATAATATGAGATGATAAACCCTTACCACCTAAATAAAATTCAAATCTAAACTGATTTGATGAAAGTAATTTTAATTATAACTTAAAATACCATAAATATTATTGGATAAATGATATAAAAATTCATATAATACGTATATACACATCATAAACATAAATATGTGAAAACATAAATCATATACCAATGAAACAATATTGAGTTGAAGAACCCTTACAACATTTGATTCTTTTAAATCAAAGTCCATGTCAATAAATAATAAAATATGGTTGTTAAAACCACATTAATTTCATGAATATGGAACAATACATTCATTAATCAGTAATAAAGCCACATAAAATAAATAATGGTGTGCAATATCAAAAATCTCACATGAATTAAAAAGTGAGACAAAGAAAACCTTACCTTTTATATGAATTGATTTGTAATCACTCTAAAATCCACTATAATAAGTTTGATTTATTACATTTATATATAATATCCATTTACATATATATAATATGATATATGATCCACTCATTACATTATAACATATTTTTATAAATAAATTCAATATTAAAATCCTTATTTAAAGGTTATAACTATGTTCTTTTTCATGGATGTTTTAGTCCATCTGTTTTAGTCCATGAACCTTGATCATTGTACCATGATATCCAAAATATTTACCATTTCAAAATTATTATATTTAATCATTACATAAAAATTTATAACATTTTATGTTATGTTGTAATAAATAATGAACTATAAGACTTCATGGAGATGATAGTCCATATGTACACAGGAGTGAGGTTTCCATGTTTCAATAGGTGGAATGAAATAAACATAAATAATAATTAAAATTTGAAAAATAATTATTATATAATAAATTATATATATATATATTAATTAAATATGTATTGATTACTATCTATGTAAAATATAAATTAAAAACGAATCACAACCTTTCGAGGAGGTGGTAGTCCACAGGTACGCACAAACAAAGTTATAATTTTTCAATGGATGATATGATATGTCAAAATACCCTGAACCAAGTATCTTAGAGACTGTGCATTATATTAACACATTACAATTGATAAAAGACTCTAATCCCAAAGGATTGACCAGTTTAGTTGTTTTGGATGCCAAATTACATAGATGAACTTTATATTAGAACAGGAAAGAAAATACAACATAGAAATTATATTGGGAACACCCCTAAACTCTTATATTATCCCTACAAGTCATTCGTAAAACACAAATTTACATCCTAGTGAGAAATAAAACCTATGAAATGGGTGAACTTGGATTCTCAATAAGGGTAAGAAATTAATCAGATTATATCATAAAAAATCATAAACAATAAGGCTTTGTGATTAAGTAAAAACACATCCCTTTAAACATAAACCTAAGCATAATATGGTTGGATTAAAATATGATAAATTAATTCCAGATAAATAATCATATGATAATGATACTTAAAAATGAATAATCTACTTGTTGAAAAATCACATCTATTTTCAATAATAATTTTATAATTATTGAATTCATAATTTTGGACATCATAATCAAATCATCAAGGCTTCGACCAAGACACAATACATAATAGAAAAAACGCAATCTAATTTGTCTCCTGAGAGTATACAATGAAATGAGGGGATATAGTGGGACACAACCATCAATTTCTATGTCTAATAAATTTATCATATAATAGGGGTGAAACATAATCAATATTTACATTCATATTAAAGCTATCATATGAAATGTAAATAACATTTCCCAAATAATATACATAACCACAAACAATCTTGATTAATATAGAGATTGGTATTAAGATAGTACATCCCCAATGAAAATAATCATAAACCATTATTGAAAATATATGAAAATAATCTAGAAAAATAATGGGTGCTAAAATAGATGAAAATAATCTATAAAAATAATCTATAATTTTTTAAGGAAAAACCCTTTTACATTAGAAAGAAGAGTTATTTGGGAAAAATATATTCATATAATAATAAATTAAATAAGAAACTTTTTTCATGATAAAAGTTCTTGTTTTTAGAAAAAATATTTGTTTTTTAAAATAGTTTATGTATTGTACTTAAAAGTGGGTAACAAATTGGGATTTTTTTTAATCAGACTTATTTATCGGGAAAATTGAGATTGGATACTTTTAAAACATGTAACTAACCATAAAATAATGAATTATTATTATCAGTAAATATATATATTATCAAAATAAAATTATGATGAGTTCATAATAATAATTAAAAATTTTATTGGGGTAAAGAGAGATAAAGCATAACACGATTAAAGAATAGAGGTTTGGGGAGATTCCATTACCTTATATAAAAAAGTGTTCTAAAAATGGCCTTAATTTCTAGTAATATAAAATAAGATTCATTAATTAAAATACATTTATATATTTATTTATTTTATTAAAATTTTATTAAGTTACTTTGTCTTCTTTTTGTTGAATTATGAGATACAATATTATTGTTCTGAAGCATTCATTTTCATGGTTTTCAAGATCAATCATCATGAATAAAAGTATATAAGTTCATGTAAAATTGGAATATATATATATAATTGAAGTTGTATATTATTAATAAAAATATACAATAATAATTTTTTATATAATTAATTTGATTATTTTGGATGAGGATGATTCATTAAAAAAGATGATTGTGATAATCGTTTAAATAATTATGGATGTTTTCTGATCATCAAAAAATTGAATAAAAATAAAAATTTATTTATGAATATATTTTTAGGTGTTAATGGAAATTGAAAAATCTTCTCCCTTTAATGCGATAAATCAATACATAATAGACTATCATATCATTTTGAGAAAAAAATTAGAGTAAAGAGAATTGAAGATGGATTATTCCATAAACACAATATAATTATATTATATAAAATATAATGTAGATATAATTTCCCCTTGATATATGTAAGTGCTGATAAGAGAAGAAATTAATTTTTTAAAACTAAATGATAAATAAAAAGGTCTCTGGATCTTGATTTTCTCCCCCTCAAAAACCTCCTTAGACAAAAGTGTCTGGTCTTCTGATGAGACCAAGGGATCCTAGACATGGAAAAGGTTATGTGAAAGAGTTTTGGGGAGAATTTGGATAAGGATAACAAAATTAATGTTTTGAGTAAGGGGGTGGTGATGGGTGGTATTTATAGTGGGGGAAAGGGTGATGTATCATTATTTTATTAATTAGTTTATTATTTTCGGCTCAAGACTATCAATAGTTTGGGAATAATTACATAATATGATAATAAAATTAAATAGAGTTCAATATTATGGGCTTATATCAATCATACACAATATATGACTCCATAATTCATGTATTTAGCATTTATCGTAAACTATCGTATTTTACTATTCACAAAAAATCATGTATTTGAAAAAATTCCCAAAAATTTACCTGAAAAAGTTTATGATGTTTACAATTAAACAATGGTTTTAATTTGATGAAAATAATTTTCTAAATAACAAAAAAATAATTTTTTATTAAAATAATCATTTATTTGAAAATACCAATTTTAATTTTATAGTCAATTTTATAACCCTTTAAAAAATTAACTAATTTTTCATAAAATTATCTTATAATAATTTGATAACAAAATATTAATTTATGAATTTATTTAACAAATATTGTATGTCAATATATTAATTACAAAATAGTAAATAATTATTTATTCTTTTAGAAAAATACTAACACTTAATTTACCCATTTCACCTCATTTATTTACTAACACTATAATATAATTATATCATATTTTCTTTTATTTTATGGATAAATTGCATTTATAATTTCATTGGTGAGGTTAATATTTTTTGGAAAGTTTACTATTTATAAGGGTCTCATTACTATTTCAATGGTCAAGTTACTATTCGATTGGTATATGATCCTTAACTTCTAGAAATAACTCTTATTTCATACATTATTAATTTATATAGTGGTTATTATGTTCAATAAGTTATTTTATTTGATTTTTACTATATGAAATATATATAAGAATGGAAAATTCATTAATTGGGTTTTTAGGTCCTTACATTCTTCCCACCTAAAAATATTTTTTCCTCCAAATCTCCAGAATGAAAACTCATAAAAAGCATTGGATATTTATTCGTCATAATTTCCTATGGTTCCAAAATCAACTCTCTATATTTTATGATTCTTCTAATGTTCTTTTACCAGATAATTCATCCAACTTCTCAACACCTATTATTTAGTGTCAAGAATATGGAGAGGCTCTTCACAATAAGATAAATTAGGTTACAATTCTATTATTTCAGAAGTTAGTACATGTGTTGGGTATACCATGTATTTCCATAACAATGATATGTAAAACAAATTGTGCAGTTTAGAAAGTCTACAAATAATCCCCAAATGATATGTAATAACTCTAACACTCTCTAAGACTTCAAAAGGTCCAATGCACTATTGGGATCATTTTCCATTTCAACCAAAATATTATAACACCCTTCCATGGAGATACTTTCAAGAAAACAAGATCTTCAATATAAAACTAAAAATATTTCCCCCCATTATATACATTTCTCTTCTTCCTAATTTATAATTATTTGATATGTATTTTAATAGTCTTTACATTTGAGGTTTTTCCTCCACAAGATCTTGGCCTAGAAATTTCCTTTCACGTACTTCGTCCCAACAAGATGGTGAGTGACATCTCATTCCATAAAATGATTTATATCGTACGGTTTTAATACTATAATTGAAACAATTATTGTAGTAAAACTATAATAAAGGTAAATAAAAATACCAAATTCCTTGAAATTCAAGTGACATTGATCTCAACGTGTCTTCTAATGCTTGGATGGTCATTTTTGTTTACCTGATAGTTGGAGAGTGATAAGAAGTACTCAAATGAATTTTATTATCAAATGATGTAGGAATAATTATCCAGAGTTTTGATGTAAATAATGGATCTTGATCAAACACCAATGAAATAGGTGCTCCCTGATTTCTTATAACTAAATTAATACAATGTTGAACAAAGTGATTCAATGTAAAATCCTCCAATAGAGTGATGATAATTGTAGATTTTCTAAGTCAATATATAATTCCCCACATTTCACCATTTATTCATACATTTTTCTTGTAATCCATTGAAAAAATACATTGTGATTTCAAACCATTTCCATGTAGTAATTGGAAAAGGTTGCATGAGTCCTCTAAGATGTTTTCTCTAATCCTTCACCTATCAACAGACTAAACATCTTCATACATAATCAGCAGTTTCCCACTTCATATTATCCAAAAAAAATCTTCCTTCAAATATATTTACATATTAATTCACCTAGGGTATATAAGGAAATTAGAGGTATGATTATTGTTGGGAAAAAATCCCTCAAGGTATCATTGAAGCATTTTTTAGGTGATTATGTTTGTTGACAAAGTGGACATCTGAGTAGTGATTGTTGACAAAGCAATACAATGACATACAAATTTGTTGACAAAGAGGATTTCATGGTGGAATGTTGAGTTCAAGAGCTAAGGTCAATGATCCATGATTTATTCAAGAACGTAGATAAAAGGAATGGATGATCTGGAGACGGTACAAAAGAACAGATACAAGGTGACATCGTCTTCCAGTGTTTGCTAAATTTTTTGGCCTGAAAATCGACAAATGAAGAAAAGTGTTTTTGGCAAAGGGACTTGCGCGCAGAGGACTTGGAGAATAGGAAACTTGCGTGCCATATGTTTTTCAAGATTAGAAGATCAAAATATGGCAAATGAAGTAGGTTCGTGCAAGTTTGGGAGTTGGTCGCATAAGTGTCCAAAAGGACAGAAGACTTGCGCGCCGAAACTGGGTCGCGTAGGTGACTTGCACGCCGTCGTGCAGGGTGGTCAGATTTCCTATAAATACTGGACCACCCCTCCTCATTTTCAACGGAGTTCAACACTTTGAGAAATCATATCTCCCATCGCGCAGGTGTGGTGGTCGCGCAAGTGGTGAGTGTGGGTCGCGCAGGTGAATTTGCGCACCAGTAGTTGAAGTTGTGCGCCGGTGTTAGAAATTGCGCACCGGTTACCAGTTGCGCACCAATATTGGTTTGGGAGTAAAAGGAAGAGAGTCGCGCAAGTTTGGAGTTGAGGAATCTTGAGTCGCGCAAGTGTCTGAGGAGGACTTGCACGCCCGTTGTGACTTGCGCGCTGAGATTGACTTGCGCGCCAAGTAAGGTTTTGTTCCAGCGGTGCTTCTCGGACAGCGTGGAAGCTGGTATGTTGCCCTATACCTTCGGTGCAAAGAGATATTCATCTACGGGTGAAATTTGTACTTCAACAGAGCATCTACACACAGAGGAAGATGCATTCATTCATGCAAATGAATAAACCTACAGGTCTATAAACTGTGAGTGAATCCCTTCTAGAGCAGTGAGCTTAGGAAGAGGAAGAAGGTGATCCTCTCCACCGGCAGTGATCCAGAGAGAGAAACAGGGAGTGACCCTTGGGAAAGCAGTGAGCTGACCCTAAACCTTGTATAGGCAGTGAGCCTGGGCATAGAAGTGATCTAGCCCGAACATTGTAATCCACAACTAGTGAAGTCTATTGGAATTTGGTACGAACCGGAAACTTGTCGGCGTATGCTCCTTGGACGTAGCCCTTAGTGGTGAACCAAGTAAAAATCTTTGTGTCTGCCTGCTTACTTCCCTGCATTGCATTTAAAGCATAATCATCCGGTAAAGGAGACAAGTGATCATAGTAACCACACAAATGCAAAAAAAGTGACCCTTGTAACAAAGAGGTCAAGATCCAGTGGGGCAGAAAGAATTTTGAAAAAGAATATCCATACCCTGATTCACCCCCCCTCTCAGGGTATATAGGCCCCTATTGGTCCTAACAATTGGTATCAGAGGAATAGGTTTCTTTTATCATATTTTTTTGCTCCGACTTGGTGTAGTCAATATGTGTGTTTAAATAATTAGTCTGCTCTTATCTCCGTGAGCCATGGAAAAGGGAAAAACATCCATGAAGAAGCAGAAGTCAGGTGGTATTCCTCAGTGTGGAAGTATGTATGGAAAAAGTGTGATTCAATTAAAAGAATCAAACAGTTTACAGAAGGAAGGTATGGATGAATATGATAGGGAAAATGTTGATTCACTCAATCATGATGTTGGAATGAGTGAAGTACATGAGAATCAGAGTGTTGCTGAAACAGAAGAAGAAATTGAAGGAAGAATAGATATTTGAGCTGAGTTGGAGGCTGCTCTTGAGGAGATAGATGTTTGGAGAGCAAAAACAAATAAATCCAACAAAGTTGTTCACGAAGCCAAACTCTATATGCAGCAGCAGGAAGAAGAGAAGTCTGAGTTGATGGAAGAAATTGAGAAACTCAAGTTATCAACACGAGAGAACTCAGAATCGGTTAGTGAGTATAAGATTAAGATTGAAGAATAGAAAAGGGAGATCTATGGCTTGAATAGAAAAGTGAAAGATCAAGTCAAGTGCATCGAAGAACCTGATATTCCAATTGACGTTGGAAACACCGAAGAAGTCAAATCTAAAGATATCCAGATCAAAGTATTATAGATTGAGGTCACCAAGCTAAGAGGCTTAAATCAAAGGCTTATTGACATAGTTACTGACCTAACAGATAAGAATGATTCTCTTGCCAATGAACTACAAAAGATGGCTAAAATGAAAGGAAAACAAAAGGCTGATGATTATGAAGAGAATCAAATGTCAGATGAAGTATAGAATCTGAAAGCTAGAAATGATGATCTAGCAGCACAGTTTTCTAAAGAAGTTCCTAAGAATCGACGCCTACAACAGGAGAATGAATCTGTCTCTAAATCTGTTTCTGAGGAAAAATTAAAAGTAGTAATGAAAATTGAAATGGTGGAAAAGCTCACACAGGAACTAGAAGATGAGTTGAATAGCAGGAAGCTTCTCAAGAAAGAATTGGATGTCCAACTTGAATCAAGGGAGACGAAGATTAAAAAGTTGGAAGAGGATCTAGAATCCGTAAAGAAGGATGTGGAGAAATCCAATGCTAAATGAATGAAAAAAATGAAGGATGCCTTACACTTACTATTTGATCATCCTTCGACAAGTGATGATAAAATGAAGAATAAGTATGCTATTTCTGAAGAGAAATAATATAATATTTTCTCAGCTCAAAGACCAGCATGTTTTGGAAAAGCTGGTATTGGATTCGATGAATCCCCTCTGTGCATGACAGAAAGAGAGGCGTGAACAGTTCTAGAAATGGAAAAGATCCTGTAGGTTATGGAGATAGGCCTAAAAGGACAATTACAAAAAGAAGTGATGACATGTGCTATTTCTACGGGATTCACGGCCACACATCATGCTTCTGTTTAGAGGCTCATGAATACATATCAGGTTGTGAAAATAAAAACTTTGCTGAATCCCAGAATAAGAAGAAGCATCCGGAGAAATCAGAGAGTAGAGTCTCTCAGAAGAATGAATCTATTAGATGCTATTACTATGGAATAATGGGACACACCATGAGTATGTGTCAAGAAGCTCAATAGCCTCATGTCAGAAGAAGAACTCAAGGTGTATCAGCATCTCGATATAGAAATGACGAAAAGAGGTATGCCTTTAATAGAAAATGTTTCATATGTTCTGATCATAGGCATTTGGCCAGACAGTGCAGTAAGAAGAAAGCACGGAAGGAAAAAGACACGAGAAAGAGATTACCAACATGTCGTCTTTCTCAGCGAGAAGTGAAGGAAAGAGGAAGACCCCTAAGATGGGAGAATAAGAAAGGGATGATGCCAAATAAAGAGGTTCCTACTCAGATAAATAATCAAGGAAAATGGAATTTTGGTAGAACCTCAAAGAAGGAAATGTGTACTAGCGGGTTTATACCCCAAGCAGTGAGAAAGGCCGAGCCTACCAAATCTATGTATCAGAAAAAGGCTCAGAATATAGGCAATGAATGCCTAGTCATATGGCCAGAATAGTTGAAGTTGGCTAGGCAGCTAGAGGAAGCAATAAAGGAGTGTGATGCCCTCCAAGAAAAAATCAAAGGGTTGACCCGTCAGGATCAACCACTATCCTCGTTTTGAGGATTCAAGAAACACCCCTCTCCCTATGTATATAAATGCAATTAACTGATTATTCAGGTGTTTTAGGTTCTAGGGAGACACGATCCAAGGGGATGTGGCATCTAAGGATGCAAAGTGGAGAGGTGATATGCTCTAGAGTTTCAATTGATTCAAATCAGGTAGCAGAATTGAAAATGAAAGGGAGAAATTGAGCACAATTAGAAGTGATTGTGTTATTATCTTTGTCTCTTGTTTCCTACACCGAGTTCCAACTCAGTAGGCATAGATATTTGGTTAATGGCTCAATGCTGAGTGCCATATTAGTATAAATGGTGTATGTGGAGAAGAATGGTTATGGGTCTAAACAGTGGGTCAAACCCCAGGAATTGTTGCATAACATAGGGGGAGAATTCAATAACTAAATCAGATGCTAGATCCATCAATGAAATAATTGGATGACTCAGCTAAGGTGTTTCCTATTGAGGGAAGAAAGAAACACAGGGAGAAGCAGCAATAACAATGTATTTCATGCTTATCTATTTTCTCTAACAATATGGTGTCAGCTGATAGTTTTTAGGATACCAAGAAGCTGCAAGAGAAAATCAAAGGCGCCTCAAAAAAAAATTGAGAAAAGTAGCTTAATGAAATGAAGCCACTGAAAAATGTTTCAGTGAACAACTTCCTGATGAAAGTGGTGAGGAAGAAAGTAACACAGGGAGAGCAGAAGTGGCTTATGCTGATTCAGAAGAAGACACCGATGATGAACATGAAAGTGTCTAGTTTGTGCCTATAAGGAAGCCAAAGAGCTAAGCTGAAATTGATAGACAGAATATCATTGGTGATCAGGCAGCTCCTGTTCAAACAAGAATAATGAAGTCACTACAGCAGACATCTTTCCTACCTCAAGTAGAGATGAAATTCTTTGCTGATGCAGCTGACGCTGAAAACTGGGTTCAAGGTATGAATGAAGAGCTTGACCAAATTGATAAGAACCAAACATGTGAGAATTGTTTCGAGGCCAGCAGATAATAACGTCATCGGGACTAAATCGGTCTTTCGTAACAAGATGAATGAAGATGGAACAGTGATTCGAAACAAATCACAACTGGTGTGCAATGGATACTCCCAGATAGTGGGAATTGATGTTTAAGAGACATTTGCACTAGTTTCAAGGCAGGAGACAATTAGATTATTCCTAGCCATTGTAGTCCAAAGAAAGTTCAAAGTATTCTAAATGGACATCAAATCAGTATTCTTGAATGGGATTCTGGAGGAAGAGGTGTACATTGAGCAGGAATATGGTTTTCTCATTCATGAGGATGAGAACAAAGTTTGCAGGCTGAAGAAGGCATTGTATGGGCTGAAACAAGCACCAAGGGCATGGTAATCAAGGCTTGATCAGTACTTGAAGAAGCATGGATTTCAGTGTGGAGGAGTTGATTACAATCTCTATTTCAATAATGATAGTAATCAAAGGATGATGGTGTTGGTTTATGTCGATGACATAATATTTGGCGGAACAGATGAAGCTCAGTGCAGACAGTTTTCCGAATTCATGAAAAATGAGTTTGAAATGTCAATGATTGGAGAGCTAACATTTTTCCTTGGCCTACAGGTGACACAAGAAAGGAATGGAACATTCATTTCACAATCTAAATATGCCAAGGAGGTCCTGAGAAGTTTTGGAATGGAGAATTCAAGGAGATGAAGAATCCAGTTGCCACCAGGATGAAACTATCGAAAGATGAAGATGGCAAGGCATGAGATATCAAAGCAATCCCAAGGAAAGCCACATGCTTGAAGTGAAAATAATACTTCAGTATATCCAGGGCACAGTGGATTTCGGCTTGATATATACTGACAAATCTCAAACAGAGTTATTGGGATATACTGATGCAGACTGGGCCGGTTTAGCAGATGATAGAAAATCAACGTCAGGTGGTGCATTCTATTTTGGTGGATTGTGTATTTCTTGGCTAAGAAAGAAGCAAGATTTCATTTCATTGAGCACCGAAGAAGCTGAGTATATTGCGGCCACTCAAGCATGCACACAGTTATTGTGGATGAAGGAGCATCTTGAAGATATGGGAGTTGAAGTGCAGTCTCCGATCGGAATCAAGTGTGACAACTCTGGTGCTATAAATCTTAGAAAAAATCCCATCCATCATTCAAGGACAAAGCACATTGAGATTAAGTATCATTTTATCCAGGATAAGGTTGAGTAGGGAATCGTGAAGTTGGAGTATGTGCCTACAGAGCTACAGGTTGCAGACATTCTGACCAAGGCCTTACCCAAGGATGCTTTTGAGAGGCATTGACTGGCTCTGGGAGTTCAGTCGATTCCCTGCACTTAAAATAGTGTGGATGTGGCCCACCCTCTCCCCGAGGTATGATCACTTTTTCCCTAATGTGCTGATTTGTGCTCTCTACTCTGTTACAGCCTACAAAAGAGTGACCTTTGGGTTCGTTGACAAAGGGGGAGATAAGAGTGTTTGTTAAAGGGGGAGAAAATAGTGATTGGGAGACAGTGTGGCTATTTGAGAAATCATGACAGATACGGGGAGAAGCTGACAGGTGGAGCATCCAGAAAGGGGGATCAATGAGAAAGGGGGAGTGTATTAAATCTGACAATGCTAGAAGTGATCGATCAATGAATAGATATCACGACAGCTGAGGATCGTGATAAAAGCAGAAGAGTGGTGTTGGAAAGTGGTAAGACTATTTCCAAACCAAACATTGGTCTACCAAAAAATCCATCAACAATTGGTCTTAGTTTACTACAAATTGGTATCAGTTTGGTGTCAACAGTGGATGACAAAGATAAAGTGATTCATTGATGAACTTTTCATTTACTCTTGTTTCTCACGCCGAGCATTTCTCATGTGGGCTTAGAGTATGTGTTGAGTAAATCCTTGATCGCTATCAGAATCGCAATGAGGCGAATGGAGGCTGAAGAATAAACGACATATCTTTGTTTTGGAAGAGTTTTCAACAAACCCAAAGGGGGATATTGTTGGGAAAAATCCCTCAAGGTATCATTGAAGCATTTTTGAGGTGATTGTGTTTGTTGACAAAGTGGACATCTGAGTATTGATCGTTGACAAAGCAATACAATGACATACAAATTTTTTGACAAAGAGGATTTCGTGGTGGAATGTCAAGTTCAAGATCTGAGGTCAACGATCCATGATTGATTGAAGAACGTCGATAAAAGGAATGGATGATCTGGAGGCGGTACAAAAGAACATATACAAGGTGACGCCGTTTTCCAGTGTTTGCCAAATTTTTGGGCCTAAAAATCGACAAATGAAGAAAAGTGTTTTTGGAAAAGGGACTTGCGTGCCGAGGACTTGGAGAATTGGAAACTTGTGCAACATATGTTTTTCATGATCAGAAGATCAAAATATGGCAAAGGAAGTAGGTTCGCGCATGTTTGGGAGTTGGTCGCTCAAGTGTCCAAAAGGACAGAAGACTTGCACGCCGAAACTGGGTCCCACAGGTGACTTGCGCGCCGTCGCGCAGGGTGGTCAGATTGCCTATAAATACTGGACCACCCCTCCTCATTTTCAACGGAGTTCAAAACTTTGAGAAATTAGAGCTCCCATCGCGCATGTGTGGTGGTCGCGCAAGTGGTGAGTGTGGGTCGCGCAGGTAAATTTGTGCGCCGGTAGTTGAAGTTGTGCGCCGGTGTTAGAAGTTGCGCACCGGTTGGCAGTTGCGCGCCAATATTGGTTTGGGCTTAAAAGGAAGAGAGTCGCGCAAGTTTGGAGTTGAGGAAGCTTGAGTCGCGCAAGTTTCTGAGGAGGACTTGTGCGCCGATACTTGCGGGCCGTGATTGACTTGCGCGCCAAGTAAGGTTTTGTTCCAGGGGTGATTCTCGGACTGCGTGGAAGCTGGTACATTGCCCGATACCTTCGGTGCAAATAGATATTCATCTACGGGTGAAACTTTTACTTCAACAGAGCATCTACACACAGAGGAAGATGCATTCATTCATGCAAATGAAGAGACCTACAGGTCTATAAACTGTGAGTGAATCCCTTCTAGAGAAGTGAGCTTAGGAAGAGGAAGAAGGTGATCCTCTCCACCGACAGTGAGCCAGAGAGAGAGAAACAGGGAGTGACCCTTGGGAAAGTAGTTAGCTGACCCTAAACCTTGTATAGGTAGTGAGCCTGGGCATAGAAGTGATCTATCCCGATAATTGTAATCCACAGCTAGTGAAGCCTAGTGGAATTTGGTACGAACGAGGAACTTGTCGGTGTATGCTCCTTGGGCGCAGCCCTTAGCGGTGAACCAAGTAAAAATCTATGTGTCTGCCTGCTTATTTACCTGCATTGCATTCAAAGCATCATCATCAGGTAAAGGAGACAAGTGATCACAGTAACCACACAAATGCAAACAAAGTGACCCTTATAACAAAGAGGTCAGGATCCAGTGGGGCAGAAAGAACTTTGAAAAAGAATATCCATACCCTGATTCACCCCCCCCCCTCTCAGGGTATATAGGCCCCTATTGGTCCTAACAATTATCCTCTAATAACTATGTTTTTAGCATGGGTGTATAGGCAACACAAAGCATCTTCTCAAATTTTAAAATTCAAACCTCATACATGATGTCTTCCAACATCCCATTATTAACAACTTTAATTTTCATTTTAATATTCTCATTATCAGACTAGGTACATTTAAACATTTTTAATAAATGTGGTTTGTAAAGAAATCAAAAAATTAATTATGTTTCACCATCCTTGAAAATTACTATATATATATTTTCTAGATTGATATACACAGGATCCTTGTCAATCCTTATTTTGTTCAGAACTCCATTATCCTTCTTTCCCAATGCATTTACTATGTTATTATCCTTTACTCAGAGGTAGTGTGTTAAAAATCATAATCATTGACTATCTCAAGACATCCACTTAGCTTCATGATGAGTTCTTTCTATGATAAGATAATCTTTAGGCTCTTTTGATATCTATATATCTCACATTTTCCCCATAGATATATTGCCTCTAAATCAACATAGTAATAATAATTGATACTAACCCAAGATCATGATTTAGATAGTTCTATTCATGAATTTTTTTACTTCCTTGATGCATAAGCAATTACTATATCATTCTTTATAAGAAATCATCCAATTTCATTCTTTTATTTATCAATATAAATCAAAAATCTACCAAATCCATATGGTTGAGTCTAGATTAGAGAATTCATTAATCTCCTCATGGATTCTTCAAAAAATTCTTCAAATTATTTATTCAATTCAAACAAAACCCCTTTATGAGTATCCGTAGTTAACTGGTTAGCTAATTGATAAAAGTACTGAAAGAAACACCGATAGATACTTGCTAAACCAATGAAACTGTGTACCTCAGTTATGTTTGTTGGTGTAGTCCATTCTAGAACTGCCTATTTCATAACAAGTTCAACTGAGATTCCATCCATATAGATAATATGGTTGAGAAAAGAAACTATTTGATATCTGCATGTTCACTTTCTTAACTTCCCAATTAAGTCATTTCATCCATTAGAATCCATAACAACCAATAAATGGTTCTTATGGTGCTCTTAGATTTTTGAATTTATTAGGATGTCATCAATAAATACAACAAAATATCATCAAGATATCCATTAAACACTCTAGTTATTAGATCTATAAAAAGGGATGGTTATTAGTTTTTCCAAATGGCCTTACTATAAACTCATAATGTCCATACCTGGTTCGAAATGCTATTTTCAAAATATCTTCTATAACAAAACAAGTTTTTACATACCATTTTTTTTCAAATAAATTTTAATTTTAATTTATATATTACAATGCACTAATTCTAAGATTAATTTCCCATGGAACTGAATTGGTGTACATTACACACAACACCGACATGGCATACATTAAATGAACCACTGATGTGGCCTATGTTCTACACAACACTGACTTGGTGTACGATACGTGCAACAATGAGTTTCTACAAAATATTTCTTTTTTATTGATTTCATTAATTAATAAGATAATTATAACCTTGAGGTTAAAAATATTATTAAAAATATTAATAACTGATTTTTAATTAATTTTTATATGTTTTTATATAATTATAACGTATTATTCATATAATATATGGTTTTTGGTAAAGTCCTTTTATGTTATAAAACATCATTTTCTCAAATGAACTAATTCTAATAATGAAATTAATTTGGGAAAAATTTATAAATTTAATTTGGTAAAATAACTTTCATTTTGGAAATCACAATGTCAAAATTAGCTTATTGTGAATTTTTTTATTTTTCTAAGAAGCTTCATTTATTTGGTGAAAAGTGAAAATACTGGTTTTTAGTTTAAAACATATTTTTCTATAGTTAATTATTAATTATAAATGATATTATAAATTAGTTTTATTTTTTAATTAGATAAACATTACATCTACTAATATAATTAAATTCATTAGAATTAATTCCACTTTGATACTGAATATAAAATCTTAACAAATATTTTAACTTTTTCTAAATTTAAAACCCCATTATTTAAACTTGTCTGTAGGATTAGCACTCATTTTAAATTTAATTATTCTATTATTATAATTTAAAAAATCTGACATACACTATTGTATCTAGTTTAATATTTATATTCCAATAAGTCTATGTTAATTTTTGACTATAATTATGAGTTAATGTGATTGAAATTAATCACAGTAATTAAGTCCAAATTAAGCTTAATTAGGGACTAAACATTGAAAATAAGGTACCAAATGACCTATTTTCTTCTCCAAAACAAATTTTATATCCATATTTTGGCCACAAACCTTCCATTATAGTGTTTATATGTTTTACTAATACTTTTTTAGGTATGAATATGTGCACACCTAATTTGATTCCAAAAATTCAATGTGAGTCAATTTCCATCCCTATAAAAGGTCAACACATGTACCCATTACTCACACATCTCAAACCACTTAATATAGTAAATTCCATAATAAAGTATCCTCTAAAATATCATCCATTAAACATTTAACCCTTCTTTTGTGAAGAAACCCTCTCAAGGAAACCTTTTGGTACAAACCTAAAGGCGTTACCTGATTTAGAGGTAACATCTTCTTTAAATCTCCTTTCCTTTATTTTCAGTATACACCCATCCACAATATTTATTCCCTTACTTTGTGTAATCCCAAATATCATCCATATAATAGTATGTTTTTTATGAAATTTTTTTGACCTACACTTACACACTCCTCCATAAAATGAAGGTGGAACATACTGTTTCTATGTACGACAAACTACTGCCTCATGAAATGATGATTGTTCATTTTTCATTAACCAAAAATCATGGTGGAAATTTTTATGAACAATATATTTATATATGTAATATATTATATTTATTATGTAATTAATTATCTTTTTTCCTTTTATAACACACATATTTTTACATTCCTTTTAGTGTAAATATGATTACCCCATTTGCGGATTACCACCCCTCAAAGCAATGGGATTCATTCACACACCACATAGAATGTATTAAAAAGGGGTTTAAGGAAAGTATATGATATATATGATATATTAATTATAATTTAATAATTCTATATATATTTATATACATATGGAATTTACATACATTCTTTCAATATGACAATAAAAACCGAAAATAGCGTTCATGCGTACGTACAACTTACCGTCTCCAGTAATAGTATATCCCATTTCATACTTATTTATGTTATAATTTATTAAAATATACATACTTTGGATATGAATTAATTTTATATCATTATATGAATTTTGGAATCATTATATAAGTATATGGACCAATGACATAACAAATTTAGACACCTGCAAAGAACAATGCAAAAATTACCCAAAGTGAAAACCTAACGTAGGATTATTAACAAGAGGGTAATATAAGGTCATAATCAAACCATATATCGTATTGTGCCTATAGATATAATTATTTAAAACAATTATTATAAACATTTATTTATTATAGGGGAATATTGTATGATTACAAAGAGAGTGAAGACACAAGCTAAAGGGAATTTCATCTCACATTTAATTTTTGTGTGATTCATGTTATGTTCACCACCATTTCCTTTTTCATGGTGTCATTACTTACCAGGATTGAATTATATGTTTTGAATACATTAATTTTTGTGTATTGACATATCCTTTATATGATATCTCTTTCATGGGTTTTAACTTTTAAAAGTAACCAAATCGGTAAAACAATTGTGTCTCAATTTGCTTCATTTGAGAGTCAACTTTTGTTATACACCAATACATTTTTTCCAGGGGTATATAATTCCATAGTATATTTTATTTCTTTATTCTACTTATTTTCATTATATTTTAAGATTATTTAAATTTAATTTTCTTTCATGGAGAGTATTATCCCAGATAACCATGTAATAAATGTTTATTGAGACAATCATATCATTTTTAGAGACTGTTTATTTTTAGGTTTGCCTTGAATAAATCATTAAAGATTATACATGAGTTTCCTTCTCATTTTTTTATTTAATATATCCTCATTTTTTAGTACCATTATCTTCTATTTGGTACTAAATATAATTATTGTAGTGAAATTTGACTATCTATCTCTTCAGTCTAAAATCTATTGTATTCAAAAACTATATTTTCAAAAATGTTTTTAAAGATGTTATCCAAATATCATTTAAGATAATTTTTAATGAAAAATTATATAATTTTTTTTACTGTTCTAAATTATTCCTTTTTATGTTTTCAAACCTATTTGGAAAGATAATGGTTTTCATAAGGTTTTATTTTTTAAAAATAAATTTTTAAATAAGAGACGATATGTTCATCATGAAATGTTATCAAAGAACCATAAAAATTATTTCCCATCTAAAATAACATCCATTGGTATTTCTCATTCTTTAATGGGGAAATTATTCAATGTTTTCATTCAGATTATTTCTCGGAATGGATTATGTTTTGATGGCATGATGTTTATGAATCTCATTTCACTTTCAAGAGATATATTTTTCTTAATCCTGATTCATTTCATTGGATATGTTTATGATAAAATGATTATAATTTTTTTCATTCCACTGATTATGATATATTTACATGTTTATAATACCTATTTCATTTCATGGGTTATGAAATGATAATTTATGATCTTGTGAAACATGTATGGTTGATTTCAGTTTGTGGCATGGGGACATATATCTCCCTTCAACACATTAGGTAATGATTTACATATCATGAGATAAATCATGGTGGGAATGAGGGCTGGTCAGTTAAGTAATACATGATTGGAATGAGGTTGACTCAACTTAGTAACACAGGTTCGGAACAAGGGTCAGTCAATTCAGTAATACATGGCTAGAATGGGGGTTATCCAGTTCAGTAATGTACTTTTTCCACTAAGATTGTCTTCGAATTGTTTCCTTGGCTACTATAGAAATCAGCATATGCTTATGTGTTGACACAATTCCATGTCTTACTCTAATGTTATACTTTCATAGATTATTTCCTTTACATATTTTTAATTCATGTATTATGAACATCCAGGATTTATGCCATGACTCATGTATATGATCTTTGATATGCAGGGTATGATCTTCTAATTTCATGATCATATTTTCATACAATTATTTTCATGTTTATGCTTAAATGTCTCCCTTTTTTACACTTACTAAAAATTAGAGATCACCATTTTTATGAATCCTCCCCAAGGTTATGAAGTTATATATTTTGTTTGATGTGTCTAAGAAGGGTTCTAGTCATGGAGAACCCAGTGGGAGATAATGTAGCTCATTTATATACCAGTGTTAAGGTTTCAATGTTTTTAAAGGCACTAGACTAGTGTGGCCTTCTCATGTATATTTTTATAATGTTTATGTATTATGAGAAATTCATGTAATTTAATGTTTTTAAATATATGGTCTCTACAATTAGTATAAAGTAAAATTTTAGTTATCATTTGGAAACTAGGATGAGGAAACCTTAGTTAGAACTCTAATGACATGTCTAAGGATCTGTATAGGGTTGGGTCTATGTATATGAAAATTTTCTGGAGTTTTGGTGAAGGATAGAGAATGTTATTTCCAATAAATACATATCTACCAAGACTATACAAGTGGATGTGGCTCTAGAATTGATGTAACTTAGGGTAACAACTCTAACAAGGTGTTATGGGCTTGACTAGGGGTAAACTGGTACACAACAACGGGCCTTGCTGCACACTTGGTTTGAAACTCCCATGGGATATTTATTGGTAATTGAAAAACTCTTCATAAACCCTTATGAAGGATTTAAACATATTTTGACTATGAATAACATAGGATAAAACTAAGTTGTCATAGATTAAGGAATATGTCTTTAGTTAGTAATTCTACAAGTGATTTTTCATGAACATGTGATTCCTCATTATGATAATAATTTCTTACTATATACTATTGTTTTTAGTCAATGGTTGGAACCCAAAGGAACCACATTAATAGAGATTACAATAGAAAATGTAACTATTTTTATCATGAGAAACCAAATTCTATGGGATTTGGAATGCAGAATCTTGTTGCTATGCTCACCCAGATTTCACAGCATAAGAATAATGTTGGTCTTTGAAATAAGGAATGGATAGAACAACATTATGTTGAGTCTTTCATGCTGAAACATCCACGATATTTCAGAGGGTAATATGATCTACTTTTTGATGAAAAAATGTACCAGTACCAATATAATGATAATATCCATTCTTCATTTTTCAGATCATGAGAATGTCAATCCTGTTATTTATCACATTGAAGGCGATACAGATCAGTGGTGGACTCTAATAAAAAATTTGAGGAAACATGATAAGATTGAATACATGGGTTCGGATGAGTTTAAGAAATTATTTTTCACTAATAAATTTCTTCTAAATATTTTTACCAAGATAGAGAAAGAGTTCCTTGAGAATAAGCACAAGCTTGATGAATCTATTGGTACCTAAGAGGATAATTTTATGAGACATTTGAGGTACGCTTCGAGAATTATCATCCCAACCGATCTTAATGTTGATAAGTTCATTGGTGGTTAAAATCCAACTATTATAAGGGATTTGACCATAAGATACATTAGTATCAATGAATATATTGTGCGATGTGAAATAATGGTTGAAATAGAGGTGGGAGTCACATATCAATCTCATGTAATTGATAAGAAGAGGAAGATGGAGTTTAATGAAACTCCAAAAACAATATAGAAAAGATTATGAACATTCATTTATGCTCTATATGTGGGAATAATCATGTAGGAAATTTATTTATGGGGTCTAATAAATTTGTTATGTGTGTAAGGGAACGCCATCAAGAAATTGAATGTCGGGGTGATGGGAAATTTTTTTCTCAAAATGCTAATGGATATAATGATGCACAAAATAAACTTCCCAAGATTCAAAGCTTCAAGTGTATATATATTGTGAATTATTCTAACCATTTCCCCAACTTGAGGGTTGGTGATGATTATTGAAATAAAAAATCAGTTAAGATGTGGGATAAGGTGAAATTTCAAGAAATTGCTATATTTGGTGAGGGGTGAGATAATGATGTGATGAAAATTACTCTTACCACCCACTCTAGAATTGTTAGTGTCATATTTGATTCTGGATCCACCCACTCTTTCATATATGAATAATTTTCTAAGGGTGTTATGATTACACCCAAATAATTATAGGTTGAATTAGTAGTAAAAACCCATAATGTCTTGATTATTTCATCTCAGGTTTATGATTCCTCTTTGGTTGAATTTTATGGTAATGTGATTCCTGCAAATCTTGTTATTCTTCCTTTAGTTGAATTCACTGTCCTATTAGGAATGTATTTGATTTATATACATAAATCCCATATCAATTTTCAAGTAAGGGGAGTTATATTTGATATTTCAAACCCTCTTATGATCATCCATTAATGTGATGATAAGTATGAACCTCATGTGGATATTACACCAAGTGTATGCGTCTTATTTCACATTAAAAAGGGTTTTTTTATCTAAAATGGTTGGGGAGAAGATTGAAATCAATAGTATTCATGTTTTTCAGGATTTTTTGGATGTATTTTAGGAAGATTTTCATTGAATTCCACAAAAACGAGAACTTGAGTTCTCAATAAAACATATACCTGGTTCCACTCCAATTTCATCGACATCTTATAGAATGGACTCAATTGAGTTGCAAGAATTGAAGAAGACACTCAAAAAAACCTTCATAAGGGATTCATTTTACCATGTTTTTCACCTTGGGGTGAACTTGTTCTTTTTCTAAGAAGAAAGATGGATCAATGTGACTCTGCATTGATTATCGGATGTTAAACAAGATCACAACCAAGAACAAGCATCATATTCCCAGTATTGATGTCTTATTTGATCAACTGTGCGAAGCTCAATAATTTTCTAAGGTTGAACATAGTTTGGGATACCATCAATTGAATTCCATGAAAGTTGATATACCCTAGACAAAATTCCATAAATTGTATGGTCACTGTGACTATATAGTGACAACATTTGGTCTTACTAATTCCCATGCTATCATAATGGATTTAAATAATAGATTCTTTAGATATTAACTCAATGTGTTTGTCGTAGTCTTTATATATGATATTATTATCTACTCAAAGATCAAGGAAGTGCATTAAGATCACTTGATAATGGTACTAAAGACCCTAAGGAAGGAGAATTTGTATGAAAAATTTACAATGTGTGAATTTTGGAAACAAAAGGTTCCATTTTTAGGTCACAAAAATCTCAAGATATGCTACAATAGTAGATCAATCAAAGAAAAAGTCTATTGAAAGATGGACTAGACCAACCATGTTGAATGAGTTCCATATCTTTCTTGGATTAGCTAGATATTATTGATGATTTTTGTAGAATTTATCATGACTATCTAACTCTCTTACCAAGTTAACTTGTAAGGGTCTGATGTTCTTATACACAAATAAATGTGAGGTAAATTTCATGGAACAAAAGAGATGGTTGGTCAGTGCACCTATTCATACATTACACTATAGTGGAGAAGGGTTTGAAATGTATAGTGATGCATTCAACAAGTGATAGATATGTGTTATTATGAAAAATAACATGGTTTTTTCCTATGAATCATAACAGTTGAAGATTCATGAGAAAAATTACACAAATCATGATTTGGATTTAGCAGCGATAATCTTGGTATTAAATATATGGAGGAATTATATTTATGGTAAAAATTGTGATATATATACTGATCATAAAAGTCTAAAATATATATTCACATAGAATGATTTGAACATGTTCTAGATAATATGGTTCGATTTGATAAAGGATTATAACTACTCAATACATTACCACCCTAGGAAAGTGAAGAAGGTTACCGATGCTTTTAGTCTAAAGGATCATGATAGGTTATCCATGAAGAGGATCAAAAAAGATATCCATTATATTATATTTCATAGATATATTCTACATATAAATCTCATTGTGATCCAAAAACATCAGTTTGAAGTGATATTTCATGTCTATTTGTTTTATCCACAGAGGAAAACCCAAATGTTATTCCAATTTAATTGCTCTCTAACTATTATAATAGTGTAATAAACTCTCTTAGATCCTATTAAACTTCTCTGACAGAAACCTTAACCAAATTAGTTCATTCACATCTTCCATTTCTACCACATTTTATTCTTCTATTTTTGATAAAGCTATAAAATAGTGTAGCTTTAAAATCGAGTTAATTTTTTGCACTATATGTGAACAAAAACACAATTATACTCTTCCAAAAATATGAATTTCTTAGTAGGGATACATAAATATACACATTAAATGGATCATTAAACCTAATGTACCATGATATTCCATACATTACATTGTTATATGATATGATTTATTTCACCGATTTTTTCCCATTCCCATAATTTTACAAGAAAGGGTTGATGAATATCACTACAAATTCAAGATCAGGAAGATCTCCCAACATGGAATATAGTAAACATCATACTAATGGCCTAAAAGGATATTTTCCATGTTATTCACAAATTTTCTCATATTTAGTGATTTCTCCTTCGATAACCTGATCTTTTATTACAATGGAGTTGAATCTTGATTACATTTTGATATACAAAATATTTTAATAAGATTTTTTGCATAAACTTTATGAGATAGAACCAAACTCCCATATTTCATGTCTCACTCAATCCTCATTAATAATTTTTTCTTTTCCTAACATAGATTATTCATCTATAAACTACTAAAAAACTCCTTCTTCAGTTACAGAACACTAATAATGTATAAACTATCTAGAATCATAGAATTCATATACAAGGGAAACAAGATGAATAAATCATCATCAAATTCATTTCATTATAAAAAATGGTTTATACATATCCATTTGGAACCATTATCATCCATAAAATAATAAAACATATATTTACATTACCTAGGATATTGATTCAATAGTTATATAATTATAGTCATTATATGTACTAAATCCACATTATACTGATCCAAAAAACATATTTTTTATGTAACATTCTGTCCCAAAATGCCACAAAACATTTCCTCAAGCCAGTGGGTCCAATGGTCTCAAAAACACATTCCCATATGCAAGAGGCTTCCAAATAGTAGAAAGAGATTAGGTTGTGTCTCTAGGGAGACTATGACATCAATTCAGAATGTAACATAGTGGTATTAATAACAATAGTAAATAGAATAATATTAATAAAAACTAGATAGAACACTGTAATAATAAATAGTCAAAATTTATTCATATACAATATGATGATCATTTCATGTCTCTACAAAGAATGAAAACATGTATACAACCATCCAAAAAAATACACGTATCAGAAGAACAAAATTTTCAAAAAAGGAACAATCTTAGTTATTATCATTCTACTAGATTGGTCATATGCTCCCCTACCCCAGAGCATGAAAAAATCAAGAATGATATAGTGGAATTTTTCACCATTCCCAACTTATATTAGTGGTGTCTATTTTGGGTAACCCTTGGCAGACAAATATAGTGTGATATGACACTCAATATGCTACCCCCAACAATTTATATAACAAATACAGTCTTTTTATAACAATTAAAAAATTATAAAATATATAAAATAGGTATTGAAGTAAAAAAACTAATGTCTCAAACAAAAATGGTCAATTTTCACTAAACATGGCACCCATGAAAAGATAGTCAGGATCTCAAAAACTAGGGCATCATTAAAAAAATAATCAAGCATAACATTTTCCAATCTACCTATTGGAGTCAAATACCCCTACATGGATATCTACAATCATAGAAAAAATATCCACTATGGTTGTTCATTTTAAACATGTTTAGACATACAAAAAAACTATTCTATTTAATCCAATTTAATAATCCACAATGTCCATGCTATTTAATCCATTGTAAGAATCCACAATGGCCATATTCTGTAAAAAATATTTAATCATCCAAAATAGACATGCCATGTAATCCAAATGTCAGACAAAAAAGTGTTGGATCTATGGTATAAAAGACAAGGTAATATACATAGTTCCCCAAGAGTATTCAATCAAACCGTGGTAAATAATCAGGTGGATTCCTTAGGGAATGTCAATATAGCATGTTCAATGTGTGTCCTAGAAATATGGATCAAAGGGGCAGTAAGTCCAATGGAATCCTACAGAATTAGGATCCTAGGAGAAAACTTTTCTAAGGCGTCCACTACTGTAATCAAGGCCCATGTAGTAGAGATGTCCCTAGAAACATATATAATCAAGATCAAAGTAGATCATCTTAGTAATCCACTGCCATAGTAAAATAAACCTATCATTCCATTTCATTCACATTCCATGATCTCACCCAACTCATTTTCACAATTTCTATTTAAACAATTAAATCAATTCACATCATGTTATAAAATTTAAAGGAAGTATTAACTCCCACATATAATCTCAATTCAATTCTCATTTTGTTTATAAGGATACCTATAGTAAGATAGGCTCACACTCACCTGGTGGGGTGGTATAAAATATATAAGATGCAAAGACACACCCCATGGGTGGCCTATACTTGGGCTAACAACCTCCAAATATCTCAATGGTACTAGTGGGAACACTAAATAGGTTCCCAAAAATTACATTCAACAATTCCATTAATTTTATGGGAGATTTCTAAATGTACGACGCATAGAATGATGACAACTGGCTGTATAAAACACCAAACATTTGGGAATAGGTATAGACCATCATCCTTAAACACATGGTAGAATAATCATCTCGTATCAAGATATGATTTGGTTGAGATTAGTAGAAAACCCAAGAAAGAATAATAATCCTAAAAATAGAGAATATTAGCTTAAACATAAAGAACATCATCAATAAAAAAATAAAAATGATTAAAATCACAAGTGGAATGAAGAACTCACTGGAATGGATCTAATGAGACAAATGGTGCTCAAATATGAATTTGGATGAAAAAAAAATAAAATAAAAAACTAATTATTTGGATTACAACGATGCTTAAAAACATGAAGTTATGTATTCTGATTAAAGTAGAAAATTATATTTAGGTTATAAGATATTTTATGCACTTAAATTTAATTTCACACTTGTCAACTAGGTCATAATTTTTGGCCGCATGGTTTGCTAAAATTTGTGCCAACTTTGAACCCTTCTCTACCTCAATGGGAATATTTCATGGTTCATGGAATTGATTTATTCAACTATGTAAAAACTATGTGTATAGACTCTATCAAAAACAATAGATCCCCCACACAAGCGTGCACCCTTGGAAGTATTGTTTCATCAAACTGTGCGGCCTATGGAATCCTTCCCTCCAGCCCAACATGGTTAATTGTAATTATATAGATTAGGGTGAATAGTTTCTAATAACCATGGATTCCATTAACCTTGTCTGAAATGTTAGGATCTAAGATCTGAAAAATCCTTTTACACCCCAAGAAACTCATATGATCCTAAAAGGAACTCAAATTAGGTCAAAACCAAGGAGTTAAACTGAAAACAAAAAGTTTCTTCCCTCAAAAGAAAACAAGAGATCATATAATATAACCCCCTTAAAAAATTATTCAATAGATTAATCTTATAAGGGAGTTCAATAATATCATGACAATAAATTGTTCCATTGAGCTTGTAAGTCAGCCTCCCACACCAAAGTCTCTTTATATATACAACCTATCTACCATAGCACCCATACTAGATGATCTGTCTGGAATTAGAGATCCTTCATGATGCTATAAAAATATTAAATTGGATTCTCCTAATAGTATGAATCTACCTATTTCTCAAACTCATAAACCTTTAGAGTATGAGATGGGTCTGAGTGATAACGATGTAGCTGAGATGCATGGAAGAAATTGTGTATAGATTAGTACCTCATAAGTAATTGTAAATGACCGGCTACCAGACCTAATATATCTATAATCATAAATGGTATGAAATATCATGTTTAAATATTAACATATCTCCTAATCAATATGTTCCCCAATCATGATGAGATATGTAGAAAAGACTCAATCCCTAATCTCAAACTCTAGCGGTCGTTGATGGTAATAAGTGTAAGATTTCTGTCTAGAATTTTTAATAGCCATCCATTTCTATATCAATTGGACCTACTAAAAAGTCTTGGAAACAAGAAGAGTTATGTGAAATGATTCATCTCCTACCTCTAACTATAACATCAGTGACATGAATGGGCTATCATACAAATCCTTAAAAGGTTCCATCTGTATCGCCTCCTGATGGTTTTTGTTATAAGAGAACTCAACTAGTGGTAGTTACCTTTTCCATGAGCCTCCAAAATCAAGGATGCATGCTTTGAGTATGTCCTCATGCACCTGAATCAGGAACTATGATTGGACAAATGTCTAAGGGTGGTCTACTATTCTCAGAAGAACATTTGTACCCAAATCCCTCACCAAAAAACTTCAAGAAATGAGATGTGAACTGATCATCCCTATCTAATACAACGGATTGATGAACACAATGAATTTGTACTATCTCATGGATATAAAACCTCCTAAGATCCTCTACTATGATGGTCTCCCTGGTTGGCAGTAAATAAGTTACCATAATGAGCCTATCCACAACGACCCATATGGTAACACTATGTTGGGGTAACCTAGGAACCTGTTCATGAAATCCATCCCAACATCATACCATTTCCACTTTGGAATAGGTAACAGTTCTAAAATCATAGATGTTCACAGATTTTATAACTTCACAGGATGATAGGTATAACATTTCATAAAAAAACAATTTACCTCTCATTGTATACCCAACCACAAATACTAGTGATGTAAATCATGATACATCCTTGTAACGTCCAGATGTACTGCCCATATTGAGGCATGAAACCCTTACATCAGCTTCTCAGGTCAGTCTTCTAATATCCAAAAACAACTATGAATACAGATAATATCATCCTCTCCCTCTTTTTTAATAGGTTGAGGGTCCTCATCTTCTATACTCTCCCATAAGACTTGGACCTCTGAATATGATAATTGTCTCATTCCCACTCTATCCAAAAGAGCATATGTCACAAATAAAGAGGAATGGAATGTCTTACCACAACTATCTTTAACAACTAAGTGCGTATTTGAGAATAAAATAATAAGCTTCCACTTGATACTATCCTCTTGGAATTATTTTTTCTATTTAATCCTAATCAGTGCATCTGAAATTTCAATTTCTTTTCACAGTGTACAGGTGTTCTTCAAGTCAAAAGGATATTGGTATTCTACCAAACATCACTACCTCAGATTCAAGTCACACTATGTAAATATATACATAAGTATTTTGTGCTCTGTGTACACCAAAATAATTTTTCCTAGTAAATAGTGTCTATAACCTCACAAAGCCTGTACAATAATGGGAAACTCAAGATAACAAAATTGGGTACTTACACTCTTGTCGTCTCAACTAATGAGACTCGTACTCCATTATTCATTCTTCCAACATTAAAACTGCTCCTTGAATAATACCTTCTACATCATAATTCATAGTCTATCTCGTTACTCGCTCTAGAAAAATCAAGTCCAGTGTTGACATCATTCCCCCTTTCGGGTCTTAAAAGTTTGTATCATTGGAATCTATCCATACAAACTTCACAACCTTCTTAGTGAAGCCTATAAGAGATGAAGGTAAGAATGAGAAATCTTTTATGAAACACATTTAATATCCATCATTCCCTAAGAAAAAGTGTAGGTCAAATATGTTCTAAGGATACTCCTAAGAGACTACATCTATCAGCTTCTCAGGGTCAACTAATACTTTTGTCATTGAGATAATGGGACCGGGAGGAGAATTTTATCCTTCCTAAAGGTGTCACCTTATGAGCATAATATATAATTATTTTTTCTTTTATGCATCTAAAATGATCCCAATATTCTTTTCTTGGTCATGTCGATTTTGAGAATATACCAAGATATCTTCTACAAATTGAACCACAATAGAATCTATATTAGGATGGAATAATCGGTTCACCGATTCCATGAAAGCTAATCTCATATTAATAAGACTAAATATAATAACTATATACTAATATAAAATATACCTTCTGCATAATGTTTTACAAGGTATCTATGTAGGTCAAGCACTTCATGATTAAAACATATCCTTAAATAAATATTCTAGAAAGCCTAATCTCCTAAAATTTGGTTAAAGAGATCATATATCTGTGTTAAAGGATACAAATTCTCAATTGTTAACTTATTAAGTTATTGGTAATCCATACATAACCGGAGGTTACCATCTATCCATTTGGAAAAAGTATTGTGGACAACCACGGATAAGTACTAGGTCATATAAACCCGTTTTCCTCCATGTCATCATGATATCTCTTGAATTTTTAAAACCTCAGAGTATCCATCCTATAACTAGGAATGTACATTTGTTTATTTCATGGAGGTATCATGATGGAGAAATCCACCTCTCTATTAAAAGGTAAACTAAAAAAGTCTTCCAGAAAACATCCCTGAAATGATCAACCACTAGAGTGAAATATTTCTAATGTGATCCCTTATCATCAAAACAGAATCTGTTAATATCAGTTATCATCCCTCCATTCCCATGATTCTCAAGTCTATCTCTGCTCACCTGGATATCCCATTCACCCTTGTAAATAAACATTCCACCCTCTGGTGATATGAAAGTCTCCATTTTATGATAGAAAACAACATGGGATAAATAATTTACTAGATAGTAAATCCTATGTATAATATCAAACCTAGTCCTCTCAAGGGAAAAATATCCAATATAAAGTGATGACATCATATCCTAAGGGAATCTCCTTGTACTCGCATGCATGCTCTGTTATAATCCCCCAAAATGTGTCCAAGCTTATAACACCATCATAAAACTGAACAATGAGTGCAATACTCTCCACAACATGTATATATATTAATCTATGAGATGTACCTTTATCAAAAAGAGAAGATACTGGTGTAGATGATACTAAGATAAAACCCCTCACCACTTTTGACTTGATGTTCTTATCCTCAGGTGTAGGTTGTACAAAATACATCAAGCCTGAACTATGGCCCTTTGAAATAACCTTACTACCTAGAGTTGACCCACTCTAATGTTTAGGTACACCTGCTGTATAGATTCATTATCCACCACCACCGCCTCAGCCTGACCAACTACCACTACCCCAACAAATAATGTGACATAGATCATTGAATTCCTATATAAAACCTAGAGTCAGAGTCGATCCCCTTCTACTAACCATTGGAGTGATGATCCTATTTAAAAATTGTATGTGGATCATCCATCATCATGTTTGGAACGAGAATGGGTATCAATAACTCTAATTCTATACATATCCCCATCTCCTATATTGGTGATAGAAGAAATAACAACAAGTACTAAGAACTTGGCTGGTACTCCCATCATTATAATCCTCAAAACGGAGCTTCCAACAACTGGAAGATGAACCACTTGATCAATAGGCTACACTTCCCTTCTCAATGCCCCCATATTCCATCAGGTTCCACTCATTAATCAACACCTAGTTCATTATCTCAGTAATAGTACTCATCCAAGAAATATTGACCTCCAATTGAGCATCTTCCTTGAGACCTTCCTTGAATCATCTCTCCCTTGATGGATCATCAGCAATATATATTGTCACAAAATGTTGTATCTCTATAAATAATGGCAAATATTCCATAACGTTCATCAAGAACTTCTATAGATGCGTGAACTCACATATACTTTCATTACATAGGGTCTTAGGGAAAATTATTTAAAGAAAATAGACTATAAATCCCTCCAAACAATATCTCATAGCACATCATCCTATTTTAAAACATCCCACATGTTATAAGCTACTCGCTGTAGTATATATGTTTTGGTCTTCAACCTCATATAATGATGTTTCCTTGGATTCACAAAGATAAAAAAGGTAGTATGAATTTGTATCCCAATAGAATTGTACTACCATACCCTAAAAATGTGGGAGAATACTTCTACTAAAACACACAATTCATCTCTTCCATAGATGATGTAGGTTGCATTGCTCCTTGTACATTTTACATGAGCCACATAAATATCTCTCATAAATGGGAATCATTAACCATATTTGGCACATAAAATGTGGTTGCATCCAAAATAAAAGAAGGAACTATTGGTATCCCATATTCCACCACCTTTGAAGAATGGTGGTCTCCACCCTCCTATCATATGAATGGTGGTCGTTTTGCTGGAATGTCTCAACAATTCCAAACACACACCTCATAAAATAATGAGTAGCAACCAAGACATAGATATAAAAGTGTAGGATGGGTTGAAACCTTCCTATAAATGAGTCACACCCCACTTCAAGCTCCTAATCTAGGATTGGGTAAAAATAAACTGTCATAAAAAGTACTTGAGACACTTTGTATTTACAACTCTAAAGCAAGGTCATGGTCAACATGTCTTTTTCTCCAATTCTGTTTCATTTCATTTAATACACGTTAACTATTTTTGTTAAATGGATGAAAAAATGGTTCACCACAGATAATACATATGGCCACATACACCTCATGAACCCTAGTGAGGCATCCAATTAATCCAATCCCTAACACATTTCATTCCTTACAGTCAATAGTGCATGACTCACTGTTCCAGAATTGGCTGCATAGGGTGTCTATTGTAGCCTAAGCAGGATAACACTATTTAGGTTACAAATGTCACTCTATGCACTAATTATGTTTATCAGTTACCTATACAAATCATCTATCAATCAATAGATATATCACTCAAAGAACCTATAATAATTTCATGCATTCCATCAATGCATCCTATTTGGCTTGGAATAATGCATCACATGTGAATTCTAGCATGTTCCTAGAACGATCCATGCGTTTCATAACATAATATCATCAGGGAATAAGAAAATAAAAAGACCCAATCACACAAAAAATAATTTCACAAGTCATGTGCATCACCCAATGGTCAAATCAAATCAACTATAATATGTGAAATCTAGAAAACATCAATTTTCATTCAAGGAAATTCGGTTCTTTCCTATATATGGGTTAGATACTACCAAGCACAACTCCATAAAAACTAAAATTCTCCTAAGATCATGTCTATTTTCTCAAAATAATAATGTAAGATAATAAAATTCCTTGGATACCCAGATATAACATCCCTACCTGAATGCCACTAAACGGTTCCCCATGCCGGTGGGTCACATGGCTTCGAGCATGCCCCCATTATGCCCAAGGATTCCAACTAGTAGTGAGGGATTAGGTTGTTTCTATGGGGAAACTATTCTGTCATGTCATAGTGTAATGACTCAGTGGTAATCACAATATTCAATACCATAAACAAAATATAAATCAGAGATAATACTGTAATAAAAAATATTCCAAAAAAATCATATATAATAAGATAAAATTTTAATTTCTCAGTATAGTATTAAAATAGGGATACAAACATCCTATAAAATAAATGTATCAAAATATAAAAATACTTAAAAAGGAACTATCAATGTTAGCATCATGAACCAAACTCAATCATGGGCTCCACTATTACTATGAATGAAAAAATCAAGGATCGAACATTGGGTTCTAGCCGTAATCATAATGTGCATCCATGAAATTTGTCTATGTTCCCTATGGTTCCATTAATAGGGTGTGGGATAACACATAGTAGGCCCCCACCAAGGGTGTCTACAAAAAATCATGTCTATGAGTACGAAACTAGGTATTGTGAAATATATACAACAGGTAAGGAAGTAATAGAAGTAAATTATCATGGAGAAGTGATCTAGTTTGGAAAAACAAGGCTCACTATAAAATCTATTAGCTCTCGCATAAACAAGGGTATAGGTAAAAAATGAAAGTATAACACTATCTAGTCTAACCACTTGAATTGGATACCCGATTTGTGCTATCTACAAGTATAGAAAAAATATCAATTATGGGAGCACCATGTAAACATGTGTAAATATCCACAATATCCATGCCATGTAATCCAGTGTAAGAATCCACAATTATCATGTCATTGATTCTAGTGTATGAATCCATAATTTCCATCCCGTTTAATAAAATTTTATGCATCCACTATGGCCATTTCATGTAATCAATATTACATACCACGTCGGGATGGATCCAAGGTAAAGAAGACCAAGGTATCCACATGGAGTCCCAAGAGAATCTCAATGGAAGTTCAGCAAAGACCTAGGTGGTGTCCAAGGAGTTTATCAATTGAGCATGTCAAATGTAATTCCAAGCATACAAGATCCAAGGGGTAGAATATCTTGTGGCATTCTGCAAAATTAGGATCCAAGGATAAAATACTTCCAAGGAATCCAATAGTATAATAAAGTCCCATATAGTATAAATTTCCATTGTGTCCTATGGAATCATTATCCAATGGGATATTCGAAGGATTCTACTACCATAATCAAACTATTGTATCATTTCATTACATTAACTTTCCATGATTTCACACAAATCATTTCTAAAAGTTCAATATAAATAGTTAAATATATTCACAATATGTTAACACATGGAAAGGAGGCATACACACTCTAATATCATTTAAATTTAATTATCAGATAGTTTAAAATGTATCCCTATAGCAAGGTGATCTTACATTCACCCATCATGATGGTATTAAATAGGTATTACTAACACATGCACCTCATGGGAGGCCTAGGTTGGGGCTAACAACCCCCAAAAATCTCAATTGTAATACTGGGAAACCTAAAATGGTTCCAAAACATTACATTAAATCAGTCTATTAATTTTAGGGGAAACATAAGATATTCCATCATGCAATATCTTTGAAACTAGCTATATATAACTCCAAAAATGCCTGAAGAGTTATAGAGCCCCTACTGTATACACATGGTATAACCCTCATCCAGTATCAACCTCCAATTCAGCCCAGGTCATAAGGAAAATGAAATATATATAAAATCACTAAAATAAGTAGTATTATATTACGACTAAATAACTATTCCAAAGAGAATACAACCTAATAATTACATAATAATAATGAAGAAATCACCACCATGAATCAAATGAGACTAATAGTGTCTAAATCCCAGTTCAGATGATGAAACATGAGAAAAGTCAATGATTTGGCTTCCAAAGGAGCTCCAAATAATGACATGCTATTTTTTTGTGAAAAAATAAAATAAAATTTTAGTTATAATATTTTTTAATGGAAAAAATTCAATGTCTCACTTTTTAGTGGGGTCACACTATTTCAACGCAGTGTTGGTCAAACTATGAGCAAAATGTTATCAATTATCTACTTCCTGGAGAACATTGCATTGTTCCCACACATAGTTTGGAAAATTTTGTAGAAACCCTATGATAATTCACTCTAAAAATCTACAGATACCCTTCACAGTGGTGTGCCATTTGATAAATAGTTTCCTCAAACCATGAGGTCTCTTAAATCCCTCTACCCATCCCTACACGGTCACTCCTAACATATTGTCTTGGGTTGCACGGTATTAACTAACCGTTCAGCCTAATTTTATTATCCAAAAATTCGGGCTCTGGGCTCCGAACTATCCCCAGACACCCCCTAAGATTTCCATTATCACAGGATTCAATAAAATTATATATGAAATAAGTAGATTAAAAGAATAAAAAAATGATATTTTCCACATAGAAAATCATGGGATCTTACCATTTTCAACAAGTAAATTTCCTCCCCCAAAACTCCACGGTGAAAATTCATTTTTAAATCTATTTTAACGATATAAATTTTTTTAATGATAACATTATAAACACTACCTATATAGTATTATGTTTGACTATCAATTCAAATATTTTTGATATGTATATTCCTTTTTTCTACTGAAACCCCTTCACTGCCATCATTTCCTTATACCATGTCTTTCCATCGATTTCCTATTTTTACCAAAAGAATCAATTTTTCTCTAATTCATTTATTCTTTATACTACATTCATTATCTTCATATTTTTATTCTTATTTTGAAAATACAACTCATATTTCATAGATAACACCCACTTTTTTGAATCAATGATTCCTATTACTTCTTCAGATCTCGTGGTTCCCCTTTGTCAATTAAAAGTAATAATTGTAATTCATCTCCATAGGTCTAAACAATTTTTTATATTATTGTATATATAATATTAACTACGAATCAACAATATCCATAACTGCAACATTTGGAGTCTCAATTTCTTGTAGTCTATCTCAAGCCTCAAGAACCCTTGATCTCTTTAGTACATCATCCAGTGGCCTATATTTCAGACCTACTCTATTACCATGTAAATTCCCTATAAATATTTTTTACTATATCTATAATTTATATCATCTTGGTTTATCTAGTTGAATATCTAACATAATATAATTTATCCACCAAGTACCAACCATTATATTTCACCCTCCCATTGAAGTGAATATTCCTTCTTATGGTGAAATATTTACTATCATCTTCCCACTGATAAAATCAAATATTTTCATATCTATATCTAATATAGAAGTCTATATCTTCCTAAACTATATCTATATCCATTAAATCCATTTAGAAATATGAATGAATAATGAAATTTGTTATATGTTTATTGAGTTTTGTTATCAAATATTACCATTGTGCTTATATAATTTCCTAACCCTTTATTGTTGAAGAAAATTACTTAACAAAGTATGTTTAACAGTTGAGCACTTTATCATAAAATTCCTTTGACATTCCTAAGCCCAACCAAGGGATGTGTTCCTTATATAATAATTTCATGTTTATTCTTTATTCTATACATTTGTACTCATTTTCTAAGTTATATTCTTATGAATAAATATTCTCATATTTTTATAGATTCTATAGAAGCTTCATATACTATATTCACAATAATTTTCAAAACATAATAACATCAATATATTTCTAGTATTATTATCTATAATTTTCTTCCACTAAAAACACATAAAATACAATATATTTTTGTTTTAGACAGTAGAGGCATAATTCTACTCTAGAATAATGAATGAATGTCCCAATTCCTTGTGACCCACCATGATATCGAATAAGTGAATTCCCCAAAAGTTCTATGTGAACAATTTCTTGGTTCTATCTCTAAGATGTGTGTCCAAATAGATTGAAGGAAACCTACTGTTCATTACTAATTATAAAACTCTCTCATATTTTAATTTATATATCATCTAGATTCAACAACCCCATTTCTATAATAAATTTCATGTCCTTATCACTATGATACCCAAGTTGACACTATCATATCTCTGAACAATTAAATTTCGTTATTCCAAAATTTGGAACTCTCTTTAACCATCTAGTCTAATATAATATTTCATATTTAATCCATATAGTTAAGACCATAGGTCCATAGATGATATTTTTATAATCTATTAGAGAAACACGTTCTAAACATTACATCCTCTAGCTATCACATAAAAATTAAAACTATTTATATACCAGGTCTATTTCATATGACCCTAAGATCAACGTATATTACTTTATTTATTTAGAACTCAATATTTACCTTACCTTTGATTTCAAGGGATTCATTATCAACTTCATGTGCCTTACTGAAATTATTAGACACATAATTTATCATTCATACCTTCTCTACCATGGACCATAACTATGCTCCTCAATCAATGATCCGTGGTTCCAATAGAGAATTCATGCTTTTTAGAAAACTAATACTTATTAAATCCACCAGAGAACTAATTGAACTTTTAATTCCTAAAATTCACATTCCTTAAGATAACATTATTTACCTAAAGATTTCATTGTAATGGATTATGTCACCACAAGGAAAAAATATTCAACTAGTACCAGCTGATTAACACTATCACCTTTCTCATCATTTATCATTTGATTTCTATTAATGTCATTAATGTGTATTTCTTATTTATCTATCCATATTGAGTACTCCACTATTTTTTTTCTTGTATTTCCATTCATTTAATCTCTTCATTCATGATTACCCCTCAATCAACCTCATACACTAGTTGAGAATTTTCTTAATAATTTATCAGTTTTATTTGCATCACCAACCAAATTTTTGATGGTTTTCAAAAATCAAAAATCCCCACATATTTTCTATTAATTATTCAATAAAATATTCTAACTGACATCAAATCATGTCAAAATCATTGACATGATCAGAAACATATCTATCTTCTGATAATCTCTTTCAAAGACACATTTTCATCATGATATTATTACTCAACCATGATGGATTCTTATACATTTTAAAATAGTATTCATCATCCCTATATTGGTATTTAATTCCTAGATGTAAAAGGATGCATTCCAAGACCATTAAATATGAATGATATTGAGTTTCGTTTCTCTAGCCCCACACATTCGTCCATGTTTTTATTCTCTATTTAAATTCCAATTAATAGAACTTTTAGGACATTTTTATTGATATAATCATACATAATCATTCTCTCAAATAAACATACTTCAACATTTAATTTAACTATCTAAACCTAAAATTCATACGGCATCATACTTTCTAATAAAATTTAACTATCACTAAATTGAAAAAAAAATTAAGGTAATATAATGTTACTTGAGTCGACTCTAGAGTTTGTGTTATTGAAATATAAACCAAAAATTGATACCTCTTAATAAAAATATAATTAAAAAATCAAGAACCAAACATAGTATCCTAAGAATTAACCAAGGAAATACAAACACCACATGGGATCCTATTCTTCTCTTAATATACTAGAAGATAAAATGTTTTTCCTACAACTCACTAAACCATGTACACATTCGCACACATACACACCCAAAAAAACTCAAACATAGATTTAGGCAGAAGATAAAAAATTAATAGAAAAAATGAACAAATTGATTTTTATATGTTTTGGACAATTATTTCTTACATCCAAGGGAGCAAAAAATCATCCCTGTTTATTACTGTCTGTTGAAATAATGTTTACAAATAAAATTAGAAATTTTAATCAATATTACTTTATTATTGTTTTCATGTTTCATATAAACAAAAATGAATAAGTAATACCAATTTCCCAAAATTAAATATACTCATCAAGTTATTTATTTTAATTGTTATCTAATGTTAATAAATGATCCACCATTGAATATGATAACTATTAATGTCTTGTAGGAAAATAACTATGAATACTAAATTTATGTCAATAAAAAATTAGTTAACTTAGTCTATTAGAGATAATAATTAGGTAAAATCCGATAAACATCATTGAATATATTTTAATAATGTGGACCATTATACATGCCCATTAGATAATACTATGATTTGATCAAGTGACCCCCACTGTAATGTCTTGGATTTTCTATGTATTATTTTTAAATATTATATGGAATTATTTAGAGATAGGTCACGAAAACAGGACATCATTCTGTGTCCCAGAGAGCACGGAATGGTGGTTTAAACTTTTTATATGTAATGTGAGTCGGCACTTGTGCACGGTTGTGGAAGTTTCCAAATAGATGCCCGAATTAAAAATCTGAGGGCACCGTTGCATCTGGGGCGACGACTTTACCTAAGAGTGATCCTAACCTCAACCGGTGCGGGTCAAGGGGAAAAGTTATTTTCCGGACGTTTTAAGAAAAATAAAATAAAATAAATTCTCAATGTTTAATTTTATTTCTTTTTGGAAATATCGGCTGCAGTGCAACGATGATGCAGCTGCTTCAGTCATTAAATGACATGTCATAATGGCTTAAGAAACTGTAACATGACTCATTAATTCCACAATATAACAGAATGTTGAGTCACGTTTCCCTTTGTAATGGGTTAAGCGATTGGTGGTCTTTAACAAATTTTTTAGGGGAAGCACTAGAGAAATTCATCGAGCCTTGGAGGAAACACTCAGCGATAAGCGACGATGAATCAAAGATATGAATTTCTGCACCAATAAAGATGAAGGATCTCGATGACAATGGTAGTGGGACACGATGATTTTTCCTCAACCGGTTTGAGGTAGAGGTTGTTATTTTATTCTGTTTCACTCATTTTTAAATTTAAATGACGAATGCAGATCAACCACGAATATGTTCATCCACGGATATGTGCGTTCTTGCGGGAGGGATTTTATTTGAGATAATTATGGGGAATTGATCAACGTTGATTATTGTAGTTGATTTGTGCTCTATTTAAGCCTATTAATAGGAGCGGATCAACGCCATGACGAACAATGATGGAGGTTCGTTCCAAAAAAAAATTATTGTATTTATCCCCTTTTTCTGTCGCATGTTCTTCACGTTCATCATGGGGTGATGAACAATGGATCGTTGTGTGTCTGTTTTGCAATGCAATGATCCCAAATTTATGAATCGACACCATAGCGACCTTGCGGAGGTGCGACGATGATGGCGGATGATGAATCAGACCGGATCGGGAAGGGTCGTTCTTTGAGCCTTCCTCATGTGGGAAGATCAAAGCATGTTTTAGCGGCTGATCGGGAATCCAGAAACACAAGAAGAAGCTTTGTGGCATTGGGTTGAAAAAAACTCTAGAGTTTCGTGGCAATCGGATAGCCCGATCGATGATCCGGGCAGAACGGGAGGAGCACCAGTAAAGAGCGTTGTTTCTGGAAATTTCTAGAATACACGGCGTGTACATCCGAAGAACAAGCTGTGTAGTACTATAAATGGAATCTTTGGTTTTGGGGGCTAGGGAAGAATAACATGGCATGTGACCCTGGTCATAGGGAGTTCTATACATCACTTGAAGCTCATAGTTTACTTTGGGAAGTACACGGACACGGGTTGGACTACACGGCTTCAGGCGACACGATGTGTGCAACATGGCAGAGGCAGCTACATGGAGTTCGTCATGTATCCAGGGGAACATGGACATGGGATGGAGTACACGACCGTGTACTCCATCACACATCCAGGAAAGGCCAGTAACGCGGGTCACCAAATGTACCGATTACACGGGTTTGTGTACACAGGTTGATGACCGTGTATTGGCACATGGCCAACCTACACGGAGCCAACCCCAGCCACTTGAACACTACGTGTACATCGTACTATATTCCGAGAACTCAGTTTTTTCTACATGACCATCCTTACGACATGGGACATTGTACATGAGAATTACCCGGGGTCAGACTATAGGGCGTGTAGCTTTTCTACACACCGTGTAATTTTTGGAAAACAACACGGTACTCTTAATCACCACATCTTGGGCGTATTTCGTTTGGGTCAGTGCCCCTTCTTCTTGTTCCCCTAAAGGAAATGCATGTTTTCCTTCTACAAGAGTATGATCCCTTCAGCAGGAATTTCTATGATAGAGTCAGGCATCCATATGAGAGGCCCAGATCGAGATCCTTTATCCATTCTTGACCCAATGTAGAGTCTGACATCAATGTGAACAACTCCATCGGGCGTCAATCCTCTACCTAGCAGGTGAATTCCGCATGAGTCTCAGTATCCTTTATGGCCCTAGCAGTGATCCTCATCACTGTATTGTGTTCTTTTCCACTCAGGAGTGTGTCTCCCATAACGTGTGCATCTATCTATTGTAACCTTCTCACTCAGGAGTGTGTCTCCTGTAATGATTGTACCTACCTCTTTTGATGCTTCCCAACAAACAGTACTTCTCAGACAGACATCATCTGAGATATAAGACTCATGGAGTGTGTTCTCCCGGAACCAGTGCTTTGTGGAATCCTTGAATAGAACCATAACTGGGGGTATAAGGTTTTGTGACTTTTCTCTAGACCATAGGTCTGGGTTTTGAGTATATCCGGTTTGTTCTATATATTCAGTAGACATATACTGTGCATAGATAATTGTACCTTTACTTTTTGTACTGCTTTGTGGTTTTAGGGGTCCTCTACTGAGTATTGTTATACTCACCCCTGCATAGGCTTTTCCCACACGTGTCGTGTCTTGTGCAGACGATCATCCTTTTGATAGTGCCCAGGGTAGATTAGGACAGGACTGAGCTTTCTAAGATCCCTACAGGTCAAGGCGTTCCTACGGCTATGACCAGCCATCCCAATACATTTTTTGTTTATAAGTTTTACATTTCAGTTTTCAAACTTTTTTTGGTGGGCTTGTATTCTAGACCAGTTTACATTCAGTACTTTACCTTCCATCGTACTCTTTTGGTTGGGTTTATATGTATTCATGATTTTTTCCTTCGTGTTTTTTTATATTTTAGAATTTGTGAGCTTGGAGATGTGTGTGTGTGTACAGGTACTTAGGAAATGCCTCCCATGATTAGTAATATGCCTACTCGGAGCTAGTCACCAGTCCCTGTCCTATTGAAGGTTGGATTGGGGAGTCACGGTGCAATCCCAACTGGGATAGGTTAAGACAGAGTGGTATCAAAGGTGATCGGTTCTACCATACTTCCAAGAGTCTGTGAGATGGGTTTGGGGCGATAGTGTTAAGTGTTTTGAGTTTAGATTTCAGGCCAGAGACTCCAGTGTTGGTGCGCCGGCCGACGTATCCATACACCGGGACTTTGATAACCTGATTTTCGATACGATACATTAAAAATAAAGTTGCTGGGAAATAAAAGAATGGTACATGCATCATATAGAAATGGGTTGTGTCTTCTATATCCTTTTTTTCAGCTATCCAGATATACTCAATGACCATGTTAAAACTTGTTTCATTATAGGATTCCTCCGCGACACATATCTACTAGTATTCAGCAGCACGATCACGAGGAAGACCCCCTCAATGATGCGGCTTCGATACAGGGACCAATCACCCAGGCGTTGCCACCAAGAGGTAAACCTGCTATGCCCCAACTAGTGGAACAGCCTATGGTACCTGCATTACCAACCAACGAGGATCACATGATTAGCATGCTCCATTAGTTCCAGAGACATAGACCCCTCAGGTTCCATGGTGTGCCCAACCCTTAGGCTAATGAGGACTGGCTTGAGGTGGGGACTAGAGTTTTTCATCTAGTGAGGACACCAGCAGACCAGATGGTGATACTAGGAGCAAGCCTTCTTTAGGGTTTGCTGGGAGGATGGTGGAGTCTGATCACACAGACTCATGACGAGGACACTCTTCCATGGATGGAGTTTGATCTACTCTTCAAGGGGGAGTTATCTTCGATTACGCTGAGATCTGTGCGCATTTGGGAGCTTCTCCATCTCCAACAGGGTAGTATGATAGTAGCTAACTATTCATCGAGGTTCACCAACCTTGCCCGGTACTCGATGAATATGTTCAAGGATTAGTACTTTAGAGCTAGGATCTTCGAGCGAGGTCTATGATGAGACATTTGATCTAGTGTCATGCCTCTATGCATTTCTACTTATGCTAGAGTACTCGAGTGGGCCTTGGTGATAGAGAGCTTCTTGGTGGAGCAGAGACAACCGATGATGGTCATCAGCAAGTAGAGACGTGTGTAGAACTCGACAGCAGGGATATGATGTTAGGCTTAGTGATCTGGATTTGGGAAAACTCATAGGATGACCCAGGACAGAGGATCAACAGTCCATGGCTCTCAGGTTGGATCCAGTCATCCTAGGGACAACTGATCCTACGCGTGCGATGGTAGGGGACATCTCGTTAGAGATTGACTGGCCCGTCAAGATGATGATAGGGAAGCAGTGGATGGACCACCGAGGCAGAGGCAGAGAGTAGAGTAGATAGACCCACCCGGTGGTGGATATAGTAGAGGAGCAAGGAGAGCTATGGGTGGTGGAAGAGGCCTTGAATTACTTCCACCACCACCCCCGGGAAGTATGCACCCGGCTCAGGGAGCTGGGGGACAGGGGTGGGGATAGCTGAATTTGGTCGAGGCATATGACCCAGGGGCTCCATGGATGATTTTAGGTACGATCTGTGTCTTTTCTACCTTAGTTTCCGTACATATAGACATAGGGGCCAGTCATTCCTTCATATCCATGTGTCTTGTATGAAACCTCGAGATTCTTGTATAACAATTGACTAGATCTTTATGCTTGGAGACACCCACGGGAAGATACTCGACGATCACGCATCGTTGAGGGCAGTGTGATCTCAGCCTTGGAGGTGATAGTTTTGGTTGGATCCTCTTGTTTGTAGCATTGAGGCTTTACGACATCATTCTCAATATGGATTAGTTATCTTCGGTCTATTCCCAGATTGAATGTTTTAGGCGAAGAGTGTGGTGTGTCAGCCATGATGGAATGAGGGTTTTCATTGTTAGAGAAAGGAAAGCCGAGGAAGCATAGAATGATCTTATGCATAGGAGGGTACAACCAATAACTCATGAGTTGGATAGCCTTTCCCTCAGAGTAGTGGATGTTGTGAGCTCCCAGTTCCTAGCAGTAGTGGCAGAGTATGAGGACGTCTTTCCCAAAAATGTTCTAGGATTACCTCCCCACTGGGAAATCAACTTCTAAAATGACTTACACCCCAAGACGACATCAATTTCTTTATCAGCATATCGGATGGCTCCCGAAGAGATTCGTGAGCTAAGGGTGCAGTTGGAGGATATGAAGAGCAAGGGATTCGTGAGACCCAACATTTCACCCTGGGCGGCGCCATTATTGTTTTCCAAGAAGGCAGACATGAGTCTGAGGTTGTGCGTAGATTACTGGTGCCTGAAATAGGTGACTGTGAAAAAAAAGTATCCACTTATAAGGATTGATGACCTCTTCGATCATCTAGGAGGGGCACAACGGTTCTCAAAGTTTGACCTTAGAACAGGCTATCAATAGTTTGGAGTACGGGATGAGGAAATACCAAATACGTCTTTCAGATGTTGCTATGGTCACTATGAGTACATGGTGATGCCTTTCAGCATGACAAACTCCCCTACAGTGTTCATGGGATAGATGAACCAGATTTTATAACCGTACTTGGACCGGTTCATAGTGGTCTTCATCGAAGACATCCTTTTGTAATCGGCGTAAGAATAGGAGAATGAGAGACACATGCAGATGGTTCTAGATGTACTTCGGGAGCACCAGCTTTAAGGTAACCTCACAAAGTGCTAGTTCTAGATTCAGGAGGTCCACTTTCTAGGACATGTCATTTCAGAAGATGGAGTAGTTATAGACCCAGCCAAGGTGGAGGCTGTGATAGCATGGGAGCCACCTCGGAGCGTGATAGTGGTAAGGAGACTCCTTGGACTGGCATGATATTACCAGAGATTCATTCTCGGCTTCTCTTGGATATCAGCACCGATGATAGCCTTGACCATGAAGGGGAAACCCTTCGTCTGGATGCAGAAGTGCCAACAAGATTTTGAGTAGTTGAGATAGATTTTGACGAGCACCCCAGTCTTGATATTACCAGAGGAGGGTGTTAAGTGTGTAGTTTTCTATGACTCGTCAGGGACTGGGCTTGGTTGTGTCCTGATGTAGAGGCAGGAAGTCATTGCTTATGGTTCGTGCTAGCTTATGACACATGAGTAGAACTATGTGACCCATGATCTTGTGTTGGATGTGGTAGTCTTAGCATTGAAGATGTGGTGACACTACCTTATGGGTGAGCGGTTTATCATCTACTCTGACCACAAGAGCCTCAAGTACTTCTTTTCGCAGAATGATCTGAATCAGAGATAGAGGCTTTTTCTAGAGTTCCTCAAGGACTAAAATTTTGAGATCATCTATACTCCTAAAAATGGGAAGAAGGTGTAAGATGCTCTGAGCAGATGATCGACCTCACAACTGTTGAGTGAGGCGACAGAGAAGTTAGCCACGTTGCAGTTGTCCTTCATGGATAGGGAAGATGCATCCTACCTACAGTCGATGGTTATCACCCCTCCATTCTTACAATTGGTTAGGGAGGCGTTGCTAGGAGATGTCGACTGTGTGTCTTTACATGCTCAGTTATCCATAGGACATTATCCTGATGGATATTCACATGTTTTGGAGCATGTACTTCTTTCCATAGGACGGAATGTTGTACCAGTAGAATTGCAGGACGAGGTTCTAAGGGAGTTTCATGCATACCCCTTGGCTGTACATCCTGGAGTGGTAAATATATACCCGGATATCTGGTTACAGTTCTGGTGGTCAGTCATGAAGAAGGCAGTAGCAGAGTTCATTTCTCAATGCCTTACGTGCTAGCAAGTGAAGGACATGTACTAGGTTCAAGAAGGATTAGCTTACCCCCAATAAGTTATAGAGTGTAAGTGGGATGGAATATCAATGGACTTAATTACAGGATTACCACGATTGTCCAAAGGGAATGATTCCATCTGGGTGATCATTGATCGAGTCACCAAGTCGGCCCACTTTGTAGCTATGAGGGTGAAAAGTACCGTAGAAAGCATGGGACCCCTCTACATGCAGAAGATAGTTCTGCTTCATGGAGTCCCCTCAACAATAGTATTGGACCGAGATGCCCGTTTCACATCCCAGTTGTGGAAGGAATTGAAGGAGGCTTTTGGGACTCATCTATGCTTGAGCACAGCATTTCATCCCCAGACTGATGGTCAGATGGAGAGGGATATTCAGGTTGTAGAGGATATGTTGCGAGCCACCACCGAGAAGGTACAAATCATCCGGGAGTGGATGAAGACTACCTAGAGGCAGAATAAATCTTATGCTGACAGACGATGGAGACCTCTGGAGTTCAAAGAGGGAGACCATGTCTTTCTTTGGGGCTCACCCTGACAAGGGTTACGAAGATTTTTTCGAAGCAGCAAGCTATCTCCAAGGTTCATCGGACCTTTCCAGATACTGTGCAGAGTTGGTGTGGTGGCGTACTTCCCAGCTCTACTGTAAGAAGTTCATCGGGTACATGATGTCTTCCTTGTGTCGCAGCTAATGAGGTACATGCATGACCCATCACATGTCATCGAATTTGGTGAGATGGACATCGATGATGGAGTGACATTTTCTGAGTCCCCAGTGGAGGTCTAATATCAGCAGGGGAGGATCCTTCATGGGTGATTGATTCCCTTGGTGTGCATTCGGTGGAAACACAAGAATCTTTAGGAGAGCACGTTGGAGAGGGAGGACCAGATCCATTCCATGTACACACATCATTTTGTGTATCTTTTGTTTTGGATTTTCGGGGAAGTAAAGCGCCAAGGTGGGGTGAATGTAATGTCATTGATTTTCCGTGTATTATTTTGAAATATTATATGGAATTATTTCACGACCGGGCATGAAAATAGCACATCATTCCGTGGCCCAGTGAGCACGGAATTTTGGTTTGAACTTTTTTTAAAGTAAAGTGAGTCGACACTTGTGCGTGGTTGCGGATGTTTCCAAACAGATGACCTGATAAAAAATTGAAGGGCATTGTTGCATCTGGGTTGATGACTTTACCAATTAATGATCCTAACCTCGACAAGCGTGAGTTGAGAGGAAAAGTTAATTTTCGTAATTTTTATGAAAAATCAAATGAAATAAATTCACAAAGTTTATTTTATTTATTTTTGGAAATATATACTACAGCGCTGTTATGAGGTAGTTTCTTCAGTCATTAAACGCCATGTCATAATGGCTTAATAAACAGCAACTTGGCTCATTAATGTTGCAGCGTAACAAAACGCTGAGTCATGTTTCCCTTTTTAATGGGTTAAGCAATTAGAGGTCGTTGATGAATTTTTGAGGGGATGCTCTGGAGTAATTCGTGGAGCCATAGAGGAAAATCTCGGCAACAAATGATGACGAATCGAAGCTGTGATACACAGCGCCAACGAAGTTGAAGGATCTCGACGATGACAACAACATGATGTGATGATTGTTCCGCAACTAGTTTGAGGTAGGTGTTTTTATTTTATTCAGTTTCCCTTATTTTTTAATTTAAATGATGAACTTTTATCAACCCCGAATATATTTACCCATGAATTTGTGTGTTCTTGCAGGAGAGATTTTATTTGGGATGATTATGGGGAATTAATCCACATTGATTGTTGTTGTTGATTTCTGCTCTGTTTAAGCCTATTAATGGGAGAGGATCAACATCGTGACGAATGACGACAGAGGTTCATTCCTCAAATTTTCTTTATTGGATTTCTCCCATTTTTCTTTCACGTGTTCTTCGTGCTCTTCATGGGGTGATGAACAATGGATCGTTGCATGTTTCTTTTGTTATGCAATGATCCCAAATTGAAGAATCGATACCACAGCGACCTTGAAGAGGTGCGATGATGATGGTAGATGATGATTCAGACCGAATCTAGAAGAGACGTTTTTCGAGCGTTTATCCCTCAGGAAGATAAAATCTTTTTTAGGGCCCATCAGAGGATCGGAAACACCAGAAGAAGCTTCTTGGAGGTGGGTCGACCAAAACATTGGAGTTTAATGGAGATTGGACAACCGAATTGGTTATCGGGGCAGCATAGGAGGCGCGCCAGAGGAGAGCATCATTTCAAGAAATTTCCAGAATACACGGCGTGTACTTCTTAAGAACATGATGTGTAGTACTGGCGGCGACTTGGGATTTGGGTGCTAGAGAAGAATCACACGGCGTGTGACCCTAGTCACACTGCGTGTTAGACTTCCCCCAAAGCTCAGCATGTACTTTGGGAATTACACGGACACATGTTGGACAACATGGCTTCAGGCGACACGACATGTGCAGCATGGTAGAGGTGGATTTGTGGAACTCGATGTGTATCTAGGGGGTACACAGACATGGGATGGAGTACATGACCATTTACTCCATCACACGGCCAGGAAAGGCCAATAACGCAGGTCACCAGGGTACCGATTACACGGGTTAGTGTGCACGGGTTGATGACCGTGTATGGGCACAAGGCCAGCATACATGGAGCTAACACCAGCCACTCAGACATGGTGTGTACATCATACGACACGTCGTGTACTCTGTTTTTTCTATAGGACCAGCATTACGAAATGGGCCGTTGTACACGGGTAGTACCTGGGGTCAGACTACACGATGTGTAACTTTTCTACCGGTCGTGTACTTTTTGGAAAATGGTATGGTCCTCTTGTTCACCGCATCTTAGGCATCTTTCATTTGGGTTAGTGCCCCTTCTTCTCATTCCCTTGTAGGTCAGGAATCATTTCCTTCTACAGGAGTATGATCCCATCAACATGACATTCTATGATAGAGTCAGGCATCCATCTGAGAGGCCAAGATCGAGATCCTCTATCCATTCTTGACCCAAGGAATAGTCTGGCATCAACATGAACAAATCCACCTGGCGTCCATCCTCTACCTAGTAGGTGAATTCTGGATGATGCGTAGTATCCTCCATGGACTTGGCTATGATCTTCATCTATGTATTGGGATCTTTCCGAGTCAGGAGTGTGTCTCCCATAATGAGTGAATCTATCTACTGTAACCTTCTCACTCGAGAGTGTGTCTCCCGTAATGATTGTAACTACCTCTCGTGACGCATCCCGATAAATAGTACTTCTTGTATGAACGTCATCAGTGATATAGGACTCGTGGAGTGTGTTCTCCCGGAATAAGTGCTTCGTGGAATCTTAGAACGGAACCCTAGTTGGGGGTATGCAGTTGTCCGACTTGTCTCTAGACCACGGGTCTAGGTTTTGAGTATATATGGTTTGTTCTATATGTTCTGTAGACATATATTGTTCATAGATGACTCTACCTTTACTTTGTGTAGTGCTTTGTGGTTTTTGAGGGCCTCTACTAAGTGTTGTTATATTCATCCCTCCAGGGGCTTTTCCAGCATGTGTCATGTCTTTTGCAGATGAGAAGCCTTTTGATAGATTCTAGGGCGGACCAAGATAGGACTGAGAATTATGAGTTCCCTGCAGGCCGAGGCGTTCCTATGGCTACAAGTTGCAGTCCCAGTACCTTTTGTGTTATAGGTTGGACTTTGTAGTTTTCAGACTTTTATTAGTGGGATTATATCCTAGCCCAGTTTACTTTCAATACATTATCTCCCATCGTACTCTGTTGGTTGGATTTTTATATATGAATGATTTTTGTTCCCTATTGTTTTTTTACATTTTCGCTTTTGTGGGCTTGGAGATGTGTCTGTATATACAAGTACATAGGTAGTGCCTCCCCTGATTAGTAATATGCCTACTCAGTGCTAGTCACCAGCCCCTAGCCTATTGGAGGCAGGCTTGAGGAGTCACAGTGCATGCCCCACTGGTACGGTTTGTGACACCCACTGTATTCTTCTATTGTTTCATGTATTCCAATATCAATCCAACATTCAATATCTTAGGGTACATTTATTTTTCTGACTTTCACATCATGTTCCCAAATAAGGGAACATCACTAACAAAAAATAGACGCCATGCGATCTTGGAATGTAGATGATAATCCCTCCGTGTACTCATTAAAAACTCCATATGGTAAGTATGCTCCTCCATATACTAAGATTACACAATAATTACATCGAATAATAAGACTACAAATAAATACAAATTATGATTTAAATACCTATTCATCATGTTCATAAACACTTTTGCACATCTCTGAAACTAAAATGCATAATAAGATAATCAAATATATTATACTAGCTCCAAAAAGTAGTTCTTGTATTATCAGAACTTCGCACCCTTACTAAGGGTTTCTTGACCTTAGTCTAACCTTATATAACCACCTAGATCCTCTAAAAAATAGTTCATCGATATGATTAATGGGATACCATTTATTAATCATCACGTAGTTGAACATCCTATAATCCATATAAAATTATAATAATCTATATACATTCTTAGTGAGAAATAATGGAGAAACCCAAGATGAATTTCTCATATGAATAAATCCCCTAGCCTCCATATGCCCAAGATGAGCCTCTATCTCATTAAACAGTTTTGGAACTATTTTATAGGGTGTTATATATGTGGATTGAATACCTAAAATAATCTTATTATGGAACTCAATGTCAAGAAAATATGGAAATCCGGAGAAATACCCTTGGAAAATATCCTAGACTGATCGATGATTATAGTAAATTAAAACTCGTGCATCTTCGAATCTCTTAAAGAAATTCTATGTAACTACATTTTGATTACCATCAGCTACTAATTCCCATGTCTCAAATATCCTACCTATAAATCCCACTAATTGACATAGGTAAAATAGTAATCCACTAATTATGTAAATAATATCCAAAAATGATATAAGCTGATGTGTGATCAATAAAATTCACCCAATATATCCCAAATAACACATTATAACAATGAATATAAAATATAAAAAACCTAGATAATCCTACATCCATATATAATTTTAAAACACATTTGGAATATTTTGATACCCTTAGATTCCACTCATAATGGTCTATCTATAGATAGCACTCTATATTGATAATCTAAAAAATTATAGATCATTTAATATATGAGTACATATGAAGGATTTTGGCACAATCGTATTGAATAAAATAGAAGACAATGTTTCTTCCATATCAATCATGTCTCCGAACCTAGATAAATCCCTTCCCTATAAGGAATTAGTCTACCAAATTGTTTGAAGTTGGACTAAACCCTAGAAATATGATCTGGTTACCTAACTCTCATCAGGAAAATCACTCTATTGAAATGGATACCACATCCCCTAGGTAACCCAGCTTCCTCCAAGAATGAAATGGCTAAATGATACCCAACTAACATACTATTGTTATACTCTCAGAACATCCATCAAATCGGGGTCATAAACAAATATGTTACTAAAATTCATATGTGGTTGTATATCATAAAACCCGGATAAATTGCCTTACTCATCCTAATAAGATACCTCATTTGTTTCTATACCACAATTTGATCCAATATCCCTCAGTTGGACACACTACTATCACATGACTAGGGATCTACCACTCATAAGAATCAATAGAACATTTCTATGGATATCTCTTCCAATCTGGTACATATCAAAACCCACTTCCTACTATCCAATGACCCACTGCCAACCTTACTTAATGGGGTAAGATTTCTGAATGATTGAATCCTCATTAATTTCCCCTTGTGGTCAAACCATGACTCAGGACTTCTAAAAGGATTTAAATTATTATATATTCACCTATAACAATATATAATGCCTCAGGTACTTATTAGAATGATTTTCAATTACAATCTCTTGAACTGTCAATGATTTTACAAACTATGGAATATTAGTATAGTCAATACCAAAGTCCACCATTGGAATACCTTCATATACTGGACATATTATCTCTCAAGATTTTTCATCCATCAGAGTCTCTAGAAATATGTGTTATCTCACGACTCATCCTCCAAGGCTCATTTTATGACTACCCCAATATCGCCTCCAATAGATTAGGGGCTGGCAACTACATCCAACTAGGAATATCCCACAAATGAGAGGCAATTTTCTATGAACTTCTACACACGCACACAACTCCAAGACACAGAGGCTGGAATGTGAAAACACTAAGTAATGAAAATGCATGCATTCCAATACCACCCAACAAAAAAGTATGACATTAAGTAAAGTAGTAAATTACAACTTGGAAAGAATATAGGCCCCCTAAAATAAAGACTACTACAAATTATGACCTGTAAACACAGGTCTAGAAGCTGTTGTATGAAGATTCCAGAAACACCTAGGCTCATCTGATCTCACAAGGAACCACCCGATCCTGGACCATGTCCTACTCCCCTAGGACTCCACAAAAGCTTCAATCATCGGTACAAGACATGAAACATACAGGAAAATCCATTTCAAGGTTGAGTAAAACAAGACTCAATATGGGACCCAATAACACAAAGTAAAATACAATAAAGGAAAACCCACTAAGAATATAGATTCAGCTCAACGCAGTTAAGCGTCAAAAAAAATATAACATGAAATTATAGGCATACTACTCTCAGGAACTGACAATCATATAGTTCTGACCTCATATCTAACAGTAGGATTCTCACCAAAGGTTCAAAATTTAACACATAAAACCAAGAGATCACACTCCATGAGCATATAAATCTAATATATAAACTGTTCAAGAGATAAACTCTATCAAGGACCACTCTACAATACCTAATGGTACGTCCGAGAGAACATTATCCATGAGGAACATTCTACTAGGTCTAGATCTAGTGATCAGAACCATAGGTTCAATCATCACTATCTTGCACCCAGTGCAAGACTAAGGGAACCCAAGTGGAAATGTCTTCCCCAACCATTGTACATAGATAAGGGATCCCCTCTCCTAACTATCTTGAGAAACCAATGTTTCTTCTAGAAGGAGTGGCCCAAAACTCAGTCCATTAAGGGGGCAGTAATTATTATCTATTTATAATTTACATCAAGTGGGTGGGCCCTCTCCTCATAACTATGTCTGATAGCTAATGGATATCCAACTCCAATAAGGGACCCACTGCCTCCCGCAACTCAGGATAGGGGAGTGAAACACTATAAATGAGGAACCGCACCATGATCCCATAGAGAAGTAAGACTCGTGAAGGAACCATACCTTGATCTCAAAGGGGAGTACAACTTAATAAGGTGAGGACCCACACCCTACCCAGTATGAGAGTACTACTCAGTTACTAGAGGACTCACACCCTTGTAGGACAGGGTAGTACAGACTCTGTCAGTTCATGTGTGGAGGACCCACGTCCAGGAAAAACAGGGGAGTACTAACTCTTATAATATAAGACATGCACCCTACCCATTATGGGAGTATCGAGTTTATGTATGTTAGATATTGAGGACACATGCCATATTCCTATAAAGGATTACAGACTCCATGGAGACATGACCTATTTCCTGGTCCCATAGGGTAGTACCTATTATTCCTTCATGAACATATCAGGGAACCCACACCCTAATCCATCAAGGGTTTAACACCCCCAGAGAAAGCTACCCAAAAGAAATGAATCCATTCCCACAGTGTGGGAGTCCTATCTTTATGAAATTTTCTGATTTCCTCCCAAGTGTGTCTATACAAAGAGGTCCTACTCTTTAAACCATTATTTAATCTTTCAACTTCCAAGAAAACTCAATTGAATTCTCAGAAAAGTACCACCTCATCCTAAGGGTCTTAAATCCGCAGAAGGCTCATCAAACAGATGCTTTGTTTGAATGTTAAGTGTATTTTAGTGAAAAGGCACCGCTTGGGATCGGGTCATGTCGGACCCCAGTCGGACCGATATGACCCGAGTATGGCCCATCCCAGATTCAACATGGTTTTACAGGTCCAACCTGACCCAGCAGGTGAAACCAACCCAACTAGGCTGGGCCCACCCCAACTGTCTCTGATACGGTCTATCATCCTGGACCACTACTCCATCCCGGCCCGCTGAGTGGGCCTATTCGATCCACCCTAGACACAATACGTGTCAAATCCCTACTCCATCAGCACATCCCACTGCTTGAGCCATGGTTTTAGTGAACCCACCATAGCATGAGGCCATGTATTCTCTGAAATGGGTAGCCATGTAATGGTAGATACCACCACAGTCATGTGTTTCCACTATAGCTGGTGCGCCAGTGGCCCCTTCCACGTGCCACTGGTGCTTCTCCATTGCTCTGTTTTCTTATCTGAAAGATGTTCTGGAATCCTTGAGTTGCATTCTTGATCACCACGTGCTCGAATCCAAATTTCATCCTATTCCACCAAAAAAATCTCAACCAATGGTATCTCTCATACCTCTATCATCCATGAATTGATGTTGTTGTCACACCTCTATTATGTCATGGCCATCTCATATCTGTGATGTCAAATAGCAGTGTGCATAAACATGTGTACAAGGATCGATCTATTGTGAACTTGTTGAGTCACATGACAAATGAAGAATTCCTACGACAAACAATGAATGGATAGAGAAAATCATGAATCAACAAATAGGTATAAACTTCGATGGATGTTTATGTAGATCAAGGTTCATTATGATAAGAATGGAAATTGTAATCCAACAAAAATTATAATTCCATTCTCCCCTAAAACCCAAAACAATAAAATCCATCCCTCAACAATGAGTGATCCACATTACAATTGGTTATTTTATTGGTCTATATTCATCATGAGATTAAAGAATAGGGAATGGAAAACAAAAAAAATCCATACCTAGATTTGGATCGATTGTCGATGAAGAGTGAAACTGTGTCATTGTTGATCATCGATCCACTGCTCTTTTGATCCATGTCTGGATATTAATCCTCCAATCTGATAGTGTTCATCGGAGGTGGATTTCTATCCCTTAATTAAGTAATTTATAAGGTTATGGAAATAACTATCAAATTATTAAAACGAAAAATGAAAATAAATTTTACAATGTGTCCATTAATAATATTTTTTATTAAATATTTTAGTGACATTTACATCCAAATTCTAACTTTCACCCTCAAACTGTGTCGGTCGTGTAGCACCTCGAGATTTTATGAGATATATTCTTTTTTAAATTTAGGTAATATCTCTTGTTGTACCCTACACCATGATTATCGTGAAGTATACACAACACCGTATTAGCATGCAGTATATGCAACCCTGACTTGGCTTGCATTACACGCAATCGTGACCTTCCTCGATAGCATGTATTGTACGCAATACTGGGTTTCACTAAACAGCGATATATGGTTATAATATTATTATGAACTAGATTTTATGAATAGTATTAACTAAATTTCGAGTTTTATAACATTATTATTTCATCTTACACTTTTTATAGAACATGGTATGTGAACAGAATAAATTTTTCGTGTAAAATGAGTATTTTTCAAAAAAATGTAGTTTTGCCACCTTTTGATGGAGAACCCAATTTAAATCTAGTTTTTGACATGTTTATAAGTTAAATTTGACAAAATAAAATTCTTTTTTGGAATCAGGATATAAAAATTTACTTTGTATAAGTTTTTCATATTATTCTGATAACTTTCATATTTAAATGAATAGTAAAAACACGCTATATTTTAATTAAAATCATCTTTTTTCATCATAATAATTTATATGGAAAATTATAAAATTTAATTATTTTAAAGAATAAATATAATATATTTTAACAATTTAATATAATTTTTTTCATTATCATTGATTTTACATTGAATTCATATATAAAATCATTTCTATCTTTTGCAATGTTTTAACTTTTAAAACTTGTTATCTTAACAACATGATTAATTTTAAATTAATTACTACAACTTCTTGGTTTTGAATTTTGAAAAATGGATTCCATATTTTAATTCAGTGGGTCCAAATTATGTTAATAGGTTATTTTTATTTTTTTGATATTATGAATAGTAACTACGATAATTTGTTTTACTACACTTAAAGGTAAATCTGGTAATTAAGTGTAAAAATAACATTATAAAATTACTCTAACACTTTCCAAAATCTTATTGGATGAATAAAAGTCCACCCATATCACTTGAGGGTCTTACTAGATTCATTTCATGGACTTGTGACCATGAAATAATATAATTATTATTAAAACCAAATAAAGTGACAACATGTCACACTCTTAAATCTTATAAGTGTAATAATTTTAATTTAGTGATAAACATCATAAAACATCGGATATAAATAGTCACAAAAAATATAATAAAATTATCTATATCATATGAATTTATTTATAATTTTTGGGGATTAAATAATTATAAATAATTATGAAACAATAGTGAAGTTGAAATTATTTTATTGATTGAAATATCAAATAAATGATTTTAAAAGTCTTAAAATAAATATTATATGAACTATTTAATGTGCTAGAATAATTTTATAGACAAATATTACATGTTATTGATTTATTAAATCTTTTAGTTCGAACATATCTTCTGTATATATTTTATTTAAATTCAAACAAATGAATAGTATCAAAATTGACACTATTGTTATTTTATAAAAATTAATATTATAAAATTTATTAAAAATCAAAGAAATATTTAAAATTTATATATTAAAATTTATATAGTCTAAAATGTCATAAAGTGTCCAATTATATAAAATTAACAACACATAAGTGATTATTTATAACCATTTAAAATTTTGAATTTAATTACCACAAATAAAATTAAATAGATTAAATAAGGATAAATCAAAATGCTAAGTTTTACTATAAGATCAAAACATGTCCAAATGTGATTAGTTGATAATATTACAACCCTATCACATCTTATATTTTAATTGATTCATTTTTGAGGTTTTTATATGTGGTTTGAATTTATATTAAACTAATATTTTTTAGGGTTCCAAAGGTGCCCCTCTCCTCCCTTATAATAGGGCACCTATTCCCTCTCCTCTTTACACAATTAAGAGCCTTCAAGCTCGCCCAAACCCTACCAATTCCCCTTATCAACCTCCTTAGAAATATACTAGAGGTCCTGGTCTTCTTTAAAGACCAATTTTAGTGCCCAAAGAAGAGGTTTCAAGGAGACGTGTCGAAGAAGCGGTAATATCCGTTACTGATTCTTTCAAATTTATTTCTTATTTTACCTCCTATTATTTAGTTTTTTCATTATATTTTAATAACATCAGTATCACTAATATACTGATATGTTCTTATAAATATGAAATAAACTCATTTCACCTTCTATCCATTCTAAGGAAAACGAAATCACCACGCGTGCGTACGTACGGAATACCGTCTCCACACAGTGGTGTAATCTGTTTTTCCACCACCACCTTACTTGGATGGGTATAATGGTGTAAAAAATAGCTAAATATAATTATTATAACATCATACTGATTCTATGATATTATATCATTCACTCCAATGCCATTCAATATATGTGGGAACGATATCATAGCTCGTGTGTACGTACAGATTACCATCTCCACGACGCGATGAGATTAATTTACCATGTTAACAATTCAAGAATGACTATACAGTATATATAATAAGTAATAATGAAATATATGACATAATAATGTTACTGTATTTATGTGTATATATATTTATGTCATCTACTTAATTCCATTCAATTCATTAAGGAAACAAAAATAACAGTCATTTGTACGTACGACCTACCGTCTCCATGAACGGTGTATTTATTTCCATTTATCGATCTATTATATATATGTATATTCTTAATATATATTATATATAAATCATGTTTTATATTCTGGAATTAATTAATCATGATCTACGTAATCATATGAATAATTAAAAGTCGAAACACGGACGACAAATGAAACGATTTTACCCAAAACGCTCATTAACATGGAATTTATAAAAGAACGGGAAATATAAAGTCATTAGTGATCCATATATGATATCATAACAATGAATATGATTCTGTAATAAGTAAATGACATTATTTAAAGCATTATAGAGTAGGTTTGGATACGTATGAAGCATATCAAACCTAAGGTAAGGGATAATGTTGAAATCTCAATTGATTTTTATCCGAGATTGCTTATACGTAAGTATTTTCTGGGGTTATATTTATCATCCAGGTCCAAGTTTTATAAAAATGATTTCATGTATGTTTAAAGTCCTTTTTACTCGTTTTTTTATTTTAATACATTGTATGTAAGGAATATATTTTTTGTTTACCAAACAAGGTACTTTTTGACTTTTCCGGCAAAAGTACGAGTAGAATGTTTTTTTAACTTATACGACATGAACGGATTTTTACGGTTTCATAAAGCCTTTTTTCATGAAGCTTACCCCACAATATTTCATGACTATTTTTTAAAATATAATTTTATATTAAAATTTAAAGGAATTTTGTGAAATGAAAATAATTTTCATGTAGAAAGGATATTTTCCACAAGAAATCATTTCAAGTGCTTTATCAAAACCATTTTCCATCTAAGATGACATTATTTCATATGTGTATGTTTCAAGAATAATGTCTCTATGATTTACATGATTTCACTTCTCTTATGATTAAATGATATCCATTTGTTTTATATGGATTATGTTATAATGGAATGATGTTTATGAAACCCATTTTATTCATTGGGTTATTATGAATGATGTATGTTTATTTAGTGGCACACGAAAGAATGATTTCATTATGAGATGGGTGGGAACTATATCTCCATCCAATGAATTGGGAAAAAATTTATATCTCATGATATTGACATGGCAGAAAAGACAAGTAAATCTGGTTCTGTAATACAGGGCTTGAACGACATGTATACCCGGTTCAGTAAGGGATTTTGTCCACTAAGATGTTCTTGGCAGCAATGCCTTGGCTACTATGGAAATCATATCATGTGCTTAAAGTTTTTCCAAAATTACAAGTTTTATTTCCAAGCTATTTTATTATGATTGATGTTACATTATGATCTATGCCTTATGTACTGCCATGTTTTATGTCACTACTCAATATTTCGATGTTTAAACATTATGTTCATATTTTTATTTTCAAATGAATATGGTTTGTTTTATTTTCTCCATTCTTACCCTTACTGAGAATTTGAGCTCACCCTTTATATGTTTTCTTTTCCCCAGGATATAAAGAATGTTTTTAGGTATGGAATCAAAAATGGGAAGATATTTATGGGAGATATTGATGATCTTTGTAAAACCCCATGCTTCTACAGTACGCTTCTCTTGAATAATGTGATAGCGTGTGTTGTACGCAACATCGAGTTCTAACACACCACAACCAATCAAACTAGCCGTTATAAATAGTATTACCTAATTTTTTAAATTTCATAAATTTTATCTCTCAAAATGGAATTCATTTTTGGATTTGGAATATCAAATTTAGTCTACGGTGAAATTTTGGAACTTTTCCGATAACATTTATATTTTGATGAATAGTGAAAATTACTAAATTTTAATGAAAAACAATTTTTTTTAATCGAAATAATTTATATTGATAGATTATTAATTTGAGTGGTTTCAAATTATATTTAGAATATAGTTTTACCATTTAATATAATTTTGGTCATTTACATAATTTTAAAATTAAACCAGACATAAACAAGTGTCAATCTTTTGATAGTTATTATCTCTTAAAAACACGCTTTTTGTTTTAACATCGGGAATTAATTTTAAATTAATTTCGGACACTTTTGTGTTTTGAATTTGGAAAAATGGATTCCATATTTGGAATCATGATTTTCATATTGTGTATGTAGGTAACATTTGTTTTTAGGCATTTTGAATAATTACTTCGGTAAATATTTTATTTATCATGGTTAAGGGTAAATCCAGTAAATAAGGGTTAAAAAATTATATTATAATAATACTAAATTACCCTAAAACGTGTCCTAACCTTATTGGTTGACACATTTACGACCATGGGAATATTTTGGTCGATTATTGGGCCCCATGGAGCCACTTGTAAGTGATAATGACACTTTATATTAATTCAGTTAAAATAAATACAAAAATGACATAAGCATATATCTTTTAGAAAAACAATTTTTACATAGGGTTATATATGTTGGATTTTCGACTATAAATATTAATTATAAATGTAAAAATCATTCCTACATAATGATATTTTATTTATAATTTTTATACATTATATAATTCAATTTAATTATGACACAATGGTTATGCAGTAATTAAAATATTAATGAAAAATTAGAATAATTGATATTATAAATACCCAAATAAATATAATTTCAGACTTTTTATTAATTAAACTAATTTTATAGGATAATATGACATTTTAGGATTGATTTAATTAACTGTTTTTGAACTAATAATTCTGTTATGAGTTTTACAAAAATCAATTATTGAATAGTGTCAAAAGTGACATAAAAGAGTTTTTAAAACAAATATTATATTATTAGTTAATATTAAATTACTAAAAATATATGGTTTGGACAAGAGACATTTATAATGATATGTGTATCATTAATGGACCACTTGGAGGTCTGTAAGAGGTATATAGTAAGTTTATTAACTATTTAATATAAAAATACAAAGTGACATGGTAAGTGTCAAACTAATTAACTATGAGTTAAAACTAAAAGATAAGGTTAGTATAATGACCCAACCCTATCTAAATTATATTTATTGAGTTTTTATAGACCTATAACCACCTTAAAATTCAAATAATTCAATTTTAAGCCATTATAAACTCAATATTAATTTATTATAAAATAATATTTCTGGCTTTTCCAAAGGTGCCCCTCACCCCTCTTATAAAAGGTCACTCCACCTTATCATTAATTCACACATTCAAAGCCTTTTGGTTCGGCCAACCCCTGCCCAAATACTCTCTCAACTTCCCTCACTGCAACCTAGAGTCCTTAGTTTGATCATAAATCCAAACTAAGGAGCCATTTTGATCAAATCAAAGGAAGAACCCGAAGAAAAGGTAATGATTTCACCACCCCTTTTCAAGTACGTTTCATCTTCAACTTCTTCTTTATTTGTTATTACCATTCTAAAATAATTAATCCAGTATCTCACATATACTGTAATATTATTATAAATATGGTAAAACCATATTAATTATTCTATTCATCTTTTGAATGACATGTCACCATACGTGCGTACGTATGGCTTACTGTCTCCACGTCATGGTGTAATTGTTATTCAATATATTATTATTTGGATGGGTATAATAATGATTTATAATTCATTTAAATAATAAATATAACATGATAATGATTCTGTATATATGATATACCATCCAATTATATAATATTTTAACATCAAAAGAATGATATTGTCGCTCGTGCGTACGTACGGACTACCGTCTCCACGAACGCGATTAGATTCATTCTCCATCGTAACCATTCAAGTATAATTATCATTTGATGATTTAAAAATAATGTTTAAGGACTTGATATAATTCTAGGTACGATTATGGTAAAACCTATCCATGAAAAAAATGTTTTACGTAACAAAACATATAAAAGAAAACGAGTAAGTTAACACACGAAACAACGATAATACTAAGATATTATTAACAAATCAATGTTAAAAGATCATATATGATATCATATTAATGTATATGATTCTTTTATAATTTAATTACAATTTTTTCACCATTATACGAGAGGTTAACCTACCCTCAACCAAGGAAAAGTATAAGGTAAGGGTTATTTCATAATCTCTTCATTATTTGAGGTTGTTTATACGTGATTATCTACTGGGACTTCTTTATCATCTACATCCATGTTTATTAAAAATGTATTTCAAAACATTTTTTACTATTTACTGGAACATGTGTTAAAGTCATTTATACCCTTTTTGACTTTTATAAGCGGTTTATAGAAAAATATTTCTGTCGTTCTCCAAACAAGGTTATTTTTAACCTTTTCGACAGAATTAAGGTAAGAATGTTTTTTTAACTTATACGGCGGGTGTGGCTATTTTCTGCCGTTATAAAATCTTTGAAGCTTCCCTTACAAGCTTATAAGGATATTTTCAATGTAAATGTTTTATTTTATAATTATGTTACATTTAAATGATTTCAAAACAGGGATATTTCTCCCAAATATTTTTGATTTCATCTGTGTCAACATCCTTTGATGGATTTTAAGATTATTTTAAGTTGATTTATTATGATACAAAAATTCCATATTGTATTGAAGGTTTTGTGATTTTTTTACTATGGATGTGTTATTTTTATACCCTTCATGTTTTATGGAGAAAGTATCAACATTTAGTATGCTAGTTTTAATACGAATGTTTATGTTATGTTTAAACCTGTTCATATGAGGAATGGTTTGGAATTAATATATAACGGGTAGAGCCCACTATAGCTCCTCGATGCATCGGTAGGTCTCATGAGACAAACTAGTGTCTTGGCCCAAGGCCTTGGCAAAATCTTATTTGTAGTCTTGGCACGAGGCCTTGGCTATGTGGTTATGATGGTCTGGAATTATGCATTCCATCATTATGAATGTGGTTATTGATATTGCATGTGATTATTAGATTAGTGGAATATCTATGTGAATAAGTAAATGGAATCATTTCATTTTATTTTTTCCATACTATGTTGAAGCTCAATTTTAAAAGGCTTTTGTTTTAGTTATACATTGCCTTAAATGTTTATTCTTATTTATGAAAGGTTCCGCTATATTGTTATCCTTACTGGGAATTTGAGATCACCCCTTTTCAATGTTTTATTTTTTCCAGGATGTGAAGACATAATTTATGAATGACCTGTAGGGATAATATGAGGGGATAAGAGTGTGGAATATGGAGACTATATTGTTTTAGTTTTAATTTTATGATGTAATGTAAACTTTATTAATATATCTAGTGTTACCAAGGCTACTAAATGAATTGGTCTTTTGAGATTTGATCTTTCTTGTGATCATGCCAATGTTATTTAATAATGCACTGACATTGGGTAACTGGGGTCGGGGCATTAAAGTTGGTATCAGAGGAAGTTTAGTACAATCCTTGGAAACTAGATTTAGATAAACTCTGATTAGATCACATAGAACTAAGATGGACTTTGAGGATTAGTATAGAAGAACTTCCTAGAATTTTGGTATTGTAGAGATTTTGGGACTTTTCTAAGCAATACATCCTTATCTGGATACGATCAGGTAGAGGTGGCTCTGGCACAGATGTACCTAGGGGTAAAACCTGAAAACACTGCTTTGAGATGGACTCGAACGGGAACTGGTGCACAACAACGGGCCTTGCTGCACTCTTGGTTACGACACTCCCGGGGGATATGCTTAGGATAACTCTCCTTTTCATTACAAATAATTATGAAGCGTTTATGAGTATATACTTCTTCAAAGAAAACGTTTTTATGATTATGGATTATATCCATAAATAGTTCAATTTATGTTAAGTGTTTTATAAGTATAGAATTATGTATTTTGATTCATAAACTGATCTAGTTTATAACATTCTTTAAAAATGGTGCCTATTGGATGAATTGGAAACTGTATCAATGCACACACTCTATGTAGGGATTTCCCTCATGCTCAAGATAATTATAGTGGATCTGGTGATGCAACTGGTGCCGATCAGCTAATCACCATACTGGGACAACTCACTCTGTTTATGAATAATAACCTTACCCGTATGGAGCACCCTGATCCACAGCATGGAGGATCAATTTTAGATCACTTCATGAGGCAAAAACCACCAACGTTCAATGGGAGTACAAATCCATTAGTATCTGAGCAATGGATAAATTCCCTAGAGAAAATATTTCAGGCTTTGGGGAGTAGTGAAAGGGAAAAATTTATCATGGAAGTTTACCGCCTCACTGGAGATGTTGATCAATGGTGTCCATTGATTCAAAACATGAAGGAACATGATGAAGTATCAAATATGGAATGGAGGGAGTTTAAAGATCTGTTTTTAGAAAAATACTTTCCTCGCGATCATCGAGCAGATATGGAAAGGCAATTTCTGAGTCTGAGACAAAAGGAGGATGAGAATGTCACAAAGTATGAGGCTAACTTTACAAGGTTAGAAAGGTATGCTGGAGATTATATACGTATCCCATGAAGTAAGATTGATAGTTTCTTGGATGGGTTAAAACCATTCCTTCATCGAGCATTAGTCTCACAATCCTTCTCGTCGTACGAATACATTATATCATGTGCAATCAAGACCGAAAAAGAATTATCTATGTCTTATGACATTAAAGAAAAGTAAGAGAAGAAGAGATCTACTGATCAATCTGAGAATGTAAATAAGGGGATGAAGGGAAAGGTTGAATATCCATCCTATGGTAAATGCGGGAAGAAAAACCCCAGTATTACTTGAAGGGAATGGGTGTTTGTTATAAGTGTGGTGAAAAAGGCCATATAGCTCGTGATTGCAAAGGGAAGAAGGAAGCTACCAATGTTCAGTGCTACAATTTCAGGGAGATGGGACATTATGCAAATGAATTTCCTAAGCGTCAAGAGAACTTACCTCAGAAAAGGACAAGGGATCAAGGCCAAGCTTATGCTATCACTACTGTTGAGGTAGAAGCTCTGAAAGACGTGGTGGCATGTAATTTAATGGTTTCCACATGTTTAGAAAATACATCGTTTGATTATGGATCATCTCATGGTTTCATATCATCCCATTTTTCAAAGAAAATTAAATATTTCCAATTTGATTTAACAAGGGAGTTGTCAGTTAAAACTCCTAAGGAAAGTATCATTGCAACAATGGTTTGTGAATCAGTCCCCATTAGAGAACATAAATGTTCGTTATCTACTGATCTCATCGTCATACCTATGATTGAGTTTGATATAATCCTCAGTATGGACTGTCTTTCATACTATGATGCGAAGATTTATTGTAAGAAGAAAGAGGTTGCGATTCTTGATGATGATGACAAAAAAACCTTATCTTTAGAGCAGAATCGTCACCACCTAATTCTTATCTAGATCCACCCCCAGTAGGTCAAATAAATTCAATTATTGGGGAGGAAGAGAATGAAATGACTATGGGTGAGGAAAAGAATGTCCAAATTGAGGATGTACCTGTTGTGAAAGAATATGTATAAGTGTTTCCGGACGATTTACCTAGACATCCTCCAGAACGAGAAGTTGAGTTTTCCATTGATTTAATTCCTGGATCAAGGCTTATATCGAAGACCCCTTATAGAATGGCCACTATAGAATTAGTTTAACTAATGAAAAAACTAGAGTAATTGAGTAATCATGGATTTATTCTCCCTAGTGTTTCTCCATGGGGATCCCCTATTCTTTTTGTTAAAAAGAAAGATGGATCTATGAGGTTATGTATCGACTACAGGGAGATCAATGCTATAACAATAAAGAACAAGTATCCCCTACCTCGCATTGATGATTTATTTGAACAACTGTATGGAGCTCAATACTTTTCAAAGATTGACCTTTGATCTGGATACCATCAGTTGTGTGTGAAGAAGGAATACATTCCGAAGACAGCATTTCGAACCAGGTACGGGCATTTCGAGTTTACAGTAATGCCTTTTTGATTGACTAACACACCCTCTGTATTCATGGATCTTATGAATACAGTTTTAAAGGAATATCTCGATGAATTTGTGGTGGTATTTATTGATGATATCTTGGTATACTCCAAAAGTTATGAAGATCATTAAAATCACTTGTGCATTATCCTGAAGACTCTGAGAAGACATGAATTATACGAGAAGTTTAAAAAGTGTGAATTTTGGATTCAGGAGATTTATTTTCTTGTCCATATTGTCTCTAAAGATGGAATCTATGTTCATCCTTCTAAGACCAAGGCAATCCAAGAATGGCTAGCACCTACGAGTATAGCCGAGGTACGCAGTTTTATTGGTTTAGCAGGTTATTATCAATGTTTCGTCCAGAATTTTGCCCGGTTGGCTAACCCATTAACAAATCTCACACATAAAGGGGTCAAATTTGTTTGTAAAGAAGAGTGTGAAGAATGTTTCGAAGAACTGAAGAGAAGATTAGTCAATGCTCCTATATTGACTCTGCCATCGGGGAATGATGGGTTCGTTATTTATAGAGATGCATCGAAGAATGGACATGGTTGTGTCCTTATGCAGAATGATAGGGTTATTTCCTATGTATCACGACAGTTAAAAATTCATGGGAAAAACTATCCTACTCATGATCTCGAGTTAGCAGTTGTGATCTTTACTTTTAAAATTTTGAGGCACTACCTCTATGGTGAAAAATGTGAGATTTATATTGATCACAAGAGTTTGAAGTATATTTTCTTACAAAAAGAACTCAACATGAGGCAAAGGAGATGGCTTGAATTACTCAAGGATTATGATTGAACGATACACTACCACTCGGGGAAAGCAAACAAGGTGGCAGATGCTTTGAGAAGAAAAGATCATGGAGTTTTGAACAATATGAGAATTGAAAGGGATCCAATTTTCGTGGATCTAGTGAATATAGACATGGGAATAACCATGGAAGGTGAAACATCAATTCTTTTTCAAATGGTTGCCAAACCATCTTTACTTGAAAGGATTAAGAGTTCTCAGACTGATGATGAAGAGTTTCAAAAGAAGATTAAAGCTGTGAAAGATGGGAGATTGAGAGACTTTGTGTATGAAGATGTAATTTTGAAATTTGGGAAGAGGCTTTGTGTTCCTAATATACCTGATCTAAAAAGGGAATTGTTGTATGATGCTCATAGTTCCAATTTCTCTATACACCCTAGGAGCACCAAAATATATAGAGATTTGAAGGAACATTTTTGGTGGGACAGCATGAAGAGGGAGATTGCTGATTTTGTGTAAAGATGTATGGTTTTTCAACAAGTGATAGCTGGAAGGCAACAACCTGGAGGAGTCATGCAACCTCTTCCCATACCGGAGTGGAAATGGGACAATATTACGATGGACTTTGTCATGGGGGTACCAAAGACTCTTAGAAGGAACGATGCAATATGGGTTATTTTTTATCATCTTACCATGTCAGCACATTTTCTTGCTCTAATAGTAGATCTTCCACTAGAACGTCTAGAAAGACTATATATTAATGATATTGTGAGTCTTCATGGACTACCCATATAGATTGTTTCTGATCGTGATCCCCATTTTACATCAAGATTCTGGAAGAGTCTTTAGAAATCCCTGTATACTGAACTTCATTTGAGCATTGCCTACCACCCTCAGACAGACGGACAATCAGAATGGATTATTCAAACCTTAGAAGACATGTTGAGATCTTGCTCACTTGACTTTCAGGGTATGTGGGATCAATATTTACCTTTGGTATAATTTTCCTATAACAATATCTTCCATTCGAGTATTCAGATGGCACCATATAAAGTGTTATATGGAAAGAGATGACACACACCACCCTTTTGGGATGAAGTTGGTGAATGAAAACTTTTAGGTCCAGAACTGGTGGAGGAAACAATGGAAAAGGTGAAGGTAATCCAAAATCACATCAAAGCAACTCAAAGTAGGTAGAAGAGCTATGCCGATAATCGAAAGAAGGATTTGGAATTTCAAGTCGGTGATCATGTTTTCCTAAAGGTATCTCCATGGAAGGGATTCATATGTTTTGGTAAGAAAGGTAAATTGAGTCCCATGTAAATCGGACCCTTCAAAATTCTAGAATGAATTGGGGTTGTAACTTACCGATTGGCAATGCCGCCATGTCTCTCCAAAGTTCACGATGTGTTCCACATATCTCTGTTGAGGAAATACATGCATGACCCAACGCATGTACTCACTAATGAAGAATTATAACTGGAACCCGATATGTCTTATTTTGAAGAGCCCGTCAGGATTCTTGATATGAGAGAACAGGTACTGATAAACCAGACAACGCGTCTGGTAAAAGTTTTGTAAAGAAACCATAAGATGGAAGAGGCAACGTGGGAACCTGAGGAACTTATGATGAAGAACCACCCGAGTCTTATCATGCGGTAGTATTCTAGAAATTTTGAGGATGAAATTATTTGAAGGAGAGGAGAATGTAACACCCCAAGATTCTACGGTACACTTCTTTTGAAATAATGTGATAGCGTGTGTTGTACGCAACATCGAGTTCTAACACACCACAACCAATCAAACTAGCCGTTATGAATAGTAATACATTCTTTTTGAAATTTTATAAATTTTATCTCTCAAAAAGGACTTCATTTTTGGACTCGGAATATCAAAATTAGCCTGGGGTAAAAAAATTTAACTTTTCGGATAACATTTATATTTTGAAGAATAATGAAAATTACTAAATTTTAATTAAAAAAAATCAATGGAAATAATTTATATTGATAGATTATTAATTAGAGTGGTTTTAAAGTATATTTATAATATATTTTTACCATTTAATACAATGTTGGTCATTTTACATATTTTGACAATTAAACCGGACATAAACAAGTGTCAATATTTTGATAGTTATTATCTCTTAAAAACACGCTTTTTTTAACAACAGGAATTAATTTTAAATTAATTTCTGCCACTTATGTGTTTTTAATTTGGAAAAATGGATTCCATATTTGGAATCAGGATGTTCATATTGTGTAAATAGGTAACTTTAATTTTTAGGCATTTTGAATAATTACTTCGGTAAATATTTTATTTATCATGGTTAAGGGTAAATCCAGTAAATAAGGGTTAAAAAAATAATATTATAATAATACTAAATTACCCTAAAACATGTCCTAACCATATTGGTTGATACATGTCCTACCAAGGGAATATTTGGGCCTATTTTTGGACCTCATGGATCCACTTGTAAGTGATAATGACACTTTATATTATTTAAGTTAAAATAAATACAAAAATGACATAAGCATATATCTTTTAGAAAAACAATTTTACATAGGGTTATATATGTTATATTTTCGACTATAAATATTCATTAGAAAGGTAATAATAGTTCCTAAATAGTGATATTTTATTTATAATTTTTATACATTATATAATTTAATATAATTATGACACAATGGTGATGCAATAATTACTAAATTAATGAAAAATTAGAATAATTGATATTATAAATACCCAAATAAATATAATTTCATACTTTTTATGAATTAAAGTAATTTAATAGAATAATATGACATGTTATGATTGATTTAATTAACTTTGTTTGAAGTAATCATTCTGTTATGATTTTACAAAAATAAATTATTTAATAGTGTCAAAATTGACATAAAAGAGTTTTTAAAACAAATATTATATTATTAATTGATATTAAATTCCTAAAAAACTAAGGTTCGGCCAAGAGAATTATATCATGATATTTGTATCATTAATGGACCACTTTGGGGTCTCTTAGAGGTATATAGTATGTTTATTAACTATATAATATAAAAAATACAAAGTGACATGATAAGTGTCAAAATAATTAACTAAAAGTTAAACTAGAAGATAAGGTTAATATAATGACCAAAACCTGTCTAAATTCTATTGGTTTAGTTTTTTTCGACCTATCCCCACCTTAAACTTTAAATAATATACTTTTTTCCATTAAATACCGAATATGAATTTATTATAAAATAATATTTCTATCTTTTCCAAAGGTGCCCCTCACCCCTCTTATAAAAGGTAAATCCCCATTCTCATTAATTCACATATTTAAAGCCATTTGGATTGGCCAAACCCTGCCCAAATACTCTCTAAACTTCCCTAAATACAACCTAGAGGCCTTAGTTTGATCAGAAAGACATCCTATGTAGCCCTTTTGATCAAATCAAAAGGAAGAACTCGAAGAAGAGGTAATGATTTCACCACCCCTTTTCAAGTTCGTTTCTTCTTAAACTTCTTCTTTCTTTGTTATTGCCATTCTAAAATAATTAATCCAGTATCTCATATATACTATAATATTATTATAAATATGTTACAACCATATTCATTATTCTATCCATTTTTTTTAATGACATGTCACCATACGTGCGTACGTATGGCTTACCGTCTCCACGTCGTGGTGTAATTGTTATTCAATAAATTATTATTTGGATGGGTATAATAATGATTTATAATTCATGTAAATAATAAATATAACATGATAATGATTCTGTATATATGATATACCATCCAATTATATATTATTTTAATATCAAAAGAATGATATTCTCGCTCGTGCGTACGTACAGACTACCGTCTCCATGAACGTGATGAGATTCATTCTCCATCGTATCCATTCAAGTATAATTATCATTTTATGATTTAAAAATAATGTTTAAGTACTTGATATCATTATGGATATGAATAAGATACAACCTATCCATGACAAAAATGTCATATGTAACAAAACATATAAAATAAAATGAGTAAGTTAACACCTGAAATAATGATAATAGTAAGATATTATTAACAAATCAATGTTAAAAGATCATATATGATATCATATTAATGTATAATATTCTTGTATAATTTAATAACATTTATTTCACCATTATACAGGAGGTTAACCGACCCTCAACCAAGGAAAAGTACCAAGTAAGGGTTATTTCACAATCTCTTCATTATCCGAGGTTGTTTATACCAGATTATCTACTGGGACTTCTTTATCACCCACATCCATGTTTATTATAAATGTATTAAAAAACATTTTTTTAGTATTTACTGGAACATGGTTTAAAGTCATTTATACACTTATTGACTTTTATAAGTGGTTTATAAAGGAATCTTTCTGTTGTTTTCCAAACATGGTCCTTTTTAACCATTTCCACAGATTTAAGGTAAAAATGTTTTTTTAACTTATACGGAGGGTGTGGCTATTTTCCGCCATTATAAAATATTCGAAGCTTCCGTAACAAGCATATAAGGAAATTTTCAAAGTAAATGTTTTATTTTATAATTATGTGACTTTTAAAAGATTTCAAAAAAGGATTATTTCTCTCAAATAGTTTTGATTTCATCTATGTCAACATCCATTGATGGATTTTAAGATTATTTGAAGTTGATTTATTATGATACAAAACTTCTATATTGTATTGAATGTTTTGTGATTTGTTTGACTGTGGATGTGTTATTTTTATACCATTCATTATTTATGGAGAAATTATTCACATTTCGTATGCTAGTTTTAATAAGAATGTTTTTGTTATGTTTAAAACTATTCATATGTGGAATGCATTGGACTTATTATGTGACGGGTGGTGCCTGCTATAGCTCCCCAATGCATTGGTAGGTCTCATGAGAAAAACTTGTGTCTTGGCACAAGGCCTTGGAAAAATCTTATTTGAAGTCTTGCCACGAGGCCTTGGCTATGTGGTTATGATAGTCTGGCATTATGCATTCCATCATTATGAAAGTGGTTATTGATATTGCATGTGATTATTTGATTAGTAGAATATCCATGTGAATAAGTGAATGGAATTATTTCATTTTATTTTTTTCCATACTATGTTGAAGCTCAAGTTTAAAAGGATTTTGTTTTAGTTATACATTGCCTTAAATGTTAATTATTATTTATGAAAGTTTCCTCTATATTGTTATCCTTACTGGGCATTTGAGATCACCCCTTTTCTATGTTTTATTTTTCCCAGGATGTGAAGAAGTAATTTATGAATTACCTACAGGGATAATATGAGGGGATAAGAGTGTGGAATATGGAGACTATATTTTCATAGTTTCCATTTTATGATGTAATTTAAACTTTATGAATATATCTAGTGTTACCAAGGCTACTTAACGAATAGGTATTTCGAGATTTGATCTTTCTTGTGATCATACCAATGTAATGTAATAATGCACTGACTCTGGGTAACTGGGGTCGGGGCGTTACAATCTTTCACCAAGATTAAAAGATTATATTCCAAGTTTCCAAAGACACTAAACTATTATGGTCCTCTAGTGTCTGTTTTTTATGTATTAAATATTCCGAAAAAGTAATGTAATGTCCATGTACGTCAAGATTTGTGTCTCTATAGTTGGTATCAGAGGAAAGTATTAGTCAACCTTTGGAAACTAGGATACAAGAACTTTAGTGAGATCCCTATAGATATTTCTAAGGTTTGTCTAGGGATGTCCCTAAGGATAAGTATAAGTATAGGTTATAGTCCTAGAATTATGGTAACGATATTATAATTAAACCAAGGATGTTAGATATGGAAGTTAATCCCCCTTTATTATGTTGTTTTCCCTATCATGATGTTTGACTCATGCTATTCTTTTGGGGTTTTAGACGATCGATGGAACCCGAAGGAACCATGTTGATCGATATAATGGACGATGCAATGATTGTCCTCCTGAATAAACCAATGTTATGAGAGATGGAGTGCACAATATTATTTCTATACTTACACAAGATATTAATCATTTTGGACATCCAAATGAGCAGAGAAAGGAGAAACATTCTGTTGAATCCTTCATGAGGCAGCGTCCACCTTCATTCAGCAAGTCTTCTGATCCATTAGTGGCTGAAAAATGGATCAGTACCACTTAAAATATATTCTCAGTTCTATAATGTTCTGAGCATGATAAAGTCATATTAGCAGTATACTGTTTGGAAGGTGATGTTGATCAATGCTGGAATCTTATCAAGAATATGAGGAAAATAGATGAAATTGAGTCCAAGGAATGAGACCAGTTCAAGAACTTATTTTTCAATAAGTACTTCCCTCATATTTTTGAAAAAATATGGGGAAGGAGTTTCTTGAACTTAAGCAAAAGGATGATGAATCTGTTGGTATATATGGGGGGAATTTTACAAGTATTGCAAGGTATGAATCTTGATTTATCATTCAAATTGAACGCAAAGTTGATCGATTCTTCAGTGGATTAAAACCAAGTCTTCGAAGGGAATTAACTATAAGAGACTTCAGTAGCTATGAAGAAATTATGCTTTGTGAAATCAAGGTAGAATTGTAAATTGGTGTTACATATCCATCTCATGGTTTTGACAAGAAACTAAAGATGGAGTTCAAGGAAAAATCTCAGAACAATGGTGAAAAGAAGATGAATGTTACTTTATGCTCAATGTGTGGAAAGAAGCATGGTGGATATTGTCAAAAGGTACTAGAAAATGTTTCATGTGTGGAAAATAAGTTCATCAAGCAGTGAAGTGTTGGCATAATGGAAAAAGGGTTGCTAATGATATTAATAAAGAAAAGACTACAGAGAACGCACCACTAAAACTTCAACGCTTCATGTGCAAGGAAATGGGGAATTATTCTAATCAATTCCCTAATCCAAGGGTTAATGATGATCAATGTGAGCAACATCCTGAAGAAAAGGATAAATGGAAGTCACATGCGATCACTATTGGAAATGCTGAGTATGAAAATGATGTAGTGGAATGATTATGTGTTTATGTAAGGAGATTTTAAAATAATGTTGTGGAATCTAATTTATAGTACTGTGGAATATTGGAATATCTTTGTATTGGTTTATTATGGTTTTCAATAATTATATGGTACCGGTAACCATGAAAAGTTATTCAAATAATTTGGAAAGTAGATGATATGCGCATAATAAAGGGATAAGGAGAAAATAAATAGTTTTATAGTCTTCATGAGCTCATGATTGATATATGGACTAAGTGATATCATAGTTTTAGTATATAGAATTTTTAGGATTTTGGTATGTGGAATGATTTAACATTTGACAACACTCATGTTTTCACTAAGGTTCTATGGTAATTCATGTTTCAAAAGAATACACTATTAAGGTATTCACATGTTTGGAATGTGACCAACAAGATATATCTTATGATATATGGGGGATAAATGATGGTATTCACATGCTTGGTAGATGAAATTTCTAGTAATCGCTTTCTTTACACTATGAGATTGGACATATGTATAAGCCTAAAGATTGAAATGGATTATGTTGGACATAAGATCGTATTATTTAAGGATATAAATTTTTTTGATATTATTTCTATAATGTTTAAATAGTATAGTTTTAGAAAAAGGACAACCTGCAGGATGGGCGACAACCCGTCGCGTCAGACAAGGTTGCGAGAATCGAACCCACAACCGAAGTGCAACAGGCCATTATTACCTACCACTAGCCTACAGGAAGTACCTGGTTAGTAGAAACTAGTTTTATTTTATTAAGCGGTATGATAGATGAAGTATAAGTCCATTTTTGGAAAGATATACTATAGATGGACTTATGTATATAACTATAGCTATCCTTTTGTTTGAGACAGATGGAATGACCCATCATTCTATCACCTGATCTTCTAACGCTTCATGAATGAAAAATTCAACTTCATTTATTTGAGAGATGAAGTGGAAATTGTTCATGGTACGAACAAAAGTGAGATTATATAGAAATAAGCTAAGTATTTCTTCTAATTCAAATTCATCAACTTTAGGGAAATGATCTTGAAAACCAAAAATGTTTTCCTAGTGCCCTTATATGTGATTAATCCGATTCTACCTTAGATCATCACAAATTTATGGCTTTGGTATTTTTGGAATTTTCATAGCCATGTTGTCTACCACTCTCCATCAGAACATGATGGTGATATTTCTCTTCCATATCCATATTTTCACCTATGTTCTCCTACGTGGAAACCCAATGATGGGTTAATTTGGGTAACCGTTAGGTTTCATACGTCACTTTTTAAAATTATGTTTTATTATTCCTTTTACGATGTCAGTTTTTACGAATGAAACATTCAAGTGGTAAATTATTTATAACCCTGATGAATTTTGAGGGCGAAATTCATTTTAAGGGGGTAGAATGTAACATCCCAAGATTTTATGAGATATATTCTTTTTTAAATTTCATTCATATATTCTATTGTACACTACAACATTATTATCTTGTGCTATACATAACAACGTATTAGCTTGTAGTATACGAAACCCTGACTTGGCTTGCATTACACACAATCGCGTCCTTCCTCGATAGCGTGTGTTGTACGCAATATCGGGTTTCACTAAACAACTATATATGGTTGTAATATTATTATGAACTAGAAGTTATGAAAAGTATTAAATAAATTTTTTATGTTATAAAATTATTATTTTATCTTACACATTTTCTAGAACATGGTATGTGAACAAAATAATATTTTCAGGTAAAATGAGTATTTTAAAAAAAATGCAATTTTATCGCCTTTTGATGACGCACCAACATTAAATATAGATTTTGACATGTTTATAAGTTCAATTTGACAAAATAAAATTCTTCTTTTGAATCGGGATATAAAAATTTACTTTGGATAAATTTTTCATATTATTCTCATAACTTTCATATTTTAATGAATTGTAAAAACACAATATATTATAATTAAAAACAACTTTTTTCATCATAATAATTTAAATGGTTAAATTATAATATTGAATTATTTTAAAGTATAAATAGAATATATTTTTACCATTTAATATAATTTATGTCATTATCATTGATTTTACATGGAATTCATAGGTAAAATCATCTCAATCTTTTGCAATGTTTTAACTTTGAAATCATGTTTTCTTAACAATGGGATTAATTTTAAATTAATTAATACAACTTCTATGTTTTTAATTTTGAAAAATGGATTCCATATTTTAATTTATTGGGTCCAAATTATGTTAATAGGTTACTTATATTTTTTTTGATATTATGAATAGCAATTACGGTAATTTTTATTTACTACAGTTAAAGGTAAATCTGGTAATTAAGGGTAAACATAAGATTATAAAATTACTCTAACACTTGCCAAAATCTTATTGGATGAATAAAAGTCGATCCATATCACCTAAGGGTCGGACAAGATTCATTTAATGGACTTTTTACCATGAAATAATCTAATTATTATTAAAACCAAAGAAAGTGACAAATGTCACTCTCTTAAATCTTATAATTGTAATAATTTTAATTTAGTGATAAAAATCATAAAAAATTAGGATATAAATAGTCCCTAGAAAAATAATAAAATTATATACATCATATGAATTTATTTATAATTTTTAGGGATTAAATAATTATCATTCATTAGGTCACAATAGTGATGTTGAAATAATTTTATTGATTGAAATATAAAAGAAATGATTTTAAAAGTATTAAAATAAATATTATATGAAATATTTAATGTTCTCCAGTAATTTTCTATAAAAATATGACATGTTTTTAATCTATTAAATCTTTTATTTCGAACATATCTTCTGTATATATTTAATTTAAATTCAAACAAATTAATAGTGTCAAAATTGACACTATTGTTATTTTATAAAAATTACATATTACAAAATTGTTTAAAAAACTAATAAATATTTAAAAATTATAAATTAAAATTTATATAGTCGAAAATGTCATAAAGTATACAGTTATGGAAAATTAAAAACACATAAGTGATTATTTATAACCATTTATAATTTATAATTTTATTACCACAAATAAAATTAAATAGATTAAAAAAGGATAAATCAAAATTATAAGGTTTAAAATAAGAAAACAATATGTATAAATTTTATTGTTTGATGATATTACAACCCTATACCATCTAATATAATAATTGAGTCATTTTTTGAGGTTTTAATGTGGGGTTTGAATTTATATTAAACTAATATTTTTTGAGGATTCCAAAGGTGCCCCTCTCCTCCCTTATAAAAGGGCACCTCCTCCCTCTCCACTTTACACAATTTAAAGAATTAAAGCTTGGACAAACCCTACCCATTTATCTTATAAATCTCCTTATAAATATACTAGAGGTACTGGGCTTCTTCAAAGACCAATTTTAGTACCCTAAGAGGAGGTTTCAAAGAAACTAGTCGAAGAAGAGGTAATATTTCTTACTGATTCTTTCAAATTTATTTATTCTTCTACCTCATCTTATTTAGTAGTTTCATTATATTGTAATAACATTAGTATCACTAATATACTGATATTTTATTATAAATATTAAACAACCACATTTCACCTTCTATCCATCCTAAGGAAAATGAAATCACCGTGCGGGCGTATTTACGGAATACCGTCTCCACGCCATGGTGTAATCTGTTTTTCCATCACCACCTTACATGGATGGGTATAATGGTGTAAATAATAACTACATATGATTATTATAACATCATACTGATTCTAATTAATTATATCATTCACTCCAATTCCATTCAATAAATATGGGAACGATATCATTGCTCATACGTACGCACGTATTACCGTCTCCACGACGTGATAAGATTCATTTTCCATGATAACAATTCAAGAATGATTATAAAGTATATATAATAAGTAATCATGAAATATATGAGATAATAATTCTACTGGATTTATGTATATATATATGTATTTCATCTACTTAATTCCATTCAATTCAATAAGGAAACGAAAACAATGTTCATGCATACGTACAGCCTACCATCTCGATGAACGGTGTATTTCTTTCCTTTTATCGATCTATTATATATATGTATATTCTGAATATATATTATATATAAATCATGTTTTATATTTTGGAATTAAGTAATAATGATCTATGTAATCATATGAATAATTACAAGTCAAAACACGGACGACAAATGAAATGATTTTACCCAAAACGCTCTTTAACATGGAATTTACAAAATAACAGGTAATATACAGTCATAAGTGAACCATATATGATATCATAACAATGAAAACGATTTTGTAATAAGTCAATGATATTATTTAAATCATTATACAGGAGGTTCTGGTACGTACGAATCATATCAGACCTAAGGTAAGGGATAATGTTGCAAACTCAATTGTTTTCTATCTGAGATTGCTTATACATAAGTATTTACTAGGGTTATATTTATCATCCATGTACATGTTTTATAAAAATGTTTTCATGTATTTTGAAAGAACTTTTTAACCATTTTTTGACTTTTACTACATGGTATGTAATGTATATTTTTTTTACCATATGAGTTACTTTTTGAATTTTCTGAAAAAGGTAAGAGATGAATGTTTTTTTAAACTTATACGGCATGAACGGATTTTTTCGGTTTGATAACGCCTTATTTTCATGAAGTGTACTCTACAAGATTTCATGACTATTTTCAACAAAATACTTTTCTTTTAAAATTGAATGGAATTTTGTGAAAAGAAAATGATTTTCAAGAAGAAAGGATATTTTCCTCAAGAATTCATTCCAAGTGCTTTATCAAAACCATTTTCCATCTAAGATGACATTATTTCATATGTGTATATTTCAAGTATAATGTCTCTATGATTTACATGATTTCACTTATCTTATGATGAAATGATATCCATTTGTTTTATATGGATTATGTTATGATGGAATTATGTTTATGAAACCCATTTTATTCATTGCGTTATTATGAATGATGTATGTTTATTTTGTGGCACATGAAATGATGATTTCATTATGAGATGGGTGGGACTGATATCTCCCTCTAATTCATTGGGTAAAGATTTATATCTCATGAGATAGAAATGGATGAAACGAAAAGTAAATATGGTTCAGTGATACAGGGATGTAATGGCATGTAAACCCAGTTCAGTAAGGGACTTTGTCCACTAAGATCGTCTTGGAAGTAATACCTTCGATAATATGGAAATCATATCATGTGCATAATGTTCTTCTACAATTATTATTTTTATTTCTAGGCTATTTTATCATGACAGAAGTTCCATTATAATCTATGCCTTACGTACTACCAGGTTTTATGTCACTGCTCAAGATTTTGATGTTTAAACATTATGTTCATGTTTTTATGTTCAAATGTATATGGTTTGTTTTATTTTCTCCATGCTTACCCTTACTGTGAATTTGAGCTCACCCTTTATATGTTTTCTTTTCCCCAGGATATAAAGAAAGGTTTTAGGTAAGGAAACAAAAAGGGGAATATCTTTATGGGAGATATTGAACATCTTTCACCATGATTAGAAGATTATATTCCGAGTTTTGAAAGACATTAAACTATTACGATCCTTTGGTGTCTATTTTTGTTATGTATTATGTATTCTGTAAAATTAATGTAATGTCCATGTACGTCAAGCTTTGGGTCTTTACAGGTCGTGTTTTGGACCCTCCAATGGTAAACTGGCTGTTTTGAATGGAATAGTTCCCTTGGATTTCTGATTCTGGAATTTTTTGAAAGATATTAATGTTCAAAGTTCACCGCCCAATCACTTTTACTAAAAAGATAGAACTTTATTTAACAATTTATTCTGGGAACACTGGGCCTTAGAATCACAAGCCCTCTCAATGTCCAGTATAATATTTTTTCCAAATAATTTCAAAAAAACTAAATTTTGGAAAAATTCGGGTCATTAAATTATCACTAGCCTAGGTATTTTTGTCCCTAAAAAGTAAAACCCTGCACTCAAGGGAGGAAAACAAAGGTCACTATAGAGCTCCCATGCCAACGATCTCATCAAGGGTCCATATGCTGCTTACAGTCAAGCACTCAGAAGAACCACTTGGATCAGCAACTCTCATGTATAGCTTCTATGAGGCCAATAAATTGAAACAATAACACATGTCTCTTTAGCTGCGATATGTGGGAAAGCACCAAGCACCGAGGTCCACCTACTGTTATGGGGTCTAGCAGCTCATCTCCACACTAACCAGACACAGATATTGATTGAACTCAACAGTTCTGAACCACCCATGGATGAATTGTACAGTATCCTCCATAAGCGTCACACATTCTAGGTTGATGCTAAATGTGCAGGGGTATCTAAGAAAAAACAGGCCTACCCAAGAGAGAATGAGGGGTCTTACTAAGCCCTAGGTCTATAACCTCCATCTTCCACACATCTTTCTAAAACCGAAACACTTCAACACCCACTAGTGGCATCCTAGCTGAGTATGTATTTAACGTAACCGTTCTGTACGACAGAAACATCAGAGGGTCCAATTCTTCCACCATAGAAACAGTTATAAGAAAAATAGGTCAAGTACAAAAACTCCACTGGTTGGGTAATGATATGCTCCGACCCTTCATCACAAAATCTCACCTAGAATATTAAATACCAATGGATTCTCCCATTATACCTCATTACTGGGTTTCAAAAACACTTTTCTCAGTAAACACTTTGCAAGGGGCCACCCTGTGATGTCAGGGTTTCCCCTTCACCTACAAGGAAACCATGTTCCATCAATATGGACATGCCACACCCTTTGCCTAAAATAGTCAATATAGGCATGAACGGTAGTAGTTCATACCAAATATGACATTGTAAGGCCTCGAGGTTATGAACAAGAGTTCCCAACAGAAATTCTAACCTTCATGATTTGATATATAATATTAGTGTTATTGTGTGATTATAGAATCTCCTCAAAGGGGAGTCTATATGCATGAGGGTTAAGTCCCCAGTTTGATCGAAACCTCTAAGTATCAAACAAAACTCATGGCATAAGGATAAAAAATAGTACCTAAATCCATAATTATGGAAAAAGAAAATAAAAAACAGGAGTAATACCTTGGATTTCTCTAGGAGCCTTTGGTTCATAATCCATTACTACATGCCTCTATCCTCACCCACATCCTCTAGCTCCTAGGGCCTGGTGCAGACCACCATGGGGTAGTGGGGGAATCACTGCAAACTATTTGTCACCTCATTTTGATCATCTAGATCCTTTACCAGGCCCTCCATCTTGTGTAACACCTTTCTCCAAGTGATGTCTTTTCCAAGGAGGCTCATCAATTGACACTCTTCCCATAGAAAAGTGGGTGAAACAGTCCCTAGTGAGATTTCCCCAGCCGTCACAAGTGTAACAATGCCTCACCCATTCCTGTTCTACTCTTTCGGGATTCTCCTACCCCACAAACCCACATGTCTATGTTCAGGCAAGGGTATGCCTCCTACACTTTGATCCTTTCACCATTCATCTACAAGCTCCTTCATGCACCTCTATGTCGTCACTTCTACTATAGGTCACATTCATATTATCCTCAGCTAGAAAACTCTTGACCACCCAGGCCCGCTCCATCACCCCAACATATGTCTAGATGATAAGGGATATCATCAATGACCTGATCTCCTAACGTAGTCCTAGTTCGAATGTATGAGCCCCGAAGTATAGGTTTTGTAGAATTTCTGTAGAGCAGCTAGATAAGTCTGTGAATCTTGTTGATCACTCTACCACCATCATGCTTCCCTACTATAGGGGTTGTAGCTTCAATATACGCATAGAGTGTAATTCTGCTGAAAATAACTCCTCTCTAAAGGGGCACTCAATTTCAATCCATGAGAGGTCTGCCACTCATACGTCTGGATAAATATGCTCCACTATCATCCCACTAATCCATAAATAAGCCTCACAGATTGTACTTCTGTCTAGTCAGGTGGTGTACTAACAAGGTGGAAGAGGAACGTGAATGCCTCCAGCCAATCCTAAGCTACTTGAGGAACTATGTCCCCTCAGAACCTAGGAGGTTGCTGCCTCTGCAACATGTGTAATGCACTGAGCCTATATACATCATCTATCAAGAGTTTTGGTAGCAACTATTGGTCAATGTGTGGTGGAATCACTAGTGCACCGCCCAGTGGGGCTATGTCTATTACTCGTCCTTGTACCAGTAACTCATTTGTAGGTGCACCATCATCATGGTCATGCAATGGAATCCTGGATAGATATTTATGTGGAGGAATCCTAAAATCGGTCAAGATGAACCATGTTCAATAATGTATATTTGGAGAGCTGACTCGAGAAGGATATAAAAAACATAAACCATTCTTATATGACGCTTTTACTAAACATTTTCCTAAAACCTGTGTTTTTGTGTACCATATTTGGAAGCAGAAGTGTAAAGTCCCAGTGTTTGGATATGTTGGCCTCTACTCCAACACTGATGTCTGAGGCCTAAAATACGAACTCGAAACAGCTAAATTGTTTCCTTAAACCAAACTCACCACCTCTCGGTCCAAATGTGGAACCAAAAATTTCTCTAATACAATTGTTCCAGGACTAGTCCCCTATGGCCCATGCCTTGACTACCCCAATCTCGCCTTCAAGAGGCCAGGGGTTGGCTACTAGCACCGAGTATGCATATCCCACAAATGGGAGGAATTTTCCTAATAACTTGGACAAATGAACATGACTCTAAGACACGTAGTATTGAATGAGAAAACACTATGTAATGAAAATGCATGCTAATCACAACAACCCAACAATAGAGTATGACAAAAAAGTAAAGTAGTGAAGTAAAATTGGGCCAAAATACAATCCCACTAAAAGAAAGACAACTACAAAGTCCAACCAGTAAACATGGGTACTGAAGCTGCTCTAGAAAGATACCAAAAACACATTGGCACGTCTGATCTCACAAGGCACTTTCCGGTTCTAGCCAGGGTCCTTCTCCACTTAGGACTCCACCAAAGCATCAGTCATCTTCACAAGAAAAGACTTGTTCTAGAAAACCCCATGTAGGGTGAGAAAGAAAATACTCAGTACGGTACCCCAAACAAAAAGTAAAAGACAAAAAACACACCACATAAAAGATACTATCATATCAACACTGGTAAATGTCAACAACACATATAAAAAGAGCATCTAGATATAATTTTCTCATATACTAAGAATCATATGGTTCCAACCCCTTATCCAGCAACATGATTCTCACTGAATGTTCGAATGGTAACACAAAAAACTAGCTCCACAAGCTCAGTCATCTAAGATGGCACCCATATGAGGGACAAAATCCATCAAGAACCACTCTACCATTCCTAATGGTACGTCTGAGAGAACGTACTCCATAGGTAATATTATACTATGTCCATATCCTATGATCATAAATAGAGGTTCAGTCATCACTATCTTGCACCCCATGCAAGACTAAGGGTACCGAAGTGGTGATTCCCACCCTCTACATTATAGATAGATGAGGGATCCCTGCTCCTAACCATCTCGCAAATCCTCTCTCTATATTATAAGTAGTGTATTTACACTCATTCCATCGAGGGGCAATAACTCTTATCTAGGTATCATTTACATCAATTTGATGGGACCACTCCTCGTAACTATGTCTGATAGCTGAGGGGGATCTAACTCCAATGGAGGACCTGCTCCCCACCACAGCTCGGGATGGGGCAGTGCAACTCTGTAAGTGAGGACCCATACACTGATCCCCCTGAGGATTACGACTCATGAAGGACCTGCACCTAGATCCCACTAGAGAGTATGAATTTATTAGTTGAGGCCGACACCCTACCCGGTTGGGGAGCACTACTCTTTGACTAGAGGACTAACACCTTGGTAGGATAGGGGAGTACGAACTCTGTCAGTTCATGTGTGGCGGACCCACGCCCTAGATTAACAGGGGAGTATTGACTCCTATAATAGAGGACATGAACCCTACTCGGTAGGGGAGTACCAACTCTATATACATCTGATTTAGAGGACCTACACCCTAGTCTTATAGGGGAGTACCGACTCCATTGATAGAGGACATGCTCCCTAGTCCCATAGGGGAGTGCCTAATCTTCCTTCACCAACTGCTTCGAGAACTCACACCCTAGTCCTTGAAGGTAGTAACACTCCTAAAACAAGATACCCAAATGAAATGAATATACTCCCATGACGTGGGGTGTCCTATCTTTATGAAACACAACAATATCTGCTCAAGAATGCTTATACCAAGAGGACCAACTCCTAAAACCATTAGGCCATTAAAAAAATTCCTCAAAAACTCACTTGGAATATCTCTAAAGGACCATGGAATCGTAAGGATCCCAATACCATAGACGGATTGTCATACGAACACCCTTTTTGAATGCTATAGAAATTTCAGAAAAAAAAGGTTGGTAGGGCCTGCCTCTGGTCGGACACGGTTGGAACGACCTGACCCGACCCAGCCGAGGGTCCACTAACCTGACCCGGGATTGACCCAGCTCTGTCTGGTCTGGCCTGCTAGCCCAACCTACTGCTGTGTCAGACCCGCTTCTCCAGATCACCCTACAGAGTGGACTAGTTTGGTCATCCCAAAAAGCGGCATGGGCCGCATCCCCACTCTGTCTATGTGCCCCCAAATTTGAGAAAAGGGCCCAGAAAAACCCACCACAACATGAAGCTTTGGATTATCCGAAATGGGAAGTCGCATGACGCCAGCACCGACACACTAATGGCCCTTCCTCGGGCCACTGATGCTCTGTTTTTGGATACGGATGATGTTTCAGAATCCTTGGGTCCCATTCTTCAACGTCGTGGCATCAAATCCACGTTGCATCCTCTTCTACCAATACAATATTGAATAATGGTATCTCCCATACTGCTTTGATCCATCTGACATCTTCTTACCACCACTATCATTCCGTGACCATCTCAGATCCATGATATCAGAACGTCGTGCCAAGAATCAGGTGTGTAATGATCAATCAGTCCTGAACATATCAAGTCTTAGGGAAAATGAATAATGCTCATGATGAATACTGAATTGAGGGAGAAAATCATGAATAAACAAATAGAAACGGACCTCGATCTAAGTTCATGTCAATCAGGGTTTTTTGTAGTTAGAATGGGAATTATAATCTAGCAACAACTCTAAATTCATTCTCCCATAAACCACAAAACAATAAAACCCATACCTCAACAACGACCAATCTATGGGCCAATCTATTAGATGACTGGTTTGTGTTAATAATGAGATTCATGAATGGGGAAAGGAATAGAAAACAATAATTACCTACTAGGATTTGATTCAATCATCGATAAGGAATGAATCCATGTCATTGTTGATCATCGATCCCCCACTCTATCGATCCGAGTCCTGATCTTGATCCACCAATTTGATAGCGTTTTCCAAATTTGGATACTTAACCATGCCTTAGAGGATTTCAAGGGTTATGGAAATGACCCTGCAATTATGAAAATGTTCAAATAAAAGAAATCTGATGTTGTGTTAATTAAAACTATTTTAATGACATTTATGTCAAAATTATATCTTTCACCCTCGACCCATGTCAATCAAGGCTAGGCCCCACCTAAGGGAAAATCGATGTTTTGAACACAATGGTGCCCTCATATTTTTTATCCAAACATCTGTTTGAATGATATTAATGTTAAAAGTTATTTACGCAAGATATTTTAAATAAAAATTGAAATTTATTCTAATATTTATTTTTGGGTACAATAGGCCTCATAATTGCATGTCCTCTCAGTGGGGTGTCCAAAATTTCCCCTAATAACATCAAAAAAATTAATTTAGTAAAAATCGGGGTCATTAACTATTATAATAAGAATACCTAAAATATCATTTAGGATATTGCCTCAAACTTGTTTTCCATCACCTAATCATTCCACAGAACTTCACTGGTCCTCGAAGTATATAATCACCACACATTACCCAATCATCATGTGGTGTCCCAAGGTGATTGAATAAAGTCTACATAGTTTCCATCCAAAATTAATCCATCTATAGTCTACCGGTAATAATCTGATTATTTTTGATTCAAATTACACTTCTTTTGATTTAATTAAATGTATTATGAATATAGAAACAAATACACTCCTTTTTATTAAATTAAATTTAAATGATCATTTTCTATCAATAACCTAGATAATATAGTCATTTAATAGTGATCACAATACTATTATAAATATAGGGCTTAACAAATCCTTTTGACACATAAAATGGACGTGATGACCTCAACCAGTAGGATTGTACCCTATAAATCCAATTTATTAGATATTCTGATGGAGATAAAATTTCAAGGATTTTATCTAGACCAATTCCATTAACATATCATAGAAATTAATCTTGATAAAACCCATTAATGGGATATTTTCAAGATCATCGAAATCATGACCCAAACAATGTTCATCGAACAACCCCATGAAAGCCCCACCATCACACACCTTACCATTAGGGCATATGCAGGTGTAATAAAGGTATATATAAAAGGACACTATAATTATGATTATGTACATTTTTTATTGAATAATGAATATCCTTTCATTCTATTATTGAAACATTGTAAATGATATTTTAAGAACAAATAATATTGTTTGTCAATATTCAAATACAATTAAGAAATATATTTTGATAAATTAACGGATTTTTCAAATAAGAAATATTATTATAAAATATTATTATTATAAAATTAATTTTTTTAAATATAAATTTTCAAATTATTTTTATGAAGTCAAAAGTAATTTTTACTAAGGTTTGAAAATAGTTTTTGTCAAAACCTATCAATTTTCAATAAATACCAGTTTTTATTTTACATGATAAAATTCACATATTTAGAAAATTATTTAGATAAAATTAATATTATTTTTGGAAATTAGACATTGACATTATCCAATGTTTATTTTTTCATAATTTTATGAGATATATGATTTTTTGGTTGAAATTTTAACACCATATAAATATATAGTGTGTTTTATGGAATCACAATGACCCAATAGTTATGTAATAAATACTATAAAAGGTATATTTGGAAAGAAAGTATATTTTACACTAAAATAATTTTTTTTTAAATTTATTTTATTTATTTTATAAAGACTTAGTGAATCTTCCCAAACATATAATATATTTTATGATTTTAAAATCATTTCCTTGAAAGTATGACTAACATCCACATAATCAAGGGAAATATTTTAATTTCTTCGGCCATTAGCCTTATAAAATAATGTATTCCTCACCAATTTTTTATATACCATTTGAAAAACCATGGTATGTTTTGTGGTTTTGAATATTTTATTATGTAGTATCCAAAACCAAAATAATAATGAAATCACCCTCTATTCCTGTATAAACCCACCCAAGAACCCATTTCTCTTCACTCAAACTCTTTGAAGCTTGACCACATTCTGACCCTTACTCCGAATAGTCCTCCCAAGGATCCCCCAATAATCTAATAATCTCCTCCAAAGCCTTTGGAGTCACACAACCAAGTAAAAGATCATTCACTTTTATCTTTTATTAAGCACTCCTTTTATTATATGCCTTTTATTTTCTTTTCTCATAGGTTGGGATATGTTATAACATACACCCCATATTGTCCATTTGATTTAAAAAAAATTATATCTTCATTCCACTCTCATTAATCCATTCATGATCCTTTATATACACTTTCTACTATGCTGAATTTTTTAAGGGATTTTTATCTCCTCATTACAATTAAAGCACTTCTTTGATATTATGCATCTTAAATTCAATTTCATATTTTGGGATATTTTTTTACTTGTTCCACATACTTTCCATTTCATAAATAAATTATGGAGACCCCATTTTCTATCATCAATCCTTTTTACAAATTTTAATATGATGTCAATTTGCTGCCGAAATTGTACCGGGATTTTCCATGCCAAAATCATCATGCAGTGAACAACATTCTCATTCCTATATCAATAATATTCACCTTAATTCACATTTACTTGTCTATTGAGGACATAAATTTTTCTATTATACAATCCTTTATCATTTAAAAAATTATTATGTTCAATGAATCCATGTTATAAGATATATGTGGCACACTTAAGCATGATATTGAAATGATTATAAAGGGTACGCCCTGATTGCGATCAAATGCATTTAGTAATGTTTAGTATCATGATACATCATGTTGGGATAGGTGTTTACCTGATTTATTTATGGAAATTTTTCCCCCATGTGGGGACAATCGTTTACCTGATTCCTTTTTTTTATGATGTACTTTTTTATTTTAGTTTAACACTTCCATGTGATGATTATAAGGTTATATCATGACAATATATTAAAATTCCTTCGTGCCTCTATGATATTATTTTTTTAACATATATTATTTTTCTCATGTTATGAAATTTTTATTCCCTTACTAGGAATTATAGCTCACCCCTTTATTATGTACATCATCACGTTTTCCAATATAGTTTTAAGAATGAAGTAATGGTGTGGTCATGTAAAATAATTTTTTAATAAAGATGTTGTATTTAATGTTTTAAGTTGTTATGTAATGTTACTAATCTATAAAGACACTATACCTCTAAATCATATGAGTTTTGAAAAGTGAAAATATATTTAATAGGTCATATTTAAATTTGAAAAGAAAGACCAGGGTTGTTATAGTTTGTATTAGAGGATATGTGTATTTATTTTAAGGATTAGGAATAGAAAACCCCAGTGAAAGCCCTTAGGGATAAGACTATGTATAATAAAAACATCAATATATTTTGGGTGATTGTATATTAAGTGATTTATCATGTAAATAAATCCTTTTTCCAAATATGAACATGTGGATGTGGCTCTGAAAGAGATGTATCAAAGGGTAAAACTCGAAAACACCTCTTTCTGCTAGACTCGAATGGGAACTCGTGCACGATAGCAATTTTTTCTATACTAATAGTTTGAAACTCTAGGGGGATATATTCTGTTAAATTCATAAGATTAAAAGAAACAATTTTATGGGAACAAAAAAACCCATAATAATATTTTTTAGGAAGTAGATAATGGATAACATAGACTGAATCCTAGAAAATTGTAATTTAAGTAGATTAATGTAATTTATAATTTATCCCTTCCAAGTAATTGGATTCAGATTATGTGTTTAATTATTTACGATACTCATCCCTAATTTTCCTTTTACTCTAGAAAATGGCTGGTAATATGAGGAATCGTGATAACAACTGATGCCAAGTGGAATGTGACAGTTTCCCCAATGACATGCCCAACCCAATGGGAGAAGCAAAAAAAATTTGTTATAGTAATATATTAGTTAACTAAAGTTCTTAATTGAAACCTAGTTATATAGGATCACCTAACCCCCCCCCCACCCCTCAAGAGAGAGAAACTCGTAATTGGGGGCATCATGTGACTGATGCCTCAAATGTTAAATGGATCATATAATCCCTCAATAATGGGGAAATGAATCAATTAAATGGAAAAGATATTTTATATCCTTCAATGTTCCTAACAATATATATTCTTCTATATGTTTATCATATGGTGGGTGAAGCTGTTCAAGGGTGGACATTAATTATGAATATGAATCCTAAGGAAGATATCTAAGCAATAGAGTGAAGGAATTTCTGGAAAATATTTTTAGAAAAATATTTTCCAGACACCCTCCATATTAAGATGAAATGATAATACCTTGCACTCAAGAAAAGAGACAAAAACTCTATTAGGGTGTATGGAGAAAACTTTATAATACATTCATGATATGCCTTTAGCTTTTTCGTTACACCAAAATTCACTGTTAAATGCTTATTTGGTGGGCTAAACCCTAACCTATGAAAGGAATTACAAAACCATAACATTGATAGCTATGATAAAATTATCGGATGTGCCCTCAAGGTCGAGATGGAGATTATTGAATCTCAATGATATCATGGGGATATTAAGTTGAAAGTAGAGTTTAAATCTAGAAGTCTAATGGATATATCTAACAGTGCTAATAAATTCAAGCACCGCACTTGTCAAATTTGTAGAAAGAAGCACCCCGAAAAACATATAAGTGGAATGAGGAAATGATTTGAGTTCAGAAGACAAGGGCACCTAACCAATGATTTCAGACAAGAGAAAACATCCAATGTGATAAAGGAAATTAATTCTATGGTCAATACTCAACATATTTTTTGTTTCTACAACTACAGTGATCCCTAGAAATTTGTGACCCAATGCCTTAAGACAAGGGTTTTTTGAGGCAACCAATAATGTCCAAGACAAAAGGGCGAGCGTTTTCCATCGTTACCAAAGTGAACCTCGACAATGAAGTTGTGACAAGTACACTAGTTATTCATTCAATAATAATAAATGTAATTTTTCATTATGATTCTATGAATTATTTTATATAATAAAGGTTTAGTAGAACCTTCAAAACAATTTCTCAAATAATGGAATTTGAGATTTTGGTGAAGGTGAAAAATGGAGATATTATTGCATCCCATAAATCTAACTTCTCTCATGTCACCATTTGTGGATTTAAATTCCAATATAAACTTATTATACTTCCCATAGTTTAATTTTATGTAATTTTTTACAAGGATTATTTATCTCTATGTTGACACAACATAAATTTCCACGATAGGGAAATCACTCTCGATATGGAAAATCAGCCTCCAGTTCTATACACGTGCAAGGAGTAGGATAAATATTCATCAACACCAACATCCCAAGAAAGGATATTTCTTCCCTATGAGAATACATATCATTCTATAATGATTGAGTCTAAGGAAAGAACAATCATCAAAAAAATTCTTATTGTGAGTCAATTCGCTGATGTGTTTCTTGAGGAATTCACTGATCTTCCTCCTCGTAGAGATGTCAAATTCTTGATTGATCTTATACATGGATTGTTTCTAATATCCAATACTCTACATAAAATGGCTATTGTGGAACTTAAGGACTGATGAAACAACTATAAGAGAATCTATATAAAGGTTTTATATGCCTAAGTGCTTCACCAGGGGGTGCCCCAGTCCTCTTCACCAAGAAGAAGGATAGGTAGCCTTTGCATTGATTGTTGTGATCTCAACAAAGTCACTATAAAGAACAATTATTCAATTCCATTAATCAGATATATTGAGGAAAATACTTCTCCAAGGTGGATATTTTATTGGGATATTACCGTGTAAGTTTTAAAAAATAGGATATCCTCAAGAAGGCTTTTTGTACAAGGTACATGCATTATGATTTCATAGTGATTCCATTCGGACTCACTAATGCTCCATCAATCTTCATGGACTTTATGAATGAAGTCTTTATTTATTACCTAGATAAATTCTTGGTAGGATTTATAGACGATATTATGATATACTCAAATAATGAGGAGGAGAATGAAGAAAATCTAAGAACTGTGTTAATGACCTTGCAAAAGGATAAACTCTATGAAAAGTATAGAAAGTGGGAGTTCTGGTTGAAGTATGTCTCATTCGTGGGGAATATCATCATGGTAAATGGGATATCTGTGGATACTTCCAAGATAATGGAAAACGAGGGATGTTCAAGGCCAACATTTGTGATGGATATCCATAGTATCCATCTAATAGAAAGATATTGTTACTGATTAGTGGGATGTTTCTTATGATTGTCAAACTCTCTTACCAATCTAACTCAAGAGGGGGTAAATTATTCATGGAATGATATATATAAAAAAAGAATCATGGAGTTGAAAAAGAGGCTTGTCATGACCCATGTTCCCACACTACCCACATGTGGGGAGATTTTCATAATCTTTAAAAATGATTCAAAGAAGGGATTGAGATGTGTGTTTATAAAAAAATGAAAAATTCATTCCCTATGCCTCAAGGAAAATGAAAATTCATGAGAAATGTTATCCCATACATGATCCTGTGTTAGAATATTTGATCTTTTCATCTAAAATATGGCAGTATTATATCTTTGGGGAGAAGTTTGTAATATATACAGATCACAAAACTATCAAATATATATTCACATAGAAAGAGATGAATATGCGCCAATAAAGACGGTTATATCTTATAAGTGATTACGAATGGTCAATCCATTACCATCATGTGAATGTGGAAAAGGTATAGGATTCTCTATTTATAAAATACACAACAATTCTATCATTAATGATTATTGAAAAGGTTACAATCATCTTGCATTTGATAAAGATATACATGAGAATCATAAAAAAGGGAACAATATGAATCCTTTCAAAAATTATTGCTCAACCATCTCTTTTGGAAAGTTTAAAGGATGCTCAAAAAGATGATGTGAAAATTCAAAAGAAATTAGAAAATATCATAAAAAGGATATCCTCAGAGATCAGTGTTAATGAAAATGGAATTGTGAGATTTGGGTAGAGGCTATGTGTTCCATAAAATCCTATGTTAAAAGAATATATTTTGGATGATTCACATAGTTTGAATTTCTCTATTCACCCATGAATCAAATATATTTATCACGATCTCTAAGATAACTATTTGTGGGATAAAATGAAGAAGGAGATTATTGACTATACATAAATGTGTTTAGTGTTTCATAATATGAAGGATGAGATAAATATGTCTAAGGGGGTGATGAAACCACTACCCATACAAATGTACAAATATTAAAATATCACCATGGACTTTGTCACCAGACTTCTGATAAAATCCAAAAAAAATAATTCTATCTAGGATATAATGGATAGTCTTACTAAGATTGCACACTTTATTATTATTTGAGAGGATTTATCACTGGATCAACTAGCACATATATACATCAGATAATTGTTAAGGATGAATGGAGTACCACTATCGATTGTATCTGATCAATATCTAAAATGCCCCTCTATGTTTTGGAAAAGTCTCCAGTATGATCAAAACACTAAGATAAATTTGAATATGTGTTATCACCCTCAAAATGATGGCCTATCTAAGCATTATATCCAAACACTTGAGGACATGTTGAGAGCCGGCTCAATGGACTTCAATTGAAGATGGGACCAATGATGTCCTTTGGTAGAGTTGTCTTACAACAACAGTTTCTATATTATTATTCAAATTTTTCCCTATAAATCCCTTTCTGGGAAGACATGTAGAACACTTCCATGTTGGCATGAAGTTGGGTAAAAAAACTTATAGATGTAGAAATCATCAAAAAATGGTGGAGAAGGATAATACTATAGATTAGAGCATAAAATATGATCATAACTAAAAAAATATCTATACTGAAAATCGTCGATGTGACATATAGTTCAATATTAGAAACATGGAATTCCTCATCATATCTCCATGAAAGAGAGTCAAGAGATTTAGGAAGAAGGAAAATCATATTGCATGGTATATTTGACCTTTTGAGATATTTGATCTCATCGAAGCAGTTGTATATTGACTAGTAGACCCACCAAACCTATCTCAAGAGAATGATGTATTACATGTATCCTTCTAAAAGAAGTACATCCCAAACCCATCACATGTACTCAATCCAGAAATGGACCCATTGGGGAATGACCATTCCTATGAGAAAATCCAAGGAAGATCTTATATCATAGAGGAAAATTTCTATGAAATAATGCAATTCCCCACTTCAAGGTGTTTTGGGGAAACCACAAGTTTGAAGAAGTAATGTGGAAACTAGATGAGGTGATGAATCAGAGAAATACCCATCCTTCTAGTGTTGGAAAAGAAAATTTTGAGGGGGATGTTTCCTAAGGTGGGAAGTTTGTAATGACCCAATCATTTACGAATAAAATTTCTTTATTTGGATTTAATTAAATGTCATGCATATATATAAAAAACATGAACTTATTTTTAACAAAATAAATTTAAATGAACATTTAGTATCATTACCATTAATAATATTTCTATTGAATAGTGATCACATGACTCTTATAAATATTGGGTTTAAAAAAACCTTTTTACACAGATATTCTTGTCTTTTACCTAGACCAATACCATTCCAAGATCCAACAACTTAAGCAGGAGATAAATTTTTTATGGGATAAGTTCAAGCTCATCGACATCATGGCCAAAACCATGTTCAATGAATGGTCCCATGAAATCCCCACTATTAAACACCATAATCATAGGTTTCATTCTTCTGTAATAATGGGACATGTGACAGGACCATAGAATTATGATTATGTACATTATTTTTGTATAGAATAATGAATATACATTCATTTTATTATATTTACTTTGAAAATTATTTTTAAAGCACAAATATTATTATTGGTCCATATACAAATTCAATTAAGAAATATATTTTGATGAATTAATTGATTTTTTAAATAAATAATATTATAACAAAATATTATTGTTAAATTATTTTTAATATATATAAATTCTCATATAATTTTTATGATATAAAATTTAATTTTTTATGGTTTGAAAATAGTTTTCGTCAAAACTCGTGAATTTTCAATAAATATTGTTTTTTATTTTAAAAGATAAAATTCTATTATTTAGAAACTTATTCATATAAAATTAATATTATTTTAGGAAATAGGATTTCAAATTTATCCAATGGAGACTTTATAATAATTTATTGACACAGTTGAATGTTTAAGAGAAAATTAAATACCATATAAATATATGGTGTGGTTTATGATATCATAATGACCCAATAGTGACGTAATAAATACTATAAAAAGCCTCTTCGAACAAATATATGTTTTTACTTCAAAATAATTTAATTGTATGTTTATCTTATTTATTTTTAAATCCTTAGGGTATCCTCCAAAACATATAATATTTTTTTAGATTTTAAAATCATTTCCTAGAAAGTATGACTCACCTCCACAAAAAAGGGAAATATTTTAATCTCTTCAGACCTTACCCATATAAAATACTTTATACCTCTCTAATTTCTCTAAAACCACTGGAAAAAACCATGGTATGGATTGTGGTATTGAATATTTTTTGTGTAGTTTCAATAACAAAAATTATAAAGAAATCCCTCTCTTTTCTTATATAAACCCACACAAGATCTCATTTATCTTCCCTAAAACTATTTTAATCACGAAATTTCTATTCCCCTTACTCACTTGAGTCATCCAAAGACCCATCTCCCAGTATTACCCTCCAAGTGATTGGAGTCACAGATCCACATAAGGGATCTTTCACTTTCCTCTTTTATCAAGCAATCCTTTTGGTATATGCCTTTTAATTTCAGTTTTCAAATTTTAGTGTATGTTAATAAAAACTCCATTTTCTATCCATTTGATTTATAAATACTGATATCTTTCTTACACTCTCATTAATCCATTCATGATCATTTATATATACTCATTACCATGCCAAAATTCAGTAATGATTTCTCTCTTCTCATTCCCATTAAATTACTTATTTGATATTATGCATCTTAAATTACATTTCATATGATGGGATTTTATGTTCCATGGTCCCCTTACAATAACTTTTATGTATAAATTATTATAGAACCCTCTCTCTCATCAAACGAATTTATAAATTTCTATATGAAGTCGTTATACTGTTGAAATTGAACCACAATTTTCCTTGCCAAAATCATCAAGTAGTGATTACCATACCCCTTACTCTATCAAGGGTATTGACATTTATAAACATATACTTATTTATTTAGGACATACATTTATTTATTCCATATTCATTTTATCATGGAAAAAATGATTATGTTGAATGAATCCATGTTATATTATCTATGGAGCATAATTAAACATGTGATTGAAATGATTATGAAGGGTGCACCCTGATAGCACTCCCATACATTTTGTAATTTTTTATATCATGACAGGTCATGTTGGTACAGGTTTTTACCTTATTTCATTATGGTACTTCATTACACCATGTTGGGAAAGGGGTGTTCTAGATTCCTTTTTTTATGATGCAGTGTTTTATTTTTTTTCCATCATGTAATGATCATCATGTTATATCATGCCCTTATATTCATTTTCCTTCATGAATCATTTATATTTGTTGTCAAAAATTTATTATTATCCTCATATTGATCCATTTTTATTCTCTTACTAGGATTTATAGTTCATCCCTTTCTTATGTGCATCCTCAATATATCCCTTGTAGTGTTAAGTATGAAGGAATTTTGTGGCCATATAAAAGAATATTTCAATAAATATGTTCTATTTCATGTTTTTAGTTGTTATGTACTGTTCCCAATTTCCCAAGACACTAAAAATATCGATCTTTTGAGTTGTGTTAAGTAAAAAATCTATGTAATAGGTCATGTTTGAATGTTTAAAAAAATATCAGGGTTGTTATACTACCCTCTCCCACAAAGATAATTGGTAATTATGACTAGAAAACATGAGTCAAATTAGTGATTTAATCCCAAACATTTTTTTCTAAATATACCATAGTCTATAAAACCTAAGGTAAACTCTCTCTAAGTAAATGATTTATATGATGGAACAATTTCATTGGTGTATCCAAATCCACTAATAATGGGGAATTGTCATTCATCCCATCTTAGATCTCAATCAGAGGTCTCTATGACAGTATATCTATGAAATTCCACGTGAATGAGTCAAAATAAATTTCTTTCATAGGGGTAGATATCATAGTTTTAGATTATGTAATAATATTAATGTTCCACTCAACCATAAACACACACCCTGGGATATAAGGTTCTCATATATAAGACTGAGTATAGCCTAACCTACCCACTCTCATGTTTGGTGAAATATCATAAATGGGGTCACATAAAAATAATATCAAATATTAATAATAGTAAAAAAGTATGGGTTAGTCTAGTATAGATACTATAATAATTTATATAGGAAGACTCAATATAAGTTATTTTTGACATATTAAATGACCAAACGTGACATCATATTAAAAATATCAACTAAGAACATCAATCATATGTAGTTATATAGATGTTAGGGTATCTCTATTGACTAAAAACGATTCATTAACACACATCCTTTTCCACCATTGAGTAAGAGTAAAAAATATTCTATAATCAAATTGAAAGATTATTAATTTTTAGGTAAAAATTGGATCATATTCTTCTTTGGGTGGATAAACCCATGAAATAATGGATATTCTGGATGGGCCAAACCATCAACCAATTATTAAGAAAAAAAATAAAATAATTTTTTTCATCTCATCCACATAAGATAGCATATATGTCTAACCATAAAGGATGGGTTAAGGTAATCTACATTCTTGAAATTGGAGTGGAGAACATGGAGAAGGCTATAGAAACATCAAGACACGCACCACACAACCCCTTCAAGAGTAAAAAACGTCCACAATTAGGTAAAATTGAACCTCATATGTTGAGATGACCACAAAAACATAAAATCAATATGCTAAAGACAATAAGCGAAAAAATATCATGTTAGTATAATTTTCTCTCCAAAGACCCTCCAGATAAATCCAATCTAAAACACCAATATACATAGATTCGAAAGACACCCAACCCATAAATAAATTATTATATATTAAAACCTTATGAATCCTAACCAAATTATAATTAATCTTCCACTAGAAAATAATAATCTTAACAAACCTATCAAAAATATTCCCTAAAATCATCTAAGTAAAAATGTATTGAGGAATACTAGATAAAATAGCAAGAGAAAGGAACATAAAAAACCTCCAATTCTAGAGAAAAATGATAATGAAAAAAAACCTCAAGCATTCCTCCCTAAATGATATAGGCTGTAGACATGTAGTGAGGTGTGATATATAGTAAGTAGAGAAAATATACCTTCAAGTATACATAAATAACAAATAAAAATTAATATCCAGAACATAATCATACCCATATAACCAAAAAATAATATAAAAAACATAAAAAGTAAAATAAATAGTAAATATAAATATATGTTCTTAAAAATGAATTATTTTACAAGATACAGAAGTTATGGATTGTTAAATATGGTCCCTAGAGGAAAGTCCATTTACAACACATTCAAAAAATTAATAAATGTAATGGAAAATCCATAGTTTGTTTCAAGAACTAACCCAATTAAATCTCTTAATATGATCCATGCTCCATAGTCTCTATTATCTAATGAAGAAAGTAACACCACCTTACCTAGGTCTTGAAACATTAAATCAATTTGGGTACCAAGGAACCTGATCTTGGAGTGAGAAAAACTTAGTAGGCCAAAACCAATGGGTTTCTAAATTTTTTTACTAAATATAGGTTCCCATTGAATATGAAATGATAGTAAACTATAAAATAGTAAATAAATAACAAATCTTCCCATAGATTAGTATATGCATGGAACATGTGACCATGAATTCTTTGAATAATGTTTGAATGGTACGATATACCCTTGATTTGGATACAAAAAATGATTAAAAATATATCTTCCCCCATATAATGAGTAATAGGAATGAGCTAACACCATTATAGGTTAATTTGTTCAGGACCTGCCCCCAAAATAGTATCAAAGTTGGAGGAGACATCTCCTAGGGAAAAAGTAATGATCAATCCTTTGTGGATTAAACACCCCCACTATCTATTCCTATTTGGATGATATAAAAAATTTCATAGATTAGGTTGATGAGGAACCACCAAGATATCTCAACTTGATGGATGATATACCTCTGATAACACTCTCAATGTCAATGACATACCACCATATCAGGTCTCCATATAGATGAGTTACCACTGAGATGACATCTATTGAAGGACAATACACCAAAAATATTATCCTCTATGTTACTAATGTACCATATTAATCACCATTAAATTGGTTGATACACTACTAGTATCAAACATTAGGTCAATATTATACCACTAGTACATGTCAATGAGTAGATATTTCACCATTGAGATAGCTCTCATAATTGTACAGTGTTGTAAAAATGTGAAATCACATGTTTGTGATATATCACTAGTATTGAATTTCAAATTTGATTATTTTACACTATTTATATGGTTTTATGGTGAATGATAGATCATAATCTCTATTAACTTTGATTAGGTACCAAACAACCATTCAAAGAAGTTGGTACAGTATTAATACACCCATAGCGGATGAGACACCTCCTCATACACAACTCTTAAATGTACAATTAATTTTTCATTTAAAAGAATTTTAAATAATTTAGAAATTATAAAACAACAGAGGATATTTTCTTAAGTCGTCAAAAAAGTATAACATTATATGTCTAGGTTATCCCACATTGAACTTATCACATTCCCAAACCACTCCTCCCCATGAAAATATTCTATGGCTCACCAAGATGCTCCTGGTTTGATTTCACATTTATAATAACCCAATTAGATTTAAGGTCACTTTATCATAAAATATAACATAATTAAATGGGTCATTGGTGTCCAATGGTTTTAAATCAAACCTCACATAGGCTACTCACAACATGTTGGGTTTGATCCACATCATAATAAATCAAGGGAACAAATGTAATTTCGATTATGGGAAAACAAATCTAAAAATTGTTTCTTATATATCGAGAGATACATAAAATTAGTAAATTACATCTATAAAATAAGGGAGTTACTTCATTGGACTATTAGGGTCCTCCATGCCGAACACCACCTCTTGATTCAGCATCAAATGGAAAGAATCAAGAAATTTTAAAAAAACACTATATTTTCCATAAGAGTTTATGTGTAGGGAAATAACATTAAAAATAAATAATTTATAGGATATGAGCGATGGAATCACCTATGACAACACAATGTGATAAAAGGCTCTTTAATCTGAGCTTGAAAAAAAGGTGATAAACCAATTGGAGGATATTAACACAATAGTGAGAAAGGGGAGGCCATGAAGTTTGTATAGAAGAAATGGTAAAAAATCACAATTTTTTAAAAAAATATTTAATTAACTTAATTTATATTAAAAAACATGTATAAAACCATTAGGTTCACTATGTCCTCCCAATGTGTATCTAATGGGCACCAATTTCCAATTCAATGGTCACTATCTACTATATGACCCACCTAGAGGCATCCCATATCCCATAAGGTAGTCGGTACTAGTCGATCGAGTACTCAGTGGCATCACTCAAGTGAAACATGTCCAAGATCCTACCATATATCCTTAAAATTAATCTATAATTCTTTATAAAGACTCTAATGCAGATTATGTTCCAAAGTACATGATCATTGGTGGACTTTACATTGATGTTACACCATTTATTGATGAAGCGTATCATATATATTTTATGAGTAGCTATACTGGATTGACATAATATTTTTTTTAAATTTATTGATGTCTCCGAAAAAGGAGCTAAATTAAAATGCATGTTTACATATGATATAGATGGTGAGAATTCCTATAATTATGCATGGGTCTGAAATAGATCACACTATAAACCTTTGTATCATTTTTAGAATTGATGATTTCATAAAGACAACTCTTTTCATAAACCAATAAATTCTTGAATTAATTTTTTTTCAGTGATACAATGGCATGTGTGGAATTAAGATATGATAAATAGAACAGGGATTTTGTTTTTCCTAACTTAGAGTGCTATTAAAAAATATCATTAATTAAAAATAAGTTTGGGATACGTAATTTAGTGAACCATAAATTTTATGCATTGATATTTCATCTTTTTTGGAAAATATTCATTATATAATATAATGATCCATTCCAGAATCTTGTAATTCTAGTGACTCAGGGAAATTTTATACCTAAAAGTAGTTTATTAGTATATTAAATCATCTCCCATAGAGTTCATCATAAATAGAAAACTTATTAGACATATCCTACATAATACCTTTATTTATAACCTGAGGAATAGAAATATAAAAAAAGGGTCTCCTTAGATACATATTAACTGTATATAAGGAAGATTTCAATGATAACCAGAGAATAATATGATAAAAAGACCATGGGAACATGGGATTAACATTTGGATGCCATAAAATATATATTAAATATCATAATATTTATTCATGGAATAAATCATAGATGTTAATAATTAATATATCATAGAAGAATAGAAGAAAATGATACCTGAAAGGATAACATTGGCGTAAGAAAATATTTTATTACATACACATAATAATATAAAATCATTTCAATAATAGTTAAGGATCATTTCTAGGACTATCATAGTCAATTGTTTTCACTCCCCAATCTAACCTTATATTCACGTTTCACCCCCAAGTCTATCATAGTGCATATATTCCTTAAATAATCTTGGTTCACTCTCTATTATCATTTGGTTTATCCAATGAGATATAAACCATTTCAAAATTCATTTGAGTTCTATATAATTTTGGTCCCACAAGTCACATAATAAAAATCATGCATATTTTTTCCACAATATCATAAATAATTCATCATATCATAACCCATAAAAGGGAAACAGATTTCATAAATTGATCATTATAGCATAACCTATGGAAATGAAATGGGTTTCATAATCATTTCATCATTTCATCATATCATGGACCATGGAAATTAAATGGGATTCATAAATACCATCTCATCATAATCATAACCCATCCTAATAAATAATTAGGATATCTTCATTTAATCATATACCCATAAAAACATACATTTAATCAAAGGATGTCATCACATATTAAAAATGCCTCTAAAATATCACTTGGAACATTTATTTAGGAATTTTACATTTTCAATTTGAAATAACTGATTTAAAATAAAAAATCGCAAATATTATAGAAAACATTTATTTTTTAAAATAACATAAAAAATTATAAAGAAGCCTTAAATGCATTGATCAGTCATTAAATCATGAAATTATCTTCATTCTTCATAATATAAAAGAAACATTCTTTTTACACATTGGTAGAAAGTTTAAAAAAGAACATCATCAAGAATATGATAAAAAAATTCTTTTTAAAACATTTTTAAAAAAAAGTAAATAATGGGTAAAAATTATTTTAAAAAATCATACTAGAATATTTAAAATATTCTTCAATACATTTTTTCATAACATTGATATAGAAGAAAAATTTTTTCCATCTAAGGAGATAAATAATGTTTATTTTTCTTTACAACATACTTTTGGTCACTTTAGTACTTATCATGAATAAAATCAAAGGAAAACATGTATTCTCAAGATATAAAAAATTAAAATACAATGTATGTGTTTATTGATAGGTAAATCATAATAATTTATCACTATAATGATTATCATAAACAATCCTTATAAATATTGTGACTGTAACAAAAAACCATTACAGTTTTGGTAACATTTAAATCAAAATACCCCTAAAATAAATAACCATATATTAGAGTTTAATTCCTAATAAAATTCATATAAAGAATCATAAAATACATTATTAGGATTTAAATACCCCACATAAAAGAAACATGTGGTGAATATGGAATGTGTATCACAAAAATATAATTTTCATGAAAATCCCCTACCTCATGTACAAATTCCGTTATAAATGTTCGAACTTCCTGTATAATAAATAAATATTTATTATATAGTTATTCCACAACCATACTAATATATGTAGAATATTGGATTTACAAAAAGGTATGGGCCATTAGGTTTAAACATTAATTCTATACATTGGACATAATAATGGTTCATAAGGGATTTTTGGAGGTCATAGGGGTGACTGAGTATTTTTCGGATCCCGAAGCCCTGAAATTTGAAGAAGAAGACTAGGTTGTACTATTTGGAGAAATAGTTCCACCCATCCCAAATGGTTTCTATGACTGTGTGGCATGTTATATTGGTGTGAAGGGGTTTCTTGGTTTTTCTACAAATGTGTGGTCCCAATATCACACTCGTGTGTGGTTGATGACGTCTTTGATAATGACTTTTTTCATAGTTAGGTAATCCATGTGCCTCAACTGTGTGGGGGCCCTCCTTTGTTAGTACATGGTTCATGGTTGCTACATGATTTGGCTAGCTATGTAACCAAAAAATGTTCCCCTATTTATGTGGGTTAAAATTTAGATTTTCCCTTAATGAACCTAGGATTTTAGCCCACTTCTCGGCCTCTCATTTTCAGTGGGGTTTTTCCACTTTCTTATGAACTAAACTTTTCTCCTCCTCAAAAGTAGTTTTTTTGATATCTTGTTCCTCTATAATTCAAATAATTAATTTTCTTTTGAATTGGAAATATTTATGTACTCTATAAAATCGTCTTATTTCTATCTCACGTTTATTTTCATTACTGTCGTGCTATTTTGGTTAAAGATCATTTTTCCCATTTTTAGGGATTTTTTCAATTTATAAATAACTATAATTTATGATTGATTGAATGAGAGATAATAGATTATTGATGCTCTATAAACCAATGATAGGTGATATAATTTCTTTAAAGTTTTTTTTACTTTTATATGGTGAATCTTTATATTGTGCGTCAAACACTTCTATTTATGCCTCTGAGTTGTTAAAAAAAATTAATATAATTGGTTTCTCATGTCCCTTGTGATCTTATCATAAGTTTATACCCATATTTGGTTTATTTTTTATGTTAAATCCCTTGGGTTTTTCCACCTAAAATGGCCTTTTTCCCCATGCCCTGAGATGTTAACCTCTACAACTGTGTGTGTTGCCCTTGAAATAAATTACATAATTAATGAAATGATATTAGATGAATGGTAGGCCTTGAGTTTCCTATCTTCGCTCAATGATTATACTCAGACTCTATTTCTCATGTTTATTTTCTTAAGAAAAGTATTTAATTTATATGATTTATTCCATGGTGAACTTCTTGAATGAAATGAATTGGGTTAAAATAGTGTAATGGAACAAATACAATGCCATATGCTTTATGATTATGTATTATACCATGTGCCATGTGCCTTATGACTTTATTACCTCTCATTTAATTTTTATTAATGCATTATGAAATTATTTTTAGGATAGAATATAATGAATTCCAAGATTTTTTGGACTGTGTTATTGAAATTCCTTGATGACATGTGATCTTGGTTATTATTATTAACCTTTTTGATAGATCATATTAAACTCTATCCTGATTTAAGGACACCATGGATGGAATCACTATGATTGTATAGGAACTAATTGATTCCCAAGGAGAAATTCATGGATTTCTAGGTATGGTATCTCTGGGAAGACAATTATATACTCATGAGTGAAATCGGTTCCCTATGTGTGAAATCGTGGATGAGCTCGTTAATAAGATCGTTACACCATGTCATAGGTGGTACTCAGACCCCTATGTGAGATACCAAGTAATAAATCAAAGGTTACCATTCTAAGATTGATATGTGGGATGCTTTTATGGGTCTCCTTTCTTGTACTTTTTGATATTGGTCATATCAGAGTCTCTTGTACAGACACTTGGTATTCCTTCATGGATCCCCTTGGATGGGATCATGATACCGCATGGTATTTAGTGGATTTATTTAGATGATTTTCATGGAATTCATCTTTACTAAATCAAGATCATTTTTTAATGATTCCACAAGGTGTTACTACCATGAAAAATTCCAAGCATGGGGGTCTTCCCATGTTTGTTTCTTATTTGTGATGCCCCATGTATACAACTTGTTACTTGTATAGTTCAATTGGTTAAAACATATAACCTTGGACAAAAAAAGTAAAATATTTTGGGCTTCCATTGAGGATCCTAAATCTAGGTTTAATTAATTAATTAATTAATATATTATTTCCTTTCATTTACTTATATAAGCACACTATTCATTTTATAACGAATAAAATTGATTGATCCAGACCCCATTGGTGGTGACCTTTGAAATTATTTCGGACACTATTCTTGCGACACAATTCTTACCCAACAATACTTCTAAATCTTGGAATGGAAAATGGGATGTTACCCTATTTCGATGCTTGAATGAAATTCAAGAATGTTGTTAGAGAGAAAGGGACTAACCCTATTCTCATGATGTTATTAGTAGGTATTTTTTGACATTTTGTTAATTTGATAGCATGTGGTATAGGAATGTATCATCTATTTCCCCACGAAATCATTTTGGGATGGCTACATAATCATCATCATCATATTTTATTTTTTTTATTCAACTTTCTCTAGTTATTCATTTATTTTTGATGATTTACTATTTCTATTCTATGGCTACCTGTTTCTTATTACTAGTTTTACTAAGTTGGTTTACTGGTCCAACAATATAGTGTATTATTCTATTGTTTCATATTATTTATATATATATTTTCACCACACTCTAAAATATGAGGTTAAATTCTACCCACACAAACACCATAGTCCCTTGCTACTAGTCGATAACCTTTAAATTCGAGGAGGCATGCATTAGGTTTTGTGGCCCACCATCTCGAGGAACTACTGATTAGAATCCATGGAGTGATTCTACAATGTTATATCAAGTGGGTTTATTATTCTTATATATTATTATTTGGATTTAGATAGGAGACCTGGAGTATTGAAATTTGGGAATTAGCATGTTCTTAAGTGTTTAGAACCCATGTACAGGGGATTCCCAAATTACCTAGGATGGGTAAATGTTCTTATTGCTTGCGCTTGTTATAGGTTCATGTATTTCACAATTAAATGATTGAATTTATTTATAATGTTATTAGTGTGGATAAAATTATTAATAATATGGTTTTTAGCATTTTCTATATTATCGGAGGGCATATAAATTCATGAATCGTATTATGAACCATAAGACATAAATTACATGCATTTTCCAATTCCATATTTACTTTTATGTGTTCATTTTCTGTGATTCATGTGCTTGTTCTTGTTCCTTGGCTATCATAACATGTCATGTAGGGCCCATGTCATGACTACCCCAATCCCACCTTCCATAAGCCAAGGGATGACAACTACCACCGAGAAGGCATATCCCAAAAAGGGAAGTCATTTGCCTTTAAACCTGTATAGATGCACAAAGATCAAACTATAGAAAGGAAAACACTATGTAAACCACAATTGTCACTAAGACAACTACTAAAAGTACATTACAAACAAAAAGTTAAAAATGGACTAAAATAAAATCCCAAAACCATAATGGAAAGTACAAATTCCATGATTCATCCACAAGAGACCCCACTTGGAAGTAGGTGAAGGGTAGATACCTATATCCGTATAAGTATTCATGTTTATCTCGTCTCATGGAGCACCACTAGGACAATTACCATTAAGGACTCTATTGAAGCGATGATCACCAACATGGGACATGACACATGTGGGAAAATCTCTTATAGGAGCGAGTAACTCAATAATTATTAGGGACCCCAAACCAAAAGAAAATATCACAAATGAATACCACACAACAAGACCACACAGTAAATACCACACAATAAAGACAGCTCACATCAGGTATAACTCAAAGTTTGGAAAGTAAAATTATTATTCGTAAAGATGAAACATCTCATAATACTGAGAAACTCATTCTTGAGGATCCCCTGAGGTCTGCTCGGCTATTTTACCACTGAAGTCCACTCATCTACTGGACCATTGACGTCCTCTCACCTACTAAACCACTTAGGTACGCTCGTCTGCTGAATAATTGAGGTAGGCTCATTTTATGAATGAAAAAGGTATGCTCATATACCGAACCACTGAGGAACGCTCATTTGTTGAAGCACTAAGGTATGTTATTATGCTGAACCACTAAGGTATGCTCATCTCCTGAACTAATGATTTACGCTCTTCAGCTGAACCACTGATGTACACTCGTCTGCTAAACCACTAAGGTATGCTCGACTGTTGGACCACTAAGGGATTCTTGTCTACTAAACCACTGAGGTTTGATCATTTTCTAGTAAATTAAGGTCTAATAATCATATAATCCATATAAAAACTAGATTTTGGATTCTTGGTCTCAATTTAACTTTATTTTAGGAGAATCTACTCCCCAATCCATCAGTCATATCTCGGCTGTCATTGAATCTCATTTAGAGTATTCTCAAATAACTGTCTTATCGCAAGGGTACAAACGCCACAAACAACACGTAAATTAGATGATATGTATTTGTGATATTGGTATTTTAGTATGTAGGGGGTCAGTTGCATCCAGACCCAGTCCGACTTGGTCAGACCAACCCGACCAACCCACCCTGTGTAACATCCCAGTTTTGAGTTCCATCCAGATGTGCCCATACTCAGTGGGTCACATGTCTTTAATAGGATTTCCCCAAATTCCAGAGGCTACTGAATAGCAGTGATGGCCATGTGTGTGTTTTGGGGGATACTATTCCATTATTAGTAGATTGTTCACAACAGAATAATAAACAATAAATAGTAGCGGAATAATAATAGCATAGAATAAGCAAACTACTAAAGACTAATTGTTAATAAAAAGTAGATCATATATATATATGATGTGTGTCACATATGTCTAGGAAAGCATCCATAAAAGGTAATAAGTTGGGAATATGGGATCCATGTTATCAAATTAAATACCTATAAGTGATATAAATTAATTTTAAATTATGGTCACAAAAATGTGATGAAAGAAGCTTTTATAAAAATATAGTTTTTTAGCATAAAACTAGATTTATTCTTTTCTCATGCAAAATATAAATATTTGATGAATGTTAATAAATTTTAATGAATAAAAAATATATAAATTTCATTAAAATCATTTACCTATAGTGATTAATTTAATTTACTAATATAATAATATATTTTTGGAATAAAAATAGTTTTTCATAAGAAAAAATATGTTAATATCAATTTATTTTTATATTAATTTATAATTTATTTATAACCAAAGAATTTATTTTACACATATATAAAAAATAAATTTTTCATAATATATTTATTCTTATTCTTACCCATAAATATATCATCTAGGATATAACTATCAATTAATAATATTTTAATAGTATATCATGGTTCGTATAAAGACGATGTTGTTTGTAATGAAAGATACCTAAAAAATAAAATTTATTTGAAATTTTTATTTAAAAAAATCTCTGGATTTTACACATTACCACATTAAAATTAATTTTTCTCTTGAAATCCCATCACAATGGTAAAAAATTGGATATCTTTATTTCATCACATCCTAAGGCTCCCAAAGATATTCTTCTAATTTATCATTTCACCACACAACTTTAACCATTTGAGTGATCTTTTTCTGTAGCACTTTATATATGCAACTAAATATTTTTATTTCATTTTACTTATAGGGATGATCATTATATAACATTACAATGTATGATTTTTTTATTATTTTTGTTTTGGGTATTTACTTCTTTAGAAGATATACATGGAACACTTAATGAATATGAGAGAGGTTTGGTGGAAGCACTAATAAAAAAACTATCATCCCCAGTCAATCAAGAATCTAAAAAGGTCAAATATACCTAGGGATCAACATTACATTCATTGTAAATCTCATAACATTATTCAATAGAGAAATTTAAAAAAATACCTTCTCTCCAACATCATTCTCTAGATCTCAGTGATGATTATCATCAAAACATTTATATGAACTCTAAGATGACTTAATATGTTGTTAAATGGATCTAAATTTATATTCTAGTTATTCAACTTATAATGTCCCTAAAAACATTCTTTATCTAAAATAATCCAATAAAATTAGAGTTATATTTTTATTTCCATAGAGATATTCCTATGAATCCATCTAAATTATCTTCTAAAAGATATTTTTGTAATAAAAAATGACTAGAAGAAGGTGTTGATTCCAACTGCCATTAAAATATACATAATAAGATCTCAACATATCCTCTATGGATTAAATGGTTCTATAAAACGGACCATTTTTATGAGGATGATATGTTCTACTAAAACTCACCTTTGTATCCAAAATATTCTGAATACTTCATCAGAACTTCAAGTTTAACCTCGTTTACCAATCCTAAAATAATAAAATATGGTACTCCATCGAACCTTACAATTTCATAATTTTTTATTCTAGAAATATGATAAATAGAGAATTATTCTTAGATGGAAATTAATTGTGATTATTTTTTTGGTGATATACTAAATCCCATATATAATAATGGTCCTTGGATGTTTTTTGGAGTATAATGACAAATTCCATGGGGACATTTCCACATTTCTATTCTATTATGGGTAATAGTTATAGCACCCCATTAAACATCAGTCTCTTAACCTTATCTTTTTCACATACTAAGAAAATATATACATACTCAACAATATCTCTCTTGATATAGTCCCACAAAAAATACTATTTCATATCTCTATACTCATTTTCACTACTATGTTGAATAGAGAATTCCGAACTATGAGCCGCATCAAACAGTTACAAAATTGAATCTGGTATTGAATGAAAAAAATCATTTTTCATGAACTTTATCATTACATTATAATCATGGTTAAACTCATAAACATCTATCAACTTCTTTTTTATCTCTATATCATCCTTTTATGGATCATTGATCTACATAAGGATTGTTGGTTAAACACTCATTTGGTGAAGACAATATTTCTACCCTACTTTCATGATTTCGATATCCATCCTTTAAAAATATAGAAATATTGATTATTTGATGATCTCCATCCTATATAATCTATCATGATTCTTTATAAATATATCATTTTCACTTTTTTTACTTTCTCGAGGTGGAAATTTATTGAGTAGTAATAATATTTAATAAATTATAACCATCTTCTCAAGTCTATGTTCATCCCTTTCTAAGGGAATATAAAATATAATTTTTTTTACTATTATATATATCACAAAATTCTCCATAAATATAAAACAACTATATTTAATGAAACAAAATTATCAAAAATAACTATAAATCATTATATTGGTAATATTTCTCAATAAACATCAATTACAATGATGAATAATCTATCACCAACTCATTATAAATGAGAATTCATATTATTACCTTCTTCAATGCTTTTCTATAAATTACAAACCCTTCTACATTTCATGGTAACGTAAGTACAGGTGCATAGATTATCCTTCTCTTGAGTTTCTTTAAATTTTCTTCACATTCCACTTTCAAAAGGAACTTATCTCCTTTACAAGTTAACATAGTGAGTTGATAATAGATTCATGATAAATTATCCAAAATGATATGATAAAATCCTTGAGAACAAAGATAACTATGGATCATAGTAATAGTGGTCAGTTTTTTCTAACATTTAATAACTTCTTTCATTGAAGGATCTATTGATATACCCTCACTTGAGATTATATGGACCATAAATGAAAATTTTGAACATAATAATTCACACTTACTAAATTTTTCATAATCCACCCCCTTCCTCAGGGCCCTTAGTAAAATTCTAAAATGATCATCATACTATTCCTTTCACTCAAAATAAATAATAATATCATCTATTCATACTACCACAAAATTATCAAGGTAATATCTAAAGACTCTATTGATTAAATCTATAAATATTGTGGTGTAATTAGTAAGACCAAGTGGCATCTATATAAATTCCAATTGTGCAATCCTGGTATGGAATATTGTCATGTGTATATCCCCCTCCATGACCATCAATTGATGATATCCATAATGAATATTAATCTAGGAAATGAATTATGTTCTCTAATATTGAATAGACGTGTAATAAATAAAGGGTATACGATACGTTTTCATGATTGTGATCATGTTAAGTTCTGTACAATTTAAAAAAAATAATTGATACATCTTTTTTCTTAACAAAAATAATTGGTTCACTCCAAGTTGATTCACTTTTCTTAATCAATCCCTTATAAATATTCTTTTTATTTACTTCTTTAATTCATGAAATTCATTTGGGTCCATTCAATATGTAGTCTTTGAAATTGGTGTATCACTAGGTATGAGTTCTATTAAGAACTCAACATCAGCTTTCAATGGAATATTAGGAAATTATTCCATAAAGATATCAAAAAACACTTATTCAATAGGCATATAATTTATATTGAGTATCTACCCATCTATTTGAGATAAAAAAACTGGAATTGTAATCAAGACCCAAAAAATGGATGTGATTTCAATTGGAAGTTAATATTTATAGTCACACTAATAGACAATCATATATTGGTTCAGAAGATCAAACATGACTTCCTTCATCAAAAATTTATGTGGTATTTATGTAAATAAATCCATTACATTCACAAAATAAAATCAAATTCAAATGGAGGGAGAATAATAAGATTTTCATGAATCACATTTCTATAAAAGAAGAACTGGAGAATAATATTCAACATGAGATGTTTTCATCATAACATTATGGGGGTTTACTACTAATTAAATATCTAATCATTAGATAAAATTTTTACAACCTATTAAAATTATTGAGATATAAAATAATTGGTAGAAAAGTAGTCAAATAAGATATGTTCAGTTCTAAGTTGGATGGTAAGTGTACCTTTCACCACCTCATTATCATACCCATCACCGCAAAATAGGTATTAAAATATTTTTACCTATTTCTCATATCATAAAATTTTATTTCTAGAAATAATCATCATTATCCTTTTGTATTTGAGAAACAATTTCTAAAATTCCCATACTCCTTGGATTTGAAAAATTTTAATGTGAATGGTTAATTCTATGGATCATTCACTCTATTCAAATCATTACCTAACTTCTTCCCATTATTTCAATATTTTATTGTATAATGACCTTCTTTCCCACACATAAAATATTTAACAATCCAATTATAAATATTCACACCATATTTCTTATCACAATTCAAGCTTAAAAAAATTTCATCATATTATCTTTATGAATGTTAGTATTTAATTTATAATAAATATTTCTTTTCGTGTCAAAACTATGGAATGGATAGAAATAACCAATCTTTATTTCCACCTTAATATCCCATGATCTTAATATTCATATGTATTAAAGTCTCTTATGGATAACTCCCTTTGGAGACATGGTTTTATGCCACCAAATATTCATTCAACCATAGTTTCATGTTGGATTATAATACCATAAGTGTTCCTCACAGGCCTCATAAAACATTCCTCAAAGGATATATGATTTATATGAATTTATTGCTAATATATTTTTATAAGATTAATATAAGGAATTTTTATATTGAAAAATATACTCCTAAGATCATCCCACTCTATGAGGTCAATTCCTTCCTATTACCTCATATTCGTGAGAATATTTACAACTAATCAACTTTTACTTAAAAATGATAGATAAAAAATTAATTTTTCATTATTCAAATACTAGATAATGGAAAATATATTTGAAATGGTATTTATCAATTCGTTTGAAACTATTGGATCAGTAGAAGCACTAAAAGGATGTGTACTTTGCCTCATGAAGGACTTACTAAAATGGTATCCCCTACATTTATCAATTAGATGTTCAGAATGATTCATTGATTGTGCTATTTTTTTGATTATTGCATAGATATTTTTCAGTTAAATCTTCGATAACATTTTGTTACTCTAGAAGAAATTTGTAGCATTTTTGAGAAAATTTTTCATTTACATGGTTTATTTGGGGTATATCCATTGATGAAAACAGAAAATAATATTGTGATAAAAGATAATAATAGTATAAAACCAAATAATATAGAAAAATAATTTATATTATTTATAAATCAAGACTTTATATTTAAATTATATGATACCTTAGGTTTTACCTAGATCCTCCATAATCTTTACAAAAAATAGTATGATGTTATCTTTAACAATGACATATTCACATGGTTATCACAAGACTTTTCTTATCCTAGTTTCCAATGGTTAACTAAACATTTCTACAGTACCGACTATAGTGATCCATTACTTTATTGAATTGATATTTCATCTTTTTATATGAATATTATATACATAAAATAATGATCCATACCAGAATCATGTAAATTTAATTCCCCTGAAAACATAGATATATAAAAAAACTGATTCATAAGTCAACTCTATCATCTCCCACTAAGGTATTAATAGTGGGAACAATTATTAAATATATCATTCTTAATACCTTTATTCATAACAAGGGTAATGGAAACATAAGAAAATGGTGATCTCGTATGCTCAGTAAGGGTAAAAAATCTAGATATCAATGATTAAATGAGAGTAATAAGCGAATATGGGTATGACAAAATGAGCATAAAATTTGAAAACCATAACCTTCATATCAAATATCATAATATTGTGTCATGGAATAAGTATTGTTAATTTATAAGACATTCATCATAAATGGATAAATGAACATGATCCATGACAACATAAAATTATAATAAGATATATGTTTGTGGAATATATATAAATATAGAAAAAAAAATTCCATATTAGGGAAGTATTATTTCCAAGAATCTCATAGTGGATCAGGTTAACATCCTAAACAAACATAATAGTAAAATTTCTCTCACAATACTATCGTAGTGTATACAGTCCCTTAATGAACTAGGTTCACTCCCTACTCCATTTATATATCTTATAGGATATAAATATTTATCCAATGAATTTGAGGGAAATATAATTACGAGACCACCTATAATAAAACGAAAATAAAACATATGTGTTCTATGAGATCATAAAACATTCATTATATCATAACCCATTAAATTTAATCAGGTTTCATAAACATTTCATAATAGAATAACCCATGGAAATGAAATATGTTTCCTAATCATTTCATCATATCTTGACCCACCGAGAAGAAATGAGTTCCCTAAAAATCATGTCATAATAATAATAAACAATCCATATAAATAATATTGATGTATAATTGGATCATTTCCATATAAAAATGTAAAGAACATAAAAGGATCTAATCAAAGATAAAAAATTCCTATGAATGATCACTTGTAAGATTTAATTAGGAAAATAATCTTTTCACTTTAAAATAACTTATTTAAAATATAATAATTTCCCAAATATTAAAGAAAAAAATTTCATTAGAATTATACATGGAAAATTTTAAATAAATATACAAATAATTTAGTGGTTATGATTTCAAGAAATTATTTTAATGGTATATAATATAAAAGAAACAATTCCTTTCACACTTTGGTAAATAGCGTAAAAAAATTATTCATTCAAAAATAGATAGGATTATTCAATTTAATTTTGTTTACAATTAAATAACGTGAAATATTACATAAAAATTCATAAGGAAATATGAAATGAATTATTGATATAATTTTTATAAAACTTGGATATGGAAAAAATGGTTTTTTGATCTAAGAGAGAAATAAAGTTGATTTTACATAAAAACATATTTTAAGTATCATGAACACTTAAATTATGGAAAATTAAAGGAATACATTTATTTTAAATAAATAAAGATAGGGTAATAAAATTAATTAGTTTATTTATAGGTATATCATAATAATTCATCACTGTAAAGTAAATCATAAACAATCCCAACAAACAATGAGATTGTAACATAAAACCCTTACCACTTTGTTAACATCTAAATAATAAGAATAATGAAAGAAATAAAATTATTTGGATATTTATATACAAAAAAATTTTATAATAATAATCATAAATTAAATTCATGAGAATTATATAGACCACATAACTGAAACAAGTGGTGTACATGGAATATGTCTCATACAAAAAAAGGTGAGTCGAAAATCCCCCACCTCAGGTCTGACGTCCTTCATATATGTTTGAAAATACTATTTAATAAATATATATTTATTATAATTTTTCCTGAGAACATTAGTAATATATGTTATACCATATTATATTTACTTGTTACCTTTTATCACCTTCTTATTAACAATTTCTAATTAATGTCATTATTTCAGGTGAAATTGGCATCGTTTTTCATGTGTGTTATTGTTCTGTACTTTTGGAACATGTACATCGATCATAGTTACATCATATATGGAATGTCAATAATGATATAAATGTTTTATATATTCATTATATACATATTTATATTCATCTATATAAGTATATATAGAAAGCAATAATATCCCCATTTATAGAGATGGTATGAAGTACATACACATGAACGTTGTTTTCATTTTTAAATGGATAGAAATAAACATAGATAAATATCAATTAACCTTTATAGAATAATTATTATTTAGATATATGATATATATTACCTATAACTATCCTTATTACCATCCATTTAAAGTATAAAATAAAAACAAACCACATCGCTTTATGGAAGCAGTATTCCATTTGTTCGCACGAGTGATGTTATCATTTTCCAACATAATATAAGGTAAGAAGGTATATTTGATATTATAATACAATAATTATAATTATTTCATAATTAAATTATATAAATAATAACTTTTTTTTAATTACCATCCTTTAAATATAGTTATATAAAATTATGTGTATTCTTACGTGGAGACGGTAAGTTGTACATAGGCATAACTGATACATTCACACCCCATTTGATGGGAAAGATGAAGGATAATGGAGAATTCATTATAAAAATAACATATAAATTTATTTAGGATATTTAATTTATTATTTTCTGAGAAAAACATATATTTATAGGGGGAATATCCATAGAAAAAATGAAAGGGACAACTTAACGCGATTACCTATTTATTGAAAGAAATACTCTAGATGTTCTTATAAGTATCCTATGGTCAGAATTTTGGGAAGAAAAAAATAACTATAATATCTCTAAGTAATGTAAAAAGGGATGTTTAAAAAAAAAATCAAACTATATGGCTCAATGTGTTATAAGGAAGAGGAAGTAGGGGTGTCCTTTAATAAGGGAGGGAGTGAATACACTTGGAATTTCATAAAATATTTAAATATAACAAAGTAATTGTCATGAAAAATTACACAAAATGAAATTAATCAGACGTAAAATTGTATAGGATTGAAATAAAATAATCCAATTAAAATTATACAAATTTTTGTTTCATTTTAAACTTTATATTTTTTATTAATCCCTTAGAGAATTTTTTTCGAATTAATTTAGGTTTTCAGTAATTTTTAATTCACATGACACAGGAAATATTTCTTTATATATATATATATATTAAAACATTAATTCAATCATTCCTTTCACATGAAATTCCAACTTTTCTTGTGCTACAAGAAATACCAACTTGCCTTGCGCTATAAGCAAGATCGACTTGGCTTGCGGTACAAGCAACACCGACTAGACGTATGATGCACACAACACTGAGTTACTATTAGAAATATCATTATAAAATTTTAATTATCTAAATAATATAATTATAAAATAAATATTAAACATATCGATAACTACTTTAAAGATATTTTTGTTTTATATAAATAAAACATATTGATAATTAAAGATATTATTTTTGGTAAAGTTATTTTATATTAAAAATATTGTTTTCTTGAATGAATCAATTTTAATAATAATTGTTATTTCAGAACAATTTAGAAATAAAATTGAATAAAATAAAAATTATTTTTTAATTCATAACATCTAATTTATCTTATGGGTAACTTTTGAGGTTTTTCTGGGAAACGTCATTTTTTTATTAATAGTGAAAAATAACGCTTTCAAGTTAAAAATTACATATTGTATAATTAATTATTAATAATAAATGCTTTAATAAACTAGTTTTAAGGTCAAATTAAATAAATAATACATCTAATAATAAAATTAAAATAATTATAATCAATTCTACCTTAATACTGAATATAAAATATTACCAAACTTTTGAAATTTTTTCTACTTTAAACCCCAATTAATTGTCTCATCTGCAGGATTATCACTAATCTTAATTTTTCAACTTATATGATTTTTATTTCAAAAAAAAAATATACACCATTGTATGTGGTCTAATTTTATATTATAATAAGACCATTTTAATTTTTTACCAAAATGATTCATAAGAGTGATTAGAATTAACCATAATGGTTAATGCCAAATTAATTTAAATTAGGGACTACATAATAAAATTTAAACCCAAAATGACCTAGAAACTTGTACAAAACCCATTATATGTCCATAGTTTGGAACTAATCCTTGAATTATTTATTTTAGTTGTTTTTTATGACGTTTTTTATGTAATAACATGTTCACGTCTAATTTGTTTCTAAAAATTCATTATGAGTCCTTTCCTTCCCTATAAAATGCCACCCCATTACTAACATATCTAAAGCCTCTTATGTTCATCCAAAACCTGAAAAAATTTATTCCCAATAATCCTACCTTATATCTTGAATCCACACATTGGGAACAAACCCTCTGAAGAAAGACTTTTCACACAAACGAAAAGGAGTTACCTGATTAAGAGGTAATATATTCTCTCATGCTCCATTCCTTTATTTTCCTTCCCCAACCCTCTACTCTTTTTATTCCAGTATTGTGTAAAAAAACATTATCCTCAATATACTAGGTTGTCTTTATTCAATGTTTATGACTTACACTTATACACATCTTCATCTAATGTATGCTAAACGTATTGTTTCTTTATACGGTGAACTACTGCCTCCTGAAATAATGATTTTTCATTTCTCCTTTACCAGCAATCATGGTGGCCATTATGATAGAGAATATATTTATATATGTAATATATTTTATTTATTAAGCCTTTGATCATATTTATTCCTTTTAAAACAAACATATTTTTACCATTCATTTGGTGTTAAAATGGTAATCTCATTTAAGGATGTGTGGACCCCTTCCACCTCAAAGTGATGTGATTCTTTCCCACAATAAATAGATTATATCAAGGATGGGTTTAATGAAATTATAATATATATATGACATATAAATTCTAATTTATTAATTATATATACACATACATATATATACATATTTCATTTACATACTTTCTTTCAATACAGTAACAAAAATAAAAAATAGTGTTCTTGCATACGTACGGATTACCATCTCCGTGAATGGTGTATTTCATTAGGTTCTTAATTTGGATATAGATTATTATAATATAATTATATTGTATATAACTGATATTTATATCATTTTATACATTCTTGAATCGATATATAAGAATAAGAATTAATGATATAACAAGTTTAAACACATGTGAAGAACAAAGAGAATATTACACAAAGTGAAACCTTAATGTAGGATCATTAACAAGAAGGAAATATAAGGTCTTAATAAAACCATATATCATAATAGATATAAGAATATTACACTATAAAAAATGTATAATTACCTTATATTTATTATACTGTATGATTAAATGAGTACGAAGAGAATCAAGACACAAGGTAAGGGGATTTCATCTCACATTTAATTTTCATGAGGTACATGTTATGTTCAATAATCATTCCTTTTGTGTGGTGTATATACATCCCATGATTGTTTTATATATATATTATACATAAATAAATGGGTATTAACATATAAATTTTATGTTCCTTCTTTAATGGGGTTTATTTTTCAAAAGTTACCATATCGATAAAACTATATTGTTTCAATTTGTCTTCTTTAAGACTCATGTTTTTTATACACTACAACACTTTTACGAGGTGCATATATTTCCATTTAACATAATATACCATGAATCTATATATTTGAATTATGTTATATGCTTCATGTAATTTATATTCCTTACAGGGAGAGTATGATCCCTAGTTACCACCTTAAAAGTGTTTGTTGAGACATTCTCATCACGTTTCAATATAATTTAAATTTATGCTTCCTTTCAATAATTCTTATGTTCCATATCTCAAGAACATCTAGTACATTCATTATACTCTATTTATTCATTATATACTCATTTATTGGTACCATATTTATACTCATTTTTATATAGGATTGTTAAGAAAGTGTCTTAAGTAAGCCCGATTATACCCTCTCTTCAGTCGGAAATCTTCGTTCCTTCAAAACCATGATTTCAAAATAAGGGTTTAGAACAATAATTTATTAATCTCCTAGGATAATTAAAATAAATTTTCTCCATTTTTTATTTTATAAAAATAATAAATGGAATATTCTTATCTATTTCAAAACAAGGAATCTTTCTAACCTTTTTATCGTGAAAGAAGGAATATTCTTTTGACCTCATATGAAAAGTACAGATCTACCCCCATCATTTTTTCTATGCTCCCATTGCATTGCTAAAAATTTTAATTGTTAGGAAAATGGTTTTAAATTTAATTTTCAAGGAAAACAATCTTCAAAATGGTTTAAAAATTGTCGTATATGTTTTCATGGGATATTATTTGCAAAATATTTTGAAGTTTAATTTACCAGTTTTCAAGGTTTTCTCTAAGAAATGGTTTTAAAAAGGTTTTCAAGAATTTTTTAAACGTTTTCAAGAAAAAAAATTAAAAAAAATGTCATGATTTATTTATAACTTTTAAATTTATTTAAAAAAAACAAAACATTTTCAAGTTTCTTTTATAAATATTTAAGAAAAAGGGTTTTCACACATTTTTAAGACAATTTTATAAGTTTTCAAGTAAATGGTTTTCAAAATGTTTTCTGGATCTTTTTATAAATTTTCAAAGTGTTTTTGATGAAAAAAATTTTAAAAGGGTTTTGAATTTTATTTTTTAGTTTTTTAAGGAAAAATGTTTTCAAAATGATTTCATATGTTTCAATGTATTTTCTAAGAAAATTATTTTCAAATGGTTTTATGTATTAAAATTTCCTTTTCAAACAATAAAGTTTATTTTCCTCAAAAAGTGTTTTTAAAAGATCTTTAAAAATTATTTCCTACATTAGGTAAGATCCATTAGTGTTTCTAGTTCCTTTAAAGATAAATTATTCAATTTTTACATTCATATTATTTCTTTTAATGGATTTTGCTTTGATGGCAAGATGTTATGAAACTCATTTCACTTTCACCAGTTATATGATTTTGAAACCTGTTTCTTTTCACAGGTTATGGTTATGATAAAATGATTATAAAACATGTCTATTTACATAGGATATGATCTTTTTACATGTTTATGATACCTATTTTATATCATGGGTTATGGCATTCTTATTAATTATCTTGTTTCACCTGTACGTGTTATTTAATTATGTGATGGGTGGGACCTACATCTCCCTCCAATGCATTGGGTAAAAATTTATATCATATGAGATTAAAAAAATATGGTATAAGTGTTACTCAATTCAGTATTACAAGGCTGGAATGAGGGTTAATGTGTTTAGAAATATAGGGCTGGAATGAGGGTTACTCAATTCAATAATACATGGATAGAGTGAGGGTAACACAATTTAGTAATACAGGGATGGAACGAGGGTTACTTAGTTCATTAATATAGGATTGGAATAGGGGTTACTCATTTCAGTAAAAAGAATTTTCCACTAAGATGGTCCTAGCAGTTATGCCTTTTCTACTATGGAAATAAGTATATGCTTATTTATTGCCACAATTCCATGTCTTACTCTTATGTTATGTTGTCATGGATTATGTACTTTACTTCCATTTGATTCATGTCTTATGAACTACTAATCTTTATGCCATGATTCATGTAAATAATCTTTGATATTAATGGTATGATCATCAATTCTCATGATCATGTTCTCAAACCCTTATGATCATAGTTATCCATACTTTTCTCCCTTTTTTACCCGTACTAATAATTTGTGATCACCCCTTTTATGTATCATTTCCCCAAATTATGATGATATGTGCTATGTTTGATGTGTCTAGGAAGGGTGTTAGTTGCAAGGAACCTAGTGGGAGATAATTTAGCACACTTATGTATCAATGTTTATGTTTCCATGTTTCCAAAAGCGCTCTACCAACTATAGTCTTTGGGAATCTTTTTGTATATTATTTAAGTATTCTGCAAAAGTAATGTAATGTCTATGTTTCTAAAGTTAGGGTCACTATAGTTGGTATTAGAGAAAAGGTATAGGTAACCATTAGAAACTAAGATCATAAAAAATTATTGATATCCTTGGGTATATTTCAAATTATATGTCTAGGAATGTCTCTAAGGATAAGTATAAGGATGATTTAACATTTAGGAATATGTCATATAATTTTTTAAAGGATAGAGTGAGTGGTTTCCAATAAATGCATCCTTGTCTGGATACTACAAGTTGATGTGGCTCCTGAAAATATTTAACTAGCGATTAAAACTCTGAGAGGATGTTCTGGGATTGACTCGGGGTAATGTGGTACACGAATACGGGCCTTACTTCACACTTGTATTGTCACTAATAGGAGATATGATTTTGGAATTCACAAACTCTTCAGGAACCTCTATGAAGAATTTATATATAAGTTTTCAAGGATTAACCTAGGATAAAAATAATGTATCTTAGATTATGGAAGGTTTCAGGAATTATACATCCTATATGGAATTCCTTTCCTGGGTACCTAGTTTTATGTTATGATAAGTTATGCTCACACAATGATTTTGGTTTTAGTCAATGGAAGGAACTAGAAGTAACTGAATTAATGTTGAATGTGATGGAAGATTTTATGAGGATTAGTCAAATGGGATGATCAGTATAGAAATAGATATTTTGATTATGCCGAATCATCTGTTGTGGTATATGATTAACAATGTCCACTTTGGAGATATTTCTCATAGGTCGAATAAGCGAAATATGTCCTTACAAAGTAAGGAACATAGAGAAATGAAGATTCGGATTTCTACATTTCAGGAAGAATAAATGAAGAACCTTGAGGAATACCTCAAATAGAGGTGAATATGTTACTTTTGTGGGAAAAGGGTCATAGAGTGACGAGTTTTCATAGGGTTCAATGTCTTATCTTTGTTGAACAAGGTCATTAACCAACACAATTCCCAGATCTTGGGATTTACATCTAAACTAATTAAAGACCTCTTCCATTCCAAACATTAAATTTGAAGGATTAAAGTATTTATGTATTTGGAATCTATAATTTATAATGGTGAATTATGTTTGGATTATTAAGTTTATGTTTTTTCCAAGGATTTACAAGAATATGTTGAATTTTCGTGATGGACTAGATAAGTGATTTCATCGAAATGTGATATTTTGAATCATGGATGGTAATCCACAATTAATTCCTGACAGCAAGATAAAGATGTTTGGATAAAGATATATGAGATTGGAATAAATAAATTGGATGGTATATATTTCCCTGGAGTTGATTATTGAAAAAAATATCTATGACATCAAGGATAAAGTTTACAACATCATGGGTTTAATGAATTTATCAAATAATAATTACAATAAAGAATCATGCATGTTTTCCAAAAAGATTTATGGTATTTCACATTATTACCCTATTTTAAGAGAATATATGATGTGGTTATTCATATGTTTGGAATATGGCCACCAATAGCTAAATTTTGATATACAAGATAATTAATGTTAATCTCATTTCAATACACTCTTTCTAAAGTTTTGTATTTTTACATTTGAGAAGGGTTATAAGATAAACCATTCATGGAAAGATTAAGTTAAGCTTCAGAAGAAGTATTTATGTACTGAGTTTATGTTGAAAACCTAAGTTAAAAGGTTAATCAATTATTAACCTTATTTCCAGGATGTCCATATTTTATTTTTTTGGAAAAAGGAAATCATAAATGTTGGTTACAAGAAATCAAGTCTGGAAAGGCCATGGTTCTTGAGCCCATGACTAAAGGACGGTAAGTGTTTCATGCCTAACACTGGCCTATGCGTTGTCCTAGTTAATTGATATTTATTATTTAATAATAAAACCTTATGATAAACCAGTAGAGTTACTTTTTATTTCATTTTGAATTTTTTTAAAAGAAAAATATTTAGACTTTTTATTCATTTATGGGCCTTAAGATCCATTAAAAGCATATTTTAGTGATTTATTCATCAAAGATAACTTCTAGACACTCATTCTGTTAGGTAATGGATGTGATAGAAATTTTTCAAAAACAATACCCAATAATGAGTTTTTTTTATAGAAATTTATCATGAATTACTCAACGTTCTGAAAGTGATCAAATTTTTTCCATAATACCTTAATTTGTATTGAGTAGATGACCTTTTAATTCATCCTAGATTTATGACATTGAGGCCCTCAACCTTCCTTTGATCATTCAATTTTTTATGATTTATGACCTCAATCACTCCCAATAAATATGTACGTTATTCCTCTATGTCCAATCCTCACCCCCAACCTATGTTATCCTATGTGGAAACCCAATTATATGTCACTTCGGGTAATATTTATGGTTAAAATTTTTCTTTTTTAAGTGACTTTTTAGTATATATATTTTTTTAATGTGGGTTTTTATGCATGAAACATTCATGTATTAAACATTTTGTCACTGAGAAAAATTTTGAGGGTGAAATTCATCTTAAGGGGGTTGAATGTAATATAGATGATACTCAGCCCAGTTGGTGGGGACTCAAAATGTGCATCTAAGGGACCCAAGATCAAATCCAGGTGGAGGCATAATTCTAGGTTGTTGTAGCAGTACTGTAGCAGAAATGTAGAAGTATTGTAAAAGGTAGAACTATTCATCCAATTGGTCATTTTAGGCCAATGGTTTGGACCTCATATCCTACAAGGATCTTGGGCCACCCATAGAAATTGGTCCAGTTGTTTATCCAGGACTTCAGGCCACCCTAATGCCTATGGGACATCCTAGGGCCTTTGGGCATTATGAATGCAGATGTACCAGTCAGAATACAATGGGAAAAACTTCAGATGATGATATAGGGAAGGCTCATTCACTAGAGCAGAGGTAACGAGAATTGGGAGAATGAGTGGCTATGGAATTTCCATCAGTATCGGGCTTCTACATATTTTCATAGGATAGCTTGTCAATCATCCCTGTATAGTTGGAGTGCTGATATCATGGAATATGTTTGGGAGTATCAGTTCCAAGATATCTTTCCATGGTGATTCCCTCTTAGACCTATGTGTCATGTAACAATATCTAAGCCTTTGGGGTTTGTAAGGGTTCCACCTCATCCCTTCAAAGGTAGATTATCAAAAAATAATAAAAATATGAAGGACATAGGGCCATTCCTATGACGAATGCAACACCGTGTGATTTTGAGTATTATTTTTTTGAATTAATTGAACTTTTCAGTATTTTTCATTTCACATGACACTGGAAATAGTTCATTATATATATTTAGACAAACACACACACACAAACATATATATATATACATATATATATATATTACAACACTAAGTTAAGCATTCATTTAACACAGAGTACTAACTTGTCGTATGCTACATGTAATATAAATATGTCTTATGCTACAAGAAACATCAACTTGGCATGCACAATAAGCAACACTGAATTGGTGTACGATGCATGAAATAGTGAGTTTCTTCAAAACATATCTTTTTAATGTTTTAATTATCCAAATAAGATAATTATAACATAGTCATTAAAATTATTAATAAATCCCTTTCCAATATTTTTGTTTTATATAAATAAAACATATTTGATAATGAAATATAATATTTTTGGTAATGTCCTTTTATATTAAAAATATTATTTTCTTTAATGAATCACATATAATAATAAAAGAAATTTTGGACACATTTTGAACATGAATTGGATAAAAGAAGATTCGTTTTTTAATTCATAATGTAAAAATTAGCCTTGGGTGAATTTTTTGGGTTTCTCTCAGAACCATATTTTTTTATGAATAGTGAAAACTACTGCTTTTTAGTTAAATATACATTTTATCTAAAAATTATTAATTAAAAATGTGATTATAAATTAGTTTTAAGTTAAAATTAGATAAATATTGCATTAAATAATAAAATTAAATTCATTAGAATCAATTCCACCTTAAAAATGAATATAAAATCTTCACAAAACATTTGAACATATTCCTACTTTAAAACCATGTTATTACGTCATGTCTGCTGGATTAACACTAATCTTGATTTTTTTGATTCTATGATTGGAATTTTAAAATTTATAATACACCATTTTATTCAGTATAATGTTTAGAGTTTAATAATACAATGTTAATTATTGACCAAAATTATTTGAAAAAGTGATTAAAATTAATCACATTGGTTAAGGGAAAATTTAGCTTAATAAGAGACTAGACCATAATATTTGGGGCCCAAAATGACCTAGACACTTCTCCAAAACCCATTTGATGTCCATATCTCATCCATAAACCTTCCATTTTTATTTTTTTGTTTGTTAAGACTTTTTTAGTTAAGAACTTGTGCACACATAATTTGTTTCTAAAAATTTGATATGAGTCCTTTTCTATCCCTATAAAAGGCCACCACGTCTACCCATTCCTCACACATCTCAAGACTCTTTAGATCTGTCAAGACCTGTCCAAATTTCCTTAAAAAAAATCCTACCTTCAACCATGAATCCTCCCATTCGGAAGAAACCCTATTCACGAATCCTTTTGGTACAAACCAAATAGAGTTACCCGATTAATAGGTAATGTATTCTCTCAAGATCATTTCGTTTATTTTCCTTCTCCACGCCCTCTACTCACATTATTCAATTTTTGTGTGATACAACCATTATTTTAAATATACTAAGATGTTTTTATAATGATATTTGGACCTACCCTTCCTCACACCTCAATCTAAGAGATGTGGAACATACTGTTTCTTTGTAGGGTGAATTGTTGCCTAAAGAAACAATAATTGTTCATTTCCACATTACCACCAATCATGGTGGAAAATATTAGGGACACTCTATATATATATGTATTATATTGTATTAATTGTGGCTTTCAACTTCTGTATTCATTTTACAACACAGAACTTTTTACCTTCCATTTTGTGTTAATACGATAATCTCTTTTGAGGAAGTGTGGACTACCACCCCCTCAAAGAGATGTTATTCATTCACACACCAAATAGAATGTATTAAGGACGGGTTTAATAAATATATGTAATATATATGATATATTAATTATAATGTAATAATAATGTATATATACATATATATATATATACATATTTCATTTACATTCAATCTTTCAATACGATAATAAAAACAGAAAACAACGTTCATTCATACATATAGATTTCCTTCTCCACGAATAGTGTATTCCATTACATAAATCATTATGATATAGGTTATTATAATATAATTATTCTGGATAAAACTTTTATTTATACCATGTTCAATATTTTTTAATCAAGATATAAGTATAAGTATCCACGACATAACAAATTAAGACATATGTGAAGAACAAAGAGAATATTACATGAAGTGAAACCATAACATAAAATCATTAAAAAGATGGTAAAATATTGATATAATCAATCCATATATAAGAATTTTCTTATTTAAAATATTTATAATAAACTAATATTTATTATAATGTAATCTTGTACAAGTACGGAGAGAATCAAGGCACAAGGTAGGTGGATTTCATCTCACTTTAAATTTCCGTGAAATAGATATTATGTTCACCACTCTTTCATTTTGTTTGGTGTATGTACTTCCATTGATTTTATTATATTTATAATAAAATTAAATTTATGGGTACTCAAATATCCACTTTCTGGTTATTCTTTCTTGGGGTTTATTTTTCAAAAGTTACAAAATCGGTAAAACAGTTTTGTCTCAATTTTCCTTCTTTAAGACTCATGTTTCTGTTATGCGCCTAAAATCTTATTCAAGGTGCATATATTAACATTTTACATGATATATAATGAATATATATCATTAATTATATTCCATTCTTCTTGTAACTTCCTTTTTTTAATATATAGTTTGATCCTTATTTACAAAGATATAAGTGTTTACTGAGATAATCTCATCAATTTTTGAAATTTTTTATGTTTATGCTTTCTATGATTAAATATTATGTTCCATATCTCAATAACATTGATGAATTTAATTATACTCTGTTTATTCATGATATACTCATGTATTGGTAATATATTTCTACTCATTAAGAAATAATATATTTAAGAAAGTGTCTTATGTAAGCCCAACTATACCCTCTCTTCGGTTGGGAATTTGTGTTCCTTCAAAACAATGTTTTTTAAACAAGGCTTTCAAATAAAAATTTATTAGTCTCATATGATCATTAAAATATATTTTTTCCCTTTTTTCATTTTAAAAATATCTTCTCATGAATCTTATTTTCACTTCCCAAATAATGAATCTCGCTAACCTTTTACGTTACAAAGGGAATGTTCTTTTTACATCATACTATATGTAAAGATTTAACTTCCATCATTTATTCGAAGCTCCCTTTGAATTGTTAAAACAGTTAATCATTAAAAAAAATGTTTTAAATGTAATTTTGAAGGAAAATTGTTTTCAAAAAATTTTCAAAAATTTTCAATATGTTTTCATGGAAAACACTTTTCAAAATGTTTTCAATTCATATTTACATGTTTTCAATGTGAATTCAAATTAATGGTTTTTAAAATGTTTTCAAGATTCATTTAAAGTTTTTCAATAAAAACGATTTCCAAAACGTTTTCAAGCTCTATATATATGTTTTAAAATTAATTTAAAAATAATCAAAAAAAAATTCATTCTTCATTAATAATTTTTCAGGTAAATGTTTTTCAAAATATTTTCTACCTTCTTTTATTAGTTTTTACGTACAATAATTTTCAAAACATTTTCATAATCTTTTTATATGTTTTCAAATTATTTTAAAAGAAAAAAATTCTTAAATTGTTTTGAAGATTATTTTATAATTTTTTTAAGCTAAAAGTATTTCAAAGTTATTTCAAATGTTTCAATGTATAATATATGAAAATTATTTTCAAATGGTTTTATGTATTAAAAAGCATTTTTCAAAAAAGAAAGGGTATTTTTCTCAAGAATTGTTTTTAAAAGATCTTTCAAAATTATTTCCTATATAAGATAATATCTATTGTAGTTGATCATGCCTTTATGGGGATATTATTCAATATTTCTATTCATAATCTTTCTTTGAGTGCATATTTGTTTTGATGAAATGATGTTATGAATTTTTTTTTCTTCCATGGGTTATATGATTTTGAAAACCACTTCTTTTTGTGGGTTATGTTTATAATGAAAGTATTATGAAACCTATCTCTCTACACAGGTTATGATATTTTTACATGTTTATGATACCCATTTCATTTCATGGGTTATGATATGTTTATTTTTGATCTTTTGTCACAAGAATGTATCATTTCATTATGTGATGAGTGGGACTTATGTCTCCCCCACCCAATTAATTAGGTAAAGATTTATATATAATTAGATTGAAATAGAATATAATGAGGGTTAATCAGTTCATTAATACTGGGATGGAAAATGGGTAACTCAGTTCATTAATATAGATCTAGAATGAGGGTTACTCATTTTAGTAAAACATGGCTAGAATGAGGGTTAATTAGTTCAGTAATACACAGCTAGAACATGGGTTAATCCATTTAGTAATATTAGGATGGAATGAGGTTTACTCAATTATGTAATATAGGGATAGAACAAGGGTCACTCAATTCATTAATACATAGAAGGAATGGGCGTTACTCAGTTTAATAAAGGACTTTTTCCACTGAGATGGTATTGGAGATGATGCCTTGGATACTTTGGAAATTAGTATATGGTTATGTTTTTTGAAAATTCCAAGACATACTCATATGTTATGCTTTCATGTATTATTTCCATTACTTCTTTTTTATTCATGTCTTATGAACTTCAAATATTTATCCCATGATTCATGTATATGATCTTTCAAATGTAGGGTATGATCTTCTATTTTTATGATCACATCCTCATACCCATATGCTCCTGTTTATGATTATATGTCTCCCTTGTTTACCGTTATTGATAATTTGATACCACACCTTTTATTTTTCATTTCCCCTAGGTTATGATGATATGTTCAGTGTTTGATGTGTCTAAGAATGGTGCTAGTCCTAAAGAAACTAGTGGGAGAAAATATAGCTCACTTATGTACCAGTGTTTTTGTTTCCATGATTCCAAAGGAAATATAACAACTACAGTATTTGGGTGTCTTTTTTTATATTATTTAAGTATTCCAAAAGTGTTTAGGAATTTTTATGTTGGTAAATAGAGGGTCACTATAAAAAAAATTGTAAAGGGAATTTTTGGCATTAATAAAATTTAAATTAAGTAAATTTATATTTTTAGAAATTTTTTTGGAAATACTTATGTTGATACATAATGTACATTAATTTATAGTAATGATACATTATGAATATATTCAATAAAACTTGTTTTATGGTTGTCGATAACTCCTTGTTCAATATATGTATCTTATTTGATCTATAATGGAATGAATCAAAGAAATAGAAAAATGTGATTAAAATAGAGAATATTATTCCTCTTATAAATAAAATTCATGATAGTGGTATAAGTTAGAAAAATTAGGAAGATAATGGAAGATCTTACCTCTATCTATCTAATGAAACTAATAGAAAATGATTTCTTTCTTAGATGAATAATTTATTCACAAGCCTAGTGTAGAAAAATTTGGCAGTTTTCAAGCATAGAGGAGGTTGGTCATGGGGAAGAAGAGAATTGGGAGGAGAAATTATAAAATAAATTTGGTTTAAATGGTAATTTTCCTTCTTTTGAATGAGTCAAATGGTTTGGATTCATGGTTTCTCCAAACTGTTCACTAACCATGTGGGTTCACTACCAAAGTGGCACTACCCATGTAGGCTAGAGACATGGTTTTAGAAAACAGTTTATATCCCATGATCTCCTCTATAGACTGTCTTTATCAACATTCATGGTTTTAATGAACCATTTTCCTTAGGTTAAACTTTTAAAAAAACTATGTTCCATGTCATTGTTTACCAAAACCTGGGGCTCTGGGCTCTGAACGATCCCCAGACGCTCCTAAAAACTCACTTTATATCATAGGCACAACCATAAGGATAAAATAAATTTTTTAAAATAAAATTTCAAATACATTTACCTCACAAGGAAATGTAGGATTTTATAACTTTCATTCCCAAAATCAAATCACCCTTTGAGTTTCATCTTTGAGGGTGGTAAAATATTATCTAAGAAATGCTCTGGCTATTGAGCATGTCCACTAGCCTCTCCCTCTCTATAATCATCATATTCATATTTGTGCTTCCATATAATCAGAACAATAGAGATTAAAATTCCTTATATAGGATTTTTTCTCTAATTTATGAAATTAATATGATGATCCTCAATAGTAAGCAATATCCTCGAGCTCAATGTCTCCATAATAAAAATAATTATACAAATAAAAATAATAATGATAAAGTTAAAATAAATGTAAAATGGTGTGCATGTATCATTGTCTCTAAGGTAAAGACAACTAATAGGTTATCATTCAGACTCTATCAAAGATCTCAAAAGGTTGTACATAATGAGGTGACATATTTCCCTATTTCCCAATCTATCTATGAACCAACCATGGAGAAACTTCACAGAAGGACATGTCGTCCTGCCTTTAACTCTAAAGTCAAGGGTTAATAGTCAGTTTGATACATGTTCTTATTTAGATCTATGTATATATGCTTTTGGATAAGATTTACCTACTCTATATTATCTTAAACTAGATAAGTTCCCAATATATCTTCCTCATTATACATAAATATCAAAGGGGTTAATGGAATGACATACCATATAGACCCCTTTAAGGATCCATCTATAAATTTTATTGAGAGAATTTTTTATAAAAAAATTTACTGAGAGTTGGGTGATTATACCAAGATCTTCAAAAATCAAGGATTCGTACTCTAATTATATCCTATGTCACTTTATCATATTCACATATTTACCATTATGTAGAGGGTGATATATAGTATTGAAGTGGAACCTGTGACCTGAGTTCCTTTTACAACCCCTACCAAAACCATGATGTAAAATGAGAGTCAATATATGATATGATATAATATGGAACACCATAAAATTTTATAACCTCTCATATGTAAATCGTCTAAATATTTTTTCCCTATAAAGTTCTCTATGATATATAAAAATTGAGTTACCGTGGTTAACCTATCAAGAATAAAACATACTATGTCACTTCTTTAAGGGGATATCAACAATCATATCACAAAATCCATAGTAATATCATCCCATTTATATTTTGGAATAGATGAATGCTATAAAAGTCTAGTGGTATGATTTTTCTCTACATTCACCAACTGATAGGTTGAACACTGTTTAATAAAACTTGTAATGTGCCTCTTCATGACTAGATACCAATACTAGAACATTATATCATGTTGTATCTTGGTTAGTCGAAGATGTACTGCACATTTAGGGGAATGATACTCCCACCTCAATTATTAATATATGTATACAATATCCTAGAAACACTCATGAATGTTTATAATTTCATCCTCACTGATAACCAAACCTGTCTATGGGTTCAAACATCATATACTCTCTCTCATGACTATGCCTTCAAAATCAGAATATTGTCCCATCGTTACTCAATACATAAGAGAATATTTCACTGCTAATGCTTCTAATAGAAGTTGTTTATGATACTCCTTTACCTATATATTCATCTTATAAAATTGAGCTATAAACATACACTCAATACTGGACTTTGTAATGGTATGTATCTATGTTTTCCTACTCAAGGATTCATCCAATACGTTGCCCCACCCATTCATATAAAAAATGTCAATATCAAAGAATGGAAGGTATTCTACCCATATGTGTTTTCTAAGATTTAAATCACCTGTATTATAAATGTATATGATAATTTTATGGTCCATGTAAATAATGAACCATTCTCCAAATAAATAATTCCTCCATCAATATATGGAATGAAGGATAGATCCAAACTCGTGGTCATGCATTAGGTAGTTATGATCATGAGGCCTCAACTAAGAGGAAACATATGCTATGACTCACTCTCCCTAAAGATACACATTTTTCTAAGATATATGACCCATGAAGTGTAATTTATTGATCCATATGTGGAATTTGGTGTTTTGGAGGCCCATTACATTTATAAAAATTATTAAATGATTTTTAAACATAAATATCCTACAATTAAAATCTCAAAGTTCATGAATCCTTTGGTATTTTGAAGACTATGTTCATATTACATTAAAGGAAACTAAAACATGTAATCCAAATATTTACATTTTATATGGTTAGATCATTTATCCATTTGATCTCCTAAAACTCTATATAATAACCTAGGGAATATGTAAAAGAATGGTGTGAGGTAAACATCCTAGAAAGGTTATAATCCTGATAATAAAACAGAACATGTGAGTCAAAGATATAACGTGATATCATAAAATAGAAGGCATATGCGTAATCACATGGAAGAATAACAAGAATAACATGGTATCATAAGATCTATTCACCATAGGAAATGTGAAAGAAATATAAAAAAAGGAAAAAACATGTGTCAATGAAAAATTCCAAGACAATATCACATAGTGGATAATGTCCCATAATGGATTAAGTTTACTATTTAATCCCATAAATGATTCCTCATAAGAATATTTCCATATCCAGTGTATTATAGTGCAATATAGAATCACACATCATAACATGTTCATGATTTATTTGTGACTCATAAATTACAAATATCATAAAGCATTACTTTGGAATTACCCATGGATGAATAATGGGTTTCATTATCCTACCTCAAATCATAATCAAAGAAAAAAATATAATGAAGGTTTTTAAAAATGAACAAAACGCATGTATTAACCCATAAAAGGAGGGGATAATAAGCTTGGTATACAAGTGATATACATATATATATAATATAGAATCAATCCATTACATCAGATATTTTTTTATTTACGAATTGAAATAATATAAATAGATTAAAAACATTGTTGTGTAAAATAATATTTCCACATTGAAAATCACATTTTTTAAACTAATAGTTCAAAAAAATATAAATTAATTTAATTTTAAAATAAAATTATTAAATTATAAAGCAATAATTAAAAAAATGGGGTCCATTATTGTTGGAATTTTTTTTCTTGTCTTACATATTTAAAAAATATTACTTTTTTGTTTTTAGTAAAATACAAATGGTTCATGTTTGAAAAATGTTAACAAGATCCCTTATAATTTTTTCGAATTAAAAAAATTATTAAAAATCACCAACAAAAATCATTTCTATATTGATAAATAATTTTTTCATAACATCGTTTTGGAAGAAAAATGTGTTTTGACTGAAGAGAAAAATGGAGTAATATTTTCTTAAAAATACTCTCTAGAATTCTAAGTACCAAAGAGAGGATAATGAAAAAAATAGTTATTTTCCAAAAATAACTAGAGAAGACTAAAATTAATTAGATTACTTAAATTTAAATCATAATATTTTATCATCATAAACATAATAATGAACAATCTTGATGGATAATGAGATTTTAAAATAAACCCTTTCCACTTGCATAACTTTGGAATCGCGACCCCCATAAAAAAATTACATCAAATGGAACATTAAATACCCTAATGATAAATGGATTCAAGATATAACATATAAAATGTGAAGTATATAAAACCTAAAAAATAAATTAGTTTTATAAAATAATATGTTCCTCAAAGAGGAAATCATTTAGACAAAACCCTTACCACAACCCCAAACCGTCACGTGTGTAGCTAATATTCTAGAAAAACAAATTTATGTTAATTATTAAATATATTTTGAACCTTTTAGTTTTTTTTATTCCATTTTTTTTATTTTTTAACTTGTCATATTTAATTATTTGAATAATTAATGTCACATCATATATTTTCATGATAAATAGTTCATAAGTCAAAAATAACTTTAGTAAGATAACTAAAGTCAAATAGATTATTACTTCAAAATATCCATATATTACTAATAATATAATTCTAATTTAAATACATAAATAATAATTTTTAAACCTACCATTAAATATGGTTATGAAAAAAATGAATGGACTTACAATCATGGAGATGGTAGATTATACGTACGCGTGGGTAATAATTCAATTTTTCCACAAACATGATATAAACAAGGTATGTGTTATTTTATCTTCCCAGGATAATAATTATTTTGTAAATAACTTATTATCTATTTAACATCACTTCCATATACCAATCATTTGATTCATCCATAAAAATTATTTATATCACATTGCGATGTGGTAGTTTTTCGTTCATTTGAAAGACGTTATAATTTATTCAATAGATGGTAAGTTCAAAAATTATATGATATATTTATTTTCCAAAATGATTAATATTTCATGAATATAATATATATAAACACAAAAATATTCTTTTTTACCATAAATTTGAATCATATGTGAGAAATTAATAACACCGCTTCACAAGGCGGTGGTCCTCTAAACACACTAGTGACATTGTTGTATTCCCTATAGATTTGAATGTAAGGAGGGTTATGCGATATTATAGTTAGAGAAGTATAATTATATTGAAAATATCTCATATAAATAGTATATTTATCCTTATATCTATCCATTAAAATTTGTGATGGAAAATAAATTAAATTCGTTCATGAGACGGTAGTCCACTGTACACATAATCAACAGTTTTGTTTCTCATATGTGGGAGGTGGAGATAGTTCTATTTCATAAAATTAACAAAAAAAATTAGTATATAGAACATACTGAGGATATTATGTCAAAATTAATTAATACTATTTTAATTATGTGTAAGAAAAAAATTAAAATAAATCTCTTAGTTAAGGATGATACCTTGTCTTCAGAAAACATGTTTAGATTTTCACCAAAATACTTTTGTAATTGTATTTATAATAAAAACCTATTATAAGATGAGGTGATTAATTTTAGAAATTTATATGGGTATTTATTGATTGAATTAATATTTTTTTAAGTGTGATGAGGAGAGGATAAGGGATGGCAATCTATAAGTGGGGGAGAGGATTCACTTGAAATGTTTAAGAGAAAAAATTACACACAATTGTTTTTCATGCCAAAATGATAAAAAATTGTCCATTTTTTTAAATTATAATTTCTAATGTCTTAATATGACCATAAAATAAAAATTATACATGTTTTATATCATTTTTAACCTTTATATATTTAGTTTTACACCCTAGTAAACATGTATTTACCTTAACCGTGATAAATAATTTTTATTTCTTTTAGTATTCATTATGGTCAAAAATTAATCTAAATTTATTAGGTAATATAAATTATTATGATTAAAAATATTTAATATATTTTTCTAAATTTGACTCACATAAGTGAAATAAATTAATTAAAAACTAAACTTGATGACATGTCAAAAAAGTGGTTATTCATGAAATACATTTTTAAGGAAAATATAATATCATATTTACTATATAACAAGAAATAAAAATTAAGTTAATATGAATTAAAATTTATAGATATATAATCTACAAATATCATTTAAATCATTCCTAATTAGGGTTTATTTGAATTATTTTAAAATGAGAATCCTTATGCACATTAAAGATATTTTAATAAGAAATGTTTTATACAATATAAGAGTATTCATATAATAAAATCTAGTATAGATATGATTTATATTTAATTAATTGGATTATTTTTACCTAAAAAATAAAAATATAATTTTAAAAAAAATTAAAATAATATAAGGACTTTTAAACTTTATAATTTTTTTAAAAATAAATGACAGTTTTACGAAAAAATGGAATTTTTCATTATTTACTGAGAAACAGTATCCTGAAGAATCTCATTATTTAACTATAATTTTTTTTGTCAATATTCTGATTTCAAAAAAAAATTATAAAATTATATTCCTAATACTCTCAAAAATTAATTAAATTTTTATTATATAGAATAAATAAAAGTCATTTTTGAACGAAATGTATTTCTATATAAAAAAACTATTTTTATTAATACTGAATTCTTATTTATTTAGGATTTGTAATTAAATTTATAATGTGTTGTAAATATACATATATTTATATATATCATAAATTAATTAATATTATTCATAGCCTCTAATTTAATAGTTCTGTTTGTTTCCTCAAATTTAAATACTAAAATTTAAATGATATATCATTATTCGATTAATCATTGTGTTATGTGTAACACAATATACCAAATAAAACAAATTTATTTAAAGACAAATATATTATAAATTATTTTTCTCTTACATTATATCCCCTTAAATTAATTTCATCATCTCAATTTGATCTTATTCTAATTATTTAAGGGTTTGACATTTGAAAATTCAATTGTGGAAAACCCACATCACAAAAAGGGATAATAAAATCTATCATTATAATCGTTAAAGGAAAACAAAAAGAGCATTTAAATTCACACATATTTATGGTTCCATGTTTGAGAACATTGCAGGGAACAAAAAATATGGACACCAAAGAAAAGTAAAAATAATTTTTGGATAGTGGTAGAGATCAATGATCATAATAAAGTGAATGATGAAGAGAATTTTAAGCACCAAAGAACAATATATGTATAATTAATTACAATAACATTTATTCATCCGATATGAATTTAATAGGACAAATTGTTTTCATAAAGTTCATTTTTCCTAGTATTTAGAGATTTTTTTCCATCAATATAGAGAACCACACAAAATATACTTACTTAGTATCCTTTTATTTCATAAAAAAATTTCACTCATTCATTTTTCTTCAATAAATTTTCACTTCACCTCTTAATATAAGGAAATGAATATCTAATATTATCTATTTTATTCATGAAAAACTAAAAATAAATTTTATCAGATTATAAAATCCATAAAAGAGTAATGATCTATTACACCTATCTTTATTAAATGAAAAATGGTTAGCACATGGTAATATAATACCCAAAATTAATATGAATATTTTAATATAAAAAATAAAAAATAAAATGAAATGATTAATAGAGATCACTTCTTAAATAATTATTCTTATATCCCAAAAAATCTCAATGACCTCAACATGAAATAATGTTTTACCTCAAAGGTTATCTCATACTCTTTTGAGTTAAATCTCTAAAAACCTAAGATATTTATTCTTAAATAATGATTTAGGTTAATCCTAAAATCTATATACATATCAACCTAGAAAAATGATTCCAAAAATAAAATATATATTTAAGCACAAAAACTTTTACGAAAAAATAATTTCATGTTAACCAGTGAACCATATAGGATAGTAGGAGGCATTGCAACATTATCTTCTATTAGTTGTGGGTTCAAGCCCCAAAGACATGTCTGATGCAATGGGTTATCACCCAACTTATGGGCTAAACTTTTAATAAAACAATTAAAAAAATTGTTACAATCATACTCTTATTTCTCCATGATCTTATAAATTATCAAGAATTTGGTCAAAATATTCAAAAATACATTTTTCATAAAATCCATTTCTGGACCACTATGGTTTTATTTATATCTCATTATTTTTTATAAATTAAAATAATTACCTCAATATTTAGAAAATATCTAAGATTATATTTTCCTTAGTTAAGTGTTTTTTAGTAGAGTATCACCCTATAATGAAATCTACTTTCTAGTTCTTTAGTACCATTGAACATATTTTTGAATATCTTTAAGGGAAAACTTATATAGAACAAACCTTTTTTTTATATTTCATGATTCAAATAATTCATGAATTCCAATACATAATTATTTCAAACATTCCACTAAATTCTTAAACCATTAACCAGTGTTCATTATCTTATTCATTAATACATCCTTACTTTAATATTTCATTTTCAGACTCTTCATCATCAACAAAAAAAGAATTACTTGTACTAATTTTTTGATCTTCTTCATGTGATTTCCCCTTTTGACATTGATTTTCAAAATACCCATACATTCTACATTTAGTGTATTCATCCATTGATGGTGCCTTCAGGAAACCATTATTGTCATCCATTTTAATTAGCTAAACTATTGACTTTTCATCAATAATTACATTCATTAAACCCTTTTTATATATAAAAATAATCTTATCATTCCATCCAGACATTTCCTTGAGTGCTTATTCTGACCTTCTCGGCATATAGGAAATTGAATCTTATTTAATCTATGGTCTCCACCACCTGAACACTCACTTACCTCTATACTTATCTTCTTCATTGTGTCTAGGAGTTAGTTAATGTGCATGTTTTTAGTGATATATCATGATAAATGATTAATAATAACTGAAATATCATTTATTCTAGTCATCAGCACATTTTTTTATCATCAATAAATTTTCTATCACATTCAACATCAACCTAGTTTCTTTTGGTTCATTCCATTGGCTAAAACCATAAATCATAGTGTGAGAAACAATATTCATTTTGGGAAACAAAATATTCTTAAAAATTTATTTATAATTTTACAAAATCATGGATGTTTTATTTCATTATTATACACCAAAGGTTTATCATAGGTCATCCATGATCATCATCTATTGAAATCCTTCATGACAGATCATAAAGATTTTATGAGTTTGTAAAGTGGACCCCCCAAGAGTGTGAAACTAGGTGTGTAGGGAAGCATGTTGTCATATACCAATTACCACTTGAGTCAAGCCATATGAACTTTTTATAGAGTTATTAACCCTAGGTAAAGTTTTTCATGAAACATATCCACTTTTAGTATCTAGACATGTATGTAATTACATAAAAATAACTCACTCTACACATCACAAATATTCCAATAATATTTTCTATTCTTGTCTTATCCTTATATGTATCCATAGGTTTATCACTAAAGGTTTCTCATCCAAATTTTCCAATTTTAACTAAACCATTTTCATAACACCAAATAGGGTGAATTTTTCCTTTTATACATAATATTACATGATATTTAATCAATAATATCTAACAATTTAAATCTCAAAGATCATGAGGCCTAGTGTATTTAGGATACGAGGTCCATATTACATAAAATGAAACTAAATCCTTAAATCCATATTTTTTCAATTTTAATTAATGGTATCTAAAATCCTTTTGAGCTCATAAAATTACATATAAAACCCTGGGGAATAAATTGAAGAATATTGTGAGCTAGAAATCTTTGTAGGGGAATATACATGATAAGGAAACATAACATGTGAGTTAAATATATAACCTGATATCATAAAAGGGAAGGAACATGGGAAATAAAATGGGAGAAATACATGAAGAACATGGTATTATAAGCTCTTGGAATCTATGTAAATGGTTATGAAACAAAAAACAAGAAATAAAAATGATTCAAGGATAACTATCGATAAAATATCACATTGTGGAAAAAGTCCTACAATGAATTATGTTTACTCCATATTATTGTATATCATACCTCGTGAGAATAAATAATTCCCCAATGTATTGGTACGATATTTTTGGAAAATGATTCATAAAATTTTCATTATTTATGCCTTCTATATAATGGAAATCAATAATAATACTAGCATAAATATTTCACATAGAATAAATGGGTTTCATATTCTTTCCTCTTATCCAAATCAATGGAAAATTTATAATGAAGAGATTTGAAAAATGAATGTAAATCATGTATAAATCCTTCAAAAGAAGTGATAATAAAGTAGTTATACTTGTGAGAGACATATATAAAGAATTTAGAATCAATCCATAACATTAATGTGATTTTTATGAAAATAAATAATACAAAAACAATAAAAACCTTCTTGAAGAAAATAATCATTCCACCATGAAAAAAAACTTTTACACCATGAAAATAACTATTTTAAAACAAAAAGGTTAGAAAAAATATTCAAAATAATATCATTTTAAAATAAAATTTTAAACATAAAAAGATATTTAAAGCATTGATTTTTCATGATTGATACAAATTGTATCCATGCCATACATTTTAAAACCTAGATTCCATTTATTTATTTAAAAAAAGAAAACATGGCCCTGTTTAGAAAACGATAGGATGATTCCTTTTTTTCCATTTTTTAAAAATTAAAACATGGTAAAAAAATCATTATTAAAAAAAATTTATAATTTTAACACATTTCTTAAAAAATTATTAAAATATTCTTTGGAAGAAAAAGGATTTTTGAATTAAGAGAGAAACACAATCATAGTTTCCATAAAAATATTTTCACAATAAATTTAAGAACCAAATAGAGAAAAATGAGTGGAAAATATGTATCTTACAGAAATATATATAGGATATAAAATTACTAATAATATTAAAATATATATCATAATATATCATTTTTAGAACCTTAATCAATATTAATCTGATAAATAGAGTGATTGTAAAATAAAACCATATCGCTTGGGTAACTTTTGAATCACAACACCCATGAAATAAATTACGTAAACTAGAACTATAAATACCATTAACATAAATATATTAAGTATATAATTCATATATTGGGTATTATATACACCACATAAAATAAATTAGGTGTGTAAAATAACATATGTCTCAAAGAAGGATGTTTTCAGTTGAATCCCCTACCTTGAGCCCGAATCAACACATGTGCTCCTTATTTCTTGAATAATAAAATTATTTTAATTTCTTAAATTCATAAAATACATTTCTAGGTTTATTATTTCTTTTACTTTATTTCTTCCAACCTCATATTCAATTACATAATCATTCAATTTGGTGTCTGGAAATTTAATGATAACAGCTCATATGTCTAAAATCACTATGGTAAGATGGATATTGCCAATGGTATTATTTTTTCAATTATAAAAATAATTTTGATGATGAAATAATTTTCATATTTATAAATATATTATTCTTCTAAAAAAACCATTAAATATTGATAGGAAAAAAATAATTGCGTTATAATCATGGAGACGGTAGGTCATACGTACGCATGAGTAACATTTCTATTTATCAAAGATCGTGATGTAATTAAGGTATGTGTTATTTTATATTTATAAAAAGATCATTATATCATAAATATAATATTTTTTCCTTAAATAAACTTAAAAAATCCATCCATATAATGTGGTAAGGAAAATAAATTACAATACTTTGTGAGGAAATAGTTCACCGTAAACAAGAAGGACATTATCATTTATGTGATGGATTATATGGTAATAAAATATAAGACATATTTATTTTAAAATAAATATTAATATTTAATTAACATAATATAAAAACATAAATTCAACCCTAATTTCCTTTCTTGTAAATCATATGTGAAATACAAATCACATCACTTCGCGAGGCGGTAGTTTGCAATACAAATGAGCGACATTATCATATTCCATATTGAATGGACATTAAAAAATTATAATGTGGTATTTTAATTACATAAGTAAAATTATATCATAAATATGATACATAACCCTTAAATAAATCATTATATCTTTCTGTGATAATTTTTTATGGAAAAAAAATTAAGTGAGTTCAAGAGGCGCTAGCCCACATACCACAAAATCAATGGTTTCATTTACCGTCAGAAAGAGGAGAATATTTTTGTATGTAATGAACGTAAACATAAAATATATATTATATTTAAGATACTTATGTTATTATATATTAATAATTTTATAATATTTTAATGAGGTGGAATAATAAATAACATAAAACCCTCAATTAAGGATGTTACCGCTTTTGAAAAATTATTTAGGTTTTCCATAAAATCCCTTATAAGATGGATTTATAATAAAAAAATATTTTTAGAAAATGAATTTATTAAATTAATAAAGTTGTTTTATTAGGTATTTTTTGAAAAAAATCAGGCAGTCTGAAGATAGGATGATTGGGGGTGTCCATTTGTATGTGGGGGAGAGGACACACTTGAAAATTTTAAAATAAAGAATTACACCATTGTTTTTCTCATGATAAAATTCTAAAAAATGGACCATTTTCATGTCTTAATAGTATGAAAAAATTGTAATTATATTATTTTGGGGTCATTTTTGGCCATATCTTTTTATTTCTCTCATGGTAAAACTTTTTTACTTTAATCGTGGTAAATAATTTTTAATGTTTTCATGATTCATTATAGTAAAAAATTAACTTGGACATTTTAGATAATATAAATTATGATTATTAAAAATATGGAATTAATTTTTGAAAATTATATCCACATAAGTGGCACAATTTAATTTTAAATTGAATCTGCATATGTTTCAAAAAAATTGTTTTTCAAGAAATGTTTTATTTTAAGAAGAAGATGATCTCATATTAACTATATGTCAAGTAATAATAAATAAATAAATTAACGTTAATATTTATAGATATATAATATATACCTTTACTTTAAATCATTCGTCATTAGGGTTAATTTTAATAATTTATAAAATAGAAACATTATGCACTTTAGAAAAATTCAGAAAAAAATTGTTTTCAAACATGAAAATAAACTTACAACAAAATCCTGTATAAAAAATATTTAAATATATTTTAATTAGATGAAATTAAACTAATTAATAATTATGTTATTTATAAATATAATTTAATTCATAATCCAAATTTTATATTTTTTAATTATTTAATAATAAATGATAGTTTTAACAAAATTCGATATTTTACATTATTCACTAAAAAATCAATTTTTTTGAAAAATACCAAAAATTTACTAAGTTAATACTAATATGATGATTTGAAAAATAATTTAAATTTCATAAAATGAAAATTTAAAAGGGTCCAAAAAAATATAATAGTTTTCATAAAACAAATAACATTCATTTTTGAAGGAAACAAATTATTTATTAAATAAATATCTTTATTAAATATAAGTAATTATTTACTAAGAAATTTTAAAAAAATTTATAAGTATGATTGTAGGACATCATATTTGTCAATAAGTATTCAATGATAACTTGAGCATTGGGGGATGATGCATTGATGATTCTAGAGATTTTTCTGTTATATGTCAAATTATTGGGCAGTATTCCTTCTGAGCTTTTTCTCCCCCTTGGGGATTATTTAGAGGATTTTATTGCAACATTCTTTTTCAATTCTTTTTTATCATGGTGGTACAAACTCATTATACCTCATGTAATCATTTGACCTTTAATTTTGGTTAATAAATTTTGGGATCATGGGTTTTATTTCATGCTCTAAACCTTTCTGGTATGATGATTAGAAAATTAATATATATTTCATAAATTAATTAATGCTATTTATACCCTCTTATTTGACATCTAGGTTATAATTCACAAATTTAAATAATAATATTTTGATATTATATTACTATTCATTTAAACTCATTGATGGTTATAATGAATGATATCAAATAAATAACGAAAATGAGTGATAAATATATTCAAAATTATCTTGGTGTTACATTTCCATATTATCATACAAATGATTCTCTCTGAGTGTATTCAATATGATCTAAAGATGTTTGTAACAGTTATTGTTTGATTTAGAATACACCATGATTTCATCCATTATGGCCACAAAAAATGAATCTAGGTATGGGTGGAATAATCGATTCATTAAGAAAATGAAAACTCCATACATGTTTGAAAGACCAAATAGAATTATCAAATACACCTAAATTGTGTATCTACTATGAAAATATCTTATGTAGTACATCTAAAGGACTAAATCTTAAATTATTATAGCCTAACCATAGATCAATCATCAATATGACACTCAATAAACATATATGGTCAATGAGATCACATATGCGGTGTTGAAGTTACCGGTTCTTGAATGTATGTTGATTCAGATGCCAGTACTCTACACATAGCATGTGGTTTCTATCAGCCCTTTTCGAAAATAGTAATGTTGAACTCCAAGGATAATTAATGGGTCATATAAAACCATATATTATAAATCCTTTAATTATCTCTTGATATCCAAATGATCTATAAAAGATATCCTATAAAGAGGAATGGACTCGGTACCGCTCCTAGAACTGTCTCAAAATGATAATATACCACTCTTTCTCTCTCTCTCTTAATAGGTTGTCCAAAAATGTATTCAGGTAAGAAGTCCTTAAAATGATCCACTATTGGATGAAAAGTAGTCTTTCACACTTCTTCATCACACACAATGAGACTGGAAATTTTGGGATGTCACTATACCCAACCCACAATTCTCGTGTTTAAATATAGTTTCCTTGACATCCCATTCTCCATTTTTCAAATAGTTAGTTCCCTTAGGTGATGATAAAGTCACCCAAAATCAATAAAAATATATATGGGATCGATAAATGTCTAACTAGTACATTCGATGAATGACATCGAAAATTATCATCTCTATAAAGAAGAGGTTCCATAAGAACAAAATGCCAAATGGTACGGTAAAATTCATACATTGGACTATACTCTCGAATAATTTTCCTGATGGAGTATCCGGAGTCATTTTCCAAAACAGTTACACAATTTTAAGCCCCTAAAATTTCATAATTACTCTATAAATAAAATATTTGTGAAGTACATGTGTCAAAAATTGCAGCCACTAAAGTGTGTGATACTAAGATCATACCTGGTATTGTAGACGGTATGTCGCTCTTATCCTATGGTATAGGCTATAATAAATGATTATATCTAATATCATGGCAATGATATATTGCCTATATTTCCTAAAAATTTCTTATTTGTTAGTGTTGCATCTCATTTGAATGACTCCCATGGCCACATCCACGTCCTCGGCCAGATTGGCCAGCAGTATCCCAGCTTATTGTTTAATGTGAATTTGGTGCACCAACTCTTTAATATACAGTTATTACTGACCCATTTTCACTATGTAATAGAGTAAATAGTCTCAAAAAATGATATAGATGGACTATTTTTTATAGGATCTACATTCCACCGGTTATCAATTGCATTACATCTTTGTTTGACTATGCTTCCCACACTAGTGGAATATTATGTAATTTTTAGCACGTGATATCTGTATGGATCATCCTCTACGATCTGACTAATGGTGACACTTCTAGCTTCTAGATGATCTACTATCCTAACTCATTTCTACACTACCCAGGCCTATAACATCATCTTCACTTCTGTTTTTCTCAGTGATGGGGCCCCATGTTACAATCTCAGAAATGATAGTGAATCAGATGACATTAACCCAAGATTGAATAGTGTATATAAGCCCATCAATGAGAGTATCTTTGAAATACTTAATCTCTATGTAATGAGAAGAATATTTTATCACATACATATCTCCCCAGTGAAGTTATATAAATTCCATGTCTATCTTATCTCATAGTGTCTGTGTGAAAAAGTAATTGTAAAACAACATCTGGAAATCCTTCCTGACTATATCCAAATTGTCATGAACTATCTCAAACAACCTACTACCCTGATAACCAAGATATAGCTGACATGGTTCAAAGGTACATAATGATCTATATAGGTTGTATACTAGAACCTATCATCATAAAATATAAAATAGGTAATGAATTTTCCATAATAATAGTTGAAGATAATAGATACAAGTTAGTATGATAAAATCTCTATATGGATAAAGTACCAAAAACAAAAAAGGAATATCAAAAAACCCAATGTAGTACATCATCAAATTACTTAGCGTAAAAAAATTTCCCAAAATGACACATCACTCCAAGCCCCAAAGTATCAAGAGGATCCACCACCTCTAAGTGGCATTTCCATTTTCTCGAGCCTAGAAGGAAATATACAAATTCCAGATAGAAAAGGTTGGGTGTCATCTATCGAACTAAGTAGGGACCCCTCTAGTTTTTCATAATTATATTACTTAACAGTTACCTGAATCATGATTTCAGTTTCAATAAAAAAGGCATGGTGAAACATTTTCATATTTAAAACAAAACATTCCTTCATTATATAATGATGGAAAACATTTCACACATCGAATAAATAAAAATTTTATATAGAACTGTTTATATAAACCAAATAGATTGAATAAAATGGTTCTATAAATCCACAGAAGATATATCAAAACTATCAAAACAGGGACCATGGTCATCTTCTCTATGTTATGATAGATTCTATTTATAGTATCCTCACACATCTCATATTACTGATCATTGAAATTTTTTTACACATTTCCCTCTAGATCTTGTCAAATATGACTCATCAACATCCCATCAAGGATAAGATATAACTAATATAGTTTTTTTTCTCATCTTAAATCCATTTCTAGGGAATAATAATCTTCATGTGCTTGTCACAAATAACCCACTAACTACTGAGGCTCACATGTTCTCAATATATCAATAGAAAAAGGGAATTTCATCTCATTTAAAATTAAAATTAATTTTCAATTTAATTTTTTTATTTTCAATTTCAATGTGCCAAATAATTTGAAAAACCAAAACATGTATTTTTCATCATTTTAGGACCTTTAAATAATAAATTAATCATGAAATTTAATCAATTCAATTTAATATATTTTCTAAAATCAATTCGCAGGTCAAATCATCAATTCTATCAATTTATTAATGTTCCCCAAATTCTAATTCCATTATAATTAGGGGGGTTCTCTCAAAATCCATACAATAACAAATTAAAATTAAAATTCTCATAAAATTTATTTTTAATAAATAAATTGAAATAAAATTTCTGAAAATAAAGAAAATAAATGATTAGTTAAATGGGAAACCTCAACAAAACTACATACCTTTATCATAGAGATCACATATCAAGAACACCCACAAATTTATTTTCTAATAAAGGATGAAATTAATTAATGCCTAAAAATAAAACATAAAATCTCATTTATTGAAACCTAGTATAAATCCATCAACCACAATATGATCTATCCAAATCATTGGTGGAATGAAATAGACTGTGGGAGAGAAAGAATGGGATAAGATCCATTTACTTAAGAGGGGTCAAATCTTTCATTAGTGCATCGATTCATCAATGAATGGGTTTTAAGGATCCAACATGTGTTATTTAAGGACTCCATATCTCTATAATTTGATATAGGTCATGTGGGTAATTAAACAAGGGTTTGGATAATTTTAAATAGATTTTTATAACTAAAATACCTCATACACGTTTTCAGTTTGTCAAGGCCACACTACTAGAAACTTGGTGTTCCACTTTACTAGGTGAACATTTTCTACAAGGAGGGAACACATTTTTTCAAACCCTATCCTAACTTTACATAACCCCACTTTCGAGGGTTCCACAATTTTCACTAGGTGGGAACATGTATGGAAAAAGTGTGCGCCAATCTGCACATCCCAAAGAGCCTTCATAATTCTTTTAAATTTCAGATAAATCACCCCTAAACATGATCCAACAAAACCATTATAAAAATAAGGGTCAAATGGTACCTAAAAAAAGTAACAATATTTCACAAAATCCCTATCATAGAAATATTATTTCCCTTGAAATCCTTTTAAGAATCTTCCATATCCAAAATATGAGGCTATGAATCTATCATCAGTGCATCCCTCTCCCAAGTTTCATGTGAATAATAAAAATTCTATCATAGAACATGGAATAATAATGTCTTCCTATTATGAAGTAATACTATATTAGAATCAACTATCATGAATAGATGCAAAGTCAACGATAAATCAGGCTGAACATCAAGATCTTCCTGCCTTGAGACATGATGTGGGTCTGAAAGATAACTCCTTATCTAGGATACATGAAAAATTTTATATATTGAATTCAACTATGGTGAAAGGAATAAATGATAGGACACTTTACCCACCTACTCAACATCCATAAAAGGTCCCACTAAATGAGGATTAATCTTCTCTTACATCCCCTGATTTTCATGACTAATACAAGGTGAATCATTCAAGAACACTTGGTATCCAACTAAGATCTCCAGTGATCTATAATGATGACAAACATATCATCTATAAAATCTCTTTTTCATAAATATTATATGACATGTCAAATGAATCTTATCTAACTTATCTGAGACCATACTTGGTTCAACCAAAGAAATTTCACTGATCACTAGCCAAAACAATAGATTCATACAAGGATAGACTTACAATTCCTCAAATGTATCCCTTCTAATTCTGTACTAGAATCAGTTGTTATAAAAAAACTCAACCAGCCCCAAATGATCATTCCATAGTCCCCCAAGTTCAATTATATAGGCACTAATCATATCCTTAATAAAGTTTATTCCACTCTTTGTTTGTCCATTGGTCTACGAATTTTATTCCATCCCAAAATGTACCTAATATCTCATTTCCTCCTAAAGGACTCCCCAAAAGTGAGAATTAAAACCAGGATCCCTATCAGATAATATATCATATGGAACTCATTGAAAATGAAAAATCTATTTCACAAAGGTATTTCCCTACTGCTTCACTTTTTTAGAATTGTGAAAGTGTATAAATTTATCCAATTTGGTTATCCATTCAATCACATCCCATATCACTCTTCTTTTTAGGGGTATGTGGAAACCCAATCTCAATGTCAATAGAGATCAAATCCCACTTCTTAGTAATCATTGTAAGTGGATGAAGAAAATAATAAGGTCTCTGGTTTTTTATCTTCACCTATTAGAAAATATAACAATTAGAGGTAAAATTAAAAATTTCATGTCTCATACCTAGCCAATAGAGTCGACACATAATATCATAAAACCTTTTTTTGTTCTTGTGTTCATAATCCATTGAGAAGTATTAAAATACCCCATCAAATAATTACTCACTTGTAACATCACAAAAAAAACTGATTCTCAAAACATAGAATACCTCTGTGGGGAAAGACCACTATGAAATGGTATTCTAACTATAAATAGGTTCTCTAATTCCATGGAATCAATAATCAAGCTATTTTTCTTTTAGAATCATCTCATGAATAATAAAGTTCAACTGATCACTTTCTAAGACAACCATGTACCATGATTCCTATAATCCTAATTTTATGTATTCAAAGAGATGTATCAATTTCCACTCTTAGAATGATTTTTTCATGCACTAGGTTATAATTTTTCTACCCAAGGCATCAACAATGAAATTCCCTTTCTCTGGGGTATAGGTGATATCAAAATCAAAATCCTACAGATAATCCACTCAACACCCCTTTTAGAGATTCAAATATTTTTGACAGAATGTATAACTCAAGCTATTATGGGAAGAATACACAATAAACCTTTCTCAAAAAATGTAATGCCACCAAATTTTAAGTGCATGCATCAAGGGTGTGAGGTTGGGTTCATGGGTCGGTTAGTTCTTCTCATGTTGAAAAATAATTTTATGGACATAGAAAATCACATCACCCTTCATAATAACAATTCCCAAACCCAAACATGATGCATTATAGAAGAACTTGTAGCCTTTCCCAGCCTCTGAAAGGGTCAACACTAACACAGAAGAAAAATGAAATTTTAACTCGACAAAGAACTCTTAAATTCAAAATCCCAAATTAACTTTACTCCCTTTTGAGTGAGATACACCATTAGGGAAAAAACATTAACAAGTACTTTATGAAACGATGATAATACTATGCTAAACCTATGAATACTTGAATCTAGAAAACATTATGTGGTTCATACCATGTCATGAAGGATTCCACCCACATCACTTCCTGAATCTAGAAATAACATTTTTATTACTTGGTATAAATGTTTTTATTTCCCAAAAATTCCAAAAAGTACTCTCTAATGACAAACATGATCCTCCTCAGACTGTGATTAAAATAATATTTTATCCCTAAATGCCACCATGAACATATCAAGATACTCGTGGATGATTTTTTTCATCAAATACATAAGGACTAAAGGAGTATTGGTTATACAAAATGGAATGAAATTGTACTCATAATGGTCATACCTTCTCAAAAAGGTGGATTTATCAGTATCAGATTCTTTACATCTCAACTAGTGATAGAACAATCTAATATTGGTCTTATAGAACCAATAATCCCCTTTCATGTAGTAAAATAAATCATTATTCCATGGAAATGAATAATTTTTCATTATTATAACTTGGTTGAGTTTTTTATAATCAACATAGAGTCAATGTGTTCCATCAACTTTATTAACAAAGTCAACTTGATCCACCAAATGTGACACAGTTGGGAGTATAAATCCTTTCTCTAATAGGCCATCCAATTGAGTCTTCAAATCATTCATTTGAACTAGTTCCATGCAGTATGAAGGAAGATAAACTGGTTAGGAACCAGGCACTATGTTATTAGAGAACTCTACATATCTTACTGATTGGAAACTAGATAATTTATTAGAAAAAATGTTCGAAAACTCAACAGAATATGGAGGGAGATTAGAAAGACTCCAAATCCATATCAAATGTGAACACTAATATCATGTTCCCCAACTCCGGATAAGAAGGTATGTCACTAATCAACCTCAAGTCCAATAATCCCTGAATGATACGACACACACCATCAGGTTCATTAAAGGCGACCCATTGAAGAGAAAAAAAATTCAGTCATTATATGAAATAATCCAATCCATCCCAAAAATTACAATAATATTTTTTATGTAGAGAACTTTAAATGTCATAAGTTATCACAATCTTCGATAAAGAAAAGGAATAATAAGGACAGGAGATACCCTACTCTCTCTTCATTCTAAGGGGTTTAGTAATATCCATCTAATAAGATAAAATCTACAAGGGAATATTTAGAAGATTCCAAATTGAAGTTGGTATAAATGAATGAGATTCACCAATATCCAATAAGGAAGTCAATTGAGATTAAACCATAGTGATGGTACCTCTCACAGTCATTGTACTTGTATCTTCATTCTCTAGGGACTCTTATTTAGTGGGACAATTATTCATTCTTAATGACCATGGGTGGAACCATAGAGATCTTGATTCTTCTAATTACACCACATTAATTTTTTTACATCTCATTATCCTATTCTACTTTATGGGGAAGAGATATATAACATAATCTTTTGAGATTTTCTTAAACATCCACAAGATATGTAAATCATTTTGGCCTCAATGAAAACCCATTTTTAATGTCCAAAATTTCCACACATGAATAACGTCAATGGTCCTCTATAATCAATGATAGGAGGTCTAGAAGAATCCTCCAATTAAGAACCACCACAATACTTGTTATGATTTATATTTACTTTAAAGGAACTCATAGAGCTACCATGGAGATAAAAACGAACTCCTTTCAACCCTAACTTACTAGCCATGTCAAGTAGAACCCTAAATTCCCTATCAATCATTTCAGCATAAGAAGAAAGATTCCGTAATAAAACCTAATATAGAATATCATATTGAATTCCCATATAAAACCATTTAATATTCATTTTTCCATTCGATAAATTTTAGGTAAAAACTAAATATTCTTGGTAATATGATTCACATACTCCATTAGGCCCTGTTATCCTGCTCGAGTTTCAAAAACAACATATCGATAGCTAGCACTATTAACACTGGATATAGCATGTTGATGAAAATAAATTTACATTCTTTCCACTATAAACCCTTGTGTTTCTTCATCATCACCATCAAGTCCCACAATCAATATCTAGGTCTTCAAGTCTTGAAGGTGTGGCATTTCACGTTGATAAAGTCAAGTGTTTCCAGGAAGGCAATAAAAATATATATCTTACTCAACCTATCCTCATCCTCATATGAATCATTTATTCCATTGAACACTGATGGATTTTAAATAAGGAACACTAGGGTACAATTCTAGGTTTCATCCCTCTAAGGTTCATATCTGGTGCCTAAATGGGAATGGGTGCATATTCCTATCCTAGATCTTATATAGTATGCACAATAATATCAAATAGATTCTAGTCCACCAGAAGACTCTCTCACTATTGTTCACCAACAGCTACCTCTTATGGCATATTCACATGTCTTATCTGTGGAATTTTGCTATAAAATATTAGAAAACAACATTGAATACTTCATAAGATTACACACATTCAAAATTAAAATAAGAGAAATGGGGAAAATAATACCATCAAATAAGATATCAATATGCTTATTTCAACCTATCCAAAAAAAATGAATAGGAAATATGATAATTAGATCAAATCATTCTTAAATACACCATTCCCAAACCACCCATGGTGTATCATGTATTAATGAGATGAGAGCTATCTAGTAACTCACTTATAAATACCTCTTAATCCGTGATAAGATATTCCAAACTACATAATGACCTCAATGAATGGCTTAAAATTCCCACCATAGATACCACTTATTCATGAACCAGCCCAGGTACCCTGGAGCCCGGATACCCAAGTCGAAACAAACATTGTCTAAAGGCCATTTCTGATCCCCATAGTTTTTCAATGATCACCTAGAATGATAAAAAGTAAAATAGGAAATAAATTTTCCACATGAACATTGTAATATTACAAAAAAGTTACTATACTAAAGGATCCATGAAGATAAAGTACCAAGAAATGAACAAGTGTATCAAAGCCCTAAAATTTTACATCATTAAAGTGATCAAAAGAAAAAAAACAAAAAACCCAAGTTGAAACATCACGCTAAGACTCAAAGGATAAATAAAATACACCACATCGAATTGGTGATTTCCCTTTTCTCATACCTCAATGAAGGAAATCTAAAAATTCCTAATGGAAATGATAGGGTGTGTGAGAAAAATCTGAATAGAGTCTCACTATGTGTTCCATAATAATATTCCATAATAATAAACTAGATCATGTATTCAATCTAAAAAATATGATCTGGAGATACATTTGGATATTTAAAATAAAACATGTTATTATTATAGAATGATGGAATTCATTTCGAATATGACATAAATAAAAAATTTATATAAAATAATTCCTATAAACTAACTAGAATGAATAAAATAGTTTTATGAATCAATGGAATATATATAAAAAATCACAACAATACCAATGGTCATCCTTCCTATAATATGATAGCTTCTGATTATATTATCCACACACATATCATATTAATGATCATGGAAATATGATTACACACGTCCCTAGAGATTAGGCCAAATAGGACTAATCAACATCCCATTAGGGATACGATTTTCCTATATATATATATTTTATAGTGTTCATCATCAATCCATTTATAGGGAATAATCATCCTTTCCAGATTTTCATAAATATCCCACTAACTAACAAGGATCACATGTTCATAATCAATTAATAAAAAATGTTCCAATCAGCCCATTTCAAATCAAACATAATTTATAATTCAATTTCCTAATTTCCAATTTCAATATGAAAATTTAGTTCTAAGACCGAAACATGTATGTTTCATCATTTCATACCTTTATAAAACCAAACCAATCATATTTTTTCATAAATTAAATTTTATTCAATTTCTGAAATAAATTATCTTGTCAAATCATCAATTCCATCAATTTCAAAATACACCCCAAATTCCAATTCCATTGGAATTGGTGGTTTTTTTGAAAAATATATATCATATAGAATTATAAGTTTAATTCACATAACATTTGGTTTTCATAAATAAATTTAAATAAAATTTCAAAAAATCAAGAAATTAAATGTTTAATTAAATTGAAAATATCAATGGAACCACCTACCATTATCAAAGAGATCGTGGATCAACAACACCTGCATTAGTATTTTCTAATAACGGATGATGGAAACTAATATCTATAAATAAAAAATATAATCATGATCCATTAATATGAAGTTTATATCCATAAAAAATGTTAATATCTAAAAACTCTATGTAGAAATGAAAGAGATATTAGGAGATAAAGAATCGGAGTAGAACCACTTACTAGAGAGGAGTAGGATCTACCACCAGCACTTATAATCATCAAATAATGTGTTTAAAGGATCCTAAAGGGTTCTTGAGAGCCTCTAAATCCATGTAATTCAAATATACATCATGTTAGTGTTGAGTGAGGACTTAAACGGGGGTTTGGGGAGTTGTATGTAATTTTTTTGAAATAAGAAGTCTCAGATGCATGGTTAGCTAAGAATGGTTAAATGGTTTGAAAAAATATGAAACCTAATTGTGTGTACCTCTTCTAGTTTTTATAGTTTCTACTAGGTGGATGCGAGGTTTATCAAACCAACGGCCAACCTAGAAAACCCCTACTATCTAGGGTGGCATAGTTTTTTTAAGGTGTGCGCATGGTTTCGGAAAACTATGCACCAACTACAAACAGCCCAATGAGCCCTCACAATTTTGAAAACATTTAACAAAAGAACCCCTAAATAAGATCCAACCAAATAATGATCAAAATAAGGGCATAAAATTACCTAAATATATGTAATAAGATTTTAAAAGGCCTTTAATTGTTTTCTAAATTTCATTTGAACAGCCCCTAAAAAGGATCCAATTAAAGAATGATCAAATGAAGGGTTAAATATTACCTAAAAAAATTAACATAATTATACATATATGTTGACCATCTCAGGTATTAACTTCCCACAATCACTTTTAGGAATTATGTATAATTTTGGTTTCAATATTAACCCTCCTTTACAGAGGAATATTTATGTACTCGAATACAGAAAGCATGGTCTTTATAAATGACTCGGTAGTCTGGGTCCACCATCCCTCAAGAACGTAGGTGTGTGCTGCTATAATACCTCCCATGTTAATTATTACATAGAAGTATAATATCATAGTTCTCCCTGGATGGACTACATAAACCACAAGAATATTTATCAAAACTGCTTATTAGAGCACAACTCAAGTATAACAAGAAATGTTGCGAGTAACAATATAGAAGGTAATAGTGGTCGATTAGGGCCCGCCACCTCAAGATCATGGTCATCACATCTTTATGAGAACTGGACACAAGTCCATCATGGTGTAATAATTCTAAAATTTCCAAACACACACCTCATAATGGAATTTGACAATTGAATAGATCATAGATTGAGAATTATGACAGGTGAAATGCCTTACAACACCAGATTCAAAACCCATATGGTTGCTCCAAAATCTACATACAGGTTATTTTATATGATCATTAGAGTCATAATAGACACTCCATACCACCCATTAATATGTTTGGGTTAGGATCTGGGCCCCAATATAAGGATTTTTAATTGTATTATATAGAGGAAAACACCACATACATTGCAATTAGAATCCCAATTTTACAGTTATCATTATTTTAGAGTTTAACAATTAGCCTCTTCAATTTTAAATGTTTATAATATATATATATATATATTTCCTGATTTTGTTATATTTTTCTTTAATTCTGATGTCATAATGTCTTACACTTTATATGTTGCAATTTGGTACCACATGTAACTTCCACAAGCCTTTATAATTTTTTAATTATCTAAACCACTAATCCCAATTTATAAAGGCACATAAACTTCCTGAATTTAAATTGAGATGAATTTGATTTCAACCCCTAACATTTCACCCCCAATGACCAATGGTCCATGGAACAAATATTAAATTATGGTTCTGTTAGAGTGCCAACAATAAGATATACAGGAAAACACAATTTAGGTTGATGAAGACACTTTAAATTACAAATTATCTCCCTAGAAGAAAAATTATTTCAATATTAATATAACTATAAAGTCATTCCCCATAACCATAAGAAACACAACCTACGATATACACATATATGGAATAGAATAATTCATGACAAGTGATTCCCTATCTGTCTATGCGGATGCATGTATAGTAAGTCCTTACCTTACCAGGTTAATGGTGAATTTGAAATCCATAAATGTAATATCTTTAAACAATTGCGTCACCCAAAAGTGAAATAGTTTAACATTAAAAATAGAAATATTTAACAATAATTCCCATACCAAAATTTTTTTATTTCCTATATATGTGGTTTAGCTACTCCCGGGAATAGGCTCATTACCAATGTCTAGAATTTCCTTATCTATTTTCTAACCATTTCCAAATATTAAGAGCAATGTAAAAAAAAGAAGTTACATTTATGACACTTTGTATCATATTGGTGATTGTTAACTCCTATGTAACTGAACCCAGTTGTCCAAATTCCCACAAGTTCACTTACCCAAATTCCAGAAGCTTCCAACTAATAGTGAGGTCCTATGGTGTGTTCATGGGAAAAATATTCCCTATGGTCAGAGTGGAGAATATTGTAGAATACTAGTTAAATTAGTTAAATTAGTTTATTAATATGCAATAGCTTAAGAAGGTTTAAATAATATTGATAAAGAAGATAATAAGTTTCATAAACAAAATGATGATCATGTCATGATACTATATAAAAAGGTGTATGAATGGGATATGGAAGATCATGAATATTCTATATGCTATACAAAACAATAAAAAAGGTCCATGATATATCTAATAGAATCACGAGAATAATCTCTATCCTTTTCTCACATACTATATACGACTTAGACAAACAAAACAACCATAGTTGGACCCTTTCCTTTGTCTGTAATTGTAACCCATGTGTCTCTTCAAGTACAAATCAATGTCATAAATAGGTTGAAGGATACACTTAGTAGGCCACCACCAAACATGTCTATTATGATCCTTCTAGTGCCTATAAAACTATAGTACATAGATATAACAATGCGAATCATAAAATTAAATGGTAAACGAGTTGGATCTAGTTTCTAAAGGACAGCAGACTAAAATTTCCTACTTCATCCTAAACTAAGATACCTATGAACATGTGTCCTAATATACATATTTATATGTATTTATATATTTATATATATATATATTAAATATATATTTAGTAACATATATAGCCTTATATATATGTAGTTCTAACCAGAGCCTGGGGCATAACTTTGGAATTAATGCATATTCATAAATGTCTCATCTTTTAGATAAGATTACTAGACCAAGCATTTGATCAGGGATACAGATGTCAATGTATCCATCAAAGCTATGATTGGAGTGAAACGTCTTGTCCAATAACCACTAGGGGAACATGAAACATCATGCCAAATGTTCAATAAACTTTGTGAGATGACATGCCCATCAACCCACACCAAGGGATCATGAAGCTTAGAATACAACTATATTATTATCCATGTCTCAATGTTTATTATACATGTGTGAGATATAGTAATAGTAATAATAAATCATTTAAATAGTGATTTAAGATAATCCAATCGATGGTTTACAACCCATTGACATTTAATTATCCATGGGAGTAACCCACTATTTACATAATGGAATGTGACATGGTCTTACCATTAAATTAATCACAATTAACCTTAGATATTTCAATTTAATTAACCACAAAAACCCTCTTAGATGGTGGGATTATCACATATCCAATTCCATGGTCAAGTCATACCTCAATGGGTCTAACATGTTAAAATGGATGTCCTCTAATAATCACAAGATTACAAAGAGAATTTCCAGAATGAAAAAGAATCCAAATTAAGGAAGTTTATAGTTTTATAAAAATAAACATAATATACAACATATATTCATCCTGGATCATATAATATAGTAATAATAATTTTAAGATAAGTATAATACCACATATATTATCGTGGTAGATGAATCCTCATTGAGTATCAGCTTTGTATAAGAGTTAGAACAGAAGGAATCAAAAAAATTGAAAATGTTCATAAAAATAATTCATATTATATCTCATAGAAATATAATTCATGATGGAGATATAAGAATTGAATTTAATGAATATTATTGATGTTCTAACTACTAGCTATCCAACACAATTAAGGACAAACAATTCTGAGCTTTAGTAAAAATCTTTTTCCAAAGCCTAGGGGAGGATAATTTGGGATCTCTCAAGAATGGAAGAGGTTTTGAATTGGGAGGAAGATAATGGGAGGAGAAAATATTTAAAAAATAGGGTTGAAAATATATTTTCCCATAAATATTATAGTGGCACATGGTTTTATTGTCTTTTCACCCACAGCGTAGGGTACTTCTTAAGTTGCACAACCCATGCAGGATATGTTCATGGTTTTCGAAAACCTAGTACAATCTTTGTGCTCTAATAAATTCCCTCCATATCTCCCCAAGTGGTTTTATCTAACCACATATCATTATGTTAATTGTTAAAAAAAATTCTTTCACTTTGTTTTTATCCCAAAAACTGAATCTTAGGGCTCCGAAGGAGCCCCAAACACTCTTGAATAAATCCTAATTTATTAAGATACTCTATAAGGATAAAATAAAATTTTTAAACCATAATTTAAATTATATTTACCTTATAAAAAAATCAGGACATTAGAAATACCATCTAATCCAACATTTAGGTGATATCTTCCACATAATATTATTATAATAGTATATCATGGTTCGTTTAAATTATGTGTTGCATGTAACTCAAGACACTAATGAAATTAAATTTATTTAAGAAACATCTTCAAAAAATATCACGGTGTTACACATGTGCACAATATATTTCATATGATCTAATACATAATGAATTAAACCGATATTTTTAAATGAATTTTATAAAAATCTAAAAATATTTTGTAATAACGTTTCAAAATTGATTAGATATGAAGAAATATATTTTGAAATGAAACATAGTATATTAGGATTTAGATTAAGTGGGATATTGAATGATATATACCTAATTAACTTATACATTTTAATATTTTAGGATATATTATAGGAGATTATATGGGAGTATTGTATGGTATTATAAAACTCTGAGATTTTTTATTATTTTTCTATTTAATAAATTTGATGTGTATGAAAGCTTGTGATGCACACAACACATAAATTAAGTGAAAAAATACATATTAAAAATATAAAATTATATAAATTAATAGATACAAAATTAAAATAATAAAATAATTATTAATATCAAGAAATTAAATTCATGATATTTTCTAAAAATGATAAATATTATTGGTCTTCTAATTCTTGGATAAAAAAATTATAGATTTTTTTATTATAATTGTTTTTTAGTTATTTTATTTTATTTTCTTCATCAAATTGGTTTCAAATTATTTTCTATTAATTTATAAAACTATTTACCATTCATACATTAATTATAAAATGATTATAAATGTAGAAAATGGCGTTTTAAGTTCAAAATGTTATTTTTTTTATGAAACAGTTTTTGTGTGGGAAATAAATTATTTTGTTAATAAATTAAATGAATCAATGTTTATGATTTACATTAATGAAATTTTTAATTAATATATTAAATAAAATAAAATCAATTTTTTTTTTATTTTTATATGTAATGGAATGAGAAGAAAATCTTTTTTATGATTAAAATACATTTTTTTCTTAAAATGTCTTTTACATGTTCTGTGAATATATATTAGAGTTTTTTTAACAATTATAAATTGAATCATATAAATATCATTCATGTTGTTAATAATAATAGATAATTTTTTAACGAATATTCATTTTTTTGTCATAAAAATATGTTATCATGATAAAAAGTTTGTCTCTAAGGTAAAGATAAAAATTGGTTAAAGGGGTAAAAATAAAGGTGTAAGGCTTCACAAAATCCATAAAACTTATCTTTAAATTTATTATTTCACTGGGTATCATCCTCAATAACCTTATATTCTAATTTTTTTTCTTTCTAATTTCTTGTTAGAGTGGCTTTAATATATTTTAAATTTCATAATATTTAGAAGGGTTCAACTCCCCTCTCTTATAAAAGGGATCCTCTATTTCTCACTTATTCACACACATTGAGCACTCCATATTTTTAATTAATTACATGAATTTTATTCCAAATTTCCTCTACATGAAATATTGCTTCTAGTATCACCAAAATACAATCTTAACAAGACTTAATATTTAACAAAACAGAATACTCTCAAAGAAGAGGTAATCATATTAATCAAGTTATTTCATGTTTATTTCTTCTTATGCCTCCACATATACGTTTATAACCATATTAATATAATAAAACTAGTATATTTAACATAATAAAATATTTTTATGTTAATTATACAACTATATTCAATCTCCTCTCTAGAAAATAAAAAGTGAAATCATTTCCCATGTGTACTTACAGACCACCGTCTATATGGAGAAAAATGTATCGTCTTCCATCAACATGTCACATGGTATTGTATATTGAAAAATGTAATAAAATTATATGATATTTATTATATAATTATTTTTATTGAATGATAAATTTTTATTTATCTTTTATTCATTATATTCATTGAAAATTCAATGCATCGCCTATGCATACATACAAACTAACATATCCATTAAATGATGCAATTAAAATTGAATCAATGCCTAATATAGATAATCACATATGTATATATAATTAATAACAATGATATTTATGACATAATTAATATTTTTAATATTACAAAAAAAATGATCTTGTTTCAATGATTGTAATATTCAAAATTGAATCATGTTGGGAAAACAGAATAGTTTACAACCAGTTATTGATTTTAAAAGATAATTACTAATAAATGGTTGATTGGAAATTATAAATTAATTATATATAGTAATATAAGTTTTAATATTTTTCTTATATATATTTTTTATAAACATAAATTTTTTTATATAAGTGGTTAGAATGTTTATAAAGAAATTTGGGACATGATATAAGGGTTTATGTTACAATCGTGTTTCTTCATAATTTTTAATGTTTCAATTTAAATTTTGGGAAATTTTATATTCCTTCTCTCATAAATCATAAATATTTTCTTCTCATATTTATAATTATGATTTTTTCAAGTAATATAACAATATTTCTACTCATTTCTAAAAAAAATACAAAAATTATTGTTTTAAGGGAAGAAGACCTTATCATTTTTATATGGTCGGGAATCTTTTTCCCATATTTCAATTTTCATCAAAATTATATTATTTAATTTTATATATTCACTAAAATTATTTTTAATGTTATTTTATACTACATTTTACATTCAATACATATGATTAAACATTATATTTAAAAATATGTACAAGTTACTTTTGGACGTTCTAAAAAAGTTTGAAAATAATTTTTTTGAAATATTTTAAAAAATGAATGGATTTTCCAATCATAATATACTTTATCAATAAGATTATTTTAAAAGTCTTCATGGTTTATCATAAAAAACAATTATTTCCAGTTTTGTGGAAAATTTTAGTCTTAATAGTTTTAAAAAAGATTAGGATATTTCTCCTTATTTTTCATATCATATTTTTAATGATTTTATAAAATATATTTTCATTTATATAGACATCATTTGATGGTTTTTTATTAGTAGGTGATATTATATAATTATACAATCCACTCTATTTATTTGTTTGAATTTTGATGATGATATTTTAGGGAAGTTATTAAGAAACCTATTTTCCAATGGAAAATTGAGTTTTGAAGGAATAATGAATAATTTCATATACTTGTGGAATGTAACAAATCAAACATTAATTAATGCAAATTTCCCTAGATCTAATTAAATGTCATATTATGGTTGTGTAAAATGTTAACATACTTGGATTTATGTTTCTGTATTTTAAAATACCATTAGGAATTGTGACCATTACTAATATATCTGTTGAACAGTGATCACATGATTAGTATAAATATATGGCCCTAACAAATCATATTTACTCAGACAAAGGAAGTGATGGAGTCATTCAGTAGACTTTCCCCGTAAAAAGTCCATTTTTTTGATCTTAGAAAGAAGTTGGAATGATTGTGATTTTCTCTTGACCAAGCCCAAGTTGATCTTGAACACGTTAAGCTTGAGCAGAACCGACTACGGGGGAAGTGGTAGTTAAAAAAGATGACCACCAGAGCGATGTTATTCGGGCCACCCCAAGAGTCCATCACCATCACACACCTTACCCTTAGGTATTATGTGGGTTTACTAAGGGGTTATGTAACAATACCCAAGAACTATGACTATAGACCTTATTTTTATTAAATAATGTGCATTCATTTTATTATTGTAACCTTGTAAATAGTTTTTAATGCACAAATAGTATTTCTAGTTAATATTAAACTATGAAATATATTTTGATGAATTAAAGGATTTTTAAGTTAAATAATATTTTAATAAATTATCATTATTTTTATCAAATTAATTTCTATTTAATATAAATTTTTGTATAATTTTATTAATGAAATTTTAAGTTTTATTAAGGGTTGAAAGCTATTTTTGAAAACCCATGAATTTCTGAAAAATGTCAGTTTTTAATTAAAAAGTAAAAATTCACATATTTATAAAATTATATAGATAAAATGAATATTATTTTTTGAATTAAGATGTAGAAATCACCCAATGGTGAATTTTTCATAATTTTATGAGACAGTCATATTTTTTGGGTAAAAATTAAATACCATTTAAATATATTATGTCTTTTTGGACACCATAATGACCCAATAGTGATGTAATAAAATAATATAAACATTATGTTCAGCCAATATATTTTTTACCTTAAAATAAATTAATTTTTGGTTTTTTTATTTATTTTACAAATCTTTAGTGGACACTCCAAGACTTATAAAACATTTTTTTCTTTTTAAATTGTTTTCCTTAAGAGTGTGACTCACCTCCACATAAGAAAACCTATTATTTTAAGAATTTAGGAAATTGGCCTTATAAAATATTATTATACACTCTCCTATGGAAAAAAACATGGGAAAAAACCATGTTCTGGTTTGTGTTTTTTATTAGTTTAATGTGATGTGTCCCAAACTAAAATAATAAATAATTCCCTCTGCTTTCCTATGTACACCCACAAAATCTCCCAGTTCATATTCACTCAAATCCTTTGGAGTTATACCAAACCATGACCTCCTCTCCCTATAATCCTCCCAAGGTTCCCCAATCTCCCAAAAATCCTCTCTCAAGCCTCTCCCAACCCTTTGAGACCACACATCCAATTAAGGGATTACTTCCTTTCTTATTTTTGTACAATTTTCCTTAAGTTCTTATTCCTTTTTTTTAATTAAAAATAATGTGGTATGATTTTTCACCTCCCCCAGGAATATATCTTTATGTTTGGATTATGGAAGACCCCTTTCTCTCTAATTAATGCCTCCCATGTACATCGGTTACCATGTTGAAATTCTGTGAGGGATTTCTCTCTCCTCTTTTACATCCAAGAAATTATTTTGAATTTTGCATATAAATTCCATTATGTTATTTGGGACATATATATATATATGAACCCCTTATGGTCCATTTCATGTAAATAATATTAGACACACATTTCTCTCTCATCATCCATTTTTTCATGAATTTTTATGTGTCGTCGTTATGGTGTTGAAATTGTACCACGTTTTGTTTCCAATAAAAGATCATTGTGTAGTGAATACCAAACCCATGTCTATATCAAGGGTATTAACCATTTGTAAATACACATATTTAATGAAAACTTCATTTATTTTTTCCATATTAAATAATCTTGTAATAACTTATGATGTTGATTGATTCTATGTTATATGATCTATGAGGTAGACTTATGCATGAAATGAAAGTTTAAGAAGTGTGCGCCCTTATAGTGCTCCAATGCATTGGGTAAAGTATAGTATCATGGTAAATCATGTAAAATTAGTGTTGACTCCTACTAATTTATGTGAAATGAGGGGTTACTCATTCTTTATGTGAAATTAGGATTTACTCATGATCCATGTGCAATTAGACTCAGATCATGCTAATTCAATGTTAAGTGTTGTTGTCACATTTCATGTTATGATTATCATTCTTTATCATGAATTTATGTTCATGTTTCTCTTGGTATCCATTGATATGTATATTTTATAACATTTATTTTATTCCTCATGTTATTTCATGTTTATTTCCTTAATGGGCTTTATAGATCAACCTTTTATTATGCTTGTCCTCTAGTTATCCCGTGTAATGATAAGTACAAAGGAATGTAGTGGTCATGTAAATGATTTTTTCAATAAAGATGTTGTGTTTTAGGTTTTAAGTTGTTATGTAATGATCTTAATACCAAAATAAACTAGAACTCTTGATATTATATGTTTTTTCAAGTGAAGATTAAGTAATAAATCATGTTTAAGAATGAAATAAAGAGTAGGGTTATTATAGTTGGTATTAGAGGAAAGGATTAGTAATTTCTAGGATTAGGATTAGAAAACCCTAGTAAGGACTTAGAGACAAGAATATGTATAATAAAAACATCCATATGTTTTGGTGAGTATTGAGTAATTGGTTTATCAAGAAAATACATCCCTGTTAGGATATGAGAAGGTAGAGGCAGCTCTAGCGCAGATGTATCCTTGTGGTAAAACCTAAAAACACTGCTTTGAACAAGAATCAAATAGGATATGGTGAATGAAAATGGGCCTTGCTTCACTATTGGTTACTACTCTCCTGAGGGATATGCTTTAGTAAATTCACAAACATATGTCGATGATCTCATACCCAAGTGGTAAGGGCTCCGGCTTGGTATCCAAGAGACCCAAGTTCAAAACCAGGTGGAGGCGAATTTGTGTGGGGGTACTATAGCAGTACTATAGCAGTATTGTACCATTACTGTAGCACGAACTGTAGCAGGTACTGGTTGGTACTATAGTAGCCGAACTTTTCACTTAATTTGGGCTTTCGGGACACCGGTTTGGGCCTACAGGTCTCAGGGTTTTTGGGCCATCAAAGGCCTTTGGGCCACAGGGACTTTGGGCCATTGAAGACCATGAAGTAGCCCAGTTCACAAAAAGCAGGCCCTAGATGAGGATCAGAGCACTAGTAGCAGTCACCAAAAGAAGAGCTAACCAGATTGGAAGAATGAGAGGGTATGGAAACTGCCATCGGGACCAGGAACCGTTCAGCTTTGTATGGGGCAATGATAGCCGATCAGCAATTCAGGTGGGGAGCTAAAGTCAATCAATTATTCAGAAGCTGGGGAGGGGTAGTTCTAGTTGGTTGGGCCTACGGGTCATGTATTGGGCATGGTACGCCTCTAGGCCTTCGTGTCATTTATTATGGGTCATGTTAGGCCTTGGGCCTTGGGCCTACGGGTCATGTACGGGTTACCCTTCAACCCTTAAAAGGAGGATTATTTATAAAAAAATAAAATAAGAAGGCCTTCGGGCCATTAGGGGGGGACAATTATATTATGAACCCTTATTAAGGGGATTAAAAAAATCCCCTAAGAATTTATTTTATAAATTAGTTTAATAATATCATATATTGAAGCATATGGATTCATAAGTTAAGTAAATTAAAGTTATTTATAAGTCATTAGTTTTCTCCTTGGATTACTCTTTATTTTTTACCCCTAAATTTCCTTTCATTCCATCCAATTTCTTGTAAAAGGAGGACTTGGGGTAACAAGCATTGTGATGATTGTGCTAATGTGATTCCCAATCCTATGGGAGTGGGAATTGCAAAATTTGTCACGCTTCTCTCTTAGTTAACTCAAACATTTAATAGAGGCATGGGTCTAGAGGAATGTTCACCCCCCCCAAGAAATAAACAGTCAATTTAGAGATCATAATGAGACAAATACCTCCTACTTTTAATGGATCATCTGATCCATCAATCGTTGAACAAATGGATAAACTCTATTGAAATGATCTTCTCCATCCATCAATTTTATGAACAAGTGAAGGTTCATCTGGATTCTTATCATATGAAAGGTGAAGCTGATCAAAGGTGTACATTGATCAAAAATATAAATCTTGAGGAGTAGATCGAGGTGTTGGAATGGAAGGATTTTTGGAAGATGTTTTTTTATAAATATTTTCCACGCACCCTCGGGATTATGATGGAAAGGGACTTCCATGCCCTCAAGAAAAAATATGATGAATCTATCAAAGTGTACGAGGAAAACCTCACAAAGATTTCATGATATGCCTCTGGATTTTTTGTTAACCTTCAATGCAAGGTTGACCACTTCTTTGGTGGGAAGAAACCTAGCCTACATAAAGCTTCGGTGATCTGTGACATCGACAGCTATGAGGAAATTGTACGATGTGCCCTCAAGGTTGAAATGGAGATCGAAGAATCTCAGGGGTATCATGGGTATATGATGTGTAATGTGGACTTCAATGTTGTATGTACAATGGATAAATCCAATAATTCTATGAAGATTCATCACCCCACTTACCAAAGGTGTGAAAAGAACCCTAGAAATTTCCTAAAGGGGATGAGAAAATGCATATACGTGGAAGAGAATGGCACCTAGCTGTTATCTACTAATAAGAAAAAACCCACTGTTATAACAGTTGATAGGAACGCTTCGTTCGATCTTTAACATGTTGTTCATTTATTAAAATGCAAGTTCATCCTTCAAATTAGTTCCCTAAGCCAAGGGTTTATGCATAGAATCAACAACCTCCAAGGCAAGAAGGGAGAGCTTATTCCATCACTATTTTTGAATGTGAACCCTGACAATGAAGTGGTGATAGGTACTCTAGTTATTCATTCATGAATAGAGGCCATTCTTTTTTATTCAGGTTCTATGCATTCTTTTATCTCCCAAAATTTTAGTAGAATGATCACAAAACCACCACAAATCAAAGAAGTAATGATATCGGTGAGTATGGTAAAAGAGGCAATCATTGCCTCCCATGAATATAACTCCCACACTGTCATAATATGTGGATTGAACATCCTAGAGAACCTTGTCATACACCATCTAGTGGAATTTGATGCAATTCATGGCATGGATTGACTTTCCTTATATAGAGCCAGCATAAATTTTCATGAGAGAGAAATCACTCTCCTTGTGAGGAATTGACCCCCGATTCTATATAAGTGAAATGAAGAAGATGATTCTTATTTATCTCCATTATCTCAATTGTGGATATTAGTACCCTATGAACAATCATATCTAACTCAGATGATTGATTCTAAGGAGGAAACAATCTTGTAATACATTCCTGTTGTGAGGGAATTTGCTAAAGTGTTTCTAAAAGAATTTACTAGTCTTCCTCCTAGAAGAGAAGATGAATTATCCATTGATCTTATACCTGGGGAATTTCCAATATCAAATACTCCATATATAATGTTTTTAGTAGAGCTTGAGGATCTAAATAATCAACTATAGGAGAATCTGAATAATCAGTTTATACGCCCAAGTGCCTCACCATGGAGTAAACCAGTCTTCATCGTTATGAATAAATATAGATCAATGTGACTTTTTATCGATTATTGTGATCATAAAAAATTAATGATAATGAACATGAATCCTCTCCCAAGAATCTATGACTTATTCGATCTACTGCATGGATCCCAATACTTCTCCAGGGTGGATTTGCGATCGGGATAGTATCAAGTAATGGTGAAGAAGGATGATATCCCCAAGACTGCTTTTCGTACAAAATATGGGTACTATTATTTCATATTAATGCCTTAAGGACTCACTAATTCCTTATAAATCTACGTGGACTTGATGAATAGAGTCTTTATAGATTACCTCGACAAATTTGTGGTAGTCTTTATAAGTGATATTTTGATATACTTCAAAATAAAGGAGGATCATGATGAGAATCTAAGAAGTGTACTAGAGACCTTTCGGAAAGATAAATATCTATGAAATTCACAACAAGTGTGAGTTTTGGTTGATGGAGGTCTCATTATTGAGTCATATCATCACAACCAATGGGATATCTGTGGATCTCACTAAGGCCAACATCGGTAACAAATATCTGTAGCTTCTTGGGGTTAGCTGGATATTATTGATGATTTGTGAGAAATTTCTCATGATGGTCCAACTCTCATACCAAGAAAACTCAAAATGGTAGTAATGTTTCCTTGGAGTGATGAATGTGAAAAAAGATTCAAGGAGTTATAAATGAGGTTTATCACTGTGCCCGTTCTCAATTTACCCACATGTGGATAACTTTTTTTGGTATCCATTGATGCATTAAAGAAGGGCCTAGGCTATGTTTTGATGAAAAATGAAAAAGTCATTGCCCATGCTTCAAGGAAACTGAAAGTTCAAGAGAAGAATTATCCAACACATGATTTGGATTTGGCTGTCGTGATCTTCACTTTAAAAAATTTACAGCATTATCTATTTGGGGAAAAGTGTAAAATACATGCAGACCACAAAATCATTAGGTATATATTCACATAGAAAGAGTTCGCATGCACCAACAAGAAAAGGTTAGATATAATCAAAAACTATGACTGCTCAATCCATTAACACCCTGGGAAAGCGAACAAGGTGCCAGATGATCAATGTAGAAAGGACCCAACGATTCTATCATTGATGTGAATTGAGAAGAATCCAATCTTCTTTTACCTGATGAAGATGGACATGGGAATCATAAAGAAGGTAAAATCATCAATACTTTCACAAATAATTGCACATATGTATCTTTTGAAATGGTTAAAGGATGCTCAAAAGGATGATGTGGGAATTCAGAATAAAGTGGAAGCTATTAGAAGAGAAAAATCCTCAGAGTTCAATGTTAATGAAGAACGAATTATGAGATTTGCGAAAATAATAGGTGTTCCATCAAGTTCTGAGTTCAAGAAGGAACTTTTAGATGATGCACATATTTCAGATTTCTCTATTCACCTAGGAAATAAAAAGATGCGTCGAGATCATCGAGAGCATTATTTGTGGGATAATATGAAGAAGGATATCATTGAATTTACATCAAAGTGCCAGGTGTGTCAGCAACTGAAGGTTCAGAGAAAAAATTCTAAGGGGGTGATGCAACCATTTCCCATACCAACATAGAAATGGGAGAACATCACCAAGGACTTTGTCACCAGACTTCCAAAGGCATCCAAATTCAACAATGCAATCTGGGTTATTGTGGATCGTCTTACAAATTCTTCACACATCATTGCAATTCATGAGGATTCCTCAATGGATCAATTGCACGGATATATATCATAGAATTGGTAAGGCTACATAGATTACCAATATCTATTGTATCCGTTTGAGATCCAAGATTCACCTTTATGTTTTGGAAGAGTCTTCAAAATGCTCTAGATATTGAACTGAACTTCAATACGACCTATAATCTTCAAACTGATGGCCAATCTGAGCGAACTATACATACATTGGAGGATATGTTAAGATCATGTTCTATGGTCATCAAAGAAGGCTGGTACTAAAATATTCCACTAGTTTAATTCTCCTACAATAACAGTTTCTACTCGAGCATTTGAATGGAAATTATGAAGCCCTGTATGGGAAGTGGTGATGAACACCTATATGTTGGGATAATGTTTGTGTAGGTAAGCTGATAGGAGTAGAAATGGTTGAAGAAATGGTGGACAATGTGAAAACAATTCAGCAACATATCAAGGCAGCCCCGAGTTGACAGAAGAGTTATGCAGCTAACCATCAATGAGACATTGAGTTTAGAGTTTGAGACATGGTATTTCTATGCATATCTCCAGTTATTAAAGTCATGAGGTTTGGAAATAAAGGGAATTTAAGTCCTAGGTACATCGTCCCCTTTCAGATTCTTGATCATGTTGGGGTTGTATCCTATTGAATATCACTTCAACTCTCCATGACCAAAGTACATGATGTATTTCATGTATCCTTCTTAAGGAAGTATATACCATACCCTTCACATGTACTCTCTTCAGAGGTAGTACAGCTATAGGATGATCATTCTTTTGAGGAGAAACCTATGAATATCATAGATCATTGGGAAAAAGTTATATGAAATAAGACAATTCCCCTCATCAAGGTATTGTGGTGAAACCACAAGTTTAAAAAAGTGATGAGGGAATCAGAGGAAGTGATGAAGCAGAGTTACCACCATCTGTTCTAGTGTGGAAAAAAGAAATTTCGAGGGTGAAATTTCATAAGGGGAGAGATTTTAATGACCCAAACCTTCATTATTGGAAATTTCTCTTGATCTATTTAAATGTATTTTTATGGTTTTATAAAATGTGAACTTCCTTGGTTTTTTGTTCCTAGATTTTAAAATACTGTTATGAATTGTGACCATTTCTAATATAGTAGTTGAATAGTGATCACATGAATTGTATAAATATAGGGATGTAACAAATCAAATTCACTAAGACAAAGGAAGTGATGGAATCATCCAGAATACTTTCCTCATAAGAATCCAATTTATCAGAGCTCGTAAAGGAGGTGGCATCATTGGGATTATATCTTTATCAATCCCAATACGAGCTTCAACACATTAATTGTGAGCATAACCTACTATGGGAGAGGTGGAAGTTAATAGAGATTATCACCCGAGTGATGTTATCTGAGTCACCCCGAGAGTCTGTCACCATCGAACACCTTACCCTTCAGTCTTATGGGGGTGTTATAAGGGGTTATGTAATAGGACCCTATCACTAGGACTATGTACCTTATTTTTTATAAATAATGTGCATTAATTTTATGATTGTTACTTTGTAAATAGTTTTTAGTGAACAAATACTATTTTTAGTTAATATTCATCTAAGAAATATATTTTGATAAATTAATGGATTTTTGAATTAAATAATATTAATATAAAATATTTTTATTTTTATTATAAAATTACATTATATTAAATATAAATTATCGTATAACATTATGAATGAAATTTAAATTTTTATTATGGTTTGAAAACTATTTTTGTCAAAACCCGTGAATTTTTCTATAAATGTCAGTTATTATTTTAAAAGTAAAAAAATTCACATATTTAAAAATTTATTTAGATAAAATGAATATTATTTTTGGAATCAAGATGTCGAAATTATCCAATGGTGAGTTTTTCATAATTTTTTGAGACAGTCGAATTTCTGGTTAAAAAGTTAATATCGTTTAAATGTATTATCTGTTTTATGACATCATAATGACCCAATAGTGATGTAAAAAATAATAAAAAGATTATGTTCGAAAAATATATGTTTTACTAGTTAAATAATATGATTCTGGTTTTGTTTTATTTATTTTACAATGCTTTAGTGGACCCACCAAGACTTATAAAACATTTTGTCTTTTGAAATTGTTTTCCTTAAGAGTGTGAGTCACCTACACATAATCAACCCTATTATTTTAATAAGTTCAGACATTGGCCTTATAAAATATAATTTTCACTCCCATTTTTCAAAAACTATAGTCTATTTTCTTGTTTTTATTAGTTTAATGTGAGGTGTCCCAAACCTAAATAGTAAAGAATTCCCTCTCCTTTCCTATATAAACCAATCAATGCTCCCACTTAATCGTCACTCAAAGCCTTTGGAGTTTGACCAAATCCTACCCTCCTCTCCCTAGAATCCTAAAAAGATGCCCCAATCTCCTAATAAGCCTCTCTCAAGCCTTTTGGATCACACTTCCAAGTAAGGGATTTCCTTCATTACCATTTTTGTCAAATTTTCCTTAAGTTGTTATGCACTTTTGTTTTGAATTAAATATTTTTGGGTATGATTTAACACCTCCCCCATAATTCCCTCTTTATTTTTGGATTATTTGATACCCCTTTCTCTCTCATTAATGCCTCCCATGTACACCTGTTACCATGCCGAAATTCTGTGAGAGATTTCTCTCTCCTCTTTTACAACCAAGTAATTCTTTTGAATTAGGCATATAAATTCTATTAAATTTGTTGGAACATGTATCTATATGACCCCCTTACTGAAAATTTTGTGCAAATATTATTAGACTCCCCATTATCTATCATCAACCATGTTTTCATTAATACTTATGTCACGTTGTTATGCTACCGAAATTGCACCACATTTTTTTCTAATCCAAGATCATGGTGTAGTGAATACCACACCCATGTCTCTAACAATGGTATTCACATTTATGAACATATACATATTGAATGGTACATTCATGTTTTTATTTCACATTACTTAATCGTGGAATAAATTATAATGTTGGTTGATTCCATGTTATATGATCCATGGGGCACGCTTATGCATGAAATGAAATGTTTAAGAAGGGTGTGCCCTGATAGCACTCCAATGCATTGGGTAAAGTATATTATAATGATATGTAATGTACAATGATTATTGACTCTTGATAATTCAAGTGAAATAAGTTGTTACTCGTGATTCATGTGCAATGAGGGTTTACTCATGATCCATGTGCAATGAGCCTTGTCTCATGCTAATTCCATGTTAAGTGTTGTTGTCACATTTCCATGTTATGATTATCATGCTTTATCATGACTTTATGTTCATGTTTCTTTAGGGCTCTATTGATATGTCTATTTTCTAACATTTATTGTGTTTCTCATGTTATTACATGTTTATTTCCTTACTGGTCTTTATAGCTCACCCGTTTCTTATTCATGTCCCCAGGTTATCCCATGCAATGTTAAGTACAAAAGAATTTAGTGGTCATGTAAAGTAATTTTTCTATAAAGATGTTATGTTTCATGTTTTTAGTTGTTATTTAATGATCATAAGACCCAAATACACTAGTCCTCTCGATCTTTTATGTTGTATCAAGTGAAGTTTTTGTAATAAATCATGTTTATGTATCAAATAAAGTGTGGGGTTCTTATATGGAAAATATTTGAATGGATTCTTATTATTATTATTGGTTAGGTTTTTTTCGTTATATTACTACAATACATTTGTTAGTATTGGATATCTCATTATCTTTATGTTACATAGATTGTTAGATAAATCCCTAGAGAGTACACTATTGGTTACCCTATTCACAAGGGTATATAGGTGTTTAATCCATGACCAAGAAGGTACCCGACTAGTTAACCCAAGTATAAAAACCCAAAATTTTTATACATAGTTTTTATATCTTATTAAATGAATATTAATTACATAAGATTAAGTTCCATTTTATAACTATAAAGGTTTAGTTTCATTAAACCCTTGGATACAAAAAAACTGGTACATAAAAGACGTACATCGTATATCATTTAATTCATTACAACTAGAACCCTTCATAGAGATAACATACATAAAACATTTAATCATATCTTTGGGAAATGGATACATGATAATGGGTGAGGTCAAATAAATTCAATGAAAGTGTATGAGAATATGATATTTGATTTTTAAACACATACCTTGGAAATCATAGATCATAAATATGGGTCATGGAATAAAACATGCCTGATCGTAAGACATGAATCATAAAGGGTTTAAAGAACATGATCCAAGAGAGAAAAACATTGTCATAGGACACAAGTTTATGGAATTCACATAAGAATATCAAATCATTTACTTTTTTGAGGATCAAATCCAATTATATTATATTGGATTGGGTTTACTCCATATTTCATCATATCATTAGTCTAGTTTCCCTCCCAAGACTATTAAAGTGGAAACAACCTCTTACTAAAATGTGTTCACTCCCCCATTATAGTCCTTATTATCCGATGATATATCCATATTTACCCATTTTCCTGTAAAGATAAATAATTCTAGGCCCACCTATCACATAATTTTAATCATATATATGAGTTCCAAAGGATCACAAAATGATCATCATATCATCATATCATAACCCATGGAAAGGGAATGGGTTTGATTAATAATTCATTATTTTATTATAGAATAACCCCAATAAAATAAATGGGTTTCATAATAATATCATCATCATAGTCATAAAATATACTTATAAATAATAATAATTGTTTCAATGGATCTTGTCCCTAATAAATAATAATTAACATGAATATATAATATCATATATGATAAATTACATGAAAGGGTAATTGGAATATTTATAAAGGAAAATACCATTTTTATTTTAAAATAATTATTGAAAATCTAAAAATCTCCAAAATATTGAGGGAAAAATGTTCTTTGAAATCATGGATACATATAAAGAAATATCTGAATCATTCAGTTGTCATGGCGGTGGGAAATTATATTCATGTCATGTATGTTAAAATAAATATTCCTTTCACATTTTCAATAAAAAAGTAAAAAAATTATAATTTGAAAAAAGATAATAATGTTCATTTGAAATATTTTATAAAAATAAATAAATGGGTAAAAATGAATTTAAAGATCATAGGGGAATATTAAAAATAATCATTAAAAATTTTTAAATAACATAAATAAATACCCAAAAAAAGATTCAATACAAAAGAGGAAATAATGTTTTCTTTCATAAAAATATTCTCCAAATCATTTTAAGCCAAAAATATAGGGAAATGATATAATTTCATGAAAATTAAATTATTATCCTTTGAGAATAAAATTAAAGGGGTTCATTATATAATAATCATAAATTTTCTTCAATATAAATTCAATCATAAACAATCCTAATTAAAAGGAGAATGAAACATTAATACATTACTTAAAGTATTTTCATCATTCAAATGTGTTTGAAATTTTTATATGAAAAATATATACTTATTATAGCTTTATTATATAACCACACATGAATATATCATACCATATTCTATTTAATTATAACACCTTATCAACTATTTAACAATAAATCTTTTTAAAAAAAAATTTATCAGTGTTAACTACTTCGTTTTTAATGCATGTTTTGGTTTGGAAGTCATAGTCCTTGAATTTTGAACATAGAAAAATAATCTCAATAATTTTAATCATATAATTACTATTATATGTGATAATTATATATATTTTTATAAATATTCTTCTAAATTTTTGAATAAAATGAATTACATCACTTCATTGAGATGTTAGTTCGTAAATAAGAATGAGTGATGTATCCAATTTTTTATGGATGGGCTGAAAGAAAAGTAAATAATAATTCAAATTTATAAAATTATAATAATATAATAATATAATAAATATTCATTACATTCATTATTATAACTAAAAAAGTGAATTAGTGAAGAAAAAAACACATCGCTTCATCGAGGTGGTAGTCCACTAGTACGCTAGAGTGAGGATTTCTTTTCACATAGGATGGAAAAGAGGTGTATAATGGTAGTGAAATAATAATATTAAACAAATCAATATGTTTATTTTAATAGATTAATTATTTCAGTATATATAAAATATATTTATATGAATCATAAGAAGAAATAAATTTATAATAACTCAGTTAAGAGTTATACCTCTTCGTTGATAAACCTCCTTAGGTTTACACCTTAAGAATTGAAAGGATGTTATTTTGGAAATAAAAAAATCTATATGAAATAGTTAAAGATTGTAATATGACATTAGCGAAGGTATTATATTATGTATATTGATATTTTTTAAAAACAAATTGGTGGATATAAGGTTGCCTTTTATAAGGGAGGAAAGGGATACACTTGAAGTTACGTACTAAATTTAAATATAATATATGTCGTAATCATGTCAATGAAATAAAGGAAATAATTTTTTTTGAATATAATAAGTGATAATTTCTAAAAAATTCTCAATCAATTACATTGAGATATGTTTTGGATACAATTTAATCCTTATCTCATATAAAAATCTCTTCAAACTTATTTCATCCTTACATTTGATAACATAACATTTAATGATGATAAATCAATTAAATGAATAAAATAAAAGGGGACTTTAAAAAATTGATCATGAGGATTCAAAATATGAAATCTGTTTTATCATATTCAATTTTAATATCTGAAAAAATTATTATAAATATAACAACACAAAATTCATGATAATTTGTTTTAGGAATATACCTGATTTAATAGTAAAGATAATTTAACCATGAAATAAAGTAATTGGTTGGTTTTTGAGAATTTTTTTGTTAACATAATAAAAATTGTGTTTTTATAATTTTATATCATGAAAAAATGAAATTTCATCTTCCAATCATAACATTAAATGAAAATAATGAAAAATAGTTTTAAATATGAATAAAATTTCACATATATTTACAAAAGTCAATCTTGGGCATTGAAATTAAAAATATATATAATTTAAATTAAATTATATAACTCCTTTAACATATATTGGTTAATTAAAAGTTTTAGAACTTTATTAATTCATACTTACATCATAATAATGTCTTTAAACTGGCAGTATTGGGAAAATCATTTTTTCACTATTCACCCAAAAAACTATTTAAAAAATCTCAAAATTTAAAATAAATATATAAATTTGATATTATGAATCAAAAAATGATATCCATTTTCCAAATATATTTTTTAGAATTTTATGAAATTTAATATAATATGAAAGCATAAAATATAATAAATTTTTTTTTTGAAGAAAATGTATTTTTTAATTAAAAATGAATTTTCAATAAATGAGTAATTTTTTATTATAATTAATAAATATATTTTAATTAAATTAATAATTTATAAAAATACTTCATTATTTGGTTATTCTTATTCATAGGAACAGTTTCAGTGGCATGTTTATAACAATCACATATAAAAAGTAATATTTTTATTATATATAGTAGATTGATTAAGGATCAGTGTTACATGTTAAGAAAATGTTGTTTCCAGTTTTAAATTAGATACCAATAAGTCATTAAATTTGTTTTGGGGAAGTTGTTATTCTTTTAGAATTGTTTTTTGAAACATTTACTGGAACTGGATTTCAAGATTTAGAATAATTCTTCTTGAAAATTTGATGATTGTTAAGATGTTATTAAATGTAGAAGATGTGTGTTAGGGATTTCACAAGGTTATAATAATGGAAGAAAAATTGAAAGCTATGTAATAGTTCAATTATATCAAGATACATAAAAAGTTTCCATCAAAAAATATATTTCTATATTTTTATGATGGGGAATGAATTTGATGGCATGGATAGATTGGATTTAGATTATATTATATACTTAGAGAATAGGTGAATATATTTCATAGTGGTATTTCAAAAAAAAATTAAGTCCAACAGTAGAGGCCACATGACCTAAATGGATCCATCGCATGTGAGATGGGATACCACAACCACATGGGAGAGGAGTTCCACATAGGTAGTTTGGTAGAATGTTTGAGCTGGCCTATATATGAGGCATGTATAAGAGTGCATGTCTTAGGCTTGTATATTGGTGGGAAAGCACATGTGAGGCATGGGCTGTTATCATATGGCGAATGTGTGTGCAGGTGTCGATCCCCCACTGCTAGCTGAAAAGTCTTATGACATGGGCTTTTTTATAATGGAAGTGCTCGATTGTGCTTGAGATTGGTGGGGGATATCATGACTCTGGAATTGTTCTTTCATTTTAATAAGTTATGTATATAATTCCAGTCATCCAACGTGTTAAATCTATTACATCTGATCAATATTGAAATTCATCTTTATCCTACCCATTCCAAAATGTTACTCCAGTGCACTAGAGTTCATGGATTACATATGATGATCAACCTTGAGGATGTCTTCGTTGTTCTAATGTAGAAATTATGAGGATATAAGGTTTTTAATCGACAATCATACAATCTTCATCTTGCATACAAGAGTAAAATGTAACTATATTCATATAATGATTTCAAAATAATATATAGAGTTCATTCCTGAGTATTGATGTGTCTTGGGTTTAATAATAAAAAGTATTGGGCGATTATCATCACATTTATGGGAGGATCCATCACAAACTCATGAAAGATAAGTCACCCTGATTTGCTGCCGAATATTATTTGAGGAATATTGAGATCATTATGTGATATAAAGCTCATGCTATGGAATATATTTCAGATTCCTCAATGAAACATTATTCTCAGAGTTGAGGCAGTTCGATGCATAATGATCCATTCCTGTAAATGAAGGAGTGTGTAGATGAGGTGATTTTATACTATTATTATTTTAGAGGTATCATGAAACATAGCCTCTATACATGACTACACTATGTGAATGGAAGAGTATCCCTGATTCTGATTATAATAAATGAGATTGAAGGATGACATAGGCTACCCATCTTATGAATCATGAACTCAGGGGCTTTACAAAAAACTGGATCCACAAAGCCGTTTGAGTTTTCGATAAATCTTTGTGAAAATAAAAAACTAGTGTTGATAAATAATTTGTTGCATGAATTATAAAAATAATAAATCCGGAAATTAAACTTATCATCTATGATATATATTTTTTGGTGAAAATAATAGCATGATATAATTGAGTATCAATACTATTTTGATGAAGGGTTTGAGTTGAGAAGTCTGAATACTTACAAAAATAAGGTTGTGGTTAATGTGTTAATAACATAAGAGTATGATCATGAACATGTGATTTCTTAATAAACTAAGTATCTTGGAGAAAATGAACATAAATATAATATGTGTGTGTATACAATGAATCAAATAAGAAATAAGAGTACATTAAAGGTCATACATGTTTTTGTTCCTACAAAATAAATGAGGACATGCATATTATCATCATAAACATGAAAATTCATTGATATGTCTACAAATAAATGTTATTAAATCACATAAAATAATAATTAAATATAAATAAAATATTATATGGTTTAATTAAGATAAAAAATTGAGTTTAAACTATGTTGATTACTCAATAAGATAACACTTTGCAATTATGTAAGTCCTATCTTCCATAAAATTCTAAAGAGGTTATGATCAGCACATGTAGACATCTCAATATGGTCAGGACATTAAGTATAAGGAAGAATTTATTAATTATATTTACACAGTGAAAAATGATAAGTTATTGGTGGTCTAATATATTTTAGGAAGACCAATAAGCTGCAAAGGTACAAGAATATGTACATGAGAAAGTTTGTTTCAATAAGATCATAAAGGAATATCAAACAATCGTTATAAAGTGAATTATACATTAATAAAGGTAGAATAATTTTTTATATATTGGATAATTTTATGTCTTTAGGATAGAGTTGTAATTAGAAGGAGTCTCTTGGATGGTGCTAAAGAAGAATAGGTATCTTGTGTCTATTCAAGAATTGCCCAGTGTGGATTCTAGTAACACTATGGGGTGAAGTATAAAAAATATCCTTTTGGATTTATGAGAGATATGGTGTAATTATTTATTGATCATGGTAATTGATGAAAATATTATATTTTAGAATCTATTTTGGGTGTATAAACTACATAGAAAGGAGTAGTCCTTTAAATCAAACCTTGTAAATTGTGTGTACTACTCTCTCTATTATTACTACTGCACATGAAGTGATTTTAAGAGATATTATTGAATTGTTCTTGAACCATAAAAATATTAATAGTCTGAATTCAAAACAAAATTATTTCATTAAAATAAAACACTAATTTTTAGCTCTTCTCTTAGTGGTCAATCCGGCTAGGGTCACTACAATTGGTATCAAGGCCTAGGTTCCCTCTAATGATTCAGGAAAGTCTTTATGCAGTTTTGTTTTAAGAAATGAGTGAGATATATCAACTGAAGGGAAAAATTACTCTTAGTATACTAATTCTAATATTTATTCCAATAATCATATTAATAATATTAATATCAAAGTAACGAAGTTGATGCTGAATCTTTCACTAAATGAAGATACATGGCGTAATCATAGTGGTATATGTTGCGATAATACTTTCGATTTTGATTCATCATAAAATCATATTCCAGGTGTGATGATGATGGATCACTCAGTGATATTAATTGTAAATTAAATTAAAATCTAAATTAAATCCATAAAAAAGTGGTAAAATGAATTTTTGGAATCATTAAGGGTCATCATGTGGTAAATTATAGGTTGAGGAAGAGGAAAAGGCGATAAAAAATAATTGGATTAAATGGTTGTAATATCCAACACTATCACAATACATATTAAATAAAATGAATAAAATATTTCTATTTATAATTAAATAAATGTTTAATATGTTTAATAATTATGAAGAAATGGTTGTGAGAAATATTTCTTTTATATTTTATTTACAGAAACCTTCCATGCATTTGAAATATTGAAGAACTGAATCTATGGTTTTCAAAGTTTCCCAACTAGAGGATGAGGATAACATGTTAAAATAGATTGATAATAATTTACCTGAACCAAGAAACATGAATAAATAATAAATTAATAAACTAAAGGGGATTTAGGAAGACTAGCTGATGTTAGTTTAGGATGATAATAACTCACTCCAATTAAAGTGTTTAAAGATGGTGGTAAAATTAATGAATTTGGAATCACTATAAGATTGAACATACCAAATAAATAGAAAAATATATGCTTCCACCTAACTTTACTTTTAGAATCACAAAAACAAGAAGGTAATGAGATCATCCTCTAATAAAATTTAAACATCCTCCAATAAAAAGGTATCACATAACCTAGGAACTATCTTGTTTGTCAATGATGTTTCAAGAGATAGTATAGGTTTTAGATAAAACTCTGGGAATGTATGGATATTGAATAATGCTGATAAGCACACCACATAAAGAGTGGATGTGAAGAAAAACAAAAACAGATGTTCCCTATGAAAATTTTAAAATAGTGGTGGTTATACTCAGAAATAGAAAGTTTCAAAATCTGTGAAATCTAGAAAAAATATACTAGAAATGAAGATAATGAGATTCATAGGCTATTGTTGGTGTTGCTGAATGATTTGTAATAGTTATTTGGTATGTTTTAATAACATGAAAATTCATTGAAATAATAAAAGGCCAACATTAATGGGTGAAAAATTGAAGATAAGAGATTACTTATATCAGAAAACAATAATCCTTTGAAAATAATTTTTTTAAAGTACTAGATTTGAATGACAAGCCAATTTCAATGAGTATTGCAATAAAATTTTTAACTATTATGATGAGTGTTGGTATTTACCTATCATACACAAATAATCTAATGATTTGAAGAGAATAAAATGAAAAAAAGGAGTGTTGGTAAGTAATATAGGAGACACGATAGTCTTGAGATGTATAGAAAACAAAAATATTGTTAAAAAAATATAATCAAGAAGATAAATTAAATATCCCCTCTTGTATTATATGGATAAAGAGAATTATTAAGGAAATATAAACACTATATTACAAATAATGATTTGTTGAATGAGTAAAACAATAATAAGTATCTATTAAGAATACATATCAAATTAAAGACGTAAGTTTATAGGTTTTAACTGGTATTTTGAAAGTTAGGGCACAAAGCCTAATCATACATGTTTAAAATTTAATTTCCAAGAAATATAATTGATTCAAGGGGAGTTATGTTTTATATATGATATCAAGATGACAAATAAATAAATTTGTGACCATAAATTCATCCAATATTCCAAATAATGCATATGAATTGTTAAAAAAAGTATCGGGAAGATGTAATAAAATGATTGAAAAAACTGATAAATGAATGACATTATTTCAATGAGATATTATCTATTCTGAGAAAGGGATTAGGATTCAATATAAATATATTGGTAGTTTATGTGAATATTTTTATAAGATGCGAAATTTCAGCAAATAAGGACTAGTTGTCTGTCCATGTTAATATAATTTTTCTTAGCATTTAGATGAAGCAGAAAAACATTTTAAATCTAATGGAAAGAATGTTTCTATGGAAACTAAGTTGGAATATTTTTTTTCACCAAAATTCAATCATATTTTGACCTATATTAGGAGGAAATAATGTCCATGGTTTAGAGGTTGTTCTCATTTTGAATGTTACTCCTAAATAATAAAAAGGTTCGTCATTATTTACTTATTTATATATATGTGTGTCATTTTCTAATGACTTACAAGGAATTTAGGGAGATGGATTCATCCTATGAGGGGGAGTATTGATGATTATAATGATGTTAAAATATATACCACAAAATAAATGTCAGATTACTAGAAAAAAACATTATAAAAATAAAATATGGGGTATGCCAATCACACTTTCATTCCTTATTCATAATTTTATTAATAATATTAATTAAAGGGGATTGATTGGTTGATCACAATATGAGAAAAAAGGTGTTTTTTCTTTTCACCAAATACTCCTAATGTTATTTTTGAACTTCATATGTGTTTTACCATTTCATTAAAAAATTTGATTTTTGGAAACCCCTTCAATGAGAATTGATACATTCTGATCCTGATTTCACAATCATGGTAATTTGTGCACCACATAGATAATATAGGTTATATCTCTCTTGATTTTTAAACTAGTTTTTCCAATGTTGACTTATATTTGAATAACTATTAAATATTTTCTATGAAAATATTCTGAGATCACCTCTCTCCGAGAAGTAATTATGAAATTTTCATAAAAGTGAAAAGAACTTGTTTTAAATGAAAAATGAGATGATAATACCCCTAATTACCCTTTTTATTTTATTTCCAATTGGGGTGAAATGTTTTAGACATATATTTACTTTAAAAAATGGGACATATATTGAAAAAAATTAAAAATTGTGATTATTCTAGTACTATGGTTGAATTTTTTTAATAAGACAATCAATATGTGTTATTGAAGTGCTGATTTATAGATATTTTTTAGGGATATATTTACTATTATTGGAATTCATGCTTGAAAAAAAATCTCCTTGAAAATGTGATGATTGTTAATATTTTATTAAATTATAAATAAATGTGACAAGGATTTCACATGGTTACTGTAACACCCCAACCTTCCATGGTACTATCCTCTTTGAATAATAGAGTAGCGTGTGTTGTACGCAACTTCGAGTTCTAACACACCGTGACCAATAAAAGTAGCAGTTATGAATAGTAATACCAAATTTTTGAAATGATATAAATATTATATTTCAAAATGTACTTTATTTTTGTATTCGTAATATCGAAATTATCCTAAGTTGAATTTTTTGTAATTTTCTGAGAACTTCCAATTTTTTATGAATAGGGAAAAATACTTAAAACAACTTTTTTAATAAAAATAATTTATAGAGATAAATTATACTATTTAGTGGTTTTAAAGTATATTTAGAATATATTTTTACCATTTTATCCAATTTTGGTCATTAGAATTAATTTAACATTGAAATTGGACATAAACAATTGTCAATCTTTTGATATATATTGTTTCTTAAAAACACGCTATTTGTTGTATCAGCGGGAATTAATTATAAAATTAATTAATGAAACATATATTTTTGGAATTTTTTAAAATAGTCATCATTTTTTAATTCAGAATATCAATTATATCTTAGGGTGAAATTTTGGCATTGTTCTGAAAACATCATTTTTTGATGAATAGTGAAACCACTAAGTGGTAGTTAAAAAACTGATTTTTCATTTAAATGAAACTTTACAGATTCTATGAATTTAATTTAAAAAATCCAACATAAATGGTTGTCATTAGGATGTAAAATGTTTTTCAACGGGATTAAAATAATTTTTTGGTGAATAGTAACTTTTATGTTTTATTAATCGCGATTAAAGGTAATTAATGAAATTTAAGGTAAAGATAAGGTTATAATAATATGAAATGACCTTGACACATATCCAACCCCTATTTTATGAGTCATGGACGACCAATAAAATACATTGGTCATCTTGGGGACCCCATGGAGCCACTTTGGTAGGAAAATGACATTAAAAACATTTTATGTAATGTTAAAATAAAAATGTCACAAACATGAGTTGTTTTACTAAAACAATTTTTAAATGGGGTTATACAAGTCATAATTTTTAGTATAAATATTAATTAGAAATATAAAAATATTTCCTATATAATGATTTTTTTTATAATTTTTAGACATTAAATAAAATAAATTATGTATGACACCATGATGATGCAGCAATTACCTCATTATTTAACGATTTAAATAAAATGTAAAGATAATTTAAAATCTAATACCTACACATGTCAAAACCCTATTGTATGGGTAGATTTCGAACTCTTATCACCTTATCCAAGAAATATATAATTTTGGGAACTTTTAAATCTGAAAAGCAGTTTATGATAAAGTAACCTTTTATAACTTTCCAAGAGTGCCTCTCCTCTCCTCTTATAAAAGGCCCCCACCTCTACCACCTTACCCACACCACTCAAGCCTTTGTCTCGTCCAAACCCTACCCATTTTGTCTCTCCACATCCCACTCTTACTCTTTGAAGCCTCACATTGGTCAGAAGTATTCCCAATTAATCCTTTGAGCTCAAATCAAAAAGAGTTACCTGTTTTAAAGGTAGTGTTTTCTCTTGTGTTCTTATGTTTTATCTTCCTTCTCCAACCCCATAAAATCTTTTTATTAATTTCTTTTGTAAAAAAACCAGTATCCTCAATATACTAGGATGTTTTTATAAGAATTATTAGAGCTACAATTACACACACCTACATCTAATGGTTAAAGAACATATTGTTTCTGTGGATGGTGATTTTCTGCCCCACGAAATGATGATTGTTCAACACTCATATAACACCTTCGAAGGTGGCCATTAAGATGTCACTATATTTATATATGATATATAATATTTCTATTTTTTACTTAAGATTTTATATTTTTCATTTATGTCATACTTTTATGGTTTACATTATGGGTAAACGCGATATTTTCATTTTAGGAAGTGCGGACTACCGCCCCTTAAATGTGATTTGAATCGTTAATGCCATATGTGGGATATATTAAGGATGGAATAAATTGTATTATAAATTATATTATACTGGAATTATATTATACCTTTATATAATTATAATTTCATTCCATTAAATATGAAATATAAATGAATGTAGCATTCATGCGTACGTAAGACTTACCGTCTCCATGAACGGTGCATTTAATTTCTTACCTCTAAATGTTATGTAATATTATAAATGCATGTATATACTGGATATATATGATATATATGATATCTACATCATGAATATAATTCTGGATATAATGGATATTTCACCACATGAATAACGTGTAATTATAAGAAGTTTATTTTTGACTCAATTACCAAAGATCGACAAAATGACCGTTATTAACTTAAATAATTACATAATGTTCATAACATGGTAACAAGTGATATAAAAGGAATAATGAACATGGAAAATGTTCTTAATAAAATAGAAATTAACTCTAGTTTATTATTCAGGAGGTTAAGGAACGATCGAGTCAAGTCGGACACGAGGTAAGGGAACTTCTTAACCCAATTTCCATTATTTGGGTTAATCTCCTACTTTTAAATTATGGAATGATATTATTATGTCCTATCTTGTATTTTGAATTTCTTTATTTGTACTTATAGTTAATACACATAATAGATCTATTTTATTTAAAAATTGATCTTTGTAAGGACTTCATCTCAATCTCCTTTCATTGAGGCATATTTTGTTTTATACACAACTTTCTTTTATACGATGTATACACCCCTTTGAATTTTACATTTATTCAAAAAGAATCTGTTTATATGAAGCAATTTACTAAACAGAAAAAAGGAATATTTTTTTTCGTACATATGCGGCGAAAATGACTTCTCCACTGCCATGATCATTATTTGATTTTCGGCTTCCTCTACAAGACATAACTTTTTTTTGAATGAAAAATAATTAAAAAGTTTTAATTTTCTTTTATTTTGGTATTGAAAATGGTTTTGGAAGTTTTTTTATATCAATGTATTGTATTTATATCTTGTGATTGAAATGTGGAAAGGTTATGTTTCCTTTATGCATGTTTTATGTGATATGATTAGGTTATGGTTTATGATATGTTTAAACCTATTCATATAAGGATTGCATTGGACTTAATAAGTGACGAGTGGAGCCCGCTATAGCTCCTCGATGCATCGGCAGGTCTCATGAGACAAACTAGTTTCTTGGAAAGAGGCCTTGACAAAATCTTATTTGTAGTCTTGGCACGAGGCCTTGGATATGTGGTTATAATAGTCTGGAATTATGCATTCCATCATTATGAAAGTGGTTATTGATATTGCATGTGATTATTTGACCAGTAGAATATCCAAGTGAATAAGTAAATGGAATTATTTCATTTTAATTTTTTCCATATTATGTTGAAGTTCATGTTTAAAAAGATTTTGTTTTAGTTATATATTGCCTTAAATTTTTATGTTTATTTATGAAAGCTTCCACTATATTGTTATACTTACAGAGCATCTGAGCTCACCCCTTTCAATGTTTTATTTTTCCCAGGATGTGAAGAAATATTTTATGACTAACCTATAGGGATAGTCTAAAGGGGATAGAAGTGTGTACTATGGAGAATATGTTATTGTATTTTTTCACTTAATGATGTAATGTAACATTTATGAATATATCTAGTGTTTCCAAGGCTACTAAACTAATCGGTCTTTCGAGACTTGATCTTTTGTGATCATGCCAATGTTACGTAATAATGCACTGACTCTAGGTAACTGGGGTCAGGTCGTTATAGTTGGTATCAGAGGCAGTTTAGTACTAACCTTGGAAGCTAGATTTATATAAACTCTGATTAGAACAAATTGCCCAAAGATAGACTTTGAGGATTACTATAGAAGAACTTCCTAGAATTTTTGTATTATAGAAATTTTGTGAGTTTTCCGAGCAATAAATCCCTATCTGGATACGAACAGGTAGAGGCGGCTCTGGAACAGATGTACCTAGGGGTAAAACCCGAAAACACCTCTTTGAGCTAGACTTGAACGGGAACTGGTACACGACAATGGGCCTTGCTGCTCTCTTGGTTACGACACTCCCGGGGGATATGCTTAGGATAATTCTCATTTTCATTAAAAACCATTATGAAGGGTTTATGAGTATATACTTCCTCAAAGAAGACATTTCTTTTTATGATTATGGAATATATCCATAAATAGTTCAATTTATGTTAAGTGTTTTACATGTATGAAATTATGTATTTTGATTCATAGACTAATCTAGTTTATTCCATTGTTTATAAATGGCGCCTAGTGGGAGGAATGGAAACCATATAAATGCACACACTCCATGTAGGGATTTCCTTCCTGCTCAAGATAGTTACTGTGGAGCTGGAGATACAACTGGTGTTGATCAACTTATCACCATACTGGGACAAATCTATTAGTAACTGAGCAATGGAAAAACTCCTTAGAGAAAATATTCCACACCATGGGGAGTAGTGAAAGGGAGAAGGTTGTCATGGCAGTTTACCGCCTCACTGGAGATGCTGATAAATGGTGGTCATTGATTAAAAACACGAAGAAAGATGATAAAGTATCAAATATGGAATGGAGGGAGTTCAAAGATCTCTTTTTAGAAAAATACTTTCCTCATGACCATCGAGCAGATATGGAAAGGCAATTTCAATGTCTGAGACAAAAGGAGGATGAGAATGTCGCAATGTATGAGGCCAACATTACCAGGTTAGCGAGGTATGCTGCAGATTATATACGTAACCCAAGAAGTGAGATTGATAGTTTCTTTGATGGGTTAAAACCATTTCTCCGTCGAGCTTTAGTATCACAGTCCACTACTAGAAAAATAGGTATTTGTGACGGGTCATTTGCGACGGGATCCCGTTGCAAACGGCTTTTTGCGACTGGGGGCCCGTCGCAAATGATTTGTTGCTGAAAATGGTGTCGCAACAACAATTTTTTGCGACGGGCCCGTTGCTAAAGCCTTTTTCCGTGACGGGGAGAATCCCCGTTGCAACTAGTACTCCATATATTTGTAAAACACATTTCAAAAACTATTTGCGACGGGGCCCGTCGCAAATACCTGTTGCGACGGGCCCGTCGTAAATATTTTTTGCGACGGGTCCCGTCGCAAAAACTATTTAAAAAAAATAAAAAAACTATTAATAAATTATTTTAATTCATATAATAATAATACTATTTGTGACGGGCATAGTATCCTGTCGCAAATACTATACAAAAATAAAAAAAATTATTATTAAATTATTTTAATTAATATAATAATAATCCAATTATAATTCAAAAATAAAAAATCATAAAATATTAATAAATGATTTTAATTAATATAATAATAGAATTATAATTCACAAATAAAAATAATAAATTATTTTAATTAATATAATAATAATAGAATTATAATTCAAAAATAAAAAATATTAGAATATTAATAAATGATTTAATTAATATAATAATATTAGAATTATAATTCATAAATAAAAAAAATATTAATAAATTATTTCAATTAATATAAAAATAATAGAATTATTTTACACTCAAATATTAAAATAATTCAAGTATTACAAAAAAATATAATTAAATTATAATATTATAAAATTTTAATATATATATAATTTATAATATTATTAAATTTTAATATATATATAAAATTTAATATTATAAAATATAAATAATATTATTATTCATATAAATATTGTTATTTAAAAATATAATATTATTAATATTTTATAATGAGACAGAAACTACACAAATAGAAAAAAAATCATATTTTGATTTCACAAATTTTATAACATAAATACAAACTCTAATATGAAGGAGGGGGGTAGGGGGGATCTGCAGATGGTGGAGGAGGAAACTCCATCCCTAAAGCATGAGTGATTCAGCGCATGTACTCCATCTGCTCCTGATGCTGCTGCTGCCACCGACTCGTCTGCTCCTCGTACAGCTGCTGCTGGCGTCGACGCTCCTCCTCATGCTGCTGACGCATCTGCTCCTGCTCCTGTCGGAGAATCTCTATCAGTGCAGTCTGAGATCGCAACTGATCCTCATACTGTGTAGAAGAAGAAGATGCATGATCTCCTCTCGAGCTGGACGACGACATCGCAGCACTGCTATAATAATATTCGGGAGTCACTCGAGAGCTGATACCAACTACCCGGCCCTTCTCGAAGGCATACTGGGTGGCCTGCATCCATGCCTCCTCATCAAACTGACGGCCAGTGGTCTGATCTGATGACTCGGCCTGACTCTCAGGCCGGGCCTGTGACGCTGCGACCTCATATGACTCATGTAGTTGCAATTTAAAATTAAAATTGTGAATATATTATATGCAGTTAATTTTTAAACTTGAAAACAAATAATACTGACCACAATGTGATGCTGACGATCACCTCTGAGCTCCCCAGTAGCAGGATCATTATACATCCTCCGATATACGTCGTACTCCGTAATATCGGGGTCCTCGACAGCCTATAAGAATAAAAAATAAACTATTAATATTTATAGTTATATAAAATATTTATAAATAATGTACGTACCAGATGATGTCTATGAGTGCTGAAAGAACGACTCCCAGCTTGATGAGTCACCTCATGTCTCCCCCGATTTTGTCTCCCCACCGATGATCTCCTCTGAAAGGCACCACTCAACCAGTGCGCACATAATCCATCCCATACATGGGATGAAATGTACTCTGGTAGGTGTGCTCTACATGACTCGTCAAAATCTGACACTCCTACTTTATTCATGGCAGCTTTTCTTAAATTGTGCAAAAACTGACGAAGTCGATCACGCATGGCCACCTCCCATGCCTCGTGGATGGTGTCACACATGGTATCCTCGATCGGATACCATAAACCCTACAAATAAATCAAAATATCAAGTTAGAAATGAAATAATTTCAAAATAAAAATTATTTATTTACGTACGTACCAACCAATGGCCGAACATGGCCTGCTGTACATCAATGAGAATCTGCTCTCATGTGGTCTACGGCTGAGAGAAATAGTTGCGCAAAATAGCGCTGCCCTGTCTGACTGCTATATGCGGAAAACTGTAAAAATAATAAACATTTATTATGTGAATAGATTAATGAAATCTTAGTCAAATCCACAGGTTATCACACAGGTTATCACACCTCCGTGTGCATGGATCAAACCCAAGAAGTGGACGTCGCTCGGGGATGGGGTCAGGAATCATCAATCGTGCAAGACCGCACCCCCTCCGCGTACTCCCTAGAGCACCTGCAGGCTGAGGGTCATCTGGCAGCAACTCATCTGCATCGAAAGTCAGGTCAGTATCCACCAACTCACGAAATGTGGTGTCGTCCATCTGAAATCGAAAATGTTAATGTTGTTAGCAAAAAATTGATAATTATTATTATATATACATATATACATATTATGATTGTATATAAATACCATGGAATTCTATCTGTGTTCATCTTCATCATCATCTTCATATATGTCAATTTCATCTTCATATTCCTCCTCAACATCATCGATATCCATTCGAGTTATAGTTGCTTCATCTCTTACCATTTCAAATTCATATGTGACATCATTAACATCATCTTCATCACCGAATCATAAATGTAGGGTGTCATCATCGATACTCATGTCTCTTTTTAAAAAAGATTGATTTTGAGTACTCTATTGAAAACCATCAATTCTTTGCACATCAGTGAAAGCACATTCACTTTGACTAAACTGATTGTCTTGAATTTTGATTTTTATTACACTCCACCAATCAGTCAAGTCTCTTGATGTAGCACAGTACTTTGCATAATAAACTTGATATGCCTGTTAAGCTAATAAGAATGGTTCATTTACTGCGAGAACACGTTTACATTTAATATCGATGATTCCATGAGTCAGATGAACACGCACGCCTCTCTCTGTATCCAACCACCGACATTTGAACATGGTTATGTAATGTTGTCCAAGATAACAGAGTTCAATGATTTCATCAAGTATGCCATAAAAGTCAACTTCATTTTCTCGATGATGAGATCCTTTCAAGCTAACTCCATTGTTCATTGTTTTTTTCGATTCCCCGTATGCATGTGTGTGGAATCGAAATCCATTCACCACATATGCATTATAATTTTTAACATGTTTGAAAGGTGGGTTACTCAATACACACAGCCGTTTGTCAATTTTATCAGCATGTCGAGACAACTGAATTTTATTGAAATAATTATCAATATAGTAAACTATACATTGAATGAGTTGCTAAAAGATAAAGAATTTGTGTTACCGGTTTTTGAAACCACTAAGAGAAATTTTTCGGTTGACGTTCTTCGAGAGAAGCTGCTTTAATTTGTGAAATTTGTTTCTTGATATTATTAACATACAACCTATAAAAACCAAAGTTATTTACTGTAACATAAATGATAGAATAAGTGATATAAATACTTACAGTACAACTGATGTCATCTCTTCACAGTTGAGCAGAACATACATATGAGCTCTATGATGTTCATCATCTGAAAGCCAGCGTTCATAAACTCCACCAAAACCAAGCTATGACTGGTTGAAAACAGATAATTGATTGTCGATTTCATCAATATTCCTCTCGTTCCGTCCCATTCGTTTGTGTTTTGAAGGATACTCAGATTCAAAATAATGGGAGCATAAAAAAGATATTTCCTCTTGAAAATAAGCTTCTACAATAGATCCTTCAACAGATGCTTTCTTACGTACTTTTCTTTTCAATTTTTTCATGCATCTTTCAAATGGGTACATCCATCGAAACTGTACTGGACCTCCACATTTGGCTTCATATGGAAAATGTAACATCAAATGTTCCATTGAGTCGAAGAAAGACGTCGGAAATATTTTTTCCAGTTTACATATAATTACAACAACATCTTTTTCACGTTTTCCTAGAGAATCATAATCTGCTGTAGCTGCACAAATTTCCTGAAAAAAATGAGACATGTCTGTTATAGAATCCCAAATCACAGAATTCAACAGACCTCTTAATCCAATGGGTAGCAGTCTTTCCATTATAACATGACCATCATGACTTTTTAATCCAGTAATATGACCATTCTTTACACATCTACCCAAATTGGAAGCACATCAATCTGGAAGTCTCAAATCTGCAATCCAATGACAAAATAATAAACGATTTTCTTTAGACAGTGTATAAGCTGCTTTTGGTTTCAGTAACCTTTTTGTTCTGACATTCTCAAACAGTTCCAATTCTGGATGCCTGAAAATTTCGGCAAGATCTAAACGTGCATTTACATTGCCTTTGCTCTTTCCTGGCATATCCAAAACTGTATGAAACAAATTATCAAAACAGTTATTCTCATTATGCATGACATCTAACATGTGTCAGACCAACAAATCAGACCAATATGGCAAATCCCAAAATATGCTACGTTTAATCCAATTGTGTTCTTTCCCAAAACCAGAAATTTTCTGTTGTTTTATTGTGGGACCAAAAGTGATGGGAGGTAATGAAAATACAACTGATTTTAACTCTGAACCTGATAGAATTTTTGGAGATCCTTCCCTTTCAACTGTTCCTTTTCTGAAATGAGATCTGTTTCTGCGAAAAGGATGATCAGCTGGAAGAAATCTGCGAAGATAGTCAAAATAACAAGGTTTCTTTCCATGAATGAGCATAAATGCATTGTTCTCTCCCATACAGTAAGGACATAATTTCTGACCATGTGTACTCCAGCCAGATAACATCTCATAAGCTGGGAAGTCACTTATTGTCTACATCAATGTTGCTCTTAGTATGAAATTCTATTTCGTTGCAACATCATATGTACTGACACCAGTACTCCACAGTAAATTTAATTCATCAATCAATGGTTTCAAATAAACATCAATATATTTTTTCGGATGTCCTGGAATTAGTAAAGTCAAAAATATATATGGCTCCTTCATCAACATCCATGGAGGTAAATTGTACGGAGTTAAAAAAACAGGCCAACATGAATATTGACTACCATAAGATCCAAACGGACAGAAACCATCAGTGGAAAGGCCCAGTCGAACATATCTAGCTTCTAAAGAAAAGGATGGATGCACTCTATCAAAATGTTTCCATGAATCACCATCGGCTGGATGATTCAAGCTTTTATCGGTTGAAATATTCTCTTTATGCCATGACATCATTGTCGTTGTATTCTTAGACATGAATAAACACTGAATTCTGGATATAAGCGGAAAATATCTCAACTGTTTTACAGGAATCAAACCAGACTTCCCGTGTTGTCCTTCTTTATATCTCAGTTGCCCACATGTGGGACAACTATCCAACGACTCATTTTCCCCAGAATATAAAATGAAGTCATTTGAACATGCATGAATCTTCTGACAAGTAAGTCCCAAATTTCGAACCAACCTCTTACTCTCATAGTAATTTCTAGGTAAAACATTTCCTTCGGGTAACAGTGTTTTAAACAAAGAAAATATCTGGTCAAAACAGGTGTTTGACATTCCGTTATCTGATTTGATAGCCATAAATTTTGCAACTGCTTCTAATTTTCTTATCTTGCAGCCAAGATATAATGCATCCTCAGCAGACTTCAACAACTCATAAAATTCAGACGGTGCCAACTCAGGATTTAAAGCTATATCAGCCGGAGTTTCTGTATGTTGAACAGATGAACCTGCAACATCATGTACTAAATCTTGAAACTGGGATGGATCTGGAATCAAGTTGGTATCACCTGCTCTGGAACTGCGTTCACCGTGTTGATACGAAAAAACATAATCTGGTTGAAAACCAAAACGCAAGAGATATTCTTCCACTTTGTCAAACGTGTCAAACGTTCTCAATGCAAATTTTCTACAAGGGCATTTTATTTTTCCTTCTGAAACAAATTCTGGATTTGATGCTGCAAATGATAAAAAAGTCTCCACACCCTCTACATATACTGGATTTAAACCAGAACCGTTTGGATTTCTACGTTGATTTATCCATATGCGGTCACCTAATAATGATTGTTGACAACCTCGTTGTTCCATATTTCTCTATAAAATATAAAATCATTACTGGTTTTGAATAATTTGTTAGAAAAAACACTCAAGCTAGGATAATTATAGAGTTTAGATCATACACGACTGACGAAGACTTTTTATTGAGATAGACCTAAAAATTGACCCTTTAAGAATTAAATATGTTGAGAATAAAGAAAAACATGTTACAAATATTGATAATTTTAATATTATATAAATTTTTTATTATTTTCATAGTACTAATATTATTGGTAATTATTCCAAATTATTTGAAATTATTACTAATTATTACTAATTATTGGTAATTATTACAAATTATTACTAATTATTGGTAATTATTAATAATTATTACTAATTATTACAAATTATTACTAATTATTGGTAATTATTAATAATTATTGGTAATTATTTCTAATTATTAATAATTATTAGTAATTATTGGTAATTATTTCTAATTATTACTAATTATTACTAATTATTACTAATTATTGGTAATTATTACTAATTATTACTAATTATTGGTAATTAATACTAATTATTGGTAATTATTACTAATTATCGTTATGTATTACTAATTATTGGTAATTATTACTAATTATTACAAATTATTGGTAATTATTACTAATTATTACTAATTATTGGTAATTATTACTAATTATTACTAATTATTACTAATTATTATTAATTATTACTAATTATTACTAATTATTACTAATTATTACTAATTATTACTAATTATTGGTAATTATTACTAATTATTACTAATTATTACTAATTATTACTAATTATTGGTAATTATTACTAATTATTACTAATTATTACTAATTATTGGTAATTATTACTAATTATTGGTAATTATTACTACTTATTAATAATTATTGGTAATTATTACTAATTATTACTAATTATTGGTAATTATTACTAATTATTACTAATTATTGGTAATTATTACTAATTATTACTAATTATTACTAATTATTACTAATTATTACTAATTATTACTAATTATTACTAATTATTGGTAATTATTACTAATTATTACTAATTATTGGTAATTATTACTAATTATTATTAATTATTACTAATTATTACTTATTATTACTAATTATTACTAATTATTACTAATTATTGGTAATTATTAGTAATTATTGGTAATTATTACTAATTATTGGTAATTATTACTAATTATTACTAATTATTACTAATTATTACTAATTATTACTAATTATTACTAATTATTGATAATTATTGGTAATTATTACTAATTATTGGTAATTATTACTAATTATTGATATTATTGGTAATTATTACTAATTATTTGTAATTATTGGTACTTATTACTAATTATTGGTAATTATTACTAATTATTATTAATTATTACTAATTGTTACTAATTATTAACAATTATTGGTAATTATTACTAATTATTGGTAATTATTACTAATTATTACTAATTATTACTAATTATTACTAATTATTACTAATTATTACTAATTATTACTAATTATTACTAATTATTACTAATTATTGGTAATTATTACTAATTATTGGTAATTATTACTAATTATTGGCAATTATTGGTAATTATTGGTAATTATTGGTAATTATTACTAATTATTACTAATTATTACTAATTATTGGTAATTATTACTAATTATTACCAATTATTGGTAATTATTACTAATTATTACTAATTATTACTAATTATTACTAATTATTGGTAATTATTACTAATTATTACTAATTATTGGTAATTATTACTAATTATTACTAATTATTACTAATTATTACTAATTATTACTTACTATTACTAATTATTACTAATTATTACTCATTATTACTAATTATTACTAATTATTGGTAATTATTACTAATTATTGGTAATTATTACTAATTATTACTAATTATTACTAATTATTGGTAATTATTACTAATTATTGGTAATTATTACTAATTATTACTAATTATTACTAATTACTACTAATTATTGGTAATTATTACTAATTATTACTAATTATGACTAATTACTACTAATTATTGGTAATTATTACTAATTATTCCTAATTATTGTTAATTATTACTAATTATTACTAATTATTGGTAATTATTACTAATTATTGGTAATTATTACTAATTATTGGTAATTATTACTAATTATTGGTAATTATTACTAATTATTGGTAATTATTACTAATTATTGGTAATTATTACTAATTATTGGTAATTATTACTAATTATTGGTAATTATTAGTAATTATTGGTAATTATTATTAATTAGTACTAATTCTTACTAATTATTGGTAATTATTACTAATTATTGGTAATTATTACTAATTATTACTAATTCTTCCTAATTATTGATAATTGTTGGTAATTGTTCCTAATTATTAGTAATTAAATGAATAATTACCAATAATTAGGAATAATTACCAATAATTAGGAATAATAACATTATTAGTATATTTTGTTATTAATATTAAAATAATATAATTTTCTAATTTATATACAATTCTCCTTTCATCTGTGTGTTTTCTATCTCCACATACAAATAATACATGTGGAAACAGCAAACACACAGATGAAAAGAGAATTGTATATATATAAAAAATTATATTATTTTAATATTAAAAATAAAATATACTAATAATATATTAATGTTATTATTCCTAATTATTGTTATTTATTACTAATTATTAATATTTATTCTGAATTATTAAAAATTATTACTAATTATTCCTAATTACCATTAACTATGAACAATACTAATAATTTAAATTTATTAAGTAACAAAATAGTGTAAACATAATTAAATTACAACTAATTAAGAATAATTGAAACTAATAAAAAATTAAAAATAAATATTATATTAAAATGAACATAAATACCTTGAAAATTGATCTGAGATTGATCTCTGATCGTTCTTCAAAACTTCAATATCAACTCCAGAGAAAAAAAAATTAAACTTGAGAAAAACTGAACTTTAGAAATAAAATTTTGAGAGAAGAAGAAGATGGAGTTTGAGAATGATTTGAAAAAAACGGATGGGGGTATTTATAGGTTAGATTATTTGCGACGGGTCCATTTGCGACGGGATACCCGTCGCAAATAATATTATTTGCGACGGGTACCGTCGCAAATACCATAGTCATCATTTATTACGGTCAACGGTAAAATAGTTATTTGCGACGAGTCCCGTCGCAAATAACCACCTGCCGACATACTATTTGCGAAGGGGGAATATTCCCTTCACAAATAGCTTTTACCGCCGCCGGTTATTTGCGATGGGAATATTCCCCCGTCGCAAATATGTTTCCCGCGATTTGGCGCGCAAAGCGCGCCAGTCCTTTTGTGACGGGGAAAGCTATCCCGTCGCAAAAGGCTACTTATTTGCGACGGGAAAATACCCCCGTCGCAAATAAGTTTTTAACGAAGCTATTTGCGACGAGATTTATTCCCATCGCAAATACCCATTCTTCCCGTAGTGGTCGTTCTCATCGTATGAAGATATTGTCTCGTGTGCTATCAAGGTAGAAAAGGAATTCTCTAAGTCTTATGACAACAATGTAAAGCAAGAGATGAAGAGAATGATAGAACAAGAGACAGGTAAAGGGAAAAAAGGAAAGAAGGATTTTCCATTATGTGATAATTTTGGGAAGAATCACCCTGGTACTTGCCTAAAAGGAATGAGAGTTTGTTATAAATGGGGAGAAAAAGGTCACCAAGATCGTGATTGCAAGGGAAAGAAAGAGGCTATCAATGTTGAATGCTACAATTGTAGAGAAATAGGGAATTATGCAAATGAATGTCCTAATTTTCAGGGAAACATACCCTTGAAAAGGCCAAGGGATCAAGGCCAAGCATATTCTGTTACTACAGATGAAGTTGAATAATTATTTTATTTGTGTTTTTGGACTCAAGAACTATATTATGGTTATAAGAATAATGTGATATATATAAGGATTGTACTGAAGTACTTGTTGTTTTCATTAAGGTATTAATATGATGAAGGTAATCATATTTTTAGTATGTGACAATAAGAGAAACCCTACCTTGTTTGGAGAATATGATGTTACAATTGATTTTGGAATTTAGAGACCTTTTACAGAAAGTCTGGACAGAGGTATTTTGGATAACAATAAAGGTTGGAATGGATTAGGTTGAACTTTGGATAGTATTGTTTAAACTTAAAAAACTTATGAAGATTATTTTTGGAATATTATATTATTATAGTTTTAGAAAAAGGGCAACTTGTAGTTTGGAGGATAACCCGTCGCGTCGGACAAAGCTGCAGGAATCGAACCCACAACCATAGTGCGACAGGCCTTTATTACCTACCACTAGCCTACAAGAAGTCCCTGGTTTTTACAAAATAGTTTTCCTAATCTAAATGGTATGTGGTAATATCTGGAACCTTATTAAATTAGGATAAATGGAATATTTTTGAGTTTTATTACCATTTGGAGTGAAAGATGGGTTTGTGGTAAAAAACATTTATTATAGAATGAAATTCTACATGACATGTAAGTATATTTCCTTACGTTATTAGTAAATCTATTAAATAAATTGCTCAACTTTATGAAAGGTAACTTAAAAAAAACATTGTTGGTTAACTTTTCCAACTGGGGATTCAATGACAGTTTAACCAATCACATGTTTGTGATTTTCGTGTGGTTAAATTTCACATAATCCTATTTTTTGCAACTCTTCATCAGACCTTGATGGTTTGTTTTTCTTCTATATCTATATTTTCATAGAATCAAAGTATGGTCTATCTCAGGTGACCTTTTTACTTCTCTTTCTTTCTTTTAAAGTTGTATTTTTATTATCCTTATTTCCGATGTGGGTTTCCCACAAAGGTATTTTCTATTTTCAACCTTTTATTTTCAAAGAAAAATTTTAAATTGCGAGGATGCAAATTATTGAAGGGGAGGAGAATGTAACACCCCAAGCATCCATGGTATGCTCCTCTTTGAATAATAGAGCAGCGTGTGTTGTATGCAACCTCGAATTCTAACACACCACGACCAATAAAAGTAGCAATTATTAATAGTAATACCGACTTTTAGAAATTATATAAATTTTATATTTCTAAATGTACTTCATTTTTGTATTCTTAATATCAAAATTATCCTAAGTTGAATTTTTTTTAATTTTCTGAGAACTTCCAATTTTTTATGAATAGTGAAAAATATTTAAAACAACTTTTTTAATCAAAATAATTTGTACTGATAAATTATACTATTTAGTGTTTTTAAAGTATAATTAGAATATATTTTTACCATTTTATCCAATGGTGGTCATTAGAATTAATTTAACATTGAAATTGGATATAAACAATTGTTAATCTTTTGATATATATTGTTTCTTAAAAACACGATATTTGTTGGGACAGTAGGAATTAATTACAAAATTAATTAATGCAACTTATATGTTTGGAATTTTTTAAAATAGACATCATTTTTGAATTCAGAATATCAATTATAGCTTAGGGTGAAATTTTGGCATTGTTCTGAAAAATTTCAATTTTTGATGAATAGTGAAACCACTAAGTGGAGGATAAAAAACTGATTTTTCATTTAAATGAAACTTTACCGCTTCTATGAATTTAATTTCAAAAATCTGATATACATGGTTGTCATTAGGATGTAAAATTTGGTTCAATGGGATTAAAATAATTTTTTGGTGAATAGTAGCTTTTATGTTTTATTAATCGTGATTAAAGGTAATTAGTGAAATTTAAGGTAAAGATAATGTTATAATAATATGAAATGACCTTGACACATGTCTTACCCATATTTGATGAGTCATTTTCGACCATGAAAATCCATGGGTCAACTTGGGGACCCCATGGAACCACTTTGGTAGGAAAATGACATTAAAAACTTTTTATTTAATGTTAAAATAAAAATGTCACAACCATGAGTTGTTTTACTAAAACAATTTTTAAATTGGGCTATACAAGTCATATTTTTTACTATAAATATTCATTAGAAATATAAGAAGATTTCCTACATCAGGATATTTTGTTTAAAATTTTTAGACATTAAATAAATTAAATTATGTCTGACCCTAGGATGATGCAGCGATTACCTCATTATTTAACGATTTAAATAAAATGTAATGATAATGTAAATTCTAAGAAATAGACATGTCAAAAACCTATTGGATGGGTGTATTTCAAACTCGTATCACTTTAGCTTCTAAATATTTAATTTTGGGACCTTTTAAATCCGAAAATCATTTTATGATAAAGTAACTTTTTGTAACTTTCCAAAAGTGCCCCTCCTCTCCTCTTATAAAAGGCCCCCACCTCTACCACCTTACCCACACCTCTCAAGCCTTTGGCTCAGACAACCCCTACCCATTTTGTCTCCCCACATCCCACTCTTACTCCTAGAAGTGTCACATTAGGCAGAATTCTTCCCAAGGAATTTGTTGATCTCAAATCAAAAAGAGTAACCTGTTTTAAAGGTAGTGTTTTCTCTTGTGTTCTTATGTTTTATTTTGCTTCTCCAACCCCCTAAACTCTTTTTATTCATTTCTTTTGTAAATAAAACCAGTATCCTCAATATACTAGGATGTTTTTATATGAATTATTCGAGATACACTTACACACACCTACATCTAATGGTTAAAGAACATATTGTTTCTGTGGATGGCGAATTTCTGCCTCACGAAACGATGATTGTTCAACACTCATATAACACCTTCAAAGGTGTCCATTAAGATTTCACTGTATTTATATATGATATATAATATTTTTATGTTTTACATATGCTTCTTTATTTTTCATTTATGTCATACCTTTATGGTTTCCATTATGGGTAAACGCGATATTTTCATTTTAGGAAGTGCGGACTACCACCCCCTCAAAGTGATTTGAATCGTTAATGCCTTATGTGGGATTTATAAAGGATGGAGTAAATGTTATTATACATTATATTATACTGGAATTATAGTATACCTTTATATAATTATAATTTATTCCATTAAATACGAAATAGAAATGAAATTAGCGTTCATGCGTACGTACGGCTTACCGTCTCTATGAACGGTGCATTTCATTTCTTACCTCTAAATGTTATGTAATATTATAAATGCATGTATATACTGGATATATATGATATATATGATATCTACATCATGGATATAATTCTGGATATAATGGATATTTCACCACATGAACAACATGCAATTATAAGGAGTTTATTTTTTTACTCAAGTACCAAAGATCGACAAAATGACCATTATTAACTTAAATAATTACATAATGTTCATAAAATGGTAACAAGTGATGTAAAAGGAATAATTAACTTGGAAAAGGTTCTTTAGAAAATAGAAATTAACTCTAGTTTATTATTTAGGAGGTTAAATAATGATCGAGTCAAGTCAGACATGAGGTAAGGGAACTTCTTAACCCAATTTCCATTCTTTGGGTTAATCTCCTAATTTTAAATTAGGGAATGATATTATTATGTCCTATCTTAAATTTTGAATTTCTTTATGTGTACTTATATTTAATACACATAATATATCTATTTTATTTAAAAAACGATCTTTGTAAGGACTTCGTCTCAATCTCCTTTCATTGAGGAATATTTTGTTTTATGCACAACTTTCTTTTATACGGTGTATAAACCCCTTTGACTTTTACGTTTATTCAAAAGGAATATTTTTATACGAAGCATTTTACAAAACGACAAAAATGAATATTTTTCTTGTCGTACGTATGTGGTGACAACTACTTCTCTGCCGTCGTGATCTTTATTTTTGTTTCGACTTCCTCTACAAGCCATAACTTTTTTTTAAATGAAAAATAATTACAAAGTTTTAATTTTCTTCTATTTTGGTATTGAAAATGGGGTTTCAAGTGTTTTTTTATATCAATGTGTTGTATTAATATCTTTTTATTGAAATATGAAAATGTTATGTTTCCTTTATGCATGTTTTATGAGATATGATTAGGTTATGGTTTATGATATGTTTAAACCTGTTCATATGAGGAATGCATTAGACTTAATAAGTGATGGGTGGAGCCCGCTATAGCTCCTTGATGCATCGGCAGGTCTCATGAGACAAACTAGTGTCTTGGAACGAGGCCTTGACCGAATCTTATTTGTAGTCTTGGCACGAGGACTTGGATATGTGGTTATGATAGTCTGACATTATGCATTCCATCATTATGAAAGTGGTTATTGATATTTCATGTGATTATTCAAAAATTAGAATATCCATGTGAATAAGTAAATGGCATTATTTCGTTTTACTTTTTCCATATTATGTTAAAGTACAAGTTTAAAATGCATTTGTTTTAGTCATACATTGCCTTAAATGTTTATGTTTATTTATGAAAGCTTCCAGTATATTGTTATCCTTAATGTGCATCTGAGCTCACCCCTTTCAATGTTTTCTTTTTCCCAGGATGTAAAGAAGTATTTTATGACTGACCTACAGGGATAGTCTGAAGGAGATAAAAGTGTGGACTATTGAGACTATGTAATTGTATTTTTTCACTTTATGATGTAATGTAACATTTATGAATATATCTAGTGTTTCCAAGGCTACTAAACTAATCGGTCATTCGAGACATGATCTTTTGTGATCATGCCAATGATACGCAATAATGCACCGACTATGTGTAACTGGGGTCGGGGCGTTACAGTTACAATAATATAAAAATAAGTGAAGGCTAAGAAATAGTTTTATTATTTCTTTAGATTTGAAAATATGGCCATGAATAAATATATTTATATATATTCATGATGAAGATGTTATTTTATGGTGAGGGTGTCATGGAATGATATTATACTCTAGAAATAGATAATATAATGGAATTATTTTTTAGTTGGATTATACAAAAATATTTACGGCCAACCATAGAAGCCACATAGACCAAATCAATCCCACAGATGCAGGAGGAGGGAACTCAACCGTTTGACATAGGAGGTCCATTTAGTTCTCACTATTGTAAGTGATAACATGACTATGTATAAGACCTCCAAAATAACAAAAAACCTAGGCTAGGATATCAGTGGTATAGTGCAAGTGCGATGCGGCTGCATGGCATGTGGTGCATGTGTGTGTCTGGGTATTTTTCCCCAGCTAATAGCATGAAGGTGTAATGTAATGGGATTTTTTATAAATCAATCACTCGACTGTGCTCTAGATTTTTTTGGTATAATATTGCATGAAAACTATTCATCTATTTTAATGATTTATATATAAAATATCCACCGTCAGATGAGTTCTATCTCACCCATCCAATTAATCTCATACATGATCTTCATCCTCCATGATCCTAAAGGGTTATCCAATGTGTTTTATTCTGTTTTGAATGTCTAATGATTGAGCATGATTCATCCATGGGTGTTCTAAGGATGAGATTATTAAAATATGATGATTTCAACCTAAATTCATGAAATATTAATCTTGCATGTGTGTGGACATATCAAATAAATTCCTCATTTGAATACAAACAAATTTGTATAGGTCGTTTTAATGAATCGATATGTTTGAGTTTTAGGAATAAAGAGGAGAATGTGACTATCATCACATTATTATGTGGATCTATTATAAACTAATGAAAGGAAAGACTTCATAATTTTAGTGGTAATTTTATTTGATTAATATTGAGTTCTTTTATTAATATAAAATCTATCACACGACATATATTTCTTACTCCTTGAAGTGGTATTATTATAGAATTTGAGGTTATGAAAGGAAAAATGATCCATGCCTATAAAAGGAGGATTCTATAGCTGAGGTGAGTTTCTACAATTTTTATTTGTGATATCTCATGAAGAAAATCCTATCAAAACTACTACACTATATGAAGTTTAGAGGATTTTTGAATATATTTATCTTATGTGAGGGATAAATATACTGTAGGCCTCCTACCATTAAAATCATATACTCTTGGGATTCACAATGAAATAGTTCTGAGAAACCCTTCATGATATCTTAAACTGTTTGAGATAAGTGAGATAAAGTGTTGAGATCCACAATTTTATGAAAATGTGAAAGTAAATAACTCAAGAACATAAATTTATCATATGTGTGTTGGTTTTCTGATGAAAACATTTGCATGATATAACTGGTCATCTGTATCGTTTCTGTGAAGGGTTTGAGTTTAGATGTTTATGTGAATACACAAATAATACTTTGATGATTGTGTGTATAAAAACATTTATGATCATTTATAGGTGATTTCATAGTCACTTGAGGAACTAGGAGGTAGTGGTGTGTGTGTTTGAAAAAAAAATAAGAAGAAAGAAGAGTGCATGAAAGGTCATACATACCTAAGGCATAATAAATGGGTACATTGATGAGATCACTATAAACATGTAAAAAATTTGAGATTTCTAAAACTCAAAATAATTAATAATATAAAATTTTAAATAAAGATAAATAACATGTTCTATGGTTTCAAGAAGATATCACCTTGATTTGAAACTGTATTTATAACTCAATAATTGAACTCCATGTTATTGTGTAATTTTTATATTTCATAAAATACTAAAGAGTTTGTTTACACAACTTTCATATATCTCAGTGAGTTTGGGTATTAAATCATATTGAAAAATTTCCTAAGTAAATTTTCATTGAGATAACTAATCACTTATTGTTGATCACATATATTTGAGAATGACCGGCAATATATAAATGTACATGAAAATGTATATGAGAAAGTACGATTTGGAACTCTCATGGATAATGATAAACAATCATCCAATATTTGATCATACTTAATGAAAGGAAGAAGTATCTCATTTGGATCTAATATAATTTTATGTATCTAAATTGGATCTAGAGGAAGAGGGAGTCTCTCGATTGGAGCTAATGTAGAAGGATCTTGTTTGAATTCTAGAGCATGTCGGTATGGATTGTATTAACTCTATGGGGTAAAGTATAAATAACCTCTGTGGATCCACAATATATACAATTTTATTATATATTGACCACTATAATTGATAAAAATATTATACTGTATAATCCATGATGAGGGGTATAACCAACATGAAAAGGACTGAGTATTTTATCCAAACCTATTAAATATTATGTGAGACTCTCTCTATTATTATTATTACACATTTTGATATATTGAGATATATTATTGATTGGATCGTGAATCATAAAAATTCTAAGAGTTTTAATTTAAATGATAAGGAATTTGTAAAAAAAATAAACAATGCATTCACCACTCCACTCTCAATGGTATGTCTGACCTAGGGCACTATGGAATGACAGTAAAGAAATTAAATTTATTTAAAGATAAATATTTCATAAAATATAAGGGTGTTAAATTCTACATCATTGTAAGAATTTTTCTTGTGAAATACTATCACTATGATGTAAAAAACTATGAATTATTCTTCCTTGTAACATCCTCAGGATCCCTTTTAGAATCCTCTAATTTATTTATTCTACACAAAACATTTACTGGGTGATTTGTAATGTTTTGTAGCACTTTATCTCTTTAATACAAAATATCTACTAGTTTTTTCCTCATAAAATAAATATTTCACCAGTGGTACAACCACTAATCTCATTAAAATTTGAAATGTCATGTATGTACTTCCAAAAAATAGATATATATAACACATCATGATTATAAGAGAGGTTTGGTGGTAATTCCATGAGATAAGAAAACATCCCAACTTAATCGAGAATCTCAAAGGGATGATTATACCTAAGGATAAAAATTCCATAATTTTTTAATCTCATTACCATATTCCCTAGAAAAATTCAAAGGAATACCTTAAAATTTTTCTTTAATTCTATATTTCTTTGATGATTTTCCACATAAATTGTCAAAGAACTCTGATCTACCTTAGTGTTTTGTTCAATGGATCTATCTTTTTTTCCCATTTACTAAACAAGCATTGGTCCTAATAACTTTATTTTTTTCATTTTAATTTAATATACATTTATTTAATGGCGTCTTTTCAGATTAAATTGATCAATTTTTGTAGTATTTATAGATTAAATTTGGGTATATTCATTAATAATAGAATATCATGAAATAGTTTGTATAATTTTTTTATGGTTTTGAGAATGCAGAATTTATTTTCTAACTATAGAGACTATGAATTTTGGAAAAAACAAGTATAATTATTGGGTCATGTAATTACAAGTGTAGTGATTTTTGTGGATCCTACAATGATAGAAGGTATCAAAAATTGTCCCATGACAACCACAGTGATTTCCATCCATGGTTTTATTTGATTGGTGGAATACAATTTAATCTTTCTGACAAAATTCTCACTGATATAAAATCCACTAACAAAGTTGATGAGAAAAGGAGATAATTTTCTATAGATAGATGAACGTGAATAAAGTTTCAAGGAACTAAAGAAAAGGTTAGTTAGTACACCTGTGCATACAAAAACCTATAGTGAATAAGGGTTTTTAATCTATAGTGATTCCTCAATAAAGGTATTAGAATGTGTTCTCTTGTAAAATAACAGGATTGTATTCTATTCCTCAGTCCAATTGATTATTCAAGGGAAAATTACCCAACTCAAGATTTATATCTTACAAAGGTATTTTTCCCATTAAAAATATAAATGTTTTATTTATATGGAGAATGTTTTGATATATATTTTGACCAGAATTATGTTAAGTATATATTCACAAATAAATATTTTAATATGAACCAAAATGACATTGTTTGGAAAGAGTAATGATTATGATTTCTAAAAACATTACCTCCCTGGGAATCCATACAAATTAGATGATGCTCTTATTCTAATTGAACATGCTTGTCTACACTTGATGAGTATGGAAAAAATCATTACTTAGGATTATGAATAGTATGGGCCATGAAATAATGTAGGAGGAGGATAAATCATATATTTCATAGATAAATATATGATCATCCATCCATGTGAAGATTAAAGAGGCATAGGAGGATTGAAAACTAAAAAAATATGGTAAGGAATGACAAAAATTTCAATTATTTCTAAAATGGAATGATAAGAATCTAGAACCATATTTATATCCCTTTAAGGCCAAAACTGAAGAAGGGACTGTTGGATGAAGCACAAATATAAACATTCTATATCCATATTGAAATAAAAAGATGTATATAGATATCGAATAGAATGTATAGTGGGATAAAACTAAAATTTATATTTAGGAGCATGTATCTTTAAGGCTTGTATATTAATAATTTAAGGATAGACATTGAAATTATAAGAGAATGATGAAAATATTACCCATACCTATATGGAAATGAAAACATATCACTGAGAGTTTCTTCGTAGGAATCCCCCAATATAAAATATCCATTACACAATCTAGGTAGATGTTTATAAACATATAATTCATCACACTTCATTACTAATAGAAAATACTTTTTTCTTGATCAAATTTAAAATATATACATTAAGGATCTTGCAAATATATATATAGGAACACATCCAAAAATATCATATTTTGATCTATGGTTTACCTAAATTTTTTGTATATGTCTCAAGTAGGTATTAAATGTGGATTTGGGTTTTGACATTAAATATCATCCACAAATAGATGATCAGTATGAGATAACCATTTATGCCATTTCAGATATTTTGAGATCCAATTCTATGGATTTAAAAGGATATTAGAATTAAAAAATTCAAATAGACGAATTTTTTTTATAATAATAGATTTCACTAAAGTATTGATATGGATTTTTATGAAACCCTCTGTAGAAAAAGTGCATAACTATAACATGATCAGATGTCATTAGAGAATAAAATCTATTAGGTCTTATGATTTCAGAATAAATAGTAGAGAATGTTAAAGTCATTCAATAGCACAACATGAAAGAATATAGTTGACCAAATATTAATAATAAAAACCATCAATAGGATCTAGAGTTTTATATTTAACATAATGTATTTTTATAGATATATTCCAAAAAGATGGTAATGATATTTGGATGGAATGATTTTTCAATCCCCATATATATCATTCCTTGTTAGATTCTTGATCTTATATGGATATTATCATATCATTTGGTGCTTTCACCAAACATATCCCATGTTAATGATGTGTTTCATATATATATATATATATATATATATTATATGGAAATCACATACCTTACCCATCATATATATTGAATTATGAATTTTTATAGAAATTTCATGATCGTTCAAATAAAGAATAACTAGTAGAAATTTTTAATAAAATAGATAAACTGTTTTGAAACAATATCACTCACATAGTCAATGTCTTGTGGCTAAACCATAAGTTTGAGGAATCTACATGGGAAAATAAGGGTGTAATGAGTCACATGTATCCTCATTTTTTCATTATAGTAACATAACGTAGAGGATGAAATTCATTTTAAAAATGGTATAATGTAACACCCTTATATTATTAAATATATTTCTCTTTAACAAATTCAATGTGTATAGAATATTACAAAGAAAGAAAAATTGAACTTAATTTCATAATTACTTATTATAAAAATATAATGTAAGCAATTAATATATATTTATGTTAAATTAATGAAATTTAACTAATAAAATCAATTAATGGAATTAATGAAATCTTTTATAAGTAATAATGGATGTAAGGCTATTAATTCTAAGAAAAATAAGAATGTTTTTCTTACAAAAAATATTTTTTTTATATTTTTTATTTGAATGTTAATTTCAGTTATTTTTATTATTAAACATATAGAAGATACTTTTTTTTACATTTATAAAAATTATTAATCTTATGTATATTGATTATTAAATGGTTATAATTTATGATAAAATCATTTAAAGGAAAAAAATAATCAGTTTTTTATAAATACATTTTTATGTGTTCAATGTGGTGTTATGTTAATAATTTAAATAAATCACTATTTAGGAACAATTTTAATGAATATTTAAAATAATATAATCAATAAAATAAATTTTTATTAATATAATGGTTCTTCATAGGTAAATAAATTGAATAAAATCAATTTTTCTTAAAATACATTTTTTCTAAAAATATAATTTGAAAAAATTTTCCACTTCTAATAGAATTAATTTACTCCAAATATAGAAAATAAATATTACAAAAATGAATTAAATAGTATGAATTAAAATGTATAATGTTTTTTATATGTTCAATTTCATTTTTAGACATAAAAATATGTTACCTAGGTAAAAATGTTGTCACCATGATAAAGGTATAAAATGGGTTAAAAAGTTTAACATAAAGGATTACTACTTTAAGATATCACAAAAATGTGTATTTATTTTTAGTTATTGAGTGTATTATAATCATTGTCAAGATATCTTTTAAATTTTAATGTTTTAGATACACTTTTGTAGTTACTTTATTATATTTTAATGTTTTAAATATTGAAAAGGGTGTCACTACCTCACTTTTAAAAGAGAACCTCATATTCTCTTGTATTTACACCCATTGAGCACTCTATCTCACCCAAGACCTACCAAAATATCAATAAAACATTACTTTATTAATCCTAGAGGTTTTGGTCTCCTAAAAATATCATATTAATAATACTTTTAAGTGTCAGACAATGGAAAATACTGGAAAAATATATAATCATCTTGGACGAGTTCTTTCAAGTTTATTTATTATTCCACCTCTGCAATATATTATATAATGATTTAAAAAAAATTAAATTAGTATATAAATTATAATAAAAAATTATTTTAATGTTACAATATTTTTCTATCTCATTTCCATCAAATAGAAACTAAAATTGTTTCTTATGCATATATACGAACTACCATCTCCATGAAGCTTCATGTTTCATTTTTCATCGCCTCCTTATTTGGACAGTTATATTGATGGATTTAATGAATATATATTATATATATGATATAATTATGATTATATAATGTTAAATTGTTATTTAAATTCCATTATTCCCATTCATTATATTTAGAGATCATGTTGGTAGTGTTAGAAGATTATAATTTTAATAGAAATATGAAAAGAATTTTCTTAGGAAGGTTTTATCAACTTTTATCTTTTATTTTGTATTCAAGGTATTGAAATAATTTAATGTTATGGAGTTATATGTGCTTTAACAGAGAAATAGATCAGTGTTGGATTATGTTCTCCATTTTATTGACCTATTACCCAATCTTTTAGATGGGACATGGATGATTCCTTGAAGTATCAATATTTTAAAATGGGCCTTCATCCTGGCCATCAGCTAAAGGTGGTATATTTTGAATTAACCTATTTTGCAGAACTAATAAAAATAAATGATTTAAATGATGGGTTATTTTCTGTAGTGTTTATTGTGAATTTTACATCCTACAATTTTCAATATGAGGATAGGGATTCTTTTAAAACATAGTGGAAGATGTTATATTGTGATTACGATTGTGATGGTATCAATAAGACGTCATTTGTCTCTTTATAGGCCAAATCTAATAGATGGAAACCAATGTAACATCAGTGTGGAAAGTCAGGTCATCAGAAGGCGTCATGTCAAAAAGATCTGAAGACCAACTATATATGTGTTTTTTTGGTTCATATTCAACATTTTTATATCGGATCCATATCTAAATTCAGAGTATCAAGATCCTCCCCTTTGGAGAATTCATAGGTCTTACTCTTTGATCATGATCGTTAATATTTTTCCTATTGGGGTATTCTCTATTTCTTATTATTCCTCTTATCAAGTTTGTATCCATTATTATTAAAAATTTTATGTTTATTATATGCCCTTTTAGATTTATGGAATCATTCCACACCATTGGGTTTAGTCATATCTTGGGGAAAATCATAATTGTAGTTGGGTTTATTTGGGATTTGTTAGAGTCATTGGGAACTATTTTGTTAGTGAATATAGTTCCTAGGGTGGTTTTTAATCTCTATAGTGTTGGTGTTTATGATGATTTATAATATAGGGATGACACAACCACATTCCATCTAACATTATTTTTCTTTATGATCGAGCATAGATTCATAAGTGGTCATCTATGTTGGTGTATGAGTTTTTTGTTACTAATTGTGTCCAAAAAGGTTATATGGGAGATGAATTGAGTTTGGGAGATTTTTTATATCATTTTATTCAGTTTTTAGTGATTTTCTCTTTGGTGGTAGTGATATTACATTACTTTGACAATGAGTACATGTTTCACAGGATAAAATTTATCTTTTCTAATGATAAATTGAATTCAATAAAGTGTTTTGGGGGGAATAATGTGTTTTGGTGGGGAAAATTATCAAACACCAAAATTAAATTTGAATACAATTTTTTATTTAATGGTTTTACTCTGGACTTTTTTTGGTATTTTTGAGAGTACATGAAATTTTTTATGGCACCTAAAGTGTCTAGTTGTATTCTATATCAGGTCATGCTACAGCACATAGACTACACCATGTTGCCCATAGTAAGAGCCCACAACATAAACAAGGTATTTATGGCATGGATGAGGGTTCCATATGTTTTTACCCTTACACAGTGTGGACCAATTCTTTCATACCATCCACACCACAACATCTATAGTTATTTCCTTGTAGTCATAGTAATGGAACAATATACCATAGATAAGGATTAGTATGGTGTCTGTATGAGTTTTTGTATAGGTTTCCCTTATAAAATTGAAATCCAAACCATAGCCATTGGGTTTTTGGCCTAGAGGGGTTGATGGAGTTTTTAATTTTTGTACCCTTACACCTTCCCCAATTGGGTAGCTCTATAGAGTGTCATGAAATAAGTTTGGTGTTGTCACATGGGTTTAGCTCAAAGATAATCCTTTTTTGAGGTAAAAATTCTCCACCATGGAGTCATGGATCTCCAGGGATGATCAGTTTTATTCATCTACAACACATTGTGAAACAAATAGAGGGACATTCCATCAGAATTCATGGGAAGGCGGTACCACACCACAACTCGTATGCCTACATCATATTTTATGTGTGTACAATTTTTTGAAAGGTGGTTTACACTTTTCAACTAATTTAAAAAAATGAATTTCAGTATCCTTCCCCTATCATTATTCTCCTTTAACCCCAGGGCTTCACCTAATCACCCATATCCTTCTCCCTTGATGATTTCATGATTTTCTATTTATTTTGAGTTTGATACTTCAAGGTAAATTATTATTATACATTTTTTATCCACTTCATATTATCTTATTTCCCTATTGGGATTGTGGTGGCCTATGGTTTATTTTTTATCCAAAAACAATGAGTGATTTTTATCTAGGGTTTATCTTGGTTCTTAAAGGGTTCTCTCATATTTATATAGTGGTCAGCATCATATGTTGTCACTGAGATATTAATGGGTTCTATTTTCTATTATATAAGACTATAAATTCTACAATGATGATTGGTTTCTTTATTAAACTCCCATTTTAAATAGAATGATTATATGAAATATTATTGAGGATCAATTAAAATGTAAAATATGTTTATTAAGTGATTTCATTTAATGAAAAGGTATTCCATTTTCTATTCCTAGATCGAAACTATTTTATTTAAATGTGAATATAACATTCCTGATAAAATTTATTAATAGAAATTATTTATAAGTTCTGATATATCCATATGTATTTTAGTGATAAGATGATTTATAAATGTTTCCATGAATATATAAATATAACTAGGTTCTTTTATAAATGGGTATCAAAACATTGATTCTGATGAATGTGTGGGAGGCCCAATTCGAACTATGAAAGATGATTTTCTTAATGATAATTCAATTGGAATATGAATATAGTCTTGTTTGTATTCAAATTTATAATGGTTTCACTGATATTGGGATAATTTATTATATTGATGATTTTTTTGATAAAATTGTTATTTTAAAGATGGTTTATTGGGGGTGAGTCTTGCTAATGCTATGTCTTGTGTATATATGAATGTATCTATTTTGAAACTATTATTTTATAATACTTTTAACTCAAACTAGAATTTTATATATAATGTAAAACCAAGAATATCTAACAGTACATCCAATAGAACATGTTTTTCTAGTTTAGTATTACAGTCCCTCTAGTGGACCTTAGAATGGATTATGCCCTTCATTAATAGTTTCTCCCTCAATTAGGCCTTGTATGGTATGAAAAAAACATAAGGTGACTGGATTTCATCAGTTAAAACAGCATGTTAGATCATTTTAAATATATTCTAGAGTTTCAACATAGCTACAAGGTATTTCCCATTATTATTAGAAATTGTTAGTTTTTTATTAGTAAATTTACATTTGTTACTATGATTGTATACCTCTAATAATTTCCTATTTTAGTCTATATATTTTTTATAGAATCATTACTATTATAATTTATCCTTACATTTCACATCATTTTTTAACATGAAAATGAAAATTTAATGTCTTCACCAAATAATTTTCAATTCTTTCAATATATTTTTACAATAGTTACCTTTAAAACATGTTTTAGAAAAATCCACATTTATTATTTGTGTTTCAAAGGATTACCACTTCTAAAAACATAATTATTCATGACTAATATAATATTATTTTCAAAATTAAAAAAAAATTATAATTACTGGTTTTTTATATAAAAATGCAAGGATAACCATTATTTCTAAATTATAGATCAAACTATCATGAAATGGGTTTTTTATTTAAAGGTTATACATGGTGTGAAGTTTCCTTTCCATATGTGATGATATTTTTTTAAATTTTATCTATCTGTTTAATTTTTATGTTCATGTTATGGTCACTCATGGAGCATTCGTGGTTCAAATTTTATGGCGACTCGTAGAGTCATGTGGAAATCAGGTTGATTAGTTTTATTTTTACATTATTTCTATATTGGCCATTATAGACCCTCCTAGTTCTAATTCTATTTTATATAGACATATTTATTTATGATTTATAATTATATTCTTGTTATTACCCATTTTTTGGCCATGTTTATAAATTTTATTATGTAATTATTTAGATATGTCCAACCTATGGATGTGTCTAGTAAAGAATTTTGTTCAAATTCAACACGTTTGTAATTATAACTACTATGTAAAATTAATCCCATGAACTATCATATTATTAACCGAAACTATTTTATAGATTAGGTAGATTGATAAGGATCCTCAATTATTTCATGGTAAATTAGTTTTTCCCATTTTAGTTTTAGTCTAATTTTTGTTCATGAAATGACTATACTAATATATGGAATATTTTAAAGGTTCCACCAAGTTACTATATTGTGACTTCTCAATGAATCAATAATTTTTATCTCTTGGTTGGATTAAAGGGATTAAAAAATGACAAAAATAATGGTTTTGACTGAACTTTAAGAAAAAAACATGGGTCAGGAAGTTAGTACCATGATTTCAATATTTTTTTGGTCGAAATTACATAATACAGATTTAAAATTTCATTTAAACATAGTTTCATTTCCCAAAATTCTATAAAAAAATTATTTCTTTTAGAATATATGTTTCATCCATAAAATGGAATGATAATTTATTGTTAATGTAATTGACTTAAATTTATTAGTTTCTCCAAACCTTGAACAGATTAGTGATCTTAAAAAATATGTATAGTAAAAATATAAAAGAGATGAAATCCATAGAGAAACATTTTCCCTAATTTATCAAAAGAAACTGATATCCTTGTGAATTAATAATATTTAAATACTATTTGATATTACTCTAGTTAACTTTAAACACTACCCATTAAATATAGATTATAAACAACATTATCACCTTGAATTGCAAAACATGAATTTTAAATTATTATATTTTGGATCATATTCATGTTCGTTGTGGTTGTGATACCATTAAATACTTAAAATTCAGAAGTTTTTATATCTATAAATGAATGACCGATTATGATTACTATCAGACCACAATACCTATGTATGAATTATTTTTAAGAATAATGAATCCATCAATGTTAGTGAAATTTTCAATTGATACCAAATCACCCCTTCTAATACCTTCAGGTACATATATAATATATTTATTGAGATAGAGATTGATATATATGGGTTAGATATCCTCAAGACTAAACTAAATTTACACAATATGTTTAATAAGACATAAACTATATCTTATATCATATTATTCCTTGAAATAATTTTTATCAAAATTCTATATTAGTTAATAGACAAACAAGGTCGCATAAAAAAAAGGAATGAATCCTTGGATTATGGCACTAAAATATTTTTCCAATAGGATTTGTTTCTATTATAGAAATTTATTTATAATGTATATATATTTATTTATAATACTTTTAATATTTTGTTTTGATTTTTATTACATCGGGATGGGTAACAATTATCATAACATAAAATAATGTTCCTGTTGATGTTTCTCTCAACTATAGTTTGGATTTTCCAAACATTTATGTAAGGAATGTGGTATATTATTGAATTCATTAAAGAGATGGTGGTTCTTATAAATTTTTATCATATTTATCATATTATAAGGGTGTTTATTTATAATTATTCATTGATATGGAAAACTCATATGAAATAGGAATGGTTAGATCCGATTTTTCAATGGATGTATCATAACTCATGTTTGTTAAAGCTTTGAGCTATTGGAAATATGGTTTTGTGATACTATATTCTACCCTTAATGTGTGGTAATAGAAATTCTAGGTGTTCATGGGTATATTAATTATTTTAATGTTTTTAATTCAAATATTTTAGATGAAACCATTTCTTCCATTTTCTTGCATATTCCTCACGAAATAGGAGAAGAAAAAATTAGGAACGGGTTTGACTTGGTTATATTACCCTAAAAGTATATTTAGATTGTTTTATGGGTTTTTAATGATTTGTTTATGATATTAAAGTTGGAATAGTTTTGATTTAAACTATTAATTTGTTGAAAAATATTTGATTGAGTAGGGATTTTAATAATTTAGATGATTGGGTTATTGATTATCTCTCTAATGAAATCATGGAGTGTAATTATACCATGGAATGAAATTATTTTAGAATTTTATCTAATAAAAAATTAAATCAATAGATTATGTGTATGTACATCATTGAATCACATATTTTTATAGAAGGAATAGTTGGGAAATTATCTATATTATGGTCTTGTATTTAAAAATTTGGACAAACAGGGTCAAAAAATTGAATATAATTTAAATTTATAACATCAATATACATGGCCATATTAGATAGGGATAAATGTTTAGACATGAGAAATTAATATTTCTAAATAGTATGTATTCCTCTTGATATAGGAGGTATCACATAATATATAGAGGTTCCCCATAATTTGTTTTGTTCAGCAAGAGATTCCATATGTGTGTAAATATCACTAGTAGATTTTATAGGTCCTATCACACATCATGTTTATAAATTGTATTTTTTATTTCTTATACCCTTCCTAGAATATTCAAATGTATTCTAAAATTCAAAATCCAAGGTTATGTACCATGTTTAATCATTCATTAATCCTATACCATGTTTCATTATAAGTTCCCCCAAAGTTTTCTATAATGTTTTGAATAATCTATTTAAGTAAAATTATATACTTATGGGGAAATCATTTATTTAAAAATTCATTTTTAATTGTCCTATTATTTTATGGAAGCTATTTTAATTTTATTAGTCCAATTCTTTTCACAATACATTAATTAAGAGGACTTAGCCTTGTGTTGGGTGACTTTAATTGATGTCAGTGTTCATGGTATAAATGACATTATTAAACTCTTGGACATGATTGTAAACCATATTTGAATCCATCTAGTGCATGGGGAAATATAGTTTATAAAATGGTGTTTGAATATATATAGTGATTCTCTAGGGGTAACTTTTCAGATTCTTAAGTGGGCATTGGTTCTTGATTAAGTGAGGTTGTCATTCACAGTTTAATGGATGATATTTCTCATGATATGGGCATGAGTATTTGTATTTTAAAAATGCACCCACATAAAATTTAGATTTTGTTATGGTAAATTCACTCAATTTATGTGAACTTATTTTTATATTTATAACTCGTAATAATATTGTGATCTGAAGAATAATGTCCACTAGGTTTACTTCTTTCCCTACCATAAAGATTTTGAACCCAATATTAATGGTTCGAATTTACTAAGATGTATGAAGACATAAATTAATATAGTAGGGATTACAAAAGGAAATATTTGTTAGATGAAATAAATAGAGGTGATAATAAAATGATGTTTTCTTAATATTACTTATTTTTTCTCTGAACAAAATAAATAAAATTTGTTTTTCCAAAATTTACCCAAAGAGAGGAAGTAATAACTTATATTATAATTAGGGGGTTGATTTCATGGTGTCCAAAAAGGTAAAACTAAATAAATGAATATTTAATTACGATATTTTCTATAAATTTCAAAAAATAGGGTTGCTTTTATTTTAATAATAAAATGCACTAACATGAAAGTTAATGTTGATAGTAAATTTCGGTAGATCCGAAGTAAATTATATGGCTATATTAGAGGTATTTATTTTTCAAAATTTAAACATAATTAATTAATGATATGTCAAATCAATAAGAAAATTCTTACCTCATTCATCACAAATTTAATCCCTACACAATTACAAGGATAATCACCGTGAAAAATTCATAATTACTTCCATGATCAAACGAATTTATAGGATTTAATTAGTGCTCAAAGTATACATTATATAAATTTAGAAAATATGAATAAGAAAATAATTTGATGAATGAAATTTCCATAAAAAATTATATATTTAATTCACATTAAATAATATCAAATTCATCCCACAAAAATCCTATAAATCAACACATAATATGTTTATCCCACTATTTATGCAAATAAATAATTAGAAGATTGAATTTGACTAGTAGAAGTGGAATTAAAGAAGATAAAATAATATAATAATGAATATTATCTTTTTTGACAAATATTTTGAAACATTTTTTATAAACATATTCAAAATATAATAAAAAGTGATATCATAGTTCTATAAATTAGTATAAGAATAAAAAATAATAAAATATTCTTTTAGAAAAAATACAATGATTTTATATAATTTATAAACTATGAACACAATTAAATAATAAAATGTTGACATACAATTACAATAAAAGACTAATAAAACATCCATATAATTTCATTCTTCAATATACATTAAATATAAATTTTATAGAGTTTTGGTTTGTACCCAAACCTATGAATGTTTCCAAAAATAAATTCTTGTAGGAACAAGAGCCTGTAAAGTCGGTGGATGTTAAAATTTCCCACAATTTACCCAAATGGGTGAAAGTTTTATCCATCGAACATGACATTTAATGTCAATTTTTAGTATGGATTATTTTTGGTTAGTCACTGAAGGCGAAATTTTATTACAATATGACCTAAAATAATTGGTGAAATTAAATAATAACTATGATACACACAATTATTTTGAGATAAATTAATTGGTTTATCATTAGATACAATGAATTTTGGCATAAAAATTTATCATCAATTAATGAAGACTGAAAAACACTTGAAAAATATGAATTAAATTCTAACACTTTTTATTTAAATACTCCTTATGACAAAGTATATCCACTTTAGAAATTTAATCATTATTGGATTTGAAACATAGATTCTACATAAATTTTATTTTGTTTCTATTTAGTTAACTATGCTGATATTGTCACAAACTAGGACGAGTTTCCATCCAACCCAGCACCCGGCCCGGTCTATAGAAATGCTCAAAGGGAATTTACAATATCCTCATAGGCTGGCACAAGTTCCTGGGTATCAAATAAAACAAGAGGGAATGATTTATCTGAAGTTATGGTAATAAAAACCTAATAGTATAAATAAACCAATGAAAAAAATTGACAACCAAAGAAGGCATAACCAATTTTCTATATTAACATTACTATTTTAAACAAGACAATGTATCTACAACAAAAACTAGTAACAACAAAACTATCCAAAACCTCCTTTCAATAAGGGGGTCTACTTCCTCAATCCACTTACACTAATTCCCACAATATAATCCATGATAATTCAAACCATCACTACTGAAAACCTAGCCTTTACATGGAACAAACAAACAACAAGATATGCATACATCCAAGGGTGTATATAGGATGTGAGCCTAAATCTAGTAATATGACAACCAAAATAGGATACCATGCAATAAAAATTAAAATGAAAATTTCATTCAAGTTTAAAAAAATTAAAGGAAATTCTTGAAAATTTTAAAGAAATGAAACCTTAATGAAAAAACATCAGTGGAATAAAATATTAATTAAAAACACCTTTAATTTTTATGTAACCCAAATTTCACACTTTATGTCGATGGTGGTGCCAAAAATCCAAATAGTATTAGACATGGGAGGGAACTATAGATACTATCAAGTAATAGGAACCTAGAACCATGTGTCTTAGTGAAAGGTGGTATCAGAACCATGAAAACATGTGTTCTCATGAATGATCCACTAGTAGAGTATATCCTTATAACCCTAGTTGTTTTCAAACATTGTCCATATATTTATTTAGTGTGGTAGTCATCAATCCTTCTAAGTGAAATTGGTCTGAAGAACCTTCGAATAACAAGAACACTAGTCCTAGTCTACACACATAGTTTCCTAGGCCACCCTTAGTTCTCATTTAAGTTACAAGTTCACATAATATATCATTTTTATATTTTTCTATCCAAAGAATGTACTAATCATACCAAATACACAATTTTCATACCAGAATCATTTCCTTAAAATAAATATCATTCCAAAAACAATTTTAAAGCGTGATACACACCACCGTAATGATTCAAGAAATAATTTTGTAATGCCCCAAACCTAGAATCCAAAAGCTGTTTAATTATTTTAATACATTGGCATGATCACAAGGAATCATGTTCAGAAGGACCAATCAGTTTAGTAGTCCTGGAAACAATATACATACATAAGTTAACCTTTAACACTTGAAAAGAAATACAAAACTAATTTATTCCATTAGAAACATCAAAGCCTCTTGGATTATACCTGCATGTCACTAATAACTAACTCTTTCATATCATAGGAAAATGAAACATAAGAAATAGGTGATCTCAAATGCACATTAAGGGCAAGAAATACAGCGACAGATAACATAAATATTAAAAATGATGAATAATTGAAAACACATGCCTTTATAAATAATAAACATGAACACTTTTATGGAAGGAATATGAGCTGAGTAAATAATGTCATAATAAAACATAGTCATGGGTATTCTACTAGTTGAATTACCACATGAAATATAAATAGATAATCTCATAATTATGGAATGCATAATTCCGGACATCATAACCACATATTCAAGGCCTCATTCCAATACAACAAATAATATTATGTTAAGGCCTTTTTCCAAATCACTAGTTTGTCTCATGAGACCTATCGATGCATCGAGGAGCTATAGTGGGATCCACTCTTTACTTACTAAGTCCAATGAATTCCTCATATGAAAAAGTAGAAACATAACATTGTCATTCATATTATAACTAGCATACAAAATGTCAATACATTATCTATAAATGATGAATGGTATAAAAATAGCACATCCACAGTCAAAAAAAAATCATTAAATACAATATAGAAGATTGTATTATAATAAATTAACCTCAATATAGAATAATGAATTATATGGTCATTGTTGTAAATAATCATTAAAACTATTTGATATAAATATCCCCCTTTTCTGGAAAACATTTCTTAGTCTCACTATTTATCAACATTCCATTTAAAATAGATTTTTGAATCAAATTTTCCCATACCACTTTGAAACATTTAAAAGGAATTATCATTTTTAAATGTTCATGTACATATATATAAATCCTTGTAACCATTTTTAAAACATGGACATTAATGAGAAATATTTAGAATAATAAAATTTTAAAATATTTAAAATGATATTTTAGTCAAAGTTCTTAACCCAATGAGAGACACTTGTATACAAATAATTGAGGTAATAAAAAATTTATAATATCATGAGAATATAGGGATTAATGATATAATATTTTAAATACAATATATACACCATATAAAAGTTTATTTGCGTATAACAACCAATATGTATCAATGGAATGTAAATTGAGATGAAATCGATTATTAAGACTATATCCTTAGGTTAAGGATAAATCAATAAAATAATTACGTGTGAGAAATATAAATGAACTAAATATTATTAGATAATCAGTGTAAATCAATCATAGGACATTCACACATATTCTTCTAAAAACAACACAAATGACATGGATGTTTAACTCAATGAATCGAAATTGAGTTATGAATATTCTTATCAAGTTTATATCAATGACTTGAGAAATTATAAATGGATTTATTATGTGTATAAAAAATATATCCAAAACTAGGGGAGTTTAAATTACTACATAATTAATAAATATTGATTCCATACATAATCTTGGAGTAAAATAATCAATGAAGTATGCGTAAAGCCAAATGAGTGGAAATTGAAATTTGAAATTCCCTTACCTATTTGGTAACTTATGAAACATACTCCCCATGAAAGAAGGATCATATAATGAATATTTAAATACCCATAAATTAAATTATATTTCACCAACAATACAATCATGGTCAGTATATACACCACACAAAAGGAAACAATGGCTTATATACCCTGAATCTCACGAGAATAAAAAGTGTGATGAAAAACCCTTTTCGTGTTGTAATCAATTGAGTCCTAGGATAAAAACATAATAACCACCAAATTAATCCTATAATAAAATAAATATAAATATAATAATAATAATATATTTCAATTGTAAGTACAAAAATCACCACATGCAATAAATAAGTAGCGAATAATGGAAATCTCACAAAATTAAAAGTGAGATGAGAAACCCCTTACCTCAAGTCTGACTTGTCTTGTATGTTCCTTTTTATTCCTGAATAATAAACATAAGTTAATTTAGAATTTATTAAGAACATTTTTCATGTTTATAATCTATTTTATTTCTCTTATTACATTTCTATAACAATTAGTTATTTATTTGAGTTCATATTGGATATTTTATCGATGTTTGGAACTTGAGTGAAAAATGACCTTGTTATAATTTCAGTTTTTCCATTTTTTAAATAGTAAATTATCTCAAGAATGATATAAATAATTTAGATATCATATATATATTATATATCCAGTATATATATGTATTTATGATAGTACATAACCTTTTGAGATAAGAAATGAAATGCCCCGTTCATGGAGACGGTAAGCCAGAAATAGGTATGAATGCTACTTTCATTTAGATTTTATATTTTAATGGAAATAAAACATATTTATACATAGTTATATTATAGTTCCATTATAATATCATATATAATTTCATTAAATCCATACTTTATACATCCCACATAATTCATTAATGAGTCATATCACTTTGATGGGGCGGTAGTCCGCACTTCCACAAATGAAATTATAATATTTTACCCATAATGGAAACCAGTAAGTAATGATAAAAATTGAAAATAAAGAAGAATAAATAAAACATAAGAATAATATATATCATATATAAATACAGTTCCATATTGATGGCCACCATGAGAGGCGGTAGGCTATAATTGAACAATCATCGTTTCGGGAGACGTTAGTTTTCCATCCATAGAAACAATATGTTCTCTACCCATTAGATGGAGGTGTCTTTAGGTGCAGTTAAAATACATCTCATAAAAACATCCTAGTATATTAAGGATATTTGTTTTGTTATAAAATAAAGTAATAAAACGATTTTAGGGTTTGGAGAAGTTAAATAAAATAAAATATGCTAAGAGAAACCAATACCTTAAATTTGGGTAACTCCCTTTGGTTTGAACCAAACAGACTTCTTGAGGTGACTTATTCCTAAAGTAAGGCTTCTGGGTGGAAGAGTGAGATCTTTAAAGATTATTTGGAAGGGTTTCGATGCGCCAAGGGGCTTGAGAGGTGTGAGGAATGAGGTAGAAGTGGTTTCCTTTTATAAGGGAGTGGAGGGGCCCTTTTGGAATGTTTGAAAATGTTATTTTATTGTAAACTTATCTTTGATTTCAAAATGTCCAAAAATTATTAAATTAAAAGATAAGATGACCCATGTTCTAAATAAAATCATTAAATAAGAATTGGATAGGTTTTGGATATTGTATTAATGTTATTAATCTTATCTATTTAAATCATTTATTAATGTGGTTAATACTGTATCATTATTATTTCATAAATAATTTAATTTAATTTATGTCTAAAAATTATTATAAGAATTCCATAATATAGGAAATATTTTTATATTTCCAATGAATATTTATAGTCAAAAATAAGACTTTTATAACCCCGTGAAAAATTGATATACTAAAATATATTTGTTAATGTAATTTTTTCCTTTACGTTATGTTAATTAAAATAAACTGTCATTATCACTCTTAAGTGGCTCCATGGGGTCCCACAATCGACCCAAGGATGACCATGGTCGGACATGACTCATTAAATAAGGTTACTACAAGTGTTAAGCTAATTTTTTATTATTAAAATATTCATTTTACCATAAATTACTCTATTTACAATTAACCGTAGTAAATAAAATTCAAATGTTACTATTCACCAAAAATAATTTTCATATTATTGAAGAAAACTTTACTTAATAATAACTACCATGTATGCTGTATTTTCAAAATTCAATTCATTGGAGTGGTAAAATTTCATTTAAATGAAAAAGTCAGTTTTGAACTACTACTAAGTGGTTTACTATTCATCAAAAATTGATGTTTTTTTAGAAAAATACCAAAAATTCATATTAAGATATATTTGATATTAAATATTTAAAAAATTTGTATATTTTACCAAATTAAATACATTTATATTGTATTAATTAATTTAAAATTAATTCCCATTTTCTATAAAAATAGCGTGTTTTTACGAAACACTAACTATCAAAATATTGACACCTGTTTATGTACAATTTCAAAGTGAAATTAATTCCAATGACCAACATTGGGTTAAATGGTAAAAATATAATTTAATTATACTTCCAAACCATTAAAATGTATAATTTAACACTATAAATTATTCTGATTAAAAAAGTTGTTTTCAATTAAAATTTAGTATTTTTCCATATTCACCCAATTATGAATGTTATCACAAAAACACCAAAACATTATCAAAACTAAATTTTTATGTCTCGATTCTAAATAAGATTTTTTCACATTTAATGTATATTAGCTTAAGATGTTGTACTTAAAAGGGTTCACCATTAAAAGGGGGTAAAATAACATATTAGTAAAATAATTCTTTTATATGAAAAATTGAACTTGTTATTATATTATGTCTAAAAAGACACATAATATGGATTCTAAAATTATATTTAGTATATAAAATTTAAAATTCAGTTAATACTATTTATAAAAACTTTTTTAATGGCTAGTTAGGTAAGTCGGGGTGTGCTCAAACTCTGTGTTTCATGTAGCGCAAGATGTTGAATTTTTTTAAAGAAGATACCTTACTATGAAATCTTGGGGTGTTACATTCTTCCCCCATTTTGGAAATTGAAACCTCAATATTTTTAAAATTGGTTTTGGGAGCCTCATTGAATGTCCCACATCGTAAAAAGAGTCAATAAAACTATCACTTTAAATGAAAGAAAGATAAGTACAAAGGTCACCCGGGATAACCCATAATAGGATTCCATGTAGGAAAATATGGATACAGAAGACAAAATAAGTGTCATTGTAACGCCCCGACCCCAGCTACCCAGAGTCGGTGCATTACTTCGTAACATTGGCATGATCACAAAAGATCAAGTCTCGAAAGACCGATTAGCTTAGTAGCCTTGGAAACACTAGATACATTCGTAAACGTTACATTACATCATAAAGTGAAAAACTACAATATAAAAGTCTCCATAGTCCACACTAATATCCTCTTCTGACTATCCCTGCAGGTCATTCATAAAATACTTCTTCACATCCTGGAAAATATTAAAACATTGAAAGGGGTGAGCTCAGATGCTCAGTAAGGATAACAATATTGCAGAAGCTTTCATAAATAAACATAAACATTTAAGGCAATGTATAACTAAAACAAAAGCCTTTTAAACTTGAACATCAACATAATATGGCAAAAGTAAAATGAGATAATGCCATTTACTTCTTCACATGGATATTCTACTGGTCGAATAATCACATGCAATATCAATAACCACTTTCATAATGATGGAATGCATAATGCCAGACTATCATAACCACGTAGTCAAGGCCTCGTGCCAAGACCACAAATAAGATTTTGTCAAAGCCTCGTTCCAAGACACTAGTTTGTCTCATGAGACCTGCCGATGCATCGAGGAGCTGTAGCGGGCTCCACCCATCACTTATTAAGTCCAATGCATTCCTCATATGAATAGGTTTAAACATATCATAAACCATAACATAATCGTATCACATAAAACATGCATAAAGGAAACATAACATTTCCACATTTCAATCACAAGATATCAATACAACACTTTGATATGATAAAAACGCTTTCAAAACCATTTTTAATACCAAAATAAAAGAAAGTTAAAACTTTGTATTTATTTTTCATTAAAAAAAATGATGGCTTGTAGAGGAAGCCGAAACTCAAATAATGGTCACGGCGGCGGAGAAGTCATTGTCGCCGCATAAGTACGGAAAGAAAAACATTCCCTTTTGTCATTTAGCAAAATGCTTCGTATAAAAAGATTCCTTTTGAATAAATGTAAAAGTCAAAGGGGTTTATACACCGTATAAAAGAAAATTGTGTATAAAACCAAATATGCCTCAATGAAAGGAGATTGAGACGAAGTCCTTAAAAATATAAATTTTAAAATAAAATAGATCTATTATGTGTATTCACTATAGGTACACATAAATAACATAAAAATACAAAATAGGACATAATAATATCATGACATAATTTGAAAGTAGGAGATTAACCCAAAGAATGGAAATTGGGTTAAGAAGTTCCCTTACCTCGTGTCTGACTTGACTCAACCGTTCTTTAACCTCCTGAATAATAAACTAGAGTTAATATATACCTTATTAAGAACCATTTTCAATTTCATTATCCTTATTATATCACTTATTACAATGATATGAACATTATGTAATTATTTAAGTTAATAACGGTCGTTTTGTCGATCTTTGGTACTTGAGTCAACAATAAGCTTCTTATAATTACAAGTTGTTTATGTGGTGAAATATCCATTATATCCAGAATTATATTAATGATTTAGATGTCATATATATCTTATATATCCAGTATATACATTCATTTATAATATTACGTAACATTTAGAGGTAAGAAATGAAATGCACCGTTCATGGAGACGGTAAGCCGTACGTATGCATGAACGCTACTTTCATTTCAATTTCATATTTAATGGAACTAAATCATAATGATATAAATGTATAATATAATTCCAGTATAATATAGTGTATAATACCATTTACTCCATCCTTTATACATCCCACATATGGCATTAACGATTCAAATCACTTTGAGGGGGCGGTAGTCCGCACATCCTAAAATGAAATTATCGCGTTTTACCCATAATGGAAATCATAAAGTATGCCATAAATGAGAAATACAGAAGCATAAGTAAAACATAAACATATTATATATCATATATAAAAATAGTGACATCTTAATGGCCACCTTTGAAGGTGTTATATGAGTGTTGAACAATCATCGTTTCGTGATGCAGAAATTCGCCATCCCCAGAAACCGTATGTTCTTTAACCATTAGATGTAGGTGTGTGTAAGTGTAGCTCGAATCCTTCTTATAACAACATCCTAGTATATTGAGGATACTGGTGTTGTTACAAAAGAAATGAATAAAAAGAGTTTAGGGGGTTGGAGAAGAAAAATAAAACAACACAACATTATAAAAGACATTACCTCAAAATCGGGTAACTCTTTTTGATTTGAGCTAAAGGCTTCCTTGGGAAGAGTTCTGCCCAAAGTGAGGTTTCTAGGAGTAAGGAAGGAATGTTGGTAGAGTATTTGGGCAGAGGTTGGCCGAGCCAAATGGCTTGAAAGTGTAAATGAGGTGGGAGAGGTGGGGGCCTTTTATAAGTGGAGAGGAGGGGCACTTTTGGAAAGATTGAAATGTTACATTATTTCACAATGCTTTTCGGATTCTAAAGGTCCCACACTTATATAATTCGAGGCTAAGGTGATAAGGTTTCGAAATCTCTTCATCCAATAGGCTTTGGACAAGTTTATGCCTTGGATTTTGCATTATCTTCCCATTTTATTTAAATCGTTAAATAATGAGGTCATCACTACATCATCATGATGTCATAAATAATTTAATTTATTTAATGTCTAAAAATTAAAAAAAATACTCTGATGTAGGAAATCTTTTTAGCTTTCTAATGAATATTTATAATCAAAATTTGGACTTGTGTAACCCCACTTAAAAACTGTTTTAGTAAAATAACTCATGTTTGTGTCAATTTAACTTTAACATTAAATAAATATATATTAATGTCATTTTCCAACTAAAGTGGCTCCATGGGGTCCCCAAGTTGACCCATGGGTTGTCTTGGTCGGCCATGACTCATACAATAGGAGTAGGACAAGTGTCATGCTCATCTCATATTATTAAAACATTATTTGTACCTTAAACTACACTAATTACCTCTAATCGCGATTAAGAACTTAAAAGTTACTATTCACCAAAAAATTATTTTAATCTTATTGAACCACATTTTACTTATTAATGACAACCATGTATGTCGGATTTTTGAAAATCAAATCACAGAAGTGGTAATATTTCATTTAAACGAAAAATCAGTTATTTAACTACCACTTAGTGGTTTCACTATTCATCAAAAATTGAAGTTTCTCAGAATAAGGCCAAAATTTCACCCTAAGCTATAATTGATATTCCGAATTCAAAAATGATGTCTATTTTAAAAAATTCCAAAAATATAAGTAGTATTAATTAATTTTATAATTAATTCCCGCTGTTACAACAAATAGCGTGTTTTTAAGAAACAATTTATATCAAAAGATTGGAAATTGTTTATGTCCAATTTCAATGTTAAATTAATTCTAATGACCACCATTGGATAAAATGGTAAAAATATATTCTAATTATACTCTAAAACCACTCAATAGTATAATTTATCACTATAAATTATTTTGATTAAAAAAGTTGTTTTTAAGTATTTTTCACAATTCATAAAAAATTAGAAGTTCTCAGAAAAATACCAAAAATTCAACATAGGCTAATTTCAATATTCCGAATCCAAAAATGAAGTCCATTTTGATAAATAAAATTTATAATATTTCAAAAAGTAGGTATTACTATTCATAACGGCTACTTTGATTAGTCGCGGTGTTTTAGAACTCGAAGTTGCGTTCAATGCAAGCTATTTCATTATTGAATGAGAAGCGTATCATGGAAGCTCGGGGTGTTACATTCTCCCCTCCTTCAATAAATTGCGTCCTCGCAATTTGAAATTTTTCTTTGAAAATAAAAGGTTTAAAAGAGACAATACCTTTGAGGAAAACCCACATCGGAAATAAGGTTAATAAATATATAACATTAAAAGAAAGCAGGATAAATACAAAGGTCACCCGATATAGCCCATTCTAGGATTATATAAAAATATGGATATGGAGGAGAAACAAACCATCAAGGTCTGATGGAGAGTTATAGAAAACAGGATTAGGAGAAAGTTTAACCATAAGAAAATCACAAACTTGTGATTGGTTAAACGGTCATTGAATCCCCAGTTGGAAAAGTTAACCGACAACATTTTTGTTTTAAGTTACCTTTTATAATGTTGAGGAATTTATTTAGGAGATTTACTAAGAACGTAAGGGAATATACATACTTGTTATGTATACTTTCATTCGTTAATAAATTTTTACCACAAACCCAACTTTTACTCCAAATGGTAACGGAACTCAAAAATATTCTATTTATCCTAATTGTATAAGGTTCCAAATGTTAACACATACCATTTAGATTAGTAAAACGATTTTGTAATAACCAGGGACTTCCTATAGGCTAGTGGTAGGAAATAAAGGCTTGTCGCACTATGGTTGTGGGTTCGATTCCTGCTGCTGTGTCCGACGCGACGGTTTATGCCCCACCCTACAGGTTGTCCTTTTCCTAAAACTATAGTATTATAATATTCCAAAAATTATCTTCATAAATTTTTTAACCTTAAACCATACTATCCAAAGATCAACTTAATCCACTCCAACCTTTATGGTTATCCAAAATACCTCTGTCCAGACTTTCTCTAAAAGGTCTCTTAATTCCAAAATCAATTTATCAGATTCCCCAAACAAAGTAAAGTTTCTCTTATTGTCACATACTAAAAATATAATTACCTTCATCATATTAAAACCTTACTGAAACCAACAAGTACTGCAGTACAATCCTTATATAGATCACATTATTCTAATAACCAGAATATAATCCATGAGTCCAAAAGCACCAATACATTAATTATTCTGCATCAACTGTAGTCACAGCATAAGATTGGCCTTGATCCCTTGGCCTTTTCTGAGGTAAGTTTCCTTGACGCTTAGGACATTCATTTGCATAATGACCCATTTCTCTACAATTGTAGCATTCAACTTTGACAGCCTCTTTCTTTCCCTTGCAATCACGTGCCTGGTGACCCTTTTCTCCACATTTATAACAAACTCCCATTCCTTTTAGGCACGTACCAGGGTGATTCTTCCCACAATTATCACATAATGGAAAATCCTTCTTTCCATTTTTCCCTTTATCTGTCTCTTGTTCCACCGTTCTCTTCTTCTCTTGCTTTACTTTGTTGTCATAAGACTTAGAGAATTCCTTTTCTGTCTTGATAGCACACGAGACAATATCTTCGTATGATGAGAAGGATTGTGATACCAAAGCTCGACGGAGAAATGGTTTTAACCCATCAAAGAAACGATCAATCTTACTCCTTGGGTTACGTATATAATCGGCAGAATGCCTCGCTAACCTTGTAAAGTTAGCCTCATACTTTGCGACATTCTCATCCTCCTTCTGCCTCAGACTCAGAAATTGCCTTTCCATATCTGCTCGATGGTCACGAGGAAAGTATTTTTCTAAGAAAATATCTTTGAACTCCCTCCATTCCATATTCGATATGTCATCATCTTCCTTTGTGTTTTGAATGAGCGACCACCACTGATCGGCATCTCCAGTGAGGCGGTAAACTGCCATGACAACCTTCTCCCTTTCACTACTCCCCAAGGCATGGAATATTTTCTCTAAGGAATTTATCCATTGCTCAGCTACTATAGGATTTGTACTCCCATTAAAGGTTGGTGGTTGTTGCCTCATGAAACGATCTAGCATTGATCCTCCACGTTGCGGATCAGGGTGATCCATACGAGTAAGGTTATTATTCATAACCTGAGTGAGTTGTCCCAGTATGGTAATAAGTTGATCAGCACCAGTTGTATCTCCAGGTCCACAATAATTATCTTGAGCAGGAGGGCAATCCCTACACGGAGTTCGTGCATTGATACAGTTTCCATTCCTTCTACTATGCGCCATTTCTAAACAATGGCATAAACTAGATTAGTTTATGAATCAAAATACATAATTCCATACTTGTAAAATACTTAACATAAATTGAACTATTTATAGATATAATCCATAATCATAAAAAGGTTTTATTTGAGGAAGTATATACTCATAACCGTTCATAGTGGTTTGTAAAGAAAATGAGAATTATCCTAAGCATATCCCCCGGGAGTGTCGTAACCAAGAGTGCAGCAAGGCCCGTTGTCGTGCACCAGTTCCCGTTCGAGTCTAGCTCAAAGCGGTGTTTTCGGGTTTTACCCCTAGGTACATCTGTGCCAGAGCCACCTCTACCTGCTCGTATCCAGACAGGGATGTATTGCTCGGAAAAGTCATAACATCTCTATAATACCAAAATTATAGGAAGTTCTTCTATACTAATCCTCAAAGTCTATCTTTGGGCTATGTGCTCTAATCAGAGTTTATCTAAATCTAGCTTCCAAGGTTAGTACTAAACTGCCTCTGATACCAACTGTAACGCCCCGACCCCAGCTACCCAGAGTCGGTGCATTACTTCGTAACATTGGCATGATCACAAAAGATCAAGTCTCGAAAGACCGATTAGTTTAGTAGCCTTGGAAACACTAGATACATTCGTAAACGTTACATTACATCATAAAGTGAAAAACTACAATATAAAAGTCTCCATAGTCCACACTAATATCCTCTTCTGACTATCCCTGCAGGTCATTCATAAAATACTTCTTCACATCCTAGAAAATATTAAAACATTGAAAGGGGTGAGCTCAGATGCTCAGTAAGGATAACAATATTGCGGAAGCTTTCATAAATAAACATAAACATTTAAGGCAATGTATAACTAAAACAAAAGCCTTTTAAACTTGAACATCAACATAATATGGCAAAAGTAAAATGAGATAATGCCATTTACTTCTTCACATGGATATTCTACTGGTCGAATAATCACATGCAATATCAATAACCACTTTCATAATGATGGAATGCATAATGCCAGACTATCATAACCACGTAGTCAAGGCCTCGTGCCAAGACCACAAATAAGATTTTGTCAAGGCCTCGTGCCAAGACACTAGTTTGTCTTATGAGACCTACCGATGCATTGAGGAGCTGTAGCGGGCTCCACCCGTCACTTATTAAGTCCAATGCATTTCTCATATGAATAGGTTTAAACATATCATAAACCATAACATAATCGTATCACATAAAACATGCATAAAGGAAACATAACATTTCCACATTTCAATCACAAGATATCAATACAACACTTTGATATGATAAAAATGCTTTCAAAACCATTTTTAATACCAAAATAAAAGAAAGTTAAAACTTTGTATTTATTTTTCATTAAAAAAAATGATGGCTTGTAGAGGAAGCCGAAACTCAAATAATGGTCACGGCGGCGGAGAAGTCATTGTCGCCGCATAAGTACGGAAAGAAAAACATTCCCTTTTTTCGTTTAGAAAAATGCTTCTTATAAAAAGATTCCTTTTGAATAAATGTAAAAGTCAAAGGGGTTTATACACCGTATAAAAGAAAATTGTGTATAAAACCAAATATGCCTCAATGAAAGGAGATTGAGACGAAGTCCTTAAAAATATAAATTTTAAAATAAAATAGATCTATTATGTGTATTCACTATAGGTACACATAAATAACATAAAAATACAAAATAGGACATAATAATATCATGACATAATTTGAAAGTAGGAGATTAACCCAAAGAATGGAAATTGGGTTAAGAAGTTCCCTTACCTCGTGTCTGACTTGACTCAACCGTTCTTTAACCTCCTGAATAATAAACTAGAGTTAATATATACCTTATTAAGAACCATTTTCAATTTCATTATCCTTATTATATCACTTATTACAATGATATGAACATTATGTAATTATTTAAGTTAATAACGGTCGTTTTGTCGATCTTTGGTACTTGAGTCAACAATAAGCTTCTTATAATTACAAGTTGTTTATGTGGTGAAATATCCATTATATCCAGAATTATATTAATGATTTAGATGTCATATATATCTTATATATCCATTATATACATTCATTTATAATATTACGTAACATTTAGAGGTAAGAAATGAAATGCACCGTTCATGGAGACGGTAAGCCGTACGTACGCATGAACGCTACTTTCATTTCAATTTCATATTTAATGGAACTAAATAATAATGATATAAATGTATAATATAATTCCAGTATAATATAGTGTATAATACCATTTACTCCATCCTTTATACATCCCACATATGGCATTAACGATTCAAATCACTTTGAGGGGGCGGTAGTCCGCACTTCCTAAAATGAAATTATCGCGTTTTACCCATAATGGAAATCATAAAGTATGCCATAAATGAGAAATACAGAAGCATAAGTAAAACATAAACATATTATATATCATATATAAAAATAGTGACATCTTAATGGCCACCTTTGAAGGTGTTATATGAGTGTTGAACAATCATCGTTTCGTGATGCAGAAATTCGCCATCCCCAGAAACCGTATGTTCTTTAACCATTAGATGTAGGTGTGTGTAAGTGTAGCTCGAATACTTCTTATAACAACATCCTAGTATATTGAGGATACTGGTGTTGTTACAAAAGAAATGAATAAAAAGATTTTAGGGGGTTGGAGAAGAAAAATAAAACAAAACAACATTATAAAAGACATTACCTCAAAATCGGGTAACTCTTTTTGATTTGAGCTAAAGGCTTCCTTGGGAAGCGTTCTGCCCAAAGTGAGGTTTCTAGGAGTAAGGTAGGAATGTTGGGAGAGTATTTGGGCAGAGGTTGGCCGAGCCAAATGGCTTGAAAGTGTAAATGAGGTGGGAGAGTTGGGGGCCTTTTATAAGTGGAGAGGAGGGGCACTTTTGGAAAGATTGAAATGTTACATTATTTCACAATGCTTTTCGGATTCTAAAGGTCCCACACTTATATAATTCGAGGCTAAGGTGATAAGGTTTCGAAATCTCTTCATCCAATAGGCTTTGGACAAGTGTAAGCCTTGGATTTTTCATTATCTTCCCATTTTATTTAAATCGTTAAATAATGAGGTCATCACTACATCATCATGATGTCATAAATAATTTAATTTATTTAATGTCTAAAAATTATAAAAAAAATACTCTGATGTAGGAAATCTTTTTATCTTTCTAATGAATATTTATAATCAAAATTTGGACTTGTGTAACCCCACTTAAAAACTGTTTTAGTAAAATAACTCATGTTTGTGTCAATTTAACTTTAACATTAAATAAATATATATTAATGTCATTTTCCAACTAAAGTGGCTCCATGGGGTCCCCAAGTTAACCCATGGGTTGTCTTGGTCGGCCATGACTCATCCAATAGGAGTAGGACAAGTGTCATGCTCATCTCATATTATTAAAACATTATTTGTACCTTAAACTACACTAATTACCTCTAATCGCGATTAAGAACTTAAAAGTTACTATTCACCAAAAAATTATTTTAATCTTATTGAACCACATTTTACTTCTTAATGACAACCATGTATGTCGGATTTTTGAAAATCAAATCACAGAAGTGGTAATATTTCATTTAAACGAAAAATCAGTTATTTAACTACCACTTAGTGGTTTCACTATTCATCAAAAATTGGAGTTTCTCAGAATAAGGCCAAAATTTCACCCTAAGCTATAATTGATATTCCGAATTCAAAAATGATGTCTATTTTACAAAATTCCAAACATATAAGTTGTATTAATTAATTTTATAATTAATTCCCGCTGTTACAACAAATAGCGTGTTTTTAAGAAACAATTTATATCAAAAGATTGGCAATTGTTTATGTCCAATTTCAATGTTAAATTAATTCTAATGACCACCATTGGATAAAATGGTAAAAATATATTCTAATTATACTCTAAAACCACTCAATAGTATAATTTATCACTATAAATTATTTTGATTAAAAAATTTGTTTTTAAGTATTTTTCACAATTCATAAAAAATTAGAAGTTCTCAGAAAAATACCAAAAATTCAACATAGGCTAATTTCAATATTCCGAATCCAAAAATGAAGTCCATTTTGATAAATAAAATTTATAATATTTCAAAAAGTAGGTATTACTATTCATAACGGCTACTTTGATTAGTCGCGGTGTTTTAGAACTCGAAGTTGCGTTCAATGCAAGCTATTTCATTATTGAATGAGAAGCGTATCGTGGAAGCTCGGGGTGTTACAGTCTTGTTCTGATGCAGAGGAACAGAAAACATGATCAACAAAAAGTTGACAACATGAAAACCAAAAACTTGTGATGGGACAAATGGTCATTAGTTTCCCAATAGGAAATGTAAACGAAAAATGTTTTTTTAAGTTCCATTTCATAAAGATGAGGAATTTATTTATGAAATTGACTAAGAAACTAAAGAGATATACATACACATTAAGTAGAGTTTCATTCTTTAATAAATTTCTAGTACTAAATCATCTTTTTTTAAATGATGATTATTCAAGATGACATGGTCATAGTGGAAGATCTAGAATTAACTTCTAGAGAATCACATGATCCATTAAGTATAAACTATATATTTACCTTGTCTTTAGGGATTAACCAAAACCAAAATGGTTTGTACAAGATCAAATTACCCCACAAAAGGATAATACTTTAGAGAAAGAAACACTAACAATAACATCTAAAATTAAACCAAAAATACCCCATTGTTAAATTAATACCATTCAATAAACAATTGTTCTTAAAATCCTTAAATATAATCCAAACTAATATTGATACCCACAAATTTAAGGAATTTGGTTATGTGGTCTCCCACATTAAATTGTATATCCAAATGGCATAGACTACTCTTAAAGTCACATACTTAAAATTAATTAACCTAATCACATATTATCTATGATAGGTTAATCATTTCCATAAATAACCCAAATAAATATAAATCTAAAATAAAAACATAGATAAAAATTCACCATTACTCCTCAAATGAAATCACATAGTATTCTATTTTCCATTGGCATATAGTGTTCCCAACATAGCGAACATCTTCCAAAATAACATTTATCACTTAATCAAGAAATATTTTTCCTATACTAAGGGTATCCATTTTATAATAAATAAGACACGAAATCAACTTTTTATTGATCAATAAAATCATTTAACTAAAAATAATTAGTCACAATAACCAGGGACTTCATATATTCTAGTGGTAGGTGATAAATCTCAATCTCACTCTAGTTGTGGTTTTTATTCCCATAGATTTGTCTGATGTGACGGGTTCTCACACAGTCTTCATGTTGTCCTCTTTCAAAAACTATATTTTATAATAATACCAAAATAAGATAAATTCATCAAAATAACCATAACATAATTTAACCAAAAATGTTATCCCATACCTCGCATTTTCATCCCAAAATTTAATAACTTGTAATTAACTCAATATCAATGATCATATAATAAGAAATGGTTTTTTATAACTATATCCACAATAGAAAAGATAATTCTTCCTCAAATATTATTTTCACATGACAAACATCAGGGTTATAAATATAAGGGAAAATTATTCCAAAGTAGTCCTATCAATAACGATCAATAATACTTTTAAACATTTCTCCAACAATTTATTTCTACATAGCTTCTTCATTGACCAAGAGGATATCTTATAGAATAGGGAATTCACTCAGGTAATGGTTAGGTCCCCTAAATTTATGGAAAATTATTGTAAATGTATTATTGGGACCATTTATATTTTCTTCCATAGTAATCTTCATTTTTCCTTAGAAATTAATTACTTTTTTGTCCTTATTTCCCACACGTAATGCATTTCTTTATTCCATTGAGACACTTTACTAGGTGAATCCTTCCACATTTTCTACGTGATGGAAATTTAGGTTTCTTTTCTCTATGGTCTCCACTGCTGGAGCTCTTATCATTCATCGCATTTATCTTCATTGTTGTGTTTGAAAGTTGGTTAATATATATGCTGTTGATCATATTTTTAGAAAAATGATTCGGTATGAACATGATATATTTTACCCCTATCAACATTTCATTTTGTTTCACATTTCCACCATTTTTCCGACGTTTTGCATCATGCTCAAAGTTACTATGACTTCCTTGGATTCCATCCATTGACTAAAACCAAAAATCATAATGTGAGTTATAATAGTCATAAAATCATTTAGAGAATATCGTGACACCATATTTTTAATTTAAAACACCTTAGGATTAACCATGTTCATTTATTCTCATCTTATATTAAAATCCTTAAAATTGGTTTGTAAAGTAAATGTAAATTATCCTAAGTGTGTCCCCCGGGAGTGTCGTAACCAATATTAAATCACGGCCCATTTTTCTGTACCAGGATACCTCAGGTCAAGCCCGAAACTCCTTGTCGGAGTTTTCAATCCTAGGTACTTCTGTTCAAGAGCTGTCTCTACTGGCTCGTATCCAGACAGGGACATATTTCTTGTAAAATACATAAAATCTCAACATTAACAAATTAATAGGATGTTCTTCTATAATAATCCTCAAAGTCTATCTTAGGGTAATGTGCTCTAATCAGAGTCTATCTAAATATAGTTTCCAAGGTTTGTAATAAACATCCTTTGATACAATCTATAATGCCCCGACCATAGAATCTAGGATTTGATGCATTATTTTAATACCTTGGCATGATCACAAGTAATCATGTACTAAAGGACCGATCAGTTTGGTAGTCTTGGAAATAGGATACATACATAAGTAAAACATTACAACTTGAAAAGAAATACAACACTAATTTATTCTATTAGAAACATCCAATCCTACTAGATTATGCCTGAAAGTAACTCATAACTAGCACCTTCATATCCTAGGAAAATGAAACAATAGAAAGGGGTGATCTCAAATTCTCAGTAAGGGTATGAAATATAGTGGAAGATAACATAAATATTAAGCATGGTGACCAATTGAAAACACATGCCTTTACAAATAATAAACATGAACACTTTTAAGGTAGGAATATGAGCTATGTAAAAAATTCCATAATAAAACATATTCATGGGTATTCTACTGCTCAAATAACCACATGAAATATTAATATCTAATTTCATAATGATGGAATGCATATTGTCAAACATGATAACCACATTTTAATGGCTTCATGCCAAGACTACAAATAAGATTTTCTCAAGGCCTTGTTCCAAGACACTATTTTGTCTAATGAGACCTACTGATTCATCGACGAGCTATAGTGGGCTCCACCCATCACATACTAAGTCCAATTCATTTCTTATATGAAAAAGTGGAAATATAACATGGACATTCATATTAAAACTAGCATACACAATGTCAATACTTTATCCCTAAACCATGAATTGTATTAGAATAGCATATACACAGTGAAAAATAACTCATTAAATACAATAAGGAATATTTTATTATAATAAATTAACCTTAATAGATAATAATGAAGGATATTGAAAAAGATGATAATAATCATCAAAACAATTTGAGAGAAATATCCCCCTTTTTCTTGAAAACATTTAAAAGTCTCACTATTTATCAAGAAGTCATTTAAAATAGATTTTTTAATCAAAGTGTCCCTTACCACTTTGAAACTCTTAAAAGGAATTAATATTTTTAAATATTCATGTCTATATAAATAAATCCTTAAAAAAATTTAAAACATGTGCATTAATCAGAAATATTTAGAAGAATAAATTTTTAAAACATTTAAAATGATATTTTAGTTAGACAACCTAACCAAATGAGAGACATTTGAATACAAATAATTGATGTAATAAAAAAATTATTATATCATGATAATAGAGGGATTAATGATATAGTTTGTCGAAGTACATTATATACACCATATAAAAGTGAATTGGTATATAACAACAAATAAATCTTAATGGAATGTAAATTGAGATGAAATCCCTTATAAAGACTATATCCTTAGGTTAAGGATAAATCAAAGACATAATTATGTGTGAAAAATATAAATACACTCAATATTATTGGCTATTCAGTTTAAATCAATCAGAGGAAATTCACACATATTCTTGTAAAAAAACACCAATGACTTGGATGTTTAACTCAATGAATGGAAATTTAGTTAAGATTACTCTTATCAAGTTCATATCAATGACTTGAGAAATTATAAATGGAGTGATTATCTGTATCAAAAGTATATAAAAACAAAGGGTAGCATAAATTACTACATAATTAATAAATAGTTATTCCACCCATAACATTGGAGTAAAATTATCAATGAAGTCTGGGTAAAGCCAAATGACTGGAAATTAAAATTTGAAATTCCCTTACTGATTTGGTATCATACAAAACATACACCCCATGAAAGAAGGATTATAAAATGAAGATGTAAATACCAATAAATTAAAGTATATTACACCATTAATACAATCATGTGCAGTATATACACCACACAAAAGGAAACAATGGACTATATAGCATGAATCTCACATGAATAAAAATTGAGATAAAAATCCATTACCATGTTTAAATCAATTGAGTCCTATGAAAAAATGTTAATAAACACCAAATTAATCACATAATACCATGAATATAAATATAATAATGATAATATATATCAATTGTTTGGACATAAAACACCACATGAAATAAATATGTGGCAAACAATTGAAATCTCCCTGAATTAAAAGTGAGATGAGAAACCCCTTACCTCAAGTCAGAATTGTCTCATGTGTTCTTCATTCTTCAAGAATTATAAACTTAGTCTAATTTCAACTTGATTAAGAACATTTTTCATGTTTATTATCCATTTTATATCACTTAATACCTTTCTATAACAATTAGTTAATTATTTGAGTTCATATTGGATATTTTATCGATGTTCGGAACATTAGTCAAAAATAAACTTGTTATAATTACAATTTTTCCATGTGTTAAAAAGTAAATTATCTCCAGAATGATACACATAATTAAGATATAATATATATATATATATTATATATCTATTATATATATGTATTTATTACAGTACATAACAATTTCAGATAAGAAATAAAATGCATCATTCATGGAGACGGTAAGTCATACGTACACATGAACGCTACTTTGATTTATATTTTATATTTTAATAGAATTAAAAAATAATGATACAAAGGTATATTATTATTTTATTATATTTTATATAATATCATTAACTACTTATTTTATATGTCTCACATAAGGCATTAACGTGTCATATCACATTGAGGGGCGGTAGTCCGCACTTCCTCAAATAAAACTATCGTGTTTTACCGATAATTGAAACCATAAATGAATGATATAAATGGAAAATATAGAAGAATAAATAAAAAATAAACATAATATATAATATATAAAAACATATTGTCATCTTAATGGCCACCATGAAAGGTGGAAAGGATATAATTGAACAATCATCATTTCATGAGGCATTAGTTTTCCATCTACAAAAACAATATGTTCTTTAGCCATTAGATTGAGGTGTGTGTAAGTGTAGTTAAAATCCTTCTAATAACAACATAATAGTATATTTAGGATACTTGTTTTTTTATAAAATAATGGAATAAAAAGAGTTTAGGGGTTAGAGAAGTAAAATAAAAGATACGATGTAAAGAGAATCTATTCCCTTTAATTTGGGTAACTACCTTTGGTTTGAACCAAATGGACTTCTTGAAGTGTCTTATACCTAAGGTAAGGATTCAATGTGGAAGATATAGATCTTGAGTGATTATTTTGGTAGGGTTTAAACCATACAAGGGTCTTTAGAGGTGTAAGAAATGAGGTATAAGTGGTGTCTTTTTATAAGGGAGAGGAGGGGAACTTTTGGAATGTTTGAAAATTTTATTTTATTATAAACTTATATTCAGTATGAAAAGGTCCAAATCTAATTAAATTATAAGATAATATGACTAATTTTTGAAATAAAATCATCCAAAAATAATTTTACAAGTTTTGGATATTGTTTTAATATTAATAATCTTATTTATTTAAATCATTTATTAATGAGGTTAATACTACATCATTATTGTTTCATAAATAATTTAATTTATTTCATATCTAGAAATTTAAAAAAATTACCATAGTATTGGAAATAGTTTTATCTTTCCAATGAATATTTATAGTCTAAAATATGACTTATATAACCTCATACAAAAATTTATAAACTAAAAGATATTTGTTAGTGTCATTTTTGCCTTTACTTTAAGTTAATTAAAATAATGTGTCATTATCACTCTTAAGTGGATCTATGGGGTCCCAAAATAGGCCCAAGGATGCCCATTGTCTGACATGACTCATCATATAAGGTTATTACAAGTGTTAAGGTAATTTTGTTTTATTATAATATTCATTTTACCTTAAATTACCCAATTTTCCTTTAACAGTGGTAAATAAAAGTCAGAAGTTACTATTCAAGAAAAATAATTTTCATCTTATTGAACCAAATTTTACTTAATAATAACAACCATGAATGTTATATTTTCTGAATTCAATTCACAATAGTTGTAAATTTTCATTTAAATGAAAAATTCGGTTTTTAACAACTACTAAGTGGTTTTACTATTCATTAAAAATTGATGTTTTTTAGAAAAATACCAAAAATTCAGAATAATCTATATTTGATATTCTCAATTCATAAATGATGTCTATTTTACCAAATTAAAAACATAGAAGTTGTATTAATTAATTAAAAATTATTTCATGTTGGGAAAACAAATAGCGTGTTTTTAAGAAATAATAACTATCAAAAGATTGACACTTGTTTATGTAAAATTTCAAAGTGAAATTAATTCCAGTGACCAAAATTGTATTAAATGGTAAAAATATAATTAAATTAAACTTCAAAACCATTTAAATGTATAATTGAACACTATAAATTATTTTGATTAATAAATTTGTTTTCAAGTAAAATTTAGTATTTTTCACAATTCACCCAAATATGAAAGGTATCAAAAAATCACCAAATATTTATCAAAACTAAATTTTTATGTCCCAAATTTAAAAATTAAGTTTATTTTGTAAAATTAAATATATTAAAATGTCAAATATTGGATTTAAAAGGGTTCACCATCAAAATGAGGTAAAATAACATTTTTGAAAAATACTTCTTTTATATGAAAAATTGAACTTGTTCTTATATTATGTCGACAAAAGACATAATATGTCTTCTAAAATTATATATAGTATAAAAATTTTAAAATTCAGTTAATACTATTTATAACCACTTTTTGAATGGCTAGTTTGGTAAGTTGAGGTGCACTCAAACTCAGTGTTGCATGTAGCACAAGCTATTGAATTATTTTAAAGAAGATAACTTACTATGAAATATTTGTGTGTTAAAAATTTAATGTAATTATTTAAAACAACTTTTCAAGAAACCTCCATAAGGGTTTCAACAAAAACAATACACCCAAAATACACTCTTTAAACCCAAATGCTCACCAAAACCCCTTCCAATCATGATTTTCATCCCAACCATTATTGGGAAAATAATTATTTCAATTAATTAAACATTTCAAAGAGAACAACACGGTCTTACATCAAGAACACAAAAAATTCACATTTAAATTCCATTATAAAATAAATTTTATAGAAAATAATTTCAAAAACTACTTTAACAATACTAATATAATTTAATAAACCAATTGAACAATTTTCAAAACAATTCTAAGATGTGTTACATGGCCTTACTTTGTAATACACTAAAATTATTCTCTTTAAAATCCAATGCACATTGTAACATTTTCCAAACACAAATATCGACATTTATACAATTTAATAAATTACCTACACGTTTTAATAAATCATTTTAATTATTAAAAAACATTTAAAGATGAACAGTAGGGGTTTACAAAAAAAAATATACCAAATTAACATGTAAAAAATTCAATTTCAACTCAAAAACTTGTAAAATATCAATGAAGAAAACTCATTCACCCCATATATATTTCAATATACATGCCAAATTAAACAAGAAAGAATAAAAATTCAATAATTAATGGTTAAGAATTAAAACAACTACATTGGGTGTCAAAAAAATTAATCTTGGTGCGATTAACCAATGGCACCCTAGTCATTCCCAAAGCAACCAACCTCATGCCCTAATTACAATGATTAAACTGAAATACTAAAAATTGAAACCCTAAAATGAAACCCTAGACACTGACAAAGGAAACCCCAACTAAGAGGGGGCAAGCTGTCGGAGGAGGAGGGAAACGGAGAGGTCATGGATGTCAGAGTGGAGGCCATACAACTAGGTTGTTCACTAGGCAAGGGTTCACTGGCAAGTAAATCTTGATGTCGGTAGGGTGTCATGATACTGAAAAGAAGGCTCTAAGGGGTTTCACGTCAGAGCTTCGCCAGAAAAGAAGTCGGTTAGCTGTGATGTGCGCTGGTGGGGAGGGGAGATTGGGAAGCACGACTAAATGGGGATGTAGGGGAGATGGTGTGATATGAATGGGGTGAGGTGATGGGTGAGGCGTGATGGTGGGGGAAGAGTCCAAACCTCTAAAAATATAAAAATTTTGATAAAATAATAATTATTTTTTTTTAAAAAAATATAATAATAGTAATAAAAATATTCTTAATAATAATAAAAATGATAATAATATTAAGATTAAAAATCATGGTTATAATGTTAGTATTATGATAGTAATAATAATAATAATAATCCCAAAAATAATATTGTTTTTATCATTATTATTAATAAATTTAATTAAATTTTATTTTACCGTTTTTCTTATTTTATTTAATTTCCATTTTAACTTTATTTTACAATTCATTTAATTTCATTCACTACTAGAATTTCACCCATTACCAATGGTTCAGAACCATTGGTAAATGCTGGGAAACCGTTGGTATATTATATACCAATAGTTTCCCAAACTGTGGCCAAGTAAGCTTTGGGTATAGTGTTATACCAACAGTTCTGTGTAAACCATTGGTATATGTGTTGAAGTAAGAGATATACCAATGGTTTCACAAACCGTTGGTATATGTTATCGTTATACCAATGGTTTGGATTTTTTGGTATATAGTGTACAATAAGAAGTGAATACCAACGATTATACAAAACTGTTGGTATAATATACATCTTAATGCTATACCAATAGTTTTAAAAACTATTGGTATACATATGTTATAGCTCCATAGTAGCCAACAACCACCTGAAACCTGTAACTCTCCACTTCCAACATAAAACTCTCCATGCAAGAACACATACAGCCAGAATCCAAAAGCCTACATGGGATGTTTAAAATTCTTCTAGAATTCTGAAATTTAGAAATTCAAAATTCATTCATCACTCAAACCACAACACAAGAGGAAAATCTAGAATCCAATACATCCACAATCCAATACATCTAGAATTGAAAAGAAATAACACACATAACACCAATACAAAATTAAAATCCAATACATCCAGAATCCAATACACATAACAGTAATAAAAATTTAGAATTCATTACCAATACAGCCAGAATCCAATACATCCAAAATTTCATAAATTAAGAATTGAAAAGCAATAACACCAATAAAAGTATTCAAAATTTAAAATTCACTCCTCACTCAAACCACAACACCAATACACACGAGAGAAAAAATTATACATGTTAAAGGAATCACAAGGGATGTTTACTCATGGTCTTGGGTTGACTATCTTTAAACCAACAGAAAAACGTGGGTAGAGTGGAGAAGGATCATGATACCCATAAGATATAAAATGGTATTGGTCATTTCCTTAGACCTAGGATAAGTTATTGAAAACACATGGTATGTTTATTTTCTTCTAATGACTTTGTATCTATGTATAAATGGTTCATGTTGTGTTAGTGGGAAACATTGGCCAATCACAACATATGAGATGGGTTACCAGAAAAGCCTACATGTTTTTCATAGACTTTTTAATTGGAATAAGGAGGTATGTGGGTAATTTCAATTTTGTCTCCCGGTTGTGATGTGAGATGAATCCTCCTTTTGCGTAGTGGTTATGAATATTCAATTTTTTCATTGGTATTGGCTTCCCAAAGGGACTTTGGTTTGGTCATAGAACCCCTTGTTTGAGGATGAGATTGGTGTATTAAAGGTCATGTGTTTTACAATAGGGGTAAGAGTTCCTCACATGGAAAGTGGATTGTGTGAGTCTTGACCATGGATCCATGTGCTAAAGTGTCTAACACAATTAGAATATGTTTGGTCGGTTTTGCATATGCAAGTTGTTGTTTTCACTTAAAATCTTGTCCGTTTCCTATAAAAGTGAGATAGTTTGAGTGGTATCGGCCACATCGTACCTCAAATTGAGGCGGGGTTGACTCGTACATGTCACAAATGACCCATGTATTGTTTTCATTAAGTATCAAAAGAATCCAAATGCTTTTTGTCAGTTTTCTGTATGCCATTTTTTGTTTTCACTTAAAATGTTTCCCATTTCAAATAAAAGTGAGACACTTTGAGTGGTACCAGCCACACTATGCCTCGAATTGAGACAGGTATGACTCTTACAAATAAAAAATGACCTATGGATCCTTGTGCTAATGTATCAACACAATCAGAATACATTTGGTCGGTTTTCTGAATGTCTATTTTTTACATAAAACAGTGTCATTTTATAGAAAAGAGAGACATTTTGAGTGATACCGGCCACATCGTTCCACAAATTGAGGAGGGGTTGACTCATAATCATCATAAATGACCCATGGATAGTTTTCCTAAAGTTTAAATACAATAATAAATCATTTGGTCAGTTTTCCATATGCAAGTTGTTGTTTTCACTTAATATCATGTCCATTTTATATAAATGTGAGATAGTTTGAGTGGTACCGGCCACACCATGCCTCGGATTGAGGATGGGTTGACTCATACATGTTAAAAATGACCCCTGGATATTTATCCTAATGTATAAATATAATTTGAATGTGTTTGGTCAGTTTTCCCTAAGTAAGTTGTTGTTTCCACTTAAAATCATGTCCATTTCAAATAAAAGTGAGACAGTTTGAGTGGTATTGGCCACACCGCACCTCATATTGAGGCAGAGTTGATTCATACATTTAAAAAATGACCCATGTATCATTTTCCTAAAGTATCAATAGAATAAGAATGTGTTTGGTTGGTTTTCCATATGCCAATTGTTGTTTTCGCTTAAAATGTTGTCCAATTCAAATAAAAGTGAGAAACTTTGAGTGGTACCGGGCACACCATGCCTTAGATTGAGGCGGGGTTGACTCATACATGTCAAAAATGAATCATGGATCCTTGTGCTAAAGTATTTACACAATTATAATATGATTGTTTTTTTTCATATGTTAGTTGTTTTTACTTAAAAGGGTGGCCATTTTAAACAAAATGAAGACACTTCAAGTGATACTGGCCACACCGTGCCTCGGATTGAGGCGTGGTTGACTATTACACGTCACATATGACCCATGGATCGCTGTCCCAATGTATCAACAAAATATAAATGGTTGTTTTTCTGTATTCCAGTTGTTGTTTTCACTTAAAATGTTTTCCATTTCAAATAATGGTGAGACACATTTGAGTGGAATCGACCGCACTATGCTTCAGATTGAGTCTAGGTTGACTCGTACACATCATAAATTACCCATGGATCCTTATGATAAAGTATCAACACAATAATAATAACTTTTGTTGGTTTTATGTATGTCTATTGTTTTTACTTGAAAAACAATGACCATTTAAAAAAAGAGAGAAACACTTTGAGTGCGATTGTCTCCAGAATCAAGGTAGGTGGTCCTTAGCCTTTCGTGAATTTTCATGATGTTTTATATATGCCTAATAACTGCTCACCCAATGTTTGTATGTTGGGTCAGGGGGCTGTCAGTTGTATAGGAAGGAGGGTGGGGCGCTTTCTGGGGTCTAGGGAGGAGGTTGGGGGCTATCTGGGGGGTTGTCCGGTGTACAGGGAAGAGGGTGGGGGGCTTTCAGGGGGGGGGGGGGGGGTTGTCCATGGGGATGTTCGGGGGGCTGGCCGGGGTCAATGGAGGAGGGTAGGGGCTACATGGGGGGTTGTTCCGGGTCTAGGGAGGAGTGTGGGGGGCTTTCAGGTCTGTTGTCTAGGGGATGTTTGGGGGGGGTTGTTCGGGGGATGTCTAGGGTCTAGGGTGGAGAGTGGGGGGCTATCCAGGGTCCAAGGATGCGGGGGGTTGTTTGGGATCCAAGGAGATGGTGAGGGTTTTCTAGGGTCCAGGGAGGATGTTGGGGGCTATCTAGGGGGTTGTCTGGGGTTTAGGGACAAGGGTGGGGGTTTTCTAGGGTCCAGTGGGGAGGGGGGTTGTCCGGGGTCTAGGGAGGAGAGTGGGGGATGTCTGGGGTCTTGGGAGTAGGATGGGTGAGGGAATATCTGAGGGGGATATCTGGGGGGCTGTCTTGGGTCCAGGGAGGATGGTGGGGGGTTCTCTAGGGTCTATGGATGAGGGGGGCTGTCCAGGGTTTATGTAGAAGGGTGGGGGCTATCCGAGGTCCAGGGAGGAGGTTGGGTGGCTCTTCGGGGGGATGTCTGGGGTCTAGGGAGTAGGGTGGGGGTTTGTCAGGGGGGCTATATGGGGGTCTGTCAGGGGGCTGTCTGGGGTCCAGGGGGGGCTATCTAGGGTCCAATGAATGGGGGGGGGGGTTGTTCGGGGTCTAGGGAGGAGGGTGGGGGATGTTTGAAGGGTAGTCTGGGGTCCAGGGAGGAGGGTGGGGGGCTATCTGAGGGGTTGTTGGGGGGAGGGCTATCTGGGGGGGTTTTCAGGGGTTGCTTGGTGTCTAGGGAGGAGGGGAAGTCTTGTACATATAGGCTGGTATTTACATTTTTTTATTCAAATTCATTCAATGTTAAAAAAATAATTTCAATATATCGACTTCAAATCAGACCATCAATTTTCTAAATTCCACTAAAAATTTACAGTTTCATTAAAATAGATAAAAAATAAACATAATTAGACCTACCGAATAACACATACATTGAGGCTCAACAAATCATTAAACATCAAAGGTCATTAATACAAGAAAAAAATTAAGGGATCAATTTGTCCCTCATCTCCATCACTATCATCACCATCATCGTCACCCTAACCCACATCCTCATCGGCATCCCCATCATCATCTCCACCCTCCTCCTCACCCTTGTACTCATCATCGGCCTCCTCATTGCCCTCCTCCTCCTCCTCGGCCTCCACCTCACCCTCCTCCTCCTCCTCAGCATCCTCCTCGACCTCCTCCTCCTCCGCCTCAGCCTCCTCCTAGCCAACTTCTTGACCACCAGTAGAACATCCACCTAGTGCACCATATATAGAATTCATTGATGACATATATTCATAAAACATAGTACTGGCCTTTGGTGGAACTGTTGAATGTAAAACATCCATCAGTTTCATAAATGCATTGTTTTCCCTAGCAGAATGTTCTGCCATCTCTGTGGCCATTTTTTCACCCTATTCTTCATGTTCCTTAAACTGCTGCAACTTGGTGGCACTAAAAATCTTACCTAAGGAGGTCTAATACCTCGTTATAACTATACTCTTCCTAGGTCGGCAGCGTACTCTACCAGGGTGCTCATCTCCCTACACCTGATGTAAGTGATCGTGTGGCCCAAAATTGTCAGGTTCTTGGGCATCAAGGGCCTCTAAAGTAGCCTGTTACAAATATAAATATATTATTAAACAAAAAAATAGAGATTATAATTTTAAATTTTCAAAGTAAAATATACAAACTGCTGCTGAGTCGCTCCATTAACCGCACATCCATCTTTCTTCTTTCTACCCGTGCGAAACAGTTTTTCTCAAGGCACATGTCCTTCTATATTCAATTTATGCCTCTACAATGACATTGAATGTAGAAAACAATATTTAAAAATTGGATACAAAAATAAACATATTAATCTCATAACTAAAATTATATAACAACTTTATAAATTGAATAAATTATGGAGGAAGCAATATAAAGTTCAAGTTGTAAAGAAAGATTATAAATTGTAATACCTATTGTCTAGCATGATCTGGCATCATAGTATGTCCCAATGTGTGTATGTATTTATTAGCATAAATGTTATTTCAATTTCTTCTAGGTGCATCCTAAATAACATTCAATAATTAGTATTAACAAAAAACATGAAAATTTTCATTTAAATACTTATAATTTTATTAATACCATAAATTGGCTAGTCTCCCAATGGGTAATCTTCTGTAGTTACTATTCTAATAGAATATAATCTATGACATGGACCGCCTATAACTATGTGCCCACTCTAGCACTCCATCCAATGTACAACTCATGCTTATATGCTCTCCAAAGATCTCTTAAATCCTTTAGATGTACTGGTCGTGCATCCTCACCATCGGGGAAATTAAACCACAGCTGAAACCAAAATATTAATTCATATAAATACTAAAATTAGTATATTTAATTAAATAAAAAATATTGTTTTACCCATATCTCTACCCAGGAGTTACCCTTGACTTCATTTGGCACCTGTCTCCAAGAGAGTAGGATTACAAGAATGATGTCGGAGTATTTGGTAGGCGTCGTCAAAACAATTTGACATTGTTGCCCAGATTTTTTAATCATATGACTATCTTAATTGTAGTCCACCATCAACTGTGTGTGGCAGTTGCACATTGAACACATGCATGTACGCCCTCTCCCCCGCCTCCTATCAGTATATGTATCTCTTTTTAAAGAAAAAATATATTTTATCAATACATGTTATAATGAAAATAAATAATGGTGTAAAAATTTTTAGGGTTGTATAAGTATACCTGTGATAGTCTGATTAATGGTCACTACTAGATCTGCCGAAACTGAAGGAACACCCTGTACAAATGGAGTGGGTCCCAATGTATGCTCTGCAGGGATAGAATATAGTAGAGTAGTTGTCAAAGAAGATGAAATATAAAATCCTAGATAGAAGGAAGTAGAATTAAAAGAAGATGACAGGGATGACTGGCCAAATATAGGATTGGGAGTGGGAATCATCATCATATATGTTCTAGACGGATGAGGAGGCTTAGATGTAATGGGTGGTGGAAACATAGGAGGGATAAATATCTCGTGTGTCCCGAAAGACACACTGGGATCAGAATGTGGGATTGATTGTATGTTAGTGGGATGGGCAGGGTCTAATCGGGTATGCCGACCAGATCATCTAGCTTCTGTACCACCCCCATTTTATGAACACCCCGTGTATTGGGACCACTACTAGGTTTCTCATCAAATAACTATCACCTAATAGATGGATCCTAAAAAAATGTTTTAAAAAAATTAATTACATGTCATTATATACTATTTAAATAAATATATTTGAAATAAAATACTCACTGAAGGCACTAGTGGTGGAATTCCTAGCTCATCCATGAGGCGACTATTGTCCATAATCTGTTTTCATCGCCTCTATTCAATTGGTTTCATTTTCATGCATTTGAAGACAAATATGGAAGTAAATAAAAAATGATAACTAATGTGTAACCAAAAAAACAAAATAAATGAGAGGGAATAGGGGGATTCATGGATAATTTAACTAACCATTGTTTTAGGTGAGCTTGAACAAATATATAACGACGTCAATAAATCGTACAAGATATAGTAAGGAAATTTAATTTTTAGAGGGATAATTATTTAATAAGTGTCAACAGTCTATTAAAATCATGGAACATTGATTCTACCATATTCTTAAGTGGTGAAGCAGTTGTCAAAATTAAGTAAAAATTAAATTTCTTTAGCTCAGGTATATGATGTATGTTTCAATACATGTTTTGCAGAAGAATACAAACCATCATGTTTATTACGTTGCAAAATTTTAAAGAGAAGTCTTAGATTCATACAAATTTTATAAAAATCATATTTGAAGCATTGAAATGTTCAGTAAGTTAGAAATGTTGGTTTCCTAGGCTTAAATACAGTTCAATTCCAAATTAAAAAAATGCAATTCAAAAAAAAATCCAACCAATAAACACTGAAAGTGCACATAATGGTCAAATCAGATTCAACAAATTTGTAATCAATATTAAATCATTTTGAATAGCACCAACCTTAAAAACCCATCTCTAGGTAAACCAAAATAATTAAGAACACGTATAGATGATTACATATATTTTCCACCACAACTTCAAGTTCACAATCAACTCTGAAAATTGATCAATTAGATTCATCAAAATAAATAAATGGGTTGGTTCCAATGGCTGTAGGGATAATGTCAATTCCATCATCTCCATCATTAAAAATAAGTCTTGTAATTACTTCAACTATGACACCAAATTCAGGTTGAAGTTGGTCTTCGACATAAAAAACGTGTTTACCATTGATGCCAATACATATGGTTCTTCGATAGTAAGAGTGGAGTCATATTAATTACTCGAAATTCACAATCATCAACAAATGTGCCATGTCTCGTCATCGAATCAAACCAATGGAATTTCATCATCGTGACTCATCCATGATAGTAATAATCCAATATTAATATTTTTTCAATGACTTCATAATAACCCACATTTTCAAATCGCGGTCTACTATCGGATGGACTGGCATAACAATCTATTTTGGCAGAAACTATAACACCATAATGTTGTTTTCTCGTGTTCTTTTCTCATTTAGTGACAATAAATTTATACCCATTGATAACAGTTGATTTACAGTCATGATCCACGGTATTAGGACCAAAATCCAAAGATCTTATTTCTTCAGAGACAGAGTCAGCAGGAAAAGTAAATACCTTAAATATAAATTAATATTAAACTTAATTAAATATTGATTTAATTATTTTAAACAGTAATATATTTACCTTCAATTTTAACCAAGTAGAAAACTCTTTGCTATGCAAAGACTCCCTCCATCTCAAAGATAATGAACGATGCTTTCTATTTATCATTGTTTTATGTTCCCTATAGATAAAACAATATGAATAGATTACCATATATATATATATATATTCAATTTAGTTACCTGATATAGTCCTCTAACAAATCACAGTTGAACAAAACTATGTGATGTACCATCTCTCTCTCTCCAAGGATAAATGTCTTCAATGTATATGATCCAAGAATTCCTCCTATTTGAGAAAGTTATGGAAAAATAGGTTCAATTTTCTCATACTATTCTTCTTCATTTCTCATGGGTCTGTTCATTCTTATAGTAATATCAGACAAATACGTTGAGTAGAAATCCATACATTCATGATCTAAGTAACAGTTAATGACAGAACCTTCGAGACGATTCATGTTTTGAACATAAGAATTTAATGCATAAATATTTATTTCAGTTGGATACATAAAACAAAAAGAAATATGTTATCTAAGAAGTATTTCAAATGGAATATGGATAATCAGATGCAGCATGCATGTGAAAAATGATGGAGGAAATATTTTCTCCAACTCACACAAAATTAATAGGGAGTCTGTCAATATTTTTTTAATCATAAATAATTGGAAAACTTCTTAACACAAAGATCACTAAACAAATGGAACAACTGAATAAAAGTCACCATTATATTATTGGACAAAATATGACTAATTTCTATTGGAATAAACTCATATATAAAAATGTGATAATCATGGTTCTTCAATGATTTTATCTTCAACTCTCTTTTGTTGACCCATTTAGATATGTTGCTTTAATAGCCATCGGGAACTCTAATAGTCTCTAATACTTCAGTAAATGGTTTTTTGTAGGTTTCATCACATAAGAAGCACATGAAACATGCCATTTATTTTAACTGATATTCACAAGATGCAATTCTGGTCTGATCCCCCAATCCACCAAGTCAGGCCGAGACTATAAATCATCTTTTGTCTTTTCCATAACATTTAGAAGTATCGAAATAAACATTTCACATATATTATTTTCAATGTTAATTATGTCAAAGTAATGACGTAAAAAATTGGTTGACCAATAAGGTAAATCAGAAAAGATACCCCTCTTCCTCCAATTGTAACAGGTTTCAGTGAAAACATTGTTCCTCTTTCCAGATATCATTTGGCCCTTCCTGGGTGAAAAAAAAACTTTTAATTCATTAAACATATCAGTTCAAGACATACGCTAAGGTGGATCATCGGCCTCTATGGTATTATCTAATCTTCAATGGTTATTTCTATATGTATGGTCAATTGGCAAGAATCGTTAATGTCCCATAAAATTGAAACTACAATGGTGTTTCAGTATTCTGGGTGGTGTATTCATTATAAAAATAGGACCTAACAATTTTCCTTTCGTGCTCTATCCATACATCATTGCATAAGCTAGAAAATCATTTATCGTCCACATAAGCACAATATGCATCTAAAATATGTCTTTAGAATATGCCTCGTATGTGCTCACACCCACATCCCAAAGAAGTTTCAACTCCTTTTTTAAAGGTTTCATGTATACATAAATATCAATGTTGGGATCATAAGGGCCATATATGAGTATTCTCATGAATGTAAAAGGTTTTCTTATACACAACCACAAAGGAAGATTATAAATGTGTATAAAAACTGTCCATGTGTTGTGAAAAGTAAGCATCTACCCAAACGGATTAAAACCATCGCATGAAAGACCCTAACTCAAATTAAGCACATTAGCTGGAAAATCAGAATATCGAGCATCAAATCTCTTCCATGAAAATCCATCTGCAGGGTGAACCAACTCATCATTATTCTTCTTTCTCTTAGTATCATGCCATCACATTTTTATTGATATTTCATCAGACGTAAAAAGATTCTGATGTATGGGGATCAATGGAAAGTGCCACATTACATTATGTGCACGCGGGATGGTGTCACATTAGATTAGTGGGATGTGCCACATTTTATAAAATCATTTAATTCAGTGGTTTCCTCCCAGAAGAAACTAAAATCTTTCAGGAAAGCATTAATTTTTTTTCTTGAAAATCCAAATTCATCGACTAACATCCATTACATATAGTGGTTTTAGGGATTATTTGCATCATTTGTAATTAAATCCCTTAATATTATATTAATGTAATTGATTTTTGTACTAGAAATCCCATACATAGTTTTCCCATTAAACAATCGGATTAAAAATTCCAGCTTTTTCATTTTATCTCACTGTCGATATATTGGATTTGTGGCAGCGTCATTAAATTTTTTCACTGTGACAACATCATCATTTTCATTACATGAATCATGTGTTCTCATATTGAAGTCTTATTGGGTAGGAGTACTTTCTTTTTTATGATTATGAATAAATAAAACCGGTCATATAAAAAATTCTCCACTTCAGACCTCTCATTTGGATCATTAGAAATTTAAGATTTTATTTTCTCCCCATTGTGATACCACACATTGTAGTTTTCTTTAAAAACATATTTGGTTATGTGGTAGCTGACATATTCAGGGCTCAATCAAGGTCTGACAACACAATTAGAACATGTGCAGTGTAGTCGACCACTATCTGAAGCATTGTGAAACAGAAAATCTAAAAAACACTCCAAATTATTTTGAAAATCGCTTGAGATCCAATCTGTTTCATACATCCAACATCTATCCATTCTATAATAAATTAATTGTCATAATTCATTTATGAAAAATCCATTCAACAATATTGACGTTTCATTAAAAATATATTTATCTAAATGAGAATTGTTCACGAGGGTGGGGGCTATCTAGGGGGTGGTCGGGCTGTCCACGGGGATCGTGGGGATTTCTAGGGGGTTCAGGGGTGTCTAGGGGGATTCCTAGGGGGGTGGGGGTTCTCCAAGGGGTACGAGGTGTCCAGGGGGTGGCAAGGCTATCCTAGGGGGTATGGCATGTCCAGGGTTGGAAGAGTTATCCATGAGGGTGGGGGTTGTCCACGATGGGAGGGGGAGTCCAGGGGGTGGGCAGGGCTATCTAGGGGGTACGGGGTGGGTGGGCAGGGTTTCCACGCGGTTGGTGGGGTTTTCTAGGGGATACGGGGTGTCCAGGGGGTGATCGGTTTGTCCCTAGAGTTGGGGGGATGTCCAGGGGTAAGGGGTGTCCAGGGGGTGAGGGGTGTCCATGGGGGTGGCAGGGCTGTCCAGGGGGTCCAGGGGTATAAGGCCACAGCCTTAAACCTTACTTAATATTGAATTAAATGAATAATTAACATTGACGATCTTTTCAGGTTTAGAGTTTTAGAGAATTAGAACATAACTATTACATCTTAAAAGATTACAAAGTAGACACTTCTACTAAGTCTCCATAAAATAAAAACTCTTAAAAAGAAAGATGTCTAGATTCCATGTTTTAGATAGCATGAAATTCCCTTGATCCCATCCTTGACCTTATTCCACTTTAAGTCCTGTGAAAAACATTTCGAAAAACTTGGGGTGAGCATAAAAAGCTCAGTAAGGGATACAAAGAGAATGAAAACTGTTAGTTTTTCAAACATCAAATAAACCATATATACTCTATCAAAGTAATACCTTCACCTTCATGAAGTAGTAAAATCTCTTCACTGAATAAAGTATCATTACTTACCTTTTTGTAACCAAAGTATTACCATAAAACCCATATAAAGAACACATAACATATATAAAGGTAACTTGGGACATAAACATACTTAAGTGGAATAACCATATGGTCGACTTCCACACATATCACTTAATGGAATAGCCATACGGCCAATTTCCATACATACTTAATGGAATAGCCATACGGCCGACTTCCATACCCAATGCATTGGAGGTTATAACGTAACCACCCGTCCTGGTATTCACGGCACCACCCGTCATATGGTTTATAACGTAACCACCCGTTAAAATGTCCAAGTACCAATATAAAATCATAAAACATAAAACCAATATAAAGGAATGATAACATTTCCACATTTCAATCAAAATATATCATAATAGAATCCTTTATCAAAACCATTTTCAATACCAAAATACATAAAAGAGTATATGGTATTTATTTTATTTTAAAAACATTACGGCTTGTTAAGGAAGCCAAAGCCCAAATAATACTCGCGGCGGCGGAAAAAGGTCGTTGTCACCGCGTACGTTAAAAAAAACATTCCTTTTTGTCGCTTAGTAAAACGCTTCGTAGAAAAAGATTCCTTTTGTATAAAATTAAAAGTCAAAGGAGTTTATACACCGTATAAAAGAAAGTTGTGTATAAAACGAAATATGCCTCAATGAAAGGAGATTGAGACGAAGTCCCTTACCTCGAGTCCGACTTGACTCGATCGTTCTTTAACGTCCTGAATAATAAACTTGAGTTAATTTATACTTAATTAAGAACCTTTTTAAACTTAATTATTACTTTTATATCACTTATTTCCATGTTATAAACATTATGTAACCATTTAAGTTAATAATGTTAGTTTTGTCAATATTTGGTTCTTAAGTCGAAAGTTGACTTCTTACAATTACATGTTGTTCGTGTGGTCAAAGGTTCTTTATATCCAGAATGAAATTCCCGATTTGGATATAATATGTATCATATATATCCAGCATATACATGTATTTATAATATTACATAATCATTTAGAGGTAAGAAATGAAATGCACCGTTCATGGAGACGGTAAGCCGTACGTACGCATGAACGCTACTTTCATTTCTTTGTCATATTAATGGAATTAAAACTAAATGAGAGGTATGTATATTTTAATTCCAGAATTATATTCATCATTTGGATATACTATTAATTATATATATCCATTATATACATGTACTTTTAATAGTACATTACATTTGGGGATGAGAAATGAAAGGCACCGTTCATGGAGACGGTAAGTCGTACGTACGCATGAACACTACTTTCATTTCTACCTCATACTTTAATGGAAAGAAATAATAATCATATATAGGTATATTATAATTCCAGTATAAAATCATATATAATAACTTTAAATACATCCTTTACACGTCCCACATATGGCATTAACGAATCACATCACTTTGAGGGGGCGGTAGTCCGCACTTCCTTAAATGAAGATATCGTGTTTACCCATAATGGAAACCATAAAGGTATGCCAAAAATGAAAAATACAGAAGCTTAAAGAAAACATAAACATATTATATATCATATATAAAAATAGTGACATCATAATGGTCACCCTTGAAGGTGTTAAATGAGTATTGAACAATCATCGTTTCGGGAGGCAGAATTTCACCATCCACGGAAACCGTATGTTCTTTAACCATTTGATGTAGTTGTGTGAGAGTGTAGCTCAAATAAATCTTATAAAAACATCCTAGTATATTGAAGATACTGGTGTTGTTACAAAATAAGTAAATAAAAAGAGTTTAGAGGGTTGGAGAAGCAAAATAAAACAAATGAACAAGAGAGAATGAATTACCTTTAAAAGTGTAACTCCTTTTGATTTGAGCCTAAAGGCTTCCTTTGAAAGGATTCTGCCCAAAGGGAATCCTCTAGGATGAGGAGAGGGATGTGGATAGAGTAAATGGGCAGGGTTTGGCCGAGCCAAAGGCTTGAGGAGTGTGTGAAATGAGGTAGAGGTGGGGGCCTTTTATAAGAGGAGAGGAGGGGCACTTTTGGAAAGTAAAGAAATATTACTTTATTTGAAAATGTGTTTCTGTTTCAAAAGGTCCCACATTGATATAATTCGTGGATAATGTGATAGGGGTTCGAAATCCACTCATCCAATTGGTTTTGGCCATGTGTAGGTTTTAGATTTTTCATTATCTTTCCATTTTATTTAAATCGTCAAATAATGATGTCATCGATGCATCATTATTATGTCATATATAATTTAATTTATTTAATGTATAAAAATTATAAAAAAAATACTATGATGTAGGAAATCTTTTTATCTTTCCAATTAATATTTATAATAAAAATTTGGACTTGTATAACCCCATTTAAAAATTGTTTTATTAAAACAGTTTATGTTAGTGTCATTTTCACATTAACATTAAATAAAAATATATTAATGTCATTTTCCAACTAAAGTGGCTCCATGGGGTCCCCAAGTTGACCCATGGCTTGTCTTGGTCGGCCATGACTCACCCAATAGGTGTAGGACAAGTTTCATGGTGTTTTCACATTTTTATAATATCATTTTTACATTAAACTACACTAATTACCTCTAATCGCGATTAAAAACTTAATAAGTTACTATTCACCAAAAAATTATTTTTATCTCATTGAAACAAATTTTACTTCTTAATGACAACCATTTATGTCGGATTTTTGAAAATCAAAACAGAATGATGGCAAAATTTCATTTAAACGGAAAATCAGTTTTTATAAGTACCACTTAGTGGTTTCACTATTCATCAAAAATTGAAGTTTTTCAGAAAAATCCAAACAATTCACCCTAAGATATATTTGATATTCCGAATTCAAAAATGAATTCCGTTTTACAAAATTCAAAACATATTAGTCACATTATTTAATTTAATAATTAATTCCCGCTGTCAGAGCAAATAGCGTGTTTTTATGAAACGATAAGTATCAAAAGATTGACACTAGTTTAAGTCCAATTTCAAAGTGAAATTGATTCCAATGACCACCATTGGATTAAATGGTAAAAATATATTCTAATTTCACTTTAAAACCAATTCAAAAGATAATCTAATCATATAAATAAATTATATTAAAGAGATGTTTTGAATTAAAATACAACATTTTACACTATTCATAAAAAAAATAAACTTTATCAGAAAAATACCAAAAAATTACACAAAGTAAAATTTGATGTCCCGATTCTTAATAAGAGTTTTATTTGGTCCAAAAGAATGTATAAGAGTGATCAAAACTATATTTAATGACGGTTCACCATTAAAAGGTGATAAGTGAACCTTTAGTGAAAATTAGAGTATATATGCCTAAAATTGAACTCTTTCCGTATTTTAAGCCTTTATCTTTTATTGGGTAAATTTATAAACATTTAAAAACATATATAATCATATTTTAGTTATTTCTATCCATTCCCGCCAGTACAACGGCTACTTGTTAACTAACATTTAAAATAATATTATTTTATTACTAGTGTGCTACGTAAGTTTCAAAGAAACTCATCGTTGCGTATCAGGTACGCTATCGAACATAGCAACCCCTTTAAAATAAAATTAATATTTAATTTGTAAATATTAATAATTAAGAAAATTCTTTATTCTTTATTTACCTGGGATGTTACATCCTTCCCCCCTTTTGGGAATTGCGTCCTCGCAATTTTATTCACTTATCAAAATAAGTGGGGGTATTTATCCCTCATAGCATTTTCAGATTCCCACGTTGCCACTTCAATCACATGGTTTTTCCACAAAACCTTTACCTGATGAATCACCATATTCTGTAACACCTTCTCCCTGTGGTCAAGAATCTGGACTGGTTGTTCTTAATAAGATAGGTTCTCTTCCAGCTAAACTACCTCTGGACTCAAAACATGAGATGGATCTGGCATATACTTTCTCAACATTGAAACATGAAAAACATTGTGTACCTGAGATAAACTCGGATGTAAAGCCACTTGGTATGAAACTGATCCAACTCTTTCCAGAATTTCATATGGTCCAACGAACCTTGGACTCAACTTTCCTTTCTTACCAAATCTCATCACACTTTTCAAATGAGAAACCTTGAGAAAAACATGATCACCTACCTCGAAAGATAGATCCTTCCTCCGGTTATCTGCATAACTATTCTGCCTGCTCTGAGCTGTTCTCATGTGTTTCTGAATCAACTGAACTTTTTCTGCCATCTCTTCTACCAATTCTGGTCCCATCAACTTCATTTCACCCACTTCATCCCAAAATTCTGGAGTTCGACACCGCTTCCCATATAATGCCTCAAATGGTGCCATCTGTATACTGGAATGAAAACTATTATTATAAGAAAACTCAACCAAAGAAAGATGTTGGTCCCAACTTCCCTGATAATCCATAGAACAAGCTCGTAGCATATCCTCTAATGTCTGAATTGTTAGTTCTAACTGCCCATCTGATTGAGGATGAAAAGCTGTACTAAAATTTAATTCAGTACCCAACGACTTCTGAAGATCTTTCCAAAAGTTATAAGTAAACCTGGGATCACGGTCAGATACAATGGAGAGAGGAACTCCATGTAACCCGACTATCTCTTTAAGATACAAATTGGAAAGTTGATCTAGAGAGAAAGTATCTCGTATAGAAAGTAAATGAGCATATTTGGTCAACCGATCAACAATAACCCAGATTGCATTATTACCTCGAGATGTCCTCAGTAATCCCATAACAAAGTCCATGGATATGTTTTCCCATTTCCACTCTGGCACTGGTAAAAGCGGAAGCATCCCTTTCGGTAACAGCCACTCTGCTTTAACCTGTTGACATGTCAAACACTTCACAGTAAAATCAACAATGTCTCTTTCATTCCATCCCTCCAGTAATACTCCCACAGATCTCTATACATCTTAGTACTGCCCGGATGAACTGAAGACGGGGAACTATGAGCCTCACATAGCAACTCATTCTTCAACTGTGAATCACAAGGCACACATAACCTCTTCCCAAACCTCAAAACACAAACACAAACTTATCCAAGAACTCATGGAAAATTTTATTCATAAGGTCCATGAATACAGAAGTTGCATTGGTTAACCCAAAAGGCATAACTACAAATTCATAATGGCCATATCTAGTACGGAACGCAGTCTTCGGAACGTCTGCTTCTTTTACTTTCAACTAATGGTACCCCAACATCAAGTCAATCTTTGAAAAATACTGAGCTCCCTGGAGCTGATACCACTTCATTCGATGGCCCAACATCTGCTGAAGTTGTTGCAAAGGATTTTACCACCCCTTTATGCTTGTAGTCTGGCTGCATTCCCCTAGTTGAGTTCTTCGTTGGACACTCGTTTGCATAATGACCCATTTCATTACACTTAAAACATCTTACCGTTGGATTTTCATTGCCTGATTGATCATCTTCCGTACAGTTACGAGCAATATGACCAGACTTACCACACCGAAAGCACTTAACAGACTTGGATAAACATTCTCCATGATGCATTTTACCACACTTCTCACAGGATGGATATTTGGTTTTCTTACCTCCTTGCATCTTTGATGAATTCTTCCCCTTTTCCTGCCAACTAGATCTCTTATTCTGTTGTTTGTCATAGAACACATGATCATCGGCAAACTCCATTTCCACCTTCTCCGTACATCGAACAAGTTTTTCATAACTTTTGAACTCACGAGAAGCTAAATCCCTTCGATACTTTGGATTTAACCCTGAGTAAAAACAGTTTATTTTACTATCAAGATCTCGTATGAAGTTTGGAGCATACCTTGCCAATCGAGTGAACTTTTCTTTATAAGCAGCCACTGAATCATCCTCCTGCCTCAATTTTAGGAACTGTTTTTCCATCCTAAGACGAACCACCTTAGGAAAATATCTCTCAAGAAACATACCTTTGAATTCTTCCCAGTGAAGATCCTCAATCTCATCACTATCCCTTATATTTTTCACCATCGACCACCACTGATCAGCTTCACCTTCAAAACGGTAAACAGCAAGACTAACCTTTTGATGTTCTGAACACCCCATGACATCAAAACTCTTCTCCAGTACTTTAATCCACCCTTCAGCTTGCACAGGGTCAGATGATCCTCTAAATGATGGGGGATGTTGCCTCATGAAATGTTCCACCACTGACATGTTCCTCTGCGGTTGATCTGGATGATCTCGTGCATGGATACGACCACCATTTATAGCCTGAGTCAACTGTGCCATCACTACAACAAACTATTCAGTTCCGATTCCGACCATCTCAGGTTGCGGATTTGGAAGGTTATCTTTCTCCTGATGTCGTCCCAACATAGCTGCTTTGTTTCCTCTGTGGAAAACCATTCTGAACACAGAAATATCTTAGGCGAAGCAACATGGTAATCCGTAAATTCTATATCATTTCAATCATATTATAATTTAACACTTTTCTAACTCCTAAAGTTGTCTAAACCGACCTCTGATACCAACTATAAGGCCCTAGCCTTAAACCTTACTTAATATTGAATTAAATGAATAATTAACATTGATGATCTTTTCAGGTTTAGAGTTTTAGAGAATTAGAACATAACTATTACATCTTAAAAGATTACAAAGTAGACACTTCTACTAAGTCTCCATAAAATAAAAACTCTTAAAAAGAAAGATGTCTAGATTCCATGTTTTAGATAGCATGACATTCCCTTGATCCCATCCTTGACCTTATTCCACTTTATGTCCTGTGAAAAACATTTCGAAAAACTTGGGGTGAGCATAAAAAGCTCAGTAAGGGATACAAAGAGAATGAAAACTGTTAGTTTTTCAAACATCAAATAAACCATATATACTATATCAAAGTAATACCTTCACCTTCATGAAGTAGAAAAATCTCTTCACTGAATAAAGTATCATTACTTACCTTTTTGTAACCAATGTATTACCATAAAACCCATATAAAGAACACATAACATATATAAAGGTAACTTGGGACATAAACATACTTAAGTGGAATAACCATACGGTCGACTTCCACACATATCACTTAATGGAATATCCATACGGCCAATTTCCATACATACTTAATGGAATAGCCATACGGTCGACTTCCATACCCAATGCATTGGAGGTTATAACGTAACCACCCGTCCTGGTATTCACGGCACCACCCGTCATATGGTTTATAACGTAACCACCCGTTAAAATGTCCAAGTACCAATATAAAATCATAAAACATAAAACCAATATAAAGGAATGATAACATTTCCACATTTCAATCAAAATATATCATAATAGAATCCTTTATCAAAACCATTTTCAATACCAAAATACATAAAAGAGTATATGGTATTTATTTTATTTTAAAAACATTACGGCTTGTTGAGGAAGCCAAAGCTCAAATAATACTCGCGGCGGCGGAAAAAGGTCGTTGTCACCGCGTACGTTAAAAAACATTCCTTTTTGTCGTTTAGTAAAACGCTTCGTAGAAAAAGATTACTTTTGTATAAAAGTAAAAGTCAAAGGAGTTTATACACCGTATAAAAGAAAGTTGTGTATAAAACGAAATATGCCTCAACGAAAGGAGATTGAGACGAAGTCCCTTACCTCGGGTCCGACTTGACTCGATCGTTCTTTAACGTCCTGAATAATAAACTTGAGTTAATTTATACTTGATTAAGAACCTTTTTAAACTTCATTATTCCTTTTATATCACTTATTGCCATGTTATAAACATTATGTAACCATTTAAGTTAATAATGTTTGTTTTGTCAATATTTGGTTCTTAAGTCGAAAGTTGACTTCTTACAATTACATGTTGTTCGTGTGGTCAAAGGTTCTTTATATCCAGAATGAAATTCCCGATTTGGATATAATATGTATCATATATATCCAGTATATACATGTATTTATAATATTACATAATAATTTAGAGGTAAGAAATGAAATGCACCGTTCATGGAGACGGTAAGCCGTACGTACGCATGAACGCTACTTTCATTTCTTTGTCATATTAATGGAATTAAAACTAAATGAGAGGTATGTATATTTTAATTCCAGAATTATATTCATCATTTGGATATACTATTCATTATATATATCCATTATATACATGTACTTTTAATAGTACATTACATTTGGGGATAAGAAATGAAAGGCACCGTTCATGGAGACGGTAAGCCATACGTACGCATGAACACTACTTTCATTTCTACCTCATACTTTAATGGAAAGAAATAATAATGATATATAGGTATATTATAATTCCAGTATAACATCATATATAATAACTTTAAATACATCCTTTACACGTCCCACATAGGGCATTAACGAATCACATCACTTTGAGGGGGCGGTAGTCCGCACTTCCTTAAATGAAGATATCGTGTTTACCTATAATGGAAACCATAAAGGTATTCCAAAAATGAAAAATAAAGAAGATTAAAGAAAACATAAACATATTATATATCATATATAAAAATAGTGACATCATAATGTCCACCCTTGAAGGTGCTAAATGAGTATTGAACAATCATCGTTTCGGGAGGCAGAATTTCGCCATCCACGGAAACCATATGTTCTTTACCATTTGATGTAGTTGTGTGAGAGTTTAGCTCAAATAAATCTTATAAAAACATCCTAGTATATTGAAGATACTGGTTTTTTTACAAAAGAAGTAAATAAAAAGAGTTTAGAGGGTTGGAGAAGCAAAATAAAACAAATGAACAAGAGAGAATGAATTACCTTTAAAAGTGTAACTCATTTTGATTTGAGCCTAAAGGCTTCCTTTGAAAGGATTATGCCCAAAGGTAATCCTCTAGGATGAGGAGAGGGATGTGGAGAGAGTAAATGGGCAGGGGTTGTCCGAGACAAAGGATTGAGGAGTGTGTGAAATGAGGTAGAGGTGGGGGCCTTTTATAAGAGGAGAGGAGGGGCACTTTTGGAAAGTAAAGAAATATTACTTTATTTGAAAATGTGTTTCAGTTTCAAAAGGTCCCACATTTATATAATTCGTGGATAAGGTGATAAGGGTTCGAAATCCACTCATCCAATTGGTTTTGGCCATGTGTAGGTTTTAGATTTTTCATTATCTTTCCATTTTATTTAAATCGTCAAATAATGATGTCATCACTGCATCATTATTATGTCATATATAATTTAATTTATTTAATGTCTAAAAATTATAAAAAAATACTATGATGTAGGAAATATTTTTATCTTTCCAATGACTATTTATAATAAAACTTTGGACTTGTATAACCCCATTTAAAAATTGTTTTAGTAAAACAGTTTATGTTAGTGTCATTTTCACTTTAACATTAAATAAAAATATATTAATGTCATTTTCCAACTAAAGTGGCTCCATGGGGTCCCCAAGTTGACCCATGGCTTGTCTTGGTCGGCCATGACTCACCCAATACGTGTAGGACAAGTGTCATGGTGTTTTCACATTTTTATAATATCATTTTTACATTAAATTACACTAATTACCTCTAATCGCGATTAAAAACTTAATAAGTTACTATTCACCAAAAAATTATTTTTATCTCATTGAACCACATTTTACTTCTTAATGACAACCATGTATGTCGGATTTTTGAAAATAAAAACAGAATGATGGCAAAATTTCATTTAAACGGAAAATCAGTTTTTATAAGTACCACTTAGTGGTTTCACTATTCATCAAAAATTGAAGTTTTTCAGAAAAATCCCAAAAATTCACCCTAAGCTATATTTGATATTCCGAATTCAAAAATGAAGTCCGTTTTACAAAATTCAAAACATATTAGTCACATTATTTAATTTAATAATTAATTCCCGCTGTCAGAGCAAATAGCATGTTTTTATGAAAAGATAAGTATCAAAAGATTGACACTAGTTTAATTCCAATTTCAAAGTGAAATTGATTCCAATGACCACCATTGGATTAAATGGTAAAAATATATTCTAATTTCACTTTAAAACCAATTCAAAAGATAATATAATCATATAAATAAATTATATTAAAGAGAGGTTTTGAATTAAAATACAACATTTTACACTATTCATAAAAAAAATGAACTTTATCAGAAAAATACCAAAAAATTACACAAAGTAAAATTTTATGTCCCGATTCTTAATAAGAGTTTTATTTGGTCCAAAAGAATGTATAAGAGAGATCAAAACTATATTTAATGATGGTTCACCATTAAAAGGTGATAAGTGAACCTTTAGTGAAAATTAGAGTATATATGCCTAAAATTGAACTCTTTCCGTATTTTAAGCCTTTATCTTTTATTGGATAAATGTATAAACATTTAAAAACATATCTAATCATATTTTAGTTATTTCTATCCATTCCCGCCAGTACAACGGCTACTTGTCAACTAACATTTAAAATAATATTATTTTATTACTAGTGTGCTACGTAAGTTTCAAAGAAACTCATCGTTGCGTATCGGGTACGCTATCGAACATAGCAACCCCTTGAAAATAAAATTAATATTTAATTTGTAAATATTATTAATTATGAAAATTATTTATTCTTTATTTACCTGGGATGTTACAAGGGGTGTGGGGGTGGGGGGCTTTCCAGGGGTTAGGGGGTTGTCAAGGGGGTATGAGGTGTCTGTGATAGCCCACCCCCATCCCCCTTGGACTCCCCCCCCCCCACCTGGACACCCCACCACCACCCCCTTGGATAGACCACCCCCCTTGACAGCCCACACCCCCTCATGACAGCCCACACCCCCACCCCCCACCTCCCTAGCCAACCAACACCCCCCCCCCCCACCTGGACAGCCCACCCCCATCCCCTTGGACAGCCCCCCTTGCCAGCCCATAACCCCTCCCCCACCTAGATAGCCCGCCCACCCCCACCCCTGGAAAACCCACCCCCTCCCTGGACAACCCACACCCCCTCCCCTGCAGCCATGCACCACCTGGACAGCACACCCCCCCACACACACACACATGAACACCCCCCACCCCACCTGGAAAGCCCCCCCCCCCCAACCTGGACACCCCACACCCTATCCCCCACCTAGACACCACACCCTAACTCACCTGGATAGACCACACCCCTCTTTGGGGCAGCCCATATACCCCCCTCCCCCACACCCCTATATCCCCCTAGCCCCCCGTGAGCCCCCCTACCCCCTAGACAACCCACCCCACACCTAGACATCCCCCCACACCTGGATAGCCCCTACCCCTCCTGCATCCCCCCTTAGGTTATTTTCATTTAAAATAATTTTCTTCATTAAAAAATCCAAACTATAATGCATTGTCTATTTAACTAAAAAACACAAACACCCACTAATCATAATACATAAAACCCCACAAAACAAAAAACATATAACAAACATAAAACAAACACTTTACCCCACTAAACAAAAATCATAAAACAAACCCTTTACCCCTGCACTACCCACCCCTAACCTGCACACTCATCTCCCCCACCCACTTTCACAGCACCTCCCCTCCACCTGCACCCCCACTTTAACATTTCGCTTCCCCCCAACCCCAACTACATAACCAACCCCCTCCTCACAGCCAACATACTCCCCTATACTACACACCCCACCTGTACATCCCCCTCCACTCATTTCACCCCCCCAACCTATACATCCCCACCAGAACACCCCCTCCCCCACCCAATACACCTCCCACCACCTATACCACCTCACTTCAAATAAATTGATTCACACTTGACAGCAGAACAAAAACAAAAAAAATAAAATTTAAATTGTTGTGAAGCATACTGCATGAACCTCAGGTTTAAGCCAAATCAAAACAGAAAACAAAAAAAAAATAGATTCCAAAAATTAAACATAAGGTAATTCTTACAGATCTGAAGTGTATAAAAAAACAAATTTGTGATTAAAGATGGATCTAGTGGAAATTTTTCAAGCAAGAGAGGTATTCGGTTTCAGATTTAGTAGTTCAATAACGTGGATGGGAGATTAGGTTCATAGTAAATTTAGGGAAAAAATTTCCTAAATGTTTTTTAAATAAGTTCGGAAAGGTAATCTTTCCCAACAGTTTAGAAAAACTATTGGTAAAGCCTTCCTAAGTCAAGGACTTTAAAAACAGTTTTTACAAACCATTGGTAGCAGGAGAATAATTTATGTATTTCCCAAAAATTTGAAGAAATAGTTGGTAAATACTTCACTAACTCATTTTTTACCAATGTTTTGAATAAACCGTTGGTAAAGGGCCCCTATACCAACGGTTCTATTGAACCATTGGAATAAAAGTGTTGGGAAAACCTAGATTCACAGTAGGGATTTTTATTTTGAATGCCGAGCATTATGCATGGTGACTGGGGTGAAGCCTTATAGTTTTTATCATGTTTTATTCATGGGTCAGAAGCTGTCAAGCCCAACACATTCATTGATCTGAATAAACACAAGTAATCACACCCTGATTCAACTTATCCCTCGAATGGGGTACCTGATGCAAATAAAATTATAAAAAATAATTTAAAAATGTATCATGTGATAGTACTCCTCACCATAATACATTCCTCCCTCAGAATCCCCAATAGGGATTAGCCCCAACAAAGAAATCAATACCCCTTCATTGTCCGAGGGGATCTCCAATGAACAAAAAAAGGCTAGAACACTATCAATAAACGAAGATACTCTCCAATAAAACCCAAGAGACTCAAAAAGGACTCCTCTCTTTGTGAAACCTACCCCCACAACTGAGAAAACCTCTAATTGATTATTCAAAGGAAATGAGTATCCAAATTTCACAATCCAACCTCTTTAGTAAAACTACCCTAACATCCCAGAATTAGACTCAAGTCTCTAGCATAAAATGGTAAACAAGAATAATATAACAACCTAATAAAATTTTCTCATGATTTTAATTCAACGAAATCAATGGGTGAACTCTAGTCCTAATTCGACACCAATCGATATGTTGAAACCAGGAAAATAACTGAATTTCTATCATGGGGAGACCCTAACTGACTCCCCACCATAAGAACAACCAACACCCAAGATAGAACCTATAAACTAACATGGGGAGGCCCAAAAGGGATCCCAACCATAAGGAATGGGCTGAAACCAATTCATTTGAGTTGAGTTTTAGTGAGATGCGTGGTGTGTCTCCCCACCATATCAATCAAGTATCATAGATGACTAGTATGGATGGACATTAAAAACCCAACATAGTTAAATTAGTAGATTTACGTACACCCAATATCTCACTGAAAGGGGGCCAACCACAAAAACTTGAAACCTAAAAGAATCCACCACATGGTTTATCACTCCAATGGGCATTACCATCCTCTGATGATCCCAATGAGAACAGAAATCTAAACTAACTTACAATGATTTTAATATGAAAACAACCACATAAAGGGTCTCACCCACACAATCATATGCACTATGTTTAATGTAAATTAAACTACCCTCCCCATTATAATGAATGAGGAACTCATTCACCCATTCCAAGAGGTGCTCATGTACATTTTCACCAAATAGTGCTGCTCAGAATGAGACAGACTCACAATATTTTTAAAATATTATCATTTCCCATACATAATATTGACACTAAAATAATATCATTTACACCCCCTTGGGTTTCCTGTCTACATTCCCACATCATTCCAAAACCAGCATTTGGAGCACTAATGTTGGAAGCATCTCCTACCATGATATCAGGAGCTAAAAACCATTGAATAGAACACTTACACTGGCGGCACAAGCAACCATTCCAAAATTCAAAGATCACCGCTGAAAAAAAAACCTCCCTCGACCTATTTTTCCTCAACCTGAAATTTCCCCATGACCAAAAGAACATAAAAGGTGCCCATGCATCATTCTTTTTTTCACATGTGGGGATATGAAAAGAAAAGAACACACAAAACATGTTTCTATCCAAATGGGTAAAATTTTATAATTCTCGAAAGTTAACATGTTTCTATTATAAAATAAGTTCTCAGAAAATTTCATGACATACACCCTTACACTAGATTGATAACCTGACATTGAAAAAAATCAATGAACATGACCACTACACCATAAGAGTACATTCAAGGGAAAGGAATCTAAACCAAGTCTAGAACAATACACGACTCTTGAAAATGGCCATATTGGCTTCTTACTACTAGATTCTATAAACGGGTGGCCTACCATGATCACATGCGTAGAAGGAAACCAACGAAAGGTCTGAATTCCATTTTAATATAGTGAAAAACACCACTAACCTAGACTACTTCTCACAGTCCCAAATGGAATTCCCATTAATGCATCTAGGTGGTACCTTTAAACTTTTTCATGCCAAACATCACATTTGACTGTCAAATGACTCAAGGAAACCAAAACGTCATTCATCTCCTCTCACATATGTGTTCCCTCAGTGAGAGGATTCATTTATCCAAAAACAATAAGAGGGATAGACTCAACCCTAAACTCAAGAATAATTTACTCACATTGAACAATTGAAGGTTATGGAAAAAGGAAAATTACTCATGGTCTTACATCAGTTTCACATTAACGATTTGTTGGGTGTATACTTTCCAGGGAGAAAAAATACAAAGGACACAATCAAATATGTATATTGTCCAAAACATGCCAAAAACAAAAAACCAAACATATGAGGGGATTCACTGTAATGTATTTATTAAAAACTTATCGAAATAGACCCCAAACCATTATTTCAAACCATCCCATTGACGATAAAAAACAAAAAACATCCTTCAAAAAAGGGGTTTAAAACTCAATACACCCCAAAACCACATTCCAAAAAAGTAAAAAACACACATCAAACCATTACTGGTTATCAAAACAGATAATGTTTCTATAAGAAATCATTTCTAATAATAAACAAGGCTGGTGGGTTTCACATTCGCCAATGTTATCCCATGGGCCTCACAAATTCATGTTTCTCTACCACATCTGAAACTTATCCACTTAATTCACATATCTCATGTATGTGGTCATTGATGGTAGTACCAATGGTCAAGACAACACCTTTTGACATTCCATAACAAGCATTCAATCTTGGTCATTTACTTTCCCAAAATCTCACAAAAAATTTAAAAAACACCATTCCATGCGATAAGAATCCACTTTCAAACCATACACATCAATTATCCTGAAATTTCATTCCATTCAAAATATATTTCAATAGTTTATAAAATTCTATTTAAAACCTATTTTTCAAAAAACCGCATTAACATAATTAATATATTTTAAAAAATTGATTTTAACAACCAAAATTCAACCCCATTCACTTAAAACCATCCCACGAAGGTCCACCTTTCAAATTATATATTCAAAACATACTCAAAAATCCTTTTTCCACCCCTTGGAACATCAAACTGTATCCATATTAAACTCTCAATTTCATAAATTTACAAACAATGTTTTTCAAATTAATATTCAAAACCCAAGGAGATATAGGAAAATGTAAGTGGAAATTAGTCTCAAATATTAGATTGGAAACACAGTTCGAGGCCATCTTACAAGTGTACCACAATCACAAAGAGTGTTCTTGGACAATGTTTCCAACTCCAAATTTATTTCTGGGCCCTACGAGCATGTTGAGGCTAATGACCGAACTTTTTTTTCATTTCACAAGAAATTAACAACAATAAAAAAGTGACTCAGATTAAATCTAACTTGCCCTAGTCACTTGAGTCCCGTCATGAGTTGTACTAGCCAGCCCCCCTACTCGTAATCAGAATTTCATGTCCTAAAAATCATAACTCCATTCTACCTAGAATCATACCTAAATAACATGATACAAAATGTCTTTAACTATTTTGATACCATTTTGTCATAAACGAGGTTGGGTTCCCATCTTGCCCGAATCTGGACCCAGTCTGAAGTAAACCCAAATGGCATTCTCGATCCCCACATGAAGGAACAAGTGCCCAAGTATAAAATAACACAAGATGGAACAATTTACCCAAAATATTATTATTAATAAAATACTATGATAAATAAACAAAAATAGAAAAATAGACAACCAAACAAGCCAAAACCATGTTTTCAGTATTAACTTTTCAATTTTAAACATGTCTAAGAAGATACAACCAAAAGGGGAAACAACATAACTATATAAAACCTCCATGAAATAAGGGGAATTAATTCCTCAATAAACTATCACAAATACCCACAACAAAAACCACGAGAACCCAAACGGTCACTACTAAACACCTTGCCTTTACCTAGAACAAATAAAAAGAAAGAGGTGCATACACCCAATGGTGTATTTAGTGTGTGAGCCAAATCCCGGTATAATTCCACCCCAAATAGGATTCCATTATATAAACATTAAAAGACCAGTAACATGAAATATTAATAAATGAATGTAAATGAGTAAACAATTTAAAGTGGATAAACATCAATGAAAACAACACCAAAGGAATTAGACAATAATTAAAAACACCATTGCTTTTTAAGCAACCCTAATATATCACCATATGCTGATAGTGGTGCCAAAGAGGCAATGATCACTATACATGGGATATTCCCTATAGGAACTAACAAATAATGGCACCCTAGAACCTCATGTTTTAGTGAAATGTGGTCTAGGAACAACGACAACATGTGATCTCATATATGATTCACTAGCAGGGGACATCCTCATAACCCTATTGGTCTCCAATCATCATGTATATATTTAGTTAGTGTTGTAGTCATCAATATTACTAAGTGAAACTAGGCCGAAGACACCTCAAATAACTATAAAACTATTCCTAGTCCACCCACCCAGTTACATGGGCTTCCCTTAGTGGTCATTCCTATTCCAAATTCACCTAATATATTACTCAAACATATTTCAAGCCTAACAATGTACTACTTATACCAAAATCTCCATTTTCAGACATTAATCTATTCTTTAAAACCAAAAACACGCCAAAACCCATTTTAAATCATGATCCCCACCATCTTAATGATTAAATAAATAATTTAAACTAATTATAAAAGTAATAATTTCAAGAAACCCACAAAAGGGATTACACACAAAATACACCCAAAATCTGATCTTTAAACCCAAACACACACCAAAACACTTCAAATAATTATTTCAATCAATTACTTATTTTATAAAATTGTTTCCTCAATTAATTAAACATTTCAAAGATAACAACAATCTATTACATCAATAACAGACCAATTTGACTCATAAAGTCCATTTTAAAATTAATTTCACAAAACATATTTTTGAAAACTACTTTTTCACCACTAATATAATTTAATAATATAATTAAACAATTTGTAAAACATTTCTAAGATGCATAAAAAGGCCTTACAGAAAAATTCCTCCAAATTGTTCTCCTTAAAATCCAACGTACACTAGAAAATTTTCCAAACACCACTCACTTAATTGATAAAATTTAATAAATCTCCTAAATAGTTTAATAAATTATTTTTACAGTTCCCAAAACATTTCAAGATGAACAATAGGGGTTTATACAGAAAATATACCCAGTTTTTCATGTGAAAATTTAATTTAAACTCTAATGCATGGAAAATCTAATCAAATACCACTCAAACACACCACATATATTTCAATAAACATGCAAAAAAATATAAATGCATAAAAATTCATCATTTAATGGTAATTCATAGAATCACCTAACTTTGGTGTCAAAACCCATAAACATGGTTCTAATCACCAATCACACCCTAGCCGCACCCATATAAACCAAACTGGAACCATGAAAACAATGATTAAGCCAAAATACTCATGATTGAACCCCTAAAATGAAACCCTAGCCGCTAAAAAGGTAATACCAAACCAAGAGGGGGAAAACTACCGTACGGAAGAATCCACTTAAAGAGGAGGTCACCAGAGAGTTGGAAGCATCTAGAGAGCAGGACAACTGGTTTGGTTTTTCACAATAAAAGGTTTCATATGAAGGGGTTCACACCACCAAAAGTTGGGTCACTCCACAAGAAGGAAGTCTTAAAGGGGTTTCACATCATAGTTTCACCGAAATGGAATCCAGTCATGGGAAACATGCGTAGGGGGTAGGGGATATAGGGTTATACGATGGTATAGATATGATGGGGGAGTGGGTGCAATAGTAATGGGGTCATGGGGGAGGTGACCCACGATAGTGGGGGAGAGGATGACCCTAAAAAAAATAAACACAAACTAAAAATAATAATAATAGTTATAATAGTTATACTAATACTAATAATAATATTCTTATTAATAACAACAATAATAATAATAAGATTAACAATATTAACCACAATGTTAGTATTCTAACACTAACAACAACTACAACAATAATAAAAATAATCCCAATAACATTATCATTATTATCATTACTATTAATACATTTCATTAAATTTTATTTTACCCTTGTTCTTATTTTATTTTATTCCCACTTAAACATTATTTTACTATTACTTTAACTTCCTATTCATTTCTAATATCAGGCATTCTTCATGATGATAGAGGTATAGTCGCATAATTTCAACTGTGCTCTGCCTAGGCATGAGACGGTGTCAAGACCGAAACATTTGTTTATCATAAAAAACACAAAAATTCCAACCATACATCAACTCAAACCTCAATAAGGGTACACGATGGAAATAAAATTAAAAAAATATTTAAAAAGGATGGGTTATATAGATAAAATGTCAGATTCATTGCCCAATGTTAGAAAATTCTCATATATATCTTCTAATATTAAATAAAAGAAAAAAACTCGAAAATTGACTTACTCAATCCTACCATTTAACATTCAAATAATTTACATGTCTTATTTAACAAAGTGTTGAAAGATGGTCCTAGATTTAAGGATTTTAATTATGAATTAAAAAGTTAATGGGAAATTATGGTTATGTTTCAAAATGCATTTATCATGGTGTTTTTGAATAATAAATCACATAAAAATTATTTAAAAAGTTAAAAAAATAGTTTATTTTTGTGTACAATCAATGATCAATGATTTGTAGGAAATTTTTTTGATATTTATACTAGATTTGGTGATTTATCTATTGAGTAATTTCCCTTGTTTTAGTTATCTATTGGAATAGGTTCCACTCTTATGTTGAAATATTATTGTAAAAGGTGATATATCTTCAACCTTATAAATCTCTATTATGTTGGGTATATATTAGAAATACTTAAATAATTGGCCATAATTTGGTACAGAGTATGTAAATACATTTCATGTTTTTTCCATGGATGTTGATAAAATCATAGTGTATGAAAAATTCACATATTGGCTATGTTAAAAATCATTTAATTTTTTGAGATTCTTTAAGGTATGATAAACATGTAAAGACACTAACCTCAAATGGTTGAAAATCCCTCTAAATTTATGACTTTTAACTCAATTGGTTGGTATTTTTAGAGTTGGTTAGAGTTAGAGGAGATTTCAAGGTTATGCGATGGAGGAGGAAGAGGTACCCATGTGTTGAGATATCATTTGGTACCCAATGGATGGAATTAGGTACCTAGTTGTGTCCTAGTGAAATAAGGGCTGCTAACATCACCACTGGGTATATGGTATTCCACGACTAAGTAGCTTATAGCCTGATTATTTTTTAAATATATATTGAACAAAAAATTACTTTTCATCCTCTAATTTTATCCTTTATATGATCCCTAATATAAAATTATCCCTTATTTTTAGTTACATAATAACCTTGATAGATTTATTTCTTTATACGCTCACTCAGGTTGATAGCTCTTTCTCTTGGTTAATATTTCCTCTGGTTGGTCACCTGTGCTTGTATTTTATAGGGTAACATTATGGATTCTATCTAAAAATCCTTATCCACATGTTTCTTTATAACATGGATCTTAATCACCACCATCCCAATTATAAATATTTTTTAAATAGTTAAAATATATTATATTCCTTCATCAAGCTATAACACCTTTATATATTAGAATATATTTATCTTCAATAAATTTATTTGATTTGGACCACTTGTGATATACAAAAAATTAGAATAAAGTAATTAAATACCTATTAAAATATAAGATGGATGAAATAAATATTTTTTTAAATTAAAATTATAGTTTTCATGTAAATAAATCATGTATGGAAATGATAATAATAGTTTATAAATGATAAGGAATCTCATTCCTGTAATTCTTATCTGAACAAAACAAATTTGGCTAAAAAACATTTGGTTATAAGTATTTTATTTAAATGTTTTTTTTTATTATTGTTAATAATAAATAAAATTTTTTCACACATTTATTAAAATGGTTCATCATTTATAAATTTTTTATAAAATGTTTAAAAATGAAGATAAATTGATTTAAAGATAAGAAAAGATATTTCTCATAAAAAATTTTCTATGTGTGTGATGTGTTTTTATTTTAATAAATCACTGATGATGAATTATTTTAATTAAATTTTTTATATATTAAATTCAATAAATTAAATTTAAATTCATCTAATGGTTTTTAATAATAAATGAAATTTAATAATGACTTTTTTATGTTTAGATTTAAATTTTAAAAAGATTTAATTGAAACATTTATTGTGCCGATATTAGAATAAATTTCTACAACTATGAGGAATTAAATAATAAAAATTTAATTACAAATTTAAACATGTAATAATGAATAATAGGTAAAAAATTTACATATTTTTTATACAAAATGAATAATTACTATTGTAAATTCTAATCAATAAGGTGACGGTTATAATCATTAGTGAGGGGTTAAAATAAGCGATAACACTTGAAACATCTATAAAAATTCTCTTAATTTCGTTTTTTAGTTTTATGATATAATATATTACCATATATTTTATCATTATATGATTTTATTTAATTATCCAAAAAGTTAATTTCTATTATATTAAAATTATGAATAATTACATGGGTTCCACTACACACACATATTAAAGTGAACCTCTTCTTACCAAATCTATTTTTTTTAACACTATATAAGAATGTTTATTCCAAAATATATTCGTAAATTTCCTACAAAATTCATACAGGACCTATTCCCACCTAAATACCTTCCATTGAAGGCATAAGGTTTTAGAAATATGAAGATGCTCAACAAAGATGTAATTGTATTTACCTTTGTTTTTCAGGTTTCATTAGTATTCCACATTATCAAAATCTATTATAACCATATAAAATTAATTAAATAATTATACTCTATATAATTAATTTTTTTTAGATTAAATGTATGGAAATATTCTATCTCCATTCCATGTATTAGAGAATGAAAGTGTTTCTCAAGTGTACATTCAAATTATCATCTCCATAAATTGGCATGTTTCATTTTCATTACCACTACACATGGATGGTTATGTTGATCAATTTAATTAATATATCTCATATTTTCGATAGAATGGTTTTTCTGGAATGATAAATTATTATTTACCTTCCTTTCATTCCGTTCATCCAAAAATGAATATATCTTATCTGCGTATGTGTAGACTACCACCTCCACAATGGGATGCAATCCATATTTCAAAACATACATACATGGATTTTTATAAAATATTATATAATGAATAAATAGGATATTTCCAAAATGATTAATGTTATGAAAATACTGATACATAGAAAAAGGTGCATTTATTGGATTCATTAAACCGAAACATGGATCAAAAATAGAACAACTAACACCAAAATATTGATTTAAATATATAATTATTAATAAATAGGTAATTTAAAATTTTATATAAATATTATGTATTAATATATGTATTCACATGGGTTTTGAATATATTTATAATAAATTTAAATTTATTATATTGAATGTTGATGCATGTTTGAATGAAGTCAAGATTTTTTGTATAGTTTTATGTTGCAAGCATATTTTTAAAAAAGAGTATTCATGTTTAATATCCATTAGAGAATTATAATTTTTATTTCTATTAAAAACAACTATTTTGTTATACCATTCCCATTTATAGGGTTTTCATGTATTATTTCTATTTCCCACCTCTATGGAAATCCAGAGGATGAAATGACTATTTTCATGAAAACTCATCCTTTTTATCATTTTGTTTCATGAATCTATTTCCCAAATTTCTATGTTGCTTAAAATTTTTTAGGAATGTATTTATATATTATCTAATTATCTAATAATTTTATTTATAAACATGTTATTATTTATTTGAAATGGGTCAAACATTTATTTTTATAATTTTTTCTAGATGGTTTTTTATTTATGTTTTTACAAAAGTGTGTAAATATTTTTTTTATGTTTAAAAAAATGATGATATTTTCAAACCATCGTGATAATTATTTTATTATTATTATATTATAGGAATATATTATTTTCATAATGAAAAAAAGTATTCCCAACTCTCTATGAATTTTTAGTTTTTATAAGTTATTAAATTAAATTGATATTTTGTCTTGTTTCATTCAATGCATATTTTTTCACTCGGATAAATTATATTTTCCCCACTATGTCTTTTTCAATTATGTAATATTATAATTAAATAGGGATATTGTATAATTAGACCAAACAAGCTTAGGGTCTTGGTGAAACCCGTCCCTATATTCTATAATTATACAATACATTATATTTATATTTTTGGATTAAGAATATGTTATGATGAAATATTTATTAACACAGTTTCTTTTCCATCAGTTATTCTATAATGATATTCCCAATGTTTACATGAACTTTTGGAACACATTTATATAGATCTTATTATATGATAAGTGGAATAATAATTATACATCCCTCTAATTAATTGGTTAAATATTTATATCACCTGATATAATATGAAAATTGATGAGAAAATAACATGTTCTGATATGAGACGTTGTATACCATGAAAGAAAATTGAATATAGAGTAAACCCAATCCACTATAAGACTCTCTAGACATTGTTATGAGGTTCTAGACAGTGATACATGGAAAATAAAATTATTTATATGATTGTGATTTCTCCATACATTCCTATGAAATGTTAATTAATATGACATATTCTCCTAGATCATGGTTGATTATTGATGATTTCACACTCCTATAATGCATGCCTTTTTTATGATAATGTTTTATTCAAATAATAATTATTTATGATCTATGACTAATTATATTTGAATTTATTAAGTTATGAAAATGATATTAAACACCTATGATTATTCTATACTCAATTATGATATTCATATATCCTTAAAGACACCAAAAACCTAGATCTGGTATTTATATTAATTTATTAGAATAAAATACACGATTTCTTGTAGGTTCGAATAGGTTTGTTGTCTTATAAGACTATATAAATATATAAATTAAATTTTAAACATAATATAAAACATACACATTTCTAGAACAATATTTTCTCTTCTATCGAATCCCTTTGAATTGAACATATCCCTCTTATAGGTTTCCTAGGAAAAATAATATAAATAAGGGTAATCTTAAATGCTCATTAAGAAGTGTCATACATTGGGATATTACAAAAAATAAACATGGTATAAGTGATATTGAATGAATAATTAATCAATATGAAACCTCAATCAACATAATATAAGGTTATGTAAAAATGAAAATAAAAAATGAAAAAAATTATTGGAATAATCATTGATCTCATACCCACAGAATTCATAATGTTTGAAAATAAAACTTATTTTCAAGACCTTATGAAAAAACATATCTTATTATTGGAATAGGTGTACACAAAACACAATAAATATTTTTCTCCTGAGTTGAATTGATTCATCGAGGGAAAATATAATTTTTATCCTCACATGTTACATGATTATGTCCAATTAATTTCCTTTAAGATTCATCCAGATCATTAATACCATTAATTAAGGAACCTTTCAATGATTAAAACATACTTATTTATATAATTAGACATATAGTAATCAAATACATAAAATTTTAATGGAATAATGTTTATTTCAATGGGAACATACATTAATAAAAAATATATGTTTTGGGGAATGATTAATATATGATGTAGTACCCTTGTTAAAGAAAAATAGGTGTGTGGTTACATTTAATGTTCTTATTCATCCACAAAAGATAGTAATTTGGTCAATAGTTTTTATTTGTGTGTGAACAAGGAAATGGTATAAAAAGACATTATTATGATTCATTATGATTGTATGAATATTTCAAAGCATACCCTCTTAGTGGGTCTCTCCAGGTGTGTGGTCTTAGGGTAACTTATTATGCATCAAGGTGATGATTAGGTCAATTCTCATCCAACACTTATTTGGGTTATTATGAAATGTGAAAATTTTCACAACTATTTTCACTTTCTTGTCTATATAGAGGGATTTATTTTCCATGAAATTATACAAATTTTTGCATTTCCAAAATATTGGATGGTTCATCTACTATGGAAAATATTTAGTTTAACTAAAATTTTGGTAACTCTTGTTTCAAATAAATATAAGAGACGTATAAAAAATACTCTTTTAAATCCATTAAATATCATGATTAATAATTCAAAAATTATCCCATGTCAATAAATTAACAACACAAAAGAAAATAGATTGTGAGTATAACATGAGTCCAAAATAATGAAAATTGAAATGGAAAACCCCCATATATTTCATGGTTAATAATTAAATAGTATTTCATTTAAAGAGTTTCCTAGAACATGAATATAAAATTCAAGGAATAATGTAATTTTATTATTTAAATTTCAAAATGGTACTATATATACACCACATAAAGGAAATTAAATGGACTATATAAAACATGCCTCAAGTGGGAAATTTTATATAGAAAACCCTTACCTTTTATCCCTAATTCCATTAAAATAAATTAACATCCATTATTAGAAAAAAATATATTTTTACCACTTCATTTAAAATAATACTTATATCCATATTCATTTATATTCTTTATAAATTTCCATTCTCTAAATCAATTCTTTTGATTTTACACAACTATGTTTAATGTTTTTATCATTTTTCTAGTTTAATAATAATGTTGTTCATATTAATTATTGATAAAATATTAATTATATTAAGACTTTAAACTTAATATTATTGATTATATTTTATAAATTAAGATTTTTTATAATCATTTAATTCTTTTTTTAGTCATTATTCTACAAAATAAAATTCATAAAAACGTGTTTTGGTTATTTTTAGTGAACAAAGGGAGATTCCTTAATTAAAAAATAAGATAATTATATAAAATCGCTAAAAAATTAAGAAGATCATTTTTTACAAATTTTTATCACATTATACTGATAAATTATTTTTCATAGTCATCCACATCATAAATGCATTATACATTTCAAGATGGTGCTTAAATCAAGCCACACATAACCAAGTCTAAATTTAATGAATGACTGTTATCTGTTTTTTCAAATTCATTATACCATATGAAAAATGATATTATTTATTACATATTTTTTCACGTATTATATTATTTCCTTATTATAAGAATATATATTACCTATGAATATATTGCATCATTTTTAAAAGGGGTTATCTTCTAAGAATGATTGTTTTAAATGATTAAATTAACAAAGATTATTTATTATTTATATCATTAATATTTTATAAAACAAATTCATAAAATAAAATAAATTATCTCATAAAATTAATATTTATCCTTTCATTCCAAATATATATCTATTATTTTAATATATCGATGGGAAAGAGAACACATTACGGCATAGAGGCAGTAGTGCACACATCCACAAACAACGATTTTTTTATTCATAATGGATGGGTTGGAAGGATAAAAAATTATAATTACATTAATATAGTAACATTAATGTAAATAAATTATGAAAAAGAAAATATTTTGGTGTGGTTAAAATAAATTTGAATGAATATAATTAAAAGGAAAAACTATGAAGCTGATAATACTCATGTTGGGGGATTGAATTATTCAATGGAATTACCCTTGAAAATGAAGACCTTATGCCAAATATTGGTGACCCAAATCTTTATACTATGTAATTTAATTTTAATAGGATTTAATTGGAAAATGTTTAATGATATTTTAGAAATATATATGAGTCTTGAAGTGGTGACGTTTTTGACATTTAATAATTGAAGGAAGTGGTATTTTTGGAAGTAACCATTACATTTTCAATAGTGTGAGGTTACTATACGAGTATCAAAGAAAAAACTATAAATATAAGATATTAAAATGAGTTTGGGTAAAAAAATATTAACCACAACTCTTTGATAAGAATTTAGTGTTTTATATATTTTGGTTTTAATGTTTTATCTTTTACACTTATTTATATTTACCATGTTATGTAATTTTTTCCCATAGTAATTAATTTTAATGAAACTTATTAATATTGAGTTATTAAATAGTTTTTTAATTATAATTAAAAATATTAATTTAAAATTTAAAAAAATAAGGTTTGAAAAGAACATTTTAATCTAAATACACATAATCATGTAAAAATAGTTTTTAAAGAAAAGGCATTTTGAAGCTTCAATTATATAAATATAAAATGTATTATTATATATTGATTTTAATGATTATTTTTAGAAAACAAATAAAGGATATGAGAATTTCATGTTTTTATAGAACTTAATACACCTTCATATATCATGATTCAATGAAAATACTGAAAATTGTTTTATAAAAATGTAACATTTTAATTAGTTAAAAAAAATTCAGACTTATGATATATATGTTCAGAGAATATTTTAAAATATATATAACTACTCTATATGATATTATTTATTTACTTAAATGGTTTTTAAAGAATCTAGGTCACACTTTTATGATAACAAATACATATACATTAAATGCTTCACAATAACTGTATTTTTCAAAAAAAAAATCATTTTATAAAAAAGATAAAAATTATTAACAATATTATTTTGAATATTGAAATAAAAATGAAGTAATTTTTTAATTTAAAATTTTATGTTCTTTATTTTAAATAATTACATGAATAATGGCACTTTAGAATGTTATAGTTCTGAATATTGTGTTTACTATCTATGTTAGGGTATCAAGTATTATTTTCTCCCCCACCCACTTTAATAATTACATATTGAAATTAGTGTATATATAATCCTTCAAAAAAATTGGATATTGCATCGTTATATATTATTTAAGATCTTATGTATCCTTTATAGGTTTATTGATTTATCCAGATTATTTTCACCGATTGAGTTTTTCGATTCTGCAACACATACTCTATGATGTTAATAATCTTAAAAGGATCTTCATTTTATGAATGGATAGGCTCCAAGTCTATCCCCTCATATGTGAGAATATATGATGTATTTGGAATGTATTACCTCTATAATAAAAGAAATATGATATCATATTCATTATAATGGTAAATTAGAAAATCCAATCAATAAGATTCAATGTCACAACCTAACCCACCAAGTCCCTCCATGCCAATGATAAGATAATTGTGGCGTCCCAAGCCCATAAAAATATGATAGGGGTACAAGACCAAGGTAGAGTGGGAATATAACACACATGAGAGGAATTTTCCAAATATACAAGTGCACACATATGAATCTCTAAACCCATAAAATGTTTACTGGTAAATTATAACTGATACCATAATTCAATTTTATCAATAATCCCTTATGAAAGTATGAAAAAATATTGCGAATAATGAAGGGAAAAATAAAATCCTACCAATAAGTAAAAAAGAGTCAAACCTACACAGATAGAGGGATATATAATAAAATGAAGCACCGATAAGAACCACGGTCTTTCTATCCAAATATTATTCTCCCTTAACTACCAATACTTCTAATACATTGTTAAAATTTATGTTATGTATGTAAGACAAGATGTGGGTTGGAAGAGCCCTCTTAGGGGTGATTATAAAAAAAATTAGTTTTAAATAACAATATAACCAATCCTAAATCATCAAAGGAGTAGTGACATCATCAACCCACAAGTATTCCAACAATGATATGAGACCTGATGATAAAAACCAAATAACTATATCTACTGAAAATATAATCCCTGTCTTAAGGTGTTCTCAACCATATTTCCATCCACAATATTCCTTTTTTAGGCTAGAAGGTAATTACCATCAAGTTGAATCCACTAAATGGTAAATGATTTCACAAATGACATTCATCTTAGAGGTCATTCTTATCAGGCCTCTCTAGATAAGTACTCACTAGATATCCAATATATCGGCACCCATATATGGGGTCACACCTAGGGCATCAGCGGACACCAAAAGCTATACTGAAATAACCCATTCTGTAAGGGATCATATGTATGATGATAAAATTAACCCTAATGAATTAACATTCCAGATATGGAATGAATATACAATACATGGTACTCACGAAAAACTAAAAAAACATACTCAATTTGGTTGAAATAATGATAGAGTATCTCCCTTAAGACCACTAGGGGGAACTAAAAACTCTATCTGAGACTCATCCTATAGAGAGGATCACATTCCCATATTAAGTATTTAATGATGAACTATACCCACATAGTGGTAAACAAAGGGAACTAAATCAACCAAAAATAGATACAATGAAATAGTCTAAGAAAAAATACAAATGATCATAACATATCTAAACTAAGAATAAAAATTAAACCAACATTCTCTTCAAATAGTGAATGAAATATCCTATAACAGTACATTTTGTGTCTAACTAATCCTGGAACTACCTATGTCCCACCCCCACACTGTAGTATTTCTCAAAATACACAACATGTCCTAAATGGTAAATGGAATGTATACATCAGTCTAGAACTTAGTGTTCCATTTGGACAACAACATGTACTATGGAATGAAAATGTGTACTGAGGGTTTTTATTTGTACATCATCTATGTTCGAATACTTTTCAATTTATATGTCATGTTACCCACATCACATGGTGTGTTGGGGCATGGTCTAGCACTCTGTGTGTGATTTATTCCTCTGCATGTGTACTATCTAAATAAATGATATGTTCCCCTACTTACATAGCATGTGAGGCCACATGATCTTCTTGGAATGTACTCCCTCTTCACAAAGAGTTTTCTACAAATAATTACATGGAATGTGACAGAGAACACATGGTGTGCAACACCACTTGAATTACATAGTTAGTACTCCATGTTCACATTATTTGTACTATATAAGGGTCACATTATGTGTAACATGTTTTATAGGTCTTTAGATATTATTCATTAAATAAAAAATCAAGTTCCATAGTGATGGGACTATATGGTGTGTGTTCTTCAAAATACAATCCATGTAGTTTAAATTTTCTCATTTATCCCATGATATACTATTTTTCTCCAATTCACATCACATTTTTTACTGTATCCATAATAACAGAAATCATACATCTCATACATTCGTATAAAAATTCCCGATAAATATTTGGTATCCATATTCTATCAACTAATTTGATATGGAAAAACTCCATCTTCATTGTTATTCATCAAAACAGAACCTCGCATGAGTTAGAGAAATAGAATATGAACCATATCATTCATTCATCCTCATAAAATACGGCCTTGTATTTTATCTCCATCTTGAACCAATAGAAAAGATTCATCTAACAAAATATCAACTATGAATTGATCATTCAGCAGACATTTTTCGAATCATTTGTCTAAATAAATGAAAATAATGATCCCAAATAGAATGTAGATAGAAAATTAAAAAACAAAGACATGAAGAAAAAAACTATGAAAATGGTCATGTTAGACTCAATATTCTATCATTAAAAATGAACAATTAAAAGGGTTATCAAATAAATATAAAATTCCTATATCCAAGTGGAGAAATCTATACTTGTACAACAAAATCGACCAGTGAGTCAAACTGTTAAAAAAATATTATTCACATTAGTAATGAAAAAAACTGAAAAAATGAAAACCATGACCATATAATTCCTGGCCTCTAGTTGGATTGATCATTGGTAATGAAAGAAACCACTAGTGAAGATGATTAAAATCCTACTAAGTTCATCATCTATTAGTCAATTCAACATGATTTGATCATTGTCAATAGTCGATATTTATCCACCAATGAATTAAAAACCCCCACTACAATATCCTAGGTTTATATTGAGAGCCATGTGTATTTTCTAAAACATTTTATTTTTAAAAAAAATTGGTATTTCACTATTCTTAAAAAATATAACTTATTTAAATTTATTTAATTTCTAATTTGTTCCCAAGATAACACATTATCAAAATTTTGATGTTGAAAATGTTTATTTTTATATTTGGGTAAAAAAAACATTAAAAAATCAATTACAGTATCATAATTCCAATACATTTCCCAGATCAGGACTTATTCCACAATTTTAGGAAAACTGCACATGTGTTATATTTTTGTATTGTAGTTTTTAGGCTCACTGAGCCTAGGAATCTCATGATGTGTGAGAACCTAGATCCAAAAATATTCATTAAAATATTCCTACTTCTTTGGATAAAAAATAATGGACATTACATTAACCCCACCATATGTATTTTCATCTCAAAAATCATAAATTCTACTCACATGTGAGGATATTGACCTCTCAAATAGGATTCCTTCTATAAAAATCTATCTTGAAGGTTCATATGCTATCGATAAACAAAAACCCATGGGAAATACTCCCCCATAAAGGGTATTATTTGGTTGGTATTCAAACACTACTAAGATCCTCAAAAACCTTCAGGTGGTAACAATATGCCCAATTCAAAAATCACACAAGTAGATGTCGTTCAATGTGTCACCAACTATATTATCAGAAACTACCTATCAAAAACACCAATAACTTGGTCAGACTAGAGTTAGAAGTCCAAGTGAAATTCTTAGTCATTATACAGGGTAATATCTGGGATAAGGTCATTTGAATCCAGGTTATGTCTTATTGTCCCAAAAAAATATGTACAATCATCTATTAGGGGATATACTTTGTATCACACCTTATCCTCAATAACCCTAAATATCTCTATCATAGGTCCAAAATTTTCTCAAGAAAGAATTGAGCAGTCCTTAACCATCTCCAAATGATCTACACCCTTTATTACTATCACTAGACCTATCTTTAGGTCCTTTAGTGTTGTCTCCCATTTTCTCATACAATTTCTGTGGTGACCTACAAGGTCTATCATACCTGGCTTCACATTGTGATATACCGTTGGTAGAGATATTTCTGTTATGATATTAAAACTCCAATAATGCTATATTATCTTCCTTGCTATGTCCACAAGCTAAAATGGAATCTCAAAAAAAATATCTACATAACATAAATGATTATTTTTCATTTCCAACAATCTAGTATAAAAACAGAACACAATTGAAAATGAGTGTCAGGGAATCCATCACCCTAACCCAAACTATGATGTGAGGTGATCATCACAGTCTAAAATTATCATTGAAAAAATTCCATGAATTTGAAATACCTTCTTCATGTATAGGCATCCCAAAATAACTACCAATATATTCTCTCATATGGTCAGGATGTAGTATAATTATGTTCTAATCAACAACCACATAGATAGCAGCGGGACATCTCACTAGTCATGGAAGCTATAACATGAATCCCACACCGATACTCTCCCATTACAACTTCCATCCTAGTAGCCTAGCCTTTACCTACTAATAGGCGAAACTATACGCGTTAAAATAAACCTCATGATAAAACATAATTGGCCACCAAGCATGATTATATATAATCATGGAGGATCATTATCTCTCTTGGATGTAATACTAATGGAGGTAAACCTCATTAGTACCTCCTTTCATAGTGTGACTAGGGTCATCGTTCATACATGGATGGATAACATGCTCCCCACCTACATAAAATCTATAAAGAACATGTATAGTAGATATCTGGTCACATAAGAGGTCATAATTGATATCCCCAAGAAATACTTCCCTAGCTCAGTGATGAAGCAAGGGGGTTACTACCATCGACTAGAGATATAGTAAACCATTATTATTCATAGTGTTGAACTAAAAAGACATCAACTACATAATATAATCACTATAAATTAGTGTATATAAAACCTCATTTTATTAACTACTTCCATGTCCATTAACTTGGGTGGATCTCAATAAATAACTTTATCCCCCTCTTCTTAGTCCACTACCACTCCCTTATCACAGAATACATATCCCCATAAGTGGACCTCCTAATTAAGGAACTGATAATTTAAGAAATTCAAATAAATTTGGTACTATTGGAGCTTCTTTAAGACCTTCCACAAGTATATCAAGTTCTCTACAAATAGTGACGAGTATACATATATTCCATCCAGGATGATGAAAAAAATGATCCAAGACGGTTAAAGGGATTTAGTTCTTAATTTTCACAAACACTACTGGGGAATCCAACATACCAAAAGGTATCAACATGAAATTAATTAAACTTTATTGGATTTCTAAATCTAACTTTGGTAATCCCCTTCTAAAACCTTGAGCAGGTGATCATTGTTCCAGAGTTGAAATTCTTAGAACCAATTCTCTCTTAACAACTAGGTGAATAATGCATTGATTCTTAAATGTGGATAATTCTATCTGATAGTCACCATGTCTTGGGGATTCTAATCCATACCTAACCTTATGATCTTATCATCCCCCTATGATAACAACATCTTACTAAACAAGAGTTCACACAATGTATAAAAACCCTCATATATATATATATATATTTATATATATATTTCCATAAAATATAAAATTATATGTAGAAAACTAACCCTTGATTTTGAGGTGAACTAGAAACATCCTCTGAGAATGCCTCAACATATTACTCTAACTCCTTATGGAATTGAAAGCTCATATAATTTTTTATTCCCAGTGTTTTACTATCCAAATAAAAAAAAATTGTTGTATCATATTTTACATGATCTCATTCATCCATACCTAGTATTCATTCTCATCAAAGGTGGGAAACTACATACCACTAAATCAGAAAAACTACAACCCACACTAGTAACACAATAATGGGAATATATAGTGATAATATAGTCCATACCATGAAAAAAATAGTAGGTCCTTCATTCCACTATTAAATCTTCCTTGCAAGGAAATCTCTATAATCACATAGTTAATTCAAAACTATCGATATAAGTGTTTGTTAAACGATCCTCTCTGTAAGAGCCTCCAACAAAATCTCTGATCTAAAATGATTCATTGGTATTACTATAACTCTTACAAGGGATATTTTCATGGAAAATTAGTCATACAACTATGAATTCTAAATACAGCTGAATTGGTGAATTCACATGTTTTACTTCAAAAAATACTCAACATATTGGTAAAAAAGCTACAAATTTCAAAATAAATACATCTCATTTCCTTAATATTCACCACATCTAGGAATTTCTCTATCCCTTTAGCACACCAAAAATATTTTAGCACACATGTCCGAGGAATCCCTCAACCACACCTCAATAGTATTTTTTTATGTCGTACTGACTCGCTGAAATTATTTCAGATTATGATAGAAGAATATGTTTCTATGGGAGAAGTGTCTCACTTAAAAGTTTTTTATAAGTTCATGCAATAAATTATCAAAAGATGGCAGTAGTATTTCCCCTTATCACCATGGAGAATTCATGATTCTGGTTTCACCATCTTTTGGGGACCTACCTAGGTAGAAAATTCTTACTACATCCTCACATTGGTACTTAACCATCTAATAAGGGGTTCTAGACCATAGTGAAACTATTTTAATATTTAAATCGACATCATTTATTATGGACTCTATTTATGTGTTTCCCATACTGGTATTGCTATAACCAACTATTTCTCCATAAAGAAGACTCATTTTTAGTGAAACCATCAGATCAGTTGGGGTTCCTGTAGTGACTTAGCCACAAATAACCCAAAGTTGGTGTTTGTTACTAAATACATTTGTATAATTACAAGGAATCAATACCAGAATTACAAATCAATTTTGTATTCAGGGTAACCTATATATATAAATTAGTATTTTATATATGAATACATTTACTAGATACTTTGATATAAACAAGTAACTCTGAGGATAACTATAATACATCTAGAAAATCAGTGAATATCTTTCATAGTATATTTCTTGGATTCATGGACAAAGAAACACAATAAGGGTGATATCAAAATATCAGTAATGGAAAAATATATCATAATCAATAATGAATCAATGTGAATATTCAATATGGAAAGGTGATTAACTCAATTCACATTCCATGTTATCAATAAACTTAATGGAGGTACATAAGAAATATGGAAAGGTAATAATTGGAAGCACATGACATTAAATTTACTAGATAAGTAAATATCAATATGGAATGTTAAGAAACTGAAATACATTCAATTTATTCAATGAACTAAATATTAAATGTATCCATAGATATATTGACACATTGTATCACGGATGAATAATAAATGAATCCTGAAAATGAAACACATCCGTAGATATGTCGACTCATAAAATTATTGATGAATAAAATGAAAATATAAATTAATTAAATGATTAATTATTTGATTCCATGTTTCATAGGTACCTGGTACCTTTACCTTCAATAAATTTCACACTATGGATTAAAAACTATAGGGAAAAATCCATCGAGTGTGGGTATCCAAATTACTAATTCCATGAGTCTACTAATGAATCTAGGGGTAATCAATAATATTTCCCCTCCCAGGTTACAATTGTCCAAAACATTCCTCATCTATCAAATAATAAATTTAACAATGTTCTTTATCTAATACACATATATAGTAGAAGATACAGATTAATCAGACAACAATCAAAGCATACACAATATATAAAATTGTATAGAGTTTAGGAAATAGTAATATCAATGATAAATGAAATGGATAATTTTGGGGAAATTCAATGTTCAATGTTCCTAAGTGACTGAATATTTCAAGGGGATTAATAAATTAATCAAGGAAGTGAATTTGAAAACTATCCTTGCCCAAATAAATCATAACCCATCCATATAAATATTAATGATAGTATCAATACATGAAATCCCATGTGGAGTGAAAATATATGGTTATTATTGGTGAGGAAATAAAATAACTTTTAAAAATATTTTTGGGGATAATATCATTTTATTTTGAATAATTTTTGGAAAGTATTTTTCTATAAAAATAAGCATCTTAACCATTATAAGTATTCATTAAAGAAATGACATTATATGAATCCATACATGTCGTATGAGGTAAAAAGTATTCCTTTTTTTTACAGAAAATGGTTAGAAAATTCATGTTAGGAAAGTGAAAACAATATTTCTTTGAAATATTGATAAATGAAAAATGGTTAAAAATCTCATTCCAAATTATTTTAGGAAATTTATTAAAATCATTTTTATAAAACAATTTTTCTAGAAGAAAACTTTGTCTCCAACTAAATAGATAAATAATGTCTGGTTTTATGAAAAGTATTTTCTAAAAAAATTTGAGTTCAAAATAAATGAATAATGGTAATAATATATGAAAACAGTCATTAATAACAAGATAATAATTTATGGTTATATTGAACAAGGGTTATATAATTTCCTCAGATGGAAATACCATTTAAATATCATTAAAGTTATTACTGAGGCAAATAATCTTTAAACATCCCAAAGTGTCTCATACCATGTTAACATAGTTTAAAACATAACAATCATGAAGTAATAAAATTATATGAATATTTATAGTATAATGAGAGTAATTAGATTCATGATATATCATTTAAAGGTCATTACATACACCATGTAAAATAAACTAGGTGCATAACAATAATTAAGCCTCAATGGAATGTAAATTAGGACGAAAATCCCTTATATTGAATTTTTTTGGGGGAAATTACATTAAATTAATATATAGAATGCATATGTTAATTTTATAATTGATTCAGAAATTTTTTATGTCTATAATTACTTTTATTTCAATTATTACCATGTTTTTTACAACTACTCAAACTATTAAGTTTACATCATGTGTTTTTGATCAAATTCGGTATATGTGTTAAAACAACTATTAATGGTCAAATATAATCATAGGGTTGATAATATAAATTCTCCAGAATAATAAAACATAAATTATTATCATAATTTTACATCAATTATTATTTTAAAATCAATCATTAAATATTTTTATTAAACTGATAATATGTCACCATCATGGGTAGGTCATATGTATGCATGACTAACATTTCCATTTTTAAATGATCATTTTGGAAAACAATTAGGAACTAGAATATTTCTAAAATTATCATTATCATATTATTTAATCATATATAATTATATATATAATTATGTGTTTTAGGAGGAATTGCATTATGTCGTTGAGGCAATACTCCACACGTCTACGAATAAAGTTATCACTTTTTAAGTGTGTCAAAGGGTAATAATGAAAATGATTTATATAAATACATAGATATATTAAAAGAGTGATTAGTTAATGAATATCATATATATGTTTTTAATCATATGTTTAACTATTTTCATTCATTTATACATTTCATGTATCGTGCGAATGAATCACATCGCTTTGAGGGGGCGGTAGTCCACACTTCCTCAAACGTGATTATCGTATTTACACAACGTTTAATGAATAAATGTATAGTATAACTAAGAATTAAATAAGTATAAAACATTAAAAATAATATATATATCATATATAAATATAGTTTCCATCATAATGTCCACCATAAGAAGATATAATGGATAATTGAACAATCATCGTTTCGTGAGACAATAATTCACTACTCATAGAAACAGTATGTTCATTATCTATTAGATTGAGTTTTTTGTAAGTGTAGGTATATTCCTTTGTATAAAGGTATATCAGTATATTTAGGATACAAGAATTTTTATATAGTAATAAAAAAAATGATTTTAGGGGTTGTATAATGGAAATTATACAAGAGAGATTAAGAAAATACATTACCTTTTAATCGGGTAACTTCTTTTGGTTTAACAAAATAAAATCCATGGAAGTTATTCTACACAAGTGGAGGCTTCTCGGTCTAGGGAAGGGATTTTTTAAATCCATTTGTTAATATATTGGATGAACATAATTGGTTTTAGAGGTTTTAGGAATTTGTAGAGGTGGTGGCCTTGTATAGGAAAGGAAAAGGACTCATATGGTATTATTGTAAAGAAGGTAGGATTACACATGTTATTACCTAAACAAAGTCATACCAAATCATCCAAAATAAATAATTTAAGGTTAAGGGACTAATTATGGTCATCCAATTGGTGTTTTACCAGTGTCTAGGTCATTTGGACCCTTAAACCTATGGTTTTCGTCCATTTTTAAGCTTAATTACACCTTAATCACTGTAATTAATTTCAATCACCTTCAATACTAATTTATTCCAAAAATTATTTTTATACTATTAGACCAAAAATATTATATTTATTAATATTGTGTATGTTATATTTTCAAAATTCAAATAATAGTAGTGAAAAAATTAGGGATAATGCTAATATCGTAGACATATGGATTAACTGGATTTGGAATAAAAAGGTTCAAAAGCTTTTTCTGTTTTAATATTAAATTTAAATAGTAAAATTGATTATAATGACCTAAATTTTGTTAGTATATTTATAATTGATCCAATGTGACTTTAAAATAGATTTATAATATAATTTAACATTAATAATTATTTAAACCAAAAGAAAATTTCTAATTAAAATATTGTATTTTTCACTATTGAATAAAAATTGAATTTTCTCTGAAAAATCACAAAAATTATTCCTAAGATAATATTATAATAATTAATTAAAAAAATTATTTTATCAAATTAAATTATTAAAAGTTTCAAATTTATGATTTAAAATAGGTTCTCCATTTAAAGGTGGTTAAAATGCCTTGATTGAAATATAGATTTTATGTGAAATATTGGGTTTTCTCTTATATTATGCTTACCAAATCAGGTGGATGAATATAAAAAATAATAAATTAAATATTTAACATGTTTATTGCCTTCATAACACTCACTAATTTTAATTAAATTAATCAATTAGGGTAAAATAGCTTTTTGAACATAAAAATAGTTTTCTATAAAAATATAATTTTTTTATTCAATTGCTTCTTCTACTCATTTATAATTAATTTTTAAAATAAGAAATAATATTATATTATTATAAACCATATATTTTCATATGTAAGTTGGAACTATTCATAACAGTTATTTTATATCTTATTATTATAATTTTTTAATTATAGACTGTTTCTTGGTAAAACACGATATTAGGTAAATCGTAAGCCATTGAGGAAAGTCGTTGTTTTGTGTAGCGTAGGATATAGAGGAATGTTTTTGTTCTATATGACAGATTCTAACTCATTTTTAATGCATTACAAGATAACTTGGTGTTTCATGTATTGAAATGTATAAAATCAATTTTAAATAGTAAATATATTATAATGTATCCATGTATTATATTACCTTATGCTCTTGTTGTTGGGTGCAAGGCATGCTATGGAATGAAAGGATATTATATTAGTTTTCTAGGGAATCACATTCTCCACCACCATATTTAAACTTCATCCTCAAAATTTAAAATTCATCATGGCGATGGATTGTTTGATACATCTTTTATTTGAAATCCCACATCGTGAGATTGGTTCATAAGTAATCCTTTATAAAAGAGATAATTATTTTTAAAAATTAAACATGGAATACCATGTAACTAGGTCTTTATGTAATATAAAACCAGTGGAAAGTAGATATATGTTCCATAAAAAAATTTAAATATTTATAGGGATTTGATGAGGTTATCAATCAGAAAAAAGTTAATGAAAAATGCAATATTTAGGGCCTCAAATATATAAATCTATGTTGATTTACAAGACCATCGGGTAAAAAAAATTAAGGTATGAGGGCCACATTTAATTTATAATTCTTTTTCATAATGGTGTGTAATTATCATACTAACCATGAATATAATGAAATATTATTACCTGGTAGGATTAAATTTCATATGAACAATCTTAAATTGTGGTTGTTCATTGATAAAATTCTAATTCATCCATTTTGTATCGGGAATTAATTACCAAAAATTATTTTTTTATGCATGAATCAATAAAAGAAACATTTAAATGATCATAAGATTTACAAGTCTAACTAGTTTCCATTAACCATATTTCTAACCAATTTGAATATTATATTAATCATTAATCCTCATATATGATAATACAATTTCATCAGTAATATTTATTCATTAAATTATTTAATTAAAAACAATAAAAATTAACAAGGACATTATGTAGGTTAGTGGATGGTGTAAAACCATTATCTTCCTTTGGTAAAGGGGTCAAGACCTACGGCCTTATAGTATTTGATTTTTTTTTCACATATTTTACTGGTTTTACTTTTATAAAACCAAATTAATAAATTTTTATTATATAAATATGATGGAAATCCTTGAAATTAGGTTAATATATAAATATCATTTTAACTAAGGTTTTCAATACAACCCCAATACCTAAATACTTCTTCGATTTTTTTCTATATTGGTTCATACTTATTATATGGTTTATCTAAAAAATAATTAGTTTTATTTCTAAATCATGACACCTTATTTTCAATATAAAACTCCTTATTTTAAACCTACATTAATTTTTATGTATTCAAATAATTATAAGGGTTTGGAAATAAAAAGTGTATTATCCAGTGTATATTCCCCTGGAGTGTAAAACGAGGTGTGAAGTAAGGCATGTTTTCATGTTCCTAGTTACCCCAAGTCAAGCCCGGAACACATTGTTGGTGTTGTTACCCCTAGTTATATCTATCACAGACCCACATCCCCTTTTAGTATCCAAAGAGGGAAGTATTCCTAGAAATACCCACATAATCTATACTTTACAAAAATCATTGGGTTTTCATCTATACATCTTAAAATTCTACCTTAGGGTTTATGTTTTCTAATATAGGTCTTCCTAAATCGAGTTCTTAAGGTTTCTATTAAACCTACCATTGAATCCAACTATTGTAGCCCAGCCCCAGATAGCATATAGTTAGTGTCTTCTACTAAATAAATTAACATGATTACAATGAATCAATCCCTGAATAACTGATCATTTTAGTATTTTTGGAAATCTAGATACATAAATGAATATTTTATAAATAAATACATTGAATAAAACATATTTTCTTCTTCTTTTTGAACAAGTAACTATGAGGACAACTAAAATTCATCTAGTAAATCCATTCATATAATTCGTAGTAATATTTTTGGATTCCAAGGTTTATATTCATAATAAAGTGATCTCAAATTTTCAGTAAAGAAAAAATATATTGGAATCAATAATAAATAAATTATAATAGTTAATATGGAAAAGTGAATAACTAAATTTACATACAATGTAATAAATAAATTGAATGGATGTATGAAAGTAATATGGAAAGGTAATAATTTAAAGCATATTCCATTAAAATAACTGGATAAGTCAACATCAATATGGAAAGTTAAGAAACTGAAACACATGTCGTTTATTCATTGAACTGAAAATAAATTGTATCCACGGATATTTTGACACATTATCTCAAGGATGAATAATTACTGAATCACAAAAAATGAATCCATAGATAATTCATCACAAAATATCATGGATGAATAATATTAGAATATAAATAAAGGAAAATATTAATTATTGGACTACATTTTTCCTAGGTATATAGTAACTTTACCATCAATAGCATTCACAATACATCTTACAAAATGTAGGGTAAACCCCCATCCAAGGAGGCTATCAAAATGACTCGTCCCATGAGACTACCAATGTATTGAGTAGCAGACTATAATCAGGCCCCACCTGTTTCATAGTAGTCCAAAACATTCTTCATCTATCTAAAAATAGATTTAAAAATTTTCCTTATCTAATATCCATATTCTGTCGATGATACAGATTAATCAAACAACATTCAAAGTATACACTGTATGTAAAATCATGTATGGTTTTGGAAATAGTAATATCCCTGATAAATGACATGGATAATTTATGGGAAATTCAATGTTCAATGATCATAAGATATTTAATACTTCAAGGGAACTAATAAATAAATTAGGGAAGTTAAGTTTAATAGAATATATTGTCAAATAAATAATAAACCATCCAGAGAAATATTAGGGATAATATAGATACAAAAAATCCCATGTCGAGTAAAGATGTAGGGTTATTTTCATTGATGAAATAACAGTATAGATTTTAAATATATTCTTTGGGAAAATATGATTTTCTTTCAAAAAATTGTTATAGAAATTTTTTATTTAAACAAAAACCCTTAAAAATTTAAAATTAATCTTCAAAGAAAAGGGGTATATCAATTCTTACATGTCGTACGAGGGAAAAAATATTACCTTTGTACTAAAAAATGATATAAAATTAATCATTTGGATAGTGATAAGATGATTCATTTAAAAAATTTAAATTAAGTAATGGGTAAAAATATCTTTACCAAATAAATTTAGGAGCATTTTTTAATACATTTTAATTAAATAGTCTTTTTATAAGAAAATTGGTGCTCCGATTAAAGAAAACAATTAAGTAGGGTTCTCTAAAAAATATTTTCTAAAAAAGTTTGAGTACCATTGAATTTAATAATGGTACTAATTCTTCATAATGGTCATGAATAACCAGAGAATGATGAAATTTTATACTGAAAATTTTTATATAATTTCCTCAAATGGAAGTACCATTGAAATATCATTAATTTTATTATTGAGAAAATAATCAATAAATATCCCAATGTATTCAATACCACATTCAAATATTTTAAAACATAATCCTCTTTAAGTAATAACATTAAATGAATGCTTAAAATATAATTAGATTAATTATATTCATGATATATCATCTAAATGGTAGTATATGCACCATTTAAAAGAAAAAAGATACATAACAATAATTAAGCCTCAATGGAATGTAAATTGACATGAAAATCACTTATAACAATGTTTTGTATAACTCATCAAATAATTGAATTTACATTGGGTGTTTTGGACCCAATTCGTTATATGTGTTAGTAAAATTATTGTTGGACAACAATTTTCATAGGGACCATTATATAAAATCTAAAAAATAATAACTATGAAATAATTATCATATTTTTACATAAATTATACTTTTAAAATCAATCATTAAATATTGATATAAAAATGATAATATATTACAATCATGGAGATGGAAGGTCGTACGTACTCATTATAAACATTCCCATTTTTAAATGATTGTTGTGGGAGGAATTTAAGTAACACAAATTTTTGGAAAATGATAATATCATATATAAATATATATATATATATATATATATATATATATTGTGTCTGTAAAAGTAATCACATCATTTCGAGGAGATGATAGTTTACATGTTGATGAACAATGTTATCATGTTTCAAGTGTATGAAAGGGTAATAAATAAAATGATATATATATATATATATATCTCTATAAAATAATTATTTCAGGAATATCATATATATTTCATGTACGTCTGATATTTTTTATTATGTCCATTAATTTATACATTACATGTATCGTGGGAATGAATCACATCACTTTGAGGGGCGATAGTCCACACATCCTCAAACGAGATTATCACATTTAAACAACTTAGAAAGAATAAATGTGTGGTACGAATAAAATTAAATAAGGTTAAAAAATTAAAAATAAAATATATTAAATATATAAATATATTTTCATCATAATTTCCACCATAAGATATAGTAGTATATAATTAAACAATCAACGTTGTGTGAGGTTGTAATTCTCCAGTCATAGAAAATGTATGTTCATTTCCCATTAGATGGAGGTGTTGGTAATTTTAGGTCTAGAACTAAGTAGAAAAACATTTTATTGTATTAAAGATATTTTTTTCCACAATAATAGAATAATAATATTTTAGGGGTTCGATAATGGAAATAAAACTAGAGATATTGAGGAAATACATTACCTTTTAATCGGGTAACTTCATTTAGTTTAACCAAAATGCATCAATGGAAGGTATTATAATGATGGTTGTTTTCTATGTCAAGTGGAGGTAATTTGGGAGGCCATTTGGTTCGATATTTTGAGTACTTAAGAGGCTGGAGAGGTGTGAGGATTGGGTTGAAGTGGTGGCCATTTATAAGGAAGGAAAATGCCTCACATGGTATTTTTGAAAAGAAGTTTGGTGTACACATGTTATTTCCTATAATATGCCATAAAAATCCCCAAAACTACTTAATAGAAGATTAATGGATTAAATAAGGTTTGAAAATGGGTGTTGTACTAGTGTATAGGTCATTTGGGCCTTTAAGCATAGGGTCTTATGCCAATTTTATGCCTAATTACACTGTAATCAATGTAATTAATTTTAATCACTTTTAGTAATATTTTTTTGTCAAAAATAATGTTTATATTATTAGATGAAAATTATTATCTTCAATATAATAGTTTTTTTAATATTATAAAATTTTAAATCATAGATGTGAAAAAATGAGGACTAATGTTAATCTCGCATAAATAGGGATTAATTTTTTTTAGTAGAAAAATGTTGAGAAGCTTGTTGTGTTTTTAAATTTGATTTTGAAAAGTTATATTGATTATAATGAAATTAATTGTATTAATAGATTTAAAATTGATCGAATTTTACTATAAAAGTAATTTAAAATATAATTTAATATTAATAATTATTTAAACGAAAATTTTGTTTTTAACAAAAACACATGATTATTAATTATTCCCTAAAAAATTATGTTTCTTAGAAAAATCCCAAAATTAGTCCCAATATAATTTCAAAATTCTAAATTAAAAACTATAGTTTATTTCATAAAATTAAATTTATAAAAGTTTCAAAATTATTATTTAAATTAGGTTCCCCATTAACAATCGGTAAAAACACCTTCATAAAAATATAGGATTTTATATGAAATATTAGGTCTTCTCTTAATTTATGTTTTAAAAATAAATTCGATGAATATAAAAAAATATTGATTATGTCAAATATTTCTTACATTAATATATGTCACTAATTATAATTAATTTAATCTATTATGGAAAATTTTCTTTTTGAACATAAAAATATTTTTTAATAAAAATATTATTTTTATATTCAACTTGTTCTTATATTCATTTATAATTAACTTTTATCCTTTAAATTAATAATATATTATTATAAAAAATATATTTTCATAAGTTAGTTAATAAAATTCATAATGTATAGTTTATATCTTATTATAATAATGATATAATAACAAATTGTTTCTTAGTAAGACTAGGAATTCCATATAGTGAAAGCCATCGAGGAAGGTTGATTTTTCACATAACATAATCAATAGAAGAACTTCATTATTGAGTATGATGTATGTTAAATAAGTTTCATGTGAATTGAAAGCTATCATAGTGTTACATGTGTTGAAATATATATAATATATTTTAAATTGTAAAAATCATATAATGTTTTTGGGTATTATATTACCTTACATGCTTGTTGTCGCATGTCATACACTCTATAGAATAAATGATACTTTAGTTTGTTGGTGTGTTGAAGTTTTACACTATCTAGTAAACCTGAACATCAACTTAAGACATTCTTCAACAATATATGGGTATGGATCACTAAGAAAACAAGGAGTCGCTTTCATTGGAACTCTCATTGGGTACTAATTCTGTTAGAACCAACGCTCTATCTAATTGGAGAATTCTACAATTAAACATTAAGATGATCATCTATATGGACCACTAGGATGGGTTCATTCACTACCCTTCATGTTGTATCCCTACCCTTAACCTCATAGAGGAAAAATCATAATAAAGGGTGGCTATGAACTATGTTCTCATCAATCAATCAGGAATCATCAACATAGTATCTCAATGTCCTAGTTATCTATCTTCATGGGAGAATAGTGAAAAAAATTATGATGTTCTAGGGTCAAGAGAGTATATCTATGGGGATGAATGAAGAATAACATAGAATCATTAATGAATTACTATAAGAATCATTTACCAAAGTTTCCGTACAAACTGTCCATAAATACACCCAGTCAAGAAATAGGTCATCTGAGTCCATGTGAATGGATACATTGCCTACTACACCAACACTATAGTGCATGTCCCGACATCTAAACTCAAAACAATATAACATGGTTTCTATAAATACCAAACTAAACCTCACATATATAAACAAATTCAACTATAGTACTATGGTAGAAAAGAGTCCTATTATATCCACTATATCAGGAATTGGTCAAATGGGGCCATCATGGTGGATGATAACTTCAGTGTGACACCACATTCCCACCTCTGATGGACTTGGGGCTGGTGAATAGCATTGTGTAGGAATATCACATGAATGGGAGGCATTAGACTAATGTATTAGTACACACAAATGCATATCTATACTACTAAGGTGCTTTAGGATAAAGTTAAAATGACACCACAATTCATGTATAAAATATACCCCACATCATGGTATAAAAAATACATGAATGAATAAATGGTCAAATAAAATCCCACTAAAAAGTGAAAAAGTGTCCAAACTACTTAGAAGAAGGGGTCTACTATCCCATAGAACACTGGTCAGGACGTTGTCTTGTCTATCCCGATATTTTTCTCTTCATACTCACAATCTCTCCCTGACTCCCTCAAAAGGCATGTCGTCTACCAAAGACATGACATGTTAGGGTAGATTCCATGTAGGGGTGAGTAAAAAATTACCTAGTAAAACACACCAAAATCACTAAACATAAATCAACAAGGGGTTATTTATATTATCTAAAAAAATAAATCTCTATCAAGATATGAGACACGGTAATCAGAACAAAAATAACCAAATATACTCACGATATACACTAGGTCTCAATGTAGTCTCGTCCATACTCTCAGCCACATGATTATTATCAAGGATTCAGGGTAATGTTCTTTATGGAGAATCCACTCCATGATACATGTAGTCACTGATGATTCTTATCCAAGAGGATATTCTTGTTGGGCCTTCCCAAATTTATACTCATTGGATCTCTACGATCCAGAAACCTAGATAAGGAATCAAACACAAGACTGTTGGTGGACACTATGAATCATTCTAGTATAACCCAAAAAATAGTGGATTGTAAGTATGATGACACCATAAAACCTACTCTATCAACCTTTTATACAGGGGATCAATATATTTTTCATGGTGGTTACGCTAATAACATAATTATTATCAATGTTGGTTGAAATAATGATATAATATCACACTTGGGACTACTGGGGTCATCATGAACTCTATTTGAGACTCATCCCATAGAGGGGATTATTATCCCTTGTTTAGTAAATAATTATTCATTTTACCCTCTTAGGGATAGACAAAGGAAACTCACTCAACTAATACTAGTCCACACTAAAATCGTCCAGGAGAAAATACCCAATATTATAAAGGTCATGAACTGAGATGAGTAAGCTATCCAAACAACCTTTCAAATAGTAAATGGAGTGCTATATAAGGGTACGTAGTGTGTATTGCTACCATTGGAACTTCCTATGTCTCATTCTCAAATGAAATTCATTTCTCAAAATAAATTTATTTTCCCAAGGGGAACATGGCATCTAGATTCTTGTATAGAACATGTTATGTCATCTGGTATAGGTCTTTATAAAAAAAATTCCTGTGAAATTTGGGTATTCCCGTGTACACCATTCATGTCTGTGTACTTTATGTATTACACCATGTGTTCCCCACATCACCCAGAATTTAAGGGACTAGGCCGATACTCGATGTGTGATGTCTTCCAATGACTATGTGCCTTATAAATACATGGAATGTGCACCACCATATACAGTGTCTGGGGATATATAGCCTCTTGGTCTTGTCCTCCTTATAAACACATATATGTCCTCCAAGGGGAACCTGGTATGTGACTTAGAATTCCTAGCATGTGACTTGGACCACAAAACATTTAGCACCATATTAATACTGAGGTATATACCCTATATATATGTTTATCTTTCTATCTAAGGGCCACGTAGTATCTAAAAACTGTTACAAGACGTGATACATTTCTTTATGTGTAAACCCAAGATCCTCTCTAAGGGGACTACAAGATATGTGATATTCCTACTAAATTCTATGTAGTTGGTATTCTCAAGAAATTACAATATATTATATTAATCACCCACCATAACCTCAACTACATCCTCCTTCAAACATTTCATAGATCTTTGATGTAGGGATACATATGACGGATTCATCACCAATTTCTGGATTATGGTTATAAATATGATTGGGAAAACATATTTCTTCACTCCTCATTATCAAAACTCTAACACCCATCATCCAAGGATCTCTAATCCAATAATAACCAACCCACATTCATCTTGGATGACATCTTTGTCATATATCATCATCTAAAACCTATGTTAATGATTATTTATGGAAATGATTGATTTTATGGATATTTTTCACTATGGATTTTTCAAGTCACTACTCAAATGAAAAAATATGGATCATTGCATGTAGAATGGGGAGAGAAAAGAAGAAGACAAAGGCATGTGGAATAAATATTGAAAAAATATTTATTTTTTCCTCAGTACACTATTGATAAAGATGGAAAACAATTAATATTATCAAATCAATATAAAATACTCATTTTGGGGAGGAAAAACACATACATGCACAATAAGATCAACCCATGAATAAAAATATTAAAATAATTCATTTACATTATTTATAAAATAAACATTATGAAAAATATTTACCGAAAAATTGAAAATCCATGCCCATTTCTCATTGATCATTTGTGAGTAATGTGTCATCTACTGGTGAAGACAAAGATCCTAGTGTGTTTGTTTTATGTCTCTTGATTGACCTCGATCCATTTATTTAAAATAACAAAATATCTCTACCTCTCTGATTTCCCATGATTGTGTATAAAACATAGGAAATATTCCATAATAGAATATTTTAGGTGGGGTTAGTTTATTTCTCGCATGATATTACTATATTTAGTTATTTTATTATATTATTTTGGGTCTCACCATCCCTTGGAATATCACATCATCTTAGTTCCTGGCTCTAAAAATATTCCTTATAATATTACTATGTAATTAGAGGAAAAAATAGGTACAACACCTTAATCCCAAATTACATATACTATTTCAAATGGCCCATTTTTGCAAGGGGTTTAGCATACCATTTTACAAAATCTTAAAACTCCCTCTCATGGAAAACCATTAATGAATACATCATCCTCAATAAAAAATTCAAAGTTTTTTCTTTTGATTATCACAATAAATATATTTTTAAATTTGAGATTTATTTAATGTTATACTGAATATTGTTTATTTTTATAGTTCTCTCCTATACAAGCTCTTGGCAAAAAAAAATATTTCTCTAACTTCTTCTATATAGGTTGGTGTATGGGACCTCTTCCCATACAATGATTCCTATTATGCCATATAAATTATCTAATGGAAGATATTATTAAATATAATTTCCACCTAAGATATATATTAAAAACACATACCTTGGATGTCAAGTGAATATGTTCACACCATGTTTTCCAATGTTTACACTATTATTTCTGGCTAACCATCAGTTTGGAGATGATAGGTGGAGATTATATGTATCTTAATTTTCAAAGACTCTTCTTTATTTTTTTGTAACCAAGGTTCATTATCAGATAAAATTAAATGTTGAAGGGTTCTAAATGGGTTAATCTTCTCTTATTTTTAACAAATGAGTGGAATCACTTAGATGGTCAACAATGACCCATATATATTCATTCACCTATTGAGTTTATGGGATTATCGGTAAAATTTTCACTGTAATATTTCATACTTATATATAGGTCTTAGAAGAGTTTGTATGACTCCCTCAGGATGTTTCCTTTCATGCTTTACCTACTAGAAAATTACAAATCTAGAAACATAGTCTAATTTTTTTTCATAACATCCCACTATAAATGACTTCTTATATCCCTATACATCATCGAGATACGTGGGTGTGTTGATAAAGTTGAGCTACGTACTTCATCTAATGGTTCCCACTTCAATTATTATATGGGTGAAACACGTATCCTCTTCCCAAACATCAACAATCTACCTTTACATTTTAATTTGGTTTATTTTTAACCATTTACTACATTAATAGACATTTTTATGTTCTCATAATACTACAATTACTACTCTATATTTATAAGTAAGGATGATTTAATAATTTCATGGAAAATGAATGATGTATCCCCTTTCTTAAAATCACCATATCCATCATTACCAAATCTGTAAATATATAATCCTTTTAAATCTGCATCAATGTAAAACCACCAGGATTCCTCCTACTCAATGCATCATCCACCATCTTTCCATACTAGGGTGGTAGTGCATCAAGTAATGAAGATCCTTGAGTACATTCAACCATCTCCTTTTCCACATATTGGTCTTCTTCTAAGAGAAGATATACTTTAATTACTTAATGTTCATATGTGTATATATATATATCCCATATATCACGATAGATATAGTGCCTTTATTTTTAGAGAAAATATTATTAGTTCTAGATCAATTTCATTATTTAGATATTTCTATTCATGAATTTTCAATATCCACAGTGCATAGTAAATAACTCTATAATTTTTTGTATGGACCCAACCATGTACTTTCTTCGATAAATCACTAAAAATAAAAAATCCGTTATTTATTAATAGACATGTTTATACCTATTAATTAATTATTCTTATTTTATTCTATTTAAATCAATCCTCACATTACCTTTACTATGTGAATTTAATTAATTTCTGTATTAACAAGGTTAACATCTAAACAATGTGGAAAAATAATAAATAAACCATTGATAGTAACGTACAAATTCAAAGAAAATGGGGGTCTCAATTATGTCAATTGGTGTATTTCATTCCATTGCTACCTTTTTATTTAAGTTCAAACAAATATCACATCCTTAGATATAATATGGATAATCAAAAAACATTATTAATCCAAAATTCAAGCCTATTATACTTCCCATATAATTATTTTTTTTGGTTATCTAGATTTATTTATAGATTATTCTCATGGTCTTTATTGGTCTTATAGTATATCAAGATATCATTAATTAATACCAAAAAAACATTTTCAATAAAATTATTGAATACTCTATTCATAAAATTCATAAAGAGAGTTGTTTAATTATTAAATAAAAAAGAAAATAGTTAAAATCATAATTACCATGATAGTAAAAAAAATTCTTTGGTATATCATTCATCATCACATTTGGCTAATAATTACCAGAGTGAAGAACAATAATGAGTTTTAGATATAGTCATTTCATCACAAATGAGTTCAATAGAGATCTCAACATCGCATTCTAGTGGATAACTATGTAATTTTTCTGGAAAATCGTCAAGGAATTATTTTTACATGGGTACATCCTATATTCATTGGATATCACTATCATATATAGATCATGAATAATTTTCCTTTTTATATAGAATTTCATTGTGGAGAACTGCTAGGGGAGGATCTAAAAATTTATTAAATTGTGATTTATACTCTCTAAAGACAATAGATTGTACCTCACCCTTAAAAATTGTAATATTATTCACTTAGAGTTAATTTTTTTTAATTTAATTTAAAATATAATTCATACCATGTATCATATCAAATTCCACCATAGGTATAATAAAGAGTTTTTCAAATAGTGTACACCCACGAATCACAATGGAAAATAACTAACTCATCTTTGTTGTAATAATACTTATATTTGGTATATTAATTTATATCTCCCTTACATGGAGACTAGAGAAATATATAATGTTTTTTTGAATGATATAAAATATAACAAAAATACAATATAAAAAAACATTACATGACATAGAAAAAATGATAAAAGTACCTCCCATCACATTATTATTAACATTGACCACATCTATGATAACTATATAAGATTATCATTTCTCCCATGGAATATTCTAAGAAAACTTATATTGATTTTTGGGGAAATAATTTACAGAATAGAACTTATAACTTCATTTAAGTAATCCAAAATAAATGAAATATACCTTAATATTTCATTGGTGTTTTTTAAGGCATTTTTCTATATATTTATAAAAAAATAATTTTTCATTTATATAATTCCCATGGTGTTTCTTACCATTTTTATCACATAAGGGGTATATTATCCTTTATTTTTTCCATCATATACATTGTTCTTGCCATGATTCTCACCTGATATCTTCTACACATTATTTCCATTGAATATATACATCTAGAAGAAATCATTCCCATATAAATATTACTTAATAAAATATCATCAAATGATGAATTGTTTTATAGAAAATTACCATTTGTATGCTCGATTTTAACCCTTAAAATTAATAATCAGAATTTATTTTTGTTCTACATACATAGTCCTCATATTTACAATCTAAACATTATAAGTCAGCCTCATATTTGGTAACATTTTAATCCTATGATTTTAAAATATTGAAGAAATTATTTTCAAGATCCATTATATATTCATGGGGAATGTACATTTCATAGAATACCTCTTTAAAAGCTATATATTACATGAACATGATCACATATTCGTCTTTAATTTTTTGAATTATAAAATACCATTGATCTATATTCCCCTTCATATGATAGACCATCATGATGATATTTTCATTCTCCCTACTACCCAAAGTGAGAACATTCATTTATAGGGACTTGAATAATTTTTTTGATACTAATGTATTATTTTTTATACAGAATACATGAGTTTTTTATCCAATGAAATAGTCCCTTATAGTAAAACCATGTAGTTGGTTAGTGGGTTTCTTTATATAGGTGTGATTATATATAATTTCCTACGTCAACTACACCAATATGGTTATGGATTGATTTATCTCAACTTTGGATTCATTAACATTTATAGTGGCAATATCGATTCATTGACTAAGGGTATTAACCCAGTTTATATTCCTCATATTAGTAAACATATTAAAATAATGACATTTATATAATTATCCATAATGTTGAATTTTAAAAAAAATAATTCCAATTAGGATTTTTTTGGTGTATTCCTGATAATTAATGAGGTTTTTTCCCTGAGAAAATTTTTTCTTATTTGGATCCTCTAAATATGGTCCCTAATTATCCTATTAAACATACTCCAATACAAACTATAACATACTGGACACTACCAAATAAGTTTTCGTAGTTATATTTCATTATTGGTTTAGAATAAAAGAGATCCACCAAGATTTAATAGCCTAGTAATATTGGAACACTAGATACATAAATACATTACATTTGAAAATATAATTCGTGACATGAAAATATTGAGATAAATTTATTATATCTCCCATAATATATATAAAAATTCATAGTGTCAACCTCAAGGATTCTGAGGTAGAAGAAAAAAATAAGGGTGATCTCAATTACTCAATATGGATTATAAAACAGATAGAAACTAAAAAACAAAAAAATGGAATAAGTTATATGGTAAAAATAAATGAAAAACAGGAATCCATTGTCAAATAATGATATTGGGATTCCATTTCCATGAAAATAAATTAAAATATTGATAATAATCATCATTTATCTCATAATGATGCAATGTATAATGTAATCCATTCGAAAAACAAATAAAGACCTTATTTAAAGAAACATATACTAATATGGGAATAGGTATACTGAAAAACTCATCATGATTTTTCTCATTTGACCAATCGATACATCGAGGGGATATATAATTATAAGACCAACTATTCACCTGATTGCATCCAATGCATTCATCATAGGAGACATAAATACCTTTCATACCATTCCTTAAGGAACATTTTTATTAATAATACATTTATATTATTATAATGAGAAATATATAAATAAAATATCACCCCATTAAATAAAATAATTTGTATTTCTATAAGAACATCCCTTAGTCATCATAGATGTTTTTGGGTATCATTAAATTAATATGATGTACCCTCAAAAAATAAATATATGACAGAGGGTACTTAAAAAATAATGATTCATCCATAGAATATAGTATTTGTGTTAGATAGTTTAAATTTGTAGGAAACTATGGAAATGGTAGGAAAAAAATCAATCAGCATGTTTCACTATGAATGTGTGAATACTCCAAGGCATATCCTTCATTACCATCCCTCCATTTTTGTGGCCTTAGGCCACTCACTTTGTTCGAGTTTTTGATTGATTCAATGATCAAAAAAACTAGTGGGATTAACCATAGGTGCATATGTTTGAAAACTGCATACACATTCCAGAATCCTTACTGTGATATATTTTCTAGGAAATTAAACAGACTTTTACTTTATCAAAACCTAGGACTGTTTTTCTACCATTAAATTTTTTTATTTAAAAATATATTAAGTTAACTCTTGAATAAAAAGAATATTAATGAGGGTTAAAATTATATAATTATATATCCAATAAATTTCATGAGTAATATGACCAAAATTATTTCATGGTAATGTACATTCCACACAAAATAAAACTATATTTTGGTATAACATGATCCAAAAATAATAATAATTGTGACAGACACCCCCCAAAACACACACATAATTCTTGGGTGGAAATTCTATCAGAACGTCGGAAAATGTTTGGATTTTTATTGATCTTAAATACCCATGAATAATTTTATTTTTTGATATAACATCTAAAATACACAATATATGTACACCAAAAAAAGATATTTATCTATACAATACAAAACATTTCTCAAATAGATGAAATTGTAATGGAAAACCATTAAATCTTTTCATAACATCCATGAATGTACTTTAACCTTCGATATCATAAGATTTAAAATCATAATAACTTAATTAAAAATCTTAATCAAATCCATTTTTATTTACACTCATAATAAAAATTCATTATCTCCATGATTTTTTTTGATTTTCCACATCGATGTTTATATTGTTGATTATTTGTACTAGTTTCATAATAATGATATTTTTATTTATTCTCCTTAAAAATTTCATTATTACTTGTTCAATTAAGTTACTATATTGTATTACTTATAATTATTTTTTATTTTTTAAATTTATATCATTAGTGCTTTATTATTAAACCTTCAAAATGAAATTTATAATAAGTATGATATAGTTATTTTTTATAAATGGAGAGTGTTTACTTACTTGTTGTATTAGATATTAATATGACATACCTAGAAAAATAATAATAATAATTTACTCATTTTTATCATATTTTACCAAAAAATAAGTTTCTATAGCCAAATATTATATGAATGCATAGTATTTTACATAAATGTGGTTAAACTGAACCAAACATGAACATAACCTAATTTAAAAATAATTATGTCGGTTTTTTATTATGAGAACATTATACTAAAAGATTTATAATATTTTTATTTTTTATTATAGTCATATATTTGGATTTTATGAAAGTATAATGATATGTAATAGATATAAAATCCTTCATGAATGAAATAAAACATTTTTTCTATGCACACTTATTTTTAATGAATAAATTAACCATGATCATTTATCACTCATATAATGAATAGGTTTCAAAATTTCTCATAATATAACCTTAATAATCTCAGAAATATGATATTTTTCCTTTTATGTTCTTTTCATATCTAGCCATGTATGTTGGTGTTGGAAAACAAAACAATTTTTATGGGGGTGGTAGTCTTCTCAACACATGGACAATAGTTTGAATTTCCTAAATTTATAGGTTATAGAAATAATAAATGAAAATATCCCTAATATAGTCAAATTGAAGTATGTAAATGATAATAATATTATTATATTCATGTTGTGATAATAAATTTTAATGATGTTGATTAATAAGATAAACTAAGTTGTTGATAATACTTATGTCGGGGACTTGGATTTTTTCAAGGAAGTCTCCGTGGAAATGAATATATTCTACAAGCTAATGGTAATAAGAATATTTTGAACATGTAATATGGTTATAGTAGAAAAGATTTATAGTTTTAAGGGAAATTATAATGTTGAGTGAGCCTTAAATTGGTGAAGAGGTTTCCCTTTTATATGTGAGGTGAAGTGATGTTTTTTGGACATACCCTTAAATTTTCATTAATTTTATTATAATATATGAGTGTATAATAGAAATAAATGATAAATATGGAATTTTAAATGTTTTTTAGAATATAATAACATTATCAACACCTCTTTAATATAGATTTAACTATTTTAAACATTTTTCCTTAAACATTGTATCGTTTCCCAAATTTTCATATATAATGTTAATTATTATCTAATCATAGTAATTAATTATAAATAATATATTAATATTTAACATCCCATCTAATTTGATACATAATATTTTAAATTTTAAAATAAGTTATCAAATAAAATTATTACTGGTGGGAAATTTTAAATTACAAATAAATACACTTAATCATGTAAAAACATTTTTAGAGAAATAATATTTTTAATCATTTAGTTTATATATATGTTAAAATTATCTTGGATTATAATTGTTTTAGATAAACTTATTTTTTAAGAAATATATGTTATGTTGATTATTTAGTAATATAAAATGAAATCCCTCTATGAAATACCTTATTCTACAAAAAAACTGAAACTAGTTTTATACGAAATTATAATTTTATTTGGTTCCAAAAATATAAGACATAGGATTTATAATATCAATGAATGTTTTTTAATGAATATTATTTTTCCTTAAATAGATATTTTATAACATAAATGTTTTTTACATTTCTATTTCATTCTTATATAATGGTAACATCATTCATATTTAATGTTTTCTGAAAACTGTATTTCTGACTTAAAATTAGCCTTTTCAAAAAAAGATCAAAAAATAATACTAATTTGTTTTTAAAAAAATTATTAATAAAAAATTATTTTAATTTTTTCAATAATCAATTCTCACATTTTAATATTTAAATAAATTCGCGAATAGAGTATATTTAGAGTTTTATTGTTTGAGATATAGTTTTTACCTACTATAGAAGGGTCTTCTGTATGAAATTTCAATTTATATCTCTCATGTTTACACTTATTGAGAATCTAAGATCAACTTTTCTTATGTTTAAATGTAATGTAGTTATAAAAATAGTTATTTATAAGGATATCTATATGAATTGTACTATGTTGGAATAATGTTGTGGGTAATTTTGAATATATTTTACAAAATTTGTTCATTTTATATCTTGTTTTCAATGACACTATATATTTATAGTTTGATGGAATCTATTGTTGTGATGTGTATTAAATATTTATCTAAAATATTATAATAGTTAATTATGGAATTATCATGTCACCCCAATTGTTATTGGATAAGGGTTTAGTATTTTTTGGAGATTATGTTGTAAAAAATGAGGAGTCAATATTAAAAAAAATGATGATATTAATGTGATATAGGTTCATCCTTAATTTTCATAGATTTATATTATAGTTTCATTTTTTAAGACATATTAAGAATAATTTATATGATTTTTCACATTGATTAATTATTCATGATGTATATACAAAGTTGTTTTGGTTTTCATTAATGAAGATACCCAAGAGAAATAATGTTACAAATGAATTTTGTGTGTATTGAAATTATTTTCCTTATGGTCCAATAAAAAATGGGGTAGAATTGAAAAATATTGTTTCCAAAACAACACTTTCAAGACATGATTCATACTAAAAATCCAAATAATTAATTTAAGGATAAATTTAACATTGTTTAATTCTAGATAAAACATCCACATTACTTTATTAGGTCCTCTAGCCCATTAATATTCACAAAATAGATGAAAATAACCTAAAGTATGTATCATATTCTGTAGTGATTGAAGCATGAAAAAATTTTCATGGTAGTTAATCAATAAAAATCTGAATAAAATCAATGGGGAATATTATATAGAATATGAGACAACATGATTGTATTGACCATAAGTAACAATAATAATTTTAGATGTTATTTTTTAGTAATTATTTTCCTAGAACTCATGAAAATAAATTATAAATTGGAATCCTTGAGAATTAAAAATAAGGATAATGAATCCATTGGTATCAATAATGAAAATTTTATAAGAATCGGGAAGAATGATTTTGGTTTTACCATTGACCCTAAAAGTAAAATTTATTAATTCTTTACTGGATTAAAAAAGTCTATAAAATCATTTATCCAAAAAAACATGTGTATCTATAATTAGATACTTTTGTGTTTAAAACATAGAAATGGAGACTAGAAAATCCAATTATTATCGGTACTATAGATATAAGTAGAAAAAAGTTTTAATTTCAATGAAATTTTAATAATAAACTCCATGGGGGAGATATAATTAAGATTCTTTCATATCAAAAGAGTGAATCTTTTTTTTGGAGAAACATCCTTATTAGGATTAGTAAATGTTATATGTTTTAAAAATAAATCCATCATGAAAATGAATGTTTAAAGGATATAAAGAGGATACCCAACTAAATGAATAGATTGAATTATCCATGAAATATATGATGATCACTCAAATGTTTAAATTGTACTTTCTTCTGAGTGTTATCCCAACTAGTGAACAACACCAATGAGTAATATTATAATCATCATTAACCTCTTATCCTATAGACAAGTAGAAATTTCATACAATCCCAACAATTTATGTGTGTCATGATAATGATTTTTTAAAATACACAATTATCATCTAATCTAATAAAAAATTGTATTATATGATTTAGCCTCTATGAAGTCATTTATTTTTTATGAGCTTTAAAAGAGTATAATGAAATATCTTAAATTATTAGATTTTATATTATTGATGAAAAATATTAATGGTACAATGGACACATCTCAAGTCAATAGCACCTATACAAGAATTTTTTTTGGGATTTTTCCTTCGATAAAAAGTTATTCTTATTATTCAAGTTGAAATTATTTTAATTTTAAGAATATATTAGATCTCTATTTATAGATCCCAACTCAATTTCTATGAGAGAAAAGATACATTTGATATTCTGAGTCAAAATATGTTTGTTTAGATATATAATTATGAACATTATCTACTGATGGAAATTATTATATTATGTAGTTTTTACTACCTATTTGTGAGGGGTATTTATCTCACATGGTTCTATAAAAAACCATATTGATGATATACTTTTTACGTAGGAGTATGTCAATGTATTTTTTGAATAATTTTGTAATATTTCCCAACATCATGATGTTTTTTTAAATAGAACCTATATTACCTATGACACTTATTTCAAAGACTATTTATATAATAAACTCAATTTAGTTTCATGAATTTTAGAAGAAATGATAGAAAAATATTCGTAATGGTTTTATTTTTCCATGTTCTTTACCATATAGTGATACTATTATTTTTGTTAAAAAGAATAATGTGTCAATGAATCTATGCATTTCATATCATAAACATAACAATATCATGATCAAGAATAATTATCCTCTAACCTATATTGATGATATTTTATCCATCAATGAAGATCCAAATAATATTCTAGTATTGTTATTTGATATGGGTATCATCATATAATGATAAAAAGAGTGTACACCTAAGAATTATTTTCATATATGGTATAAACACTATGAATTTATAGTCATTTCATATGGACATACCAAGTACCCTGGAATTTTGATGGATATAATGAATATATTCCTCAAATATTTCATTGATCAATTAGTGGATTAATTTATAGAAGATATTATCATATATTTAAAGAAAAATGGTGATAATTATGGTCATTTATATTTTTTTTTAAATCCATGAGAAGTGATAACTGTTTTTCTAATTTTAATATGTTTTAATTAATGATGAAAAAATTATCATTCATGGGTCATGTAATTGAAATTAGATATATAAAGATGATTCCATTAAATAATAAATATGTTGAACATTTTCCTAAAACAGCCACTGTGACTGAGATTTGTTTGATAATGTGATTGGTTGGATATTATTGATGCATCATGGTAAATAACCAGAAAATATAAAATTTATTTACCCATATGATACATAATGTAGTAAATTTAATTTAGATAGATAAATAAGGAGTAAATTTCATGGAACTAAAGTTGAGATTGGTTATTCAACATGTTCTCACACTACCCTGTAGTGGATAAGGTATTTTGGTCTATATTGATGCATAAAATAAGGGTCTAGGATGTGTTCTTATGACGAATAATATATTTGAATCATATGTATCATACCAATTTATGGTTTATGATAATAATTACCAAACCAATTATTTAGATATGGGAGCTATTTTTTTCTTTGAAAATGTTGAGGTGTTATATTTTTAGCTAACAATTTCATAGATATATATATATTATAAAATAGTAAAACATATATTAACAAAGATAGAATTTAATATACAAAAATTTTTATGGTAGGAGTTTATTAATGGTTATATATACACAATAATTTACCATCCTTTGATAGTGAACAAGGTGGTCGGTGCTTTGAGTCGGAAGGACCATGTTAGGTTGTACATAATGAGGCTTGAATAAAATCTAATATTTATAAATTTAAAGATAATGAATCATCAAATCATGAATTAATAGGATAAATACTATCTTTATTACATTATTATTAAATGATTTATCTATTTGAATATTTGTAAGGCATAAAAGGATGATATGAAGTTGTAAAATAAGGTAATGATTGTTCTTGAATTCAACTATGATAGTGATGTAATGATCACATTTATAAATTGATAATATAACCAAAAAATTTCATAATTTATGAAATATTCATTGTATAAATAACAAATATCATCATTCATTATCTATAATTATATTATAAATATGTATAGAGATCCCTAAAATCATTTCTAGTGGGATAATATGAAGAGAGATATTGTGGAATATGTATATCGATACTAAGTGTGATTGTATGTTACGTCTAATCATAAAAAGTTTATGAGGATGATTAATCCATTACCCAAATCAGTATTGAAAATGGAAAACATCACTATGGATTTAGTTTTAGGACCCTCCGAGATGATTAAAGTCCGGAACTCTGTTTGGGTTATAATCTTGAAGTTAACACATTTTGTTGTTATCATATAACATTTATCACTTGACCTACTTTGTAGGATATAAATATAATAAGTGTTTATACAACATGGATTTAAACTCTCAATTTTTAATGATCAATATCTATGGATTACCTCAATGTTATAGATATTTATTCAACAATAATTAAATATAGAACTAATCCTTAGCACTATATATCACCCTATTATAGATAGTATGTCTTATATGATTATTTAAACCGTAGAAGACATATTGGGATCTCAGTTTATGGATTTTAATGGATATTAGGATCAATGGTTTCCTCTAGTAGAAATTTCATAAAATATATATATCAATTAATTATTAAAATGGATATTTATGAATCCCTCCATATAAATATATATAGATCTCCAATATACACGGATGATGTTGGAGAAAAAATGTTACAATTGCCTGATATAGCTTACGAAATGTCATCAAAAAATAATTATAGTAAATGGAATATCAGGGAAGATCAGACGTAATATAAGATTCGTAAAACCTAGATATTTTTGAAAATTATTTCACATTATACAATTTGAATTCCTTAATAGCATTCATTACACGAAACATCGGGTTTAAATGAGCTATTATATACTATTTAAATATTATTATATAAATGTCGTCTCTTAAGAATTGTATTGGATGGTATGAATAACATAATTTAATAATATAATAAATATATTTTCCACACATTTTTTAAATGACTTCATTGGCTATCAAATTAAAATAATTGAAAATAGAAGTTTTTCTAATAGAAATTTCTTTTAATTGTCCTAATATTTTTCTTATACTATTAAAATAAATTAGTATCTATTATTACATAATTTTAATTAAATTTATATATTATATATTCAATCAATTTCTTTACCGTTAATTTAATATTTTTGTAGCTATTTGATAATAATATAATAAGTTTTATGATAAATAATCTCTTGTATTTTAAATAGGAGTTTTCCTTAACTTTTTCTCAATTATTTTAATTTTTTTCACTTATATATATTGAATTTTAAAAAAATGGGTTCCATTTTTATAATATTATAGTTATGTTTTGGTAAATAGAACCCTTTAACTTTTGGTGAATATTAATATTAACCATAGTATTAATTATCACCTTAGTAAATGGTAAGTTATGTTAATCTCCCTTAAAACTAATTGATAAAGTTATAATTGTTAATCATAATTATTATAATCATAATGGAATAAGAACCTCATCACCTTAGGTTATAATTTTATTTGTTTTATGGAGTATTTATCTTGAAAATTACAAATATATAATTTAAATATTTGATAGTTACAGAATGGAACTCTCTTAGTATCAATTAATTATTATGTGTCCACATAGAAAAAAAATATGTTACAAACTAAAAAAATATCTATTAATATAATAATAAACATATTTTAATTATGTTATTTTATTTCTAATTTATATTTATTAAAAAACTACTTTAATATCATACATAACTCTGAAATAGTATTTATTCAATTAAAGGAAAATTGAAATAAATGATATTAAAAATATTAAAAGTTATATAATTTCACTGAGTTTATGTGTTCCTAGAATTTTATGGATCAATATGAAAGATTATTTTTTTAGTATTATATTAAAATTATAAATTATTCATTATTAATTTTAAGTAAAATTAAATTAATAGTGTTAAAATGAATATAAATAATATTTTATCAATTTTATATTTTATTAAATTTTATAATGGTCAAAAAAATCATGAAATTTGATAATGATATTAATTAATGGTCTAAAATTTTAACCCTTGTACATTTATTATGTAATTTTTACCTTATATGTAAATTTATGACCCTTTAATTGTGAAAAATAGTTTACAACGATTACGGTAAAAATTGGTCAACCAATTGGTTTATAAAACAGATATACTTTTAAATGATAACAAAACTGGTCCAAATTTTATTCAATAGTGGTATTAAAACCCTATGTTTTCATATATTCGAATACTAAGACGTTTTCAGGAATTTTTCTAGATAATTAATTTATTATAATTTAATATTTTATGAAATTCCAGAAGTTCCCCTCATATCAATTATAATAGGGAACCTCCACTATCACATCTTTACACCCTATTAAGCCTTAAAGCTCCACCATGCCATTAAAAAATACATTCTCGTATTCTACATAAACACTATATAGGTTCTTTTCAAGCCACATTACTAACCATATGATCCTTAATATGAGATATAAAGGATTTCTTTTAATGAAGTGATAATCGCATTAACAAATCATATTATTTTTAATTATCTTTTACCTTAACTAACTACTTTGTATTTATCATAAAATCATAAATTGAGTATCCAAAATAGACATAAATTTTATTCTAATTATTAATTCACAATTTTCCACCCTCATTCCCATCAAATGTGAATTGAATGTATTACTCTTGCATAAGTACGGATTACCATCTCCACGTAGTGATACACATAATTTTACACCACCATATTTAATGGATGGATAGTATGATGGTTTTAATGTTTATATATTATAATTATGACATAATTATACTTCTTCAATCATAATATTACATCTACCTTCTTACCGTACAATCTTTTGGAAAAGGATAACATTGCAAGTTCATACGTGAGGACTAAAACCTCCATAAAGCAATGTGGTTTGATTTCCTATTACCAATATAAATTAATTGTAATAAGAAATTATATGAATAATTAATATTATATATATGAAATAATAATTTTTATAAAAATATTAATTATTATTTTCATTTCTTTCATTCCAACCATTGAAAAAAAAAATTGTGTTCATGTGTACGTAAGACCTACTATCTCTTTATACTGTGTAATTAATTTTTATATGTCTAATTTATAATAATGATTATAAAAGTTTATATAAATAATATATATCATTATTGTAAAATTATTATCATTATTTAAATTGAGGTACCATGATTAATGTATAAGGAACAGTACTTATAAACCAAACTATGCTTTGAATATGAAACAGTTATCACTATAAAGTGTGAATTTAATAACATATTTTTTGAATGGGTGATAATATGTAATAAATAAATAATAAATGGTATGATAGATATTTTTATAGTTATGTAATAAATGTATAATAAATACTTATTTATTATATAGTAGTTTTTAAAATGAGTAAGGGAATGTGAGAAATAAGGAAATGGATTTTTTTCTTCATTTTATTTTTTAGGATAGGATCCATATTCACTAATTGTTTTTTTTGGTGTACACATACTTCCCATGAATTAAATTTATTATTAATATCCTGAAAATTAATGGAAATACATATCCATATATGGTCTTTATTTTATGATTCATTCTATTCAAATTGTTTCAATGTGTTCAGGGACTTGTGTTTCAATAATATTATAATCGGGATTTTTTAAACTTGAATTCACATTGAGGAATTTATATTATCATTATCTGATAAATAAATATAAATTTAATATCTACTTGTTATTTATTAATTATAATTATTTTCCTTTCACTTTCATCATTTAAAATATTTTAGAGATCAAAACAAAATTTTAATTAAAATAGACTTTATATATTTTTAATGTCTAAAATACATTTTTTTACTGAAACCATATTTTCTAAAACTATTTTCAATAATTATATCAATATTATATTAAAAAAATTTAAATATGTATTTATCCTTGGTTTAAATTCTCTAAATTTTGGTACAAGGAATATTCTTTTAATTTTTTGAACATGTTATTTTTTGAAAAAAAAGTGAAAGGAATATTTTATTTCGACTTATATGAAATTAATGGAATTTAGAACCATCATGACCACTAAGTAAATTAAAAGGGAAAAAATATTCACTAACTATTTTATAATAATATTTTGATAATTTTATTATTTTCCATAAGTGATTTTCTAATGAAATTTTTATTTTCTTAGGAATATTTTTAATGATCTTTCGATTTTACTTCTATTCATCTACGACAATATAATTTACTATTTATTATGATTTAATAGAGATGTGATCCATTGATACTAATATTAAATTTTATTTGTATGGATTACTTTAATGACTATGATAGGTTTATTAAATCCAGTTTTATGGGTTTTTCTATAGTTTTAAGAAATTTGGAACCCATTTTATTTGATCAGGTTATGATATTATGATATTATGGATATTTTGTGATATTGTGTAAAACTTATATATGTATTTAATTATTTTATTTTTTTTCTTATATATCCATATAATATATTGGGAAAAATATTTCATCTCAAGATATAGTTATGTGAAACAAGTTGAATTGCTACATCAGTTATAGTAAACTCGTTGATTTGATTTATCAACTATGGGAAGAAAAAACTATTGATGTGTGATCTTATGTTCTTGGTAGAAAAACATTACATATGAAATGGTTTTTATAATTATGATGGTTCCACACAAATTTATGACAAGAACTTATGTATCATGATTTAGTGATGCTGATTTCCCATTCTTATGAGTCATGTCTTATGAAATGATACTATTTTATTATATAACTCATGTTTAGGACCTGTTTTAGATTGGGTAGGAAAGTTTTATGTTAGGGTAAAGGTTTTTATACCATTATGATTATATAATTAATATATATCATCAAATATTTCAATCTCCCATGATTATCCTTACTGAGCATCTAAGCTCACCCTTAATTATGTTTCATTTCCCCATTCTATGATAAAATTTTTAATAGAATACACCTATAAAAAGTATTATATGGGAATATTTTTATAGGATATGTTGAAGCACATTCATGAAATAAGAATATTGTTTCTTAAGTATCAAAATACACTAAACAATTATAGTTCTAGCATGGATTGAAATTTCACTGTTTTAATATCCATATAAAAATATATCATATTTAGGTATGAAAATAATGGGCCACTGTAAGATTTACTTAAAAAACCATTGATGGGATCGTGAGATTAAAATTGGAACATGGTGTTGTTTTATATATCTACTTATAAGGAGGTTTTGAGATTAGGAATTATTAGTAATTTAATACCCAAATATATCATTCCTTATGATATTTTTGATAATTTCGGGATACGATCTTATCACATAACACTCCCACCAAACCTCTCCCAAGCGAATGATGTGTTCAATGTATCTATTTTTAGGAATTCGATACCTAATCCATTAAATGTACAAAACATAGTGGTTGTTTCACTAAATTATTATCTTTTATATAATTAATAATTTTTATAAATCATGAAATAAAGATAAGATGTTTAGTGGAATAGGACCACTCAAATGGTTAATGTTTTTGGTAGGAATATAGAATCTTAGGAAGCTACATGTGAACTTGGGGTGGAAGTGATGAAGAGGTTTTGAAATTTTATTTTAGCATTGTACAAAGAAAAATTTGGGTAAATTTCAGTAAATAAGGGAATAATGTAACACCTAAAGATTTTAAAATACATTTCTCTTTAATAAATTCAATGTGGTTGATATCTTTTGATGTAAGAAACAAAAAATTTAATTTAATAATCCAGTATAAAAATATAAAATGAAATAAATTAATAGATTTAAACAAGAAATTGATAAAATTTAAGTAACCAAATCATGTAATTACATTCAAGAAATATTTAGGAAAAGATAAGGACTGTTAGTCTAGTTACTCTCACCCAAATAAATTTTTTTACAAACAATGAATTTATTATATATATATTACATAAAATATTATTTATTTTATTTTCAGTAATAAAAATATTGAAAATTAATTTTTTCACAATAATTAAATTAGTTTATTATTCATATATTTACTAACAAATGGATATAAATGAATATAAATTCATTTTATGGAAAAGATATATTTGTTCAGAATTTTTTTCAGACAAAATGGGTTGTTATTTTAAAAAATAAATTTTGATTATATATTTTTATGAAAAATTTAAATAATATATTTAACCAATTAAAGTAACATTTATATAATTGTTTTTTTATAGGAGAGGATTCATAATTACATATTTTGTACGGTTATATTCATTTTGAAGAAAATTTTTTTTTTGTTTACTATGTTAATAATAAAAAAAATTTAAAACAGGTAACATAGATTACTATTTAAAAAGAAATTCCACAATTATAATTAGATTAATAAATATTTGGTTGTAAGGATACTTTTTTTATCTATAATGAATAGTTACTTTGGTAATATCTAATCAACATGGCCAGGGTAAAAATTGTTAATGAGGTGGTTAATGTAAGATATATGTCTTAAAACATATCAAAAACTATTCTAAATATGATTAGTTTTGTTGATTTATATATTTTCTTATACTATCATTGAAATATTTTCCAATTTCCTTATTTCCCATGAAACTTTCGTTATATTATTTTAAAATTTGGATAATTTATAAGATATCCACTCAACATACTTATAAAAGGGCATATCCTCTTATCACATAATCATTAAATTGTAGAACTGTATGTTAGGAATTATGGTAATAAATTTACTTACCGCATCTTATAGGTAATTTTATCACTAAAAAATCTAAATAGGGATCATATTGTAACATTCTATAAAATTTTTATTAGTACTTGTTGACCACTATTTTTACCATCCAATGGATGGGTCTTTCTTTGGTGTCATTTTGGGTGTTTTTATAAAATTTTGGGGGCCTTGGGGAGATGCACGATTGGAACATGGATAGGGAAAACCATTAGTTTTTTTACAATAAATTGTGTGGCATAGCATGGTCTATTAGGGAGGGAAACCGATTTCTTCAAATTTTATGGGCACCCATCCATACTATACACACAAAGGAAGAGGGGTTTTGCATAGTTGTAACATAGTTTATGTAATGGTGTGGTCAAAAAATAATTCCAACATAGGATCTCTATATAGGGAACATGGTATAGGGGAATGGGTTATTCTAATTGTGAAACCTCTCCATCATACAATGAACACTAACATTTAATGCTCTGTATTTTTTATTAAAAATACATCAGATCCCATTTTAACCTCTATTGACCCCATAGTATCATATTAGCTTGACATAATTTGTCCCAATCACTCAATAGGTATCGTCCTTTAGTGTCTATATTTATTTTCTTTATTCTTGATGTATCCACTCAAGGTATGTTACATATTTTATCTAGGATCTGCCTTTTGTTCATAGATCCTCAGTGGATCTCTTCTCTAATGAGATTTTTTTATTTTGAAGGTGGTGTATATGAAACATTTATGGGATTTGACAATGGATTTATGTGTTTCTTATGGAACTAGGATCTTGAGGATTTCTCTATACTTCCATGTTCTCCATTTTCAAAGGCTATTAGTTCTACCACTGTTATTAAGGTTGATATCTCTATACAATGGGATAATTCCTCACTGATCATGTAAATTTCCTTAGGATATACATATATTAGAATTAATTTTTTATTACTAAGGATTTTTTGGAATTGAATTATATTTTTTAGGTGATTTTCAATTAAAAATATTTATTTACACAAAGAGTTTGATAGAATTATTTAATGGTGATTTTGGTTAAAAAATGGAAATTTAAATAGTGAAGTGAATGGGTGTTTCATTGAAAATGTTCTATAAACTATGACCATGAGTTTTTAAATGGTTTTAAAAAAACATAGATCATTGGGTAACTATGGGTGGATCATGAAAAAAATGGCATTCATAATGTGTGCAATGCCACTAGAAGTTTTCATTAACATTGGTGGGTGTAATGACATAAGAGTTAATATGGATATCATACATTGTAGTCATAGATTAGGGATTTATTTTTATGTATAATAAATATACTAATAGGTTAGAACCCAAATTGTTTTCTTTGAAATTTATGATTGGATTATCACATAATGGATTGGTCATAGGTATTTTCTCATAAGCATTCACATGATAAATTGATTAGGGTTATTTTCTCACATTTATTCACATGTTGGATTGTTCTTGGTTATCTTTTCCCATGTTTTCAGATAATGGATCGGTCATGGCTATTTTTTTTAAAAATACCTTCTGGTTTAGTAATTTATTTTATGGTTTATCTTCTCATTCTTCTTTACATATACATTTAATATTCTTTCATTGGTGAATATGAAAGGATTTTTTAATAAAATATGATTTACAAATGGTTTTTATAATTTTAAATTATGTATAAAATTGTATAAATTTTAGATCTAGAACTACTATATTATTTTTTTAAATTTTTATAGATTCTATGGTTGAATCATACTGGGATTTCGGTTCACACCCTAATTTTTCCTTTCAGTGGTTATAGACGTTGTTTAGTATGAATATACAAATTGGAGGGGAATTATATCTATTTTTATATTTTATTTTAATCATTTTCCTCATAGATATATGTTTTTGAGGTAATGGTTATTCACATGGAGACATGTTTGTCTTTATCAGTCATACTTTCTAGATTATCGAGTTTGGATTGGATTGTATAGACCTTTTTCTATCAATTTATTAATCATATTACTTATTTTATATGTCCTATTATTTAATATATGAGACTTGTTTCGATTATCTTATACTGAATCACCATCATGATGGTTCTTCTCTTGAGTATTGTTAAGTTGATTTGTATTGGTTACTTAAGGAATGGTATCATGGGGATGCGTATCCTGATGTTTTTTAATACTACCTAAGGGTTTTTCTCTGACTTGGGTAGACATGATTCTGGAAAATTGAGATTCAGATATTAAGTGTGGGTGGTTTCTTGTCTAAATTATATATTTTTCTAATCTCAAGTTATGATTGGTTGTCAAAATTCATTTTTATCATGTTTGTTACATAGAGTTTGAGGTTTCTTGAATGTAATAGATGGGGAGTATATTTAAAAGGATATTTTCATTTTAAATGTGTTGATTTTATCGATAGGATTCACATTTCATTAAATTTTCTTTATTTTAGTGCATTGAAAATAATTATTGTGGTCAAATTAATGATTTTGTAATATTACTTATAAATATTATTTGTTAATGTCTTATACTTATGAGATGATTCCTTTTAGAAAAGATCTTTTGTATCTTGGTGAGGAAATAGAGAGACATTTTCTACAAGAAAATAAATTTAATGACCCTTATATGGTATAATCTATGATATATAGTATTCATAAACTAGGTTATGTGGGTGTTGGTAAACTAGGACATACGTTAGGTCATGTCTCGGAATTAACTAATCATCATCCAACAATCTTATATAGTGACAAATGAAATTGGGAATCTGAGGAGTGGATTGAGAAGATAGATAGGATCATCAGCTTCATGATGAATCCTATTGAATATAAGGTAGATTTTTTCATGTACATGCTCAATAAACTAGGAAGGAGATGTTGGGTCTCTGTTTTACTTTCTTTGTTGCATGAGGATCTCATAATGTGATATTCAAATAAAATATTAAATAACTAGTTTGACCCAAATAAATTATATGTAACAAACACCTAAGAGTTTCAAAATGTGGATCAAGGAGAGTATACAATTCTGGAGTATTCCACCCATTATACAGTTTTCTTTCTTTTTACAACAAAGTTATTCACTGATAATTACATAACATCTCAAATTCTTGAGATTATACTGACACATAAAATTCGGTTGATGTTAACTCCCAAGTGTCTTCGAACCATAATAAAGGAATTTAAAAAAAAAATCTTTGGAGGAGGCTAAAATAGCTACAAATACGGGTTTGGGTGGAGCTTCAGTTTCTTTAGTTGTTATCCAAGGTGTGTCTTCTATATGTAAAATGCATCCCAAGGGTGGTTAGTTTTCTATAGGACTAGTTGTTTTGTATTTTTCATGATATGAGTGGATTTTATTCTACCAATATGAATGTAATTTCCATATTAAGCACAATTTTAGATAAAATCCTAATAATTCTCATATCTGTGGACTATGGGGTCATATGACATGGATATCCTTGTACAGTAAGTTCAGATCCACTATCACCAGGGGTTCCCAGGTTAATACCAATTCTTCCATGAGAGGTGTGTGTAATCCTCGTATCAAGTTGGTGTTCGTTTAACTAATAACATAAGGATTTATATGAAGAGTTTTTGCATGAAAAATTTGAATCGCAACCCTCTACTGTTAGAGGTATAGTGTTTCTTTTTTCTTATATGGTTCTGTGATTGCTTGATATAGGTTCTACTCATTATTTTATCTCATGAAATTTAGTTGACATGTTTTCATTATGTTTATAATTTATATTATTCCTATTGTATATTTCAATGACATTGGGATTCATTTCAAAACAAGGTTTCAAGTGTCCAATGTTTTAGGTGGTGATAGGTGGATTCAAGGTGTTTATGTACTTTTTAGTTCCTAATATTGAAATATTCAACATGATACATAGAAATTATAATATTATTATTATTGAGGCCTATATATATTATTATTAAAATAATGATTTTTTTCTCATCTAATGTGGTCACTCATGTTTTTCAGGGTGACAAGACCCTAGGTTGGGAAGGGGAGGGACTATTATTCTTCACATTGGGTTAATATTAACCCAATTTTTAGAGTTATTTCTTGATTTTGTTAACTATTTTGGGTTATCTACTTTAGAAATTGGAATTCTTGTACACCAGGGTCATTCTGAATGATTTTTCTTGTTTACCACAATAGAGAGTGGTTGAGTTTACAATTTAACTACTCTTTGGTATGATATAAATTTTTATTCCATCATATTGAAATGAATTATCTGAGTTTTTGGAATTAAATTATTACTTTAAGACATAGAGGATAATGGATTTATTCATCCTAGTAGGTAACTGGGGGATTCACCTATCATCTTTTCTAAGAAGGATGATGGGAGTCTCATGCTTTATGTGGACTCTCAAAATTTTAAAGGGAGACTGTTATGAAAAAATATCATTGGCTCAGGATTTATGATCTCTTTAACCAACATAGATGGGAACATTGTATTTTCATAGAATAACCTTTTGTCAGGATATCACCTGTTGAGATTTCAAGAAGAGTAAATACATAGGAGAAAATTTCAGAGATTATTGGCATCTTAATTTTCTAGTTAGGGAATTTTGTCTCACAAAAACTCCAAAGATTTTTTTCATTAATGTACTAAAATTTTCATAACATATTTTACTATTTTGTTACTGTGGTTGTTGATGATATTTTGGGGTAATTTATGTCAGAATATGAGTATATAGAACATTTTGATATCATTATTCACGTCATGAAGGAACATGATCTATATTTTATGCTTTCAAAATGTGATTTTTTGATTTGGGAAGTAAAATTTCTAGGTATTTTCATATATTATAGGGTAATAATAATGGATATTTTGAAATTATAGGTTTTTATGTTCTATAAAAATCCCATAAATATATTTGATATCTAAAGATTCTTGAGTTTTTCTAGTTACTATCATTTGTTTGTTCTAGATTTTCTTATACAAGAATCTTTGATGGAATATATAACCTATAACAGTGTAAATATTGAAGGGAATGATAAATTATTGAGATATTTTATGGTGATAAATGATAGGTTGAATTCATCTCGAATTTAGATTCATTTAGAACCATGTTCAAGTTATTATGTTTTCTCTGATGCATCGGGTATAGGTTTGTTATGTAACTTGATACTATGAGAATATGTGGCGGTCTATGAGTCTCACCATTTATTCCATCATGAGAATAATAATAAGTTCCATGATCTTTATTTTACAAAAATAATTCATGCAGACAAAATATTTTCTCACTATCTATTTGGTGATCAGTTTAATTTATATTTTGATTACAAGAGCCTAAAATATATTTTTACACAGAGGGATATGAACATGGAACAAGGATCCAACGTAGACTATATTCAGACATTTGATTTTGATATTTCATAAACTCATGGGAAATTAAATTTGGTTAGTGATGCTTTGAGATGAAAATTATCGACATGATAAATGATGGAATTAGATGTGGAATTGTATTTGATGGTTTTTTATGAGACTATATTTGGAGTGGAATAGGTTTGTCGATAGGTGTTCATTTTATCGATGAAATATGACTCACCATTTTATGGGTGATTTTTTCTTGAGAAGGTCATAGACACCATGTTACCATACTTATGTAAATGTATTTATGGTGGGATGACCTTGGGTGGCTGGTCATAGTCTCTAAGTGATGCTTTGTTCGTCCATACTGGGTTAGTTATTCTGATTTCACTAATGAAGAATCTTATAGATATAGGAAACTAGTAATGTGGTTATATACACACTAGGATTCCAACATGTATCAAAACATGTGATTTATATATTGGTGTATAAGTTTGAGGTATTTAGTTTCATATTTTCTATCATGGTGTCTCATTTTTTTAAAAATTGTTGTAGAACAATAATGGTGTACTAGTTTTTTACAACATTTTCCAATTCCGTTATGGAATTGGGAAGATATTTTCTTAAACATAGTCATAGGTTTTAATGAAATCCATATGTGAAGGATGTGATCTTGGTGATCATTAATAAATATACAAAATCCTCTCTTTTGGTACCAATCAAGGAGATGATGAATGTGGAACAGGTGGAATACTTTCACATCCAATTGTTTGTGAGTCCTCATGGTGTTACCTATATGATTGTTTATGATAGATACATGAGGTTCACATTTATGTTATAAAATGTGTTTTTGGAGGCGATGGGTTACTAGTAGAAGTTTATCATAATTTACAATCTGTATACGGACATACAATCATAGATATCTATCCATGTTCTTGATGACATGCTTCGGGATTGAATGATTGATTTTGGAGGATCATGGAAAAATAATTTACCTCATGTTGAATTTTCCTATAATAATAGTTCTTATTCATTGATAAAGATATATCCCTTTAATTTTTTTTATGGAGACCACATAGATATCCCTAGTTCTTGGTAGAGATGGGAGAGTGGTCCTTTTCTATTCTTAGTCTCATTAGAGAGATAATAAAAATGGTATAGTTTATCTGAATGAGGTTTTTCAAAGCATAGAGCCTTAAAAAATATTATTTAAACTATAATTGTCATCATCTAGTGTTTTAGGTTAGCAATCAGGTTTCAATTTTACTATAACCTCTTCCAGGACATCATTGGTTGGGTATGAAAGTTATGTTGGAACTGAGGTCTATTGACCCCATTGAGATTATAGAGTGACTTGGAATTTTAGAATATCTGTTTGACATGCCATCTCATTGGACTCTAATTCCCAATTTTTATCATGTTTCCCATCTACGTGGGTACTAACAAGATCCTTCCAAAGTGATTAAATGTGTGGATATTGGTATTGTGATCAATACCACCATTATTGAGCTACCAAATCATATTATGGATCTTCAGGATATAGTACTACATGGTAAAATCTTTCAACTGATCCAGGTGATATGGTAGTGTTAATGGGATATCCATATTATGCGGGAGTTGGAATTGTCTATTAGGAAATAGTGGCCTTCTCTTTTTTAATGTATTGAATATTGAGATCTTTCTAGGGATATAACATCTTTATGGTGGTAAGATTATAACATTTCATCAAATTTATAGTGGTAATTAATGAAAATTATTTGATCATGCTTTGATTGGGTATTGATTTGGGGTAATATTATCAGTTTTTATAAATTTTCTTGAGCCATTTGGGATTTTCATGGTTGCTGAACACTTATGAGAAAACCTTCAGGTTTGGACCAAGAAACCTTGTGGCCAAGTTTGTACTACTCGAAGGGGTGCCGAATTTTTCCAAACAATGTGGAGACCCCTCCAAATTGTGAACAACTAGGAAAATTGGTTATGGATGTTTTTATATGGTTAATTTAGTTGTGTCAAAATCCCATGCACCCCATACATGAACTCTATATAGGGCGGCTGGTTAAGGTTCACAATTATTTCTAACCATGATTCCTCTCCAAAAAATAGTGTACACATCCTTTTAATCCTCTTAGTTTTTAATAAAAATACCCAATGAACCCAGTATAACCTCTAAAGACCCCGTAATATCATATATTTCAACATAATATTTTACCACTTCTCAATAGGGCTACTCTTCTACATTTTAGGAATATTTTCTCAGTTCTTAATTGATTAACTAAACGTATGTTTTATTTATTATATGATTTTTCCTTTTCTTATTATATCATGATTGGATCTCTTCTCCTATCATCTGGCAGAACATGAAGGGGATGTGTATTCCAAATCTATGGTGTTTTACCTAGTTTTGATGTTTTTTTAATTATGTAGTATCTTGATGACCCAATCTACGCATCCACGGTCTATTATTTTCAATGGTTATTTTTTGTAATACTGTTCTTGAGGTAGGGGTTCAATAATAAGTTATAATTATATAAATTGCTAATTTTTATTGTAATTTACTTTTGGATATTAATTAATTGGATGTTGTGTGATCACCGTGTATTTTTTAGAATTAATTCATGTTTTAATGGTTGTTTTCTCCAAAAATGGATTCTTTACAACAATTGATTGGTAAAATTCCTAAATGGTGGTTCATGTATAAACATGGGGATTCAAGAAATGAAACATGATAGCCTTTGAGTGGAAATGTTTTCAATTTTTTTATGATTAGATTTTAAATGTTTTTGGACAAACATAGACATTATGTTACCATGGGTTCCTTCGAAATAGATATTCCACTCATAGTTATTGTAATGTCACTGAAGGTTTTATTTCACATTAGCGGGTATAATCCCACAAGTAGTTATGCTGATTGGATCCACCATAGATCTGTATTAGGGATTTATGTTTATTTATTTGATGTATATTCATAGTTCATAGGCTAGACATTATTCTATGACATTTATAATTATACTACCACATGATGGATAGGCCATTATTGTCTTCTCAAATTTTTTTACATGATAGATTGGTCATTATTATTTTCTCACATGTTTTCACATGATATATATATTATTGTTAGTTTCTCACATGATATCATATAATGGATTTCTCATGGATATTTTTTTATATATTTACCTTATGTTCTATTTATGTATTTTATTATTTTTTATCTCATTCTTATTCACTTATACATTTTATAATCCTTGTTATATTAATATAAAAAGATTTTATGAAGACTAAGGGTTGATTTAAAAATGGTTTTGATAACTAAAAATTAATTTCAAATACTATATTTTTTGAACAAATAGATGTACGGAATTATTATTTTTAGACTTGGTATAGATTATCTTGAGTAATCTTACTCAGCATTATTCTCACATGTGACATTTTCCTTTCAACTGTTGTAGACATTATTTTTCATGTTTCAGGTAAAGAGAAGTGTATTATATATAATTTCATCATCTATTTTCATTATATAATTTGTATGAGGATGGTATAGAGGTAATGGTTGGTCACATAGATACTTTTTGGTTTGGTATTATCTTACTTTTTGGTTTATCCAGTTTAGCGAATATTTTAGGATACTTAGATGTATCTTTTTCTTCTTCTTTTTCTCTCTCATTTTGTGTTTTTTATATATGATAAATTTTATACAATCCTGTCTGGCCTCACCACCATGACAGTTCAGATCGAGTGGCTTCCCTAGTTGAACCAGGTTAGTTTGTCACAATAGTGTAACAAAAAAGATGATACTCAAAAAAGATATAATTGTCTCTACTGATCTATTTCATGTTTTTTTTCTAGTCCCACCTCATCAAAATATCTAATAAACATTTTAATAAAATGAAATAAATATATTTACTAAAATAATTTTTTTTGTTAAATGTTATAACCAATTTATTTACCTTCTGGATCCAATTGAAAATTAATGTTTTTCTTATATGTTTGTAAAGACTACAACCTCCATGAAGCGACCAGATTAATTTTTCTTCACTAATTCACCTAGATGGTTATATATATATATGATATAATTATTACCATTTAATGATAAGTTATTATTTATTTTACATTCATTAAAAATTTTGAGATATGAATGTATCACCCATGTGTATGCCCAGACTACTGCCTCCAAAGTGATGTAATTCATTTTTATTCTCTTCCTTACATGAATTTATCTAAAATTATATATAATGGATAAAAATAATATTTATTTATTTATTTATTATATGTATATATATTGAAACTATGACCATAAAGAAATTATCATACTTTAAATAATAAACATGCATGGAAAAATCTGTTGACATTTAAATATTTATTTTAATATTAAATTGGTAAGATGTGGTTAATTGGAAACTATAAAAAAATTATATGTATTAATATAAGTATTAATGTAGTCATAGTATAGATTTATTTTAAAAAATTATTATACAAGAGGTTAGAGAAATCATGAAGATAATCAAAATATGATGTAAGGGTTTACGTTAGAATCACATTTTTTATCTTGTTTGTTCATGTTTAAATATAAATTTGAGAATTATATTCCCTCTATTTTATTACCAATAAAATTATACTTTTTCATTAATATTTTGGGTTTTCATTTATTATTTCTAATTTTTCCCTCTTCAGTAATTAAAATTCCCAAAATAATTATATTAATAAAAATTATCCTTTTTATATTTTTTTGTTTAGAATCTTTCCCTTCAATATCCAAATTATTTAAAATGGTTTATAAATTCTATTTTAAATATTATAAGGATTATGAAAATTAATTTTCATCTATATTTTACTATATTTTCCATGACTAAAAGTTGAATTTCGTACATTTTTTATGTATTATTTAAATTTGACTACTTACCATTTTAAAAAAATTATTTTTTTAAAGTTTACAATATGTTAGGATTTCTATCCATTATAATTATTCTTTGATTTTATGATTTCATTAAAATTTTTACAATGGTTTTAAAAATAAAATCATATTCCCAACTTTTTGGGAATTTTATTTTTAAAAAGTTACCTAAAGTAAAGGTTTTTTTCACTTGATACTTCATAAAATATTTGAATGGTTTGTAAAAAAATTATTTTTCATACATTTAAACATCCTTTAAGGAACATTATGTTTCAATAGTGTAGTTATATTTTAATATAACACATATTATTTTTATGTATGTCTTGTAATTATGTAATAAATAAAACATTATGAAAACTATTTTTTCACAAGTAATGCTATAATTATTTTATGAAGGTTACTATGATATTATAGAAAATATAAGTATGGTTATAATTATGTTATGGGTGGGAGCATAATTATATAACCCTAAAGATAATTTAGTAAAAATATTATATCACATAAGATAATATAAAATAGAATATGGAGTGAACCAAATCCAAAATGGGACTATGTCCACCATAATTAAAAAGGGAACACAGAGTGAACCTAATCCACTCAGGGACTTTGGTCATAATGTTATAACTATCATTAAAGATATCCATGACTAATGAAATTTTTTTATATTATTATTTTTATTCCACATGTTTTTACGGAAAATTATTATTCTTAGGATATGGTCTCAAGTAGCTTGGTTGATGAATAATGATTACCCATTCTTATGAATCATTTATTTTATTATAACAACATTTTATGTGATTACTCATGATTTATGATCTATTATTGATAGGGTATGAGTTTTGTCATTTGTGGTCAAGCTCTCATAACCTTATTCTTATCTTATGACAACTTATGATGTTTGATTGGTATCTACCATGTTTACACATACTTTGAATATGTGCTCATAATTTCTTATATGTCCATTTACCAATGTTATAAATAAAGGTATTAGGTGATATTATTCTAAAAAGGGTAATATGTGAGAAAAATATTGTTTAAATATTAATCATATTTCATGAAATATTTTTCTTTTGTATCCATTCTTTAAATACATCAAACCATTACTATATTGGAAAATTTATTATTCTGGGATATATTGAATATTCACCAAAAATGATGTAATATTATTGTGTGAATTTTTTGGAAATCCTCATAAATGTGTGTGGGAGTTTATCCTTATTTATTGTAAGGTAAAAACATTACTTTTTTTCTAGATTTAACATTTTTAATTAAAATAATATAAATAATCAAAAAATCATGTCTTATGTTTGTCAAATTAATATAGTGGTGGGATGTCATCTTCCCATAGTCAATGGAGTGGTGTGCTATATTATGTTTTTATCACCTTATTTCTATAATAATCATAAATGATTTTATATGCACTAATTTAGGGTCAACTAAACTTACTTATATTATAAATTATTCATCTAATAAATTATTTTATATGTTTCTCTAAAAAATTTGTAAATTGTGTTTTCATACTATGTTGTATATTTATTATTATGGAATAGGTTTTTTTATAAATATATTGGCATTATATCTTTTAGTGATTACCTTAAATGTAAAAAGACTTTCTTATATTCAGTTGTTAGTGAAATTAATATACTATCTATACCATGGTGTTTTAATTCATGATTTATAACCAATTTCTATTTTTAATATGTGTTAAGATCTTCTCTATTTTCATTCCTAGAATGCATAAATTTTTAAACATGTTATGTATCATTAAAAATGAAAACTTAAATTTTTATCATTCTTTTTATTTATATATAAATATTATATATTTGACATGTTAATATCATTTTTCTTCAATGATTTTATACTGATTAAAATTCAATTGATATTTGAATGGGCATGATATTGTAGAATTTGAGAAGTTGATTTGTTTTTTATATAAATATTTATTATGTGAGCCTCAAATGATGAAGGGTTTGGTGTATTTGGATATATTATTTGGGTTTGATCTAGATAAAGAAATATTAGAAAAAATTAAATTCATTTAATAGAACATCATAGCAGCTCAGTGTTTATAGAAGTGTTATGATTAAAACTATAAAATGTATCTTGAGAATGATAGTCAAGATAAATTGTTGTTATATCTATATCCTTTCCCTAATTTTATGAGATTTGGATTAAAGGTTATGTTGAACTACAATATATATTGTTTAATATGAGATTCTTTATCATATTAGGACGATATATTATCAATTTAAACTTCCACCGAACCACTCCCATGTTGATGACGTTTTTTATGTATATATTTTGATAACATAATTAACTAATCCTTTTCATGTACTATTATATCTCTATAGATGATGTAGGTGTTTCCAAATAGAATACCCCCTTTCAAGAGGGTTGTATGAGATACTGATCAGCATGTACATTGGATTTCCATTCCAAGGGATGTGTCAAATGTGTTTTATTTAATATCCCATCAAGAAGTGAGATGTGTCATACATGGATAGTTATTTTTCATCTGTAATTGTGCTGAGGTCGGTATGTTTATCCCGACATGGTGTTGAAGTAGATAAATCCAACTTGATAGGACCCATCATGTGTTTGGTACTTGTATGGTATTTTTATATATATAGAAACCCTATGTATGTCCATTAAATGCACATTTTTATTTTACGCACTGATGTTAAGGGATTTAGGTTGTCTCCTATAGAGTATTTTACTCACAAACATCAACGGAATTTTAGTATGCTTGTAAACTTAATAAATATATAATTGGTAAAGGAGAAATTCTATATTTTGTATGTTTGATAATGTGGATATTTTTTATTTTTTCATTTCTAGACAATAATTAGGTGGGACAACTAATATTGCCTTTATTTTATAGCATTACATGTACTAGGGATCATTTTTCTGTTTCAGTTGTTATATCATGTATTACATCCCTAGTTTTCTTCTTTTTCTCCAAATACATATTTTATTTATATATTTATTTATTAATTTATCTATCTCCTGACATGATACCAAGGGTATATCATCCATATGGTTTCCCTCGATACCCTCATTACTAGTTAATAGACTCCATCATATGGGGATGTGTGACTAAGATCATATGGAATTATAGCTCAGACTCGATGTTTTGGGTTGGGATGTTACATAATCATTGAATAATGGAATAATTATAAATACTTATGATTGTTACCTACATTCTAATTACATGTTAATATTTTTATAATATAACTTTATAGTTCAAGATTGATGATTAATGATCCTACATTTTTATAACTCATGTCTTTTATTATAAAATATTTTTTGTTATGACTCATGATTAATGATATATGATTGATTGGGTATGAAATTCATAAATTATGATCATGTTCCCAACCAATTATTCTAATATTATCCTCACTTATTGTATTTTATTGGTATATCTCATTTTTACCCTTACTAAGCATCAGAGATCACCCTTTTTAATATCTCAATTATCTCAAGTTACGAACAATCATATTAAGTTGGATACAACTATGAAGGGTATTATATGAGAAAAAAATTATGGTAAATTATAAAAATATTTCATGAAATATGTTTTTCAAGTATCTGGAATTTATAGAAACTTCACCTTTATTTTTATAATTCATGTGTTATTGGGAGATATATATAATATTTATCTAACATGATTTCATATTATTTCATATAATGCTCATTTATTCTCACAATCTACTATAGGAGTTAATTTTTTTATTCAAAAAAAGGAAAAAAATTTATTTCAAGATTCACTCTCCTTAATGGTAGTAATTTGAATACCAAAAAAATCTTGAATTAGTTTGGAAAAATTAATCTAGTGCTTCCATATCATCTTACACTGGTCCTTGAGGTGGAGTTCTACCATAATATTGTTAGTTTAACTCATTCATTCTCTTATAATCATAATGGGTTAGACTATAGGCGATTTAAGGTTGAGTGAACATATTTAAATAATAAATTTTTTCAACTAATAATGTCTTTTATATGATATAATAGAAAATTTTTATATTTTTTTTATTACAATGGTGTATGATTACTATGTTGGAATGTATTTACATTAAATACATTGAAATGATATTTTCTTGGCCATTTCCCTAGACACTACTACAACCTGCCCCTTTATCAGCGCTAAAAACCAACATTAACAGCGCTAGAAAAGTGCTGTTAATTCCGGCGTAGATAAAGGGGGGGTCCCCTATATCAGCGCTTCTCAGAGCGATGATAAAGGGGTCCTTTATTAGTGCGTGGTGGAGCACTGATAAAGGTCAACTATATCAGGGCTTCTCAGAGCACTGATACATGGTCCCTTTATCAGCGCTCCTCTAGCGTTGTTAAAGGTGTCCTTTATTGGCGCTATTAAAGCACTGATAAAGGCTCTAGCACCTACACCTAAAAAACAGTACCTGCACACCTGCACACCAGAATACCTGTACAAAGTAGCACATGCACACCTGCACACCATAGCACCTGCACCCAATATTTTGACTGACAACGGTATATACATTTACTTAACATCATGAATACAAAAAAAAATGCATTGCTATATACATTTCAAACATTGTTTTACATGGTTACATTTACCATTATTCAACAACAGTTATAATCATTCATGTTTTATCCTTTGATATCCGTTATCCGCTCTCGGTGGTATTTGTTGCCGAACAAAGCATCTGAACTCAAGGAAAAAAATTCACCAATATAAGAAAACAAATATTATGTTAGTAATGCAATAATGAAAGAAATTAAAACAGTAATATGAAAGAATACATTAATATGTAAATGTGAAATTAAAATATTAAATTTTAAACTCCAAAGTTTTCATTTTCATAACAATGAAAGGGAATAATGTAAAATCAATATGTTTTTGATTGATTTATCTCATTTAATAAATACTGATTCTTTATCTAATGAAAATCTTTATAGGTCACACCGTGCATCGGATTGAGGTGTGGTCGATTCATACATGTCACAAATGACTCATGGATCATTTTATTAAAGTATAAAAACAATATGAAGGCGTTTTCTCGGTTTGGCGTATGTCATTGGTGTTGTTTTCCAAAGTTTATGTCATTTTCAAACTGATATCAGACAATTTTAGCCATATCGGTCACACCATGTGTCGAATTGAGATGTGGTCAATTCGTACACATCACAAATGACTCGTGGATCGTTTTCCTAAAGTATCAAAACAATCTGAAGGCGTTTGCTCGGTTTGGCGTATGTCATTGGTGTTGTTTTCCAAAGTTTATGTCATTTTCAAACTGATATCAGACAATTTTAGCCATACCGGTCACACCGTGCGTCGGATTGAGGTGCGGTCAATTCGTACACGTCACAAATGACTCATGGATTGTTGTCCTAAAGTATCAAAACAATATGAAGGCGTTTTCTTGGTTTGGCGTATGTCATTGGTGTTGTTTTCCAAAGTTTATGTCATTTTCAAACTGATATCAAACAATTTTAGTCATACCGGTCACACCGTGCGTCGGATTGAGGTGCGGTCAATTCGAACACGTAAAAAATGACTCGTGGATCGTTGTACTAAAGTATCAAAACAATCCGAAGGAGTTTTCTCGGTTTGGTGTATGTCATTGGTGTTGTTTTCCAAAGATTATGTCATTTTCAAACTGATATCAGACAATTTTAGCCATACCGGTCACACCGTGCATTGGATTGAGGTGTGGTCGATTCGTACATGTCACAAATGACTGGTGGATCGTTTTCCTAAAGTATCAAAACAATCCTAAGGCGTTTTCTCAGTTTGGCGTATGTCATTGGTGTTGTTTTCCAAATTTTATCTCAATTTGAAACTGATATCAGACACTTTTAGTCATACCGGTCACACCGTGCGTCGGATTAAGGTGCGGTCAATTCGTACACGTCACAAATGACTCGTGGATCGTTGTCCTAAAGTCTCAAAACAATAAGAAGGTGTTTTCTCAGTTTTGAGTATGTCATTGGTGCTGTTTTCCAATGTTTTTCATTTTCAAACTGATATCAGACAATTTTAGTCATATCGGTCACACCATGCATCGGATTGAGGTGTGGTCAATTCTTACCCATCAAAAATGACTTGTGGATCGTTTTCCTAAAGTATAAAAACAATCTGAAGGCGTTTTCTCAGGTTGGCGTATGACATTGGTGTTGTTTTCCAATGTTTATGTCATTTTCGAACTGATATTAGACAATTTTATCCATAACGGTCACACCGTGTGTCGGATTGAGGTGCGGTCGATTCGTCACATCAAAAATGACTCTTGGATCGTTGTCCTAAAGTATCAAAACAATCTGAAGGCGTTTGCTCAGTTTGGTGTATGTCATTGGTGTTGTTTTCCAAAGTTTATGTCATTTTCAAACTGATATCAGACAATTTTAGCCATACCAGTCACACCGTGCGTCGGATTGAGGTGAGGTCAATTCATACACATCACAAATGACTCTTGAATCATTTTCCTAAAGTATCAAAACAATCCGAAGGCATTTGATTGGTTTGGCGTATGTCATTGGTGTTGTTTTCCAAAGTTTATGTCATTTTCAAACTGATATCAGACAATTTTAGCCATACCGGTCACACCGTGTGTCGGATTGAGGTGCGGTCGATTCGTACATGTCACAAATGACCCGTGGATCGTTGTCCTAATGTATCAAAACAATTCGAAGTCATTTTCTCGGTTTGGCGTATGTCATTGGTGTTGTTTTCCAAAGTTTTTGTCATTTTTCAAACTAATATCAGACAATTTTAGCCATACCGGTCACACCGTGCGTCAGATTGAGGTGCGGTCAATTCTTACAAGTCACAAATGACATGTGGATCGTTTTCCTAAAGAATCAAAACAATCCTAAAGCATTTTCTTAGTTTGGCGTATGTCATTGGTGTTGTTTTCCAAATTTTATCTCAATTTGAAACTGATATCAGACACTTTTAGTCATACCGGTCACACCGTGCGTCGGATTTAGGTGCGGTCAATTCATACAGGTCACAAATGACTCGTGGATCATTTTCCTAAAGTATCAAAACAATCCGAAGGCATTTTCTTGGTTTGGCATATGTCATTGGTGGTGTTTTCCAAAGTTTGTCATTTTCAAACTGATATCAGACAATTTTAGCCATACCGGTCACACCATGCGTCGAATTGAGGTGAGGTCGATTCGTACACATCAAAAATGAATTGTGGATCGTTTTCCTAAAGTATCAAAACAATCCAAAGGCATTTTCTCGGTTTGGCGTATGTCATTGGTGTTGTTTCCCAAAGTTTATGTCATTTTCAAACTGATATTAGACAATTTTAGCCATACCGGTCACACCATGCGTCGGATTGAGGTGCGGTTGATTCTTACACGTCACAAATGACACGTGGATCGTTTTCCTAACATATCAAAACAATCCAAAGGCGTTTTCTCGGTTTGGCGTATGTCATTGGTGTTTTTTTCCAAAGTTTATGTCATTTTCAAACTGATATCAGACAATTTTAGCCATACCGGTCACACCGTGCATCGGATTGAGGTGCAATCGATTCGTACATGTCAAAAATGACTCGTGGATCATTTTCCTAAAGTATCAAAACAATCCGAACACGTTTTCTCAGTTTGGCGTATGTCATTGGTGTTGTTTTCCAAAGTTTATCTCAATTTGAAACTGATATCAGATACGTTTAGCCATACTGGTCACACTGTGCATCAGATTGAGGTGCGGTCAATTCGTACGCGTCACAAATGACTCATGGATTGTTGTCCTAAAGTATCAAAACAATCTGAAGGCGTTTTCTCGGTTTGGCGTATGTCATTGGTGTTGTTTTCCAAAGTTTATGTCATTTTCAAACTGATATCAGACAATTTTAGCCATACCGGTCACACCGTGCGTCGAATTGAGGTCCGGTCGATTCGTACACGTCACAAATGACTCGTGGATCGTTTTCCTAAAGTATCAAAACAATCTGAAGGCGTTTTCTCGGTTTGGATTATGTCATTGGTGTTGTTTTCCAAAGTTTATGTCATTTTCAACCTGATATCAGACAATTTTATCCATACCGGTCACACTGTGGGTCGGATTGAGGTGTGATCGATTCATACACGTCCAAAATGACTCGTGGATCGTTGTCCTAATGTATCAAAACAATCCGAACGCATTTTCTTGGTTTAGAGTATGTCATTGGTGTTGTTTTCCAAAGTTTATGTCATTTTCAAACTTATATCAGACAATTTTAGCCTTACCGGTCACACCGTGCGTCAGATTGAGGTGCGGTCAATTCGTACACGTCACAAATGACTCGTGGATCGTTGTCCTAAAGTATCAAAACAATCCGAACGCGTTTTCTCGGTTTGGCATATGTCAATGGTGTTGTTTTCCAAAGTTTATGTCATTTTCAAACTGATATCAGACAATTTTAGCCATACCGGTCACACAATGCATCGGATTGAGGTTTGGTCGATTTGTACACGTCACAAATAACTTGTGGATCGTTGTCCTAAAGTATCAAAACAATATGAAGGCGTTTTCTTGGTTTGGCGTATGTCATTGGTGTTGTTTTCCAAAGTTTATGTCATTTTCAAACTGATATCAGACAATTTTAGCCACACCGGTCACACCGTGCGTCGGATTGGGGTTCGGTCGATTCTTACACATCAAAAATGACTCGTGGATTGTTGTCCTAAAGTATAAAAACAATCCGAAGGCATTTTCTCGGTTTGGCGTATGTCATTGGTGTTGTTTTCCAAAGATTATGTCATTTTCAAACTAAGTAGTAGGAATTCACTAATCTAAGGATATGAAACATAAGAAAGGGAGATCATAGATGCTCAATAAGTTTAAAGGGAGATATCAATGACCATATAAAGATAACATAAGTATTAGGAATTCACCTTCATTGTCCTATTTGTTTACATTCTTCGATCAGGTACGCTGCCCATTCGTTTCTAAAGACATTTATATCATCTTCTAAATAAGAGTTTTTTCGACAGTCATAGTAGTACTGAAAAAATATAAATACACAAAGGATTAATAATTATTTTAAATAAAGTAGTAATTATATTCAAAAATACCTCTTCAGGGATGCTAGTTTGTCCATGAAATACGATCTCTTTCATAAATTTACATAATAATCGCAGTCCTTGTCATTTGTTTGTTTCAGACACTGTAGAAAAATCAAGAAAAATAAGTAATTTGTTTTGATATGTATTTGGATAGTGAAATATAATTATATATACCCAGATACTTCTCCATTTTTAGATCTTGTGGGCATTGTCGTCCTTACGCCCTGGATTCATTCCACCCTTTAGACGATATTCATACACCGCCCTATCATAACAAAATCCTCATTAAAAGATAATAAAAATTATATAACTAGATATTTAGTTCTAAAATGTTGGATCTAGTGTATTACAAATTGACAATTGCCATCCTGTGTGGTCAGTTAGTTGGATATCCATGCAGTGAATCCAGAAAATAAATCTTTGGAGTATCCAAATTGACTGCAATGAGCATCCAATGTTCCCTAAAAACACAAAAAGAAATAAGTACTGATAGAAATGAAAATATAATTGATATGATTAAAATGTAGAGTTTTACCCTTGCATCGTTGGTATTAGAAAGAGCCTGTCAGTCGTAATTCTTCTTTGAAATGTTCTGATCAGATTTGACATCAATTCAGCTTGAAAATTAGAATCTATTTCTGTTCGTTGTGTAGAAATGGTGTGAGGACTAACGAGTCCAAATTTGTATTCATGGGAAAATCCCTTCAATTGTTTTTCATATATATGCCTGTGAAAAATATGATATGTATTTATCCCTAATTATCAAAGTATATCAGCTTCATTAAAATCAAATCATGAAAACATACCTCATGTATACATTTATAACTGAGGCGCCTAGCCAGTCATATGTGATGATCTCAGAAACAGCGTCTGCACTAACGAAATCCATTGTTTTCTCTCCGTACATATCTTTTTTCACAAACAATTGTATGATTTTTTCGTCTTTCATTTTCGTATCCACATGATCTTACAATGATATTAAATGTGAATATAGAACGGGCGGGGTGAACGTGCTCTCAGTAGATCGTTTTGATCGGTTGGTTGATCCAATCTTGGAGATGCTCTTTCGTTTTAGCTTCTCCATTTTATCCTTCTATAATAAAATTCATCGTTTCAGCCATTTTCTAATTTAATGTTAAAGGTTCTGCTTGAAAAATGAACTGGAAATGAATATCTCTTGCTCGACGTGTTTTTTTACAAGATTCGACGGCCATGCAACGAATGTTCCAATAGATTTTTCCACCTTATGAATGTCGTCATCATCATTTGGCATGGGTAGCTCGGCGCTCGGCTTATGAGCTACGTTAATCAACACTTTTACATGACCAGTTGGAAGTGGTCTGGAGTGTAGAGTTTCATTCTGCATATTGAACACTGTAGCCCTCGCTACAAGGCGATGGTGGGAGTTGACAGATATAAATCACAGTCATTTTCACCCTACAGAATATCATTAAATGAAAGGTATCAGTGTCTATGTGATTCACATCTCACAAAAAAGAATATTATAACATTGATTACCTCGGTTAAGTCAGGTCTTTGAGGGGAATGGCTCTCCTCAAAGCTGGTGAGGGCTGGATCTTCTCGCGGGGGTTGTTCTTGAGTTGTTTGTTCTCTTTGCCTCTCCTCCATCAAACTCTTTAGCATCTCTCCCTGAGTTTGTATTAGTTCTTCAAGGGTAGATACTCTATCTCTCATTACATGCAATTCTTTATTTTGTTCATCCTCTTGTTTTTTTTCTTAAAATATGTCTTGGGTGACACCCCAAAACCCACACCTCTGACGCGGCCATACTGTTCTAGCTGTTTCAAGGCTGTTGAAAGTATGTCTACATCCGGTGCGGGTGTTGATGTTTCGTGTGACTATGTCAAATAGAAAATATGAAAAAATAAGTAAGAATCGTTATGTAATAGTGATTTAAAGCAAAACAAGTTTATATTATGTCATAATTACACATGTTTCCCACACATTTTGTGTGTTTTCATCTATCAGTTTCCCCTCTTTATTAACACGAGCCTCCTTCTATAGCCCATGGCATGGAATTGAAGTGACATGAGATTTTTCTTCATCAATGTTCTTATAAATAGAGAAACATGGTTATAGTGTTGTTTTATGTAACATAAAATTATTACAGTACTTTTAAAATACATACCAATTGTTTTTCAATTGAAGCGTACCCCAACCTTGCTTTACGGTAGGGGTATGCTGGTTTTGCTGGCCGTTCATTATTTTCAGTAATCAGTTGCTGTTTCATAAATAAAAACCTGTCAATCAATGTGATGAATACAAGAAACGTTACACAACGTGTAACCAAACACAATGTACCTGAAAATTCTTTTCCGCACGACGGTTGCAAAACGCATCCCACGTTCCTTGGGATATAAAGTGTGCATAAAGAGGAGGCGGGTGCGACTTGATTTTCCCTTCGGCATCTTTCAGATGATTTTTCGTTAAAATGGTGAGAAAGCCTCTATGAATCCTTCCTGCTAGTCTGAAAACATATTCTTTCTGCGAAACATCTACTATAAATGCTCTCTGCAAGAGATGATGAAGGGTTAGTCAATATTTCAATATTTTATTTTATTTTAATAAATTAAATAGATGATATCGTAATGTTACCGTAATCTCTTCCCACATTAATGTTTTCAACCAACTGACAACATGGTGCCACGACTCTACGTCAATCGGCACACGTTGTCGAGTGACGATTCCAATGTATCTACTAAACATGGATTTGTTGGGGTTTACATGCTGGCCTAGCTTATTCTATCCCACCTCATATTTGATGCCTTTTGCTTTTTCCTTAAGGATTTTTTTCTAAAACTGGCAAACTACGGCGCACCTGTTTTTTTTGTGTTGCTGGGGTTTCATCACCTACCATTTCCTCAGTTTCTGCATCATCATTATGTTTCTCCGAAGCAATAGCTTCAGCACTGACACTAGCTGCAACAGGTTGAGAGACCTGTTGTATATCAGCAGTGGGACCAGCTGCAATAGTTTGAGAGACCTGTTGTCTCTCAGCAGTGGGACAAGCTGCAACAGTTTGAGAGACCTGTTGTACGTGAGCAGTGGGACCAGCTGCAACAAGTTGAGAGACTTGTTGTCTCTCAGCAATGGGACCAGCTGCAACAGGTTGAGAGATGTGTTGTGTCTCGGGATTGGGTGCATCAGCAGATGAAGAAGTCATTATCTACAGAACTGGTTTAAAATTTAAGTTAGATCACATAAAAGCAGCAGCGAACAGATAATAACATAATGTAACACAATCAATATTACAATGAAAATCAATAACCTGATTATTGAACTCCCTTTTTTTAAAAGGCTGAAGGGATTTGACCCCTCTATCAACTATCCATATCTCTTCATTGTGGTCTCCTCTGACATACAAAATGTCGTCTATATTGGGACCACTGCGAAATGATTGCGAAATCCCAATGAAAGGATCATCCTCCGTTGAATTTTCATATGAACCTTCAGCTATTTTGGTCGATAACAGAACAATTGACCAGTTTTGGTTTGCGGGATCGGGAACATAAAATACTTGCACTGCCTGTAATGCCATTATAAATGATTCTTCTTTCTCCCCTTCCTTACTAAAATCAACTTTCAAAAATCCCAAATCATCTATTTTAATATCACTCCTATTATCAACCCACTTGCATTGAAAAATCGGAACTTGATATTCCGTATAATCCAACTCCCATATTTGTTTGATGATACCAAAGTATGACATATTCGCAAAAAATGGATTTCTGTCCTTAGCACCGGAAACATGCATCGCTTCAGCCACAAGTGTAACCCCACTATTCTGCATGGTACTGTCTTCATCATGTTCATTAGTATAAAATGTATAACCATTAACTACATAATCATTGTAAGATAATGCATACACACTTGGTCCTCCAGCTAGCCATCGAAGTCATTCCGAAATAGACTTTGTATTTACATCTGACTTCATAAAAATATGATCTCGAAACCATCCTATAAACTGTAGATTATGTGTATTTGATATCCATTTTTTATCCCTTGATGGATTCAATTGCCTAAGAATTTCTTTGTGGATTTCAACATATGGGTCAACGTCAAAACTGTTATGCAAAACATAAAGGTGGTCCTGCTCCAGATCTGTAATATTGATTGTGACAACCATTCTTCCAGAAATTCCTTCACCCTCTAACCTCCCAGTGTGACGAGATTTCGGTAAACCAATTCTTTCCACACCAGACAAGTATTCGGTACATAATTCAACGGCTTCCTCACCAATATATCGCTTTGCAATACAACCCTCTGGCCGACTTCGATTTTTGACATACCCTTTCAAAATCTTCATATACCGTTCAATGGGGTACATCCATCTGTAATGTACAGGACCATATAGTCGAATCTCTCTCACCAAGTGGACCATCAAATGAACCATCATATCAAAAAATGATGGTGGGAAGAACATTTCTAATTCACATAATATGACGGCAATTTCTTTTTCCATAGCTGGAAATTTTGCCGGGTCTATAACTTTGCTGCATATAGCTTTGAAGAAGAAACACAGTTTCGTTAATGTATGGAGGACATTATTGGGAAAAATGAAACGTAAAGAAATTGGAATGAGATTTTGCATCAAAACATGATAGTCATGTGATTTCAGACCTTTTAACTTCAAGTCTCTCATTGACACAAGGTTACTGATATTTGACGAATACCCCTCTGGAACCTTTAAGTCATTCAAGAAGTTGCAAAACTGATATCTCTCTTGGCTGGAAAGAGTGTAAGCAGTAGGAGGAAGAAATGTTCATTTTTCACCCTTTACTGGTGCCAACTCTTCTCATACTCCCATCTCAACCATGTCCAACCTAGCCTTAATTCCATCTTTTGTTTTTCCAGATGTATTTAGCAACGTGCTGATAACACTGTCAAATACATTTTCTTCTACATGCATAACATCAATAAAATTTCTTACAAACAGACAATTCTAGTATTTTAATTCAAAAAAAATTGATCTCTTTTTCCAACCGATTTTCGTAAGGTTTTTCGAAGCCGGTTTACCAAAAGTAGTGTCCAAATTTTTAACTTTCTCAAACAATTGATCGCCTGTTAGTGGAGACGGTGTTGTACGTTCTTCTAAACTTCCATCGAATGATGTCTTCCAAGAACGGTACTTATGTCGTCGCGGTAGAAATCTGTGATGTCCTAGAAACACGTTTTTCGATGAATGTTTCAACCTAATTGATTGTGTACCTTCTTCGCAAATGGGAGAGCCTTGAGTTCCTTTAATGCTATATCCTGAAAAATTTCCATAAGCTGGGAAGTCATTTATCATCCCATACAACATGACTCTCAAAGTGAAATCTTCCTTTCTGTAAGCATCATACAATGTAACACCTGAATCCCACAATAATTTCAAATCTTCGATCAATGGAGATAAATAAACATCAATATCATTACCCTGTTGTTTTGGTCCTGATATAAGCATAGATAACATGATGTATTTTCGTTTCATGCATAACCACGGTGGTAAGTTATAATTTATCAACATAATCGGCCATGTACTGTGACTGCTGCTTTGAAAACCAAAAGGATTCACTCCATCTGTAGATAACGCAAGATGAAGGTTTCTCGACTCGTTTCCAAATTCAGGATACTCATGATCGATTCTCTTCCACTGAGGAGAGTCTGTCGGGTGACGTAGTATCCCATATTTAATTCTTGTATCTACATGCCATGTTAATTGTTCTGCAGTCTCCTCACTTCCATATAGGCGTCTAAACCTTGGAATGATTGGAAAGTACCATACAACTTTAGTAAGATTGGATTCATCTTTCTTGTATCGAGAAGAACCACACTTTGGGAATTCTTTAAGTGATTTGTGGTCCTTGAGAAACAGTATGCAGTCATTCGGGCAGGCGTGTATTCTTTCAGAGATCATACCCATAGAGCGTAGCATTCGTTTGGCATCGTATGTTCGGCTCGGGAGCTCATTGTCTTCTGGGAGCATGTCATTCAAGAGGGCAAGTAGTTTCGTAAAACTGTCGTCACTCCACCCGTTATCTGCTTTCAAATTATACAGCTTTAGTACGGCTGACAATGCTATATATTTAGTGCAACCAGCATACAATGGCATCTTTGCACAACTTTTTAACTTCTCAAACAATTTTGGGAAATCACGAAGTTCATCTCCGAAGGTCCTTGTCATTTTCTCAATACGATCTTCATCATCATTCACATCTTTAATCACATCCTCCATACGGTCATCTTCATTTTTCATGTTTGTAATCATATCAGATGATCCATAAAATGCAGTGTCACCCCAGTCACTACCTACATTCGCTGTTTCCCCGTGTTTATTCCAACATGTATAACTTTGATCTATTCCGTGACAGATCAAGTGTTCTTCCAACTCATCTGGACTAATTTGTTTTGAATAACAACAGCGTAAACACAGACAAAGGATTTGAGAAGAGTCACATGCATGATCTATTGCAAACTTGATAAATTCTTTCATGCCTTCTTCATACTCTTTTGTCAACCGATTGGCATTCATCCATTCTTTATTTATATTCATCCTATTTAAAATCCATAGGACAAGTATATAGGTTAAAGGAGAAGGAATATGAGTATAATTTAGATAAAAAACAAGATACTTCAAGGAAATAAAGGAATGAATAAATACCAAAATAAAAAATATATTGGGAACCGCTACAATCCCCAAGCCTCACATCATCTAGATCTCTAAAACCTAGTAGTGCAAGACACTCAACCAAACAGGCCCAATACACAATAAGGACTGAAATCTCTCACCTAACCACTTTTCATAACAAATATAATCACTACTCAAAATCAATGTCCCTATTAGTAGTATCATAGACCTCACTACTATGTAATTTTTTCCATTTCAATAAAATACCACCTCAAGGTCATTTTTTTAATAAAAGTGGTGACATGAATTGGTCACCTAATTCATGCCCCAAAGGACTCAATTAAAAAATAGAGTATAAGTACAAACACAAGGTGAAAAGAACTTACACCAGTAGGAGAAGAGGAGGACGAGGCTGCGGTGGAGGAGAAGGAGGAGGAGGAGGAGGAGTAGAGGAGGAGGAGGAGGCGGAGGCAGCGATGGCAGCAGAGGAGGAGGAGGAGGAGGTCGGTGGAGGGGAGGAGGAGCAGGGGCAGATGAGGAGGCGGCCACCGCGGTGGAGGAGGAGGAGGCAGCGAAGGTAGCAGAGGAGGAGGATGAGGCTGCGGTGGAGGAGGAGGAGGCCACGGTGGAGGAGGAGGCACCGGCGGTAGCACAGAGGCAGGGCGGAGGTAGGGCGGAGGCAACGGAGGCAGCGGAGGAGGAGGTGGATGAGGCCGGTGGAGGAGGAGGAGGAGGATCAGGAGTAGAGGAGGCGGCGGCATCCGTGGAGGAGGAGGAGGAGGCGGTGGCCGCAGAGGAACCGGCGTGACCACAACGTGACCGCGGCGTGACCTCGGCGTGACCGCGGTGTGACCGCGGAGGAGGAGGCAGCCGCGGAGGCACAGGAAGCACCAGCCGAGGAGGAGGAGGCATCGGCGGAGGAGGAGGAGGCCACGGTGGAGGAGGAGGCACTGGCGGCAGCGCAGAGGCAGGGCGGAGGTAGGGCGGAGGCAGCGAAGGCATCGGAGGCAGCGGAGGAGGAGGAGGATGAGGCCGGTGGAGGAGGAGGAGGGGGAGCAGGAGCAGATGAGGAGGCGGTGGCCGCGGCGGAGTAGGAGGAGGCGGTGACCGCGGCGTGACCACAGCGTGACCACAGCGTGACCGCAGAGTGACTGCGGCATGACCGCGGAGGAGGAGGAGATGTGGAGGCACTGGTGGCACCAGCGGAGGAGGAGGAGGCATCGGTGGAGGAGGAGGAGGCCGCGGTGGAGGAGGAGGCACCGGAGGCACCGGTGGCAGCGCGGAGGCCGGGCAGAGGCAGGGCGGGGGCAGCGAAGGCAGCACAGGAGAAGGAGGATGAGGCCGGTGGAGGGGAGGAGGAGCAGGAGCAGAGGAGGAGGCAGCGGCCGTGGCGGACGAGGAGGAGGCATGGGAGGAGGAGGAGGAGGCCGCGGTGGAAGAGACTGGTTTTTAAAGAACAACAGAAGGCGCACGGTTTCCCAAACCATGCCACCCAAACTGTGCAACAAAAAATACAGAGGTAGAGGGGTCCGCACGGCCTGTGCATGATTTCCCCAAACCATGTGGACAGCCCGTGCGTAGTGCCCAGGGTGTCCAGTGGGGTGCTGCATGGTTTGCACATGGTTTGGAAAATTGTACGGGAAAACCATGTGTCGTGCCCAGGTTAGGGTTTTTAAGATATTTAAAATGAATGTAAAATAAAATAAAAACCTAAACTATCACTCCCTCACCCTCACTCATCTAAGCCGCGCGACCCGCACCCAGGGAGGTATCTCCATTAAGCTGTTCACAAGCCTCCTCTACGGCCTCCCTCTCTTCCTTCGATTCCTCCCAATTTCTGAATGTTTCTTCATTGAATCTTCGAGGTAGGCTCTCTTCCCTAGTCTCCTCCCCTTCTTGGCTGAATTTAGGGCTTCCCTTTGCCCTAATCCCATTCGTCCATGCACCCTAGTTTTTGGGTTGTTATTGATTTCAGGTTTTCCTTTGTTTCTTTTATTGTAAGGAGATGTGGAAGGTACCTCCGGACCTCGTTGGTGTGCGCACGACATCCACCGCCGAAGGAGAGGTAGATTGCGGTTATTTTGATCCGCCGAGTTGTTTCTGAGGTAAGGTTTTTCTACCATTGGCTGTTTTGCAGCTTCCATGTAATGTCTTCAGTGGTTTTAGAGGTTCTTGGTTTGTTTTCAGTAGTGCGTTGGACCTTTGGAGTTGGTTCCGCTTTGTCGGAGCTTAGGCAGCTCGCCTACATAGGAATAGGTACGTATTAATATGTATGTGGGTTCCCCCAATAAGCATATATTCGCGCATGGTAGCGAATATATCTGTACGAGGCTAGTTGTCCCCATTGCATATATAAAAGTTCATGCGCTGGTGAGCGGAGATAGGATTATGTGTATATTCATGTGTGTAAGGATTCTCTTGCACACACTCATTTCCATACAGAGCGTGTTCATAGAGGCTTGGTGTCCTTATACGCTTGTGAAATCACATATGTGACGTAGGGGAGTAGCAGAGACAGCTTTAATTAGAAAGTTCCATGAGCCGGAGTGGGCGAATGGATCCACCTTGAGGGAGGGTCCCTCTCATTGCCCTCTAATTTAAATTGAATAATTTAAAGAGTTTAATACTGCATTGTTTTAGTATTTTAATTCTGAAAGTTTGTCCTGAGTAAATGCTTTTATGAAAACTGTGTGAATTGTAGGAACAAGATAAAAAGGGTTGCATGCTAACTAAACTAAGGATTTAATAATAAAACCCCTCGATCAGAGGTGTGCTATCTTCAAGATAAAAGTAGGAAGTAGATTATTATGCTTACCTGTTGATTTCTGGTAGTGCTTTGGTGTTGATTGATGATGTCGTGTTTCCTATGAATTGTACCAACTCGTTAAAAAATGATAAATGTACCCATTAAAATGAAATTGTTAAACTAGATATGAGCAGACTATGGTGGTATGACCATGCCATGGAATAACGTAATGAGAACGGCTTATGTTAGGAAAATGAATATGTTAATACCTTGATATTGATGCTTCAGAGGAGATGCCTAAGTATAAACGTGATAAATATGATAATGATGATTTTATAAATACTTAGGATGATTTTCCTTAAGTATAATTATATGAACGTGATTATAACCTTTTACATGGATATAGGCTGTATGATTGATTGTGATTGTGTTTTTACCTTTGAATGCTTATGAGGTAATTCCATGAGCAGTATACTATAGACTTTCTAGTTTTGTGAGTGCACACATACTGATGTCACATAAGTAAGTATAATAAAGGTGAGCACGTGCTAAGGCCACCTATTGATAAATATGTATCTCGAAGAGAGGCATTCTTACCCCTTTCCAGTTCACTTTTGGTGATGAGATACATGTTATGGATGGGAGGCATTCATACCCCATGCCATCTACTTTTAACGATTATGGATGGGAGGCATTCATACCCCATGCCAGCTTATTTTGAGTATGGGTGGGAGGAATGTGTACCCCAAGCCAGATGTGATCTATATACGTGTATGGAAGGGAGGCATTTATACCCCTTTCCAATTGACTTATAGGGACGAGAGGCATTCTTACCTCGTTCCCACTATTCTCTATACTTTTATGAAAGAGGGGCATTCATACCTTTCCAGTTGACCGATAGGGATGAGAGGCATTCTTACCTCGTTCCCACTAATCATGAATGTTAGAAGAGAGACATTCATACCCCTTGCCAATTGACATATAGGGATGAGAGGCATTCTTACCTCGTGCCAGCTAATCTTGATTAATGGGTGGGAGGCATTATTACCCCAGACCATCTATAATATAAATCCATTTATATATATATATATATATAGTGAGATGATTAGTTTACATTACCAGCAACGAGCTGAAGATGGTATAGCCGTTGGGTGTCCCTAGGGAACCTGGACGGGTGTTGTTTATCTATGTTTCCTTGCTTATTGTACCTTGTTATATCTGTTTACTATTTAATTAAATACTCACTGTCTGGATTGGGATAGACACCGGTGGTGTCGGCCTACTGTGATTTATCTTTCACACCCTACTCAGGCCACCATTGCACTGGGGTACCCGAGTAGACCTTTCTTGTTTGCAGGACCTAGGTTGTTTGTTGTGTTCCTTGTACCTGGGGATAAGAGCAAAGGACTGAGTGGGAGCTCAAGATGCTCAGGTGAACACCCACTGGGCCTTGCCGTCTATTCTTTATTCTTTTAAATAGTATTTTAAGCCTGTTGTATTGTTTCCTATTTTCAAATTGTATCATCCATCATCCATGTATCATGTAAACTGGCTTTGGCCACCTTTTATGAAAATGATCACTATTTGTCTTCCGCTACTGTTTGTCCATTCATTATCTATTACTACTTCTGTTATTGAATATTATTTACTCTAATATACTACTGTGTTACTCTGATATGAGGGTATAGTCTCCCCACTATCACCTCCTGAGACCCTCACTGCTAGTCGGCAGCCTCTGGCGTACGGGGAGACGCGCTTGAGGCCATGTGGCGATTGGTCTGACCACTAGTTTGATAGTGCACTGGGCTGGGTTTTTACATCAATGGAATAATGTTTCTTCATATATTTTTAAATAAAAAAAATTATATGATTTATTAGGATAAAAAAGGTAGATTCCCATGATCTAGTGCCTTTCCTTTACCAAGGTCAAGTAGAAAAATTTCTCTAAACTTCCCATTGTAGAAAGTGTAATGTTTGAGTATAACACACCCTATATGTGGATTTAACAACACCCATCGAACCATGACATATGGTAATATGTATGACATAATATAGTGATTTCAGATTAATAAGAAGAAAAATAATAAATATGGAAGTTAAGAGATGAATTTAATATAAAAAAACATAAATCCCCATCATGAATTTGATCAGTACCTATTAATCAACGTCAATCATAGAATATTATCCAAGATAAATGTATATAGTGATTAGGGGTGTAAAAATATTATTATTGAGTAAGGGATGTGTATATAAAGAGTAGGGAAAAAACTCTTCCCATTACATTTAGGAAAGGGGGAAGGGGTAAAATGATTCAGAGTATCATAACATATCATAATCCACAAAATCATTCACCACATGAGGGTAACATCTTTAATATTTATGTAACAACAACATATCACCAAATAACATGCTAAAATTTAATGTTCATACAAATATCAATGAATTTAACTTCACATATAAAATCATGTAAGAGATATACTCTTAACAATATGAATATAAAACATATACAAATGTAGTACAACAACTAGAAAAATACAGGCATTCATTTCACATGATATGACACATGTATTAAATTTTTACGAATTCTAGGTATGAAAATAATCATTATCATAACACATAGTACAAATAGAAATTGGTTCAAAATCCTAATGGTTAACACCATGTCATAATGTGTATAAAAATTTTTATATTTCACATGATATGACACATCGACCTCTAAATCATGCTCTATGAATTCCAATGATGCACCTAGCATGATTTTTAAATGATCAAACGGTCAATTTCCCCATCGACCTCTAAACCCAAGTAGAAAAGATTCAAGCCACTCTGGCTGACTATTCAAGAAGATGTCCAGCTTAGGATGTCGGTCTTTTACAAGCTAAACAATGATGACTTCTCCCAAGGCATTTCACATTTACCACGAGAATGTTCAACGAAGCCCATACCCGACTCTCAGTGATGTCTCAAAGATCAAGCCACGAATGAAACCACACATGCTGTGTGCAACACCGAAAGGGAACAACCAACCAAGCTCAACAGATTTTTAAAACTTTAGTGCGGCGTAAGACCGACGCTATCTAAGCGCATCCAGAATGAAAGCAAGATAAGGGAAAATCTTGTCACGTAGGAGAGTACACTAAGAGGATTGGAAATGGATTCCAGTTATTTATACCCAAAAATAGGAAAGGAGATCAGTCGAACCACCCCTGGTCGACTCTAATGAAGAAACTCGACTTCACCTGTCGACGCATGAAGATTTCAACCGATCACGATTCCTCTTCCCACATGAGGCATTTGTCGATCAACCTTACCACCAAAACCCAAAAGCATTCTAGAAAAACCTGACCATTTTCCAAGATGGTCCTTCTTGGTGTGTTCCTTCTACCCGAAATGACACACCTTACTCAACTGGCATGACGCTTCCCACCTTAGAAGGGTCGGCGTCATCGAAAGGAGGAAGAAAAGCTGCTCATAAGCAGACTTGTTCATAATTAACTGGATGGACGTGCGTCGCTCCTCCAAGCCACGATCACCACGTCAAATATACAAGGAATCCAAAGCAATAAGACCGGCGTATCAACCACCTGAGTCTTCCGAAAATCATCACGACCATTAGGAAAACTTGATTCTCAAACACTCAGGTCACTCTACCATGGAGATGACTCGAGACCGTACACAGCAGCATAAGATATACAACCAAAGGTCGTACTGACCCATACGACCATTCGCTTGGATGATGACATGTCAAGTCATCCATTGCTGCACAAAATAAATGGTCAAATGACCAACAAGGCAACCGACCATGCCCGATGCATGTCCAACCAACCGATACAGAGCATTACCCGAAGATCAAGCCCTTAACAAGATCAAAATAATCTTGACCACCCGTCCAAACAAGGGTGTCATTGGAACTAGAAGTCCTACATGGGATAATGGTACCCAAACAGTACCAAACATCAGAAATTTCACCGAACAAGAAAAGCACATAAGCTCTAAGGGAACTACCTACCATGGGCTAGCAACTCACAGAAAACAATCGTCGACCCAAGCACTTGGTCACTCCCAAAAAAAGTCATCAGGCTCAAAGCCTATCATTTAACGTCATAGAAAAAAGAAAATAGCCTATAGAAAATGTGTAAGGTTCTGTTCCAAGGAAATCACAAGAATGAATTAACCTACCCACACACAGGGTCTCAATAGAGTACACCACTACAGGTTCCTTTTTCCAAGACTTTTATCTTTATTCACATTTATTATTTAATCGCTTTAAAAGATTAAATTCCACACATCAAGTACCCTTTTCGAAACAAAAATTAATTAGGCACTTGATCATTTTTATCAATCATCTCAAAGCATAAAAGGCAAGTTTCAACCAACTTCCTTTTAACCACTAGGAAACCTACGAGTGTCCCAGCAGGCGAAAACATTTCATATCAAAACCTACATCTTTCACACATATAAACATCACACAAAGCATACTTCCATTACATTCCTTATGGGTTGTCGTTTCCCAACCCATGAAGCACCAATACACTCCATAAATTGAAAATTGGCTCCTGTTAAACAAAAATAGATCACATTTCAGAAATTAACATGCTCAAATACAACGATCCAATCATAAGGGTGGACAAATACCAATATGAAAAGCGCCCATACACCTTACTGTTTGGCATTTGGCTCCCTTTAATCAAAACCAAATCCATTTTACAATTAAAACTTTAGCAGCCCATTTTTTCAGAAATATGATTACATAGGTTACCATTTCCCATCTATAAGGCGCCCATACACCTTATAACTGAAAATTGGGTCCTGTTGTAACTCCAATCACTTAATTTAGAAAAAGCAACCAATTTCATTTTTGATCAAAAACAGCATGTTATCGTAAGCAATAACACCAAACATGCTATATCACAGAAGCATAGAATAGGTACCACAATACCTATCACAACAACAGGCATTAATAATGTATCCTAGATGGAATGGCATGTGATTTCTAACAATGTGCATATACGATGCATGAGATTGAATACCCTTGTATCATTGGGTTGTAACCAAAATAGAACCCAAAATTGACTCAACGGTATCAACAAGAAAACATGTGTGTCACCCAAAAGTGAAATCAAATCAACCATTACAATAAAAATCATTAAAATAATAATTTCATTCAGGGAAATTTGGCTTTTCCCTATGCACGAGGTGGCCAATCTCGAACATAGCTCTTTGCCAAATTCCAATTTCTTCCTATCCCGTTCTAATGTCACCAAATCGTAAAACAAATTAGAAGAGAAAACTCCTCTAATACCACTTTGTAACTTCCCGGCCCGGATCACCATCAAAACAGTGGTTGGACCGGTCACCACTTGGCCTCAAGCGCGTCTCCATGTATGCCAGAGGTTTCTGACTAGAAGAGAGGGTATTAGGAGGTGATAGTGGGGAGATTATACCCTCTATCAGAGTAACACAGTGGTATATCAGAGAAAATAACATTCAATAGCGGAAGCAGTAATAGATAAACAATGAACAAATAGCAGTGGAAGAAAAATAGTGATCATTTTCATAAAAGGGGGCCAAAGCCAGTTTACACGATACAGGGATGATGAATGATACAATGTGAAAACATGAAACAATAAAACATGCTTACAATACAATTTAAAAGAATAAAGAAAAACGGAAAGGCCCGACAGGCGTTCTCCTAACTATCGTGATCTCCCGCTCGGTCCTTTGCTCCTATCCCCAGGTACAAGAAACACAACAACCAACCTAGGTCCTTCAAACAAGAAAGGTCTACTCGGGTACCCTAGTGCAATGGCAGCCCGAGTAGGGTGTGAGATATAAATCTCAGTAGGCCAGCACCACCAGTGTCTAACCCAATCCAGACAGTGTGTATTTAATTAAATAGTAAATAGATATAACAAGGTTCAATAAGCAGGACAACATAGATAAACAACACCTATCCAGGTTCCCTAGGGACACCCAAAGACTATACCAGCTTCGACTCATTGCCGGTAATGTAACCTGATCCTTTCACCATATATATAAATATATAAATTCATTTGGATCATAGATGGTTTGGGGTAAGAATGTCTCCCACCCATTAATCAAGATTATCGGGAAAGAGGTAAGAATGCCTCTCGTCCCTATATGTCAATTGGCAAGGGGTATGAATTCCTCCCTTCCATCATTCGTGATTAGTGGGCATGCGGTAAGAATGAATCTCGTCCCTTTCGGTCAACTGGCAAGGGGTATTAATGCCTCCCTTCCCTAAACGTATAGAGAATAGCGGGAATGACTTAATAAAGCCTCTCATCCCTATAAGTCAACTGTAAAGGGGTATAAATGCCTCCCTTCCATACACGTATATAGATCACATTTGGCGTGGGGTAGGTATCCCTCCCACCCATACTCAAAATAAGCTGGCATGGGGTATGCATGCCTTTGATTCATAATCATTCAAAGTAGATGGAATGGGGTATACATGCCTCCCATCCATAACATGTATCTCATCAGCAGAAGTAAACTAGAAAGGGGTAAGAATGCCTCCCTTCCATACGCGTATTTATCACTAGGTGTCCTCAACACGTGCTCACCTTTATTATACTTCCTTATGTGGCATCAGCATGTGCACACTCACAAAAAAAGAAAGTCTGTAGTATACTGCTCATGGAATTACCTCAAAAGCATTCAAAGGTTATAACACAATCATAATCAATCATACATCCCATATCCACATAAAAGGTTATAATCACGTTCATACAATTATACTTATGGCAAACCATCTTAAGTATTTATAAAATCATCATTATCATATTTATCACGTTTATACTTAAGGCATCTCTTCTTAAGCATCTATATCATGGTATTAACATATTCATTTTCCAAACATAAGGCATGCCCATTATGTTATTCCAAGGTGTGGTCGTACCACCCGAGTCCGCTCATCTCTAGTTTAACCATTTCATTTTAACAGGTACATTTATAATTTTTTAACCAGTTGGTACAATTCAAAGGAACACAACATTGTCAATCAACTACAGAACAACTAGAAATCAGCATGCAAGAATAATAATATACTTCCTAATTATATCTTGAAGATATCTCACTTTTGATCGAGGGGTCTTATTATTAAATTGTTATTTTAGTTAGAAGGAAACCATTTTTATCTTGTTCCTGCAATTCACCCAGTTTTCACAGAAGCATTTACTCAAGACTAACTTGCAGAATTAAAATACTAAAACATTGTAGTATTAAACTCTTTGAATGATTTAGTTTAAATTAGAGGGCAAGGAGAGGGACTATACCTCAAGGTGGATCCATCCATCCACTTCGGCACTTGGCGCTTTCTAACTAAAGATGTCGTTGCTGCTCCCCCATGAGACATGTGTTATTTCACATGTATATAAGAACACCTAGACTTTATGCACATTCTCCACATGGCCATGACCATGAACTAGAGGATCCTTAAACACATTCTTATACACATAACCCTGTCTCCGCTCACCTACGCAGGCACATTTCTATATTCAATGGGGTAAACTAGCCCCGTATGTGTATATTCACTTCCATGCATGAATATACACATATCGGGGGAACCCACGTATATATAAATACGTACCTATGCCTACACAAGTGATCCGCCTAGGGTCTGGAAAAGCAAAACCAACTACAAAGGTCCAACGCACTACGAAAAAAAAACCAGGAACCTCTAAAACCACTTAAGACATTACATGGAAACTTTGAAATAACCAAGAGTAGTAAGCCCTTACCTTGGAAACAACTCGGCAGTTCGAAACAACCACAATCCACCTCACCTTAAGTGGAGGATGTCGGGTGCACACCAACGAGGACCAGAGGGACCTTCTACATCCCCTTACAACAAAAAAACAAAGGAAACCCCAAAATCAATAACATTCCTAAAACTAGGGTGTACAGCCGAATGTGATTAGGGAAAAGGGAAGCCCTAAATTTGGCCAAGAAGGATAGTAGACTAGGGTTTATATCCTACCTTGAAGATTCAACGAAGAAACCTTCAGAAATCGGGAGGAACCAGAGGAAGATAGGGAGGTCATAGAGGAGGCTTGCAGGCGGTTTGAGGGAGATCCCTCCCTGGGTGCGGGTCACACGGCTCAGACATGTGAGAGTGAGGGAGTGTTAGTTTAGGTTTTTATTTTATTTTAATTTCATTTTAAATATCTTAAAACCCTAACCTGGTCACGGTTCACGGTTTATCCCACACGGTTTTCCAAAATGTGCGCAAACCATGCGGCACCCCACTGGACACCCAGGGCACCACACACGGGCTATCCGCACGGTTTAGGAAAACCATGCGCAGGCCCTGCGAACCCCTCTGCCTCCCTATTTTTTGCCGCACAGTTTAAGCCACACGATTTGGGAAATCGTGTGCCACCCGTGGGCTTTCTTTTGTTCTTTAAAAACCATCCTCCTTCGAGTATGACGCACCCAAAACACCACGAGCCACTCAAGACACTTAACGGGCATTCTCCCATGTCCAAAAACATTAGAAAGAAGGGTTAAAACCATTAGAACCTCGTTCCGAAGCCCGATTATAAAAATAACTGTTTTGGTAATTGAAAAAGTTCAATTTCTCCCACTTTTTAACCTAGTTCAAAATGCGGGTCATTAAAATTGATATAGTAAATTATTATTTTCACTATTATTATTTCTTTTAAATTGGGAAAACATTAATACCATGTTTATTTATAAGTAGTGAACATGATTTTAGTTCTTAAAGTTATTATATATAGTATCCACCTAATTATTGAAGTATACTACCTTAGAACAACCTTTTTCCCCTTTTCATCCCTTAAAAACATTATCTATGTAGCAATAATCAACTTTATATCCTTATTATATTACATTATAAATATTTTTATCACCACTTTGGAATATTTATATTGAGATATTAAATTTTAATTCCATCCTTATATCATTTGTAAAGTTAGAAAAATTTCAATTTTACAATCATTTACATATTAATATCACTCATAATGAATTTAAAAAACATTCTCAAAGACATTTATTTAATCCTATAAATATTATTTCATCCATATGTATGAGAAAAATCATCCATTATTTTTCTTTCTTTTTGATATAGATATTTCTATCAATTACATAACATAGAAAACCAAGATTTCTCAAGTATTTATCAAACCTAGGATACCAAGAACATATTTCTTGATTCAAATAAAAATTTCTTTGTTCAACCAAAATTATTTATTGTTAATTTTATTAATGATAAAACCATCTGGTGGTTCATTATATACTTCTTATTGAAGGAATGCATTAAAAATAATGATTTTATGTCAATTTCAAAAATCATTAATTTAATTAAAAATTTTGAGGATGAAAAAACTATATCATATCCAATCTATCCATGGTACCAAACATCGCATCTATATAAATCCCTTAAATTTGAATGTATCCTTGGCATATAAGACATGAATTTTTTTAATCACTTTTCCTTATTAATTTATCTTGTTACCTAAAAACTACATGGATATGATAAAATTATTAATCTCTAACATCCAAACAATCCCATAGGTTTCATTATTCATGATATTCATAATCTATTCATTCATATATTTAATCCAAATCTCATAATTTGTGTCCTCGTCAAAATAATTTATCTTCTACTGTGATATGATTGTTTTTTATTGTTGAGACATAATTCATATCATTTTTGTAGAAGCTATCAATTCACTAATAATTTAAAGGTCATCAATTTCATCCCAGATTCATGAATTTTATTCTACTAATGAACCTATTTCAACCACATCATTTTAATTTTATTCATACAAATTAATCGTAACCCCTAATTCCAACCCTAAGATACTAAATCAATTAAATATTTATTCTAGAAATTGTTCAACACTTTTAAGAAAAATATAATATTTCGCAAAAAAACCAATTCTTAACTTTATATTATTTATCATGGTATTTTAATGAAAAATATTAATGTATTCCTCTTTGGATAATATCCAAGAAAATATCTTTTATATCCATGAGATTATAATAAAAAGTAGAGTTTTCCTTTATTGATATTAAAGATTTAATTTTTAATGTTTGGAGGTATTTATATATATTCTTCTTCAAATACTATATCTTTTATAGTATATTTTCCACACACAAAAATAAAAGAAAAACAATTTTTAATATAGACTAACTTCAATAATGATTCCATCCAAAATTTTTGGGTTTTATTTTATCAATAAGTAGTATTCAATATATATTATTGATTTCTCAAATTATCTTCTCAACTATTTCACTTTTTTAAGGATTCCCCACTAATAAAATATTATTAATTATCTTATATTTCTTAGTAAATTACTCTACTTTGTCATTAGTAAACGTTATGTCATTTTTAGTCCATAATTTTTACATTTTCTATCAAATAATCATTTTACCAATATACAATAACATGTTATGCTTTTAAATACTTCATATTAGTGATTTATGACTACACACAATGAACTTATACAATATTCATAAATTAATAGTATATGGTACATCGTTACATCCATAAATATTGGTGATAATATCCAATTAATATCAGTATTCCCTAATTATAGAAATTGTTCTAAATTTTTATCTTTTATTTTATATGGATTCTAAATAAAATTTTCCTTTTTAAAAAATCACATATATTTGTATGAATCCATATAATATTAAGGATATAACATGCACTTTTATGTTTAAGAATCTTCCAAGGAATTTTGGCTAATGTGTCCAACCTATTTGTACCAAAAAGTTTTTTCATCTATTTTGGATAGAAGGAACATTTATTCTCATCTACTAGTGATATAGATATTCACCTTTATGATTTTTCACTATACCAATATTACACTATATTTTCCATTTATTATACAAGTATTTTTAATGATGTGTATTACATATTCTAAATCACACAACAAGAAAAATCGAGGTATGTTTGACTAAGATCATTAACAAATGAGACATATATTCTTCCCATGTATTTTCCACAAATTTTATCTTTCTCAAGACAATAATCATTAAATTATCAATACATCCAAACCATATAACTCCATTTATATCATATTTTATAGCCGTGAAAAGACACTCATTTACCATTAAATTAGAAGTACATCTATAATAAGGAATCTTCACACAAACAGGATATGTTTCTTTCATAATAGTATTTACTAAAATGGCCTTATAATCTAATTTATTAATCTACAAAGAACTTTTACACACTTCTATTGGTTTTTATATGCATACTTATCTTTTTTGAATGATCAATCTTCTTAATATTATAACAATACAACTCTATTTTTTGTTTTTCTTACTTTATGACAAATTGAGTAACTAAAAATACCCTTTCTAATAAATGCATGGATTTTTGTTGATATCCTTCACACGCACAAAATTATCCATTGAAAACAAACTAATTTTTATGTCTTTTTTTCTCTTATTACTTCAAGTATCTTTTTACTACGGAATATAAATTTTGATTATATCATTTATTTCCATAATAAAGACACCTAGTTATTTGTATTTTTTTGTGTTTTTTCTACTACTCTAGATAATATTTTCTGTCTCCCAAACCAATATTACCTCGAGGAATAAAAGCTTGTGGATTGGCATCTATAGTGACTGAATATTTCTTATAATAATTCCTTGTCCTTAAATGCCTTTATGATTAGACCATTTTTGTTGTAAGAAACCTGTGAAATATTTTATCATATATTTATTCCTATCCTTGAACATTTCTATATCCCATGTGGTCATATTTCCTAATGTCACTCTATAAGATATAGATATACCTTGATTCCAAATATTTTACTTAATCGTGATGACTTCTATTTCAATATATTTGATCTATTTTTCCCAATCATTAAATGATTTTGTCAATCCATCAATGTTATAATCAAAAAATTTCACTTTGATATTTAGCTCAATAAATTTATTTAAGTTTTCTAGCTTCCTGGATTTAATATTTTTAATCTATGACATAAAATATACATTTTACTATTTTTGAAACTATATATAGAGTTTATAATTTCATACCACATCACTTGATTTATTCATTATAGATTTCAATACATCTATTTATTTAACATAAGCCTCTAATTCCACAGTGATGTCAAAAATACCCTCAAATTCAACTTATCCACCATTTATTTTCACATCATTGTTTGGTTGGTTAATAAAATAGGTAATAAATTCTTTATTAAGGTGTTTATAGTCCAAAATTTTCTCCACATTAATTTATTGAATTGGTTTTCTTCGGAAGAAAGAAAATTATTTTTCATAATTATATTCTTGTTAGTAATCATACTACCTTTCAGATCCTTAAAATATTTATTAATTGGTATCTTATCATCCTCTTAATCTCTCAACTTCTTGGGACACTTTTTAGTAAGGTACCCAACCCTTCCAAAATAAAAACATTTGAGTGGAGGATTCCATTTAAATTTCACTTCTATAGATTTTATATTTAAGGAAAGGAATGATACGACTTCATTATACTATCTATCTTCAAGGTCATAATTAATTTAAAGCTTCTTATTTAAATTGAACACAACATTATGAGTCTCTCCCCTTCATAAAGATCAATTTCAATACTTCTCATTACATGTCAAACAAAAATGCTATGAAGAATTTCCAATGAACATTAATTTATATCCTTTTACATAATCCAAAAACATTCATGTTTAAATGAGTAAAAAATATTATTAATATTATCTATATAATTGGGACATAATCAAGTGTTTATCCATGTCCACACAATTACCCTATATTCAATTACCAAGATCAATAAATAAATCAATACATTCATTTGGGTACAACCAAAAAAAATTATTTTCCCTAAATTACTTGAATATTTGTGTCTCCCACCATTTTTTCCATTCATATGTTTTAATAAATTTTTTCCACAAAGCATTTGAGTATTTCCATGACATTGCATTTATATAGATTTCATTACAAAAATTGCACCCATAACATTGATTACTATTGTAATTCATGTCCAATCCCTTATAATCTATTAATAATATATCCATTCACTCAATATTTTCTATAATTATCCAAAATATATTCATGTACACATTTATACCTAATGATCTAAAATAGTGTTACATTTGACTCTTGCATAGCTAAAAATTTTGTCCATCAATATTCTGAATACCTATGTGATTAACTATATAGAGGAAAAAATTATTTAAACTAATCATTTTTATCTAATAACACTTATTGGTCACACATAATAAAACATGACATGTGTGGTGTCTTAATTATAGTGTGAAAAATTAAAAATCCATTTTCAATGATCTTGTTTCACATTTAGTTGAAACTAATGTCTTTCTCTAATAGTGAATATAAAAACAATAATACACCAATAGACATAAGATATTTTACTGGTTTCACCTTAATAGGGATATATAAAGTGATCATGCTCTTATTTTTGTGTCTATGTTACAAAATTTATTATAAGTGAACTTCTTTCCTTTACAATTTCGAGAAACCACACTATCCCTATATGTTCACACCGAAACTATAATTACAACATATGGATATATTCATTCAAGATGAAATCACTTCACTACTAAGTTTACACATTTATCTAAATAAAATATAAATAAAGGTTATACCATGATTTTGGTAGCTATTTTACCCTTCTTCGTTAACAATATTATCACTATAAATTTCCAATAAAGACGTTATACAAATATATTCTCTAATTTTTTTTTATTTCTAGAAATCATTATTCTAGAACCACTCTTATTATATCTTTATTATCATCTCTTCTTATTTATTAAAATTTTATTATCTTTATATTAGAGAGTTTATTACTAATTAAAATAAATAATCTTTATGTTTCCCTTCATTAAAGATATCAATATTCATTATAAATTGAGGGTAAATTCATCAAATTTGATGTTTAAAAATTGGATAAATATTTACTTAGTTAAATATCTACTCTATTCCAGGTATATATGAAATCTAAAACTGGTTAAAATTCCATGAATGATAAAATTATGACATAAAAATATATCAAAATGTAATTCTTTAAAAACGGTTGTCCTATAAAAATCATAGCTTTAACGTATACATTAAGTAAATGAATTACATGATTGATTGAGAATTGAAATCATAGATTTAAATAATATGATTGCAATTTTATTGATGAATTCCTCAAAATATCATCACTATAAAATGAAAATTTAGAATATTAATTTTAAGATATTATATTTTAATGTACACATTAAGATCACTAACAATTCAGAGAATATTGCAAGGTATAAGATGATTTTAATTCACTAAATGTTACAATAGTTATAATAAAATAAATTTTTATATGATGGGGTTTTTAGGTGAATTTATCCTGTAATAAATTGTGTGTCAAAATTTCAATGATATGTTTACAACATTCATTTCATACGACTTCAAGAAGTATATGAAATTGAGGGTTTTAAGTCTTTGACTACTTCCAACATTGATTTTTTGCTATATGAATTTTCATAATAATACATTTGGGTAGTCCATATGTATTTTTCACTTTATAATATTTATAGAGGTAATATTAATTTTTTAGTTTTTCATAGAGTGAATTTAGTCAATTATTAGGAAAATTTTCATCACTAAATTGAAGTATAATTATGCCTTTGGTTGTTTCATGATAACAATAAAGTATAGAATATGGAAATAATATTGTTTAATGATATACTTTCACTAAAAATATAGGATCAATGATGACTAAAATATGAGTGAAGTCATCTCTATATGGAAAATGTTTTATGATGTGAATTTTGTTGTTGAAATATGAGGTTGTGATGTTTTAATGTTATGAAGGAATGATATAGAATATTCATGAGATATTTTATGATGTTTTGGATTATAAAAAAATCATTGTAAGTGAAAACTATGTATTTTAATGTACATGGATTTTTTTTAGAATAAATTTTGAAGAGACTTTGTTCTTATATTCATACTATTAATATTTATCAGGTAAAAAATAGAAAACAAATGTGTGATACTCGGTAATTATTTAGTCTAAAAAATATATGTGTTTCAATGAATAGATAAGGGGGATATATTAATTTTCTTGTTCACTGAAGAAGAAGGAGGAGGATAGGTATAGGGAAGAACCGGTTTATTCATCTTTAACAGAAGAAATAATAAATAAGAAATAATACAAATATGATAGAAGATAAGGGTAGAAGTTATATGCGTATTGGTTTATATAAAATGGATGTGTATTATAGATAGTGAAAGATAATATGAAAATAAATAGTTCATTGAATACCAATTCTCCCAAAATATGATGCACTGAGTTGTGCAATGAATAATAAGTTGTAACCTTCTAATTGGATATAGTTAAGGTGTTTTTCTATGTGTGAACTTCTTCATATATTAGACAAGAAGATGGTTATTTTATGTTGTTGTGCATGTAATAGTATAAGAATAGTAATAATATATAACATGATATTCATTGTAAAATGTGGGATGAACAAGTTTGTGTGATTTACTAATGCACTGTGACTTTCAAGGATAATCCATATTCAATGTAGTTCATGGGATTGTTTTTAGTGTTTTGTGTGATCATGGGTTTTCCTATTTGTGTTAAAAAATATGTTTTATTTATTAAAGGTCAACCATATTAATTTTTTTCTTTATTTTTGGGGTTTTTTATATTGTGTGATAATTGTTAATGAGGAAACCAGTCACCATAACAAGTGATAGAGGTAAAAAATAATTAAAATATTAAATTTGACTATTAGGTCCCCAACAATGATTCACCCACTTCAAATATGAAATACATCTATAAATTATTCTTTCAATTTTACAAGAGATCAAACTACCTCTGATTATAATATTATATTTTCAATTTATTCCCCTTTGAATGGTTACCTCTCTTTCAATATTCATAATGAAGTGCTGTTTTGCTGAAGGTTTATCTTATTCATATCATAATACATTTTATACTAAATTGTGAATATAAAAATGAAAAAAAAACATAAATCTGAATAGGTAATGTCTTCCATGATAAAAAGATGTGGTAATTTTCCTCCATATAATAGTACTAAAAGGGATGGATCTAATTAGAATAGAGAATAATGGGTAGTTAAATATACCACCAAGGAAATGGACTATCTTTCAACTTCTAATTATTCAATATATTTAGTTAAAAATGAGGCATGTGTTAATTATTATCAAAACCATCCAAAATATAATCCAAGAATTATTGGATATGATCATATATATACAAGTTCTAATGTAATATTAGTTAGTGAATTAAAATATTTTCTGCATTGTATTCTTAAGGAAATATACTTTTTGATTTGGAGGATTTTTGAAAACATATAGTAAGAGACCACTTGTCCTAAGGAGTAGTGGGAAAAATTAGATAAAGTCTTTCAAGAAATGGTACTAACTTTTACAAATCTCTCTAAATAAGTTGGATCTATATAAATATGAAATATTGTTCTTTAAGTGAGTTACTATAAATTGAAAAACAAATGTTTCAAATAAATTATATAAATATAATAAATCAAGATAAATATTTATGAAAAATCCATGTATTTAAAATAAAATAGAATAATATAATTGATGAAAAAATGAACAATTTTGGATAAATCCAAGCAGATAAAATAACATGACAGTTTTATTTAATAAAGGGAGAGAAATGTGGGGGGATAAAATTGAAATAATTGAGAAGTATGGTGATAATAATTTAAATATTGTGGAAGATCCAAAAATACACTAAATATAAAGTGCCTTGAGTATTCTATTCTGTTATAAGATTTAAAAAAATTCAAGGAAATTATTCATATTAATCTGGAAGAAAACTTGATGATAGAACATTGGTTTTAAAGGAGTGATTATATTAAAAAACCTCTGTTATATGGAAATAAGGCTTTGGGATCATCTCAAGATCATTTCTCAATAACATCAAATAATGGGGTACCATCATGCTTTAATTTTAATGTTTTTTCTTAATCTAATTCTATAAATAGTGTATGTTTAGATAAATAAATTTGAAAAAACGGATAATTGAAATATTACATAAGATTACCACAATTTACATGGTGTATAGGATAATGTCTAATAGTGATGTTTCCTAAAAAGAACCCAACCAATGGAGAAGAAATCCAAAAAAAAACTAGATTAGGGATCTAATATTTCTGGATAGTAATTAGTTCATAAAATAAGATCATTTTTTAGTCCAAAGTGATATCAAAATTTCTTTGCAAATAGTTTATTGGATGGTTGGTATAACCCATTATCTACAAAAGCTAGAAGGAAACCTAGTTTTAGGGGTAGAAATCCAAAGACGAATATACATCGCTAAAATAATAAAACAATATCTCCCACAAATGGATTTGGAAAACATGGATATATTTGTTGGTCTTCTAATAGTTTAGGTCGCAAGGATTATTAATGATCATGTCCTCATGTATCATAATAAAATAGTAGGATAAGGCTATAAAATTTAATGTAAGAGGGTAAGTTAGCATTCATAAAGGAAATGAATAATTTTTCAAACTAGAGAATGCCCAATATTCTACAAAAGATGAATTATTTGGCCTTCGATAATAGGAAGAATAAAGATCTAATCTAAATCATGTGAAATAAGTCCAATTTTAGTGTCATGTCTAAATTAAATATGGTGGTAAAGATCACTCACAACATTCAACATAGATACTCTAAAAAGGAATCCAATGTACCCAAAGATGTTATATAAGTTTTTCCAACATTTTGGAGAAATAAAGGGAAATGTAAGAAGCCTAAGAAAAAGATTTTTCAAAAGTAAATAATAATATTCCACATTAATATTTTGAACATAAATAAATGTATTTAAGAAATTAAAACTTGTGCATTAAATAATAACTATATGAGAGGTACAACAAGGATAGACCCACTTTTAATGGTTGTTTAATAGTACTTGCAACATAATAAGAATCCAAAAATACTATCATGGATATAGGGAAAATTAATTATTCTAAAAAGTAATGATCTCCACATAAATAAGATTATGTTTTAGTGGATATTATTTCCATTATATCGAAAGAAAAATCCAACCAAAAAACCAAATGTACAAGTGTGAAGATTGGAAGGAATAGAAAATATCAGTTAATAAAAACCTATCTAACTTGTTGTTCATTTTGAGGAGAATTTTCAGCATTATTCCCTTATCTTTATGTTTTGTATTAGTGGTTAGGATTTAATGAATTGAAAGTTAATCATGTTATACATGTGAAACTTGATAAGGATTTTATGGTTTAAAGAATAAATATCTAATGCAATAATTCACCATCTTATATGATCTCTCCTTGGTATTATAAAGTAAATAATATAAAAAATATAATTTCTGAATAAGTGAATGATTTGAAATCTAGAAAGTAGTAGAAAAATATCTATTTTTCTGAGATATGATAATGAAATTATATTTATCTATCAATAGAATACATACACCCTAATAAAGTTTTTGTGTGGTATCCCATTGGGGTGAGATGTATTAAGAATTATTTAAAAAGATTATAAATATATTCACTTCATAAAGATATAAAATATTGATATATTCTTAAAAAGGTTAATTTTATGTGGTATTCTTATTTATATCTCATCATTGGTTACTAAAATAATAACCTAAAATCAATGGGGAGAAATTTTGTGTTAATCAATAACATGGAAGTGAATTTGGAAGAATATTTAGGTTTTTTTTCTAATGTTTGAAAACTACATTTATAAATTAATTTTTTTGGCCAGTGTATTGAAGTGAGTTTCATAAAATTCATGTTGATATATTTCCTGAAACAAATTTATCACAATTGGCTTCATCAATTAGCTCAACCTGGAGTTTTTGGACAACCTTTTATAAAGGTTTTGAGTTTCTCATTTTCATTAGTATGAAATTCAATTGTAATATGGATCATTTTTATATAAATCAAAACCTGTTGTTTTCTACATTGACTATAAAAAATATACACCTAAATTGGAATAGTTGATGAATGTTTCTTATGTAAGAATAGGTAAAACCTTCAATAATACTTTTTATTTAGTATTAACAAGGAAAGAGAAAATGAAATTAAAAGTCAATAGGAATTTGGCAGAGAAAGAAAAATGAATATGTATGAAAATTGGTTGTGTGTAATAACAAAATCATTTCATTGGGAGTTGATTAAATATAAATATGGGAAGGTTTATGATCCCACAATATGGGTGATTTTTTTAATGTATTTCAATATTTCTGGAGTTTCTATGTCAATATATATCCAAATAAGGTGGAGTAAAGAGAAATTTCCTTGTATGTTTTGTTATAAATCCCAATAAAGGTGTGAAAATTGATTATAAATAATGTTTCACTTGTTTTATATGAATGATGTTTAACCATATACATCATGGATGTTCAGTTTCAAGTTATATTATGTGAACAACTCTTAGAAATGTTGGATTTATTATTAATGGAAAAAATTGATGATTTTGAATACCTAATTCTAATTTATGATCATAAATATTATTCCATGTTTAAAAAGAATTATAAAAAATAAGATATAAATTTTGATTTTAAAAGAATAGTATAAGAGGTTATTTTTCTAGTCTTGAGTCTATTGTATTATTGGAATTCTTTTCAAAGGAAGATAAGAATTTAGAAAAAAAATTAAAACTAAATCTAGAACATCCACCCAATAATCCAAGACAACACAAGCACACTCGACCAAGCGTGATGGTGTAAGGTATCATTAATCTTTCATGGAGAAAGTATTGATGTGGAAAATCACCTACACAGATTAGCATAGGAGCAAGGAAAGAAGGTATTCATGTGGGGAAACATGAGTGGTTGACTAGTGAAAATTAGTATAAAATAGATTTTCTTAAGTAATGATGAAATTATTTAGTTAATTTATAAATAAAAATTTAAGGCATTATTAGATATGGGATGACTAAAAACATGGGTATTTTTCTCCATTTAAAATATTTTGTGTTATCATGGTAAAAGTTAAGTCATGTGATTTATCTCCTTCACCAGGCTTCTGAATACATGTCAATATTTTTATTCTCAAGTCATGGTATTCAATTGGAGTAGTGTATAACTTAATATTAACCTCCATGTTTTATCTTGTAGTTATTAGAAGATAATATTTTGGTTTGAACACTTTAAATTTGGAAGAATAAAAATAAATATATATAATCTAAGAAAGTGATGATTGGAAGATTCATGTTAAATTAATTGGAAGTTCATCACTATAAAGTAAAAAAATGAATAATGTGGAGTTAAGATCAGTTTATGTTCATGCACACTATAATAAAATAATAAATTTAAATAATTATATAAGGTAGCAGTTGAGTAGAAGTTCACTAGATTCAACAGTGGTTCACATGAAATAGAACTTTTTTTGGTAGATTTCGGTATTAATATTTTAAGTAATACATTTTACTTTAGACTTTCAAGGATCAGTGTATGACATTCATGTTGTATAAATTTTAGTAGAGTATTTATTTTAGGGATGTAAAACATTGAGAATATATGGAATTATGATTTCACAATATGAATTGGTGTTCTAAGACTTTATAATAGCACATATTTCTTTCTCATATTATAATAATTATATAAGACATAAGATTTATCATCTTTGGCCCTAAATGAATCCAATAAATTCTAGGTAAGAACAATAAAAAGAAGGAAAAAAGAATAATAGCTAGTATTGTCATGTCATATATAAGAAATTTAAAAAAGGATGTGCCTTGCATCCAGTGTAACCAGTGTAAGAGAAGAAGAAAATAAAACAGGTCTGTGTATACTAGTTCACATAGTAGAAATGACTTTTAGTTGTGTAAGTAATAAGTGTTATAAGCTTTCAGATTCACTATAGTAAAGTTGTGTAGGTGAAATAATATGCATATGGGTGAAGAATATTATGATTTCATGTTGTTGTGAAGTAACAAGATAATAAGAAGAATATGGAAACATATGTGATTCATTCTAAAGTACAGGGTCAACTTGTGCGATTGATGCCCTAAATCACTATTAGTAGACATGAAAATGTGATTTTTAAGGATAAACCCTACTCATAGCATATCACCAAATTGTTTATAGTTGGTGGTGTGAATGTGGGTTTTTCCTTTCCCAGTAAGGATTATCCATTCTTTATTAAAGGTGAATCATATAAATCTATTATTCGCCTTATATTAGTGTGTTCAAAAGTGGTACTCCAAAGAATATAGGTTGGAAGAGAGGGAAAAAATAACCATTCAGCTTTATAAGTGAAATTTTTAAAACAAAAATGGACTTGAAATATTATTTTGGATCAAAAAGTTACTAGGATTGATTCATCCCCCCCCCAACTCAATGTGGAATACACACCTAGTAGTTCATTTCATATGTACATATGTATGCATGCAGTTTTTTATAAGAGAATACACATACACACACATATATATATGTTTGTGTTTTTTACACTTCACATAGTTTGTGTGTTTTTTATATGTATATATATGTTATATTTTTTTATGTTTGGGTATTTTTGTTTGGGTGTGTTATAATAATGTGTGTGTCTGTGTGTGTTTCATCATCATTTTTTCATTCTCTCTTAGCTAGTTGTTTTTTGTATATAGGAACGAAAGGATGGGTAGGGGCATGTTATGGGCAAAATATTTTTTTTTATTAGTTTGAAAATTATATAAGTGTTATAACATATACATTGATGTTATAGTAACAATATGTTCCTTTTAGAGTGTTTTTATTTTCCATTTCCTTTTTCCCATTTTCCCGTAAAAAGATATTTATGTATTTTGTATATAGGTATGAAAGATTGGGTAAGTTGAATCGTATAGGTAATGATTTATTATTTAATATTTTTTTGAACAACAAAATGTTCATATCATTTAATCTCCGTGTTCCACACTCTTAACATACTAATAATGCTTAAAATATAACTGACTAAAATATTTTATTTTTTAATTTGATTTAAATTTGTTTACTTACTTATGTTATGTGTGTGTTTTTAATGTTATAAATTAATTCCTCATATATAAATAAATAAATTTATTTTTTACTTACTATGAGCTTCTCTACATTAATATACACTTAAATCTCAACTTCTCCTAGAAGTAGTAAGAACCATTGTAAATTTATTTATTTGTGTAATTCACTACAACAAAACAGAGCAACGCCAGCGCCAGCCTTTATCTGCGCTAATGAAAAAGTGCTGATAAAGGGGAGTACTTTTATCAATGATAAAAAAGGAATGATAAAGGGAACCTTTATCAGTGTTTTTTAAGCGCTGATTAATGTACCCCTTTATCAGTGCTTTTTTAGCACTGTTATAGGGACCCCCTTTAACAGCGCTTTTTTTAGCGCTGTTAAAGGGTAACCCTTTATCAGTGCTTTTTTAGTAGCGCTGATAAAGGGACTACTTCCAATAAAATCATTAAAAATATATATTAATATTTAAATATATAGATATTTTTATATTGATATAAATATAATATATATTTTTAAAATATAATTTTAAATATATTTTAGATGAGTGTAAATATATAGTTACACTTAATATATAAGATATTTAGTGATAATGGAAAATAAAAATATTAAAAAATAGATTTAATTAATAATTTGCTAATTATTATGAAGTAATAGTCATTTAATAACAATTTGAAGACTAAAAAATAAAAAAAAGATCCAAAATATGTTGCAAATGCAACTCGAACTTCAAACGGATATAACTTTTGATCTGGGTGTCTGTTTGAGCTCTACAACAAATAAAATTGAAGCTTGAGACGAGCTCTATGTCACTATAACTCGCTGAACCTCGGTCAAGGTTTTTTCGGGGAAAAAATGTCCCAGAAGGCCTCCAAAACTGAGTTTTTAGTCATGGTTCCCCGATTTTTTAACATTTTGTGGATTTTCAGCCTCGTTTGAGGGGGGTATTATTGGATTTTTTTGGTGGGGACTGAATTTTTTCCAAAGTATTACATTCATATTGATATTATTTCTTTAAAATATTATCATTTATTATAATGCACAGCTATTTATAATCAAATATATACCAATATAAAAATATTTTTTATATATTCACACATCAAAATAAATTTTTTAAATAAATAATTAAACATATTTACATATAACATATATTAACTTTATCTAAATAATCACTAATATCCATTTAATTTAAAATACCAATACATCTATATTTATATACCTATATATTAATCTAACTATATATGTACCTATATAATGTGTGTGTCTATTTGTGTGTGTCTATATATTAACAAACTGATATTATTTATTTTATATATATATATTCTAAAATATATATATGCATATGTATATATATAATTATACTTATAGAAACTCACACACATATATATATATGTGTGTGTGTGTGTGTGTGTGTTGTATACATGTATTTATTTACACAGACACAAAACATAACATATTTTATAAATGTATTGAAAGCTAATCTTATAAATATATATTAATACACGAATATATATATGGATAAAAAAATATAAATAGATATAACTTAATATTAATATATGAATAAATATATAAATATATATATATATAAATATAACTAACTATATATGTATATATATATATTAATACAAATATATAAATTTATTTTAATACATGAATAAATATAACTAATTATATATATAGATAGATAGATATATCACTATTTGAAGAAAAAATCAAATTAGGGGAGTGTTAAAGACTTAGCACGCATGGGGGGAGGTCTTGAGTTCAAAACCTGGTAGAGGCGGGCAGGGGTGCACTAATGGGTGAATTGGGGGGGATATAGCACTGTTAAAGGGGTCTAAAAGCATTAATAAAATGTGGGGAATTTTGGATGGGGCTTGTGGGGGAGTGGGTGGGGTGGGGGCACTGATAAATTGGGGGGAATGTTCTGTAAAAAGACCCCTCTGATTTACAGGGTTTTTTATTTTTTATTTTTTATTTAAAAAAAATAAAATTTTTAACTGTTATCAGTGCTAGAAAAAGTGCTGATAAAAGGGGTCTGTTATCAGCACTAAAAAAGCACTGATAAAGGAAACATTCATCAGTTCTTTTTTGGAGCACTGAAAAAGGGGACCCCTATCTTTGTCGGCATTAACCACACTTTTTAACGCTGTTAAAGGCCTTTTTAGCTCTGATAAAATCCATATTTGTTGTAGTGATTCACATTTAAAAATTGGAAAATTATATAGCGATAATTATCATCCAGTAATACTAGGAGAAATTTTTCATATTTTCAATTTGGTTCATAGATTATTTTACATTCACATATTCCCATTTACAATGACTTAATTTTATTATTCACCCATGAATATAGTATTTTAACTTTGGAGAATTTTATGTATTATGTATATTTAAAAACATTACTTCTATTTAAAATTTATGGTAATTTATAATATTTTTTATTATATATAATCATTTGAGATTATAATCTATTGAATTTTGTTAGTGGATAAAGATATTTTTCTAAATATGTGTAAGGATTATAAGGGAAAATTTAAAATCAGCTACTATGTACTGAATGTGAGTTCCCAAGTCATTCTAGAATAGGTCCCAATGGGATTTATTCTCTCATTATTTCATTAGTTGGTTTATTAATAGTCTTTTCTAGTAGTGAGGATGAGAATTTATTTAATTACCCTCATTAAGGACATTATAAAAGTCTTGGAACGCATTATGTGTCATAATTTGGAAATACATATGTTTAAATGTCATTTTCTATCAACTTTTCAAAATGTTATTATATTTATTTTTTTGAATAAATTCAATCAATATATTTTATAATCCCAATATGAGGCTAATTTAATAGAAAATTACTACATAATGAAATGATATATTTCATCATGTTGTGGATATGGATGGATATTGTAATACATTGATATATAACACAAGTATTCTATGATTTATAATTCTAAAATAAATGTTATCAAGTTTATTTAGAAATGTATAGATTAATATATTGGATGGGGTGTATGAAATTGTTTAGTTATCATGCATAGATATGGATTGTCATTTTATTCCATGATGGGCATAGATATAAGAATAAAAATAGGTACTAGAATGGGTAGATGTATATATTATAGGGTATATAACAATATTTTTTTAAGACATTACCTATTTAAAAATAAATGGTGTTTTTGCACTAAATCTCATATCAAAGGAAGTAATATAGTTTATATCACTCAATTTTATATAATTAATTTATGTAAAGTGATATTTTATGTCACATCATCCATTATTGGATTTTATTACCCTATATTTCAATATTTTCTTTTTTATATAATCAATCATTACTCTCATACAACACATTATATGAGTATGTGTGCAACTTGAGTTATAAATTTCTGTATTAATTGATTAAATCTAAAAAAAATTATCAATAATTTGTTATATATGTATGTAATGTATTTATTTTATAACTAAATCAATTTTAGCAATTCACCCTATTGAAGTTTCCTTCATTGATGAAGGAAGAAAATAAATGGAGATCCAAGGTCATAAACAAATATATAGATTTATTCATGTAAACAACATTGGTCAACGGCCATTTATCTCTTTATCTGTCTCTAGTCAAGGTATTATTATGTTACTCTGAATAATATAGGTTTTATGGTTAAAAAATATTTACATATCTATTTTATTTCTTTAGGAGGAAATATTTATTAGTTTTTTCTTTAGTGATCCTCAGCAAGATCATAAAATATATAATGATTGTCATAGAAAAGTTACACATGCATTTTATATTCATTATATGTTTTTAATTTCTCTAATCTATCTTAGATAAATCTTAGGTTTTGGGTTTTTTATTTTCCATGAAATTTATACATTTTATAGTCTTTTCAAATCTATAAATGGTATTAGATACAAATCTAAAGATGTTTGAAAACATTGAGTTTTTTAGAAAATGTTGAAAAATATGAAGAACAATTGATATCTCAAGAGGGAATATATGTTAATTGTTGTTTGTGAGATGAAATTACCTATTCCAAATAGTTGATCATGATATCATAAAAATTTAAATTAAATATAATTTTATATAATATTAAAAAAAATTATTCATAAAAAGAGTTCCTTGATGCTACAATGTTGGGATAATAATTCAATGCATAATATGGTATAAGTTTTAAGAGTTGGGATATCACATGGAATGATATAGTGATATTATTTCCTATGGTTGAAACATGAAAAGTCATATGTGATTACTATGATGCAATAAAAGTGATTATTTGCATCATATGACATGTTATAAAATTCCATTATTTTCAGTATGTAATAATTATACAAGACATCATTATCGTTCATATATATCCTAGAAAATTATATAAAGTATTATATTGACTATGATATAAATGTTAAAAAAATTATTCTCATTCATGAATAGAATTAATAGTTTAAAATAACATAAAAAGTAAAAAATAACTTCATATAAAATATTTATGTTAAAATTTATGAAAGTTTCGTAAATATAATTATAATTATGAATTTTTAAAAATGTAATTCCTTACTTATTATTTTAGGCAACAATTGTTTTTTAAAATATGATATCAAACTCTATAGAGGCTTAAATTAAAAATTATATAAATATATTATTTACAATAAAATAAATTTTTTATATTATATATATATATATATGAATTTTTTATATTATATTTGTGTGTGTTATATATAAAAAGTTAATTTTCATGAATTTTTCGTTTTAATAATTATGAATGTGTTTATATATATACTCACACACCATGTAAGGTTTATATTTATGATATAAATATCAAAAGACCAAATTTATATGTTATGTAATATCTATATATTTATGAATTATTAATTTTTCAAAATTATATCCATCTTTTTTAAGTTTTACCCTGTAAATATATAATGTTTAAAAAAATTAATGTCTATATTTATAAAATATTTAGATGTTTATATATTTCCTAATGTAAAATATTTATGTATATGAAATAATTTTATTATGAATATATGTATTCATTATTTATATTATATCTATTAAACTTCATACCATGCATTTAAAGAGTTTCATGAAATGTATAAGAGTAAATTTTATTTTATTTTTTAGGTAAGAGTCCTAAAAGCAGAATAGTTCCTAATATTAGTTCAAATTTTTATTCAACCATATATTTATGGATAACGGTAAGGTGTCATATAAATGTTAATTACGGAAAAAAAGAAAGGTGAAACCACCGGTTTATTCCTCTTCGAAAAAATAAAAACAACTAAACTAAATTTATAGAAATAAAAAATTGTGTAAAATAGAAAATTAAACAATATAATAGTCCAAAAAATGAACAAAACTATAAAATCAAAATATTGTAGAAGAAAAATTTATTATAAACATCAAGAATATCAACCAAAATTCCCAAGAGGTATTTAAACTGAGAACTACCTAGGAAATATAATATCTTTTCCTTAGAAATTTCTCTATGCAGTTATCTAAGGTAGAATATAAGTAATATTCACTGACACTCACTATTTAGGATCTCTTCAATACCTTTTTAGTCCCAACTAATGATCTAAATATTTTAGGGAATAATAAAAACATTCTTATAATTAAGGTAACCACCTATAACTATAGGGAAATCCCAAAAACATTATAAAATATAAATCTGATTATATATACAAATTATCATATGATACTGTGTATACTACGCATGATATATGAAAATATTTATATAAATGGAGTCTCTATTTTCTCATTGAGTGAATGTCCCAATATGATTTAATGGAAATCATGATAGCTATACTTTCTATAATTAACATGGTAATTTTTAACAATCTTTTACAGAACATCATTAACAATATTATCCTAACTATAAATAAAACATGGAATGGTAGAAGATATAATATAATTTTAAATAGGTTTTTTGATAAAAAATAATGCTTCAAAAAAATAGGAATAATATTTAAGATAGTCATAAATTTTAATATTTAAAAATATTCCAAACCAATGTAAATAAAACAAGGTTTGTGTTTTGTAAACCATAGGAGTTTTGGGGTTAGTTCATGGAATGAAACTTTTTTAGTACTTGGTTACAAGTTTTCTACTTAAATAAGTTTTATTATCACATCATTATTGTTATTATACATAATATTTTTATGTGATAATTTACATAGAATATATGTCTCAATAAGAGGTCATAGAATTTCCCTACTATGGAGAGAACTAATAGGTGACATGATTTTATTCTTGAACCTTGTCTTATGGCCTGATGATATTGTCTGATGGGAAATAAAAAATACATGTTATCTGGGGTAATAGGATCATAAGACATGAATTCACATTTTCATAGTGCTCCTCCTTGGTAATCTCAAAGATATTAGGTTATGAAAATAGGCCAATTAATTAGAAACTATATTTGTAGGTCCCATTGGATATTCCTATGTATGGATGTGTGAATTGATCCTTAGACTCTAATGTTATCATTAATGGATATCATGAATCTTTTACGTTTATGCTTTTATGAAAACCATGATAACATATTCTTACATTGAGGTAAGATACGTTGGGATAGTCATGTATTATTCAATATTAATGGATAATGTGAGAAAGGATTTATCCCATTGTTCTCTTGATGAAAGTTAATATCTCAGACCCTTTGATGAAATAAAACTACCTACATAAATCTATAACCATATTTTTCTTATGGGATTGTTCATTTTCAGAAATTCAAATAAATTGACATGGATCATATAGTTTTATGGAAATGGCTTTAAACAAGCCTGATTAAAGATATCATGATAAAGGGATTATATTATATTGTAAATATTCATGGGTGTTTGTACATTATTGTGACATTAAATTCTTTCTATATGGAATTATTGGTGTTTTTATAGATGATAACCTTGGACTTTAGGAGGTTATTCCTAATAAAATAGATAAAAAATCCTTGAAGGTCAAACAATAAGTGAATTTAAAATCTCAAAATTCTAGTATTAAATTTGAAAAGATTAAATAAATAATATTTACATGGGTTTGGTTGATCATTATAATTTAACCAAAAGTCATTTTAAAAAATAAGTGACTTAAATAATAATAATAAATATTTTTATCCAATTTTATAAAATATAATATTTACTATATTTGTCACATAAATATATAGTAATATTTATTTAATTAAATAGAAATTATCCAAGTATCGATAAATTTGGAAAAATAAAAGTAGACAAAGTTTAATTGTCTAAATTATATAAATGTTTTTTATTTATAATCTCAATGAATCATACATGTACTGAAATTAATGTTTTTATTATTATTTTTATTGGAAATGGGCTTATTTAAGAATATTAAATACGGTTGGGGGCCTAGGTGATATATTCCAACCCTAAACTAGAAATAATAAATATCTAATTATAGCACTCTCCTATTTTGATAATTGGTGTGCGCAAAGGATATACTAAGATTATCTCAATTCCTAGTGAGTGATCAAGAGATCTAGATTACTCTCATACAATAATCTTTATATATAATGAGAGAAAATCAAGAGTTATTTCTTTATTGATAAGAATAATGTTGTGATCAAAAATTAATAATGCAAGATATTAGGATCAAAAATTCTAGAACACAATGAATCTACGGTGTTATTCAGATATTTTCTTGCACATGTGGATCATTTCTAGAGGTATTATTCGATTTTATCCTACAGTGTAATGATGGTGTGATAAGATTTATTCTATTGGATCATCAACTAAAACAGAATTACAAGTTGAGGTAATTCTATATCTAATCATAAAATAATTATAAATTATATATAATGATCCTTATATTCTAGTTCTATCATATTTAATATGGCCAAGTAATCTATTTTTTTCATTTCACATGGCATTTTGATCATGTGAATAAATTATTACACATGGTATATGAATAAAAGATGAGTTGTTCATACCTTCAAAGGATGATTTCACTACCTTCAGAACCTACAATAGGTAATATAGTAGTTACATGTCTAATATATAATAATTTATTATTCATTTATGGATTTATTGTGTTTTTTATTTTAGTTTAAATTATTTGTTTTAATATATAAAAACTTTCATCTTTTCCTTTCTTCTTTCTTGATAACATAACTTGTAATCAATTCATGAATGAAATTGCAGAATAATCAGAAGAACACCATCTATAGGTTCAAGATGTTATTCTTGGATAAAACATGAATAAAAGGCATGTACATTGAGTAAACATTTTGTGTTCTTTTGTTTTTAAATTTTTATCTTAATCAATCTGGTCAGATCCAACAAAACAGGATCGGTATGTAGATATGGATAGATTGGAATGAGGAATATAGAACTGTACATCTTGTAGTGATTGTCTTCTCATGGCCGAGAACACAGGATGTCCCTCCAAGATGTGTATCTGATAAACTACATGGTGATAGACAACTCTGGAAATGTTAAGTTTTCACATCATGTATTCCCAGTACACATCATGTACCTCAAACATCTCAATATAAGTCAATATGACAAGACCCAAGGCATGTGTTGTGGATAAGCGAAGAAGACAAGTAAATGCCACATACTTTTATAAATTCCATATAGTTTACTACTGGAAATACTCTAAAATTTATATTGAATGAAAACATAAATTTATAATTATACCTATGGATTATGTGTATCATGTGTTGTATAATTGATAGTATATACCAAGTCATAAGATTAACAATTAAATATTAACCTAGTTTCTGTATTAAAATTTTCACCAACACAAAATGTTTCCTCCAAGTACACTTATGTACTAAATTAACTTTAAATGAAGTGATTTTTTTGAAATTTATAGTTTATGGTGAGTTAAGAATGGTTAGATGGAATTATGATAAATTTAATTAATTGGATTAATTCATTGAACATTATCTTAACTAAATAAGGAATTAAATTAGTTGATAACATGATTTAAAATGAATTATTGTTTATTGATGTGTATATTACCATGATATTAGACTATCTATTGTGTGAAATTGTTTTATATTAATTTATTATGTTTAAATTAATATTTATGGCCTATAATTAATCCCCTTATTATTATGTGATGTCCTGCATGCCTGTGGTTTCTTTTAGGTAAACCCTATTTATCAAATCTGTTATATCCCTTCAACTATGCGTGAATAAATGCTAATTTAAGGATAGAGATCCCAATAAATAGGATGTGGTTCCAATAAAGGATGTGAGGCGAAACAAATCAAGGTAATACAATAGACCAATGTGGATTAATGAAACATGAACCAAGCTATAGTTAAATCTTTTATCCCCAATAATCAAGGGTTATTTTAGCATCCACTAGATAAATTAACTATTAGGGAGTCTCAAGATCGTTCCACCTATATTTTATTTTTATCAATTTTGTGGTTAAAATTTTTATGTATCTTAATGAGGCATGATCCTCTAATAAATGGATTATCAAACATGCATGATGGAAGAAAATATACTTGGATTATGAATAAAAATTTTATCAAACATGGTTAATAAATTAACTAAAATCCACTTAATACTAACTAGGCTTGTAAAATTATAAAATGGGCTCTATGAATAATGATAAAAATCACGCAATTAAAATATTAAGTCATCTTCGACTTCGAAAAAATATGTTATAATCAACCTCAATATTTAAAGTACATGAAAAACTCATTTTTGGGTGCTTTAAATTATCATGGAAATTTTATCTGGAAGGTTTTGGATGAATTAACACAGTTGAAATCAAGGGTTGGATACCTAAGTAGGACTTTGTGTAACTAAGAGGAAATGGTTGAGGAAATACTAAAACAAGATTTAAGGATTAGGTATTCCACTCAACAGATCAAAGAACTATGATTTAATACAGTTGGAAACTTATACTAACCTAAAACCTTTTATGTAACTTTTCAGGACCAATTCATGGTTTTAAGAATGGGAATATTGATCCTTTCCACTATAATATTTAATATAAAAGGTATTCCAAAAATAATAATTATAGTTATTGGGTTTATAATAATAGTGTGATATTAATAATTATTTAATTAAATTTAAATTTAATGATCTATCTTTGTAATTAATATAGGTAATAATTATCTTCTCCAAATTTATAGAAATGGAAAATCAAATGACTTCGACAATATAAATGTTATCCATTAAGGGATGGATTACTATATCAATGGTGAAATTTTCTTAGAATGGTATTGGCGCATGTGCCTTATACTATTCCATGGATTGAAATTATACACAATAGAAGACACACTTCTAGAGTTTATTTTTAAATAGGCTGATAAGGAAGAAGTATCTACCTATTTAAAGAATGTGGAAGATTCTATGGAGGTTCAAGGTTTCAAGTTATACTCCATGTCCAATGATCTTCAAAATAAATATAAGGATATCGATTTTCATATAATTATTTCTCACCTTAAGTATTTCTCTCAAGAGAATAGGAGATCAAAGAGATACGAGATCTATAATGAACTATTCATGTGTATGATAGAATATTTTGAGCAAGTTGGGGAACATTTAGTCATGATAATTGGATATATTGAGTGTTTGTTCCTCTTGGATTTTAACATACCTGATGAGCTATGCACATATCTCATTATATCATAATTACCAAAAAAACTATCTAGTTTTTATTGTAAAATATAATATGAAAAATATTTCAAAGTCACTTCTGGAACTTCTTACACTTATTCACCAAGTTGATAAAAAATGGGGTGAGAAAAACCTAATTTTTTTATTTTTAATACAAAGTGGAATAAAAATTAAAAGGTTTCAAAACTCATTTAAAGTATAAAGTCTCTAGATAACTTTCCTTTCAAGAAAAAGAAGATCTGTAGGAAAGGAAATGAACATGATGTACTATATTTTTCAAGTGGAAATTAGGACCATTAGAAGAAAAATTTAACCTAGTCAAAGAAGAAATGGGATGCTTCAGGTTTGTTCATTATTAAGTGTAATCATTCTATATATATTAGTCTCATATTAGATACTTCATATTGTTCTCACATTTTTATCCAAATACAAGAAATGATAAAATTTTAGGAGATTACTTGAGATGAGGTGGATTTCTAGGATACCAATGGAGTGAGGATGGATGCTCTATCCATTGGAAACTACCATCTCATATTGCTGATTGGACACATTTTGGTCATAAAGAACTGGTATTATGTTCTTTGTGTTTCCAATAACATTATTTTTGTTTCTTGTTTAGATATAGATGTATTTATTTTCAAATATAGAAATAAAATATTATACTTTTTTAAATATATCTTATGTTGTGGAATGAAAAAATTTAATAATAGTCTATATGTATTAAACAATGAAAACCTACTATAGAAAATTGATAAAAAAATTAATATTCTTGACTCATATATCACCAAATTTTGGCATCATCATCTTGGTTGCGTAAATAAAAATTATTTGAAAAATATCTATCAAGATAGTTAGTTAGACTCTTTTAAGACAAATCCACTAGAAAGATGTCATACTTGTTTACAAGGAAATATGAACAAACCACTATTCATTTATCAAGGTGAAAGGGAAACATAGCATACTGATTTGGTACACACTAATATGTGTGGACCTTTTACTATAGACGTTAGAAGTGTATACTAATACTTTATTGGTTTTATTGATGAATTTAGTTGGTATGGTTATATCTAATTATTGAGTCATAAGTGTAAAACCATTGAGAAATTTGAAGAGATCATGAATTAACATTAGAATTTTCATGGTAATAATATAAAGAAACATTGATCGGATTGAGGTTTTGAATATATTAACCAATAATTTTTTAAATTTATATAGGATTATGGGATTTTATCTCAACTCAATCCACTTTGTACACCACATTAGAATGGTGTTTATGAAAGGGGTAATTAAACCTCATTGTAAATGGTATGTTTTAAGATGAGTCATTCATGTTTTGTATTATCTTGTCAGGGATATTCATTACAACCGATATTATACGTACTAAACCGAGTATCAACTAAAGTGGAAAATGGTATTCCCTTTAAGTGATCACGTATAAAGAAACCAATTCTTTAATATGTTCATGAATGGTGTTTCAAGGTTTTGTTAAGGAAAGATTGAATAAAAAACCAGAACCTTGAGGCATTAATTGTTTATCTATAGTGTATTCCAAGAGGACAATGGGATATTACCTATACAACCCTTCATACAGGAAAGTGATTGTCGAAGGACATGTATTTCTCTTGAGAGGAATAAAATTATAAAATAGTATTGTGGGAGAAAGATTGAATTTTATGATGTTGATGCTCAAGATATACAAGAGTTGGTACAAGAACCAATTCCACATATCCTTATAGAAGAAGTTTTTTAGAAAATACAAGTACAACATGGGAGTAAAAGAGAAGTAAGAGGACAAGAGAGATATGGTTTTCAAGTCATTGATGATGGTGACTCATTATTAAGGGAAAATGATGAACCCATATATTACAAATATGATGTATATAACTCAGAGGATGCAAGATGGAAATAATCTATGAATGTTGGGATAGATTCCATGTATCAAAACCAAGTTTGGGTTCTGATCGATCTTCAAGTTGATGTAAATCATGTCAGTTGTAAATTTGTAATAAAGAGAAATATTGACATATAAGGTAAATTATATATCAATTAAATATGGATAGTGGCTAAAGGGATTATATAATGCCAAGAAATTTTCTAGGAAAATACATTTTCTTTAGTTTTCTTGTTTAAATCCATCAAAATTTTGCTTTCCAAGTAAGTGTTCCATGACTATGAGATTTCAAAAATAGATGCAAGAAATACATTATTTAAGGACAACCAATAGTAAGATGTTTTTATGGCAAAAAAGGGTTTGGGATTCTAGTAAGTTCTTAAAGGTATGAAATTTTTTTATATCCATTTATGGAATAAAGTATTCAGGTTATATAGCATTCAATTCTATAGAGATATAAAATAACTTAATTTCGTTAATAATGGATGTGAACCATGTGTTTATAAGAGATTTAATGTGATTAAATTTGTTTTCATAGTATTATATGTTGATGAAATATTTATAATTGGAAATTATATACCATCCTTATAGGAGGTTAAGACATGGTTGAGAATGTTTTTCTTCCTGAAAGAATTAGGTGAACCACCCTATATTATAGGGATTATGATCATGTATGGTAGATCCAATAGAATTCATGGACTAAGTATAAGTATATACATTGAATTGATACATTAGAGGTTCATTATGGAACAACACATGAGATAATTGGTTCTACTGTCGCATGGTATGCATATTTTTATGAAAATGTGTCCTTAGACACAAGAGGAAAGAAAGAGAATGAGTAAGATCACATATTATTCTATGATTGGATCAATCATGTATGCCATGTTATGTATGGTTCTTGAAATTTTATATTATTTAAGAATGGTAGGATTATATCAATATTATACTAGGGAACAACATTGGACTAATGTGAAGGTTGTCCTTAAGTATCTAAGGTGAACTATGGATCTATTACTAGTGTATAGATGAGATGAAGAGATATTCATCATGCAGTTTAAAGATGATAGATTTCAGATAGATAAGAATTTTTTGAAATCATAGTTTGGATATTTATTTTGTATCAACTGGGGAGTGGTGATCTAGAAGAATTAAAATAATCCATTTTTTTGTGGATTATATAGTATAGTTCGAGTATATTGTGAATTATGATATATTCATGTTAGCAGTTTGAATTCACAAATTTTTTTGTAGATATTTATGTGGTACCGATTAGTAAAGATATTATCACAGTATTATGTTATAAAAGAGTAATTGTAGATCTCTAAAAGGATCCAATGTTTTAAAAAATAATTAAATAAAATAATTAATATGTTTCATCTCTTGATGGATTTTTTTCAACAATGTGAAGTTTTAGAGAGAAATGTTTCCATGGAGTAAAATGTGTAGGACCCCTTTACAAAGGATTCATCTTACCAGATTCATGCATATCTTAGGAGATCTAGTGGCCTAAAAGCTATTGTCAGCAAGATCTAGTGTAAGTGGGAGCATGATAGAGTTGGTACCCAAGAATAAAATTGATTTTTTCTTTATTTCATGTCTTCTTATTAAATAAATTTTCTTATCACATCCGTATTGTTCTTACACATAATATTTGTTTGTAATAACATCCTTAAAATATATTTCATTCTTGAATGCCATAGTAGTTATCCACTATGATAAGAAACTAGAGGTTTTCAAAAATAATCAATGCACTATATTCTATTTCTAGATGATATTTTATGGTGGGATATAGACAATATAGAATAATAGGGGTAGGAGGATTAAAAGATAATGAGACACCTTCTTGTGGTGTTCGTACATGGTAATATCCAATATTAGTGGTTATAAGAAAAATTATTTTAATAGAAAGTCCACTTTTCCATGTGTTATATGATGTTTTATCCATATATGTGTGTATTTATCCATATAATTTAATATTATCATTAATATATTTTTAAAAATTATGCACTTTAATGTATTTATAAAAACTATGATGAAATATGTTAATGGAGAATAGGATATATTGGGTGTGTAACAAATGATATAGAATTAATGGATATTTCGAGAAAGGATTTATCCATTTTTTTACTTGATGAAAGTTAATATCTCTGCCCATTTTATAGAATGGAACTTCATATATAAATTTGTGGCCATGGTGTTTAGGTGGGTGATTTCATTTCTAAAAAATCGCAGAAAGTGGTATTGATAATATCAGTTGATGGAACCAGTATGAATCCTATTTGATTATATATATCAAAATAAAGGGATTATATTACATTATAAATGTTTGTATGAGGTTGGATGTTTTTGCAAGATTAACTTCATCATATATGGATTCCTTAGGGTGTTTCCAGATTCTAACCTTGGAATTTATATAGATTTTCCTAAATCCACTAAGAAAGAGGCGTAGAGGATCACACACTATGTTCATTTTCTATCTTAGTTAAATTCTAGTATTGAATTCAACAAGTTGGAATAAATAATATTTATTCATTTTTGGTTGATCAATATAATTTAATATCACGTTATTTGACCGAATAAGTGAGTTAAATAATAATAATAAATATCAGTTTCCATGTTTAGAAAATATAATATTTATTTTATTTATTGTAGAATAATGGAGTGATATTTAATTAAATTTTCTTTATTCAAGGATTGAATAATGTTAGTAAAGGAAATAAGACTAATTTTAATGGTCCTAAAAGTATAAATGAAAAAATTTTATATTTTTAATTCATCTCACATTTTTTAGAAATATATAACAATATTATTATTATTATCATCAGATATTTGGTCATTAAATAATATTAAATATGGTTAGGTGATTGTGTTTTATTTTCCAAACATAACAATATATATTAAATATCTAAGTATGTCACTTTCCTTTTTTTACAATTAGAGGTAAACAATGGATAGAGTGAGACTCTCTCAGGACCTATATATAGAAAAATGAATCTAAATTTCTCTCCTCCACTCCCCTATCAAGCCAATGAGAGATTATCATGTGTTCTTTCTCTCTTAAGAGAATTATTTTGTGGCCAACCACGAACAATGAATGTGAAAATGATCAGTCATGATTACACCTAGTGATTATATGGTGTTGTCTATAGAATATAGTTCATGTTTGGTTTTCCATTATAAGGATTCATCACTTGGATACTACAGCATAATTGTGGTTATATGATATATATTCAACAGAATCAATGATGAAATCAGATTTACAAGTTGATTTTATTCTATATCTACTCATAAATTAATTATAAATTGAATATGATTACTCTTCCCTTCTTGGTATATTGTATTTAATATAGTCAATTAATCAAATTTTTTCATTATACATGATGTTTTGATTATATGAATAAATTATTACACAAGATCTATGATTAAAATCTGAGTAGTTCATACTTTTAAAGGACACTTACACTACACCCAAAATCTATAATAAGGGGTAGTTTAATTTATACCAAATATTCTTGCATCATTGAATTGAAAATAAAGTGTTTAATGGGATTTTGGATAAGAAATATTTTATAAATGTGAAATAATTTTGTATTTATAGCCTTGACTAAATAAACAGTGGAATTTCTGGTGAAGAAAATCGAGCCTCTCAACGATTTATACCAACAAATGGATTTTTTTAATATTAGGTGTATTCTAGAAAACAAATTCCCAAAAAATTGATAATTTTGTAAATGTTTTGAAAAAAATTTACAATTAAATGGATATGCAATAGTAATTCAATTTAATGTATAATAAAAATATAAAATGATTCCAAAATAAGTCTATCTAACATAAAACCAACAACAATTTGACACCCATTGTTTTTAATAAACCATTATAGGAACTAGAATGATGATATGATTGACTTCCCCTTTAATGGTTGATAGCCACTGATAGAAAAAAATTTCTCCCTAATAAAATATGAGAGAATATAGTAAAATAAGAAAGAAAACTTTTAAATTAATATAAATTTTATAAAAAATAGAATGGTTATGAGAAAATTGATCTAAAGAATCAGAACCATTTAAATATAGAGCATAGTAAGACGGTGAATGAACAAAAAATATTTAATGTCTCCAGCAAAGGAAGCATTCCATTTCTAAATATCTATATAAAAATAGGAAAATTAAAATGGATGTGTGGATTAAGAATAATTTTACAAGGATAAATGGAAATCAAAAAAGTGCCTAACCACATTATAATTTTAGGTCAAAGAACTATTACAAAAAAACATAACAGTTGCATTAATTTTTTGGAAAAATGTATTAATGATAAAAAAAGATTAATTTTCATATAAATTTCATTCTGTAAATAAACTTTTACTATATCAGTTCCATATAAAAGTTAATTATGGATTAGAGTACATAATTTTATATCTCTATAGTTTAATGTCGTACGGTCTAGTGTTTTGCATTTTCAATAAATATTTGTGTCTAATAATATTGAATCATCGGGATATGATTTTTATTATTATAAAAGGGATATATTAGTATTAGAAAGAGGAATTATATATTTTAGTAGGTTTTTTGTGAAGTTAAGAGGAGTGGGTAGTGATAGATTATGGGTAAGATTCATATTATGGTGGTTTGATGATGGATTAAGGGTAAGTTTCATATTAATCCCACTTATTATTGTTTTTATTATTTTATTATTTATAGAACCCCAAATAGGTGATGCTTTTTTGATATTGGAGGTTAGGGATATGAATGAATTACTGATTTTATTCAAATATTTTGTTGGTGGTTAAGAATAGTAGTATTCATATTGTTCTAATTCTTTATGTATATAATTTTATGAAAAAGTGAGTGTTTCCACTGCAAAATATTATTTGAAAAGTTATTTTGGGTTTAATATTGGATTTTAAAATAATTCATATAAATTTAATTTAAATTATTAATGAATCTTAATTTATAAATACTTGAGTCCTTTAGAGTGAATGAATTTGAAATAAATAAAAGGTGGATTTTTATGTGTGAGTGTTTCTTTAAAAATAATATATAATTTCACTGAATATATTTGTTATTTGGAATTATTTTTTAGTTTTACTTTTTATATAATAGTGATTTTTTATTATTGATTAAATATTTTGAATGTGTATATAGTTTATTTTTGGGGTTAAAAATTGTTTAGTAACCTCACATAAGTGTTTTTGGATCGTCAACTTAGATGTCTATGGCTCAAGAGTTGTGCTAAAGTGTGGGGGTAATGTAAATATTTTTGGGTTTAAAAAGGATGTCTTGTAATCCATCTTATTTGTGGTTGGCTTGTTAATAAAAAGGATTACACTTGGGATCCACTTAGCCAATGGCTATGGAATGGGATTAAAGTTGTAGTATGATTGAGGTGGAAAGGTGTCAGTTATTGGAATGGTGTATCCTAGTCCTTTGGATTATTTTTTTTATCCAACTTCTAGTGTCATGTGTTGTACACTATGCTAAGACAATTATGGTTTGGTAGGGAAACTACAGCAATGTCAACCATTTTAGTAAAGAAAAATAGAAGCATCAACAATAGTTCTATATCAATGTAGAAATCTATTATGTTACTATAGTATAATTTACTATAAACACAAATAGGGTATTGAATCTTCACAATAATCCTTACATTGGTTACTATAAAATAGTAACAACCATATGTAGATCTTCAAGGAATAAAAATTTGAAGGTAAATGATGTGAAATACCTGATCCCCAATGAGGATATTTGAAAAATATAATCATTCATATTATCTTATTATTCTATGGACATGGAAGGAAGAGGTAGAAACACATATCAAGATAATCATGTTGGAAAATGAAATACGATATGAATGTTATAAGACAAGAAAAGGGGGCATGTACTTACCTACTGAACATGATAGAATAAAGGAAATATTATGGAGTGTATAGAAAAAAAAAGAACCTAAGACCAACACACATAAAAATATCTATAGGGCCCTATAATGTATTTATAATAAGTTTGAACAGTACTACGGAACAATAGATTTTAGACAAGGGGAATCCTCCCATTCCACAAAAACACATAAGGGTTTCCAGAATAATTCTATATCAAGTAATATTGGAAAGTTATATCTTACCAGTGATGTAACCGTATTTATTATTGGAAATTGTGATTCTTGGATAAAAACTAACAATGGGATTCTACTGGTTCTAGATAATGCTTGACATATTCCTGGATTAATAAGGAATATATTTCTATCTCAAAACCTAATGATTAAAATTTTAGAACCATGATCCCTGGTGGTGAATATAAATTTTCAATGGAGACTATGGTCGTAACTGGTTGTGTATAGAATAAAACCATATATCATATTGTATAAAATTTTCTATACATAATCAAAATAAATAATTCTATTAGGGACTAACAATTTTTTCATTATAGATTAGGAAACAATGATGATAAGGTGGTGCAGATGTTGGGAAAAAATGGATGTTATCAAAGATGAAGTCAGTAAAAGTTGTCTTCATTGAATAGTTTATATTAAGAAAGAAGAAAAATATATCTATTGACAAAGTTGACCGAACAATAAAGGTCGGGAATATTTACCTTGTCTGCATTGATGTTTGGGTGCCTATATAAGTACATTCACATGGAGGGTCACAATATTATGTGATAATTATCAATGTCATGACAAAAGTTATGGGTTTACTTTTTGAAAATAAAATATGATTTATTTTTCATGATTCATTAGTGTAATACATTGTTTGATAATGAGTCAAGGTAAAAACTAAAATTATTGATAACTGATAATCAATGATAGTATGATAGTAAATAGATCATGTAATTTTATGAAAATAATGTAATAAAGTGGTATATGACTCTTCTAGGAACAGTGAGTTAGAATGATATGCCTGAAAGGGTGAATATTAAATTAAATAAACATTCTAGGTGTATGATACTACACTTGGGTTAAACATGAAATTCTAAGAAGAGGCAATTATTATGGCATGATATCTCTTCAACAGGTTCCCATTTGTACCAATGAGAGGATTTATACCTGAGTATATCTTGTTGTGAAATGAAGTGAGATCCTTTTTTGTTATTATATGGTTTATGGAACATGTTTATATAGATTTTGATACATGTTATAAGCTTCATTCTATGTCTAAATCATTTTTCATTATTAGTTATGGTTATGTGGATTTTTAATCCATTTTGGGATAATATAACCATAATATAATCAAATTCTAGAACATGATATTTAATGGAGGTTTCATTTATAAAAACCTTCATGTAGTTGAAAATGATGGTGGAAAAAAGTATTAGAGTTCTAGTATTTAGGGGTGATTGAATTTATACCTGAGAAAGTGATATTGGAACCAATAAATCCTAATCATTAAATAGCTATGAAGAACTTATTAGGTTTGAGAAGGAAAATATAGAGTTATTCATCATCATTATAAAATAATTTATTTTTTATCATTATATGTCTTCAATGTTTTGAATTTTAATTACATATAAAGTAGTAGATAAAATAGGTTTTGGCTATAAAGGAGGTGATTTCTTCATTACATAACAAATATAAATTGATGTTATAAACATTACCATCAGGAATGAAATCATTTTAGGAAATATGGGTATACTAGGTTAAGGAAGAACCTAAAGAAAATAATTGGTACATCATAATGTTGGTGATGAAAGTATTTTAAGATAAGGATGGTATGAATTTCATTGAAATTTTCTCACTTTTATTAAATCTTACAACTATTTTGGTGGTTCTTAGTGTTGATAAATCAAAGGATTTATGTCTTGATAAGCATGATGTAATTAATAACCTATTTAATGGATATCTAGGGGAGGAAATGTATGTGTTGTATCAAGAGGGATATGTTACATTGGAAAATGAAGACCTATTTTGAAAACTCCAGATCAGCTAATATGGGATAATGTAGGGACTCATGCAGTGGAATATGAAATTTAATGCATTCATAAAAATATGAATGCAATGGGTTTGTCATCGATCAATGTTATTATTTCATGTATTTTAGTGATGGATACATTATATTACTTATTTTGTGGATTAAATATTAATTGTATGATCAGTCATGCAGAGGATTAATTTTCTAAAATGGTAGAAGAATGAGGTGTTAAAGATGAAATATCTCAGGAAAATGGTAGGATTATATGTATAAAGATTATGAGATACTACACATCTAGAACCTTGATGTTATCATAGGATGACTAGATTGAAATTTTTTTATTAGATTTAGTATTCTAGATTGAAATGTAATTTCTATTCCCCTATAAATCCATTATAAAATTTCAAAAGTAGAGAACACGAAAGGAAAAAAGAAGAGGTTTAGTACATGCACACAATGTTAGAAATGGTGTTTACCAGTTCTATAAAAAGCACTGATAACATGAGTGACATTAAAATACTAAGACTTTATCAGCACAAAAAATAACTAATAGAGGGTCCATTTATCATCTCTAAAAAAGTGTTGATAAGGATCTCATTTATTATCACTTTAATTTTTCTCTGCTAAAGTATTACTTTATTAGTTGTTATAAAAGTACTGATAAAGGCCTTTTATCAGTGTAGATAGAAGAACTAATAAATGTCTCTTTTATCAGTACTTCTAAATGCGATCATAAAGGGTCATACTGTAGTGTGTTGTTACAACACGTTACCCCACCAAAAACACATATAATATCAACAAAAGCAGTTTCCAATATAGAATTTAAATGAAATGGAATTTTCAATGTAACTAATATAAAAAACACTATATTATAGAAATTTTATTCATTAGTTTATATAATTACATAAATACAAATTATTACATACATTCCAATACATCAATATTCCATTGCCTTTTAATCCTTACATGAATCTTGTTATTGTCGAACAAACCACCCTTTCTTGAGAAAATGAATAGGCCTATATAATAAATCTATTCTTAGGTCAGTAAAAATATAAATAAACTCTTCAAGGAATATTGAATATCATATAAACATTAAATTCTATAATTTATCTAAAAATTATAGAGATGATATCATAACATTACCGTTACAGATTTCTAACGGGTTTCCTTCAGTATAGTTTGTTCTTCTGAGATATTGGTACCATCATCATGTGTAGGAGACATCTCCTACATGATTATTCAAACACTTAATTTAGATTATGTTCACACATTAAATAACATATAATATTATGAGGAAAAAACATATTAAAAAACACTTACCTTCCCAATGAACTCTATTTCTTTTTTTAATGATATCAAGGAGTTGGTTTCTCTTTTGAGAATACAAATCCTTTCATTGTGGTCCCCAATAATGTACAAGGTATTGTCTACATTGATACCAACATGAACTAATTGTGATTTCCCAATGAAAGGGTCACCCCCAATTGAATTTTTATATAACTCAACATTTTTTTTAATTTCGAGCAGGACAATTGACCAATTCTTATTTTTTTGATCGGAGACATAAAATACTTGCATTGCTTGTTATTCCATTATGAACGACTCATCCTTTTCCTATTATACATTTAAATTCACCTTCACAAACCCAATTTCATAAACTTTCACTCCATTTGTATATGTAAACCCATTTTCAATGGAAAAAACAAACACTTGAAATGTTCAATAATTCAAAATTTATATCTATTTGATAATGCCAAAATATGAAATATTATCATAAATTGGATTTCTATCCTTGGAACCATATATGTGAATCACTTCAGCAACAATCCTAACACCACTTTTTTCATCATATTAAATTCAACATGCTCTTTTGTATATAATTTCTAACCATTTCCTACAAACCTAGTATAATATATAACATTTAAATCTAGCCCTCTGGTTAGAAATTTAAGGTGTTATGCAATTGAATTCAGATTTTTAGATAAATTCTTATAAATTTGATCTCTCAACCATCTAATAAATTTTTTATTATTTGTATCTGATATCCATCTTTCATCTCATGATGGATTAAAATATATAATAATTTCTTTATGGGATTCAATATATGGATCAACATATTTACTATTATGAAATATATAAATATGTGTTATCTCTTACTATGTCAATTTTATTGTAACAACATCTCTTCCTGAAATCCCTTCAGCCATAAGGCATTCTTCGTGATGAGACTTTGGGAGATATATTCTATCAACATATGATAGGTAATTAGTACAAAATTCCACAGTATCTTCAATAATATATCATTTTTCAATAAAACCTTCATTCTGACATGGATTATCAACATAACCATTCAAAATCATCATATACTACTCAATGGGGTATATTCATATATAATGGATAGCAGCACATAGTTGAACCTCTCTTACCAAGTAAACCATCAGGTGGACCATTATATCAAAGAATGATGGTGGTAAGAACATTAATAATTCACATAATATGATTGAAATATCATTATTTGTGATGGGAAACTTCTTTGGCTCTACAACTTTACTACATACGACTTCAGAAAAGAAGCAGATTTTGGTTAATTAAAGTCATACATTTTGAGGTAGAATGAAATGGAAAAAAATGCATTAAATATTGCATCAAAACATGACAGCCACATGATTTTAGTTCTAATTACATCAAATTAGACATTGAGATTACATTCTTGATATTTGATGAATACCCATGTGGAATTTTTACACTTGTAAGGAAAAGTAAAAATTAAAAAATTTCTAGTTTGGATAGAGTGTTGGATTTTGGAGGAATAAAGTTATAACTTTTACCATTTGCTGATGCCAACTGTTCCCTTATCCCCATTTCAATCATGTCCAACCTAGCTTTGATTTCATATTTCATTTTTTAGGAAAATTTAGTAACATTAATTGACACTATCAGATACATTATTTCTACATGCATGACATCAAAAAAATATATAACATACATAAATTTCAAATACGGTAATTTAAAAACAATTAATATCTTCTTCCCACTTGATTTTTATGGTTTTTCAAAAATGTTTTACCGAAAATAGTGTTATTCTTTTTTACATTTTTTGTATATTTTATCACACTTTCCTAGAGATGGTGTGTACCTTGTTCATTATTCCCATAAAAAGATATCATCTATGATAGGTATTTATTTCATTGATGTAAAAAATTTTGATATACTAAAATCTAATTCTTTCAGGAATGATTCAACCAAACAAAGTATGTAAATTTTTCAAAAATGGGACACCCCATCATGCCTTTAATACTATAACCTGATAAATTTCCATAAGTAGAGAATTCATTTATATTTCCATACAACATGAACCTTAATGAGAATTCTACACTTCTATGATGATAATACATTATAACACCTATATCCCAAATAAATTTCAGATCTTTGATCAATGGATCCAAATGGACATCAATATCATTACCATGTTTCTTTGGTCCAGATATAAGAAGAGACAAAAAATGTTTTTGTGCTTTATGCATAACCATGGTTTCAAGTTATAATTTACCAATATGATGGGCCATGTACTATTAGTAATACTCTATACACCAAAATGTTTTAATCCATCTATAGAAGACGCAAGAGGTATTTTTCTCGTCTCATCACCAAATTCAAGAAACTCGTAATAACTTTTCTTCCACTGAGGAGATTCTTATGGATGATGTCAATTCTTGTATTTAATTCTTGTATTTCCATTACATGTTAATTGTCTAGTGGTTTACTAACATATATATAGTCTTTTAAACAATGTAATGATATGAAAGTACCATACATATTTTGAAGTACTTGATTCTTTTTTTCTTGTATCGATCTATGGCACACCAAGGAAATTTCTTGAGTGATTTTGGGTCCTTGAAAAACAATATGAAATCATTTAGAGAAGAATTTATTTTTTAGAGATCATTACAATTAAACATAACATTCATTTAGCATCATATCTTCAGCATGGTAGTTCATTTTCTTCTGGTAGAATATCTTTCAAAGGACCTAGTAGTTCTGTAAATTCGGTGTCACTCCATCAGTTTCTAGCTTTCACATTATATAAATTCAATAAAATTGAAAATGTTGTGTATTTATTACAAATGGTATACAATGGTTTATTGGAATTTCTATATAACTCATTATACAAATTTGGATAATCATGAAGGTCATATTCAATTTACATTTTCATTTCTTCCATATGGTCACTATCATCTACTATAAATGTATTCATATCTAATGATTCTTAAACCATTGTATCATCCCAATCAATGTCCACATATAGTTTTTCCAAATATCTAGTCCAACAGTTACATATTTGATATATTTATGACAAATAAAATTTTCTTCCAACTCTTAACGACTAATTTTTCTTGAATAACAACTATGTAAACATTGACAAAATAATTTTGAAGGTTCACCTACATGCTATTTTGAAAGAATGATGAACTCTTTAACTCCATATTCATATTGATTTGTCAAACGATTAGTGTGCATCCATTTTCAGTTTACATCTATCCTATTGGGTTCATAAATAGATATTTGTATGTTCTTAGTAAAAGTTAAAATATAGGATATGTTTTAAATACACTCAAGATGACCCATATAAAAATTAAGGACAACCAGATGTTCTATATAGGAAGGTCAAATTACCTATGATTTTATTTTGGATTGAAGGGGTATTTTTATAGTTTTCCACTAATTCATTATAATATATTAACTATTTTAAATTTAGAGGAATATTTATAAAATAATGTTACCAATTATACTAATGAAGTTATGGATATTATTTAAATAATTATTTCCATGTTAATTATTTCTCTAGTGGATGTCACGTGATATTTAACTAGAATAGAAGCAGGAAACCAATGTGAACTCATTGAAAATTATATTATGTTGAGAAATATATTACATGGTATGGTTATATAGGATCATTATGATGAAAGAGTTTTCAAGAATAGATCCAAAAGGTGAAAATTGCATCAAAAGATGATAATTCTTGTTAATACATACTATGATGTTATAAATCATGATTGAAAGTAGTGAATTTTTTTGAGAAATATTGAGAATGAGTTGGTTACCCAACGCACACCCCCCTAAAATTTTTAATGAAGAATACAAAGAGGATGCATGAGGTTCTATTTTCTTACACCAGTAATGATTTTAAAGAAAAAACATGAGAAGATCAAAAGTTGAGGAAGCATCAAAAGAGGAGACCAAGACATCACACTGCAAAACAAAGTTGATGAAAATCTTGTTCCTTACCTTTCCCCAAATGTACACATAAAATCAGCAGTGGTTGTAAATAGAAAATGTGACCTTTATATATCATCCATCTTGTTAAACAAATGAGAAGTATCATTAGATACAGGTATCATTGGCATAATTCCAACTAATAAAAAATCAAGTGGCCCACATGATATGAACAGATATATTAAAACCTCCTTCTGATTTGCTTACAGGAGCACACTAATTGCAATATGTGAATGAGATTTCATGATATATCTAAAATTTCATGTACATGAGTTCAACAATAGACATCATAGTAACAAAAATTACTGTCCTATTTTTCATCAAGATCTAATTGATGAGTTGGTACTAACATCCAATCATACATCGGTAGTCAATAAAAACAATGGACAAAAAATCATTCCCTAAACAACAGATCATAAACAAATCATAAAAAATGGATCATAAAAAAATCATAGAAGAAGAAATCAAAAATAAATTAACAAAAATACATAACAAAAATCAGAAGGCCTACCTCACTAGGTTGAAGAATATGAAAGACCCTCTTTAAATGTCAGCAGATATGTTCAGAGGCAGTCGAGTGGTGTGATTTGACCTTTAATTCATGTAAGAGGAGCACCGGTAGTGGGAGGCTACTACAAAAATCTCTATTGCATGATTGGTTCAAAAATGTTTAGGGTTTTTCAAATAGATCCAGACACTTTTATCAATGCTTACAAATAATTGCTGATAAATAGACCTTTTTGAGTGCTTATAACATAGGTGTTGATAAAATGACTATTTATCAGTGCTAAAAATGTGTTGATAAAACCTATATTTTTCAGTGCTAAAATTCGAACACTAATAAATGTATGTTTTATCAGTGCTCTATTTAGTATTGATAAATCCCCATCTTTATCGGCATAGAAAAAGTGATGAATAAAATTATCTTATCAATTTTTATTACTGATGTAATGTTAAAGGATTTATAATTATAAATATCAATAAAAAATATAAAAAATTATATATACTTGATAAATATATATAAATATAAATATAGTAAATTTATTCCTTTTTAAATATATTTATTATAATTTTATAATTATTTTTTTCTAATTATAGGAATTTTTTTAAAAAATATTTTTTATATCATTATATGTAAATATTTATTTATATATTTATATATATTTAATAAATATATATAAATAAAAAAATAGTAAATATATTCATTATTTAAGTAAATTTATTATAAATTTAATAATTATTTAAAAATAAATAATTATTAATTCATTATTATATAAATACTTTTCAAAAAAAATTATTTATTTATAATTAAAAATATATAATTGTATAAATGAACTAACTATACATTTATAAATATTATATATATAAATATTTATTGATAAATTTATTTTTAACATTATTAATGAATAACTAATTTTGAGTGTATGCATATATGTTAAAAATGAGTGAAACTGAAAAAATTAAAAATATAGGTACAATTTAACAATATTAAAAAAATGGATAAGTTCTATGTGTGTGCATATTGTATATAAAAATGCATTAATTGCAAATATTTGAAGTCAATATAACACACATTTTATATATATTAAATTAAAAAAACAAAATTCATTCAATTATATGTCGAGTACTATGAAATTATTCTATATTTTTATTTCATAGTAATTTTTAATTATATATCATTATTCAATAAATATATGAATATTTAATGTAATACACATAAGTATTTTTCAATATATAAATCATATTTATATACATTATTATATATTTATATATTTAATATATATAATTTAATAACATTAATTATCATTATTATTTAATTAATAAAATGATTAATATTTAGTAATATATAATCAATCAATTCATTTTTATCAATAATTTAATTAATAAAATTTCTAATAGATTTATTTTTTATTTTTTATTTATTTAATTATTTCATTTTATCAATGTTAAAAATGAGTTGATGAAAGAAATATGTATAAACTCTTTGCATAAAGCACTGAATAAGGGTACCCATTATCAGTTCCAATATATAAGCACTAATAAAAGATACCCTTTATTAGTGCTAAAAATAAAGCATGGATAAAGGTTTCCTTTATCAGTGCTAAAATAAATGCACTAATAAAAAATTAAATGTATCAGTGCTTTCTTTAGTACTGATAAATTTTCCATTTATCAGTGTTTTCTTCTAGCACTGATAAATAATAGCGTTATTAAAGTCCAGTTTTGTAGTAGTGGTGGAAAAGATTCTTTAAGAAACATATTTTGAAAGATTGATGTATTCCATAGTCTATACTCGGCCTGATATTTTTCATGAAGTGGGTGTTGTGAGTAGGTACATAGATAACCATAGGAAGAAAAATTTAGATCCTATAATGTGGATGATGTAGTATTTTAAGGGAGTCAAAGAAATATTTTGGTACATTGGTAAAGGAAAATCATTACAGGGGGTATGTGGATGCTTACCTTGATGGTGATGTCAATAATAGGATCATAATTGTCGGTTATGGGTTTACTATTGGTGAAACCACAGTATGCTAGATATATGAATTATTGAAGGTGGTGAAATAATATACCATAATGGTAGAATACATTATTGTAACTGATTCTAGGAAAGAGATGGTTTGGATGAAGAACTTATTTGGGAAGATGGATACAAATTGAGGTGAAAATGTACTACACATTTATAAATAGACTGTTATAAATATTTTAAAAACCTAGTTTTTAATAACCAAAAAAAATATTCAGTTAAAGTACCAATTTATTAGAGGATTAATATAGGTTGGGTTGTTTATATTATAGAAGATTTGTGTAACCAACAGTAGGAAATACATACAAAAGATGATGATAGTGATAGAGAAATTGAGACAATGTTGTGCCTCTATTAGTCCAAATTGATAAATTAAAGAATGGCTTGTAAAAAAATTATGGGATCATATAGGTAAAATAGTTTTTTTCATGAATTTTCAGTTTTAAATTTATTATATAATGGTAAAGAATTCATTGGTGAGTTAAGAGGAGGAGGAACTCAGATTGATTGTTTTTTTTTCATGCAAATAATTTTACAAGGAAGAATGAAAATCATAAAAACAGTTGAACGCATTAAAATTTTGTATCAAAGAAATATTGTAAAAACATAAAGATAATAGGAATTCGGAGGAAAGATATATGAATGATATGAGAAATTAATATTTAGATAAATATTGCAGTGTAAAAAAACTTGTCAAAATATTAGTGTTGTTTAAAAATAAACTATGGTTTAGAGTCAATGAATATATTACCAAAGTTTATCGTTTTAAAAACATAATTTTTTTGTTTAAATAGAATTATTTTACTTTATAAATATTTATTCATTTTTATATGATTTTTTTAGTTAGGTATGTTCTATAGTTTTAAGATAAAAGTTATATATATATTTTATTAGGTGTTTAGTTAAGTGGGTAGAGCTAGTGTTGGTAAAAGAATAAGATGGGCTTCCAGGGTAGGATACATTGTAGGGTGAATTGTAATGGAGAATCAAGTAGCAAACCATCCATTATTAGAGAATGGGATACTGTGAGATGCAAGGTTTATCTTTATAGTAAGAAATTTTATATTATTATACAATAATCCCCAAATATATTCTCAGGTAAGAGGTTACGTTTTTTTTATATTTTTTATGATTTAGGGCTTATGTCCTCCTTAAGATAGATTTTCTATTTAATATTGTTTTATTTTGATATCAGATTCAATGTAAGGGAATTTGAATCCCTAATCTTAGATATTTTCTCTTACTTTATTCTCTATAGAAACCTAAATAGGTGATGGTTTGGTGAAATTGGATGTTAGGGATAATTAGTGACTTTACTCAAAGATTCTATAGGATGATAAGATTAGGAGTATACATATTGTCATATTTTTTATCCATTTCATTTCATGGATTAGTGAGTGTTTCTCCAACACACGATTATATGAAAAATGATTTTGGGTTTTGTGTTATATTTTGAAATAAATATTAAAAATTTATTTTAAATGAATAATAATGGTTGATATTTATATTCTGCTATTTTTTGGAGATCATGAAATTGAATTAAATAAAAAGTGTATTTTTTTTGTGTTATTATTTTTAAAAAACAATTATAGATTTTGGGGGAATATATTCATTATATGGTATTTCTATTTGGTCATAAATTTTTATAAAATAGTTATGGTTAGTTTTTTTGGGATATTTATATGGGGATATGGTTTATTTATTGGTTAAAAAAGTATTAGTAACCTCACATATGTGTTTGTGGCTCTTCAAGTTAGATGTGTATGGATTATGAGTTGTTATAGAGTGTGAGAGGTAGAGGAAACCTTTCTAGGTTGAGATAAGATAGTTGAGGGTCCCGTATAAGTTTAGATGACTTTTCAACAAGAAAAAAATAGAATTAGGTTGGAGTTACCCAATAATTATTTCATGAGAATGGAGTTAAATGAGGATTTAGTTGGAAAGTTGTGGGTTTCTAAAATGGTGTAGGCTAGTGCTTTGGATTAATTGTTGTTCTAACTACTAAAATCTTGAACTATGCACAAGGACAATACTCTCATGGTTCTACAATGGTACTATAGCAATATTAACCACTATATTAGAGATGATCAGTGACACCAACGATGGTAATATAGTAGTATAGACTTCCACATATTTATTCTAACATAAATGAATAGTTACATTGATAGGGTATTGTAGCTCTAAAATCTTCCTACTAATGGTTATTATAGTATAGTATACTGACATTATGGATTAAAACATTAGAAACATGGGTTATTAAAGAATCGTGTTTATTTACAAGATCATTTCTATCTAGGGTTTCATACCACAAGATTGTACACCATATTTCTAGTGATGAATTTTTATTGATTTGGATTACAACTTTTTATATGTAGGTGTTATTTTAGTACTATGTAAATCTATGTGTCTTGTGATCTTCTTTTTTATCCTTATTTTCATTATTTTAATCTTATTTTTTAAATTCGCCTATCACTTATTAATCCTAATATTTATATAAAAAATATTATCAGAGCCTATGTTCCGAAGATCATAGTCGTATTAATTAAATTTAATGATGTATATATAACAAATAAGGGTGAAGATCAATTGATTTGAAATATCTTAATTCTATTACTGGAGGAGGTGGATCAAATATTTTCTTTAGTATAAAAATATTTTGTTATCAATTTTTTATTAAAACCCAATAGAGATAGATATGAGCATGTGGGAGGTACTAGAACAAATAGTTCCAAAAAATTTTATCTTACGTGGTCCAAAAGAGATTCTTTAAAAGTTAGATACGAGAAGATAATGGATGGGTTGATGAAATCACTCATGAATATGTAAGAGAATCCATATTCTTTAAAAAAAGTGTACCTAATGTGTTGGATATTCAAGATGAATATAATTAAATGAAATATTATTTCTAATATTTTCACAGAATTAAAAATTATCACAAATAATTTTTCATCAGTGCGGATTACACTAGATGATGTGTTATTTGCACTAGTTTTGTTGTGCTTGTTACATGAAATTTGAGAAGCTACTGTAATAGCTGTGAATATTTCTTCAAGTAATACTAATGTGGGATGAAATTTTCAGTTTTTTTATTTTCTTATTGATAATTAGCCCCCTAATTGGTTTAATCCCCAGTAAATTATTGTTTTTGTGAACTTTGTAAAATCTGGAACTTAATTTATAATTGTATCAAATCCTTGTTTTTACATGATTTACAATTTTTTAAAATAAAAATAGGATGAAAAAATTTATTAAATTGTTTCTATAATTTATTTGAGATAAACATTTCATTAATAAAAAATAAATTTACGAATAGAGATTTGAAATGTGATAAAGACTCGACATGACCTCATGAAGAAGCATGGGTACTTAAGTGAGTGTTCCTGAAAATAGACCACATGTTAATTTTCAAATGGCCATGTTGCACTACCTAAAAAGGTATCGCAACCTCAGGGTCACTATACTAACCCCAAAATGATTAAAAAATGTGACTATGTGGCCATCCAAATTGAAACCTACCACAAGATGATCTCAAATCCACACAACTGACTATAGGATCACTTCAAATCAAGTAACCTCATGGTGATTTAAAGTGACCACACCAAGAAAAAAATAAGTGACAAAATGTTTTATGTAAATTGACCATGGTTGTGTCCCCCCAAGTGACCATAAGAAAAAAAATCAAGTAACTGCAAGATATCTTATGGTCACTATCAAGTGATTTCATATGTCTCTAACAATATATTGTGCATCTACTCACTCAAACCTAGCACAATCCATCACTTATCTCTATAAAGAACATATTCATAGTAGTATAAGCTATAACATATTCCCATTCCAATCCAACATAAATCCTTCAATTCTCAAAAAAAATTACAACTAAGTCCACTTCACTTCCTCGGTAGTGAAATAACCATGTTTCAAGGAAGACCCACGTAGACAAATCTGGAGTAGCGATGTAATCTAATCTGGGATGTTTCACAGAGCTAAATATTAAATAATTGTGTTGTATCTAAATTATAAATATAATACAATAGGATATATAATAATTTTTTATAAAATCACATAGTTGAATTATCAAGGATCACCCACATAACTAAATGGGTACTCTCACATGTACTAAAATCTCACATCACCAAATTTTGAACACTAGTGCATACAAATCAAAAAATTCTCCAAATAAACATTTGGTGATTATCCATTTGAAATATTATAGAGGTCAGTCATAAGGATAATTCTCTGCTAAATAATATTTATGTTATTATTTGAAGGAATATTGAGCATAGTGATGTGAGTGTGGATAAAATCTAAAAAAAATGACCCTGATCATAGAATTTGAATAATATTTAAGACTTTAGGGGTTTATGGGAATTGAATCATCCATTAACCATGCTATTAGATGTGCCAGAAGGAAGAAATCAGAATATTCCACTTTAAATAATGATTTATTCACTAAAATAGGTGGATTATATGAATGTAAAACCAAAGATTTTGTGTCTCCATTCCCTATTTTTATTTATTTTTTTTATATAACTCTACTGATAGAACACTATTCCATAAGTGGATGATTCTAGGATATCCCAATTAACCCTATAAATTGATTCAATGATATAGTATATTTTATATTTTATTGATCTCTATCTATTTACATAATCATGTTTAGGTTTTAAGATATTTATTTATTCTTATAAATTTTAAAATTATCCTCATTCTATCATTGGATTTCACACATAGAAAACTATTCATCACTCCACTACACATGATAATGAGAAGTGAGTGAAGAAGAGGGTGATCTAAGATATCAAATCACTAGGCCATTTGAAAGTAAGGCTTACAGTGATCACTGTATTCTCGTGATCAAGTCAAAATATCTAGTAAAAGTTAATCTAAGTGATGTTTCTCTATGTTAGAGGGAGAATATTAGATAATTTATATGGAATTAATATTTTATAATAAATGTAATGGGATTATCTATACTTAGGCTTGTATATAAGAAAATTAATTTAAAACTAATTGAATCCTTATCACAAAATATTTTCATAAAATGGAACCCAAAAAAACAATAGAAAAATCCACTCATAATAATTTCATATTTGAAGACAAAATCATTTCCATTTATACTCTATTATCTAGGGTTAAAAAAAAGTAAAACCCTATAAAATATAAACCTCATTACACCTGGAACTATTATCAGGGAGTCTATAATTTTCATTTTTACTATGTTTTTAAAATTTTATCAAAAACTTACTAGGCTCAGTTAACATCACATCATTTTCTATGATCTAAAGGTTAAGCGAACAATTATGGAAATATTTACAACCTTAAAAATCATATAACAAGTGGAAAGAGTATTTCTGAGAGTTACATTAAAAAGGATATCATCCTCAAATTCGTCTTCTATATGGGTAATTTTTTGATGTGATAACACGAAAAATAATTTGGAATAATTGAATCTAACTTCAATAGAATGTTATGAACACAATTTCAAAAATTACAATTGACTCCACATACTTAAAAATAAATAAGAATTTAAAATAAAATCTTTTATGATCCAACTCCTACAAAATTTTAATTTCATGGTATGATGGGACCCTAACCGGTATCTAAGATAATTTTCTAATTTTTTCTTTAATTTCAATCACATAAGAGTTTTAGAATATCAATTTAGGTCTAAGTTTGTTCTCTTATATCTTGATGTGTATGCCAAGGAATGTCTCTATAACCTCCATCCAAGAGAATATACAACATGGGATGGGCTACAAAATTAATTCCTTTAAAAGTATGTCCCCACCTCAAGGAGAAGTCATATAATGAAATAGGTCAATGTGATAAAAAAAAGTAATTGAAGAGACTCTCCTTGATTTTTTAGAATAATTTAAGTGATTGAAAACTTCCTTTCCAAAAAAAAATTTTAAATATCACAAAATCTATGTATTATTTTATAAAGGGAATATAGATAATATTCATAATCTACTAGATTCTACCTCTAGATGAATATTAGTATAAAAGTTACCTATTTAATTTAGAGAGATGATTGAGATGATCTGTGAAAACTATCAATAATTGGGTACAAGATCCACATAAAAAGAGTTATTGAGGTAAAAATTTCTAAATCCCCTTTACTTGAAAATAAAATTCAAGAACTAACCTATCTTTTGATTTAGCTAGTTGTGATCAAAATATAGGTAACATCATCTCCCATAAATCCAATGATAAGTTGGATTTACTAACCTCATGACCACTTCATTGATGTATTCCCTCAAATCAAAGTAATGGAAAATTTTATGTCACGAACCAGATATAGTTCCAATAGGAACCAGTAAACAATCAAGGATATATATATTTTTCCAATTCTGATTTTGGAAATAGGAACAAAACAAAATAAATAGAACATTACCAAAAAGGTTTTCAACCATCTTTCCTACCACCACCTTTTCAAAGAGGTAGTTATTCACTCTATATAAGATATTAACACCATAAGAATCAAGGGATCACTATGAGGGGGTTTTTAAAATTTCTTGTGTAATATCACACCAATGGATTGACACTAAAGGAGATGCAAGGATAGTATATCCATATTATGACTTTCATAAATAACATAAAGAATTAAGGTTTGAGTAATCTTCCTACTCAATAAATCCCAAAACCCAAGGTAAATTTTTGTTATATCAAATTAAAGATTATTAAGGATCTAGGAAGAATTTAATGATCAACATATAAAGAAGTAGAAATAAATATTCATCCCACCATAACTGAAGAATTTTTCTAAAATAATGATCGTAATACACTATTAGAAACACCCTATGTGATGAGTAAATAAGGAAACTCCAAACATGATGATTCAAACTAACCCTAACCGCCCTTACCTAAAAGTAGTAAACCACCCAAAGAACCCAGTGAAGACACACTAAAATAAGAGATTCTATAAATTTTCAAGAATTTTGTGATCAATATCCCTTTTTTAGAAGGAATCTAAAAAATTACCAGGTATGAAAATTTAATCAATGATATGTGTACTAAGAGGAGGATATTATGAGGAAATTAAGTAGTAAGAATATGTAAAATTGTTCATGTCCTTGTTACCACAAAATTCCTATTATATTTCACAACCCAGCTAATTTCATTATCCATTTCACTAAGGAGTGATTAATTTTTTAAATGTACAACATGATTTAGGAGAATAAATAAATGCAATAACTAATTATATTTATTATTCTTTGTTAATGGGAGAAGTGAAACCCACTTGAGTGGTAATTCAACTTTCTGATAAAGCCATTGGAAACCCAATATCAATTCTCGATGGTGTTTTGGTAAGTGTACAAGGATTTATATTCCATTATAAATTCAACATCCTCAACATGGAATTAGGGAAAGGTAAATACCACCATTCAAATATTCTAGGTAATCCATTACTTATGAACATTGAAACCATATTAAATGTCAAAAAATTAACCCCTTCCATGAATTTTTGTGAGAAAACCATGGATTTTAACATCTTTGACAAAATAAAATACTCATAGGAGGTGAAACTTATTTTTACATTAAAAATTTTTGAATTACCTTATTCTAATAAGGAGGAAATTGAAATGTTTGATAATTAATAATATTAATTGAATCATGGTATACATATGATTATACAGATGAATCTATATTTCAAAATGATCTTAATTTAGAAAAAGTTTTGTGTGTTAAGAATTTCGATAAAATTGATGAAAGATGTTTTAATGACATACTCAAATTTCCTACTAATATTTATATTTTAAAATTTTGGGTTTCCAACATAGATAAAACTGAGATTAAAACATCCACCCCCCCCCCCAACAGTCACCTTGAATTGAAAATGAAACTTCTTCCATCAAACATGAAATATTCCTATTTAAATGAAAATGAAAAAAGATAATATTCATTTAAAATAATTTGAAGCCCAATATGGAGTATAAACTTTTGGATATTTTGAATCAATATTATAGATCAGTGGGCTATAAATTTGGGGATATCTTAGGGATTATCTCTACCACCTTTAGGAAAATAATTTTTCTAGAAATTGAGTCTAAACTATTGAGAAAACCCCAAAGGGGGCTCAACCTAAACCATCTGGTAGTAGAAAAAAAGTAAGAATTAATACCATTTTAATCAAGAATAATTTCTCCCATTTCGGAATCCCAATGGGTGATTCCCATACATGTATCCTCAAATAATACATTATATACAATTGTGTAAAATGAAATCAATGAACTATTTTCCACAAGAAATAAAAAAATAAAGAGTCTTCATTGGCAATAAGATATTGAACCATTTTAAGCATAAGTAAAACGTATCCATACCCTCTATTGACCAAATGTTATAGAGGATATCTTATAAGGTTCATTATTGATTCCTTGATGGATTTTTAGGGTATTTGCATGTTCGAATCTCCCCTGAGGACTAAGGAAAATCCACCTTCATATTCACATTTAATATGTTTTCCTATAAAAGGATTCCTTTCAATCTTGTCAATTACATGTTTTCCTTTCAACACTACATGGTATTTATGTTCTTAAACCCAATATATACCTTATTTTAGGTATTCCTTAATGAATTTACTCTTTATGAATCTTATTTTCAAATATTTCTAGAGAGTCTAGAATTTTCTAAAATTATTATTTGAGAAAAGAATGGTATTGAAATTAGATTAATTTCATTTTATGGTAGAAAAAAGGAAAATTTTTTGTCCCTATAATTTATAAATATGGAATCAATGTGGATTATGATAAAACTAAGGATAATTTTATACTTCCTTACACAAACATTGTGAGATGTATTAGATCATATTTATGGAATGTTGGGTTTTATATAAGATTTACTAGAGACTTCGACTTGGTTTCTTTACCCTTTACTTATATACACAAAAAATATATACTGATTTTTTTGATGATTTATATAAGACAGCTTTTGATAAGCTAAAAGAGAAATTTACCACCCCCTAATCTTCTCACCAAAAAAGGAACACCCCCTTTGATATATTCAATGATTATTCTAATAGATATAGAGGATATATTCTTTTCTAGAATATTAATTAAAACTCACAAATGATAGAATATGTTTCAAAAGCCCTGACACCACACAAATAAATTATACCAAAACTATGAAGAAGTTTCTTTATATTTTTTCCAAGGAGAAATATTAATCTAGTTCATTAAGAAGTAAATAAACTATCTATTCTCATCATGTAGCACTCATGTACATGATCCAGAAGGATCATGAGAATGTCAGGCTAGTGAGATGGATGTTGCTATGAAAAGAATTAAATTTAGGGATTAAAGATAAGAAATGATATGTGAATCTATTTTTTGACCACATGAGTGTACTTCTCCACACTACCAAGATAGAACTACCATCTGAGAAAAAATTTAGATGACTCATTTCTTTGTGATAAGTTGTATGAATCCACTCAAGATCCTTCGTATACTAATTTAGAAAAATAATTAATCAAAACAAATCCACCATCTCTATTTTTAAAATATAAAACACCTAAATTAAAATTAGAATAAAACTTATATCTTTGGGAAGATCCAAATTTAAGGAAATTTTATATTTATCAAGTAATAATGAGGTGTATCCCTGAAGAATTAGTTAACCATGTGCTTACATTTTGAGACACATTTTCTTGTAGAGGACACATTTACCTCAAATAATAGATAATAAATTTTTATAACCTAGTTTATTTTTTATCTTAATCATTAAATATTCATATTTTTTTAATGTTTAAACTAATATTTACTTGTGGAATTTTTAAAATACATGGAATTAATAAAAAAATATCTTAAATGATATATTTGAGATTTGAATATTATATTTTATCCCATTTCATGTTTCATTTGGTATTTCTTATATATTATTAGCATTATATTATGTTTCCAAATGGATTAAAGAAAATTGCACATTAACTTATGATTCCAATAATATAATTTAATTTCTAAAATGAATTTTTTTTTATGTTTTTAGTTTCACAAAAATTATTAATTTACATAGGTACACACTTCTAAAAAAATAACATGGAATACTTGATGAAGAAATGTGTAGTATATAATAAAATTTCCACAACAAATCACCTATAAACCAATGGGATGGTCAATGTTTCCATTAAATAGAGAAAATTATTATATAAAAGTCATTATAACCTAATCATATAAACTAGTGTTGAATGTTATAGGGTAAACTATGGGAATACAAGACTTTTTACAAAACCCCCTTAGGTATGTCTCCTTACATAATAATATATAGAAAACATTTTCACCTTCTAATTAAGTAGAATTAAAAATACTAGATGGATATTAAGAGATTAAACATAGAGTTTGAAAAAGATATAGTGTATATAAAGTAGTGGATAATGGTTCTAGATGATATGGGAAGATAAAAATATATGAATTACCTACTGTACAAGGAAATATATATATTACTACATAACAGAATAATCTATAAAAGCGAATTTAACATTGAAGATAAATTTTTACCCTTATCCTTAAGGATAAAAATCAAGACATGTAAACTTTGTCCAAAATGGAATGGACCCTACATAGTAAGTCAGACATTTCAATTTAGTTTAGTTGATATCAAGGGAGATGAATAGAAAATCCATTTTAAAGTAAATGGATAGTAAGTGAATAATTACATGAATATTTTTTGGAAGATCCTACAGAATATTCAAACCACCTCCCTTATTCCATTTAATAATGAATGCCTATTTTTTTCATTTCCCCCACCCTAGTTTAGATACTTTTATCTTGAACTATATTTATTTGATTAAAATAAATAGTTTAACATCAATATAAGAGTTTCAAAACAATGTGTGTGTGAGAAAACAAAAATTAGTTAGGATGTAAATTCCCTTTTTTATTTTATAATAAGTATTTTGATAATGATATAAATAAAAATTTAAAAATTTAAAAAAATTATCTTCTTGTAAACACTTTACATAGATGTTTGTATAGTTTTCTTCTTTATTTTTCTAACTTTTGGAACTTGAACACTACCCTGTCTAGTTTAAATTTCAGGATAGAGTTGATAATTTCATTGGTTATAAAATAGTTATAATTATATTAATGTTAAGTGAATTTTTCATTTCCTTTATAGAAATATTGTTTTAGAACTAATCAAGGGTGTGTGAGTGGAAACAACTTTTGTGGAATCAGAATTATGGCAAGGGTTACTTAATTCATGGAAACATTACCTCTATGAAAAATAAAACCATAGGGATCCAACTAAAAATAAATTGATAAAAAATTTAAACCTATAGTAGAATGAGAAATTCAGATCTTATGGGGAATATATAAGACATTATGAATTATATGTGTAAGTAAGCTCCATTTACATGTCGAATAAGTGATTTTACATAGTTCTTCACACATACATGGTTGGGAAAAATAAAATGTATTTAATAAAATTCTTAATATTCAAAAATGAATTCATTTAAGTGAGGTAAATATAGAATCAAGGTGAAGAAGGAAATAACTAAATTATAAAAAATTCATTTGAGTTGTATCAATAAACTGTAAAATTGAACTCTGGTTTAAAAACCTTAGGAGAAACAGAGAAATGGAAGTTATTCTTGTTAAAAATTGATTCCACCTAAATATAATTTTATCCACTCATAAACATGGAATTTTGGTTATGTGAAAATAATAATTGAATTCAATCAGAAAAGTGATATGATAATTCAAAAAATGATTTGATATGTGAGTATCATCATATCTAACTTGTATATTTACATTTTGGTACACACATATTTTAGTTTTTCATTTTAATAAATGAAATTAATTGATAAAATTTCCTAATAATTAAATAGTTTAAGTGTAGGGTAGTGATGTGAAGTAAAATTTTAAAATATTTTTTTATTTTTCATTTATAATTAACCCCAAAATTAATTTAATTTCAATTAAATTCATGATTTTGTGACTTTTTTATGTTTTGTAACATGGTTTCTAATTAACTCAAATCATTATTTTTACATGATTTATTCATTTTTTGGAATAACATTGTCAAGATAAATTTTGATTTATTTATTTTATAATTTATTATAAAAGCTACTTCGCTAAGGAAAAAATTTGAATTTTTGGATATAGATTTAAAAAATTATGGATTCTTGACATGATAAAAATGATGGAATCATGGTCACTTAAGTGTCTACGCAATCCAACTGACTACAATTTGATTTTCAAGTGACTAAGTGGAAAACCGTAGATGTTAGTGTAACTATAGTGTCATTATAATAACCACATGATGAGAATAAAAGTGACCCCTTAGATATCCATTTTCCAACCTACTACATGAAAATCTCATGGTTACTTAACTAATTGTGGAATCACTTAAATTAACATCATCACAATTTTTGGAAAGTGAATGTAGCCTAAAAAAACATATGACCACATGTTGTAATTAAAATTATTGTGGTTGTAAAGACCCATAAATTTTAAGAAAATTTTTTTCTTAAATATTTTGGGATTTTACGAGTACACAGTTTCTAAAGGCACATGATTCCAAGGCCCGGTGTGCCCAGAATAAATTTTCGAAGTTTAGCTCAGGTACATTCAGTGAATGAACGAGAAGGTTTTTCTAACTTTTGAACCGGGGCTCAGAATCAAAATCTAAGGGCACTGATGAAACCGCAGTGCCGGTAATTGTTTAGGAAGACCTTTATTGGAGTTTCATTTTCTCGGGAGGAGTTGTTTAAAAATTGATTAAGTGTAAAGTGAAATAAAGTTGTGTCACGATTTTATTTATCTTTTCTAGGTGGTTTATTTCCAGTTATCGGAGTTGGGGTGGGACCCACTAAAATCCAAACTCCTGTTGATAGGATATTAGTGAGTTGGGGCCCACAGGAGCCCCACCCCTTCAATTTCCTCTCACTCCTCTAACTCCTCTTTATGTTGACAACTCCCATTAGTTTGTAACTCTCCCCTCTCTCCTATTTATTCAAGCCAACACACATAATCAATCAAGTGGGATTTGTGATTGAATTTTTAAAATTAAAATGCATGGATTGAAGTAATAAAATAATAAAAGTCTTATTTTAATATGGGGTTAGTTGTTGTGTTGAGAATTGAGAGAGGGAGATCTCTTCTTCTCTTGAGGAACTTCATCTTCTCCATCGAAGAACATCCCTACTTCAACGAAGAATGTCATCACATTGTTCCATCTTCTCTTTGCGTAAAAGAAAGGGAGATGCCGCTTCCTCCTCGGACGTTCTTCGTCCACGTATACGGAGCCTCATCCCATGACGCCATTTTCCGCGATGCTAGCTTCTGTTAATTTCTTTGAGGTTGGGGTTGTTTCATTGTTCAAGTATTTTTTATCATTATTCATTAATTTAATTTTCCACTTTCTATCGATATCACGGGAGGAGATCGGACCACACTAACACGGCCAATCCTCCTCCCTTTTTTGTTTTTGATCATCTTTGTGGCTTGGAACGGAGGCGATGTAGTGTCATTGTACCGCACGGGAATGATAGAACCACGGCTGGAGCGGGCCGCGGCGAAGGTTCGCGGCGTCGTAGCGTTGCGACGGTGAGGCCGATGGAGACTGCGGCCAAGAGAAGGCCGCGACGGAGGGGTGCGGCCCCGTCGCGTCACGCCGGATGGGAAAGAGCCACAGCCTTTGGCCGTGGTGGTTCAGCAAGGGGGCGGCCAGACTCAGCCGCCCGCCCACACATCAGGAGGAGGGACCCATGGGAGTCCCGCGGCAGCTCACCGGCCGGCCAAATAGTCGGCCCTTTCCGAATAACTGGTGGCCGTAACCCCCGGTTTTACTAGGTTGGACCCCACCTAAAAGGGGGGCGCTATTTCTTTAATCAAGGGGGGCAGCAGCACCCGCATCCCACTCGGCTGAGAGCCGATCCACCGGCCACACGGTCCAGGCCGCCCGTGCCGGGCCGGGCCAGCCGCGCCGGGCCGGGCTGCCCGTGCTGGGCCGGACCCCCACGCTGGACCGGGCCGCACCGGCTGGGCCGGGCCACACCGTTTGGGCCGGGCCATGCCCAACCGTTCCGGACTCAGACCCGGGTCGGGTCGACCCGGTTCGGGCCAACCCAGGCGGTATTGGGCTGGGTCGGACCAGGCCCAAACACCCTACTTTCAGACCATTCCGTTCAAACACCCATAACTTGTGTTACAGACCTCCTATCGACGCACCGTCAGTTGTGTTGGGATCCTCGTATCGAGATGGTCGTTTCGGTATATTACACTCAATGTTTTAGAGAACTTTTTAGATGGCTGGGTTGGTTCGAACACGTAACCAACCGGGCCCTCAGAGCGGAAACACTTTTAACTTGAGCTTCGGACGTCCGATTGACGTGCCGTCAACTTTGAAGGATTCTTCATAGTGAGATGGTTCTTTTGGCTTACTCCTCTAAAGGTTTGGATGTAGCTGGTGTATGGTCGGGTTTTTTTTATCTTAAAAACCAACCGGTCCCCTAGGACGAAGAGGCCAATAACTCTTAGACCGGGCATCCGATTGACGCACCATCTGTTGCGTTGAGTTCCTATTGACGAGACGGAACTTTGTGATACATCAATTATGGACTTCATGACAGTTGATGTATCGAACCCTTGGCTCGTGGAGCAGACCCTCCCGGAATCGAGCATGTTGTGTGCGGGAAACCTAGAGCTGGTTGTGATGGTGACGACGATGAAGACAGTACTTGGATCTTACGTGGGTTCGTCAGCGAGGATGATTGTACATGGATCCTCTATGGGTTTGGTAGCAATAACGACTATACTTGGATCCTATGTGGGTTCGACAGCGATGGTTACTGTACTTGGATCCTACGTGGGTTCGGTAGCGACGACTTATGTACTTGGATCCTATGTGCGTTTGGCAGGGGAGATGATTCAGAGGCTACATATATCATCTCCACCCCTCTTCGGGAGTATTATACCTATATGAGATGAGTCTTGACTTTTAATCATTATCTTCGATATGATTGATCTTTCTATCCTATGTGGATTGGGTTGTGCTTTCCTGTGTGGATTGGGATGTAATTTCCTATGTGGACTGGGTTGAACTTGGGCTCGTGAGTTGGAGCAGTACTGAAATTGATGACTTAGGTATATGTATGGGCATATGCCTAAGTATAGTTGGTTGATACTTCATGATTGTATCTCTCCTTTTTGGTTTATCCTTCATGTATTCCTGGAGACCTTTGAGAGTCTCGGGGTCCCTACTGAGTATCGTATACTCACCACTACATGGGCTATACCCGCACTACGTTGTGTTGGATGCAGATGACGGATAGCGATGATCGAGGTGGAGGCTCATAGAGCTGGATAGTACTTGGAGGAGGATCACTGGACGAGACATACATGGAGCAGATGTCTGGACTCGAGGAGCTAAGGAGACTATCTATACCAACCCTTCAAGTGGTATTTCCAAGGGACGGCTCGGTGTTGCTACTTTACTTTTCAGCTGCTATACATTCTTTTCAGTTGTACTTTACTTTCAGTTGGGTTTGTATTCTGGCCTATTTACTTTCCAGCACTTGTATTTGTACTCGTTTTACTTAGTGTTTACTTCAGCTTGTGTATTCTGTGGTGTTTGTTTACTTTATAAAGGCAATGGCTTCCCTTTTTATCAGGATTTACGCCATTGGTGCTAGTTTCCAGCCTGTGGCCTATGGAAGGCGGGCTTGGGGTAGTTGTGGCACGGCCCCCAAGGACGGATCGTAACAAATTGGAATCAGAGGATTCGATTCTACAATATAACTTAAGAATCTGATAATTTCTTCTATATGAAGTAATAGTGTTAAGGGTATTTAGTGTTATTATCAGTCTAGAGAGTCTAGTGCTGATGTGGTGGCCGACATATCCATACACCAGGACCCCGACTTCTGATTTCTGACTGAGTGCATTAGAACATTGATTGCATGTGTGTTTCAAAAGTTTTCTTTGTGATTAAATTGTGTCAGCTCACCAAGTATAATGTATTAACCGTTCCACACCTGTTTCATTTCAGGATGGCCCCACGACAGCAAATATCTAGGGTTCCAGGATTTGTGTGAGATGGCAGCCCACCGAGCGACTAGGCCTCGGTGCAGGGCCCCATTACATCGGAGGCAACAGAGGTACCTCTACCTGTCGATCCACTGATGCCATCAGCCCCAGCCACTGAGAGAGCACTGTAACGACCCAAAGTTTCAATAATGGAAAATCCCTCTTGATCTAGTTAAATGTATCTTTATGAAAAAAAATTATAAGATGTCAACATCTTTGGTTTTATGTTAAGAATTTTTATCGTTATTAATATAGTCGTTGAACAGTGACCACATGATTAGTATAAATATAGGACCTTAACAAATCCAATTTACTCAGACAAAGGAAGTGATGGCCTCATCTATTAGAATTACCCCATATGAAGCCCATTAGTCGGAGCTCGAAAAAGAGGTGGCATCTTTGGGCTTCGCCCTTGACCAAGCCCAAGCTGAGCATCATTATGTCAAGCTCGAACAGGACTGTCTACGGGAAAAGTGGAAGTTGATAGATATTACCACTCGAGCGATGTTATCTGAGCCTCCCCAAGAGTCTGTGACCGTCGCACACCTTACCCTTAGGTCTTATACGGCTGTTTTAAGGGGTTATGTAACAAATAAGTAGTACTATGTTCATGTACATTTTTTTGTATATAATATTGAATATAATTTCTAGTCATTTTTTTCTACATTGTAAATAGTTTTTAAAGTACAAATGGTGTTTTTAGTTATTATTTAATTAAGAAATATATTTTTTTAAATTAAGTGATTTTTGAATTAAATAATATTTTAATAAAATAATAATATTATTATTAAATTAATTTTCATTATATATAAATGATCTTATAATTTTATGAATGCAATTAAAATTTTTATTAAGGTTTGAAAGCCATTTCTGTCAAAACACGGGAATTTTCGATAAATGTTGGTTTTTATTTTAAAAGTGAGAATTAACATATTTAGAAAAAAAATTAGATAAAATAAATCTCATTTCTGGAATCCAGACGTCGAAATTATCCAACGGTGAATTTTTCATAATTTTCTGAGACAGTCAAATTTTTGGGTAAAAATTAAATACCGTTTAAATATATAATGTGTTTTATGACATAATAATGACCCAATGGTGATGTAATAAAATACCATAATCCTTATGTTCGGCCAATATATGTTTTATCATTAAAATAATGTGATTTTGGGTTTGTTTGACTTACTTTTCAAATCATTAATGGACCCCTCAAGACATATTCAACACTTTTCCTTTTTAAATTAATTTCCATGGGAGTGTGACTCACCTCCACATAAGGAACCTTATTATTTTAAGAAGTTCGGACTTGGGCCATATAAAATATTTTTTTCCTCTTCCCTTTTCCAAAAACTATGGGAAAAACCATGGGATGGTTTGTGGTTTGGATTAATTTAATATAAGGGTTCCCAAACCTAAATAATAAATAATTCTCTCACCTTTCCTATATAAACCCACAAAAGCTCCCACTTCCTCCTCACTCAAAGCCCTTGGAGTTCATCAAACCTCTACCCTACTCTCTCTAGAATCCTCCCAAGGTGCCCCAAGTTCCCAAGAAGCCTCTCACAATCCTCTATCTAGCTTTTGGAAGCACACTTCCAAGTAAGGGTTTTTTCTTCCTTTCTCTTTTTGTCCAATTTTTCTTTAAGTTGTAATGAAAAAAGCAAGGATGTCATAGTTGGTATCAATGGATAGGATTAGTTATTTTTGGGATTAGGAAAACCCTAGTAAAGCCTTATATACAAGACTAAGTATAATAAAAACATCCCTAAGTTTTGTAAAATACTAAGTAAGTGGTTTATCAAACAAATACATCCCTGTATGGATACGAGCAGGTAGAGGCGGCTCTGGCACAGATTTATCCTAGGGGTAAAACCCAAAAACACCACTTTGAGCTAGACTAGAACGGGAACTGTTGCACAACAACGGGCCTTGTTTCACTCTTGGTTACAACACTCTCGGGGGATATGTTTTGATAAATTCACAATCTTAGTATGAACCCTTATTAAGGGAAAATGCCCCTAAGAATATATGTTAGAAATTAGATCATGAAAACCATAGATTGAAGCATATAGACTTATCAGTTAAAGAAATTAAAGTTTATTTATAAGTCATAAACTTTTTTCTTTGGATTACCCTTTATGTATTACCCCTAACTTTCATTTTATTCCAGCCAATGGCCGGTAATAGGAGGACTCGGGCTAACAACTATTGTGAAAATCAGTGTGATGATTGTACTAATGAGATGCCCAGTCCAATGGGAGTGGGAATCGAGAACGTTGTCACTCTTCTCTCTCATCTAACTCATGTTTTGAATAGAAACACAGGTGAAGAGGAATGTTCAACCCCCCCCCCCCTAAGAAAGAACAAGTCGCTATCGAGAGCTTCATGAGACAAAGGACTCCTACTTTTAATGGATCATCTGATCCCACGATCACTGAACAATGGATCAACTCCATTGAAAATATATTCTCCATCCTCCAATATTCTGAACAAGAGAAGGTTCTCCTGGCAGCTTATCGTATGGAGGGTGAAGCTGATCAATGTTGAAGGTTGATCAAAAATATGAAGCCTGAGGAGGAGATCGAGGCATTAGAATAGAAGAATTTCTGGAAGATGTTTATTGATAAATATTTTCCATGCACCCTCCAGATTCATATGGAAAGGGACTTCATTTCCCTCAGGAAAAAAGATGAGGAATCCATTGGATCATACGAGGCAAACTTCACAAGGCTTGCGCGATACGCTTCCGATTTGTCGTTACCCCCGAATGCAAGGTTGACCGCTTCATTGGTGGGCTGAATCCTAGATTGTGGAAAGCATTAGCGATCCGTGACTTCGACAGCTATGAGGAAATTGTCCGATGTACCCTCAAGGTCGAAATGGAGATCGGAGAATCACAGAGGTATCATGGGGATAAGAAGCGTAAGGTGGACTTCAATGCTCGTTGGTTGATGGATAAATCCAACAGTGCTAAGAAGTTCCAGCACCCCACTTTCCAAATGTGTGGAAAGAATCACCCTGGAAATTGCCTTAAGGGGACGAGAAAATGCTTCAAGTGTGGAAGAGAAGGGCACCTAGCTGTTAACTTTCTGCAAGAAGGACCCGCGGCTGTGACAGAGGAGAGGAACGCTCCAATCGAACCTCAACACGTTGTTCAATGCTATAAATGCAAAGAACCGGGTCATTTTTCAAATCAGTGCCATAATCCAAGGGTTTTCGAAGGCAACAAACAACCTCCAAGATAGCAAGGAAGAGCTTTTTCCATCACTTCTACTGAAGTGAACCCCGAAAACGAAGTGGTGAAAGGTACGCTAGTTATTCATTCAAGAATAGAAGACTTGCTTTTTGATTCAGGTTCTACGCATTTTTTATATCTCGAAAGATTAGTAGAACATCCCAGAACCACCACAAATCATGGAAGTAAAGATGTCTGTGAGTATGGAAAATGGGGCAATCATTGCATCCCATGAATATAAGTCCTCCCATGTTATAATCTGTGGATTGAATTTCCCATAAAACCTCATCATACTCCCTTTGGTGGAATTTGATGCAATTATTGGCATGGATTGGCTTTCCTTATATAGATCCAACATAAATTTTTGGGAGAGGTAAATCACACTCTATATGGAGAATCGACCCCTGATTATTTACAAGTGTCAGGAGAAAGATGAATATCATTTAGCTCCATCATCTCAAGAATGGATATTACTGCCTTATGAGAACCTATATCTGGCTCAGATGATTGATTCCAAGGAAGAAACCATCCTTGAAGAAATTCCTATTGTGAGGGAATTCGCTGAAGTGTTTCCCAAGGATCTGCCTGGTCTTCCTCCAAGAAGAGATGTTGAGTTCTAAATTGATCTTATACCTGGGGCGCTACCAATATCCAAGACTCCATATAGAATGGCTGTTTTAGAGCTTGAAGAGGTAAAGAAACAACTACATGAGAATCGGGATAAAGGGTTTATACGCCCAAGTGCTTCACCATGGGGTGCACCAGTCCTCTTCATCAAGAAGAAGGATGGGTCAATGCGTCTTTGCATCGATTATCGTGAACTTAACAAAATCATGATAAAGAACAAGTATCCTCTCCCAAGAATTGATGACTTGTTTGATTAGCTATGTGGAGAAAAATACTTCTCCAAGGTGGACTTGCGGTCGGGATATTATCAAGTAAGGGTGAAGAAGGAAGATGTCCCCAAGATTGCTTTTCATACAAGGTACGGGAACTATGAATTCATAGTAATGCCTTTCAGACTCACCAATGCTCCAGAAATATTCATGGACTTGATTAATAGAGTCTTTAGAGATTACCTTGACAAATTTTTGGTAGTCTTTATAGATGATATTCTATTATAATCCAAAACCAAGGAGGACCATGAGGAGCATTTAAGAACTGCACTAGAGACATTGCGTAAGGAAAAGCTCCATGAAAAGTACAACAAGTGTGAGTTCTGGTAGAAGGAGGTCTCATTCTTGGGCCATATCATCACAAGCAATGGGATATCTGTGGATCCCTCCAAAACAGATGCAATTGAGGATGGCCGAGTCCAAAATCGGTAATGGATATCGGTAACTTCTTGGGGTTAGCTGGATATTATCGATGATTTGTGATAAATTTCTCATGATTGTCCAACCCTCTTACCATGCTAACTCGAAAGAGAGTAATGTTTTCTTGGAGTGATGAATGCGAAGAATGCTTCAAGGAGTTGAAAAGGAGGCTTATCACTGCACCTGTGCTCACTTTACCCACAAGTGGGGATCTTTTGTGGTATTCAGTGATGCTATGAAGAAGGGATTAGGATGTGTGCTGATGCATAATGATAAGGTGATATACTATTCCTCAAGGCTGTTGAAAATCCATGAGCGAAACTATCCAACGTAGGATCTGGAGTTGGTGGCTGTGATCTTTCCCAAGAAAATCTGACGGCATTATCTCTATGGAGAGAAATGTGAGATATATACTGAACAAAAGAGTCTTAAATATATATTCACGTAGAAAGAGCTTAATATGCGCTAGAGAAGATGGATAGAGCTCATCAAGGATTATGACTGTTCAATACATTACCACCCTGGGAAAGCGAACAAGGTGGTGGATTCCCTAAGTAGAAAGGATCCATAGATTCTATCAATGATGAGAATTGATAAGGATCCAATATTCTTATACTTGATGAAGATGGACGTGGGAATCATAAAGAAGGGAACATCATCAATCCTTTCACAAATTATTGCTCAACCATCTATTTTGGAAAGGTTAAATGATGCTTAAAAGGATAATGTGGGAATTCGAGAAAAAGTGGAAGTTATAAAAAGGGGAATCCTCGGAGTTTAATGTTAATGAAGAAGGAATTGTGTGGTTTGGGAAAAGACTATGTGTTCCATAAAGTCTGGAGCTAAAGAAGGGACTTTTGGATGAAGCACATAGTTCAAATTTCTCTATTCACCCAGGGAGCACAAAGATGTATCGAGATCTCCGAGAAAACTTTTGGTGGGATAATATGAAGAAGGAGATCACCAAATATACATCAAAGTGTCTGGCTTGTCAGCAAGCGAAGGAAGAGAGGAAGAAGTCTAAGGGGATGATGCAACCATTTCCCATACCATAATGGAAATGGGAAAACATCACCATGAACTTTGTCACCGGATTTCCAAGGACATCCAAAGGCAACAATACAATCTGGGTTGTTGTGTATTGTCTTATAAAGAATGCACACTTCATTGCTATTCGGTAGGATTTCTCATTGGATCAACTGGAGCGGATATATATCAGGGAAGTGGTAAGGTTGCATGGAGTACCACTATCTATTGTGTCTGACCGAGATCCAAGATTCACCTCTATGTTTTGGAAGAGTCTTCAACATGCTCTGAATATTGAACTGAACTTCATTACGGCCTATCATCCTCAAACTGATCGACAATCCGAGTGGACTATCCAAAAACTTGAGGATATGTTGATAGGGTGCTCAATAGACATTAAAAGAGGATGGAATCAACATCTTCCTCTCGTTGAGTTCTTTTATAATAACAGTTTCCACTCGAGCATCCAAATGGAACCATATGAAGCCCTATATGGGAAAAGGTGCAGAACACTGGCATGTTGGGATGAGGTCGGTGAACGTAAGCTGCTTGGACCAGAAATGGTCGAGGAAATGGTGGAGAAGGTGAAAACCATTCAGCAGCATATCAAGGCAGCCCAAAGTCAACAGAAGAGTTATACAGATAATAGTCGAAGAGACCTTGAGTTTAAAGTTGGAGATACGGTGTTTCTATGCATATCTCCATGGAAAGAGTTCATGAGGTTTGGAAAGAAAGGGAAGTTAAGTCCGAGGTACATCGGCCCCTTCGAGGTTCTTTATCATGTTGGGGTTGTGGCCTATCGACTAGAACTTCCACCTACTGTGGCCAAAGTACATGATGTCTTTCATGTATCCCTCTTAAGGAAGTACATACCGGACCCTTCACATGTAATCTCTTCTGAGGTGGTACAATTGGAAGACGATCTTTCTTATGAGGAGCAACCAGTGAAGATCTTAGATCATAAAGAAAAAGTTCTACGAAATAAGACAATTCCCCTTGTCAAGGTATTGTGGAGAAACCACAAGTTTGAAGAAGCGACTTCGGAATTCGAGGATATGGTGAAGTTGAGTTACCCACATTTGTTTTAGTGTGGGAAAAGGAAAATTTCGAGGGTGAAATTTCTTAAGGGGGAAATATTGTAACGACCCAAAGTTTCATTAATGGAAAATCTCTCTTGATCTAGTTAAATATCTCTTTATGAAAAATGTTTTTATAAGATGTCAACTTCTTTGGTTTTATGTTAAGAATTTTGACTGTTGTTAATATAGCCTTTGAACAGTGACCACATGATTAATATAAATATAGGACCTTAACAAATCCAATTTACTTAGACAAAGGAAGTGATGGCCTCATCCAGTAGAATTTCCCCATACGAAGCCCATTTTTCGGAGCTTGGAAAAGAGCTGGCGTCTTTGGGCTTTGCCCTAGACCAATCCCAAGCTGAGCTTTATTATGTCAAGCTCGAACGGGACTGTCTACGGGAAAAGTGGAAGTTGATAGAGATTACCACTAGAGCGATTTCATCTGAGCTGCCCCAAGAGTCTGTCACCATCGCACACCATACCCTTAGGTCTTATGCGGCTGTTTTAAGGGGTTATGTAACAAATAAGTAGTACTATGTTCATGTAAATTTTTTTGTATATAACAATGAATATAATTTCTAGTCATTTTTTCTACATTGTAAATAGTTTTTAAAGTACAAATGGTGTTTTTAGTTATTATTTAATTAAGAAATATATTTTATTAAATTAAGGGATTTTTGAATTAAATAATATGTTAATAAAATAATAATATTATTATTAAATTAATTTTTATTAAAAATAAATGATCTTATAATTTTATGAATGCAATTAAAATTTTTATTAAGGTTTGAAATCCATTTCTATCAAAACCCGGGAATTTTCGATAAATGTTGGTTTTTATTTTAAAAGTGAGAATTAACATATATAAAAAAAATTAGATAAAATAAATGTCATTTTTGGAATCAGGACGTCAAAATTATCCAATGGTGAATTTTTCATAATTTTCTGAGACAATCAAATTTTTGGGTAAAAATTAAATACCGTTTAAATATATAATTTGTTTTATGACATCATAATGTCCCAATGGTGAAGTAATAAAATACCATAGTCCTTATGTTCGCCCAATATATGTTTTATCATTAATATAGTGTGATTTTGGGTTTGTTTGACTAACTTTTCAAAGCATTAATGGACCCCTCAAGACATATTCAACACTTTTCCTTTTTAAATTAATTTCCATGGGAGTGTGACTCACCTCCACATAAGCAACCTTATTATTTTATGATGTTCGGACATGGGCCTTATGAAATATTTTTTTCCTTTTCTCTTTTCCAAAAACCATGGGATGGTTTGTGGTTTGGATTAATTTAATATAAGGGGTCACAAACCTAAATAATAAAGAATTCCCTCACCTTTCCTATATAAACCCACCCATGCTCCCACTTCCTCCTCACTCAAAGCCCTTGGAGTTTTTCCAACCTCTGCCCTACTCTATCTATAATCCTCCCAAGGTTCCCCAAGCTCCCACGAAGCCTCTCACAAGCCTCTCTCTAGCCTTTGGAAGCACACTTCCAAGTAAGGGTTTTTTCTTCCTTTCTCTTTTTGTCCAATTTTTCATTAAGTTGTAATAAAAAAGCAGGGTTGTCATATGCACGTCACCTTAGTGCACTGCACGAGTTTCAGCATCGGAGACCGCCTAGGTTTCACGGGGAGACGGACCCTCAGGCAGACAAGGATTGGATGGAGGCTATTGTTCGAGTCATCAGATTAGTAGGGACACTAGCTGACCTCATGGTGATCCTTGCGGCGAGTCTCCTACACGCGGCAGTAGGTAGATGGTGGAGCCTGATGCTCTAGGTGCATGACGAGTCATCACTTATAAGGATGGACTTCGAGATCCTCTTCCACTCAGAGTTTTTTCTAGCCACCCTCCGTGCGGTGCACATTCTGGAGCAACTACAGCTACGGCAGAGCATCATGACAGTAGCCCAGTACTCGACGAGATTTACCGATCTATCGCGCTACTCCACGGACATGGTACGGGACCCATTTATCCAGGCCCAGACCTTCGAGTAGGGATTGAGGTATGAGATCAGGGATTTGATGATCTCCCTCAGCATTCTGACGTAGGCTGAAGTACTAGAGTGAGCCCTTCTTGTAGAGAGCTTTCTTGCAGAGCCTACACCAGCAGCGAGACCTACCACAGGGCGGCACGTAGTGGAGTCTTCTCCAGCGGGCAGTCGATAGATGACACTGGGGTCGAAGTGGACCAGACCATTAGGCAGACGACCACATGATACTGTCTCGGAGGTTCGTGTAACACGCAGTAGAGCCAGTCATACGAGAGGCAGACAGTGCTATGCATGCGGCGGGCAGGGCCACATGGATCGGGACTGTCCGACCCGCCATGAAGAGGAGCAACAGACGGTATAGGGACCACCTATGAAGAGGAAGAGTTTCGACCATGGAGGTCCATGGGGAACATGAAGAAGAGGCAGAGGAGCTGGCCGAGCAGTGGGTGGTGGGCGACGCTTTGAGGCTCTACCACCACCACCACCAGAAGGTCCACCCCGACCATAGGGAGTTGGCGGACAGAGGCAGGGTCAGCTTCAGGCAGTGGAGGCCTATGACCACGGCGCACCTAAGATGATTCGATGTACTATCTATGTCTACTCCACCCTTGCTACAGTTCTTATAGACATAAGAGTGAGTCATTCTTTCATTTTAATTGCCCTTGTTTGGAGCTCGGAGATTCCAACAGAGTCATTGGCTCGATCTTTATGGCTAGAGACTTCTACGGGAGCACACTCGACGATTACGCACTGGTTCCAGCAGTGTGAGATTACTCTAGGAGGTGATATATTTGGCTGGGATCTTCTTGTAGTGGATTCTAGGCCTTAAGACGTCATCTTGGGAATGGATTGGTTATCTACGGTCCATGCTCAAATTGACTTTATTAGGCACAAGGTGCGATGTGTTCGCACCGATGAGAGCAGTTTCACCTTCACTGGTGAGAAGGGAGTGTTTTCAGCACAGGATAGACTCACACAGAGTAAAGGACATCCGATCACCAATTAGTTGGCTAGTATCATCCTAGGAGCAGTTGATGTGTGGAGTCCGAGTTTTCCTATAGTGTTGGATCAGTATGCGGACGTTTTTCCTGACGAAGTTCCAGGACTACCTCCTCGTAGAGAGGTAGACTTCTATATTCAATTGTACCTGGGGACAACCTCGATATCTACACCAGCATATCGGATGGCTCTGGCTGAGCTTTGAGATCTGCAGGTACATCTGGAGGACTTTTAGGGCAAGGGATTCATTCGACCATGTGTTTCACCATGGGCTTCCCTGATTTTGTTCGCCAAGAAGGCAGACGGGAGCTTGCGACTGTATGTCGATTACCGTCGCCTAAACCAGGTGACCATGAAGAAAAAAGTATCCACTTCTTAGGATTGAAGACCTCTTTGATCATCTCAAGGGACCACGATGGTTCTCAAAGATAGACCTCAGGTCAGGCAATAATCAGCTCGAAGTTCGAGAGGAGGATGTGTAGAAGACGACCTTCAGGTGTCGGTATGGCCACTATGAGTTCTTGGTTATGCCTTTCAGTGTAACCAACACTCTAGTAGTTATCATGAGTCTCATGAACAGGATCTATCCTCCTTACCTCGATCGATTTGTCGCAGTCTTCATCGATGACATATTGATCTACTCGACTACTGAGGAGGAGCATGACTACCACTTGCGGGTTGTACTGGACACACTTCGAGAGCACCGGCTTTATGGTAAGCTCTTTAAGTTTTAGTTATGGATACATGAGGTACACTTCTTGGGGAACGTCATCTCTTAGGTGGGAGTTGTGGTGGATCCTGTGAAGATCAAGGCAGTGCTAGCTTGGGATCCACCCAGAAGCATGACTGAGGTGCAGAGTTTCCTAGGTCGGGCTGGGTACTATCAGAGATTTTTTCCATACTTCTCTAGAGTTGCAGCACCACTTTCAACTTTGATGAAGAATGGGAAACCCTTCATGTGGTTTGATATATTTCAACAGAGCTTCCAGGAGCTAAGACAGATATTGACCAGTGCACACATCTTAAAGCTACTAGAGGAGGGAGTAGGGTATGTAGTGTACTGCGATGCATTAGGGACCGGAATCAGGTGTGTCCTGATGCAGGAGTGGTCAGTCATCACCTATGTGTCATGACAGTTGAGGAATCACGAGCAGAACTATTCTACCCATGACCTGGAGTTAGTAGAAATGGTCTTCACTTTGAATATGTGGCGGCACTATTTGACGGAAGAGCACTTTATAGTCTACTCTGACCACCAGAGTCTCAGGTACTTCTTAATGTAGAAGGACCTGAACCTGAGACAGTGGCGATGGCTCGAGTTCCTTCAGGACTACGACTTTAAGATAGTCTATACTCCTTGAAAGGGGAACGTAGTAGCTGATGCTCTCAGTAGGAGGACGGGCAATCATCTACTTGGAGAGGCGACAGAGCAGCTAGCCGATTTACAGATATCCTTCGTAGATAATGATGGGGAAACCTTTCTTTAGTAACTCACATTCACTCCTCCACTATTTTATTGGGTCAGAGAGGCGCAGTGTGGGGACATTGACTGTGAGATGCGACGTGAACAGTTATCCTCAGGACATGCACCTGATGGATTTTTTATTTGAGGAGAGCATGTCATCCTCTTCAGGGGACGTACCATGGTACCAGTTGCTTTACAAGAGTAGGTGTTGAGAGAGTTTCACACTTCCCCTCTGGAAATTTATTGAGGAGTAGCGAAGATATACCAGGATCTCAGACGACAGCACTGGTGGCCAGGTATGAAGAAGGCTGTAGCGGAGTTCATTTCACGATGCCTCACCGTCCAGCAGGTGGCGGTGAAGCACCAGGTATCAGCAATCTTGGTACAGCCCTTGGAGTTCCTAGAGTGTAAGTGGGATGGGATATCTATGGATTCCGTGATAGGGCTTCCACGTACTTCTAGAGGTCACGAATTCATTTGGGTGATTGTCGACCGGCTCACCAAGTCGGCCCACTTCTTACTCATCAGAGAGTAGCGCTCAGTAGAGAGCATGGGATGCCTCTATGTTCAAGAGATCGTACGGATTCATGGTGTTCCATCAACTATTGTCTCCGATCGAGATTCTCGCTTTACTTCCCAGCTTTGGAAGGGGTTGTAGGAGGCATTTCAGATGAAGCTATTCCTGAGCACCGCCTTCCAGCCATAGACGGATGGTCAGACAGAGAAGACCATTCAGACTCTCGAGGATATTCTCCGTGCATGTGTCCTCGACTTTGGTGGCATCTGGGATGATCATCTTCCTTTGGTGGAGTTTGTGTACAACAACAGGTGTCACTCCACCATCGAGATGGCACCATACGAGGCATTGTATGGACGACCATGCAGATCACCTCTGTGCTGGACAGATCTTGGGGAGTCATCACTTGTGGGACCAGAGATGGTTCAGGACACGACGGAGAAGGTATAGGTCCTCAAAGAACGGATAAGGACTGCTCAGAGCCGACAGAAGTCCTATGCTGATAGGAGGCTGAGACCACTAGAGTTCGAGGATAGCGACCACATTTTCTTATGGGTCTCACCACGACATGGATTACAGAGATTTGGCCGAAGAGGCAAGTTATCTCCATGCTTCATTGGACCATTCCATGTTCTCAGCAAGATAGGTGAGGTGGATTATTGTCTGGCTCATCCACCTCAGTTGCACAGGGTGCACAACGTCTTTCACGTATCTCAGCTGAGGAGGTACATGCATGACCCGATGCATATCATCGATCATGAGGAGCTTGACATCGATGACGGGGCGACTTTTGTGGAGGTCCCAGTGGAGATCGAGGATCAACAGGATCAGGTCCTACGTGGACGGTCGATACCTCTTGTGCACATCTGGTGGCATCACGGAACCCTCCAGGAGAGCACATGGGAGCGGGAGGCTCAGATGCTTTCTCAGTACCCTCATTTTTCCCCTAGTTTGGGATATATCTTTACGGGGACATAAATCCCTGAGGTGGGAGTAATGGAAATTTTTTTTCTTAAATTCGTAGGGATTTTACGAGTACGCAGTTTTTGATGGCACTAGATTCCAAGGACCGGTGTGCCCGGAATCAATTTCCAAAGTTTAGCTTAGGTATGTTCAGTGAACGAACAAGCGGGTTTTTCTAACTTTTGAACCGGTGCTCGGAATCAAAATCTGAGGGCACCGATGAAACCGCAACGCCGGTAATTGCCTAGGAAAACCTTTATTGATGTTGCATTTGCTCAGGAGGAGTTGTTTAAAAATGGATTAAGTGTAAAGTGAAATAAATTTGTGTCACAATTTTAATTCTCTTTTCTAGGTCGTTTATTCCTAGGTATGGGAGTCGGGGTGGGACCCTCTAAAATCCTAACTCCTCTTGATAGGATATTAGTGAGGTGGGGCCAACACGAGCCCCACCCCTTCATTTTCCGCTAACTCCTCTAAATCCTCTTTAAGTTGACAACTCCCATTAATTTTTAACTCTCCCCTCTCTCCTCTTTATTCAAGAAAACACACATAATCAATTATGTGGGATTTGTGTTTGAATTTTTAAAATTTAGATGCATGGCTAGAAGTAATAAAATAAGACAAGTATTATTTTATTTTGGGGTTAGTTGTTGTGTGGAGAATTGAGAGAGGGAGAGCTCTTCTTCTCTTGAGGAACTTCATCTTCTCCGGCGAAGAACATCCCTACTTCGACAAGGAAAACCGTCACATCATTCCATCTTCTCTCCACATCAAAGAAAGGGAGACGCCACTTCCTCCTCATACGTTCTCTATCAACGTATACAGAGCCTCACCCCGTGACACCATTTTCCGTGATGATAGCTTCCGTGAATTTCTTTGAGGTTGGGGCTGTTTCATCATTCAAGTATTTTTTAATGTTAATCGTTAATTTAATTCATCACTTGTTATCGATATCACGGGAGGATATTGGACCGCACAAACATGACTGATCCTCATCCCCCTTATGTTGTTGATCATTGTTGTTGCTTGGAACGGAGGTGATGCGGTGTCACTACACCGCACGGGAATGAGAGAACCGCAGCCGGAGTGGGCCACAGTGAATGTGCGCAGTACCATCACGCCGCATCGGAACACCATGGAGGGTCGTAGCCGGGGCAGGCCACAACTGGGGTGGGCCGCGGCGGAGGGGCTCGGCGCCGTCGCGCCGCGCCGGATGGGCAAGAGCCACGGCCTTTGGTCGTGGTGGTTCAGCAAGGGGGCGGCCGGACTCAGCCGGCCTTTTCCAAATAACAGGGGGGCGTAACCCCCAGTTTTACTAGGGCGGACCCCACCTGAATGGGGGGGCACCGTTTCTTCAATCAAGGGGGGAAGCGCCCCCCGCATCCCGCTCGGACAAGAGCCGAGCCGCCGGCCACGCGGGTCGGGCCGGCCGCGCCGGGGCGGGCCGCCCGCGCTGAGCCAGACCCCCGCGCAGGGTCGGGCTATGCCGGCTAGGCCGGACTGCTCGGTTCGGGCCAGACCACGCCCAACTGGGCCAGACCCGAACCCGGTTCGGGTCGACCCGGGGTGTATTGGGCCGGGTCGGACCGAGCCCAAACCCCCTACTTTCAGACAATTCCATTCAAATGCCCATAACATGGGCTATGGACCACCGATCGATGCACCGTTATTTACATTGGGATCCTTGGATCACGATGGTCATTTCTGTATATTACACTCAAGGTTTCAGAAAAATTTGTGTATGGACGGGTTGGTTCGAACACGAAACCAACCGGGCCCTCGGAGCGGAAAGGCTTATAACTTGAGCTCCGGACGTCCGATTGAAATGCCATCGACTTTGTTGAATTTCTATTAGTTAGAAGGTTATTTTATCTTACTCCGCTCGAGGTTTGGATGGAGTTGGAGTACGTTCGGGTTGTTTTTAGCTTAAAAACCAACGGGTCCCCTTGGATGAAAAATCCAATAACTATCAGACCGGGCATCCGATTGACGCGTCTTATGTTGGATTGAGTTCCTTTTGAGGAGATTGAACTTAGTGATACATCAACTCTGGACTTTTTGATAGTTGATGTATCGACCCCTTGCCTTGTAGAGCGGACCCACCCGGAATCGGGCATGCTGTGTGCGGGAACCCTAGAGCTGGCTGCGACGGCGATGACGATGACAACTATACTTGGATCCTACGTGGGTTCGGCAGCGAGGACGACTGTACTTGGATCCTTCATGGGTTTGAAAGCGATGACGACTGTACTTGGATCCTACGTGGGTTCGGCAGCGATGGTTACTGTACTTGGATCCTACGTGGGATCGGCAGTGACGACTTCTGTACTGGGATCCTACGTGGGTTCGGCAGGGGAGATGATTCAGAGGCTACATCTATCATCTCCAACCCTCTTCTTGAGTAGTATACATGTGTGAGCTGAGTCTTGACTTTCAATCATTATCTTCGATATGATTGATCTTGCTATCCTGTGTGGATTGGGTTGTGCTTTCCTGTGTGGATTGGGTTGTAATTTCCTGTGTGGACTGGGTTGAACTTGGGCTCATGAGTTGGAGCAGTACTGAAATTGATGACTTAGGTATATGTATGGGCATATACCTATGTAGAGTTGGTTAAAACATCATGATTGTATCTTTCCTTTTTGCTTTATCCTTTTTGGATTCTGGGAGACCTTCGAGTGTCTCCGGGTCTCTAATGAGTATCGTATACGAACCCTTGCACAGGCTATGCCCGCACTACATTGTGTTGGACGAAAACGACGAACAGCACTGATCATGTTGGAGGCTCATGGAGCTGGAAGGTACCTAGAGGAGGATCACTAGATGGGATGTACACGAAGCGGATGGTTGGACCCGAGGAGATGAGGAGACTATCTGTACCCACCCTTCAGGTGGGATTTCCAGAGGACGGCTCGGTGTGGCTGCTTTACATTTCAGCTGTTGTACTTTCTTTTCAGTTTTACTTTTCTTTCAGTTGGGTTTGTATTCTAGCCCATTTACTTTCCATTACTTCTATTTATACTCAGTTTACTTAGTTTTTACTTCATCTTTCATACTCTGTGGTGTTTTTTTACTTTATAATGGCAATGCCTTCCCTTTTTATCGGGATTTACACCTTTGGTGCAAGTCGCCATCCCCTGGCTTATGGAAGGAAGGCTTGGGATAGTCATGGCATGGGCCCTGAGGATGGGTCGTGATAGTGTATTTCTCCTAAAATTGACCACAAGAATTATAATTTAATTATCACAAGATATACTTACTTCTAAAGTGACCACAAGCATCTCTTCCAACCTACCATATAGCCACCCACTAGAACCTACCACAAGCCTTCACTTCTCTCAAAAAACCACAAATTAAAGGTAGATTAATCTACCATATATTTCCCTTTAAAAAACATTAAGACTTCTCTTATCTCATCATTATATGACTAGCCTATTTCAACTAAGACCATTTCACTTCATGAGTAGTGGTGTTAATGAATTCCTAAGGAAGACCCATATAGCCAAATTTAGAGCAGTGATGTTATGAATCTATAAAGTGACATATAGATGAATCTAGGAGAAGTGTGTCTTATATGAATCATCCATTTAGTTTAATCTCATATGTGAATATCCTACATAATAATTTTTGACACAATATTGTAGCAGAATTCCCAAGGATCACCCACATAACCAAATTGGTACTCTCGCGTATCCAAAAATACCTCATAACCAAAATTTGAACATATTTTTGGCCAAATCAGTAAATTATATAATAAAACTTCCATATTTATATCCCCCATGTGTATTATATAACTAGATCATAGGGATAATTATTTGTCTAAAAATATTTGAGTGCAGGGTTGAAGAAATTTCAACTATAATTCATTGCACGTGATGATATCATGAAGAATCTTCATGGGAATCAGAATTTGAGAAATATTTCAATATAATTGGGTTAATGTTAATCTAATATCCTGATAAACACATTTCCATAGAGTTAAAAAGAAATAACTTGGAACATTCTTCCTTAAATACTGAATTTTTCAGCAGATAGGGGTGATCACGTGATCGTCAAACTAAAGTTGTTACGTATTCCTTCCAAGATTTTATTTAATTTTGTTTTGTTTTGTAAAATTGGTGATGGAACACTAATTCATTAATGGATGATACTAATAGATTCCCCTTACCAGCTATAAAGGAATTCACTAATATAATTAATTTTCTATTCTATTAATCTCTCTTGATTTATTTGAAAGTGTTTGTTTTTTAAGATGTTTCCTTCTTATTATTCACTTAAAATTTATATTTCCTATATCTCTATACTAAAAATATAGTCTATTAATACTATCTCTAATAGACATGATAAAAAGAAGTATGTTAAGAGGAGGGTGATCAGATATATTCAATCACATGGCCATGTGAGAGTAGGGTTTATAGTGATCATTGTATTCACATTATTTGGGAAAAAATCCAGGAAAAGATATTTTATGTAAGGTGTAACTATATTGAAGGGATAATAGAACAAAATTTAAATGGAATTATTATTTTATAGGTATGTTATTGGGATTATCTGATATTAGTACATTATCAATGAAACTGGATTTAAAACTAATTCAATCCATCTCATACACTGTTTTCATAACATTGAACCTATAAAACAAGATCAAAACACACTCGTAAATATTGTCACCTATGGAGAAAAACGTAAGTCCACTACTGCTACATTATTTTAGGTTCAAAAACAATTGAGTGCCCCATGATAGGTGCCTCATCAAATAAAAAGTTAAATCGATATGATGTGTAAGACATGTTTCTCGATAAGGATATTTGGAGAGGTGAACCATATATATTCTTTAGTTATACTCTATAAATAGAAGTGAAATTATGATAAAATCAATTAGATAATCACATAGTATGATCAAAGTTAAGAGAAAATATATTATATAATGGAAAGGGGACCATCCCTACCTGATAGACTTGGAAGAAGAAAATTAATGTCATGAAGGAATAAATAGAAAAATGGATGGAACCTGAAACTAATCTAGAATACACCACAATAAAAGTACTTGGTTATGAAATCCTTCTAAGTGTGCATAACCCTATATATGCATGGATTTTATAATCAAAAAATTCCATCCATTCCTCATCATAGGATGGTTTCTTAAAAAATAATATTTAATGTAATTTTGGAAAGATGCATCTTTTTAAGGATGAATCATTTCAGAATATGGGAATGTTTGATTCTCATATTAAAACTAATAGTTGTAGTTTTCTCATTCAATATAATCTTTTATATATTCTTATACTGATAAATAATATTATATTTTTTAGTAAATTTGATAATATGGAATTGAGCACCATGTTCACTAGCTGCACATAGAAAATTTCAATGGTATTGATGGTCATAGGTCATGGGGTAATAAATGGAGCCCTATATAATATGATAAAAAAAATTAAAATATATACATGCAATAGAAAATATTTTCAGGAACTCACTACCATGTAATTATAGATTTGGCCACATAAGTGAGAAGGGGATGAATTTTCTAGTAAGAAAAGTAATATTACGTGCATTGAAGTTTGTGAAATTTTTCTTATGTTAAGATTGTATATTTTGAAGAATAAAAATGTATCCATTTAAAAATGAAGTAAAACACCAAATTTGGGGAATTAGGACTTCGTTCCCATTTATTTTTTTGGGGCCTTCACCGGTATATTCCTTAGGAGGGTTAAAATATTATATTACATTTATCGATGACTCAAAAATAAAGGTATGGGGTTAGTATCTAAAAATTGAATCCAATTTATTTACCAAGCTTGTTGAAATGAATGAAGTTGGTGGGGAATGAGTCAAGATCTATGTAGAAATTCTTGATGGATGATAGTGGAGGATATAATTATAGTAAATTTTTCATGGAATTATATACTAATAATATAATTCAATAGGAGAGCACACTTCCAATAACACCAAAAAATAATGGTGAGGCTAAAAGGGTTGAATATAAAATTGAATGAAGGTTCCATGACTATGATCTTTAACTTGGGGTTACCTGAGACATTATGTGTTGAATAAGTGGATATATATTTATATATCATCAACATGATTCTCTCTATACTAATGGGATAATGACTATTTAAGGATATATTAATATAAAATGGGTCATGGATCTATTATTTGTTATCCTTTGGTTTTTTTGAATATATATACATATATATATAAGAATGAAAATTACAATCCTACCACTATTTTAAAATCATGTTTCTTCATTAGATATGTTGATGAGAAGTTTGGTTAATACTTATATGATGATAAGAATAATATGATCCTTATAATCCCAAACATGATATCTAATGAAGGTTTTATGTCAAAGAACATTGTTTTTTTTGAAACAGATGGTGGAATGAAATAATTTTAATGCCAAGAGAAAGTATATCATAAATGTGTACCTAAGTATGTGACACTAAAAGTAGTGGAACCTACTCCTCATGTAGATTTGAGAAGGCCCAATAGAATGATAAAGTCTATTTAAAGGAATCCATCATCCCTACACTAATTTTTATTGTTTAATAGTGCTGATCTGGAATGATTTGAAGAGGTAATGTAGCTAAAGGGGTTGAGAAAGTGGCAGTTGGCTATGTTGAGGTAAATTTAATCATTTCATGATAACAATACATGAGAACTGACACCTTTTCCATAAGAATATAAGTCATGATAGAAAAAAGGTATATTGGGTTAGGGAAAATATTATGGAAAGGGGTATAGAGAATATATTGTGTTGAAAGGATTTTAGTAGAAGGATGCTCTATGTTTCACTAAAAAATTCACAACTATTGTGAAGATTTCCACTATCTCGGTGGTACTTATTATTATTACATCAGTTTATTTACATCTTGAGAATCTTGATTTAAATACTTACTTCTATCATGGTGATATAGAGGTTTAAATTTATATATACCATCTAGAGGAATACATTGATTCAAGAAATGAAAACCAAATTTTAAAGCATTAGAAGAGATTATATGGGTTAAATAAGGCACCCCGTATATGGAAAAAATAATTTTGATTCATTGATGAGAAAAATGAAAAATATATCATGTTTCATTAAACAGTGTTTTTTTTCAAGTATTGTGTAGGAGGATACATTATATTTCCTATGTATATGGTTTACATTATAATTGAAATACCATGTATATAGTGGATTAATGTTCTAAAAGGGTAGTTAACAAAGGATTTTGGTATTAAAGATCTTGGAGAAGCTGAAAAAATTTTGGGGAAGAAGTATAGGACTAACAGAATGGATGAAACATTGATTTTATCTTAAGATAACTACAATGAAAATATTTTCACCATCATGGATTTTCTATATATTATTTTTTGATAATATATGGATTTATTTCGAGACCAGGTTCTAAGACAGCATGTGGTTTTGAGGCCCGATGTTCCTGGAATAAATGTTTGAAGGTACTAAAATATTTAAATTCACACATGTGTGGTTTTCCTAAAAAAGTGGAATAAATCTCAAATGGGTGATCAGATAAGAAATCTGAAGATGTCGTTGAATTCAAAATAGTTGTTTTACCCTATGTGTATCCTAACATTGGTTGGTATGAATCAACTGTAGAAAAAGTCACCAAGGATATAACAGTAAATAAAATAACTATATAAAATTATTTTATTTTTAAATCCTAATAACTCATGAATGGGAAATCAAATTGAAAATATGTGAAGTATGTTTAGTTTTTAATGTGGTGTTTTCTTGAGGCGCGATGTAAATTTGGTCGATGTAGGATGTTTGGATGAAGCCTTTATTGGAGGGTGAATTTGGTTAAAATAAATAGTTTATTTTTTATTTTAAATTAAATTACCTAAACCACTATATCATACAAATAATATGTTATAGAAAATAACCAGGATTATCCAGCTATCCTTAGTATCATTGATAGGATCTTCCAATATTTTTCTATTGGATGATTGAGACTGGATGATGAGCAGTGATCAGATCAATGTTAATTGATAGGAGGTGGATACAGTATATCTTCTTCATCGCTAAGAGATTCATTCTTCACTGATGGTCGATCCAAGTAAAGGTGGGACATTTGTTTTGTGTATTTATCCCTATTTTCTTTACCCATGATGAATTAAAATTAATAACCAAACAAATTAATTCATGTTTTGGTTTTTTGATTTGGGTAATTTCTTTATCATCTTACAGTGTTGGAATTAATATTTCTTTATTTTAGACTTTCTCTTAGTTCTTCAACCTATGACAAAAAATCAACACCCACATGAACATTGGACGATTTCATTCCTCTAGTTTATGTTTCATGATTTTCTTTCTTCATTATACATGTGTTTATCATTAGTAATCGGTTGATCAGTGATTTGATGATATTCAAAGTAATGATCCATGTGAATTCTTTTTTTTTTTGGAAAAACATATTACAGTCACGAGTACAAGATTTGGATTTGAAGACACAATGGAGGTTTGAAAATGGTAGTGGGATCCCGATAATGATTAGGTAATGGTTGATCAATGGTGATTCGAGGTTTATTAGATAGCGTGATCACACATCTATTGCAGCGTGGATTATGGAATATTCCACATGGTTTCCCTGTAAAAATCATGATTAAAGGATAATAATAATATATTTATTATAATAAATGAATAGGGAATGTCATGTGGTTATGGTTAGCTGTGTGAGATTATGGGGGAATTTCTTGTGCATGAATGGCTCTCATACACTTCATTGAGTCTATTAATTATCAATAATATTGATATTAATAATATCACAAATGAAAATAAATAAATAATGAAGCATGGGGTGGGATTCATACTCCCTTTCTGTGAGGATGTGGGTGAGTATCATAGAAACCATGGTGATATTAATTATTGTTCTGATAATAATTTTGGAAATAAAGTAAAACAAAACAAAGGTAAAATCATATAGAAGTGATGGGAATGAGAGGAGAAATAAGGTGGTTAAACAAGAATTCTGATTGGAGAGAGAGTCCTCGCATTATAAAAAAATTATTATTATTATTATTATTGTTAATCTTATCATTATTCTTTAACCTTATTTCTGACGTAATTCAATCATATAATGTTTGATTTTAGATAATTTAGTGGAAACATGATTGTAGTGTTGATATGGTCAATTCAAGACCAATGACTGATATTTAATTTAAACTCATGGCTCAATCCCACGAGACATCATTCGTGCATAATACAGAGAAATACGACTTTTTCATCGGTTTTCCAATTCGGACAAATGAATAGTCGATCTCATGCATTTTTTCAAGATTATTGCAACTATGCGATCAATATATTTTACTTCGAGATCGAGAAAAGGGCCTATGAATTTTTATTCATGCATTATATGGTGAAATGGGAATTTTTCACTATGTGTCTATTTGGGGCATGCAAATAGTCTATTTTGATCTTTTTTCTCCAAGGATCACAATAGTGTGATCAGTTTGGAAATATTAGACCTTTGTAGGTGTCATTTTAGTAGAAATAAATTTTATCGCTTCAAGGAAATGACACACCCTATGTGTTTGTAAGGATTTTTCCAGACCCGAATATAGACAGTGCTAGTCTTATTAAGGCACTCCGTGTACTACCACGTAGACACAAATAGGCTACATGGATACGATACAATGTGTCTCTACACACTGCGTATATGAAAACTACATTCCTTGTGTGGTTTTCTACATGAGGAAGACTTGGGATAACTAGACATTCCATGTAACTCATGGGAAACGTCGTGCACTCCCATCAAGAGTGCTTGAGGATCTTATTTTTAATAGTTTTGACCAATAATTGGTGAGATTGTTTCCCTTGGTCCTTTAGTCAAGGGTTTAGGATAGCATTACATCCACATCACTAGATCATGATCCTATCTAGAGGAAGAGTCTCAGATAGAGTATTGTTTCCCTCCCTAGGAATTGAGTGTGATCCTCTATCACCCCCAGTGGAGTGTGTGGAATCGTGTAACCTCTGTGAGTAGGATGTTGATCCTCCACCTAGAGGGCCGCAATAGTAGGGTCTATGGAATCCATTGGTGAGTCTGGGCATTTCCCCTACATAGCGGGTTCATCCAGATTGGGTATGTGGTATCCCACTAGGATTTTGGTCATGATATGTGGTTTCCCACATTCATTTATGGGTGTAACCCCTCTTTGTGTATCATAGTCTTCCTTGACCAATACGTTCTCATTTGCGTAGTGCCAAAATGAGTTAGACCACTTCGTGAGTGTCTCCCATGATATCATGGATCGAGGAGTGAGTTCCTCTAGAATGAGTGTGCTTCAAGCAAAATCTAGTGGTTGGAAATTGGTTATGACCACCCAATAATGTGGTGTTACCATGAGTATATCAGGATATTCTTGTTATATGTGTTATATTAATATACCTATGAATAATTGATTCTAATTTATGTTGTGGTATTCCTTTTCCATATTCCTTTATGGTATTCCTTTATGGTATTACATTGTGGTATTCCTTTTTTCTATTCATTTTTTGTATATCTTTGTGGTTTTAGGGTGTCCTACCGAGTATTGTTATACTCACCCCTTCATGGGATTTTCGAGCGTGTTTCATGTCGTATGTAGATGATAAACATTTTATGGAATCCTTGTTAGGCCAAGACCAGACAATTATTAGTGACACTAGAAAGACCAAGGTGCGTACCTGTGGCTTCCAGACAATAGTCATAGTACCTTTACTTCCAGGTCAGACTTATCTTACATACTCTTTGTGGTGGGCTTGTATTTGGCCCTGTTTACTTTCTAGTGATTTTACTGTCATACTCTGTTTTTAGATCTTAGTGGTATGCATTATATGTTTACATAGTGGTTTTTACATTTTAGAATTTTATTCTTGGAGATATGTGTGTGTGTGTTTGCATGTACATAGGCTGATTCCCACAATTTTTGTGATATGCTTACTCAGTTTAAGTCAAAAACCCCCGGCCTATTGAAGGGTGGATTGGGGTAGTCATAACATGGACCCCTCTAGGGTGGGTGATGAAAGAGTTGTATCAAATGGGGTAAGTTCTACTTTAGGACAGGGAGTCTAGGATATTGGTTTGGGGAAACAATGTTATGGGTTTCAAGTTCAGCTTTCCAGCTATGGAATATAGTGTTCTTGTGGTGGGTGATGTTTCCATACTACCTAAATCTGATAACCTTCTTTTTGACTCATTATATTGGAATATTGGTTTTAGGGAAAACATTGGTACATGCATCATATAAAAATGGTTGGGTCTTCTATGTCCTTCTTGTGTCAGTTCCCCAGATATACTCTATTGATTGTGGTATATCTTGTTTTATTTAAGGATGTATTCACATAGACATCTAGTTAAGATTCTAGAACATGATCATGGGGATGATCCTCCCATTGACGAGGCAACCATAAAAGGACTTGTACTAGAGGGAGAACCTCTAGGTGGTGCCCCAGCCATGCCACCACCTATAGAGCAGCACATGGTACCTGCAGTATTGTAGGATGAGACCCCTCAAAGATTGTTAATGAAAGAGTTGTATCAAAAAGGTTAGTTCTATTTTAGTACTGGGAGTCTATGATATTGGGTTGGGAAAATAGTTTATTGTGTTTAGAGTTTAGATTTCAGTTTAGAGAATCTATTGTCGATGTGGTAGCCTATGTATCTATACACTATGATTCTGATAACCTTCTTTTCTACTCGGTAAATGAGAACACTGGTTGCATGTAAAATAGTGGTATGTGCATCATATAAGAATGTTTTTGTCTTCCATATCGTTCTTGGGTCAGCTCCCTAGATATACTCCATTGACTGTGGTACATCTGGTTTTATTTGAGGATGCCTCTACATAGATTGCTAGCTAGGATTCCACTACGTTATCACGATGATGATATGTCGAGTGGCGAGGCATCAATATAGGGAATTGTACCAGAGAGAGCACCTTAATGTGGTTCACTAGCCATACCACCAACTATAGAGAATTAAATGGTACCTGTAGTACCAGCGGATGAGGTGTGAAGACTGAGCGCACTTTACGAGTTTCAACAATAGATACCCCTTTGGAATGGGTTGTGAAAAAAGTTATATAGAAGGGTGTTAGTTATACTTTAGGATTGGGAGTCTATAAGATTGGTTTGGGGAAGTATTATTATGTGTTTTGAATTCATCTTTCAGGATAGGGACTCCATAGTTGGTGTGGTGGCTGATGTATCCATACACTAGGACTCTGTTAAACTACTTTTCGACTTGGTACATGAGAACACTAGTTGCAGGGAAAACAGTGGTACATGCATCATATAAGAATAGATGTGTCTTCTATGTCCTTATTCTTCCATCTCCTCAAATATGCACTATTGATTTTGGTACACATTTTTTTATTTTAGGATTTCTCCATGAAGATAGACAGCTAGGATTCCACCACATGATCTTGAGGATTATTCACCGGTTTATGAGGCATCGGTACTAGGACTTTTACCCGAGAGAGAACATCTAGGTGGTGCACCAGCCACACCACCACCTATAGATCAATACATGGTATATGTAGTACCAGTGGATGAGGTGTGAAAATTGAGAGCCCTTTATGAGTTTTAGTGGCAGATACCCCTCATGTTCCATGGTGATCTCAACACATGGTCAGAGGAGTATGGGATTGAAGAGGTGAGCCAAGTTTTTCACTTATTTAGGACACCATCAAACATTATTTTTTTCTTGGTAGTGAGACTTATACATGGATTAGTAGGTAGATGGTGGGGTTTGGTTACTCGGTATTATGATGAGGTAACTCTTCTGGGGAAAAATTTTGAGAACTTTTTTAGAGAGGATTTCTCACCTTATATGATAAGGGATATGCATATCTAAGAGCTTTTAAAGCTCTATCAGGATGACATGTTAGTATATGATTATTCTTTGAGGCATACCAACCTCTATAAGTACTCGATGGATGTGATGCATGATTAGTACATTGAGGATCATACCTTTGAGTGTGGTCTGCGTAGGGATATTCAAGAATGTGTTATCCCTCTGAGCATTCCTACTTATTATGGGGTACTTGAGAAAGATTTGGTGGTCAATGTTTTCTTGGCTAAGTAGATACATAAAGTGATTGTCAGTGGTGGGATAGATGGATCGGAGACCTCAATAGTAGGAATACAACGTCAGTATTTGTGACTTAGACATGCTAGAAATTTCAAAAGGTGGTCCCAGGAAGGAGTATCTATAGTTTAGGGATCACATGGTGGATCTGGTCATCCTAAAGAGAGGTGGTTCTAGTCATGTGATGGTAGGTGATATCTCACTCACGATTATCCAACCATTTATACTACTAATAGGGAGACCATGGATGGAACATAGAGGTAGAGAAAACAATAAGATCAAGTATATCTGTAGGGTGGTGGACATGGTAGAGGAGCTAGGAGAGCAGTAATAGGTGGTCGACATTTTGACATTTAACCACCCACACCCACCATGTCGTCCATGCCAGGGTTGGTAAGTAGGAGGATATGTAAGGGGATAGCTAGATGTGGTTGAGGTATATAACCCAGGGGATCTAGGAATGATTCAAGGTACAAAATATTTCTTTTCTACTTTAGCATCCATTTAACATAATCATGTGTTAGTCATTAATTTCATACCATAAATTTTGTTTGATACTCAGATATTTTGTTTGAACTGTTAACTCAACCCTCATCCTTGTAGACTCATACTGGAGGAGGAGTCCTTATGATCACGTACTGGTGCCGAATGTGTTACATAATTTTGGGGGTGGTAGTTTGGTGTGGATATCTTTTTATCAACATTTATTCCTTAGGATTTCATTCTTTGTATGGACTGATTGTCAATAATTCATGCTTAGGTTGAAGTTTTTTGGCTAAGAGTGTGGTGTGTATGTAGTAATGAAACCTAGTTATCCTTTTTCAGTGAAAAATGAAATCCAGGTTGCATAGAAAGGGCTTCGTGAGACCTAGTGTTTAACCCTAGGAACCCTTATTTTTTTCTTCCAAAAAGGGTAGATGGGATCTTGATTTTATGTTTTAATTACCGACACTTAAAATAGGTGATAGTGAAGAAAAAGTATCCAATACTGAGGAACAATGATCTCATTGATCAGTAGAAATATTGGGGAACCACTATGTGTATGATATAATTTGGATCAATGGAATTCCACAATCAATAATTCCATATCGTGATGCTCGAATTACATCTTGTTTATAGAAGATATTGAATGAGACATTTGGGACCTCTCTATGCTTGAACACATCATTTCACCCAAAGATGGACGACTAGATAGGGTGGTCCATTTAGGTTCTAAACTACATTTTTTAGCATGCATGATATATTTGGACCATAGTTGGGAGGATCACCTACCATTTGTGGAGTTTTCATGAAACAACAGCTACCATTCAATCATTGGAATGGCAGCACTCGAGGATTTTTATGGGAAAACATGTAGGTCACCACTTTGCCAGACTGACCTAGGGGATTCAGCATCCATGGACCTAGATTTGGTGTGATCTACTATAGAGAAGGTTCATATCATCTAGGAGTGGATGAAGACTGTACAGATATATCATAAGTCTTATGAAGATAGGAGGTAGAGGCCTTAGGGGTTCAAGGAAGGAGGCTATTTTTTTCTTCGGGTTTCACCTCGATGAGGATTCTAGAGATTTGTCATGGGCATCAAGATATCTTTGAAATTTATTATCCCATTAAATATTCTATTTAAAGTTGGTGAGGTGGTGTGAACCTTGGATCTACCATCATTGTTAGATTGGGAAAAAGAATTCTTCCACAAGTCACAGTTGAGGAGGTATGTGCATAACCTATTATACATCATCGACTGAGGTGAGATAGACATTGAGAATATATCAACATTTTTTTATTACCCATTGGAGATCAAGGATCTGTATGAGAGTATCCTTTGAGGGTGATTGATTCTAATGGTGTATGTATGGTGTCAGCACGGGAATCTCCAAAAGGGAACATGGGAGTTGAAGGCTCGAATTCATTCTCACTACTCTCATTTGTTTGAGTTGCCTTTATTTTGGATCTTTAAAGACATAAAAGACCAAGGTGGGGAAAATATAACATCTTTTAATTTCTTAGTATTATTGTTTTATATTATATGGATTGATTTTGAGACTAATAGAGGATACGACATGCGATTCTGAGGCCCCGGTGTTCCAGGAATAAATTTTTGAATAAATTAAAATATTTAATTTCACACGTATGTATTTCTCCTAAAAAAGTGGACTAAATACCAAACAGGTTCCTAGATCAAAAATATAAGGGCACCTTCGAATTCAAAATAGTGGCTTCACCCTATGTGCGACCTAACAATGGTCGGCATTGTTCAGGTGAAGAAAAAGTCATGGAGGACATAACCATAAATAAAATAACAAAATAAAATTATTTTATTTTTAAATAACAACAAATCATGAATAAGGAATTGGATAGGAAATTTGAGAGTGCATTTTAGTTCATAAGGTGGTGTTTTCCCTAGGTGTGATGTAATGTTGGTCGACGTGGGGTGTTAGGATGAAGCATTTTTATGCTCGTGCATTTAGTAACAATAAATAATTTATTTATTTATTTAAAAATAAATGACCTAAACCACATTATTTTATAAATAAGATATTTTGGAAAATCACCAGGGTTAGATGCCTAAACATGTGATCGTTGAGAGGATCTTACACCCCTCCTCTATTAGCTGATTCAGACTAAACAATGACTAGTGATTAGATTGAGGTGAATGAACATACGGTGGATGTTACAGATCATATTCATCTCTAGCAGATGCGTTCTTTTCCAACGATTTATCCAAATCGAGGTAGGCCATTTTTTTAGTTGATTTTTAAATATTTTATTTACCTATGATGAATGCGAATTAATCACCAAAAAAATATTTCATGGATCAATCATTTGATCGGGGTAATTTTATTATTTTCCTATGGTGTTTGAATTGATATTTCATTAGTTTACTCATTTCTCTTCATTCTTCATCCTAAGACAATGAATCAAGGAAAACACAATCATTGTCCAAGGTCCATTCCACAGGTTTTGGTTTCATGATTTTCTCTTTCTGATGTACATGTGTTTATCATCATTAATCAGTTGATTACTCATTTAATGATATTCAAGAGTACTGATCCTTGTGTATTATATTTTCTGGCATAAATGATTACGGTCATGAGTTTGAGATTTGGATTTGGAGATTCTACGTAGGATTGAAAATTGTAGTTGTATCCTGATAATGAATCTAGTGATAATGGATCAAGGGTAGTTCTAGGTTTGATGGACAGCGTGGTCACACATGTGGTGCATCATGAATCCTGGAAGATTCCACATGGTTTATATGTGAAAAGTGTGATTAAAGGATAATAATAAAATATTGATTATAATAAATGAATAGGGAATGTCGTGTGGTGATGGGTAGCAGTGTGAGATAAGGGGGGAATTTCTTGTGTGTGAATTACTCTCTGACACTTCATTAAGGCTATTAATTATCAATAATATTGATATTAAAAATATCACAAATGAAAGGAAATAAATGATGTATCATGGGGTGGGATTCATACTCCCTTACTATGTGGAAGAGGGTGAGTAGAATGGAGACCATGGTAATATTAATTATTATTATGATAATAATTTTTGAGATAAAGTAAAACAAACAAAAGGTAAAACTGTATAGATGTGTTGGGTGTGTGATGGGAAATAAGGTGGCTTAAAAATAAGTGTGATTGGACAGATAGTGCTCACGTTATAAGAAATGTAATAATATTATTATTGTTAATACTATTATTATTCTTATACCTTGTTTTTGACATAATAATTTCATATATTGCCAGATTAAAGACCCATCAGTGGAAACGCAATTGTGGAATTAATACTGTCAATTAAAGACCAGTGATCAATATTTAATGTGAACTCGTGTCGTTGGTCCGTGATATGTCAGTAGAGCATAATGCGGCAAAATAGGACCTTTTCATCATGTGTCTCATTTAGAGAAATGAATAGTAGATCGTGTTCATTTTTTGAGAGGATAAAAATTGGGTGATCTGTATATTTTATTTCAGGATTGAAATTTGGGCCTCATGAATTTCTATTCAATTATTATATGGTGAAATGTGACTTTTTCACTAGGTGTCCATTTGGGGCATGTGAATAGTCTATTTCAAGCATTTTTTTGGAAGGATGACAATGATGCAATCTCTTTGGAAATATAAGACATTTTGAAGAGGAATATCTGTGGAATTATAATTTATCCATTCAGGCTGATGATTATCCCCATGTTTTCATTGGGATTTTTCCATACCTAGATATGGGAAGTTCCAAACTTAATGAGGCACTCCATGTACTCCCATGTGAACACAAACATGCTACATAGATAGGATACCGTATATTTATAAACACCGTGTATACCATTCTACATGTCTTGTATATGTAGACTACATGTTGTGTGAGGTTTTTCACATGGGAAAGACTTGGGATAGTTGGACATGTCATGTACCCCTTTGTAGATGTTGTGCACTATCGTCTAGAGTGCTTGGGACTCTTCGTTTTCCTAGTTTGGACCCATATTTGTTGAGAGTGTTTCCCTTGGCCCTTTCCTCAAGGGTTCAGTGTAGCATTACATCCACATCACTGGATTGTAATCCCCCTTTAGTGGTTGAGTCTCAGATAGAGTATGGTATCCCTCCCTAGGATTGGAGAGTGATCCTCTATCACCCCTAGTGGAGTTTGTGGAATCATGTGACCTCTGTGAGAAGGGAGTGGATCCTCCACCTAGAATGAAATAATGGTAGGTTTTTTGGTATTCTTTTGTGTGCATGGGTGTGATCCCCTTTGTAGTGGGATGATCCAGATTTGGTATGTGGTATCCCCCAGTGAGTCTAGACACGGTCCATGGTGTCCCCCGATCAGTTCTGGGTGTAATCCCCTCTCTATGTATCATAGTCTTCCTTGACCAACACTCTCTCATTTGGGTAGGTCCCAAATGGGATAGACCTATTCATGAGTGTCTCTGATGATATCATGGCTCGAGCAGTAAGTTCTCCTTGAATGTTCATGCTTCAAGTAGAATCTTGTGGATGGAAGTTGGTTGTGATTGCCTGATGATATAGTATTCTCATGAGTATATCTGGATATTCTTGTTATATGTTTTATAGACATATACCATGGTATAACTGACTATAATTTATTTTATTTTTTTCTATTTTTTTATTCCTTTGTGGTATAACTTTGTGGTATTCCATTGTTGTGTTACATTGTGGTATTCCTTTGTAGTATTAATTTGTGGTTTCGGGGTTTCCTATTGAGTATTGTTATACTCACCCCTACACGGTCTTTTCTAGAAAATATCATGTATTATGAAAATGATCAACCTTCTGACAGAGTTCTAGGTGGACCAAGACCAGACGGTTCTTAGTGAGACTAAACAAACCGAGGTGTGCTCCTATGGATTTCAAAAAGGAGTCCCAAAACCTTTACTTCTAGGTTTGAATTATGTTGCAGACTCATTGTGGAGAGCTTGTATTTGGACCTATTTACCTTCCGGTGTGTTTACTATCATACGATGTTATGAGATCAAAGTCAAAAGCATACTGTTTTTACTTAATGGTTTTTACCTTCATCATTTTATGGCATTCATATCTCTGTGTGTGAAGGTACTTAGAATAATGCCTCACATTGGTGGTATATTCCTACTCAGTGCTAGTAACCAGCCCCTTACCTATTCGAGGTGGGATTAGGGTAGTCATGGAACGGGATCCTCTAGGATGGCTCGTGAAAATATTTTTATTTTATTTACAAATCCAAAACAAATGGAATTTTATATTCCTATGTAAATCCATGTTAAATTATCAAAGGATGAATAACCAAATACATAAGAATAGTTTAAGTACATTTAAAAGGTTCTTTATGCCTTAGCTACTGTAATCTTTTTGTAATCCATGGTCTGTTATTGACCTGATATTTCTCATGTTTTGGGAGTTATTATAAATTTCGTGGTGAACACTGAGAAGAAACATCGGGATTTTGTGTAGTTGATATTGAGGTATTTAATGGTAAGTAAGGAGGTATCTATATTCTATAGGAAATTAAATTCATTTCATGGGTGTATACATATTGATCATAGAGGTGATGTAGACAATAAGTGGAGTACCAATGGTTTGGATTTTTATTTTAGAGGAATTATGATAAGATATATATCCCAATTCTAGAATATGGTGAAACTATCTACCGTAGTGGAAAAGTAATTAGTAATAACTAATGTTGGGAAGGAGTTGGTTTGGCTGAAATACTTCTTGGATGATCAGTAAATAAATCAACTGGAAAATTTATTACACTTTACCATAAAAATATTATAGATCATAAAAATATATTAGTATGTTAGACCTAGATAATGATTATTTTTTTAAAGTACCATTTTATAAAATTCATAATATACGATGCGTTTTTTACATTTTAAATGATTCATGCAACTAAAATTTTAGTATCCGTAGTGATGAATATGGTGTAGGATGAAAATTTAAATTTTCATTGGGTCTATGTTGTTATTTATTGATTAATAGAATGTGATGGGTAGAAATTTTAAGAACACTATGGGGGAATAGAAAGAAAAATAGCATGTATTTTATGAATCATCATTTTGAAATAGAATATTTTAGGGAACGAACCCAATAGTGAATGGAGAAAAGGAGAATATCAAATTATGTAAGATTTGTGGATTAAAAATTAGTTTCTAAGAAAAAATAGAAATCATTAAATTGGATAACACATTAAAATTTTGGTCCAATGAATTCTTTAATAAATATAGGCGGTATACAATTTTTTTAGAAAAATACATGAATGATATAATAAACTAATATTCAAACAAATGAGGGAGTATAAATTAACATATAAATATATTGTTTTTTTGTAGAAAATAAAGTATTAGAATAAATAACTATATATTTCCATCTTTTAATGTTATATAGTCTTTATTTTGGTGTCAAATAGAAAGATTCATGTTTTATAGGATTGAATCATTGTGATATCATGACTATGGTTATGGAAGAGATATATTAGTATAGGAAAATTTACATATATATTTTAGTATGTGTTTTTATATATTATAGGTTCTTGTGGTGATAACAAAAATGAGCTTCTAGTAATGGTAACATGGTAGGGAATGTTGTTATAGTGAATTGAGTTTCCATTCATGAATCATTAGAGAAGGGTATAATATAAGATTCATAGTTTAGATTTAGGATATAAAACTTCAATTTTTCTCCCCAAGACCTCAAATATCTTAAATATTTTCCTTCTCATAAAAAACCTCATGATTTTGGAAATGTTTCGGTGATTTTAGGAAGATCCCTCCCATGTTATATATTTTCTCTTAGATATTGTGGTGGTTTGAAATGATATTTAATTTAAGTGACATCTAAATCTATCCTCTTGGTATTTTTTAATTTTTATTCTTTGTGAGAACCCAAATTTGTTATGATTTTAGGAAATTGTATTTTAGGGATATAAAATAATTAGTTATTTTATTCTAAAATTATAGAGGAGTCTAAGATTTGGAGTATCCATATTGTTATATTTTTTATATATCATTTCATTTCTCAAGGAATGTTTCAACTATGAACTATTATATAAAAAACCATTGTTTGTTATATGGTGAATTTTAAAATATATATTATAAATTCATTTTAAATGATTGATAAGTGATTATTTATCCATTTTAGTGTTTTTTTAGAGAGCATGAATTTGAATAAAGTAAAAATTGATTTTTTTAGGTCATATTTCTTTCAAAAAATATTGAATATTGGGAAATATATTTGTTATTTTGTATTTTTTTAGTTTTACCATTATATATAATAGTTATGGTTGGTTATTAATGGATGATTTTTAAAGTGGATATGATTTAGTTATAGATCAAAAAAATTAGTAGCTTCATTTAAATGTTGGTGGATCATTCAAGTTGATGGGTTTGACTATGAGTTGTGTTAATGTGTAGGGGTTTTGGAAATATTATTGGATTTAACATGGATAGTTGCGAATCCATATTAAGTAGGGATGACTCTTCATTAAGACAATGATATACTTAGGTTTGAATTACCAAATGCTTATGGAATGGAATTATGGTTACCTTAAGAATGGGGTGGACAGTTTTGGGTTTTTTGAAAGGTGTAAACCAATCCTCTGGATGAATTAATGGTCCAAATTCTAATGTATTGTACATTACATTAGGATACAACTCTCATATATTGAAAATATTAATTTAGAAATGATGACCATTATATCATAGTTTACTGGAGACACTGATAATTGTATAGTAGTAGTGTGGACTACCACATGGTAAATATAACATAATTGACTGGAAACACTAATATGGTATTATAGATCCATGTATATCCTACCATTTGTTACTATAAAAGAGTGGAATTACTGTGTGAATTGATACTATTAAAATTCTTTTTGTACTGTACAACATTACATTATCATCTCATTTCATGATAGGGTTTCATACCCTGAGATTTTACCCTTTAATTATGCTATTGAATTTTAGGTATAGTGTTATGTCTCTCCAGGGACATAGTGAAAATTCATGAACCATATAAATATATGTTTCTTATGTTATTCATATTATTTATTTCATTTTATCCGGTTTAACATTCTTCTACAAATTTGATTGTCATTTGTTTATCCTTGAATTTCCAAAACATGGGTGAGTTTGTTGACATGTAATTGATGGTATTATAGAATATTTGGTTTCCTTTTACAAATAAATATTAATTATTACTATTATATATTGATTTGATTATAAAAATTATCTTATGAGAAAACGTTTTCATAAAGGACACATAAGATGCATCATTTGCACATGCATAATATGAATGGGGATTCACTGGTGAAATATGATTATGATTCTATACTTGTCCTATATATGTGAAAATTAGTGTATAAACCAATTATTTTTTAGTGTTTTAGGTTGAGGTGATAATTTCTTATATGTATTTATATGAAGTATAATTGGACCTATAGTAGAATGTATTAAAGGTTATGGATTAAGAATTACTCTAAGTTATGGTTATGGATTTGGCATTTGAATTGTAGAGTTTATTTTTATTGATTTTATATGTATTTTTGGTATCTGTGAATTTACATTCATTTTTACAAATCATATATTGTTTAAAAGTATGTGGTTGGTGGAGGTATGAGGTTAATTAATATTCATTGTCGTGTGTATTAATTTTATTATTTTATTATAAACTATTTGGTGGTCGGAAGATAGTGTCAATGGTCGAGTAACATTTCAATAATGTCTGGTGTTGGGTTTGAGTGTTTGGTATAGGTCAAGTTGTTAAAATTATAATCCATTTTTTAGTGAAGGTATTGTAGCTGTAGAGATAGGATTTCATTAAATATATCAAGAGGATTATAAATTTTTTTATCAATTATTTTAGATTGATATCCATGTTTCTATGGTTGTTTTATAATGTGTGAATTTTTGAATCAGGATGAGTCAGTCTATTTTGATTTTCCTTGGTAAGGTGTTTTGTATATAATGCATTGAGATCGGCTTTTAATATCATTATTTATTATAACACCCCAAAGTTAGAATATATTATTACATTAAAATAATTCAATGTGTTCGATAGCTTTCCCACATGCAATGCAAAACTAAAATGAAACCATGATATGTTTATAGCATTAAAAAACTTATCGTTGAATTAGGGGTAATAAAGTAACTAACATTTGAATTATATGCATATAGAAAAAAAGGGCTACATATAAAATTAATTATATTTAATTAGTTTAACTAAAATAATTAATAATATCATTTAACATTTATAAAATTATTTTTTTAAAAAAATAACTTTTATATGAAAGGAAATTCTATTTCAAAAAATATATAATTAATTATAAAATGATTTTTCAATATATTTAATGATTACATTAAAAAAATTAGAAATTTTGTAATTTTAAATCAAAAAAATAACTTCATTTTTTAATTAATAATATAAAAAATTAATAATTATAATTTTTTAAACATTTCATAAAACATTTGGGTTTTAGTAAAAAATTACGATTTTCATGAAAATTATAATTTCTTAGAGGTTATCCATATATAAGAAGGATATATAAGATTTCAAAACCTTTTAGGAGATCTAATATAAATCTATGTAATAACATTATGAATTTTAAAATATTCATTGAGCATATAGAATCTTTTTCCAAAATTTTAAGAACTAATTAAAATGTTATTTTGATAAAAAACTACTTTTTATCTTCTCATTGAATCAATTATTTTCAAGGGTGATTTGGTTTTATATTGACTCAGGAACCTTATATACACTATATTTTTTATATGAAAAAAAATTCATTGAAATTATTATCTGAGAAAATTTTATCTTATATATACATTAAATTCATAAAAATTTTATTTCTCTAAAAAACTTTTTAACATAATTAAGTGTGTTTATTTTAAAATTTATATTTCACACCTTTTTAAATTTTATTATATAATATTTTTTCAAATTTTAAATTATACATATAAAATGAGTAAAAAATTAAATCTTACTCATTTTCCTAAAAATTAATTACTAAGGTTAGAAATTAATTAACAATGTAAATGTAAATTTGAGTAAAAGATATGAAGTTAAAACAAAAAAGAAAAAAAACTATATGTTGTCATAAAATAATTGGTTAACGTGATTTTTGACCCATTCTCATTTTACACTTTTCTATTATTCATTTTATGGACTTTACACTGAAATAGTAAACTTATATTTTTTCAAATGTAAAGGATACTCTAAAAACTACACTTCCCTTCACCTATAAACTAGTAAATTCTTCACCCCATTAAGAATAACCTTACATTTAAATTTATCCTTGAAAAATATAAAAATATTATCCTCTTAGAACCCTCTTTCATGTTCCAATGTTTCTGTTCACCATTACTTAGCATAAGACCTTCATTTCTAAGGAGATATAAAAGGAATATTCCAGTCCCTAACATTATTATTATCAACAAATTTGTTTTTATTATTAGTTATATTATTTAAAATGTATTCTAACAATAACAAAAATATTTATATCAGTATCATATATATAATTTAATTTCATTATTTTATGCGTATTAAAAAATTATTTATATTCCACATCCACTAAGAAAAACAAAACTATTCTCAATGTTTTGTATAGACTTCCACCTCTACGACGCAACATGTTTTTTTCTTCACCGTCATACAAGGTTGGATATAAGGATATTATGAAATAAAAAATAATATTATTATGATATCATTAATTTTTTGGTCTGAAAAATTAGAGAACCTATTATTGATAAGATCAACAAATGATAATCATTAATTTAATTATTTAAAAGAAGCGTGATAAGAGGATAACCTTTTATTAGAATTCAATAATATTATCAGATCCATTTTTTCTTCTTATAGTTCATTAAAATTATTAATTACTGCACTAATAAGCACTAAATAATATCATTATGTTTTTATAATGACATTTTAAGAAAACCACCTCGTAATCATTAATTAAAACAGGCTATGTTCATATTGGGGTTTATTTTACCACCTAATTGAATGATACCTGGACTTTATATAATGAATTAATATTTGAAAATTATTACTATGATAATATGATATAAATTTGTGAATAATAATTCTCTTTCTACATATGTTATAGAAATATTTAAGTTACTAATTAATAAAACACACATCAATCATCCAGAATCACTAAAACATGCTTATTATCAATTTCATCTTCAATGATAAAAATAAAAACACTAATGAAAGCAGATTAAAACATAATAGATAATTATAAATCATCTATGACAGTAAATTTAATGATCTATTAATTTTTATATTTTGATAATGAATAATAATGAACACTATTATTCTGAAACAAGTGTAAACAATAAAAACTACAAACCCCCGATGTGGAAATCAGTAAAATTAATTTGGATATTAGATATTTATAACGATTATAAATGAAAGTTGATATTATTAAGGTTTAATATAAATTTATTAATGTATCAATGTTTCTGATATATGATGTTAAAGTAGGTTCGTAGAAATCAGGAAAATATTTAAGGGGTTTCCGTCTCAAATTTTTCTCTTTGAGACAAGTTTTGTATTATGAAATTAATTTCACTTATTTTGTGTATATAAATCCTATTTTAAATATCATATAATAAATTACTTTTTCATAATGGTATTTTAATTTAAATAAAATTATCTATCTTTCAAGGGGTTTTTATTTTAATCTTTCAAAAGTAGTAATGGTTTTCTTGGATTCAATTATGATTCTTTGAGATATAATACATTTTGTTCCCCATATTTTATTAATATGGTTTATTATCTATCTATGGATATACATTAATAGTACTCCTTATATTTTATTTTATTTATTATTCAAATAATGTTCCATTATTTGGGAGGCTATTAATTCAGTTGCTTCCCCACTAGTTAAGAATTTTGGAAACTCAACTTTCATTAAATGAGTTATGATCGTACACTTGAAATTATATCATATAATATGGGTACATACTACACATTAATTTAATTATATGTTATTATCTCAGTTTAAAATTTTCACCACATAATATCCTTTTCAATTGATTCAGGATTCACTGATTTATTTTCCCTTAAGAGATGTTGATAATTCAAATCACCTTCTTTAAGTTGTAATGTTTCATCTTGAAAATTTCTTTTCAAAGAATGGGTTATCCCACCGTAATATCTTTTATATTTTGTTTTAAAATACTATTTTGAAAATTAATTCTATAATATAAATGAAATTTTTGTTTCTCTTATTATATCGTGATTTTTAAACTAACGTATTTTGAAATTAATTAAATTATTTTTTCCTTTCTCTTTCACATGTTTTTCCTTCATATCCTCATTTTTCATGTAATGGCCCGGACCTCTCCGGTCCATTACTTTGTGGAATTTTGGTGTTGGAGGTGTTCCGGGAGACCAAGGGGACATATCCCAAACACTTTTCCAATTTTCCAGTTCTGTGAACAGTGTTTCCAGTTTTATGAACAGTAACAGATCGGCCTGACAGATCGGTCTCACCGATCAGTTTCACAGATCAGTGTGACAGATCGGTTTCACAGATCGGTCTGACAGATTGGTCTCACCGATCGGTCTGACAGATTGGTCTCACCGATCAGTTTCACAGATCGGTCTGACAGATCGGTTTCACAGATCGGTCTGACAGATCGGTTTCACAAATCGGTGTGACAGATCGGTGTGACAGATTGGTTTCACAGATCGGTGTGACAGATCGGTTTCGCAGATCGGTCTGACAGATCGGTTTCACAGATCGGTTTCACAGATCGGTGTGACAGATCGGTTTCACAGATCGGTCTGACAGATCGGTTTCACAGATCGGTGTGACAGATCGGTGTGACAGATCAGTTTGACAGATCGGTTTCACAGATCAGTGTGACAGATCAGTTTCACAGATCGGTTTCACAGATCGGTGTGACAGATCAGTTTCACAGATCGGTTTCACAGATCGGTTTCATGTACAATAACAGTGGGTGAACAGTGTTTCCAGACTCATACAGTTTTGCCCCTTTTGACGTTTCCTTTGACGTAAAATACATTTAAAGCCTTATTTTAAGGGCTCTTAAGGCCATTTAAAATTCCATAAATCCTATATTAATTATTCCTAAGGCTTGGAATGTTTTACTTGATCAAACCGCGTGGGTTAATGCGATCCGTTTTTAATGGAGAATTAACCGGATCTTAAATCGTCACCTCGTTAAATCTTAAAAAGGGATGAGATATCATTCTCCCCTGTTCTTTCCCTTTGTTCTCAGATAAGAGACACTAGAACCTTTCAATCCTTTCCGTAGGAGTTTCACAATCAACCTTTACTACTAGTATCAGTTCCGCTCTGTTGGATGCAACCAAGCTGTGTCGATCATTCTTCCACATAAGTTGTCGCGAGGGGAGGATCGTGACCTATTGTGTGGATAAAGGACTTCAAGAACTCTTCGAGGTAGGGGATTCATGTCTTCTCTAATTTTATATGTGCAATCGTAGAATTAGCATGATTTATCCCTTTGGATCACAATGAAATTGACCTAATTAAATACTTGAACCGGATTAAAAGAATTGGTTGATCGCATGTTGTTTCTTTATACCGTGATAACGGTTTGCCTCATGTTTTCCTAGATATAGTGATATCTATGTTTTCTTTGATTTGTTGTTCGTTCATGATTGAAATTGATAATGAACGTAAAGCCGGAATTAATTATTAATTAATTGGCTAAAGATAAAGAGGCATGCAAATTGATCTGGTTATTGTCGTTGTTGTAGTTGTTCTAATTTGAGGATAATCAAATTAGGGAAGTAAGCATGGTTATTTAATTGTGATAGCTTGCTGATTAGGTATCCATGATTGGAACCTACAAATAACAAATCTGTTAATTCAATATGGATTAGAGAACAGATTTTGTGGGAATTTCTAAAAGGGTTCTGAGTTACCCTCTTGTTTGTTAAAGGGTCAAGATCCCATGATGTGATGTTTTTTTTCCTGCTGCTTGTGATGTGATGTGAGCCTGGATGGTTGTTGTGATATGTGGAGGCATGGAGGCCTTGTGGTTATGGCAGCAGATGACGCCTGGAGTGGCGAGATGCATCAGTTTATGCATGTGGGTGTCGGGGAGGACACCAGGGGTGATGGAATGGGATGGATGTGTTTTCTGGTTGCTTATGGTTTTCTTGAATGTTAATCTTCTTTGCTTTTCCCCACTGCTCAAGGCAGCTGGTCTTGCTACCCTTCTTACGAAGGAGGCGAAGACGCGCGGGGTATGCCACGTGCTTTCCGTGTTTAGCCTCTCGAGGGAGAATGGGTATATGCTCTTTCTATAGGGGGGAAAGACTCGACGGATATTATATCTATTCACCGTGTTGAGCCTCCTTTGTGTTTAGAAGCATATGATGTTTTTCTAGAATGCCTGGGAATGTGGAAAAGTATTCTGTAATGAATGTTTGATTAAATGGTGAAAATCCACGGGGATGGAGATGCTCGAATTTAAAGGTGATGTGAATCTTAAAAAGGAGCAGTTGTTTTTGAATGTGATGCCATTTCAGTTTAATGTGGAATTGTTCATTCTTAATTAACGTTTAAAGAATTAATTAACGTACATTTGAGGTGATAAAATGAGAATGGAGTAATCTAATAAAGCTCTTCAAATGGTTTTGTGCTTGTAGGATACCTAGTCTTTGAAGTAGCATCCTGGAGTCTGAGAGACGTTAGCTGTAGTTGTATATAAGACTAGGTAATTCCCATATTGTGGATGTGAGTTACTTATATATTCTATACTTTTTGTGTTTCTATACGCTACTCCACCCTGTCGGTAAGGGCAACTGACACCCCGGGGATTCTGAGCCCTGGGGGGGTGTTTTCCCCAACATTCTGATGGGAGGTTGAATGGCTGACTACCCCCTTTGGCCCCGCTCTCTTCTCTTGGTAGATCTTTGTGCTGGTAGGCACAGTGGTTAGTTTTACCCATATATGTGTGTAGAGGGATGTGATGGCTTGTGGTTATTTCCCACACATATATTCTGGATATAGTATCCTATGGACTACTATAGGTGTAATGTGTATAGGCTATAATGGCTTGAGGATCCTTACTCGGAGTATGGGCTGTAATGGCTTGAGGTATTATACCCGATGTATGATACACGTTATACGAGCTGTGGTGGCTCCCGGAAACTACCTGGTTACTTTGGTTGTGAGGATGGTGTGGTTCTTCACCCAGGTGTCTGCGGGCAAGCCTTTGTGGTGCACGAGGTGTAGATTGTGGAGCTTAGCCCAGGTGTCTGCGGGCAACCCTTTGGAGAGAGATGCACAGGACGTATGTCGTTGGGGCAAAGCGGCAAACCAGTGGGGAAGTAGTAGCGGGGTACCCTTGATATTCTTTACTATATGCTATATTCTTGTATGCGTTACTTGGTTAGAGTAGCCATGGTGAGGTTGGGAACATAGTATATCTGTTTAGGTGACGAGTTAGTTTCACTTGTTGTTCACTGGGCTTTAGCATGCTTTCTTTACTTTTTCACGAGAGGCTTGGGGAGGATCCTACTGAGTATACTGTTATACTCACCCTATGTATGTATAAACTGTTTTTCAGGTCACTTGGAGTAGGTTGGAGATCAAGCTGGTTACTACTAGCTTGCGGTTGGAGGAGGAGCTGTTCGGGCTTGTGGTCGCTTCCGTTTTACTTTCTTTTGGGTACTTTTAGTTTTCCCTTTCAGTTGTAGTACTTTTGCATGACATTTCATATATGTACTTGGTTTCCTTTTATATCTCAGTTCTGAGTTGGTGTTGGTTGGAGTCTATTCTATCTCTCTCTCTTCTGCATGTGTTCTCTTAGAGGGTAATGCCTCCCATTTGTATGTTTATTATACCCTCAGTGCTAGTCGCCAACCCGGGGCCTACTGGAGGCGGGTCACGGGGGTCATTATCTCCCTTCTCACATTGCCGGCCTAGGAGGGGTACACGTTGTGGGGAGGGGGTCGTGACAGAGTGGTATCAGAGGCTCTAGTTGAGGGATAGGATGGAGTTTGGAGTTAGGCACATGTGAGGGTGCATGAGATGGTAGGGAAATGGTGTCATTCATGTTTATCAAGTGGGGTAAACACTGGAGACCGGAAGAGACATAGGCGTTCAGGTCCCCCTATGATCTGTTGCACGGAACTTTAAGTTTACGATGGCTACTAAACAAAGTGATACTGGTTGCAGGGTAGAGACCTAGGAAAGGATCATGCATCATTATTCTTTGCGCCTGTGTTTGAATGGGTAGACCTTGGGATAGGTAACCTAAAATTAATAAAACAAAACAATTAATTAATTAATGTTGAGTCTTCCATATTCCAGGCTTAGGAGCTCTAACAGTTGTTATTTTACAGGTATGGCTCCAGGTCGACGTCCTCGTCAGGTTTGTGCAGAAGGTGCCCAGCAGGCTGTTCCAGCAGATCGCCGCCGGGTAGAGGTTGACGACGATGACACTTGGAGGAAGACACTCTGAGAGTTTCAGCGCCAGAGTCTACAGAAGTACGAGGGCTCCGTTTCAGATGCAATCACAGAAGACTGGTTGGAGGAGGTCAAGATAGGCTTCAGTTCGATTCGTGCTCGGAAGGAACACTGGGTGTCCTTGGTTGTGACGATGTTGCATGGAGCAGCGAGACAGTGGTGGTTCTTGTTCCTCGGGGATCGTGAGGAGTCAACGATCTCATGGCAGGAGTTTCGAGATAGGTTTAGAGTCGAGTTTCTTTCTTTGACTGCGAAGGCGTCCAGTCGCCAGGAGCTTCTTACCCTTTGACAGGGGAGCTCCAGTGTTCGAGAGTTTGGAATCCGTTTCAGGAACCTTCTACGATATGCTTCAGACCTATTACCAGATGATGAGGCCAGGGCGAGGAATTTCGAGGAGGCTTTGTGTCCAGAGATCCAGCGCCAGGTCACCCCATTTATGCTGAAGACATATCTAGAGGTGATGGAGAGGGCAGAGGTTGTTGAGAGGACTTTGGCCAGGACCGGATCGTCACGATAGGGGAATCATCATGATTCCTCATGAAGCAGAGCTGTGGTCCGGGGGTTCCCGGTTTTCAGGACAGAAGAGTTTCCGTTCACCTGGGGGTAGGTCCCAGCCCTTCCCATCTCGTTTCTCCGGAGGCAGTAACTCTCAGGCCTATGCCAAGGGATCAGGCGCTTGTTTTTCTTGTGGTGGTCGTGGTCATCAGCAGTGGGAGTGCCTGACTTTTCAGAGCAGTCATCGTGTACCAGGCGCTCCACTCCAGGTTCCTCCATTGAGGCAGTTCCAGCCAAGGCAGCAGCAGCAGGTTTCACCAGCTTTAGATCACCAGAGGGTAGATGGAGCAGGCAGAGGACAGCCCCATGACGCTCCCCGTCCTCGGGGTCAGAGAGGCCGTGGAGGTAGTTGTGGTCAGCTTCATGCTCTATCGTTGCCAGCTTCAGGCAAGCCAGACGTCGTCCGAGGTACCCTTTGCTTGTTTTCTACCTTGGTGTATGCCTTGTTTGATTCAAGAGTGACTCACTCCTTTATATCCCCTACCCTTGTCCACGCTTTGGGACTTGAGGTAGAGAGGCTTCCAGTGCCCTTGGTGTTGACTACGCCAGTTGGAGGTCGAGCTAGCTTGTTTGAAGTATGTAGAGGCTGTGAGCTAGTGTTGGGGAAGCACCGCTCTTTGGGAGATTTCCTATGTTTACGAATACAACCATGTGATGTCATCCTCAGCATGGATTGGTTGTATTCGGTGCAGGCTATTGTGGATTGCTACATGAAGAAGGTCGTTTTCTTTGATGAAGATGGAGAGGAAGTAGTGTTTGTTGGTGATAGAGATCCTCGGATGAGTCATAGACGAGTTTCATCCTTATCATCCATGATGTCTAGGATGATGCTGAGTTCTTCAGAGGTTCAATAGTTGGCATTTCCTAGGGTCGTAGAGGAGTACCCTGATGTCTTTCCAGAAGAGGTTGTATCCTTACCCCCTCGACGAGAGATCGAGTTTGGGATCGAGCTACAGCCGGGAGCGTCTCCTATCTCTATGTCTCTGTATAGGATGGCCCCTTCTGAGTTATGAGAGATACGTATTCAGCTCGATGGTCTGTTGCAGTGTGGTTTTTTTCGGCCAAGTTTGTCACCTTGGGGTGCACCAGTTTTGTTTGTGAAAAAGGCTGATGGAATTTTGCGGTTGTGTGTCGATTATCGTCGATTAAACAAAGTGACAATAAAGAATCGCTATCCTCTTCCACGGATTGATGACCTATTCGATCAACTGAAGGGTGCAAGTTGGTTCTCAAAGATCGACTTGCGGTCAGGATATCATCAGATGCGTGTAAAGGATGAGGATATCCCGAAGACTGCTTTCCGTTGTCGTCATGGGAATTATGAGTTTGTTGTAATGCCATTCGGCGTGACAAATGCTCCAGCTGTTTTCATGGGGTTGATGAATGCTGTGTTCCGTGAATTCCTGGACAAGTTTGTTGTGGTTTTCATCAACGACATCCTTGTGTACTCCACATCTGAAGAGGAGCATGCAGAGCATCTACGAGCCGTTTTGGGAGTTCTTCGCCAACATCAGTTGTTTGGGAAGTTTTCCAAGTGTGAGTTATGGGCTCGAGAAGTTCGTTTCTTAGGGCATGTTGTGTCCCAACAGGGAGTAGCTGTGGATCCTTCGAAGATAGAAGCAGTGGTGTCTTGGCCAGCCCCTAAGACCGTGTCAGAGGTACGAAGTTTCCTTGGTCTCGCAGGCTATTATAGGAGGTTTGTGGCTAATTTCTCCGGAGTTGCGACTCCTCAAATAGCTTTGAACAGGAAGGATCAAGCGTTCATATGGACTGATCAGTGTCAGACAGCTTTCAAGTATCTAAAGGAGAAGTTGGTAAGTGCTCCAGTCCTTTTTCTTCCAGCAGAGGGAGTCCAGTTTGATGTTTTCTGTGATGCTTCACATCTGGGGCTAGGCTGTGTTCTCATGCAGCAGAGGTCAGTTGTTTCTTATGGGTATCGGCAGTTACGTCCCCATGAATGAAACTATGCCACCCATGATCTTGAGTTGGAAGCCGTGTTGTTTGCGCTGAAGTTGTGGAGACATTACATCATTGGCGAGCGCTTTGTGGTTTTCACCGATCATAAGAGTTTGAGGTATGTTTTCTCTCAGCGGGATTTGAACTTGCGGCAGCGTCGATGGATGGAGTTCTTGAAGGAATACGACTTCGAAATATCGTATTCACCTGGGAAGGGAAATGTTGTTGCTGATGCACTGAGCCGAAAGTCGCGTAATGATGTTGTGCGTGAATCTGGTGATTCCTGGAGAGTGATGGAAGAGCTATCAGCTTTGCATCTTGATATGGGAGAAGTTGGGGGAAGAGGTTGTCTTTTCCAGATGACAGTGCAGTCATCCCTGATGCAGAAGGTGGAAGAGTCTCAGTTGGGTGATCTAGAGGTGGAAGTTTGGAGAGACAGAGTTGTATGTGGTGAGGCCCCTGATGGTTGGTCGGAGGATGAACAACACCGAGTGTTGTATCATGGCAGGCTTTTTGTTCCCTTGGCGATGCGCGAGACAGTTCTCCGAGAGTTCCATAGTTCACTCTTGGCGGTACATCCTGGTGTGACGAAGATGTACCGATCCTTGAGGAGTCAGTTTTGGTGGCCTGGGCTGAAGCGTACAGTTGCAGAATGTGTGTCTCGATGTTTAGTCTGCCAGAAGGTGAAGGCCGAACACCGTGTTCCTGGTGGTCTTCTCCAGCACATAGATATTCCTCAATGGAAGTGGGAGGACATCTCAATGGACTTTGTTACATGTTTACCTCGAGCTCCGGGAGGACATGATGCTATATGGGTGGTAGTGGATCATTTAACTAAATCGGCCCACTTCATAGCAATCAAGGAGTCGAGCTCAGTGGAGGTTTTGTCGAGGCAGTATCTGGAGGAGGTGGTGAGGCTTCACGGAGTTCCTAAGACAATCATTTCTGATCGAGATCCTCATTTTACCTCTAGGGTGTGGAGAGGTCTCCAGCATGCTTTTGGCTCTCAACTCTGCCTTAGCACTGCTTTTCATCCTCAAACGGATGGTCAGACAGAGCGAACCATCCAGACTCTTGAAGACATGTTGCGCTCTTGTGTTCTTGATTTTGGAGGTTCATGGAAAAAGCACTTACCATTGGTAGAGTTCACTTAAAATAATAGTTTTCACTCTACCATCGGCATGGCGCCGTTTGAAGCCTTGTATGGCCGGCCATGCCGTTCTCCGTTGTGCTGGACTGGGGTCGGAGAGTTCGCAATTCTCGGACCAGAACTAGTGCAGAATACGACAGAGATGGTTCAAGTGATTCGTGAGAGGATGAAGACAACACAAGATCATCAGGAATCTTATGTTGATCAAAGAAAGAGACCCTTAGAGTTTAATGTTGGGGATCATGTGTTTCTAAAGGTGACTCCCCGTCGTGGGCAGTGAAGGTTTGGTCGCAGAAGTAAGATTTCTTCCCGTTTTGTTGGGCCTTTCGAGGTGTTAGATCATGTTGGAGGTGTGGCGTATCGAGTAGCACTTACCCCTCATATGAGTCGGATACATGATGTTTTCCATGTATCGCAGCTCCGTCGTTACCTTCATGATGAATCTCATGTTATCGATTGGGGAGAGATCGATATTGATGATGATGCAACCTTCGAGGAGCGACCTGTGGAGATCCAAGACCGCAAGGAGAAGGTGTTGCGTGGGAGTTCTATCCCCTTAGTTCGTGTCTTGTGGTGACACGGTGCCATGGAGGAGAGTACCTGGGAGTGTGAGTCACAGATACGTGCTCAGTACCCAGAGTTGTTTAATGTTTAACTCCTTTCATTTAATGATGTTTTCTTTGTGGTTGGACCTTTCATGTTTTATTTATGTACCTTTGATGAGATGTTATGTTTGAATTGTTTGGTTATGAATTGTTTGCTTCCATACTCTCGGATGTCATAGTTTTGTTCTAGCTTTTGAACAACTCATGGTGGTTTTCCCCTGAGAGGTATCTTATGGGGTGGTTGTTCGGACCCCTCTTTTCTTCTGGGTTGGTTTTTCATTCTCGAGGACGAGAATGTTTTGAGAGGTATCTAATGTAATGGCCCGGACCTCTCCGGTCCATTACTTTGTGGAATTTTGGTGTTGGAGGTGTTCCGGGAGGCCAAGGGGACATATCCCTAACACTTTGCCAATTTTCCAGTTCTGTGAACAGTGTTTCCAGTTTTATGAACAGTAACAAATTGGTCTCACTGATCGGTCTGACAGATCGGTCTCACCGATCGGTCTGACAGATCGGTCTCACCGATCAGTTTCACAGATCGGTCTGACAGATCGGTCTCACCGATCAGTTTCACAGATCGGTCTGACAGATCGGTTTCACAAATCGGTCTGACAGATCGGTTTCACAAATCGGTGTGACAGATCTGTGTGACAGATTGGTCTCACAGATCGGTGTGACAGATTGGTTTCGCAGATCGGTCTGACAGATCGGTTTCACAGATCAGTTTCACAGATCGGTGTGGCAGATCGGTTTCACAGATCGGTCTGATAGATCGGTTTCACAGATCGGTGTGACAGATCAGTTTGACAGATCAATTTCACAAATCAGTGTGACAGATCAGTTTCACAGATCGGTTTCACAGATCGGTGTGACAGATCAGTTTGACAGATCGGTTTCACAGATCAGTGTGACAGATCAGTTTCACAGATCGGTTTCACAGATCGGTGTGACAGATCAGTCTCACAGATCGGTTTCATGTACAGTAACAGTGGGTGAACAGTGTTTCCAGACTCCTACAGTTTTGCCCCTTTTAGCGTTTCCTTTGACGTAAAATACATTTAAAGCCTTATTTTAAGGGCTCTTAAGGCCATTTAAAATGCCATAAATCCTATATTAATTATTCCTAAGGCTTGGAATGTTTTACTTGGTCAAACCGCGTGGGTTAATGCGATCCGTTTTTAATGGAGAATTAACCGGATCTTAAGCTGTCACCTCGTTAAATCTTAAAAAGGGACGAGATATTATTCTCCCTTGTTCTTTCCCTTTGTTCTCAGCTAAGAGACACTAGAACCTTTCAATCCTTTCCGTAGGAGTTTCACAATCAACCTTTACTCCTAGGATCAGTTCTACTCTGTTGGATGCAACCAAGCTGTGTCGATCATTCTTCCACATAAGTTGTCGTGAGGGGAGTATCGTGACCTATTGTGTGGATAAAGGACGTCAAGAACTCTTCGAGGTAGGGGATTCATGGCTTCTCTAATTGTATATGTGCAATCATAGAATTATCATGATTTATCCCTTTGGATCACAATGAAATTGACCTAATTAAATACTTGAACCGAATTAAAAGAATTGGTTGATCGCATGTTGTTTCTTTATACCGTGATAACGGTTTGCCTCATGTTTTCCTAGATATAGTGACATCTATGTTTTCTTTGATTTGTTGTTCGTTCATGATTGAAATTGATAATGAAAGTAAATCCGTAATCAATTTTTAATTAATTGGCTAAAGATAAAGAGGCATGTAAATTAATCTGGTTATTTTCGTTGTTGTAGTTGTTCTAATTTGAGGATAATCAAATTAGGGAAGTAAGCATGGTTATTTAATTGTGATAGCTTACTGATTAGGTATCCATGATTGGAACCTACGAATAACAAATCTGTTAATTCAATATGGATTAGAGAACAGATTTTGTGGGAATTTCTAAAAGGGTTCTGAGTTACCCTCTTGTTTGTTAAAGGGTCAAGAGCCCATGATGTGATGTTTGTTTTCCTACTGCTTGTGTTGTGATGTGAGCCTGGATGGTTGTTGTGATATGTGGAGGCATGGAGGCCTTGTGGTTATGGCAGCAGATGACACCTAGAGTGGCGAGATGCATCAGTTTATGCATGTGGGTGTCGGGGAGGACACCATGGGTGATGGAATGGGATGGATGTGGTTGCTGGTTGCTTACGGTTTCTTGAATGTCAATCTGCATTGCTTTTCCCCACTGCTCAAGGCAGCTGGTCTTGCTACCCTTCTTCCGAAGGAGGCGAAGACGCGCGGGGTATGCCACGTGCTTTCCGTGTTTATCCTCTCGAGGGAGAATGGGTATATGCTCTTTCTATAGGCGGCAAAGACTCGACGGATAGTATATCTATTCACCGTGTTGAGCCTCCTTTGTGTTTAGAAGCATAGGATGTTTTTCTAGAATGCCTGGGAATGTGAAAAAGTAATTCTATAATGAATGTTTGATTAAATGGTGAAAATCCACGGGGATGGAGATGCTGGAATTTAAAGGTGATGTGAATCTTAAAAAGGAGCAGTTGTTTTTGAATGTGATGCCATTTCAGTTTAATGTGGAATTTTTCATTCTTAATTAATGTTTAAAGAATTAATTAACGTACAGTGGAGCTGATAAAATGAGAATGGAGTAATCTAATAAAGCTCTTCAAATGGTTGTGTGATTGTAGGATACCTAGTCTTTGAAGTAGCAGCCTGGAGTCTGAGAGACGTTAGCTGCAGTTGTATCTAAGACTAGGTAATGCCCATAGTGTGGATGTGAGTTACTTATATATTCTGTACTTTTTGTGTTTCAATATGCTACTCCACCCTGTCGGTAAGGGCAACTGACACCCCGGGGATTCTGAGCCCTGGGGGGTGTTTTCCCCAACATTCTGATGGGAGGTTGAATGGCTGACTACCCCCTTTGGCCCCGCTCTCTTCTCTTGGTGGATCTTTGTGCTGGTAGGCACAGTGGTTAGTTTTACCCATATATGTGTGTTGAGGGTTGTGATGGCTTGTGGTTATTTCCCACACATATATTCTGGATATAGTATCCTATGGACTACTATAGGTGTAACGTGTATAGGCTATAATGGCTTGAGGATCCTTACTCGGAGTATGGGCTGTAATGGCTTGAGGTATTATACCCGATGTATGATACACGTTATACGAGCTATGGTGGCTCCCAGAATCTACCTGGTTACTTTGGTTGTGAGGACGGTGTGGTGCTTCGCCCAGGTGTCTGCGGGCAAGCCTTTGTGGTGCACGAGGTGTAGATTGTGGAGCTTAGCCCAGGTGTCTGCGGGCAAGCCTTTGGAGAGAGATGCACAGGACGTATGTCGTTGGGGAAAAGCGGCAAACCAGTGGGGAAGTAGTAGCGGGGTACCCTTGATATTCTTTACTATATGCTATATTCTTGTATGCGTTACTTGGTGAGAGTAGCCATGGTGAGGTTGGGAACATAGTATATCTGTTTAGGTGATGAGTTAGTTTCACTTGTTGTTCACTGGGATTTATCATGCTTTCTTTACTTTTTCACGAGAGGCTTGGGGAGGATCCTACTGAGTATACTGTTATACTCACCCTATGTATGTATAAACTGTTTTTCAGGTCACTTGGAGCAGGTTGGAGATCAAGCTGGTTACTACTAGCTTGCGGTTGGAGGAGGAGCTGTTCGGGCTTGTGGTCGCTGCCGTTTTACTTTCTTTTGGGTACTTTTAGTTTTCCATTTCAGTTGTAGTACTTTTGCATGACATTTCATATATTTACTTGGTTTCCTTTTATATCTCAGTTCTGAGTTGGAGTTGGTTAGAGTCTATTCTATCTCTCTCTTCTGCATGTGTTCGCTTAGAGGGTAATGCCTCCCATTTGTTTGTTTATTATACCCTCAGTGCTAGTCGCCATCTCGGGGCCTACTGGAGGCGGGACTCGGGAGTCATTATCTCCCTTCTCACATTGCCGGCCCAGGAGGGGTACACTTTGTGGGGAGGGGGTCGTGACATTTCAAATATAAAAAAAATATTTTAAAATATATATTATTACATATATTTATAAAATAAAATTTTTCTAAAGGAATTAACATCAGTTTTTTAATTTTAATTTTTAAAAAGACAAGTAAATTGTTATTTCACATTAATGTAAAAAAATATAAAAGATATTTTAATTTTTCTACTATATTTCCCTTACCATTTTAAAATGGATTTAACCTAATAACGTTTATGTTTTTTACTTTATCGAATAATATATGTTTATATATATATATAATATCATTTGGTATATTGAACTTTTAGTATAGGACAATTTTATTATTGACCACTTCATTTCTAATATCGCTTGAATCATTCTTCATGCATGGGTGATTTTTAATTATGTCAACACCCTTCTATGTTTCCTTTTATAAATTGGGATTAAGTTTTTTTGAAAGCATATACCTTATTTCTCAAGATATCCAATGAAAATTTTAACATATTATTGAATTAATTGTATACTCCTTTCTTTATACAGTATCAACATTACATTTTTACATAAAATATATTGGCTAATATTCACTAAGAATGATTGTTTTTCTATTGTCATGGGGATAAGTTTTATAATTTTGTATGTTTCTATTATAATGTGGATGGTACTTGGAAAGTTGAATATGTATTTTTTTTATCCATCTTCATTATTCCTTTGGATGTTTTATGATTATGTAATCCATTTTATTAACACGGGGAATGTACAGAAATTATTTAATATTATTGACTACTTATTTAGGTTGATTATGTATTTGATTTCCATAAGTATCACTATATAGATATGAAATATTTATTTAGTATGTAGTAAATCAAGGAATGGTATGAATGTTATTTATAACCATTATGATGAATGCATTGAACTTAATCAAGTAATGAGTGGGGCCAAGAATTATGTATCCCCTCAATGGATAGTTATATGCCATGAGGAAAAATAGGTTTGGGTATTTAGTGCATGTATTCATAATTTTGAAAGATGTCTTGTCTACAGTCTTGATTACTAGTTATGTTTCATGGAACATTACCTTGATAGGATGTTTTGTATTACAGAAATTATTCATTCTATTTTTACAAGATCAATATGATTGATATCTATGATTCCTCTTATTGTATTGATATACCACACTCCCAGTTTCGAGTTTATTATCAGTTAATGTTGTTTTCCTATTACAAAAATAATATTTATTTCATATTTATTCCATGATTTATTTAGTTATATGTTTCCATTATTGGGTTTTTGATATCAACCATTTCTTATGTTTACATTCCTCGTGTTATGAATAAATGTATTACATGTGACGTGTGTAGAAGCATAGAACACGTGTAAGGGTTTATGTGATATGTTGGATACTTATTTTGAATTATGTAGTTTTTCATATATGATGGAAAAAATGTTCATTACTTGAAATATATATTAGATTTATTAGTTTATGATGTTTCTTAATTATCTGAATCTCTAATCCTAAAAAAGATCCTACAGATGTAACATATGCAGTAATCATAATTGATTTTTGTAATTAAGGAAGGTTATATATATGATTTTATATCTAGTATAAAAATAATTATGTAAATTATATATCTTTGAGGACTATAATTAGGAGCATAGGTCTTGAGTGTCATAATAATGAATTGCCATTATAAATATTTCCTAGAATATGTTTGAACATATGTTATTCTTGATGTGTTTTTTGAATCAATGAACTAATAATTAGGTAATATTAATGGGTTTTCCTTTATTTTTTAATTTTTAAGAATGATTTAATTTAGGATATGTTTGATTTTATTTATTAAAGAAAATTTAATAAATATATGTTAGTAAGGTAACATTGATATGAAAATCTATATAGTTTTTTTGGAATTAGCTATGAAATGATTACTAATTATTTTATTTACTATCTTCAATATCATGCTATATTTCATTGTAATTTATTTATATCACTAGTATTGATTAATATTTTTTGAGTTTATTATTTTTTAAAATATAATAGAAATAAATTAATATAAAAATCATTAGAGGACTATATAATTAAGGATAAATGGTTTGTTTAGTGGTGACCTAATTTTTTTGATATTAGATTCCAAATTTATAATATTAAGGAGATAATTTTGTAGATGGTGTTGTGAAAACATGTCATGTTTTCCAATTAACATTCTAAAGGGGTTTCATCAGTTTTAAAAAATGTTAAATAAATTTTATCATTAAAATGTTTTTTTTGTAAATCAAGTTTTTTTTGTCAGTATTTTGATTTTAAATTGTGGATTTGGTATTGAAATTATTTTTAATGTATTCAATTTTCTAAAAGAAATGATATCATATTTTCTAAAGAACATTTAATTTTGTAGGACATTGTAGCATTGAAAAGTGAATTTGCATTAATTTTTAATTATTTAACTTAGTTTTCTAAAACCAAAGGGATGGATATGGATAAATATTTTTTATTCATGGTCATTTTAAAGGATTTTAATAATACATGGTATTTTTTATTGCTAATATGGTCTTTAATGTTTTTTCTTATCTTTCTATAGTATAGAAAGATGGGAATAATTCATTTTCCATGTCTTTGGATTGGTTTTCAAAATGATATAACCAATGTTTTTGGAAAATATGTGTTTTTTAATGAATTTTATAAGAAAAGTGTATTTATACAAAGTTAAATGTGTTTTACACAGGTTTTCTAGAAACATTATAATGGTAAAAAATTTGAAATTTATATTTTCATGTTAAATGACTTCGGTGAAGTCCATGTAATGAGTTTATTTTTGTTTGAATTAGTTTTGAAATATGTATTTTAACTAGAAGGGTTAATTTAATTGTTTATTTTGACTTTGTGTTTCACAGGTAAAATTGGTGTTTTCATAAAACCATATAAGTATTTAAAAAAATATTATTAATCTATTTAAAATCAATTTACTTATTCTATAATAAATATTTGGATGAATGGTTAATCGAATTTGAAATGAGGTGTTAAATGTTTCTTTTAAAATTGGTAAAAATGGTGGCGTTGTTTTTATTTTATTTATTCATCTTTTTTATCGATGTATGACCTTTAGAAATATGGTTTCTTATAATATCTTTCATAAAATGGTGATTTGGTTTGTTAGAAAGTCAGATAGACCATATTTGGGTGTGTTTAATATTTGTATTTTGTTGGAAGTTTTTTTATGGTTATATCACAGTGGAAATGGGATGGATAGTTAATACATAGTCATATACCTAATGTTTTTATCTATTAATATATTTAACTCCATGAATATATAGAGTATTCAAACACATAAATTTATCCTTTGGTAGATATAAATATATGGATAGATGTGACAGTTGGTTTCCTACCATTATCCATTGGGTGGGGTAACACTATGGCTAGATGGGGAAGTCATGGGAGGTGTAAACTTTGTGGAAACTCAATGGTAGCACATGATGATCAGGACTTATCATGTTTCCTTAGTTTGGTTTAGTTTGTAATCATGCTCTCTAATATTGGGATTAGATATAGGAATAGGGAATTTCTTCTCATCCAAATATTTAAATATAGTGAATCCAATGGAGTTAGCTAAGATTATGATAATACCTGAATAAATAATTTTTGATACTCCATTGGATATGGATGGGTCATTTGGTATTTATTTCCAAGTGTAGACTATGTTTGGATAGTGTATATTTTTATAATGTAAAATATATTTTTTTCATATTGGTTTTGAAATTGAGTTACCTGTTTATGTGTCCCTTTGCGGAAAGTTGTATGAATGGTTATTTTAATGTATTAGTTGACTAAATGAGAAACCTAACTTGTTTCGTTATTGGTTTATTTTAGTTTACACTAAATTTACATGATATTAAGGTATTTTTTTTAATTTCCGTATCATTCTTAGTCATTATGTGCTAGTGGGATAACTAGATTACATAATGAAAATGTGTTCTTTTCATGCATAGTAGAATTGTAGTTGGGAATATATAGGTTCAATGATCCTATTTGGATGTATAATGGAATAATCAATTGGATGTTACAAGTATTAAAAATGTCATTATTATTTTGGGGTTGTAATAGCTATAACATTCATTTAATTGTTAGTTTTTGGACAAGGGTAATGATTGAAATGATTATGGAATTCTTTTGGATACATCAGTGAAATAACTATGTATTGTCATATTCATTATTTTCCTAACACAATCTGAGGTTTGGTTGTCTTTTATTATTATGGTATAAAATCAAGGGATATATTCAGTTTATTTAATAGTTTGTGAAGTGATAAACCTTATATTATTTGTGAGTTGAGGTTTTAATGTCATGTATATTGAATAAACTTTTTGATAAACTCTTTAAAAAAAATTAATTGACCACTAAAATTTTTTTGATAGAGAATGTTTTTGTTATTTAGGAATCAGACTCAATCAATCGTAATGAGCGTGTTTTTCAAACACAAGCTTCCAGACCCAGTTTTTTGTATTGAGATGCACTAGACATAGAAGAATTACAGAATATAAAGTATTTTATCTAGAAATTTATATTTTCAGACCCATTAGTATGACTTCAAAAACATCATATTCAAAAGAATCAAATGTAGAATAAATTTTTTTGCTGTAATATTTTCTTTTCTGCAATCAGAGAAATAATACTTTTTTGAGGGAGAAATAAATAATCTGTTAAATAAGAAGTTTTCAGTTGAATAGGTCATATTTTTATTGAATAATTTTAAAAGAAAAAATTGAATTAAGGAGTTTGAAATTCTTCATGAATTCTATATCAAAATCTTAAGATTCATTTTTGATCATATTCTCAAAAGTCATAAAAACACTCATGATAAAAACTTTTAAAGGAATGGTGGAGAGGTTTGAAGAGTTTCGTAGTTGTGAAATGACATTTCCATCATAATGGGAACTACATCATAAACAGATGACAAAAAAAATATGCTACTAAGCATAAGGATGAAATGAAGTGTACTGATATTTTCATACATGGATTTTCGTACTATGATTTTTGTACTAGGAAAATCATACCGAGATTTTTATACTCTAATTTTCGTATTGATATTTTCTTACTGGGAAAATCACATTGATATTTTCATAATCAAATTTTCAAACTCGTATTTCATACTGAGGAAATCATACTGAAGTTTTCATAATAAATATTTTGTACCATGAAAGAAACAGAATTTAGATTCACAAAGAAATAAACAAAAGTAGGATTAACTAAAATAGAAACAGAAATCATATTTAGTTGATTACCAAGGGCAATAAAAAATAAAATTCCAGACATTTTATAAAGAATTGAAGCGGAAAAATTAAATTTTAATTTTGAATAAATCTTGAATAAATCTAAGGAGGTTTGAAAAAGTCAAGTTTAAAGTTTTAAATGTGATAAATTTTTAGATATTTTGATATTTTAGGAAGCGCTGAATGTTTTCAAGTTTCACTTCTTTATTTTGTGAGTCCCCAATAAATTCTTCTTCAAATCATTCTTTTATTTTAAACTTTCACATACATGCAAGTAGAAAAGCACTGGAAATTTTGAAGTGAAATTTCCCATCTGATTAAAGAAGAACTGTATTGAGAATTCTAGATGAATTTGTGTTTTCAAGATTTATGAATGAGTTTATAATATTGAGTCCATCATTTTAGAGAATAAGATCCAGGCTCATTATTTTGATAAATCAGATCCACTATCATTCTTTTGAGAAAATCAAATACAGCTCATTATTTTGAGAAAATCAAATCCATCATCATTGTTTTGAGAAAATTTTATCCAACTCATTGTTTTGGGAAAATTGAATCCAACATCATTGTATAGAGAAAATTGGATCCATCATTATCATATTGAGAAAATTAGATCCATCCAAATAGAACTAAGGATTTGGACTGAGAAATTGTGGATCATTTTTAACAGTCTTTATTCTTTTTTTCTCAATTTTTTATATGAAAACATTTTAAACTAATGGGAGTTAGTATAATCATTCCAATCAGCTTAAATAAGGTATCTAACGGGTGTTGGAACAAATTGTATTCACTTATTTATAAAAGAGGATTTTCATAGACCCATGGGAGTGGCAATGGAAAATATTATGGTTCTCACAATGACGTTGAGCCTTACAAATTTTTGTGATTTACTTGATTTCGTACTTTTTCATGAATGAGAATTTACTAAAAGTTGATATGAAAATAAATCTTAAAAAATTAATGGGTTATGTTTCGAAAAATAATTGATTGTTATAAACTATTAACAACTGATTCACCCCCCCCACACACACCTTCTTAGTTTTTATTCGATCCTTTTGAACTGAAATTGGTATCATAGGGAATATTCCCATACTGAATCCTTATCATGGATTATATCAATTCTTTCAGTTGTATAGTAATTCCAACGTTTTATGGAAAAAATATTATGGATGAAAAAATAGGATGATTCCTTATCTCTTATCTCTTGGCCATGAAATTTTTGTGTTGTTTCCTTTGGTTTCTACCTATTGAGAAAGATGGTCCTATGACATTTTAGAATAATAGAAATATAGATGATGATGGAATGGATATAAATTCAATACATATGTACTTATGAGAGAATGTCTATCAGAATAATATGGGCCTAAAACAGTAAAATGTATGTGGTATAGGCTAGAAAGTGTTTTTTAAGTGAATACAAATGTTAAGTAAGAAAATATATAAATCCGACATTGTAAGTATGAATACATCATAATGAGAGATGAAGAAATAATTTATGAATACTTTACTAGAGTAAATGAAATAGTTTTCAACATTAGAGGATTTAGAGATGTCTTATAAGATTCAACAATTGTGAAAAAACATATGAGAACCCTTCCAGATAGGTTTTACTCTATAATTTATTCATTAGAAGATAAAGATGATTTATCTCTTAAATAATTTCATAATGTTCTTATTTCTTATGAAATAAGGGAATATCCAATGTTTAAAAAAATATGAAATAGATTTTGAATCTATGAGAAATTTAAAGTTCAAGATGTTGAAGATGTTGATCCTTGTGACTCCAAACATAAAAAGGATGATGAGTTGAATGAAAAAATCATGTTTCTTATATCCAAGAACTATCATTGTCGAAGAGTAAAGTATGGAGGTAATCATACTCTCAAATGTTTTGAGTTTGATGGAATCATACAATTTCCAATGAATTCCCCCAAGAAGACAGATGGATAATAGAGAGATTATTCTAATGTAAAACCTAAATAGAATAAGTGGAACTAAAATGATACAGAAGAAAAGTCTTCAAATAGATACAATAATAATTTTACTATAATCAAAAGTATGGTGAGTGAGAAAGATGAATTAGAATTAACTGACAACAATTCTTATGAATATGAAAGTTTAGAAAAAATCAGAACCTTTATTGAAAAAGATAAGAAAAAATATTCCTCATAGAGTAAAGAAGGTGGTGAAGAATCTTATAGAGGGTATCAACATAGAATGAAACTTATTGCATGTATTGAGAAAAAGAACTCTCAAAAAATTAGAGTTATAAATAATGATTGTGAAAAGGTTTTTTATGGGAGAAAAGGTGTTATCAAGCATGAGGAATAATACATCAAGGATATTTTATGTTACAAACATATAATTGTTGAACAAGGAAAGATGATTCATGATCATAGTAAGAAGTTGGAATATAAGGAAGAATAATTTAACATGTTTCCATCAATACTTCTTGAGTATAAATGTACCTTAATTAACATGAATAAAAACTTCAAAAAATATTTTTCATGTAAATACTGAGACGTCTAATGTTTTTAAAAAGGCTCAGTATTAGAATCTGGTGAAATATTCTCTTACCAAAAATAATGTTTCATCTAATTCATTGAACATTATAGGTTTTGGAAAAATAATTGTGAAATATTGGGTGGAGAAGGGATGTTATATACCTATAAAATCTAAAAAATTAGATAACTCATTGAAAAGAAAATACGGTTCATGTCATGAGTATGTTAAGTTAAAATAAGTTACCAACCTCAATAAACTCTCAATAGAGAAATATATTATTTCAATTGAAATTAAATATTTCATGGTTATTGTTGGTGTTTTGTAATCTATGGGAATATTTATTAATATTTATGGAAAAACTTATTCTTTCATATAATATGGTCTGAGAAAAGTGGAAGAAATAGTGAAAGAAGAATGAACAACTTTCCTAATGTACAAAAATCTATAATAGTGAATTCCCAAGATGTTAGAGACTTACCAAAAACAAATAAATTTTATTGTTCAAAATTAGTTTTTGGAATATGTGATGAAATTGTTCATCATTCTAAACAATGTACAACACTTTTTTGGAAAAAATATCTTATGATAGAAAAGAAAAGAAATATAAAAATAATAAAGTTGAGTAAAGGTTTTTTTGTTGAAACAACATTGAATGAAAGTAAAAGTAAAAAACAATGGATACTTGATAGTGGATATTCTTCACATTATATAGGTTATATAAGAATATTGAAACACATTGAAATTTATGTTAGAGGAGCAGTTACCTTTGGTAATGATAGTTCCTTAAAAATCAAAGGAATTGGAGTGGTTGAGATTGAAGCCCAAAAAATGAAATACATTGATGTTTTATTTTTAGATGGGATAAAACATAAATTACTTTGTGTAAGTCAACATTGTAATGATGGAAAATAAGTTTTTTTTATAAAATAATTTTGCATCATCAAAAGTGTGAAATATGGAAAAACTCATTACAAAAGTAGAAAGAACCAGTGTTAATCTCTTCCAAATATGAAAATTCAATAACTCTTTTTATTTGAGTGTAGAAGATGAAAACAAATTGTGGCACCAAATACTTGCGAACCCTGGATAGAAAAATATGAAAAAACTTTTTAAAGTTGATGTCAGTTGAAACATTCCATAATTGAAAAGAGTAGAATAATACGTTTGTGTAACTTGTCAAAAAGGGAAGATGACTAACAATAGTCATAAAATAGTTAATATTCAATCTATTATACCACTATATATTATTCATTCTAATTTAATTGGGTTGATGATACATCAATAAACAAAATAATATTTATACTTTATTACTTTTATTGATGATTTCACTTGGGTAAAAACATCATGTTTATGAATCACAAGTCGGTGGATATTGAATCATTCTAATTTTTCATTAAGTATTTTGAGAAAGAAAAGGGGTTTCTATAAATAAGTTGAGAACATATAATGGTATTGAATTCACAAACAACATTTTTGAAATTTATCAGATAAATCATGGTATCAAACATTAGTATAGTGCTACCTATACTCCAAAACAAAGTGGATTAGATGTAATAATGAATAGAATATTGGTAGAAATAAAAATAAGTATGTTAGATAAATACAATCTTTAAATATTCTTTTGGAGAAAAGATATTACAAATACTATACATGTTCCAAATAGATGCTTGTTGAGATTGAAAACTAACATGACTCCTTATGGAATGTGGTATAACAAAAAAACTTCATTGAAATACTTCAATGTTTTTAGAAGACTTTGTTTTCTCAAAAACAAAAATCCAGATCTGGGAAAGTTTGATGAGAAAGATGATGAAAAATATTTTATAGGTTATTCACCAAATAGAAGAAGTAAAAAATGTTGGAACAAAGGTTAACATAAGTCGGTGGACTCATATGTTGTTAAATTAGCTGAAAATCAATTTTCCTTAACAAACGTTGTTGAGAGTGATAATGAGGATAAATTGGTGGACTCAAATAGTAGGGAAATTAATTAAAAACATCCTTATCAAGATTCAGAAGAATCATGGGATGGAGAAATTTTAGCTGGGAAATAAACTTTTAAATTTCTTACCTTACAAAAAAATGTTGAATCAAGAAACATTATTGATTATTATAAGTCTTCAATCCTAACAAGAATTAATTTGAGATTAGAAATTATGAACTCACTTATCTTAAAAGTTAAACTAGAATTAGTTTCAGAGGTTATTAAACATAAATAATTGTTGTATGATATGAAAGAATAGTTTCATAAGATTGATAAGAATGAAACATGGAAACTTGTTTCACTTCTAGAAAATAAAAATGTTATCAGAATAATGTGGGTTTATAGAAACAAATTTAATGATCATGGAAAAGTTTCAAGAAACGAAGAAATACTTATTTGTAAAGGATATGCACAGGTGGAAGGTATGGATTTTGATTAAACCTTTTACCCCATTACAAGGCTAGAAACTATTTGAATTTTTCTTATAGTGGATTCTTATCTAAATTACAATGTTTATCAGATGGATGTAATGTAACCTTTCTTAAATGGTGAGATTGAGGAAGAATTTTACATTAAACAGCCTTATGAATTTTTTCTTTATGATGATTAAAAAAATTATGAATTAAATAATTATTTGTATGGGATGAAACAAGCACCATGGGCATGGTATTCTAATATTGATAATTGTTTGATAATATTGATGCTTTTTTAAGTAAAAGTTGATAGAAACTTGAATGTGAAATATATTGTCCTCTAAAATCTAATTGTAATTCTTTATGTGGATTATATATTTTTATCTAGGGATAGAGAATGTATTTTTAAAACATTTACTGCGGAAATAATGATGAATTTATAAATTTCAATATTTGTAGAATTAACTTTCTCAATTATATTAAAAGTTCGACAAAAAATATACATTTTCTTATCCCAAGAAAAGTATTCCTGGGAATTGTTTAATAATTTTGTGATGGAATAATCTAAATAAGTTTAAACTCTAATTTCAGGGAGCACAATGTTGAGAAAAGATGAATCTATAATTATTGTGAATTATAAAGACATTTAGAAGCTGAAAAAAGTCTTATTTACCTTATAGCCTCAAGGCCAGATATTATTTATGTTGTGACTTTGTGTTACAGTTATCAAAGTTAACCAAAATAATCACATATGTTGGGAAAAAATAATTTTGAGATATTTAAAAGGGAAAACATCACATAGGTTGTTATATAAGAGAAGTTGTGAGATAAAGTTTCATGATTATAACAATTATGATTGTGTTGTAGATTTTAATGATAGAAAATCAACATCAATATGAACATGTTTCTTACAAGAAAGTTGTACGATTTTGAATAGTAAGAAACAACGTTTAGTATCTTTGACCACATATGATTCAAATATGTCGCAACTACTCATGATTGTACTCTAATGTTGTGGATGAAAGTTCATATAGATAGCATTAAAGTGAATATTTATAAACCATTAAAGATCCTTTTGTAATAATCATAGTGAAATTGATTTTTCTAAAAATCATGTTAATAATTCTAGATAAAAACACATTGATATAATGTTTCACTTTATAAAATAGAATGTTACTATTGGAGATTTTTTTCAGAAATATGTTTCAATAAAGTAACAGATTGCTGAAATATTTATAGAGGAAATTCTAAAAAAAGGTTATTGGAATTGAGGATGCAACTCCATGTTCATCTACCTCCCATGTATTGCTAAACCTCATAGGGATGACCCCCACCATGATTTTTATTATATTGACAAATAAAGATAGAAATTAACAAAATTTTAAGAAGTTTTTAGTTAAATTTATTTTATGAATATAAATTTATGGTTACCATGTAATGGGGGATATAAAAAGGAAACTGGGAAAATAAAGAATAGGGAGAGAAAAAATGTGTGGAAAGAATCATGAGAAGCATTTATTTTTACATGGCCACAAAATTTTCTTTCCATCGAGGGATGCAAATCCTTTATAAAAATTTACTTTATCCAAAAGTGTAGGGTCAAAAAAATCTTTTTTGAGAAATTCAATGTTTTGATAAAAAGTCAAAAATTAATTTTTTTATAAAATTGGAGTTGTGAAAATTTTTTAGAGTTGAAAAGTTATTAAATAGATTTTTCAAAAAATACGAATGGGGTGATTGAAGAACCTTTTTGATCAATTGTTTTAACAATGTTTCACTATTTGTAGAAAACTACACTTGTTTCATAGATAATTCTTTTGTTATCAGTAATCAAACCTAGTCCCTTGTAATGAGGTTGTTTTCTTAAAATAAGTTTCTAGACCCAGGTTCTTGTATTGAGTTACACCTGACACTGAATAATTATAGAAGATAAAGTTATTAATCTAAGAATATATTGTATTCAGGCCCATCGATAAGACATTGATAAACATCATATTCAAAAGAATTGAATGTATAATTTATTGATTTTTTGGATGTTTTCCTTTTCTATAATCAAAAAAATACTGATGTTTCAAAGTTAGAAAAAAAATGAAATTGTTGAAATAGATTTTTTTGGTTGAAGAATCCATACTTTTTATAAAGATTTTTAAAATAAGATTGTGAAGTTCAGAGTTAGAAATTTTTCATGCATTCTACATCAAAATAAAAAGTTATTTTTCTGATCAAGAAGTTCTACAAGACCATAAAAACACTCATGATAATAAAATTGATGAAATATCAAAGAGGTTTGAAGAGTTTTGATGTTACAAAATTATATTTCCATTATAATTTGAATTACATCATAATGAGTTAAGAAAGAAAAATATATTTTGGAGTCTAAGGAAGAAATGAATTGAACTAATATTTTCATACTAAGATTACCATAAAAAAATTAGTTCTAGGAAAATTGTACTATGATTTGCATACTCTAATTTTCTTACTGATATTTTCATACACGGAAAATCTTACTATGATTTTCATACTCGTATTTTCATACTTGGATTTTTGTAATGAGGAAAATATAATTAGGTATTCATAATTAAAATTTCCTCTTAAGAATGAAAGAGAATTTAGAATCATTGAGAAAGAAATATAAATCAGATTCATTGAGAAAGAAACAAAAAACATAATGATCTTATTATAGAGAATTCTCGAAAATATAATTCAAGATGTTTTATGAATAATTAAAGTGTTAAAACATGAAATTCAATTTAGCAAAAAAATTTGAGAAATATAATAAAATTTGAATAAGTCAAATTTGATGTTTCAAATGTAAGTATTTTCAAAGATTTTGACATTTGAGGAAGCGGGGAATGTTTCAAAGCTTCCCACTTTTCTTTTATGATTCTCCAATAAATACATCCTCAAATAATTTGATCCTTTGAAACTTTCAAACACTATAAAAAGGTGGAGCACTAGAGAATTTGAAGTGAAATTTCTTGTCTTTTTGAAGAGTAATTGTCTTGATCATTACCATATAGTTTAGGTTATATATATTGAATAATGAGTTCCTCATATTGGGTTCATCATTTCAAATAATCAGATCCAAACTCATTGTTTTTTTGAAAATCGGATCCAGTTCATTATTTTTAGAAAATCGAATGCAGCATCATTATTTTGATAAAATCGGATCCAGCTCATGGTTTTGAGAAAATTTGATCCAACATACTCATAATAAGAAAATAGGATCCAGCATTACCATATTGTGAAAAATTAATCTGGAAAAATCAAACTAAATATTCAGACTGAGCAATTGTGGAAAATTTTTAATAAAGTCTTTATTCCCTTTTTTGGCTCAATTTTTTTATAAAAAACATTTTAAAAAGATGGGAGTAAGTATAATTAATCCTACTAGAATATAGATGTTTTCTAATGGTATTTGGCACAATTTGTATTCGCTTCTTCATAATAGTGTATTTTCATAGACCTTTTGGAGTGTATATGGAAAGGATGTAGATTCTCACACTAAGGTAGATCCTTGTAAACCTTATATGTTTTACTTTCCTTATTACTTTTTCATTCATGAGTATTTAGTAAAAGTTTATAAGGAAATAAATCATAATATATTCTAGGGGTTATGTTTTGAAAATAATTAAAACCTATAAAAAGGTCAAAACTGATTCACCCCCCCCCCCTTAGTTTTTATTTGATCCTTTGTAACATCATATAGTAAAAGGTGATTTGTGAGGTTATGGTGCTCTGGATTAGTCCATGAGATGAATAGAGTTTCCAAATAGCTTTTATTGTATGATATATTAGTTAAGGATTAGTTAAATGTTTGTTCAATCATTTGGGTTAGTGCTTAGTCACTTTTAGTAAATTTCCAAATCTAGAAGTAAATGTTTTTAATATTATTTTAATGGTTGACTTATGATTGATCTGGATGTTATAAAATTTTATGATGTGGTGGTTAAAATTGTTATAAACTTCCTATGGGATATTTCTGTGAGAATTATTTACTTTCTTATATGTGTCATTTAATACATAAAGACAGTAGTAAAATTTAATTTATTATTTCCCAGACTACCCTTTCTAATAAGACGTAGTATTTTGATAGTGCAGGATTAATCCCACTGGTAAAAAGAGCTTCTTGATAAGAACTAATGCATCAAACCCTATGTGTAGTACTCCTCAGGAGTTTATTGAGTTTGGGAAAACTAATTTTAAGAGAATTAAGGTATGAAATAAGTGATAGATAAGAGATCATGATCAATTTATGGGTTCAGGTAAAAGGTTAATCTCAATTCTAACTTGGTATGGATTTAAATTTTAGGTTGCGAAGCAAGAGTGGAACACTAGTTGACTGTATTAAATCCAACTAGATCTATCTAAGAGGCATCTATTCCTTTATCTAGAGATATATACTACCTAGATGAATTATGTATAGCTTTATATGAATAATGTATCATAGGATATTGGACGTAATATATTATACAGTAATTTGGCCATGGCCATTCATTCAAATGTCTTAGGTTTGGGGTTTCTTAAAAAAATTAGATAAACAATTACTGCTTAACCCGGTTACTATCCATAGGGTTACTATGTTGAGAATCAAAGATTTATTGAATTTTGAAACCATTGTTCTTGATCCCTACTCAAGGTGGATTTTCCACTCATGGTATAATTGATCAAGAATAGGAAAATAATTGAAAATATAATCAACATACCAATAATAATTGAGATCAAGAGATTAAAAATCCAGAATTCATTATTGAACAATTTAAAACACAAATCAATCACAGCTTAAATAAAACAATTTCTTGAAATAAGAATAGGGAAGAACCCATCAAGGTTTTCATTATCGATTGGAGATTGAAACAGATAACACACGTAGATCAGACTAGAGATGTAAGATAATGAAAAACTCTTTTCAAGTTCAATCCATAGTGCTAGGATAGATGTTAGACAATGAAATAAATTAATAAAAATTTATTATAGGGAGTTGGAGGCAGAAGAATAATCAGATAAGAATCAGAGAAAAATGAGAGAGGCATCGTGCATTTTGTCTCTTTCATGACTATAGGAGTACATAATTGGGATATTACCTAATGTGTAATGTCTCTTCATGTCGTGTAATTCTAATCCATAGTTTTCTCTACTAATATTAAATATATATGAATCTCATACAAATTTCATCCTTGGTCATTGGAGATTTTTAAATTGAATACTTTCATGACATGTAATGATCTTAATGAAGTTTATCTTCCTTATGTCTAGATATTGAATATTGGAATTGATTTTAAATGTTACATGATGTGTATTTCTGAATCACGTTGTGTAATCTCATCATTTATTCTAATTCCTTAATGAATTGTATCATGAATTTTCATATACTTTGAATGCTTTCTACAAAACATGTGAGTGAATTGTAGGACATGTAAGGATCAGTTTTGATCCTTTTCTCCAACTTTTCCTTTGAAACCTTAGAAACCTATTTATTGAAATAATCAACACATAGATGGTTCATTATTGATTAATATAAGGAAAATCCTTATTAAAATGAATGAAGAATGTATACATGATTTTAGATTATCAAATTACCCCACACATGATCAATTTCTTATCCTAAAGAAAAAATATCCCAATAGGGATTTCAAAAGGTATAAAATTTTTAAAACAAGAAACATTCATTGTAATTAGGTAAGTATAACTATGTGTATGTAATAAAATCTAGTCCACAAAGTTATACAAGTATAGAAAATTAGTTATGCCTCATATTTTAGTTCTTTAAAAAAGTTCTTAATCATTCAGTTACAATTTATTAATAGTTCCTTTAATTATATACCCATTCTTGATTTACCTCGTAATGAATTTTATCATATCACTCTAGGTGAAATGAAAATGGAGTTATGTTTATAACTTGATTACTTGTTACTAACCATAGTCTTTCATTGGTTCTATCATCTCCTTGTCATAAATATAATTAAAAAATTGATCATGAGGGCTTCATAATAGTGGTTCAAATTACACTAAGGCTGAGGGTGGGTCGGTTAATAGTGAAAAGAACAAGATCAAAAAGGAGGGTAAGCTATAAAGTGTAATAAATTAATTATGTGAAGATAATAGTGAAATAACTCCTCAATAGATAATTAATTCAGTTCTCCTAGAATCTCAAGGTGGATCAATGAATACATCAAGTGAGTTCTTAATATATCATGTTCATTTCTTTTTCATTCTTGTTATTTTATTATTCGATATTCATGTTTAGGCCAGATTTCACATCCAACACCTAAAAAAATATAATCCTTTAGGGGATTCATCAGTCTAGAAATTGTGATTTTTTATCATCCTAATACACAACCCAATTATCTTTTTCTTTGTTTTTATTTTTCTCAAAAAATCATGATAGAAAAAAATTAAAAAAAATTACTCATGGATCAAAATAAAATAGTCCGGTGATCACCGCAATATATCTTCTCAGTAATATCATCTTGTATTCATTGGATAGAAATCCCACATACTTGTTCAAATTAAATTCATGCATCATACAAAGTTCTGGTAGGAAGGCATAATTTGGTTGGAATAATATCATCTTATTATGGTATCGTTATCATTACTTTTTTATTATAAGGAATCATAACATCCAAAATAAGAAAAAATGAGAAACCACAAAATCAAAGAAGTATAGGGGGTCTAAAATGGTGAATGATTTGGGAATCCCCTCTAATAAAATTGAACCCATCGGGTTTCAAAGAGAAAATATCATGTCGATAGATAGGGTCATGGCCAAATACGTCCGAAGATTCATGGTAATTCACCACATTGTTACCTTCACTCCAAGAATGAAGCACTTTGATGTGGGAGTTTATCATGCCTTTACACTTTCTGATGATATAGATGATCATTCATGGAGGAGGTAAAATCATTCAGGGCGTCATGGAGAATATTTGAATCAATTTCCACTTTATATAATATATGATTGTTCTGGTGACAAATATTGATACCCATGAGAATAGATTTGTCTTTAGATTGGAGAGAGAAACCATAATCCAAGTAGGTGGAGGATTCCAAGAGGACCGAACCCCTGGAGTCTCAGACAGCCCCACCCCCTCTCATGACTCTCGTCTTGTAGGAACCATCAGTATTGAGTTTAGGGCCCCTAGAGGGAGGATTCCATCACACCCAGAGGCCACAGGAGCTACTGTCAGGAGCCTGTGCAATGTCTGAAGCAGGGATCATCCACCGCAAGGAGGGGGCATCCATCCAGTTTCCAAAAAGACAAGCCAAATCAAGGAGGGTAGTCTTTTTCCTAAAGATGGTATAATTTCTACTGGGATAAACCCATTCCTGCCTGAATTTATTTCTAGCTTTCCAGATAGACCAGAACTTTGCTAGAAGAATCACCGCATGTGCCATCTTCTCTGGTCCTTTATCACTCGAACCATAGAACCACCTATCCAAGAACAGAATCTCCACCAAGTTAGAGTCCTGCAGGCCTGTAAACTCCCCAAATCACTCCAAACATCGTATGCCCAACCTCTCCAGAAAAAAGGTGATCAACACTTTCTTCCCTGAAAACTATACAGCAGGAACACCGAGAAGCCCGAGGGATTCCATAGAATTTTATATTTTCATCTATGGGTATCGCCTGATACCTTATCCTCCATAACAGAAAAGAATATTTGGATGGGATCACCTTGTTCCAAAGAGTATCATTCCATCTTTCATGCTCCTCTATTGAGACCTAAGACCACCGATAATTCCTATTGGAGGAAGCCCCCGAAGAAGAAGGGGTGAAGACACAATGGTTAGGTTCCTGCGACAAAGAAATGAGATTGAAAACATCCTATTGTGCCTCATCCAAAACGCCTTTAATGATGTCTGGGTGCAAACTGGCCTCCCTGAAAGAAATCATGGGGGAGGGGCACCCCGGGAAGCTAAGCGCAGTCCCATCCCAGTTAAGGTGCCAGAAAGAAAGATCCCACCTCCCGATGATCTACTGAGAGTGCAAAAGGAGCTCTGAAAAAATGTTAGAAATAGTGGGAAGTAAGGAGGAAACTCGGCCTTTGATCGGGGGATGGATACTTAACAGGGGATGCATAATTTTCTCCCACAGTAGACTTTGTTCTAACGCATCCCAATCTAGTCGTGCATGCATACAACTAATAGTACCGCTAAATCTGTGGACATTAGTGCCTCCCTCCCTATCAGGCTTCGCAACCTTACCCCAATAAGCCCAATTCTTCTTCCTTTCCACCAGAGCATCCCAGAGAAATCTGGCCAGAAGTTTCTCAATACTGAAAATGAAACCCTTCGGAACATTGAAAGTAGAAAGATCAAGGATTGGAGTGGCTAGGAGAATACTATTAATAAGAGAAATGCATCCTACAAAGGACAAAAACCTTTTTTTTATAGTTGTGAATGCGGTCTACAATCTTGATGGAGAGAAAGTAGAAGTCATGAATCCAAAATCTACCAGGGGTGATGGGAGCTCTAAGGTATTTCATGTGAAAGCACCCCCTTTGCATGGCAAGAGTGGGCATAATATCAGAAGACCTTCTAGGGGAGCAGTTTTTTGGGATGAAGAAGATACTCTTCTCCTTATTGATAAGTTGACCACTCCAATGGCAGTAACCATCCAAAATGTTTTTCAGGCCTAGGATAGATTTCTTACCACCATTGATAAAGATCGGCATGTCATATGCGAACATTAAGTGAGAAATGCTAGTAGCCCTCATGCTCCTCCTATAGGGCACAATCTTTCCTTCACTGATGCTCCTATGAATGAGTCGGATGAGCACCTCTTGTGTTATGATGTAAATACTTGGGGACAAAGTATCACACTTCCTTAGTCCACAAATGGATTTGAAGAAACCAAAGTACTTCCCCAAGAATGAGACCGCCATCCATGGGGAGATGAAACATCTGAAAACAAGGTCAACAATCCAGGAAGAGAAACCCATACATTCCATTACCTTTATGATTAAACCCCATTCCACTCGATCATATTCTTTTTTCCTATCCAGCATGAGAGCCACAATTGACCCACGGGTTTTGAAGTTCAAATCTCTAATCATTTCTTGGGAAAGATCTATAGAACCTTGGATGGACCTACCCCTCACAAAACCATGTTGCTCCAAAAAATTTCCACCTTGAAAGATATATGGAAAGCCTAGAATTTATAACACTTGAATGAACTTTTTAAGGTAAGTTACACATAGAAATTGGTCTATAATTCATGATATAAGAGGGATTTCTATTCTTGGGAATGAGAATCATAGTGATGGCGCACCCAATCCGCGGAAAACTACCACCCCTAAAAAAGTCCTGGATTGCCATAATAAGATCCCCCTTAACCACATCCCATGTTGCTCTATAGAAAGAGCCGGGAAAACCATCTGTCCCTGGGGCACTATATGGGTGAAGATTAATCATTGTATTATAAATCTTCTTTTTACCTAGAAGAGAGCTCAACCCATAATTGTCTTGGTCTGAGATAGAATGGGGGATCAACCCAAATATATCATTATCAACTCTTGTATATCCATTAGGCATACGGATATTGGGACCAGCCAGAAAATCTTGGAAATAGGAGAGAGACATACCTATAACTATATCCCTATCATCCATTTTAGAGCCATCATCTATGAGAATGTTCGGTTTGAAAGGTCTCTTCCTCTCTTTAATACATTCATGAAATAATACAGGGTTTTTATCACCCTGGAATAGCCATTTGATTCTCATAGAGTCCCTGGCCAAACACTATTGGGCCAAGATAATAACAGAAAGTTCTTCTTTTCTGGTAGAAAGCTACTCAAAATTATGGTCCTCCCATTCCTCTTCCAACTGAGCTTCGAGCCTTTCAACCTACTGCATGGTATCACTGACCTCACAATCAATTGAGAGGAAGTCTTTGGCCCAAAAATTAAGTCTAGATTTGATACATCATAGTTTATCATGGAGGGAGACCCACGGGCCACTCTGTCCAAGAGAATTCCAAATACCACCAACCACATCCATGTATCCTGGTTTACTAACACATTTATGGAGTAAATGGAACTTGTCCCGGTGATCCAACTCAGGAGAAAAGGATACCCGCAGGGGGGAGTGGTCAGAAATGTCTTGAACGATATGGCTCACCTTAATATTGGATAATTTAGTGATGGATTCCATATTGTCCATACATTTATCCAATCATCCCCACGAATGATGCAGAACCCTTCATTGTTTAACCATGTGAAGTAGTCACCTGAGAACCCCAAACCAATAAAGACACTCCTAACCATGAATTGTGTAAAATCCCTACTGGCCCTCCTCTGAAAAGGCCCATGTCCTTTATTTTCCTCTGGGTTGGAAATGATATTAAAATCTCCACTGACAAACCATGGCTGATTTCCCGGGATAAAATCATTAAGATCACTCCAAATCTTGGTCTGTTGGAGGGGATCACAGCTCCCATAAACCACTGTCATGAAGTATGAGATATGCCTCTTACTCATTTTAGTAGTGATGAATTGGTAACCTACTTGGACAAGCTCCAAAGAGGTACTCTTATTCTAGAAAATCCATATATGACTGTTGGAAGGTCCACCATGCAGATAGCCATGCAGCTTAATCTTCCAAGAGAATTCTAGAATTCTGGCAGATGAGAGCTTGGGATCAATGATGGAAACGACAATAGTTTTATGTTTTCTTATGACAGAGGAGACAAAATCAGATTTAACCCGTGCCCCAAGGCCATAGTAATTCTATATGGGAGTAGTATTTATAGAAATGATAAGGCTCTGGAATTGGCCCCATACCAAGTAGCCACCTTGAAATGGGAGATTGATCCCTCCTTACAGTTCCTTTTTTGAGAGCGAGTGCACACACCCTCCCGAAAATACACCATTATACCAGGAGATGGAACAAACTCTACAGAATATCTATTGGGTGAGCCTTGATCTTTGAAAATAGGAGGGTGAGTTCTCTTTGAATCTGAGTGGATATGCAGCTGGGGAACAATCTACATCTCCTAGAAAAGGCCAGATGGGGCTGGCCTAGGGTGAACATCCAGGCTGTGTAGATTCATACCAGAAGAAACACTCCAAGGCTTGGGATCAAACACCAGCAGGCCAGAGGCTGGGTGAGACAGAGCCAGAAGGTCTGAAGAGAAGGGCCTAAACCCTTACAAACACTCTTCCAAGAACACATCCTTTAGAAAAAGAGAAAGAAGAGGGGAAACGGCATACCCTCCAAAAGTTTGGAGTCACCTTTAGGAACAAAAGTAACCACGACCTTATACTACAACAAACCTTCATTGAGAAAGGAACATGAGGACATAACTAGATCCAATCTTGGAGAGGGGATATCCTGTACTGGGAGATCCATAGAAGCTCGGGTTTCCTGCGACAGAACCTCAGAGGGAGAGAGGATGGGGGAGACTAGAAACCTACACCTATGGGATGAGTCCTTAGGAGTTCAATTCCCATCTCATTTCCACTGTCGATGAAAAACCTGGATGGAGTGACCCTGGAGGAGGCAATGAGAGCATAAACATGGTAACACAGGGTTGAGAATCTCTTAGTTCCATGAAATCACACCCTGCACACTTAGAAATAACTTTATTGGAGGGGTAAGAGAAGAGTTCATCTCCACACAAATATGCGCCAACAAACATCCACCCCGCTAGAGGTTCTGACATCAGAGCATAGAAAACCACCTTGAGCATTGTCGATTGCCTTCAGAAAACCTCCAATCAGGAAGGGAAGAGTAAGACCCGGGAGGTGAATTCACACGGCCACAAGGGGGTTCCCTTGGCCCCTGTGAGCATCCATTGACCTCCGAGAGAGGCTGAACCACCAACGTCCAAAATTCCAAAGGGCCCTACACCAGACATGCATGAAATATGCTTCTTAGGACATAACAAGGAAAAAAGATCACATATGAATATCCGAGATCTGAACATGGGATTGTAGGCCCCAAGAGAGGGAGAAATTCTTGAACACTGCTAAAGCAGGCTTCGCAGACCCAAAGCATGCAACCAGCATCCATTTCAGGCATGCCTCCGCCTCGGCAAAGGCCAGCACTGGGAATTCCAGGGATATGCCTCCATCCTCATGCAAAACCTTCAAGGACGAGATGCAGACATCCGAAAAACAAGGATGTTGGGCTGCAAGATGGGATCCACAAAGAGCCTCCTTAAATGAACCACTCCTAAAAGGCGTAGAAAGACCATCATTGGTGAGAGAAGATGGATCGAAATCTGGGCCTGTGAGGGATACTTCTGGTGGGTGAGCAGGTGGTGACCCAACAGACCAAAAATTTGAAACTCCCGACGGTGCGTAGGGTGCATTCCTTGATTTCTCCATTAGGTCATGCGTTTTTACATTCCATCTTATTACAGTAATTCAAGGAAACTACAGGCTCAATAAAGGATAGATGTATGGTGGGTATCAAGAAAAATTAGCTCAAAAAATATTTCCACAATAAAATTAAAATTGTATTTTTTTTATTCATACCCTCAATAAGATCTCAATGAAATCTCTAATTGGTTTACATATCCTAGTTGTAACTTAAGAAATATTCTAATAAAAGAAAATGAAATTATAGCTCAGAATCCTCTTGGGAATGGGAGTAAATATAGAAAATTCGAAATCACTAGGGGTATAAAATCAATTAATAATTCAATTAAAATCAACTTAAAAAAATTTTAATTCGAATTAAATTACTAAACTTTGAAGTAATTATAAAAATCTAAACAATATCAAAGCATGGAATTCCAACCATTTCGAACACAAATTCCTCATTCATTTAAATGAGTATAATTATTTTCAAGTTTAAATCATGTTTATGAATGAAAAATTTCTGATAGATAAATGTGAAAAGTCACAAAATTAAAGTGTATCAAGATTTAATCTCAAGAAATCCCCCACACTTGGAACGATACATTGACTAGACTATCCAATAAAATGGTGTTGGAGGGTTATGGATTATAAAGTGCAGATTATGGAAATGGAAATTTGAAAATGAAATACAAAGGAATCAAGATATCATGGTAATGAATGGTATACCATGTAGAAATTTGATCATTCATGTTTCTTTATTTGGGATACCTGTATATTAGGTTAGAAATACAAATTTTCCACTAGATAAAACATAATTCTATAGGGTTTAAAAAAAATTAAGTAGTAAAATAGTAGGTTCACATAGAGAATAAAAATGAAATACATTTGATATAAAATAAATTATGTGTATACAATAGGACTGAAATTGAATCATAAAAAATAAATATATAAAAGGAATACTAGGAAAAATCATAAGTAAAAAATTTGATAAAAACTAATGAAATATAGGTTGTCTCCCATAAATCCCAAAAAATGATTTCAATATCCAGATTGTTATACTGAGTATCATTCTGTGTAATCCATTGGATCAGATATTATCTATATTATATAGCTACTAGTTAAAGTATACTTTATATATCATGGTAGTATGGCAGGATTGATCTCTTTGGGATAATACTAAGCATGGATTTTGTGTGGAAGAAAATTTATATGTGCTCATGGTGGTTGCTGCTAAGAACAAATCCAAAGTGATATCTCATGAAACAAGTGCTAGATATCAATTATATATTTACTCACTCATCGGTAAAGGGAAAATGGTGATGACATAGGTGCATCGATGACCATGGAAGAAATAGAGGATCTAGACATGGCAACTAAAACTGTGTAATGATTTGAAAAATAATCCAAGTAAATAGTGTAAAAATAGTATCCCATATATATATGAAGTTTAATGATATATCTTAATTTATAATACTTCTAGTAAAAAAAATGGAACACTTATAGAATAATAATGGTGGAGGAGACAAGGATAAACTAAGATAAATCATCATCAGGAAGCATCACATCGACAGTATGTTCCAGAACAAGGGGTGGATACAGGTGCCCCTCCTAATAAATGGTTATAATTATAGAAGGGGCTAGATGATCAGCTCCAAAAATAGTGTCATAGTTCTAGTTGAAATCTTCATTGTGGGTGGGTATTAGGTACTAATATGATGTATGTTCATGGGTTTGGGTGTTAGATCGATGAAAGTAACCTCAGTAAATGGGGTGGTTACTAGTCCCCTACCCCTTTGGGCCTACTCTACCATGTACTCTTGCTGGTTAGCAGGGTATATTAGCTCTAATGTTCTATCAGATGGGGTTGTGCATGGGGTATGGATGTTAGATTATGTATGGATATAAGGGGTCAGTGGTGGCTAAGAAGAGGGATGGGATGATGGTGGTTATGAATGGGTAGTGAAATGAGATAAGTTGACAATGGGGATATGTTGGTTCTGGAAAATATGTCTTATAGTCTCTAGGATGCATAGGTTCATTGCAAAAATATCTTATAGATATTTGTTGTTTGGTGGGGTATTAGTGTAGGTGTAGGTGGTAGATGTAGGGACATGGGTTGGGTTAGGTGTGTGTATGGAATCTGTAGGGTCTGTGATGGTGGTAGTGAGTGTAGGTGGTGCCTCAATGCTAGCACCTGGTGTAGGGTCAATAGCATGATCTTCAAGCAGCACATCATTATCCACAAGGAATCCTAGATCCCTTATATAGGTATCATTATCCTTGATCATGGTCTTCATGTTGTGAAAAAATAATAATTCAATGGAATCTATAGGACCAAGTGAAGTAAGTGGAAGGGAGGAATAAAAAATGTTGATATTACGAGCCATGTGGGTGATGAAATATCCACCCATCAGTGTTCCTCATATACTCTATGTATGATCTCTATTTTAAAATGTGAACTGAGAGGCCTTGTTGATGATAGGGCCACCCATGGATGTAGATAGGATAATGACTTCCATCTAGCTAACTCTTCCCTAAGACCGGACATGAGTGTATCAGGCATACATCAAGGACCTATGAAGGATGCAGAGTACTGGAAATCAAAGATGGGTGGATTTCATAATCCTGAGATCATTCTCATTATGAGAATCCTGGGAAATTGTTCTCCAGATCTTCTTGGTATTTTACTTGGAATTCATGCTGTAAATTGAGGAATTCCTCGGATGTGGAAAACACTTTAGTATAAATCCTAAGGCCTATACCATACTCTGTAAAATAAATCTTGTGAGTTTATTCACCTAATATGAAGTAGAGGATTTCAATGTTGACCTAAAATATGTACATAAACTCAATAAAAAAATTTCTATATGTATCCTTTCACACATCGATGATGGAGGAGATACTGATTTGATCGATGAGTAAGAGGACCACTTAGTTGATATGTAGGTGTGCTTGGATAGTAATATCGATGGTTTTATTGTTCCTCATTGGATCTTTCTATAGCTGGTTAAGTGAAAAATGTTTCTTGGGGTTTAAGAAATGTATAACGGGCTATATATGTGGGTGGTAACCCCCATACGACCCTTTTGAGGTGGATTTGGAGTACTTTTGAGTAGAAGTCTCATCATGGGAAATAGTGGGAGTGGGGGAAGGAGATTTAGGGGGTTTTGGAGGTGCATCACCAATTTAGTGCTTAATTGGTAGCAGATTATCTCACTCATGTGCAGGATCAATAGGAGGGCTTTTTATTGTCTTCATTTATGCCATCACAGAGTCAAAGTTTTCTACAAATGGTTGCAGATGATAAAGGATGGGTAATGAAAGGAGATGGGTCGAGTGGCTCAAGTGGGTGAGGGGTGTGGTAGGGGGTCAACTACATGTGGTGATAGAGGGGGTTTAGTTCATGAACATAGTTTTGTGTCCTCTTTCAAAAACAAATTTGAGGAATTACACAACATGTATTTATGTTTCATATCAGGTAATTTTTAATTTTATTAAAATTTATTTTGGTAAAATACACATCATGAATAATGGTTACATGACATGTAATTGGTTATTTTTGCTCATATTTGGATCAGACCCTTGCCCTTTTCTCTTGAAATTCCCAAAAGCTGATATAATGATTATTATAACCTAATCTAGTCTTAGTTGACCTAACTTGGGATTCCTCATAGTCTGTTATTCATATATCATCAAGATATTGACTCTTTAGTTATCATATTAATTTCAAGCTGATAGCATAGCCCTTACATAAGGGTTCATGATTTATCTTCATCCTTTTAATATTTACATTTAATGGTATTCCTAAGTCTTTCCAAATTTTGATGATCTCATAAGGTAATACTTGAATGACCTTAATGGGTCCTGACCATTTAGATTTTAGCTTCCCATAGAACATTTTTAATCTATATTTGAACAATAAGACCTTATTTCAAGGGACAAAAATGCTTCTTAGAAGGTGTAAACATGCCATTTATTTTTTTTACTGTATAGGTCTTTCCATTTTTATAAGAATAATTTCTAATTTCTTCCAATTCATCATGTTTCAACATCCAAGATTTCCCATATTTTTGAAAATCCAAATTGATGTTTTTTAATTTCCCAATATGAGAAATGCTCATGTTCAACTAGAAAATGAAATGGATTCCCATAAATCAATCAGAATGGTCCGGTACCAATGGGTGTTTTGTATACAGTGTGGTACATCCATAGTGAATCATCTAACTTCATATTCTAATACTTTAAACTTTTTTTTTGGTCTTTTTCAATATTTTTTTATTTTCATATTTGATAATTCAACTTGCTCGCTTGTTTGTGAGTGGTAGGGAGTTCTTGGTTTATACCTGATTCGATATTTCTCAAGCAGTTCTTTAACATAATGTTTTTTAATATATGTTCCCATATCACTAATGAGTAATCTAGAAAATCCAAATCATGAAAACACATTTTTATTTAAAAAATTTATTACTAATTTTGTTGTTTCATGAGTTGTAGCTTCAGCTTATACCCATTTGGAAATGTAGTCAATTCCTACAAGGATATAGGACTTACCATGTGACATTGGAAATAGTACCATGAAATCTATCCCCCAGACATCGAATATTTCCACTTCCAATATTGGTTTATATGGCATGTATTTCCTTTTCCAAATGGTTCTAGTTTGTTGACATTGATCACGCTTTTGACAATAATCCCTTGAATCTTGGTGTATTGTGGTCCAGAATAGTCTTATTTTTAGAATTTTTTCAATTGTGCATTCTGGTCCATGATGGCTTCAAGTTGGTGATATATGAAACATTTCTAAAACACTTGTGATTTACTATTTTGAGATTCAATGACACAATAAGCAATCAATACATCACTTAAACATGAGTGGTACATCCTAGTAGTTGTTGGAAACTTCAACTAAAAATAATCCCCTTTGTGGTTAGGATAGGTGTTGTTGTAAAAATATTATGGTGATATAATTTTAAATATCTAAAAACCAATTTTTTTTCTTTTATAGTAATGATAGTTTTATCAAGAAAGTCGACTTAGATATCTAGATTGCCATTATACTTTTTATGTGGAAATGGAAGTCGGGATATATGATTAACAAAAACATTTTATGTTCATTTGGAATCCTTGGTGATGATTTCAAACACTTGGATAAACAGGATCCACATTATCTTTATTGGCATGGAATCATTTTTATTCATTAAATATCGCAGGGCATCATGTTTAATGTACACAATGACTTTGGAAAAAACTAGATAGGAGCAGAATTTTTCAAAATAAAGACAACTACAAAGAGATACTTCTTTGTTTTTGTATAGTTTAGTTGTACTTAATTAATTATGTGATTTTCATAGTATATGGGGTTAAATATGAGACTGAATAGAATTCCTAAAACAGAACCAACAAAAAATTTGATGGTGTCACACATCAATTGAAATTATTTTTCCCAATCTGGTGAAATGATTATAGGATTAGCTACAAATATTTTCTTAAAAGTACTGAATTACCGCCCCCATTATTTACATAATTCAAATGGAGTTTATTTTGATAAATATTTATTCATATGGTGGTAAAAAGTTTCAAAACTTTTAGCAAATTACTGATAGAACCACGCATGGCCAAGAAAGTTCCATATTCCTTTGACTGTTGTGGGATCAGGTAAATCTTTTATCACTTTATTTTAGATGGACCCAATTCCATTACATCCTTGTAATAAACATTTCAAAGGATTTTTCCTACACAAACCAGAATGTGACATTTTTACAAGTTTAAAACTAGGCACCTCTCTTCACAGTTTTGTAGGAGTAACTCAAGATTTCATAGGTAGACTTCAAAAGATCTTCTATAAAATGAAAATTCATCCATGAAAATTTCTATGAATTCCTCATCCATCATGAAATATGTGCATCATGCACATTTAAAAAGTCTCCAGATCATTACACATACAAAACACCATGCACCTATAAGATAAGGTACCAAATGGATGTGTGAATTTTACTTTAGAATAATCATATGGGTTGAATGAAATATGATTGTATCCTAAATATTAATTTAGGAAAAAATTGAATTCATGTCTTTCTATTCTCTCCATCATTTGATCCATGATGGAAAAGGGGAAATGATCTTTATGGGTTTTGACAATTAGGATTCTATAGTTTACTCATGATTTCCATCCAGTTATGGTGTGAGTTGGAATAAATTTATCTTCAACATATTTCTGTGCAGTGAGACCACATTTATTTCGAACGACCTATAGTGGGATCACTTATTCACTGTCAAATATTGAAAAAAATATTCTATCACTAAGAAGTTTTAGTACATATTTCTTAACTACTTCCTTCATTGGTTGGGTGAGTCACCTCTATTATCGGCATTTGGGTTTGGAACCTTCTTCTAGTAAACTCTTATGAGTTCATAATGAAGGACTTATCCTTTTGATATCATCCACTCCCCAAAAAAATTACTAAATAGGTATTTTAATTAATTCAATTAGTTTTTCCACTTGTGAGTGTGTGAATTCTGAGTTAATGATAACTAATAGGGTAGTAGGAGTTTCCAAAAATGAATACCTAAGTGTACTGGGAAGGGATTTCAGTTCCAGTTTTGGGAGATAATTGATAGAAGGAATGAAACATGGGAAGTTGTCCCTTATAAGAGGTTCTATGTAGTTCACTTTCTCAAAATCATATCCCTCATCCACATAAAGGTTCATTTTATCACTCTATTATTCTATATATAAGTACTCATCTCTATCATTTGTGAGAAAGATATCATAGAGGTAAAAAAGAATCATCTATTTGTTTTTCTTCTTTTTTCAGGTCTAACAGAACATATTCATCACCTACTCAAAAAATAATTCTTCATTTATTTACATAAATCAGGTATTTTCCAATCGCAATGAATGTTCGGCCTAAGATGATTGGAACATTCTTTCCTATTCCATTTAGATAATGATGAATTATTTTGGAAATTTAATTTTTCAACTTTACCTAATACATCCTCAAGAAGTCATTAGGGATACGTTATTGATCGGTCATCCAATTAGAGTGACACTGTAGTTAGTTTGAGTTCATAATGTTCTAGTTTGTAGAATACGCTCATAGTAATGAGCTTGATGATGGCCCCTAAATCGCAAATGGAACTTCCAATGTTACAATTTTCTTATTGTGTAAGGGATTGAAGAACTTCCAGGATCTCTCATTATTTTTGGAATCTTTTTCTAAACAATAGTATATCAATCTTTAGTTAGAGAGATGACTCCTAGGTCTTCAATTTTTCTTTTCATCAAAATAATTTCCTTAATAAATTTTACCGAGGTTGTCATTTGATTTATCACCTCATTAAATGTAATGTAGATTTTCAATTTCATGAACATATCCAAAAAATTATTGTATTTTCCTATAATCCTTCCTTGATATCCATGTATTATAGGTTTCATGTTTGGTTGGTTTAGACCTGTAGGATTAAAACATTCTACTATTTTTGAATGGTGGCATATAAGGGTGCACATTTCAATTTTTTGTTCAGAATTAATATTTTCATGTGTATCAACGCTCTTTAAATGAGTCAAATGGACAAATGCATGCACTAATTCACAAGGAGAAATATGTATGGGTGTCCAAAATAAAATAGAAAATAAAATAAAATATAAAGGGGGAATGGGTGGGGAAATCCTAGGTCTTTTTCATAGGTTCCTTTGAGAAGAACATCCTTTAGATCCCTAAAAATGGAACCAAAATTTTATGTTCCTGAATTTATCATCTAATTCGCATAGGCTATAGTCAGATTAAATTTATTATTTCCCAAATAACACTTACTACTAAGACATAATATAGAGACAGTGTAGGGTCGATAACAAAATGAAAAAGAGCCAGTAGAGAGTAACAAAGGATTTTAACCCTATGTGTAGTAGTCCTCATGAATTGATTGAGTTTTAGGGAAAACTAATGCTAAGGGAATTGGTGTTTGAGATCAAATAGAAAGAAGGTATCAAGATCAATTTCAGGGTTCAGGTAAAAGGATAATATCAATACTAAATTCGTATGGTTTTAAGGTCTAAGTTTCAATGAAAGAGAAGTACACTAGTTAACTTTGGTCAAACTAACTAGATCATTCTATGAGTAAATTATTCATTGATCTTGATATTTCTACAGCCTTGATTCATTAACCTAGTTTCTAAGTCAAAAATTTCATAGGATATTACTCATATCCTATTCTACTCCAATTAGGTGTGGGTTTTCCATTAAAACATCTCGAGGTCTTTTTGGATTAAAATAATTAGGAAAATAATTTTTTCTTAACTTGATTACTATACTTATGGATACCAAGTTGAGAATAAAATATTTATTTAATTATAACACCCCTATTCTCAATCCCTACCCAAGTTGGTTTATCCACTCATGGAATAATTGATCACGAATAGAAAAATCATTGAAAATATAATCAACATATCAATAACAATTGATATCAAGTGATTAAAAATAACAAATTCAATATTAAAAAATTTCAAACTTAGATTATTCACAACTTCAATCAAATAGTTACTTGAAATATGAACATGTAATAAAGTATTAAGGGTTTCACTATCAATCGGTGATTGAAATGGATAATGCACATAGATTGAATTAGCTATGTAAAAGAGTAAGGAATGCTTTCATGTTCAATCCACAGTGATAGAATAGAATCTAAACAATTAAATAAATCAATACAATTTAATTTTAGGGAGAGGGAGGAAGAAGAAGAATGAGAGAAGAATTAGAGAAAAATGAGAGGCATAGAACATTTTGTGTGCTATGAACCTTCTGAATTATATAATTCGTATATTACATGACATGTAATGTGTATTCACGTTGTGTAATTCTGATATAATTTTTTCTCCAAAAAAAATTAATCAATTTGAATCTCACACAAATCGCTTCCTAGATCTTTTGATATTTGGAAATTGACACCTTTCACGATGTGTAACTAATTTTCAGGAGGTGTATCTTTCTTCAGTCTGGATAATGAATGTGGTAAGTGAGTTTTATTGTTACATGACATATATTTTTGAATCTCGTGTCACTTAATAGCTTATAATTATATCAATACATTCTTCATGACTTTTCATATGCTATGAAAGATGACTACATGTCATGTAAGTGAATTTCACAATGGGTAATGATCATTTTTGGTTCTTTTATCCTCCTTTTCCTTTGAAACCTTGGAAACCTATTTCTTGAAATAAACAACACATACCTGGTACATTATTGAGTAAAACGTGGATAATACCTATTAAAATGATAGAAAATTATAAAGATTATTTCTTCATATTAATTATCATGTTGAGTTTTCAAATATAGAGATTATAGTAGGTAGTTTAAATAATAACTCTGGGTTTTTATAGATGACTGAAATAAAACTCCTTTGACTTAAGTGGTATGATTAATTTAGTTTTTGAGTTTATTGAAGCATTTTTTTTAAAATTAATTAAGAATACTCATTAAATATACTTTATTATTTTAAATACTCATGTTGAGATACTTTCTTACTTGCAGTATATATATGGGTTCTGTATCACTTATTAGAGGTAATTTATTAATCAATTTTTTCCATGTTGGAATGAGCATGTTATAGAATAGGTAGTGATAATAATAGGGGATAACTCTATTTCATGGCTCAAATTTATTAATATATAATTATTTATGGTATACAATAAGTTTATAATTAATGGGAATCCTTTATTCCAAGGAGCGCATAACCAATCATTACTCCTAAGGGAAGGGTGTTATTATTGGAACAAAGGATTTTTATAATCTATATAAGAAGTGAATTTTGTCTTTTCTTCAATACACACAAGGTTTTAAATTGGAGTTTTCAAGGAAAGTGACCTTATAGTGAAGATGTATTCAGTGTTGAAGGGAGAATCATTTCCCATTTTTTACCAATTTTTTTGGAGCTCAAAATCATGATAAAAGAGAAAGCTTCATAAAAGGTGGAGTTCTATGTTTTTCACATGGAGATATGGTAAAGGCATCAGTTTCATGAAGTTTGGGCTTCACAAAGGATGGGTTTCATGAAATTGTCGATCATCATGAACGTGTGATGGAAAGAAGGTGTTATTGCGACTATGATAAGCATCTTGAATGCATTCTAGAAAGGTATTATCTATCTGACTATGGCAATCTCTGTGAATGGAAAATTTTCACTAGAGATATATCATCCCTAGATTTTTACACAATACATTACATGATTTTAAGAATAATTATACATCATAAAACAAGCCAAGTATTGTGAAGCCATGTGTCTTTCAATACTAGGTACATAAAACGTAAAACATGGAACTAAATAGAAAATTTCTTTATTTAGTCTTCTTAAAAATACAATAAATTCCATTATGCTCATACATCTTCATAAGATAACCTGTGTATAACATGAACAAAGGGATTAACTAAAAATCCAAATAAGGGAATAAAAATTATATAAAATATTTGAAACATGGGTTAGAAGGCATAACATAATGATATAAAAAGGAATGGAACATATGGAATCATAACATATAAAAATTGGAACATAAAAACATGAAATTATAGTATTATAGAAGTAAGATAAATCATTACTTTAGCATGAGTCAGGGCTCATTCCACATAAAGGTGAACAAGTCATGGTTAACCACCATGACCATTTCACATGGTAGCTATAACGCCCCGACCCCAGTTACCCAGAGTTAGTGAATTATTACATAACATTAGAATGATCACAAGAAAGATCAAATCTCAAAAGACCGATTCGTTTAGTATCCTTGGTAACACTAGATATATTAATAAATTTTATATTACATCATAAAATGAAAACTACAACAATATAGTCTCAATATTCCACACTCTTATCCCCTCATATTATCCATACACATCATTCATAAATTACTTCTTCACATCCTAGGAAAAATAAAACATAGAAAAGGGGTGAGCTTAAATTCCCAGTAAGGATAACAATATAGCAGAAACATTCATAAATAAGAATAAAAATTTAAGGCAATGTATAACTAAAAAAACCATTTTAAACTTGAACTTCAACATACTATGTCAAAAATAAAATGAAATAATGTCATTTACTTATTCACATTGATATTCTACTAATTGAATGATAACATGAAATATCAATAACCACTCTCGTAATGATAGAATGCATAATGCCAGACTATCATAACCACATAGCCAAGGCCTCGTGCCAAGACTACAAATAAGATTTTTCCAAGGCCTTGTGCCAAGACACTAGTTTGTCTCATGATACCTACCGATGCATCTAGGAGCTATAGCGGGCTCCACCTGTCACATATTAAGTCCAATGCATTCCTCATATGAACAGGTTTTAACATAACATAAACATTCGTATTAAAACTAGCATACGAAATATCAATACTTTCTTCATAAACTATGAATGGTATAAAAATAACAAATGCACAGTCAAACATATCACAAAACCATCAATACAATATGGAAGTATTGTATCATAATAAATAAACTCCAAATAAACTTAAGATCCATCAAATGATGTTGACATAGATGAAATCAAAACTCTTTTTAATGAAATATCTCTTTCTATTTTGAAATCATTTAAGAGTCATATATTTATAAAATAAAACATTTTCTTTGAAAATATTCTTATAAGATTGTAGGGTAAGCTCCAATAACTTTAACCCATATTCTTGTAAATAGTAAAAAAAATTGAATTACATTTTGAAGAAACATGGATGTGGATGATAAATAAATCCCAATAGATTATTACGTTTAAACAACCTCGGATAATGAAGAGATTGCGAAATAAACCCTTAACTTGTACTTTTCCTTGGTTAAGGGTAGGTTAACCTCCTTTATAATGGTGAAATAATTTTTATTAAATTATAAAAGAATCATACACATTAATATGATATCATATATGATCTTTTAACATTGATTTGTTAATAATATCTTAGTATTAACGTTGTTTCGGTTATTAACTTACTCGTTTTCTTTTATTTGTTTTGTTACATAAGCCATGTTTTTCATGGATAAGTTGTATCTTATTCATATCCTGAATGATATAAAGTCCTTAAACATTTTTTTTAAATCATAAAATGATAATTTTACTTGAATGGATATGATAGAGAATGAATCTCATCGCGTTCGTGGAGACGGTAGTACGTACGTACGGACGAGCGACAATATCATTCTTTTGATATTAAAATAATATATAATTGGATGTTATATCATATATAAAGAATTATTATCATGTTATATTTATTATTTACATGAATTACAATTCATTATTATACCCATCCAAATAATAATATATTGAATAACAATTACACCACGACGTGGAGACAGCAAACCGTACGTACGCACGTATGGTGACATCTCATTCAAAGGATGGATATAATACTGAATATGGTTGTAACATATTTATAATAATATTACAGTATATAAGAGATACTGGATTAATTATTTTAGAATGGGAATAACAAATAAAGAATAAGTGGAAGAAGAAATGAATTTGAAAAAGGGTGGTGAAAACATTACCTCTTCTTCCGGTTCTTCCTTTTGATTTGATCAAAAGGGATCTTTAGGTTGGATTTCTGATCAAAATAAGGCCTCTAGGTTGTAGTGAGGGAAGTTGATAGAGTATTTAGGTAGGGGTTGGACGAATAAAAAGGCTTTGAAGGTGTGAATTAATGACAAGGGGGAGTGCCCTTTTATAAGAGGGGTGAGGGGCACCTTTGGAAAAGCTAGAAATATTCTTATATAATAAATTCATATTCGGTTTATAATGGCTAAAAAGTGGATTATTTAAAGGTTAAGGAGGTTATGGGTCTAAAACCACTAAACCAACCGAATTTAGACAGGTTTGGGTCACTATATTAACCTTATCTTTAAGTATTAACTCTTAGTTAATTAGTATCACTTTTACAATGTCTCTTTGTATTTTTATATTATATGGTTAATAAACATACTATATACATCCAAGAAACCTCCAAGCTATCCATTAATGATACAAATATCATGATATAAGTCTCTTGGCTGAACCTTTGATTTTTAGGTATTTAATATCAATTAATAATATAATATTTGTTTTAAAAACTCTTTTATGTCAATTTTGACACTATTCAATAATTGATTATTGTGAAAATCATAACAGAATTATTAATCAAAAAAAGTTAATTAATTCAATATTAACATGTCATATTAACCTATAATATTAGTTTAATTCATAAAAAGTCTCAAATTATATTTATTTGGGTATTTATATTATCAATTATTTCAATTTTTCACTATTATGATAATTACTGCATCCCCATTGTGTCATAAATAAATTAAATTATATAATGACAAAAAATTATAAATAAAATATAATTATTTAGGAAATAGTTTGATATTTCTAATGAATATTTATAGTCGAAACTCCAACATATATAACCCTATGTAAAATTTTTTTTTCTAAAAGATATATGCTTATGTCATTTTTGTATTTATTTTAACTTAATTAAAATAAAGTGTCCCTATCACCTACAAGTGGCTCCATGGGGTCCCCAAATCGACCCAAAGATGCCCATGGTTGGACATGTATCCACCAATAAGGTTAGGACACGTTTTAGGGTAATTTAGTATTATTATAATATTATTTTTTTAACCCTTATTTACCGGATTTACCCTTAACCATGGTAAATAAAATATTTACCGAAGTAATTATTCAAAATTTATAAAAAAAAAGTTACCTATTTACACAATATGAAAATCCTGATTCCAAATATGGAATCCATTTTTCAAAATTAAAAACACAGAAGTGGAAGAAATTAATTTAAAATTAATTCCTGTTGTTAAAACAAAAAGCATGTTTTTAAGAGATAATAACTATCAAATGATTGACACTTGTTTTTGTCCGGTTTAATTGTAAAATTATGTAAAATTACCAAAATTGTATTAATTTGTAAAAATATATTATAAATATACTTTAAAACCACCCAAATTCATAATTTATCAATATAAATTATTTCGATTAAAAAAGTTGTTTTTAATTAAAATGTAGTAATTTTCACTATTCATCAAAATATAAATGTTATCCGAAAAGTTCCAAAATTTCATCCTAGGCTAAATTAGATATTCCAAAACCAAAAATGAAGTCCATTTTGAGAGATAAAATTTTGTAAAATTTCAAAAAGTAGGTACTACTATTCATAACGGCTAGTTTGATTGGTTGTGGTGTGTTAGAACTCGATGTTGCGTACAACACATGCTATCACATTATTCAAAGAGAAGCGTACCGTAGAGGCTTGGGGTGTTACATTCTCCCCTCCTTCAAATAATTTCTTCTTTAAAATTTCTAAAATACTACCGCATGAAAAGACTCGGGTGGTTCTTCATCATAAGTTCCTCGGGTTACCACGTTGCCTCTTCCATCTTATGGTTTCTCCACAAAACTTTTACCAGATGCGTCGTCCAGTTTCTCAGTACTTGTTCTCTCGTATCATGAATCCTGACAGGCTCTTCGCAATAAGACAGATCGGGTTCCAGTTCTAATTCCACATAGGTGAGTACATGCATTGGGTCAGGCATGTATTTCCTCAACAGAGATACGTGGAACACATCGTGAACATTGGAGAGACTTGGCGGCATTGCCAATCGGTAAGCTACATCCCCAATTCGTTCTAGAATTTCGAAAGTTCTAATGTACCTGTGACTCAATTTACCTTTCCTACCAAAACGTATGACTTCCTTCCATGGAGATACTTTTAGGAAAACATGTTCACCGACTAGAAATTCCAAATCCTTCCTTCGATTATCGGCATAGCTCTTCTGCCTACTTTGAGCTGCTTTGATGTGATTTTGGATTACCTTCACATTTTCCATTGTTTCCTCCACCAGTTCTAGACCTACAAGTTTTCTTTCACCCACATCATCCCAACAGGTTGGTGTGCGACATCTCTTTCTGTATAACGCTTCATATAGTGCCATCTGAATACTCGAATGGAAGCTATTGTTATAGGAAACTTCTACAAAAGGTAAATATTGATCCCACATACCCTGAAAGTCAAGTGAGCAAGATCTCAACATGTCTTCTAAGGTTTGAATAGTCTGTTCTGATTTTCTATCTGTCTGAGGGTGGTAGGAAGTGCTCAAATGAAGTTTAGTATCCAGGGATTTCTAAAGACTCTTCTAAAATCTTGAAGTAAAACGGTGATCACGGTCAGAAACAATCGATAGGGGTACTCTATGAAGTCTCACAACTTCATTAATATAGTCTTGATATATGTTCGAGTGGTAGATCTTCTCTTATAGAAAGAAAATGTATTGACTTGGTAAGATGATAAACTATAAACCATATTGCATCATTCCTTCTAGGATTCTTTGGTAGCCCCATGAAAAAGTACATCATAATATTGTCCCATTTCCACTCCGGTATGGGAAGAGGTTGCATGACTCCTCTCGGTTGTTGCCTTACAACTTTCACTTGTTGACAAACCATACATCATGACACAAAATCAGCAATCTCCCTCTTCATGTTGTCCCACCAAAAATGTTCCTTCAAATATTTATACATTTTGGTGCTCCCAGGGTGTATATAGAAATTGGAACTATGAGCATCATCCATCAATTCCCTTTTTAGATCAGGTATATCGGGAACACAAGGCCTCTTCCTAAATTTCAAAATTCCATCTTCATACACAAAGTCTCTCAATATCTCATCATTCACATCTTTAATCTTCTTTTGAAATTCTTCATCATCGGTCTGAGAACTCTTAATCCTTTCTATTAAATATGGTTTGGAACCCATTTGAAAAAGAATTGATGTTTCACCTTCCATGGTTATTCCCATGTCCATCTTCACTAGATCCCTGAAAATTGGATCCCTTTCAATTCTCATATTGTTCAAAACTCCATGATCTTTTCTGCTCAAAGCATCTGCCACCTTTTTTTCTTTCCTTGTGTGGTAGTGTATTGTACAATCATAATCCTTCATTAATTCAATCCATCTCCTTTGCCTCATGTTGAGTTCTTTTTGTGAGAAAATATACATCAAACTCTTGTGATCAGTATAAATCTCACATTTTTCACCATAGAGGTAGTGCCTCCATATCTTCAAAGCAAAGATCATAGCTGCTAACTAGAGATCATGAGTAGGATAGTTTTTCTCATGAATTTTTAACTGTCATGATTCATAGGCAATAACCCTATCATTCTGCATAAGGACACAACCAATTCCTTTCTTCGATGCATCGCTATAAATTATGAACCCGTCATTCCCCAATGGTAGAGTCAATATGGGAGCATTGACTATTCTTCTCTTTAGTTCTTCGAAACATACTTCACACTCTTTTTTCAAACAAATTTAACCCCTTTACGTGTGATCTTTATTAATGGGTTATCCAACTAGGCAAAATTCTGGAAGAAACGTCGATAATAACCTGTTAAACCAATAAAACTGTGTACCTCGATTATACTCATAGGTGCTGGCCATTCTTGGATTGCCTTGGTCTTAGAAGGATCAACATAGACTCCATCTTTATAGATAATATGGCCAAGAAATGAAATCTCTTGAAGCCATAATTCACACTTTCTAAACATCGTATATAATTCTGTCTTCTCAGAGTCTTTAGGATAATGCGCAAGTGATTTTCATGATCTTAATAGCTTTTGGAGTATACCAAGATATCATCAATAAATACCACCAAAAATTCATCAAGATATTCCTTGAAAACTATATTCATCAGATCCATTAACATAGAGGGTGAATTAGTCAATCCAAAAGGCATTACTGTAAACTCGTAATACCCATACCAGGTTCGACATGCTATCTTTGGAATGTCTTCCTTCTTCAAACACAACTGATGGTATCCAGATCAAAGATCAATCTTTGAAAAGTATTGAGCTCCATGCAGTTGGTCAAATAAATCATCAATGCAAGGTAGGGGATACTTGTTCTTTATTGTTATTGCATTGATCTCCCTGTACTCGATACATAACCAGATAGATCCATCTTTCTTTTTGACAAAGAGGATAGGGGATCCCCATGGAGAGACACTAGGGCGAATAAATCCCTTATTACTCAATTCCTCTAGTTTTTTATTTAGTTCAACTAATTATACAGTGTCCATTCTATAAGGGGTCTTCGATATAGGACTTGATCCAAGAATTAAATAAATGGAAAACTCAACTTCTCGTTCTGGATGATGTCTAGGTAAATCTTCCAAAAATACATCTACATATTCTTTAACAATAGGTACATCCTCTATTTGAACATTCCTTTACTCACCCATAGTCATTTCATTATTTTCCTCCCCAATAACTGAATTTAGTTGAGCTACTGGGGGTGGATCTAGATAAGAATTAGGTGGTGACGATTCTGCTCTAAAGATAAGGTGTTCCTTATCAGCATTATCAAGAATCATAACCTCTTTCTTCTTACAATAAATCTTCACATCATAGTCTGAAAGCTAGTCCATACTGAGGATTATATCAAACTCAATCATATGTATGACGATGAGATCAGCAGATAAAGAACATTTATGTGCTCTAATGGGGACTGATTCACAGAACATTGTTGCAATGATACTTCCCTTAAGAGTTTTAACTGACAACTCCCTTGTTAAATCAAATTGGAAATATATAATTTTTTTAGAAAACTGGGAAGATATGAAACAATTCGATAATCCAGAATCAAATAATGCATTTGCTAAACTTGAGGAAACCATTAAATTACCTGCCACTACGTCTTTCAGAGCTTCTACCTCAACTGTAGTGATAGCATAAGCTTGGCCTTGATCCATTTACCTTTTCTAAAATAAGTTCCCCTGATGCTTAGGACATTCATTTGCATAATGTCTCATCTCCCTACAATTGTAGCACTGAACATTGGTAGATTCCTTCTTCCCTTTCCAATCACGAGCTTGGTGGCCTTTTTCACCACACTTGTAACCGACACCCATTCCCTTCAAGCAAGTACCAGGGTATTTCTTCCCACATTTACCACAGGATGGATATTCAACCTTTCCCTTCTTCCCCTTATTTCTATTCCCAGAATGATCAGCAGATCTCTTCTTCTCTTGCTTTTCTTTAAATTCATAAGACTTAGGGAATTCCTTTTCAGTCTTGATAGCACATGAGACAATTTCTTCGTATGACGAGAAGGATTGTGAGACTAATGCTTGACGGAGAAATGGTTTTAACCCATCAATGAAACGATCAATCTTACTTCTTGGGTTACATATATAATCTCCATTATACCTTGCTAACCTTGTAAAGTTAGCCTCATACTTTGTGAATTTCTCATCCTCCTTTTGTCTTAGACTGAGAAATTGCCTTTCCATATCTACCCGATGGTCGTGAGGAAAGTTTTTTTCTAAAAATATATCATTGAACTCCATCCATTCCATATTTGATACTTCATCATCATCCTTCGTGTTTTGAATCAATGAACACCATTGATCAGCATCTCCAGTGAGGTGGTAAACTGCCATGATAACTTTTTCCCTTTCACTACTCCCCAAAGCCTAAAATATTTTCTCTAGGTAATTTATCCATTGATCAGCTAATAAGGGATTTTTACTCCCATTTAACATTAGTGGTGGTTTCCTCATGAAGTGATCTAACATTGATCCTCCACTCTGTGGACCAGGGTGCTCCATACGGGTAATGTTATTATTCATAACGTGAGTGAGTTGTCCCAGTATGGTGATTAGCTGATCGGCACCAGTTGCATCACCAGCTCCACTATAATTATCTTTAGCAGGAGGGAAATCCCTACATGGAGTGTGTTCATTGATATGGTGTCCATTTCTTCCACTAGGAACTATTTCTAAACAATGTTATAATCTAGATCAGTTTGTGAATCAAAATACATAATTCTATACTTATAAAACACTTAACATAAATTGAACTATTTGTGGATGTATTCCATAATCATAAAAAAATTTCTTTGAGGAAGTATATACTCATAAACCTTTCATAATGATTTGTAAGGAAAATGAGAGTTATCCTAAGCATATCCCCCGGGAGTGTCATAACCAAGAGTGCAGCAAGGCCCGTTGTCGTGCACCAGTTCCCATTCAAGTCTAGCTCAAAGCGGTGTTTTCGGGTTTTACCCCTAGGTACGTCTGTTCCAGAGCCGCCTCTACCTGCTCGTATCCAGACAGGGATGTATTTCTCGGAAAACTCACAAAATCATTACAATACCAAAATTCTAGGAATTTCTTCTATACTAATCCTCAATGTCCATCTAAGGTCTATGTGCTCTAATCAGAGTTTATCTAAATCTAGCTTCCAAGGTTTTTACTAAACTTCCTCTGATACCAACTGTAACGCCCCGACCCCAGTTACCCAGAGTCGGTGCATTATTACATAACATTGGCATGATCACAAGCAAGATCAAATCTCGAAAGACTGATTCATTTAGTAGCCTTGGTAACACTAGATATATTAATAACGTTTACATTACATCATAAAATGAAAACCACAACAATATAGTCTCCATATTCCACACTCTTATCCCCTCATATTATCCCTACATGTCATTCATAAATTACTTCTTCACATCCTGAGAAAAATAAAACATAGAAAAGGGGTGAGCTCAAATTCCCAGTAAGGATAACAATATAGCGGAAACTTTCATAAATAAGAATAAACATTTAAGGCAATGTAAAACTAAAAGAAAAGCCTTTTAAACTTGAAATTCAACATACTATGGAACAAATAAAATGAAATAATGCCATTTACTTATTCACATGGATATTCTACTAATCGAATAATCACACGCAATATCAATAACCACTCTCATAATGATGGAATGCATAATGCCAGACTATCATAACCACATAGCCAAGGTCTCATGCCAAGACTAAAAATATGATTTTTCCAAGGCCTTGTGCCAAGACACTAGTTTGTCTCAGGAGACCTACCGATGCATCGAGGAGCTATATCGGGCTCCACCCGTCACATATTAAGTCCAATGCATTCCTCATATGAACAGGTTTAAACTTAACAAAAACATTCGTATTAAAAATAGCATATGAAATGTCAATACTTTCTTCATAAACTATGAATGGTATAAAAATAACACATCCACTGTAAAACATATCACAAAACCATCAATACAATATGGAAGTATTGTATCATAATAAATCAACTCCAAATAAACTTAAAATCCATCAAAGGAGGTTGAGATAGATGAAATCAAAACTCTTTTTAAAGAAATATCTATTTCTATTTTAAAATAATTTAAGAGTCATATATTTATAAAATAAAACATTTTCTTTGAAAATATTCTTATAAGCTTGTAAGGGAAGCTTCAACGATTTTATAATGGCTGAAAATAGCCGCACCCACTGTATAAGTTAAAAAAACATTCATTCCTTAATTCTGTCGAAATGGTTAAAAAGCACCTTGTTTTGAAAATGACCAAAAGATTCATTTATAAACCTCTTATAAAAAGTCAAACAAGGGTATAAATGACTTTAACCCATATTCTTGTAAATAGTAAAAATGTTTTGAAATAAATTTTGAAGAAACATGGATGTGGATGATAAAGAAATCCCAGTAGATTATTACGTATAAACAACCTCGGATAATGAAGAGATTGCGAAATAAACCCTTACCGTGTACTTTTCCTTGGTTGAGGGTAGGTTAACCTCTTTTATAATGGTGAAATAATTTTAATTAAATTATACAAGAATCATATACATTAATATGATATCATATATGATCTTTTAAAAATGATTTGTTAATAATATCTTAGTATTATCGTTGCTTCGGGTGTTAACTTAATCGTTTTCTTTTATATGTTTTGTCACGTAAGCCATGTTTTTCATGGATAGGTTGTATATTATTCATATCCAGAATGATATCAAGTCCTTAAACATTATTTTTAAATCATCAAATGATAATTATACTTGAATGGATACGATGGAGAATGAATCTCATCGCGTTCGTGGAGACGGTAGTCCGTACGTACGCACGAGCGACAATATCATTATTTTGATATTAAAATAATATATAATTGGATGGTATATCATATATACAGAAAAATTATCATGTTATATTTATTATTTACATGAATTACAAATCATTATTATACCCATCCAAATAATAATATATTGAATAACAATTACACCACGACGTGGAGACGGTAAGCCGTACGTATGCACGTATGGTGACATGTCATTAAAAGGATGGATAGAGTAATGAATATGGTTGTACCATATTTATAATAATATTATAGTATATAGGAGATACTAGATTCATTATTTTAGAATGGTAATAACAAAGAAAGAAGAAGTGGAAGAAGAAATGAATTTGAAAATGGGTTGTGAAAACATTACCTCCTCTTCGGGTTCTTCCTTTTGATTTGATCAAAATGGCTTCTTAGGATGGCTTTCTGATCAAACTAAGGCCTCTAGGTTGTATTGAAGGAAGTTTAGAGAGTATTTTGGCAGGTTTTGGACGAACCAAAAGTCTTTGAAGGTGTGAATTAATGAGAAGGGGGAGTGCCCTTTTATAAGAGGGGTGTGGGGCACCTTTGGAAAAGCTAGAGATATTATTTTATAATAAATTCATATTTGTTTTATAGTGGATCTAAAGAAGATTATTTAAAGGTTAATGTCGGTATTGGTCTAAAACCACTCAACCAATAGAATTTAGAAAGGTTTGGGTCACAATAGTAACTTTATCTTTAAGTATTAACTCTTAGTTAATTAGTATCACTTTTACAGTGTCTCTTTGTATTTTTATATTATATGGTTAATAAACATAATATATACATCCAAGAGACCTCCAAGTTGCACATTAATGATATTACTATCATGATATAAGTCTCTTGGCCGAACCTTAGATTTTTATGAATTTAATATCAATTAATAATATATTATTTGTTTTAAAAACTCTTTTATGTCAATTTTGACACTATTCAATAATTGATTTTTGTGAAACTTATAACAGAATTATTACTTCGAAAAAGTTAATTAAGTCAATCCTAACATTTCATAGTAACCTATAAAATTTATTTAATTCATAAAAAGTCTCAAATTATATTTATTTGGATATTTCTAATATCAATTATTTTAATTTTTCACTATTACGATAATTACTGCATCACCATTGTGTCATAAATAAATTAAATTATATAATGTCTAAAAATTATAAATAAACTATAATTATGTAGGAAATTATTTTAGCTTTCTAATTAATATTTATAGTCGAAAATAAAACATACATAACCCTATGTAAAAATTGTTTTTCTAAAAGATATATGCTTATGTCATTTTTGTATTTATTTTAACTTAATTAAAATAAAGTTTCCCTATCACCTACAAGTGGCTCCATGGGGTCCCAAAATCGACCCAAAGATGGCCATGGTCGGACATATATCTACCAATAATGTTAGGACATGTTTTATGGTAATTTAGTATTATTATAATATTTTTTTAACCCTTATTTACCGGATTTTCCCTTAACCACGGTAAATAAAATATTTACCGAAGTAATTATTCAAAATGTACAAAAATAAAAGTTACCTATTTACATAATACGAACATCCTGATTCCAAATATGAAATCCATTTTCCCAAATTCAAAACATAGAAGTGGCAGAAATTATTTTAAAATTAATTCCCGTTGTTAAAACAAAAAAGCGTGTTTTTAAAAGATAATAACAATCAAAAGATTGACATTTGTTTATATTCGGTTTTATTGTAAAATTACGTACAATGACCAACATTGTATTAAATGGTAAAAATTTATTCTAAATATACTTTAAAACCACTCAAATTCATAATTTATCAATATAAATTATTTCGATTAGAAAAGTTGTTTTTTATTAAAATTTAATAATTTTCACTATTCATCAAAATATATATATGTTATCCGAAAAGTTCCAAAATTTCACCCTAGGCTAAATTCGATATTCTGAAACCAAAAATGAAGTCATTTTTGAGAGATAAAATTTATAAAATTTCAAAAAGTAGGTATTACTATTCATAACTGCTAGTTTTATTGGTTGTGGTGTGTTAGAACTCGATGTTGTGTACAACACACGCTATCGCATTATTCAAAGAGAAGCATACCGTAGAAGCTTGGGGTGTTACAGTAGCATGAATCAAGCCTTACTACTAATACCGTTGCACATAACATCTCATGAGACTAAAATTTACCAAATGAATTGGATATATATCTGGGATAACCCATCTAAAAATGTTCATGAATATTATTTCTATAGATAGAATCATACATAAAAAATTAAAAACATAAGGGTGCCCATGGAAATAAATGGGTATCATATCATAAATCATAATGAATGGGCATATCATAAATGTTCCCATGAAATAAAGGCATTAGAACATACATGTACATTAATAAGGTATAATAGTAATTTATCATGGTAAGTTATTTCCAACAAAAGTTACAAAATGCAAAAAAAAGTATTTAATAATTTTTAGCATTAAATCATTTTAGTGTGGTTTTAAAGAAAACACTAACAAGAATTTAAAATAGAGAAGTTAAAGATCATTTTTGAAAAACTAGAAGTGATTCAAGATTGTTTTCATGATAAAAACATTTTTTTATAAAATAAATGGTAGCTTAAACATATGGTTATGTTCACTTGAAATTGGGTATGGATTCGAAAAGTTCCCTTAAAACGGGTTTACATATCTGGGAGTATTGAGGAGGGAATCATTAAAAAATATGTATATTCCTGAAAAAGAATGGTTAATGGATCTTGATACATGATTTTTTATATATAAACAGAAATTATAATATTTAAATAAATAGAATATTGTATTTCATTTGGGTAAGAAAAAAGAGTAAGAATATCCTGAAGGAATAATGGAGGTTTGGGTTGAATCCCTAAGGGAATATCGACATTGTATCGGGTGTACATAGGAGGTATTAATTAGAGAGAAAGTGGTTTCTCATCTTTCATAAATAATTAGGGAAATATGCGGGCGGTGAAAAATAATACCCCATAATTTGGAGTTACATATAAAAGAACATAACAAAGAGGATATACTTGAATAAATGTGAGAAAGAGAGGATCCCTTAACTTAAGTTCGATGGTGTTCTTTTCTTGATCTTAAGGACCTTTATAATCAAATGAGGTTATTTAATTAATAATTACATAACCTAAAAAACATTTTATTGATTTATTATATCAATATTAATTCCATCCAGGTCATTTTTTATGAGTTAAGATGTTTAATTTCATTGTTTGGGGGTGTTTTATTCCATAGTTTTAATGATTGGTTCACTTATATTCATATTCAGATAAACATGTATGATGAGAATGGTTGTCCTAAATTAAATTTGTATGATTTTAGTGAATGTAAAAAATATTAAAGGGTTATAAAATTCATTTGGTTTTTTGGAGTGAAGGTGAATCATTATATAAAACGTTAATGATAAACGCTTGGATTAATTTGGCCATTTTACTCATAATTTACTTATTTTGTATTATTATTTTATATCATGTGATTAAAAGGATTATAGAACATTATATAAGATAAAATAAATATCTAATAGTCCTTTTCAACCAGAAAAATGGTTTCATTACTATAATTGAATATTGTAATAGAAATTGATAATCGATCATCCTTGAATGTGATAAATTACCACATCTTCGATGGGGTTTTCATTTATTTCATATAAAAGAAGGGAAAAAGATATATGATAATGAATTAGTCCATTAGACTAAAAAGTTATAGTATATGTATGGTACTATAGTTTTCATACCATTAGGATTAGTAGTGGTTATGATAGAAATAGAACAAAGGAACTTGAAAAGAAAATGAAAGAAAAGAAAAGTGGATTTTACCTCTACATTTAATCTTTGTTGAGAGACTCTTAAATGGAGAGGATTTGGTCTTTTTAGGAGACCAAGGGATGTAGGACATGAGGTAGGTTCTTGGGGAGATATTTGGGAAGAATTTAGGAAATTCACATGGCTTTATAAGAGTGAAGGGAAGAGGAAATTGTGGGTGATTTTATAGTCGAGGGGAGGAGGGTTTTCTTAATATTTTAATCATTAGTTTATTATTTTCCCATAAGACAATAAATAGTCATGATTTCATGAACAAATATAGTAGTAAGTTCATTTTAATTATATCCAAGGGTGATTACATCAGCCATGATGCTAGGAATAGTTCATTTAGCTTATTATATATATACAGAAAATTACCGTATCTCACTATTCATTGAAAAATCAAGTATTTCAAAAAAATCCCAAAAAATCACCCTAACCATTTACCAAAATCTAGAATAAAAAAAAGAACTCCATATTCCAAAAATAATTTTCTAAATATGATTAATTTAATTTTTTATTAAAATCATATTTTACTTGAAAAATACAGATTTTAAAACTATAACTGATTTTATAATTCTTTGAAAAAATATATAATGTCTTATAATTTTATCATTAAACTAGAATACTGAAATTTTTTAATTTATGAACACATATTAGGAAAATAAATTTTCTTTTAAATTAAATAATTTATTTTAATTAATTATTTGTGACTTAAAAGAATAAAAAAACTTTTATCATGGTCATATTATCACTTATAAGTTACCTCAATTTAATTTATACATTCATGGGCATGGTTAATATTCTTTTTGATGATTTAATATTCATAAGGTTAACATTACTACTCATAAGGGTCAGTTACTATTCAAAAAAATTATATTTGTCCTATCGAACTAGAAATATCTTACTGATCGCAACCGTGTATGTCAGATTTTTGAAATTCAAAACACAGAAGTGATAATACTATGTTTGAAGGACACATAGTACATAGTAGTTCATTGTATTGTGATTTCATGAGATTATATGACATAATTATAAGAATATAATTTCCCTTGATAAAACATTGGGTTATTACATTATTCCCCCTTATGAAATTTCACCCTCAAAATTTCATTTTAAATGCTAAGACCTAAACATGTGCGGGTACTTTTCCTTCGTTACCTCCTCTAGTTCCCATGTCGCCTCTTCGTACTTATAGTTCATCCATAGTACTTTGGCCAGGTGAGTAGTCTTGTTACATATAAATTTATCTCTATGATCCAATCTCTTCACAGGATGCTACCTGTAAGAATGATCATTCACCAACTATTCCACCATTGAAGAGAGTACAATTGAAGGATCTAGTATGTACTTCCTTAATAAGGATACATCAAAGACATTGTGTAATTTGAAAATGATTGGTTGAAGTTCTAGTCGATATTCCCCAGCCCTGACATGATCAAGAATGTTGAAGGGGCTGATGAATCTGGGACTTAACTTTCTTTTCTTTCAAAACCTCAGGACCTTATTCCATGGAGATATGCATAGAAATAACATGTCTCAAAATTTTAACTAAAGGTCTCATTGATGATTGTCTGCATAACACTTTTTTCAACTTTGGACTGCCTTGATGTGCTGTATAATGTTTTTCACATTCTCCACCATTTCATTGACTCTTTCAGGTCCTAATAGCTTATGCTCACCAAATTCATCCCAACATGTCGGTGTTCTACACCTTTTCCCATAGAGGGATTTATATAATTCCATTTGGTTTCCCTTGTGGAAACTTTTTTTTATGAGAATTAATCCAGTGTATGATGTTGTCCCTATCCTCCTTTTAAGTCCGTAGAACAGTCTCTAAACATATCTTCTAATGTCTAAATTTTTTTCTCAGATTGGCCATTATTTTGAGGATTATTTGTTGTACTGATGTTTATTTCAGTGGTTAGAGCATGTTAGAGAATTTTCCATAACATTAAGGTGAATCTTAGATCTCAATCAGATATAATAGATAGTGGTACTCTATATAGCCTTTCCACTTCTTTGATACATATCCTTGCAAGTTAATCTAATGAGGAGTCCACTTTAATTTTGAGAAATTGACTTATCTTTGTAAGATTATCCTCAATGACCCATATTGCATTGTTTCCTTTGGATGTTCTTGGTTGTCTAGTGACAAAGTCCATGGTGATATTCTCCCACTTCCATGTTGGTAAGGGTAGTGGTTGTATCATGCCATTATACTTTTATCTTTCAACCATAAATTTTTGAAATACTAGGCACTTTGATTTATACTCAACAATATACTTTTTTATATTGTCCCACAAAACTTTCTCTTAGAGATCTCAATATATCTTTGTGCTCCTCAGGTGAATAGAGAAGGTTGAGCTTTGTGCATTATTAAAAAGATCCTTCTTTATTTCTGGATCAGATGGTACACATAATCCTGACCCAAATATTACAAATAATTCCCCATCAATCATAAGATAAAATGATTTCCCATTTCTAATGGCTTCCACACTTTTCTAAAATTCCACATCTTTTCTTGGAGGATCATTTATTATCTCTATGAGGGATGGTTTAGAAATCATTTGAGAAAGGATTGATGATGTTCCAACCTTAATTGACCCCATGTCCATCCTCTCCAAATCTATGAAAATTGGATCCTTGTCAATTCTCATCATTGATAAAGATGTTAGATCATTTCTACATATAGCATCTTCCACCTTGTTTTCTTTACTGGGATGGTAGTCGGTTGAGTAGTCATAATCCTTGATGATCTCAATACATATTTTCTAGTTCATATTAATATCTTTTGTGTGAATATATATTTGAGACTCTTATGATCTCTATATCTTACACTTCTCCCCCATAGAGATAATACTTCCATATTTTTTATGCAAAGATCACATCTATTAACACCAAATCGTGTGTAGGATCGTTTTTATCATGGATTTCCAGCGGCCTTGAGGCGTAGGTTATCACATTATCATTTTGAATATGTACACAACCTAAGACCTTTTTTAATTCATCATTGTACTCCACAAAGATTTCTCCACTTTTTGGGAGTGTGAGTACTGGCGCAGAGATTAGCCTCTATTTAAACTCCTTAAAACAATCTTCACATTCTAGAGTCCGGACAAATTTTACTCCCTTATGTGTCATCTTGGTCATTGGGTTTGAAAATACTTTATACATAAATCATTGATAATACCGAGATAGACCCATAAAGATATGGATCTCTAATACAGATGTTGTCATGGGATAATCTTCAATCACCTTTTTCTTGTAAGGGTCCACATATATGCCTTTCCTAGTGATAACATTCCACAAGAATGATAATTCCTCCATCTATAACTCACATTTACTATACCTTTCCTATAGATTCTCTCTTCTCAAATTCTATAACATATTTTTAAAATGATTCTCAAGTTTCTCCTTTATCAGGGATTATATCTAAATATCATCAATAAAGACTACCACAAATTTATCGAGGTAGTCATTAAAGACCCTATTCATTAAATCCATGAAAAATTACAGAACCATTAGTGAGTCCAATAGGAATCCCAATGAACTCACAATTTCTATTCCTCATTATAAAGATAGTCTTGGGAATGTCTTCCTTCTTCACATTTAATTGGTGATATCCCAACCAAAGTTACACCTTAGAGAAATAACTTGCCCCACGAAGCTGATCGAACAAGTCATCTATCTATGGTATGGTATACTTGTTCTTTATCATGAGTTTATTGAGCTCGTGATAATCAATAAAAAGGCACATTGAACCATCCTTCTTCTTGATGAAAAGGACTGATGCACCCCATGGTGATATAATTGGGAATATAAAACCCTTATCTAGATTCTCTTGTAAGTACTACTTTTTCTCTTCTAGCTCTACGATGACCATTCCATAAGGTTTATATGATATAGTCTGGGATCGAGGAATAAATTATATTGAGGAATAAACCCCTTGATCAGGAGGAAGAATAGAAAACTCTTCATATAATACATTAGTAAAGTCCCTCAATATGGGCATGTCTTTAAGAAAGATTCTCTCCTTTGTCTCAATCATTTGAGCTAGGCACGCTTTCTCATAAGTAATTAATATCCATACATGAGAGAATGATTCTAAAGGAGGTTCAAATTATTCCTTACAATTTTAAGGAATTTTTGGATGTGTTGAGATGTGAATAGTGATCTCTCTTTCCCAAAAGTTGATTTTGGATTTGTCTAAAGATATCCAATCTATGCCCAATATAGTGTCGAACTCCACTAAAGAAGGTATGATGAGATTTGTTTGGAGGTTCACTCCACAAAGGTTAATCAGGTAGGAGTTATAAATAATGGATTTAATAGTTGCCCCAGAATGTATTCTAAATGATTACTTATCCTCCAAATTTTAAGGTGGTGTTTGAATAGTTCTACTAAACATGCGAGATATGAAAGAATGTGTATAACCAAAATCAAATAGTATGTTATCTATTATTTAATTCATGACTAACGTACATGTCAACACATTTTTGTATAAGTCCACCTTAGTAGTAGTGATAGCATATGCCCTTCCTTGTTGCCTTGGTGGTTATTGTTGATTGCCTCTGAGAACCCTCGACTTAGGGAAATTGTTCACATAATGCCCTGGTTCCTTGAAGTTGTAACACCACACTACAGGCTGAGTGTTGAAATGAACCTTCCTTTCTTCTTCTAAATTAGTGGTATATTTCATATCTCTTTGACAATTTTTAGCTGGATGCCCCAACATTAAACATTCAAATCAATTCCTAGTTCTCTTTAGATAGTTCCCAGGATACTTATTCCAAAAAAAATTACACATGGTATGACTGAGCTTCGTTCCATCATGGAATTTATTTTTCGAACCACCCACATTAGATTAAATTTTCCTCTTTTTTTTGTTATGGCCATGATACCACTGAGAATATCTAATATCCATTTAATCCTTAAGGACACAATGGAAAATCTCCTCATTGATGTTGAAGTCTCGAATTGCCAATTCTTTTTGTACACTTAGCTTTATTCTGCTAAAGAAGTGATCCACCTTGGTTTTAGTATTCATGAGAAATCCATATATTTACCTTTCAAGACTTGTAAAGTTTTCTTTAAACACTCCAATTGACACAAATTACTTCTAATTGAGTCCAAGGAACTCTATTTCCATCTTGAGATAATGGTTTTAGGGAAAATATTTATTGAATAACATTCTATTGAATTCCTACCAATCCATGGAATCAATTTCCACATGGGTATTCATATTCTTGATCAGTTTCTACCACTGATCAGCTTACCCATAAAAACAATAGACTTCCAATATGAGTTTCTCATCTTCTAAGCACTGGAGGATAAAGAATATCATTTCAATGGAGTTAATCCACTATTCTATGAGGAGGGGATAAGAAGATCCAATAAACATGGGAGTCCTTTTCCAAATGAAGGATTCAATGGAAAATTTTTCTTCACTTGTAGGAAGAGGGTGCTCCACATGATTCAAGTAATTATTCATAACTTGATCTCGCTAAGAAAGTATTTTCATGAAGTTTTGAGCACATATTCCCATCATATCAAGCATTTAATTATGGAAATATTTACATTCCTTATATCATTTATCATTGGAATGTGGTATTCTATTTCACACCATTAACTAGGGAAAAGAACATAAAATTATATCTCTTGAATACTTAGTTATTTATCTTAAAAAATGAATCTTTGAACATCATAGGATAAACTTGTAAAGGAGAAGTGAATCCTAACTTGTGATTCCCTATGTTTCAATCTAGGTTATCCTTGATCTATTTCTTAACTTATATTTTTAGGGTCTTTTTTCCTTAATTATGGTTTGTACTAAGATCATAAATTTACCAAATTGTATACCTTAGGAGTGTCAAAAAAATAGTCCATCAAGGCTCGTTATTGTGCACCTGTTCCCATTCAATCCTTGCTCAATATGGTGTTTTGGGGTTTTACCCTAGGATACAATTGTGCTAAATCCACCTCTTCATGTTTTATCCATAAATGGATGTATTTTCATGATAAACTACTAACACTATACTTAAGAAAATTTAGGGGTGTTTTCTTATACTTAGCCTCATCCTTAAGGTAATTAATAAAGTGTTTTATTCCTAATATCTAAAAAATAGATCATGCATCTGATAACAACTATATAAACCCTAAAATTTTACACAATATAATACTTGATTGTAATCCAAATTATTCATGAGAATACAAGGAAAATATCATGAATTCTAATGTCTTTGAATACTAGGTAGATAAAACATAAAACATAGAACTAAATATAAGATTTATTTATTTATTCTTCATTAAGAGCCCCTAACTTCCATTATGCTCATACATCTTTATTGTATAATCTATGGATAACATGAACAAAGGATGAGATAAAAAGCCCAGTAAGGGAATAAATATACGAATAAAGCTTTATCCCATGGGTTGGAAGGCATATCATAATGATATAAAAAGGCATGAATCACATGGAATCATAACATATAAACATGGGATCATAAAAAATGAATTCATAGTAATGTGGAAGAAACATAAATCATGAATTTAGAATGACTGAAGGATCATTTCATATAGCGGAGCACAAGTTAAGGTTAACCACCAAGACCGATACACATGGTAGCACAAGTCAGGGCTAACCGCTAAGACCATTTCACATAACATCTTAAGAGACTTAATTTTTTCCAATGCATTGGAGTGCAATCTAGATGAAGCCATCTTAAAATTTTCATTAATATGCTTTCTGCATATAGAATCATACATAAATAATCATAAACATAAGGTCACCCATGGAAATAAATGGGTATCATGTCATAAAACATAATAAAAGGGTGTATCATAAAAGTGAACATGAAATAAAGGAATTAGAACATAAATGGATATTCATAAGATAAAATAGTAATATATATTGGTAAGTTATGTCCAAAATAAGTGAAACCATATGAAAAATAGTATTTAATAATTTTTAACATTAAAATGTTTTAGTGCGTTTTTAAGGAAAACACTAACAAGCATTTAAAATAGAGAAGAAAATAATCTTTTTTAACCAGATGTGATCTAAGAATATTTTCATAGTAAAAACATTGGTTTTAAAAAAAACTATGGTGGTATAAAACATATCGTATATTGCACTTGAAATTGGGTACGGATTCAGGAAGTTCCTAAAAAATGGGTTTTCTTATCAGGAAGTATTGAGGAGGGAATCATTTAAAAATTTGTATATCCTTGAAATATAATCGTTAATGGATCGTGATACATGATTTTGGACATATAAACATCAATTAAAATATGTACATAAATATAATATTGGATTTAATTTTGGTAATAAAAAAGAGTAAGAATAACCCGATGGAATAATAGAGGTTTTGGTAAAATCCCTTACGGAATATCGGCAAGGTATTGGGTGTACATAAGAGGTATTAATGAGAGATAAATGGGTTTATCGTATTTTATAAATCATGAGGGTAGTATGGGGGGTTTAAATCATACCCCATAATTATTATTTACACATAAAAGAGCATGAAAAGACGTGATTCTTGAATAAATGTGAGAAAGAGAGGATCCCTTACCTTAAGTATGATGGTGTTCTTTTCTTTATTATAATGACCTCAATAATAAAATTAGTTTTATTAATTAAAAAATACAGAAAATCTAATACATTTTATTTATTTATTTTAACCTTATTAAGTTCATCCATGTCCTTTCTGATGAGTTAAGAGGATCAATTTCATTGTTTGGGAGCATTTTCTTCCTTTGTTTTAATGATTGGTTCAGTTATATTCATGTTTGGATAAACATGTATGATGAGTAAGGTTTTCCAGAATTGTAGTTATATGAAATTAGTGAACATATAAAATATTACATGTTTATAAAATTCTTTTGGGTATTTGATGTGAAGGTGAATCATTATATAAATCATTAATGATTAGCACTTGGATTACTTTGGTAATTTCTCTCATAATTAACTTTTTTTGTATTATTATTTTACATCATGTGAGAAAAAGGATTCCAAAACATAATTTAAGATAAAAATAAATATTCGATATTCTTATTCAACAATAAAAATGGCTTCATGACTAGAATTGAATATGGTAATAGAAATTGATAACTCGCCGGCCTTGAATGTGATAAATTAACACATCTCGGATGGATTTTTCATTTATTTTGTATAATAGAAGGGGGAAAAGAGAGATGTTAATGAATTATCACATTAGAATAAAAAAAATATTTTACATGTATGGAAATAGGGTTTTCATTCCATTTAGATTAGGAGAGGATAGGAGAGAAAGAGAACAAGGGAACAAGAAAAGAAAATGAAAGAAAAGAAAAGATGATTTTACCTCTAGATTTAATCTTCCTTGAGAGCCTCTTAAGGGGAGAGGATTTGGTCTTTTAAGGAGACAAAGGGCTTCTAGAAATGGGACTGGAGCTTGGGGAGAGATTTTTGTATAATTTATGGAAGGAAAAAGGATTGATAGAAGTTAAGGGAGGAGGGAAGTGTGGGTGGTTTTTATAGTAGAGGGGAAGAGGGATTTCTTAATATTTTAATCATTAGTCTATTATTTTTTCATAATATAAGAAATAATGATGATTCCATGACCAAAAATAGTAATAGTTACATGTGAAATTAAACCAAGGGTTCTTACATCATCCATTATTCTATGAATAGTCCATTATATTATAATGTATATATATACGGTAAATTATTGTATCTCACTATTCATAAAAAATTCAAGTATTTCAAAACAATAACAAATAATCATTATAAACATTTTTTGACATGTAGAATACAAAAATGACCTCTATTTTGTTAAAATCGTATTATAAATATGAATATTTTAATTTTTAATTAAAATCACAATTTACTTGAAAAATATAGACTTTAAAAATATAAATGATTTTATAATGCTTTCAAAAATTACATAAGATTTTATAAAATTATATTGAAAATACAATACATAAAATTTTTAATTTATGAACACCTTTGAGGAAAATACATTTTCTTTTAAATTAATTATTTTGTTTTAATTAATTATTTATGACTTAAAAGATACCAAAACTTTTACTATGGTCCTATTATCACTTAAAAGATGCCTAAATTTTATTTATACATTCATGGTTGAGGTTTTTATTATTTTTATTAATTAAATATTCATAAGGGTCTTATTAATATTCATAAGGGTAACATTACTATTCATTAGGGTTATATTACTGTTCACCAAAAATTATATTTTTCTTATCAGAATCCAAACATCATATTCATCGCAACCTTGTATGTCAAATTTTTGAAATTCAAAACACATAAGTGACAATCTTATATTTATAGTCCACATAGTACTTAGTAGATCATTGTTTTATGATTTAATGTGATTATATGACATAATTATAAGAATTCAATTTCCATTGAAAAAACATTGGTTCGTTACAATATAATTATGAATAAAGGAGCTGTATGAAAATGATAGAAGATGTTCATGAAAATGATGTTGGGAGATTGGGATCTTCACAAAGGGATATTTATATAAATATAAAACAACACCTCATTTGAAAAATGGTGAGAACTGGAGAAATAGAATAATTAATTTGAATTCAAGGAGGCTAGGAGCATCACAAATCAAGGACTCATTGTGAGCTTAAGCAATACAAAAATACACGTTATGTCTAAACTGATGCTAAGTATTTTCATAAAAGGGAGTTTCATAAAGACTGAGAGTTCTAAAAAGAATTAGTGCTTGATAATGGCTGGGAGATTCTTGATGGATGGGGGATTAGTGAAGGTTTGGAGCTTTGAAAAAGTGTGTAGGTTTGTGAATGCTGGTATATCATTGAAACATAATGGGGGTTTCACAAAGGTTGTGATATTCATGAACAATAGTGTTGAAAATCTTGTTTAAGTTAATAGTTCTTTCAAGTCCATCAACCTAGAACTATAGTGGAATCAGAGTATCATGCTAATCAAGTACATAAACATAAATTCCCAATCTAACAAGGTGACATTCAAGTTGTCAAACTTTGTAATACTTCACCCATGGAAATGATCGAGGGGAAGTCGACTGAAGTCTTTTGAAGGTGGTAGTATGTTATTCCTAAAATTATTTTAAAGGATGTCTTCCTAGAATAGATTGATTTTGTCTGATCTTCTATAATCCACAATAACTAGTAAAGCATGGTGGATTGAGGTAAGAATAAGGCATTGTCGTTATATGATCCTTAGTCTATCCCTTTTTGTTGAAACATGTAAAACTATTGTGTCTCATCTCGGAAAATGAATGTTTAATAATAGAATTATTCCTTCAGATAGGTTTTAAAAGATACTACCTATGTGTGAATAATATTTGGTTATTTAAAAGAAAAATTCGACACCCTAATTCAACCCTCCCCTCTCAGGGTGTTCTAGGGTCCTACAAGTGGTATCATAGGGACCAATTTATTAGTATGAAACCTTCCCTCTATTGTTCTCATAGATATTTTAGTGAATTTTAAGGGATTTCCTGTAACGACCCGAAATTTTGAATAAATATTGTTTCCTAATTTTGTGTGTTATTTTATTTTATTTTTTATACTCAACAAAAATGTGTCATTTGATAACATGAGTATAATTAAAATGAGACCATTGGGCTTTGACTGTTATATGACCATTGGTCAATATGACCACTGGAAACTAAACGTTTTGATTATTGCCTCTAAATACAAGTAATCTTGGTTAATTATTATAGAAAGAAGATTTGATGGCCTCACCTAGTAGTCTTGGACTGATCGAAGCCCATCTAACAGAACTTGGGAAGGAGGTAGCACCACTGGGCTTTGCTCAGGACCAAACCCAAGCCGAACTTCATCGTGTGGAGCTAGAATGGAATCGCCTTTGCGAGAAGTTCAAAGTAATAGAAATTACTACTCGTGCGATGTTAGCCGAGCCTCCCTCAGATTCTCTCACCTTAGCACACCTTACACTTAGGTCCTATGCTGGTGTGATAAGGGGCTATGTAAGGAGACTGTAACTGCCTTGTGTAATCCTTTGTTTTAAATAAAAATTGGGATTTCTTCTTATGATGAAGTTTATGAATTTTCAAAGGACTAGATAAATATAGTATGCATATTTTTGATGAATTTTAGAAAAAGGATATTTTAAAAATGGTTATGGAAACCTTAAATAATTAAAAATGTGTATTGATTTTCGAAAAATGGTCTTCTACAATTATGTTCAGTACGAAATTTAGAGTCTAATAAGATCAACTTAATTTTTGATGAATAGTAAATTATGAATAGTGATTTTATGATTAGGATTAGTAATGTGACCAAATGGATTAGTAATCTCACTTAAAAAAAGTATTAATATAATCTAGCCACCTTGATGAAGTAATGTGATTCAATAAAATGGTTAATTAACGGTTTCATAAATTATTATTCAAGTATTAGTTTTTTCGGGTGAATAGTGTTTTTTAATTAAAAATTTAATTAAAAATATTTAGAAAATTATTTTTATAAAACGGATTTCATTTTTGAAATCAGAGCACTGATATTATGCTATAGTAATTTTTGGGGGTTTTTCTGACAAAATGAATTTTGGTGAATAGTGTTTTTATTTAAAAATTAAATTAAAAATATTTAGAACATTATTTTTATAAAATGGAGTTCATATTTGTAATCAGAGCGTTGATATTTGGTTAAGGTGAAATTTTGGCATTATTCTGAGAAAGTTGAATTTTCGATGAATAGTGAAAATACAGTTTTTAAGTTACGGGTGTCTAATGACATCATTAAATGATGTATTAAGTATTTAATCAATATGGTCGACTTATGAATAGTATTATAAGGTATGAGGTGTCCCAAGTGTCCAATACCATGGGCAAATACCATGGGCAAGCCCATGGTTTTGCCAAAACCACTAATAAGGTGTCCCTTGGCCCTTAATGCCTTGTCCCCTCACTTTCCCTATAAATACCAAGCCATCTTCTCATCCATTCGACTCCCCACTCTCCCCCAACGAGTTTCTGGTCTCATTACCTCCCATGGAGTTCTCCCATGGTGCCCCCAAGCCCTCAAGGTCCCAAACTTTGAGTTTTAGGAGTTATGTTTTAAGGTAAGGGATCTGATCTCTCTCTTTCTTTTCAAGAAATCTCTTTTTTGTAATTTCTTTTATGCTCCATGTTCTTATGTTAAAGGGTGTTATTTTATACACCTATTACTGCCCTTTTCATGTTCACATAATGAGAGATCCCCTCTTACTCTCATTATTTCTTTTTATGAAGTTTTAAGTGGCGCTGCTAGGCTGCCAAAATTTTTGTAACGGATTCTATCTCCCTTCTCATTTTTTAAGATCTATTTTTATGTAAATTATTTCAAGTTCCTTTTTATTATGTTGGGGTATGATATCTAAATTTATCATACTGATCTTTTATGACAATATGATGAGATACCCCATTTGATCTCTTCAATTCAGTATTTTGAAGTTTTAAGTGGCGCTGTTAAGCTGCCGAATTTTTAAGTGGTTCTTCACCCTTCTCATTTTAAAGTTCTACTTTCTTGTCAATTCTTTCAAGTTCCTTTTTGTTATGTTGTGGTATTATCTCTATATCTATAATGCTGATCTTTTATGACCATTTGATGAGACACCCCATTTGATCTCTTCAATTCAGTATTTTGAAGTTTAAGTGGCGTCGTTAGGCTGCTGAATTTTTAAGTGGTCCTTGCACCTTTATCCCTTTTCAAAGTTCTAATTCAATGTCAAGTCTTGCAAGTTTTTTTTATTATGTTAGGGTATGATCTCTAAATCTATCATACTGATCATTTATGGTCATATTATGAGAGACCCTATTTGATCTCATCAATTCATTTTTGTTGAAGTTTAAGTGACGCCGTTAGGCAGTCGAATTTCTAAGGGGTTCTTTCACCCTTCTCATTTTCAAGATCTATTTTCATGTCAAGTCTTTCACGTTACTTTTTATTATGTTGGGTTATGATCTCTAAATCTATCATACTGATCATTTATTTTCATATGATTAGAGACCCTATTTGATCTCGTCAATCCATTTTTGGAAGTTTTAAGTGACTCCGTTAGGCTGCCGAATTCTCATAAGAGAAATCTTATTTTTTGTCTTCCTTTCATGTTTTTTGTTTCAAATGGTATATCATTCAAATTTCATTACCATGTTCTTAAATACTTTATATTTTGTTCCCCTACTATTTTATGTATCATTTTGAGTGGGTGGACCATGTCCCCTCTCTTTCCAACTTTTTCTAAAACAATGTATCATAGACGTTATGATGCATAGTTTTCGTCTCAAAATGCCTCCCACTTTATCTCAAAATTATTTTATGTTATTAAGTGAATACTCAAAACTCTTATTTCTACAGGGATATTCACATATATATCAAAATTTTCTATTTTAAATTTTGGGATTTTCATACATGAAACCCGCTTTCCCTTTTTCGTGGGTTTAAAGTGACGTAAAGATCATGTCTTTAAAGCAGTTTTTAAAACGTTATGATTATGAAATGAAACCCATTTATTTTAAGCTATATGGGTTATTTATGAAATTTTTGATGATGATATATGTGGATCACATGATAATAAAGGAAAATTTAAGGGTGCACCCTGATAGAGCTCCAATGCATTGGGTAAAGACTTAATCTCCAGAGATGACCATTTTTAACGACGCCTTGGTGAATAACCTTGGTAATTTTTAACGACACCTGGGGGATGGACCTTGGTGAAACGAAACGATTGTCAATATTAAATGTTGCAGCCACATTTTCAAGTTATGAAAATGTTATTTTTATTATGATATGCCTCATGATTTCATTCTCATGCCTTAAAGTTCTTTTCATGACCTTATTGAAGTATCTCAAGTTCACATGTAAAATGTTTCTCTTGTTTCCCTTATTGGGATTTTTTCTCACCCTTTCTTTTGATGTATGTCCCCAGGTTATGTGATGTAGTAATGAACCTAGGATGAACATGAGGAGAAGTCTTTCAAGTGTTTTAGAATAATTTTTTATGTTTTCATGTTTGAAGTTCCTGGTTTCCAAGACACTAAACCTTAAAGATCCTCAGTTTTGTAAAATGTAATGAAAGTTTATGTTATAAAAAGGCGGGATGCTATAGTTGGTATCAAAGGATGGTTTAGTTATTTTTGTAAATTAGGATATGAAAACTCTAGGAAGAACCCTATAGAAAGTTTAAAAAATAGGAAATCTTCCTAGTATTTTGGTGAGTATTGAGTAAGGGGTTGCCAAGCAAATACATCCCTATCTGGATACGAGCAGGTAGAGGTGGCTCTGGCACAGATGTACATAGGGTTAAAACCTGAAAACACCACTTTGAGCTAGACTCGAGTGGGAACTGGTACATGACAACGGGCCTTGTTGCACTCTTGGTTACGATACTCCCGGGGGATATGCTTTGGTAAATTCATAAGCTTAGTATGAACCATTGTTAAAGGAACAAAGATAAAATAAAATAAAGATTCACATAAGAATATATGATAATGGATAACCTAGATGGGAACCTAGGGGATCACAAGTTAGGGTATACTTTTCTTCTACAAGTTATCCTTATATGCTTTCAGTTCCTTTTCATGATTATTGGCTAAGTACTTAAGCCCCTAATTATGCTTTCTCTTCTTAGTTAATGGTGGGAAATGGAAGAACATGTCCCAACAACCAATGTGATAGTAAATGCGATGATTGTCGTATTAATATGACAGGGAGGATTAGGGGATTAAAATATGGTTATTATTTTGGAAGACGTTCACTATTTTGGGGACCCTATATGATCGAGGTAAATAGATTAGTACGGTATTTTCATTGAAGAGTAAGGTTGACTTATATTTTGAAGAATCGATGAATTTAGGGTGGACTTATAATAATTTAGGTTACTTATAGGAATGATTAACCAATCTTGGGTAAAATATGTTTAGGTTAGATACTTTTGTTATAAGATGTTAGGAGTGGTTGATGTTGTTTGGAGATTAATAATGGAGTTTATTTTGGAAGACTATGTTATCAAATCCTTCTTGTATTTGGGTTTCAATCTTAGTTTGGTTTTTTTAGAGGAATTTTAAGGACCGTTATTTATGGAATGGACTATGATGAACTTTGGGTAGTACCATGGAACTTTGAAGATTTAAAAGTAGTTTCCATTCCTATGGGATTATTTCTTTTTGAAGAGTTGTTTTACCTTACCCTATCTTTTTTTGGGATAATGTTTAAAGATAGAAGAAATAGATAGTTAATCTTTTGTGGATTATGAAGATGATTCTTGTGTTTTGATGAGACCAAGTATTTTTGAATGCTCATAGTTTGGAGGAAAGATTAGTTTTGGGTAGAAACTTATTAAAGGATGAAACTCTACATGAATATAGGTATATTTTCTTATGTTTTTGTTTTATGTTGTAAATGAATTCCTCAAAATTATGAAAAGGAACGTAAAACAAAAATGTTGTTGGTTTACATTTCCTACTAGTTAATCAAAGACCGTTTACACACATCATAAGTTTGGGATTTTCTTATGGTTAACTTTCTCCTAATCATGTTCTCTATCACTCTCCCCCAGAACTTGACCCTTTGTTTTTCTTCCATGTCCATGTTTTCCTCCATGGAATCCTATTATGGGTTAACTCGGGTGACCTTTGTACTTCCCTTTCTTTCTTTTAAAGTAATAGTTTTTATGAATCCTTTTCCGATGTGGGACTTTCAATGAAATTTCAAACCCCATTTTTTAAAAAAATTGCGATGATGCAATTTCATAAGGGGGGAAGATTGTAACGACCCGAAATTTTGAATAAATATTGTTTCCTAATTTTGTGTGTTATTTTATTTTATTTTTTATACTCAATAAAAATGTTTCATTTGATAACATGAGTATAATTAAAATGAGACCATTGGTCTTTGACTTTTATATAACCATTGGTCAATATGACCACTGGAAACTAAACGTTTTGATTATTTTCTCTAAATACAAGTAATATTGGTTAATTATTATAGAAAGAAGATTCGATGGCCTCACCCAGTAGTCTTGGACCAATCGAAGCCCATCTAACAGAACTTGGGAAGGAGGTAGCACCACTGGGCTTTGCTCTGGACCAAACCGAAGCCAAACTTCATCATGTGAAGCTAGAACGGAATCGCCTTTGCGAGAAGTTCAAACTAATATAAATTACTACTCGTGCGATGTTAGCCGAGCCTCCCTCGGATTCTCTCACCTTAGCACACCTTACACTTAGGTCCTATGCTGGTGTGATTAGGGGCTATGTAAGGAGACCGTAACTGCCTTGTGTAATCCTTTGTTTTAAATAAAAATTGGGATTTCTTCTTATGATGATGTTTATGAATTTTCAAATGACCGGATAAATATAGTATGCATATTTTTTATGAATTTTAGAAAAAGGATATTTGAAAAATGGTTATGTAAACCTTAAATAATTAAAAATGTGTAATGATTTTCGAAAAATGGTCTTCTACAATTATGTTCAGTACGAAATTTAGAGTCTAATAAGATCAACTTATTTTTTGATGAATAGTAAATTATGAATAGTGATTTTATGATTAGGAATAGTAATGTGTCCAAATGGATTAGTAATCTCATTTAAAGAAAGTATTAATATAATCTAGGAACCTTAATTAAGTAATGTGATTCAATAAAATGGTTAATTAACGGTTTCATAAATTATTATTCAAGTATTAGTTTTTTCGGGTGAATAGTGTTTTTAATTAAAAATTTAATTAAAAATATTTAGAAAATTATTTTTATAAAACAGATTTCATTTTTGAACTCAGAGCACCGATATTATGCTATGAAAATTTTTGGGGTTTTTTCTGACAAAATGATTTTTCGGTGAATAGTGTTTTTATTTAAAAATTAAATTAAAAATATTTAGAAAATTATTTTTATAAAATCTAGTTCATATTTGTAATCAGTGCATTGATATTTGGTTAAGGTGAAATTTTGGGATTATTCTGAGAAAGTTGAATTTTTGATGAATAGTAAAAATACAGTTTTTAAGTTACGGGTGTCTAATGACATCATTAAATGATGTATTAAGTATGTAATCAATATGGTCTACTTATGAATAGTAAGATAAGTTATGGGGTGTCCCAAGTGGCCAATACCATGGGAAAATACCAGGGGCAAGCCCATGGTTTTGCCAAAACCACTAATGAGGTGTCCCTTGGCCATTAATGCCTTGTCCCCTCACTTTCCCTATAAATACCAAGCCATCGTCTCATCCATTAGACTCCCCACTCTCCCCCAACGAAGTTCTGGTCTCATTACCTCCCAAGGAGTCCTCCCATGGTTCCCCCAAGCCCTCAAGGTCCCAACCTTTGAGTTTTAAGAGTTATGTTTTTAGGTAAGGGATCAGATCTCTCTCTTTCTTTTCAAGAAATCTCTTTTATGTAATTTCTTTGATGCTCCATGTTCTTATGTTAAAGTGTGTCCTTTTATACTCCTCTTACTGCCCTTTTCATTTTTCACATAATGAGAGATCTCCTCTTACTCTCATTATTTCGTTTTATGAAGTTTTAAGTGGTGTTGTTTGGCTGCCAAAAGTTTTGTAACGGATTCTTTCTCCCTTCTCATTTTTCAAGATCTATTTTCATGTAAAGTATTTGAAGTTCCTTTTTATTATGTTGGGGTATGATCTCTAAATTTATCATACTGATATTTTATGACCATATGATGAGAGACCCCATTTTATATCTTCAATTCAGTATTTTGATGTTTTAAGTGGTGCAGTTAGGCTGCCGAATTTTTAAGTGGTTCTTCACCCTTCTCGTTTTGAAGTTCTACTTTCATGTCAATTCTTTCAAGTTCCGTTTTGTTATGTTTGGGTATGATCTCAATATCTATCATACTGATATTTTATTACCATATTATGATATACCCCATTTGATCTCTTCAATTCAGTATTTTGAAGTTTAAGTGGCGTCGTTAGGCTGCTGAATTTTTAAGTGGTCCTCGCACCTTTCTCCCTTTTCAAAGTTCTAATTCAATGTCAAGTCTTGCAAGTTCCTTTTTATTATTTTGGGGTATGATCTCTAAATATATCATACTGATCATTTATGTTCATATGATGAGAGACCCTATTTGACCTCATCAATTCATTTTTGTTGAAGTTTAAGTGACGTCGTTAGGCTGTCGAATTTCTAAGGGGTTCTTTCACCCTTCTCATTTTCAAGATCTATTTTCATGTCAAGTCTTTCAAGTTCCTTTTTATTATGTTGGGGTATGATATCTAAATATATCATACTGATCATTTATGTTCATATGATGAGAGACCCTATTTGATCTCATCAATCCATTTTTGGAAGTTTTAAGTGACTCTGTTAGGCTGCCGAATTCTCATAAGAGAAATCTTATTTTTTGTCTTCCTTTCAAGTTTTTCATTTCAAATGGTATATCATTAAAATTTCATTACAATGTTCTTAAATACATTATATTTTGTTCCCCTACTGTTTTATGTATCATTTTGAGTGGGTGACCCATGTCCCCTCTCTTTCCAACTTTTTCTAAAACAATGTATCATAGACGTTATGATGCATAATTTTCGTCTCAAAATGCATCCCACTTTATCTCAAAATTATTTTATGTTATTAAGTGAATACTCAAAGATCTTATTTATACAGGGGTATTCACATATATATCAAAATTTAATATTTTAAATTTTGGGATTTACATACATGAAACCCACTTTCCCTTTTTCATGGGTTTAAAGTGACGTAAAGATCATGTCTTTAAAGCAGTTTTTAAAATGTTATGATTATGAAATGAAACCCATTTATTTTATGCTATATGGGATATTTATGAACTGTTTGATGATGATATATGTGGCTCACATAATAATAAAGTCAAATTTAAAGGTTCTCCCTGATAGCGCTCCAATGCATTGGGTAAAGACTTAATCTCTAGAGATAACCATTTTTAACGACGCCTTGGTGAATAACCTTGATAATTTTTAACGAAACCTTGGGGATGGACCTTGGTGAAATGAAACGATTGTAAATATTAAATGTTTCATCCACATCTTCAAGTTATGAAAATGTTATTTTTATTATGATATGCCTCATGATTTCATTCTCATGCCTTAAAGTTCTTTTCATGACCATATTGAAGTATCTGAAGTTCACATGTAAAATGTTTCTCTTATTTCCCTTACTGGGATTTTTTCTCACCCTTTATTTTTATGTATGTCCCCAGGTTACGTGATGCAGTAATGAACCTAGGATGAACATGAGGAAAATCCTTTCAATTGTTTTAGAATAATGTTTTATGTTTTCATGTTTAAAGTTCCTGGTTTCCAAGACACTAAACATTAAAGATCCTCAATTTTGTAAAATGTAATAAAATTTTATGTGATAAAAAGGCAGGATGATATATTTCCCCTCTTTGACCGAAGAAACATCCAAAGTTAGAAGATTAATAAGATATCTCATCATTTGTCCCATGGGATAGAAGTTCTATTTTCTAGATATCAAGGGATTCAGCTTAGTGATCTTTCAGGCCTTTCTATGACTAAAAATATTGTAAAATTATTGATGTTGATGCCAAAGAACAAAATGCTCTTATTTCATATATATCTAATAAATTCTCTATGAAGTTGATTAGTTTAACTTCATCCAAGTCTATATGGGAGAAACTAGAAAATATATGTGAATGTGATAGAAAATTTAAGGAGTCCTAACACTGAGTTTTTTAAAATTAGTCTGAGGATCTAAAAATTGGTATTCATTGGATTTCTTGGTCATACTATATCTTATAGTTAAGATTAAAAGAGTTATTTGAATGGGGACGTGCTTGGAAATAAACTAAGAAGAATGAGACCATATCTTTCATCATATAGAGAAAATATTTTCAATGGATATTTTATTCATGATTCTAACTATGGTCATAAATCTATTTATTTATAGTAGAGGAATAGTGGGAACAATACCTATAAAACTCAGATACAAGTTAATACAAGTCAACCAAGCATAGTTAGTATTGAATATAGGTATTCTCCTTTGGAAGAATAATATGAGTATGGTGAACCAATGAATATTGAAAAGTGATTATAAATACCATATTTAGCTTCCACTCAATCATATATCCAATGGAAGGAAAAGAATAATATCAAGAAATTTAATCTTATATAAATAGCTCTCAAATATGAAATGAATAGTATCACCTAGATTATTAATATGGGATTATCATCTCACGTGAAAAGAAATGTATGTTTTTAATAATTTTAGGGAAAGGGTTTATGGAATAGTTATATTCAACAATGATTGTTCATTAAAGATCAAAGGAAGTGGAAATTTAGAACTAAAAAATGATGAGATAAGAAAAATTGATGTTTTCTACATAGATGGTTTGTGCCACAATATCCAATGTGTGATTAAATGTTGTGACTTAGGACTGGTAGTGACATTTAATCAGAAGGGGTTAACTATCAATGTAAAAAAAATTAATTCTATATTGAAAGGATGTAGATTATAAGGAAACTTACACTAGGTTGACTATAAAGGGAACACTTTTTTCTTAACAATTGAAAAACAAAACAACTTTTGACATTGGAGGTTGGATCACATTAATCAAAAAATCATTAAAAACATATCTATGATTCATATAGTTATCAAAATTCCCAATTTTAAGAGTTATCATGAAAATAAAAGTGACTCATGCATGCATGGAAATATAGTTGGGATTTCATATTAGCCAAAGAACAAAGGGGAATAGAATCATCTTGATCTCATCCACATAGACATATGTGGTAATATGAATGTGGTAGGAACACATGAAGATAGGTACTTCATTAATTTGATTGATGATTATTGTATAATTTATTTTTGATTTTTATTAATTATAAATGTTAAGTTCTTGATTTCATGATGATTTGTCAACAATGATATGAAAATAAATCTATCCAAACAATCAAGATTCATTGATATGAAAATAAAGGAGAATATAAATCCATTGAATTTAAAAATTACCGATAAAAATATGAATAAATTGTTTGGTTTATTTAGTGAGAATTTCTCAAAAAATGGGATGTTGAACATAGAAATAGATAGGTGAATAATATGGCTTGAATTATGTTGTTTGAGAGTCGTGTTTATCATCACTATTAGAAAGATTTTTTTCAAGGGGTAGTGTACACTCAAAATATATTGGGGATTTTTATTAGATATAGTAGGATAGAAAATGGGATATTATATGGAAGGAATCCATCTGTGAAGTATTTTCATTTTTTTAGAAGTAAATGCTTCATCTGAAACAAATATGGTAGTCAAGGAAAGTATGGAAATATTACCAATAAGGGAATATTCCTTAGATATTCAATTAATATTAAATCATATAGATGTTACAATAATCATATTAGAAATATTATTGAAAGAAATTATGTCAAGATCACTGAGGAAACCCCCATAAATATGTTCAGTAACTCATTTATTGATGTAATTAAAGATGAAAATAATATGGGAAAGGGATAGATTCAAATGCTGAAATAGTTTAAGGCTTGAAATAAATTCAGGGCTCACAAAATGATAATGATTTAGAAGAATAATCAGAATATAAAACTATTACTAAAGAAATTCTATCCGAACCTCATAGGATAAATAGAAGAGTAGAAATTTTTATTCCAACATCACTGGGGATTGGATCAAACCTTCAAAAATAAGGATAATGAGGAATAAAGCACATACTAACTTCCAATCAATTTTATAACCAAGCATTTTTTAATAAGCATCAAAGGATGAATCATGGTTTGAGGACTTGAATGAAAAACGGGATCATACTGACAAGAAATGAACATGGGATCTTTATATGAGACCCAAAAATCATAATGTGAGTTCAAAAATGTGGATATTTAAAAAAAATCAATGATCATGGAAATATGATCAGAAACAAGGAATGCTTGGTATGTAAAATATATTCATATATTTAAGGCATTGATTTTGAAGAAACATTTTCTCCAGTAGCTAGACTAGGGTCGATTTGGATTGTCCTTTCCATGAAAATTAAAATAGGGTACAAAGTTTATCTGATGGATGTCAAAATGGAATTATTAAATTGAATTCTTGAAGAACAAATATAAATTTAAAAACCAATGGAATTTATGATTGGAAGTGATGAGATGACGGTTTTTAGATTAAAGAAGGATCTCTATGGTTTAAATAAGTCACCACAAGCATGATATTCTCAATTGAATGGTTATATGAAAAATATATAATTTAAAAAGATGAGTTGTAGACCATAATATCTATATAAATAATTATTATAAAGATAACTTTATAGTTCTTATGTATTTGAATGATATTATTTTTAGTGTAAGTAGGAAGGGATTGATGGAAGAATTACCAAATCACATGAAATTTGAATTTGAAATGTCTATGATTGGTGAACTCACAATGTTTTTTGGGATGTATGTGGTTTAAAAGAAGTATTACACATTTATTTCGTAGAAAAAATATATAAGAGAGCTACTGAAGAAATTCATCATTCATGACTCCAAACCAATGTTGAATCTAATAACGGTTGGTAAAAACATGGAAAGAATGAGGATAGGAAATCTATGAATCCCACCATGTACAGAAGGATCATTTGAATCATATTATACTTGACTAAAATAGGTCAAGATATTGTCTTTGCAACATTTTTTGCAACTGATTTAAAAATTATTATAAAGGATGATCATTTTGTATTCCTTAAAATAATCATGAGGTATATTCATGGTACTCTCAATATTAGATTTTACTTTACAGTTGGAAGAGATAATGAATTATTAGGATTTTATAAGGCTGATTGGGTTAGAGATTTGGTGGATAGAAATTACACACTTTTTTAAAATTCATTATTATAAACAAATATTTGGTCTTGTTAAGAAAGAAACAATAAATAAATTCACTTGTTATGGATGAAGTGGGGTATATATCTTCAATAAAGGCAAACACTCAAAAATTTTGTATGAATAAAAAAATAAATAATATTTTTGATGAGGTGAAATAACCAATGGTGATTTACTGAGACAATAAGCTCACAATTGATCATATTTAGAATCCAGTTCATCAATCTTGTACCAAACATATTGAGATCAGATATCACTTCCTTAAAGAAAAATTTATACAAGGTGTGATTAAAATGGATCATGTTATAACTGATGACATAGTGGGAAATAACTTAATTAATCCCTTGGTATCACCAATGATTGAGAAATATTATTTTAGCCTTAGTGTTCAACCACCTCCCATTGCATGAAGAGGTTACCATTTTTCCTATCTTTCCATTAGTGTAAACTCTTTTAATCTATTTTTGGATATGATATAAAACTTTGGGGGATATTTGATTCTAGAGTGGTATATTTTAGCACTAAAAGTACAAATAAAGTTAATTTGTGTTTACTTACAAATAGGAAGATAAGTGGAATTCAATGATTTATAGGTTTTCAGGATTGGGTTGGTGGTATATAGATGCATGAAATTATCTTTTTCCACTATTTTTTTTCTACAAAGAGCTTCTCTCATGTATACTTAGAGTGATGTATAAAATATTTATAGGCTATCATGTTTTTATTATGGTTGGTGATTTATTTAATTTATCAATAGATTTCTAATAAATCCAAAGTGGGAGAATGTTAGAAGCAATGATTTTCATAATCTTTAAATAGAGTGTAATTTTTTTTTCAATCCACACTTGGTTTGATCGTGGATTTTTTAAGTAAAGTGATCTTATGTTGAATATGGAATAATTTTTTAAGGTTGCATCATTTCCCAATGCATTCCATTTTTTGGAGCTCAAAATCCATAGGAAAGAGAAATCATTGCAAAAGGTATAGTTCAAGGTTTGTCTCATTAAAGTATGTAAAAGGAATGGGTTTCAAAAATGTTGTGTTTCAAAAAGGTCGGTTTTCATGAGGGTGTGGAGCATCATGAACACACGATGAAAAGGTAGTGTTCTCATGACTTTTAAAAGAATCATTAATGTGCATTGGGAAAGTAGTATCTTTGTGACTATGAGAGGCTTTGAGAATGGGAAATGTTCACAGGAGATTAGTAAAAAATGGTGCTTCATGAATAAGATAGAGGAGGTTTGATAAATGGGTTATGGGATCTTAGGATCTCCACAAAGGTCTAAGTTTATAAATAGTAATCTGTCCCTCATTTGAAACATAGAGATAACAAGGGAAAATTAATAATAACTTTAAATTCTTGAAGGCTTGGAGATTCATTAATCAAGAACTCATTGTGGACTTAAGAATCACAAAAATACTAGTAAAGTCTCAATTGATGATAAGTCTTTTCATTGAAGGGTTTTTCATTAAGACTAAGAGTTTTTTAATAACATAGTATTCCATCAAGGTTGGGAGTTTCATGATGGTTTGAAACATCAAAAAATTGTGTGGGATCGTATACACTGGTATATATTTGAAACAAAAAAGGGGTTTTATGAGGGCTAGGAGTTTCACTAATAGTAGTGTTGAAAATATTATTTAAGTGAGTAGTACTTTCAAGTGCATCATCCAAGTACTATGATTCAAGAAGATTATCATTCTAATCAGGTACATAGACATAAATTCTCAATCTACTAAGGAAACCTTCAAGTCATTAAACTAAGTAAAAATTCACCCAAGGAAGTGATATTGGGGGAGTCAATAGAATTGTTTTGAGAGAGGTAGATATTTATTCCTAAAATTCTTGGAAAGGCAGTGTTCCTGAAATAGAATGAATCTTTATGATATTCTATACTCCACAATAACTCATTAATATTAGTGTATTTATGAATTATCTACACATTATTATTATATTATCCTATGAATAGACCTTAGTAGGGAAACAAGTAAAACTTTTGTTTTTTCTCTCAATATATAAATGTTTAATAACTGCACAATTCCATAAAAAATGTTTTAAAAGTTCTTATCAAAGTGGGAAAAAAATCCATCACTCTAAAAGTACATTTTGACACCTTGATTCACTCATCCCCTCTCAGGGTATTCTAGGTTCCTATAGTTATTAGATTAACATATGAACAAGATTTATATAGGATAATGTCATGTTGGTTGGGAAAGTTTTTATACCTTTATTTTTTATATTACATTGATGGATTATTTTATACCTAATTTTTTAAGGATAAAAAATATTTAGTGGTGTCGAGTTATAATGATCTAGTTTTGGGTTGAATGAAAAGATATATGTTTGGTTGGATATAATCATTTTGAGATGAATTTCGACATTATCAAATGGATAGATTAATAAAATATAATATATATAGATTGTTTAACTATTTTCCATGATGTTTAGAGGATGTGGTGTTAGTAGAAGAAGAAAATGAGTTCGCAATGTAGTAACAATTGTTGGTTACATCGTATTTGTGAACCATGTGTCCACTAATTCATTTTTAGAGAGGTGGATAGTGTCAATTGTATGGTTTAGTGAACTATGTATATGAAGAATGTATCCAATTAAAGTAGATCAAATTCTTTATAATTATACCTAAAAAATATCCAAATCTCTCTCATTTTATCCTCCTGTAATGGGTCTTGGGGTTTTGAAAAAATTTAGGTGATTTTTGGTTAATCACTCATTATGGACCTCTTATCCCATAGATCTTGAGGTAGTTTAGTACCAATTAAAAAAATTGACTTCCAAATATATCATCTTGGTGATGTTTTTATTATTTTCTTAGTGGAATTTAAAATGGGTAAGGGTTTTTTGAAATTATATTTTAGGGATATAATAAATTATGTATTTATTAGGATTCTAGAGGATGATAAGATGAGTATTAGTCGTCATATTGTATCAGTTATCATCATTTATATATAACTCATAGATTGTTTAATTAATTTGAACTAATTTTTCGTCGGTTGAACTTACACTGATGAAATTAGGGATTTTTTGTAGGTTTTTTATAATGATTTTTTAGGTTTTTGAGGCACAATAATGGATTAAAAAAAGTAATACTAGATTTGTGGCTTCAGAAATATTCTATTATATAATAAATAATTATAAATTTTATATTGGATTTTAAATCCAAACATATATATTATATTTAGTTCTTGGGGGTACAATAACAATCAAGCACACACACACACCACACGCACATAAGCTGGAAAGGCGGTTCATAGCACCCCTAAGGGATAACCCACCCAATAAACCACTTTAAATATGTATTTTTCATATGATTAAGTGTTTTTTATTAGGATTTATAATTTAGTGGAATTAATTTCTTATTTTTTATAGTTTTTTTTGTTGTCTCATTATATAGAATTATGATTTTATTATTGTTTATTGAATATTTTGTATGTGTTTATAGTTTATTTATGGGTTTAATAATGTTTTTGGGGCTAATCTTAAGATTTGAGGCCTCAAAGGGTTTGAAAAGGATGGATTGTGAGTCTTGTTTAAGAGTGGGGGTAACAGATATATTATTATATTAAACAAGGATGATTTGGGATCTCACTCAATTATATGGTATTTTTTAGTAAGACAAGGATTGTATTCGGTTGGAGTTACCGAATAGTTATAAAATAGGTTTATCATTACTTTAGGATTCAGGTGGAAATGTGTGGGTAAGTTGGTTATCATGGAATTGATTATGTGGTGGAATGTTATGATGGGGTTTTATGAAAATATTATTATAATGATTATGACTCTTATAAATTTATTTGAACATAAAAATTTTCATGTGCGGGGAATGTTTTCAAAATATGGTTATAATATTTTTTTAACAAGGATGGGTTTTATGGGAAGTCATCAAGGAAATCCTACTGAGTTATTGTACTCACCCCCTATATGTACATCTCAGTACACTTACATATGATATTTTTTTGGAACATTAGGTTATAAGGATATTTTTTGATGGATTAGGATATATTAGTTGATGAAATAAAGTTGAAACTAGTAGAGGTTATGTTGTTTATTATACCTTGACTTTTGGGTATGGTTGTTGTATTTAGTTTAAGGAGTTAGTTTATATTTTTTGGATGCATTTATTATATTAAGACATTTATATTCATTTTTTTATGTGTATTGTATTTAAATTAATATGGTTTTTGGAGGTGATAAGTTGTACATAATTCTATGTGACCAGTGTTATTTTTTCTTTTTCATTATCAATCCTTTGGTAGTCAATGTTCAGCACCAAGGGCTGGGTAACATTCCAATTTTTCTCAAGGTTGGTTATAAGTAGTTAAGATGGAAGAAATTTGGGCATCTTTTTAAGGATTATAGAGTTATATGAGATAAGAACTATTCATGTTCCACCATTTCAAGTTTGTGTTTTTACAAGGATTTCTTGGTGTTTCTATGTTATGGTCAAATTTGGGGGGTTCAAAAAAAATAAACTAACAAAATTATGAATTTTTCTTAGGTTGTTATTTTATGATATCTCTAGTTATGGAGGCGTATGAATTAATTTAATAATTTCACATGATTTAATTTAATTTTATTAAATTCTATTATACGAAGAATTATTATGAATTATATATTATATATTTAAATAAATCATATAAATTGATTTAAAGTCATTGAAAAATATTGATTTGTTAATTATGGTGTTTTCTTTTAGAGTGAGTGAATTTAAAAGTATAAGAGGTGGGTTTTCCATGTGAGTAAATATTTTCTAGTAAAATGGGTAATTTTGGTAAATTTACTTATTATATGGTATTATTTATTTGGTTGTCCCTTTATATAGAATTATTATGGTTGATTATTAATGGAATTTTCTATGTGTGGATATTTTATGTTTTGGGTATTAGATTTGTATAGAGATATTTCTTAAGTGTGTGGTAATTTTTGATTTATATAGGGATTAATTTTAAGTCTCGCTTAAGTTTAGGTGTGAGTTAAATATTTTTGGGTTAAAAAAGGATGGTTTGGGATCCTAGTAAAGTATAGTAATCTTATTGATGAGACAATGATAGACTTGGGTAAGGTTTTACCAATAATTATATTGTGGGCTTAGAGTTACCTAGTGCTTGAGTTATAAAAGTTTGGGTGAGTTAGTTGACACATAATTGATGGTGTTATGGAATATTTTCTTGGTTTTCTACAAAAAAATGTTTTTACCATGAGTTTCATTAGTATATATTTATTTTATTATATCAATTTTCATGTGTGGGGGATGTTTTTAAAAAACATATGCACTACTTTGATTTAAAACAAATAGGGTGCATGGGATGTCAATGGGAAAGTCATACTATATTATTGTACCCACACTATAAATGATTATATTGGTGAAACAAATATGGTATTTTTTTGTAGTTATAATATGTAGATAATGTTTATTATTTTGATCTTCATGGAGTAGTGGAGTTTAATGAGAATATACTATTAGAGGTTGTGGAATTGGTTTTTCCTGGAGTTATGGGTGCTGCTATTGTATTTGTTTTGGGGAATTGATTTTATTTTTTGTTGTTTTTGTGACACCCAATGGGTCGATGTAATGTGTTTATTTTTATTATTTTATTTATATATTTTATTTTTTTGGAGTTATAGGAGTTGAAGTTCTAAAGTTATGAAATATGGGGGTATATAATTGGATGCATGGTTAGTTCACGGTTAGAGTTAACTATTCCACGAACTATGTTAAGGGGTGATGATATTTCTCGTGTAAAATACATGATTAGTACATGGTTAACAAAACTATATAGACATGAATGTTAGGTAAGGTAGAGACACATGGTTAGTGAATAGTTATGAGTAGTTGTAAAGTTTACTCTTATGTAGGGTGATTCCTTCCCAATAGTTCCTATATGTTTGGTGCATGGTTTCTTCAAGTGTACGACCAGTCCAGAAATATAAAATTATGAAGTTACCCTTTTCCCTTAATGAATTTATCTCTTTATCCCTAACTTATTTCACAAGAATTTTCTATAACCCTCATCATATTCAAGACCAATGTCTCCCCTTATTCTTCTATAATTATCATCTCTCAATTCAAATTATTTTTTCCAAGGTAAAAGCCCCTTTTCTATTCAATTCTCTTGATTTTCATCTTCTTATACCTACTATTATCTTCTTATTCTATTTTCCTCTATCTTATTTATAATTATGTCTATGGTGTTCAAGTTTATGATTAGGATTGGTTTTAAAATAAAATTTCAAGGGTCTTAGTTTAACAGGCATGATTTGAGTAACCTTTCTATTTAATTTTTTATTTTTAAGTTATATAATTATTGGGTTGAGTAAAGAGAGATCAAGATGGTTTCAAGGAGTTTTAGATGAATTATAAGCGTTCATTATTTGAACATGGTTGAGTAAACCATGAATATTCAATAAGTAAGCATGTGTTGGGTAAGGAATATATTTAAGATAGATTATAGTTGGAAAATGGTATTGGAAAACTATTCAGTAACCATGAGACTTTAGAAATTATGAGAGTAGTGGAATTTCACATGGTTTGTGGACAATTTTTCAAATTGTGTGACCTAACTATGCGGCCTTTGTATTTTTTTACTAACAAAATCATGTTCATCTCATGATTTTACAAAATATATTTATTTACCATGAAACATGATAAATGAAATCTAGAAAGATATTTTTATCCCAAAACATCAGTCGAATCCCCTTTTCTTCCTAGATTGACATAGGATCTCAAACCCCATAATTCTATTAAGATATTTCAATGATTAAATCCCTTAAAAAGGCTAGTTACAAGAGATAATAAATCATTAAACCTATAAAATTGGAGGTAACTATCATATTTAATCTTATCCATCACTATGACCTCATTCTCTCTAGAGAAAAACCCTAGACTAGGGATGTCGTACTCAGATTTATGTTTTTTAAAATTTTCTGATGGGTATTTTGTTATTGATCATTATAATAGTGTTATAGAGCTAAAATAAATGACTTCATGATGCAATTTCATCTTTCTAGTTAGTTTGAGGTAGGTGGAACCCCTTAGATTCCACTTATATTGAGAAATCTATGGATCTATTTTCTAAAAAACTAATTGGTCAGAACCTCAATGAAATCCTTAATGGAAAACCCTTTGTTTAATTCCATGATAATTGGTTTTTAATTTATTGTTTGTGGGTTTCACCCAAAAAAATTCTCATTGAAATGGTTAAATGTATATTTTTTAACAAATAGAGAATTTATTTGGGATAAATTGTAATGATCATGGTTGGAATGTGTTCATAATGGATTCGAGGGTATCCATGTTCTTTGAACTAGGTTACCATTCCATTGGGGGAAAATTGGATTGTACTACTAAATGAAGACTTTAAACTAGTATTATGAGGTTTCCACTCAATATTTGGATAGTTTAAATGGAACTATTTAATGCTAGAAGTACTGGGTTATGTGTTTCATGGGTGAATGTGTTCATGACATGGGTGTACATTTATTGTGGGTTATCTCCCTGATTTTATATTTATCACTCTTGATAGCTATTTTTATATTCTATAATGATTTTATATATATTATACTAACTTTTTTTGATCCTATTGGTGTGTGTGGGAAGTTTCAGGGTTTGAATACAATATTGATATACTCACACCCTATATATTGACCATGGTTCATGTATAGACATCATTTTCAAGATTTTCATAAATGAAAGATTTTATACTTATCTAATTGAGAATATTGGTATTATGATCATTAGTTATTGGAGCTTGGTGTTGTTTGACCATTGGAGTTTGGGGTAGTTCTACCTTGGTACTTGGTTCTTGTTATTTTAGATCTTTTTAGACTTTTACATTCCAATACATCGACTTTGAGTATGATTCTATTTTTATTTTTTTATTAAGATTTTAGATTGTTTTTATATCATGAAAAATGCTTATTTTTATATCATTTTTTACTTATTATAGTTTATTTAGACGAAGGAAAATAATCCTCATGATTTTTTAATACCATGGAATTTATTTTCATACTTTGATCAATATAGGTTGTCACCTATGTTTATTGAAATTTTGGCCCTTCCCACGCTAATGGGTCATGTTCGGATATTAAAAATGGTATTAGTTTGGTATAGTCTGTCAGTTGGGATGGTAGGAATGGATATAGTATGTGTAAAGACATGAAATTTATTGAATAAAAAGGCATATCTAACCTAATTATATTTAACATCATGTTACCAATGTAACCAAGAATGGAAATATTTGTGGATAACTTATCGATTTATCATAACCTAATTTTCAGTGGTTTAGGTAATGATATTTGTGTATCCTGAATTAGTAAAAATACTTCACACTAAAATCACATAATTAATGTGATATTTTTTAGTTTATTATTTATAAAATGATAAGATGATCAACAAATTTCTAAAAATTGTTGCTACTTCTTGTTGATGAAGCTTACTATTTCTATAAAATAGTATTTTAAACATAGTAAACATTTATTTCTAATGTTTTATTGTTAGAATTTAATTATGTTTATATCTTCCTTATGTTTTATTATTTATAGGAACATGAAACTAATGTTGATCAAAAACATGAATTAATATTGAGTTTAATTAGAAATAATATATTTAACAATAATTAAAATCCATACTATATTAATCGATTGTTAATAATTTTATAATGGGTACTCAAAATTAGCATTATAATTTTAATTCCCTTCTTGTTTAATGATTTTTGAAGTGTATGTCTACTTGATAAATTTTACGCTTGCTTGTGTACATTTTTTAACATTACATTTAAATATTTTAATGACCCTCTATATGTTTATTTAAATTTAATGATTTGCAATTTTAGTGATAATTTATTATGATTAGAAAATGAGCATTCAAGAACCTCGATTTATTATTACCTTGGTTAATTGTATGATGTGTTAAAAATAATATAATTTGTTATCCCATGTTATATACATAGTTATAGAATCATTTTTTATAATTAGTAAGAAAAAATTGTAAATATTTTACTATGGTAGAATGAATAGTTTGTAGTATTGTTTAATCTATAGTTTGATTCGTATAATTTTTATGTCAATAGCCATAAGAGTGTGATGAAAATATATAACATGTTTTCTTTTATTATTATATTTTCTTAAATTATTTAACATTATTATTTGATAATAAAATTATTTCAATAAAAAAAATGGAACATGATGGCCTGAAAATGGAACTAGGATATTTATCTCACAATTTTTTTTATTTTGGTTAAAAACATTAGTATGGTCTAGTTTTTAAAAAAATCATGAAACTGATCACTATATTAACAATGTTTATGGAAAAATAGTTAATATTTAAATTGGTAGTTCTTTAACTTCAAATAAATTTTGATTTCATATGGTCAAAGTATTACATATTGACATTTGCATGATTTTCTGTGGGTGTTTATGTGATTTGGTTGATGAACCGTGGATTTTTTTTAATAAAATTATTTTGAAAATCAGAAATATCATTGGAAGGTTGTTTTTTACAAATATTTTGATGATTTCAATCCATAGTTTTAAAAATGATTTTTTTTTTGAATTTTTCACGAAATTGTTTATTTATTTTGGATTCGATAAAATATTTAAAGACTGCACTTTAAAAAAATCATTAAATAGACCCTGTGGGTATATAATTTCTAAAAGTAAACCTTTTATTTTTTTAAATCTAAAATTTTATGTTTTTAGAAATATTTATTTACAAATGTGGAATTTTTTCATGTAATTTTTTAAATATTTTTTATGAAATCATTTAAAAATAATTTTACCAGTGTTTAAACTCTAAGAAGGATTTAAAGATTTTCATTAACTAAATTTTTTTGAACGAAATTTTTTTTGAGAAATATTTTCATTATTTTGGGAACATAAAAATTTTTCATGTGTTTTTAAACTATTAGAAAATGGTTAATTAGTAGGTGTAAACCTTGTGGTGTATTTTTTGAATAGGCAGAAGTGGGTTATTATGTCTGCAAAAGATATGGATCTATATTTATTTGTTAATTTGTGTCATTTGTTTTGTTTTTAAGATATATATATTTATTTTCTACGTCTCCTTTTCTATTCTAGTTTTTTCATATCCTTTATATATGTATTATTGTTTTTTTGTGTTGGGTGTAATATATGGAAATGAAAATAGAGGTTTCATGTGGGAATAATGTCACATAAGATGAGAATCATGATATATCATGGGTATCGAGATATTTTTTGATCTATATGGTTCACTACGATCAATTACCATTAACATGGTATAGATGGGGTGGTATTTCTTTATAAGTGTATTTACCAAAATCATGGGAACTAAATGGTTCTAGTATTTAATGTCATATTAACTGATATAACTGGAAAGTCTCTCCCACATCTTCTAAAAATTTTAATCATATTTTCAAATGAGTTTCAACATGGATCAATCAAGACTGTTTAAGACAATCTATAATTATCTATTGTATATTTCCACTTTAATTGTTGATACTAACCATTCGATTAGGTTAAGTGAGGTATAATGTTTAGTTTCAATTTCAATAACCTATTTAAGATGAATTTCTCCATTATGGTTCATTGGGAATGGATTTGTGATGGGTTGACTCTTTTTATGCTTCCATAGGTACAGTTAGGTATGTTTTCTTATCCTTGTCTTTAGAAATAAGAAAGCTATTTTCTTATATACCTCAAGTAATTCTACCCTATAATCTAAGTGAGTTTTTTCAAGTTCCTTATTCATGTCTCATCATGTTTAGTCCGCCTAAGAACTATTTTGACTAGGTCATATGGCTCATGATTAACTGGGTATTATATGTCTTATATAGAAACTATTTATCTTGAAGGTTAGTGAAAAATTGTAAAATGGATGATTTATGGGTTAAATTTCTAAAATGAACCTAGGTCATAAAGGCCAAGATGATTTCGTGGTTTTATATAATATATCTCTCATTCCTCATTTGGGTGGCCAAGACCTATGAAGCACCATAGAAAAAATGTCATATTATTACTATTACATTAAACTTTAATTATAGGGACTCATAAATAGTGGCAAGATGATGGAAATTATTTCTTCTATTTTAGTATCTAATCATGATTCTTCCTTATTTTAGGACAATTTCAAGAGGATTTTCCATTCAAATTTTGGGATGGTACATAAGGTCCTAAAGGTCAAGAACCGATTGGTGGTAATGTTTTTAATATCACTAGTACAATTATAATACTTATAGAGAATTCTCATAGGATTTGGAATTAGAATATCTTAAAAAACAAGAGGTGATCCAATTTTTGGTTTTCCAACTCATCGATTTTATGTTTCTCATTCTTGTTTGGGGGATTGTGTTTGTAATTACTAGGTAGTGGGTTATGTTCAGGAAGTGTAAAATTTACATCATGTTATAATAATAATATTTAATATAGAAATAAATTCATTTTGGGATTAGTGGTTAATTATTTTACATATGGGATCTTTGTTATATATCATCAGAGGATATTGTAACACTGTGAAATTTTGTGAAATTATTTTTAAAATAAATTTAAAACATTTTCAAATTTTCTTTACACAAAATATAAATTTTATATTATGTTACATAAAACACTAATTTTAGATTTTGTTACACCAAACACTAAGTTAATCTTGCTCTACATAGAAGACTTGTTTATCTAGCATTACACAGAACATTGATTTTTAACAAAACCACAACATATTATTAATATAGTTATTTAAAAATTAATATTATAAACTCTCCATTAAAATTATCTATATGAGTAGTAATAAAAAAATTAAATATTAATTATAATTCTTTTAGAAAAATGAAAAACATTTATAAAAAAAGTTAAGAATTTTTTGAAAAGTCGTTATATGTTTTGAAAATACTATTTTTCTCAAAAAAATGTTTTTTATTTATTTTAGTAAACATTAATAAAATATGTTTTTCACAATTTTTAAAAATTAATTTTTTAAAATAATATAATTTTTTAAAATCATCATGTCAAAATTATCTTTGGGTTGTTTTTTGGGATTTTTCTGAAAAGATTCATTTTTTGATAAATAGTGAAAAATACTAAATTTTTATTGAAAACATCATTTTCATTTTATTTATTTATAAATTAAAATTAATATTTTATAAATTATATTAAATTATACATATATTAATTCAATATAGTTCATTGAAATCCATTTTATATAGAATTTTGATATAAAAAAATTCTAATCTTGTAAATATTTTATCTTTTAAAAACATGTTTCACGTGGAGTGTGTGGGATTAATTTTAAATTATATCTTTGAAAATATGTGAATTGAATATGTTAAAATTGAAGCAATATTTTTAATCATCGTAATTTATATTTTCTAATAAGGTAATATAATTTTTTTTCTAAAATGAATATTAAAAAAATAAAAAATTTATTTACTATGGTTAATGTAAAAATTGTTTTATCCTTAATTAAATTAGAAATATAAGGATTAAAAATACCATAAAAAATTAAAATACATTTTATATAAATATCTAGAATTTACACACTCAATTCTCTATAATGATCTATTTTTGGATCCTTTTGAGGTGAAAAAAAATCTATTTTAATTCTTTCTTTCAAAAAAAATACATGTATGTCACACACCAAAATTATGAAATTTCACCCCTATTATATATTATTAAAACCTTAAAACCCTTTTAGTACATCCAATACCAATCCATATTACCTAAAAACTCACTTTCTCTCATTATAGGATCCATATTTGGATATAAATCTAACCTAGGAAGGATTTTGGTGCCAACCTAAGGAGGATACCTGAAGAAGAGGTAATGTTCATCAATGAGTGTTTTTGTATTATTTATTACTCCTTGTAATTAAATTATTACTATAACAATATAATATAATATCGTAAATATATTCTATATACTAAGTTCTTTTTGTTAAGGTAATTACCTACAACCATCTCCACTTCCATCAAATGGGTTATGAAATAATCGTTCATGTGTACTGCGGACTACCGCCTCACGAACTAATGTCATTCCTTTCTCCATTACCACATCAAGATTCTAGTAAAACTGATGTATTTATTTTTTATATATTTTATATTTTATATTATTATTCTTATTTAATTATTATATCACACAAACCTTCAAACATTCCATTATATGGGAACTTGATAACATTACTCATGTGTACAGTAGACTACCACCTCACAAAGCGATGTGATTCATTAACACTTTACATAGAACTTATTAATTATGTTTTTAATAAAAATATATGATATATTTTCCATAAAAATTAATTTTCAATTATGATATATATCATTTAATGTTCTTTATTTCAATCCAACAATATAATAGAAACAATATTCCTGTGTACGTACGGACTACCATCTCCATAAATGGTGTATTTGATTTCCTATCACAAGATTTTATAGATTACTATAAAAAATATATAATTAATATAAATGATATTTATATAATTCCTTAAATTTTTTATTTTATGAAACCATGATCTAATTAATAGTACACAAAATAAATGGTCAAAACATACATAAAAAATAGTTATTTCCTGAAACATGACTTTAACATGGAATTGTTAATAAATGAGTAATAAAAGGTCATAAGAAAATAATATATAGTTATATATATATATAAATATGGTTCTATAAAAGATTTATATTACACATATATTTATTATAATAAAATTTGAATTAGTAGGAAAAAATTCAAGACTTTTGGTAAGGGATTTTTGTAATATTTTTTCTTCTTTGAGTCATATTTTTTTTATAAAACCCTATTCGTTCATTAGGTGTATATATAGTCCCTTTTTAAAACTTTTGGGACTAATCCTAATTTTATTATTTCATGGTCCTTAAGATTAAAACATACCAAAGTGTTAATGGTTTTCTATTACAATCTCATCATTTATAGTGAATTATTTATGATTATGTTTTTGATAATAAATTCTAATGACACATATCTCAAGAAACTATTGATTTTTTCATCATATATTTATTAATGATATTTTCATGTAATAATACCATTTTTACACTCTTTGGTACTTACAATAATTGAGATATTTTTTTTATGAAAATCCTAATTTATTAATATCTTTAGTCAGAAATCGGTTTTCTTTCAAAATTAGGTTTTCTATAAATGCTTCCAAAACTGTTTAATGATTCTCATATTATTTTTAAAAGTCATATTTACCCATGTATTAATTTAAAAAAATTAACAAAATCATCATTTTATTTCCAAACAATGTGAATTTGACTTTTATTGAAAAGGTAAAAGGAATCTTTGTTTTAACATGTATATAAAGAATAAAAATTCTCATCGTCAAGCCCAAAATTTTCATTGAAGATTCCATTATATATTTCAAGTCTATTTTAAAATAAAATAAAATTAAAAATTATTTATGGGATAAAAAAATTAAAATTGAAAAGAATATTTTCCTCAATAAATTTTTTCAATGATCAATCAAAATAATTTTCTCTCTAAGATGGAATCTATTGATGTTACCTATTATTTACTAGGGATATAATCCAAGGAAACCATTTTCATTATTTCTTTGAATGGTTAATGATTATGATATCATGATTTTTATAAAACCCATTTCTATTTAATGGGTTATAGCATGATAAAAAAATTATGAATCCTTCTTCTTTTTCCAATGACTTATGATATAATGAAATGACGAAGTGATTATGAAACTTGCCTCTTTTCCATAGGTTATGATATTATGAAATGTTTAAGAAACCCATTTTATTTAATTTTTTATGATATGATGAATTCTTTATTATCTCATGTTACACATAAATAAGGTTTCCATTATGAGAAGGGTGGGACCTATATCTACCTCCAAGGCACTAGGTAAGGATTTATATCTCATGGGAAATAAATGATTGGAATGGGGAGTGAACAAGGATCAGTAATGGACTTTTTCCTCTATTATGGCCTTATAAGTGAACCTCGAATTATATGATGGTTTTTTTAAGTGATCTCATTCCAATAAGATATTATTGAAAATGATCATTGACTAATAAGAAAATAATTTTATATACTTATGTGTATTCACAAATCTACAACTTATGTCAATTTTATGATCCCATGGATCATGTTGTTTTATTACCTTATGATTCATGTCTTATGAACTACCAATATTTATTCCATGACTGAATATTTTGATATTTCATATGAAGGGTATGGTTTTAAAATTTTATTCTCATATTATCATACCCTTTTGCTCATGTTAGGCTTACATATCTCCCTTTTTTCCCTTATTGAGCATCTTATCTCATTCTTTCTTATGTTTTCTTTTCCAAGGTTTTAGATAAAACTAATACATATGATATATATAATAAGGTTTTTAGATATCAAGACCATTATGGGAGATGATGAAGTTTACCTATGGACTATTGGTTTATGTTTCCATGTTTCTAAAGGAACTAAACTATTATGGTCTCCAGGTGTGTGTTTTTTGTAATGTAATGAATATTCATAAAAAATGTTGTAATATCTATGTATGATTGGCTTGGTTCACTATAGTTTTTATGGAGAATAAGTTTAGTTATCCTTCTGAAACTAGGTTGATAAATCATTAGTGACATCCCTTAGTACATGTCTATGGATAATTTTAAGGATGAGTAAAATTATATGTAAATGTCTTATCATTTTGAAAAAGGATAGAGTAAGTGATTTCCAAGAAATTACATCTCTATATGGATACTAAAAGTTTATGTTGCTCTAGAATAGAAGTACCTAGGGGTAATAGCTATTAAAAAGGTGCATATATATGGAATAATTCATCACAAAGTTCACAAAAATGGGCTATACTACACACATGTCTTTACACTCCCAACGAATATTCTTTAGAAATCCAAAAAAACTTTATGAATCGTCATGAAGGATTTAAATATATGATGACTATGAATGAACTAATATATAATTAATTTGTCATATATTAAATAATTTTATAGGATTTATATATCATATAATAAATTTTTCATGATAATGTTGTTCCCAACTATGATTATTGTTTCTTACACTCTGTTTTTTTGTTTTAGTAAATTGATAGATACTGAAGGAGTCATGTTAATGTTGATTATGATGAAAAATGAAATAATTTTTGTCCTAAGAATATAAATTTTATCTAAGATAGAATAAAACATATCATTTCTATAATAAAAAAACTTTCTCAAGCTATGAATCATGTTGGACTTCCAAATTATCAAAGGATGGAACAAAATTTTGTTGAGTCCTTCATGGGGAAAAGTACACCTTCTTTCAGTGGGTCTACTAATCCACATAGTAATGAATAAGAGATCAGTACCAATGAAAATATATATTCCATTATCTAGAATTAAGAACATGAAAAAGTCATTTTGGTTGTCTACTATTTAAATGTGAAGTGGATCAATGGTGGAATCTTATCAAGAATATAAGGAAATGTGATGAAATTAACTTCATGGATAGGTATGAGTTATAGAACTTATATTTAAATAAGAACATTCCAAATATTCTATTTATAAATATCGATAATGATTTCCTTATGTTAATGAACAAGGATAATCAATCTATTGGTACCTATGAGTCCAATTTTACAAGACTTGTGAGGTATGATTCTGGTATTATCATCCAACGTAAAAGTAATATTGATTGATTCTTTGTTGGAATAAAACCATTTATCAAAAGGTGATTAGCCATAGGAGGATTAAGTAGGTATGAAGATATTGTTTGATGTGCTATCAAGGGGGTAATAGAGGTTTTAATTAATTATGAATCCCATGTTTTTCATATAAAAAAGGATGTGGAGGTCAAGTGAAACTATAAAAACCATGGAGAGAAGAAAACAGTATTTACTTTATGATTAAAGTGAGGCATAAAACATAGACAAAATTTTTTTATAGGGAATAGTAAATATTTTAATTATGAAATGGAAGGTCAGCAGAAAAATGATTGTAAAAGTGATGGGAAGATGTTAGCAAACATACAAATAGAGATAAATATACACTGAATTTACCACCCACACTCAAGTGCTTAAAATTCAAGGAGTACGGGAATTATGATAACCAAGGGGAAAATCCAATATTTAATGATGATGATAGAAATAAAAAACTATTAAGCTTAGGGATAAAGTGAAATATCATGTGATCATTATTTCTGATAATGGTTGAGATAATGAAATGGTCAAAGGTACACTTTTTATCCACTCTAGAGCTGCTAATGTCTAGTTTGACTCAATATTTACCCATTATTTCGTATCTAAATATTTTTATAAGGGTAAAAATATGCCACATAAATGATTATATGTGTAATTAGTTATTAAAACCCCTACTTGGAAGATTACTTCATCTAAATTATTTGATTTTTATCCAGTTTATGCTTTTGGGAATGTGATTTCTACAAATATTGTTATTATTCCTTTGATTAAATTTTATGTTATCTTGGGAATGGATTGGTTTTATTTGCATAAATCCCAAAAAAAAATTCAATGAATGGAAGTAATGTCTTATATTCCAACCTAACCAATGATCATATATCAATTTGAAAATTATTTTGAACTTTTGATGGAGATGACATCTATTTTATGGGTCTTAATTCCCATTAAGAAGGGGTTTTATTCAAAGTGGTTGGGGATGAAATTGACATCTATGACATGCCTATTGTCCAAGAATTTGTTGATTCCATTCTGGAAGATTTTTCTAGCCTTACACAAAAATTTGAAGTTGAGTTCTTAATAGAACGCATACCTGGTGCCATAACAATTTCAATGTCTCCCTGTAGAATGGTCCAGATTGAGTTGCAAGAATTGAAGAACAAATTCTATGAAAATTTTGATGAGGGATTCATTTGTCCAAGTGTGTCTTTAGGGGGTGAAACTATTATTTTTTTAAAATGGAAGATGGATTGATGAGTATTTATATTTATTATCGAGAGATGATCGATATCAAAATTAAGAATAAGTATTATCTTCCCTATATTGATGACTTATTTGATCAACTGTGTGGAGATCAATACATTTCCCTGATTAACATTCATTCTGGATATCATCAATTAAGGTTAAATAAGGAGGATATACCTAATATGGAATTATGTACAATATATGGACACTATGAATATATAGTGATTTAATTCTGTATTACTAATACCCCAGCTATCTTCATGGATTTAATGAATAGAGTCTTAAAAATTTACCTTGATCACTTTGTGTTAGTCTTTATAAACGATATTCTTGTCTACTCATAAAGAATGAATGAGCGTGAAGATAACATGATAATTGTACTAAGTACTCTAAGGAAGGAGAAACTATATGAAAAATATGCTATATGTGAATTTTGGATGCCAAAGGTTTCATTTTTTTTGTCATATAATCTCAAGAGCGTGTATAATAGTAAATTCATCCAGGATAGAGGTTATTGAATATTGAACCAGAACAACCATGGTGACTGAGATCTATTGTTTTCATGGTTTAGATAGATATTATCAATGGTTTGTGGAAAATTTCTCATGAATATATAGTCCTCTAACCAGGTTAACTAAGAAGGGAGCCAAGCTCCTCTTGACATATGAATGTGAGGAAAATTTCAAGGAACTAAAGAGAATAGAATTAATAGAACTTGTGATTGCATTAACCTATAGTGAACAATGGTTTGTAATGTATAGTGATGTGTCTAAGAATAAATTGGTATGTGTTATTATAAATAATGACATAGTTATAGCTTATGCCTCATGACAATTGATGATTCATGAGAAAAATCACCCAAATCATAATTTTTTGTTAGCTATGGTAATTTATTTCATTAAATATATAGAGGAATTATCTTTATAGATAAAAGCATGATATATATTTATATATATATATTGATCATAAAATTTTAGAGTATATATTCACACATGAAGAGTAAAATATGCACCAAAGAATATGGTTAGAGTTGATTAAATATAATGACTACTCAATAAATTTCCACCCTGGGAAAGTGAACAATGTGGATGATGATTTGGGTCATAAGGATCGGGCTAGATTATCGAATATGAGGATAAAAAAACAACCAATATTTCTGGGTTTGTAAAGGATAAATATAGAAAACCTAAAGGAATGGGAAAAATCCTATCTTGATTAATTGAAATTTTAACCATCTATCAAAGTGAAGATTAACGTAGTGTAGAATGAATATGTGGAGCTATAAAATAAGGATATAAATGTTCCTATTTTTAACCATTATCATGGTATAATGATATAGTTTATGAACCATGTCTATATTTCATCCATACCATATTTGAAGAATGGTTTGGTAGAGGAACCTCATAGTTCTTGATTCTCTATTCATCAAGTAATTTAGAATATTTCTGTAGATTTGAAAGAGTACTTCTAATGGGATGGAAGGAAGAGAGGTGTCACGGATTTTGTATCTCATCTCTTGGTATGTCAGCAAGTTAATCCTTAGATAAAAAAGTATAAGGGGATTTTAAATCCATTACCCATACCAAAATTGAAATAGGAAAACATCACCATGTATTTTTTTCATTAGACTCCCAAAAACATCTAAAGGTCATAATGTTATATGGTTATAGTTTATTTCCTTACAAATTTATCACACATTATCTCAATTAGAGAATAATTATCTCTAGATTATCTTTCCTTGATATACATTAAAGGATGTTTTAAGGTCAAATGGGGTACCACATTCCATTATGTATCATTGGAATCTGTGGTTTACCTCGAAGTTCTAGAGAAGTCTTTAACAAGATTTTGATATGGATTTGAATTTTAGAAATGTGTATCATTCTCATACATGTGGTTAATATTATAAATAATTCAAACCATATAGCATATTCTGAGATCTAATACTTTAGAGTTAAAAGTTTTTTGCGATGAACACCTTGCTATAGATAAGTTTTTTATCAACAATATATTTCACTCAAGTATTCAGATGGCTCATTATGAATCCCTCTATGGAAATAAATGTAGATCTTCAACATGTAGTAATTAATTTTGAGAAAATGATCTATTGGGACCTGAGATAGATAAATATATGGTAGATAATGTTAAATCAATTCAGTGACACATTAGAGAATCTCGGAGTCAGTAGAAAACTTTTACTAATAATCTCCAACATGATCTAGAAATTGAAGTTGGTGAAAATTTGTTTCTAATAATTTATCAATGGAAGAAGGTTATAAGATTCATGAAGAAAATGAAATTGTTCCCACATTATATCTTTCTCTTTCAATTTCATGATTGTATCAGGATAGTAGCCTATTGGCTGGTGATTCCAAAAAAATATCTCAAGTCCCTGATTTTTTCTCTTTATCTCTCACAAGTACATACATGACTCATCACATGTACTGAACTCATTGTTCATACCACTATAGTATGATCTTTCTTATGGGGAACAGTCGTTGAGGATTATAGATCATACAAAGAAAGTTTAATGATAAAAGACCACTCACCTGGTCAATGTTTTCTGGTAAAACTAAAAGTTTTTGGAAGATACATGGGAACCTATGGAAATTATGATGGATAATTATCCTCATTTTATTGTATCATAGTGATGAATTTCTTGGAAAAACTCATTTTAAGGGGGTAGAATGTAACATCTTGAGATTTTGTGAAAAAAAATTAAAATAAATTTAATAATGTATCTATTCTTATTTAAAAACTATATTGATTTTTTCTTGTTTTACATGAAATATATAGTTTCTCATATGTAACAGAAAACACCAAATTAATCTTTCTCTACATGAAACATTGTGTTAGCTTGCGTTACACACAATATTAAGTTTTAAAAAAAACCAGGATATATTATTAATATAGTTATTTATATGTGGCCATTACAACATAGATATTAAACATAGTAATATGAGTAGTGATAAATAAATTTTAAATATTAATTATAATGGTTTTATATAATGGAAATATAATGGAGAAAAATATTCAATTTTTGATAATGTATTTATATATTTCAAAAATACTAATTTCCGCAAAAAATTATTGTTTTGTTTATGAACATTAATAAAATAAATTTACAAACATTCATAAACTGAATTTGATAAAATAAACTTCCATTTTATAACATTCATTTAAAAATGAGCTTATGGAGAATTTTTGGGATTTTTCTGAAAAGTTTCATTTTTCATGAATAGTGAAAAGTAATGAATTTTAATTCAAAACATTATTTTCATTTAATTTATTTATAAAGTGAAATTGTATTTTAAATTGATTTTAAAGTAAAATTAGTTCAATTGCACATAATTTAATCCAATATATGTCATTGGAATCAATTTCCTAATGAATTTTGATATTATAACACTGTAAAATGTTGAACATTTTCCCATTAAAAAACGTACATTCATATCAAGACTATGGGATTAATTTGAAATTATATTTTTTCACTTTTATGAATGGAAATTGGAAAAATGGATTCTATATTTTGAAAAAGTATAATTTATATTATATAATGAGGTAAAATTTAATTTTCACCAAAATCAATAGTAAAAACAGAAAATATTATTTTTTGTAGATAAGTTAAAAATGGATTTACCAGGGGTTGAACTAAAAATATAAGGGTTAAAAATATCCCAAAAAATTTCAAACACCCACTATATGGAAATATTTAGACCCAATACCTTCTTTTATAAAGAATTTTTTATTAATGCAGCCTTGAGACGTGAAAAATATGTGGATGGAGTTTTTTATTTCAAACAATTACAAATATGCCACTCACCTCACTTATAAAAGGCCACACACTCTCTTCTCTTGTTCACACAATAAAATAATTTTTTTCATCCAATAAATACTCAAATAACTTAAAATATCCTTTAATATCATTTTATAAGCCTTATTTTTTGCATAAATCAAACCTAATAAGGATTCTGATGCAAACCTCAAGAGGATACATGAATAAGAGTTAATGTTCGTCAATGAGAATTTTTTGTTTTGTTTCTTTCTAAAATTCATTAAATTATAATTATAACATGATAATATAATAAACAAATTATATTATTTATAAATATATATTTTTATTTTATGTTTATTACCTAAAACCATATCCACTTTCATCAAATGTGTTGCAAAATCGTTGGTCGTTTGTACGGCAGACAATCATCTCTTGAACTGATGTCATTCATTTCTCCATTACCACCTTTTTAGGCTTGACATAATGATAATTTTATTTTTTATATATATTTTATTTATGATATTTTTATTCTTCTAGAATTATTATATCACTCCTACCATCATGCTTTCTATTCTATGGGAATATGATAACGTCTCTAGTGTGTACAGTAGACCGCCGCCAAGCGAAGCGATGTGATTCATTAACCCTTAACATGGAAATTATTAATTATGATTTTAATGAAAATATATGATATATTTGATATAAAAATTATTACTTAATGATTATATATTTAATTTTATTTTATTTCATTCAATCTTATTAGAAAATGGAAATAGTGTTCATGCATACATAAAACCTATTGTCTTCATGAACTATGTATTCCATTTCATGTCACTAAATTTGATGGATTAATGTTAATACATATATAGAAAATATATATTATATCGATGTCATTGTTTACACTCCTAATATTATGAAACCATTATCTATGTAATAGGACCAAAAATGATATGTCAAAACATGCACGAAAAATTAAGCTGTTATTACGAGAAATGTGACATTAACATGAAATTGATAATAAACATATAAGAAAAGGTCATAAGAAAATAATATATTGTAAGATATATATAAATATGGTTATTTAATATATTTATAATAAAAACATATTTATTATACCATATTTTTAAAATAGTATGATAGAATTCAATACTTGAGGTAAGGTATTTTTGTATAACTTATCATTCTTTGAGACATACGTTATGTTATGGCGCCATATTATTTCATGAGTAGTATATACATCCCATTTGACATGTAATATAATGAATTTAATTATCCTAATGATATTTTAAGTTCATTTTTATGTTATTATTTCATGGTTATTATGATTTAAAAATACCACAGTGTTAATGATTTTATGTTACAATCTCATCATCTATCAGGATTATTTATGATTATGTTTTTAATGATAAAATATTATGATCCATCTCTCAAGAAACTAATAAATTCTCTTATCCTCTATTTATTTATGATATTTTCAAGTAATATTACCATTTTTCCACTATTTGGTACCTAAAATAATCGAGATAATGTTTTAAAGAAAATCTAACTTTATTTCACTTTTCGGTCAGAAATCCATATTCTTGTAAAACCAGTTATTCTAAAAATGTTTTCAACAATATTTTAATATTTCTCAAGTATTTTTAAGAGAAACTTTTAACCATTTTTAATTTTAAAAAAAATTAATGGAATCTTCATGTCATTTTTCAAATATTTCTCATTCGGTTTTTACCTAAAATGTGAAATAAATATTTTTATAAATTGTATGGAATGATCTAAACCTTCCATCATCATGAAAATTACTTTCCTTAAATATTACTTTCTAATTTTTCAAGGTTATTTTAAAATAAAATTTTTTAAAATTTTAATGTGTTAAAATGTGTTTTTAAAGCGAGAAGGGTTTTTTAAGAACAATTTTAAATTATCGATCAAAATCATTTTCTATAAATGATGAGATCCATTTATGTTACATATACCTTACAGTGTATATTATCTAAGGATATCATTATTATTAATTTATTGAATGGTTTATTTTTATAATGTAATGATGTTTATGAAACCTGTTTCTCTACCAAGGGATATACTCTGATAAACCTCTTATGAAGCCTACTTTTTTTACAAGTTTTTTATATGATAAAATGATAAAATAATTATGAAACCTATCTCTTTATGATAGGTTATGATATGAGAAAATATTTATAAAACCCATTTCATTTTTGGGTTATGATATGACTAATATTTTATGATCTTATGCAATACATAGAAATTTTTTTCATTATGTGATGGGTGGGACCCATATCTCCTTTTAATGAATTGGGTAGAGATTTTTATATCATGAGATATAAAGGACATGAATGGGGAGTAAATTAATTTCAATAAGGGACTTATTCTATTACAATATTCTTGGGAGTGAACCTTGACTGTTATGATAGTTTATGAAGTGAACCCATTCAACTATGATAGACTTGAAAATGATCCTTTATTTACATAGAAATGATTTTCAATTATTATCTGTATGAAAAAATATATATGTATTATGCCAATATAATTCTCTCATGGATAATTTTATTTGATTCCCTTATGATTCATGTCTTATAAACTACCAATATTTCTTCCATGACTCAAGACTATGATCTTTGATATGAAGGGTATAGTTTTCAAATGTTATGCTCATGTTTTCATACCCTTATGTTCATTTTATGCTTACGTATCTCCCTTCTTTACACTTGTTGTACATCGTAGATCATCCTTTCTTATGATTCATTTACCCATATTATAAATAAATTTATTACATATGATATGTCTGAGAAGGGTTCTAGTTTTCAATATAATAATGGTAGATTGTGTATTTTACTTGTGGAGGAGTTATTTATGTTCCCATGTTTCCAAATTCACTAAACTATTATTATACTCAAGTATGTGCTTGTTTAATGTAATTAATTTTCAACAAAATTATTTAATATCTATATATTATAAGTCTGGACCTCTATAGATACCTCCTTCTATCAAAAGGGTATTCCAAAAAATATTTATTTTAGGATGAAGTTTCTATAAATTTAGTAGTTTTGTAAAGGATTTCATGCCTTTTTTAGATGTTTTATAGGTTTCAAGTTATTTATAGATTCATTATATAGACTTATACAGAGTAGAATACCACCATATGTATTGATTTATAGTTTTTTGTGTTGGTTGTTTATTTTTTACAGTACCATTAGTAAATTATTTTATTTATTTTGTGTATTCTTGGGTTAATGAGTTGTCACTTGGGTATGAAAAAAAAAATATTTCCTTAGAGGGTGAGAATATTTGAGATTATTAACTATATTGGTTGGGTTTTTTATTGATTATCATTTAATTATTAATTCAAATCAATTCATGTTATCATATTAACTCTTTTTTATTGGAGTGTGAGACAAATTCTAGTTATGTATTGGTTGTGCACCTATCACCCTTGGCCCAATTCTTCCAATTGGTTATCAGGTTTTTTCAAATCGTATTATGTGAATGATAACCTATTTATAAGTTTATGTATACATTTAGTGTGTATATTTTGTCAGAATCAATGAGTCATTGAATTATGTTAGATATATAATACTCTTTTGTTTAACTCGTGGTTTGACCTTAAAACTTGAAACCGCTAATATCTAGCTTTTAAGGATGGTAAGCCCAATGCTTGGGGAAATGTAACACACCTAAGTTTAGGTAATTTTATCTTTAATTATATATTTTATTGTTGTATAATTATTGGGTATAGTTTTAGGAGTTTATGGATTTTAGGGTATTTTTTATGTATTTTTTAGGGTGAATGACTTTAGAATGGTTAAGAAAAACTATATAAATTGCATAGGTGATCTTGAAAATGATAAGAAAGCTTTGTGGGAAGATCCATGGCTGGTGTATGGTTTTGAAAAAACATGAAATGACTGTGAAACATTTAAAATTATCCTCCAGTGGAATTTTTCAAGGTTTTCACACATTCTTCCAAACTATATAACCCAACTATGTGGCCTTAGGTTTTTTTAATAACACTCACATGTTTAGCACATGGTTTTCCAAACTGTGTTTCATAACTATGTGATGTGATTAATTAAATCAGAAAATTATATTTTTTACCTCAAAATCCCATAAATACCCTCATTATTCCCTCCTTGAATTAGGATATTAGTAATCATGATTCCTTTTATATATTTTAGTGATTACTTCAATTTAAAAGGATAATTTTAATGAATTTTCAAGCATTAAACTTTTAAAATTAAAGGAAAATATTTCATGTCTTTTTATTCATTGTTATATTCTCATTCTCCATTGAGAATAACCCTTGATTGGGATTTATGTACCCATATCTTGGATTTAAAAAATTATTTTAGGGGTAATTCATTATTTACCATCATAGGAGGTTTTTTAGAGATCAGATATGTGAGGGTGTGATGTGATTTGATCTTGATGACTTTGATTATGGTAGGTTAATTCTCCCACATTATATATTTATTACGATCTTTACAACTTTTTTCTAAAAAATTAATTTCAAATATATTTGATGAAAAAAAATTTTAAAAAACTTTATAAAATCCTATATTGATTGGTTATTAATTTAGGGTATGGGGTTTCACCCACAACATGCTTGATGAAATACATATATGATGATTTTTTAAAAAATAATAAATTGGATTATGAGAACTTGTTTTGATCATGGTAGGTGTGAGTTCATACAATATTAGAGGGTATCCCAACTTGTTCAGACTTATTTATTGTTCCTTCTATGTGACAATAAATTATTCCACTATGTAATGACTTAGTAATGGTTGGATGGAGCCTTCACTAATGAGTTAGAAATTTCAAAGGGCCTACTTTAATGGTAGGTGAATTTGGTTGAGTGTTTCATGGGTGAATGTGCTTATTTCATGGCTGTGATTTTTCTATAGGATGTTTCATTACTTTTATATTTATTGATATTGATTACTAATTTTTTACTCTTTTCTTATTTTATATAAATTGTTCTATCTTGTTTTGATACTAGTTGTGTGTGTAGATATTCTTACGTAGTTCCTACTTAATTGATACACTCACCACCTGCATTTTCCCTATAGTGTGAATATAGGTATTGTTTATCATGATATAGGTAAATGAGAGATTTCATACATCTCCGGTAGATCATATTGATTTTTTGGTTATTATAGGATGGATATATGTGTTGTTAAAGAGTTAGAGTTTGTTTTACTGACTCCATGGTATACAATTCTTATTTTCTTTGGGATTTTTAAACATATGTATTATATTATTTTACTATTTCATATTTAATTATGATTCCTGATTTATACTGTAATTGAGATATTAGATGGTTTTAATATCATGTATCATGTTTATTTTTATATTATTTTAGTTTTAATATTATGGGTTATTTATATAATGGAAAATATCCCCCCATGGTATAGTAAGCCCTTTTCATTTATTACCAGCCTTTGGTATCTAGGATATTTCACCGAAGGTGTGTTTCATTTTAGTCTATCCCTTGAAAATAGGTTAGGTAGGTATGTTTCACAGTGGGTTCATGAGGTTCCCTTTCTATTAAATCTATTTATATTTGACTAAATTGACATTGACCAATTAATTTTAGGTAGGTGTCTCCATATAATCATATTTACCTTAGCACACTCTTGGTGCATGATTTTTCTAATGGATTTTTTACTATATTATGAATCAAATGAATTTTTAAGGAATTATTTAAACTTGTTCCTTGTGATTATTTATTTTTTATTATATAAAGTTAGGGTTTTTCATGGATTTAATATTATATATATTCTAAAACTAGTTTTATTACAATAAGGTATTTGATAAAATTTTTCAACTATAATTTTTATACCAAATGGATTTTCAAATGAACTTTTGAAATGAATTTCTATGTAAATTATTGTTTAAATATTTTTAATATTTTTTAATATAAATAATTTTTTAACAATATGGTTATTTAAAGTTGATGTTGTTTGTTTTTTTGAGATGATTCCTTAGTAAATTTGATGTGCTTCATCAGATTTTTATATATTATGTTGGATATGTTATGAGGATTTTAATTAGGTAAGTTACACATGGGAAGCCTTGAGTTTGTTCTTGGGTAATTAAAAGGTGTTTTGCACTATCTTAAAAGATGCACTAGCTAGTTCCCCTGGTGAATTATATTTCATGGATAAGGGATTCTCACCCAGTGATTACATGGGGGTAATTTGGGGTTGGGTTTCTATCAGGTTCACCATAGTTCAGTTAATGTTTCATGAATCGAGGTACAAGGTTTCCCCTTCCTTTCATTCATGTGGCCCATGGATTAAATATTGGGATGTTCAATGCTGAGGCATGTTTTAATTCTATGTTTTAATTTTATTTTTTATTTCATATTCTCATTTTATAATCTCTTCTTTACTTGGGATTATTGGTGATGTTTATGGTATAATTTCCTTGTATATTTTTTAATTTTTTTTATTCTTACTCACCTTTAAAATATTTATTTTTCTTTATATATAATAATTAATATCATTTAATTTCCAAACTCCTATTTTATAAATAATAAAAAAATTTCCTAAAACTTTTATTTTTCAAACTAGTCCTAAAAATTTTCATTATGATAGGTATTATGTAAACTCATGGGGGTATCCTACTCAGATTTTTCCTCACACACTACATACACCCATTGAGTGTATGTATACTTGTTATTATATATTTATATTAAATGAAAAGGAGTTATATACTTTGGTGGTGTATCTTGTTTCATTTATTAACATGGATAGTGTAGTGAGCAGTGGTGACCATGGGACTCGAGGTGGTGGATCATATAGTCATTTTATTTTTGGTTTATTATGTATTTTCCACTCTATCCTTCGCTATATTTTTTTCAAGTATATATTATGATTTTTGTGCCAATTTAAATTCAATTTATGAATTGAGGTTTGTATTTTTAGTTATTATATCTTTATTCCCTATATGTATTGGTTCTTATTTTTGAAATTATTTAATTATATGCATGGTTTTTAAATATGTGAATACTTCATATCTAAATCATAGATAGGTTATTTTATGCATTAGGGAAATTATGAAAGTGAAACCATTCCCAAAGGTTGTATTTTATACCCCTAGTGTTTGTCTTTATCCTGGGGTGATAGGAAATGCACTTCACACCTTGTAATGGGATGGTTTTGTTATTATAGAATTTTAACCATGACTATTATATTAAAAACTAGTATTAAATCTCCCTTTATATTTAATTAAGTATGGTATATAGAAGATAGGACTATTGGAACTCAACTGGTGAATATATGGGGTGTCTGGCCAACTATTCTCTATGATAAATCTCGAGTTTCCTTGGGTGGATCGGAATTGTGATTTAAATTTGAGATTTAATTTTTGGTAATTTTCTATGATTGTATGTGATTTACTTTTATTTTGAGTTTATAAGGAAATGTGTGAGTAATTTATAAAAAAATCAAGTTTCAATAGAAAAATTAGAAGAGATACAGTGGCACATAGTCTAGAAAGCCTTTTAGGAATGGTGTGAACTGATCTAGACACCTTTCTAGTGGAAATCATGTTGTTCGTATGCAGTTTCATGATCTGGGAGAAAAAAATGTGTATAATGATAAAACATTTAAAAAAATTATATTTCCACCAATTGGGTATTTTAGTATTTTCATTTTAATTATTTTCACTTATCAATAAAAAAATTATGTAAGCTTTTGTATTTTATTAATTCTATATAAAGTTGGTTTGTTATTGATTATGTTACATATTTTTTGATTTATAAAATATATCACTTAGAAATACTTTATAAAATTATAGAGAGGGAGAAACAAAAAATTTCTATAGACCAACCCTCTTATGGAACCTAGTCAAGCTGGTTCATTCATTTCAATTATTCAATCTTTGGGTTGAGAATGTGAGTTACATTAAGATCAAGAAGTGTAGCATGCTCAATAGTTCACTAAGGAGAACCCACATTTATTCCGTGGTGATTGGGGACCTCAAGAAACAGAATATTATATAGATAAAATTAAACTTGTATCTGGTTTTCCTACAACAACTAATAATTTTAATATAAATTTTGTGAATTATGTGTTATAGAGACATAGATGTAGAATGTGGGAATTAATTGTTCAAGATAAGGTGTGTAGGGACCTCACATAGGCCATGTTAAAATAGATTATCAAATATTAGTTTTACCTAATGAATCTAAATATGGTTAAGGATATGAATTATGTGACTCTATAAAAATGGAATCATTTTGAGATGGAATATACCACTCATATTTATGTGTTATTCTAATTCACTCATGAGATCCTTGAAAATGATTACCTCATGGCGTGATTATTTGAGATGAGTTTCAAGCTCAAGGTTTGATGAATAATTTTTATTTTCTACCTTTCGACCAATTTTGTGGTGGTTAATAAGGTGGTAATGTAAAATACAGATATAGAAGATAAAACCAGGATGAGTGGTTCCTCTACTCTTATAGGAGGAAATCAGAGATCCTTATCTAGTAAAAGATGAAACCTGGGGAATCTTGATGTAGTATTAGTTGGAGTGTAAAATGTACAACTAATTCTATTCCCATGAATCCTTATAGGAATATGTCATTTGTTTTCATTAAATGTGGGGAGTTAGGTCTCCCTAAACCAGATTCTCGGGAACCTATTATTATACCAAATACTCTTCAGTGTATTTAGATACATTTAAGGGAAAAAGTATTATCCTTAGATATGGAAAAAAAGAAATAAGATTAAGTGGGGATCTTATCATACTAATAAGACATATATTAGTCTCAACTATGGGAACTTATGTATAGTTTTTTATGTATTTGATGAATCTAAAGTTGGTATGGTGAACATTAAAGGTACAATGTTTATTACTTCTTCTATGGTCATGTGTTTATTTAATATAGGTGAATCACATTACTTCACCTCATGTGATTTGAGTGATTAATTGGGAATTAATGAGTGGTTTATCAAATTCACTATATTTCATGTGATTATTATTGATATTGAGATCATTTGGAATTTTCTATTTGTTGATCTGAATATTTTTAATCTCGTATTTGTAATAGACTAGATGGTTAACTCTAAATATCATAATGATTGTTATCACCATAACATTTTATTACTTACTTATAATGGAAAAATCTACATCATTCATGTTGAGTGTTATCTATGATCAGGTAAGGGATGGAATATTATTCCTAATATGGGTATGATCTCATTCCATAAATTGGTTTTATCTAATATTTTGTTGAATGGTGGTCATACGGTCAAATTTCTATAGTGGTGGATAGATATCACAAGGTTTTTTTAGATGATTTATTTAAGTTTCAATTAGGAAAAAATGTGTAATTATATATTTATCTACACCCAAGGATGAACCCAATTTACTTTCTATATAATTAAATGGATCTTGGTGAGATAAAGAAATTGAAGGTCCACCTGGATGATATTGAGTGTAAGGGTTCTATACATTCAATAATGTAACTATAGGTATCATAAATTTTATTTTATAAAAACAGACATAAGTCTCTGACATTACATTTATTACCATAATCTCAATCAAGTGATCCTTAAGAGTAAGTATATTTTTTTATATTAATGGTCCTTTTGACATTTACAAAAGGGTGAGATTTTTTTAAAGATATACCTTAGATCAAGATATAACCAGTTGAGACTGAAGGTGGAGGAAAACCCTAATATAACATTCAAGAGTAGGTATGGGGATCACAAGTATATTGTTATGAAATATGTCCTTACCAATTATCTTACAGTTTTCATGGACTTAATGAACTAAATTTTCCACCTATATCTTGAAACTTCTTCTTTGGTGTTCATTAATGATATATTTCTTTACTCAAATATTAAATAAGATCATGATAACTATCAAGACATTATTTTGGGAAATTTGAAGGAGAATCACTTATATTACAAGATTTATAAGTATCAATTTTATTTTGAGGAAGTGAAATATTAGGTTCATGTGGTATCAAAGAAAAGAATTTCATTAAAACCTCAGAAGATCCAAGTGGTAAAATTATAGTAAAGGCCAATGAATTTATTTGAGATCAAAATCTTTCTAGGTATAGATGGATATTATATGCGGTTTATTCAGAATTATTACATCATAATGATGGAGGTATGACCTAAATCATATATATATATATATATATGTATGTATGATATATATATATATAATCTATGTCATATGGTGTGATATAACAAGTCATTGAATATTATTTCATGTAAATAATTTAATGCATAAGTTTTGGGTCATTTCATTATTTATGATTGAGCCATATCATAACGCTACTTCCATGCAAGTCGTAGTGTAATATTTTCCCATATTTTAAGGTATAAACATTCCATTTTCTTCAAAATTCATGATGTGTGAACATTAAGAGTTAAAATTAATTTAATCCTCTATATTGGATATGTTAAATTAAATCATTTCATATAATCAAATATTAATGGTGTATATAAATTTATGTGATGATTGAATGAATACTTTAGAGGCATTAACACATGTGTTATTACACATGAGTAAATGTGATCTCACACAAGGATAATCCTTGATGGAATTATAAATCTCACATCTATGTAATGATATTGGATATATTTCTTCTTCACTCTCAGTCATAAATCTCTCAATCATGATACTCTCTTTCCTCTTCCACCATTGCACAGTGTGGTGATAGAACATCATGGTGAGAATAAGAGAGATTTAATTCTCAATGATTAAAAATTTCATGCATACCACAAAAGGTGATAAATATTTTAGATTCCACTTCTGATCTTCGGAGAATCCATTCAATGATTAATGAATAATGGTAAAATTGTAGCTTTATTGAAAGGTACACCATATATTCCTCAATTAAAATTTGTGAGGTTTCATTTATCCTTCAAAGAGATCATTATTGAGTTAAAAATTTGATTTCACTAATTTAACGAGTGTTTAAATCCCAATAATACCCAGTAGTGGTATCGTAGTTTACCATGTTACTAGATTCATGAAACCATATTTTAAATAATGTTTTTCAATAACATATTCCACATTGTATTCTTATCGAAAAATATGACTCAATACAAATCTATTGAGTTTTTATTAATCATAGGTTATGATAATAGTATATCAGACACTATAATAGATCACATAATTTTTTTCAAAAATAGATCATCATACCACTCTTTTAATATCCCTCTAAATAGTGAAATATGATAGGGTTATCATAAGAGGTGACATAGCTATTAGTTATAAAATAAGATAGATAGGACGTGTGGAAGACAAATTAATCATATATTATGATTCATCCTCGATCAAAAAACTATGACTGATGTAAAATATTAATTTTTATTTTTAGTTATTTATTTAATTTTATTATTTATAAATTGTTTATAAATAATGATAAAAGGTATTTTTGGGATATTTATTAATTTATAAAAAATTATGATTTATTTATTATAATGATTTTTTACTATATTAATTTACTTTTTATGAAAAATTTATTAATAAATATGGAATAATATTAGGTGTTCATATTAAAATAAACATTACCCAATTATATACAATGCCGTATGACTTGAAAATAAAGTGTTTATTTAGAAATCATAAGGTTAATTTATAAAGTGTTTATAAATTACAAAATAATCTAAAATATAAAGTGTTTAAATTTTAAGATTATGAATTATTCATAATACAAAATTTGAAAATTTCAAATTTTGGGCATTGAGATACTATTTAATCCACATGAAATTAATTTTTATGATTTAATTGATAAATTTTTAAACAATACTAATTATAGTATATTTAAATTTTGTAAAAATTATAAAAACTGAAATTAGATTACAAGATGTTTATCATTCATAAATTATCATATAATTACATCAAATTCCTTAAAAATAATAAAATTAATGAGTTCATATTGAATAAATGTAAAGTGTTTGTATTCAATTTTATGGATTTTCCATAATGTATAGATAATTATAAAGTGGTTTATTATTTTATTTTATTTATGAATTATTCATAAACATTTATCTCGTGTTTACATTTATGAATTGATTATTTAATTAAAAGTTATAACCTTTCTTATTATTCATAGTTATAAATTTTTAATATTGTCAATATCTGTATGATTTATTGAAATTGAAAAACTACTTTTATAAATTATCATAAATGCATATAAGGAGTAACATTATATGTATGATTGTGCCTTTAGTTTCCAGTAGGATTGACATCGATTTATAATTAAATTTATTATATTAAATTTAGTTATTCAATATACTTTATATATATGAGGTGTTTGATATATAATAAATTGATATCTCTCTTGAGTGAAGTATGCCATGGTAGATGGATTTTGGGTCATACATCCAACTATCCTGGTTGTTAATTCCTTATTCTAAAAATATTGGGTTAATTATATGTGCCAATAGGATTAATCATGTGTAGATTACTAATTTCATAGAATTTTAAACCTTTATAAGGAATTTATATATAAATTATTCATGAGATTAATTTGGATATATATAAATATATGTAACATTTATTTTTGGTGAGTAACACAATGTGTGAGTTGTGTAAAGAGTAACACATCAATGAAGTTTGAACATATTGGTTTACTTGAAGGAATTGGATTCCAAACTAAATCTACCTAAGTATTCATATATAAAAGGAATAAGATTAGATAATATAGTGAGATTAAATCCCCTTAAAAAACAATGTATTAGATTCATTACAAAGTTACACTTGTCAAAACAATGATCATTCAACAGAGATGGTTATGTCATAGTAGGGTTCCCATGAATTATCTAATGTAAATTAAGAATATAGTGATGTGACCCTAATAGTTAGTTTCCTTTTTCTTAGTGATTTATTTGAGTTAAAAACATATTGTAAAAACTTGTGTATGATAGTAAATAAATGATGATGAGTTTATCCATATGATGTAATGAATAATGATTTATCAACTCAACTATCTTGGATTCATATACTATATGATTAGAATGATTATATATATAAATAAATAATTGGTGACAGAAATGATTAAGTATACTCGTGTCATAGTGAAGTTTTGATATTGGAAAACTAATATATATATATATATATTTATATTAAAGGGGTCTCCATTTTAATTTGATCCCATTTATTAAATTCCTTAATTTAATTTTTATAATACATGATACACGTCTGAAAAAAACGTTATCTATTTATTAAAATAATCACCATCACCAAAAATAACATTGAAATTAATCCTGGAGTAGTTGAGGCCATGTATAAGAATCTCATAAGAAAATTAACAAAATAAAAGTTCTTAAGTAATAGAAATTATATGTTTTATAGAAATCTATTATTTGTTTAATCAAGTGTAGAATTTATTCAACATGTGAATTTAAAATCTTTTGATTAGAATTAAAGGATTCACTTAAGGTTTTAAATTCTTTTTATTCTAAATTGACTAAATAATTTTAGTCCTATATACTCAATATGATTGGTTATGTGATTAATATTAAATATGATTAAGTATGCTAATGACATTGAGAGATTGAATATTTCTTATAAGGATTGTTATGGTTAAAGAATTCATCTTATTTTCATTGATGTGAATATTCTAAAAAATATTATTGAGTTTAATAAAAGTTTTAATAGTATTAGAAAATGGTTAAATATATATTAACTAGGTATATAAATTATATGTTTTGGTATTGTATAGATAGTATAATTCGGTAAAAGTTCAAACCGAAAGAAGAAAACTTAGTTAGAGTGTCTGATAAAGTTTCTTCATGTAGGATGTCAAGGTAATTGAAAAATTAATGTGTTATTGGGAATTATTAATAATGATTCCATAGGATATAGTTTTTTTATATACTTCAATGGGTTTTTACGACTCCATAAAATTCCCATGTTTATTGTTAGAGTTATTGAAATTAATTTATCAATTTTAAAGGGTGTGTGATACCAACAATATGTATTACAAGTGTTGTAAATATATAAGAGTTAAAAATAATTGGAATAATTGATATTTATTATATTTTTCATTATATTTATGAAGAAAATAGTTGTAATAATAAATATTTGAATGTTGAGGAGTTTATCCAGATCATATGAATCTAAATAAAGGGTGGGTATAATTATATCATTTATCTTATATGATAAAATGATTACTATGTTAAGGAAATGTTCTAGAAAATATTGGATGTTTAATTCAATATAAATTTTTTATTTTTCATTATATCCTATAACATGCTTTCAAAGGAAGAGGATAAAAATATTTCATCTAGAATAAAATATTTTATCCAGATGTTTCTTTAAATATAACCATCTATTAAGGAAGTATTTTCATAAATAGTTTCTTTTTAAAATAAATAACTCCAAAAACATATAATACCATATATATATCGATATAATAGTTTATTTGTTAAATATTTATATTAAAATTATATAAGTTATAAGTTTAACAAAATTGGGTTTGAATTCCTTTGCTTGATATTCTATAGAGAATATAGTATCTAAGGGGATTGTGGGAGTATTCTTGAACATAAATTTTCAAAGATAACAAAAAATATAATAGAAGTATAAAATTATACTTGTTTTCTATTAAATATCCTATTAATGCTTTAATATGTGATGATAAATAAAAATGTAAAAGTAAAATTCAATTATCATGAGAGAATGAATATCATTATTTCCTGAGGGATTATAATAGTTGAAATAAAGAAGTGAACTTGACTTGATATCCTAAAATTGTTTTAGGGTATGTCGATAAATAGAAATTTAAATAGTATATTTATTTATTGTAAAAAATGAATATCACTTTGTCCTAGAATATTTTAATATTTGATGGTAATAAAAAATATAAGTAGTTACATTATTTATGAAACTATTTCAATGAAGAACATTTATGGAATGGGTTCCAAAGATGAATATGTTAAACATAGAAAAGTTTTAAGAATACAAAAAGTGTTGAAATCCTAACATTTGATGTATTGGAGTTAATGAGTTTAAATATGTTCAATTAGTTGAACTTTAGGAATGTGATTAATAAATCTAATAATTATTCAAACTTTATTTCTTCATAGATGCTACTCACTAAAGATTTTAGTATGAGAGTTTTATCATATGATCTTACAGAAATGTGGTAATAATTATATTTAGATTTAATGAGTTAATGAAACCCAAGAAAGTATAGTGAACATAAGGCTTATCAGGATATCTATCATATATTATATATTAGATAGGATCTTATATATTGTTGGGTTAAGTATTCTTAAAAGAGGTTTTATAATAAAAAATGTATCATATTAAATTAAATCTATACTTTGTTATTCTTTCATGTTGGTTGAATATATGTATATACTGATATAAATTTCATTAAATGAAATGATACTTTATATCTGAAAGTATAACTCTATGTTATCCCTAATGTATGGTTTACATGAAGTATCATTGGTTATGATGACATGTTATGGTTAAAATGGGTGGGATTCTTTTATCGAGATACAGAATATGATCATAATGTAGAAAAGTTTTTTTATGCACTGGATGACCCACTTTGTATACCACATGGAGTTTCATACACAAAGTCTTTGGTATACTAGTGGTTAATGAATCATATTTTTATCCCTATAGCCTAAGGTTGGTGAGATACATACCATGAAAACCATTATACTTTTATACATTTCTTACATATTCCTTGTGGCATAGAAAAACAAGGTTTGTTAGGTATGTTTTGGATCATGTTACCAATTAGAGCTCAACCAATATGGGATTTTTCCTCTAGTATAATGAGTATGAAATTTGATACCTCTATTGAGATAAACTGGGGAGTTTTTTATCACACCTATATTGTAATATAATGTACATATATATTCAATCGAGAGGAATATTTCTTATTAATCCATAAATGTGAATGATATGTGACATATTCATCAACAAAAACAATATATATTCATATAATTGTGATAATATGAGTTGGATATATGGGATTGACATACTCCAGGTCCAATGGTCACTCGATGATTATGAAAAAGGTAATATATGAGAATATTTACTAGCATGTGATGTGAATATTGGAAAAAAAGTATAGAGATACATTTGTATGATTGAGATCACACTACATCCATTTATATCTTGAGTAGCATTAATAATTTTCTAGGGGCCTCACTTTGATTTCATTTATAGATCCAGAGATTTATTTTTTCGACACTACAATTGCCTATAGCATTACACTTTTTTGTTGACTGAATATGGATTGAGTTTGACTCATAGAGATTCTCTAACAGTGTTTTAGAGGTAATCTTATATTTATCGATGATTTTTCACCAAGTGTTTAATATGATGTGATACAAAGTAAAGTTGATTATATTTTTCTAAAAGAATTAGAATATATCAAAAAGGATTTTTGGATATGATTTCATAATTTATTTGATATAATAATATATATGGTGTAATGGAACAAAGTATTTTAGGCTTTAGTGAAAGTGTGATATTAAAAGAAATATGCCATAAAACTATTAAATAATATTATATATATATATGATAAATAGAATATGGTATAATATAACCATTAATAGAATATTTTTTTCATATAAACCATGCAATGAATGGAATTTTGGGTATATATTTATTTATGATTGGGATATATCATAAGGATACTTTTATGGAAATAAAAAAGATTAAAATTTATCATATCATATGTTATATGCAAGAAATTTTCATTAATGTTCATAGTAGTTGAACATTTAGAGTTAAAATTAATGTGACATTCTATATTGTCTGTCATTAAGTAAAGTGTTTCAAATGGTGAAACATTAAGGGAGTATATTCATTCATGAAATTAAATCATGAATTACCAAGAATCATTTACTAATGTATTCTAAGACGTTAGTTAATATGATCTAACCTGGAGAGAATCCTTATGGGATTTATATATCTTAGTACCATGTGATAGAATTGTATAACATTCTTGTTCACTCTTAGAGGTAACACTTTCAACCCAAATAATCTAAATCCTATTATAACTTTTCATTATGAGGTGATAGTATTTCATGGTGAGAAAAAATAATCACAATCAAAAATTATGTGATTCATCATCCCAATGATGCCTCTGGAAGTGGGAAAACTTCTGTTAACCACTTTTTTTATCTTCATAAAATTCATTCAATGATGGATAAAGAATGATGTAGTAGTAGCTTAGGTGAAAGGCACATTAGGTTCCATTATTTCTCCATTTCTAATTTCTATGGTTCCATTTATATTATATGGATATCATGGATTGGATTTCTATATTTATTTCACCAGTTTAACAAGTGTTTTTAGATACCTAGGAAACCCAATAGTAAGAATCACCTTCAGCGACTCTAACTTAGAAGTGAGTAAAATTTAGTGGGGTGAGAAATGATAGAGATATTTTGAATAATTTTAAGAAATATTGAAATTGGTTCTTTATTTCATTCATCCTGATATGAGTAATAGTTATTTTATGTATTGTTATTCCTAATATATAGGGTTAGGTTATTTTTTTATGAAAGATAAACATATTGTGGAATAATTATCTCACAATTTTTTACCTCATGAGAAGAACTATGCTACACATGACCTCGAATTGGTGGAGGTAGTGCATTCATTGAAAACATGGAATTACTATCTCTCCAATGAGAAGACTAATGTGTATACTCATGGGTTTTTTATGATAATCACATGACCATATATAGTGAAAAACAAACAAAAAATAGGTAGATCTAACATCAATAATCAATTTGTAAATAAAACCGTAAAAATAATGTACCAAGAAAACATGAATAGTGGTAGTATTTTTCATCCTAAATGAAGGAGAATTCATGTTAAAGCCCAAGAAATGGTGAAAACAACACCCTGTCTCTGAAGAGGTAATACCATCCAATAGATCAGTGATCTCATCATGAGGATACCTAAACAATAATGTGGTTCTAATACCTTCATCTTAGATGATAAATAGCAGTATGGGAAGAAGAGAGAATTGAGAGGCTTACAGAAAATCTAGTGTACCTAGAAAGAGTGATTACATCCCATTATATAGACATCTATGATGGGTTTCATTAAATGAAATGTGGTAGAAATATTTATTTATTCATATACATTAGTTCCCATTTTCCTTTATTCATTGAATCTTATTCAATTAATATTTAATTAGTTTAATTCATTCAGCATTGCTTATAAATTTATTGAAACTATGTGGTAAATAAATATACCTAAACTAAATATTCCATTTAATCATTTTCGTTCATATTCAATAACCACAAACCTACACTAAACTCTATAAGGAATATATTAAAAAATTTAAAACTCTTTGTGAATCAATGATAACTTTTTTGGATATAGGTTTTCATCAAACTCTCTTAATTTTGAACAAATAGTTTTCCCAAAAATTTATCCTTAACTTATGGCCTAACTGTGTGACCCTACCAGCCTTTGAAATGTGAAAAAAAACTATCAACACTCCATTTCATAAATATAAGAAAAGAGTGGCCTCTAGAAAAAATACCAATGCTCTTCAAGATACTAAGGGGTCATTTGTGATCTCCACTAAACATACTCATATATCTATATGAACATTTCCACCCCAAGATGTATCATATACATCATATATATCTAACATAATCCCTTTTTACATGACATTAAGTTTCCACTAGACATAGTACATGTCAATATAGTATAGGCCCCCCATTATTTTATTGATTATCCAAAAAAGACCAACTAACCGGATGAATACATCAAATATCATTCTTCTATCTGATAATAAAAATGCATATTTATTATCCAAGTGGTTGAACAAATCACATTTAAAATTTCTAATCATGTCCATACATTTCCTCAGTCTAATTCAATTAAAGTATGGATATCTTTTCATGTCATACAAGTGGATAAATCTCATCTTGTTTTCACTCCAACTGATGACATGATCATCAAAATACTCAACCATTCCCATATTATCTAGTTAATATATTGAACTATGAAAATTGGTTATAAATATATAAATACTATTAGTCTAGGTATCTCACAAACCTCATGTAATAAAGACTGATAATAAGTATACACCCCTAAGTATATCCATGACTAAATAACAATCCATGAGATATAATTTAGTGGATTAGTCCACATAATAAGACTCTATATTTTACCACAAGAATATATTATTTAATATCTCATAAAGAACCCTTGGTAATTAATATAAGAATATATTCAAGCTAACATTTAAATATCATCACAACACATTATATGCCATGACAATCATCAGTTAGGGACAAATCATGGTTTTTACTTTTAGGGGATATCTATAATTCAATATTTCATGGGAGGAAAACTTTTATCATACGTGATTGAATGATAAATTTAAAGTGTATTTATTATAAATACATGATATGTTTACAACCATTACATCCAATCTCTTATAGAGATATAATCTAAACCTCACGCGATTTTTGTAGTAATGGATTTATTTACTGAACACTATATCAATATGTAATTTTAGGCACATTCATATGTAACCATATAATAAAATAGCCCCACTAACCTATTATTGAGTAAAATTTATGAAGAAATCTAGTTTGAATAATGGTGTGATATAGTAATCATATTCCTTAAGTTAAATTCATTGAACTTATATTCATACACCTTAACTACAAAACATAAAATGTTATATTATTATATTATGTTGTCTACTTATAACTATTTTTAAATACAACATCATCATCCGTGTATCCTTTTTCATAAAAATTTCTCTTTAAATTTTTCTTAAATAATGTAACTACTTACCTTATCACTTTACCGTAGTATCCTAAACACTTTTATGATAAAGTGAAATCTACTTTTTATAGTAACTAATTTATAGAATCATGGACCTATTTCCCTAATAAGTAAATGAACCTGGTTTTCTACATGGCCTCAAACATGCCTCCCTATATACCAGAGGCTACCAACTAGAATTTAGGTTTTATGATGGTAAAGTGGGGAGACTATACCCTCTTTATCAGAGTCAGGTATAGTGGTGAATAACAGGTAAATCAGTAGAATAAGTATAATGAACATCATTGAAAAACAAATGGAAGTGGAAGTGAATATCCATATAGCTATAAGTAATCAAAAACAATAGTAATTGGTATCATACACAAAATAATTATGTCATGATGTTGTACAAATATAATAGATACAAATGGAATAGCGTAGTAGGCATACACAGTATATGCTATAAAAAAGAAACTAAAAGGGAAAAAATATCTCTAATAACATCATAAACACAAGTTAGTATCCCTACTCCCATAATCCATCCAATAATAAAAATAAAGTGTCCATAGTTGGGAACTTCCATTTATCTCCACTGGCATCCATGAAGTATGTCTGGGTACCAATCAGTGGCTCAAACAGTTTGTGAGACAAACTAAATGGGCCACCACCAATGGTGTCTATAACTATCCATACTATGAATATACAAGGATCATTTTTCATGAAAATTAGTCATGGATGAAATCTAATAAACCATTTTAGTCTGGGTTTCATGTGGAACACCCATCTAATACCACCTTCTTTGTCCTACGTGGGAATTGTCTCTATGAGTTTTACACTCTATATTTATGTTCATAATCTGAGACTTGAGGAATGAAACCAAGGTTTCCATATGTAGTGATCATCATGAAAAGTACTATAATCACGTGGAATTTATGTTTTATAGGATCGTAAAAATACATAGGGGTGTACCCTTATCATTTCACCCTAAGGGGAATATGCAACTCGAGCCCTAGGATAATGTCCTAGGTATCCTCAGTGCTTGACTTAAAATAATCCCAAGGAAATAACTAGGGTAGTCTATAATGTCAATCTAAATATAAAGATATTTTTTGTTGGAATTTAATTCAAATTTCTGGATATATATATAAAAACATTAAGATAAGTGACTGAATTCTCAATTACAAGAGTATAACTAAATACAAGTGTGGTATTTTCCCATGACAGATGCATCAATTAATCGGTTGAAATCCCATGAGCCTATCTAAGGAAAACCATAAAGTAATTCAAGTATCTCTTAAGACATTCCATGCCTTTAAGGTAATTCAAGGTCCATGGCCATATTAAATAATGAAAAAATAATTATTGAAAAGTTTAAAATCATAATAATATTCATGAACATACATCATATTTATACCAGGGCTAGGTGATATGGTCATACCATTAACCATTCATTTTTTTAATCATTCAGTAAATGTAATTTATAAAGGTAACTCATCACACATTATAAGGTATTGTAATCACATAGATAATGATTATAGGACTATAAATATATCATATCAATTCATTCAATTCCGTTCATACATTTTATTTACAAGGGTTAGCTTAAAACACCTAAAACGGGGTCTAATTAACATAATTAGTTTTATCATTTCAATAAAATTTAACAATGCATCCGAGGGGTAGTTCATGTTGAGGTGGAAATCCGTAAATGATGAGAATTAGGTTATAAGAATTACCAAATCAATGTGAAAACAATAAATTGATTTAAATTAACATTTAAATGGTGTTTCATAGATTGTCGGGCATGCTACACAATGACGCATGATTTAGACATCAAAAATTTAAGGGAAAAGAGTGATGCTACCTGATTTATATTATTAGTCAACTACTAATCTAGTATTAGGATATAATCTGGGCTAGAATGGAATAAATTCAAGAATCATAAAATCTCCCAAGAATTAGGGAATATTACCATAAACTGATATAGAATTTGATATAGAAAAGTAAATGAAGAAAATAAGAAAGGGGAATCATAGTCTTATCAAGGGGATCCAATGTGAATGATGACACTTGAATAGAACATCATATGAGAGAGTAGGATCAAAGCCCAGCTTGTGGGAGAAGGGATACCTCAATGGGGGGATGTTGTTATGTGTGAAATGAGAGAAGAAGGGAGGGTTAAGGGTTAAAATTAATTGAGGAGAAAAGTAAAATTCAACACATTTTAAAAGAAGCATGGATTTTTCACATGATTGGCCAACCTGTACACCAACCATTCACACCCACTTCCTAAGGTGTAACCCCACTCACATGGCTATGCAAAGAATTTGAAAAAATCTATATAGCCCATTCATGATGACTGTATAACACCTCTACCGCCTAGAACGATTAGGCACACTATTAAACTAAATATTTTAAAAATGTTCCAAACATACCTATAATTTATTATAGGTTTTATGTGGCCATAAAACCTCCCCACCTAGATAAACTAACCATTCACCTATACTTTTAGGCTGCATGGTTAAGCCACATGAAAACAACTAACTATGTGCCAACCACACGTCTCTACCTATTTCTCTAAAAACAAGATCTGCAAGCCCCAAACAATCCTCATATGCTTTGAAACCATTTATTAGTCCTTTATTATTTCTCATATAGAGAAAAAATATATATTTTGAAATAATTTAACATTATTTTTACCTCTTATAATTTTTGGGATCTTACAACCTCCCCTCCTTAAAATAACTCATCCCTAAGTTTTTCTTCTAAGGGTGGATATACATCATCTGATAATAACTTCAGCCACTAAGCATATACATCTTCCACTCGCTCCTAGGTATCTTCATATACACATCCATGCTTCCATATCACCTATACTAGAGGAGATGAATTTCCACATAGATCCTTCATTTTACAATCAACAATACGAACTGGGTACTCCTCAAAAGAAACATCAGTATACAACTCAAACTCATCAGGATAAAGGAAATGAGACAGGTCTGAATGATAAAAACATAATTTATGAATGTGAATAACATCTCTCATAGTCTTATATATCAAAGGGAGTGTTATCAAAAAACCCACTAGTCTAACCCATTATAAAATCTCAAAAGGTCTAATGAACCGAGGTGATATCTACCTTATCATTGAAACAGTTGATTCCATATTCTTGTAAAAACACACAAGAAGACTCAATACCTGAACTAAAACACAATAAGTTTTAAATATTAATTAACATAAGACTTCATCCTAGACTAAGATATACCCATACACTTCTTAGTCTTCTTTACCAACTTTAAATTATTGTACACAATATGAGGCCCTAGTATAATTTTCTCTCCTACCATTAACCAATAAAGGTTTGAACGACATGTCCTACCATGTATGGAATCATAGAAAATAATATTTATAGTCTCTTGGAAGATAAAATTATAATAGAACATATAAATAGGTATTTTATCTCCCATAATCCTCTAAAATTAAAGAAGAAAACCTAAATTATGTCCTTTAACACCTATATGGTATTCTCGGACTGACCATTAGTCTGAGGGTGATAGGTTATGCTAGAAATCACCTAGGAACAAATATATTTCTACAAAACATTCCATATACATGATGTAAAATGAATTTCTCAATATGATATAATTGTATATGGAACTCCATGAATGAATATAATCTCTCAGACATAAACCCTCCAAAAATGATCCACTGATATGCTCTCTTAAATAGATAAGAAATGGGTAACCTTTATTAGTCTATTTAAAATAAACCATACAACATCACTTTCTCAAGGTTATTTTGGAAAACCCAGCACAAAATATATAGTGAAATTATCCCATTTCTCTCAAGGATGGGTAACAACAATAAAAGTACTACAGGTCATTGTTTTTTTACCATCACCTATTGATAAGTGGATCATTGAGTAAAAAACCTATTATATACCTCATTATATACAGCTTCCAAAATAAGTGGTATGAATCATAGTACATATTTGTGATTCTAAGATATACTACCCATTTAGAGTTATGATATTCCCATATCAATTCCTCTCACATATCTATAGGTACCCAAAAAATCCTCTGAGTGTATACTATATCATTCTTATCAACAACCGAACCGGTCGAAATTCCTCAACTGATACACTTTCCCATAGGGCTAATATTTCAATATCGTAATGTTATCTCATCTTTACTAAATATATAAGTGAAAAATTCACTATCAAATATGTAATAATGGGTTGCCTATGACACTCTTGGATCTCACTATGCATCTCATAAAATAGAGACATCAACTTTCATTCACAACTATCTTCCTGAACTTATTACATCTAAGTCATCCTTCTCAAAGAATAATCCTTTGAATTTACTTAAGAAAGGGTAAAATTAAGCTCAAAATCAACTACTGAAGTACCTTATCCCAAGAATCATACCATTATAATTTAACAACTTTATTTTTCAATCCCGTAATAGGTGTTTCAAGGTGTAAGAAACCTTGAATAAAATGCCTATAATACCATATTTCCACAAGAAACATCAAATTTAAAATATGTTCATAGGATGATCCTAAGAAAAAATGGATCTCACCTTATTTAGAACCATATATTATCCATCTTTATCAATCCATAAATTGAATTTTAAGATCTTAGAATATAACATATTCTCTTTCAGTGTGATCAATATGATATCAAGGTGTTTGGAATGATCGTGTTGAGTATACGGGTACACCAATATGTCATATATGAAAATAACCCCAAAATAATCCAGGTACATGTGGAAACCCCAATTCATTAGATCAATGAAAATAATCTATGCATTTAGGATACAAAATGACATTACCAAATATTTATAGAGTTCATACCAGCTTTTAAAGGTAGTAAGTGGTGTATTTAAGGGCCTAAGTCGTACATGATGATAGCATGACCTCAAATAAATTTTTGAGAAAGATCTATCTCCATGAAGTTAGTCAAATAGGATGTCTATATGAGTTAGGGGATGCCAATTATTAATTGTACGCTAGTTCATCTTATAATAATCCACACAAATCCCAAGGGAACTATCCATATTCCTTAAGAAAAGGGCTAGCGAACCCTAAGGTGATGTATTCGGATGTATAAACAATTTAGCTTTCAAATAATCTAGTTATATCATAGCTTCCTAAATCTCATTTTGTGTAAGAACCTGGATCTTATTTCCTAGTATGGATCTTATTTCCTGGTATGGATCTTATTTTCTAGGTGTTTTTTGAAGAAAAAGAAGGAAAATTGGATTTTCTAAGTACACGCCATGTACTTTTTAGTACACACCATGTACCTAGCTTCTTGTGAATAGTTGTATGTTGGTCGTGTAATGGTCGAGTACATGCCTATGTGGTGATCTAGAAGACTACTTAAGTTAGGGGCTGGTTAAGGCTACTACACTGCATGTACATTTAATTAACACACCAATTAGTTTTATTTTTATTTTTTATATCAGAGAGAGGTCTTGTTTTATGTCCATAAATGTCTTCTTCTCCCTATGGTTCATACAAGAGAGTGATGGAATTCCCAATAAACTCTTAACCCCTCATGATTCTCCATCCGAGCTTGAAATGATACACCATCAGGTGTGTTTTAATCCCACTAATGAGTTCTAAAAATCCCTAGATCCATTCTTCCTGATTCATCCTCCCTTTTTAGTTATTTATGGTTGGGTGTTTCTCACATTTTTGTAGATCAATGTTGTTTTAGGCTAATTAAAGGGCCAATGTTCAATTATATCAATCTTATTACATCGAGGTAGGTGGTTTCTTCCTTTTGTCATGTTGTCTTGGATTATATAAGCCTAAGGTGCCGCATAACCACTTTTGGGATATTTCGTGATTTAGAATTTAACCTTTTTTATCAACTACTATGGTTTATTTAATTGATAAATGGTAGTTTTTTATGTATATGGTTAGATACCCTGTTTATGGGACACCTCGTGGGTGCATTTCACTTGCTTGACTGTTTGTGACTATTTGGTCTAGGATTCGTGTTAGGGTTTACTTGTTTTCCATGCCTTGACATTTTAGGATGGATTTTTTGGTTATATGAAGTTCATGTGATATGTATTGTGAATTTTTGACCAAGGGGTATTGGAATGTAAGAGCTTCCCAATGGGGTTAGACTGTGAGATCTACCCAGGTGGTCATTTGTAATTTATTATTTCTATGATGACCAAAGGTGTTAGACCATGATATTTGCAAAGGTGGTTGTTTATAATTTATTATTTCTATGTTGATCAAGGTTTATTGACCATGAGAGCAACCCAGGTGGTCGTTTATAATTTATTATTTCTTTTTCGACCAAGGGGTATTGACCATGAGAGCTTCCCAGGTGGTCATTTGTAATTGATCTATTCTATTTGGAACCAAAGGGGTTAGACTGTGAGAGAATTGCTAGAAGGTTTTTTTATGAATTATTGAATGATTATGATGAGTCTGACCAGCCAAATCATAAGCTTAGACTTAGTCTTAATTGATTGTTTATATGGTCTTCTGAGACATCTGTTTTGTTATTATTACAGGGTGGATACAGAGCTTAGGTTATATCCCAAGGCTTACATGATTTGATGGATTGAATAATAAATGTAAATGAATATAATTTAAAACTGTAGGATTGTTTAGTTTTGAGTACTTCATAGTTTATTGTGTCATTCTTCAATATTACCTGTTATATATATTCACTGACAGTTAGGCATAGATCATTTGGTGGTTTTCTACTGGGATTCATCTCACACCCTATTTGGGTAATGTGTTGGACCCAAATAGATTATATGATTGAATGTATAGATAGGGGAAATCTCCCTTCTTCATCAGGTACTTGATTATTTTTGGATTTGGAGAGCATGAGACTAAGATGAGGCTTGCGATGATATTGGAGTTTACTTGATTTTTGTACTTTGTTTTAGATATTGTATTTCCAGCATTGTGACTTGTTTGAATACTTTCCTAGAAATATGTGACAGGTATCATTAATATATATGATCCAGGTATTTTATTACTATCAGTCTTCTATTTTTTACTTCTATTTTATGGTATTACTACTTCCATTATTGTTTACTATTTTTTCTATTGCGTATACTCTACCAATAAGATCATAGTTTCCCCATTATCACACCTTGGCCCTCTCTTCTAGTTGATAGCCTCTGGTGTTTAGAGAAATTTTCTTTAGGTTATGTCACCAACTGAGTTCGGGACACCTTTGGGTGGCACCCGAACCCGGGACGTTATAAAGTGGTAGAGGAGGTGTTTTATTTCCTAAGTTTCCTTAATATTTGTATTCAATATAGTAGGATAGGAATAAATAGGTATTTTTTAATAAGTTTTTCTCAGCAATAGCTAACCTGTGTACAGGGAAAATCCAAGTTACATCGAATATTGCAATTTTTTTGGTTTTTGTAATTGTTACAGTTGATTTGATTTCACCTTGGTTTATTAACTTATTTTGTGCTATTATGATTGATATCATTGTGGTTTTATTTTTGTTGTAACCTGATGTGATGAGTTTATTCCATCTCATGCATCATATAGGCACTTGGTAGATATTACATATCATGCATTCTAATCATTCCATTTTTGGTGAAGTACTGATTTCATGCTATTGTGATATATATTATGCTTGATATACATGAATTTGTGATATATTTCATGATAGAAATAGCTTCTATTTTCATAGGGTATTGGTATATGTAAAGTTTCATTTTGTTGGATTCCAAGTTTTGGTTCATAAGGTGTTGTGGGCCCTCTTGGTTCATAATTTGGTAGATCATGCTAGAACTGTAATGGAATTATGTTAAGATATGATATGAATAAGGATTAAAAACTTTGATTTGTGAGGATTATGAGCTCTCATAGATAAATACATAGAATTCCTTGGCCAAATTTTAATATTTTGGGGGTTATGGAGAAGTTTCATAGTCTTACTATCTAAAAAACAAATAAAATGTGGTGTGTGATGTTATGAACACATGCCATGTGTTCTTCAGCTCTGGAATAAATGAGTTTTATTAAGTACATGTCGTGTACTGTATGTACATGCCCTGTAGTTGTTGACCATGTGATTGACTATGTGAGTAGAGTCATAGGGTTGAAAAAAAAATTGTAGAACACACCGTGTACTAAGAGTACACGATGTATTGTAAAAGGCCTTATATCAATCCGTCTGACTAACAACATAGGTGGATGGAACATATGAGGTACACACCGTGTCTAGAGTGTGAACATCGTGTAGTGTAACACCAAGAGAGAACCATGTAGTTCTAGCCATGTAGACGAATTTGGGCTAGAGGGAATATTCAAGTACACGTTGTGTCTTAGGAGGAACATGTCGTGTGTATAGGGTGTTACATGACTAGATTGGAAAAGGTACACACCCATGTTAAGCTATCAAGGTAACATTCCTTGTAGTGGTTCTACACATTGTGTAACCCTATTTTGTAGAACTTGAATGTTTTCCTTCTCTTATTCCATTATTGAACTTATAAGTTATATTTTTCTTGATAATCATGTAATAAGGTTTTTCCTTGACCTTGTAGAGTCAGGCCATCGATATGTCCTCTGGTTGTACACCTGGTATAGGTCGGTGATCAGATAACAGAAATGGTAGAACACAGACTAACTAAAGATCCTCCTTTCAATCTCATCTTGGCACCATCTATTATACTGGACACAGGAGTTGATGCACAGTTCCATGAAGTCTTTATGAGGATTATGAAAACCTTTTAGGGAGAACCACGTCCTTCCTTGATTATGGAAGAGCTAGCATGGGTGTTCCTGGAGCAGCATCCTCCCACATTTTTAGGTGATGGGGAACCTCATACTACAGATTCATGGTTGGAGGCCGTTCTTTCTATATTCGAGTATCTAGAGAGACAACCTAAGAGGAGGATGAAGCTCACGACTTACATGCTACATGACTTTCTCATGAGATGGTGGGATGTTATCTCATAGGTAGTACATCACCGGGATATGGATTGGGAATAGTTTCATAGTAACTTATATGATTACTTCTACCCCGAGACATTGAGGAATGATCAAGCCTTGGAGTTCATTCATTTGGAGTAGGGTGCTCTTTCATTGATGGATTATTCTTCTCGATTTACATAGCATCAGCGCTTTGCACCAGTTTTGGAGGGTGACGAGTTTTCACTGGCTACGAGATTTGAGTTTGTTCTTAGGTATGACATCTGATTGTATGTGAATGCTTTCAAGTTGAATTTGGTGAATTCTATAGTAAACCATACACTGATTTCTGAGTTCAATATGATTGAATTTTGAGCTGCGAGCCTAGGTGGTTTAGCATCCAAGACTGGTACTCCTTCGATCGATAGCAGAAAGTGTCATAGGAATATTACATGTGTTGGTTATTCTAGTATTTGGGATGTTTCTTCAGGTATCCAATTGGTGTTCTACCAGTGTGGGAAGAGTGTTCATATGATACCACATTGCCCGAAGGACCAAGTCGAGTGTTGATCTTGTATTCAGATTGGCCACATTCTGTATTTTTGCATGAATTCTCACTATCAGCGAGTGAGAGAGGATCTGTTATGACTCCACATTTAGGAGAAGGACCCTCATATTCTCATCAGTCAAGGAAATGGGTTTCTTCAGTCTGAGGAGTTGGTCATGTTCATGGTATCTAGATGTCAGGTTCTTAGAAAAAGTAGGGTGGACTAGCTCAGGGTAGCTAGGCAGGGTCATAGGTCCATAGTACAGGTCATAATTTTGCATTGGAGCATACCTAGTATAATTAATATCCGAAACACTCTATGGTTTGAGGTATCATTCTTGTTTCCTCATTTTTAGCTTCATCCCTTTTTTGATATAGGGTCTTCCCATAGTTTTATATTTGTTTCCATTATAAAGAGACTTGGACTCTGTATATTTACTTATGATAATTTTATATTGTTAGACACTTTGTTGGGGCTTAGGACGGCTAGTGTATGTTAGTTCAAGGAGTTCCCTCTTGAGGTTGGTGGGATTCACTTCATATGGGAAATCTATTTCTCGGATATGAAAGGCTTTGATATCATTCTCGAAATGTACTGGTTGATCTCCTTCCAATCCTTTGTTGACTGTTATCGCTGAAAGGTGAGTTTCATGTCACCAGAGGGTGAATATTTTTTACACAAGGGAAAATGGGATGTCCAAGAAAGAAGAGATGGACCCGAGCATCATGGGTTAGGTGGTTTTATAGCCCAGATTGCTAGTCTATATTTGGATGACTAGGGGACTTCACATATAGACTTTCCTCCAGTGGTGGATCGCTTTAGGGATGTCTTTCCAGCCAACTTTTCTGGTTTAACTTTGGATTTAGAGGTGGAATTCTCTATTGAGTTTGTGAAAATAGCGGAATGGTGTCCATTCCTCCTTATAGGATGGCCACACCAGAGTTACAAGTGCCCAAGAAGTAGTTGGGGGAGTTGCAGGAAAAGGGTTTCATCCAATCCAATACTTATACTTGGGGTTTTCCTATCCTTTTTAAAAACAAGGTGGATGGTACCATCAGACTTTATGTATATTATTGGAAGCTCAACCAATTGAAGGTCAAGAACTGATATCCCTTGTTAGGGATTGATGGTTTCTTTGACCAGCTTCGAGGATCCCATGTATTTTTGGAGATTTACTTGAGATATGGTTATCATCATTTGTGTGTTAGACCATCACATATACCTCTTACAGCCTTTCAAATTAGGTAGGGTATATATGAGTATTTGGTTATGTCTTTAGGTCTCAGGAAAACATCGGTATGTTTCATGGAAGTGATGAACTGAGTGTTCCATCCTTGGATACTTTTGTAGTAGTCTTCTTGGATGATATCTTGTTGTACTCTCACACTTGACATGATCATTCCATCCATCTTTAGAACATATTGAGTACACTAAGAGAGAATTAGTTACATGATAAAATCTCAATGTGCCACTTTTTGATGGATCAAATTCACTTCTTGGGTCATGTCATCTCATTGACGGCTATATCAGTAGACCTTGAGAAGGTGAGATCAATAGTTTTCGGAGATGAGTTGAAGAACATATTTGAGGTATAGATTTTCTAGGTATAATTGGTTACTAAATATTCTTTATTAAAGACTTTTTATACTTAGTTGTTCCATTGAAGGGCCTGACTAAGAAGGGTGTTAAGAACTTATGGATAGATTCCTATAATTCAACCTTTTTTGGAGATGAAAGAAAGATTGAATTCAATACCAATACTGATTCTTCTAAAACTGGGTTAGAGTTGCACAGTTTACTATGATGCATCAGGTATCTTTCTAAGGGAAGTTCTTATATAGGGGTAAGGAGTCATTGTGTATGGGTCTAAGTAGTTAAGGCCAAATGATAGGAATTACCTGATGCATGATATCGATTTGGAAATGGTTGTTCATGTCTTGCATTGTTGGAGACACTATCTTTTGGGAGATAATTTTTTGGTATAAAAAGACCACAAAAACATCAAGTATATCTTTACTCCGCATGATCTAAATTTGAGATATAGAAGGTGGGTTGAGTACCTTCAATCTTTGGACTTAGAGCTTGCCAATACACCTAGGAAAGGAAATGCAGTGGCTGATTCATTGAGCAGGAGGATTCATATACAAGATGTTCAGGAGGCCATTAGTGAGTGAAATTTTATGGCTATGTTCTCTTTGATGCATCTGGAGGTTCATGAAAAATTTGCATAGATGTTTATTTCTTCTATATTAGTTACTTATACTCTACTAGATCGATTAATAATGAGGTATCTATTATATTATAAAGGCCCAGTCCTATGGGAGAGTAGGTCAGTAGAGGAGCCTAATCCTAGGTGGACCATAGGCAAGGATAAGGTTTTTTATTTCTAGGGGTGTGTATGGGTATCCGAAGACATATGCAAGTAGTTGTTACGTGATTTTCATGCCTCAATATGGGCATTCCATCCTGGTGTCACCAAGATGTTTCAATATATACATCATAAGTATTGGTGGATAGGTATGAAAAGGGATATTTATGGTTTTTTTATGAGATGATCTACCTATAAGTAGGTGAATGTAGAGCATCAGTGACTGGTAGGGCTATTATAGCAGCTATCCATTCCTAAGTGAAAGTGAAATTATCTCATGATGGATTTAGTGATGGGTTTACCAAGGTCACCCAGACAAAATGATGTCATCTGGTTTTTTGTTTAAAGACTCACAAAGGTTTCACATTTCTTGTTGATCAAGGAAACCTTCAGTGTTGATGATCTTGGAAAGTTGTACATTCGATAGATTGTACATTTTCATGGGGTTATACACTATATCATTTCAGATAGGGATGCCTAGTTTACTTCTCATGTCTGTAAGGGACTATAGAAGGATCTGTGTACATAGGTACTTCTGAGTACATCTTACCATCCCTAGAAAAATGGTCAGTCTGATCACACAATTCTAGTTTTAGAGGACATGCTTCAAGCATGCATCCTGGATTTTGGGGACTCTTGGGAGAGACACATACCCCTGGTAGATTTTTTCTACAATAATAGTTTTTATGAAATGATTCGGATGGAACCACACAAGGATTTTTATGTTAGGCCATGTCGATCACTCCTATGTTGGCTGGAGGTAGGAGAGGTAGCTATGCGGGGACCTCTTCTTTTCAGGAGACCACTGAGCAGGGGGAGTTGATTTGGAAAAGGATGGCTACTACATAGTCTCTATAAAAATATTATGCTGATTGATGGAGAAAACCTCTAGATTTCGAGGTTAGAGGTCATTTTTACTATGTTTCACATTGAGGTTAAGACACAAGAGGATCAAGAGACATAGAAATCTTTCACCAAGATATGTCAGGCCATTTGAGTTTATGGAGAGAGTTGATCTGGTTTCCTATCAGTTGTAGTTACCTCCAAGGTATGGGGATCTAAATGATGTATTTCATGTTTCTCAACTACGGGGTTACTTTTCAGACACATATCATGTTTTTTAACCTAGGTATTTTGAGTTGGAGATGGATACATCTTTTTAGGAGCACCCTATTTGGATTTTATATCACAGTACAAAGGTTTTTTGTGGTCAGTCCGTTCCTTTGGTACGGGTGCTATGTCATTACGGGCGAGTGTAGGATGAGACATGGGAAAGGTAGGCTGATGTTTGATTTCTGTGGATGGAGTTGTTTTCATTTTCTTCTTCACCACCCTTGGAAGGGAAATTTAGGGACAAATTGCTTTAAGGGGGTATTTTTCTAAGAACCAGTATCTTATTTTTAGGTATGGATTTCGTTTTTGGGTTGTTTTTAAGAAATATATGAAAGGGGAATTTTATAAGTACATTCCATGTACATATGAGTACACACTGTGTACCTAACTTGTCACGTACAACCATGTGCTATCCATGTAACGGCAGAGTACATGGTCGTGTGGTGACCTGGAAGAGCGCTTAAGTCGAGGCCTGGTAAAGGCTATTACACGGCATGTACATTTGATGAACATGTCATGTAGTTTTCTTTTTATTTATTATATCAGAGTAGGGTCACGTATTATATATATAAATTTCTTCTTCATCCAATGGTTTGTACATGATATTGACAGAATGACCAATGAACTCCGAACCCATCCTGATTCTCTGTCCGAGCTCTGATTGAGACACCATCAGGTGTGTTGGAATCCCACCAGCGAGTTCTCAAAACCCCTAGATTCTTTCCTCCTGATTCATTCTCCCTTGTGAGTTATTCAAGATCAGGAATTTTTCACCTTTTTGTATATCTACTCCATTTTTGGATAATTCAAGGCCCTATGTTCAAGTATATCAATTTTTTGACATCGAGGTAGTTGTTTTATGACATTTTTTGTGTTGTCTTGGATTATATAGGCTTAAAGTACCTCATACCCATGCTTGGGGTATTGGGTATTTGTAATTTAACCATATTTATCACCTGTTAAGGATTATTTAATTAATAATGGGTATTTTCATATGTTCAAGGTTATATACCTTGTTTATGGGACACCTTATGGGTGAATTCCCCTTTCTTGAATATTAATGATTGTTTAGTCTAGGATTCCTGTTAGGATTTCCATATTTTCCATGCCTTTTCTTGTTAAGATGGAGTTGTTGTTTATATTAAGTGATTTTGGTACACATTGTGAATGTTTGAACAAGGGGGGTTGGACTGTGAGAGCTTCCCAAAGGGGTTAGACTATAAGAGATTCTCGATTTGATGTTTTTAATTTATTGTTGCTATGTTGACCAAAGGGGTTAGATCGTGATATCTTCCCAGGTAGTCATTTATAATTTATTGTTGCTATGTTGATAAATTGGTATTGACCATGATATCTACCTAGGTGTTCATTTTTAATTGATCTATACTCGGTGGAACCAAAGGGGTTAGACTATGAGAGCTCTCCCATAGTGTTGTTTATAAATGATTTAATGATTATGATGAGTCATCCAAGCTAAAGCACAAGCTTGGGCTCAATCTTACTTTATTGTTTATATGGTCCTTTGAGACATCTATTTTGTTACAATTACACAAGGGGATATAGATCTTAGGATAGATACCAAGTCTTACATGATTCAATAGATAGAATAATAAATGTAAATGAATATAATTGAAAACTATAGAATTTGTTTATGTTGAGTACTTCCTGGTTTATTACATCATTCTTGCATATTGCCTTGTATATATTCACAGATATTTAGGAACAGATCTTTTTCTGGTTTCCTACTAGGATTACACTCGCACCCTATTTGGGTTATGTGTTGGACCCAAACAGATTATATGATTGTAGGTATAGATAGGGGCAATCACCCTTATTCATCAGGTACTTGATTGTTGTTGGGGATGGAGAGCATGGGACCAAGATGAGGCTTGTGATGCTGTTGGAGTTTACTTTATTTTCTATAATTTGATTTTTTATTGTATTTCCATCATTTTGACTTGTTTATATTCTTTCCTAGACACATGTGACATGCATCATTTATATATATATGCTCCAGGTATTTTATTACTTTCAGACTTCCACTATTTACTTCTATTGTATGGTATTACAGCTTCCACTATTGTTTAATATTTTTTTACCCTTTCTATACCCTTATAGTGAGGGAATATTTTCCCTATTATCCCACCTTTTCCCTCACTTCTAGTCAGCAACATCTGGTATTTGGGGAAATGCACTTGAGTTTATGTGGACAATTGGTTAGGGGAACCTTTTGGCAACACCCTGACCCAGGAAGTTACATTTGGTGTCATCCTATAAGGAGGAAGAGATATCATTTTCACTTATAGAACTATCTCAATAGTAAAATATACATATCTTAGTAGAGGTAACCTAAAAAATTCATCAATGAATAAATCCCACTAATAATCCACTACATTATGGAAATCTGCATGCCATATTCTCTGATCAACTAAAAGAAGATAGGTAATCTAGGTTGACACTTCACCCATCCCGTGATGCATAGGTTTGGATTGACTGTATTATACATCTAATTATCCCTTTTAAATATAGTTTCTTCCCTTGAGGTGTTGAAAGGACACCCTCCAGTGATAACAATCAAAATGACAATGATATGGTATTAACCAACCCATTCTAAGAATGATCTAAAATCCCATAATCTCTAGGAAAAAAATATTCCTTAATAAATGAAAGATAATAATTACCAAGGGTACTTCTTGAAAATTCATACACTCTCTAATCACCCTACAAATGAATTATTAAGAGTCATCACTATAGAAATGTATTTGATATCAAGGAAAATAATTTCCACAATAGCCATATATATGAATGAATTTGAAGTGATTATATCAAATAAAATAGATGCTAAGGTCAGGGAAATAAGATTCAGACCTCACAAAATATATGGACGGACGCTCTAATACCCAAGTGTAGGTTTTACTACATATATCTAGTCTAATATGTTACCTTGAGTAATAACATAACTACCCTGATTAGTTATACCCTACTGGCATTGCATATTTGAAATCTGGCTTCCTTGGATCATTCACCTCCTTGTCTAGTATGACATGTGGTATTCCAACTCCATGCCTAATGTGTCGTAGCTTATCCTTCTCCATAACCTGAAGTTGGTGCAGACTCCTTATCACTATCAACTCGAAGAAAGCTTCTTCAAATCCACTAAATGTGGGCTAGGTTGATGTAATCTAAACACTCGAATGGGTCCTTACTATAGTGAGCCTTCATGTGTTCCAACCTACTTCATTACTGACATATCACATAGTTTCCCAAGACCATACTCTAAATATCATTACCTCCATGATAAGATTCACAACAACGCTTCCAACTACTCGATGAATTGCATCCCTATCAAGGAACTGAACCACTATGGCCCAGAACTTTAGCTTCCCTTAGGTTTCGCTTTGATATAAGATTATGGTTTATTATTTTAGTGATAGTAGTTAAAAAACATGTTCACATATGATTGTATGGAATAAACAATTCTATACACAAATTGCCTATCCCAAGACAATTCATCACTGAGAAGAGAAGGAACAAAATGATAAAGTTTCCTGAAATTAGTGGATTAATCCATAAAAGATAAGGTGACCTACTAAAAGTGAATAAACTAGCTATCTTGGTCATATATCAATGTCTTAGTGAAGAAATGTTCATAATAGGTAGTATAGAAATATCTCCAGTATGTATCCCAATGTTGATTAACATGGGTTAAAAAACCCACTATATTTTGGATAACCATCTAAACATATACAATTCAAGCTTCACCCTTCTTTTTTGTGGTGTATCTATGTTCTTGATGATAGATAACACAACCTGTATCCATGACTCAGTATCCCAGGTTCTAATTTTCTAGGAAAAGGTTGGAGGGTGTTTCTACGGGAACTCCCTAATCAACTTTTCCATATAAGGGGAAGGTCATGAAGTTCCCTGTGTAGACTACACTAGCTGTAAGAATCCATCTTAAAAATGAGCACTAGTGCCTATACTGAGTATATATAAGGTTATGAAAGTGGAAATACATGAGGTATTTCTAGTGGTTCAGGTCCCACCACCTCTATATCATAGTCATCACCACCTTCTTTGTATACGGCTTGAGGTCATTATTGTGTAATATTTCTACATTTCTAAATGCATGACTCAAAAGAGGATTTATAATAAGAATAATCATATATAAAAGAATAATATAGGTATACTTACTTCTTATATGAGAGTCAATACCCATAACTTCCATCAATCAATGACAATTTTTATTAACATTGAAAATCATAAGGGATCACAAGAGACACTCCCATCACTAACTAAAATGGTCAAGTCTGGGTTAAGGTATCAGATCGTATATCAAAGGTCCTAATATATGGAGATCCACCTGAATGTTATAAATGAAAACACCCATTAAGATGAAATTGGGATCACCATTTAATAGTAACCATTTTATTTAATAATTACATGTTAGTAGTTATATATATATACATCTTGGAATAGTTATATTTTTCTTCCATTCCCAAGTTATAAATCTCGACACTTTATAAAATAAAATTGGTACTTCATGTAACTTACACTATAATTTTATATTGGTTTAATTAAATAGATCAACATTCAAAATTTATAGAGGCCCAAAATCCTTATAAATTTCAATTGGAATCCATTTAATTTCAACCACTGACATTTCAACCCATACAGTTAATGGTTCAGGGATCAAACATACAATACATGGCTTGTTAAAGTTCCACCATCAAGATATGTAGGGAAATAATGTTTAGGTTGGTGAAGAAAATTTAATTAAATAATTACTTATTTCATTCATCCTATAGAAACATTAGCCAAATAACAGATATAGAAATCATGTCTTAACAACATGCTACAAACAATACATGTAATATGTAAACATCACATTGAATTTGTATGTGTATTACATATAAATCCTCAAGTGCCTATCAGGATGCATGAATAATTATTTTTTTCTATACCAGATCAAGGGTAGAAGAAAATAAAAAAATGATAATAAATACCACAAGTAATGTGTGTCACCCAATGGGGAAATTAGTAAATATACAATAGGAAAAAAACTAGAATAGAAAGACCCATCCCATGAAACAAACCTCATTCTATGTATATGGTTTAGCTACCACTATGTAATGAACCAACCAAGGTTAACTAGAGAATACACCCCAATCACTCTATCGTATAATATAGGTAAAATAGGACAACAAAAAGTAGTCTTGTATATTATAAAAATAATATATACAACCCATGTACAAGGAGGAAAAATATGAGAGACCACAAAAGTCATACAATCAAAGAAAATAATAGGCTAAAATAGAAGGTAAGTCAAATACCTATATGACCAGCAGTCAGCTCTAGTCAAACCTGAATAGAATTAAAAAACAACAAGTGATGCAGAAATGCTACAAGATTCTCTTCCCTTCACCTTAATCCTATAATACAACATCTAAAAACACCCAAATGCATAGGTAGGGTGTGAGGTAAATCTAAATATGATACCACCATAGTTTCTATACAAGGTATAATATCAATAATTCAATATTTATATATTTTAAAACAAAATAGTTTACAAATAATTATAAAAAAATCCAAACCATTTTTAAATCATTTCCCCTTTTTTTCTTTTGGTTTTCATAAAATATTTTCTTATTTTAAAACCGTAAATATGACAAGAATAATTCATAAAACATAAAATCATGTCCTTAATTCAAGAGATAAATATGTGAACATATATCCATGAAATAACCTATCATAAAAATCTATGTGATACACCCTTATTTAAAAACCTATGAGAAATAATCCATGATAGAAATGAGCATGTGATAAATAAACACAAATGAAAAATCACCTCATATATTGGAATCTATTATCTAGGGAACTATGTAATAGACACTAAAAAATGAATCCTAAAGAATAAAAACATTGGATCTCATAGATATTAAGCTCTAATAATTTATATTACAACCAATATTTAGTACTGGTAGTCGATATCACAAAAGGTTACCTATTAGTGGTGTCGTACACACACTAAGGCAACATGTGTCTCTTTCGTGATGAACCTAAGGTTTACAATGTGAATTTTTAATAAATTTAATTTTAAAACCATGATCAAAATTTCATAAAATATTTTCAAAGACAAACTGATCTGATTCAAATTTTGAATACCCATTTCTATAATAAGAAAACTCATTTTCAAAGAAATACCACCTTTTAAAAACATTTTATTTTCTAAGAAATAATTTGTAACCACATATCACTTATAATAAAATAAACACCTAATGTAATTTTTCAAGAATGACAAGAAATTCACCAAATTAACCAATTGTATAGAAACACCTACCTCAACATGGTAGAAACTTAATTTCTTTTAACAATGGTGATTAGAAACCAAGAGAATAGCCTTAAAAAGATAAGGCACACCAACAAACTAAAAATGATCGATATAAAAACTATCTAGTCAAAAAATCATTCAATACCATAGCCAAAACCACAGTGGTAACCAAATCCAAATAAAAATCAAAAGGATTACATACTTGAAGAGAATCAACCCAAACACAATGGTGATCAATCACTAAACGAAGTGATATGAAAGGAAATTAGTCACCAAAAATTTCATAAGGTAAGCTCTAGGTTGAGATAGGTAAGGCTACATGAATGATAAAATGAAAATAATAAATTCACCATCATAATAACCAAAACTCGTAACATTTACACATATTTTAGTTCCATTTCACATTGTTTAATACATGAAGTATGGAATCTCCATAAAATGTGTCACTTTTTTATTAAAACCTAGATATTTTCCATTACACAACATGAACCTATTACATGTAATGAAAACCTCTCAAGTTGTGTATCCAGTTCATGAATTTTTACTAGTATCCATTACATGATGTGTACTTCCCTTAAATGGAATGTAATCACCCAATGAACAACACAAACTCAAGGTCTTAGTGAAAAATTAAAACAAATCTCTTACATCCCCATTACAAATATCCTCCAAATTTCTTTTATTCATTTCTAAAATAATGAAAAAGGAAAACCAAAAAAGGTTAAACAATTATTAAAGATAGGTAATGGGGTGTTACATCGTAGGAATAATCTCATTACCTAATTCTGACACATTCTTAGTCTCCTATATAACAACCCCAAATAGTATAACAAAAAGAAAATGAGGCTATAATACCACTTGTAATGTCCTGGATGCGGTTCACTCAAAAGTAAATAAACCATTTTATCCAAAGGGTCTCATGAATTCCTCCCCATATACTAGAGGATTTCAAATATAAGTGAGAGTATATGATGGTATAGTGTGAATACTATACCTTATTTGTTAGAGTGGATCACTATGAAAAATAACAGGTTAATTAATGTAAGAAATATAATGAATAAAAAGAAATCATATAGTACTGAAATTGAATATCTAGATTGGTATAAATAATCAGCAACAACTATAAGTAGTGTCATATAGAAACTAATGATGTCATGATGATATATAATAATAAGAGATACTGATTGAACAAGGTGGTAGGAATAAATAGTACATGCTATAAAAAAGAAACACAAAAGTGAAAATATTTATCTCTAATAGAATAATGAGTACAAGATTGTTCCTCTATTATAATATATAATCCTAGAATATAAATAAAGTTTCTATATCTTAGAAATTTAATCTATCCCTACCAGCATTTATAAATCATGTTAAGGAACCAATCAATGTACTGAATAAGGTGTAAATAAAATTTGATACAAAACCACCGATGGTGTCTATCACTATATAGTCTATGAATATACAATGATTACTATTCAGGTATAATATTTAAAGGTGATAAATAAATAATCCATGTTGGTCTAGATTTTATGTGGAACACCCATTTAAGACCACCTTCTTCGTACTAATCCATAATTTCCTTTGAGCATGTTACATTTTAAATTTATGTTTATATAATGTGACCCAAGGCCTAAAACCAATGAATCCATATGTAGTGATCATCATGTAAAGTTCTGTAATCCCATTTAATTTATTTTTTCAAGTCTGATGAAATCCATAGGGTTTTACCCTTGGAATTTCAGTCTAAGGGGGCTGTGCTACCCAGACCCAAGGATCATATCCTAGGTAGCCTCGATTCGAGTATTGAAAAGATCCTAAAGTGATAACCAAGGTGGTCCATAACATCATGTTGAATCCAAGGAGAATCATCCAAGGCATTTAATTTATATTTTTAAAAATATAAAGGAAACCTCAGTGCTAATCAGGGAAATTTAACATAATAAGATAATGACTGAATCTAGGTGTGTTCATTCACTTGGGAGATGTATCAATGAATCAATTGGAATATCATGAGCTAGTATAAGAAAAACAACATGAGGAAGACGAGTATTGCTCAGGGAATTCCAAAACATTAAGTTAATTTGAGGTCCATGACCATATTCAAGCATGACATAAAAATTATTCAAAAGTTTATAATCATAATAATAGTAATGATTAAAATTTAAATTTAAATCAGGACACAATGAAATAGATATATCATTCACCTCTTATTTTTTATCATTTATCCATTCCAAATTATAAAGGAAAGTCAACACACCTTAGAAGTCAGTGCAATCACATAAGTATTAGGGCCCTAATATGATATAATATCACTTCATTAAATACTATTCAACCATATTATTTAAAGGTTAAACTCAACACACATAAAAATTTTATTTAATTCACATAATGAGGTTTATCATTTTAATATAATTAAATAAAACACCCAAAGGGGGGGTTTTCATCGAGGTAAACATAAAAATAGTTTATAATAGTAACCAAATCAAGCTGATAACAATATATTAATTTAATTTTATATTTAAAGAGTGTTTCATAGAAAGTCTGCCTCATAGCAGGACAGTTCATGTTATATACCTCAAAAACATTAGGAAAAAGAATGTTACCACCTACCTTATATTGAAAGTTGACTCTTAATCCAATATCGGGATCGAATATGAGCTAGAATGGAATAAATCAAATAAATGTAAAATATCTTTTGAAATAGGTCACATTATCTTGTATGGATTTAACATTAAATACTTGAATTTGAAAGAAGAAAAGATTTAAGATGACACATAGTATTGTCCAGGTGGATCCAACCTAACCAACGACACATGAATCAGATGTCATATGAGGGAGGAGGCCGAATGCCTATCTTGGGGGAGAAGGGAGATCTCAGTGAGGGGGGTATTGTGAATGAAATGGGAGAGTAAAGGAGTGTTAATTGTTAAAATGAGTTATGGTAAATATCACCACTTTTTAATGGGTGTAGGGTTCAGCTACATGGTTGGACAAACCATGCGCCAACCATGCACAACCAATGCCTAAGGTGGAACCCCCTCACACAGCGAGGTTCATAGTTTGACTAACCATACATATCCTATGCATGCACACTATTTGACACATATACGCCTTTGTATGGTTAGGTGCGCAATTAAACTAACTATGTGAAAACTATTCTTTACATAGCTATAATTTATCGTAGGTTTTTCACACCCTTTTGGACTCCTTTACATAATTAAACTAATAATTTACCTAAAATTTTGGGTTTCCTAGATGAGTTTCACAATTAGTAATAATCGTTTTTCAACCATTCACCTCTACCTATTTCTCCAAAAAACCAAAGCTCTAAGCTCTGAACAATCCCAATATGCTTCTGATCACTTTCTTAGTAATTTAATAATTCGTATATAGATTAAAAAAGAGATTTAGATAAAATTTAAATGGATATTTACCACTATAAAAATTCAAGATCTTACATACTATAACTCTTTATATTTCTCTTTACCATCTCACCCTAAACATTTTTTAGTATGCCAATTCAAATAATTTGTGTATTGGCTAGTTTAAGCCTTTAGGGAAGAGTGATGTTTACTTTTTATAATGAAAAAATGTAACTCTTTATATTTTTCAACCACCATATCCTAAACTCTTTTTAGATGAGTTTATATTCACTTCACTATGGTAAAAATATGTAACCATTTATATTTCTCTTTATCATTATTTTCTAAAAAAATTAGTAAATCAAATGAATGTCAATATTTAACTCAGCTAGAATAATAGTGATATTTACTTTATCACAGTAACTATATATAATGATTTAAATTTTTATTTATTATCTCATATACAAAATATTTAGGAAATAAATTAAATAATCACTTAAATTAAAATTACTAAATATTTTATTTTTTAACTTTGAATATTTATACATTTAAAAAACTCTTACTAGCCTCTAAGACACTATATTCTATTCATAATATCCTATAAGGACACAACACAAACTACTTTGTGTTTTAGGAAATAACATTTATTTACTTTTAGTGGTAATATATATATGTAAAATATTGTTTCCATATTATATATAGTATTCTATGTGTTTGAAATTTTACCTATTTGAAAATAATACTATTAAAATATACCGTTGATGGGTGGAAGGAACACCTTCCTGCATATTTTTAAAAACATTTGGATAAAAAAAGTTATCTAATTATTATTCTCAAAATATGTTATATAAATTTACAAATCATAAACCATGAGTATACATTAAATAATCTCATAAAAATTATTATATAACATAATATATTATCATATTTGATAAGTGAGGTAAAGATACACATATTTTTCATAGATTCATCTGAGCTTAACACATACCATTATATTAATATTCTTGATGTAGTAACCGTTTACTTCATCTCATGAATATAAACAACAATCATAATCAATTGTTCCTTTGATTTTTAACTCCTTTATATTTACATGAATTATAAAACATATTCTCAGTATCACATGCCCTTCAAAATTGAATATTAATTATTATGACATTTATACCAGAAATAGAAATTCCATGGAGTTCCACAATTACTTAAGGTATTTCAAATAACCATATCTTTTATAATCATCCATTTTTTCTAATAATACCCTCATGGTTTAAATAACCTTAAATATATTTTTGAATAAATATTATTGGACTTTCAAACATTTACACTTTTAGTTTTGAAGTTTTTTCTTATTGTATTATCTTTATAGTTTCATAACATAGACATAATATTCCTAGTTGATCTATTCTCAACACTTTGAGAATATTTTTTAAAAGTATATTGAATCCATCCATCACATTTGAAGATTTCCATAGATGAAAATATGATGATTTCATTATCTAGAACAAACCTTATAGTAATTCTTCTATATTTCCAAATATATTCAATAATACTGAATTTCATAGAGACAACAAATCATATTTAGTATATGAGACTATAATTCTTTAAGTTTATTATGTATTAAATGCCTTTAAAACCATTAATAAATCATTCCACGATTCTATAAGAATCTACATTCACTTGTTGAACAATTTTAACTATAAGTTACACTGGAAGGAACTCTTCAAACAAATAGAATATTTGAATTTCTCAAGTACTTTTCTTAAGGTACTATTCTTATGATTTTATTACTTTATCCTTATCATTTCAAGGATTATTGTAAAGTTTATTTTAATGAAGATGATGTATTTTTCTATAATAAAAAATTTTATCATATGATTATCATGTCTAATATATTTTCATAAATGAATTTTAAAGAAAGTGATCCTCCTAATAATGATCCCCATGTACATCATATCCATTTATTAAGTCAAGATCCATATATCACTAATAATTATCCCACTTGGGAATTCATATGACTACTATGTTTTTTAGGTAGGGAATCATCCCAATCATAATAGTTTTGACTCTTGGATAGTTGAGAGGATAACCCTTTATCCAAATCCATCTTATGGACATACTCTACTCCATTCCTCTAGTATCATAATCATTAGGGATTCTAATCTATTGTAAATCAACGGAAACTCCAAAAACAATCTTACCAAGTAAAATTAGGGGGCACCCAGCATAAGCATTAAACTACCCAACAAGACAATCCAAAGTCACTCTTTATTTCCTTTTCTTACACAAGATAATCTTGGGCCACTCGGAATAGGCACAAAACTATTTGATTAGATGATAAAGGTAATGGAAAGTGTTTCTTTGGAAGGAAGATCACATTTAGTATTTGATGGGTATTTTAGTCTCATAAATTTAGTATACATCATATGTATTTTAAATTAATAACTATTACATTGTATGTAATCCATATCTTCTCATGTTTTAATCCCATTTTGTGTATCCATGCTTCTAATCATTCAGTTTTTGAATCCCCATTCCAACCATTAAATTAATGTGTTCAGGTTTCATGAATGTTTAACTCTTTACATCACCCATAATTCTTTATTAATCACCCAAAATAGAATTCATGTATATTCATATATATAAAAATGCATCATCTTCATAAGGTATATAAATTCTTCATATAAAGTTATAGATTTATTTGATACTATCAAACTCAACATGAGTAGGCCCAGAGTGGAAAATATACAACACCATTCACTTTCCTATCTAGGGAATTCCTATAAAAAGTAGGTGGTCTCACCCCAAGTCCCTTTAACTAGGGAGACTTTAATCAATAGAGATTTTAATTCATGAAAATTTTAACACCTAACATGCATAATAAATTCCGAACAACTATAATAGAGATCATAAATCTAATTATAAACTAATGTTAAGTTAGATGAAAAATTAAATTCATTAAAATACATTTCATGTAATGGAATTATCTATCCTAGAATAAATTTAACACATAAACTTTGGAATATATCCATTTATAAAATAAAAAATTTATAAATATGAAAAAAATAGAGATTAAAATTTAAATAAATTTATAATTAAATTATTTAAACAAGATACAAGTATTTATGAAAATTTTCAAAAATTAAAGCTAATTATAAACCCATTTATAATAGTATCTTTTATATAATGTAAATTATATAATTTTGAATATAAACACTTTATATTTATTCCAATGTGTATTATGTAATATTTATTATAATATGGGATTTTTTTAAGTACATTATATTATAAGAATTATAAACTATTTATAATTATATTTCTATTATGTAAACCTTTTAGATAATATAAATATAATATACTTAATTATTATTTAATCCTCGATCATATTAATCATAAAAACATTCTTCAAGTGAATTAAATAATATCCAAATAAATCCCTCTTACTTTGAACAATTTTAAATTAATTAATTATGAACCAAAAATGAATATTAATGAAATTTAACAAATAAATAAAAAATTTAATGACCTTCCAAAACATGATACATTTATGAACTATTAATAAATAAATTCTAATTATTAAAATTTTATAATTGAGAAATAATATAAATATTTTATATTCAATTCAATATGAACCCGTTTGTATTTTATATTAAATGGGATTTATATGATATTTCATGAAGTGTAAACATTTTCAAATTCAATATCTATTATATAAACTTTAATATATAATTTAAATATCACGTATGTTAAATTTTATAACCACTTTAGAGATTTCCTTTTGTGATTTATAAATAAACCCTATATTTCGATATCATAAAAAATACCATTTAATTAGTTAAAAGGTATTTTAAAAATATTTATAAATTAATCATAAATTTTTAGTTACTTAATTTATAAATCATTTTTTAAAATTTTCAAGAACATTTCAAAAAAAATTCATTATTTATAAAAAATATAATTCAAATCATAGATTAATTATCTTGATTAAAATTAATACTTTATTTATTTTCATAAAAAAATTTGGATAAATATGAAATTTTAATATTTTGCTATGATAATAAAAAATTTAAGCTTGTACTATTATTTTTTTTCCTATTTTATAAAAAATAGTACCCAACCCATGAATCTTCATGGAATAATTATTTAATTAAAAATTTACAGACACACACTCATAATTCAGAGTTATTAAAAAAATTAGTCAAATGAAATACTGAAAGAGAAATAGTCATAGGAGTAAATAATAATTGATATATAAAAAACTGAATTAGAAATAAACAATTGAACATAGTAGGTGAATTTTGATCAGTCTATTAAAAAAATCATCATATATTTATGCTCATTTATATGATCCTCTATATTTTAACCATATCTATTGAATTCAGTGTTGTATTCCCCTCCTATATTAAACAATTATTGATCAAATCCAGGTTCTAAATGACTCTGTACATAATATATTATGTAAAATGTGAGACAAATTTCAGGAAACGAAAAAGAAGATATAGTTTCATTAGTTTCAAATTCTTAATTTATATTCATCAATCAGTTAAAAAAATTTATTTCATATTTCATTTGAAAGTAAAAAAATTAAATATCAATTTCAATATATGAGACTAAGTTATAAAATATAATTACAGTCTATGAGCATTTTGAAGTAACAAAATGTTTATTACTATATTTGAACAGTTGAGTCTACATTACCCACTCACAATATAAATAAGAGTTTCCTTGAGAAGATGAGAGAATAATAAAAAAGTGATTAAGGATTTTTTGAGGAGAATTGTGTTCTATAATGTGTTATTGAAGATATAAAAATATTTTCATAATGAAAACACCAAATAGAACTATAAATAGGAGGCTTGGGAGAAGCAATTTAACCACAAAAAACATCCATAAAAAATATAATAGGGGATTTTAGGGTGATACAAAGCCATCTTTTAAATATTAGAATGTATGGTGGGTATAAAATAATTAAATCCAAGTCTATCTAAGTGATTCCTTAGAATGGAAAGGTTTTTTGGAACTGATGTTTTATGTGATAATTATTCTTGGTATCAGTTTAGATGTTCTCATAATCAAATTTCCACAATGTAAAATTTCAGGCTAATAATATTATCTAGTTTAATATCTCTTCCTGTGTAAATTTTTAAATACTATAATAATAATATCTAGTTTAGAGACTGTTATTAGTGTACATTAATTAAAAGTAATGAAAAATGAAATTACATTAATTCCTCCAAAACTGATTTAAATAATATGATTATCTTCTGTATATTTGAATGTAATGAAATTCAAATTTTTATGGATTTTCATTTTTTGAACATGATATAATAGTACCCCAAGAATTGGATATTGACATTAAATAGGATTTTGATCAAATTTCATTTCAATATACCAATTATTTTATTTTTTTTATATTTAGTTACTTCATAAAATACTTCATATAATATCATATTGATTGAAAACACTATTAATCATATTATATTTTTATATAAGGTGATTAGGGGTACAATTTATGTTAATCATATTATATTCATACCTTAATAAAACACCAGTAATAATATTATATTGCATGGAAAGGGTACAATATAAAATGATAAGGTATACATATAAATAAAAAATATATAAAATTGAAATAGATAGGAAATAAAATATATCATACCATTAGGTATGAAGATAACATTATTGTGGAAAATAAAACAAATTTCTGGGAGGTTCAATCAAAAGGCATAGCCTATAAGATAAAAAATTTTGTAGAAAGGCCCCAAAAAACTATACATGTTATGTGAAAATGGTTTTAATGACATTATCTAAATTATTTTGGAGATTTCTCAGAATCATTTATTTGTTCCACATTATCTATAATATAGATAACTTTGAAATTATTTTGATCTAATCATTTTTGTCTTTTTTTTATATTAAATTTTGACACTTAAACATTGATAATAACATATTTATGTTTAAATACATACAAGTAAATAGGAAATAAAAACTCATAATTATCCTAAAATTCATTAAATTTATTTCATTAAAACTTGTACATACATAATATAACAAAATGTGAATATTAATTATTTACCTGAATTAGTATATTTCTAAGATTTAAAAATGTTTTTTATATAAATTGCATAACCAATTTTCTAAAGTGGATGATCAGGATTAATTCTTAATTATCATTGATTAATATTATGACTCATTATCAGAGAGAAGAAAGTATTCGAGTTAGGGAAAGTATAAATTTATATCACAGATACCAAAATTTTATATTTTTATAATGCATCATTTAATGGTCGAAAAAAATTTAAGATATAAATGTTACTTTTATTATATTTTAACAACCAAATATTTTAAAACTATTAATGTGATATGCGATATGTTGGGTTTAATATTCAATAATATTCATTAAAAGAAAATGATCATTACAAACTACATCATGGTATTCAAAAAATTTCATATAACTTCAACATAATCTTTTAAATTTAGGTAAATTTCTTAGGAATAGTATAAGTAGGTGATACATTATAGTTACGACACCAAATGGTTTCATTCAAGTAATCAACCTTCTATATACAAGAAATACAGGATTCATAAAACTAGTTTTAGTTGCTTTGAATTTTTTTATGGGAGCAACCATTTTGAACTTTATATCATTTATTTCAAGAAATATGTTCTTAATGTTTAACAAGTTTCAACTGAATTTTTCCTGAGTTGAGTAAAAATTTAATTGTCACTAACAAAATCCATTATCTAACTTTTGTGCATGATATAATTTATATAATTTTTTTCTTCATATAAATCACATGGAATAATTTTCCAAATGATATATAACCTAAAGAAGATGGTGTTCTCTTGTTGTCTCATGGTTTTTGTGGTGTTTTCAGCATAATAATGAGTAATTAAAGTTAGTAAATTTTCAAAAGCAATATCAGCATTATTTTAAGAAGTTTTAAGCATAATTAGATAGTCAAAAGGAAATTGTAGTATATTAATAGTGTATGTACATACAATTGTTTCATATGTTAATGTAGATATAAAATTCAAAAAGGTTCTTGGATAAGCAGCTTAGTGTAAATACGTCATCATAGAGTAAATTAAAAATGACAGATAGTATACAAAAAATTATTGTAATTAGAGATGTTACAAAAAAATGATAACCTATTACTAAAAAATATACTATAAGAATTTATATATTGATCGTAATATTTATTTCATTCATACTTGTGGTAAAAATTAATTTGTATTAAAAAATTTAAATGAGATAAAATTAATAAATAAGTCCATTTTTTTATTGTAATTTGATATTAAATATTTAAGGAATATTAAAGTAACATAATACTAAGTCTCTTTTTATGGACAAGTTTCAAGACCAAAATATTAGTTAGTTCAGTTTCATCATTAATAATTATTGTAAGTAGTTCACCAAATTCATCCCACAAATATTGGCTAAAAGTTTTTCATCTATAACATTTAATTATAAACATAATATAATTTTAATTATAAAATTATGGGGTCAAGATGAATTTTAAAATTTGAGTTCTATTTATATGTCATCAATCAAAGTGAGTTAAGTTCTCCTATTATTTTTTCCCTATTCTTGGATTTGATGATGATGATGTATCTTTCCAATAAAATATAATATAAATTTTTCATTATCAAAAGTATAGTATAAAAAATAAAACTATATATTATTGGAGAATTATCAAACTAAAAGAAAATTTAGTTTTGAAAAAATTCTCAGGCACCCTATTTTGTTTGAGGTAGGAAAATGAAATGAAATTAAAAAATAAATGGGCCAGTTGCACTTCATAAGGTATTAAGTGAGTTCTCCATTAAAAAAAATTATTTTTACATATTTTATTCTTGCTAAATAATTCCCTTTATTTTCAATAACATGATACTTTTGTGTTACATAACATAAACCTTCTCATATAATAGTTTTGTACTTTGTTATAATATTACATCCACTAATTCTTTCTTGAATTATTATTTTCTATAGAATTTAATAGGACTCATATGTTTAAAATAATAATTAATATAGTGGTAAATAAATTGAATTTAATATTTATTTGAATAGAAACTTAGTTTTATTCAATTAATTTAATTGAATAAAATATATTCAATAACGGATAAACTGAAAATGATGTAACCAAATAATTACATTGAATACAATATATTGAAACTAAGAACTGTATGGGACATAAAATAAAATGCCTGATTTTTTATACATTTTATTTAATAAATTTCATAGAATAAAATAATATAAAGAGAAATAAATTTATATTTTATTGATGTATTTATTACTATACTAATATATTTTTATATAACATTCATCTTTTTGAAATAGTTTTCAAATATAATAAAGTTTATATATAGAGATCATGAGTTGTAATTATTATGATGATTTGTTAAATAATGTGTCCCTCAAGAATATACAATAGTATATAGGATATATAACATATTATTTAATAGTAAAAAACATTAAATTAAATTATATAATATAGTAGATGATCTTGATAACATAATAGATCTGGAATGTATCAAGTATAGTATATGGTAATCATCATATATAAAAAAATACATATCACATTAATAAAATTATATAAATATATTTTTAAAATAACATATTTCATCTTATATCAATTATAGTACATCAATACAATAACAGATTACATTGATATATAACAAATCATGTGATATATAATTGAAATCATTATACATACATCTGATAGTAAACATAAATCTCATAGTATAATATATTACTTTATAAATCATTAAAAATTTACAGCCAATATCAGTCACAGTATATAAATATACTAATATATTAATTCTGATTTGTAATAGATCATCTGATATGTAATTGATATAAGTATACATACATATGATAATATACATGCATCACATAGTATAATCAGTTAGATTATATATCAGTATATACTAACTGCATACATCCGATATGTATCCCGATAGTATATATAATTTATTACTATATTATATATCATCTGATATGTATTTATTATGATGATATGTTTTATCTCATTAAGATCATCAAATTAAAATATATATTAAAGAGTTTATTACGAACTGATACATATCATATGCATCCCTAAAACATACATAAAATAGAACATCATATAATAATATTTTGATTTAGAAATAATAGTATATAAACTATTAGTAATAAAAAAATATCAATTGATATAAACAAAACTACACTTTATATTTTTCAACTAATAAATGATACAATACATATTAAATAATAATCATACATCTATTATTAGACAGAAAAAAATATAAAGAGGAACATTATAATGATTACCTCTATAGAAAACATATATTGACATAATAATTAATTTAATATATACCATAGATAAGATTTATGTAATTTTTAATTTCAATGTAAAGCTATAATATATAACTCGCATTTTCATTAAAAAGTAGAAAATTAATGACTGTAATTTCATTTAGGAATTTAGATGACTTTGTAAACACATCTGAATGATGTGTACTTCAATTTTCAATGTTTAATCATCTTCAATAGAAATTTCTCGTACATTATTTTTCAAATGGTACATTTATAATAAAATGTACTAATAATGAGAAAAACTAAATGTTTAGTAAAATTAACATTATTATTAAATGAGTAGCATAAAATAAATATCATGTTATAGGTTTAAATTTTTATCAAATATAAAAGTTGAAATTTCTCTTTACCTAATGTATGTTTTGAAAGATTTGTTTGTAAAAAATTATTAGTTATGCACCTAAATAGTTTTTAATCATTTTAACATATCAGTAATTTCAAACCTCTCTTGTTTTTTACTTTAGATATTTCTAAATATAAATTAATATGGAACAAAATAGGTTTCTATTGGTATATAAAAATAGAAGAAATACGTTTTCCTTGAATTTTATTAATAGTCATTGAAAATGAAATAGTTAAAAAATATTTTCTTCTTTAATGATTTAATTTCCACCTCGAATATGAATGAGCATATTTACCCTGGTATTTATATCATGTTATATTGAATTATTCATGGTTAGAATCTAATATCTAATTACATGATCTCCCAAATCTGTGCCTATTAACCAAGATCCATTAAAAAGCCTACAATATTGGTATATATTTCTCAACAACATCACTAGTTCCCCCTCTTTGAGAATTATTTTATGACATGGAAAACTGGAGATATTTAATATATTTAGAATATCAAGTGTATTTATTTCCACTAGTGTGTCTCTATTTAAACATGATTGATAGACTAAACCAGAATTGAGATAAACATTTTCTTATCCAGAAATGAATGTTAACAAATAATCATTTGGTTGTTAGACAACATCAAATATTGATGCTAAAATAGAATGTACCTTTAAGTAATATAGATCACTTTATGTAGTAGATAAATAGGGTTATTTTATTTGACCAGCACCATCAATTTGGTTTTGAAATACAGATAGTAGACAGTCATTTAAAATTTGGATTTTTGTCTCTTCATTTTTTTTCACCAATCACACCATCACGTATTTATAGAATCCAACTCGTAAAATATTTGAGTTTAGAAGATTTAATAGAGTTATTAGAAGGAATTTAATCTCATTTTCATTTTGAGGTGAAGAACATGACAATTTTGGCATAGATGATAGGAATTTACACTTGAAAATATTATATTACTTTTATTCCTAAGATGAGAAATAGGTATGACCTTCCAAAAATATCCACCAAAGATAGTTTTTTACAAAAACAATTCTATATTAGATGCATGTGTAATCTTTTTTGAAATTATGTCACTCAATGTATGATCAAAATATTAATATAAATATTTTTCAACCTGTGTTTCCTTATCACAAATAACTACTTTTTTATTTTTAAAAGTTAATCCAATTAACTTCCTTGCAGAATATTACAAGTTGAGTTTTTTATGACATCAATTGGAATACAAAATCAAGAGTGTTATGTTCTCCCACCAGGAAGCAACAAGGATATTATAACACTTGATGTAACAGTAATTACAATATTTCATTCAGAGAAAAGTTGTGACATAATTATTTTCTATAAGAATGTTTTACCTTTACCTCCATATCCAAGTATAAATAAAACAACACTAGTGTGTGTGTTTGATGCATTAATAATTATGGTGAGCACTTCTCTTTGTTCATTGATCAGTTTTCCACATATAATAGTAAATTATTCATAAATAATTTCCTTATTATAATTGTGTTCTAATAAAACCAATATATTTCCAATGAATTTAGTATATAAATCTAGAAAGAGGAAGAGGTGTATAATTATTTAATGATCTTATAGGGGAGTGAATTATGTTTTCAATATCCAATAATTCATATTTTTGCAGTAGATGATATGTGAGGTGTATTTATATTATCATAATAGCTTGTTAGATCATATATAAATAAAATATGTCTTTATGGAAGAAAATAACTTATAAGGGAAGAAAATACAGTTTTAATGAGATTGAAAGTATATTGAAACATGAGAAACTAATACAATTAAATTTCTAAGAATGAGTTAGTTATTTCAAACAAAGCACACTAGTTTGGTTATATCAAGCAGTTTTTAATACTATAAATGAGTATGTTAGTTATTTTAAATGGGATTACTTAATAGATGAATTTATATCATTGATTAATTTCAAAAAAATGTAAAATATTTAAAAAATAAAATTATACTTCATGTAGTAGTGGCCATGTAGTAGTGGGAATATCACACTATATATTTTATTTATAACACTGGAATATTTATATTGGGAATAAATCACTATATTAGTGGAATATTATATTTATAACATTGGAATATTTCCAACGCAGGTTTATTTACAGAACTTGAATATTCTACTTAAAACACTAAAGTAGTGGGAATACAGTACTGTGATGTTTTCAAGCGCTGTAAAAGTAGAATTTCTAAATCGATAGAATACTATTTACATCACATTAGGGATGAGTATAAAAGACTATAACTAAAAAATAATATTAAGCACACTAAAATTCAATTTAAAATTGTTGTGTATAATTTTCATAATACATGAAATGCATTTAGATGCATGAAATTTGGGAAAGATAAATGGATTTCAGTGTTCATTAATTTTTATAAGTATAAAATGGTATATAAATAGTATATATACTAGAGGTAAAGTGATTTTACTATGATAAATAAAATATGGAATGTTTGAAAGTTTATGAAACATGTAAATATTATGTTACATTCATTACGTTAGTTAGAAAAATATATCATGAATGTATAAAAATAGGAGTAAACATATACACAAAAACACTAAATATTCTATAAAAATATCCATAAATGTTTTTTATCATGTAGTATATATACAATTGTAATTGTTAATGTAAATGAATTAAATTAACAAAAAATGATAATAATATAAAAATTATAATTATTTCATTATATAATTTAAAGTTATGTTAGAAGAAGTACATATAAATAGGATAAAGTAATATAGTAAAAAATAATTCATATACTTTGGAATTGTAACCAATTTCATTGAATATATTCAATATATCTATAAAGTATTATCTAGTTCTTATGCCATATTTGGTTTGGACATGAATCTATGTTTGAGACCATAAAGTTAGAAAACAACCTATGCAAGTAATTACCCATTCACCAAATTGAATTCTTTGAAATATCCTTAATTAATTTTGTATCATCATTAAATAATAGTAGGATTCTAAAAAATTGTGATGGATAGTTTTATTGATGGTCAATATATCATTAAAATATGTTGGACCTCTAACATTAGTGAGAAAGATAGTAAGATAATATATCTCTCCAAATGTGGGAAGAATATAATGAATCTAAAAATAGAGAATCCACTCTTTCTTGGATACCATCTTTATTCTTGAATGTGGTAAACAAATTTTGTCAGAAATTCACCATATGTGAGACAAGTTTTTTTACTTCAAACTATGTAGTGAACATTATTTTGGATATTTTTGTTTCTTATAGAATGCCTTTAACGTTGGATCCATCTAAGGAAGTTATATTTTATCACCATGAAAATGGAAGTACAATCTCTCAACTATGGGGAACCTGAAATGGATTTAATAATCATATATTCACCATGAATCCTCACATGGTGAAATATATTGATAGTAATAATAGATTTTTATCTCATCTATTTTTTCTTATCTTCCTCTATATTTTTTCCATGTATTGATGTTTTTATCCAATCATTACCTTTTTTCATGTATTTAAAAAACACTTTATTAAGCATGAATAGTTATATATTTCAATGTTTAGGAAAGCATGGTATTTAAAGAAAACAGCTGGATTATAAGGGATCATATAACAATTGTCCAGTATAACACCATTTTTTGAAAAAGTTCAACCATTGTCTCAACCTATGTATATATCATATCCAACCTTATTTAAACAAGAATTACTAAAAAAATTGGGAAAAATATTTAATACCTAAATATTTTCATGAAAGGTGATTGTGGGGTTATCAACACCACAAGTTCCGTGAATCCTGAAGTTTTTTACAAATTCATATAAAATGGGATGCTCTATTTTGTCTGGTATTTTAGCTACAAGTATTTGATTTATAGAAGAAGCTATTGAAATTTTATATAGAGATTCAAGGAATAAAATTATATAGACATGAGGTAGGACATGTTTTTTAAATTTAATGGTTTTTAGAACTACATAAATAATTTGGTCATACTTAATTGAATTCATTTTAAATAAATATAGAATGACACATTACAATGAATTAGAAGATAAAATATGATACCCTCTTGATTATTTCCAATTATAAACCCATATTTTAAATCATTAAATAAATGTTCAACCTTGATATTTAATCCCCTTGTAGTATTTGGGGACAATCCACTTGATGAAGGTCATGAATTTTAAAAAATAATATAATCTCAGGCCAACATGGGTTTTATGTGAAAGTGAGGAATAGATCTATATATCCAACCTAGTTATAGATTGTCATTACATATTGATAATTATGAATCATATATCTTGGTTTAGTATTGTATGTTAATAGAAAAAATAATATTTTTTCCAAAAATTATACCATCATTCTCACTTCCTAAGTTTGTTCCTTGCGAACCACTATATATCCAAACTCTTAATTGTATTTTATTATATCAAATAAAGAAAAAATGTTGAGATTCAGCCATTTTATAAGAATAAAATTAAAAAAAATTAATATTATTCTTGAATTTAAAAGTATGGTATGCTACTTTGGTAGGAATTTAAGGTGACATACAAAGTACCCTCTCATTGTTTAATTTTTAATGCCTCAAAGTTATGAAAGATGAACTATGGTAAAAATTATTAAAATACCCATATTCATTGTTAGAAACAATTATGGTATATTGAAATAGAATATATATAAATATATATACATGATAAATTTTATTCATACATTTCAAGTCACTTGATTTGTTTTTATTATGACATCTTTTTCCTCATTAACATCTTAAATATAACCAACCATGCATATAAATTTCTCGTGATGTTAAAAAAAATTTGTATGTGAATCCAATCCCATTATCTAATAAGCATTTGCTTCAAATTTGGGATAGAATTTATATTGAATAAATCCCATATAGTTCTAAACTTATGGATTAACAAATTTCATTCATAAAAAATAGACTATAGATTTTTAATAATGATAAGGTTAATAGAGGAATCCAAATATTTTTTTATCTATGGAAAATAACATATGTGTATGTAAAAAAAATGAAAATTCATAAGTGAAGTGTCTTTAAAGTACCTCATATATCATATTTTTTTGTTTACATTTTTTATGTGTTGAAAATATATAGTTTGATGAATTTATTCTCTTAATCAATAGGTGGAAATAAGATTACAATATGGTGATAGGTTTTTTCCATTGAGACTATAAATATAATGACTCCCACTAGTATTTAAAGAATTATCAATTCTTCCTTACATTAATTTAAAAGAGTACATTATGTTGTATTTGTGCATAAGATCTCAAAACTTTATTGCATAGTTTGACTTATCATTAAAAATATTAGATTTAGGGTATTTGGGTGGAGTATCAAATTCACATAGTTTGAGTTTACCAGGTAAACAACATAATGAAAACCTAGGATAATTTTTTTGCTTTGTATCATTTAACTCTTTCATCAAACCACAACAAAGCAAAAAATACATCAAATAATGTTGAGGATCTCCAATATCCAAGTAATCTATTATTAGGTAACATATTTTTAGTAATATAGTAAAATAATAAGAAAACTAAAAATCATAAAATAAAAAAAATATAGCAGGTTGTGAAATACATATATGTTCAAGTGATGTACAACTATTTTTATATATTTACATTTTTATTCATTTAATGAATGGTTTATACCCTAAGTAATGAAAATAGTTAATTGTAATAAAAAATATAAGGAAAATTATATAAATATATATCTATATTAAACATATAAACATCAAATAATATCATACTATAATCACAATCAATGTTAATTTCATTGTTTAAATTTCATTGTAATGTATTCCCAAAATACATATATGATAAATTAATATGAAAATGATTTACTTTTAAATTCTATTAATTTTTATTGGTTACAAAATTAATGTTACATAAAATAACCACTAATGATGCAATGTTGATATGGATTGATGATGATCAAAAATCAACAATAAACATGTATATGAGTAAGTTGTGCTAAATATTTCCTTTTATAGTAAAATATCAAAAACTCAATGATTAGTAGATTGAAAAATATGTATTTTTTCATTATCTCACAATTCATTCAGAGGGAGTTGACTTGAATTTGGTAAAACACTAACATTATTGGATGTAGGGGTTGTGGTAATAACACTATAAAATTAGATAGAATATAATCAACAAAAATGAGAAGATAAATCTATAAGATTGAATGAAGAGTTAGTTAATACAAAATTGTTATATAATATTTCAATATAACTTTTATTACTCAAAATATTAGGAATTTAGAAAATAGTTAAGAACGTATATGTAATATTATCTCTCCATTTTTACATAATTGTTTTTTATTGTATCCTTTCCTCTTTAGACGGTAAATCTTGTTTTATATTAGACATACTTGGGGATTCATATTCTCATTCTCGATTTTAAATATTTTAAGATGTCTATATGAAGAATGATTTTGTTCTTCTATTGTTTTCGAATTTGGAGTTATATAAATAATCAGTGCATATATTTTAGTGATACAATAAAACTCAATAAAATGTAGCAGTAACTTGATAAAAAGGTAGAAAACCATTTATCGCAAATTTTTATAATGGTAAGAACAATGCAACTCACATGTTGTTGTCAATATTCAGCATTGGGAATAAGTGAAAATAATTTTAAATTTGGTTTTCTTCATTTTTCAAACTATAGTTAATAAGAGAACTTGAAATAATGGATTAACCCTGCAATAATATTTTTCTATATTTTAAGAACTCATATTTCATCCAATGGTTAATTTTTATCATTTTTTGAAGAGATAAAGCATTTAAGGCCAAACATAAGACCATGTTCACTTTATTTTTTTATTTTCAAAGCCCTTTGTTTCCCATATTCCTTGCATAATTAATTTTGATTTATATTTATTTGTGACATAATTGTTATTTTGTTTCATGAATTATTCAAAAAAAATTAAATAATAGATTTCAAGTGAATATTGGACTATAAAAACAATTTATGTTCATATTATATTTGAGTTATTAATATAAGAAAAACTAAAATAGAAATTCAATTCTCACTGAGAAGTAAGAAAATGAAAAAAGGGAACTTACGTTGAGAAAGATATAGGTTGAATAGCTAATTAGGAATAATAAGTATGCATTATAGAGAGTAATCTTAAAGAACAATAATATAAAATCATTGAAAAAATTCAAACCTTTAGGAAAGTATAGTACTTATGAAAAATATACTAGATAATATTATTTTAGATAATGACCCTTGAAGTTACAGAACATGATATTGTTTGAAGGATGAAGATATCGGTTGTTGTACAGTCTATGAAAAAAAAGGAATATCAAATATCATATAAAATAAGAAAATGAATGTAAAATAATATACAATAAAAACCCCTTCCAATTAAAAATATTCATAAGGATTAATCATATAATGTTAACACCTAGTAATAGTTAAAAATCATCAAGTCTTTATAGTTGGATAAACCAAATTGCTAATAAAATCTCAAAAGCCCAGTTATTTCCTTATCAAAATAGATTCCATAGAAAAATAGAGAAAGAATAATCAAGAAATGTATAAAATATAAGGGAGTCTAAAAATCTAGTTAAAATCATATATATCAAATGATAATATATAAAAATTACCTTTTAGAATGTTACTACCTAGGTTGTAGTGGAAACCCTGGCATTTGAAAAGGGAAAATTATTCATGTAATGATCTATTAAAGAACAAAGTATACTTTAGTCAAAATAAAAGGGTAGATAAAATCAAATGTAGCAAAAAAATTAAAATGAAATGGATGGGAAACATATGAAACATGTAACATTAAAAAATTTATATATTTAAAAAAGAATAATGATATGAATGATAATATTTACATGTTAGTTATATTGGTAAAAGTAGTGAAAAAAATTATATATGGGGTGAAATTAAATAAAATTTATTGGAATTCATATAAAAAAATACATACCAGGAACATGCATGAGTAAATATTAGAAAAATAGAAAATAAACCCAAACTGAGAGAAATTGAATACACAATTCATTTTAGGACTATGCATAATGATGAATAATACAACACATTGAGAGTTAATAAATATAAAAAAATAATATAATGAAAATTAAAAAAAATACAAACATTATGTTTAATAAAATTCATAGGAAAGTAAAATAAATTGACACCAGTAATGTATAGGTGTGGAATTATGATTTCTTTTGATGGAACTAGTAGTTTTAATAGGAATATTTACAAGACCAGTCCATGTTTCTCGTGAATAAATATTTAAATCAAAAATAAAAAGTCAACATAGAGAGAGTTATTATAATAACAACAAAATTTCAACGAACAAATACATATGATAAATTGAATACATTGGACATTTAAAGACTATATTTAAATAATAAGATACTGATACATTCAAAGATTTTATATAGTATCACCACAAAAATAGTATATCGATGTGTAGATGGAAATCCATGATATTTAATATGGATAATAGTTTTTTGTAATGTTATATAAAATAATATGATATCATAAGAATACTTACTAAATAAATTATTATATTTTTCATATTATGGTGTTTAAATTAGTATACAAATTATAAATGTGTTATTACAGTGTACACATGATTTTAGTCATATTAAATAGATTATATAGTTTTTAATTTGTGCATCCCATATAATATAGATGTTTATAGGTAGAAAAATCATTCTCCTAGATGCAATGTGGAAGGTTCTTTTTCCTGAATATGACACGTTTTCTTTTTTGGGAAAAAATATTAATAATAAAGTTACTATTTTAAATAAAAATGTTTACAGGACATAAATACTCAAAATAATAAACAAAACATAGTCAATTTAACAATTAAATATATAAAAATATTGAGTTATATGGTAATAAAATACCTAAAAATTTAATATAAAATGGATCCGATAATGAAAATATAGATTAATTAACAATGTTACTAAATAATATTACTCGTGAAATAACGAAATAAGTTACGAAATTTAAGAAAATAAAAATAAAAAACATATTTAGGACTTTTCCAATTAATTTGGCCACTTTAATAACATAAAAGTATAATAAATTATGTTCATCATAGCAACATTAAAAAGGATATAGATTTTTACCTAACAGAGGTCGTTGTGATGAAATAAGCACCATCCTCAATAGCCACATCCCAATTTGAAGTATTCATATATCTAATTACAATCATGTATCAAAGTAAGAAAACACATTCATTGAACATATATATAATGAAATAAAATACCTGGAAGTTTTAAAAATTTAAACAATAAAATTGAACTAAATAAATTTTCAGGTTCCTAAAATGTGACTCAAAATAAAAGTAAATTTAAAAAATATAAAACCTCTTATTTCTTAAGGAATAAAAAAATTAAATATGTTTCAAAATGAAAAAAATAAATGACTGAAATGCCCAAAGGATTCAATTTTTATTTATTTTGGATAATCCACCTTTTAAGGATAAAGGGGGAAACCTTACACGACTTCAAGGACATACAAACATCAACATTAAACGAATGTCAACGCCCAAAACAAAGCTACTAAGAAATACCCCTCCCCAGCATCATCATCAGTATGGAACCTCCACCAGTGTGTGACAGTTCAGCAAGAAATACCGTGCAGAGGTGCAAGGGCCCGGTACTGATGGCTGATCCATACCCTCTCAAACTACCAAATCTGAAAGGTCCAACACAATGAAAGAACCTTCTATAATCCTCGTTTGGAGAAAATCCTAGTAGAAAGTCTGGGATAAGAATCCAAAATTCAGAAAAACTTATCGCTCAGATCCCCTCACACTGCAAATAGCACCAGAACATCGGATCCATGGAAATAACATCACTTCACATACTTCAGCCAAACAATACACATCACCACCTTCACTGATCAACACAAACTGAAAATCCCATCACTTGAATGCCAGAAACTCAACCCAAAAGAACGAAATCCAGAAACAAAAGTGCACAAAGACCAAAACCTAGCATCAATCAGCCACATCTAGAGCAAATCAGCAGCCAAAACAACCAAAAATAGAAGCGAAGAAAATATTGAAGATCATACATCCAACCAGCACCAAAACCTCAACCAGAACACGAATCAAATCCAATGCATAAATAAATCCATAACCAAAACCAAATAGAAAATCCAGAAAAAAAATGAAAGAAATCACCAGCACTCCGTAGACCTGCTGAAAGCCAAATCCCATCACCGCCATCCCAGTCGCACGTGGAGATCAGGACGAACCAGACAACGCACATGAGGAAAATGAGGCGATACTCTCACTCCATAGAAGATGGACCTTGGTCATGAATTAGCACCGTGCTGCCTTTGGAAACCCTATCCAGAGAAAAAGGAGTTGGGCGAGGTGAGGAATGTAGCGGTGTGAAATATTGACATGGACGAGTCCAAAAAGTCTCTAATGTCATCGCAACCGAGGATCTGCCGCCCCGAAATCCACCGCATACGAGGAAGGAGGTGCCGAGCAAACCATAGGCGATGGACGCAGTGACGGGGGGTGGAGAATGCCCTTAATCCCCTTATGGGCTCATCAATATCAAAATAAATAAAAAAAGAAAATAATTTGTTATCTATTTATTCGCATGTACCTCTCTTGAAATGAAGATAAACTCTAGAGAATATATAAGTCCTATAAATTTCCCATGGTCAAACCCCACAATGAAGCAACAGATAAACCATAGAAATATATTGATTTATAAATATTCATAACCAAATATATTATCAAAAATATATAAATTTGAAAATTTAGTAAATAATAGATAAAATATAGTACAAAAATATGTGAAAAATAACTCTAATAAATAAATCGGTGTCACACAAAATGGATTCAATTTTGAAACACCCAACATTCAATAGAAACCATTAGGAAATTCAATCAAATTAAGAAAACTATAAGAATAATTGATGAAAAAAATAATATCTATGTATGAAATAAATAGCCTTATGTAGACTTAAATTAAGGTCTATCCTCTCACATGGATATTTTATAGGAGTTTCATAAAACAATTTTTCCCACCAAAATATGTAATTATTTTCAAAATTAAATTTCCATAATGAATATCTGGTGAAATGTGAGTTGTGTATGAATAAATAATAAAAAAAGTGTTAATAATCAATATTTAAAATGATTAGACCAAGATCCAGGATTTTATTTGTATAAGAATTCTAAATCATTGAATTTTGAAGAATAAACAGGGGAGAAATAAACAGCAATGAAAACATAAATAAATTATCACAAACCGTAGGATAAAATTAGAGGGATTCACAAAAAAGGATTGATTGTAGGAATAAGCTTAAATAAAATGGATACTTCATTATAGAGTTTTACCAATTTTGTCTAATGGTTCCAAATGAAATCAAAGATAAATTTAGTAAAATAGATAGAAAATAGCCTAATGTATTTTATGTGATGTGTTTATATTTTTAGTTTCTAGTATTAAAATAAAGAAAATAATTTGAAACCCAAAATCAATGAACTATACATGATGATTTTTTCATATTGTAGAACTGAAATAGGTTAATATTTTTTGGAGAAAGAGATATCTCTATTAAGGATTTTTTATAATAGATAAAATAGTGAAGAGATAATTCGAGGGAGTAGGAGGAGGATGCAAATTCTAGGAGGAGTGGAACGAGAATTCTTGAGGGTAATAGAATAAGAAAAAATGAAGGTAAATTTTACAAAATAAGAGATAGAATTTGTTGGGGGTGATAAACCATTATGGGGGGACGCCGAGAAGAGTATTTAATTTTTTGAGGGAGAGAGGCTGGAACTGATGGGAGGTGGGGATGAAATTAGAGATTGATAGAAATAGAGGCGTTCGACACAAATCCATAACTACTATCTGGGGAGCATATAGAATTATGGGATTCATTGGTATTGATAATGATCAAGAGTATAGAACATATGTAGGTGAATGAAACAGATGATGTGGGAAGCACCTGGAGTTTGGAACATAAGAAGAACTTATATAGTAGAGATACATGGCTTGGATGAGATATCCTTTATTATAGATAATGGATTTTATAAATAAAAATAACATAAATAAACAAATTAACTTTTTGTTTAGTTACTAAATATGAACTTTCATATTTATTTCTAGGAATTAAAAACCCATTTTCAGTTAAAACGTGTTTTTCATAAAATAATAAACATGTTGATTTATCAAATAAGACTTCGCTCTGATATAGATAATTGATTTCATATGATTATTACCTGACTATATGCAATGCAATAAACCCAAAACATAGGAAGTTATATCTTCAATAGTCAATGTATAAATAAAACTATAAAAATAGTGTATCTGGAAAACACTAATAGTAGTAGTCTTCTTCTTTCTTAGTGAAGGATAATTCTTGAAAATGATCACAAATTTGTAAACAAAAGAATCCTACCTATAGGGGGAATCATCCAATGGTTATAAGATCATGTCAGAAGGAAACCCAAATGATCAATGGGTTATAGCACCTTCATTTTAGATGATGAAAAATAGTATTGGAGGAAGAGATAATTAAGAATCTTACTGACAACCTGTTGTACACAATAAGAGGGATGACATCCCATTATTTATACATCCATGAAATGTTTCATTAAATGAAACATTTTAGACTTATTTATATATACATATACATTTATTCCCATTTTAATTAATTAATTGAATCATATTCAATGAATATTGAATCCATTTATTCCATTCATAATTGATTATATATTTAATGAAACCACATGGAAGAATAATGCATTTAAATTAAAAACCCTATTTAATTTCTTCAGTTCATATTCCACATATACTAACCATAAAATTATAAATTATATAATAACATAGAAGGATTTTTTTTATTTTACATTGTTTTTGGGTGGATTACATATGGAAATTTAATTTTTATCATGTTTATACCCCATGAAAATTCAATATGGTGACTTTATGAATTGATCAATAATTTTTGGACTCTAGCCATGAAATAATTTCATAATGAATATCTTTTTTATGATCTAGTCTTCCATGATTCATCTGGATGTGAAGGTGGATGATGATCATGTATTCTTGGTTAGTTTTTAAGTTACACCATCCTTGGATGATCAGATTTATCAAGAAAAAGTATAAAATCCTGATTTTCAGTCTATAAGAGGAATTATAAATTATTGGGAGATGTTAAGTGATTGGTCTGAATTTTTCAACAGCAACATTCTTTTCAAAAGAGGTTTTCAATCCCTTTGATCTTAAGGAAGGATGTTATTAAATATTGGAACCATTCTAGCAGGTAAGTGCACCCCAGTGCTACTAAGATGTTTTTAAACCTAAAATACCAGTACTAGTGGCCCAAGATGTAGTGGGTAGTTACTGACTTTTTTTCTTGATACCCTCATTATCAAAATACACAATCCGAGCATCTGAATTTGGTGGGATTATTGAAATCACTTCCAAAAATTATGTGGAAGTGGGATAGGATCTCTAGAGATTTTTTTTTATTTTTTTACCTCAATCTCCTAGTGGAATGAATTCGGTAAGTGTGATTATTAACTTATTGAATAAATTAACTCACTTTTTCTTTAATGGATTCAAATAGAGTGGAAAAACATTAAAACTATTATTCCATAAATATCTTGAAAAATCACAGTGTTTAATTAACTATTTTTATTTATTGAGACCCACACTTTACTTCTTGATTCTATATAGGCATTAAGGAAATAATGGGAACTTGATTAAAATTTAGAATGGAGTATCAACTTTAGATGGATTGTCATACCTAATGGGCCAATCAAATTATTAAAGGTATTATATAAACTTGATTATTAAAACTGAATGTTTATGGGAGAAACATCAATTATTGGTGTAATTATAAAATAATAATATTTATCAAGAATCAATAAATATTTTTCCTTTTAAATATATTTCAAAATAAATAGGTTGATTTGCACATTACTGGATAGATTTTGGTGAGACTACCTTTTTGGGACTGAGCATTATTTAAAAGATAACTACTAAGGCTCAATTATTCTTAAATATATTTGATAGTGTTGAAATCTTATAGAAATATTATATCAAGAATCCTCATTGTTCATTTGAATTATCCATTAGTGATTAGGTGTTTCTCAAAATATATCCTCAGATGGTAAAATATTCATTTCATAAACCAGGTAAGTTGATTTTGTAATATTTCAAGACATATAATTTAGTGGATCATCTCAATGAAGTGGAATACCAATTGGACATATTATCCTAGTTGATTTCTACTTATGACATCTCTCATATATCATAACAGAAGAGATATCATCTTAACCCATCTCACATGGTAGAATGGGTGGATTTTTATTTAGAACCTGATACCAACATGGTTGCTAGTCTATATATTTTTATGTCCACTAGGATAAGGTGTTATAGGTTATATCTATACCATTATTCTAGGTGATATGGTAGAATTATATATATATATATATATATATGAGAATTAAGACCCTGTGTCACGACCTGAACCATGTAGAGGCTCGAAAGCAACTACCCCAAGACTACCTCCAGAGGCCAAGGGTGAAGACAAGCATAGAAGGAACAAAAAAGGTTGGGAGTCCTTTTCTTAATTACCTACACACATGCACACAGTCATCTCAATAAAAAAAGTGTAGAGGGAAATGATAAAAAGATTCTACACTACTGTAAATAAACCAAACATGCATGAACCTCTAAACAGTACAAGTGTAGTAATTTAAACTGAAAGGAAAATAGATAAAATTACATGCCCAACTAGAAAAGTGTCCCATCCTAACAAAAAGTGGAAAATTAAAATATATGGAAGAACCCCACTCCTAGAGTCCTAAGATATGTACATCGTACATGGTTCAATAACCTTCTGTCCCTATGGTCCTCTGATGTCATGATCAACCTGTTTGTCAACTTTATAAGGCAGGACACGTGCGGGATAATCCCATGAAGGGGTGAGTATAAAAATACCCAGTAGAAAACCCTGAAAACTGAAGGAGGAGAATTAAGAGACACAATATAAATGGAATGCAACAGATAACATAAAGTACAGTGAAGGAGTTCAGCTCAACCCTATAAGAGAGTGAAGAAAAATCATTTGAACATAAGGAGCTAGAAATGGTGAGAAGGGGAACTTCTCATCGAGACTTCACTACCTATAGTAGAAGAGGAGGCATGTCCATCCACAATAATCTAGACACGGAAAGCACATGGCATACCATGCGTTCCTTCACCGCTCCTGGAAGAAGAGTAATCTAAACCCCAAAGATTGGGTACTTAAATGGGATATATATATATATATATATATGTTATCAATAAAAATAAACCCAAATAAGAGAGTAAGGGGATATCCATCTCACAGCATAGCCTAAAAAAGAAGAGTTTCCAACAGTTCTAGAAGTATCCATCAATTATCCCTAACATCCCACACATCTACCCCGAACAGGTAATTCAAAGGGACTCAGTCACCACACCTTGATATTGTCTGCTTTCGGGGGCATTGACTCTTCCTCATGGTTTTAGGTCATGTCACATGGAATCATCTATGTGGGGAAACATTCCCTCTTTATCGAGAGTCCAAAGGTACATCTCGCCACTTATCCAGATAGTCAGATGGTGAAAACTCAAAGTAGAAAACTTGCACCTAAGAACATTAGGGGGATTCCACTATAACAGTAGTTGTATAGGACCAATTCCCTAGTGTGTTAGGGGGATTCCACTCTAGTTATCAGGGATCTCTACCCTAGTGCGTCAGGGGGATCAACACTCGGGGGGTCGATGGGGACCCACTCCCCTACCCCGCTGAAGGGTAATACGCTGGAGGGTACTACCTGGAAAGTGCCTGAAGACGACCTACACCCATTTTTGTTAGAGGGATTCCACTGTGCTCATTAGCAATCCACTCCCTAGTATGTTAGTGGGGTCAACACCCAGAAAGAAGCATCTGATAATCTTCCTAAACGATGCCCAATCACTACTTGACCACTTTCATTGATGATCTTCAAACCCATAAAAATAATCTTCCACCAATATTACTTTAATATTTCCACATTTAATGATATCACAAATAAGGCTCCACACATCTAAAGAGATTAAACATTATTGATCCTTTCAGAAAAATGTGCATGATTTACTATCCATTCACCTCAATCAAAAACCCGGTGAAAAAGCTTCATTTCACCACAACACGCCCAAACTATCCATCATGTTTCATGCACCTTTATTTTTTTTTAAACACCCAAAAATTATCTTGAAACATCTTCCCAAATTCTAGGGTCACAATGCCACTAAAGACATGTCAATTGGACATCGTATGCAGGAGTTGTGTCTGATACAAAAATACTCATTGATAATCATTATTATACTATTATTATTAATATTATATTTATTTATTTCATGAAACTGATCAAGGAGCCAAAAATGTAAAATTCCCAAATGGGCCTCAAAAGATTCGTCTCAAATAAAGGATCACATTTCTGTAGATGTCACATAAAACGGACACTCTGTTTAGAAGTTATGGGGGTTTAAAAAATATACACTTGAAGACCATCCTAGTCCGCTCCACCTGGGCTAGGCCTGATCTACTTCTTCCTTGAATGACCTGATCTCATTATCTTCATCCTAGTCCCCACTCATACACCTCTTCTTCTCCACCATCCTGAGTCAACATAGCCACCCACCGTGTTTGATGGCTGCCTCTAGCCACCCAAGTCCTACCATCCTCAGCTCCCCTGCTCAGAAAATGACCTCTGCTCGTCAACCGCCTTCACCACTTTGACAAAAAAATTGATGTAGAGACCCGAATCTTGACGTACATGGACATTACATTACTTTTTTAGAATACTTAATACATAATAAAAAATACACACAAGGATCATAATAGTTTAGTGTCTTTGGAAACTCGGAATATAAACAACTAATCATGTTGAAAGATCTTCAACATCTCCCATAATGATCTTTCCCTTTTTGTTTCCTTACCTAAAACCTTTCTTTATTTCCTGGGGAAAATAAAACATAAAAAGGGTGAGCTCGAATGCTCAGTAAGGGTAAGCATGGATAAAATAAAACATACCATATACATTTGAACTTAAAAACATGAACATAATGTTTAAACATCAAAATCTTGAGCAATGACATAAAACATGGAAGTACGTAAGGCATAGATCATAAAGAAACATTAAGCATGATAAAATAGCATGGGAGTAAAACATTTAATTATGGTAACCATTCAGCACATGTCATGATTCCCATAGTAGCCAAGGCATTGCTGCCAAGACCATCTTAGTGAACAAAGTCCCTTTCTGAATCGAGTTCACTCCTCATTTCAGTCCTGTAACACTGATTCGGATTAACTTACCGTCCCAGCCATGTCTATCTCATGAGATATAAATATTTACCCAATTAATTATAGGGAGATATAGGTCCCACCCATCTCATAATGATATCATTCTTACTTGTGCCACAAAATAAACATACATCATTCATAATAACCCAATAAATAAAATGGGTTTCATAAACATCATCCCATCATCACATAATCCATATAAAAGAAATGGATATCATTTCATAATAAAAAAAATTGAAACAATTTAAATCATAGAGACATTACACTTGAAACATACACATGTGAAATAATGTCATCTTAGATGAAAATGGTTTTGATAAAACACTTTAAATGAATTGTTGAGGAAAATATCCTTTTTTCTTCAAAACCATTTTCTTTTCACAAAATGTCATGCAATTTTAGAAGAAAAGGTTTTTGTTGAAAATATTCATGAAATCTTTTGAAGGAAGATTCATGAAAATAAGGCTTTATAAAACCATAAAAATCCTTTCATGTCGTATACGTTAAAAAACATTCTTATCGTACTTTTGTTAGAAAAGTCAAAAAAGTACCTCGTAACGTAAACAAAAGACAGATTCCTTACATACCATGTAGTAAAATTCAAATATGGGTAAAAATGACTTTAAACATACATTAATACACTTTTATAAAACATGGACATGGATGATAGAAATAACCCCAGTAAATACTTACGAATAAGAAATCTAGGATAAAAATTAGATTTGCAAAATTATCCCTTACCTTAGGTCTGATATGCTTCGTACATATCTGAACCCCCTGTATAATGATTTAAATAATGTTATTGACTTATTACAGAATCATATTCATTGTTATTATATCATATATGGTTCACTTATGACTTTACATTACCCGTTGTTTTGTAAATTCATGTTAAAGTAGCGTTTGGGGTAAAATCGTCTCATTTGTCGTTCGTGTTTTAACTTGTAATTATTCATATGATTACTTAGATCATGATTACTTATATTCATAATGTAATATATTATTTATATTTAATATATATTAAGAATATACATATATATAATATATCGATAAATGGAAAGAAATACACCGTTCATGGAGACGGTAGGTCGTACGTACGCATGAACGTTGTTTTCGTTTCCTTATTGAAATGAATTGAATTAAATATATGACATACATATATATATATACATAAATCCAGTATCATTATTATGTCATATATTTAATTATTACTTATTATGTATACTTTATAATCATTCATGAATGGTTAATCAATGAGAATGAATCTCATCGCGTTGTGGAGACGGTAGTCCGTACGTACGCACGAGCGATGATATCATTCCCATGATCGTGGAATTGTATTAAAGTGTATGTATAATAGTTAAGAATAAATATCACTTTACAATAATAATATATAGTCATTATTTACACCATTATACCAATCCAAGTAAGGTGGTGGTGGAAAATAGATTACACCACGGCGTGGAGACGATATTCCGTACGTACGCACGCGCGGTGATTTCATTTTCCGTAGGATGGATAAATTGTGAAATAGGGTTGTTTAATACTTATAATAACATATCAGTACATTATTGATACTGATGTTATTACTTCATAATGAAACAACTAAAGAAGAATAAGTGGAAGAAGAAATAAAGTTGAACGAATCGGTAACGAACATTACCTCTTCTTTGAAGCGCCTCTTTGAGACCTCCTCTTAGGGCACTAAAATTGGTCTTTGAAGAAGACCGGTACCTCTAGGATATTTCTAGGGAACAGGAAAAGAGAATTTTGTAGGGTTTGACAAAGTTTGAAGGCTCAAATTGGTGTGAGGAAGAGAGGGAGGAGGTTCCCTTTTATAAGGGAGGAGAGGGGAACCTTTGGAAATCTTAAAAATATTAATTTATAATAAATCCCAACCCCACTTAAAAACATCCAAAATGACTCATATCCAAATATTAGATGAGATAAGGTTGTAATATAATCAAACAATAAAATTTATACATGTTGGGAATTTATTTTAAACATTATCAACTTGATTTATCCTTATTTATCAATTTAATTTTATTTGTGGTAATAATACTCTAAATTTTAAATTATTATTCATAATTACATATGTGTTATGAATTTTCCATAATTTGACACTTTATGAAATTTTCGACCATATAAAATTTAATTTATAATTTTTAAATATTTTTGTGATTTTTAAACAATTTTATAATATGTTATTTTTATAAAATAACAATAGTGTCAATTTTGACACTATTCATTTATTTGAATTTAAATAAAATATATACAGAAGATATGTTCGAAATAAAAGCTTTAATAGATTAATAAAATGTCATATGTGTCTATAAAATTAGTGTATCATATTAAATAGTTCATATAATATTTATTTTATTATTTTTAAAACCATCTATTTGGTTTATCTCTTAATAAAATAATTACAACAATATTTTTAGATAATTATTTAATATACTTATATGTTGCATAAAAATTAAAACTAAAATCCTATGATGAAGATAAATATATTAACTTTCACAATAATACTTTTAATAGAATTTATCATCTTAAAATCAGAATATTTAAATTGTTATATTTATTAAATTATGAAGGTGACAACTTTGGAATCATTTAAAATAAAATAATATAAGTGTCATAATCATCTTACTAAAAATCCAAATGGTCAAAAATTCGGCCATTTGATGATTAGGGTTTATATATACACTAATAATAAGTTTTTCTGCAGATTTTTGGGCCTTTTGATATGTATTAATATTTCAATAAAAACTATATTATTGATTTTTCAGTAAATAAATATTTCTGCATCATTAATGTATCACCATTAATGACAATTATTTAATCCCTAAAAATTCTAAATAAATTATCATGATGTAGATAATTTTATTATATTTCTAGAGACTATTCATGTTCAAAGTTTTATGATGTTTATCACTAAATGAAAATTATTATACTTATAAGATTTAAGAGAGTGACATGTTGTCACTTTCTTTAGTTTTAATAATAATTAAATTATTTTCATGGTCAAAAGTCCATAAAATGAATCTAATCCGACCCTTAGGTGACATGGGTAGACTTTTAGCCATCCAATAGAATTTTGGCATGTGTTAGGTTAAGTTTATAATATTATATTTACCCTTAATTACCCGATTTACCTTTAACTATGGTAAATAAAATTTACTGTTGTTACTATTCATAAAGCCCAAAAATAAAAAGTAGTCTATTAATATAATTTGGACCCACTGATTCCAAATATGGAATCCATTTTTCCAAATTCAATACACAGAATTTTCAGAAATTAAATTAAAATTAATCTCGTTGTCGAAAGAAAACGGGTTTTTGTTTAAAACATTTCAAAAGATTGAATTTATTTAACCTATGAATTCAATGTAAAATAAAGGCTAATGACATAAATTATATTAAATGGTAAAAATATATTCTATTTATACTTTAAAACAATTAAATATTATTATTTAACCACATAATTTATTACGATGAAAAAAGTTGTTTTTAATTAAAATATAGCGTGTTTTCACTATTCATTAAAATATGAAAGTTATCAGAATAATATGAAAATTTTATCCAAGGTAAAATTTTATATCCTGATTCAAATAATAATTTTATTTTGTAAAATTGAACTTATAAACATGTCAAAAACTAGATTTAAAGTGGGTGTTCCATCAAAAGGCGGCAAAACTGTATTTTTTGAAAAATACTTATTTTACCCGAAAAAATTTATTTTGTTTTCATACCATGTTCTAGAAAATATTTAAGATGAAAAATAATGTTATAAAATTCAAAATTTAGTTAATACTATTCATAACTTCTAGTTCATAATAATATTATAATAATATATCTTTGTTTAGTAAAACCCGGTATTGCGTACAACACACGCTATCGAGGAAGGTCGCGATTGCGTGTAATGCAAGCCAAGTCAGGGTTGCGTGTTGTGAAAGAATCCTTCATTGTTTCATATAACAGAATCCAACCATATTTCATTTATACATTGAATATATATATATATACACACACTCAACGTTGCGTAGAATGACTATTATAAAACGAACATGAAATTGTGTGTAACATGATCCAAGAATAGTGTTTCGTATACTAAAAGCTAATACGGTGTTGCGTATAGTAAAAGCTAAACTTAGTGTGATGTATAATAGAAGACATCAATGAAAGTAAAAGAATATTTTTCATAAAATCTCAGGGTGTTACATTCTACCCCGCTTAAAATGAATTTCTCCCTCGAAATTCGTCAGGGTTATAAATCGTTTACTATTCATAGAAACCCACATCGTAAAAAGGAATACTAAAACTTAATTTTAAAAAATTAAAGTATGAAATGCAATTATTACCCATAGTAACTCATCATTGGGTTTCCATATAGGAGAACATAGGTGAAAATATGGATATGGAAGAAAAATCTAACCATCAGGTTCTGATGGAGAGTGGTAGAGGACATGGCTATGAAAAATCCAACAATCACAAAGCCATAAATTTGTGATGATCTAGGGTACCATCTAATTCATCAGATATAAGAGCACTAGGACAGCATTTTTGGTTTTCAATATCATTTCCCTAAAGATGATGAAATTGGAATTAGAAGAAATACTTTCGTGATTTTGGTACAGTCTCACCATTAGTCATTTTTTTGGACAATTCCCACTTCATCTCTTAAAGAAATGAAGTTGAATTTGTCATTTGTGAAGTGTTATCAGATCATGTGATAGAATGATGGGTCATTCCATCTGTCTTAAATAAAAGGTTAGAAAAGTTATCAAAAAAAATACATAAGTCCATCTATATTGAGATTAATCATATATGGTTTCTAAAATGGACTTATACTTCATATATCATACTTATTAATATAATAAAACTAGTTTCTACTAAATAGGGACTTTCTGTATGCCAGTGGTAAGAGATAAAGGCCAGTCGCACTTCGGTTGTGGGTTCAATTCCCATAGGCTTGTCCGACGCGATGGGTTGTCGCCCGTCCTGCAGGTTGTCCTTTTTCTAAAACTACATTACTATAACATCCCATCAATAATATCAAAAAAAAGTTCTATCCTTAAACAATACTAAATTATGTCCAACGTAATCCATTCCAATCTTTAGGCTTATCTAAAATACTTCGGTCCAAGATCATAGTATAAGGAAAAAAATTACTTGAAATTTCATCAACCAAGCATGTGAATACCATCATTTATCCCCCATATATCTTGTTGGTCACATTCCAATCACATGAATACCTTAATCATGTATTCTCTTGAAAAATAAATACCCATTAAACCTTAGTGAAAACATGAATGTTGTCAAAAGTTAACTCCTTCCACATACTAAAATCACAAAATTTCTATATAATCAAACCATAATATCACTTAGTACTTACATCAGTCATGAGCTCATGAATACAATCAAACATCTCATTATCTTCTTATCCCTTCATTATGCACATATCATATACTTTCCAAAAATACTGGTACCATTCATCACACACTTTCAAAACATAAGGAAATACAACAGTGTAAAAATCCTTAGATGTCTCTTTATTCCATAGTACCATGAGATTACTTATACAACATTACACTTGATAAACATGTAATCATTCCACTACCTTCTTAAACCATTGACCGAGCTTCAACAATTCTTTCCTCTCACATATCATTTGTAGTCTCTTCATCATAATCAACATAAATATTACCCATATGACCATACTGATTCTCTTCATGAGACTTTCCCTTAGGGAATTGGTTTTCATAATGCCCGTAAATTCCGCATTTAAAACATTTAACCATTGTTGATGTCGTAGCAATACCATTATCCACATCCATGGTGTTAACTAAACCTTTTCCTTTACACTTACTGGATTTATGTCCTTCTTTTCCACACCCAAAGCATCTTCCAGTTCAATTGAAACATTCTCCTTGATATCTCTTCCCACATGATTTACATAGTAGAAATTGAACTTTCTTTCCTCTATGGTCTTCATGAAACTCCATCTTTCTCTTATTATCCAAGTCTGGAAACTTACCAAATTTGAGTTTGTTGATCATATTATGAGATTGATGATTCGGCATAATAATGATGTTTGGACTTCCAAATACCGTTTCATTTGGTTGCTCATGAATAATATCATTCCATTGTCTGTCATATCCTCCATTATCGTGAATCTTCATGTTTCCATCCATTTTCTAAAATCCAAAAAGAATAGAGTGAGAGGCAAAAATCATGCTAGGGAAAACAACATAGTAAAGGGGGAGCACCCTCAATATCTAACATGTTAGGTTAAATTCTAAGATCGTTACCGTAGTTCTAGGACTATATCCTATACGTATACTTAACCTTAGGTACATCCCTAGACATACCTTAGAAATATCTCTAGGGATCTCACTAAAGTTCTCGCATCCTAGTTTCCAAAGGTTGACTAAACCTTTCCTCTGATACCAACTGTAGAGACCCGAAGCATGACGTACATGGACATTACATTACTTTTGTGGAATACTTAATACATAAAAAAAGACACACAAGGATCATAATAGTTTAGTGTCTTTGGAAACTCAGAATATAAACAACTAATCATGTTGGAAGATCTTCAACATCTCCCATAACGATCTTCCCCTTTTTGTTTCCTTACCTAAAACCATTCTTTATTTCCTGGTGAAAATAAAATATAAAAAGGGTGAGCTCGAATGCTTAGTAAGGGTAAGCATGGATAAAATAAAACATACCATATACATTTGAACTTAAAAACATGAACATAATGTTTAAACATCAAAATCTTGAGCAATGACATAAAACATGGAAGTACGTAAGGCATAGATCATAAAGAAACATTAAGCATGATAAAATAGCATGGGATTAAAACATGTAATTGTGGAAACCATTCAGCACATGTCATGATTTCCATAGTAGCCGAGGCATTACTACCAAGACCATCTTAGTGGACAAAGTCTCTTTCTGAATCGAGTTCACTCCTCGTCTCAGTCCTGTAACACTGAACCGGATTAACTTACCGTTCCAGCCATGTCTATCTCATGAGATAAAAATCTTTACCCAATTAATTGGAGGGATATATAGGTCCCACCCATCTCATAATGAAATCAATCTTACTTGTGCCACAAAATAAACATACATAATTCATAATAACCCAATAAATAAAATGGGTTTCATAAACATCATCCCATCATCACATAATCCATATAAAAGAAATGGATATCATTTCATAATAAAAAAAAGTTAAACCATGTAAATCATAGATACATTACACTTGAAACATACACATGTGAAATAATGTCTTCTTAGATGAATTTTTTTTTGATAAAACACTTTAAATGAATTCTTGAGGAAAATATCCTTTTTTCTTCAAAATCATTTTATTTTCAAAAAATGTCATGAAATTTTAGAAGAAAAGGTTTTTGTTGAAAATATTCATGAAATCCTTTGAAGGAATCTTCATGAAAATAAGGCTTTATAAAACCATAAAAATCCTTTCATTCCGTATACGTTAAAAAAACATTCTTATCGTACTTTTGTCGGAAAAGTCAAAAAAATACCTCATAACGTAAACAAAAGAAAGATTCCTTACATACCATTTAGTAAAAGTGAAAAATGGGTAAAAAGGACTTTAAACATACATGAATACACTTTTATTAAACATGGACATGGATGATATCAATAACCCTAGTAAATACTTACGAATAAGAAATCTCGGATAAAAATGAGATTTGCAAAATTATCCCTTACCTTAGGTCTGATATGCTTTGTATGTATCTGAAACCCCTGTATAATGATTTAAATAATTTTATTGACTTATTAAAGAATCATATTCATTTTTATTATATCATATATGGTTCACTTATGACTTTACATTACACGTTGTTTTGTAAATTCATGTCAAAGTAGGGTTTTGGGTAAAATCGTCTCATTTGTCGTTCGTGTTTTAACTTGTAATTATTCGTTTGATTATTTAGATCATGATTACTTATATCCAGAATGTAAAATATGATTTATATATAATATATATTCATAAAATACATATATATAATATATTGATAAATGGAAATAAATACACCGTTCATGGAGACAGTAGGTCGTACGTACGCATGAACGCTGTTTTCGTTTCCTTATTGAATTGAATGGAATTAAGTAGATGACATACATATATATACATAAATCCCGTATCATTATTATGTCATATATTTCATGATTAATTATTATATATACTTTATAATCATTTATGAATGGTTAATCATTGAAAATGAATCTCATCGCATTGTGGAGACGGTAGTCCGTACGTACGCGCGAGCGATGATATCATTCCCATGATCGTGGAATTGTATTCAAGTGTATGTATAATATTTAAGAATCATTATAACTTTACAATAATCATATATAGTCATTATTTACACCATTATACCCATAAAAATAAGGTGGTGGTGGAAAATAGATTACACCACGGCGTGGAGACGGTATTCCGTACGTACGCACGCGCGGTGATTTCATTTTCCGTAGGATGGAAAAATTGTGAAATATGTTTGTTTCATACTTATAATAACATATCAGTATTTTAGTGATACTGATTTTATTACTTCATAATGAAACAACTAAAGAAGAAGAAGTGGAAAAAGAAATAAAGTTGAAATAATCGGTAACGAACATTACCTCTTCTTTGAAGCGCCTCTTTGAGACCTCCTCTTAGAGCACTACAATTGGTCTTTGCAGAAGACCAGGACCTCTAGAATGTTTCTAGGGAAGTGTAGAAGATAATTTTTCAGGGGTTTCCCGAGCTTGAAGGCTCAAATTGGTTTGAGGAAGAGAGGGAAGAGGTTCCCTTTTATAAGGGAGGAGAGGGGCACCTTTGGAAATCTTAAAACTATTAATTTATAATAAATCTCAACCCCACTTATAAACTTCCAAAATGACTCATATCCGAAGATTAGATGATATAGGGTTTTAATATCATCAACAAATAAAATTTAGACATGTTAAGAATTTATTTTAAACATTATCAACTTGATTTATCCTTATTTATCAATTTAATTTTATTTGTCGTAATAATATTCTAAATTTTAAATTATTATTAATAATTACATATGTGTTGTGAATTTTCCATAATTTGACACTTTATGAAATTTTAGACCATATAAACTTTAATTTATAATTTTTAAATATTTTTGTGATTTTTAAACAATTTTATAATATGTTATTTTTATAAAATAACAATAGTGTCAATTTTGACACTATTCATTTATTTGAATTTAAATAAAATATATACAGAAGATATGTTTGAACTAAAAGCTTTAATAGATTCATAAAAGGTCATATGTATCTAGAAAATTAGTGTATCAAATTAAATAGTTCATATAATATTTATTTTATTATTTTTAAAACCATCTATTTGGTTTATCTCTTAATAAAATAATTACTACAATATTTTTGTATAATTATTTAATATACTTATATGTTGCATAAAAATTAAAACTAAAATTCTATGATGAAGATAAATCTATTACCTTTAACAATAATACTTTTACTCGAATTTATCATCCTAAAATCCGAATATTTAAATTGTTATTTTTATTAAATTATGAAGGTGACAACTTTGGCATCATTTAAAATAAAATAATATAAGTGTCATAATCATCTTAATAAAGCTCCAAATGGTCAAAAATTCATCCAGTGGATGATTAGGGTTTATATATACACTAATAATAAGTTTTTTCTAAGCTTTTTGGTCCTTTTGATATGTATTAATATTTCAATAAAAACTATATTATTGATTTGTTTCACTAAATAAATAATTTCTGCATCATTAATGTATCACCATTAATGACAATTATTTAATCCCTAAAAATTATAAATAAATTATCATGATGTAGATAATTTTATTATATTTATGGAGACTATTTATGTTTGAAGTTTTATGATGTTTATCACTAAATTAAAATTATTATAATTATAAGATTTAAGAGAGTGACATGTTGTCACTTTCTTTGGTTTTAATAATAATTAAATTATTTTCATGGTGAAAATTCCATAAAATGAATCTAATCCGACCCTTAGGTGACATGGGACGACTTTTAGCCATCCAATAGAATTTTGGCATGTGTTAGGGTAAGTTTATAATATTATATTTACCCTTAATTACCTGATTTACCTTTAACTATGGTAAATAAAATTTACCGTTGTTACTATTCATAAAGCCCAAAAATAAAAAGTAGTCTATTAATATAATTTGGACCCACTGATTCCAAATATGGAATCCATTTTTCCAAATTCAATACATAGAAGTTGCAGAAATTAAATTAAAATTAATCCCATTGTCGAAAGAAAACGGGTTATTGTTTAAAACATTGCAAAAGATTGAATTTATTTAACCTACGAATTCAATGTAAAATAAAGGATAATGACATAAATTATATTAAATAGTAAAAATATATTCTATTTATACTTTAAAACCATTCAATATTATTATTTAACCACATAAGTTATTAAGATGAAAAAAGTTGTTTTTTATTAAAATATATCGTGTTTTTACTATTCATTAAAATATGAAAGTTATCAGAATAATATGAAAATTTTATCCAAGGTAAAATTTTATATCCTAATTCAAATAATAATTTTATTTTGTAAAATTTAACTTATAAACATGTCAAAAACTAGATTTAAAGTGGGTGTGCCATCAAAAGGCGGCAAAACAGCATTTTTTGAAAAATACTTATTTTACCCGAAAAAATTTATTTTGTTCTCATACCATGTTCTAGAAAATGTTTAAGATGAAAAATAATGTTATAAAATTAAAAATTTAGTTAATACTATTCATAACGGCTAGTTAATAATAATATTATAATAATATATCGTTGTTTAGTAAAACCTGGTATTGCGTACAACACACGCTATTGAGGAAGGTCGTGATTGCGTGTAATGCAAGCCAAGTCAGGGTTGCGTGTTGTGAAAAAATCCTCTATTGTTTCGTATAACAGAATCCAACCATATTTCATTTATACATTGAATATATATATATATACACACTCAATGTTGCGTAGAATTACTATTATAAAACGAACATGAAATTGTGTGTAACACGATCCAAAAATAGTGTTGCGTATACTGCAAGCTAATACGGTGTTGTGTATAGTACAAGTTAAACTTAGTGTGCTGTATAATAGAAGACATCAATGAAAGTAAAAGAATATTTTTCATAAAATCTCGGGGTGTTACAATTGACTCCCATCCGCTTCACTCCATCAATACTATAATTCCCCAACCACTGCCTCACATGCCCAGCCACCCCACTTGTCGACCACCCTACTCCACACGATCATCGCCGACGGTGGATCTACGGTGGTCCCTTCTGTGGACCACCGAGACTCCTATAGTTTCCAAAAATTCAAAACAAATTCTTTTTCATAAACCTCAGGTCATTAACTTCACATAACTAGTCTCTCCTTGATGATTCGACATGCTAAAAATTAAACAATGAAAACCATGAAGAATGGGTGAAGAACGTACACATATGGAATTCAAACAGAGGTCTGTCGATGGTCGTGATGTTTGTTCGTTGCTGTTTATGTTCAAAACATTGAATCTGGTGAATAATTCAAGAATAAATTAGGAATTGAAATCAAGGGTGTGAGAAAAATGAAAATAATCCTACCTCAATTCATTTTTTTTTGAATAACACTCCCTCCAACGTTTCCACTTCGATTCACCGAAGCATTATTGTTGATTATCCAAAGGAGGAAGGAGAGGAGGAAGCTCATGGGTGGTGGGAGGAGGAAGAGGAAACCATAACCTTGAATTCATAAATGTTTATTTATAGGTTTTAACTAGGTTTAGTTCAAACCTCATAACAATACACGCCAACAAATCGGGATCTGAAACTCCCCCACCCTCTCATTTTATGTCACTCTTCGGTAAAATGATACATTCTTAACACAAAAACGGTCTCATATTTTCAATATGAGTCCTTATTAAAATGTTATTTGATATTAATCCTGAGATAAAATAATTAATTTTAATTATTATATTGATGATTATGCCCTCTGATGACCTTTCACATAGAAGTGTCTCACCAACAAAAGTTATGTCCCTCCTAGGGTAAATGCCACATTACAGACTCAATCATTCCCTCAAATTTCTAATACCGTCTACCTCTTGAGTGTAATCTGGGTTTCTTTACATGAATAGTATAAAATATACTTAATATTTTTATAAACATAATTTCAGTCTCTCTGGGACTCATAATCGCATGACATCTTAGCAACTAGCTCTAGAAATATATATATATAAATATTTCAAAGTCTTACAAGGAAAAATGGGTCTTTACATCATTCCCTCCATCTAGATTTTTTCCCTAAAAAGAAAAATTATGAAAGCAACTTGTGATACTGATCTCACATCTGGCTCTCCCATTCCCTGGAACTCTCTTGCACATTTCTATGCTACCACAACATGAAAAACCAAATGTATGGTCCATCCACCTAAGGTCCTCTCATGTCGATCCTTGGTCATCACTGAGTGTTCTGCAAAGGTGGATCAATAATCAATGTCCAACTCGGCCTAGTCAATGATGTGCATAGGATCATGCATGTATCTCCTCAGCTAGGACATTTGAAATTTTTCATGCACTCGCTCTAGCTATGGGGGTAGATAAAGGTGGTAGGAAACCTCACCAACCCTCCACATGATCTCAAATGGCCCAATGAACCTCAGGGATAGGTTTCCTCCCTGGCCAAACCTTCACATTCCGCATCATGGGGAGGCTCTCAAAAAGATGTGGTCCCCCGGATCAAACTCCAAGGGCCTAAAATAGAGATCTGCAAAGGATTTCATTCTTCTCTAGTCCGTATTTACCCATTCAAGGGGATTTCTATCTCCTTCGTTGCCTGCACCAACTATGGGCCTATGAGGGATGAATATACAACCTTCATCACACACAAAGGCAACCTGCAGGGTCTCCCGTAGAGGGGAACAAAAGGTTTCATGTGGTTGGTAGAGTGATGTATTTTTTTTCATACAAACTCTACTAAGGGAAGATGATCCTCCCAGATTTGGATAAAATATAACACGCAATCTCCCAGCATATCCCCACCACTTTGATAATACGCTCATTCATCCCATCATTCTAGGGGAGAAAGGTAGTACTCATCCACAGTTGGGTCCCGAATACCTCTTGTAGGCCTCTCCACAATCATGACGTAAACTGTGTGTCATGATCAGGGACAATTTTCTATGGTCACCTATTAAATATAATGATATCACGTACATAAAACTGCCCCAGGGTCTCCACAAAACACTACTCCCTAATAAGAAGGAAGTGTGCTAACTATGGGAGTCGTTCCACTATCACTCAAGTTTCCTCATGGTCATTCTCTATTCATGGAAGCCCTGTAAAAAAGTCTGTGGATATGCTATCACATTTCCACTCTGGGATCTCAAGAGGCTACAACAAACCTATCAGAACCCGATACTCATCCTTCACCTATTGTTGGTAAGGCATCATGAGACAAACTCAGCTACGCTTTGTCTCATGTCAAACCACCAAAATTTCCACTAAAGATCCATGTTAATCTTCCCCACATTAGGATTTACAACTAATGAAGAAGTGTTGAACTCCCGCATCACCTCCTCCCTTATAAAAAATAGAACTGTTGTTCACCCCTTGAACAAGATCTCATGATTTCCTCCCTCAAAATATATATCTATTGAATCGCCTATGGATATATAATCACAAAAAACTTCCCAGTCAATGTCTACTAGTTGGGACTCTTTCACCTTCTCAAATATTAAAGGAGTCAGAACCATCAACTGTAAAAAAAATTATGCCCTCCGGCTCCTCCAAGTTTAGATGCAGGGAGGCTAACTGCTTTGAAGCTTCCTGCACTAGGAAATGATGGGACTTCCTGTAAATGGAATCTACTACAATGTTTACCTTTCCTAGATTACACACTATATTAATGTCATAGTCCTACAAGAACTCTAACTAGCATCGCTTCCTTAGATTAAGTTCTCTTTGGGGGAAGATGTACCTGAGGATATGGTGGTCTATGTAAACCACAATGTACTCTCCTATAAGGTATTTCTTCCACACCATCATAGTGAAGACCACTAATTCTATATCCAGGTCATGTGTCACATATTTATGCTCATGGGGTCACAACTACCTCAACCCATATATGATTACTGCCTGTTGTTTCCTTAGCACACAATCAAGCCTAGCTCCCAAGGCATCGAAATACACTACGAAAACAACACCTTCATCTAGTAGTCTCAAAACCAGAGCACTCATCAACCTCTACCTCAACTCCTCAAAGTCCATCTATCATTTCTCATACTAAGTAAAAGTTTGTCTCCTCTACATCATAGTGGTTAAAGGGGTTGCAATCCTATAGAAGTCTTCCACAAATCTCTTATAGTACCCTTACAAACGATGAAAGATTAACACCTCTATCACACTCTTGGTTGTCTCCCAAGATAGAACTTCTTAGATCATTACTATATCCCTGGATAAAACTTGTTTAGAAATGAAATTCCATAGAAAGTGAAGCTCATGTATCAAAAATTGGCACTTAGTGAGATTTTCATAAAATAGTTTCTCTTGAAGTAAATCAAGAACCAACCTAACGTGATTCTTGTGCTAATCCTCTAGCATAGAGTAGACAAGTATGTTGTTGATGAAGATAAAAACAAAATGGTTCAATTAATTTTGTAATATCTAGTTCATCAGAGCCATAATTATGGTGGGGGCATTGGTCACACTGAATGGCATCACTAGGAACTCATAATGTTTATAGTGACATTGATAATACAACTTCGAGATATCATCCATGAAAACCCATAGATGGTAGTAGCTAGATCTAATATCAAACTTGGAAAACCATCTTTCTCCTCGCAACAGGTCAAAGTGGTCTTTGATTCTTAGCAGGGGTACTTTTTCTTTATCATGGCCTGTTTTAAGTTATGATAATCTATGCAATGCCATAAAATCCCATATTTCTTCTTCACAAATAGAACTGGAGATACCTAGGGGGACACACTGGGCCTGATGAAACATTTCTCACAAAGGTCCTCCAACTATAATTATAGCTCCCAAATCATAGTGGGAACCATTTGATATTACACAGAAGATATTGAGGTCAGTTCCTAGTTGCAATTTAATGTAGACCTCTAACTCCATTCTCAGAGGTAGTCCCAGAAAGTCTTTAGGGAAGAAGTCCATATAATCCTACACAATTGAAAGAACCCAGATAACTGAAGAGTCTTTTGAACCAAGGGTTACTCTCCCTAACTGGTGGATATAAGGGTATAGCCTTCTACTCATAGCACCTCACTGTCCTACTATGAGGTCGCATTCATCGAGAAAGGAGAACCTCTCCTCATTAGTGTGTAGAAAAATGACTAGCATGCGGTGATATTCTATCTAGGATCAAACCATGTAAATAAAATTCATACCCAATATGACATAACAGGGTTCCATTATGATGACTAGTAGGTCCCACATGAACCTCTCTTTTCCAAATGATAGCTCGCATAATTGGAAAAGGAAAGAAACAGAAAAATCACTCCCTATATTGACCTCGAGACAAAGTTGTTGTTCTAGATCCTCAACTGGAAGCTCCAACTCTTGTACCTTGAGTAATGAGATAGAATTGTGAATGGATCATGTGCCTACTAATACTAAAGCAATAGTAGAATAAAAAAAATAATGCCTTGAATCATCTCATGTGTTATGGGATCATGGGAATCTATATCATGTAGTTGTCCGCAGCCCCAACCACAATCTCCCTATGACTGACATGGGATTACTAGTGGGGGTGGCGGAAGAATATCATTTCCTCATATCCCACCTACAGATCCGCATATCCCTATATTGGCATTGCCTCCTTGGGGACCACCCTATCCTAGCATGGGGGTCCCTGATCACGGCGTTATCTCTACCATGGTCATCCACCAACTATGTGTCTTGGATGTTCATCATTTCTAGTTGGGAAGTATCATTCCATGTGACCTCACCCATCACAAGTATAGCACTGGCCCTCTCTGGGATAACCCGGTGCTCTGTGTTTCCCCAGTGTTTCCTAACCACATGCCCAAGTCTAATCATGGGGAAGCCTTATTTGTAAAGATTTTGTCAACTAACGTCTACCAACTGCCACAGACATCTTAGATCTAATGTCTATACTACCAGTCCCATCTAATTGATGCCCCTAAGACATAAATATCTCTATTAATAGTGTCCACTCTAGCACCCCGATATAGTTGGGAATGAAATAGGGCACCAAGTTGGCATGAATCTCTCTGTAGAGTCCCTACTTGAACTTCCATTCCTGGAAGTAGCCATCAAAGATCATGCCCAGGGAGTACCTTATCTAGTCTGTGAACCCATATGAGTACTATGCCACTAAAATCCCTCCTTTTAAAAGGTCCATAAGCTCCAAAATCCAAATGGAATGTAAACAGGAGGGGTATTAATCCTCACAGAACAGCTGCTAAAACTCATACCATAAGAGTGCTGACTCATCATGAATCTAAGTAACCAAGCTCCACCCACATTAGGAACCCCATGGAAAAGAATGACTTCTAGAAAAAACATCTGATATGTCAGTGTCTAGATAATCCGGAAAACATGGATCACTGACTCTATCCCATCCTATATTGCTTGAGGATCTAGCTCACCTTGGAACCTCAGTGGTATATGGCACTGAAACTCACAGATTGTGCCCAGCCTATGCTCATCCTTAGTCTTGTATGCTGGGACTATCTACTTCTCAATGGTTGGAGGCGTTTTTACCAATCCACCTAGAGTAAGGGTATCGCATGATGGACTCTGAACTGATGCATCATTTTACTCATAGGGTCATCATCCTAAACTGAAGCGAGTATCCTGGCTACCTATCGTCGCATAGGCATCCTAAAATTAATCATGGAATATCATGGCTAGATGAGGATATATATATATATATCAACAATAATAGAGAGATTAATAAAGAAGTACAGTCACAAAATCAATCCTATATGATTCATGTACCATCATTCCCTACAACTAGTGTCTCTAGGTGCCGAGTCGACAATCGGGTAATCAAGGTCATGGTGAATGGATACGTTGGCTGCCCATACCATCACTAGACTCCCTAACCTGATTTCCACTACTGAGACACATCTATAATGTTGATATAAACCCAACCAACACCTTTTTATGGAAACATCTAAACAATGTCCCAACAATCGAACCACTTCTGATACCAATCGGTCTTGACCCGAAGAATCTTGGGGCTTGAGCAGAAATTACCCCAATCCCTCTTTTATATGCTAGGGGGTGAATAAAATCACCAAAGGCACAAAAACATGGGGAGGCCTTTTCTTAAGTACATTTACACACACATAGTCAACTCAGTGAAAAATTGTAGAGGTGAAGGATTAAAAAATACTACACTGATGTAAATTAACCAAACTTGAATGGACCTCTAAACAGTACAAGTGTAGTAATGTATACTTAAAGTAAAATAGAGAAAATACATGCACAACCAGAATAGTGTCCCAAATTGAAAAGAACTATAAAATTATAATATTTGGGAGAGATTTTCTCTTGGAATCCCAATCTTCGACCACCATATGTGGTCCAATAACCCCCTGTCCCTAAGCTCCTCTGATGTCACGATCAACCTCCTTGTCATCTACATAAGGTACTACACATGTATGAAAATCCAATGCAGGGTTGGGTATAAAAATACCTAGTAGGATGCCCCAAAATCTAAAGGGGTCATTAAGAGACACAATAGAAATGCAATACAACCTATAGAAAAAGGTACAGGGAAGGAGTATTGATCAACAGAGAAAGAGAGTGAAGAAAACTCATCCAAACACAAGGATATGGAAATGGTGAGAAAGTGATATTTTTTTCAAGTGTTTACTACCTATAGTATGAGGTTAGGCTCATCCAACCACAAGAATCTAGACATATAAAGCATGTGGCATACCCCACATGTCTTCACCTCTTTTGGAAAGAGAATACTCTAAAACCTAAGGAGTGGGTACATAAATGGGATATATATATATGTGTGTGTGTGGGTGTGGGTGGGTGTGTGTTAGTCAAAATAAACCCAAATGATAGAGTAAGGGGATCTCCATATCATAGCTCATCCCAAGAATAAAAGTTTCCAACAGTTCCAAAAGTATCCATCAATGATGACAAGCATCCCACACATCCACCCTGAACACGAAAGTCAAAGGGGGTCAATCACAACACCTTGATACTTTCCACTTTGGGCATTATTAACATTCCTTCATGGTTTTAGGATGTGTCGTAAGGATTTGTCATGATTGGGAAAGCGTCCCTATTTCTCGTGAGTCCAAAGGTATGTCCAAACATGTCTCGCCACTGATCCACAAAGTGGGATGGTGAAAACCTGAAGTAGAGGAAATTCTCTTAAGTATGTTTGGAGGATTTAACTCTAATAGTAGCTATAGAGGAATCACACCCTAGTCTGTTAGGGTTATTCCACTCTAGTCATCGGGGATACACACCCTAGTGTGTTAAGGGGATCAACACCCGAGAGTCGACGGGGACCCACTACCCAGCCCTACTGAAGGGTAATATGCTAAAGGGTACTACCCGATAAGTAGCAATAGAGGACCCACACACTAGTGAATCAGTGGGATTCCACTATGATTATTATAGATCTATGTCCTAGTATGTTAGGGGGGATCAACACCCAGAAAAAAGCCTCGGATAATCATCCTAAATGATGCTCGATGACTGCTTAACCACTGCGGTGGATTCTCTTCAAACCCATAAAAAGGATCTTCCACTGATATTCCATTCATATGTTCCACATTTCATTAGATCACTAATAAGTCTCCTCACATCCATATAGATTACACTATTTTGATCTTTGTAGAAAAATGCGCAAGGTCGGATATTAATTCACCCCAATCGGACACCTATTGAAAAAGAAACACTTCACTACAACATGACCAAACCGATATTAATGGGTCCCACACCTTGATTTTGGTTTAAACACCCAAAATTGATCTTGAAATGTTCACATAAAATTCACAATCACAAAACTGTTGACAGCACATCAATTGGACATCGTATGCAGGAGTTACGTTTGATAAAAAAATATTCAATAAAAATAAAAATAATAAAAATAATATAATTAGGCATTTTGTGCAATAAAGTCATGATCCAGAAATATAAAATTCCCCAACTGGCCTCAAATGGTCCATGTCAAATAGAGTATCACATTGTTGTATATGGCACGTAAAACGGATGCTCTTTTTAGACGTAATGGGGGTTTAAAAAAATCTATGCATGCAGACCGGCTCGGCCTACTCCAACCCGGTCTGCTCCATCTAGGCCCAACCAGCTCTCTTTAGCCCAGATAGTTGCTGCCTGGCCTAGCTCACTTCATCGTCCTGTACTCAACTACATTGACCACTTTGTTTTCCCGATTCAAAGTGGATGCCCACCACGTTCAGTGACAACCTATCGCAACCCAGGTCCTGCCATCCTTGGCTCCTTGGCTCGGCACACAACCTTTGCTCACTGACTACCTACGTTGCCTCTCCATATTAGTCACCTCCCATTCTCCATTCTCTGGCCGCACTACAATTCCATGGCTACTTCCAAACATGCCCGACCACCCCACTCATCGGTCCCCCTGCTCCATGTACCCACTGCCGACACCAGCTCTCAATTGGTCCCTTAAATAAACCATCAAGAGTCCTCAAGTTGCCCAAAATTAACAATTCATGAATTTTTAGAAATCTAGATTCAACAGATTAACAAAACTGAGCTCTACTCGACAATTTTACACTCCAAATATTAAATGATGAAACCCACGAAGAACGGGTGAAGAACGTGCAAATTTGGAATTCAAACAAAGGTCAGTCAATTTTTATGTTCATTTTTCCATCATCGTTGTTGATAAAAACATTGAATATGATGAAAAATTCAATAATAAATTAGGAATTGAAATTTGGGGTTCTAGAAAAATGAAAATAATCCAATCTCGATTCATTCGTCGTTGAAGAACACACCTGCCAATGCTTCCGCTTCGATTTGTCAAAGATTTGTTTATTGAATCTCCAAAGGATTAAGGAATGGAGGAAGCTCGTTGATGGTGGGAGGAGGAAGAGTAAAACTAAACCTATAATTCATGAATATGTATTTATAGGTTTTAAATAGGTTAAGGGAAAACCTCTTAACCATACCCACTAATGGTTGCGGGATCTAAACCTCATATACCCTCTCATTTTATGACGTGCTTTAGTAAAATGCTGCATTATAAACTCAAGGGAAGTCTCATATTTTCAATCTAATTCCCCATTAAAAATTTATTTGACACTATGTCTTTGTTTAAATATTTAATGTTAATTATTGTATTGATGATTACGCCCCCCCCCCCCACCCCGGTGACTTCTTCCACATAAGTGTCGTGCTGACAAAATTTATGTCCCGCCTAGGGTAAACACAACATTCTGGAATCAACAGTGCCCTCAGATTTCTGATCAGGGATACCAATTGAGGGTTATCCCTCTTCCTTCTCATTCATAGTAGAAAATATACTTAATATTTTTTATAAAATTAAATATAGGCACAATAGGCCTCAGAATCATACATCATCTCATCTCCTAACTCTGGAAATATATATATAAATATTTCAAAGTATTATATGGTGAAAACCGAGTCTCTATAGCATGGGAAACTAATAAAATAGTAATGGCCTCACTTATTCATTAATGATGGGAATTTAAGGATTTGTTAATGGTAGAAAGTGGCATGTTGGGGTTGAATTATGACACCCCCATGCCACAAGTATGTGTTTATTATGATTATTTCATTTATTTATTTTATTTTTATGATTTTTTTGATGTGACACCTTGACCTAAATCGCATGGTCTAGGATGATAGGTCATCACATGGCCTCTTGATCACCTCCATATATGTAAGAGGCTGCATACTAGTTTTTATGGACTAAACGAGACATGGGGAGATAATTACAAAATTATCAAATTTTCATTAGAGTCCACATACAACTAAATTAGTTATAAAAAATTATATATATAAAAGTAACCAATGGAATAATAATCATAATAAATATTAGCATCATAACAAGTTATAACTATATGAAATAAAATACCCAAAGTCATGGAGTAGTAAACAGGATCCTCCCATGTAGTGGATCAATGTACAAAATGAAACAAAAGAAAACTAATAAAATAGAAATAACTACAAAGTATCTCAGTGTAAGCCTCGACATTGCCTTTATCCCAATCCACCAGCACCTACTTAATAGTCTGTCATAAGGCCCTTTCCAATTTCTATATCCTTTATAATGAACAATGCATGTGCATTGAGATTTATATATAGGATTTAAGAATAACCTTAGTAATACACCACCAATGGTCCCTTAACATATGTGAATAAAGTGTGTAAAGGTGGATGCATTAATATAAAATAAATACATAAATAAACACACAAATAATCGGGATATCATTCTCTAACCAAGCCATTGTGAACCCTAGATATACCTGCTTCAGCTATGTTCTGAATGTATAGTTTGTCAAAACTAAAATACCAAGATACAACCCAGGTCCCATTCCTATACCATAGGTCATAACCTCATCAAGCCCTATGACTAATCCTTACTCACTCAAGGAGGTCATATAATACACATGATCTATCCTATGAGTTCTTGAGAGTTTATCTGATACACACTAATCTATACTGAGGTTTCATGGGAGTTTATTTGATACACTCCAACCAATCCCATATATTCTTAGTTGGTTATCACATCCACTAAAAAATATTGTGGATTATTTATACATTATCACATTCAATAACCCATATCACAGATTCTTGGTAGGTCATCATATCTACACTAACCCATCCTAAGGGGGCTATGGAGTTAATCTCAAGAAACATGAATAAAAAAACAACATGCATCAACAAGATAAAATAAAAAGAAAGTGGAAATGAAACCCAAATACCAAAATCCTAAAACTTATACATTGTAACCTAAAAAGAGCTTTAATAACTCTTATAAAGTCACTTTACCTAGGAAAACAACCCCTTTACCACCCACAAAACCAAGTGGAATCACCACATTAAATAACATATAACATGTCACTCCATACCTATGTAGTATATTTCATATATATGGACCTACTCATCATTCTAAATAATTATTCAGAAGTGTGAAAAATCTACAAAAGAACCCACATGAAAATGATACTTACATATTTATGAAAATGTTGTACAATGGTAAGGGGAATCCAAACTTAGGCATCGATAAACCAAAACACCATTAATCACCACCCAAAAAAACCCTAGCATACCAAATCCCTAAAATATTTCCTAAAATCAAAAATTTGGATTATAGTGAAGGGTAAATATGGTAAAACCAAAAGAATCCAAGATTTAAGGTTATAAAATCATTAATCTTACCAAAAAAGGACCACCATGATGAATGGTGTTGAAATTATTTCTAAAATGAGGGAGGGTGGTTAAAATCCTTCAAGGTAGGAGCCCTTGGTCTTTCTAGGACATGCTAGGGTTATAAGAATGGAGGGGAATTGTTAAGGGGGTTTTATAGGTGAAAGACGACATGACCCCTTAAAAAACTACCCTTAAGGATTTCATGATGTGAAAGATAGTTTAACACCTAGTAATTTTGATATAGTACACCACCAGGGGAATTGTAAGATTATTCATATCTTGACTCTATATGTCACACCATGAAATCCCACCTATAATATCTAGTTTGGTAGGCCTCTCCTGACCCTCCCAAACACACTCTCTAGAAACCCTGACCCCTCTAATGACTACAGAATACCTCATTAAACATGTCTAGTACAAAAATTAAACCTTTAAAATAGAATTAAATTCAATGGTAATTAGAATGTCCCCCTTAAATGATCTCTCATCCCCAATAATTCCCTATATGGGTCTCTTCTAAACCACCCAGACTCTTGGAACAAACATCCAACTCAACCTCCTAAATCCTTTCCCAGATACATCCACATAATTACAACACTTGAGTGAGAGGCACTACTCTTCTCTATATCATTTCCCATATTTCATTCCAAAAATCATTCATTGGATTCTCATATCAAGATATACCTTCCTCTAGACTAGTATTTTCCACTAACAACACCATGCACATGGTCTCTCTAGTCCCCCATGAACCATAAAACCAACATACCATTATTCCTTAAGCATTGACACCATAAAATGACACTTCATCACATTTTTTCATAAGATTCACCCCCTGAATGATGTGAAAAAATTTATTCACCCTCAAAATCAAGCAAAAAAATATAAGATTTGGTGTCCTAGAATTAATTGTTCATAATTTCATTACATAAATATTTACCATATTTAAATATTAGACATCATATTACATATTTTACATTTTTATGCATGACTATAGTGTAATAATGTTCGAGATTATTTTTCCCATTAACAAGGTTATAGAAGTTCCCCGTTATGATGAGAACCCTTAAGTGCTATGACAATATTATTAAATTTCATTATTTGGTTGGATGAAATACTATGATGGGACACATAGTATAGATACCGTTAGGTGTGAGTACACATAAGTAGATGAGACTTATTCTCTTGAATTTTTCACATGGTAATCTCTAAGATGGGAGATTATGATAACAGACCTACCAATAGGAAATTTTCATTTTTTATTGACATCAGATATTCTTATCTGTGAGTGTATGTAACATTCCTTAGACTTTAAAATTATCATTAATATGTGTCATGACTAATGCACTTTGATTTACTAATGAAAACATTCACGCAGACAGTTGTTAGGAAGTATGGTACATTGGGTGTGTCAAAAATGACAAGTTATTAATGGATAAGTTGAGGAAGGATTTATCCCTTCCATTTATGGAAGTTGATATCTCAGCCCTTTGATTGAAATAGAACTATCACATGAAATTACATGGATATGGTGTAATGATGAGTTTATCTTAGGTAGTCAAAGAACAAAATATCAAGCATAAAGGTTGATGACACTATCTTGAATCTAGCTTGATGAGATATTGAGAGAAAGAGGTTATATCACATAGTGAGTGTTCGTATGTGGATTTCATTGTTGAAACTGTGAATTCTTTATCTTGGGTTCCTTGACCTATTTCTAGACAGTAATCTTGGAATTTAAGAAATCCCACCCAATTCCAATCAGAAAGAATCTTAGAGGGTCACACACGAAGTGTTTCTGGTGGTCTTGATTAAATTATATTAGAATTTAATTAATGGATTAAATATTATTCTTAAGAAAGTGGAATAATTTTATTCAAGTTAAAATGATTTCATAAATTAAATAAATATTTATTCATCATATTTTGAATAAAAATATATTTATTTTATTAAACATTTAAAAAATATTTATATAATAGTTTGTAAATAAAATATCTATTAAAGAGAATAAATTATTTATTTATTTATTCAAGTGTTTAATAAATGTAAGTAGAGTTCGAGTGGACCATGGACGGTTTGATAGTAAAATAATTATTTTTAAGACAACAAATAATTATTTAGCACGAAACAAAAGAATAATAACGTGGTTATAATTATGTGGCATGTGATTTCATCCAAGATTATGTTTTTCACAAGTTGGTGTGCCACAAATAATGACCCGGTTATTATTATTATGTAGCATGGTTTTTCTCTATGGTTATGATTTTATTTAATTTTTGTTACGCAATTAAATATTATAACTAAGTCTTCATGTCGATAAATAGATAGGTATGTCTATTGTCCCATGTATGGGAAACTGGGGATGCCTGATCAATTACAAGTTAAGAATTTTCTCTTGACTCCTCTCATCACTCCCTCCTAATAATGAGATATGTTCTTAAAGACCAAAGAACATGCAATCAAGAACAATTGACGCAAGATGTTCACTTTGCCGTGATAGCACCCAAAAAGAAATTAGCGTCAATCAGAGACCATTGTAGCACATGTGGATAACTTTTAGAGGGATTATGGTTTAGATATTTATAATTTCAAAGAGAAAATATGAAAGGGTCATCCCATACGATCAAAATCCTCAATGAAGAAGGTACTGAAGAATCAGGTATTTTATATCTTCATAAATTAAATTTAAATTAATTATAAACATAAAGTGAAATATCCTCCCTAAAGGTTTTGGGTCTCTTCCTTCTTTATCTAAATATTTGATTCTATTCTGTGGGGACTAGCATTCATCATTGTATTGACCTTATAATAATCATTGATCATAGTAAAAATTAATGTTGGGAACCAGCCCAATTGCTCTTCTGTTGCGCCCAGAACATTCAAGTGGTATCAGAGCGAGGTCATCATAGTTTATAGTTATTTAAATAATTCATTGATGATTTATGGTTTAATAATTTAGTTTGTTAATTAAAGGTTATTCATTATTTTAATCTAAATTTTGAGTTCTATTCTACCTCTTTTTTCTAGTTTATTTCATAGGAACAAATGATTTTTTTGATTAAAATTAAAACTGAGAACTCATCAGGAGTCACAGACAATTATTCCCAGGTGAAATAAAACTACATGTTGTGTGTTCAGACTTACATGCCATTTTCTCTTCCATACACATCATGTAATTTGGACAACACGCCATCTATTCATGTTCAGTGCATCCAGAGTAATTCAATAATTACTCAATCCATTTGCATTTATTGCACTCAGTGTAGTTAATTCTACACCGCATGTTGATCATGACAGAGCGTAACATTCTTACCAGATTAAACACCATGTGGTCCACTACACATGGCGTATATTCTCATCAGGTTAGGGGCCAAACTGTGTATACCATACACGGATAATACGACCAGTAACCATGTAATGCGGAGACAACATAGAATGTATCCCACTGTACACATCATGTACTCTGAAATTAATGAAGTACAATTAACACACCGAGTACCTAGGCGTGTACTTCGGGACAGATGATGAATTTTTTACCCACTGTGTATTCGTAACTACATGCTGTCTAATTTACCAAATTAAACAAATTTAAAATTTTAATGTTTGTGTAATGTTCATAACTATATATCATGTATAAATTGTATTGTAGTTTATTACTCTATTCATTGAAATGTGTTTTATGTCATATGTCATAAGAGTAAAATAGTATGTTAATATATTACATGTTGGGTAGATACGAATGATTATTCACTAGGATACCTCCATGGTGCATTTATGTACTGGGATGAGAATCTCAAGGAAATTCATAAAAATGATTAAGATTAAAGGATTGATTAATTAAAGATAATAATTAATTGATTCAAGTGAAATTTATCTTCATAAGAATGATTAAGGAATTGAATTCAAATTTTATTAAATACATAACATGTTGCATGTATGTGGGTGTTCATGAGCTAGACCAAGACCTTTGTATGTGATTGGTTTCCTTTTAATTTATTTGTTAAATTAAATTGTTCCCTTGTGAGCCATATCTCCTCATTAATATATAGGACTTGTGTTCCCATGGTTTATTTTATGTAAACCCCATTTTTACCACTCACATGTGTGTGAGTTAAAAAACATATGTAATGGATGGATCTCCCATGCTGGTGGAGGCGGTTCAAGCAAGAGTCGAGACAAAACCTATCCCAGAAGATAAAAAGATGGATAGGAGGAAAGATTTAATCACAAACCCAATAGTTTCAAGGTGTTTCTCCCCTATGATAGGGTCAGTTGATCAAACACTAGATAAACTAACAATTAGAAAATCTCATTATCATTCCCTTTACTTTACTTTATTTTTGTCAGTTTCACGGTTTATCAATATGGATAGGTAGTCGCAATCACATAATTAATGAATTAAACAAGAATGAAAGATGGAACTAAAATAAACCAAGCTTATGTGTTAATATTATCAAGACATGGTTAATCTCTTAAGTAAGTTCCACTTAATATTAATAAGAATGTGATAATAATAATAAGCAATTTATGTATAAGAGATAAAAATCCCTCAATAAAATATTAGGTCAGACTAAGCCTTTATTTACAAGATTAAAAGAAATACTCAATAGAACTATGTGTTTGACCAACCCTTATTGGTACACATACTGTTATACAAAAATCTATTATAAAAATTTTGGGTTGAATTAACCATATTACATCAAGAGGTGTAGCCCTTTCTAGACTTGGTGTAATATTGGAAGTAATTATTGAGGAAGTCCAAGTCAGGATTTTAGGATTTGGAAGACCACTCAATAGATCAAGGAGCTGAAATCCCCCAATTATAAAAGACCCATCTACCTATATACCTTAAAATAGAATGAAAAACCCTTGTTGGGGTTATGTAAGTGGAATATGGATCCTTCCCACTATAATGTCTCAGAAACTAGACACTCCAAGTTCAATGGTGGGGGCCATTGGGACTTAATAAAATAGTAGGAGGCTTATTAAAATTAATTTTTTATTTCTCATAAAATATAATCAAGAAATTTATAATAATGTGATCTTTTAATTATAGAATAAAATGACAAGATCTATCACACTATCCCTACAATCAATTTTGGATAAAGACAACATCCTCACTAGCAGTAACTCCTAGGAATGGTTTACATGCATCTGGGTTTTTATATGGCATGAATGTAAGTCTTATGTGTTGGAGTTAGCATTACATAATCCTCCTACCCAAGAGGTGAGTGATGAAGAGTTATTTCTCTATGAGAAAAATATGAATGACTTGGTTGATGTTCAATTTTTTATACTATCATCAATGTCTAGTGAGCTCATAAATTCTCACAAAACTATGGATGCCTATAGCATGCTCGAGCACCTACATGGTATTTACCAAGAGAAAGAAAGACAAGAACAATTTGAGATCTCCAAGGCACTCTTTCAGAGTAATCTTGGAGAGGGTGCCCAAGTTGAGCCTCTCATATTCAACCTCATTGGATACATTGGGCACCTAGAGGTTCTAGGTTTTAAAATCCCCGAAGATTTGGGTACCGATCTCATTATTTCATCACTACCTCATATATTCTCTAGATTTTTTGTCAATTTCAATATGAACAACATTAATAAGTCTATATATGATCTTCTTATCCTCATTCTTCAAGTGGAAAAAGATATGAAGCATGAAAGTCCTTTTTTCCTTATAGTGACTAAGAGGTAAGGGAAGGTGAAGAGTTTTAAGCCCAAAGCTTCTTCACACCCTTCCAAGAAAAAGAAGATAAAAAGGGAGGTAAGGGAATATGAAGCTATTTGTTTCATGTGTGGTAAGAAGGTCCACTTAAAGAAGAACTGCACCCAGCCTAAGAATAAATGGGAAGCTTTAGGTGTATTTGTTATCAAATGCAGTCTATCTATTTCTACCAATTGGGTATTAGATACAGCTTGTGGTTATCACATATGTATCCAAATATATGAACCAAGTAGATTCAGGATGATTGACTGAGGGGAGGTATATCTACGAGTAGGAAATAAAGCCAGACTTACTGTTGTAGCTATCAGGGACTACCACCTCCCATTTCTAACTAGGATGATCTTGGTGTTAAATGGTTTTTATTATGTATTTTATGTTACTAAAAGCATTATTTCTATATCTAGATTAGATACAGATGGATTTGTTTTCATGTTTGGAAATGAATGTTTCTTATTTTAGAAAGATATCATTTTTTTGGTAGGCCACATTTATACAACAGACTTTATGTGTTGGATTACACAAACCAAGTAATGGAAATCAATAACAAAGATACCTCGCATGACTCATACCACACCCAACTTTGGAATCACTATCTGGGTCATGCAAACAAGAAACTCTTGACAAAGTTACATCAAGATGGATATTTATATTATTTTGAACTAAAACCACTTGGCATATGGCAAGCATGTTTAAAAGGGGAAATGACCAAATCCCTATTCAGTGGGAAAGGTGAAAGGTCTAAAGAGATTCTTTAATTGGTTCATACTGATGTGTGTGGACCATTTCCATTTGAAGCAATGGGTGGGTACTCATACTTCATAAATTTTACTGATGATTCTAGTAGATATGGATATATATACTTAATGAGGTATGAGTATGATTCTTTTAATAAGTTCAAAGAATACAAGAATAAAGTTTTGAACCTTCTTGGTAAGAAGATTAAGAAACCTGGCTCGGACCGAGGTGTATAATATCTTAATCAAGACTTCATTGATTATTTATTGGAGTATGGGATCCTATCTAAACTCAATCCTCCTTACACTACCCAGTGGAATGGTGTGAGAAAAAGGAGGAACTGTACCTTGTTGGACGTGGTGAAATCAATGATGAGTCATGTAAGTCTTCCGTTATCCTTTTGGGGATATGAGTTACAAACAGCGGCACAAAAACTAAACCAAGTACTAACTAAATTGTTACATGGTATTCCATATGATTTCTAGAGTTGAAATAAATCCATATTATCTAATTTATATGTGTGGGGATCAATAAGTTTTTTAATTTTTCTTTATGTAACAAACTTTCACCCTGAAGCATTGAGTGTACCTTTATAGGATACCCAAAGGAAATAAGAGGATATTACCTATACAGCCCCTCAAAAATGGATATTGTGGCAAGACATTTTGTATTCCCTCAGAAGGAGAAAATCTCTAAAAGAGAGCATGGGAGAGAGATGAAATTCGATGAAGTCAAGGCTCAAGGTACACAAGAGTTAGTAAAGGAACAGATTCCACGAAGACCTATGGAAGAAATAATTGTTCTAGAGACACAAGAATTGAGTAGGAGTACAAGATAGGTTAAAGAACCATAATTGTATGGTTTTCTAGTTACCAATGATGGTGAATCATTATTATTTGATAATAATGATCGTCTAACCAATAAATAAGCAACAAGTGGAAAAGATGCTGCCAAGTGGAAATAATCCATGAATTATGAAATGGATTCCATATACCAAAACCAATTCTAGATTTTGGTAGATCCTCCCATTGATGTAAATCCTGTTGGTTGAAAATGGGTATTCAAGAAGAAACTAGACACAGATGGACAAGTCAGTACCTATAAGGCGCGATTGGTTGTAAAAGGGTTCAAACAACATCAATGAATTGACTATGATAAAACCTTTTTACCAGTTCCAATGTTGAAATACATCATAATTATACTTTCAATTTCAGTTTACCATGACTATGACGTTTGGAAAATGGATTTCCAAATAGGCATCCTTAACAGAAACCTTTATCAAGATGTCTACATGTAACAACCTAAAGTGTTTATAACTCCAAAGTATGCCAATAAGTTATGAAGGTTTCAGAAATAAATTTACGGATTAAATAAAGAATCCAATTCATGTAACATTTTTTTATAAATCCATAAGAAAATTTGGTTTTATAAAGAATGAATGTGGGCCTTGTGTCTACAAATGATTTGGTGGGAGTGCAGTCATTTCCCTAATAGTATATGTTGATGACATATTACTTATTGGAAATGAGATACCAGTCTTATAGTCTATTAAGGCATGGTTGAATAAATTCTTCTCTATGAAGGACTTCGGTGAGGAAACATATATTCTTGGGATCAATATCCATCATAATAAATCCAATTGATTTTTAGGAATAATTCAAAGTACAAACATTGACAAGATACTGAAGAGATTCAGTATGGAACAATCCAAGAGAGGATTATTGCCAATGTCACATAGCATTCATCTTTCTAATAAAATGTATCCTCGGACACATGAGGAAACAAAGATAATGTGAAGGACTCTATAAACATCAACGATTGGGTCGGTCATGTATTCCATGCTATGTACTAGGATGGATGTCACCTACACATTGAGTGCGGTAGGAAGGTATCAAGAAGACCCAGGTGAATGCCATTGGATGGTAGTCAATACTATCCTAAAGTATCTGAGGCATACTAAGGGTGTGTTCCTGGTTTATGGAGGAGATGAGGAACTAGTAATCAGATGATATGCATATGATAGTTTCCAAACTGGTCAGGATGTCATGAAGTCACAAACGGGATACATCATCACTTTGAATGGAGGTGCAGTGAGCTGGAAGAGGTCAATGAAGAGTGTGGTCATAGATTTTACCATAGAGTTCGAGTATATTGCAGCTTCTGAGGTAGATAAAGAAGAAGTTTGGATGAAAATCTTCATTCAGAAGCTAGATTTTATACCTATAATTAAATATCCCATTATAATGTACTGTGATAATACTGCAACGGTGGCTCTTGCAAAAGATGCAAGGTCACATCATTGGATGAAGAACATACTTCAAAAGTGTAATCTCTTAATAGATTTTTCTCAGATAGGTGAAGTTGGAATGAGAAGTATTTCAATAAAAGAAAACATGGTGGACCCCTTGAATAATGCCTTGACTCAATAGAAACATGGTCATCATGTGAAGTCTAGCAGACTGAAAGTCATAGGAAGTTGGCTCCAGTCCAAGTGGGAGTTTATAAGAGTTAGTCTCTTAGAACCAATTGTATATACTTTGATTACATGAATATATAATATAGTTAAATATTTAACATCTTATTACATATTGTTCATTGTTCTGCATGACTATATTTTAATAATGTCCTAGACTAATTGCCTCATTGCTAAGGTCATAGCAGTTCCCCACTATGATGATAACCTTGAAGTGATTTGAAAATATTCTTAAATTTAGTTATGTTGTTGGAAGACATATTATGATGGGACACATAGTATATAGACTGTCATTTGTGAGTACTCATAAGTAGATGAGACTTCTTATCCTGATGTTCTCACTTGGTAATCTCCAAGATGGGAGATTATGATAACGGACTTATCATTATTAATTCTACATGTTTTGGTTTCGTTAGATATTTCTATCTGTGATCATGTGTAATGGTACTTAGACATTAAGATTATCATTAATACTTGTCATGACTTGTGAAATCTATTTTACTGATGAAAACCATCCCATAGATAGTTGGTGGGAAGTAAGGTATATTGGGTGCATCACGAATGACATATTATTAATGGAAAAGTTGAAGAAGGATATGTTCCTTCCATTAATGGAAGTTCATATCTTGGCCCTTTAATTGAAATATAATCTTTGCAAGAAATTTTATGGTCATGGTGTAACAACGGGTTTATTTTAGGTAGTCAAAGAATGAAATATCAATCATAATGGTTGATGACACTATCATGAAGCCAGCTTGATGCGATATTGAGACAAAGGGATTATATTACATAGTCAACGTTCATATATGGATGTTGTTATTATGACTTTATGTTCTTTCTCTAGGGTACCTTGACCCATTTCTCGATAGTACTCTAGGAATTTAGGCAAGCCCGCCTATTGCCAATGAGAAATAATCCTAGAGGGTCACACACTAATTGTTTCTGGTGTTCTCGGTTAAATTCTATTTTAATTTAATTAATGGAATAAATATTATTTTCAAGATAGTGGAATAAATTTATTCATGTTAAAATGATTGCATAAATTAAATAAATGCTTACTTACTATATTTTGAATAAAAATATATTTATTTTATTGAACATTTAATAAATTTTTATTTAGTAGTTTTTAAAGAAAATATTTATTTAAGTGAATAAATAATTTATTTATTTAGCTAGGTATTCAATAAATAGAAGTGGAGTTCGAGCAGACCATGCATGGTCCGATAGTAAAATAATTATTTGTAAGATGGTAAATAATTATTTGGAATGAAAAGAATAATAATAATGCAGTTATAATTATGTGGCATGAGATTTAAGTTATGATTTCATTTTACGTAGGTTAGGGAACCACAAATAATGATGTGGTTATTATTAATATGTAGAAAGGCTTTTCTCTAAAGATATGAATGTATTTAATTATTATTATGAAATTAAATATTATAAATGAATCCCCATGCCGATAAATAGATAGGTATGTCTATTGTGCCTTGTATGGGAAACTAGTGATCCAAGATCAATTCCAAGTCAGGAATTTTCTCTCTACTCCTCTCCTCTCACCCTCTCAAGAATGAAAGACGTTCTTTGAGACCGAAGAAAAGGCTATTAAGAACAATCGATGCAAGATTCTTGATTCACCGCTCTAGCACCTATAAAGTGAGTGGCATAGATCAAAGACCATTGGAGCACATGTGGATCACCACTAGAGAGATTATGGTTTGGATTCTTACAAGTGAAATGAGATAATCCAAAACGGTCATCCCATATAATCAACATTATCAATGAAGAAAGTACCAATGAACCAGGTATTTTATTTATTCAGAAATTAAATTTAAGTTAATTATCAACATGATGTAAAAGATCCAATTTAATGGTTTTGGGCCTCTTCATTATTTATTTAAATCATTGATTCTATTCTGTGGAGAATGGCGTTCATCGTCTTATTGATCTCAGAATAATCACTGATCATGGTAAAAATTAAAGTTGGGAATCAGCCCAACCGCACTTCCATTGTGCCCGAACCTTCAAAAAATAGGGTCTCACCACTAGAAACACATAATGAAACATAGTTAACCACATGATATATCTCAATAATTATAATTTATCCAATAAAAACCTTACAAATGAACCAGATTCCACTAGAGTCCTGCCTGAAGTTTCATGCCATGCTTCACCAATTGGCACCCCTAGATAACACCTGATGCCTATGATTGGTAACCAAACATGGGTATCTCTCATTAATTAGTGTATATCATCCACTTACATGGATACACATTTAAAATACACCCCCTCTCATGGGTTAGGATTTTCTAGACTTCACTCCTAACATGCAACAAGGAACTTCTAATACTACCAGACCACAACTATTACTCACCTAAGTATCCATGAACAGTAACACCCATTAACCCTGCTAAAAACTCTTGGACCATCTAACATATTCCTTCCAACAACCATTAAACTTTTAGGTACCTAAATTTCATAACTAGGAATTCATATAATTCGTAAACCACCACACTAAGATACAACCTCATAACAACTTTCCAAAAGTCAATAGAAGTGATAATCACTGGCCATATTTAACTGAGTGACCAAAAAATAACCATGGTATACTTTCTTGCACCAAAATGAAAAGAACCATCCTTTAGATAGCTTTATAACCAACCCCAAGCCCATACACACTGTAATTTCTCTAAGAACCCTAGTTTGATCCCCAAACCACATTAAACACCTCCCGATAAATGTTTTTGATGTGTTCTACACCTCCACATCTATTTCAATGTGACAACACAAGTTATTCATTATCTATATGACTTTTTCTTTATTTCACTTATCCTCACCCACCAACATGCTTTCACCACCCAACCATGATGCATTAATACCCCATGGAATCATGAAAATGCGTAATGATCAAATTGAAGTCTAAACTCAACTCTTGGTTTAACTCCATGATTATATAATCATCCAACCAATTTAAAAATCATGCTCCACTCATGAGAACTTATGTTTCTCTGATTCAACTCATAATCAGATCACACCACCACCCTCCTCTATACAAACACATAATAAGGAGATCTAAAAACCAATTACATGCCTTCTCCCATCATAGTTTACTAAGGAACAACCCATTTCATGCACCTCTAACCACACCAAACACTATTTAAGAAACTAACCATTGAAATTTTATACCAAAATTTAACTACTCATCTAAATTCCTCCTTCTAATAACCCTTTTTAAAACCCCAAGTTCTTTGAATCTTGAAAACTATGGAATCAAGGTTTTAAACATATTTCTCTAAGCATGTCACCTTATATTACACATCAAGACCACCTTGTTTCATGGGGTCTCTACCACTCCGAGGAACATATAGTTTCATCTTCTCATTATAAGGTTAAGCTTTAGTATCGAAGATAAATCCATAAGCAACAAATTACACCTTACCCATACTTACCTTCCTAAGAATCGCACAAAAATCCCTTACATGACTTGAACACATGGCCCATCCTGTAATCCTCTAAAAGTAGTAACACCTCAAAAATTGGTCATATAACTTCACAAAACACACCTCTATGATGATCCCAATGACCTAAAACTCCTACTATGGTCATTCCCCACAAAATAGTGACATAAACTGTGATTACACATCTCGGTCCCATGTCAATTGAGCATCGTCCAAAAAGGTCTGTATCGCCTAATTTCGGAATTATCTCATTAATAATACCATAAACATAACACTCACATATATCCCAAGGAATTTAGAAAAAACTAGTTTCATGCCCCTCAAATCATTTGAAACCAAACAATCTCACAAACCAGTAGAGAAACAATGGACGACAAGCATAACCACTATTCCATGTTGTTACAAGATCGACTCTTATATTTTGAAGCATATCTTAACAACATAAGGTATCACCACCCAAAAAACCCATCTAAATCAAGGGTACCTACCCAAAAAACATCTTAATAATAGAATAAATAGAGTGTCCCAATCTAGAGGTTGGTCATAATACCACCTTACACCCAAAACCCCACTCTACTCACTCTAGAAAGAGCCACACCACCTTGAAAAGTAAACAACTCAAGACAACCACCCCTTTTGATGCTCCATAACAAACCAACAATCCATGAGCAATTGGAAAACCACATTAGAGCCCATCACTAAGGGAGTATATTCCCCAAAATAGATAACCAACATAAATTATTTCCCTAGATACAAACTCCACATCAAACACAATAAGAAAAAGAAAAATAAGGGAACTCAAACACATATCATAAAAATATAGCTTTAAAGTTCCAAATGAGCTTCACGAAAATCCCAAAAAATCAATCCAAACCATTATAATCTTCTAAAAATACCATTTCAAACTACCCTTTCAACAAAAAAAATTTCATGAACTGCATTCAAACTATTTGAAAAAACATTCAAATAAAAAACTTATTTTGATTTTAAATAAATTGAGAAGCACCAAATATTTTTACCCATTTTAAATAATTCACTAAAATTCAATATTCCACCCATTAATGAGAAAAAATGATTCCAAATTCCATTTAAAATTCGAATTCTTGTTCAAAACCCATTAAAAATTTCAAAAACCACTTGGTATTTGGAAATTCAGTATACAAACAGATGTATTTTGAAATCCTTTTAGTAAAAAATATCTTGAAACCCATTTAAAACATTTTATGTCAAGGGAATTGTCCTTTTTGAAAAAACTTTTTAAGCTCAAGTAACAACTCTCCAAGTAAAATACACACAAAAAATAATACATTCCCACTTACTCAATGTGTTAGTATATATCGCCAATATCTTCATGTTATTCACAGCCACAGATAAAAAAATATAACTTGTTCGGGATAAATTAATTAAATTTCATAAATATTTTATTTCTGAAAAAACTGAATACATTAAAATTGGAATTTAATTAATTTATGAATTTATCAATCTAATGAAATAAGTGCATGACATGTAAACCTACATGACTATCCAAGATTTATGAACTCACCACTCTTTCCAATTAGGCTGGGTGAAATAAATCTCATAAAACATAACTATATAATAACACCAAATAAAAGCATAAAAAATTAATACCATAACCAATAAAAGAAATTTCACTTCCCATTAAAAACCAAATATTAACTATGAAATACCCTTTTAAATTTTCAAATTACTAACATATTTATATTAAAATCACCATTTTTTGTTACCAAGTCCAATCAGAAACTAATATGAATCATCACATAACACTAAAACTTATCTAGGGGACATGAGGGTTATCATGAATTTGAAAAATGATTTATTGTACCATGTTCAAATCACAAAACCACCATTGTAAGTATTATTTAACAAATCACTCAGGATCCACATGGTTTGCTAGGACATGTGATCACATTGTGTGATGTCAATTCACATCCATTTTTATCCCTAAAAAAATCAAAAAAAAATCAAAATATAACTCAAAATAAAAATTCAGATTTTGACATACCATAAAAAATGGGCTTTAAGAACTAATACCACTTAATAATCCTACCTATTATACCACTTGGGGATTCCCCAACCCGAATCACCCAGTCTAGGTCGAAGGTTCACCACATGGACTCATGCATACATCCCCATATGAATGAGGATACCAAATAGAGATAATGGTTTAAAAGTTAAATGATAAGAATATACCCTTAGTATCATATAGAAATCATGGTAAACAGAAAACTAAAGCATTAACAAACTATAATCATAATAAAATTAACCAGTAGAATAGTAAACAGAAGTAATGTCACCATTATAATATGTTATAGCAATATGTAATACAATACATAAATTCATATTGTAGTAAACAGGATCCCGGCATGTGGTGTATCAATGTAAAAAAGTAAATAGAAGAAAAAATAATTAAAGTGGCACAACTACAAAATATCAAAGAGTCTATCCTGACATCACCTCTGTCCTAGTCCACAAGAACCTAATAATTGGTCTACCAAAAGTCCCACGACTTTGGTTGTATCTGTAACAATGATGTATGTACAGAAATCAAGATGACCATGTAGGGTTTGAGAATACACTTAGTAGGACACCACAAATGGGCCCTTAGAATAAGTGAAGTGGGTGTATAAAAGGTGGATGAATCGAAAAATATATATATAAATAAAAATAAAAAACATCTTCCCATCATGCGCTAACTAGGCTACCACAAACCCCAAACATACCTAATTCATCTATGTACTGGAAGGATAGTATGTCAGAAAAATAATAGTAAGATACAACCCACAAACCAAACATATCACATAGGTCACGGCCTCATCAAGCTCCCTAACCCATCCTTTCTCACTCAAGGAGGTCATCTCAAACAAATTTACTCATCCTATGGATTATTTGGAGGTCATATAATATATACAGACCCATCCTGAGGGTTCTTGGGAGTTTATCTAATGCATGCTGACCCATCCTCTGGATTATTGGGTGGTTATCACATCCCTTGACCCTTCCCATGGATTATTGGGAGGCCATTACATGCACATCAACCCACCCTAAGGGATAAATACTCATAATCTCAATAAATCCTCAAAAAACAACAACATAAATCAACCAGATAATATCAAAATAAAGGGGAAACACAATATCAAATAATACATCAACTAATCTAGACATAATACCCCAAATTGAGCCTAAATGGATCCCATGAAGTCACCTTACCCAATTATATAGCCTCTACATCACCCCCAAAACTAGGTGGGATCACCGCTATAAATAACCCATAACCTATCAATCCCCCTCTATGGAGGCTACTACATATATAGGAATTACATTGACATTATAAACCATCAAGAAGAAATATCACCGGGCTAGAAATTCACCCACATGTAAACTATACATAAATCTTTAAAAAATGACATAAATGTTAAGGGACTCTCTACCTTAGGCATGGTGAAGTCAAACAATCTTAATCTCTCCCCAAAACAACCACAAAATGTTGAATACCTAAAATTAGTCCTAAAATTAGACTATAGGATTATAAGAAGGAGGGATAATTTATAACCAAAATAAACCAACATTCAATGGTAGAATGTCATTAATCTTACCCAAAGTGGACCACTAGGATGAACAGTGTTAAAATAAGTGATCATATAAGAGAGGGAGGTCAAAATCCATTAAGTAAGGATAACATGGTCTTATTAGGTAATTCAAGGATAAATGGAAGGTTGGGGAAGGGAAAAAGGGGTATTTTAAGGTGAATGTAAAGGATTCCCCTTAAAAAGACTCAAAAGGATTTCATGACATAAAATCTTTTTTCAGGTAATTTAATTTTGAGACAGAGAACCCACAGGGTAATAACCCAATTTTTCAAGGTGTAATGTTATTTATCACTATTTTAAATCCCTCATACAACACCTGTTCAATTACTAATCTCTCATATTTCTCTTGAATTAACTTCTAATCAACCCTAATTCCTCCAACATCCAAAAAATACCTCATTAAAAATGTCTAGGACAAAAATTAAACCTATAACGTGCCTCAAAATTCATGGTGTGTTACACAAGAGTTGGGGGTTTGAATTTATGAAGAAATTTGAAGAATAATTTGGTGCATATTTATTGAAAGTTTATTTCAAACTATGTTACCAATCATATGAATGGGGTGGGATCTTTTCAATAGAATATTCCTGGAAGGCACATGGTTCACAAAATCATGTGTCCATGAATACTAAATAAGGTAAGGCTACATGATTAGTGTACGGTTAGTGCATTATTAGAAGTAACCATGTGTTTTACTCTTATGTGGGGTGATTCAATCCCATTGTATGCCATATGTTTAGCACCCAATATCATAAATCACACATCCAAGCCATATAACCTATCCAAAAATCTAATTTTTTTTAAATTAACCTTTTAACCTTAGTCAATTTATCTCTTCCTTCCTCCCTTATTTCACTTAAATTTTCCAAAACTCCTATTAATAGTAAATGTATTCTTATCCCTTTGGTATTCCATGGTTATCTTCCCTTGATTCATGTTATTCTCACTATGTTAACTCCATTTTTCTCTTCATTTATCTTAATTGTTTCCTCCATCATCTTTTAATCTCTTTTTCTTCCATTTTCCCCTCGTATTATTTCCCTAGTTATATGTTTTGGGAAATAATATGACTAAATTTGGTTATAAAATTAAATTTTATAGCACTTAGGTTTAGTGAGGTTCCCTTTATTTCTAATTAATTGATATATAAAGATTAAAACATATTTAAATAGATTTTAGGTTGGTCTCTCTACATACTAAAATTTCACTTGGAATAATCTTGGTGTTTTATTTTCCTAATATTTTTTTAGCCAAAATATGATATAAATGAATTGGTAAGTGATGATTTATACTTTGAACTTGTGATTATTGAATTGAATTTGGGAAAAGTAAGATTTTTTCATCTCTTTAATTTTATATTCATTCTAAAACTTTTTTTATACCTATAAGTTATTTCATAATATCATCCAAAGAGACATTTTAGTCCAAATTGGTTTTCAAATATTGTTTTTAAGGAAACATTCTATATATATTATTCTTATATTATTTATAAGCTTTTATTTAATATAAAGGTTTTTTAGCTGCATGATTATTTGATGTTTAAATTGGATTGGCTTTAAATTCAAATTAGAATGAATTTGACTAACCTTGTATATCTTCGTACCTTCATCGTTAAATCATTATTTCATTATTTAATCGTATGTTTTATCTCTAATCATGTGAAAATTCTCTTGATCACTCTCCTTTAGTTATTTATGCTTGAATAAAGTAGTATAGTTATTATTGTTCTCTTCATATTACATATCATAGTGATCATAAATTTATAATTTCTCCTAGTTTATTACACTACTAACTATCACAATATTAAATATGTTCTAGGTGGACGGTGGGTGAAAACTAGTGGAAGAGGTAGAATGAATTCAAAATTAATGAAATATTCTATCAACTAAGAAATTTTAATAAATCTACAAATTACTAGAATAGATAATCAATAAAAAAAATAAATTCATTATTATGAAAGAAAGGATAATATTCTAGGCTCATACAATATTGTTTTAGTGTCCCATAATCAAATAATTAGAGCTAAAAATAAAGAGTAAAATGAAACAATAGAAACAAATACAATAGATCAATCAATTGTGGAATAATCCCCCTCTTTATGTGAACAGTTCCTAATTTATATAGAAATTATATATGTTCTTAAATATTCTAATTTTGGGCACATTATTAGCATTATTATCTTTTACCATGATCCGAGTATTTCTAGATTTTTACTCAAATTCTCAACCAAATTTCATCTCTTCATATTGACACCATGTGCATAGCTCTAAGGTCAATATTTCTATAAATTATCTTACTCAAATACTTTTGGTTAAAAAATTCTCCTTCCCTAATATATATCTATATTCCATTGTTAATGATCAAAGAAAAAATTATTCACTACTTCACGACATCATTGGGCATTGAATTCTGTTTGGAGGAAGAATAAAATGAACATGTTGGGATTAAGAGAACTTAAATATGGTAATAATATAGATTTTGGATCCATATTTCACTAAATTTTGGACTCAAAATTAGAAATATTGGCCCAAAATGGGTCTTGTTGAAATATACTTGTAATGTTGAAGGTTTGATTACAGACTGGGTAGTTCTCGATTAGTTTTCCTGATTCTCATGGATATTCAACCTAACATTACTAGTAAATTTATCTTGTTTATGTAGTGAACTTATGAAAAATTATTGTTGTTAATCAGGACCAATATTCATATCTTTATTGATTTCACATTGGGGTACCTTAAAAGGTGTTTGATCTTGCATTTCAAGTCTAGTTGTGTCTTTTTTTAACTGAGATAAGAGATCAGTCGATGTGTTTGGTCTCCTTGATTTAAGATTGGATTTCAGTTAGTTCGGCACTCAAAAAGGTATGGAAGGTGTTTTCTTCAGTATTTATAGTAGCTTGGGATGCTATATTTAGAATTTCCTAAATCACATAAGGTTCATATTTCACCATCCTCTCAATAAATGGATAGGGAAAAGTCTAAGGTCCACTATATCTTATGATACCTATATTGGGATAGAATACCAATAATAAAAAAATACAAATTCATGAAATTCTAACATTTTTCTTGTTTCATAGATCTTATAACTTAGTTCTCCCAAAGAAAATATCAAATAAAGAAAAAACTCATGGCCTTGTCTTCCAAAATTCATCTTCATCAAGCTTGGATAGATTCACAATTATTCATACATAACAGATCTATATTATTGGATCGATATCATATTCACTGGATTGATTTGAATCTTGATTTTGGATTGTATTGTTGTTCATGTCTTGAGTTCCTTCAGTTTTCAATTTCCATCATCTAGTTGATGTGTGTCAACCTCCTAGGCACATCCAAATATTATAGATGGTATTTTGAGTATGACCAGAATAGCTAAAATAATCACGTTGCATAAAAATCCAATAATATCTCATCATATTTAATCAATTTATAAGTTTCATACATCCTTATCTTTAATAATTGATTAGCACATCATTGGGGTTTTTGTTTTTATTTGCCCATGGGTTTACAGCTTTCATTCCAAGAATCACTTACCATCTACAAATACATAGTTTGATAAATGAAAGAGTTCATCTAATTATACAAGGACAATACCATGGTCACTTGAATTTGAGCTTACAGTATCTTGGAGATGGAAATATTGTTCTATTAACTTTGATAAGGATGAAGTGTGGTATATTCAATATAAGTGATTGTTAGTTGAGTTTTATTACCTAATACAGTAGCTTCAATTCTATTTTCATTTGAGATCATGGAATGACATATTCAAGAATTTTCCAAATTTTCTCACATTTTTAATTGGAACATTAGTTTTTCTTTTCTAATTTTTAGATATATAGTCACTTATTTTTTTTCTTCATATAGTTAGTTATCACATGATCAGTTCATATAGTCTATATAATAACTGTGAATTGCATCATGGTAGGTTCAATAGTTTGTAATGTTATCAAGAATGGTCACTTGAATTTTAATAATAATTCATTTCTGACATGATCAGTTTAGTGGCTATGTGGAAATCAATGTGTGTAAGCATGACCCCTTTTCAATATTTTATTTTTCAACCTTTATTTCAAAAATAAAAAAAAATTAGTGCAATAATTTTATAATCAAATTCAAAATAAAAACAATTACAAGAATGTTAAAATTCGAGATAAACACACTAAATTATATTCACATATTAATATTGAAAATATTGAAAAAAATAATTAAATTTCAGAATTGAATGGATTTTTAAATTACATTTTGGATTTGATATAGAAAATTAAAATTCAAAAATCAATTGTTACATTAAAAAATTCTAAAAATATTATAGATTTCAATTAATTCAAAATGAATAAAACAATGAAAAATCCAAAGTCGGTCAATGTAAGAACTCGGTTCTTATTCTCAAGGTATGTGTTTCTTCTTTCCCTTTTCCTTAAGTGTTTTTGAGAAAACAAGGGAAATGTGGGAAAAATCCCAAATTTAGGGGTACACGCTGTGTACTTTTTACACATGCCATGTACTTTGGCTGTGTGGGATGAGAATACAGGGTTTATAGGCTTATCGCCTATTAAGGGTGTAAAAACTAACTATATGTCGTGTACTTAGTAATGCACACCATGTAATCAGTTGGTAAGTGAACAGTGAGGCGGTGGAAATTATCTGCTAGAGGAAAGGATAGTACATGTTGTGTACTTAGTAATACACATCGTGTAATCAGTCAGTAGATGAACAGTGAGGTGGTGGGAAGTAGCCGCCAGAGGAACAGTTTAAAAGGATGGTACACATCATGTACTTGATAGTACAAGCTATGTAGTTATGTTTTTTTATTAAAAATAGGTAGTAGCCTCCTCATTGGAAAGAGGAGGCAGAGGGCTCACCAGGAGAAGCAGGAGAGGAGTCTGAGACTTGGAGAAGCTCCTGATTTCTCACTAGGACTCTGATTCTTCTGTTGTCGATCTCATTTGAACCACATGGGTAAGGTCTTCCCTATTCTTGAATCTTTCCTACAAATTATTTTCCTAAGGGAAGTTATTTAGGTTTGAATGGGTAATATTTTATCCTAGATCTATGTCGTTATTCATTGTTTAGAAAGGCGCCTTTCATGTATATTGATTAGAGGAGATCAAGTTAGGTGGTCTTGTGTTTAATTCAAACTTTTGAGTTGATTTTGTGTACCATTGTGCCATGTTCTCATGTTCGAGGTGTTTTATGTCTATGTCTCTAACAATTTAGATACCTAGAATTTCATAGGTACTCTAATGAATAAGTATAAACTGTTTTTTGTGATCGTTGCTTTGATCTTGGGCCACCCCGAGGGTGTGTTTCCATTGTTTAGTCGTTTATCCAGGATACCCATGGGTATGTCATGATTTCAGAAAGTTTTGAGTTTTTTTGAGAGGAAACTTATATAAATTGCTTTCTTATGCATTAGTCTTGACCCAGTTACTTGGTTTTCCTATGGAATTTCCTCAGGGTAGTGTTTTGTTTTTCCTAAGGGCAGTGTTTTGTTTAGCCTGAGGGCAACGTTTCTTATGCCTCTGGGTAGTAGATTACATGCCTAAGTGAAATATCTTGTATTCCTGATGGTAATATTCGTTATGTTTGAGGGCATTCACCTGAGGGTTTTGTTTCTGATTTCTTGAGGGTAAGGACTTGTATGTCTGGGGAATATGTTTACTTTGAATATTCACTGTGGTGATTTCTTATGTTGTACCTACCATGCTAAAGCACAGGCTTGGTATTATTATTATCTTTTACTTGTTAGATATCCTATTGTGGTTTTTGTTGTGGAACTAGTATAGACGATTGTTGGTTGAGGCTGAGACTCATAAATCTCAGAATTAGGTTATATTGAATTGTTAAATAATTATTAAAATGGAAATGTAACTGGTAGGAATGGTTACTTTTGAGTACTTCTTATTTTACTGCATTTCATTATTGCACACTGATGTTGCACATTTTCACTAACAGTTTGGAATTGGCCTTTGGTGGTTGCCTACTGAGATTTATTTCTCACACCCTATTTGGGTTATGTGTTGGGCCCAAACAGATTATATTACTGCAAGTGTCAATAAGGTAAAGGGTCCCTATATAGGTACATGATTGTTGCAGAGGAGTAGGAGAGCATGGGACCATGCTTAGGCTTGTGATGTTGTTCTGTTCCTATTGCACTACTTCATTTTTGTTTTTCTATACATTTTAACTTGTGTTGTATTGTATCAAATTGTAGTGTATCCTATTTTTTCTACTTTCTTAGAATTAGAGACATGTTGAATCATCATATATATGATTGCTGGTTATCTTTTACTTCATTTTCGTTGTCTATTTCAGGTATATATTGTTTACTGCTTCCTCTTTTGTATGATTAATTTTTTCCCCATTACACTACACTTTGACAATTGAGGGAATAGTTTCCCCACTATCAGTCCTAGTCCCTCACTACTAGTCATCAGCCTCTGGCATTTGGGGAAATGTGCTTGAGGTCATGTGACCAACCGGTTTGGGGGCACCCATTGTGTGGCACCCGGATCCGGGACATTACAAAGTGGAATCAGAGGGGTTTTTTCTCTGGGTTATTTTATTATTTGGCTACAATGAAAAGAGATATATTGTTAAGGGATTCAGTAATAAATTATGTCTGGGAGTATCTACCCTATGTACAGGTAAAGGCCGGATTGCCTTGAATTAAATTGTGATTTTTTGTTTATGATTATTACAATTGATTGGATTTTCACCGTTGGGCGACATAATTGTGGTGTGTTGTTTATATTTGTATACTGAGTTCTATTTAGATACAACTCGATAATATGAGGGTATTCTATCTCATTCATCATTTACCAACATGTTAGAATCACATGTCATGCATAGTTTCTTTGTCGTCTAGGTGCATTAGAAATTTCATGTTGTTGTGATATATGTTGTGCTATAAAACTCATGTTGTTGTGACAGGTACCTTGATAGATATGCCTACTATTGATAGGTTATTGGTAAATGATACAATTGGGTTTATAGACACTAAAATTTGGTTCCTAAGAAGTATGGGATCTCTTGGACTGGAATTTAGCAGATCATGATCTTGACTTTTATTTCGTTTTGTACTATAATGTGAAATTTTGGGTGCTAAACTTTGGTTTGTAGAGATTATGGGCCCCCACAGATCATAATTTGGCATATCAAGTTTTTAAATTAAATAAAAATGGGCTTTTTAGAAGTTTCTAAGCTTTAATGTCTAGAAACCCAGACATCACGGTGTGTGGTTCTATGAACTCACACCATGTACTCTTCTATTTGGGAAGAAATAAAAATTTTCTAAGTACATGCCCTATACTTATATGTACACTTCGTGTAGTATAAGGCAGTGTAACCCACCGTGTGGGGGAGAACACGGGTCATCCAGTTTTTACTGAGGAACACGCCGTGTATCGGTTGTACATGCCATGTTGTCATGACCCTGTGTCTTCTCGTGTGACTAACAACACGGATGGAGAAATCTTAGCTTATACACTCCATGTCAATTATGAACACTCCATGTAATGTAATCTTGGGATTCGGCCATGTAGCTAACAACACGGGTCAATGTTATCTTTTCTAGTACACATCGTGTCCTTTTGGAGCATGTTATGTAGTGTGAGTCATGTATCTAGCCATGTCATGAACAACACAGGTCGGTGAAGCTTGTCTTGTACATGCTGTGTACCTATGGGACATGCCATGTAGTCTTGACCAGTGAGAGATCATGTGGACTTGCCTGTGTGGCTTGGAAACAGGGTGGTTTTCACTCCGTGTGTGGGTGTAACACGCTATGTACCTAGGGTTGAGAGATTCCCAGGCCGACATCAGAACACGGCCTTTTAAGGGCTTAAGGGTACACTCCATGTAGACCTTATACAAGTTGTTTAGTCTATTGTTTCCAGTTCTTGTTGATATTTTCCCTTTTCGTTGGCACTCTTAAACGGACAAAAGAAACCTAAATAGTAAATTAAACTATGTAATGTGTTTGACCTTGTAGAGTCATGCCACAGAGACAACCACGAGTTGTTCACCAAGAGAGTGGTGATGATTATACTCCAAAGACAGTAGGCCATGGGCTACCGATTGATCCTCCAGTAGTTCCAGATGTGGTGCTAGCTGTTATATCAAACGTAGGCATGGATGTGCAGTTCCTTGAAGGATTCATGTGGTTCATGAAGACCTTCTAGAGAGAACCGTCGGTTTCCCCATCTATGGCAGAGCTGAAATGTGTATTCCAGCTGCAGCTTCCACCTATGTTTTTTGGGGATGGTGGACCACAGGTTCTGGAGTCAAGGCTAGATTCTATGCAGATGATCTTTGAGCATCTGGAGAAACCTCATAGGAGGATGGTCAAGCTCGCTGCTTACATACCACGTGATTCCATCAAGAGATGGTGGGATATTACCACCTAGACTGAGCATCACCAAGACATGGCGTGGGAATATTTTCAAGTACTCTTCTATGACTTTTTATTTCTGGAGAAGCTGAGGGAAGATCAGGCTCGAGAGTTCATGAATCTGTAGTAGGGTTCCATGTCAGTGATGGACTATTCTACATGTTTCACAAGGGTACGGTGTTTTCACTTGTTATGGTGGGTGATGAGACATTGAGGGTTGGATGCTTTGAGGACGGTCTTCAATATGACATTTTAGTTCTGGTGAGTGTTTTCAGGCTGCCTACAGTGCATGATATTGTGAACCAAGCATTGATTACTGAGCGAAACCTGTGGGAATCTACTGGTGTGGACCAGGGTGGTTCGACACCGGTCTCTAGTACTATTTCTACTAGCAAGAGGAAGACGTAGATGGATTTATCTCACAGTGGTAATACTAGCTAGAAGAATTCTTCAAGTGGCAAGTTAATGTGATACCAGTGTGGTATAGAGGGGCACAAGAGACCTCAATTTCCACGTGACCTAGTGGAGTGTTGAGATTACGGCAAGATGGTTCATCTTCAGCATTTTTGTAGGGTGTTTCAACCAGTGGCTAGTGAGGGGGTTCTGTGAAGACTCTACTTGCAGGAGTAGGGCCAACAGCTTCTTACCAGTCAGGAAATTGGAATATGTAAAGACGTTCAGGTCGAGGTGGTGGTTGTGGCCATGGTATCCAGACACCAGAAGCTCAAAGACAGCAAGGCAGGTCATCTCAGGGTAGTCATGCTGTGTCGCAGGGTTGTGGCACTGGGCAGACATATGCAGTGTAACAGACCCAATAGGAGTAGGATCCCAGACCTTCCACTGTCAGAGTTACCATTCTAGTTGCTTCTATTTTATCATCGGTACATTTTGATATCGGTTCAACACCTAGATTTATATCTATTCCTGTTGTGAAGATTTTTGGGTTCTGTGTTTCTTCTTCTTCGGATATCATTACTCTAGACACTCTGTTGGGAATTAGAATGCCAGGTGTGCGTCAGTTCAAGGAGTTCCCCCTAGAGGTTGGTGGGTGTCACTTTCTATGGTACCTCTATGTCTTAGATATTATGGGCAATGATTTCATTCTCAAGATAGAATGTTTGGTACCCTATCGAGCCTTTTTAGATTGCTATCATCGCATGGTGAGTTTCCTTTCACCAGAGGGCAGTGTGTTTCTATACAAGGGAGAATGGGATGTCCAGGAGTGTCGAGCTGGACCCGAGAATTTTGGGTGAGGTGGAGTGATAGCACAGCTTGCGAGTTTATATCTGGATGACCAGGGAACATGTCAAAAGTATTTCCCTCTAGTGGTTAATTGTTTCATGGATATCTTCCTAGATGAATTTTTAGGGCTACCTCTGGAGTGAGAGGTGGATTTCTCTATTGATCTTGTTCCAAGAGAGACACCTATGTCCATTGATCCTCATAGTATGGCTACACCAGAATTTCAGGAGCTCAATAAATAGTTGGAGGAGTTGTAGGAAAAGGGTTTCATCCAATCTATTACTTCTCCTTGGGGGTCGCCTATCCAGTTTGCAAAGAAGGCAGACGGTACCCTTAAACTCTCCATGGATTATCCGAAACTGAACTAGTTGACGGTTAAAAACCGATATATCTTACCAAATATTTATGATCTTTTTGATCAACTTTGAGGTGAATGAATGTTCTTGAAGATTGAATTGAGATCCAAATATCATCAGTTGCACGTTAGACCATCAGACATATCTCTTACATCCTTTCAGGGCAGATATGGTCTATACAAGTACCTGTTCATGCCGTTCGGACTCACAAACGCGCTAGTAGTTTTCATGGATCTGATGAATCGTTTGTTCCATCCATATCTATATTCTTTTGTGGTAGTATTCATGGACGATATCTTAGTGTACTCTAAAACTCTACACGACCATTACACCCATCTTGTTATCGTACTAAGTAAACTGAGAGAGCATTAGTTATATGATAAGATCTCAAAGTTCCACTTTTGGATAGGCCAAATTCACTTCCTAGGTCATATTATCTCAGAGGTAGGAGTTGCATTAGACCCATAGAAAGTGAGAGTAGTAGTTTCCTAGGAGTAACCTAAGAACGTGTTTGAAATACGGAGTTTCTTGGGCCTATCTAGTTACTATGGGTGCTTTATATAGGACTTCTCCCACTTAGCAGCGCCATTGATAGGTTTGACTAAGAAGGGTATGATGCTCATTTGGTTAGAATCTTGAGAGATAACCTTTCAGGAGATAAAGGGAAGGTTGACATCAGCACCAGTCTTGATACTTCTAGAGCAAGGTAAGAGCTATAAAGTTTACTATGATGCATCAGGTATTGGTCTAGGAGCAGTGTTGATGTAGGGTGATCAAGTAGTTGCATACGATTCTCGGCAGTTGAGACCACATAGGGGAATTACCTGATACATGATCTCGAGTTGGCTGCATTTGTTCATGCGTTACGTTGTTGGAGACATTATCTCTTGGGATTACATTTTATGGTGTTTGGGGACCACAAAATACATAAATACATCTTCAACCTATGTGAAATGAATTTGAGATAGTGAAGGTCGGTTGAATACCTTCAGTCCTTTGACTTTAAGCTTGCCTATACACCTAGTAAGGGTAACACAGTGGCTGATTCACTGAGTAAGAGGACTTAAATACAGGCAGTGCAGGAGGTCAGTGGTGAGTGGCAGCTTATGGCTTTGTTCTCTGGGATGAATTTGGAGGTGGACGATATTCAGGGGTGAACATATATTTCATCCTTATTTGTGACTTCTACCCTCTTGGATAGATTGAGGATGAGACAGCTATCAGATTTCGGAAGGCCTAGTTCTATGGGAGTTGGTGGCAAGTGAGGACCCTCCTTCTGGTTGGACGATAGGCGCTGACAAGGTACTGCATATCCATGGATGAGTGTTGGTTCCAGGGAATATACATGAGGGGTTGATGTGAGAATTTCATGCTTCGGCTTGGGTAGTGCATCCTGGAGTTACCAAAATTTTCAGGGACTTGAGATGTCAGTATTGGTGGCCAGGTATGAAAATAGAGGTAGTTGGTTTTGTTATGAGATGTTCCACCTGTTAGTAGGTGAAGGTGGAGAATCATAGGGCAGTCGGACTATTACAACAGTTACCCATTCCAGAGTGAAAATGGGATGATTTCATGATGGAATTTGTGACTAGGTTTTTGAGGTCACCTTGAGGCAATGATTCCTTATGGGTTGTTGTGGATAGACTTACGAAGGTAGCTCACTTTTTGCTGATCAAAGAGACCTTTGGTGTTGACAAGCTTGGGAAGTTGTAAATCTGAGAGGTAGTACGTCTTCATGGGGTCCCTCGTTCTATCGTTTCAGATAGGGATGCTCATTTTACATCTCATTTATAGCAGAGTTTTAAGATGGCACTGGGTATATAGGTTCTTCTGATCTTAGAGTCCCACTCTCAAACCGATGGCTATTTAGAGTGTACAATACAGGTGCTAGAGGACATGCAACGTGCATGCGTCCAGGACATGGGGTCTCTTGGGAGAATCACATACCCATGGTCGAGTATTCCTACAATACTAGTTTTCAGGAAACTATTGAGATAGCACCTTACGTGGATTTATATGGTATGCCATGTCGATCACCCTTGTGCTGGTTGGAGGTAGGTGATGTAGCTTTACTTAGACCATATCTCATACAAAAGACTTCAGAGCAGGTACAGTTGATTTAGAAGTAGATGTATACTGCACAGTCTCGTCAGAAATCTTATGTTGATCACCGCAGACAACCCTTGGAGTTTCTTCTTGGGGATCAGGTTTTCTTGCGTGTTTCACTGAGGTTGGTACATAGGTGGATCAATATATAGGGTAAACTTTCACCGAGGTATGTAGCTTTGTTTGAGATTATGAAGAGAGTCGGGATGGTTCCCTATCGGTTGCAGTTACCAAAGAGGTATCGGTTCATGCATGACATCTTCCACATATCTCAGCTACGATGTTATCACTCAGACTCATCTCACGTTTTTCAGCCTTAAGAGGTTGAACTTCAGGTTGATTCATCCTTTGAGGAGAATTTGATTTGTATTTTTGATAGGAGAACGAAGGTTCTCCAAGGCTGGTTAGTTCCTCTCTTACGGGTGCTAAGGCAGCATGGCCGAGTGCAGGATGAAACCTGGGAGTGGGAGACCGACGTACATGCCTAGTGGCCAGAATTGTTCTCAGCTTTATCTTCACAACCCTAGGAAGGGAAATTTGAGGATGAATTGATTTAAGGGGGAATCATGTAAGAACTTGATTCTTATTCTTGAGGTACTTGTTTCTTCATTCCCTTTTCCTTAAGTGTTTTTTGAGAAAACAAGGGAAATGTAGAGAAAATCCCAAATTTATGGGTACACACTATGTAATTTTGTACAAACGCCATGTACTTTGGCTGTGTGGGATAAGAATACAGGGTGTGTAGTCTTTTCAGCGATTAAGGGTGTAAAAACTAATTATACACTATGTACTTAGTAATACACGCCATGTAATTAGTCGGAAGGTGAATAGTGAGGCAGTGGAAAGTAGCCTCTAGAGGAAAGGATAGTACATGCCATGTACTTTATAATACATGTCGTGTAATTAGTTGACAGATGAATAGTGAGGCAGTGGGAAGTAGCCACTAGAGGAACAGTTTAAAAGGATATTACATGCTCTGTACTTGAGAGTACACGCCGTGTAGTTATGTTTTTTTGTTAAAAATAGGCAGTAGCCACCTCATTAAATAGAGGAGGCAGAGGGACCACCAGGAGGAGTAGGAGAGGAGGCCGGGACTTGGAGAAGATCCTGATTTCTCATCGGGACTCTGATTCTTCTGCTGTCAATCTCGTTAGAACCATGAGGGTAATTTCTTCCCTCTTTTTGAATATTTCCTTCTAAATATTTCCCTAAGGTAAGTTATTTAGGTTAGAATGGTTAATCATTTATCCTAGATCTACATCGTTATTATTTGTTTTGGGAGGAACATTTCACATATATCGATCAGAGGATATCGAGGTAGGTTGTCTTGTGATTAATTCCAACTATCTAGTTGATTTTTTGTACAGTTGTGTCATGAACCCATGTTCGGGGTGTCTTGTGTATAAGGATTTGACTGTTGATATACTTAGAATTTCATAGGTACTATGATGAATAAGTATAAACTTCTATTTGTGATCGTTGCTTTGACCAAGGGCCACCCTGAGGATATGTTTCCCTTTTTTAGTCATTTGGCCTGATACCTTGGGGTATTCCATGATTTTAGCATGTTTTGAGTTTTCTTGAGAGGAAACATATATAAATTTCTTTATTATGCATTGGGCTCGGCCCGGTTACCTGATTTTCCTATGGAATTCCTGAGGGTAGTGTTTTGTTTAGCCTGAGGTTAGTGTTTTGTTTAGCCTGAGGGAAATGTTTCTTATGCCTGTGGGCAATAGCTTCTATACCTAAAGGAAATATCTCGTATGCCTGAGGGAAATATTCATTATGCTTGAGGGTTTCATTTTTGATTTCCTAAGGGTAAGGACATGCATGTATGAGGATAATGTTTACTTTGAATATTCATTGTGGTGATTTATTATGTTGTACCTGCCAAGATAAAGCACAGGCTTGGTATAATTATTATCTTTTACTTGTTAGATAGTCTGTTGTAGTTTCTACTGTGGCACTCGTATAGGAGATTGTCGGTCAAGGTTGAGTCTCAGAAAACACAGAATTCAATTATATTGAATTGTTAAATAATTACTAAAATGGTAATGTAACTGGTAGGAATGGTTACTTTTGATTACTTACAAGTTTACTACATTTCATTATTGCCCACTACTATTGCACATTTTCACTAACAGTTGCGCATGGGCCTTTGGTGGTTTCCTAATAGGATTTATTTCTCACACCCTCTTTGGTTCATGTCTTGGGCCCAAACAGAATATATTGTTGCAGGTGTCGATAAGTGAAAGGGTCCCTATACAGGTACATGATTGTTTTAGAGGAGTAAGAAAGCATGGGACTGATCTTAGGCTTGAGATGCTACTGCATTCCTGTTTCACAACTTTGGTTTTTTTTTTCTGTACTTTATAACTTGTGTTGTATTGTATAAAATTGCATTGTATCTTGTTTTTCCTTCATTTTAAGAATTAGAGACATGTTACATTATCATATATATGATTTTTGATTATCTTTTACTTCAGTTCTTTTATCCATTTCAGGTCTATATAGTTTACTGCTTCCTCTTTTGTATGTTTAATTTTTTTCTACTGCGCAACACTTTGAAAAATGAGGGCATAGTTTCCCCACTATCAGTTTTAGGCCCTCACTGCTAGTCGGTATCCTCTGACATTTGGGGAAATGCGCTTGAGGTCATGTGATCAACCGAGTTCGGGGCACCCATTGTGTGGCACCCTGATTCGGGACATTATAATCCACTTAATTTAATTCCAATATTATATTCAATATTTAATAAAATAATTAAGTTCCAAAATTCAAAAGGCTTGTGTGCATTGATTAATTTAATTTTAAAATATTAACAACCACTAAAACTCAATGTTTAATCCAATTTTTTAGTGAATTCCAGAATTCATATGGTGATAAATAAATATATTTCTTACCTCATAATTTAATTAATATTTTGGGTAGTTATAAAATAAAAACAATTAAATTTTTTGAAAATTTCATCTCCCATCAATCCCCCGCACTTTAACTATTACACTCCTGGGAAAAACCATGAATTTCGTTATTCAAAAATAATTGTCCTGCTTAATCTTAATACACAAACTAGGGGAAATAGAATAAAAAATTCCCATATTATTTGAATTATCTTTCCTCCTTCATGGATTTATTTCACTTCCTCATTTCAATTATCACATAAATTTATGTTTTGGGTTGTAAATGAAACATATCCTAGTGGATCCTAGATTTTAAGAAGTGGGAACTTCCTAAGTATTTCTCCCCAATTCTCCCTTTCCAAGGTTCATTTCAACACCTCCTTAATACTTCCAAACTAACATTAAGATATATCATATGCCACTTCTTCACCCAAGTTCCAAATTCCCCAAACCTATCCACCCATTTTTCAATTATCCCTTATTTGATTTTTCCTATCTATATTTTATCAAAGAACTATGAAAAGGCACATATTGAATGATTGTAGACAAACCCAAAACTAATACATGCCAAGATAATAGGTACCCATGGGACTAATTAAAATATTCAATGAATATAAAAAATTCTTGGGAAGATTTCTATCATGTCACTATAACTCTTATTTTATGGATAACACACACTCATATTCTTATGTTGACTTAGGAATATTTCCAAATCATATCTCAACTTCTTTTTTTACTCCAGTTCATATAATCTATTTTATTTTATTTTAGGTAGGATCCCTAAGATCATACTCAATCACTATGTTTTTGTTACTTATGTTCTATTTCATTAGTATAACTCCCACAAGATTTAAATTTTGTTCCAATATGTTCATTTTTCATTTATAAATATTTTCCTAGTACAAAAGAAGAAACTTCCATGAATTCGATGGTGATTTCACTCATCAATCATCTAACAATCACAATTTAAGATTCAATTAAATTCCTCCACTATAGAAAGGTATTTAAACTATATAGGACAAAAAATAAGTTCAATGTTTATTTACACTCCCAAAATATAAAAACAAAAACATGTAGAAACAATGTACAAATTCTTAAAAATAGAATGATATTTTTTATTCTTAATAAATAAAATAAAGGAAAAATATCTAATAGGTATTTACATCCTAAACTAATTTTTCCCACTCCCCCATACTTATTTCACACATATTTACATTTAATTATAGGATGAATTTATCAAGGAACACATATTAAAAATTAAGATCATAAAAACTTTTATAAAGTAGAGAGACAACATAGGGTTCCTTATTCATTGTCAGTATAGAGGATTTCTGATTACACCATTGGCCCTTTCTAAAAATCTTCATGGTATTGATTCACTTATTTTAAATTCACTTTTTAAGTGATATTATAATTCATATACCTAGATAAAATTCACAAAATTGTAAACTTTTAGTCACTATATATTCTATAGTCAATTTGGAAGAAAGGTTACCTAGAATCAGTTTCATCTTTAGGGAGAATAGAAACAATTTATCTAAAATTTTAAAATCACTTTTATATATTCGTTTTTAAGGGATAAATATGGATTTATCCATGTAGAGTGGGAAATTATCATCATCTTATCTTCCAAATTCCTTAAACTCCATCTTCTATAGCTTCCTATGTTCTTTAGTTTTTCTAGACTCCTAGTTGACTCTCATAATATCCCAGTTGGATTTGTACTACAACCCAAAAGGAAGGTGACATTGTTTATAATAGATATTTCTATGAAGACATATACCTAAGGTGGTTTTTTAGGTAGTTATTTATGTCCATAATGAAATTTAAATCTTCTTGATCTAATATTTATGGTTTTTTTGTTTTGTCTTTTCTAGAATCCTTTTTATCTCTTAGTTTGAATACTTGTCCATATCATTGGTTTCTAGGTGGTAGGTGGTGGATGTTTTGAAATGTTCTCCATATTTCTTCATTAGGGATTCTTTATTATTAATGTAGAAGTGTGTGACTTGGTCACTTATTATTTCAATAAGAACTCTTAACCTATAAAAACTTTTTTATTTTAGAGACTAAATCATAGATTTGGATTCATTGGTTTGAGTTGTTTTTTCCTCAATCCAATTAGAAACATAATCCATTGTTAAAAAATGTACGAAAAACCAAATGACATCGGAAATGGTCCCTTGAAATATGATCCACATATATCAAATATTTCATATAAAATCAATTTTTTTTGGGTAATCTCATTTCATTTTTTAAATTTCACCAGTAAACTGGTATTTTTGATATTTTTTGAAAAAAACATCTGTGTCTCTGAAAATTGATATTAAAAATAAGCTAGATTCTAAAACTTTTTTGTATATTATTTGTGGTCCAAAATTTCATCCACAAGCAAGTGAATTACAAAAGGTTAGAACAAACCAGCCCTCTTATTCCAGGATACACCTCCTTATTACTTGATCGTGATATATTTTCCATAATTATCGATCTTACCACACATAATATTTTGATTAATATTTTAATCTAAGTTTTTCTTATTTGTAAAATATAGAGGTTAAATTCTATGTGATGATAAAATTCACTTTTTTGGTATACCAAGGTTCTTGAGTGGCTTTATACCATTGTTCACTAGGCAAAGAGTCGTTTAATTTATTTAAAATGGTAGTTTTACCTCGATGGTGTGGGGTAGTCTACTCATGTATTATTTAATGAAATTATCACTTCCTTTAATATCATTAATCACTAAGTTTAATTCTTATATTAGAAACATATATCTCATTAGATTTGGATTTACATTATCCTTATTGATCAAATAACTAAGTGTTGAATGGTCAAAGAAAAAAGTTACTTTACTTCCTAACAGGTATTATTGAAACTTATCCAACACAAAAACAATAGAAAAAAACACCCTTTATGTTAATATATACTTAATATATTGTATTTCTAGGTTATGTGAAGTGTAGTCTATATCTTGTGACTATCCATCAATCTTTTAGGATATTTGATCTCTTACAACTCTATTATATGTGTCACACGGTATCTCAAAGGGGTGTTCCTAGTTTGGTGGGAAGATTATGGGGTAGGTGGTCAAGATTTATTTAAGAATGAAAAAAATCTAACCAGGATGATTAATCAAACACAAACTCAATTTATTTATTGAGTAGGTTATTAAATGGAAAATAAATTTTTCTAATTTCCATGATAAACCTTCTATAAGATCTAGAATTTCCTAAAAATGACATGATATGTCTCACTATATAGGGGAATTTAGTATATAAATAACAATAATTTTGAACTTATAAACATAAATTCTATATTTAAAGATTATGTGGCCTAAAATAATTTCTTTTTTCATCATGAAATTGAATTTTTCAAAATTTAACACTAACTTTTTCTCAAAACACCTCTTTAGAAATGTATTCACTCTCTCTATAAAAGTTTGAAAATAAGTTACATGTGTAGTAAATTCATAATTAAATACCTCCATGAAACTCTTAATTAGTTCTTAGATGATACTTTAAAAGCATCATTTTAATGTACCAGATTCATTGAAATGACTTAAATTTATCCTTCGATAGGAAAATTTACCAAATAGACAAGTGAAAGAGGTTTAGTATTGGTCCTTCTGAGAAATTAGAACAAAAAAATACCCATAAAATCCATCATGGAAACAATTGAATAACTTTTTATCTCTCCCATAAATCATTTGGTCTACAAAGGGTATAGGGAAGTGTTCGTTTTAGGTCACATGTTCAATCTTCTATATTCAATTCAAACTCTACAACTATTATGGATTATTGTGGTAACTAATTCATTATTTTTATTTTTTACAGTTCTGTATCCAATTATCTTAGGGATAATTTGAATTAGAATTTCCCATTTGGAGTATGATATATGGTAAATTATTCCATCTTCTAATAGTCATTCTAATTCTTTTTTCACTACTTCAATAAGGGTTAGTTTGATCCTTCATTGGGGTTTCTGACTAGTTTGGACTCACTTTATAGAAAAATTATGTAGATTGCCCATAAATAGATAAGGTGAAGAACTTATAGATAACTTGATCTTATGATAATTCTTTTGGAATTAAATTATAATAAAAATTAGAAAAATATCTTAAATCCTAGTTAGGGCCCTCTCCTACCATGCCCTAAGACATTGGTACAAGTTTGATCATCCCACTTCTCAATTCAAAATCTTATTGATTATTATGTGGTTGAATTTGATTTTCAATATTGAAATTGGATTCATAGAGTTCCCTTAAAGTGTTTTTCATTTTTTTCCAAGTTTTTTCCATGTTTCATTCCCAAAATTCAATATATTATAATAATAAACTGAGGATGGGGAAATTTTTTATGAAATTATGATAAATTTATTATCTTATTGTTCAAAAACTTTTAAGGTTCTCATTATTTCCAAAAAAAACTCTCAACCTCTAGATCAAACCAATGAGGTGAGATAAATCAAATCTGGTCATTTACTAATATCGTTTTACAAAAAAATTAAATCACAAACACCTCCCTCCCTACATTGGTGCAATGTATGATGAGTGTCATATCATGGGGTCTCATTAAAACAAATTTTGAACTTAAATAAATATAATAATAGTGGAATCAGATTGTCTCTAGGTATGAGAGTGTTATGGGAGTGGTCATTTTTAATTGATGGGTCCAATGTGTGAAAATAGTTTGTAATATTAAATTGGGTTGGTTTTAAATTCATATTAGAGTAAATTGGCCCAACCTGGGATATCTTCTTACCTTCCCTATTAAAATGGAATTTTATTATTTACTCCGTTTTTTCTCTCTAATCAAGTGAAACATCTTCAGGTCACCATATTCTGGTTATTTATTATCGAATTAGTGATAAGATAAAACTATATACACATTTTGTTGTCATTTTGTTAAGGATTATCCATGTTTTCACCCAATAATGCAATAAGTATATGTTTTTTATTGAAGGAAATAGGTTTTCAAGATTTTGAATCAAAAAAATGGAGAAATTGACCAAAAATTACCATTACATATCATGAAACTCAATTACAGAACATGTAGACAATTTTCATAGAATAAGGGAAAGTCATGAAGGAACTCATGAAGAATTTCAAGTTTTGAAGCCATTACATGATGTGATTAACCAATACATGTCATGTAACATTTCAATTCAATTACCTCTTTCAAGATAAGTCCTGGAAAAAGATACACATCAACAAAGGAGTCAAATTTCCCAATCTATAGTTGAGATTCATGTGAGATTTGTGTAGATTCAAAAATTACATAGGAAAACTTGGATTGGAATTACATGATGTGAAAAACCATTACAAGTCATTTAATTTACTCTTCATTTACCTACAAATGGTGCACCATGGAAAGAATAAGATATAAATTTTGTATTTCTCTTGTTTTCTCTCTCATTTCTCTCAATTATTCTTCTACCCTTTCTCCCTAAAATTAATTTTTATCAATTATTTTCCTTGTTCTACAATTAATCAAGTATTTTGGATTTATTTTCAAGAATTATTAATCCCTTTTTGCATCACTAACACCGTGATACATGTGTTCATTGACCTGATCATCAATATTATTTGAATCCACACTGTGTTTGTTCTTGTTCTTATCATAAGTAAGTAGTTGATTGAAATTTTGTTTGATTATAGATTTATATTGATTGTTCTTAATTAAATGTTAATTAATTTGTTATATTTATCATTTTATGTTTTTAAATCATTCAATCTCAATCTCTAGTGGAATTTTATCCATGTTTTCAAATTCTATTCTATCTATAATCGATTCTACCATGAGTAGCTAAACTCCTTAGGGTAGGGTTCAAGAGTAGGGGTGATTGAATCCAATTAATCATTAATTACCAACTTGGTAATCCCTAAGTAATAGTAATCAATTTAAATAATAATTTTCAATAAAATTATTTTCCGCAACCTTGACCATAAGAATCTTGAATGAACGACCATGGCCTGATTGGAGTAGAATAGGCTATGACCAATAGCCTATAATGCTTTCCACTTTTGAATCCAATCCTAATGAATCCCGATTGAAACTATCTCTAGACCAAGGAATTGTTTCCTCTAAGAAAGATTTAGTTGAATTGAACATAGAAAACTAGTGACATATTCTTTCTTTGTATCCTAGACCTCAAGACCATACCAAGTCATAATTAAAGATCATCCTTCCACATAAACCTTGAAATTGATATTGATTCATTCCTTATCTCTGATCTTAATCTAAAAAGGCATTATCACTAGTTTTTTACAAGGAAAATCATATTGGGAGTACTCCTACCCTAAATGTTTCTAAGCTTAGTTCCTATTAGCCAATCCAAAATCCTCATCAGACCAACCCTGCACTACCATTATACTACACCCTAGTAGCAAGTCTAGTTTGGGAAAAATAAATCAAATATGACTGCAGTCTGCATGAATTTAATGACACATGAAGTTGCATTATATTTTTCTTCCATTTATAGGGATAAAAAAGAATTTTTCTAAGGAATGGTAACCTATAGAAAAAGAACCTAGTATTACCTATCCCTTATTCATTTCCCTTTTCCTTTACTTTCCCTGTTCATTAAAACACCACTACATCCTTCTTCTTATTGAAGATTAGTACATGCATCAAGTCCCTTTTAATCATTAAATGATCCTCGAAACACAAGAATATATTTCCTTCGAACATGAAATTGAATGGTACATCTCTACACACCACCATTCACAAATAGAAGACCACAATAATCCAACAGATTCAAGCCAACCAAACCCACCAAACATGAAAGATATAATACATGAAGAGTATTCAGTGTAGACAGAGTGCACTATCATAGATTATTGATTATCATCAATCCATTTTTCTACTCCCAACATTGTACTCCCTCTAATATAGGCACATACTTTTAATTAAAACCTGGAATCATCCTATGATTCATAACATTGGGCCAATTCTATGTGATTTAAAGTGAAGACCCACATTATTATATTTCAAACCTACAGGAAGTTTGTGATAACTTTCACAATAAGGGAGTATCTTATAATGATTTAATAATTTTATTCTTCTCCTTTCCCTATGATACCGAGCCAAAAATTATCTCAAAATTCAAGTTCCTGAGTCTATCAATGTTTTGGATGATCTAGAAAATAAATACATATACAAGTAATTTTTTGCAATTTGAACTTGGAAATTGTGAAATGACATCTACAATTTCACTCAAGAAGACATATAATAAACATGGGAAGCATGGTACCTCTTTAAGAAACATACCCAAAAGTTTCTTCATCATGGAATTGATATGTGGATTCAGCTCCATACATTTTATCAAGGCCTCCAACCACCCTCTTGCATTGTCATTCATAAAGCCTCTTATTGAGGGTTAATGATAAAAAGACCTGAGGTAAGCTGAAAATTTCTAGATTATGTCTCTGAAAATGAAAATATGTTCTCGAGTGATCGTCGAATTTCTTAGCAAGGGATCCATCAAGTTAAATAACATACTCGACTGGCTGCACAAGTTAAAGCATTGACTAATAAATTGGAATCATTCAAACTACCAGTTGCATCACCAACCCCTCCTTCCCTATTCATATAAATTTAGTCACGCGAAATGTGCGGTGGATTTCACCTTTATCAATACTGAATAAAAAATTTTGATGAACAAAAAAGTTAGAAGTGTAATTATATTAATTATAATAAATAAGGGAAACAATTTCTGTAGTCACAGTAAAAATTTCTACAAAGTCCAGTTTAACAGCAATAACAGAAACAAATGAAGGGTATTTCCAACAAAGAAGTGGTTAGACACCATTCAAAAATCAAGTTCCTTTAAGAAATACACCAATAAATCTTGTTTATCGACCACCATAGTAAGCAATCAAACAACCATTCACTTTGAGAATCCAAAAACAATTTCAATCAGTTCAACCAATACCTTCACAGCCATCCATACCTCTGCAATCGAACTTGTAACATATACCCACACATATTGTTCAAAAGACAGATCAAAGTATGACCACTTAAGAGATAAAAATAAAAAACCAAAGGGTTTCACTATATAATCCTGATCATCAAATGGATTAGATCTCAAAGACCTTGTCATAAAGATTACTAGGTATACTACCTAGAAACACAAAGACATGCTTGAGAAAAGAGGCAAAGGTAGTGGTTCTAAAGAGTGTAAAAGTACTAGATTTTCCAAAATATTGCTGATAAGAAAGAAAACAAGTTGTGGAAACCAAAAATCACACGAAAGTTATAGAAGAAGAGAATGATAAACAATATAATGGAACAACTCAGGTGACACCTCAAGAAGTTCAACCTCCTACTAATCCCTAACAAGAGAGAAGTATGAGGAAGAATTCTATTTTTCTAAACCACCTTACAATCCACCAATTAATTTTTTAGAAAGTTAAAGGAAATGAATAATTTAAGGGAAATTAAATAATGTTTTTGGAAATTTTCAAGAAATTACACATCAACATTAATTTTGTTGAGGAAATCACTCAAATGCCTAATTATGAAAAATTTCATAAGAAACTAATTTATAACAAAAGAAAAATTTAGGACCAAGGAACCATCTCACTGAATAAAAAGTGTTTTTATATTATCTAGTGGAAACTTCCTCCCAAAATTAGAGAACCTATGATTTTTTAATTCTAATCAAAATAGGAGAGTATAACATTGGAAGATATTTGTGCGATTTAAGATCCATCATCAACCTCATGTCAATGAGTGTATTCTAAAATCTAGGACTAGAAGAGATAAAACAGACCATATTAACACTCTAATTGGTCAACCAATCAATAAAATATCCTCAAGGAATTCTCAAGGAAATATTATTCAATTTTGGAAAGTTGATCTTTCCAGTGTAATTTCTCTTTCTGGATAAGGAAGAGGAAAGAAACATCCCAATAATCTTAGGATCTCCATTCCTAGACTATTTAAAGGAGTTGATCAATTTAAATTGAGGAAGAATCATGTTTATAGTAGGTGAATAACAAGTCATGTTCGACATAGAAAAGGGTGAACAACAAATATATGATTCTTTTTACTTACAAGGTATATTTATTATAGATGAATGATGGATACATAAACATTTAAGAAGAGAATTATTAAATTATCCCTTAGTAAAATGAGTAATATGAATTTAAGGAAGTAAAATAAATAGAACCTCTTTAAGGGGACAGCATATGACCATTCATACAATGAATAATTTATCCACCAAAACTGGAACTGAAACCCCTCTCTAGTACACTCAAGTATTTCTTTCTAGAGAATATTGATGCAATCCATTTATAATTAATTATGAACTATATCATTTACAAGAAAGAAAAATTAGTTTATGTCATGAAAATACATAATCATTAAATTTAATATGGAGTGGATAACATTAAAGGAATCAACCTTGATTTATGAACCCCTAAAATTATACTAGAGGAAGGTGAAAAACCCAAAAGTCAACCACAGAGGGGACTCACACCACCAATGAAAGAAGTTGTTAAGAAATAAGTACTTGAACTTATAAATGCTATATTAATCTTTCCCATCCCTGATAGAGAGTGGGTGAGCCCTCCACATCTAGTTTCCAAGAAATGAGGTCTCATAGTGGAAATGAATCTTGAATATGGATTGATCTTAACTCACACCATCACTAGAATAAGAGTATTCATGAAATGTAGAAATATAAATATAGAAACCCAAAGAGATCATTTCCCCTTTCCATTTATGGATCAAATGTTGGAGATACTAGTAGGACAATAATTTTATTGTTTCCTGGATGGATATTCGGGATATAATCAAATTTCATTCATCCGAAAAGATTATTCTAATATAACTTTTAAATTTCCATTTGGAACCTTAAACTATAGATGTATGTCATTCAGTGTGTGTAATGAACCAAAAAAAATCAAATATGCATGACACATATATTAAATGACATAGAGGAACAATTATTAGAAATTTTCATGGATGAATTTTTAGTTTATGGAATATCCTTTGAGGTCTATCTAAGCTATCATGAGTTAGTAATACAACACTGTGAAGAGAAGTTCCTAGTTTTAAATTTGTAAAAATGTAATTTTATGTTTTAAGGAAGTATAGTCCTCAAACAAAAAGTATCCATGGATGACATGGAATTTGTTCATATAAAAATAAAAGTGATTAAATATTTACCTAAACCCACAATAATTAATGGAATAAGGATATTTCTAGGCCATGTGGTCTTCTATTGGAAATTAATGAAATATTTTTTGAAAGTTTCATACCCTATGAAACATATTTAATCAAAGGAAACACCATTTGAGTTTACTGAATAATATTGGTGGGAATTCAACACTTTAAAGAAAATACTAGTAGCCACACCCATTATCATTTCACCAGATTGGGAGAAATAATTTGAATTGAAGTGTGATTCCAACGACTTCATTGTTGGTGTGCTACTATGATAGAAAGTTGGTGGCATATTTTTTCTCATATATTATTCTAGTCACTCACTAAATAAAGCACTGGTGAATTAAAAAACAATAGATAATAATCTCTTAGAAATAATTTTTTCTTTTAATAAATTTCTACCCTATTTGGTTTTGTAAAAATTGATTGTGACCATTGATCATATTTCCTTGAAGTACTTGATAAAAAAGAAGATTACAAGTTGATACTAATATGGTAGATCCTACTGCTTCAAAAGTTTGAAATTTTCATCAAAGATAATAAGGGAACCGTAAATGTGATCACAGATGATCGATCCTAACTCCCACCACCCATTATAAAAGATGATGATGATCTAGATATTGAAGTGAAATTACATGATGAAACAATTTTCAACATAAATACAAAGGTAAAACCATGGTTTTATGATATGAAAAATTATCTATCCATTATATACCTATACCCATACCTATAAAAACAACAAATGAAAAGATTTTTGGATTAATCTTTACACTACTATTGGGATAAACCACTCCATTTCATGATAAGTGTTGATGATTTGTCACATCACTGCATTCCAGAGGAATAAATGCAGATTGTGTTAGAAATGTGTCATGAATCACCAAAAATAGTACATCATGGACTAAAAGGCACATTCAAGAAAATTTATAAAATTGGACTTTTATGGACAACACTCCACCAAGATGCAAGACGTTTTTGTCAAAGTTATGATTAATGCCAATGAACTAGAAATATTACAAAAATAAATGAAATTCCCAAAAACCAAATCATGGAAGTCAAAAAAATTGGCTTATTTTAGATATTTTTCATGGGAAAATTTCCAAATTCACATAGAAAATATTATATCTTTGTTGGCATTGAAAACATTTCCAAAATTGGTAGAAGCTAAAGCTGGTACTCATGACACTGTAAAATCAGTCATCAATTTCTTGAAGAAAAATGTGTTTTCATGATTTAGATTTCCTAAAATAATAACTATTTATTAAGTAACTCATTTCAATAATAATATCTCCAAAGGATTGGGAACAATATTTGTCATTCAGTACAACACAGAAACTCCATGCCATTTGGAAACAAGCAGGCAAGTTGAATTATCAAATAGGGAAATCAAAAAAAATTCTGGGAAAGACTTTGAACACAATTCCTATAGATTGGAGTCTAAAATTAGACAATTCACTTTTTACATACCACACAATGTAAAAAAGGACCATTGGCACCACACCTTTCTATTCATATATGGGAAGCCCTGTCATTTTCCAATAGAACTAGTGCATCCCTCATATAGGTAAAATAAAAAGAACAATCTGAATTGTTAAAAAGATAGAAAATACCATATGTTGAAATTTGATGAATTAGAAGATATTATAAATTATTCTTATGAAAATGACAAGATCTATTAAGAGAAAAACAAAAAAAATGGCATGACTAACACATTCGAGATGCAAATTTGTTCCAAGAATTAAAGTTTTTTTATTCAACTCAAGATTAAAATTCTTCCTTAGGAAGCTCAAATCCAGATGGTTAGGAACATTTTTAGTCATTTTTATATTTCCTTAAGGGATGATTGATATTTATAGTGAAAGAACACCCCTATTAAAAGCCAATGGGAAAACTTATAAGTATCGAGGTTTAGCAGCAATTTCATTTTCGACGGAAGAGGTAAATCTACTTTCTACGGACCTTCGTTTTTCTTTAGTTGGTAAATTCTTGAAACGTCGACCCTCATTGCCCTTCCTTCGCAATACTTTGGAAAGCATTGGATTTACAAATTTTCATATCGGACTTCTGAATTCTTTGCACGTACTGTTTCGGTTCTCCCTTGACAATGACTATTATAGATTTTGGACCAGAGGTTCGTGGTCTTTTGGGGGATCTTTCATGAAAGTTTTCAAATGGTCACCTGATTTTGATTTTGATACTGAACCCCCCATTGTCCCTGTTTGGCTTGGCCTCCCGGGTCTTCCTTTGCACCTTTTCAAACACACTGCTTTATTCTCAATTGCTCGACTCTTTGGTCATCCTCTCAAAATGGATCACGCTACACTAAAATTGACACGCCCCTCGGTTGCAAGGATATGCACAGAAATAGATATCTCTCAAGAGTTGCCTTCGAGATTTTGGATACAAAATGGGGGGTATGGATTTATACAGACTGTAGTGTTTGAGAATGTTCCAGATTTTTGTAATAAATGCTTTAAAATTGGTCATCCTACTAAAAGATGTGGGATCAAAATATATCCACCTCACCCACGGCCACATTTCAAATCAGTGTGGGTTGAAAAGACTGCTCCAGAAATGCTACCTGCTGACCAGATTGGCATTCCCGCGAATGACTTGTTATCCAAGAATAACCCAAACAATCAACTGGTTAACACCAGTGAAAATGCCAGCCCTCATTCTATAGGGGTGGACTCTATACCTGGAGGTCATGTGTTTAATAATGTTGGTCATGAGACTAGTGAGGATAAGATTTCTCAAGTGAAAGAAGATTTTCATCTAAAAGATCGGAAAGTGAAAATCAATGTTGACCCTAACTCAAGTGAAGATGTCACTGAGCTCTCTCCAAAGGCCTATACTAGTCAACAGAAGGGGGAGGGTGAAGCTCAATCTGACACAGATGATCCCATTCAAGATGAGCTTGACAAACCCTGTCAATTGGAGGAAGAATTCCTGAAATCAAGTACTAAGAAAGGGAAGAAGCCGTTAGTTGACGCAGACGGTTTTATTACTCCGAGTTATAGACACACAATAAAGAGCAAAGATCGCTCCAAAATAGAAAGAACCATTATTACAAGATCCCTTGCTGCACATGAAAAAGAAGAAAATGCTATTCCTTCACAGCCTGTGACAACTGAAATTTCATCTGACCCAGACACAACAGATTCAGAAGCTTCCTCTAGTGAGGATGATGAAAATGACCCTGCATATAGAGATGCTTACGTCATGGAGGAAAAATTGGACTTCTCAAAGGAGCTTGATTTGTGGATAGATGAGAATCACAGAGCTGCCTTTCGGAAATATAAAAATGGGGACATGACCGCTAACACTTATCTTGAACTCCGAAAAAGAATGTTCATCTTTGTTTGTGAGGAATTTAAGAAGAACCCAAATTTCAATTTCAATGAAATTCCATGGAAATGATTAGTCTATCTTCCCTGGACATGTTTGGTTTGATGATGCTAGTTTCTCCTGCTTGATTCGGTCTGCTTCATAGAATTTCTGTTTTGAAGGGACCTTGTTTTCTTGTCTGCTCTTGCTGCTTAGCTCTGGATGGTTGGATCAACTGGAGACACCCCCTGCAAAGGTCGGGATGGCTCTCTCTTCTAGACTCCTCCAGCTGCAGCCTCTCTGTTTGCATGCTCCTAGAATGCTGCTGGCTGAATCCCCAGTTTTTATTTCCTTGAGCCATATGATATTGTTTTCCAGTTCTGAGGTCTGCTGCTATCCGCCTGCTTTGTAAGCCTATGCTGCTGTCCCTGCCTGCTTTTGGGGTTTGGCATCTCATGTTGGATGTTTCCGCGGGTTTGAGCACCTGGAGGCCCCCCTGCTTCATCTGCCGTAGGAGTCCCATCTCTTCTGAAGACTCTGCCAGTGGTTCTTCACCTTGGGGCCATGGATCATGCTCGGTTGCTGCTCCTTGGCATGTGAGTTCGGCTATCTTCAACAAGATACAGAATTGCCTGCCTTTCTCGTGATCCCTCGACACACCTGCAGCAGGTCTGAATTTTCATTCTCCTTGGTTTTCAATGTATGTTGCTTCTTTGGTTCCTTTAACTTTCAGAGGGTGTATGTTCATTACACCTCGAGATTGCCATGTATGCTTTTTTTATTTAATAAATTTCTTGGACATGAACTGGGAAACTAGTTCATGTCAACTTGTTAAAAAAAATCAAAGCATCAAGATCTCGACATTAAATGAAGTGTTATTTGAAAGGAAACCTATATTAAGATACCCTATGATAAAATATGTTAGAATAATAATTAGGATAACTTAGGTCATGCCAATATAAAATTACCAGGGTCTGGCCTAAATCTGAGTAGAAAGGTCAAATTATACATTGTGTAACCATAACTCACAATGTGTATTTTCACAGCCAAAAATTTCATAAAATATAAAAATGCATTATGTTTAACGCCATTAAAAATCATGTATTTCCTCAATCTAGACATATCCTCTCCCCAACCCTCTCTACCATCTCCCACTTCCCTTCCTTGATCCCCCCCTCTACCTACATATCCTCTCTCTATCCATCTCTACATCAAACTTTTCACCCACAATAGTATTATCTATATGGATGTCATCATTCTAGCTACATCCATGGTCATCCCTACTATCAACATGGAATCACAATTCACCTTCTATTACAGAGAACATAATCAGAGGAAATGAGGTACACTTATGGGGGGATATTTCATTACTCACTTAGCCCTTAATATTGGTGTTTTTTTGGCCGCCCTTCCCCTCACTACCCTCGGGCCAATGTAATCTATTAATTTTATACTATTTTACAAGTTGTAGCTCCGGATCAAGGATGATGATACCTACTGATGGGCACTAGGAGTAGTTGAGGCTACTGATGAAACCCAGAGAGACCATGCAGTAGACCCCTCACCACCTGTATCCCCCCACATAATCCCTAGTAACCACCACTAACCCTCTCTATTTCACATCCTCCAGCACCACCTACCCTAATACTCTACCCACATCATCTTATCCAGAATATCTATTGTCTATTCACCTCCAAATCCTAGAGAACCTGCAATGAATTTTTGAACCCCTCCATATTCTTTTTGTGAGGTTCTCCCACTTCACTAACCCTTCCTCAAAATCACCACCCCTTCCAGTCCCTTATCATCTACCACTCATGCACCATCCACCAACCCAAATAATTTACCATCAGAACTAACAGACCCTATTGCCCAACAAGAATTTCGAGTAGAATAGGACCGAAGGGGGAAGGGACCAGCTACCACCCAATCCACTAAGGTGCATTTCATAAATCCCACTATCATAACCATAGACACACTAAGGATTGGTACCACCCCACAACCCAACACTTAGATAGATGTCAGCACCATCACACCCTCATTAGTAGCTGACTAGCATGCCATGTCATCTATTACAGCCATTGATCAGACTGGACAATTTCAGCCCCACTCTATTCAGGAGTGTACTGTCTATGATTTCATTTCTGAAATTTATCTTTCATCATTTACTCTATTCCCCTACCCCATTTTTTGTTTGCTCCTAGAGTTATCGTCATTTTTTCACAGCTTTTAATCCTCTTCATGATTATATCATTGTACCTGATATATATGGGAAATGGATTTTTCTCTATTTACTTGGATTATTTTTCAAATATTTACACTATTATACTATCCATATCTAGATTATTTGTTTCCTCTATATTCATTGATGAACTAATACCACCATCTGTCCTTGTTCACCGAGTGACTCAACATTTAGTTGAGGTTGAGTGCCAGCTTCCGGAGCTATCCCTTGAGATTTTTTCTTAGAATCCAACACCATGATCACATATACCTTTCCTTCCACACCAGATCTATATTAGGTTCTCTCCTAAATTAATTAATCCATCCAAATGACCCCAAGGGAAAGAGGAAGCTTCCATGAGTAGCTGTAGAGGACAGAGGAGAGCTAAGTTGATAGGCAATACTGACTGATAATTTTGTCCATATGTATAGCTGATGATGTCATTGTTCATAATTTAATGGAGGCAAACCATATTTCATTTGTTTTTAATTTATATTGTTAGACTTTTGTACCAGTATTCCTTTTTTTATTCTCTCTTTTTAGTCATGAATCACTTTGATCATTATTGTAAACATATACCTACATTTATATTACTTATATTTCATTTATATTCACCTTATGCACCTACAATTTTATTTCTTATTGAAACAATAGACATTGTGAACTAATGTTTCATCTAGTGTAAGATTTTTATTTCTCACCACTTTTATAGGTAGCCTAATTCAAAAATCAAGACAACTCAACTTTTCGCATGGAGTACCACTCTACACAGGAATCTCTTGATTCCTTAGAATTTCAATTCTAATTTCCATTTAAATAATGTAATCCTTATATTCCCTCACCCTCCCATATTAGTTCCACAGATAGTGAAGACACTATCTCATTCTAAGTGTGGGGGATTTTTTGTGAGTTTCAATTTCGATACACTTGAATTTTCTCTTATAATAATTTTTCTTGGAGAAATTTTTCACTATGAAGCATGATTTAAACAAAATACCCATTATACCCATTTGAATAAAAGAAAAATCTAAGTTGTAAATTCTTAGAAATCCATTTTTTATGCCTATTTTGATTTTTTTAATGATTGTTGAGTTTAGTAATTTAATTAAAATTTGAAATTTTTTAAATTACTTTTAATTAAATTATTACTTGATTTTATACCCATAGTGATTTCTAGTTTTCTTTATTTACACCTATTCCTAAGAGGATTATAAGCCTACATTTAAAAATTATTTTCTAAGCATATTTCTTGAGTGACATCTGGGACATATAAACCTATAATAACTTTCATTGAGATCTTATTGAGGCTATGAATAAACAAATATAATTTCCAAATTATTGAGGAAATATTTTTTTAGATACCTTTTTATGAGACCCATCTTACATATTTCTTTCACTAAACCTATATTTTCCATGAATGATCTTATTGGATGAAATTATTCCAAGCTGATTATCCCTTCCTACCCTAGTCTTTGTATAATTCATGACTATAAATTAAACAAGTGTGGTGGAATTTTTCATCCAGCATAAATGGGATGATTCTACTAAGGAAATGTATTTTGTTTCTCATGAGACTATTTATTTTGATCCATGGGTAATTTTTTGTATTTAATATCTATATTGTTCTTAAAAAAAGAGATAAATATGATTGGTGTGTGTATTATTAAGGTCAAAAATCACCATTTCCAAACTGATGAATCACTTGAAGGATAATATGTGGTTATGGGATGGATATGGGATCTGGACTAGATGTGACTTTTGAAAAAACAAAAAAAAATCAACAAGATACATTTTTTCACTCACTTGATATATATATATATATATATATACAGATCCAACTTGATTTTCTAGGAGCGTAACCTTTATTAGCTATGGAAAATTTATTACATTACACTTTTTATGAAATTAATGCATTATACTTCAGATCATACCTTCCTTTTTGATTTTTTTTTTCAAAATTTACCCACCTTCCCATAGCCTCAGGGTCATTAGAACCTAATTTCTAAATCCCTTGTGATTGATTTTTGTATTTTTATTTATGAATTGGAGATGATATAACCAATTTTAGCCTATGGTTAGAAATATTTAATCAAGGTATGAGCATAACTCTAGTTTCATTTCCCCTTGAGTGATAAGAGAAAATTCATTATAAGGTAAATTGAAAATGGGTATATAATTAAAGAAACAATTAAGAAAAGGTAATGAAAATGTTAAGAATTGTTTTACAAAATTAAACTAAGAGGTATGAATGATTTTTTATGGAGGGATGATTCTAGAGATGTACTTTTCTACATAGACTTAGTTTTATTTACCTATATATAAGGAATGTTTCCTATTTTTAAAAATTTCCTACCCTTTGAAATACATGTTGAGATAATTTTGGTTGAGGATAGGAAATTTTTCAAGTTTAGTGGGATTTGATAAGCTGAAATAATATACAAATTTTTGGTCATTTTTTTAAGGATAATCCATGCTTTATATAATAATGCACCATGTATATTTTGTTTATCACGATAAATAGGTTTTCTTATTTTCAAATAAAAAAAGGTAAATTGACTAAAAACCCCCATTACATGTCATGAAACTCAATTATACAATGTGTAGATAATTTTCATATCATAAGGTCAAGTTGGGATAGATGTCAGGAAGAATTTCAAGATGTAAAGCCATTATATGACATGATTTAACAATACACATCGTGTAATATTTAGATTCAATTCCTGCTTTCAAGATAAGGATCGGAGGAAGATACAAGTCGTGATTCCTAGATACACGTCAAGAAAGAAGTCAAATTTTCATATCTATAGTCGAGATTTGTGCACATTCAAAAATCATGGAGGCAGAATCAGATCGGCAATACACAATGTGAAACACCATTACATGTTTTGTAATTTCCAAATTATTTATCAAAATTAGGTGCACTGTGGATAGAAGTAGATGGAACTTCTAGAATTCTCACATTTTCTCTCTCATTTCTCTCAATTCTTCTTCAACCCTTTCTCTCTAAAATAAATTTGTATAAACTATTTTCATTGTTTAACAATTTTTTAAGAATCATGGATTTATTTTCAAGTGTTATTCACCGTTTTTTGCATCACCGAAACTTTCATACATGCATTCATGGACCCAATCATAAATCTTAATGCAATATACACTAAGTTTATTCTTGTTCTTATCACAAGTAAGTAGTTGATTGAAATTGTATTTTATATGAGATTTATATTTCTTGTTATTAATTTAATATAAATTAATTGGTTATAATAATCATTGCATGTTTTTCAATCATTTAATCACAGTATATGTTTTCATGTTAACCATGTTTTCAATTTCTATTCTTTCTGTTAGTGATTCTACCATGACTAGTTAAACCATTTATGGTGTGGATCGAGAGTGGGGGTGATTGAATCCAATTAATCATTAATTCTAAACTTTTTGATCCCTGTAGAAAATTAATTAAGTTAAATAATAATTTTCAATCCATTTATTTTAAGAAACCATAACCATAGGATGTTTCAATGAATGACCCTGACCTGATTGGATTATAATTGGTTATGAAAAATATCCTATGATACTTTCTTCTTTTTGAAGTTAGAATTAATGGATCCTAATTGCAGTAATCCCCAGACAAACTAATATCTATCTCATGGATAGATATTGTTGAATTGGCCATATCCAACTAGTGACCTCTTCTTACTTCAGACCCTAGACCTTAGGACTATTCCAATCTATAATTAAAGGTTGTCATTCCTCATGAGGCCGGAAATTGATCTTGATCTCTTCCTTATCTCTGATCTTAATCTAAAAATACATTAGCACTAGTTTTTACCAATCTAAACTATCTTGAGAGGATTATTACCCTAAAGGGTTCAAAGATTAGTTCCTACCAACCAATCCAAAATACTCATGGGACTGACCCCGCTCTACCACTATATTATTCCCTAGTAGTGAGTGTAGTTTGTGAAAAATAAATCTAATCTAACAGTAGCATGCGCGAATTAAAGGACTTGTGTGGGTGCACCAATAAGGGATTGTAGTAATAGGTGTATCTCTTTATCTTACCTAGCCAAGGGATAATAAATCCTTGATTACACCCGGTTCATCATACTAATGACTATCATAGTAGTGAATAGGTTCTAGGTTTTATATGTGTTCCAACCATAGGGATATGTAGAATGAATTCATAATTCATAGAATTAGAGAATTATCCTATTAAAAAATTAAATTTTAATAAATATAGAGATTAGAGGAAGATATAATTTATTATAGAATTAAATTCTTTAACCACTATGTAAGGAAAATCTCATTACCTTAGAAATTAATGGATTTGTGTTCCATTATTGGAGAATTATAGATTAAAATAGATGACAAAATAAAAAATGAAACTGAATCAATAGATCTAGTTTATAAAATAGTTGTGGAAGTATCCCCCTCCTCAAGTGAATAGTTCTAAATTTGTATAGAGATTCTCAAAGTTATTAAGTCTTTCATTTCTAGATATATAAATAGCATGAGTTTTCATTATCATTATCCTAGTATTTCAAAATTATTCCTCAAATTCTATGACCAGTTACTTCTCTTCAAATTTTCACCATATGCATTGATTGACAGTTTAGATTACTCAAAATCAACATACTTAGATATTTTTCATTAAATCATCCTCACACAATTGATCTTTGTACTCCTTTGAGAAGGATCAAATAAAATATGATTTAATGCTATATAGTTTCACTAGATATCGATATCTTCTTGGTGGAAGAATACAATTCACATGTTGGTCTAAGGGTATTTTGATCAAGGTCCTAAACTAAATTTTGGGTCTTTATATCACTATATTTGGGCCTCAAAAATGGTAGGCCTAGCCTTAATTTTGACTTATTGAAACTGACCTATAATATTGATGGAGTGAGTCTATATTAGGTGGAGCTCAATTATTTTTATCAATTCTCATAGATCTTTGACTTAAATTAACTTGGTAATTAGTCCAGAAAATTTAGTAAACTTATGAAAATTATAATTGTTAATGAGGAGAAAACATGAATGTGTAAAGGAGATCTTTCTCTTGATGTCTTCGACGCAAACCCTAGGGTTTCCTCATTCAACCAAGTTTTCATGCAACGATTTGCTTTGGTTTGACCTCTTCTAATGGCCAGCTTTGATCCCGAATGGGAGTCTGTATTCGGTGGAATTATGACTCGAAAGGATGAAGCTCCCCCAATGGAAAGACTAAAAGGAATATCATTCATTGATGCTCTCAAAGTCTATAAACTTTGTAAATCCACTGGAATGAGAGAATCTATCTAAAATAAGCTTGAATATGTGATATTCATTATTGAAGTCAATCCAGAAGTGCTTCTACATTTTTTTCTACTCTGTAATTTTTCAATCATGGGGCATATTTCATACCTTAAATGAGACAACCAGTGTTCAAATATGGAGTTGAAATCACGTATCACTCATGTTTGGGGCTTTTCTAACTAGAAGCTGGTTCCAATCTGGAAAGGGTACTTTAATATGCTGCTGAAATCCCAGGTCGAGCTTGATCGGGTATGGAAGTTAGGGAATCTCTAGCTCAAATCAAGAGGTCTCAGAATTCCTAAATGGGACTTTTTATTCAACTTGAATACTTCAAGGACTATAATGGTTCAGATCTGGGTTGATCAACATGGCCTCATTTGGTATTTCTGGCACCTAAAAATTCTCAATGACATCGCCTCTTGTATTGGTAAGCCTCTAAAAATTGATCAAAGAACTCTCAATGTTGATCTCGGTATCTATTCCAGGGTGATGGTAGAGGTGGATATGGCCTCAAAAATTTCATAGGTAATTTTCTTCAATGCTAATGATTACAGGATAGAGGCCCATGTTGAATGCGAAAGAATTCCTCCTTTCTACGAGATCTGTAAAATTTTCGGTCATTCGTTGATGAAGTGCAGTGTTGTGAGGAGTCAAGTGACTCAACCTAGAGATGATGGGTGGTCTAAAGGTAAGAAGAAAAATAAGAGACAGGCATTGACCTCTAAAATCCCCAAGCCTCCTAAAAAGTAATCTGAAGTTTGGGTTAAAAAATCTAACAACCTGGGTGAAATCTCGGGGGTCACCTAGGCTGACCAAGTGGAAGAAGAGGAAAATACCAACATTGATCTAAACATCGAAGTGGATATTGAATAGATGGTGTTGGAGGTCTGTTACTAGCCTCTGAGTGATCCCTCTCTTGAATATCCTCCCTTTCTAAAGATCCTGGAGGAGGTGCATGGTTTGGCTGTGAATGATGCTACTCCAGGAATTACCGAGTTGATCGCTCCTAGCTCTGCTCCTGCTAGAAAATCAATACTATTGGAGATGGAGAATCTGAAATCTCGGGTAGCTGGGATAGTGACCTCTCATGCAGCTAATAATAAGAATAAATTATCAAATAGAAATTCTTAGATAAAAGTGAAACCTAACTCTTAGGTTTCCCATGATGAAAGTGAAGGTATAATTCCATTTGACACCCCACTTTTACCTTCTAAAAACAACATGGTAGTTTGCATAGCCTCTGCCTTGTGCAATGTCAATAAGACACCCCCTCTGAATGAAAATTTCGATAACCAAAGAATCGTGAACTTTCTCTATGGATCTGATGGGGAAATAGGTGAGCAGCCTACTTCGGTATTGCATGCTGCTCCTCAGACCATAAATTCACACATTAATTTAGAGGATAGACCTATGACCACTCATGTGAATTATAAACCATCTGATAACACTCATATTATTAATAACTCTGGTGATACTAACATTATCGATGTTCTTCTATGATTATCCAGGATATGAAGACCATCCTAGCCTCTTCTTTAACTCTCATAAGATCAAAGAGGAACAATGTCTTGGGCGGTTTGAAAAATAAAAAAGGGAGATCTCACTCCAAATCTAGGTTTCAAATGGATATTATTTTTAGGAAATGTCAGGGAATAGCGAAACCTAAAACTCTATTTGTCCATAAAAGAATCCTTTTGACTCACAAACCAAATTGTTTTTCAATTTATGAACCCAAGATTAACTTTTATTCAACAATAATGCATCTTTCTACTTCTGGTTATAATTTCCTTAGTGCTTGCAATAATGGTAGTGTTGGTGGTTCTCTTTAGATTTTTTATCATGTCTATTTTCTGGATGTTAATGATTATAATTTTTCTGATCAATCGTTCACTTGTGATTTTAAACTTGATGGTTCACATTATTTTTGTAATATGGTTTATGTCAAGAGTCTATATCAATACTTTCGACCTCTATGGCATTATCTCTTTGTTTTAGCTTCTTCCATTCAGGACCCTTGGTTAGTGCTTGGTGATTTCAATGCCATTCTTACCCACAATGAGAATCTTGGACTATCCCACTCTCATATTTATTCAATAGAATTTAGAGCCTCCCTAGAAGATTGTAATCTGATTGATTCTAAATTCACTTTGTACAGAAGACATTACAATAGGGTTTTTGCTTGCAAACTTTATAGGTCTTTTGCAAATTTCCCAACTCTGGATGCCTGGGACACCATTTCTAGCATCACCCTACCCAAGCTTAGTTCAGACCATCACCAAATTCTTGTAATTCTTCTCTATATAAGATTCAAACCCAATAACCCTTTCAAATTTAATAATTCTTGGTCTATGGACTCATAATTATATACACTCATAAAAAATTTTGGGAATCTATGAATCACAATTCTAATGCCATTTCTCATATTACTAAACTCAAACATCTTAAACTGTGTCTCAAGGGTTGGTGTGCAGATAAAGAAAAACAAATGGATAAATAAATAACCACTCACGAGAATGAGCTCAATCAAATCCAAAACACCACAACAAATTTTTATTTCTATTTAGATCCCCAGAACAAAATGAACATCTCTATGTAGCTAAATACTCTTCTAGTTCTTAAAGAAAACATTTACAAGTAGGTATTCAAAACCAAATGGATCTTTTATGGGGATAGGAACACTAAATTCTACAATTCCCTAAAAAGAATTAGAAAATTTTGTAGACCTATGTCTTTTCTAAAAGACAATTACATCCTCTGTGACACTGAAGTGGAAAAAATGAATCATGTGGTCTCATATTTTGACAATATCTTCATTGGTCCTAATATAAACAAGGATCTCATTCCTGAGGTCATCTTGGTTTTGGTTAGTGATATGGACAATTTATTTATCTTGGCAACCCCTCTTGATCATGAAATCAAAGAAATTGTTTTCAGTCTCAACCCTGATAGTGCCTCAGGTCCCGATGGATTTAATAATGGTTTTTTCCAACATCACTGGGAGGTTATTCATTCTAATTTCTGTAAGCTTTTCAAATTTTGTTTCTCTAATGGTGACCTTCCTCATGGTCTTAATGCTCAATTCCTTACCCTTATTCCCAAAGTGTCTAATGCTTCGAAAATCCATTTATTCTATCAAATTTGTCTCATTAACTCTCTTTACAAAATCATTACCAAACTTTTAACCAATAGGCTTTCTTCCCTATGTAACAAAATCATATCTTGGAACCAATTTGGTTTTATCAGTGAAATATCCATTGAGGGCTGCATCTTCCTTGCCTTAGAATTCACTAATGCTCTTAATAAAGTTTCTAGAGTTGGGAATGTGGCCATTAAACTTGACATTAGAAATGATTTTGAAACCATATACTGGAACTTCATTTTCAAAGTTCTGAATAATTTCGGGTTCAATGATGTCTTTATAAGTAGGATAAATTACCTTTTTAATTCATACTCTATCTCCATCCTTGCCAATGGCTCCCCTAAATGTTATTTCAAGTGTACCAAGGGAGTTCGACAAGGTGACCCTTTATCTGCTATTCTTTTTTCCATCAAGGAGGATTATCATAGCAGAATTATTACTCAACATGTTGATAAAAATAATCTCAAACTATTCAAGTGACTAGAATCCTAAATGTGTTGAACCATCTCTTATATGTCGATGACATAATTTTGTTCCTGAATGGGGTAAAAAGGAATATGATTAACCTTAAAAATGATTTATCTCATTATAAAGAGGTTTATGAGAAATCTATTAGCTGGAAAAAATCTTTTATCTTCTTTGGAAAATGATTTTCTCCTAACAGAAAAAATAACATCATTGAAAACCTTGATATCAAGAAAGTATCCTTCCCTTCCACCTATTTGTGTGTGCCCTTATTCTGGGTAGGACTTAAATCCATGTATTTCAACATAGTGGTTGAACTGGTTATCAACCAATTGTCCTCTTAGAAAGGGAAATCTCTCTCAATGGTTAGAAGTATTTGTCTTGTGAAGTCTACCATTACTTCTAAAATGGTCTACTCACTGATGATCTATAAATGGATGACTAGTCTTATTAAGATAATTAAAAGCTACATCAACAACTTTTTTTGGACAAGCATCATTCTTGAATGAAATCTTGTTACCATCCCCTAGTCTACCTACTACAAACCGTTGGAAAGTGGAGGTCTGTGCATCAAAAATCTCAGTCTCTTTAATGATTCCCTTCAAGCTAGACTCACCTAGAGATTGATAAATCATAATTCTAATTCCATTTCTTTTCTTAGAAATAAATTTCTAGAAAAATTAAAACAAAGTAATTTGAGTGATGTTAACTCCTCAATCTGGCCTTCCATCAGAATTTCCTTTTCTAACATTATGAATAACTCTATAAGGATGGTTAGTGTGGATTCCTCCATGAAATTTTGGCCTGACAACTAGGATAGCATCCCCCTCATTTCCATGTTTCCCACTAACTCTCCTCCAAACAACATCAATTTTACTATTCAAGATATGATTCACTCTCATAACTTTAATCTCTTGGATACCATAATTCATGTTGTTGATAACCACTATTTATCTAACGTTGATGATTTTATTATTTGGGAACCTTACCATAAAGGTATTTTCGATTACAAAAGTTTTTACAATCATAAATACACAAATTCTGATCATAGATTTGGTTGGTTGAAACCCTTCGACAAACCCTGGATTAAACACTCAAGACTAATCTTTATTTGGCATATTGATCATAATCAAATCCCCACTGAGGTCTATCTTCAAAACTTTGGCATCCAACTCCGCTCTAAATTTCATCTCTGTAATCAGAATAAAAATGATACTAACCAAATATTTTTATCTTGTGCTACTACATCAGCCCTTTGGAACTTTATTACTAAAATATTTTACTACAAATGGTTATGCTCTGACTCTATTCACTCCCAACTAAAACATTGTGTAGAGATGGAGACCTCACGAAAAATTAAGAATCTCTTACTTTCTAATATTAAAGAACTCCTCCACGTTATCTGGTTTGATAGAAATTCCATTATTCACAATAACTTCTCACTTAATTTTAATGCAGGTCGGGTGAGAATTCTCATTGCCATTAGGGATGCAACCTCAATACAAAAAGATCATTGTGATAACTCTATTGGTGACTTTGTGATCCTACGATGTCTCAGAATCGAAGGAATATATAGAAAACTGAGATAATCATTGGAGGTATTTTGGTAGGCCCCACTACCAAGATGGATCAAAATCCATGTCGATGGAGCTTACAAATGAAATATAGGACCTACGGGTTGTGGAGCTATTTTCAGAGATTTTCTAGGTCATTGTCATGGTTGTTTCTATTGAAGTTGTGGTTCCACTTCTTCTCTATTAGCGGAAATGATGGTGGTGATCCAGGCTGTTGACTTTGTTAAAATAAAAGGATGGAATGACATCTAGATTGAATGTGATTCTACCACCATTGTGCAAGATATTTGGAATGGGGTGGTCCACCTTTCCTGACCACTTATTACTTGATGGATGAGCTACCTTAATTTGCTTAAGGAGATCAGGTACATTGTCACCCATGCATATCATGAAGCAAACATGGTGGCTGATGGTCTTTCCAATAAAACAATCAACCAATTCATTTCATGGATTGATGATATGTCGGTTGATCTTCTCCCTCTCTATAAAAGAGACTATAATAAAATCCCCTCCTTTATACTCATGTAGTTCCTTTCATGCTTATTAATTAATAAATTGTGTATTGGTCTTTAACCAAGGAATCTCCCTTTTAAAAAAATTTAGGACCAAACTTAACATCTTTATTGATTTCACATAGGGGTTTATTCGACAGTGTTCAATCTCATATTTCAATTCAAACTATTTAATTTTTTATTTTAGAATACAGTATCGGTGGGTGTGCTTGTTCTTCTTGAGTGAAGCCAAGATTTAAGTCTAGTATACACTTGAACAAGTGTGATAGGTATTTTCTTCAGTTTGTATAGTATTTTGGCATGATCTTTTTGGTATTCCCTTGAGCACATGAGGTGTGTCTTCCCCTTTCCACTCAGTTGATTGATGTTGGATTTTTTGTATTTAGTTTAATCTTGTTTTCAGATGGAAACATTTTTTGGGTATGGAGTTCCATCGGTTTTCAGTCTTTATCATCCAGTTGATGTATGTTGACCCCATAGTCACAAATAAATATTAAATTTGATCTTTAAAGTATCATCAGAATAATTAAAAACATTATGCCACATCAAAATTCAATCATAGATCATTATCTTCAATTAATTTCCCAATTCTACACATCCTCATATTTAATCTTTAGTTAAAGAATCATCAAGATTTCAATTTTTATTTTCTCATAGATTTCCACCTTCCATTCTGATCAATGTTTATCAGATATACAGACACGGCTTTATCCATGAATCGGTGTGGTTACTTGTGTTGGGTGAATTCCATGGTCACTTGAATTTGATCTTATGGAGGCTTGTAGGATATGTAGTATGTTTATTACCATGAGAAGGATGCAGTGAGGCAGCTTCAGTAGAGGGCATAATCAGTTGAGATGGATTTTCTGGTGTGGAAGATATAATTCCACAGTGAGTTCATATTAAGGAACAAAAGCATTAAGAGTTTTCTAAATTTTCTCACACGCTCACTTGGAACTTATATTTATCGATTTTTAGACATGTGGTCACTTTTTTTGTCATGTAATTTCTTTTTTGATGATCAATTCATGACATTCATATACTAATTGTAAAGTGAATCATATTAAGTTTGATCGTTTTTACTTTTTTAGGCATGATCACATGAATTTTTTACATATGGTCACATCCTACAGGGTCATCTGACTGACTTTGAGATATCTAATATCTTGACCCATTTGAAATTTTATTAAGATTCAACTTCTATTTCATAAATACACAATTTGTAGTGAATAATTTTTTCAATTAATTTTAAAAATAAAAACAATTACAAGAATTTTAAAATTATACTGTAGCACATTAAATTCAAAATCAACAAGGAAATTCAAAAGTTATAAAAAAATTATGGATTTAAATTAAATTGAAGAGAATAACATAATAAAACATCCAAATTTGATCAATTTAATTTGACTTTTAAATTAACATCAATATTGAATAAAATATTATGTTCTATAATTGGAAAATATTTTATGGATTGATTAATTAAATCATAAATATTAAGAACCACTACAACTCAACATTTAAGAAAATATTTTAATGAATTCTAGAATTCACAAGGTAAATAAGAAATGTAATAATTACCTACGTTTTGACTTGTTATTTGAGGTAATTATCAAAGAAATTAAAAATAATTTTTTAAATTTTTTTGGCTCTCATCAAATGATAAAATGGTTCTTCCTAAAAAATTATTTTCAAATAAGTTTAATGGTTTGAATTATGAAAGGTATTATGTAGATTCATGGTGGTATCCAACTAGGATTTTTCCTCACACCTTACTCACACTCATTGTGTGTATGTCGACTTGATATTATCTAATACAGGTAAAGTGAAATGAGTTTCATCCTTTATTGGTTCTTCTTGATTCCTTCATTATCCTTTATGGGGTGTTTGAAAGCTTTGACGATTGGTCAGTTTTGAAAATTGGTCAGTTTTGACGATTAGTCATAAGGATTTGGATCACATAGAGAATTTTGGGATCCTCTTATGGTTATTTACTTTTGGGTTTCATATTTATATTAAACTCAACCCTTCACCATAGTTTAGTTTTCATGTATATATTATGCTTAAGGTATCACTTTACTTTTAGTTTATGAAGTGAGGTTTTGATGTTTTGTAATTTTAATTATATTATTCCCTCTTTATATTAGTTTTTATATTTGAAACAATTTTTTTATATGAATTATTATCTAACATATGGATATATAATTCTTGATTATTGGATGGGTTTTATTATGTAGTTATGGAATTTAGAGGTTAAAATCACCCCCAAAGTTTGTATTTGATACCCTTGGTTCTTGTCTTATGCTAATGGATATAGAGAACATGCTCCAGGACTTATGGTGGGCTAGTTCAAGTAAATTGGTAGGTTGAACAAGGATGATTCATTACATTATATATCAATTTTGTATATTAATTTACATTTATATTTATATTTTGTACCATTTTTCATGTATCATGTTGGTTAAGGTGTGAGGTTATAAATAATTCCTTATGAAATGTACCAGTTTTTGTCTTTTAGTATTGAGCCATTGGTTGTTGGGAGATGATAACAAGGGCTATGTAAAATTTAGATTCATCTCAATGCTAGTTCTGAATGGTCAGGATGGGTTAAAATTTTACAAATTCTAATGTATTTTGACAAGTACTTCTAAATATAGAGGTGATGCCCATTTTCTTATATACATAGAAAATTTCTATTCCAGAAAATTCATTTAAATTTAGTAATATCATTCAATGATCCCCAATACAATTAGTGACATTTCTCTCAAAAAGTTGAATAAAATATGTGACAAAAGGGGTGATAGAATTCCAATACAAGAGAAAAGAAAAAATACCATGATTTAGGAGAACTAACCAACCTCAAGCTAAGAGAAACATAGATTTCATTCCATGAAACATAGTGTTGGTCAGAGTGGATACTCAAGAGGGGGGTGAATTGAGTTCCAATTTAAAATTTCTGTTAAAAACTTTTAGGATTAAAATCCCCCAAATTAAAACAGCCCAATCAATTAAGGAAGTAAAGATATACATGACTTATTGTTCAACAGGTTTCTCAAAGGTTGATTACTCCTCAGTAGAGTTAGTATGATAACTAATTCTACTTTTGAAACAAGTTTACTAAATAACTCAGATATACACACTAACCAGAACTAACTATCAAAGTGAATGTAAAACAGATTTCTATCTTCGAAAATATAAGCACAGAGGATAAAAGTGAAACAGAGTAAAGAAAGGATGAACATAACAATTTAAATAAGAGGTTTAGTCTTAAGATAAGACCTAGTCCTCTCTACTTAGTTATCACCTGCCACCAAGAAATTATATTAAAAGTGATACATAGCCTATATCGATCTTTACAATAGTCTTCACAAACTGTCCAGGTTTTTTAACCTCTACCACAGTGCTACGTGGGAAAAATAAACTACCAAGCCACACTAGGATTCTTCCACAGTTACACGTGGGAAACAATATGTAAAGATAGTTTCGTATGGGAATTTTCAGTATCCCTTAGTTCAAGCATAAGAGTCAGTGTGTGTAACACATACAAACTGCTCACAAATGTAAGGTATTCAAACACAGTAGAGAAAAGGATAGTAGTAATGAGTTTAGAATGCTCTGTTGTGTTGGCGGATCAGCTCTGGATTCATTGGGATGAATGAGATGAAGTTTTGGTCCTTCTCTGCAAGTTGACTCCAAAACATAGTGTCGCAACTGTCAGAATCTGACTTCCAGATGTAGAGATAATTAGCTTCTTGGGTTTTAAGCTCTTTGCAGCACACCACAACAGCTTGAAACATATTCTTTCAATTGATCCTTTTGAAGATCCGTGTTATTAAGTATAACTTTAAATATGTCCACAGTACTTTTCTTGTTTCTATATGTATTGATTGTGTGGCTCTGAATGTCTCTCTCTTATATATATACTCTTTTTCAGTTCATCTTTTTCATATTTGGTTCAGTAGGGACCGACAGGGAAAATGTTTCAACCACGTGTGGTCTTCCTTGTTCATAGTACTATTTCTTGATATGCCTTTAAATAACATTAAATAATTTCAGGTGCATTAATTTGTCCATACATGACCGTTATAATAGTATTAATAAAATTTGTAGAGAAAGAATTGAATATCATTAGACTGGTAGCAGGTGCATATCACACGGTAGACTTCAATTGTGGTCTTTCCAACTATGGCCTTCATCGGTAGGTTATTCAACAGTAAGCTTCATCGGTAGGCTCTTTGTCTGCAGGCTTGTAAAGGTAGTAGTTACTCTGTGTAACAATAACTCCTTTTCAGTGAACTTCATCAGTAGGCTCAACAGTAGACCTTTAACTGTGAACTTCTAATCGATAGTTCTGTAACATCAGACTACTTCATCAGTGACCTTTCCAACTATAGACTTGAACAGTGAGGTTCTCAACAGAAAATTTGAGAAAGAGTCTGACAGTGAACTTCTAACAGAAGCTTTGTCATGGTTGTGACCTTGTGACTGTAACTCTTTTTATATGAGGTTTGATAAGCAGTTCATCGGTAGAATTATGATAGTGACCATGTACCGGTAGCTTCTAATAATGACTATAAGTTTTCAACGGTGATCTTCTAGCATAAGTGACTTCGTGTAGCAGTTAGCTATAACGGTGAATTTGAATAGAAGGCTCTTACTAATAACCATTAACAGTGAACTTATATTAAGATAATTATAAACTGTAATCTTATGTAGCAAAGTCACGAGTCTTAAGAGTGTACATTGTTTAGGATAAGATAATTATAAATGTAGATTAAAAAGATTAGTAACTGACTTAATATATCATTATCAATATTTAAGCAAGATTTGGGATAATAAAAACAGGTGAGTCCAACAATATCCCCCTTTTTGATAATCACAAATTATGTCAGTGTGTATTAAAGATAGATGTCATATATAAGGCAATTATTAAACTAAGATCAAAAAAAGAAGAAAAAATATATCTAAAGTATCAGAGAGAAAGGAAGATGAGATTCAAAATAGTAGTATATTAGAACTTTTCTCCCCAATAACATGATTACTCTAGAATTAGCACAGTATTTCTCAAATTAGCACAGTATTTCTCAAATTAGCATAGTATTTCTCCCCCTTTGTGATTAAAAAAAAGAAAGACAAATGAGAGAACAGAGAAAAATTGTATTAATAAACAGTTCCGTACATGACCCAAAAAGAACACATAGTCCCTATCAAAATACCTAAATAGAATCAATCTACATTATCCGCAGTCAAGTGATCTTTGCCTTTGGAAGAAGAATGAGTTGGTGGATCAGCAGGTTTAGGAATGGCAGTAGGAATGAGCGGAGGGTAAGCAACAGAAGCTCCTGTGGGTCTGTAGTGGGTAGCTCGCTGAGGGATTAGTGGATTAAGGCTTCTGATAGCTTCATCAAGAGACATAGTGGAAGAACCACTGGGTTTAGATGTAAGTAAGGTAGGGTGGATAATGACAGGGGTGCAGTCCACATGGAGAAAAAGCAGAAGAAGGTTTCTGAAATCCATAATATTGCTTCCTCCTCTATCCATAGTAGATAAAAAATCATCCTTATTCTCCAAAAACTTATCCAAAGCAGGGGTTAATTCTCTCACCTTGCTGACCTACTCCTTGAATGCCTAAGTCACTGGAAGAAACTTCATATTCTCAATCCAGAACTTTAAGTGGTTGGTCATTTGTTTCTTGGTATAGACCTACTCAAAGTAAGAATCTACCTTGTTCTTAATGGCCTCTTGAGAAGCAGTAGTTGCTCGCAGGTGGTACAAACAAAAATGTTGACTTCCCTAGTGGTAGCAAGTACCTGAGAATCAGAGGTGCCACTGGTACTGGCCTGAGCGAGCTCTTCCTGGATCACAATTCTGATCTAGTCAATGGTCACAGAAGAGCTGGATGAGGGAAGGGGTTTTACCGGGAAGGCTACTATCTCTTTTAAAGACCGAGTCAAGTTACTAATCACCTTCTGAACAAGTGCATCCTGACTGTTCAAATGTTCTTTGACTGATTTCTTAAAATCTTCAAAAACTTCCACAAACTTCTTGAATACTTTTTTGATATAATGAATCTCAGCATTCACTTGGTTTTGAGAACTGCTCATGGCAGTCAATGAAGCAACTGATTGTCTTAAAGAAACCACAGCTCCTGTCCAACTTTCAATTTGAGTATGACACACTTTAATCTCATTCATCATTTCTTTCTCTGGACTTGACACAGCACATGCCAGAGATAACTCTAGGTATTTCTCCACACTCCTCAGTTCTTCAACCAGGCTTTTCTCTAAATCAGCCACTGATTCTCTCACTACCTCTTTCAGTTCAGCCTTTAAGGACTCAAGGTCCTACTTGGTTTCAAATTATCAGTCCCAACAGGTAGGATAACAGAATCCCTTTGGGTTTGGTCTTCCTCATCATAATCTCCATAAGTGAGTCCATGTACCATGTACCCTAGATCTAATGACGAACCATCGATGTCATACAGCACAAAAACTGAACCAAGATGATCCCCCTCACTAAGAGCTCTCTCTTGAGGAATCTCCTCTATCTGTTCTGCTCTAGGTAACTCTACAACCTCCCCTACAACTCCAGCAGATTCAATAACAACTTGATCTATTAGTTCAACAGTATGGTGAGTCTTATCCATCTCTGAGTCATTAATGACTCTCATATCAATGGAAGTAGATTCCACTCCTGCTTCCTAATCATACACTATCTTGTATATACTATCTATAAGAGGGCTCAGACTAAGCTCTTATTATTCATTGTTCTCATCATCAGCTTCAGCAACAGCCTTATTTCCTTCATCCTTGTTTCAAGATTTCTCTGCCTCATCCAATTTAGATGTGTCATTGAAAATATTCTGATATGCTTCTTCTTCTTCTTCAGTGGTCTCAGTGTCACTGTCCTTCAGAACATTCTCTCTTCTTGGAAGTTCTTTTGGAGGGCTAGATGCTCTGAAAGCTACTGTCCTTATAGGACTGTGAGGCAAATCAAGATCACTCCCATCATCAATGGGGGTGTTCTCTCTTTCAGTGTCCACAGCTCCTTCAGCCTCTTCCTCATCTGAATAAACCATTTCTGGATCATCAGGCTTCAGGCATGGATCTCATTTGTCTTTTGTCCTAGATGGTTGAGTAGTAGGGTCAAACTTTTCATACACCTTTCCTTCATCATTCACCCATGTCCTCTTCCAAGGATTCCAGCTAATTTTCATGAATTTTCAAATCAACTTGGAGATACAGACATTGTTCTTGGCCACTATCATTTCTTCTTGATTTCCAGCCACACCCTTTACCTTTAGCATTACTGAAATAAACTTGGAATGAAATAAGGAATTGCAATTTGATCTTTCCTTAGTCATATCTTCCAATTGTTCCATCAGTAACCTATATAGGTTAATCTTCTTTCCATGATTCAGTAATTACATCAGGAATACATCCTGGTACTTCAGTACTGTGAAATCTCTTCTCCTAGGACTAAGTACATGCTGAATAAATTTGTATAAAAGCTTATCTTCTCCATTCATCTCAACTTCAATGATTCTCCTTGATTTTCCATCTCCTGTCAGTTCTTGCAGAGCTTTTTCATATTCAAAAACAGCACTATCTGGAGGATCCACTCCAGAGTAGTAATCATATATTCCTTCATGAGGGACTCTCAAACAGGTGGCCCACTCAGCAGAAGAGAAACTGACTTTGTTGCCATTGACTTTGGATGTTAACTTATGCACATCATCTTCTTCTTTTAACTTCAGATATTCATAGAATTCTTTCACAAGCTTCGGGTAGTATGGTTCATTATTATTGGAAAACATTCAGTCCATCCTTGGGAATCTAGTACTTTTAGCACTAATGACTTGCTCGATAGCAGCCATTCTTCACTTAACTCCTTCTCAGCAAAGATTTCTCTCTTAGTCAGATGCGGGTTTGCAGGTCCCGTCGGGGTATTACTGGTGCCACTGGATTCTGCTTGATTCCTCTTTTGCCTTAGCGCATCTTCATTGATAGTTGGGGGTTGCTTTGTTCTGGCCATATGTATTGAGAGAGGTTCAAGGGCTCAGGTGAAGGGTTAGGGTTTGGAATTTCGAGAGAAAGGTTCAAGATTGAGAGAGGAAGGTGGATTGAGATATGTTCATTGCCTTTGTTTTTATCATTTAGGGATTAAAACAAAATAAAATAGAAATAATAAATAAAAAACGGTTCGAATTCCAGCAAAAATCAAGACAAACAGTGAAGAATCCAACAATGAGATGTACTAGTGACGTACACCGGTGAGGTGCAATGGTGAGGTATAATAGTGAGGTCCAACTGTGATGTCTAACTATGAGGTCTAGCTGTGACGTCTAACTGTGAGGTCTAACTGTGTGGTCGAACTTCGAGGTTCAACTGCGCGGTCTAACTGCGAGGTTCAACTGTGTGGTCTAACTATGAGGTTCAACTGTGCGGTTCAAATGTGCGGTTTAATTGTGAGGTTCAACTGTGAGGTTCAACTGTGTGGTTCAACTGTGAGGTTCAACTGTGAGGTTCAACTGCAAGGTTCAACTGTGCTAAAGTTAATCATACCTAACTCATGTTTTATGTAATTTAACCTCTTATAATTCAAATTCTTTGTGAATATATCAACCAATTGATGTTCAGTGCCAATGAATTCAAGAGTGATATCACCCTTTTGATAATGATCCCTTAAAAAGTGATGTCTCAAATCAATATGCTTTGTCCTAGCTTGAGATACTGGATTTTTGGAAATGTTAATAGCACTTGTATTGTCATAAATTATAGAGACATGTTTGAATTGATATCCATAGTCCAGTAAAGTATGTTTCATCCACAGAATTTGAGCACAACAACTACCAGCAGAAATATACTCATCTTCGGTAGTAGATAATTCAACAGAGTTTTGCTTCTTACTACATCAAGATACTAGTGACATGCCCAAAATGCGACATGTCCCAGAGGTTCTTTTTCTCTCTAACATGAAACCGTAAAAATCAGCATCAGAATAACTCAACAAATCAAACGATTGTCCTTTTGGATAAAATAATCCAAAGTTAGGAGTATGTCTGGGATATTTAAAAGTTCTTTTTACAGTAGTTAAATGAGATTATTTTGGATTGTATTGAAAGCGAGCACACATGCATACACTAACATGATGTCAGGTCTACTAGCTGTAAGATAGAGTAGACTTCCTATCATACCTCTGTAGTTGGTTTGATCCACTGGTTCTCCAGTTTCATCAGCATCCAACTTACAAGTGGTACTCATAGGAGTATCACTATCTTTACTACCATCCAAAGAAAAATGTTTTAAAAGATCCTTAAAATATTTACTTTGATTCAAAACAATGCTATTTTTATTTTAAAAGATCTGAAATCCAAGGAAAAATTTTAGTTATCCCATTAAACTCATTTCAAACTCATTTTGCATCATTTTTGAAAAATCAACACATAATGAATTTTTAGAAGATCCAAAAATAATATCATCCACATAAATTTGTACAATCAAAACATCTTTAGAAATCGATTTAATGAAAAGAGTAGGATCAGCTATCCCTTTGGTAAAACCTTTTGAAATAAGAAAAGAGCTGAGCCTATCATACCATGCTCATGGAGCTTGTTTTAAGCCATATAAAGCTTTAGATAGTTTAAAAACATTATTGGAAAAATAGGGATTTGTAAAACCAGGAGGTTGTTCAAAAAATACATCCTCAACTATATACCCATTTAGAAAATCACTTTTGACATTCATTTGATAAAGTTTGAAATTCAGATGAGCTGCATAGGCAAGTATTATCCTAATAGCTTATAATCTAGCTACAGGTGCAAAGGTCTCCTCATAGTTTATTCCTTCCTCTTGACTATATCCTTGTGCAACTAACCAGGCATTATTTCTAACTATATTCCCAGACTCATCTACTTTGTTCCTAAACACCCATCTAGTGCCTATAGTAAAAGTGTCCTTGGGTCTTTCCACCAATTCCTAAACTTTGTTTCTTTCGAACTGATTTAGTGCTTCTTGCATATCCATTACCCAAAATTCATCATTGATAGCATCATTAATATTTTTGGGTTCAATCTGTGAAAGAAAAGTTTGATGTTCAACCTAGTTTCTTAGAGAAGCTCTGTTTTGTGTTCCTCTATTCAAATCACCTACAACAGCATCTAGAGGATGATTCTTAAGAGTCCTAGTACCTCTAGGAAGGGTTGAACTAGATTTTTCATTGTTATCTGTTGGTTCAGAATCGGTAGGAGCAGATTTTGGAAAATTTCTAGAACATGATACTTTTACAGGGGATTAACTATTTTTATCATTAATGTTCATATTTGAAAAATCTTCCTCAAGATTTTCAAGAGAGGTTTTAGGATAATGTGGATCAGTCTCATCGAATTTGATATGAACTGATTCTTCCACACATTTGGTTTTCTTATTGAACACTCTATAGGCTTTACTTGAAATAGAATAACCCATGAAAATTCCTTCATCACTTTTGGAAGAAAATTTGTCAAGATTATCTTTATTATTAAGAATAAATACTTTGCAACCAAAAACTCTAAAGTAATTAACCTTAGGCTTCCTATTATTCCAAATTTCATAAGAGGTCCTTTTGAGAACAAGTCTAATTAATACTCTATTGATAACATAACAAGCTGTATTTACAACTTCAACCCAAAAATAAATGGGTAAGTCATACTCATTAATCATAGTCCTTGAAATTTCTTGAAGGGTCCTATATCTCCTTTCTACAACTCCATTTTGTTGAGGTGCCCTAGGGGATGAAAAGTTTTGACTATAGCCATTGTGTGAGTAGTACGATTCAAACTCATGCTTCTCAAACTCTCGGCCATGATCACTTCTCAAGGTCTTAATCTTAAGTCCACTAAGGTTTTCTACAGACATAGAATATTTGACAAAATATGAATAAGCTTCACTTTTGTGAGCTAGAAATTATACCCATGTATATCTAGAAAAGTCATCTACAATAACATAAACATAGTGCTTCCCATTTAGACTTGAAACTCTTGATGGTCCAAAAAAATCCATGTGAACCAACTCAAGTGGTTGAGAAGTTGAAACTTCTTTCTTTGATTTGAAAGAAACTTTTTGTTGTTTTCCCTTTTGACAGGGATTACACACTTTATCATTTGGGAATTATAATTTAGGTAGGTCTCTAACTAAACATTTCATAGATTGCTTACTAAGTGAGTTTACATTGCAGTTTCCTAATCTTCTATGCCACAACCAAGACTCTTTATCAAAATCATTTAAGCAGGAAACATTTTGTTTGGATAAGGAGTTTAAATCAACAGCATATACAATCTCATTTCTACATGCAGTGAAAACTAAATCATTTTTTGAATTAAAAACATTGCATGAATCATTCTCAAATTTAACATTAAGGCCATCATCACATAACTGAGATATTCTAAGTAGATTATACTTTAATCCACCAACAAAAATTACTTTAGAGATTAATATTGTATCAGGGTTACCAATCTTGCCTAAGCCGATGGTTTTTCCTTTTTCATTGTCACCGAAGGTGACATGCCCACCATCAAATTTAATTAGACTCTTGAAGTAAGAATAGTCTCCTTTCATATGTCTTGAACATCCACTGTCCAAGTACCATAGTGTATTATAGGAACTCTTTAAGAAACTTCCCTACAAAATAGATTAAACATAGGGTAATTTTGGTACCCAGATCTTCTTGGGTCTGGAAAGGTTATCCAATAAAACATTGGGAACCCATATTTTCTTTATTGGTTTTCTAAAATCAACAAACATATTTTGAGACATAAATACTTTGTTTGGTGATTTATAAAATTGTTTCTCAACAGATAATCCAGAATTATCAGTGAACTATCCAGATTTTGGAACAAATTTAGTTTTGCTAATTTGTCTTTGTCCCGGATGATATCCTAGACCAGTTGTATATTTTGGAGCAATATGTTTTCCTAAAAGTTGTGTCAAGGTATCCCTACCATCAGTGAACTTCTCGATATCTTTTCTTAATTTTTCATTAGATAATTTGAGTTGAGGGTTGTCTTTCAACAGTTGAGCATTCTTTTCTTTTTCTACACTTAGATCTGTTTGAATATTACTAGTCATGGCATGTTGTTTCTTTAAATATTTATATTTGTCTTTCAATTCATTGCAGGTGTCTTCCAGTATATTGCAGTATTCAAATAGTTCATCCTTAGACATATTTTCATCATTATCTAAATCACTCTTATTTCCAGAATAATAATCGTTTAGAATAGGGGAAACATGTACCTCGGTTATGTTTGTCATGAAGCACATGTTGGCATGATTATTTTCAGAATCAGTGGATTATGATTCACTTGTGATGTCTTCCGAATCACTCCAGGTTTCTTTCATGGATTTATTATACTTCTTGTCCTTATAATCATATTTCTTTTTGAATTTTATCTTTGAACAGTCAGCCTTGATGTGTCCTTTCCTCTTGCATTCATAGCAGACTATATCATCTTCCTTATCAGATTTCTTCCAATCCATCTTCCACTTACCTTGTTGATCATAATTTCCTTTTTAGTTTGGTTTTATGAAAAACTTCTTCTTCCTATATAACTTATTAAATATCATGGCTATTTGAGCCATTTCTTCATCACTTTCTGCATCTGAATTTTCAATAGTTGAACTTTCAGTAGGTACATGTATTTTTTCCTTGTCTTTGCTATTTGAAGCAGTAGACTTGAATGCCACAGATTTTCTTTTGGGTTCACCATCTTCTTCTTTGTTCACCTTCAGTTCCTCTACATACATCATTAGTTTACCAATAAACTCTTTAATAGGTAGCTTGCTAATGTCACATGTCTCTCGGATAGACATAGAAGTGCCTCTCCATTTGTCAGGCAAACATCTCAATATTCTCATGATCTGCTCCTTTTATGGAACAGCTTTTCCCAGTGAACTCATGGTGTTGAGAATGTCATTAAACCAAAGGTACATGTCAGAAATGGGTTCATCAGGTATCATCTTAAAATTATCATATTTAATATTATAAGTATTTAATCTCATTTCCTTCACGTTGGTTGTTCCTTCATGAGAAACTGCCAAGGTGTCCCAAATTTCATGAGCTGTTTTATATGTAGAAATTCGGTTAAATTCCTCATCTCCTAAAGAGTAGTAAAGGGAATTCATAGCTTTATATTTATTGTTATAATCAGACTTTATAGCATCATCCCAGGTAGATCTAGAAGTTTTGGGGAGCTCATATTCTAATTCTATAGCAATCCAAATATCAAAACCAATACTTTCCAAATGAATTTTCATTTTGATTTTCCATTGAGCATAATTCACGCCATTAAAGAAAGGTGTCTTGTTAGTAGAATCACCTTCTATTCTATTTCTTATAACTATATTTTAGAAAATATACTAAAGAGATAAAATTTAGAACTAACAGAAATTTAAGATCTTTAAGGTAAAACTAAAATCACAGTTTGAAAAACCGAGGGTTTGAAAACATTTTATAAATAAAAATGTTAGCCTCTAATACCAAATTTTGGTCAGAGTGGATACTCAATAGGGGGGTTAATTGAGTTCCAATATAAAATTTCTATTAAAAACTGTTAGGATTAAAATCCCCCAAATTAAAATAGCCCAGTCAAATAAGGCAGTAGAGATATAAGTGACTTATTGTTCAATAGGTTTCTCAAAGGTTGGTTACTCCTCAGTAGAGTCAGTATGAGAACTAATTCTACTTTTTAAACAAGTTTACTAAACAACTCAGATATACACACTAACCAGAACTAACTATCGGAGTGAATGTAAAATAGATTTCTATCATTAAAAATATAAGCACAGCGGATAAATGTGAAACAGAGTAAAGCAAGGATGAACACAATAATTAAAACAAGAGGTTCAGTCTTAATACAAGACCTAGTCCTCTCTACTTGGTGATCACCTGCCACCAAGAAATTATATTAAAAGTGATAGACAGCCTGAATCGGGATTTACAACAGTTTTCACAAACTGTCCAGTTTTTTCAACCTCTACTGCAGTTCTATGTGGGAAAAATAAACAACCAAGCCACACCAAGATTCTTCCACATTTACATTTGGGAAACAATATGTAAAGATATTTTGGTATGGGGATTTTCAGTATCCATTATTTCAAGCATAAGAGTCAGTGTGTGTAACACATACACACTGCTCACAAATGTAAGGTATTCAAACACAGTAGAGCTAAAGATAGTAGGAATGAGTTTAGAATTCTCTGTTGTGTTGGAAGATCAACTCTGGACTCGTTGGGATGAATGATATGATGTTTTGGTCCTTCTCTACAAGTTGAATCCAAAATAGAGTGTCGCAACTTTTAGATTCAGACTTCCATATATAGAGATGATCAGCTTCTTGGTTTTTAAGATCTTTGCAGCACACCATGACAACTTGAAAGAGATTATTTCAATTGATCCATTTGAAGCTCTGTATTATTATGTATAGCTTCAAATATGTCCACACCACTTATCTTTTTTCTATATGTATTGACCATGCAGCGCTGAATGTCTCTCTATTATATATATACTATTTTTCAGTTTAGATTTTTCACATTTGGTTCAGCAGGGACCGACAGGAAAAATGTTTCAACCACGTGTGGTCTTCCTCGTACCTCATATTGTTTCCTGATATGCCTGAAAATAACATTAAATAATGTTAGGTGCATTAATTTTTCTATGCATGACTATTATAATAGTATTAATAAAATTGGTAGAGAAAGAATAGAATATCATTAGACTCGTAGAAGGTGTATGTCACATGGTATACTTCAACTATGGTCTTTCCGACTGTGGACTTCATCAGTAGGTTATTCAACAGTAAGCTTCATCAGTAGGCTCTTTGTCTGTAGGCTTGTAACAGTAGCTGTTACTCTATGTAACAGTAACTCCTTTTCAGTGAAATTCATAGGTAGGCTCAACAGTAGACCTTTAACTGTGAACTTCTAATCGGTATTTCTATAACATCAGACTACTTCATCAGTGACCTTTCCAACTGCAGACTTGAACAGTGAGGTTCTCAACAGAAGATTTGAGAAAGAGTCTGACAGTGAACTTCTAACAGAAGCTTTGTCATAATTGTGACATTGTGACTGTAACTCTTTGTCTGTGAGGTTTGATAAGCAGTTCATCAGTAGACTTGTGATAGTGACCGTGTACCTGTAGCTTCCAACAGTGACTGTAAGTTTTCAACGGTGATCTTCTAGCATAAGTGACTTCATGTAGCAGTGAGCTATAACGGTGACTTTGAATAGAAGGATCTTACTAGTAGCCTTTAACAGTGAACTTATATTAAGATAAATATAAATTGTAAGCTTATGCAGCAAAGTCATGAGTCTTAAGAGTGTACATTGTTCAGGATAAGATAATTATAAATGTAGATTAAAAAGATTAGTAACTGACTTAATATATCATGATCAATATTTAAGCAAGATTTGGGATTATCAAAACAGATGAGTCCAACACATAGTATGAATTCTAAGGATATGGGTATCAAAATAGGTGGATTAAAGTTTACAAGTACTAAAAGTGACCCCCAAATATTTAAAGTGGGGAGAAGATTTCTTCATTTGAAATTTTTGTTAAATAGTATGAAATGTATATCTATGGCGGGATTTTCCCATGGTATAATTACTCTTTAATGATATAATAGTAAGTCACATCCCCTCTCTAATAAAATCTATAAAATACATTATATTTTTATGAAATTTTTTCTTTTCATTAGTAAATGAAATTTTCTATCTATATAAAAAATGAGATACAAGGGGGAAACCTCTAGGAGAGAAATATGGAAATAAATAACCCTTGGAAATAAGTTGGGATAATCCCCTACTGAATGTGTCTATAGACAAAATAAATAGGTGAGGGTAAATGAATCCTTATTATAATACTAATAATAATGTGAAATACTACAAGAAGATACATTGAAGTAAATAAATACATGATTAGAATGTATAATGTAACTAAAATAATAAACATCTTAAAAAACATACCAAAAGTATATAGATATAAGACCTAATAAATCATGTCAAAGGAATTAATGGCATCCATATTAATGATTAAATTATTATATTTTCATTTATTATCAAGAATATTATTCCTTTCTATATCAAGGAAAGTAATATCTTGAATATATCTTCCTTTTATAACTTTTTAAAGGGAGAAAAGAGAGGGGGAAAAGTTTTGAGACTAAGATTGATATCTTGGATAAGACCTTACTAAAAAAATTGAAGATTTAAATTGGTCAATATTTAGTTAGAGATGAGTTATTAGGCCCAATTTTTAGTGACCCACCTCTAATCACAAGTGACAGTGCCCCACTACAAAGATAGGATAAATTATTGGTTACTGCAAGGAAAACTTTTAAATAGATTTTTTCATTTTTGGGTGCATAAGATCACAAATGAAATAATGTGATGATGTGAGAATGAGATATATATAAAAATCATGGCACAATAGTTTTAAAAGGTTCGCACACTATTTTTATTAATACCTTAATATTTAGTGTCTAATGGTTTTGATCCCATTGATCGCATTATTTTCTTATTCACCAGAATCCTGACCAAATAATCCATAGAATTCTCTTTGGAATGTATGAAAAATTATCTAAAAGTTTCATCACACTTTTCATGGATAATATAAACTTATATTTATATAATTTTATTGTTTCATAATGTAAATCCCTCGGTTTTGAAGTGATCCTTAGATACAAGAAAACTCAACCTATAACCTAATTAAATTTTTTGAAAGATCTATAGAAAATTTACCACCTTAAAAGTTAGAATAAGTGAAACACAATGATATCTCTATATATTTATATATATATATATATATTTAAATTGTTGAAATTTGACCCCACACCATGTGGAATGAGTTATCTATTCACTTAAACAACAACATGTAAATTCTTCGTGGTCTAGCCTCTTAACTGCATTTACCATACAATTGTGTCATGGATTTCTTTATATGGCATGAAAATTTACATCTCCCATGGATATATTAACATATAAAACTCACTGCCACTCATCACATTAAAATCTAGACCCCATGATTCATCAAAGTGAACTCTTTTCTATGAAATGTGTTGAGTTATGATTTGATTCCTATGTAATAGTAGTTTTTTCCTATAATTTAAAAATCACAGCATTATGACTTGCATCATTGCATTATTTTGAAAACCATGGAAAATTTTTATTCCCTTTTCAATCAAATGTGAGCCTCTAATTTTCCTTTTTTATCAAGTATCCACAGTATCCTTTAATTTTAATCATGATATTACAAGTTCACCTCAATCTCTTTCATCCACATCTAGCCCCATACCTCATCTTTAATCTTCATCAACTAAGTGAGAATCACATGACGTATGCTAGGTACACTAGGTAAAATACCCTAAGAGGGGGGGTGAATCTGGGTATGATAGATTAAACCTACTTCCCCTTTGAATCTTGTTTTTTCATGAAACAAAACACACTTATCTCTTTCTCCAATAGCAATATATGAACATAAATGAAATCAAGCATAGGATATAGTGATTTTTACCTAGTTCACCCTTAGTGGGCTACATCTAAGGAGCATACAACAAAGATTTGTCGATGTACCAAATCCTCTAAATCTCAATACCAATTAAAAGGTTCTGGATATATCTTATATGCCCATTCGCATTTCCTTTACAAGGTTTAGTGCCTTCTAACTACATTCTAAAGGGTCACTCTCTATGTCTCTTCCTCTGGAACACTCTTGGTGGGAAGGATCACCATCTTCCTCTTACTTCACTCACTACTCTTGGAAGGGATACACTGAAAGTTTATAGACTTGTAGGCCCCTTCATTTTTATGAATTCATACATCCTCCACAATGTATGGATGTTCTATTAAATTATATTTTTCACCCGTATATGAAATTAACTTTCAAGCATACTTTTAATTAGAAAAAATTACTTTCGTGATCTATTTATGTCCCTTTGTGAACCACCTTCTTCCTCTGCGAACCACCTTGATTCCTCCATGAACCACCTTTCCTATTTTGTGTACTTCATAGCGGGTATGCTTCATGGAACACCTCTTTCATGAACTGATTCCCTACACGGACTGTCCTCCTTTACAGACCGCTTCTCCTCCTATATGTACCATTTCCTACTTCATGGACTGTCTTTGCTTCTGTAAACTATCTCTCCTCCATATACTAGGTATTCCTCCTCTCCATACTGCTTCCTTTTTAGGCTATAGTTCCCCCAAAAAAACTTGGGTGGAGTTTCTTCCTCTCCAACCACTTCCCAAAATTATCCCTCACGAACCACCTTTGGATTTCACCGAATTCCTGGAGAAAATATTTTTTCTTATGAAAATCGATCTACATAATGATGGGATTAGTGCTCCTTATAGTTGAAAATAGATACGAAAAATCCACTAATCTGAGAATACCCAAAATCTTCAATGTGGTACCACCTTTATCACAAATTGTGCATCTTCTGTGAACCACAATCATCCCACAAACCATTTTATGAATACGGTCCACATATTGCCTCTCTTCGTACACAGTGGCCAAAATCATTGTCACATTTTTGTGAATGATTCTATTCATGGATTCTCAAATGACCACCTAATTTCCATAAATAGAAAGCCATCCCACATACCGCAATCCTTCCATGTACTGCATGACTTTGACGTGAATTGTTTGCTCTTCATGAACTGTTCGCGTATGTGGTCGGTGACTCACATTTCACGGTTCCATTCCTTTAACGATTTCATTTGAAGATCTGCGTAACATTTTTTCAATATGTGAATCATGCTTCATAGTATGTGTACTGTGTTCCCTTATGTAGAAATCATCCTTTTCCAAAAACCAAAATTCCAATTTTGTGGCCCAAAAATTTGGAAACCACTGGTAAACTACGCCACCTGAAACACCTATTTTGGAAAACACCAACCATGAACATTCTCAGTCATATGGCTTTATCAACAACCACAATCACACCCAAAACATACCGACAGGAAACATTGATATATTTTTACACAATAATCTCCCCCTTTGTTTTTTATAACATATACATAATTTGATATCTCATTAAAGATTCTTCCAACTTCTTCCATCATTCACTTATTGTTATTAATATAGAGATCAAGGATTTACTCAACACATACTCTAAGCCCACATGATCCATTATCAGCATGATAAATAAGATTATAATGTGAAGTTCATTAGTTAATCACTTCATTCCATTCCAAATAAACTCTTCTAATTTCATCACAAACCTTATTTATAGTTATATATATTCTTTTATCAATCACATCTACAATTTTTGGATTTAATACTCCCCCTACAGCACTGATCCACCTAATAGATTCGACTCCCCCTTTCTCATTGCTCCACCTGTCATCTTCTCCGCAAGTCTTGACTAAGAAATTTTCTCCATTTTAATTTCATGATTTATCCCCTTTTGTCAATGAACTCAGATGTTATTTCATTTAGGTCTGAAATATGGAAAAGAACACATATTATCACATTAAGGAAAAACACACAATAACTCTGGGATAGGGAGTCCACATCCACACTTTTTCAAGTGAAATGAGTCAACTGAACTGTTAGAGCTAGTTTATGAATTTCAAATACTTATTTGAGTAAGGCCTTTGTTAGAATATCTATAATCTGTAGTTCTATAGACACATACTCCAACTTCACTAGCCATTTCTCGACCTTCTCCTTCATGAAATGATAATTTATTTCTAGGGTCTTTTTCCTTGAGAGATGGACTAGATTTTTTCTATGATTTATAGAACTTGAATTATCACAATGGATTTTGATCAAAGACTTCACTTCAATTCCCATATCCTCGAGCTGCTGCTTCATCCACAATAATTGTGTGAACGCTTGAGAGGTCATAAAATATTCATCTTCTACAGTACTCAATGAAATGAAATCTTTTTTCTTTATTAGACAAGAAATACACAAACCTCCGAGATAGAATGCACCTCCTAAAATTGATTTCCTTTCATCTGCTAAACCGGCCCAATCTGCATCTATATATCCCAATAGCTCTGGAAAATATTTGGAATTATACATCAAATGAAAATCCATAGTTCCCTTGATATACCAAAGTATTATTTTTTACTACAAGAATGTGTCTTTCCTTGGGATTACTTTGATATCGTGCTTCTTGAGACGTGGAAAACCCATTATTTGGTCTTTTCATTGTTAAGTAAAATAGACATTCAATGATCTACCAATGTTATGTGACATTGACCATTTTTCCTTCATTATCCTGATCTAGTTTCATCAAGGTATCCACCAAAGTCTTCATCTCCTTGGAACTATCCATTCCAAACCTTCTCAAAACTCCCATGGAATATTTGTATTAAGAAAGAAATGTGTCATTATTTCCTTATGTAACCTATAGACAAAGAAAAAATGTCAGTTCACCAATAATTGACATTTCGGACTCACTTTTCATGAATTTAGAAAACTATCTACATTGAGCTCCATCAGATCCTACAAAGAATATAGAATCAACATATACTAGTGCCATAATCCTTTTATTACTTTCATTGTTGACATATAGATTTTAATCAACTCCCCCACACTAAAATCAATCTTTTTTAAAAATTCATATATCCTTGAATACCAAGCTCTTGGTTCTTGCTTTAAACCATATAAAGGATTCTTCAATCAAAAAACTTTTTTCTCATATTTTTAAATGAGAAAACCTTTTGGTTTCTCAATATATACTTCTTCTTCTAGAACCCCATTCAGAAATTCTAACTTGACATCCATCTAGAAAACCTTTAAATTTATTTTACCTATTATCTCTAAGAATATTTGAATAGTCTCTAGCCTTGCAATAGGTGAAAATATTTCATCAACATCAATACCCTCAATCTAGGAGTACCCATTGCACACTAGTCATACATTGTTTGGAATCACACCACCATTTTCATTCATTTTGTTGTGAAATACCCATTTTTTCCTGATGACGTTATTATATATTATCCTCAAAACAATTTTCCATGTATGATTTTTCTCAATTTGGTCAAGATATTTATTCATAGATTGATCCCAATTCTAATCACCAAAACATTTCATCTCTTCCTATGATAAGTATGATGCTTACTATTGAGTCTTCATCCTCTTTTTCTATAATATAACTATATGGTCACCAATTATGTTTTCCCTATCAATTTCAACATGTCTCTTTGGTATTTTTGAATATAATAATTTATCTTTATCCTTTTAATCATTTGAGTCTTATTCAGAATCATTTTCTAGAACTAGATCATCCCCTAATCTGCTTATTTCTTCATCAATATCCTTTTGAGACTGATCATGTATTTTTTGAATATTCTAATCATTCACCACTATGGTTAAATCATGTACTTCAAAAATCTTTAATATCCACTTGTTGAAGCATTTATATGATTTTATTTTCTTTGAGTATCCAAGAAATATTCCATTATCGTCATTGGATTCAAACATCTGGTGTTTCTTCTTATTGAGAATGAAACACTTACTTTTGAAGACTCAAAAGTACATATATGATGGATTCTTTACATAAAATATCTCATATGGAGTCTTATCTTCTTTCAAACATATCAACACTCTATTTGAAGTGTAGACTATTGTCATCACTGCTTATTTCCAAAATTTCTCTAGAAATTCATTCTCAATGAGCATTGTTCTAGCCATATTACTGACAATAAGATTTCTTCTCTAAACTGATCCATTATGTTGGGGAGTTATCACTAATAAAACTGATGCCTTATCCCATGTTTCTCAAGATAATTCTCTACTGGGCTATTTGTGAACTATGTTCCATTATCTATTTGGATCTTCTAAATTTTCTGACCTATCATCTTTTTCAACTTCTCGTCGACATCTTGTAATGAAACTAAACACATAAAACTTGTGGGTAATGATTGATACCCATGCCATTCATCTATAATCATCAATGAAATAAACATAATATCACCTCCCATCAAGATCTCTTGGTGAAATTGGTCCAAATACATAAATATAAACCAACTCAAGAAATCTTGTTGACCTTTTCTCTTTTTCCTTATTTATCTTTCGAATGATATTCAATTTCTAGGAGGCATTTCATTTATGTGTATGATCATGTAATAATATAGGGATACCTTGAGCAACATCATGCTTCACCAGATCTTCCAAGGAAGTTTGGCTCACATGGCTAAGATGTTTATTCCCTAAATTATTTTATTTTTCCTTGGATTGAAAGCACATATCTTATTCTCCACTCATGAGGTAGATATTAAGTTTTTGTACTCTTTCCCTGTAATATAACAGTACCATATTTTTCCTTGATGACACACAATTTCTTGGAAAATATTATGGAATGTCCTGATCCACACAATTTACTTACACTTAATAAGTTGTGACTGAGACCTTCAATAACCAAGACATTTGCATGTCTCATGTAATCTCCCCAAAACTTTTTTTCCCTAGAGCCAATGATTTTCAACCCCTCTTTATTATCAAATCTTATGATACCTTATTTATCATACCTAATTTCTATCACTAGATCCTTATTTCCTATTATATGGTAGGTGCATCCACTTTTAATGATCTATATCCTGGTGCAATCTAATGCCTTGAACGCAATCTCTACAAACACTTCTTACTCATATTTTTTCTTTTTGATCTATGTTTCTGACTTCATACCTGGTATAGATTGATACTCTTGATAGTCCTCATAATATAAAGGTCATTATTCATCTTGTAATGTTTTAAATTTATTTTTCGTTTTAATCTCATTTGATGACACATTTTTTTACTGTTTATAACCAACATCAGTCTTCTTTAGCACATTCCTCTGTATTGTTTATGAGAAATATCTTTAAATGTTTCTTAATCCTCTACACTTGAAATAGTGACCATCAAATGAAGTCTTGTAAAATTGATCTTTATATGAGTAACTATGTTGTTCATGTTCCCTTCGGTACCTCTTTTCTATGGAACAAATATTTTTTGAGTGTCATGTCTTTCCAAAATACTAACATCTTATACCGGGTACAATTCTTATATGGAAATACTGAACCACTATTTATCCCTTGGGTTCTATGAGCTTTATGATTCTTCTTCATACCCAAATAAATTTTCAATCTTGGAGTGGATTCAAGTGGTCTGACTTCAAATATTACTACATTCTATATTTGATCAATCCCCATGCCAGCCTTACCATTTTGATTTGATTGTTGCTTCTGTTCTATTGGACCACTGTACTCAACTTTTATCATATCAATTTTTTATATAATCTTCTTTCCTGATGTCATACCTAGAGTCAACAGTTTTTCTTTATCTTTAACACTTCATCATATATCGATGACTTCCACTTCAGGATCTTTGATAAAATATAATTTTTATTTTCCAATTTCAGTTAAACTATCAATCTCTCTTTTCTTTTCTTAAATTTTGAGTTTATACTCAACAACATTTTATGAGGTTTTTGGTGTTGAAGACTTCAATCATTCAATTTCTTCATTCATCTTATAATTCTATTATTCATACTGCTGCATATAGATTTGGGAATCACAAACCACTTTGTTGGATTTTTTTGGCTCTCCAAACATTTATCTCTTCAAGAAAAGATTCTAATTCTTCATTAAGGTCCACTCTTCCTTCAATTTCTTCTTATTTGTTGTCACATTCTTATATTGTTGTATAATATCTGAAAAACACCAAAAAATAATCTACCTCATGATCCTTGTAGTCCTTCAACTCTTCTTCTTTAGATTCTTCTGAACTTTCATATTGTTTTAAAAGTAAATTCTTCTTTTTGAAGAACTTTCTCTTAGAACGTATCCTACCTTTCTCATTATATAAATACTTATTTTGAGGAATTCCATCGTTGTCTTCATCATCATATTCAAACTTCTTAGGAAAATTTACTATAAAATTTTCAATCTTTCCACATCGAAATCATGCAAGTGGAAGTTTACCTTTGAACATTTCTCTTCCTATTTGCAGATTTGAAGAGGGAAATTACATGACATCATCCAAATTATCTTCCTCCAGACCATCATCAATAGAGAGATTCTTCATATCCTTGAATTTCACTTATTTGGGATTTATCTTTTACACAACATCATTATCATCATTTCTCATTTAATATGAAATTAGAGTATTGTGCAAGTTCTCCAAAGTCAGCTCCTTTGGATCTTTATCTTCTAATAATAAAACTTTCATATTAAATTGATGTTGAAATTTACTTAACATATGTTTCAAAATATTTATATCTTCATTGACTTCTCCAAGAACACACATGTCTTCCACTAAAACATTCACCCTATCAAATAATGCTTCAAAAGATTCATCTGGTTTCATTATTAGATCTTCATACTTTTTCAAAAAAACCTACATCTTTTCCTCTCTGACCTTTGAATCTCCTTCTGAGATATTCAGAAACTTTTCCCATATAGCATATGATGTTTTAAATGACATCACATTTTTATAAATTTCATTTGATAGGGATCCTCCTAAAGAATTTATCCCTTTAGAATCTTCATATAACTCTCTTCTTTTAGCTTATGATAAAGCACCACTCTTATATTCCATTAATAAATACTGTGAAGACATCCATTCTTAATGATCATAAGTAGTGTTGAATTTGATTCTTCCATAGTAGGAAATTGTTATCGTTGAATATCAGAATTCTTTTGTGATTTTCCACCACCATTCCTTCAACTAAGAGAGAATTACTGACTTTTAACATTTACCTTTGATACTAATTATTAGGTCCACTAGGTCAAATACCATTATATGGGGGTGAATCAGGGTATGACAGGTTAAAAATAATTCCCCTTCTAATCTTTTTTTTGTCATTAAACAAAATATGCTTATCTCTTTCTCCCATAAAAATATATAAACAAAAATAAAATCATGCATAGGACACATCAATTTTTCCTTGGTTAACCCTCATTGGGATACATCCAAGGAGTATACAACAACGATGTGCTGATGTACCAAATACACTAAACCTCACTCCCAATTACAATTTTAGGGATAGATATTTTATGCCCAGTATCACTTCCTTTACAAGATTCAGGGTCTTCTCAATACATTCCCAATGGTCAATCCCTTTGTCTCTTCCTCTAGCTCACTGCCTATGGGAAGAATCTCTATCTTCCTTTTCCTTTACTCACTGATCTTATAAGGGATCTACTCATAGTTTATAGACTTGTAGGTCCCTTCAATTGCATGAATTCATGCATCCTAAACTCTATATGGATCCTCTGTTGAACTCCATTTTTCACCTATAGAATAAATTCACTTTTCTATATACTATTAGTTAGCATAAATTAATTTTGTGAATTGTTTAAGTCCCTTTTCGAACCACCTTCATCCTCTAAAAACCACCTTTCTTCCTCCGTGAACCACCTTTTCTATTACATATAATAAATATTAGGTATTATTTATGGAACATCTCTTCCGCAAATTGATTCCCAACATAGACCATCCTCCTTCGTGGACCGCTTCTCCTCCTCTGTGTACTGAATCCTACTTCGCGGACTATCTCTTCTTCTATGAATCGTCTCTCCTCTACATATCGGGTCATCGTCCTCCATGTACAGATTCTTCCTCCTCTATGTATTGCTTCCTTTTGGGGATATAGTTCCCCATAAAAACCTTCAGTAGAATTGTTTCCATGTGAACCACTTTGCAGAATTATCCCTCATGAATCACTTTTGAATTTCACCTAATTCCCAAATCAAAGGTGTTTTCTTATAAAAATATCTATACTTAATGATGGGATTAGAGCTCCTTATATAGGAAAATAGATCCTCAAAATTTTCTAATCTGAGAATACAAAAATATTCAATGTGGTAACGCCCTCACCATGTATCGTGCATCTTCCACTAACTGTAATCGTCCCTCAAACTGTTTTCCCTATACGGTCTACATACTTCCTCTTTGTACGCGGTAGCCAAAATCACATTCACATTTTCATGAATGACACTCTTCAAGGATTCTTAAATCACCACCTCATTTCCACGAATGAAAATCCATCCCATATACTGCAAGCCTTATGTGTACTGTATGACTTCACCATGAACTATTTTCTCCCCACGAACTATTCCCATATGCAGTCAGCGACTGACGCTTTGTGGTTCCATTCCTTTTTCAATTTCCTTAAAAGTTCCATATACCACTTTTTCAATCCATGGATTTCTCTTCATGGTCCACGTATTGTGTTCCCCTATGTGAAAATCATCATTTTCCAAAAATCAAATTCTCGATTTTGAGGCCCAAAAATTTGGAAAACATTAGGAAATTGCACCACCTTAAACACCTACTTTAGAAAACACCAACAATGATCACTCATGGTCATCTAAGTTTTTCAACAAACATAATCACACCCAAAACATACCAAGAGGATACCTTGAGTGATTTTTACCCAACAATATATCAATATCCATATCAATCATGAAAATATACTCAATAGTACCTCTAATACACAACTATAAAACATATATATATACTATTTTAGTGTTTATGTACTCATCCTCATAGGTATAATCCTTATTATACTCCGTTTGAGGGTTCAATCCAATAAAAAATTGTTTTGGTTAGTATTTTTAATGGATATTCATACTTTAGAAAACATTCAATCATGTGGAAAATGGATAATTTTATGGTTCTTACAAGGTATCGGATCCAAATTATTCCTTTATCCTCACTTGATGATCTATATTCTAGGAGTTATTAATGATATAGACATTGTATATGTTATTCAATGACATGGATCTAAAACAACATCATATACCCATTCATAAATCTCATTCATATTCCAATAAAGTCATATAATAATTTCTAACATCTTTTTGACTTCAAAATATAACTTGGATTCTTATCCCATATTCATCCCATAGATGATGCTAAAATCTCCAATAAACATTTTACTATGATTGACCACTCTATCTCATCTTCATAATGATCTCCATAAAGTTCTATTTGATATATAAACTCCTACACTTCATATGAATAACATATCAATCACACTTAATAACCTTAGGTAACACATCCAATATGACACCAACCTTATTTAATAACAAAAATATCAAAAATGAATCCAAAATCTAGTATTAATGACTGTTGAAAACAACTATTGACAAAAAAAATCAACATGGAATATAAATTCATGCATGAAATTACTATTTGTGACATGTAAGAGTACATAAATCTCCCCCTTTATATCTATTACTAATACATCCATCGTATATCCTCATTATCAAAACATTTAGTTCTCTTTAAAACACCATGAAGGGACTTAAAACAATTTCTTTAAAATAAATCAATCAATTTTCATATTTAATTAAAATTGACATTTTAAATTTCAATAAAATAACTTTAGATTTATTCATATATAATCCTCATTTTAAAATATAATTTAAAGTAATAAAATATAGAGTAAGTGATTGGGATTGTACCTCAATCTCTCCCCCTTAATGGGTTTGAAAATTTTGTCCCCCTTTGATTGAGGGGTACATCTTTAAATTTATAAGGATCCATGAATATTAATCCCCTTCAAATTTACACCCTCTTGGATATATAAATAATATTTTATTCTCCCTTTTTAGTATCAATATATATACTTGTAAAAGAAAAAAATAAAAGTGAGGATTTTTTTCAAATTTTTGAGAAATAATCTAACTCGTGACCATCCTTCAGTAGTTTCTCCTCAATATAATTCTCATAAACAAGTTATAGGATTGAAATAATTGACTGCATGATAATATAAATATCAGTTAATCACATTAATATTATAGGAGTAAACATGTTTTAAGAAAAATGATCAATTAGTCTAAAAATATATAAAATCTATAATAGATCCTATAAAAAATCCTTTTCAATTACTCCTTTTGTTATCAAATAACATTCCCCTTTTGTTTCAAAACATCATCAAATACATCAAGCACAAATAAGGTATGAGGGTTCATAAATTCATACATTATTTTTTTAAAGGAGTAAGTTATCCCATTTTTACAACCTTAACCACAAGATATTTCCATGTTTACCTTTAACCCATTTAATAACTTTTTATATATACTTTTAATGAAGCCCCTTCTTTGATTCCATAGAAACATCAATAGAATATTGATGTCCAAATTTTTCAATTCCATCCTTAGCCTTAATATTTTTTTATCCCTTTGTAATTCTAATAATTAGATATGATTTTCCCAAAGTATAATGTTACAATAAAACTCCAATTAGATTTAAAATATTAGAATCCACTTTCAATCATTCTCTATTTCCCCTTCAATGTGGATTGAAAACTGTGAACCATAAAACAAGTTTCAATTATTATTTTTAAGTTTTTGGGTATAACATAAGCACCAAACGTGGTATGCTGAACTTGGATTTTTTTTTGAAATCGATGGTTAATAAGAGATGTAAATCAATGATAAGATCCATAAACAATGGTAATGAATAAAAGAATAATTTATAATTGAAAAGCGGAACCAAAATGTAGGTTTATCACATATTATTTATAATTAATTTAAAATATTAAATAATTAGTTTATGAATAATTCTTTCTTACTTAATGAATAAAACAATGTCTCTACATCATATTGTAATTTTGTTGTAGGAATAAAGTGAATATTACCTCCAATGGTGATCTAATCATACTAAAAACCCTCTAAATTTCACTATAGGTGTATTGACCCCTACTCCAATAGCTAGAAGCTGGGGTTTACTTCATTACATCGGTATAAGATATAAGGAATCACATCCCGAAGGAGAAAATAGTTTAACAGTCATGGTAAACTAAATGCATACTTGAAATTATTATTATAATTGAAAACATAAAATAAAAAAGTATCATATTTTAGAACACCATTATTCATCTTATCATATCCTTTCATACCAATAAAAAAATACATCTCATTATCTTGGGGATAATAAAATGGTGATATTAGATTCTCAGTAAGGGTAAGCGTAAAATGGAAGCTACGTATAAATAAGGTATAATCAATATATGAAGGTGGATAACTGAAAAAACCCATTTAATCAATAACATGAGTGTAATATGGTGGGAATAAATTATGATAAAATAATTCCATATTAATAATCACATGAGTTGGAAACTTAACCATGGAAATTCAAACTGATATAATAATTACAGGTAATATCAAGGAATAAACACATAATGATGGAATGAATAATGATGGGAATCTAAAACATACCATTGAGGATTTTTTCCAAGACATCTAATACTTTTGAGACCTTTTTCCAAGACATATAATACTTTCAAGGCCTTATGCCTAGAAATCAATATAAATGGGTAAGTCCTTATCTAAAACTCTCTCTAATTTGTCTCATGAGACCTATAAATGGAATGAGGGGATATAGTGGGACCTTCCCATCACATACTAAGTCCAATTAATTCTACATATGAAAGGGATGAAACATAATCATTATAAAAAAAATTATTGAAAAACTTGTATACAAAATTTTAATACTTTCCCCAACCAACAAAAGGAATCATAAACCATCCCGAGTAATAAGGTGAACGGTAAAAAAATTGTAAATCTTCAATAAAAATTATCATAAACCATTAAAATAAGAAATAAGAAATATATAGATACAACATATACCTATTGGATCATATGTCTAATAAAGGTTTGATGTTGTTGATGAGTATAAATACCGTAAAAGTATCTTTAAAGCAATTTTTTAAGAAAATAACCTTTTCACTTTGAAAATATTCTTAAAACTAAAATTTCGAAAAATATTTTGAAACACTTTTATATGAACATAAACGTTAAAAAAATAAAATAATCATTAAAAAATTTATTTTTCATGACATTATAAAATTATAATTATACTATAATTGTTAAAATAGAGATTCCTTTCACATTTTTAGTAAAATCAAAACAGACATTATTTTAAAAACAACATGAATATTACTATAAAATTTTAGAAAGAAAAAAAAGGGTAAAAATGTCTTTAATAAAAAAAATAAAAGTTAAAAAACATTTTGGAAAATATTTTTATAAAACATGGGTTTTGATGGAAAAGGATTTATAACTAAAGAGACAAAAATAATGTTGGATTTTATTAAAACATTTTCTTAACCATTTTAAGTACCAAAGAGAATAAAAATAGTATTATTATTTCAAAAAATATTGTGAATAAAAAAATGAGTAGAAAATATATTAATGATAAGATATATATATATATATATATATATATATATATATATAATTATTCCCATAAGGTTGACTTAAACAAAAATAATCCTGAATAAAGATGAGATTATGAAATAAACCATTACCACTTTGGGAACTTTCGAATCATAATCCCCATTAAAAAACATTAAATGAAACATTAAATATCATGAATATAAATTAATTCATTATATAACATAAAAAAGGTAGTATATACACCACACAAAAGAAATAAGTGGTGAATATTTCGTATGTCTCACTAATGGAAAAATTACCTATACCAACGGTTTGGAACCATTGGTATAGGTCCCCAAACTGTTGGTATAACCTATACCAATGGTTTGGGAAGTCTTTGTGTGATTTGGAATGGGGAACCATTGGGATAGGTATATTTAAAAAAAAGTTACAGTAGAGGTTTGAACCCACAACCTCTCAGTTACATATCAAACACTTTACCACTAACCTACAAGTACCTTTTTGAATATATTTAGAAATATATATATATAATTTATAAATTGATTTATTTATCAATATTTGACAAAAGAATTCATAAAAAATAAGGATACATATCCCAACAGTTCTCAAAACTATTGGGAGAGGCTTATCCCAGTGATTTTGAGAAGCGTTGGGATAGGTACCCACCCTTTCCCAACAGTTTTCCAAAACCATTAGGAAAACTTGTATCAAAATGGGATTTTCCCAACTACTTTGAAAAACCATTGGGAAATCCATACCTTTCCCAACGGTTTAGAAAAACCATTGGGAAAAGTGGTATCAAAGTGGGATTTTCCCAACGGTTTGGAAAAACCATTGGGAAATCCATACCCTTTCCCAATGATTTTCTAAACCGTTGGGATAGGTCTTTCCCAATGGTTTCCCCAAACCGTTGGGATAAGTATCTTTAAAAAACTTTACAACATAGTTTTGAACCCACAACCTCTCATTTACATATCAAACACTTTACCACTAACATACAAGTACGTTTGTGAATATATTTGGATAAATATATATATTTATATTTATATGTAATTTATATATTTATTTATTTTATAATATTTGACAAAAGAATTCATAAAAAATAAGGATACCTATCCCAACAGTTCTCAAAACTTTTGGGATAGGCCTATCCCAACTATTTTGAGAAGCATTGGGATATGTACCCACCCTTTCCCAGTGGTTTTCCAAAACTTTTGAGAAAAGTTGTATAAAAATGGGCTTTTCCCAACAGTTTCGAAAAACCATTGAGAAATCCATACCATTTCCCAACGGTTTGGAAAAAATATTGAGAACAGTGGTATCAGTGTGGGATTCTTCCAATGGTTTGGAAAAACCATTGAGAAATCCATACCCTTTCCTAATGTTTTTTCCAAACCATTAGGAAAAGTGATATTAAAGTGGGCTTTTTCCTATGTTTTGGAAAAACCTTTGGTAAATCCATACCCTTTCCCAATGTTTTTGGAATATCATTTGGAAAATTGTCCTCAAAGTTGTCTTTTCCCGATGGTTTAGAAAAACCATGGAGAAATCCATACCAATTCCTAATGATTTTTCCAATACATTGGGAAAAGTTGTCTCAAAGTGGGATTTTCCCAATGGTTTAGCAAAACCATTGGGAAATCCATACCCTTTCCTAATATTTTTTTCTAACCATTGGGAAAAGTGGTCTCAAAGTGGTATTTTCCCAATGGTTTGGAAAAACCATTGGAAAATGGGACCTATACCAATGGTTTTTGCAAACCTTTGGTATAGATGTGTTGGTATATGTAGGATTTCCAATAGTGTCTCATGGAAGTAAAAGTAAGATGAGAAACCCTTACCTTGTGGCCAACTCATCTCATATATTCTTTATCTTCCTTAATAATAAACTTATATTAATTATTTAAATTCTTAATAACCCTTTTAAATTTTATTATTTCTTTTTTTTCTTATTACCATGTTATATATGATCACTTAATCAATTAATTTTACCTCAAGTGTTTCGATGATATTTAATTTATGTGTAAAAAATGACCTCGGTAGGATTAATATTATTCTAAGATGTCATTATTTAAACATATATTAATAATAATAATGAAATAATTATAATATTTGTATATAAATTATACTTTTGAAACCAAATATTAAATATGGTTATGAAAATGAACTATGTTACAATCATGGAGACGGTAGGTCATACGAACGCATGAGTAACATTTCCATTTTTAAATGATCAATATGAAAAGAAAGAAATTAATATTGTATCCTTAAATAATTATCATAAAATAATTTATATAATATTATTTTTTAAATTTAATTATATATATCATACATGTGGTGTGGTGATGAAAATAGAGTCGCATCGCTTCATGAAGGAAGTAGTCCACACATACAAGAATTACATTAACATTTTTCAATGTAAGAAAGAAAATGATATATATTATCTTTTAAAAATGATAAATATTTCCATAATATCATAATTATTTCATTTATATAATGTATAATCATTAACTTTATCCTTATCACCTTCCATGTAAAGTGTTAGTGAAAGATGAATCACATCACTTCGTGAGGCGGTAGTTCGTCGTTCACATGAGCATTATCATATCCCATAAGAAAAGGAAAGTAATAATATATATATATAATATAATTATTATATAGGTATAATTATATATTAAATATCATATATATACATTATATCCATCATCATTCCCAATTGTGATTGTTGGTATTGGAAAAATGAAGGACATTAGTTCGTGAGGTGGTACTCCACTGTACACACAAATGATGATTTAATAACCCATTGGATTGAAGTTGGGATGGTTTTATGTCATCAAATTAACATAAATACATAATAGTATATTAAATATATTGAGTTTATTATATCATCATGGTTTAATAAGAATTTAAGGAGTTGGAGGATAAAATAAAATAAAAATGCTTGATAAATAATGTTAACTCTTCCTCGGGTAACCTCATTAATATTTCACCAAAATACTTCCAAGGATGGATTTATGATCAAAATAAGACTTCTAGGATGATATTATGGAATTTTAGATGTTATTTTGGAAGGTATTTCATTGTTAAAAAATCCATTGAGGTAACATTGAATCGTTTTTTGGTTTATAATGTTTGTTGACAAAGAGGGTTTCCATGGTGAATTTTCATGTTCCGAAGGTATTGTTAACAATAAATTTTTACAAAGAACCAAAAAATAATGGATGATCTAGAGATGGTAAAAAAGTATAGATACAATGTGGGACTATTTTCCAATTTTTTCCAAATTTTTAGGCCTCAAAATCAAAAAATGGAAATATGTGTTTTTGGAAAAGGAAGTTGCATGCAAGATTGAAGGTGGTTTGGAAAATTGTGTGCAAGGAATGTTTCAGGATCAGAATATCAAAAAATGGAAAAATAATAAAGTTTGTAAAATATTTGGAAATATAAATGAAATATGAGGTTGTGTGAAAGAAAAATGCACACCCAATGCAATGTCAAATTGGGTTTTGCATGCATAGAGGGGATCTTGCGTGATGTGTCAAATCTTCCGCATAGGGTTTGGTGATGCCTATAAATAAGAGATGAACCCCATAATTATTTTAAGATCAACACTTCGAGATAACTTGAGCTCTGTATTGCATAATAATTTTGTGTAAAGGGAGTTTCATGAAATAATTGGAGTTTCACACAAGGTAACTAGGTAGCACGTAATATTTCTATAAAGAACCATAAAATTCAAGGAAAATTTTTTTTCTTAATTTTCTTGGGAATTTTACAAGAACACAGTTTCTGACGGCACCTGATTCTGAGGCCCGGTGTGCCCGGAATCATTTTCCTAAGTTTAGCTCGGATACGTTCAGTGAACGAACGAGCGGGTTTTTCTAAATTTTGAACCGGTGCTCGGAATCGGATTCTGAGGGAACTGTTGGAATCGCAGCGCTGGTAATTGCTTAGAAACACCTTTTCTGGAGTTGCATTTTCTTTAGTGTCGTTTTTAATTTTTTTGGGGTTAAGTTAAGAAATAAAATAAAAGTGGTGCGACAATTTATTTTATTTTATTTAAAGTGGATTAACCTAAGTTATGCGGATTAGATGGGACCCACAATATCCTACCCACTTGGTAGGATATTTGTAAGGTGGGGCCCGCATGAGACCCACTGTTTATTTCCCTGTAAGTAACGCACCCGCACCCCCCCCCCCCCTTTAATAAAGTCAAACCGTGCGTTTATTTTGGTTAAGAAATGCCTCATTAATTTGAGTGGTTAAATCGTTACAATTAATTTATTTAATTAATTGTTCGTTTCATTTCTTTTTGAATTTAAAAGGTTGGATTGTGTATTAATAAAATAAGACTACTCTTATTTTATATTTTTTGGAATCCTGGTTGTGGGAGCCTTTGGGAGAAAAAGAGAAGTCTTGAGGATTCTTCGTTCTTCGATGAAGAACGCGAAGAACGCACCGCCGCCGATGAAGAACGCTGACCTCTGATGGTGGACGACGGCGAGAGACGCCTTCCTTAGAGATCATCTAATGCCAACGACGTTACTTTTGTGACACTTTCTTCCACGATGATCCTCTTCTTCTGCGACGGTTAATTCCGCGACGAACTCTCATTCGACGGCAACGTTGAGGTAGGGATTTATTTTATTGGTTTGTTCGTGATTACTTCTGTCTCCATCTTACTTTCTTTTGAGCTTCCTGATATTGCAATAATGGGAGGAGGTCGGACCGCACGAACATGGCCGACCCTCCTCCCCCTTTTCGGTTTGATTTTGATTGCGGCACAAGCAAGGCAACGCAGTGCCAAAGCACTGTACGGAAAATATTAAAGAAGGGGAAGAAGAGCAGTGCCATTGAAAATGAACCAAAGAATGCGGTGCCATTGCGCCACACCGGAGACCAACAAAAGAACCACGGCCAAAGTGGGGCCACGGCGTAGGGGCCCAGCACTGTCTGGCCGCACCGTACGGACGAAGGTCGCGGCTGGTTTTGGGCCGTGGCGGAGCAGGGGAACCGGCGGCCGGTTCCGGGCCGCCGGCATCGGAGAAGGGGGACCGACCTTGCCGGTCCCGTGGCCGCAGAAGCCGGTCGGCCGAAGCGGGTCATCCGGACCGTGGAAGAATCGGGGGGTTCGAAACCCCCAGCCGCGCCGGATGAGAGCGGCCCCATTAAGGGGCTGCGGTTACTACACGCGGGGGCAGTGCCCCCCGCATCTGAACGGCTCGGCCGTTCGGCTGAGTCACCTGGCCAGCACGCCGGACCGCCAGCGCATCAGGCTGCGGAGTCGGGCCGCGCCCAGACCGGGATGGGTCGGGCCGTGCCCATATGGGCTGGACCTGGACCCGGTTCGAGCCGACCCTAGGGGTATCAGGCCGGGTTGGACTGGGCCCGAACCCCTTAATACCGAACCTTTTCGGTCTGTTTCCCATAACATGAACTGTGGGCCTTCGATCAACGCACATTCAGCGGCGATGCGATTCTTGGATCGAGATGGTCGTTTCGGTATATTATACTCAAGGTTTCAGAGTACTTTGAGTTCGTCCGGGTTGGTTCGTACACGAAACCAACCGGACCCTTGGAGCGGAAACACTTATAACTTGAGCTCCGGGAGTCCGATTGACGTGTTGTCGATTTTGTTGGATTCCTCTAAGTAAGAAGTACCTTTTGGATTACTCCGCTCGAGGTTTGGATGCAGTTTTAGTATGGTCGGGTTGGTTTTGACTTAAAAACCAACCGGGCCCCTGGGACGAAAAAGCCAATAACTCTCAGACCGGGCGTCCGATTGACGCGCCGTCTGTGACGTTGATTTCCTGTTGACGATACGGAAATTTTGGGTACATCAACTTCGGACTATGTGTCAGTTGATGTATCATCCCCTCGGCTCGTGGAGCGGACCCTCCCGAACAAGCTTGCTGTGTGCAGGAACCCTAGAGCTGGCTGCGACTGCTACGACGACGACGACTGTGCATAAATCCTCTGTGGATTCGACGGCGATGACTACAGCACTCAGCAATCTTACGTGAATCAGTGCCACCAATCGTGTGTGGGTCAGATCCTGTGTGGGTTAGCGCTCAGTGATCCTATGTCTGTCTGATCCTGTGTGGTCCATTACGGGGGTTGGTTACTTATAGATCCTGTGTGGGTTAGATCCTTTGTGGGTCATTGCGGGGGTTAGTTACCTATCGATCTTGTGTGGATCAGATCCTTTGTGGGTCATTGCGGGGGTTAGTACCTATTGATCCTTTGTGGGTCTGATGGCTTAGATGAATGAGTTGTTATACCTGATCATATCTATCATCATATGAAGAAGTATACCTGTGTGAGCTGAATTCTGTTTGCTTTTGTTTGTGGATTGTGTTGTGATATCCTGTGTGGATTAAGTTTTTCTTTCCTGTGTGGACTGGGTTGTGATTTCCTGTGTGGATAGGGTTGTACTTGGGCTCTAAGGTTGGAGCGAACTCGATTTTATGACATAGGTATACGTATGGGTATATACCTAAGCAGTGTTGGATGTTACTTCGTGATTGTATCTTTCCTTTGTGGATTATCCTTTGTGGATTCTGGGAGACCTTTGGGGGTCTCAGGGTCCCTACTGAGTAGCTTATACTCACCCCTGCACGGGTTATGCCCGCACTACATTGTTTTGGTTGCAGATGACGGACAACACTAATCGTGGTTGAGGCTAGCGGATTAGGACGGTACCTGGAGGTGGACCACTGGGCGGGACGTACTCGGAGCGGACGGTTGGACCCGAGGAGATGTGGAGGCTATCTGTACCCACCCTTCAGGTGGGACTTCCAATGGATGGCTCGACGTTGAGGCTTTACTTTCAGTTGATTTTTTCCCTTTCTAGTTGTACTTTACTTTCATTTTGGGTTTGTATTCTGGCCCACTTACTTTTCTGCACTTACTGTCGTACCCAGCTTTTACTTGTTTTTACTTCTTCTTTCTTACTCTGTGGTGTTTTTTACTTTACAGAGGCAATGTCTTCCCTTTTTTTTACTGTAAATTACGCCTTGGTGCTAGTCGCCAGCCCCTGGCCTATGGAAGGTGGGCACGGGGTAGTCATGGCATGGGCCCCGAGGACGGGTCGTGACAAATTGGTATCAGAGGAGTTCGGTTCTACCATAGAACACAAGACTCTAATCTTTTTCTATGTGAAGCAATATTGTTAAGAGTATTAAGTGTGGTTATCTGTCCAAGTATTCCAGTGTTGGTGCAGCGGCTGACGTATCCGTACACCAGGACCCTGACTTATGATTTCTGACTTGATGCACGAAAACATTGATTGCATGTGTGTTTCAAGTTTTCTTTGGGATTACTTTGTGTCAGCTCACAAGGTATATTGTTTGACCGTGGCACACCTTTTTATTTTTAGGATGTCCCCACGATAGCAGCCAGCTAGGGTTCCGAGAGTTGTGTGTGACGACAGCCCACCGAGCGACAAGGCCTCGGTACAGGGCCCTTTGACAGCAGAGGCACTGGCGGTACCTCTACCCGTTGAGCTACCGATGCTACCAGCCCCAGCCGCTGACGATGCACGTCACCTTAGTGCACTGCATGAGTTTCAGCGCCAGCGTCTGCCTAGGTTGTGCGGGGAGACGGACCGCCAGGTAGCCGAGGACTGGCTGGAGGCAGTGGTACGGGTTTTCAGGTTAGTGAGGACACTAGCAGACCTCATAGTGATCCTCGCAGCGAGCCTCCTGCACGCGGCAGCAGGAAGATGGTCGAGCATGATGCTCCAGGTGCATGATGAGGCATCTCTTATCTGGATGGACTTTGAGAGCCTCTTCTTCTCGGAGTTCGTCCCATCCGCCCTCCGTGTGGGGCGCATCCAGGAGCTTCTACAGCTGCGACAGGGCAGCTTGACGGTCACCCAGTACTCGGCGAGATTTACCGATCTCTCGCGCTACTCGACAGACATGGTATGGGACCCATTCTTCCAGGCCAGGACCATTGAGCATGGATTGAGGTAGAAGATCAGGGCATCACTGATCTCCCTCAGCATCCTGACACAGTCAGGGGTACTGGAGCGAGCCCTTCTAATCGAGAGCTTCCTTTCTGAGCCTGCATCAGCAGCAAGACCTACCGCAGGGCAGCATGTAGCAGAGTATTCTACAGCAGGCAGTCGACGGATGACTCATGGGTCCAGGAAGACAAGACCCTTAGGAAGACGACCTCAGGACACTGGCTCAACAGTGTGGGGCACATAGTGCGGAGCCAGTCATTCAAGAGGCAAAAAGTGCTACGCATGCGGCGGGTAGGACCACATGGTTCGTGACTTCCCGACCCGCCGTGCCGAGGAGCAGCAGATGGTTGAGGGGCCACCCAGGCAGAGGCAGAGGGTCGACCATGGTGGTCCGCAGGGAGTAGTTGGATGAGGCAGAGGAGCTGGCTGAGCAGCAGGTGGTGGTAGACGCTTTGAGGCTCTACCACCACCACCACCAGGAGGTCCACCCCGACCACAGGGAGCTGGCGGGCAGAGATAGGAACAGCTTCAGGCAGTAGAGGCCTATGACCACGGCGCGCCCGAGATGATTTGAGATACTATCTATTTCTATTCCACCCTTGTTGCAGTTCTAATAGACACAGGAGCGAGTCATTCTTTCATAGCCGCTTCCCTTATTCGGAGCTCGAATATTCCGACAGAGTCGTTAGCTCGATCCTTACGGCTAGAGACTCCTACGGGAGCAGACTCGACGATTATGCACTGGTGCCGGCAGTGTGAGCTTACTCTAGGAGGCGAGAGCTTCGGTTGGGATCTTCTTGTAGCAGCATCAAGGCCTTACGATGTCATCTTGGGCATGGATTAGTTATTTACAGTCCATGCTCAAAATGACTGTATTAGGCGCAAGGTGCGATGTGTACGCACCGACGGGAGGAGGTTCACCTTCACCGATGAGAAGGGATCCTTTGCAGCATAGGATGGACTCTTGCAGAGGAGAGGATAGACCATCACTCATCAGTTGGCTAGCCTCATCCTAGGAGCAGTTGATGTGTGGAGTCCTAGTTTTCCTACAGTGGTGGATCAGTATGCGAAATTTTTCCCCGATGACATTCCAGGACTACCTCCTCACAGAGAGGTAGACTTTTATATTTATCTGTAACACGGGATAGCCCCGATATCCACTCCAGCATATTGGATGGTCCCTGCTGAGCTTTGAGAGTTGCGGGTACAGTTAGATGACTTGTAGGGCAGGGGATTCATCTGACCCAGTGTTTCACCCTGGGCTTCCCCGATATTGTTCGCCAAGAAGGCGGACGGGAGTTTGCGACTGTGTGTCGATTATTGTTGCCTTAACCAGGTGACAGTGAGGAAAAAGTATCCGCTACCGAGGATTGACGAACTCTTCGATCAACTCAAGGGAGCACGGTGGTTCTCGAAGATAGACCTCAGGTCAGGCTATCATCAGCTCAGAGTTCGGGATGAGGACGTGCCGAAGAAGGCATTCAGAAGTCGGTATGGCCACTATGAGTTCTTGGTTATGCCATTCAGCGTAACCAATGCTCCATCAGTGTTCACGGGCCTCATGAATAGGATCTTTCAGCCATACCTCGATCGATTTTTCATGGTCTTCATCGATGACATTTTGATTTACTCGACCACTGACGAAGAGCATGCCTACCACTTGCTGGTTGTACTAGACACACTCCGATAGAACCAGCTTTATGGAAAGCTCTCAAAGTGTCAGTTTTGGATATTTGAGGTCCACTTCTTGGGACACGTCATCTCTAAGGTGGGAGTTGCAGTGGATCTTGCGAAGATCGAGGCAGTGCTATCTTGGGAGCCACCCAGGAGCGTGACGGAGGTGCGGAGTTTCTTGGGACTAGCTGGATACTACCGGAGATTTGGGCCAGACTTCTCCAGCGTTGTGGAAACACTCTCAGCTTTTAAGAAGAAGGGGAAACCCTCTGTGTGGTCAGAAAGATGTTTGCAGAGCTTCCAGGAACTGAGGAAGAGATTGACCAGCACACCTATCTTGAGGTTGCCAGAGGAGGGAGTGGGGTACGTAGTCTACTGCAGTGCATCAGGGACCGGACTCGGATGTGTCCTGATGCAGAAGCGGGTAGTGATCTCCTATGGATCATGTTAGTTGAGGCCACATGAGAAAACATACACTACCCATGACCAGGATTTAGCAGCAGTGGTCTTCGCTCTGAAGACATGGCGACACTATCTGATGGGCGAGCGCTTTACAGTCTATTCTGACCATTAGATTCTCAGGTACATATTCTCTCAGAAGGACCTGAACCTGAGACATCGGCGATGGCTCGAGATCCTCCAGGACTATGACTTTGAGATAGTCTATACTCCTAGAAAGGGGAATGTAGTAGATGGTGCTCTTAGTAGGAGGACGGGCATTCATCTACTTGGGGAGGCGACAGAGCAGCTAGCCGCTTTGCAGATATCCTTCGTGGATAGAGATGGAGCAGCCTTCCTTCAGTCACTCACAGTCACTCCTCCACTACTACAGCGGGTCAGAGAGGCACAGCGTGGGGACGCTGACTGTGAGACGTGGCATGCGCAGATATCCTCAGGACAGACACCTGATGGTTTCTCTATAGTAGAAGAGCACGACATCCTTTTCAGAGGACGTACCTTTCTACCAGTTGCTTTACGGAAGGAGGTGGTGAGAGAGTTTCACACTTCCCCTTTGGTGTTACATCCTGGCATAGCGAAGATGTACCAGGATCTCAAACGATAGCACTGGTGGCCGGGCATGAAGAAGGTTGTGGCAGAGTTCATTTCTGGATGTCTCACCTGCCAGCAGGTGAAGGCGGAGCACCAGGTACCAGCAGGCTTGGTACAACCCTTAGAGTTCCTGGAGTGGAAGTGGGATGGGATATCTGTGGACTTCGTGACTAGACTTCCACACACTTCCAGAGGTCATGACTCCATTTGGGTGAGTGTCGACTGACTCACCAAGTCGGCACACTTCTTACCCATCAAAGAGTAGGGATCAGTGGAGAGCTTGGGACGTCTCTACGTTCAGGAGATTGTACGGCTTCATGATGTTCCATCGTCTATCGTCTTTGATCGAGATGCTCGCTTTACTTCCCGGCTTTGGAAGGGGTTGCAGGAGGCATTCGGGATGCAGCTACATCTGAGCACCGCCTTTCACCCACAGACAGATGGTCAGACGGAGAGGACCATACAGACTCTCGAGGACATGCTCCGCGCAAGTGTCCTCGACTTTGGTTGCAGCTGGGGGGACTATATACCCTTGGTGGAGTTCGCGTACAACAACAGCTACCACTCCACCATCGGGATGGCACCATACCAGGCATTGTACGGCCGACCTTTCATATCTCTTCTGTGTTGGACATACCCTGGGGAGTCATCACTTGTGAGACCGGAGATGGTCAAAGCCACGACAGAGAAGGTCCAGGTCATCTAGGAGCGAATGAGGATAGCTCAGAGCCAGAATAAGTCTTATGCTGACAGGTGGCGGAGGCCACTAGAATTCGAGGATGTAGACCACGTCTTCTTGCAGGTCTCACCTCGACATGGATTACGAAGATTTGGCCGAGCCGGAAAGTTATCTCCTTACTTCATTAGACCACTCCAAGTCCTCAACTGGATTGGCGAGGTGGCTTATCTCCTGGCTCTACCACCTCAGTTCCACCGGGTGCACGATGTCTTCCACGTATCTCAGCTGAGGAGATACGTGCACGACCCGACGCATATCATTGACCATGGGGAGTTGGACGTTGATGATGGGGCGACTTTTGCGGAGGTCCCAGTGGAGATCGAGGATCGACAGGAGAGGGTCCTATGTGGAAAATCGATTCCTCTAGTGCGCATCATATGGCAGCACGGGAACCTCCAAGAGAGCACTTGGGAGCGGGAGGCTCAGATGCGTGCTCAGTACCCACATTTGTTTTTCTAGTTTCTGATGTATCTTTACAGGGATGTAAATCCCTGAGGTGGGAGTAATGTAAAGACCCATAAAATTAAAGGAAAATTTTTTTTCTTAATTTTCTTGGAAATTTTACAAGAACACAGTTTCTGACGGCACCTGATTCCGAGGTTCGGTGTTCCCAGAATCATTTTACGAAGTTTAGCTTGGGTACGTTCAGTGAACGAACGGGCAGGTTTTTATAACTTTTGAACCGGTGCTCGGAATCGGATTCCCAGGGCACCGTTGGAATCGCAGCGCTGGTAATTTCTTAGAAACACTTTTTCTAGAGTTGCGTTTTCTCAGGTGTGGTTTTTAATTTTTTTTGGGGTTAAGTTAAGAAATAAAATAAAAGTGATGCGACAATTTATTTTATTTTACATAAAGTGGCTTAACCTAAGTTAGGCAGATAATATGGGACCCACAATATCCTACCCACTTGGTAGGATATTTGTGAGGTGGGCCCACACAAGTCCCACAGTTTCTTTCCCTCTAAGTAACGCACCCCCCCCCCCTTTTTAATAAAGACAAACCGTGCGTTTATTTTGGTTAAGAGATGCCTCATTAATTTGAGCAGTTAAATCGTTACAATTAATTCATTGAATTAATTGTTCGTTTCGTTTCTTTTTGAATTTCAAAGGTTGGCTTGTGCGATAATAAAATAAGACTACTATTATTTTATTTTTGTTGGAATCCTGGTTGTGGGAGCCTTTGGGAGAAAAAGAGAAGTCTTGAGGATTCTTCGTTATTCGACGAAGAACGCGAATAACGCACCACCACCGATGAAGAACGCCGACCTCCAACGGCGGACGACGGTGAGAGACGCCTTCCTCGGAGATCACCTAGCGCCAATGACGTTCCTTCCATGATGATTTCTTCTGCGACGATCCTCTTCGTCTACGACGTTTAATTCCGCGATGAACTCTCGTTCGACGACAATGTTGAGGTAGGGATTTATTTTATTGGTTTGTTCGTGATTACTTCCGTCGCCATCTTCCTTTATTTTGAGCCACCTGATATCGCAATAATGGGAGGAGGTCGGACCGCACAAACACGGCCGACCCTCCTCCCCCTTGTCAGTTTGATTTTGATTGCGGCACGAGCAAGGAAACGCGGTCCCGAAGCACCGCGCGGAAAATATTAAAGAAGGGGAAGAAGCGCAGCGTCGTCGCGCCGCGCCATTGAAAACGAACCAAAGAATGCGGCGCCATCACGCCACACCGGAGAACTAAGAAAGCACCGCGGCCGTAGTGGGGCCGCGGAGGAGGGACACGGAGCCGTCGCGCTACCCCGGACGGATGAAGGTCGCGGCCGGTTTCGGGCCGCGGCGGAGCAGGGGAACCGGCGGCCGGTTCCGGGCCGCCAGCATCAGAGCAGCGGGACTGGCCTTGCCTGTCTCGTGGCGGCAGAAGCCGGTCGGCCGGAGCGGGCCGACCAGACCGTGGAAGAACCGAGGGTTCAAAACCCCCGGCCGCGCCGGATGAGAGCGGCCCAATTAAGGGGCCGCGGTTACTACAGGCGGGGGCAGCGCCCCCCGCATCTGAATGGCTTGGCCATTCGGCCGAGTCACCTGGCCAGCGCGCCGAACCGCCAGCGCGCCGGGCCGCTGAGTCGGGTCGCGCCCAGGCCGGGCTAGGCCGCGCCCAAACTGGCCAGGCCACGCCCAAACGGGCCAGACCTGGACCCGGTTCGGGTTGACCCTGGGGGTATCGGGCCGGGTCGGACTGGGCCCGAACCCCTTAATACCGAACCTTTTCGGTATGTTGCCCATAATGTGAGCTGCGGGCCTCCGATCGATGTACCGTCAGTGAAGATGTGATCCTTGGATCGAGACGGCCGTTTTGGTATATTACACTCAAGGTTTTGGAGTACTTTGAGTTTGTCTGGGGTGGTTCTTACACGAAACCAACCGGGCCCTCAGAGCGGAAACGCTTATAACTTGAGCTCCGGGCGTCCGATTGACGTGCCGTCAAATTTGTTGGATTTATCTAAGTGAGAAGTACCTTTTGGATTATTTCACTCGAGGTTTGTATGCAGTTGGAGTATGGTCGGGTTGGTTCTGACTTAAAAACCAACCGGGCCCTTGGGACGAAAAAGCCAATAACTCTCAGACCGGGCGTCCGATTGACGCGTTGTCTGTGACGTTGAGTTCCTGTTGATGATACTGAACTTTTAGATACATCAACTTCATACTATGTGTCAGTTGATGTATCGGCCCCTTAGCTCATGGAGCGGACCCTCCCGAACGATCTTGTTGTGTGCGGGAACCCTAGATCTGGCTGCGACTGCGACAACGACGACGACTGTGCAGAAATCCTCCGTGGATTCGACGACGAAGACTACAACACTCAAAGATCCTACGTGGATCAATGCCACCGATCCAGTGTGGGTCAGATCTTGTGTGGGTCACCGCTCAGTGGTCCTGTGTGGGCCAGTGCCTACAGATCCTGTGTGGGTCCAATCATGTGTGGGTCATTGCAGGGGTTAGTTACTTATCAATCCTGTGTGGGTCAGATCCTTTGTGGGTCATTGCAGGGGTTAGTTACCTATCGATCTGGTGTGGGTCAGATCTTTTGTGGGTCATTGCGGGGGTTAGTTACCTATCGATCCTGTGTGGGTCAAATCCTTTGTGGGTCATTGCGGGGTTAGTACCTATTGATTCTTTGTGGGTCTGACGGCTTAGATGAATCAGTGGCGATACCTAATCATCTCTATTGTCAAACGAAAAAGTATACCTGTGTGAGTTGAATCCTGTTTGCTTTCCTTTGTGGATTGTGTTGTGCTATCCTGTGTGGATTACATTTTTCTTTCATGTGTGTACTGGGTTGTGATTTCCTATGTGGACTGGGTTGTACTTGGGCTCGGAGGTTGGAGCGAACTTGATTTGATGACTTAGGTATATGTATGGGCATATACCTAAGCAGTGTCGGATGTTACTTCGTGATCGTATCTTTACTTTGTGGATTATCCTTTGTTGATTCTGGGAGACCTTTGGGGGTCTCGGGGTCCCTACTGAGTATCTTATACTCACCCCTGCACGGGCTATGCCTGCACTATGTTGTGTTGGTTGCAGACGACGGACAGTGTTGATCATGGTTGAGGCTAGCAGAGCAGGACGGTACCTGGAGGTGGACCACTGGTCGGGACGTACTCGGAGAAGATGGATGGACCTGAGGAGATGTGGAGGCTATCTGTACCCACCCTTCAGGTGGGACTTCCAGTGGACGGCTCGACATTGAAGCTTTACTTTCAGTTGATGTTTTCCCTTTCCAGTTGTACTTTACTTTCAGTTTGGGTTTGTATTCTGGCACACTTACTTTTCCGCACATACTGTTATACCCAGCTTTTACTTAGTGTTTACTTATGCTTGCTTTCTCTGTGGTGTTTGTTTACTTTACAAAGGCAATGCCTTCCCTTTTTTTTACCGGAAATTACGCCTTGGTGCTAGTCGCCATCCCTTGGCCTATAGAAGGCGGGATTGGGGTAGTCATGGCACAGGCCCCGAGGACGGGTCGTGACAATTGCAGTTGCGTGTACGATTTCATTTTCACATAAGATGAGGTTTTGTGTGCATGGTATAAAACTTGTGTGCAAGGTGCAGTAAGGGTTGAATGAAAGATTTGGAGTTACCCAATACATCTATGGTAAAGTTTTATTCATTGGTGGATGAAAGTGGTACATCAATATAGCATCTACATATAGTGGATGATGTATTCATTAAAGATAATAAGGGGACCAACATGCCTATAAACTGTGAGTGGATCACTTTCAAGAGCAGTGAGAAGGGGAATAGGAAGATGGTGATCTTTCCCACCTACAATGAGTTAGAGGAAGATATATAGGGAGTGACCCTTGGGAATGTAGTGAGCACACCCTAAATTTTTTAATGGAAGTGATCTTGGGTATATATGAGATCTAACCTAAAACATCACTATTTTTAGTGAGCCTTAGTGAATTTGGTACAATCGGCATATCATCATTGTATGATCCTTGTATATAGCCTAGTGAGGGTAAAACAATTAAAAATTGATGCATCCTTATTCTTTCTTTCCTACATTTCATTCCAAGAATCATCATTAGATAAAGAAGTTAATAATAACTTCAGTATTAACACATAAGTGAAAGAATATTGAACCTTATAATAAAGGGTTCAATATCCAGTGGGGATAGAATAATTTTGAAAAGAATATCTATACCATGATTGACCCCCCCCCCACCCTCTTTGGGTATCTAGGCCCCTTTTGGACCAAACATATTGGATGAAAAAAGGGTTTGAAGGTTCTATAAAGACAGTTGAGGGGGTGCCTTTTGATAAGGTGAGTGGCACACTTGTAATATATGAAAAGAAAAAGGTTTAACAACATTTTTCACATTCCAAAAGGGTAAAAATGTATTATTATTAATCCTTAGACATCATAAGTACTAAATATGGCCATATTTAACCATTATAATTTTTATTTTAACCCAGTGGTAAATATATATTTACTCCAACCATGGTAAATAATTTTTACTATTTTTACTATTCATTATTGTCAAAAATTAAACTGGAATTATTAGATAATATAAATTATTATTATTTAAAATATTGGATCATTTTTTTCAAATTATATTAACAATACTAGAAAATTTTAATTTAAAATTAATCTTGCAAATGTGACAAGATATCTGGTTTTTAAAGAGAAAATGTTCAAAAGTTTATAGATATTCTATATCTTAATACAACATGAAAATGATTACAATGACCTAAATTGAATTTATAGATATATAATTGAACTAATTTTACCTTAAAAATATTTATAAATAATTTAAATTTATAAATAATTTAAATTAAAAGATAGCTTTCAATTAAATTTCAGTATTTTTCACAATTCCTCAAAAATTGAATCTTTTCAAAAACAAATACCAAAAATTCACTCTAAGATAATTTAGGTATTATGATTTAAAAAATAAATTTTATTATTTCCAAAAAAAATTATAAAATTGGTAAAAATTAATTTTAAATTATGTTTTGACCTGAACTGTCATTGAAGTCGGTCAAAGTTTCAAATTTATATTCCTACTAACTACTGTATATGTGGCAAGCAGGGTCAAACCCATAGGGAAGTTAAATTGGCCATTGCTCAACTAAAAACATTGAAAACTCCACTATTGTCAGCAGCGGAGTGGTTTTTTTCTAATATTTTTTAACTTTGAATATTTTTTTATGTTTTTATATACTGCAAAGTAAAACCACACATTTTTTTGTAAATTTTTTCTGACCAATACTAAAACTGAGAACAACTGAAGATAAGATGCAACAAAGAGAATAAAATTCTTATAAAAGAAAAACATAAAATAACGCTCGGGGATTACTCTAGTCTATTGGTTCAAATTGTTTCTCATATTCATATAAAAATACTGCATTGTACCACTGCATAAAGGTGACTTTATTTCCTTGTAAGGAATTAAGTCACGGAAATTGTACAACTTAGAGTTCGCCACTCCAAATAAGTACAACTTTAGAAAGATGAATTACAAAGAACTATAGTACAAACTCGTCGTAAGTACTGAAGTTTTCATTATGAGTTTTTTACTTAAAAGATGATTCCATAATAAAACTTTCCCAATCATTATAGAGTTTTAAAAATTCAGTTCTTGTGGTACGAGGCTGATATATGTTATTAGAATCAATCTCGCCGATAAAATCTAATCACAGAAGAAATGATTTATGAAAAGGATGAAAATGACCACCATTAAAATAAGAAATCTCCTAGAACTTAGTAATTTAGCTAACTAATATATTGTTAATTATCACTATCTCGAAAACTACAACCATTCAATGACAGAGGAAGAGTTTTGAAAAAAAAACGGAGGAAAAAGACTCCCTCTACTCTCGTGAATTGCTCCTGGACCTCGGATTTCCAAGGATAGCTCTCCGAGAAGTGCTCCAAGTACTCTTCTCTACTCCGAGACTACTGTGCTCGTTGAGTGAATGTCTCTGTATAAATTCCTACCCCCTAAAAATATGTTGCTTTCTCTGCTTAAGTATCCTCTATCATCTTCTATACGTCACTGTAACATCTTCCACCGACTTCAGAAGTTCTTCACCCATGCACTGCTAATTGTGCATTTTTTCGTGACAAGCACGTCGCACTGGTTTTTCCCACATAACTAACTCCCGCTGAGTTAGTTAAATTCACCTAGATGTGTTTATGTTCCTTGAATGAGCCTACATAATTATAAAAGAGAAATAAATAAAAATGAACATAAATAATGAAAATTGGTTATTATTTTTTTAATGTGAAGTGTTATTTTTACTCGTTAATAGTTAACTAAAGTTAATTGATAATTATTTACTTAATAAAACTATGGTAAAACATAATGTTGGTTAGAGTGGATACTCAATAGGGGGGGTGAATTGAGTTCCAATAAAAAAATTGTTAAAATGATTTCCCTTAAAAGCCCCCAATTTAAAAATGAAGTTAAACTTTAGTGAATTTATACAGATTGTAAATGTTCAATTAGATTCTTAAAGATTGATTAGATCTCAGACAATTTAATCACAAGATTAAATTATATTTTGAAGCTAACCTATTGGTTCACAACATGTATAAATACTTTCTAATTTAACTATCAAAGTAACTTTAAAATAGATTTGTATTTCAAAGTAACAGCTGTGGAATAAAAGATACATGTAGTATACTTTAACTCATACTAAAAACACAGCAGATATAACCAAGCGGTTCAGTCTCAAGAAGAGACTTAGTCCTCTCAAATTTATATATAAATTTGATCCACACCCTAGATCGGAGTTAACAACAGTTCAATATTTTTCAGGTCCTAATACCTCTACCACAGTTCTTCATGGGAAAATAAAGACAAGGGCACAGAGGCTGTCCAGGTCACACTTGACCTCTACCACTATTCTTAGTGGGATACCGTATGATGTATGGAGTTTGGAATGAGGATTTAGTATCCTCTAGTTCAACACAGGAGATAGTGTGTGTGTAAAAGATATACAGAGTACACACACTGCTCAACAGTAAATAATAATTCACTTAGGGAGAGTATATGAAAGTTTAGAAAGCTCTAGTGATCGGCAGTGCAGCTCTGGACTTGTTGGATTTAGCAAAGATGCTTATGAGTCTTTCTGTGGTTTTTCTGTTGAATATAGAGTATCGTGGTTCAGCTTGATGTCCTTCACAAGTGAGTGTGTTCTCTGATTTCTAGTGTTCTTCGTGTGTTCTTCAGTAGTGCTAGATTGCATGCATGAGTGTTCTTTTAAGATCTTGCAAATTCCCCTTCAATTTTTTCATGTTTTCTCCCTTTTGTATGTATATTCATGGAATAATTCTCTCTCTATGCCTTTTTACACACACACTTTTACTGCAGCTCAATCTTCCTTTTATTCCACGAGCTCCGGCAATGGGAATGATTACCTTTTCATAGGTACAAGGTACGATCTCCTGACATGCCAACAAATAACATTAAATATCATTAATTGCATTAAAAACATCAAATATCACCTTTGGAATCAAATAAGAGTTTATAGAAATTCAAATAGTTTTCATGACTATCGGTGAGTCATGAGATCGGTGAGTCATTTTGAATCTACATCGGTTTAGGTAGCATCAGCATCGGTGGCTCATTAATCATCGGTATGGGTGTCTCATGATTATCAGTAGCCATCGGTACGACCATTGTCAATGGTGCGATCGGTCATCATCGGTGCGGCCATTCATCATCGATGCGACCGTTCATCATCAGTGCGACTGTTCATCATATGTGTGACCATTCATCATCGGTGCGACCGTTTATCATCGGTCTGTTAGAATATAACTAACGGTGAGTCGAGACATGAAATTCTCAAAAAGTGTCTATTCAGTCCAGAATACTTCCAAGTCACCAGTAATACATAATTTTATATAGATAAACATGTGTAAACATGAATTAAACAAATATACACACATTTAGAACAATTTGAACAAAATACTAAAGTGTCATACATACAACAATGATTTGGGATTATTAAAATAACCATCTCACAGAGAGTTCAACAATCTCCCCCTTTTTGATAATCACAAATCAATGGCACAAAGGAAGAGAGAATATAGTAGGTCATTCAGTATGCTCCCCCTATAAAAAAGAATATATGTCAAAAGATAAAACATGGTTAGAAAAGAAAACAGAACTTATATAACTGAGTCATTCACCCCATATAATACAATTCGGATAAGTCATTTCTCTCCCTGTGTATGCATGCATGTAGTAAAAAGCCAGCATGGGATCATATGCACATTTAGTTCACCCACTCATATGTATGAGCTTCCTAATTTCTCCCCCTTTGGGAGTATCAAAATGAAGAGAGAATGAAGATAAGAAAGAATATTCCATAGAAAAAGAAGGTTTGAAAATGATTATAAACAGCAGAGAAAATAGTACAAGAAATAGACACCCTATCAATAATTGACAGAAACAACTATTTCTTAGGTTGAAAGGGAGATTTTCCTTTAGCAGTGGGAGGAATGGATGGTCCAGACGGTGGTTGGGTGGAAGGTTGAACTAGATGGATGGAGAAAGGAGGCAAGACAACTCGAGCTGGACGAATTGTGGGTTCTAAGGTCACCTGCTACGGAGAAGATCTTTCTGTAGGAGGTTGTTGAAAGACTGGTCGAATACTGGAGAGTGCTTGAGAAACAAACTTCTGACCAGGAGCAACATATAATGATTGAATAGACTCATCAGTAGGAAAAATAATGGATTTATCTTGCACATGAAGGTAGGGTTTGAGAAAATTGATGAAGTCCTGAATTTCTTCTCTATCGTACTTCATATCCTTTTCAAAATCATCCTTATTTTGCATGAAATTCTCTAAAGTAGGAGTAAAATCCTTCAACTAGAGAACTTGAGCTTTAAAATCATGAGTCACTGGAGGGAGTCTCAAATTATTATCCAGTACTTTAAAATGATGATTCAACTCATTCTTGGTGTAGATATTAGAGAAATAATGATCCACTTTCTCCTTAATCTCTTTTTGAGCCTTGGTAGCATCGGTTGAATACAACTGCACCCACTTTTGAATATGATCACTATACTCTTTCATCTTTTTCAAACAATATAAATCCAAAATCTTTCCAAGAGCTGTCAGATCTTCTCTAACAACATCTTTTAAAGTATTAAACTCATAACCAGTAATCTTGGTTACTTTTAAAGAACTATCCTGAGTAACAACTTGTGTGATCTTAGCTTTCAACTTCCTCAAATCTGCCTTCTTCAAATGTTCTATTAGATTTCTTAAAACTTCCATCATACCAGAGATGGTTATTCTGAACACTCCTGGCAGAACAACTAGATTGCTGCCTAAATCCGTGAGTGTTTGATTCAAAGAGGTAATGTGCCTGCCAATCGACTCACTATAATTTCACAGGTCTGGTTTGATAAGGCTTACCACTCTTTGAGACAAATCATCCATAGCAGCTTCAGATAAATTCATAGGAGTGAGAGAAGGAATGTGAGATAACTCACCTTTCATAGTAACCCTAACATCTTGAATCAATTCAACCTTAAATCTATCAAAGTCAGATTTAGAAACTACAGGATCAGGTCTAGCTTGAGATACTGAAGGATCGGGTCGGACATCTTCTCTTTGCAAAAACTTGGAAACTAATTGAGCCTTAACTGAATCACTTATGCCTGAAAGATCCACTTTTACACCTTCCTATTCCTCTAGGTAATCTAATCCCAGAACAGCAAGACCTGGATGTTCTTCCCATGTGGTTTTGCATGAAGGATATATAGGTTTCACAAACTGATCTTGTCCATAATTTTCAGGAAGGACTTCCCCATCCCCATCACTCTCCAATTATTCTATCCTCTCAGCCTCAATGACATTTTCTTGCTCAATTGGTTGGGGTTGAGGATCATCTTGGATCACATTCAGACCTTCTATAGTTCGAGCATCCGTATCATCAGCATCACCACCATCACTATCACTGCCACCACTACCACCATCACCATCAGCATCACCCTCATCACCACCATTTCCTTCATCATCATCATCATCATTATTATTATTAACTAATATATCACTTGAAATGTCTATACATCCGGATTCATACTCCTCAGAGGTTGATTCATCAGTTCCATCTTCTTCTTAAACATATATAAGAGGTTAAATCTTTGGTAATTTGAGAGGAGGGCTTTCCGAACCAAATTCCATCCTTCTTTTCTTCGGGCTAACAATATCAGGATCACTCCTCTCATTAGGATATAATTCAGCCTCCTCTTCAGCATTCAGATTATCATTAGCTTCTTCTTATTCTGTTTCTTTCTTACTGGATTCACCGGTTTCCTTAGGAACTACTACTTTCTCTTCTTCATCTGAATAAATCACTTCCTCACCAGGTTTTAAACATGGATCTCTTATCTCCTTTGGTCTCCTTGGATGATCAGTAGGATTGAAGGACTCGTATAACTTTTATTCATTAGCAACCCAAGCTTTTTTCAACGGGTTCCAATTGATTTTCATCCTATTACAAATAACTTTGATGAAAAAAAATCTAATTGATGAAATACGCTCATCTCCATCATCCACACAGCCCAAGAATTTCAGCATAGTAGAAATCAGTTTAGAATAAAACAGAGTAGTAGCTTTCTTTGAAGGTTTTAACATCTCAAAAATATGCTCAGAAAAATATCTACATAGATTGATCTTTTCACCATTCAACAAAAGGAATATCAGAAAAACAACCTGATACTTTACTGAAGAAAAATCACCTTTTCTAGGACATACTTGATGTTGAATAAATTTAAACAAGATTCGATTCTCACCATCCAACTCAGCAGCAGTTATCCATCGTGATTCAGACTTTCTAGTCAATAACTCCAGGGATAGCTCATAAGAAAATTAATCAGTTGTGGGAGGAATATTACCAAAATAGTCATCGTATCTTCCATTGTGAGGTACTCCTAGAAATTCAGCCCACTGTTTTGATGAAAAAGTAATCTTTTTCCCTTTTACTATAGAAGACAATCTCGCAGCCTCTACTCCATAAAAAACTACATCCAGGTTCAAATAGAAATCATGCACTAGATTTGGGTAAAACACCCTATCATTATCGCAGAACAAATTCTTCCAACCTTGCATTTCCAATACTTTCAATTGAACGGACTTGCTAGATAAAACACATTCTGAACATATTTATTTTTCAGCAATAACATGTCTTTCTTCTAGATCCGGGTTCACAGACCTCTACGTCGTACTGCTCGACTCACCTCGAGCACGTTTGACAGGTGATGTTTCTTCAGATTCCTTGCCCTACCTCTTTTGCTTGACCATTCTGAGGTTTGATACAATCGAGAGGCTTGGAAAGATTCAAAAGGCTCGGGTTACAGAAAAGAGAAGGGAGAGTTCGGCGGGAAATGGAATGTCAACAGTCTTTAGAGAATGAAATAGCCATGTGTCATTATTTGTATCATTTAGGGTTATAAATAATAAAATATTGATTAAGTAAAACAGCTTCATTTTAAACAGACAATAATGATTTAAAAAAATAGTACAACCCAACCGGTAGCACTAATCGACTTGACGGATCGGTCTGATAGATCTGTTTCACAGATCGGTTTGACAAATCTGTTTGACAGATCAGTTTGATAGATCAGTTTGACAGATCGGTTTCATAGACTGGTTTCATAGATCTGTTTCATAGATCAAATTGACATATCAATTTGACAGATCAGTTTCACAGATTAGTATCACAGATCGGTTTCACAGATCGGTTTCACAAATCAGTTTGACAGATTGGTTTGAAAGATCAGTTTCACAGTTCGGTTTGATAGATTGGTTTCACATATTAGTTTCACAGATCGGTTTGACAGATCGTTTTGACAGATCAGTTTCACATATTGGTTTGACAAATCGGTTTCACAGATCTATCATACCCAACTCTTGTTTAATCGAGTCTATACTTTCAGAATTTAAGGGCTTGGTGAAAATTTCAGCTAATTGATGTTCAGTACCTATAAAATCAAGAGTAATATCACCTTTTTGGTAGTGATCTCTAAAAAAAGTGATTTCTGACATCAATGTGTTTGGTTCTAGAGTGAGACATGGGGTTCTTTGAAATGTTAATTGCACTAGTGTTATCACAGTTTATTGAAACGTGCTTAAAATCATATCCATAGTCCAAAATAGTGTGTTTCATCAATAGAATTTGTGCACAGCAACTACCAGTAGCTATATACTCTGCTTCAGCAGTAGACAAAGCTATAGAGTTCTACTTTTTACTACACCAAGATACTATGGATTTTCCCAATAAATGACATGTTCCAGATGTGATTTTTATATCCAACTTGCACCTAGCAAAGTCGGCATCTGAATAACTCATTAACTCAAAGGATTTTCCTTTTGGGTAAAACAAACCTAAGTTTACAGTGTGTTTAAGATACCTAAAAATTCGTTTAACAGAAAGTAAATGATATTCTTTTGGATTAGTTTGAAATCTTACACACATACACACACTAAACATAATATCTTATCTACTAGAAGTAAGGTAAAGTAAGCTTCCAATCATACCTCTGTAATTTGTTTGATCCATTGGTTTCCCAGTTTCATCTGCATCCAATTTACAAATTGTACTCATAGGATTATCACTTTCTTTAATACTATCCAATCCATAATGTTTTAAAATATCCTTTTTATATTTACTTTGATTCAAAATAATACCATTTTCATTTTGGAAAACTTGAAATCCAAGAAAATATTTGAGTTCTCCCATTAAACCCATTTAAAATTCACTTTGTATACTCTTTGAAAAATCAGTACATAAGGAGTGTTTAGAAGATCCCAAAAAAATATCATCAACATAGATTTTTACTAATAAAACATCTTTAGAAATTATTTTAATAAAAATAGTTGGATTAGAAATCCCTTTAGTAAAACTTTTTGAAATAAGAAAATTACTAAGTCTATCATACCAAGCTCTTGGAGCTTGTTTTAAACCATATAAAGATTTAGAAAGTTTAAAAACTTGATTTGGAAAATGAGGATTAGTAAATCTAGGTGGTCGTTCAACAAAAATATCTTCAACAATAAAACCATTTAGAAAAGAACTTTTAACATCCATTTGATATAACTTGAAATTCAGATGAGCAGCATAGGCAAGTAGAATTCTAATAGCTTCTAATCTAGCTATAGGTACAATGGTTTCCTCAAATTCTATACCTCCTTCTTGACTATATCCTTGTGCAACTAATATAGCTTTGTTTCTAACTATGTTTCCAGACTCATCAACTTTGTTTCTAAAAACCCATTTAGTGCTTATTGTTAAAGTGTCCTTGGGTCTGTCAACTAATTCCCAGACTTTGTTTCTTTCAAATTGATTTAACCCTTATTGCATAGCCATTACCCAAAATTCATCATTGATAGCATCAGTGACATTTTTAGGCTCTAGCTGTGAAAGAAAGGATTTATGTTCAACCTGGTTTCTTAGAGAATCTCTAGTCTGTGTCCCTCTATCAAGATTAACAACAAAAACATCCAAAGGATGATTTTTTAGAATCCTATTTGATCTAGTAAAGGTAGGGCTAGAAATTTCAGGTTCATCTCTAAGTTTGGGTTCAATAGAAGCAGATTCTGGAATATATCCAGAACTGGATATTTTTACAGCAGGTTCTTTAGTTTTATCATTAAGGTCCATAACAGTCAAATATTCTTCAAGATTTTCAAGAGAGGTTTTAGGCTCATGTGGATCAGTTTCATCAAACTTGATGTGAACAAATTCTTCCACACATTTGGTTCTTTTGTTAAAGACTCTATAGGATTTTATAGTTAAATAATAACCAAGAAAAATTCCTTCATCACTATTATAAGCAATCTTGTCATGATTATCCTTTGTATTAAGAATAAAAACTTTGCATCCAAAGACTCTAAAGTAACTAACTTTGGGTTTTCTACTTTTCCATAGTTTATATGGGGTATTCTTAAGAACAGGTCTAATCAAGACTCTATTAATAATATAACAAGTTTTATTCACAGCTTCATCCCAAAAGTAAACAGGCAGGTCATACTCATTAAGCATGGTTCTAGCTATTTCTTGAAGGGTTCTATTCCTTCTTTCTACTACACCATTCTACTGAGGTGTCTTAGGAGTAGAAAAGTTGTGACTATAGCCATTGTGTGGGCAATAATATTCAAACTCTTGATTTTCAAACTCACGTCCATGATCACTTCTCAGGGTTTTAATCTTAAGTCCAATAAAGTTTTCTACGGACTTGGAGTATTTGATAAAGTAAGAACAAGCTTCACTTTTGTGAGATAAGAATTATACCCAAGTATATCTAGAAAATTCATCTACTAGAACATAGACATAGTGCTTCCCATTTAAACTAGAAACTCTATAAGGTCCAAACAAGTCCATGTGAACCAACTCTAGAGGTTGAGAAGTTGAAACTTCTTTTTTTTGATTTTAAAAAAACCTTATGTTGCTTTCCCTTTTGACATGGATTATAAACTTTGTCATTTTGGAATTCAAGTTTGGGTAGGTCTCTAACTATGTTCTTTCTAGTCAATTTTCTGAGTGAATGTATTGCAGTGTCCTTATCTTCTGTTCCAAAGCCAAGACTCTTTATGAAAATAATTTAAGATAGTAACATTTTGTTTGGATAAAGAATTTAGATCAATAACATAAACATTTTCATTTCTCAAGGCAGAGAACACTAAAACATTTTTAGAGTTAAAAACATCACAGGAATCATTTTTAAATTTAAAATTAAAACTATCATCACACAATTGAGAAATACTTAGTAGGTTATACTTAATTCCATCAATAAATAAAAATTTAGAAATCAAAACTGAATCAGTGTTACCAATCTGGCCTAGGACGATGATTTTTCATTTAGAATTATCACCAAAGGTGACATGGCCTCTATCAACCTTTATTAATCTTTTAAAGGAAGAATAATCTCCAGAAATGTGTATCGAACATCCACTTTCCAAGTACCATACCTTCTTGTGAGAACTCTTCAAACATGTTTCCTACAAGATAGATTTAGATGGAAAATGATTTTTTACCCAGATCTTCTTGGGTCCAGACAGGTTAGCAATCAATGATTTTGGTACCCAAATTTGTCTAATGGGTTTCATATAATTTACAGAATCAAAAGATTTTGAAAGATAAACTTTATATGATGTACAAACATACGGATAACTAGTTGAAGTATATGAATTTCCAGAACTGGAACTAGAAGAATTTTGTCCAGAATTAGGAATAAATTTAGTTTTAGTAAGCTGTCTTTTTCCAGGTTAGTATCCCAAACCACTAGTATATTTTGGTGCAACTTTCTTTCCTAACATTTGAGTTATATTATCCTTTCCATTTGTGAATTTTTCTAAGTCCTTTCTAAGTTGATCATTAGACATTTTCAATTTAGTATTTTCCTTTATCAGTTGAGCATTCTTTTCCTTTTCTATATCAAATGCATATTTAACATTGGCAGTGAGAGCATGCTATTTTTTAAGGCTTTGTACTTTTCCTTAAGTTCAATACAGGTTTCTTCTAGAATGTTACAATATTCAAATAGTTCCTCACTAGACATGTTTTTAGATTCAGAATCAGTTCCAGAATAATAATCATTCAGTATAGGGGAAACAGGTACCTCAAAGGTATTGGTCATGAAGCACATGTTGGCATGATTCTTTTCAGAATCAGAAACATCAAATTCATTTGTGATGTCTTCTGAATCACTCCAAGTAGCTTTCATGGATTTCTTGTACTTATTGTCCTTGTGGTAATATTTATTTTTGAACTTCAGTTTTGGACAGTCTGCTTTAATGTGACCTTTACTTTTGCATTCATAGCAGACAACTTCATCATTATTGTCAGGATTTTTACAATCCTTTTTCCAATATCCCTTGTTGTCATACTTTCATTTTTAGTTTTATTTTCTAAAGAATCTCTTCTTCTTGTAGAACTTCTTGAATCTCCTGGCTATTTGAGCCATCTCTACATCACTATCAGAGTCTGAATCTTCACTTGTTGAACTTTCAGTTTGTATTTGAACTTTGTCTTTGTCCTTTCTCCTTGAAGTAGTAGATTTAAAAGCTACAGACTTTCTTTTAGGTTCATCATATTATTCTTTATTCACCTTGAGTTCTTCTTCATACATCATAAGCTTACCAATAAGCTATTTGACTGGTAGTTTTATTATGTCACAAGACTCTCTAATTGAGACAGAAGTGTCTCTCCATCGATCCGGTAGACATCTTAATATCCTCATGATTTGTTCCTTAGTAGTGATATCTCTTCCAAGAGAGATCATTGTATTGACAATCTCATTGAACCTAAGATACATGTCAAATATAGGTTCATTAGTCTTCATTTTAAAATTATCATATTTAATAGTATATGTATTCAATCTCATTTCTTTAACATTAGTTTTTCCTTCATGAGAAACACTCAAAGTATCCCATATTTCATAGGTAGTTTTACAAGCAGATATTCTATTGAACTCTTCATCTCCCAAAGCACAATACAGAGCATTCATATATTTACGATTATTATTGTAAGATGTCTTAGTAGCTTCATCCCAAGTAGTTCTATCAGTTGTCGGAATCTTATATTTAGTTTCTATAGCATTCCAGATATCAAATCCCATACTTTCTAAATGAATTTTCATTTTTAGTTTACACCGGGAATAATTTGTACCATTAAATAAAGGTGACCTATTGGTAGTAGCACTTTCTAATCTATTATCCATAACTAGAGTACTAGAGTTTAGAAAATAACATTAAAGAGATAAAATTTAGAACTAACAGAAATTTAAGGTCATTAAAGATGCAACTAAAATCACAGTTGAAAAACAGATTGTTTTAAAAACTTGTATTAACAAAAACAACCTCTGATACCAAATGTTGGTCGGAGTGGATACTCAAGAGGGGGGGTGAATTGAGTTCCAATAAAAATTTCTGTTAAAATGATTTCCCATAAAAGCCCCCGATTTAAAAACGAAGTTAAACTGTAGTGAATTTATACAGATTTCAAATGTTCAATTATCTTCTTAAAGATTGATTAGATCTCAGTCAATTTAATTACAAGATTAAATTAGCTTTTGAAGCTAACCTACTGGTTCACAACAAGTATAAACACTTTCTAATTTAACTATCAAATTAACTTTAAAATAGATTTGTATTTCAAAGTAACAGCAGTGGAATAAAAGATACATGTAGTATACATTAACTTATACTAAAAACACAATAGTTATAACCAAGAGGTTTAGTCTCAAGTAGAGACTTAGTCCTCTCAAATTTATATATAAATTTGATCCACACCCTGGATCGGGGTTAAAAATAGTTCAATATTGTCCAGGTCCAAAGACATCTACCACAGTTCTTCGTGGGAAAACAAATACAAGATCACATAGGTTGTCCAGGTCACACTTGACCTCTACCAATATCCTCAGTGGGATACAGTATGATGTATGGAGTTTGGAATGAGGATTTAGTATCCTCCAATTCAGCACAGGAGACAATGTGTGTGTAAAAGATATACAGAGTACACACACTGCTCAATAGTAAATAATAATTCACTTAGAGAGAGTATATGAAAGTTTAGAAAGCTCTAGTGATCGGCAGTGCAGCTCTGGACTCGTTGGATTTAGCAGAGATACTTCTGAGTCCTTCTGTAGTTTTTCTATTGAAAACAGAGTATCGTGGTTCAGCTTAATGTCCTTCACAATTGAGTGTGTCCTCTGCTTTCCAGTGTTCTTTGTGTGTTCTTTAGTAGTGATGGATTGAATGCATGAGAGTTCTTTTAAGATCATGCAAATTCCCCCTTCAAGTTTTTTGTGTGTTCTCCCTTTTCGTATGTATATTCATGGAAGAATTCTCTCTCTATGCCTTTTTACGCAGACACTTTTACTACATCCCGATCTTACTTTTATTCCATGAGCTTCGGCAATGGTAATGATTACCATTTCATAGGTACGAGGTACGGTCTCCTGACATACCAACAACTAATATTAAATATCATTAATTTCATTAAAAACATCAAATATGACCATTGGAATCAAATAAGAGTTTATATAAATTCAAACAGTTTTCATGACTATCGGTGAGTCATGAGATCAGTGAGTCATTTTGAATCTGCATCGGTTTTGGTAGCATCAGCATTGGTGGCTCATTAATCATTGGTATGGGAGGCTCATGATCATCAGTAGCCATCGGTGAGACTGTTGTCAATGGTGTGATTGTTCATCATCGGTGCGACCGTTCATCATCGGTGCGACCATTCATCATCAATGCGACCATTCATCATCGGTTCGACTGTTCATCATCAGTGCGTTAGAATATAACTAACAGTGTGTCAAGACATGAAATTCTCACAATGTGTCTGTTCAATCCAGAATACTTCCAGGTCACTAGTAATACATAATTTAACATAGATAAACATGTGTAAACATGAATTAAAAAAATATAAACACATTTAGAACAATTTGAACAAAACACTAAAGTTTCATACATACAACAATTATTTGGGATTATTAAAATACTCATCTCACATAGAGTTCAACACATGAGTTATTAAAGAGTTATTAATTTAACTATGTTAATAAATATACATAGCAAATTTTTTAGCTTAACAATTTTATCTAATTTGTTAAAATTTAACATCATAAATAAGTAATTAGAAACTTAATAATTTAGATTGTATTAATAATTTTATTGTTACTATCTAAGAAATTATGTTTCTCGGTTAATTTATTATCTAGTTAATTTTTAATTATGTAATTAGAGATTAATACTTAAGTTTTAACTATTTTTAAATTAATAAGTATACTTATTAGTTTATTTATAATTATTATTAATTATATATTTATACTATTAATATCGAATTAAGTAATTATTAACTTTTATTATTAATTTAGTTTTACATTTGAATTTATAATTTATCCATTTATTAAAACTATAATTGTTTTAAATCATAACTTTTATTAATTTAATTATATTAATTTGACTTAATAAAGTTACTTTAACTTTACCTTTTATTTTTTTTCTTCTTCTTATTTTTACATTACTCTAATTATTACTTTTATCTATTAATTATTATTATTATTATTATTTTGTTAACTTCCTCCCACAAATCCACGCTCTAAGGGGGAGGGTTTCTTCGAGGAAACCGACGGCCCGACAGATCTTCTCTTCAGCACCAGGTCGATTTTCCTCCTCTACAACAAAGGCGCAAGAGGCATCCCGGTTCCTTACAGTGGCTCTAGTGCGGCGTGGCCAATCTCGACAGGTGTGGCATGTCTCCTGCTCACGGCGGACAGTGGCCTCGATTCTAGCAGCGTGGAACACCTCTTCCTCTTCCAAGCATAGCAACAGGCAAGGGATTCTTCCTCAGCTCCATAGTAAATCTCAGCTTGCGGCGCGCTGGCTTCTTCAACGGACGATGGTGCGAATTCGACTTTCAGAACTGGCGTCTCATCAACTCGACCTCATACAACTTCGGTGTGATTCCTCCTCAAAATCCCACGGCAGTGGCACATCTCAATTGGTGCGGTGCTTTCCTTCACTCTAGCACTACGCCGGCCAACAGATCGGCCTTCAACGGATTCGCCTCCTCCTTGAATTCCAATAGCGGCGACAACTCAGCTCCCCAACACCGGACATCATCCACCATCGGTTCCCTCTCCAAGCCAACAGTCGCCTCCTCCTGTTCAAGTCGCAGCAGAAAACTCTTCCACTCCCAACGGCGAATAGCAGCGGCATGTGCAGCAATCCTCCTTTTGTGGCACGGCTCATCGAACATAGCTCGGACACCGTCCCCTGCTCTCCTAGTTGGTGGTGGTGCGACGTGACCTAGGTAGCTCCTCCTCACATGCAATGTGGTGGGTAGACCCAACAACAACTTCATGTGCAGTTCACCCTCCTTCATCTAGCTCAGCCTATTCTCAGATTTGTGGTTTGAGGGTTTGATTTGTGTAAATTTAATATTATTTCAATTTGAATCTGGTCCGGGTATCATTTTTTGATTTTGTTAGAATCTGATTCTGGTCTGGTGATTATTCTAATTTACAATTTTAATGTTTGATTTGATTTTTTTGTGGCACTGTTTGTGAACGAATATGAGAAATGGTGGCTGGGGAAGAAGCAGGGGAATGAGGTCATGATAGATGGGTGAAAACTGTGATAAAGAAGGGAAGAAATGGAAAACAGTGAGGTGTAGGGGAGAAGGGAAATCCAATTGGTGATATGAAGAGAACTGTGAGGGAGCTACCGATAGAAAGAAAAAAAGAGAGTCACTGGTGGGTTAAAAAGAAAGGTCACCGATGCAGTAAGCTAAAAAGGTCACAGATAGACTGTCTTTAGAAAAGGTCACCGGTAAGGAAAAGATCACCGTTGCAGTTAAAAAAAAGGGTCACTGATGAGAATAAAAGGTCACCGGTACAAAAATTAAAGAAGTCAACGATAGATTAAAAATAATGAAGGTTATCGATAGGCATAAAATAAAGGTTCACCGATAAGAGTTACTGTTGTGAAAAATAAAATTAAAAGGTCACTGATAGAACAAAATTAGAAGCTCACTGTTGCGCAAAAAGAAAAGGTTCACCGATAGAACAAAAATAAAGAACTAACGGTGACCATAAAAAAATTGAACTTATAATTAAAACTTAAGTTAACTTAATACAAAGATTAGAAATAATGAATCAAACAAAAGCTAAACACCATAAATTTTAAACAGGATTATTATTAGTCTTACACTTAAAAGTTACAACAAAAATTATTAATTGAAAACACTTAAATTATAAACTGTATAATTGATAAACTAAATTAATAATAAATTAAAGTTAAGAATAACTAAACATGCAAATTACAAAGTAGCAGCGAGTGACATTGAAAATCAATGGTGACCCAAATAAGTCACCGATAATGCTCGTCTACCTCACTGGTAGACTAAAACAAAATAAAAATGAATTAATAACCAATCTGCATACATAAAATAATATGATTAATGTCTAAAAACTCTTAATTAATTAATTAATTAACTATTTGAACTAATAAAATTAAAAGATAACTATTAAATTTAAATAAAACACATATTGTTAACATAAATGACTAGCAGAAAGGCTGAACACATTAATTAAAATTACTAACCTATTCTAATGAATCCAAAAAAATTAGATAAAATATTAAAATAAAGACTAACTTAATAAAATTACAGTGATTAAATAATTATTTAAAATAAAAATTAACTTATTAAAAAGACAAGCAGAATTAAATTAACCAACCTTAATACTCATAGGTATTTATAAAATTAATGGTTCATCAATAGTTAAAATTAAAGACTACTATTATACTTAAATGAGATATACCAGTAGGAAAGAATGGCAGTGACAAAGGTTACCAGTATAAACAAGGTCACCATTACATCTCAAAACAGGCTACCGGTAAGAAAAAAGAAAGCAGGTCATCATTAGACAGTACCGGTAACCTGGCTACCGGTAGAGAAAATGTAAACCTGCTATCGGTAGCTTAGAAACTGGTAGTCTAGCAAGCGGTAACTAAATTACCGGATGAGTAAACTTTTAAAATTAAAAGTAAATTATTTAGCAAAATCAATAATTATTAATTATAAACAGATGAAGATTAAGTAGAAAAATTAAAAATTAGTTATATCAAAAACAAATAAAGAATAAATTAAAAAATTTAAGGGTCCATAATTACATAAATTGTTATCAAAAATTAATATTTGACAAATTTAATTATAGAAATATAGAAGTGAATTTATTAAACAAAAAGTGTAAAAATAGTTAAGTAAATCATTAAAAATTAATAAAAATGATGTGGAAAAATGTGTAAAAATAGAGCCACATCAAATTCCCCCACACTTAAACATTGTTTTTCCTCAAACAATCTCATGTTTTGTTTTCTTTGAAAAACAGTTACAATTATTTATGATTATGAACACATTGTAACATGTCCAATACTCAAAATAGAGGACAATACATAATAGAAGGCTATTGGAAAATGAGTTACTCATATGAGTATTGCCTAAAACAAATTCTCAAGGGTAATTAAGAACACAAAGACCCTACATCAAAGAAGATTTCATGCCTCATATGTGATACAACTTAATGACTTACTTCAATCCAGTCTCAGGTTCCAAATCCAAGAATGTCAGGAGATAAAATATCAATAGAATTAAGAGCTTAACCAAGGAACTCTGCACTTTGACTTTTTAACCTAGGTTCCAAAAATAATTATTTTTTGTGAATCACCTCAATGACACAATCTAAATTATTTTCATATAAACCAATTGACCCGTTATTCATCTGGCGTTCATCAATCCCCTCACCTTAATGAGATCATTTTTGACCCTAGACACCTTATTTATTTTTCCCAAGCCATGTATCATTGTGCTATACACTGTACAATTTGTACTTATTCAAAGTGTATGGAGGGCTTATAGTAAACAGAAATGCACCCAGCATCTAGGGTCTTAGAGACTCATCGTGGGATCCTAGATTCCCAAATCACTCCAATTTCAAAATATTTATATCAAAAATCATTTACATTGGCTCATTAAAGAAATTACTTTTAATAATTAAAAGAAAAGAATGAGGCCCCTAGAATCAGAATAAAAATTCCAGTTCCAAGATTTATGATCATAATTCCACAAAAAGGGTACCCATATCAATCCCAAAATTAGGTCCTCAACCGAATTTTCATCAAATCACTAAGTAAGAACACTCAGTAAACATCCAAACTCATTGATTTAAGACTCTAAGAAGTTCTTACTACCAGCAAGAAACTTATCCTAAGGCAAGACCCAATTGAGTATAGTGTAAAGCCTAAAATTATGAAATAATTTTGAAAAACATTATCCATTTTTTAACAAAAATTTTGAATTTGCAGTGGGAATTGATGGGCTTCCATTAAATCACAGTTTAGCACAATCAAGAATTGACCCCCTCTCCCACACTTAAAACCGAACTTTCTCCCCAAAGTTGATTTCTAAATATGGAGAAGAACAATTAAACAATTAAGGTTCAAAATATATTTTCAATTAAGTAGATTTATAACATGTATATAGGTCACAATGGAGTTCAAAAATATTGTTTTCCACAATGGAATAAATAAATAGCAGATTCATATAAAAAAAATGCATTAACATGACATGGATTTTCAATACAGCTCAAGATAAGTATATAAGGTTTGGGTACACAATTAATTATATGTAAGCATTTTAAAAAATTATGATTCAAAAGGTTGTTCAATAAAGAAGAAAAAGTTCATGATAAACACCTCGTAGACTAATCAGATTCAAAAGACCAGCAAAATGTACCCCCCCACACTTAGTTTCAAATAGTGAAAATCTTTTAATAACATTGCAATTCAGTTTCCAGTAATGAATTACATGAAGATCTTTTAAGCACAGCATAAAGACATGTAGCAAGATTCCTAAAACAAGCAGTTCTTTTAGTGAGCAGAATTTTATTTAGAAAAAACAAGAGCAGAATTTTTTATGAAAGCATTAAGGAGAAGAGAGATGATACAAAATTCTACAGTAAGGTACTTCCCTAACATGATTTTTATTCCATCAATACTTCATCATGGGAATTCCACTCCATTTATAGACACAAGTAGCAGCAACCTAAGACAGAACATGTAAACCAAGAACAAAAATCCAGTAGATATATATCATCTAGGAGACAACAAACCAGCACTTTATTCAGAACAAAACAATACAAAAATGAAAACAAAATAGCATGGGTTGACACCCATGAAGCATTTATTTTTAAGTATTCAGTTAGACTTTATTTAATTAAAAAAATTTATTTATTAACCAAACAAAGACCATGGGTTGCATCCCATGAAGTGCTAGTTTTAAAGTCCCTAGCCAGACCCTTCTCAATAACAATTTTCACGCACAGTGAAGGCAACCAAGCACTTCAGTTGTCCCTCAAAATACAATTTCACTATTTTCCCATTTACCAACATGAGTTTATTCTCTTCACCAACAATTTCTAAAGCTCCATTCTTTAGCACTTTCACAACAGTAAAAGTTCGAAACCACTTGGACTTCAGCTTTCCAGGAAAGAGTTTAAGACTAGAATTAAAAAGAAGGACCTTCTGTCCGGGTTTGAACTATTTGTTTTGAATGATAGAATCATGAAATATTTTAGCCCTCTATTTATAAATTTTTGAGTTATCATAACTATATCTTCTAATCATATCAATTTCACTCAGCATAAGTAATCTCCTCTCACCAGCACTCTTAAAATAAAAGTTTAGAGCCTTAACTGCCCAATATGATTTATGTTGCAACTCCACAGGTAAATGACAACATTTCCCAAAAATAAACCTATAAGGAGACATACCTATTGGGGTCTATAAATCAGTTCTATATGCCTATAAATCTTCATCCAGTTTAATAGATGAGTCTTTCCTATAATTTGAAACGGTTTTCTCAAGAATTTGTTTAAGTTCCCTGTTTGAAATTTCCACTTGTCCACTAGACTGTGGATGATAAGGAGTACTAGTTTTGTGAACACAACCATATTTATCCATTAGAGATTTAAACTTATAGTTCTTAAAGTGTATTCCATTATCAGTGATAAAAGCTATTGGGACTCCAAATCTTGTAAAAATGTTCTTCTTCACATATTTTATTACACTGTTTGCTTGATTGTTGGGTAGCGGTACTGCCTCAACCCACTTTGAAACATAGTCAATAACAACTAGAATGTACTCATTCCCATGAGATGATGGAAATGGTCCCATAAAATCTAAACCCCAGACATCAAAAATCTATACCTCTAAAATACTCTTTTGGGGTAACTCATGCTTCCTACCAATGTTTCCTAACCTTTGGCACCTATCACAGCTAACCACCAAGCTCCCAGCATCCTTAAAAATAGTAGGCCAATAAAAACCAGATTTTAGAACTTTCTAAGTAGTTCTCTCACCACCATGGTGACCTCCCCAAGGTGAAGAATGGAAACTTTCTAACATAGGAAGCATCTATTCATCATGTATACATCTCCTAAGAATACCATTAGCAAACCTCCTAAACAGCAAGGGATCATCCCAAAGGTAGTATTTAAGTTAAAAAATGAATCTCTTTCTTTGGTTGTTGGACAAATTTTTGGGAATGGCACCTACTACAAGAAAGTTGGAAAAATATGCAAACCAAATAGATTGCTTGACTAAGACAGTGAGCAGCTTTTCATCAGGAAAGTAAGAGTTAATCTCCCTAGGATTTTCAGAATTAGATTGAGTAAAAGGAAGCCTAGATAAGTGATCAGAAACTAAATTTTCAGCTCCCTGTTTATCCCTAATTTCTAAATCAAACTCTTGTAAAAAAAGAATCCATATAATCAGCATGGGTTTAGTTTCTTTCTTAGATAGCAAGTATTTTAAGGCAAAATGATAAGTGAAAATGATGACTTTTGAACATAACAGATACTGTCTAAACTTCTCAAGAGAAAACACAACAGCTAACAATTCTTTTTCAGTGGTGGTATAATTCTTTTGGACATAATCTAGCAGTCTAATAGCATAGTACACCACATGAAACTTCTTATCTCTCCTTTGTCTGAGGAAAACACCTACATCCATGTCACTAGCATCAAACATAATATCAAAAGGTAGTTTCCAATCAGGTGCAGTGATGACAGGTGATGTAGTAAGTTTCTCTTTAAGAAGATTAAATGATTTCAAACAATTTTTATCAAAATTGAAAGGTGCATCCTTGACCAGCAAAGAACACAAGGGCATAGTTATTTTGGAAAAATATTTTATGAATCTCCGATAGAAACCAGCATGCCCTAGAAAACTTTTAACACCATTAACATTAACAGGAGATGGAAGTTTTTGAATAACTTATATCTTAGCAGTATCAACTTCTAAACCTCTCTTAGACACCTTATGACCAAGAACAATACCCTCTATGACCATGAATTGACATTTCTCCCAATTGAGAAAAATAATGTTTTCAATGCATCTCTCTAAAACTAAATCAAGATTTCCTAAAAAAGTTTCAAAAGTACTCCCCACAATAGAAAAGTCATCCATGAAAACTTCAATTATTCTCTCTATTATATCCGAGACGATAGCCATCATACACCTTTTAAAGGTGGTTAGGGCTCCACACAACCCAAAGGGAATCCGCCTGTAAGCAAATGTTCCAAAGCGACATGTGAAAGTGGTCTTCTCTTGATCCTCTAGAGCAACAGGTATCTGGTTGTAACCAGAATACCCATCCATAAAACAAAAGAATTCATTTCCAACAAGCCTCTCAAGAATTTGATCCAATAAGGGCATTGGAAAATGGTCCTTCCTAGTGGCTGCATTAAGCTTCCTATAATCTATACAGACTCTCCATTTTGTGGATTTCCTAACCTGGACTTCTTCATTCTTTTCATTTTTAACTACAGTGAAACCTCCCTTCTTGGGGACAACCTGGACAGGGATGACCCAAGCACTATCATAAACGGGATATATCATTCCAGTGTCCAGTAGTTTAATTACTTCCTCTCTCACGACTTCTTTCATGTTAGGATTCAATCTTCATTGACACTCTATGCTAGGATTATGATCAAGATCCATAGGAATATTGTGCATACATAAGGAGGGAATAATACCCTTGATATCAGATATTGTCCAGCCTATGGAAGATTTAAACTTCTTCAAAACATTCAACAATATTTCCTCTTGATTTTCATATAGTTCAGAAGAAATTATTACAGGTAAAGTGGAGTTGTCACCCAGAAATGAATATTTAAGATGGATAGGAATGGGCTTCAGTTCAAGAAAAGGTTGTTCTACACTAGAAGGAGTAGTCTTGGGCCTGGGAGGTCCAATATATTCAACATATTTCTTTTAAGGAGTATTGAAAGATTAAAGATTTTCAATTTCATGCTCAGATTTAGAGATGATAGTCCTACTGTCAAAGGTGTACAGCTCACTGTCCAAACTTTCCATATCAGATTTTAGCAAGTTAATCAAAGAAGAATCATCTAATTGTCTTATAAGTTCTCCCTCAGTATCATAGAAGTTCTCATCAAGGTTGGTGTTAACATAGACACCCTCACATTCACTCAAAAAGCACCTAAGTTCAGAAACAGAGTACCTTCCTACAGTAAAAACTGGACAGTTGTCCAGATCTGGAAAATTTTCCAGATTGGTTATTACAACAGAATTTTCAACTTCCAGAACAGATTCAACAGGATTTTCAGCTTCAAAAATGTTTTCTTCAACATAGTATTGTTTTTCAGATACTTTAATGAGTTCAATTTTATTTTTATAAGAACATTCAGCATCAGGGAACTCTATTTTTGAGCAGTTTTCAGAATAAATTGATCCTTTAATATTTTAAAAAACGTTGAACTCTTCTTCTTTTTCACCAATTTTGAATATCATTTGACCCTTTGACACATCAATAACAGCACCACCTGTGGCCAAGAAGGGACTACCTAGGATGATAGGTACCTCTTGATCACACTCTATATTTAAGACAAGAAAGTCAGCAGGTAGAAACAACTTCTCAACTCTGACTAGGAAGTCATCTACCCTACCCACAGAATGATTGGAGGATTTATCAGCAAACTAAAGAATGACCATGGTGGGTTGAAGGTCACCCAGCCTCAACTGTCAAAATAGTGAGTATGGGAGCAGATAAATTATAGCACCTAGATCACAAAGATAGTTGAGTTGACCAGAATTTCCTAGTGTGAAAGGGATGAAAAATCTACCTGGGTCTTTCGGTTTTGGTGGGATTTTATTTTTATGTACAACACTACACTCTTCAGTGATGCTTTAGGTAGAAAATTCTTCAAGGGTATTTTTTTTGAAACAATTTTCTTTAAAGATTTCAGATATGATGAAATTTGAATTAAGGCTTGTATGAAAGGGATATTCACTTGTAGCTTGGACAGAAGACCAAGTAACTGAAGAAGTTCAACCCTAGTATTGCTTTGAGGTTTCAGATTTTCTGAGAAAGGGATGGGTGGGGAAAAATTTCAATACAGTAGGTATGTCCCTCACCTCCTCCACAACTTTTTCTTTTCCTTTATTCTTTTGATTTTTAAGATAATTTTCAGCTTGTGTTTCAGGAGACAGACTCAGTTTCTCATGATTTTCAAAAAAAAAACTGTGAATTTCCAGCATGTGTGCAAAGCAGTTTTTTATTTCCAGGATGAAGAAGATTTTCATTTTGGTTATTTTAAGTTTATTTTTTAGAAATAGTTTGATTATTAAGCCCACTTCTAGCGACAACAGTCATGGAATTCTTTCTAGGGTTAAGTTCAGTGGTACTAGGAAACCTACCTTTTTCCCTAGATGAAAAATATCTAGCAAGTTGGCCTAACTGTGTTTCCATATTCTGCATTCTAACATCAGTTTGAATTTTATTAGACTCATATTTATTTTGATGCTTTTTAAGTTAATCCATGTACTTTTTCTCTTGTGAATTAATTTTATTCAAAATTTGATCCAGTTTAGAATACATTTGATTATAATTATTTCCTTGAGTGTTTGACGACTCCCACCTTTGTTGACTTTGAAATTTCAATCTTGTTTGGTTTGAGTAATTAGGGGTAGTTTGTTGTTTAATAATTCCTTGATCTTTCCAGGACAGATTTGGATGGTTACTATAGCCTTGGTTGTAATTATTTGAAAATGGATCTTCTTTTTGAGGCATTCTAGGACCATAATTAACAATGTTAGAATTTTCTTTTTTTTTGGGCAGTTGAATCAGAATTAGGACAAAAAATTTCAGAGTGCCCAAACATACCACATTGAGTGCATTTTTGCCTTAGTGACTGATACTAGTTTAGATTTTCAATTTGATTTACAGTTTGTTTAGAGTTCTGGTTCATTAAAGTTTGAATTTGGTTGGTGATTTCGGCTAGTTGATCTTGAGTTTCATTCATTGAACCAGTGTTAGCACTCCTATTAACTCTCATTCTTCTTGAATTTTTATGTTGAGAATTAAGGACCAGGTTGTTAAGGATTTGTCTAAGTTCTTCATCAGTTTTATCATTGAAATTACCCCCAGTATCTTGATCCACTAAATTCTGACCAGAGGAGGACAACTCTTCATAGAAAGTATCCATGAAGAGATGAGATGGTAGTTGATGATGGGGACACTACCTAAGGAGATCCCTGAATCTATCCCAAGCTTTATGAAAATATTATCCATCATCTTGATAAAAACTAGTGATTTTAGTTCTAAGCTCTCCTTTCAATCTTTGGGGATAAAATCTCATAATGAATGAGTTGTAAACTTGATCCCAATTCTCAAAAATGTTTTCATCTAATATTAAAAAAAATTCCTAGCATTACTTTTAAGGAAAAAGGGAAAAACTCTCATACTTAGATCATTTTCAGTGAGACCTAGTAAAGGAAGTTGTTGCGCAGTGTTTTAGAAATCTCTAATGAAGGCTAAAGAGTCCTCATTAGACAGTCCGTTTAATACAGGCAGCAATGAAATGTGTGACTGTCTCAGCTCATAGTTGCGAGCTCTAGGAATAAGCCTAATTGAAGATGGGTTACTAGACACATGGGGAAGTTGAAACTCCCTCATCCTAGGCCTTTCGTGTTCATCTAAGACTCCTAGATAGTTATTTTGAAAGTTATTATGCTCAGTAACTCTATTATCTATATTTTCCATTTCAATTTTGTTTTTCCTTCTAAGAGATGTGAGATGTTTGTCTAATTCAAGGTTTAGGGGCTCTAATATAGCACCAAAAGTTCTTGTGCTCATAGAAACAACAGTAAACTGTACTTAACAGTAACAATTCAGATTGATAAAACAGTTTTTTTTACAGTTTTCAAATTTTTCACTTTTTTTTAAAGATTTTTATATATTTTTTTAATGTTTTTTTAGTAATAGCCCGTGCCTTCCCTGGAAACGGCACCAAAACCTTTACCTGAACTTTCATTGAAGTCAGTCAAAGTTTAAAATTTATATTCCTACTAACTACTGTATATGTTGCAAGCAGGGTCGAACCCATAGAAAAGATAAATTGGCCATTACTCAACTAAAAACTTTGAAACTCCACTGTTGTCAAAAGTGGAGTGGTTTTTTTCTAATATTTTTTAAATTTTAATATATATTTTTTTATGTTTTTATAAACTTCAAAGTAAAACCACACATTTTTTTGTAAATTTGTTCTAACCTATACTGAAACTGAGAATAACTGAAGATAAGATGCAACAAAGAGAATAAAATTCTTATAAAAGACAAACAAAAAATAACGCTCGGGGATTACTCTAGTCTACTGGTTCAAATTGTTTCTCCTATTCATTTAACAATACTTCATTGTACCACTTCATAAAGGTAAATTTATTCCCTCTCCAGGAATTAAGTCACTGAAATTGTACAACATAGAGTTTGCCACTCCAAAGAAGTACAACATCAGAAAGATGAATTAAAAAGAACAAAAGTAGAAACTCGCCGTAAGTACTGAAGTATTCATTATGAGTTGTTTACTTAAAAGATGATTCCATAATCAAACTCTTATAATGATTATAGAGTTTTGAAAATTCAGTTCTTGTGGTATGAGGCAGATATATGTGATTAGAATCGATCTCGCCGATCAAATCTAATCAGAGAAGAAATGATTTATGAAAAGGATTAAAATGACCACCAGTAGAACAAGAACTCTCCCCGAACATAGGAATTTAGATAACTAATATATTTTTCATTATCACTATCTAGAAAACTACAGCCATTCAATTACATAGGAAGAGTTTTGAAAGAAAACAGAGGAAGAAGACTCCCTCTGCTCACGTGAATTGCTCCTGGACCTCGAACATCCAAGGATGAATCTCCGAGAAGTGCTCTGAGTACTCTCCTCTTCTCTGAGACTACTATGCTCATTGAGTGAATTTCTCTATATGAATGAATTCCCCCTCAAAATATGTTTCTTTATCTTCTTAAGTATCATCTGTCATCTGCTACACGTCACTGCAACATCTTACCCCGACTTCCGAAGTTCTTCACCCATGCACTGCAAAATGTGCATTTTTTCACGACAAGCACATCGCACTAGTTTTTCTTATATAACTAACTCGTGATGAGTTAGTTTAATGAACTTGTATGCGTTTAAGTTCCTTGAATGAAACTGTATAGTTAGAAAAGAGAAATAAATAAAAACAAACATAAAGATTGAAAAATGGTTATTATTATTTTAACGTTAAGTGTTATTTTTACTCGTTAATAGTTAACTAAAGTTAATTGACAATTATTTACATAATAAAAATATGTAAAAACATAAGTTATTAAAAAGTTATTAATTTAACTAAGTTAATAAATATACATAGCAAATTTTTTAGCTTTACAATTTTAAATAAATTTTTAAAATTTGACATCATAAATAAGTAATTAGAAACATAATAATTTAGATTGCATTAATAATTTTATTATTACTGTCAAAGAAATTAATTTCCTCGGTTAATTTATTATCTAGTTAATTTTTAATTAAGTAATTAGAGCTTAATACTTAAGTTTTAAATATTTTTAAATTAATAAGTATACTTAGTAGTTTATTTATAATTATTATTAGTTATATATTTATACTATTAATATTGTATTAAATAACTATTAACTTTTATTATTAATTTAGTTTTATATTTTAATTGATAATTTATCCATTTATTAAAACTATAATTGTTTTAAATCATAACTTTTATAAATTTAATTATAGTGATTTGACTTAATAATGTAACTTTAACTTTACCTTTTATTTTTTTTCTTCTTCTTCTTCTTTTTACATTACTTTAATTATTACTTTTATCTATTTATTATTATTATTATTATTATTTTGTTAACTTCCCCCCAAAAATCCCCGCTGCAAGGGGGGGTTCTTCTAGGAAACCGGCAGCGCGGCAGATCTTCTCTTCAGTACCAGGTTGGTTTGCCTCCTCCACAACAGAGGCGCAAGCGGCATCCTGGTTCCTTGTAGTGGCTATGGTGCGGCGTGGCGAACCTCGACAGGTGCAGCATGTATCCTACTCATGGTGGACAGCGGCCTCGGTTCTAGCAGCGTGGACCACCTCTTCCTCTTCCAAGAAGAGCAGCAGGCAAGGGATTCTTCCTCGGCTCCACAGAAAATCTCAGCTTGCGGCACATTGGCTTCTTCAACGGAGGATGGTGCGACTTTGACTTTTAGAATTGGAATCTCATCTACTCGACCTCATATAACTCTGGCACGATTCCTCCTCAAAGTCCCACAAAAACGGTGCATCTCAGTTGGTGCGGCGCTTTCCTTCACTCCAGTGCTGTGTCGGCCAACAGCTCGGCCTTCAGCGGCTTCGCCTCCTCCTTGAATTACAATATTGGTGGAAAATCATCTCCCCATCACAGGTGAAAGAGCACTGTCGTGGGCACCCTCAAATGATTAGTGTAATTTTTGGGTACTTAGGTGCAGCAGAGTGGCTGACCAAGGTCGTATCTCAAAGGAGGCAGTGAATTAAAACAACTTTTCAGAGGTATTGTAAAAAAAATAAAAGATAATATAATTGAAACACTACTTAAAAGTATAGGGGTTGTTTATAGTTTATTAATCTAGAAGAAGTTTTCCTGAATAAGATTGCATTTTTTTTTAATTTTGAAATGAATTTTGATTAAAAATACACAACAAGAAGATGTTTATTTAGAAAATATTTTAAAAGGTGTAATCGATCTTCTACATCTTCATTTACTTATTAATCATTATCATTTCAATAAATATCCACTTCATTATTATCCCCTAATTTGTTAACCCTTGAACCCTACAAGATTTAACTTAATCACAAAGATGGAATTACTTAAACCCTAGGCTAGCTTCGAAACACGCAATCGTAGCACCCTGCTTTGATTGTTGTTCTAAGGTTAGATTATGGTCAGTGGTTAATTAGAGCACATATTCATTCTGGAAATGAGGATGAATTGTTTTTAGGGATTATATTTGAACTCTACAAATTTATCTCATGTGGTCTTGAATTACAAATTAAGATCGCGCTCTCACAATTTACATAAAACCTCGACCTCGCGTGTTTTTGTGTTAATTATTCAATTGCTTGCTTAGTTTCTTAAAATTTAAAAACAAAATTCACGGATCATATTAATTGAATTACAGTATCTCAATGAATCAAAATAATTAAATGAAGAGGGATAGAGGTCGATCAATTACTAAAAAGAACTACTCTTACATGAGCGGTGTAGTCATCGTGGAGACATTTTGCATGAGTAAAGGATTGAAAGGGTAGAACCCAATCTCATCTACACTCTTGATTCCAACTCAATTAATAAGATTAATAGAAGAATAAAATGGAAGAACACATAAGATTATTTGAAGAAAAATTCAAGAAACAAACATGAAAGAAAGGAAATACAAAGAGGAGGTGGGAGATGAGAGCCTTTTTGGAAGAGACGTTTGCACAAAGCCTTACTTCTTCCAAGAGTTGTTAGTGGCTCCCAAGAGACACCCTTTCTTCCACACCTTCCCAAATACTCAACCATCCCTCCCAAATAGGTAAAACCCCCTTTAAATAGATTTTTTGAGGGCTATGGTTACATAACTTTTTAAGTGTGAAATGAAAAACTTGGCCAAATATTTTATTCCATGTTGAACCACCTAGTTGACCTCAAAAAAGCATGTATTGGTGGGCCTTCCAGTAAAATGATTTGTTCCAAATCATGTCCCCAAGATTTCCTCAAATTTTGGGCTCAATCCAAGCCCGAATGAAGAATATATGGCCCCAATACAGAACCCATGTCCATTCTGCCGAGTCCATCCCACCATTGGCTTAATGGCCCATTTACTACATCCAAATGCACTATTTAGCTCTAGTTTCCTGAATAAAATTTTATAAAATTAAGTTAGGAACACTATTATAAAATATTAAGTTCAAATAATAAATATTAAAATATTTATCTTCAAAATACTACTGTGCATTTTAAAAGGGTAAAACTGGAATTTTCATCAAATTTTCAAATGAATGATCTAATCCCAAATATTTCATAAATGAATATATTTAGCACAATTTTAGGAAATTATATCATTTATTATCACCAAAATATTCAAAAAAATAGTGTTTTATCAACTCCCCCACACTTACCCTTTTGCACTCCTGGGAAAAACCTCATGTCAAGTAAACATCAATATCAAATCAAAAGCCAATTTTAAAACACATATCCTTGAGATCAAAAAATTACACACCAAGAAACAAAAAATATCATTCCTCATAAAAACCATTATTTCAAGTTCTTAATTTATATCATTCAATATACTTCCACTTTATTTATCCTCCCATGCACTAAATACTTACCTCACTTGAATTTTCTCTTATCACACAAATGTCTTTTTTTTGCAATTTCTTTCTCATACAAACTCATAAAAGGGTCACCATAGGATTGATAAATTCCTAAATCACTACCCAATGTGAGTCAAGGACATATTTTTATCATGAGGACTTTTTAGGGTTGTTCTGTGGATTTTGGTTGGTAGGATTTAGATGTGAAAAATTCTGAGGTTGAATGAGGAGGGTTGACTCTTTTTGAAGCAAAATTGCATTAATCTAATTTTCACATAAATATGGTCTTCTTCCTCAATCCCCATAGTATCAATTCGGCTCCATCTTCATGAAAAATAAAGTAATTTTCACACCATTCAACATTTCCAAAGTAAAAATGTCAATCTTCTCGAACATGATTTTCTTAAAAGCTACAGATAGGCACAACTTCTTTTATCATGAAAGCTCCAAAAAGGCACAAATTATTTTATCATAAAAGCTCCAGAAAGGCACATATTTCAATATAATGTTTTTCTTCAGCTTCAAACACATCTCTTCATAATTTTATCTTTCATCCTAAGTATCACAAAATGTGGTAGCACAACACAAGACAACTTCCCCCACACTTAAGCTCAACTAGATTATACAATTTCACTTCAAGAGTTGGTTGGATAGAGAAAATTGGCTTGTAATGTAGCTAACCTAACAGGATATGCATGGATTCTATGGGATACAAGGATTAAATTTTCAAGGTAAGACTTTATAAAAAAGTATTCTTTGAAATAGGGGCCTTAATACCAAAAAAATTCCTCAATCATTTAAACATAAGTACCTCAAACCCTCATGTTTTGACAGGAATAAATCAAATTATGGTTAAATCAATCATGGTTTGGTTCTCTCAAGAAGTGAGGTGAAAGTAAAGAATATGAAAATAATGGTTTAGAAGCCTCACAGGAAAGTGATTTCAAATATAAAGACAGTGAGACGTGGCATGGGATTCAAAATTTAGTGTACTTTTCATGAAATTACTAAATATTTGAACTTGAAACAAAGTTATTTCAGCATTCATTGAAGCTTAGTTTCAATGGATAAATTGTTTCACTTATTGATATGGATTTAAAAATGGTGATGAAAATCATTTCAGCTCAAAAGTTTCAAAACCACACAGAAAATTGCAAAATAAACACTCAAAATTTGAAAAACGCACATTTTTTTGTTTTTTTAATCAGGAAAACAATTGAAATTACTAAACTAAAAGGTTCCCTCCCCCACACATAAAATATTGCATTTTCTTCAATGTTAACCCATGAGATGATATATTCACATGAAATGTATAATTTTAAATAGGAAAAAGAATAACAAAGTAAAAGGGTTAGGAACAGCCTGATGTGCTCAAGTGATGATGGGGTCATGCAGTGTGATAAAATCCACTGCATTAGTAGGAAGCCCCTCAATGTATCTCTTTAAACATTTCCCATTGACTTTAAAGCTCATTCATGTGTCCTCTTGTGTGATCTCCAATTCACCATAAGGAAAAACATTAGTCAAAACATAAGGACCTAACCATCTGGAACACAACTTACCAGGAATTAGCTTCAGTCGTGAACTATAGAGAAGGACTTTCTCTCAAACATGAAACTCTTTTTTTGGATCATTTTTTTATGAGATTCTTTTGATTTGTCCTTATAGAACCTTTAGTCCTCATATAAAGACAATCGAATCTCCTCAAGCTCTTGAATTTGCAACTTCCTTTGGATTCCAACTTGGGCCAAATCCTTGTTGCATTTCTTTATATACCAATAAGCCTGATGCTCAACTTCCACAGGGAGATGAAATGCTTTCCCTTAAACAATTATAAATGGGGATATAACAATGGGTGTCTTGTATGTTTTCCTATAAGCCCACAATTCATCATCCAAGCGCCTGCTCCAATCTTTCCTATTTGGTTTCACAGTTTTCTCCAAAATTTGTTTCAATTACCTATTTGAAACCTCAGCCTGACCGTTTGTTTGAGGGTGGTATGGTGTTTATGTTTTGTGTGTCACCCCATACTTCTGAAGAAGGGAAGAAAAATTCTGATTGCAGAAGTGTGTCCCTTGGTCACTGATGATGGGCTTTGGTACTCCAAACCTGCAAAAAATCTGTTCTTTGACAAAGTCCACAACAACATGAGAATCAACAGTCCTGGTGGTCTTAGACTCTACCCATTTACTCACATAATCAACAGCAACCAAAATATATAAAAATCCAAATGAACTAGGAAAAGGACCCATAAAATCGATTCCCCATACATCAAAAATATCACAGAATAGTATGGGTTGTTGGGGCATCTCATGTCTCCTAGAAATGTTCCTAGTGTGTTGGCAATGAGAGTATGACTTTCAAAACACATGAGAATCATGGAATAATCTAATCCAATATAATCCAGAGTCCAAAACTTTTCTAGCTGTCCGTTGGGGTCCAAAGTGTCCACCACAAGCAAGTGTATGACAAAAATGTAAAACAGACTCCAACTCATGATCAGGAACACACCTCCTAATAAATTGATCACTACACAAACTCCAGAGGTATGTATCATCCCAAACATAATACCAAGACTCACTTTTTAATTGTTGGACTTGATGTTTCTTTAAATTTGTAGGGAAATCAGAGGAAACAAGGTAGTTAACTAAATCTGCATACCAAGGATGCGTACCTAAGATGGAATAAAGATGCTCATCAGGGAAAGTGTCTCGAAGTGGTTCCCGGTCCAAGGTGTCATCCTCTAGTGTGTGAGTAAGACTAATCATGTGGTCCTCCGCCATGTTTTCTAACCCCTTTTTGTCCTTTATCTCAAATTCAAATTCTTGAAGAAGGAGTATCCATCGAATCAGCCTGGCTTTTCCATCTGGCTTCTTCAAGAGGTACCTAAAAGCTGCATGGTCAGAAAAAAACTACTTTAGATCCCAATAAATATGAACAAAGTTTATCTAAAGAAAATACGATAGCAAGAAACTCCTTTTCCGTGGTTGTGTAGTTTGATTGGGCTGAATCCAGTGTCCTTGATGCATAGGCGATCACATTTGAACGTCCCTCCTCCCTCTGAGATAAGACAGCTCCAACCGCGAAGTTAGAGGAGTCACACATAAGCTCAAAAGGAATCTCCCACCATGGGGGTTGTATGATTGGTGGAGTGGTCAGACACTTCTTTAGCTCATCAAAAAGTCCTGTAAGAATCATCAAACAAATAATCAGAATCCTTTTGAAGTAATCGTGACATAGGAAGAGAAATCTTACTAATATCTTTGATGAAGTGCCGATAAAATCCTGCATGACCTAGTAAAGATATAACATCAAGCACACATGAAGGATAGGGTAAGGATTAAATAATGTCTATCTTAGATCTATCAACCTATATCCCATGTTTTGACACTACATGCCCTAAGACAATGTCATGCTCTAGCATGAAAAGACACTTTTCAAAGTTCAGGAGCAGATTCTTCTCAATACAATGATTCAATACCTTTCCCAAACTATTTAGACATTCATCAAATGAGGATCCATACACTTTAAAATCATCCATAAATAACTCCATGCAGGTCTCAATAAAATCAGAAAAAATACTCACCATGCATCTCTGGAAGGTACCTGGGGTGTTGCAAAGTCCAAATGGCATCCTCTGGTAGGAAAATGTGCCAAAGGGACAGGTGAATGTAGTCCTCTCCTGATCCTCCAAAGCTATAGGAACTCGAAAATATCCAGAAAATCCATCCAAGAAACAATAGTGTGTCTTCCCCACTAGTCTCTCAAGCATCTGATCAATGAATGGGAGGGGGAAATGGTCTTTGCAGGTGGAATGATTTAGTTTCCTACAATAAATACACACACACCAACTATTTTGTACCCTCATTGGAACAAACTCATCTTTCTTGTTTTTAACAACAGTAACACCACTTTTCTTAGGCACAACCTGAATAGGACTTACCCACTAAGAATCTGAAATGGGATAGATTATACCTTCCTTGAGCAATTTTTCAACCTCTTTTTTAACAACCTCCAGAAGGTTTGGATTGAGTCTCCTTTGTGGTTGCCTCACTGGTTTATCCCCATCCTCTAAAATAATCATATGCTTGCAAATGGAGGAGCTAATACATGATATGTCAGCCAAGGTCCACCCAATTTCCCAAATGTTCTCCCTCAAAAGATTCAAAATTTTTTCTTCATGTTCAAAAGGGAGATTGTTAACAATGATAACAGGTAATTTCTCACCACTTAACATGTATGAGTATTTGAGATTTGTTGGTAATGGCTTGAGTTCCAGTGTAGGGGGTGGTGTATGGATGGGGTAAAATAAGGAACTGAAATATGTGCACAAAGAGCATCAGTATCAGAATATACATCATGAAAATCAGATAACAAAGCATCAAATACATCAGCATACTCAACATCCATGTCATAATTAGAGTTCACATGATCAAAATCAGAATATGATTCAATTTCAAAATCAAATCTTAGAGAGTATTGTTCCTTAGAAATGGGTGTGGAAGTATTCTTAGACATCAAACTAGAACCAGTACTCATAATCTCTCTAAGCATAGGACAATCCAATTCCATGGTGTTTTTACTTGGTGGTTCAAAATGGGAGATAAAAAAGGCAGAATGATCCTCTGAGGGGTACTTCATGGAATCCATAACATTAAATATCACAACTTCATCCCCAAATTCCATGGAAAGTTTACCCTCATTGACATTTATGATAGTTTTTGCAGTTTTGAGGAAGGGCCTACCTAAGATAATAGGGTAATGAGAACTTACCTGATCATCCTTCATGTTAAGCACATAGAAATCTGTTGGAATGATCATGTCTCTTACACAGACAAGTACATCCTCTAGAACTCCAACTGGATATGTCGTAACTCTATTTTCCAATTGCACCACTACTCTCGTCGGTTTCAGCTCACCAACCTGCAAAGAAGAGAATACAGAGTGAGCCATCACATTTATGGAAGCTCCCAAATCACAAAGAGCATCATAGAAGTGTAACTCCCCTATGGTACATGGGATAGTGAATGTCCCAGGATCCTTGCAGTTTGTTGGCATTGCTAGAGTTGGTGTAATGATTGCTGAGATATTCCTTCCAAGGTTGATCCTCTCATTTACCTTGATCCCTCTTCGATTGGTGTAGAGTTCTTTTAAGAATTTGGCATACCTTGGTATTTTTTTATGGCTTCAAGTAGAGGGATGTTGATCTCAACACACTTGAATGTGTCCAAAACCTCTTTTTTCATTGCTTCTTTGGCCATCTTCTTGGTTTGAACAACCCTATTTGTAAAGGGAAGAGGTTTAGGAGAAACAACATCAATATTTTTCTTACCTTTATCTTTGTCCTTAGGTTTCTCATCAGTTGGTATGGAATGGGGATTCTCAAGAGTTAAGGTGAATCCTGGTGGAATGGTAGGTGGATAAGAATTAGTTGTTTGCTTCCCACTTCTCAATGTTATGGCACTGAAATTTCTCTTTGGATTTGGAGTGGATTGGGAAGGAATATTTCCATAATTCTTACTTAACAATTCATGGAGGGCGGTGGAAATCTGGCTCATTTGAGCCTTCAACTCCCTCATCTCCGAACCTTGACTTTTCATCTCATTCTGTTGATTAAGAACAATTTTCTTCAAAAGTCCATCAGTGTTAGAATCTACCTTGTGTGGGGTATTCCCTTTTTGTTTTCTTGTTCATTATTGAGATTCAAATCTCCTTTGGGGTTGTTGGAAACCCTGCTAGTAAGGTGGAGGTTTCTGGATGTTTTGTTGAAAGGGTGGCCTTTGTGGTTGTTCAGATCCATACCTCATGTCTGATTGATCCTTCCACCCTTGGTTATATGTTGGATCAAACTTCTTTTTGAGATATGGTTGTTGTTTTTGTTGCTGATATGGTCTCCAAGGGAACACTGCCACACAATCTTCTGTTTCTTGTAGTTGGGGGGCAACAGTCAGTTGGGTGGCTTGTATCAGTGCAAATACCACAAGGCCTTGAAGGAGGGGGTTGGGATGTCTTTTGATACAAAGAAATCTGTCTCACCATAGTGGTCAATTCTTCCAACTTGGTATCAATCAAATGACTTTCAAGAGAAGAAGTACTTACCTGATGTACTCCCCTCACATGTGGTGTACCTCTATCGCCAAATTGTTGGGAGTTTTGGGCCATCTTTTCGATCAATGCACGTGCGGATACTGGTGTCTTTTCCATAAATGCCTCTCCTACTGCGGCATCCACTATGCTCCTCTCCATAGGTGTGAGTCCTTCATAGAAGTACTGAATGAGGAGTTGCTCGTGGATTTGGTGATGTGGGCAGCTTGCACACAACTTCTTGAATCACTCCCAGTACTCATACATTGACTCCCCTTGTGCTTCCATGATCCCCGATATCTCCTTACGAATGGAAGTGGTCCTCGATGTTGGAGAAATATCTACAATAAAAAACGTTACAAATCTTTCCAACAAGTTACATCTTTGGGTTGTAAATAATACATCCAGTCTTTCGCAGCTCCATCAAGTGAGAATGGGAATGCTCTTAGTTTGATTTGATCTTCAGATCCATTTCTATATTGTATGGTTGAGAAAACCACATTAAATTCTTTCAAATGTTTATTGGGATCCTCACCAGAGAGTCCATGAAACTTTTGAAGTAAGTGAATAAACCCATATTTTAGTTCAAAGACCGATTCAAGATTTGGGTATGCAATACAATTTGGTTGATAGTTAATATCAGGTGAACCCAATTCTCAAATGGTTCTATTAAGTTCATTTCCATCATTTTCATCCATTGGTTCTTTTTTTATGGTTGAATTTTAATTACTTCCAATTTCAATGTTCTGATATTGGAGTAATTTTCCAACTGGTTGAATGTTGAAACTTCCCGTAGACTGAGAATATCTGATTCGAGCCCTAAGGCTACGTTCAATCTCAGGGTCAAGATCTAAGATATCTTTGGGATTAGTTTGTTTAATAAATAAATGAAATATTAAAAGAAGGAAAGTGGACCATAGTAAAATAAAAATTAGAAGTTTGAGTTGATGGTCCAAAAAGAAGTAGAAGAAAATAAAAGAAGAAAAAAAAATCAGATTGGGTAAAGAAGGAAGAAAGAAGAGAGGAAGAGAATAAAATGTAAAATAAAATAAATACCTCTAAGTGGTTGAAATAATTACTTGCCACCCTGTAAATGGCTCCAGTTTGAGAGATTGCTGTCATGGGAAACCTCAAATGATTAGTGTGATTTTTGGGTACTTAGGTGAAGCAGAGTGGCTGACCAAGGTCGTCTATCAAAGGAGGAAGTGAATTAGAATAACTCTTCAGAGGTATTCTAAAAAAATAAAAGAGAATATAATTGAAACACTACTAAAAATGATAGGGGTTTTTTATAGTTTATAAATCTGTAAGATGTTTTCTGGAAGAATATTTCATTTTATTTGTTTTTAATTTTTAAATGATGTTTGATTAAAAAGCCACACCAAGAATATGTTTTTTTAGAAAATATTTTAAAAGGAATAATCGATCTAACTCTACCTATTAATTTACTTATTAATCATTATCATTTAAATAAATATCCACTTAATTATTATTCCCTAATTTGTTAACCCTTGAACCCTACAAGAGTTCACTAAACCACAAAGATGGAATTACTTAAACCCTAGACTAGCTTCAGAACACGCAATCGCAGAACCCTACTTTGATTTTTGTTCTAAGGTTAGCTTATAGTCAGTGGTTAATTAGAGCACATATACATTCTGAAAATGAGGATGAATTGTGTTTATGAATTATATTTGAACTCTACAAATTTATCTCATGTGGTCTTGTATTACTGATTAAGATCACGCTCTCACAATTTACACAAAATCTCAACCTCACATGTTTTTGTGTTAATTATTCAATTGCTTGATTAGTTTCATACAATTTAAAAATACAATTCATGGATCATATTGGGTGAATTAAATTAGTTCAATGATTCAAAATAATTAAATGAAGAGGGATAGTGGTTGATCGATTACGAAAAAGAACTACTCTTCCATGGGCGGTGTAGTCATCGTGGAGACATTTTGCATGAGAAAAGGATTGAAAGGGTAAAACCCAATATCATCTCCACTCTTGATTCCAACCCAATTAAAAATATTAAGAGAAGAAGTTAATGTAATAAAACAGAATATTATTTGAAGAAAAATTCAAGAAACAAACATGAAAGAATGGAAATACAAAGAGGAGGTGGGAGAGGAGAGCCTTTTTGGAAGAGAGGTTTGCACAAAGACTTACTTCTTCCAAGAGTTGTGAGGGGCTTCCAAGAGACACCCTTTTGTAAACACCTTCCCAAAGCCTTGAACAGCCCTCCCAAAGAGTTAAAACCCCCTTTAAATAGAGTTTGTGAGGGCTAGGGTTACATAACTTTTTAAGTGTGAAATGAAAAACTCTGCCAAATATTTTATTCCAAGTTTCACCACCTATTTGACCTCAAAAACGCATGCATTGGCCGGCCTTACAGAAGGATAATTTGTACCAAATCATGTCCCCGAGATTTTCTCAAATGTTGGGCTCAATCCAAGCTCGGATGAAGAAGATATGGCCCAAATATAGAACTCATGTCAATTCTGCCGAGTCTAGCACACCATTGGATTAATGTCCCATTTACTCCATCCAAATTTACTCTTTAGATCTAGTGTCCTGAATAAATGTTGTATAAAATTAAGTTAGGAACACTGTTACACAATATTAAGTTCAAATAATAAATATTAAAATATTTATCTTCAAAATACTATAGTGCATTTTAAAAGGGTAAAACATGAGTTTTCATCAAATTTTCAAATGAATGATATAATCCCAAATATTTCATAAATTAATATATTTAGCACAATGTGAGGAAATTATATCATTTATTATCAATAAAATATACAAAAAATAGTGTTTTATCAATAGGATAGTAGGCACCCTCAGTTCCCTCTCCAAGCCAGCAGTCGCCTCCTCTTGTGCAAGCAGCAGTGGCAAACTCTTCCACTCCCAACGGCGAATAGCAGTGGCATGTGAAATGTTCCTCCTTCGGTGGCACGACTCATCCGACTCAGCTCGGACACCTTCCCCTACTCTCCTAGTTAGTGGTGGCACAACGTGACCTAGGTAGCTTCTCCTCACATACAGTGTGGCGGGTAGACCCAACAGCAGCTTTAAGTACAGTTCACCCTCCTTCCTCCGGCTCAGCCTGTTCTCAGATTTGTGGTTTGAGGGTTTGATTTGTGTAAATTGAATATTATTTCAATTTGAATCTGGTCCGGGAATCATTATTTGATTTTTTTAGAATCTGATTCTGGTCTGGGGATGATTTGAATTTACAATTTTAATGTTTTAGGTGATTTTTTTGTGGCACTGGTTGTGAAGGAAGATGAGAAATGGTGGCTGAGGAAAAAGTAGGGAAATGAGGTCATGATAGATGGGTAAAAAGGGTGATAAAGAAGGGAAACGATGGAAAACAGTGAGTTGTAGGGGAGAAGGGAAATCCAATTGGTGAGAAGCAGATAACGGTGAGGGAGTTACTGATAAAAAGGAAAAAAAGAGTCACTAGTGGGTTAAAAAGAAAGGTCACTGATGCAGTAAGTTAAAAAGTTCACCGATAGACTATATTTAGAAAAGGTCACTGTTAAGGAAAAGATCACCATTTTAGTTAAAAAAACGGTTCACCAATGAGAATAAAAGGTCACTGGTACAAAAATTAAATAAGTCACCGATAGATTAAAAATAATGAAGTTTACCAATAGGCATAAAATAAAGGTTCACCGACAAGAGTTACTGTTTTGCAAAAGAAAATTAAAAGGTCACCGATAGAACAAAATTAAAATTTCACCATTGCACACAAAGAAAAGGGTCACTGATAGAACAAAAATAAAAAACTAACGGTGACCTTAAAAAATTGAACTTATAATTAAAAGTTAAGTTAACTTAATACAAAGATTGAAAATAATGAATCAAACAAAAGCTAAACACCATAAATTTTAAACAGGATTATTATTAGAATTAAACTTAAAAGTTACAATAAAAATTATTAATTGACAACACTTAAATTATAAACTGGATAATTGATAAAATAAATTAATAATAAATTAAATTTAAGAATAACTAAAAAAGAAAATTACAAAGTAGCAGCAAGTGACATTGAAAAGCAACGATGACCCATATAAGTCACCACTAATGCTCGTCTACCTTACTGGTAGACTAAAACAAAATAAAAATGAATTAATAACCAATCGACATACATAAAATAATATAATTAATGTCTAAAAATTCTTAATTAATTAACTATTTGAACTAATAAAATTAAAAATGAACTATTAAATTTAATTAAAAACACATATTGTTAACTAAAATGACTAGCAGAAAGTCTAAACACATTAATTATAATTTATAACCTATTCTAATGAATCCAAAAAAAAATAGATAAAATATTAAAATAAAGACTAACTTAATAAAATTACGGTGATTAAATAATTATTTAAAATAAAAATTAACTTATTAAAAAGACAAGTAGAATTATCTTAACCAACCTTAATACTCACTAGTATTTATAAAATTAAAGGTTCATCGATAGTTAAAATTAAAAGCTACTATTATACTTAAATGAGATCTACCGGTAGGAAAGAATAGCGGTGACAAAGGTCACCGGTATAAACAAGGTCACCGTTACATCTCAAAATAGGCTACCGGTAAGCAAAAAGAAAGCAGGTCATCGTTAGACAGTACCGATAACCTGGCTACCGGTAGAGCAAATGTAACCCTGTTATCGGTAGCTTAGCTACCGATATTCTGGAAAGCGGTAACTAAGTTACAGGATGAGTAAACTTTTAAAATTAAAAGTAAATTATTTAGCAAAATCAATAATTATTAATAATAAACAAATAAAGATTAAGTAGAAAAATTGAAAATTAGTTATATCAAAAACAAATAAAGAATAAATTAATAATTTAAGGGTCCGTAATTACATAAATTGTTATAAAAAATGAAAAATTGAAAAATTTATTTATAAAAATACAAAAGTTCATTTATTAGACAAAAATTGTAAAAATAGTTAAGTAAATCAATGAAAATTAATAAAAATGATGTGGAAAACTGTTTAAAAATAGAGCCACATCAAATTCCCCCACACTTAAACATTGTTTGTCCTCAAACAATCTCATGTTTTATTTTCTTTGAAAAACAGTAAAAAGTATTTATGATTATGACCACATTGTAACATGTCCAGCACTCAAAACATAGGAAAATACATAATAGAAGGCTATTGGAAAATGAGTTACTCATATGAGTGTTGCCTAAAACAAATACTCAAGGGTAATTAAGAACACAAAGACCCTCCATCAAAGAAGATTTCATGCCTCATATGTGATACAACTTAATGACTTACTTCAATCCAGTCTCAGGTTCTAAATCCAAGAATGTAAGGAGATAAAATGTGAATGGAATTAAGAACTTAACCAAGGAACTCTTCCCTTTGAATTTTTAACCTAGGTTCCAAAAAAAATTATTTTTTTGTGAATCACCTCAATGACACAATCTAAATGATTTTCATATAAACCAATTGACCCCTTATTCATCTGGCGTTCATCATTCCCCTCACCATAATGAGCTCATTTTTGACCCTAGACACATTATTTATTTTTCCCAAGCCATGTATCATTGTGTTAATAACTGTACAATTTGAACTTATTCAAAGTGTACAGAGGGCTTATAGTAAACAGAAATGCACCCAGCATCGAGGGTCTCACAGACTCACTGTGGGATCCCAAATGCCCAAATTACTCTAGTTTTAAAAGATTTATATCAAAAATAATTTACATTGGATAATTAAAGAAATTAATTTTAATAATTAAAAGAAAAGAATGAGTCCCCTAGAATCAGAATAAAACTTCATGTTCCAAGAGTTATGATCATAATTCCACAAATAGGGTACCCATATCAATTCTAGAAGTAGTTACTAAACTGAATTTTCATCAAATCACTAAGTAAGAACACTCAACAATCATCCAGACTCATTAATTTCAGACTCTAAGCAGTTCTTACTACCAGAAAAGAACTTATACTAAGGAAATTACCAATTGAGTATAGTGTAAAGCCTAAAATTATGCAAGAATTTTGGAAAAATTTATCCATTTTTTAACAAAAATTTTGAATTTGTAGTGGGAGTTGATGGGCTTACATTAAGGAATGGTTTAGCACAGTCAAGAATTGACCCCCTCCCCCACACTTAAAACTCATCTTTGTCCCCAAGGTTGATTTCTAAATATGGAGAAGAACAATTAAACAATTAAGTTTCAAAATATAATTTCAATTAAGTAGATTTATAACATGTATAAAGGTCACAATGGAGTTCAAAAATATTGTTTGCCATAAAGGAATAAATAAACAGCATATTCATATCAAAAACATGCATTAACATGACATGGATTTTCAATACAGCTCAAGATAAGTATATAAGGTGTGGGTAAACAACTAATTAGGTGTAATAATTTTAACAAAATATGATTCAAAACTTTGTTCAATAAAGCAGAAAAAGTTCATGCTAAAAACCCCATAGACTAATCAGATTCAAAAGACCAGCAGCATGTACCCCCCCACACTTATTTCAAGCAGTGAAAATATTTTAATAACATTGCAATTTAGTTTCCAGAAGTTAAGTACATGCAGATATTTTAAGCACAGCATAAAGACATGTTGCAAGATTCCTAAAACAAGCAGTTTTTTTAGTGAGCAGAATTTTATTTAGAAAAAATAGGAGCAAACTTTTTTATGAAAGCATTAAGGAGCAGAGAGATGAAACAGAATTCTACAGTAAGGTACTTCCCTGACTTGATTTTTATTCCATAAATAATACATCATGGGAATTTCACTCCATTTATAGACACAAGAAGCAGCAACCTGAGACAAAACATGTAAACCAAGAACAAAAATCTAGCAGAGATATATCATCTAGGAGACAACAAAGAAGCACTTTATTCAGTACAAAAAAGTACAAAAATGAAATAAAAGAAAGATCATGGGTTGAATCCCATGAATCATTGATTTTTAAGTCTTTAGTTCGACTTTATTTAATTACAAATTTTTATTTATTAACAAAACAAAGACCATGGGTTGCCTTCCATGAGGCACTAGTTTTAAAGTCCCCAGCCAGACTCTTCTCAATAACAATTTTCAGGCACAGTGAAGGCAGCCAATCCCTTCAGCTTTCTCTCAAAATATAATTTCACTCTTTGCCCATTGACCAACATGAGTTTATTCACTTCACCAACAATTTCTAAAGCTCCATTCTTCAGCAATCTCGTAATAGTAGAAGGTCCAGACCACTTGGACTTCTGCTTTTTAGGAAAGAGTTTAAGTCTACAATTAAAAAGAAGGAACTTCTGTACGGGTTTTAACTCTTTGTTTTGAATGATAGAATCATGAAATATTTTAGTCCTCTCTTTATAAATTTTTGAGTTATCATAACTCTCTCTTCTAATCTCATCAAGTTCACTCATCTCAAGTAATCTCCTCTCACCAGCACTCTTAAAATCAAAGTTCTGAGCCTTAACTGCCCAATATGATTTATGTTGCAACTCCACCGGTAAATGACAGCATTTACAAAAATAAACCTATAAGGAGAAATTCCTATTGGGGTCTTGAAAGCAGTTTTATATGCCCATAAAGCTTTATCCAGTTTAAGAGACCAGCCTTTCCTAGAATTTGACCCAGTTTTCTCAAGAATTTGTTTAACTTCCCTATTTGAAATTTCCACTTGTCCACTAAACTGTGGATGATAAAGAGTACCAGTTTTTTGAAAACAACCATATTTATCTATTAGTGCTTTAAATTTACAGTTCTTAAATTGTGTTCCATTATCAGTGATAAAATCTCTCGGGACATCAAATCTTGTAAAAATGTTCTTCTTCACAAATTTTATTACACTGTTTTCTTTATTGTTTTGCAGTGCTACTGCCTCAACCCACTATGACACATAGTCAATAGAAACTAGAATGTATTCATTCCCATGAGATGATGGAAATAGTCCAATAAAATCTAAACCACAGACATTAAAAATATCTACCTCCAAAAAACCCTTTTGGGGTAACTCCTGCTTCCTACCAACGTTTCCTAACCATTGGCACCTATCACAGCTAACCACCAAGCTCCTAGCATCCTTAAAAAGAGTAGGCCAATAAAAACTAGATTATAGAAATTTTTGAGTAGTTCTCTCGCCACCTTGGTGACCTCCCCAAGGTGAATAATGGAAACTTTCTAAGACAGGAAGCATCTCTTCCTCAGGTATACATCTCCTAAGAATACCATCAGTACACCTCTTAAACAGTAAGGGATCATCCCAAAGGTAGTATTTAAGTTCAAAAATGAATCTCTTTCTTTAGTTGTTGGATAGATTTTTGGGAATGAAACCTACTTCAAGAAAGTTAGAAAAATCTGTAAACCAAGCAGATTGCCTCACTGAGACAGTGAGTAGCTTTTCATCATGAAAGTAAGAGTTAATCTCCCTAGGAATTTCAGAATCAGATTGAGTAAAAGGAAGCCTAGATAAGTGATCAGCAACTAAATTTTCAGCTCCCTGTTTATCCCTAATTTCTAAATCAAACTCTTGTAAAAAAATAATCCATCTAATCAGCCTGGGTTTAGTTTCTTTCTTAGACAACAAGTATTTTAAGGTATAATGATCAGTGAAAACGATGACTTTTGAACTTAACAAATACAATCTAAACTTATCAAGAGAACACACAATAGCTAACAATTCTTTTTCAGTGGTGGTATAATTCTTTTGGGCATCATCTAGCAGTCTACTAGCATAGTAGACCACATGAAACTTCTTATCTCTCCTCTGTCCAAGGACAACACCTACAACCATGTCACTACTATCACACATAAGCTCAAAAGGTATTTTCCAAATAGTTGCAGTGATGACAGGTGATGTAGTGAGTTTCTCTTTAAGCAGATTAAATGATTTCAAACAATTTTCATCAAAATTGAAAGGTGCATCCTTGACCAGAAAAGAACACAAGGGATTAGTTACTTTGGAAAAATATTTTATGAATCTTCTTTAGAAACCAGCATGCCCTAGAAAACTTCTAACACCTTTAACATTAATAGGAGGTGGCAGTTTTTTAATAACTACTATCATAGCAGTATCAACTTCTAAACCTCTCTTAGACACCTTATGACCAAGAACAATACCCTATGTGACCATGAGTTGACTTTTCTACCAATTAAGAAAAAGGTTGGTTTCAATGCATCTCTCTAAAACTAACTCAATATTTCCTAAACAAGTTTTAAAATTACACCCCACAATAGAAAATTCTTCCATAAAATCTTCAATGATTCTCTCAATAATATCCAAGAATATAGCCATCATACACCTTTAAAAGGTGTCTGGGGATCCACACAACCCAAAGGGCATCCACCTGTAGGAAAATGTTCCAAAGGGGCATGTGAAATTGGTCTTCTCTTGATCCTCTGGAGAAAAAATTCTCTGGTTGTAACCAGAATATCCATCCAGAAAACAAAAGAATTCATTTCCTGTAAGCCTCTCAAGAATTTTATCCAAGAAGGGAATTGGAAAATGGTCATTCCTAGTGGTTGCATTAAGCTTCCTATAATCTATGCAGACTCTCCATTTTGTGGCTTTCCTAACTTGGAACTCTTCATTCTTTTCATTTTTAACTATAGTGAAACATCCCTTCTTGGGGACAACATGGACAGGGCTGACCCAAGATCTATCAGAAATGGGATATATTATTCTTGTGTCCAGCTGTTTAATTACTTCCTCTCTCACGACTTATTTCATGTTAGGATTCAATCTTCTTTGACACTCTACCCTAGGCTTATGATCTGGATCCATAGGAATCTTGTGCATACAGAATGAGGGACTAATACCCTTTATATTAGCTATTTTCCAGCCTATGGAAGATTTAAACTTCTTCAAAACATTCAACAATCTTTCCTCTTGATTTTCATTTAGTTCAACATAAATTATTACAGGTAAAGTGGAGTTCTCACCCAGAAATGAATATTTAAGATGGGCAAGAATGGGATTCAGTTCAAGGACAGATGGTTCTACACTAGAAGGAAGACTCTTAGGGATGGGAGGTCCAAGATATTCAACATATTTCTTGTAATTAGTATTGAAAGATTAAAGATTTTAAATTTCATTCTCAGATTCAAAGATAACAGTCCTACTGTCCAAGGTGGAAAACTCACTGTCCAAACTTTCCATATCAGATTTTAGCAAGTTAATCAAAGTAGAATTATCTAATTGTCTTATAATTTCTCCCTCAATATCATCGAAGATATCAGCAAGGTTGGTGTTAACAGAGACACCCTCACATTCACTCAAAAAGCTCATAAGTTCAGAAACAGAGTACCATCCTACAATTAAAACTGGACAGTTGTCCAGATCTGAAAAATTTTCCAGACTGGTTGTTACAAAAGAATTTTCAACCTCCAGAATAGATTCAACAGGATTTTCAGCTTCATAAAATTTTTCTTCAACAGAGGATTGTTTTTCAGATACTTCAATGAGTTCAAGTTGATTTTTATAAGAACATTCAACATCAAGGAACTCTATTTTTGAGTAGTTTTTAGAATAAGTTGGTCCTTTAATATTTTTAAAAACATTGAACTCTTCTTCTTGTTTACCAATTTTGAATATCAGTTGACCCTTTGACACATCAATAACAGCACCAACTGTGTCCAAGAAGGGCCTACCCAGGATGATAGATACCTCTTTATTACACTCCATATCTAAGACAAGAAATTCAGCAAGAAAAAAAACTTCCCAACTCCAGCTAGAAAGTCATCTACCCTACTCACAGGATGAGTGAAGGATCTATCAGCCAACTAAATAATGATCGTGATGGGTTGAAGTTCACCCGTCCTCAACTATCAAAATGGTGAGTATGGGAGCATATTAATGCTAGCACCTAGATCACACAGACAGTTGAGCTGGCCAGAATTTCCTAGTGTGAAAGGGATGACAAATCTACCTAGGTCTTTCAGTTTTGGTGGGATTTTCTTTTGAAGTACAGAACTACACACTTCAGTGAGGCTGAAGGTAGATAATTCTTTAAGGGTGTTTTTATTTGAAACAATTTTCTTTAAATATTTCTGATAAGATGAAATTTTAATTAAGGCTTGTATGAAAGGGATGTTCACCTGTAGCTTGGACAGAAGACCAAGGAACTGAAGAAGTTCAGTCTTGGTATTACTTTGAGGTTTCAGCTTTTCTGGGAAAGGGATGGGTGGGTAAAAAATTTCAATATAGTAGGTATATCCCTCACCTATTCCTCAACTTTTTCTTTTCCTTTATTCTTTTGATTTTTAAGAGAAGTTTCAGCTTGAGTTTTAGGAGACAGACACAGTTTCTCATCATTTTTAACATTTTTCTGTGAATTTACAGCATGTGTACAAAGAGAATTTTTATTTCTAGGATGAAGCAGATTTTTATTTTCAGTATTTTTAGTTTCTTTTTCAGCAATAGTTTGAGTATTAATCCCACTTATAATGACAGCATCAATGGAATTCTCTCTAGGGTTAAGTTTAGTGGTACTAGGCAACCTACCTTTTCCCTAGATGAAAAATTTCTAGCAAGTTTGTCTAACTATGTTTCCATATTCTGCATTCTAACATCAGTTTGCATTTTATCAGACTCATAATGATTTTGATGCTTATTAAGTTGAGCCATGTACTTTTCCTCTTGTGAATTAATTTTATTCAAAATTTGATCCAGTTTAGAAGACATTTGATTATCATTATTTCCTTGAGTGTTTGACGACTCCCCCCTTTGTTGCCTTTGAAAGTTCAGTCTTGGTTGGTTCGAGTAATTTGGGGAAGTTGGTTGTTTTATAATACTTTGATCTTTCTAGGATAGATTTGGATGGTTTCTATAGACTTGGTTGTAATTATTTGAAAATGGATCTTCTTTTTTAGGCATTATAGGACCATAACTAACAAAGTTTAAATTTTCTTGTTGTTGGGTAGTTAAATCAACATTAGGACAAAAATTTTCATAGTGCCAAAACATACCACATTGAGTGCATTGTTTCCTTAGTGACTGATACTGGTTCTGATTTTCAATTTGATTTACAATTTGTTTTGAGTTTGGGTTTATTAAAGTTTGAAGTTGGTTGGTGATTTCAACTAGTTGAGATTGAGTTTCATTCACTGAACCAGTGTTAGCACTCCTATTCACTCTCATTCTTCTTGAATTTTTATGTTTAGAATTAAGGGTCGGGTTGTTAAAGATTTGTCTATGTTCTTCATCAGTTTTATCATTGAAATTACCCCCAGCAGCTTGATCCACTAAATTTTGACCTGAGGAGGACAACCCTTCATAGAAAGTATCCATGAGGAGATGAGATGGGAGTTGATGATGGGGACACTGCCTAAGAAGATCCCTGAATCTATCCCAAGCTTCATGAAAAGATTCTCCATCCTCTTGATAAAAACTAGTGATTTTAGTTCTAAGCTCTATTTTCAATCCTTTGGGATAAAATTTCATAATGAATGAGCTGTAAGCTTGATCCCAATTCCCAAAAATGTTTTCATATAAACTTAAAAACAAATTCCTTTCATACCCTTTATGGAAAAAAAAGGGAAAAAATCTCATCCTTAGCTCATTTTTAGTGAAACCTAGTAAAGTAAGTTGCAACACAGGGTTGTAGAAATCTCTAATGAAGGCTAAAGAGTCCTCATTAGACAGTCCATTAAATGAAGGCATCAACGAAATGTGTGACTGTTTTAGGTCATAGTTGCGAGCTCTAGGACTAAGCCTAATTGAAGATGGGTTACTAGACACATGGGGAAGTTGAAACTCCCTCATCCTAGGCCTTTCATGTTCATCAAAGAGTTCTGGATGGTTATTTGGAAAGTTATTATGCTCAGGAACTCTATTATCTATATTTTCCATTTCAATTTTGTTTTTCCTTCTAAGAGATGTGAGATGTTTGTCTAATTCATGGTTTAGGGGCTCTAATATAGCACCAGAAGTTCTTGTGCTCATGGAAAAAATAGTAAATAATACTTAACAGTAACAATTCAGATTGATAAAATGCAATTTTTTTTACAGTTTTCAAATTTTTCACTTTTTTTAATGATTTTTATAAGTGTGTTTTTTTAATGTTTTTTTAGTAATGGCTCGTGCCTTCCCTAGAGACGGCGCCAAAAACTTGACCTGAACTGTCGTTGAAGTTGGTCAAAGTTTAAAATTTATATTCCTACTAACTACTGTATATTTGGCAAGCAGGTTCGAACCCACAGGGAAGATAAATTGGCCACTACTTAACTAAAAACATTGAAAACTCCACTATTGTCAGCAGTAGAGTCATTTTTTTCTAATATTTTTTAACTTTTAATATATTTTTTTATGTATTTATAAATTGAAAAACAAAAACACACATTTTTTTTGTAATTTTTTTCTAACCTATACTGAAACCGAGAATAACTGATGATAAGATGCAACAGAGAGAATAAAGTTCTTATAAAAGACAAATAGAAAATAACGCTTGGGGATTACTCTAGTCTACTAGTTCAAATTGTTTCCCCTATTAATATAAAAATATTGTATTGTACCACTTCATAAAGGTGAATTTATTCCCTCTCCAGGAATTAAGTCACTGAAATTGTACAACTTAGAGTTCACAACTCCAAAGAAGTACAACTTTAAAAAGATGAATTAAAAAGAACAACAGTACAAACTCGCCGTAACTACTGAAGTTTTCATTATTAGTTGTTTACTTAAAAGATGATTACATAATAAAACTCTACGAATGATTATAGAGTTTTGAAAATTCAGTGCTTGTGGTATGAGGCAGATATATGTGATTAGAATCGATCTTGCCGATCAAATCTAATCACAGAAGAAATGATTTCTGAAAAGGATTAAAATGACCACCAGTAGAACAAGAACTCTCCCCGAACAAAGGAATTTAGATAACTAATATATTTTTCATTATCACTATCTAGAAAACTACAGCCATTAAATTACATAGGAAGAGTTTTGAAAGAAAACAGAGGAAGAAGACTCCCTCTGCTCGCGTGAATTGCTCTTGAACCTCAGACATCCAAGGATGGCTCTCCGAGAAGTGCTCTGGGTACTCTCCTCTACTCCGAGACTATTGTGTTCATTGAGTGAATGTCTCTGTATGAATGAACTCCCCCTAAATATATGTTTCTTTCTCTGCTTATGTATCATCTATCATCTGCTACAAGTCACTGCAACATCTTCCCCTGACTTCAGAAGTTCTTCACCCACACACTGCAAAATGTGCATTTTTTCGCGACAAGCATGTCGCACTAGTTTTTCCCACATAACAAGCTCCTGTTGAGTTAGTTGAATGCACCTGGACGAGTTTAAGTTCCTTGAATGAACCTGCATAGTTAAAAAAGATAAATAAATAAAAACGAACATAAATAATGAAAAATGGTTATTATTTTTTTAACATTAAGTGTTATTTTTACTCGTTAATAGTTAAATAAAGTTAATTGATAATTATTTACATAATAAAAATATGAAAAAACATAAGTTATTAAAAAGTTATTAATTTCACTTAGTTATTAAATATATATAGCAAATTTTTTGGCATAAAAATTTTAACTAAATTATTAAAATTTGACATCATAAATGAGTAATTAGAAACATAATAATTTAGATTAAATTAATAATGTTATTATTATTATCAAAGAAATTAACTTTCTCGATTAATTTATTATCTAGTTAATTTCTAATTAAGTAATTAGATCTTAATACTTAAGTTTTAAATATTTTTAAATTAATAAGTATACTTAGTAGTTTATTTATAATTATTATTACTTATATATTTATACTACTAATATTGTATTAAATAATTATTATCTTTTATTGTTAATTTAGTTTTATATTTTAATTGATAATTTATCCATTTATTAAATCATAAGTTTTATAAATTTAATTATATTAATTTGACTTAATAAAGTTACTTTACCTTTACCTTTTATTTTTTTCTTCTTATTATTTTTACATTACTTTAATTATTACTTTTATCTATTTATTATTATTATTATTATTATTATTATTTTGTTAAATTCCTCCCACAAATCCATGCTGTAAGGGGAGGGTTTCTTCTAGGAAACTGGCGGCGCGGTGAATCTTCTCTTCAGCACCAGGTTGGTTTGCCTCCTCCACAACAGAGGCGCAAGCGGCATCCCGGTTCCTTGCAGTGGCTCTGGTGCGGCATGGAGAACCTCGACAGGTGCGGCATGTATCCTACTCATGGTGTACAACGGCCTCAGTTCTAGCAGTGCGGACCACCTCTTCCTCTTCCAACCAGAGCAGCGTGCAAGCGCTTATTCCTCGTCTCCACAGCGAATCTCAGCTTGCGGCGCACTGGATTCTTCAACGGATGATAGTGCGACTTCAACTTTCAGAACTGGAGTCTCATCAAATTGACCTCATACATCTCCGGTATGATTCCTCCTCAAAATCCCACTGCAGCGGCGCATCTCAGTTGGTGTAGCGCTTTCCTTCACTCCAGCGCTGCGTCGGCCAACAGATCAGCCTTCAGCGGATTTGCCTCAATAGCGGCAGAAACTCAGCTCCCCAGCACCGGACAACAGCCACCCTCGGTTCCCTATCCAAGCCAGCAGTCGCCTCTTCCTGTGCAAGCCGCAACGGAAAACTCTTCCAATCCCAATGGCGAACAGCAGTGGCATGTGCAGCCATCCTCCTTCGGCGGCACGGCTCATCCGACTCGGCTCGGACACCGGCCCCTGCTCTCCTAGTCGGTGGTGGCGCGACGTGACCTAGGTAGCTCCTCCTCACATGGAGTGTGGAGGGTAGACCCAACAGCATCTTCAAGTGTAGTTCACCCTCCTTCCTCTGGCTCAGCCTTTTCTCAGATTTGTGGTTTGAGGGTTTGATTTGGGTAAATTGAATATTATTTCAATTTGAATCTGGTTCGGGTCTCATTATTTTATTTTTTTAGAATCTGATTCTGGTCTGGTGATGATTTGAATTTACAATTTTAAAGTTTGAGGTAATTTTTTTGTGGCACTGGTTGTGAAGGAAGATGAGAAATGGTGGGTGAGGAAGAAGCAGGGGAATGAGGTCATGATAGATGGGTGCAAACTGTGAGAAAGAAGGGAAACAATGGCAAACAGTGAGGTGCAGGCTAGAAGGGAAATCCAATTGGTGAGAAGTAGAGAATGGTGAGGGAGTTACCGATATAAAGAAAAAAAAAGTCATCAATGGGTTAAAAAGAAAGGTCACCGATGTAGTAACCTAAAAAGGTCATCGATAGACTATATTTAGAAAAGGTCACCGGTAAGGAAAAGATCATCGCTGCAGTTAAAAAAAGGGTCACCGATGAGAATAAAAGGTCACCGGTACAAAAATTAAAGAGGTCACTAATAGATTAAAAATAATGAAGGTTACCGATAGGCATAAAATAAAGGTTCACTGATAAGAGTTAATTTTGTGCAAAATAAAATTAAAAGGTCACTGATAGAACAAAATTAGAAGCTCACTGTTGTGTACAAAGAAAACGGTCACCGATAGAACAAAAATAAATAACTAATGATGACCTTAAAAAAATTGAACTTATAATTAAAACTTAAGTTAACTTAATACAAAGATTGAAAATAATGACTCAAACAAAAGTTAAACACCATAAATTTTAAACAGGATTATTAATAGAATTAAACTTAAAAGTTAAAACAGAAATTAATAATTGAAAACACTTCAATTATAAACTGGATAATTGATAAACTAAATTAATAATAAATTAAAGTTAAGAATAACTAAACATGAAAATTACAAAGTAGCAGCAAGTGATATTGAAAAGAAACAATGACCCATATAAGTCACCGCTAATGCTCATCTACCTCACCGGTAGACTAAAACAAAATAAAAATGAATTAATAACCAATCTACATACATAAATTAATATAATTAATGTCTAAAAACTCTTAAATAATTAATTAAATAACTATTTGAACTAATAAAATTAAAAAGGAACTATTAAATTTAATTAAAAACACATATTGTTAACATAAATGACTAGAATAAAGGCTAAACACATTAATTAAAATTTATAACCTATTCTAATGAATCCAAAAAAAAGATAAAATATTAAAATAAAGACTAACTTAATAAAATTACAACGATTACATAATTATTTAAAATAAAAATTAACTTATTAAAAATGCAAGAAGAATTAAATTAACCAACCTTAATACTCACCAGTATTTATAAAATTAAAGGTTCACTGATAGTTAAAATCAAAGGCTACTGTTATACTTAAATGAGATCTACCGATAGGAAAGAATAGTGGTGACAAAGGTAACTAGTATAAACAAGGTCACCGTTATATCTCAAAACAGGCTACCAGTAAGAAAAAAAGAAAGCAGGTCATCGTTAGACAGTACCGGTAACCTAGCTACCAATACAGCAAATGTAACCCTACTATCAGTAGCTTAGCTACCGGTAGTCTGGAAAGCGGTAACTACATTACCGGATGAGTAAACTTTTAAAATTAAAAGAAAATTATTTATCCCGGATGGCCTGAAGGCCTTCTTTCTTATTTTATTAAGGATAATCCCCCTTTTAAGGGTTGAAGGGGACCCCAAACATGATCCGAAGGACCAAGGCACAAGACCCGACAAACCCTAAATACATGACCTGAAGGCCCAGAGGCATATCATGCCCAATGCATGACCCATAGGCCCATCCCACTTGAACTGCCCCTCCCCAGCTTTAGCAAACTCAATAATTATTAATAATAAATAGATAAAGATTAAGTAGACAAATTGAAAATTAGTTATATCAAAAACAAATAAAGAATAAATTAATTATTTAAGGGTCCATAATTACATAAATTGTTATAAAAATGAATATTTTACAAATTTAATTATATAAATAAAAAAGTGAATTTATTAGACAAAAAGTGTAAAAATAGTTAAGTAAATCGTTAAAAATTAATAAAACGGATATGGAAAACTATGTAAAAATAGAGCCACATCATGTTTACAAATCACGATTAAACCATATTTTAGAAAAAATACAATTTTTTGGAAAACACTTATTTTTCTTTTAAATGATACTTGTTTTATGTATAATCAATAGATAACAATAATTTTCATAATTTAGTTAGTAATATTCATACTCATAAAATTAATGGTTATTTCATAACTATATTATAGTTCATTTCGACTCAAGTTTGTCTGTTATAAAAGATATTGAATACATTAAATTTAAAAAATATATTTGGTGGGTTGTTTAAGCTCGGTGTTGTGAGCCACAAACACTATAAAAACAATGTTTTTATTTTAAATTGTCAGGGTGTAACATTATCCAAACCTTAAATAAGTTTCACCCTCTCAATTTAAACTTGATCTCATTAATCAAGGGTTTGGCATTTGTAAATACCATTTTTGAAAAACCCACAACATGAAAAGAGTTAATAAAAAATCCTCTTAATAAGAGAGAAAGGGAAGTGCAAAGGTCATATGGAATAACACATAAATAGGTTTCTAATAGGATAACATATGTAGAAAATTAAAACATAGACATGGAAGAGAATACTAACTCCCAATAATTAATATATGGTGATAGATATCATTGGTGATAAGAATGTGATTGATCAATGAAAGGTTAAAAACATCAAAACCATAAATCTATGGTGATTTAAAAGTCTATTTGATTCATCGAATATATAGGTACTAGGATAAATGTTTTGTATCAAGATCATTTTTCTAAATTTTAGGGATTCCTTTACAATATATATTGAGAATATATGTAAATTTACTTACTTTATAGGTTACTATTTCATACGCCCAATTTCATCCTTTGGTTGTGCTTTGATTAATTTCCAATTAATCTTTTACTCCTAGAAATGAATATCCAAAAATGAATTTTTTATGCCTAAAGTACTAAAATTAAATTTTAATGGATCATAAGATCTATAATATAATGATAAGTAATTCCTTAAGAATCTAGTTATTATTATAATAAAATAATTAGTACAAGTAATTCAATATGAATAAACCTTCATATAGTTAAGTAATACATTACTCTATAAAACCTCATCCAATGTTCAGCTTAAAACATTTCATAAATGGTTGACCTTATGGACCTTTCAAAAGATTATGATCCAAAACTTTAGAAAGATGTTCACTAAATTTTAAAAATTAAGTTATCATCAATCCCCCAAACAATATGAAGTAACTCTTGATCATCACATACCAAACATGTGGATACCTTCATCATGTATTCTCCTGAAACATGGTAATAAGTTGAATTACTGTAAAACTTTATCGAAAATATACATTCATCAATAATACATAAATATGAAACATATTTTTGGATATATTCCTTAAATCAAAATTTTTTTAACTCCATCAATGATAACATAAATCACATTGTCCACAAATCATTAATCAATTCTAAGGTAGTCAGTGCTATCTAATTTATATCAATCATTACATTATCCAAACATCATTATCTCAATATTAGGAACATATTGAGTGTTGTATTTCCTTCAATCATGTGTTTTACAATAATTTAAACATTCCACTAAATCATTTTTCTTTGTTATCAGTATAGTTCAACATACGCTTTCAAATCCTTAATAAAAAGTAATATAATAAAATCCTTATACATTTCATAATTATTATAAATAGGATATCATTTCTAAAATACTCAAATGATATAATTCATTAATCCAATCACTAAATAAGTAATAATTACACTTCTTCTATGGTAATATCATAATCTTGACCATGATCCCTTAGCTACTTTGGAGGCATATTCCCTTTCCATTTAGGGAATTAATTTTTATGGTGCCTCATATCCATATATATGAATCATTAAAAATTATAAACATATTTATTTCCCTTGAAATAATAATCATGGTTTCCTTTATCTCCACATTTTTATAAAACTCTCATTCCATTTAATAAAGTACCATGGTGTTTCTTTCCACAATTATCACATGTGAAAAAATCCTTCTTTCCCATCTTCCCTTTATCTATCTTTTTCTCTACTTTCATCTTATTATTTATCTTTGATTTGATTACATAATACTTATAGAATTCCTTATATGTATTGTTAGTTCATTATATTATTTCCTCATATGATGAGAATATTTGGGATACTAGTTCCCTTTGAAATATTTTCTTATTCCCATCAAAAAAACAATCACTCTTACTCTTGGATTACATGTATTGATGCGGTTCTCATTCATTCTACTATGAACTATTTCAAAATGATGGAATACACTATATTAGATCATATCATTATGAAAAAAATGTATAATACCAAAACTAGTAAAATACTTAACATAAATTGAAAATTTTATGAATAGTTAATCTCATGATCATAAACCTAGTTTTTTTGGTGATATCATTATTTCTAAATCCATCATAATGGTTTGAAATGAAAATTTTAATTATCCTAAACATATCCCCCCGAAGTGTAAAACCAAGTGCATAGTATGGCCTATTTTTATACACTAGGTGATGATCTGGTCAATCACAATGCACCCTTTTTGGATTTATTACCCATAGGTGCCTCTATTACAGAACCACGCCCACCTTTAGTATCTAGACAGTGATGTATTTTCTAGTAAAAACCACATAAGTGGAACTAAAGGATTGGTTAAAGAGTTTACATAAAAGAGATCATGGACTTGCAGGACCTTACATAATGAGTGGAGGGATTACCCACAATCCATAAATTTGATTTAGTAATAAATTAAATGTAAATGAATCTCATACAAAAGTATTTTCTATTATCATTATCATCTGAATAAATGAAATGAAATTCACATTTAATAAAAATATCAATCAATTCTAATTTTTTATATTTAAGAAAAATCGTGCTCAAATAAATTAATTATCATCTTTAATTAATCAATTATTTTATCGTAATTCTCATCTGAAATTTCTTGATATTACCATCTATCATAATTTTAAAAAAAATACATAATTTTTTTTAAAATTAACTATTTAAAATAATTGTACCTTGAAGGAAACATGGTGAGTATGCACCTAAACTACCGTGCATTTATTATATTTGTATACTGTTTACTCATGTGGCATGTGGCATACCTGAATTTTCATGTAATTTCTTGGTGTGTACAGAGTCAAATAATTGACACACAGAACATGTGTAATTTACATAGCATGTTATGTTTCAATGCATGTAGATTAATGATTTTATTATGACTTATACACAATATACAATTCTGAACATAATGAAAAAAATAATTATAAATTTAATATATATAAAACCCATCATATGGTGTGTGTATAGTTAAATAGATCACACACCTAACAAATGTTTATAAAGTTTAATACTATAATAAATTAATTTTTAATTATTTGTAATTTGATAATATACATGGAATCTAAAATACAGCTACAATAGATGTATATTTTTCACTATGAATTTGAACCACACGCCTAAGGAACTGACATGTAATCATGAAATGGAAAATAATGGAGGACATAGCATGAATATGGCCTACACAACATATAGTCTCTGAGTTACATGGTCTTTGTTCATTTTGGTAATGTAAAAGAATACATGAAACATCTTTGACTAATAGACTATATGTCATGTATGGATGTTACAAGCCATGTAATCTAGCTAACCATACGCCGACTGGGCCTAGTAAACAAGTAGTTTATTTAATTACACACCACATGTAACAAATATTCATGGATTTGAATTAATTATAAATTAATTCATGAATCTTATTTGATAATTTATAATGGGTACACAATGTGTAGTATCTTTTTATCTATCCAAAATACTTGAAAACTCCTCATGAGTTATTTGACTATTTTTTATTCATAAAATAAATCAATTCAAATTATATTTATTATAAAAAAGGGGAATAAAACCAAATATCATGATTTGGATTAAATAAAATTTAAACTATAATTATATACTAATGATAAATTCCAAAATCATTCAACTATGTTTAATTAATTATAAATAATTATATAGCTTCCCACTGATATCACTTGAAGGTTATGATCACAATGGAAGCACCAGAAGGGGTATACCGAAATAATTTTTTTTGTAATAAATTATTAATCTAAGATATACATCGATGATAAAAATGGTGACTAATCTAATTGAATCAAATATTAATTAATGAATAAACGTTTGATCCAAAAATCTAGATCATTGCATAATATTAATAATTAATTTAAACAATTAAAGTATTAACATGTGATTAATTATTTCTTCTTTGATGAATCTAACAATGTCTCTACATCATACCATCATGGTGTTATAGGAATCATGTGAATATTACCTCTATTGCTGATCCAAATTTTCTCCACGAACCTTTGAACATCATCATAGGAATCTTCGGGTGATAGTACAACATATCCAAATTCTTGTGTTATTCTCCTTTGATCACCATGATAATCGCTTCAAGAAGGATTCTATTGAATCTCTCCATACTATAGAGTAGAAGATGGAGGAGGATCACTCTCCATTTTTGAGATAATTCTTAGAGAATAGAGCTCTATAGGGATTTTAGTGGATTCTCTGTATGTTTTTCTTCACAAAAAAAACAAATTGAGACCACCCTAAAAAATAATATAATTGGGTTTATAAACCATTGGGGTTAGAAAATAATGATTGAACATGTGACCTTTTTTATTTCCTTAATCCCTATTTAACCCCATGTCTTTAGTAATAATAATAATAATAATATTATTATTATTATTATTATTATTATTATTATTTCTTGACATGTGTAAATATAAAAAATTAAATAAAATAGTATTTCATAAAATAATATTCATTATATATTATTTTTCATCGAACCATTAAATAAGGTCTAACATTCCTCCATAATATTTATTAGACCTTGAATAATGAATGTTTATATAATAAATAAATATCTCTATATTATTCTGTAATAAATAAATAAATATTACATTCACTAAATAGAAAATAAATATTTACTGAATAATTTGCTTAAAAAATATTCTTTTGAGTAACCAGTGATGGAATATATGTGGTCAAGTTAAAATAAATAATTATTAAACCATGTGTGATAATAATATTTATTCAAAATGTTAAAAAATAAATATTATTATTATTTAACTAGAGTTTTGGAAACACTTAGTATGTGACCCTCTAGTCCTTTTTATTTGTAGAAATAGGAAAAGAAGCCTAAAGTCCAAGGATAAAATCTAGAAATACACCAAGGAAACCATATAGAATAAAGTTAATATTTAAATTATATAAAACCACATATGGATGCTTAATGTGAAATATAATCCCTTTATTGTGATATCTATAATCAAGAAGATTTCATGCTAGTGCCAACAACCTATGTGCTCAATGTATCTTTCTTTTAGTTTTTGAAAATTGAAATTGCCTACAAAACACCATGTCCATGGATTTATTTAGGCCATATAACTTCCATCAAAGGTCCTAAGATATCAACTTCTATTAAAAAATGGAAGTGAAAAATAATTTCTCATGTTATTTATTAATGAAATGTTACTCGTGATGCACCCAATGTATTCTACTTCATTATGAAAATATGTTGTTATGATTTTTATAAATACATCAATGTACGTGACTCATAATAAAAATTAATAATATTATTAAATTTTAAGTATTTATAGACACATTCACTGATATTCACATCGAATGAAACATATAAATGTGGATTTCCTACTAAAAGTTATTGTCCTATTAATCTCTTACATTGGAAATTACTAAGAGCGTACACAATGAGAATGTGCCTCAAAGTCCTATGAGTCTCCACTCATGATATCCTATATCAATTGTGTATCAAAAATAATTTCATCTAACTGTATAATATTTATTTAAGAATACTATCGTGGAATTTATGGGTTCTTAATGAAGAGAGTAACTACTATAACCATTCGGTGTGATGGAAACTCTTTGGACATTATCACATACTACGTCACACAGAAGAAAAATCATAATGTGATAAGTTTTTTATTAATATTAAAAACTATGAATATATGTAATCATAAAGTACATAGAATTTTGTTCTAGGTCATCAAATCTAACATCATTGAGTGATTGACCTATTATCCTCATTTTGAAACACCCAATATTTAAAATGATCATCTTGTTTTCCTCAATCACCTATGATTTTCCCTGATTACTCTGAATATTTATAGATATATAGTTATAATTCCCACTTAATTTCTCTAGTATCATAATGAGGTAATAGTTAGTGGTGTTTTTAGATTGATAACACCTCCCATGAGTTTCCACTAGTGGATCAAAAGTACTATGAAATTATACCTTTTATTTTAAATGATATCAGGGATAGCCTCTAGAAAATTCAAGTTGACTCCCACTCAATTCATGGCCTATCATTTATTTAGGGATAGAAATATTTTACCAACACACAATGGTTTTATCTTCATATAAATTGTTGAGACAACATATTTCTTTGAAGTGAAATTCATCAGTTAGAAATATGGTTCTTTAAAAAATGTGTTTTAAATTTCCTTTCTATTTGAAATCCCATTCATTATTTCAACATCCACATGCTTATACATTTCCTTCTTCACTTTGGATTTTAATGTAGTCTTAGCCTCATAAATCTTTTATATCCACAACTCATTATTTTGTATTTTTAGTTATACCATTTGTGATAACAATGGATGTATTATTCTTTTTAGGTTAAATGATCTCATTATTTCCTTTCTTGTTGGTACTATCCCAATTTACATTTCAATATTTGGTGTCCAATAAAATTTTTCATGATACAATAGGATAATATCAAAGTTTATTTGTGTCATAAAAATCATTCTCAACTAATTTGGAACATTTATCAACTTCTTTGATAGAATTTTGAAACTCAAATTGAGTTTTCTTTATAGAATCCTAAACATCAACCAACTTCACCTCAAGATATTTTGCCTCCATGTTTTGGATGTTTTTCTGTGAACTAATTCATCTTGAATATTACTTCAATGATTTAATTGATATATCCCATTTATGTGGTAACTCAGTTTCCTTCATAGAAATATCTTTGGATTTTGATTCGTCAGGTGATTTATTTAATGAATCATTCTCACTTTTTAATACCTTATTTTCTCTCCCAAGATTATTGATTTCCTTTATGAACACCAAGATCATCATCCCAAATTAAACTCGTTTGTTTAATCCTCATCACTACTCTCTTATTCACTATAACTTTCTTCTTTTCTAGAGGATCATTAGATGGATTTGTGATTCAACGATATTTTTACATAAGTTTTAGTATATATTTTATTATATTTAACATATATTTTATGTTAGAATAGTGTATGTATGAATAATGATATTAATTATAAAATGGACTAAATTTTTATTTTTAGTGGTATTATTATTATTCTTTAAATAATGGAATTAATGGAAAGATTACAAATTCTGTTTTTTATTTTTCAGAGTGAATTGGGAATTAAAATGTATATCATACCATGGATTCTATATTATGGGAAACCCCAAGGATGCATCACAATGACAATGTAATGCCATAGATAAGCTCAAGGATGTATCATCTCCCTAATTCAATGTTAAAAAAGGATTATATGTTATTCCAGATCAAAATTCCCTCCCATGATAAACCCTTTCATGACTTTATCTCCTCAACAAAATCTCAAGGTCCATAATGTTGGTATATTAGTATCCAATATATATTCAATGCCCAATATAGCATCTGTTCACATCACAACATGATCGGTTTTTTGATAATCTATTTTTGGGTAATTCCTTATACATCTATAACATAGCCCATTTCACCCTAATTCCATTCAATTCTATAATTTAGCATATGTCCTCCACTTGATGACACCTCATCTCTCAATGTCAACATAAGTTGGTGGTCTAACATACTATTGAGGTATAATTCTAGAGTTCATATAACCCAAATTTTATCTCCAAGAACCAACATATGATATGTTTCCCATGAAATGTATTCTCAATACCCTGATGTGAATTCAATCATCCAAAACACTATAGTCATGTATCCTATATACAACCACATGGTTTACATGCATGGAACTCTCAGATAAAATACATATTATGTATTATACTACATTTCCAAATTACGAATTGGGGATGGAGATGTAAACATATCTATCATCCATTAAAATAAAAGGAAAAGTATTCTAAGGGAATAATAACCAAGATTGAGAAATATAAAGAATGTTTACATGTGGTATGCATCCAAGCCTCAATACCTTACTGGTTTATCCTATATAAAATTAAAAACCTCTCTTAGTAAATTATTCGGATTTTGGATTATGTATAATATATTTTTTATTATTTTTATAAAAAATTTATAGTAGTTTCATGTTTCTTATTCTTCTCATTGTTTCTATGTTTTCTTTTACCATGATATTCTATAACTCTTCAATGTAAGAGTACTAACCAAGGGATTCTATCCCCAAGTAATAGGAGATTCATATGAGTTCCTCTATGTATTTAATTACTATTTAGGTATATCTTCATAGTGTTTAGTGAGATCAAAATGTCTCGATTTAGTGATTGTCACCATTGAAACCTCATAAGATCATCTCACACTCTTTCAACCATATCTTCAACCTCCCTTATCTCAGCCACTACTTTATATATTGGTGTTGGGTCTTGTTGATGGTTGAATAGAATATGATGGGAATATATACTTAAAAAATTTGAACTCGTGATTTTTTTGTGCACTACTCGTGTATTATAGAGGATGTGTAATTCAATAAGAATGGGATCTCTTCCATCCGATTCTGAATCCACTAAATGTGTGGAAGGAGATTAACTAATGAATGATATTGAATTGGTTATTAAAATTAATGTAAATAAATAATAAACGGTGAAGGGAACCATATATTCCCTAGGATAACTCCCTTTTCCCATTGAATTGTGTTTTCCTTATTTTCTTCATGGTCTCACACCACACTACAACACCCAAAACCACTCATGCATGCACACAAATTTTACCCTTTTTACTTAATTAAAAAAATAAAAAAATAAATAAAAGGAAAGAATAGTGGGTATCCATAAAAATATATTTGGTAAATGACACTTTTCAAGAATTATGCAGCACTAGGAAATCTTAAAATTATATTTTATTTGAGGACCTACAATAGGAATCAATCAACTTGGAATACTTTTTGGGGTGCTTGGTTTGTAACTTTCTCTTTATTTTTCACTTTTTAAATAAATTATTGTTTCCCTATAATTGAAAAATTAAAAAAAATGAATTATGTTTCCTTCACCCTATGATCTTAGTGTTATAGTTTCACTGTTAGAAATGTATAAAAGAGGATTTAAAAGATTAAATAGAAAAGAGGAAGAATTCAGAGCACTCATAAAGTAAATTAATGAGGGACTCAAAGAAAAATATCTATTATACTTTGACCAAATAACTCACAGAGTTATTGAACTAATTAATAGTATTCCATTAATTATTTACAAGTTATAAGTAAAGTCTCTTTTTACCCTTCATTAATTAAATAAATATATAAGATGTTGGAAGAACATTACAAGATCATTCACTCTCATGATTTTTAGAATTCCTTCTAGTGGTCCCTCATCAATATTTTTTTTTCAAAATCATTAGTTTAATATAGTGGATTTAACTCTTCATTCACTTCTATTTTATTTTACTTTGTTATAAAAATATACTCTCTACCCTTTTATTTATTTTTAAGAATTATCACATGTGTTTTCCATTGAGAGTAAATATGATGAAGAGGATCCCATCATCATGGAGAATATGTTTTGGGAATTTAAATAAGAGACCACCATGGTGGTGATGTATGAAGAATAAGAGCTCAGGGGAATTAGGGATGTGTCTACCTCCTTAGTATCAACTTAAATAATAACTAGAGGAGAACCCCACTCAAGAAAACAAGGGTTAAAACTTCCATATATTTCACCCATAATTTTACATCTTTCATTACCTCATTCTAAGGGTAAGGTTATTTTCTCTTTATTATGGGATTCTCCACACCCATTATCCACTTATGGATATCAAGAGGAATAATATGTGATGGATTATTCCATAAAAATAACATGTTCCATTAGATAGGGGTTAATAATTTGGTACTTCCCAACTAGGGGCAGTATATATATTACCAAATTTGGGGTAAAACTGAGAAATATATTATTTTATATCTTTATCACATTAAATTTATTTTGAATAAATTTCACATGTTATTTTTTGTATTTATTTATAGGCTATAGAGTGGTGACCTTAGGTGATTAATTCATACTACCCATGGAAATAACATGGTTTTATTTCCCTAATTCAGTAACTTTTAATTACTCATTTTTTATTGATTATTCTCTAAGAATTTAGTGAATTTCAAGTGTGTGGGATTTATAAAAATATTTTCATTTTTTTAAGTTTTTCCTTCGTTTATTATTTTATTTTTAATAAATGGTTTGAGTGATATTTCAACTTGATTGAATCCTATATTTTAAGTTTATAGGATATGTGGTTTATTTTGGAAAATATAGATTCCCTTGTTTTAAAATTCTGAGATAAATTTTTATTGAAAAGTGATTTATGTATACCATAATTTAGAAAACATGAGCTGGATAAAATAGAATGGATTGGGTTGAATTATTTGTTAACCAAAGGTAGAACATCAAGTATATATCTTAAATTTAATGTTTATAGGTCAATTGAACTAGAATAAAATGAGTAATTTGTATCCAAAATGGAGTTATTTAACATTTCCAAAGCATAATGTCTGTGAGTAAATACAAAACCATTAATAAGAGTACAAGAGTAGTCTGAGGGCTAGTTGCCCAAAGACTTCCACCATGCCTTAGTTATCAAAAATAACAGTAGTTGATTCCTACTAATTATAATGATTTAATTTTATATTATATTTTATGATCTAATAGGTTCTATACATCATTCAATAATTGTTTTGTTATTGATAGAAATTGAAGGGGAAAATGAAATATAAAATTTATATTTAATATGTATCAATGAAGTTTAAAATTGGGAAGTGAATAAGAAACTTGAATAAAATGGAATTTTAAAGGGGAGTTTAATTTATTATTCATATTTAATTAAATCCTTGAAAATTAAACATTCATTAATTGAGTCTTTAACAATAGATAAAATGGATTCAATATGATTATAATTTTTGAGAGACATTCCTTGAAGATAAGGAATAGTTCAAGTGTGGGGGAGTGATAAAATCATATTTTTACATAAATTTTAGAATATATTTTAGTATATTTAATGATGTAATAGTGTAAATAAATATATTTTCATTTTTTCGTATAAATAATTATATTAATATGTAAATAGGCTAAATTTTTATTTTTAGTAGTATTATTAACATTCTTTTCATAATGAGATTAATGGAAAAATTAAGAATTTTTTTTTAATTCTTTTTTAGGAAAGTGGGTGATGTGGAATAAATCATCCCACTCATGTTATATCATGGGAAACCTCAAGTAGGAATCACAGTGCCAACATAATTGCAGGGAGAAGCACAAAGTGGTTTCATCACTCCAATTTTATGTCACATAAGACTCGCAGGCCACACTAAGTCACCAACGTACACTCATAATAAACCCCCACATATCACTAAGGACACAATGTAATATTAAGGTATACAATTATACTATATAAGTAGGAAATTTATCTTAAAGACCTAATGAAACATATGTTTACATCGTAAAATAGTCAACAATGTGATCCTCCATTTATGATAAATTAATTTCACATTAATGATGTGTGTCATATCATCCCAAATTCATCTCAAGAAAAAACATAGTGTACATCCTCTCCTCAATGTCACCTCATATATCAATTTCAACATGAATTGTTGAGACAACATACTCTCAAGATACAATTCCATCATCCATCTAACTTGAAACATATTTTCAAGATCTAATGCATAATACATTTCTCATTTAATGTATTTTAAAATCCCTACTATGTATTCAATAATAAAAAACACTACATTCATTAATCACATTTAAATCTATGTAGCTGCCAGGAATGAAACACCAAAAACCATTTTCTCCATCTTAATACATAGCCAAATCTGGGAAAGGTTTATGGAGATTTTACATATCCATTATCCAATAAAAGGGGGGTAAGGATCATAGGGAAATAACAACCAAGATAGATAATAATCAATAATTTTTACTTGTGGAATGAATCCAAGCCTCAAACTCATGGTGAAATTACTTATATAAACTCATTGCCCCTCCATTTTATAGAATTCGTCTCCTAGAATAATTAGCATATATTTTATATAATTATTATACAATTTTAGTAGTAGAACTTTTGTTTATTTTTATTATTATCTCTATTTTAATATTTTGCCCCACTATGAGATTTTATAACTCTTAAATGGATGGGTAATAACTGAGGTATTCAATAACTAATGAATAGATGGTTCTCCTAAGTTTCTCTATAAATTTCTTTAATTTTTAGGTTTATCTTCATAGTGGAAAGTGAGAATAAGAGGTTATGAGTTAGTTATTTCCATTATTGACTACTCATAGTATCTTATCACTCTCTTATTCTACCATCTCTCATACCACCCTTATCTCAGATAACCCTTAATATTATGTATTTGGTTTTAGTTGAGGGTTTAAGGGCATATTATAGAGTATTATTCACGGAAAATGTGCACTCTGGACTGAGGTGTGAACTATACATGCATTATTAAGGGGGGTGGGACTTGATAAGCATGGGACATATCTCACGTGGGTCTAGTTCTACTAAATTTATATAAGGAGATCATACAATGAATGATATTGAGTTAGTTTTTGAAACTAATTTAAATAACTAATGAACAATGAAGGGAACCATAGATCCCCTAGGATCACTCCCCATTCTAAATAACTTGAGTCTTCCAGAATCCTTTCTTGTTCTCACACCACAACAAAACACCAAACCCCCCCCCCCCCCACACACACACAAACACACACTTCCTCTTATTTAATTATTTAAAAATAATAAAAATATAAATAAGTGGAAAAAATAGAGAGTAATAAAAAAAATATCCATAATAAATAACCTTAATCATCCATTATATTGAAAAATTACATATAAAAATTTTATTTGATTTTAGTTCCTATTATAATACTTAATCACTTTGGTTTATCCATTAAATATATATAACATTTATCCTCTGGGTCCTCATCCTCTTTTTTTAATTACTCATCAGAAGTTATGGCATCATATTTTGAGTGAAACTTTATTTTACATAATGTTTTATCCATTCCTTTACCTTTAAATTAATTTCAACCTTTATGGCCACATACTAACTTTCTTCTCCAAGATTCTCATTTTAATTCATAATTTTCTTCATACTCTTCTTTCTTCTTATGTAAATTAGCTGAAAATTTCAAATATTACCACAATTTAAGAAAATAAAATAATTTTTACCCCTTAATTTACCTTTTTCTCATTGAATTAATTTTGAAAATAATCAAATAAACTATTGTAAATTCATGGTATTATCCTCAACATCGATTTTATCCTCATGATACCTCTTTTATTTAAGATGTTTTGATCCATTGTAATTATTACAAATAGACACATTTCTTAATTTTCCTTTTCTTATTAAGCCTAGATATATTTGGATCTCATAGTCTATCAAGATATTTTTAAACTCATCAATGGTACACTCATACAATTATTCATTCTATAAGGAAGAAACCTTTGTATTAAACTTGTATAAGAGAATCCATATCTAACCCTATTTTAAGGTTCATTTCACTACACCATTATTTTGGATATTTTTTATTGGATATCTCTATACCTTGGTAAATATGCAATCATGTGTCCAATGTAAACTTCCTTGATCATCACATGGTATCACAATGTCTAAATTTTTCCTTCATACTTCATTTAATGATCTACATTCTAAGATTTATTCATGAGTTTGTAAAGGCATGTGTTATTCCATGTATTTATTAAAAAAAATCCATATACCCCTTTATGAATCAAATCCATAATCTAAAAAATTAATATGATGACCTCTAATATCATCTTGATTTCCATATAAAACATAAAACTTCATTCCACAGTTATACCAAATATGATACTAGAATCTTCGATGAACATCTTCCCAATAAAGATTACTTTATCTAATCATTAATATTATCTCTAATAAGTTCCATCTTCTATAAAAAATCCAAAATTTCAGGTATGAAACTTATTAATCTCCCTTGAGAACTATATCTCCCTCATGAATATAAAATCCATCATTTTTTACTATAATTGAACTTGAGAAAAAATCCAACTAGACATCAAACATATTTGAGAATGACAATCTTAACAATGTATTATAAATCAAGTTGTCTTAAATGTTGGAAAAAAATATTAACAAAAAATATAACATGAAACAACAAGTTATCCATGGACTTCATCTTCTAGACATACATGGGAATATCAAACGTTGACTCTATTTTAGGGATAAGAACAATCTTAGAACTACCAATGGGATCATGAATGTGTGTTCTCACAAAGATATCTAACACAACTAAATAAATGTATTTACATATTATATCTCAACAGGAAGTAGATTAAAAACCTGATAATCTATATGGTTCTATAGAACTAGATGGATCAAGGGAAAAATACCCACTTTTACCTCACCAAAGTAAATAAGATAAGTGTTCTATTCATCCAAAATAAGAGTAAGGATGTAATTAATGAGTGAATCTAAATCAACTGTGTGAATTTACATATAAAAATGTTAGAAATAAGAGACAATGTAATATTTGAGAGAATTTAAATTCTCAATAGATTAACTATTATTATTTTTAAAACCTTATAGAAGAGATTTTATAGAGATCCTTATTTGAGGAAGGAAAATATTTAGTGTTTATATCACCTAATCTAATAAAATTAACTTTTTTACTACACCAATAATATTCTTTATATTTTAAGTATTTGAGAATTAAAAGTTAGTTATTTGATAGATCATACTTATTTAAAGAAGTAGGATCCAACTCAATGGCTGCCTCAAGAGAAGTGGTCTAGTTTTATAATGATTTAATCTTATCAAGGATAATGCATTGTTTTTTATATTTACAATATAGGGTATTGTTATAATTATTCAAACATATTTTAATAATATCATTGAGTAATGATATATGGATAGTGGGATTTTTTTTAGACATAACACTAGCCTGGTGGTTGTGGTTATATCTTAGAAAATGGGGGTTGAATACCTATTACACTATACACACTCTAGAGTACGATTTTAGATTCATATGACATTAATCCTTTAAATAAAAGATTTTAATGCAGTATTTATATATGGTATATATGGATATGTTTTGAATAATATAATTGAAATTTAATGTGGATGAATAATAAAAATCATTAGTTACATATGAGTTATACAACAACATTATTAAAACATGTTAATTAGGTTAAAGGCATGAGATGTGTAATTTAATTTAATAGAATCATGAAAATATATAAGGAATGCTTGATATTTATATAGAAAATATAAGGTTAGATTGTGGAGAAATATCATGTTGTTGAGTGGTTCAGGCTCCTATTTTGAATCCAAAAGAACTAGGTTTAAATCCAGGAGGGATATATTTTTTGAGGTATAGTAGCAACATTGTAGAAATTACTATAGGCGTTACTATGCAATATACTATTCACTTGAATTAGGCCTGCAGGCTGTAGATCGGGTACTTCGAGCCATAGGGTCATTGGTTCATCATAGGCCTTCAATCCATAGAACATTCGGGCTACTATAGGCCTTTTATCTAAGAGAATTTGGGACACAGGGCCTTTGGGCCATAAAGCAGTCTAGTTAGATGACACAGAAGCATGCTATAGAGGAGGAACCGATGAAACTAGTAGCCACTATAGTGGTTCTAACTATAATGGGAATAAAGAGAGGGACATTGAAGATTCCACCATTAGGACCAGGCATCGTGTAGCTCTGCACGGGGTAATTCTTGTCAATTAGCCACATGGGGTGGGGAGCTAGGCACTATCAATGAAGTGGATGTTCGGAAGGGGTTATTCTAATGTAGTGAGGTCTTTGGGTCTTCAGGTTTTATACCAATACTTATGACTCTATGACTCTGTGTTCTTTAATTATATAGGAACCTAGTTCATGTAAGGTTTCCCTCTCAAACTAAGTTAAAAAGAGGTATTATTATAAAATAAAAATATATAATTATCAGTATATGGTTAGATTAATTTAAAACCCCTCAAATACCTAAGTGAAAATTTCCAAAGTGAATATTTGAAAATATCATGATCTTACAATATTGGTGACATTTATCATTATTTTATAATATATTATCTAGTATAAGTTGATCATAATTTAGGTGACCCTCATCGTTAAGTGCATACTCTTGAACTAAACTTTAGGCTACAAATGGATGGATTGCCCTAAATATAATATGCTTAAAAGAATAATGATGGGATAATTCATTAGATCGATTTTGTGGGGGAAATTGATCTTCTATCTAAGATTTATATATCATATAATTAATATAGTATCTACCTAAAGATACAAGTTATGAGAGAATGGTAAAATATAGTTCAATGCTTAGTGGAATATTGATCTTGTACCAAAAATAGATATACTAGAAAATTTTGGGGCAATACCCTTTATTAAAAAGATAAAAACACACAAACCCCTTTTGGGGGATAAGGTAGAATCCATCAGAAATCTAAAAACCCAAAGGCACATAGGCCTAATAGTACAATGTCTTAAACACCCAATGGCATAAACCCATTACAAATCACATGTCCCAAAGTCCCATAGACTCAATAACAAAGCTTGATAGAGGTACAAGGCCTAGTAAATGATCCAACTACTAAAATGATATATTACAAATATAGTACCATGAAAATACCCTATAAATGGGATTCATTGGGGGTTTAACCCCTAACTTCAAGGATATCAGATTGGGGGTGGTACCACTCGGGTATCACCTCACCAGAATGAATGTTATGGCATACTGTAAAAAAATTATATTATAGACCTGGATAGATTAGTCTATAATAAAATAAATGAGAAAATTTTGGCTCTTGATTCTATAATAAAATACTTTTATATTAAGTTTTATAAATAATAAAGAAAAAATATTTTGTAACATGGTTTAACAGGATTGTTTCGTATTGAATAATTTGATATCTAGAACAATTGTTTGTGTATAAATTATTTTAGTAAAAAGGGAATAATGGTTGGTAAATAATTGAACATATTACATATTTATATTTGTAGTTCAATTATTATACAAGAAATAAGTGGTTAAAAGTTGTGAAAATTTGAGGTTTTCAACATGTTCAAGACAAAGTATAGAATTAAACATGGTAAGTGTATTAGGATACTTAAAGGTGGAGAATTGTTAATCATATATTAAATTTAATATCTAAAAAGTATGGAATTTTTTCATAAATTTTTCATCTTGAACTTATTAATTTGGGGTTATGGTATATCAAAATGTATTACCTCTAATGTAATGTAAAATACACCATATGTGATATATATATACTGAATTTCATATTATTTATTTATAAATATTTATGGTTATGAAGTAAGCATCTGATATTTTGAATTTGATATAAATTTATAAATTTATCAATATTATTATAATTATTATCCTAGGTAATTGATAAGTTATTATTTGAATAATATATCAAAAAACAAAAAAACATTATCAAGTGCAATAATATATTCATTGAGAAAGAATCTATTAGTTAAAAATATAGTGGGGGTAAATTTTTTAACTTAACAAAGTTCACAACAAAAAAATAGAATATATTTCTAATATAAAAAAGGAGTCAGATTAAAAAATAATTTTTAAAAATAAAATTAATTCAAGTTACAAAAAAAGATTATTTAAATAAGAAGTTTACTTGGGGTAATATTTTTTTCTTGTAATATATGTGATACTTTTCATCATAAATAAAATTATGTGAATAATTCTTGATAAAAATAAATAACAAATATGAGGATAAATCAAGAAAAAATTTATTTGGTATGATTCTAAGGAATTTAAATGTAATGACCCTTACTATTTGGGGGAGTTATTTACATTAATTTCCATCATTTAAATTTTTAAAAGTATTTATTTTGAGGTTTTCATGGAATTAATAATGAAGTGGGATGAAATAGGGGATTTGGTTTAAGTAAGGGAGAAAGTACTTGGTATTTTAGAGGCACAATAGTTTCTATGAATTGAAATTATAGAAGTTTTGTGGCCATTTAGGTGCCATCAAAATTTTTATGGCAGCCCATCAGAGTTTTGGTGGGTACCTCATTTATTTTTATAATACAGGTAAAAATCATAATGTGTATTTTATAATTTCACCCCTAAACCCCCTATGTTTTTTACCATTATTTTATCTTATAGGAATCTTTAGGGGATCCTCCTGGATTTATCATCATCTTCCTTCAGTCTAAGCCATTTTATTTATTCAAGTTCAACTCTAAAAGGATATGGGGTTTTTTTGTTGTTGAATCTAAGGTAGGGATATTTTTATCCATTTATTTTATACTACTTTGATAGAATTCCTCTTAATCCTTAAAATTACCTTTACTCTAGGTTGTAAAATCAAGATCATCCTTTGATCACTCTTCCTTCTCATGGTATTAGTGGATTTTAATCGATGATCTTGAGGTGCAGATACTTTAATACATATCCAATATATATTTTTTAATTATGGAAGAATATTGAAACCATATTATTTCTAACCTAAACTTATTTAATTAGTTGGTGATGGAACATCTAACATTCCTGGAAATAATGATTTACTTCTTCACTAGTGAAGGTGGGTGACCCTTTCTATTTCTCTCATACTATCATAGTGTTGTAATTAAAACATCATGGGGCAGAGTAAGGGATATCTAAATAATAATTTTCATTTAAAAACACTTCAAATAAAATAATTTTTCATAATATTAAGTTGAAATTAGTTTTAAGATGTTAGTTTAAGAGGTAATATACCTAGTTTTTACTACTTTGGATATACCATACATGCTAGAAATTTAAAATTCATGAAATGAACTAATATAAATATTTTATGTTAATTGTAACTTGTTGTGGGTTACCATGTCTGTCACTCATTATTCATGATTTATTTACATGTTACATTGATAGAACTTGGTTTAAACTACTCTTTCCATTTTTATCATGTGATCCAATGATATAAACTCTAAGTTAGTAGTTATCTCCAAGATTAATGAAAATCCTACAATGTGTAAGGGTTTCACTATAAGTTCTAAATATTAAGGATATATTGACATATATCTATATTAAATTGATATTTGTTAAGTCATGATAGGGTCTTCCTTATAAGATATTGGATATTATTCCATGTTTGAGGTTTCCAATTATTTTTAATTATCCCTTGGATTTTTTTAAGGGTTGGAATGTATGGGGATTTATATTGTACCATGTTAAAGTTATAAAAAAATATATAAAATATGTTTTAATAGGTTTTAGAACCAAATATATATATATATATATATATATATTAAATCTTTAATTTTTCTTTATGCAACCAAATATAGTATATGATATGTAAAATATTTTGGAATGGTTTTTGAAACATCTTAGATATATTTTTTATTAAAAAACCTTGTGTACATGCTATCACATTTTGATATAGATATTATTATCATGCATAGAGGTTTATTTTTTATATTAACATGTGTGTATAGATTTAGTTTCTCAATTTATATAATCTACAGGTGTTTAACCCATATTTTTCAGGTTGCAGGTTAATATGTGTATCCTAGATACACATGAAGATACATTTATATAATGATATTACTATTTATAAATATAGGGGTCTCTTATAAAAGTATGGAAACACACACACCCACACATTTATATGATGATATTACTCTTAATGAGTATAGTTTACTCTTATATGATAATGGATACACACACAAAAAACATATAGATATATACATTGATATTCAATCCAATGAGGATAGGGGACTCCTATATGAGGATTTATATATTTATATACACACACAAACACATTTATAAGATAATATTTCTCCCTATGAGGATATATTACTCTTATATAATGATTAATGGGTATATATTTATACACACACACATACATATATACATATATAAGATGATATTCCTTCCAATGAGGAGAGGGGCCTCTTATATGTGGATAGATGTGTGTAAGAGACAGATAGAGACTTAATTTTTTTTGTAATGATATTTTTTACTATGAAGATAGAGGCCTCATATATGAGGATGGATATAAACACATGTATATGATGATATTCATACCCACGAAGAGAGGTTACTTTTATGCAAGGATGATTAAAGACACACAAACACATGCACATGCCCGTGTGCATGCATGAACACACACACACATAAATATGTGTGTGTCTGTGTGTGTAGACGACCCCTATAAAATTTGGGATTTTATGGAAAACTTCGACGGGAAAGTCCCTTATGGTGAACAAGTACCATTAATTGGATTATGAGCAAGGCTTGAATCATTTTTGGCTTATTCTTATTAGGAATTTATTATATTATTGTGAACTCATTTTTAAATTATGTTATTAGTACTTTATTTGTTAATCTAATTTTTTATTTTTTTGTTTCCTACCTACTTTGTACTTTTTTATTGTACACTTGGTTTCATGATAGACTAGTAGGGGTTAGGTGCTAAAAGTGGGTTCCCTATAACTAAATATTGTACGTTCTTTGATTACCATAAGATATATATAGTTTGATATATACATTTTTTTATCTTACTATAATAGTATTGAAAATTATACATACACTATATTTATGGTAATTTACTTAGATTACATGACATATAAAATGGTTAGAGAAGTTCCCAATCTATAATGAGAACCTAGAGATACCATAACAATAATCTTAAATTTATCTCCTATGGTCTAGATACATCATACTGAGAGGAAATAGATGATGTGTGGCCATAAATTTATTGGGGATAATAAACCTTGATACTTCTTCTCGTGAAGTTCACACTTGGTGATCTCTAGTAGGTGATATCATGAGGAAGGACCATAAAATTGTAACACCAAATGTTTTAGATGTAACTGGTTGTTCTAATCAATGAAAATGTGTATCGGTATCTTGAATTGAGATCATTATCAATGTGTGTAATTTGATTGTGTACTTTGATGCAAGGAAAAAACCATGATATTGAATTCATGGATAGGTGGCTTGTGTTGAATGTGTTATTGGTGGTATAGAATTGGCTTAATGATCAAGATAAAATTTATCTCTTTTGAGTTGAGAAAGTGATATCTATGGCCCAATTGATCAGGATGGTAGTACCTTTATTAAAAACATGGCCATGGAAGAAGAAGTTAAGTCTATCCAGTAAGGTCAATGAATAATTAATCAAGTAAAAGGATGGTTACATAATTATGTATCCTTCATTATGATATATCGCAAGACAAAGAGGTTATATTAAATAGTGTTTCTTCGTAAGATGGTTGCCATTTTTATAACTATTCCTCATCTCTTTAGGGGCCCTGATGGGTTTCTAGACTTAGCTCTTGGTTAGTAAATATTATTCACTACTATCAAGATAAGGGTTTAGAGGTTCACACACAATAGAATATTCAAGAGTCTTACCTATTCTAGTTAATAAATTTATAGGACATGGTGGGACCCACTAAGATTTCAGAGAGTTTTCCAAGTATGATTGATCACCAATGAATAAATAAATTCATTATTATTTGAGTATATAACATTTAAGTTGAATTTATTTATTAAAATTATTCACAAGCTAGTGAATACATGTAATAATATTATATGAATGAATATTAATTTAATATTCAAGGATTATTTAATATTGCAAAGATTACGAGTCGAGTTAACGACTCAATTTTATCGCTTAATATATTTATTATATATTTCAAGTAAGTTATAAAACAATATATGACATCATGATGTATTTAGTTCATCATAACGATTCATTTATAGATTATTTAGTGGATGTTGGATATTTGAGGGTCATGGAACACTTTTAGTGTATTTTACCTCCCAATATATAAGTAGATAAAAGACACTCATTTGAGTATTATTAATTCCTTTGGAATTGAGATCTTATATCTCTTCCCACATCCTAGATAGATAAATACTCTATCTGATTAATCGATCCATGAACTCCTTTGTGGATTGAGGGGATGAGATTGATTTGATTGTTGTGATGTTGAAGGAATCACCGTAGCTTTGTACTATCACCTGAAATTCAATGATCAACATATGCACATATTCTTGAAAAATGTGTGGATGATTTATAGGGGTTCGGGCTCATATCCTTCGAGAAACAGTTATTGGGGATAAGCTTCTATTGAGCACAATTCGATTCAAAACTAAGTAACTATTCAGTTTAAATTTATGTGATTTAATATATTCATGTGGTATAATTAGATCTTACCGAGGCGTGCTTCACCAGATATAATGAGGCTTTGTCACTTTGGTGATGAAAAATTCTAAATCTCCATCCCACCATCTCCTTCTGCGTGCCCTAGTACCCTTAATTGGTATAAAAGTAGCCACATTAATTTTATTTTACAAGGAAAATTAAGTTGACTTAAATTTAAGTAGAGGGATTAATTTCAATCCCAAAAAAATAGTATGTTGATATGATATTGGATTACCAAGTTACGACCATCCAATAATTTTAATTCAAATCACAATCTATTTTTTGGGTATTAAAAATATGAAGAGCATATATATTTATATAATTTATTTATCCTGGTGTAATGGAAGCATTTAATTCCATTGGTAACTTTAGTCCCCTCAAAATTCTAGCTCAGATCCAACCAGACTCTTGTGTAAATAAATTTTCTATCTAGCTATCTCATTTCCACACACATATGAAATCAAAATCAAAAAATAATACTAATAGATTTTGTGGATTTTTCTCAGTCAACATGTACACAAAGAAAAAATAAGGAATAAATATGGGGTGGGGCAGTGTAACCTATGTGCATCAAATAAAAATGAATTCTTTTATTTTAATAAATGAATGGTAGGGATGGCATGTGGAATTGAAATATTTAAACAAATATTTTTATTTAGAAATTAGATATTCATGTGGAAGCTATCAGCCAACCCCTCTTCCTGATTTGCATCAATTGGCTATCCCAGCCACCCTGGATAGCTGTCGACCAATTGACTCCACCATTAATCTGGTCACATGTGTCTCCTTTGGTCTCCACTCTAAAATCACCCTCACCTGGCTCAACCTGTATCACCATCTCCCATAACTGACCACTGCTCCAATGTGGTCACCAGGTCACTATGTTGCCTACCTATCTTAGAAGAGACACACAGATCGCCACCACATTCACCATCTTCTTCTATCTTCACAAACTCTTGTTTGAATCTAATACAAAACTAATTGTGTGGGTCACCTCTAACCACCTAGGGAACTAGCACCCACTGCACTTCTTGAGTCTCTCTGGTCATCCCTCTTGCCCCCTTATGACCACCTCTCCTATATATGGCTATAAACCCTATGGTTTGGTTGAACCATGACCTGATCAAGTCATATCTCTATTCCTACAACCACCTATTCACATTCAAACACCCTACCATGGTTCTCAAATCCTATATTGAGTGACATGTGACAAAAGCATCTCATGTTTTATAACACACAAAGATTTTAAAATGTAAAAATCATATTCAATAGTGTGTATGATACGCAATACCAATTGAAGAAGAGAATATAACAACTCAAGAATTTACAATATATTCATTTTTAAATAAATTTAGTATCTTTGATAACTTTCAATGTACACGACACTAGGTTTAAATGAAATTCAATATTGTATTAAAATATTATATTTAAAACATTACCATTTTAACATAGTTGTTAAATTGGGGGATATGAATGGTACTAACTAAATTATGAAAATTATATGGTTTAAAAATGTATAAAATAAATAAACTTTATATCTATTGATTATAGATAAATTTAGAACCATTTTAAAGGAAAATAAATGTTTTTTGAAAAATTGTATTTTTCTAAATGGTGGGTTAGTCATGCTTTGTGGACATAATATATAATTAATTTTTAACATTTTAATAAAATTTATTTGAAAAACTAAACTTAATTTTTGAAATCACTATATCAAAATTATATTACGGTGAATTTTTGGGATTTTTCGGAAAAGTTTCATTTTTTGATATATAGTGAAAAATACTGAATTTTAATTGAAAAATGTATTTTAATTTAAATTATGTATAAATTTAAATTATATATTAAATATGTTTTATTGTAAAATTAGTTCAATTATATATTTATCAATTTAGTTCAGTTCATTGGAATCATTTGTATTTTAAATTTTTATATAAAAACTTTATAAACATTTGAACATTTTCTCTTTGAAACCCCACTTTATCATCGTATATATGGGGTTAATTTTAAATTAAAATTTCCCACTTATGTGAATTGAATTATGAAAAAATGATTCCAAGTTTTTAATAATAATAATTTATATTACCTAATAAATTCATATAATTTTTTTTACCAAACTTAATAATGAAAACCGAAAAAATTAAACATCACAATTAAAGTAAAAACTTATTTAACAGGGGTTAAACTAAAAATATAAGGATTAAAATGACCTAAAAATTGTCTAAAATATATTTTATGGAAATTTTTTAACCTTATCATGTATAATTTTTGATTATACATAACTCTAGACCCTTATGACATGTTCAAAATGTGGGTACACCTTTTTCTTTTCAAAAATTATAAGTGTTCCCCTCACCTCACTTATAAAAGGCCACCCCCTCTCCTCTCTTATTCACACCTTAAAACAATTTTGAATTTTAAAATACCTATAAAAATTACTTTAAAACTTCAATAACCTCATAACAGAAGACTTTTTTCTCATAAGTTCATTCTATGAATACTTTAGGTATAATCCTAAAGAGGTTGTCTTAAAAGAGGTGAAATTCCTAACTATACATTTTTGTTTTATTTTTTCCTCCACCTCCTCTAATTATTATTAAAATATTCTTAGATAAAAACTTAGTATATTTGATATACTAGTATATTTTTATATTTTGTTAATGGACTAAAACCATTCCTTCTTACATCAAATTGATTAAAACGTCATCATTTGTGTGTACGAAGGACTATCATCTCAAGAATTGATATCATCTTTTTCCATTACTACCTCCCACAATTGGTTATGAGGATACATATAAGTTTATATATTATAATTATGAAATATTTATAACTATAGATTCATTATATCATATATATACAAATTTAATTTTCATTTCATAGGAGATTAGAAAATGTCGTTCTTTTGTACGGTGGACTACCGCCTCGCGAAGCGATGTGATTAATTTTTCACTAAATATTTACATGGAAGGTAATAAAGTTAAATTTAATTAGTATATTTAATTTAAATTACATAATTATTATATTAATTACATATTTATAATTCTTAGAATATAATATATATCATTTTCTTTCTTACACTGAAAAATTATAACATCATTTGTGTATGTGTGGACTACCACCTTCACAAAGTGATGTGAATCCCTTTTCATAACCACACCATGTATATTGTATATATATGTATGTTTAAATAAAAAATATTTCATATGTGATATTATTATCATCCTATAAATATAAAATATTTCTGAACTTATTTCCATAATGATTATTTAAAAATGGAAATGTTACTCCTGTATATGTATGACCTACCATCTCCATGATTATAATGTAGTTCATTTTTCACAACCATATTTCATGATTTTTTTATATGATAATTAAAATATAATTATTATAATTATTTCATTATTATTATTTTATATATGCTTAAATAATGACCTCTTCGACCATAGTCAACGTACTAAAGTCCTTTTTGACACATAATAAAAATATCAGTGGAACATCTAACATAAACATAATTAATTAATTAATCATATATAAAATGGTGATAAGTGAAATAAAAAGAATAAAAAAATATAAAATTGTTATTAATAAAGTAAATAATTAACATATGTTTATTATTTTGAAAGATAAAGAACATATATGATGAGTCAGACTCAAGGTAAGGGTTTCTCATATTAGCTTTACTTCCACGAGACATATGTCATATTCAACACTTATTTTTTTTATATGTACTACCATTTTTGTATGTTATATAATGAATTAATTTATATTAATTTTTTTAAATTTTAATTTAATTTTATTTCTTTCACTGGCTTATGATTCAAAAGTTACCAAAGTGATAAGGGTTTATTTCACAATATCATCATTATTCAGGATTATTTTTGATTAAGTCTCCCTTAGGGGGATGATGTTATTTTTCTATCTTAAAATAAATATATTTTTTATACTCTATTTATTAATTAATTTTTTAAAATAATAGTATTATTTTTCCACTCATTGGTACTTAAAATGATTAAGAAATTGTTTATAAGAAATCAAACTTTTTTTCTCTCTTCGGTTGAAAATCATTTTTCTTCCAAAACCATGCTTTCTAAAAATATTTCCAATTTTTTTTTAAAATTAAATGAATGATTTATTAAATAAATTATCCATTTTTTATGTTTTACAAAATGGTTTTAATTGAATTATTTTTTCATTTTTTGAACAAGACACTTTTTTACCTTTTTGTAGTGTAAAAGGAATTATCTTTTTAACTTATATGGAATGCACGAAATTACCTACCATCATGACCATCATTTATTTCAAAATTTATTTGAAAGTTTGTAAGGTTCTTTCTAAAGAAATTTTTTTCATAATATTTTGAAAATTATGGTTTTCTTTAAAATATATTTTCAAATAAAAGGATTTTAATGATATTTTATTAATTTTCTGGTTTTAAAATAAAAAAGGTGATTTTCAAAGAAGGGTTATTATCCTTAAGAAATGTGGTGAGTGATATTTAAAAATAATTTTCCATATAAGAATACATCCTTTTATGTTACTTATGATTTAATGGCGACAAACTCCAATGATATTATCCTTATTATTTCTCTAGGTAGTTTATAATTAGTTTAAATAGGGATGTACTATGTTGATACCATTTAGTTTACTCTGGATGGTTTATGGTTATGTTTATTGATTAGGGAAAGTATTTAAAGTTTTTATTCTAGATTAAATATGAATTTTGACTTGAATTATGGTGCAACCCTTTCATATGATGAATTCATTGGACTTTTTAAGTGACGATCGGGGCCTGTTATAGCCCCTCGATGCATCGTCGGGTCTCATGAGACAAAACTAGATTGGGTTTTGGATGAGGCCTTACCCATTTATATATATTTATTAGAAAAAAGGCCTTTATAGTATTAGATTTCTTCACATAAGGCCTCAATGGTATGTTTTATATATCTATTATTATTCATTCCGTCATTATGAATTCAGTTATTTGTATTCCATATCATTTTTTAATTAGATAGAATATACATTATTAAGTTTTATGCTCATGTGATTATTTATATGGAATTATTTGATCATCATTTATTCCATCCATATTATGCGCAGGTTATTGATTAAATGGAATGTGTTTAAATTATTTAACATTATATATTTATTATTCTTTATATTTTAATATCTTCCTCTATAATATTTCCCTTACTGAGTATCTGATTTCACCCATTTCTTATGTTTTATTTTCCCCAAGATACCGATAAGTGTTTATTGTTTTATATGTTGGGATACACTAAGGGTAATAATATTGTTCTAAAAGAAAATTCATTTTTGTATTTTATGATTTAAATTGTAACAATAATTTAAATTATTTATTTATTTAACAGATAATATTAAACTATTCAGCCCTTCAGGATGTGATTCCTTATATCTTATGCCAATGTAAGAAATTAGACAGCAGCTCATGGTTACTGAGGTTGGGGTTGGGGTCGCTACAGTTGGTATTAAAGGAAGTTTAGTAGAAACTTTGGAACTATATTTAGGAAAAAATATATTAGAAAACATAAACCTATGATATATTTTGAATATAATTATAGAATAATGTCCTAAAGTTTTGGTAAGGAATAGATTATGTGGCTTTTTTTTGGGAAATTACATCTCTATTTGGATACAACAAGTGGACATGGTTCTGGCATAGATTTACCTTAGGGTAATAATTCTAAAAAGGGCACATTGGTCTTAACCCAATCATCACTTGGTTAAAGAAAATGGGCCTTACTTGGAACCTGGTTTTACAATCCCATGGTATATTCTTAGAATAAACCACATTTTTTACAAACCATTATGATGGACTTGAAAATAATGATATACCCAAAGAAGCCATTTTTATTATTATAACATTGTCTATGCATATAATTTTCAATTTATGTTAAGTGTTTCAATAGTTTTGGTATTATACATTATGTTCCATAATTTTATTATCTAATATATTTTATGTCATTATTTATAAATGGTTTCTAATGTAAGGAATGGGAACCATATCAATGCACATACTCCATGCATGGATTATCCTCCTTGGAATGATATTGAAGATGTAGTTAGAACTAGAGATGAAACTGATCAAATTATAACCATATTAGGGTAGTTGACTCGGGTTATGAGTAATAAAATTTTCCATATATAGCATCCTACTAATACACCACAGAGTGTGACAGTTTTAGATGAATTCATTTGTCAGAAACCTCTATTATTCAATGGAACTAGAAATCCATTTTTAGTTGAGAAATGGATAAGTTCCTTAGGGAATATATTTCTTGGTCTAGGAAGTTGTGAAAGGGATAAGTTTTTAATAGTATTTTATCATATATCTATAGATATGGATCTATGGTGTCCATTTATTAAAAACAATAAGGATGAAAAAGCAACAAAAAACATGGAATGGAAGGATTTCAAGGTACTCTTTTTGTAAAAATATTTTCCACATGAGAAACAAGCAGATATAGATAGACAGTTCTTGATTCTAGGATAGAAAGAAGAGGATAATTTTTCTAAGTATGAAGCCAAATTTATAAGCAAGGCATATATCAGACTACTTATATAATAAAAAGAGAAGGATTGACCATTTATTTTATGGGATTGAGCCAACTGTCCAAAGGGAACTACTATCCTAAACATTCTCATTATATAATGATATGGTATCATGTTCTATAAAGACAGAGAAATAATTCTCCAATTCTTATGGCTTATATAGGAAGTAATAGATGAAGAGTATGAAAGAGAAAAATATGGATAAAGGGAATAAGGTAAATAATTATTTTCCAACATGTGATACTTGTGGAAGGAAAAAACTTGGTACCTGCTTAAAAGGAAAAGGGTTTTACTTTTAGTGTGGAGAAAAGGACACATTTTTCATGATTCTATGGGATGGAAAGTATCTATAAATGTGTTATGATTCCACTATAAGGAGATAGGGCACTATGAAAATGAATTCCACAAGAGTCAATAGATTATACTATAGAATAAGATAAGGGATCAATGTCAAGATCATGAAATTAATACATCTGAAGTGGAATGATTATTGTTCTTGTGTTTTTGGATCCAAGAAATATGTTTTAAAAGTATTTTATTAATGAAATTATCATTAGAAGAATCATGAAACATATAAGAATTGTATTGTAATAATATTTCTTAAAGTATTTGAGAGGATATGTTGAATGGTACCAATGACCAACAAAATTTATTCATTAACATGTTAAACCTCTTCGAAAACAAATGATTTTGGGAGTATAAAAATTAATATGTTCCTAATGATGAGATAATAATGATAAATAGGTTTTTATGAAGGTATTGGTAACCTTTATGGTTTATCTAATCTTTGATGTGGAGGTAATTATGGGCTATTACAATTTTGTAATATTATAGGAATTCTATTAATATGGTTTTAGAAAAATGAAAATCCACATTTTGGGTGACAACCTATGGCATCATGCCTTTTTATTACATAACTTTTCATTACATTGCACAAATAGGGCATCTTTTAGAGTTCAGTTTATTAGAAAAAAGATACATAATACATGAAAACTTAAACCATTATTCTAATCAACTTGAAAGTATTAATCATAGGTTAATATAAGTAAATTTACTATATCTCATAAGCTTTGGGAATACATCAAAGGAAAGGGTGAGTGTAAGGCCCAGTAAGAGAAATAAAGGGAAATAGTTTACTTGTGATCTTGAGGAATATTAATAAGAACATGAGTCATGATGATAAGGCATGATAAAGATCCATATAATAATAAGAATAACATTAATCATAACATGTAAATGTGGATACAAAATTTAAATGATACATTCATAAATATATCACCATGGTTTTTCCCTGAGGTGTCATAAAATTTACCAAGGCTATTCACCAAGGTATCATAAAATATGTCATCTCTAGAGATTAAATTATTTACCCAATGCATTGGAGTGATATCAAAGATAAACCATTGAATTTCTCAATTTTCATATAATAAACACATATCATAATAAATCATTTCATAAAAAACCCATGTAGAATAGAATAAAATGGGTGTCATATCAAAATCTGGGTGTTTCAAAAGTTCTTTAAAAACATGATCATTATGTCATATTTTAAACCCACAAAAACTTAAAGCTGGTTTTATGTATGTTAATACCAGAATAATTTAAATAATTTTTACATATTGGTGAATAATCCATGAAAATAAAGAGGTTTTGTTATTCACAAAAAGAAAATAAAAGGTAATTTCTTGAGGATAAGAGAGAAATTTTGAGAAGTTAAATCATCATCATAATGGGTATAAAATGTGGTTTTAAAAAAGGGTAAAAATAGAGGGGACTGGGGTCTCGAATTTATAAAATGTAATTTGGTAGTAATGTAATAAATAAAATGAAAATAATAGAGAGTTTCCATTATATTTATAATATATATACAAAAAAATGTTATTGAAATGAAGAGAAAAGGATGATATTTACCTTACCTTAGAGAGTTGCTTTTAAAAATTTAGTAATAGAACCTTGGGGGATTTAGGAAACCATGGTAGGACTCCTTGGGAGGAAAAACTACCATATATTTTTTTAGGATGGATCAGTAGTGAAATTTAATGGATATTGGGTGGGTATGTATTGAAAAATTGGAGGATTTGTTTATTAATTTTCAAATATAGACCATGGAAACCTTGGTTGTAGAAAATTAAAAAACCATTGGCCTACCCTTGGTATTTTCTAATGGGTTTTGGACACTAGGGTCATATTTTATATTATTTTAATCCACAATAGTATAACATGATTTTATAATACATCTTTTGGCATAGAAAAGTAATTTTTTCACTAAAATAATGTTTTTAATGTTAAAGTTTCCACTTTAGACTTTAGAAAGTAAAATTTGGTTTAGAAACTGATTAAAATATATTAAAATGCTTGATGTTAATAAAATAAAAAACAAATTAAGTTGTTTATTTTTTCTAATTAGTTATTAAATAATTATGAAATAATTATTATATCATTAAACATATCAAAAAACTAAAACTATATTTTTACTATTCATGAAAAAATATAGTATTTTATAAAATTATCTTAAATTCACCATAAAAAAACTTTGATGTGGTGATTTCAAAAATTATATATATCTTATCATAATAATTATCTAATTAATATAATTTTAGCTATTAAATACAAAATAATTATTAGTTAAAAATAATAGCGGGTTGAAAATGCATTGTAAAATTTCTAACACTTAAAAATAATAAAATTATTTTGTCATTTATATTTAAATAATTAATTCAACATTCTATTTCATTAAAATAAGTATTATTTATAATATATTAGTTTATTATAAATATTTATATCTTTTCATAAAAGTACAATTTTATCGGAAAAATCATTTTATTAAATTCCATCTCAATTTTATTAAGAAAAAATATTCTTAAAACGAAGTTGATGGAAAACAACTATTATTTATAAAATGAAATTACAATTTATGTAACAATATCCTTGACACATAACCCCTTATAACGTCGTTATATGACCTAAGGGTAAGGTTTGCGATTGTGATATATTCATGGGGTGGATCGGCTAATATCACCCGAGTGGTAATTTCCACTAACTTGAACTTCTCACATAGGAGATTTCGTTATAGATTTAGTTATTAAATCTTGGCTTAGTCTTGGTCAAGGGAGAACCCTAGTTATTCTACCACCATCTCAGGATCTAATAAATGGTCTTTATATGTCATGACTCTACTAATTGAGGCCAGCGTTTCTCCTTTCTGCATTAATTATTCTTTATCATTTCTATTGATAAATTATAAAGTGAAAATTATTACCAATATTAAAGTTTCCAATGGTTATATAACAGTCGAATATTGATAGTCAAATATAAATTTATACCCAATCCACTATTAAATAGATATAATTTTGTTGAGTACAAAATAATATAAGACACATTTTCTCAGGAAAAAAATTCATTCAAAAAGTCTGGGTCGTTACATTCTTCCCCCATAAGAAATTTTACCCCCGAAATTTCAACTCATTCTATCAATTAATAAAATTTATAGATACTTCTGTATTATTATATTCTCTAGTTCCCATGACACTTATTCATATTTATTGTTCCTCCACAATATTGTGATGAGGTGGTCAGTCTTGTTTCATAGAGCATTGTCTCTATGGTATAATATCTTCAATGAATGATCCATATAAGAGAGGTCATGTTCCAATTGTACCATCTCAGGATTTAGTACATGTTAGGGATCAGGTATATACTTCATTATGATAGATACATGGAATACATCATGAACATTATCTATATTTGGTGGAAGTTCAAGTTGATAGTTTACTAATCTTGTATAATCAAGGATTTCATAGGGACCAATGTACCTAGAGCTAAGCTTCCCTTTCTTCCCAAACAACCCGACTCTCTTATGAGGTGAAATTCGAAGGAATAATTTTTTTCCAACATCAAACCCAAAGTCCCTTTGACGGTTGTTATAATATCTCTTCTACCAAATCTGAGGAGACTTTGTGTGTTTTTGGATGGCATGAACCTTTTTTATCATCACTTTCACATGATCAGTCCCAAGAATATTTCTCTCATAAACATCATCCCAATATGTAGAAGTTCAACATCACTTCCCATATAGATCTTCATAGGGTTTCATTTGAATACTCGAATGGAATTTTTTGTTGTACGAGAACTCAACTAATGGGAGGTGTTGATCCCATCCACCTTTAAATTCTATTGAGCATGTTCTCCACATGTACTCGAGTGATTGAATAGTCCATTTATATTGGCCATTAGTTTGGGGGTGATAAGACATACTAGAATTCAATTTAAAATTTATATAATTTTTAATACTTATCCATAATTTTGATTTGAATGTTGTATCATGATAAGAAATAATAGAAAATGTCACTCCATGCAACCTCACCTCCTCTTTTACATATATCTTGGAAAGTTGGTTAAGAGATAAATCTTCCCAAATAGAAATTAGATGGGCAGTAATTGTGAGACAATACACTATAAACCATATCACATTATTTCCCTTCATATGTTCTTGTGAGACTAGTAAAAAATTACACTGTGATATTGTCCCACATTCATGTTGTTATGGGTAGTGTTTTTAATACACCTTTCAAAATTTATCTCTCTTCCTTTAATTGTTTACACACCAAGCACCTTGAAAATTATTCAAAAATATATATTTTCATGTTATCCTAATAATAATGATCATGAAGGTCCATATACATTTTAGGTATTTTGGGATGTATAGAGAATATATAGCTATAAGCTTTATCCATCATCTCCTTCTTTATTTCTGGAATAGCTGGAACACATAGACTTGTATGAAATTTCAGTACACATTCTTGATCAGTATTGAAGTCAAGAAACTTCCCATTCTCCAAATCCTCTAACTTCTTCTATAACAAAGGATATTTTATTTGAGCTTTCTTTATCTTCTCTATTAATGATGGTTGTGAAATCATTTATGATAGGGTTGATGATTCCCTATCCCTTATGATTTCCATGTCCAACCATACTAGGCACTTGGTAAATGTATCTCCTTTAATTGTTATCATTTCTAGAATAATTTATTTTTTTCTACTTTATGCATCAAAAAGTTTATTTTCTTCTCTATGGTGATAAATAATCGATCAGTCATAGTATTTATGAAGTTTTAACCATATCTTGTATCTCAAGTTCAATTTATTTTGTGTGAAAACATTCTTCAAAATTTGGTGGTCTGTGTATATATCACATTTCTCCCTATGAAGATACTTCCTTAATATGTTCAGAGGAAAAATAACCACAGTTAGCTCTAGGTCATGTGTATGATAATTATTCACATGAGGTTTCTATTATTGAGATTAATAACCAATCAACTTTTCATTTTTCATAAGGATTCATCCAATCCCATTTAGAGATTAATCTCTAAAAATAATGAATTCTTCTATGATGGTGGGTAGAGTTAATACAGCTGTAGTAACCAATCTCTTCTTCAGCTCTTAGAAACTTTATTCACAGTTCTTTTTCTAGATGAATTTGTCCCATCTTCGAGTTAACTTGGTTATTAGATTAGAAATTCATGAAATTGCTTCGCAAACCACCTATAATATCCTACTAAACCAAAATAATTATGAATATCTATTACTATTTTAGGATGAGTCCACTCCTCCATAACCTTTGTCTTGGTAGGGTCAACTGAGATTCATTCATTGGTTATAATGTTCCCCAAGAAACAAAATTGTTGTAACCAAAATTCATATTTTATGAAATTTTCAAATAGCGTCTCCTTCCTTAGAGTTTGAAATATAACCCTTATATGATCCTCATACTCCTTGTGACCTTTTTAATATATCATCATATCATCAATAAAAACTACCACAAATTCATCAACGTAGTCCTTAAATACTCTATTCATCACATCCATAAATATAGAAGGTGCATTATTCAAGACTAAGAGCATAACAACAAACTCATAATTCCCATATCATGATCATAATATAGTCTTTGGAATATTTTCTTTATTCACCCTCAATTGATGATAACCATATCAAAGATAAATCTTGGAGAATAATTGATCCCCATAAAGTTGGTCAAATAAATCATAAATCCTTGGAAGAGGGTAATTTTTCTTTAATTTTATCTCATTAAGTTCTCTATAATCAATTCATTTCTACATTAATCCATCCTTATTCTTTATAAAGAGAGCATGTTCTCCCTAAGGAGACACACTTGGTCAAATAAACCCCTTCTCTAGAAGATATTGGATTTGTTTATTTAATTCCCCCATCTCCACATATTCGATTCTATATGGGGTCTTTGATATCTTATTGGACTCAAGTATGACTTCAATGGATAACTCTACCTCTCTTTATGGGGAAGGTCTAGGTAACTCCTTAGAAAATACATTAATGTATTTATATATGATGGGGGAATTTTATATTCATATACTTTCATTTCCATCCACATATTAACCAATAATTTCCATAAAGAAGGATATGGGATGTGCTTCAATTCAAATATTAGGTCGAGATATCTCTCCTTTGAAAACAGCTATAGGTTTTCCATTTAATACTAGTGATATTTCCTTTCTTTTACAGTTGATCTTAGTATTATAATATGAGAGTCATTCCATCCCTAAGATAGTGTTGAATTCTAGTATGGGAATGACTACTATATTTGTGATGAGATTGTGATCACCAAAGTGTATACTTGAGTTTTTATACACTATTGATGCTTGGATAATCTCTCTAGTTGTATTGACTGATAACTCAGCTTTTAGAATTTTAGGGATTGATTATAAATTATTTGAAAACATAGAGGAAATAAAGGAATGTGTAGAACCAGAATCAAACAAATTACTTGTTATATTTTAGAGAACAACAAGAGTACCTTCCACCACATCATTCAAAGATTCAACCTCAACCATTATAATAGAAAAATCATGACCTTACTATTTTGGACTATGGTGAGGTTTATGGTGGTTCCCCTCCATTATCTTTTTATTTTTACAGTGGATAGAAAAGTATCAATATGTCTACACTTATAGCATTGGACTTTTGGTTGGTCTTTCACCATATTCCCTTCATTATTATTCTTGAGAAGTTGAGTCTTCACCTCACTACAACAGTTCCAAGAAATATGGACATATCATCCTCACATTTAACATTTTTCAATCTTTTAAAAGTTTTTTCCTAAATTCTATTTCTCACATTCATTGCATGTGGTAAGTTTTACTTACTTTCCTCCTCTTATGTGATCAAAGATACTCCCTAATTCTGGCTCTATTGATCTCTTCTTTTTACTAAATCTATGGGGCCAAATAATCTCTATGAAATCTAGTTCAACTTGGATATCACTTGTCACTATCTCCTCATGGATTTAATAGTATCTATTGGCTATATTATTCCATATATAGGGTCTTATTCCACCAAAGTGTCTATCAACTTTTCCATTAGGATCCATGAAAAATCTAGTGGTGTAACGTGAAAGTCTTGTAAAGTTCACCTCATATTTTCCCACTGAATTATTTTCCTTCTTATTCATCTCTAGAAATTACTTCTCTATTTTCATTCACATCATATGGGGAAAATAATTTTTTAAAAAGGTTTCCATGAACTCCTCTCACCCCATATATTCAATATCACTTATTGGATTCTTGTTTTTAATCAATGTACACCACTAATCAGCTTCTCCCTCTAAGAGGTACATAACCAGGGTGACTTTCTCTTATTCCACATAATGAAGTATAGAAAAGATATTTTCTATAGATATTATCCATTGTTCATCAATCAATTGGTATGTAGATCCACTAAAATAAGGTGGTTATTGATGCATAAAGGACTCAATGGAAAGTTATTCCCTTCGAGGTGAATCCAATATCTCATATTTATTCAATTTATTGTTCATAAATTGAGTTAGTATATTCATTATTCTCATGAAGTTTTCCATTCCATCTTCTATGGAAGGGTCTTATTCACAAGGTTAGTTGTGCTCACCATTTACGTGGTTCCTCCAATTTCAAGCTATTTTCTAAAAGAATAAAACCTTACTGAGAAATGTGTTTCATTTAGTAATATTATAATTATAAAGGAATTTTATGTCTTAAAACATCATTCTTAAATATGTTATTATTTAACATCAATTACATTTTATATAAATACTTCATAATGGTTCATAAAAATATTATGATTAAAAAAACATATCCACTAGGAGTGTCAAACTAGAAGTGCAGTAAAGTGTTTTTTCATGCACTAGCTACCATTAAATTCTAGTTCAAAGTGGTCCTTTCAGGATTTACCCCTAGATAAATTTTTTCCAGAGCCACATCCACTTTTTCATATCCATATAGTGATTTCATTACTTATAAATAAATTACTTAATACTTTACCAAAATACAAGGATTATTTCAAATAATTTAACTTTTACCTAGAGTTCTTCCTAATTTTTCAAATATTAATTTTCATAATTGACTAAACCATCATTTGATACCAACTATGGCATCCCAAATTTTTATTACATAACTTTTCAATACATTTTAAAAACAAATGATCATTTAAAGTTTAGTTTCTTAGAAAAAAGGTACATAATACATGAAAACTTAAAACAATACTATAATACACTTGAAATGATTCATCATAGGTTCATCATAAGTAAATTTTATACATATCAAAACATAGGTACATACATTAAAGCAAAGGGTGATCGTAAAACCTAGTAAGGGACATTAAGGGAAACAATTTACTTGTGATCTTGAGGAATATCAATAATAACATGATTCATAATGATATGGAATGAGAAAGACACATATCATAATAATAAGAACATGAATAATAACATAAAAATGTGTCTTTATAATTTAAATGAGATATTCATAAGAATATCACTATTTTTTCATTGAGGTGTCATAAAAATTACCATGTATATTCACCAAGGTATCGTAAAACATGTCATCTCTAGAGATTAAATTATTTAGCCAATGCATTGGATATTTATCAGGGAACACCCTTAATATTTCTTATTTTAATTTTTGCCACATATATCATAATAAATTTTTTCATAAATAACCCATGGAGAATAAAAGAAAATGTGGTTCATATCAAAATCATAGTGCTTCAAAAGTTCTTTAGAAACATAATTATTATGTCATTTTTTAAACTCAAAGAAAGATAATGTGGGTTTTATGTATGTAAATCGTAGAATAAAATAAATAATTTTTTAATCTTGGTGAATACCCTAATAAATTAAAGTTTTATGTGTATTCATGAAAAGAAAATAAAAAGGAATTTCTTAAGGAGAAGAGATAAATTTTAAGAAATAAAATTGGCAGTATAACAGGTATAAAACATAGTTGTAGAAAAGGGTAAAATGATAAGGGACAGGGGTATCCCATTGATAAGACATAATTTAAAAGTAAGGTAATAAATTAAAATTAAATAAGAGATATTTTCAATAACATTCTGAATACATATACAAAAAAAGAGGTTCTTGAAACGAAGAGAAAAGAAGAATATTTCTCTTACCTTAAAGAGTTACTCCTAAAAATTGATGATTGGAACCTTGGGGGACTGAGGACGCCTTAGGAGGAATCCTTCGGAGGTGAAACTACCATATATTATTGTAGGATTTTTTGGGAGTGAAAGTTAATGGATAAATGGGTGGGTATTTATAGAAAAAGTGGAAGATTTGTTTATTAATTTTCAAAAAAATAAATCTTAGAAACCTAGGTTGTGAAAAATTGAAAAACCATGGGCTTTTCTATGGTATTTACCCATGTTTTTAGACACTTGGGTCATATTTTATGTTTTTATGATCCAAAATAGTCAATCATAATTTTATATTACTTAATTTGGCATGGAAAATATATTTTTCACAAAAATAATGGTTTTAATGTTGATGTTTCCATTTTAGACTTTTGAAAGTGAAATATAAGTTTGGAAATTGATTAAAATCTATTAAAATACTTGATATTAATAAAGTAAAAAAAATAAGTCTTAGATTGTGATTAATTAGTTATTACATAATTATGACATAATTATGAAGTCATTAAACATATTGAAAACTTGAACTGTATTTTTACAATTCACAGGAAGAATTACGTATTTTAGAAAAGTCTAATAAATTTACCCTATCCTAATTATAACATACTGATTTAAAAACTAATATTTAATTTATCAAAATAATTATCTAAATAATATAATTTAACTTTTAAAAATAAAAATCTTTATTTATTAAAAATAATAGTGGGTTGAAAATGCATAGTAAAATTTCTGACACTTAAAAATAAAAAAAATTATTTTATAATTTAAATTTAAATAAAATTATTTTTATCATACTATTTCATTAAAATAAGTATTATTCATAATATCTTATTTTATAATAAATATTTATATATTTTGTGGAAATTAAAATTATTGTTTGAAAAATAATTTTATCAAATTCCATCTCAATTTTATTAAGAAAAACAATTCTTAAAACAAAGTTGATGGAAAAACAAAATTATTTATAAAATGGAGTTAAACTTTAAGTAACTAACGTCTCAACACATAACCCATTATAACACCCATATATGACCTAAAGGTATGGTGTGTGATGGTGATAGATTCATGGGGTGGCTCAATTAACATCACCTGAGTGGTAATTTCCACTGACTTGAACTTTCTCGTAGACAATTTCATTATAGCTTCACTTGTGTAATATCATCTTGGGATTATTCAAGTGAGAACCCCAGTGACTCTACCTCCATCCCAAGCTCCGACAAATGGTATTCATATAGAAATAATCTATGGGTTGAGGCCATCATTTCTTCTTTCTGCATTAATTATTCTTTATCATTTCTAAATATAATTTATAATGTAAAAAATATTACCAAGAGTAAAGTTTCCAACAGTCATATAATAGTCAAATCATGATAGTCACATTTCAATTTATACTCACTTAATTATTAAATATATATAGTTTTCTTGAGTAAAAAATAATATAACACACATTTTCTTAGGAAAATTTTTTTATTCAAAACTTAATGGTTATTACACAACTTGTCACATCCATAAAGGTCATGAGGCTTGAACTCAAAATCAAAGGACTATAAGGGTTTAGCACCTACCACTGACCTACATGATATCCTAGTTAATATGTAATTTTTTAGTTAAATAATTTGATGGATAAATATTAATTTTGAGCCAGTGGTGTTCCTATTAAGGTTTAGAGATTAATATATTATATTAGATAACATTTTAGAGCAATATTGATTTTGGAAAATATTTATAATCATATGGAAATACATATCACTCTTGTATGGATATTCTGTACCATTAAATGTTAATTTTAGTTATTCCGACAGAAAAATTATTCTTGGATATTCATTTATTTTAGTAATAAATGCATTGAAAAATGATTGAAGCACAAAAAAATATGAAATTAGGGCTATGAAATATAGATATATCATGTAAATTCTTTTTTATATATTCTCAGACTAGATGGTAAAGGAATCACTCGTCTATATGAAAATGATATTGAAACAAAATATTATCCTAATACATTAATTTATATTGAAACAATGGACTTTTAAATCATTAAATATTTATGGTTTTGAGGCCCATAAACTTCCATTGATAATTCAGTTTCTTTTGATCAATTACCTCTTTCAATCTCTATAATTATTTATGTTTTTCTTCCATGTCTATATCTTTACTTCCCACAAATGTTCACCTACTTAGAAACATTGTTATCTGTAATTTCATATGACCTTTGTATTTCCATTATCACTTATAAATAATAATATTTATTAACCCTTCACATGATCTGTTATTTCAAGAAGTTTATTTTCAAAAAGAAAAACAATTGATTACAGAGATCAAGATTAAATTATGAGGACACAATTTATTTAAGGGGGTAGAATGTGACACCCTAAGGTTTTAAAATATGAACATCATATTTGATATAATGTATGAAAAAAACAACATGAATAGGTGGAATATAACATCTTGATACTTTATGAAATATTTATTTTTTAAAAATTCGAATATTTTCGATAGCTTTCAATTCACACAACACCGGGTTTGAGCAAAATGCAATATTCTATTGAAATATTGTTATTTAAACATTAACATTATAACTTAGATGTCAGATTGGAAGGTATGAATGGTACTAAATAAATTATGAAAATTATATTTTTTACACATTTATAAAATAAATATATTATATATCTATTAATTAGATAAAAAATTATAACCATTTGAACGAAAAAATTAATGTTTTCTGAAAAATGTATTTTTCTAAACTGTGGTTTAGCCTGAATTACGTACATAATTTATAATTATTTTTTAACACATTTATAATATTTATTTTAAAATATAGATATCTTTTTTAAAATCAGCATATTAAAATTATCTTCAATTGAAGTTTTGGTTTTTTTGAAAAGTTTCATTTTTTAATGAATAATGAAAAATACATAATTTTAATTGAAAACTACCTTATCATTTAATAAATATAATTATATTTTAAATTGGTTTTAAAGTAAAATTAGTTCAATTATATATATATATATATTAATCCAATTTCTATCATTTTAACCATATTTATATTAAATTTTTATATAAAAATTTCGTAAACATTTGGACATTTTCCCTTTGAAAACTCGCATTCTCATCCCGTCTGCGGGATTAATTTTAAATTAAATTTTTCCACTTATGTGAATGAAATTAGGAAAAACTTATTCTATATTTTTAATTAAAATAATTTATGTTTCCTAATAAGTTCAACTTAATTTTTGACCAAATTTTATAGTGAAGACTGTAAAAATTAATTACCACGATTATGGTAATAACGGATTTACTGTGAGTTAAACTAAATATATAAGGGTTAAAATGACCTAAAAACTTTCATAAAATATATATGCAGAATCTATTTGACCTTATAATTTATTATGATCTTTAATATTTCATTTTTTACCCTCTTTTCATGTGTAAAATGTGGATTCACCTTTTTTTTCAAGCCTTACAAGTGTTCCACTCACCTCACTTATAAAAGGCCACCCACTCTCCTCTATTATTAAAAGATTAAAACCCTTTTGTTTCAACCAATAACTATCAAAATTAATTTCCAAATTCCATACCCTAATTATATAATTCTTATTTTGGTCAGAAATATAATCTTTGAATAATTTAGGAATAATCCTAAAGAGGTGTTCTAAGAAGAGATAAAATTCCTAACTATGAATTTTTGTTTTATTTCTTCCTCCAACTCTTTAAATTATTATTAAAACATGAAAAGATAATAAAATAAGTATATTAAATATAGTGAGATTTTTATTTTATTTTATGTTAATGACCTAAAAAATCCCCACTCCCATCAAATGGGTTATGAAATCATTATTCATGTGAACGACAGACTGCTGCCTCGTGAACCGATGTCATTTTTTTTACATTACCACCTCTCATGATTGGGTATTATGATTGATATAAATTATATTTATGATAATTATAACATAATTATAACTATTTATTCATTAAATCATATATACCTTTTTTACTTTCCATTATGTAGTGCATATGATAACGTCTTTCATGTGTACGACGGACTACCTCCTCGTGATTTGATGTGATTAATTTTTCACAAACTCTTTACATGAAAGGTAATAAGGATAAGTTTAATGGATATATGTTATATAAATTACATATTAATGATATTAATTTAATTTTTATCATTATTAAAAGTCAATATATACCATTTTCTTTCTTATATAGAAAAATGATACCATTGTTCGTATATGTGTGGACTACCACCTTCACGAAATGATGTAAATCATTTTTTATCACCACACCACATGGATGATATTTATATATATAATCATATTTAAAGAAATAATATGTCATATATGATATTATTATCATTATGTAAAGGTAAAATATTACTTACATTATTTCTAGAATGATCATTGAAAAATGAAATGTTACTCATGTGTATGTATGGTCTACCATCTATATTATTGTAATGTTGTTAATTTATTATAAACATATTTATTGATTGGTTTTAAAAGTATAATTTATGTCTAGATATGATTATTATTTCATGATTATTATTCAGTGTGTATTTAAATAATTACCTCTTTGACCATAGTCAACCTACTAAGGTCATTTTTGACACATAAGAAATATATCATCGAAACATCTGATGTAAACATAATTGACTAAATTATCATATACAAAATGTTAATAAGTAAAATAAAAGGAATAATAAAATTTAAAAGGGTATTTTATAATTTAAATAATTAAAAAAATTATTATTTTGAATGTTAAATAAGGTATGTGACATGTCAGACTCAAGGTAAGGGTTTCTTGTCCCACTTTTAAATCTGTGAGACATATGCCATATTCACCACTAATTTCATTTGTGTGGTGTATATACTGAATTATTTTTATTTTATATCATTAATTAATTTATATTTATGGTATTTAATTTTTAAATTAATGTTATTTCTTTCATGGTGCATATGATTCAAAAGTTTCCAAAATGGTAAGGGTTTATTACATAATCTCATCATTATTTAGATTGTTTTAGTTTAAGTATCCCTTAGGAGAATTATTTAATATTTCTATACTAAAATACATATATTTTTTTCTAATTTTTTTACTCATGAAAATTTTCAAGTAATGGTACCATTTTTAATTTTTCTGTACTTACAATTAGTAAGAAATTGTTTTTAAGAAAATCTAGTTTATTTCTCTCTTCAGTTTTCACGAACCAGCCTGAGTCGACCCTGAACCGGTCACTTGGGCCACTCCGTGACAAGTCCCAAAAGGTGTTCCCTATCCTCCAAAGATAGAAAAAATCACTAAGGTCATAAATATATTAAACATGCGAATAATTTCTCCCAAATATAAACAAAAATGAAAACAACGGAAAGAATGGACAGCCCAATACACATTTATATAAAAATTGAACCAACATCATTTGTACGAAAAAACTGAAAGTACAACTGAATGATAAAACTAAAAAAACCAGTCCTGATGACCAAATAACTCTATCTAACCTATCTGGTCACTCTCTAACATAATTATCCCATGTCTCTCAAGGTGACCCAACTCGATCTAAAACCGGCACAAGGGATAAAAAATAGAAGAAAACTATATCAGTGAGTATTAAAACTCAGTAGGTTATCCCGATATTCTATTTCCAATGCACTTAAACTTAAAATAAAAGAAACATATATTTAATTTTTAAAATAAAATATATTAAATTATTTTTTCCAAACAATGTTCCATACTATGAAAGTTATGAGAAAAAATCGTGCATGTTTTATACCCAATAATGCTAGAACAATTTTCAAAGATATACAACTTCAAAATGAAAAAAAATCAAGAGGGATTCTTTAAAGAAAGTAAACTTTTAAATAAAAAAGACGTGATACATAATTTTTTCAGACAAATACACCATATGCCAATGGTGAATATAATATATCCAATGATCACTAGTCATAGAAACACCCCTAGGAACTAGTTTGTTTTGTGCCCCAAATACCTCTTATCTAGGTGTAAAATTAACCATAAAAAACAACTATTATAAAGCAAGATCCAATATTAGGGAAAATACCAATAACCTAGTGGTTCTCAACATCATCATCATAGTTTAGTTAGTGTTTTCATCATCAAACTTTCTACGTGAAATAGGGATGAAACTACTCTAGATCACTAGCATACTAGTACATGTCTGGCCACCTAGAAACCCGATTTTACCTTTAGTGATCAATCAAGTTCCACATATTATAAAATACAATTTTCACATGAAAATTTCATTCCCAAATCATATACACACAAACAACCCACAAAAATGCTTCACATTTCATTCAAGAATCAATAAACCACTTAAAATTTTCATAAAACAATTTCAAGAAGTATAACGAGGATTTACACAAAAAAAAATCAATCAAAATGCTATTTTAAGGCAAACAACCACAATTTACATATCAAACTATATCTATAATCCCCATAACCATTTAATAAATCAAATTCAGGGACCATAAAATGGATCCAAATGATACAACATGAAGTACTCATGATAACCATTTTTACAAGAAAAATGCCAAACAGGCCTTTAATCATTCTTTACAAAAACAACATTTACCAAAATAACCAATTGCACTATTCATAAATATGTGTAAACACACCATTTTAAGAAATATAAAATCTACTTAAACTCCTCAAAAACTCAGGTTACACATTCAAACCCATCCATTTATATAAAGGTGCCAAATGGGCCATTTACCAAGAACACATGCCAAAACACCCTAAAAACTGATACTCACTTCATTATAAAACCCAAAACCATATTTTATCCCACATAAGGAACCCAAAAACATTTATTCACATGATGAAAATATTTTTCATAAGCCAAAACAATTATTTTATATCACCTTGACCACACAAAAGCCAACGGGGAACTTTCCCAAAAACGAGGCATGCAACAATTAATAAGAAAGCTCTATTTAACATTTAAAATTTTATAAAACCAAATTTTAATGAAAAAAAATTATTTAATTAGATAAACTAGTTTCTAAACTTTATAATTTAGGTGCGAAAGAAAGTATATCATTTAAAAAAACTTAGTGTGCACACTTTAACCAAAACAACACATTTTTTACAAAACAAGGCATAAACTACCCTTCTTGCACACTAAATAATTAAACCAAATGGTGAAAAAAATATCTATCATATATATAAGGTGAAATAAGTAACAAAAATATTAATCTTGAATTATAAAGGTAGTTCTTGGGAGAACCTACCTCAAAACCAAGGTGGAATGGAAACACACCCGATAAAACTTCTGAGGGTTTATAAACCCTAAACCTATGAATAACAACCCCAAACAAAAAACCCATAAAAATCATGGGATAACATAATCCTAGGTATTTAATTACCAGGGGAGATAATAAATTCAAGAAAAATGGGAATTACGATAAGGAGGGTGGATAAAGGAGAAGGAAAATCACCTTGATAACTAGAGAAGTCTTTATCTTCCCTTAGATCCACACCCATAGAGGAGATGAAATGGATTGAAAATAAATTTAGAGGATACTTAGGTCTATAAGAATTATTGAAATAATATTTTTGGTAAAAAGAGTAAAAAATGAAGGATTTATGAAAGAAACAAATTACCTTTTCAAATCTAGATGATTTGAGAAACCTTGAGGACGTTCTCGCTAATCCCCAATTAAGATGTGGTCCAAAGAGGAAAAATAAAACATGTGGGTGCTCCAAGGGTTTGTGGTCTCGATTGAAAGGTGTAATGACCAAAATATATTAAAAATAGATAATATATAAAAGAGAAAATATTTTTTAAAAACTGGAAATTGGATCACAGGCTAGCCCAATACCTGAATAAATAACACAAATACACCATGATTATGAATTCCTAAGGGGTCCAAATGGATATAGTGGTTTTACTGGGTCGGGGGAGGCCAATAGGGAAGTATAATGGGTGAAAAAATTAAAAAAAAAGTATTTATAAAAGAACCAAATTTTGTTTCTAAATCTAGAAACGGGCTCATGGTATGGTCCAAATCTTGAAGTAACTAGCCTTTTCTCCAAAAACCTCCAAACAGACTATGGGGAACCCATGGTAAACTGATTATACAAATATGTAAATTAAAAACACAACATTAATATCACCTAAAACACAAAAAAAATATTGGTATTTCCAACAAACTAGATCAAAACAAAGACATGAAAAACTGGGTGTGAGAATTCTCCCCACCATTAAAGCTTTCCACCCCCGGAAAGCCATAACACTTTCCAGCTGATTGATCAGTGCCTAAGGATTCTTCATAAACACAATCTAGAAACTTAATCCAAGGGAATTTGACCCACAAAAATGTATCTTAAGCCTCTTTCCCGAAATGAAACAATAACTCAAAACCACTCCCCAAAAATCAATGGAAGGATCAAGCCACTAATCCACAACCAATCCAAGACTATATTGTTGGGACTTCTCCCAAAGAACCCAATGATCACCCCAAGCCAAAGATAACTCACTAAAGAAAACAATTTGGGGGGTAGGCTATAATGGACTCCTTGTCATAGGAGAACAACTAACATTTGACAAATCCTTAAAATAAATATTTATGAGACCCACGGTGGGTCTCCCCACTATTTAGAACTAACTAGAAACAACCAAATGAGAATTCAACATGCACTAGGAATTATAATATCCCACATAGACCAACCAAAAATCCCCCCACAACAATCTACCAACCCAAGATAAGATATACACAACATGAACATTTAAACCACCCACTCCCGAACGGAGGGGACAAGAACTGGGTGAACACTTTTTGCACGGATCCAGACCCACACCACTCAGGGAGGGGAGGGAAGGGGACCCAATAATTAGGCCATTGAAACCAGAAAATTATAAAATTAAATACCCAAAAATCTCCACCTATGAATAGGTAAAACCAATACTGCACAAGATTCACATAGGCGTTCCACACAGGGACATTGATCAGAAACACACATCCAAGAAGGCACAACAATAGACACTGCGTGAGGGGTAAGTCCAACACACTATTTGACAAGAGAAAATTCACAGTGATAAGGAAAGAAAATAGAGACATGTGAACTAAATTAACATAATAGTGGAGGTATGAGATTATTCGAGCTCCCCACACCTCTAGAGATTTCCTGACTCTGTGAAAAGCTTCACTCTGAGGCCTATGGTTGGAGCCCTGCTATTTGAAGCACCTGTTATGCCGTAATCAGGAGCTAAGGATCACAACACCCGCACGAAGCTCACTAATACAAAAAAACACCATCACCCAATAGAAACATAAGGATACACAAAATCATTCTCTCTCACTCCAAATAAGGAAAAGAATAGACAAGGAACGTGGTGAAACACATCAACACCACCCAACACGATTACCACAACCGAGAGAGTCACCATAATAGTAAGTCACTTTAATTCAAGCCCAAACAGATCTCTATTCCAACAAACGGGTCGAGGAATCATTAAAAGAGGTTGATTTAACCCTTGTAATGAATACTTAGGTTGATCAACTAGACATCTTTCCAACAGATTACCATCCATGGACACATCACAACATCCGAAACATATTTAGAAACCCACTGAACATTACTCCAAAACTAATCCACCAACAAGATCCCATCTCAATAAACAATAATAGTATTACATCCAGATCACAAGGAAGCAAACTGAATACACAAAACTTCTAAGACATTGGAAAAAACATCCATATAACCGTCGGTTTATAAACAAATGCCATAATTTTTCATCTTAAAACAATTTTTAAAAACAAAATAACTTGGTGTATTTCCACATTCACCAATGTTATTTCATCAATTCTCACTCACATTCACATTTCCATGAAACCCTAAAAACCCAACCACCATTCCATATCGATCATCTATCCAGATATCCATAAAACCATGCATGTGAGCACCCATGAAAACACCATAGGCTAAAACAAAACAATATCATTCCAAAAAACATGTACCTTCCAAAGGCATACTAACCACCAAGTCAAAACCCTTTTCAAAATTCACAAAAAAAAACACACTTCATCAAGAACCATTTCCTTAAAACCTACCCCTTTTCATTTTTAACAACTTTCAAAGCAACCAATCTACTCCCAACAACCCCTTACTATTTTCAAAAATTTAGTAAGGTCTCTTTTCATAATACGATGGCCATAGAGAACAATACCTTTTCTAGAAAAACACCAACCACTCAAAACCAATTTCAAAAACCAATTCCTAAGATTCAAACACATTTCAATAGCTCAAAACACCCCATTTAAAACAAAGTTTCTGAAGCACCTTAAAATGATCCATGTTTTCAAAACATTTTATTTCAAAAAAAACACAAGTTTATATTAGGGAAAATCCAATATCATTAAATAATTTTCACTTTATTCTCAAGATTTGTTTCACAAAACCCAACATTCCAAAACCTTTCCTATATTAAATTTCAAAAACCAATTTCCACAATTATCACAAGAGTATTTTAAAAATAATTTTTGAATTCAAGAAAGGTCCAAGTGACCCACAAAAGTGAACTAGTTTAGGTGAGTGACATGACCATATAGTTGGAAGCCAAATTCCAAAAACACCACCAATAGAGAGAGCCTTCTCAGGACCATTCCCTAGATTCACATGGATTTCTAGGCCCTGTGAGCTCATGGAGACCATTATTCCAACTCCCCTTGTCATATGCCAACACCAAACAATCAATAAGAACACATGACAATAATAATATCAGATTTCCCATGAAAACCCAAGGATCAGAATGAGAAAGAGTTCAAGACGTTATTCCTGAACATACCAATAAAGTCCTAAAAATACTACTACATCAACCTTAACAACCTCCAAATAGCAAGGGATCTCTAAAAAGTAAGGTTTGTTAAGAGCTGACCTCCTCTGATACCATTTCTGGTTTCCATCAAAACTGGCACCCGACCCAGCCCATGGAAAGTCCTGAAGGGCGTTCCCTATACCCACAGGCTAGAACAAGTGCTTAGGTATCATAAATAATGGTTTGGGAATTATTTACCCAAATTAGGATACATAAAACAACAAAAAACAATCAATAAACCAAATCTAAAATTTCATGAAAAACAAACCATAATTAAAAATTCAGAATAGAATAAAATGTTTTTAACATGAAACAAGAGGTCCCAAATTAAAAAAGTAGAATAAAAACAACCCAAATACCACCACATGAAAAGGGGTTATCACCCACGACCCCTCCCCACAACACCACACAACATAAGCTACTAGAAACCCAAACCGTCATCTCCAAAATCCTTTCCCTTACCTGTGTCAAACATAAGAAATTATACTTACACCCAAATTTGTAAGTGGGGTGTGAGAATAATCCTAAAATGATACCACAAAAATATTCAATGTGAAAATAATTATAAGATAAAAATCATGCAAGTGTTATAAACAAAGAATGGTAGCAATAATTTATAAAGGTGCATCTCGTAAATGAAAATAGTTTTCAAAGTGGGTAACATTAAAGAATGGGTAAATTAAAATAAATCATGTAAGCTATTGAATTTTCCATCCAAACATACCACAAATCCAAATATAAATTCCAAATAGTTAATGATCACTCAACATGGGACACCCCTAGGCACTAGTTTGTTGTCAGCCTCAGGTACCTCATATCTAAGTGTAAAAGTAACCATAAAAAAATATTTGTTCTCATGAAAGATATACTAGTACGGAAAAAGTACCCATAACCTAGTGGTCCCCAATATCATCATAATTTTTTAGTTGGTGTTTTAATAATAAAACTTTCTACGTGAAATAGGGACAAAACCACTCCAGATCACTAGCATACAAGTACACGTTCTCCTAGCTGGATACCCGGGTTTCTCTTTAGTGCTCAATCAAGTTCCACATATTATCAAATACACATTGAACATGAAAATTTTATTCCCAAATCATACACACACAAACATCCCACAAACTTGATTCACATTTCTTTCATTGATCAATAAACCACTTAAAATTTTCATAAAACAATTTCAAGAAGTATAGCGAGGATTTTCACATAAAATCCATTCAAAAATACTCTTTTAATGCCAAAAACTCACCATTACCATATAAAACCAGATTTTGAAGCCCCCAAAACATTTAATAAATCAATTTCATGGACCATAAAATGGATCCAAATGAAACAACATGAATTACTCATGAAAACCATTTTTACAAGAAAAATGCCAAACGGGACTTTAAGCATTCTTCCAAAAAACAACATTTATCAAAAGAATCAATTACACTATTCATAAATAGGTGTAAACACACCATTTTAAGCAATATAATATTTAATTAAACCCCTTAAAAACTCATGTTACACATTCAAAGCTCATCCATTTCTATAATGGTGTCAAATGGGACATTTACCAAGAACACAAGCCAAAAACACTCTAAAAATAAATACTCACTTCATTATAAAACCAATAAAAAATATTGGAAACTACATAAGGAACCCAAAAACATTGATTTAAATTCTTTAAATATTTTTTATAAGTTAAAATAATCATTTTATATCACCTTGAGCACACAATAGATAATCAGGAATTTTCCCAAAAAAGGCATGTAACAATTAATAAAACAAACTCTATTTAACTCTAAAAATGTTATAAAACCGAAATTTATTGCCAAAAAATTATTTAAATAGATAAATAAGGTTCTTAAAATTATAATTCAGGTGCGAAAGCAAGTGGATCATTTAAACAAACACTTAATGTTCACACTTTAACCAAAACAACGCAATTTTCACAAAACAAGGCATAAACTACCCTTCTTGCACATTAAATAATTAAACCAAAGGGTTAAAAACAATACCTAGAATATTTATAATGTTAAATAATCAAGAAAGAGATGAATATTTAATTATAAAGGCAGTTCTTGGAGAACATACCACAAAACCAATGCGGAATGGAAATGCACACCTGATAACACCTTCCGAGGTTTTATAATCCACAAAACTATGAATACTAGCCCCAAACGAGAAAAATAACCAATCAAAAATCATGGTATAACATAAACCTAGGTCTTTCATGACCAGGGGAGAATATGGAGCAAAGAAAATTGGAAGGAGGATAAAGGATAAGGAAACTCACCTTGATACCTAGAGAACTCTTCATCTTCCCTTAGATCCATACCCATAGAAGAGAGGTAATAGCTTGGAAATAAATGGAGAATCTCATTATCTCTGGAAGAACTTGGGAAAGATTATTTGGGGGATAATAGTAAAAAAATAAATTATTTATGAAAGAAATAAATTACCTTTTCAAATTTTGACGATTTGAGAATCCTTGGGGAATTTCACCCTAATCCTCCATGAAGATGAGTTCCAAAAGGGGAAAATGTAACATGGTGGTGAGACTATGGTTTTTGGGCATAAGTAAGAGTTTTAATTACTAAAAAGTTGTAAAAAATTAATAATATATAAAAAACCAAAATATTTTTCTAAAACAAGAAATGGCCTCACAGGATAGCCCAATACGTGAATAAATAACCCAAATCCACCATGATTATGAACTCATAAGGGGTAAAAATGGATATGGTGGTTTGAATAGATAAGGGGAGGCCAATTGGGAAGTTGAATGGGTGAAAAATGTTGAAAAAAATTAGTTACAAATGAAACATTTTTTTAATCTGGAAATGGGCTCACGGTTTAGCCTGAATCTTGAAGTAACCACCCTTTTCTCCAAAAACCCCCAAACAAGAAATGGGGCACCCATGGTAGGATTATTTGACATAGATTTAAATTCAGAACTCAGCATTCATATCACCCAAAACCCAAGAAAGGGATTGGTATTTCTAATAAATAGGATCAAAACCAAGACTTGAAAAAATGGGTGTGACATCAGTCGATAATACTTTTTCTTTCAAAACCATGTTTTCTTTAAATTTTTTCAAAAATAGTTTAACATTATAATAATTATTTATTAAAAAAATTACCCATTATTTAATTTTTAAAAAATGTTTTTAAAGAGATATTCTTGTTGTTTTTCAAGAAAATCTTGTTTCTAACCTTTTTACAATGTAAAATGAATATTCTTTTTAACTTATATGGAATGTACAGAATTAACTATTTTCGTGAACATCATTTCTTTGAAGATTAGTTTACAATTTTTTAAAGGTTTTTTTAATGAAAATTTTTTCCCTAAAATTTTATAAATTCATAATTTTTTAAAAGTTATTTTCAAAGGAAAATGATTCTCACAATATTTTTTTGAATTTTCTAATTTTAAAATAAAATTAGTGATTTTAATGAAAGGTTATTTTACTCAATAAATGTTCCAAGTGATCTTTGAAAATAATTTTCCATATAATAAGACATCCTTTGAGGTTACTTATGCTTTAATGGGGATATACTCCAATGATTCAATCCTTATTATTTCTTCAAGTGGTTTATGATTATTTTGACTGGTGATGTACTATGTTGATAACATTAATTTTAATGTGGATCATTAATAATTATGTTTTTTGATTGGGGAACGTATTTAAGTTTCTTATTATAATATAAATACGAATTTTTATGTGAATTATTTTTCACTCATTTCATATGAGGAATGCATTGGGCATAGTAAGTGATTGGTGGGACCTGCTATAGATCCTCGATGCATTAGTAGGTCTCATGAGATATACTAGATTGGTATTTGGATGAGGCCTTACCCATTTATATATATATATATATATATATATATATCTTGGAATAATTCATCAGTGTTATAATATTACTTGGAACAGGGCCTCAATGGATGTTTTATATGTTCAGCATTATGCATTCCATCATTATGAATTCAGTTATTGATATGTCGTGTTATTATTAGATTACTTAGAACATCCATAGTTAAGTTTTATGATCATGAGATTATTTAAATGGTGTTATTTTATCAGCATGTATTCCTCTATATTATGATCAATTTATTGATTAAATGGCATGTGTTTTAGTTATTTACCTTGCTATATTTATTGGGCCTTATTTATTCATAGCTTCCTTTGTACTCTTACCATTACTGAGCATCTGAGATCACTCCTTTTTTATGTTTTATTTTCTGCAGGATACAAAGAAGTGTTTTGTGCTTAATAAGTAGGGATATTTTAAGGGGGATAATGGTATTCTCAAATAAAATACTTCATGTATTTAATTATTTCAGTTATAATAATAATTTCTAATATTTATCTAGTTTACAAATATACAAAACTATTTGGTCCTTCAAGATGAAATTCCTTGTATATTATTACAATGCAACAAAGTAGAAATAGGCACCAATATAGTGGGGTTGGATTCTTGACATGTTTGACATGATCCTCCCTATAATATGATTGGGTGGGTCTTCCCAAATTGGACTGGGTTAGAGTGGGTTTTCCTAGACCAGAACGGGCTTATGTGGGTTTGCATCGATCCAAAATGGGCCAAGGTAGGTTTTAAGGCCACGTAAAAAATTTAAAAAATCAAAAAATATTAATTTAATTATTTTAGTAATTTTAAAAAAATGATTTTTAATATTTTGTAAAATTAATTTAATTTTGGAATTAAAAATTAAATTTATTATGAGACCGAACATAATTAAATTATTTGAATTTAATGTAATTCATTTAATATATTTAATATCCCTCTCCTTTAAACTTATTGCAAATTAATTTTATCACTCTTTTATTTTACTCTTTGACTGGTCTTGAGAAGTAACTAACCTTGGTTAGTCATGGTTAATTTTATTTAATTATTTATTATCTATGAATTATGATTTTAATAATTAATTGTTTTTATTAAATGTTTTTTAATTGTACTTTTTTATTCAATATTTAAAAGGAATTGTGCATCCATTCTTATATGTATGTATATTATGCTTCCTAATACCCCCCCCCCCCCTCATGCCTATGTGTGAGTACATTTATACTATTGATGATGAAGATGTTTAATGTCCTGACCTGGGTGCCACTAAACTAGTACCTCAAGCTAGTTCACCACATGAGCTCAGGAACACATCCTCATACTCTAGAATCTATCAAATAGAAGTGCTTCTCTATGATGGTACTATTATGAGACTATACCCCTATATCAGAGTGAAAACCCACAAGAAAATATGAAAAATATCATATACATTAGAATACACAAAAATAAAAAATTAACTGAAATAAGAGTATCTTGTTATAAAATAAAATACAGTAAAGGCATAAATGATCATGTCATACATAAAACCAACCACCCACTAGGCCGGTTACATGACATACCAAAAATACAATAAACAACTAAAATGGATCCAAAAAATCTCTCAGATGAACCCATCCAGTCACCTGAAACTATCTGAGTTATCCCGCCCAACCATTCCAAACTCAACATCGGCCTCAATACAAGCTTATTCCTACAATAAACATGTTAGTGCTTCTTGGGTACCCATGTACAGTGTATTCTTAAGTAGGGTGTGAGTAAAACTTAATAGGTAACCACAAATGGTGTCTAAGGAAAAAACCAATCAGGGAACCAATGTATATGATAATAAGTTAAATAAAAAATAGTAAAATAAGATAGGAACAAGTTAAAGAAACAATTTCTTATCTACTTCCCACTAGCCCTCGTGTTCTAGGGTGACACACTAGCCAACCAATTTTGTATCTACCTAAGTTGTTCTTCTAATAAATAAAATATAGTGTGACACATATTATGAATAAAAATGGATTCTCATTTATCATCTATCTATAGAAGGAATAAACAACTATATTAGACATGTCTAGAACCTTAGTCCAACACACATCAATACATAACTTTGGTGGTGTCTGTAGAATCAGTTTGGAACCAGCCCAATAATGAGGATCATATATCCAACATTCAAAACCATGGGTGAGGAGCACCATGGATAGGACCATAAACCATAGGTGAGTACCACCATTACTAGCATTTTAAACCATGGCTGAGGACCTCTATAACCAACACTATAAACAATAGGTGAGGACCAATATAACCAACACCTTAAACCATAGGTGAGGACCACATGACCAACACTGTAAACCATACGTGAGTACCTCCATGATCAACACCTTAAATCATGGGTGAGGACCACCATGACAAAAACCCTAAACCATTTATAAGGACCACCATGACTAACACCTTAAACCATTCCACCAACAATCACTTTTCATGTTTTAAAATCTTGACCTTAAAAAACCTTCAGAAACCACAACAAAACCTTTTTAAACCATTATCATTTACCAAGGTCCATATGTTCTTTTCACATAAAAATAAGTCCAAATCCATTCCATCCATAATAATCATTAAAAGATCCATCAAGGAATTTTACCAAAGGGAAAACCTCACACTAATCTCAAATAAACAATTGGATTTATTTATAAACACTTTTATATAAACCACATGGAGGTCAAAATCTCATTTTTTAAAAATATCCATTTCAAAACATAGATTCCTCCATTTTACACCCAAAACAAGTTCAAAACCCTATTAACACATTTAAAACCATTTCAAAATCCTTATGGGAATTTTTAGAAAATCATAACACATAAAATAATTCCAATCATCCTTCCAATATATTTTAAGAAAATTGGTTCCCATGTCCAACCAAGTATCCATTAACCATTAAATATAGTAAAACATTGATATTAACTTATTTAAGATCATATCACACTTACATAACTCTTTATAACTATGTGTTACCATTTCTAAGTGATGAAATTACCCAGGGGAAGTCAGAGGTTTGATCTCACAATCACCAATGAATCCAATAAGACCCAATAAATGTAAAAGTCCCAAATATAATATCTAATATATTTTCTTAAACCAAGGGAGAAATTCACCATAAAATTGTACCAATGAAAATAATACATATTTGTGTAAATAAATAATCAAGACTCTGGGTAAAGATCTTAGACCACACACCTCATCAATGAATCATTATATAGCATGTCCAAAGAATGATGGACTCTCCAAGTCCCATCCAATACCCATCCAAAATACTTATTATCCAACTGATCTCCTCTCAATACCACAAGATTTGACCTTACACCATGCAATAAAAAATAATTAATTATAACTAATATAATTAATTAATCAATCAAAACATTGTTGGAACCAAGTATGTTCTTTGAAAAAAATGGAGTTTGGTTTGTGTTTGTTTTCAATCGTCTCATAGATGGTCAAGGATATTGAAAGTAAAGGTATAATATAGTTCAATTCATAAGCATCATTGAATGTGGTGTCATTTCCTAGTGTTTGAAAAAAAATTGGAGAATGGAAAGCATTGTGAAAGGTGGTTCTTCTTCAAGGCCTTATGAAAATATGGAAAATGCAAGAGCTTCACGAAGATGGGATTCATGAATTTTGTTTAGTAAAGGATTAAATAATTATGATGGTGTTATTTGAGGTTATGACAAGCATCATTAATGATAGAGATTTAGAGCATTATAGTGGTGCAAAGGGTTTGACGGAGAACATCACGACAACGTTAAATTTCAATGGTGCTTTGTGAAGGGAGGAGCACCATGAAGATGTTTTTGACTAATCTAGAAATAGATCTGGAGTCAGTGGAGCTTCTCGATCAGTTATTCCTATAAATAAGAGGATCCCCCTCTTCATTTGTTAAAAAAATATTCAGAGAAAATCTATAATCGCTCTATTTTCACAAAGCAAGGGGTGATCCCTGAAACTGGAATTCTATGCTAACATGAGCTTCAGGAAAATAATATTATTTTATTAACAAAATTCAATGATTCTAAGTATTTAGTGCTTTGTTAATATGGGTTTTTCATCATTGGCTCAGTGAGATTTGTGAAAGAAGGTTATTCCACAAAGGTAGTGTGCTTCACGATGACAGGTTGTTCTGCAAAGGCAAAGGAGCTTTGCGAAGTAGTGGGCTTTGTGAAGTAGTGATCATTTCCAAGGAGTGAGATCTGGGAAGGAGTGAGCTTCATGAAGAATCTTTGTGAAAAAGGTAGTTTTGAATATCATATTTTAGTAGACCTGGTTTTTAGAGTGCATAAACTCAGTCTTTCGATAAAAGCTGATTCTCGGGCTGGATAGAGAAAAAGACATTAGTGAAAATCATTTGAAAAGACCTTCAAGTCGATAAACTGAGTAAGACTTCTCCCAAGGCAGTGGGATAGGGGAGTCAAAAGAAGTGTTCTGAGGGATGCAGTGATCTATCCCTAAAATATTTTAAAGACAATTATCCTAGAAAAGAGTAACTTTGATTGAACATATGTATTCCACAACTATTAAATATTAGTGGATTTCGGTATGATCGAAACATTGTCAACGTATATTCCTTGGATATTGCCCTTAGTGGTGAACCAATTAAAAGTTTTTGGTCATATATTTTCATATTAATGTTTTATTAAAGATCATATCAGTCATATAGGTTTAAAAAGTTCCTACTAATATGGGAATAATATTCGTCACATTAAAAATAAAAATTTGACACCTTGATTCACCCATCCCCTCTCAGGGTGTCCCTAGGATCTACAAGTGGTATTAGATGGTAAAGGTTTTTTGTGTTAAATTTGTCCTTTTTTGTCATGGAGAATCCAATCAATATTAGGGGAGTCCCCCTCTTTGATGGAAGTAACATTCAGATTTGGAAGAACAGGATGAGATCTCATATAAGATCTCTTGGAATGAGTGTCCTTTTTGATACTATTCAAGGAATACAAGTCACTAATCCAATAAGGATATCAATGACTGATTCAAATAGAAAAATTCTTGATGCAGATTCTAAAGAACATAATTCTCTTATTGAATCACTTTCTGATCAGATCTATCTCAAGGTGATGAGTTTCACCTCAGAAAAGTCTATGAGGGAAAACACAAAAATATTTATGAAGGACACAATAATGTGAAGGAGGAAACAATATAAGTTTTTTACGATAGGTTTGATGATCTGAATATGCACCCTGATGAAAATGAAGATTCCTTCTTCAATATAATTACTGAAGTTGTAGGAGTAATTTGAGGGATTAGCAAAGAGATCAAATATATTGATATTATAAATAAAATCTTTAGAACACTTTTTACTCTTTATAATGAAAAGTTTTTAGATCTTGAGGAAAGGGATATCTTAAAACTTTCTTTATATGATCTTCTAAGCAGCCTGGTGGCATATGAGACGAGAGTCAAACCAAAAGATGCAACGACTCGAGTAAGTAAGGAAATGGCATTCAAATCCATGGACAAACATGAAATTTTAGAAGATATTGCTAATGAGGATAATGAAAAAAATCTTATTTCTCTCATTGATAAGAAATTCAATAATGGAAAAGGAAAATTTAAAGGTAAGTTACCTCTAGCTCGTTTTTGTTGTGGAAGAGTTGGGCCTATTTCCTCTCAAGTCTCAATAAAGTTTGATTACGAACGGAGAAAATATAGAAACATAGAGAAGCCTCAGAAAAGGTTTTTCAAAAAGGGAGACATCAAATCTGGAAATAAAGTACATATTTTCTATGAATATGAATATAAAGATAATTAATTCATTAAGGAAGAAGAACCAGAATTTAAATCTGGAACCCACGATTCCATGATGGCTGCCATTGAAAAATCAAAATAATTGGGAGATAAAACTAGAGATAATCAGCTGACCACTGATTCTTATCTCAAATTTAAACTTAAATATTCTCTTTGTATTCTTAAGAACAAAATTAAGAGATGTAAAAATTGGAAGGAATTTATGGAAGAATCATCAGAATATGTTGATCAACTTGAAGCTAAAATTAAATGACTGGAAGAACTAGTGAAAGTACAGTCATCAATCATTTAAAGAACAGAAGATATAGTGTAACTAAATATTATAATTTAAGAACATGAAAAGGTTATCAATGATCTTACCTCCAAATTTGAGTAGAAGTTCGATACTACTATGGGACTCGAAGAAGAAGTTGTTACTATTAATAGTAAACTTGAAAGTGAATCAAATTCAAAAGAATAAAATACAATTTGGAAATTTTTCATATATTGACTTGTTGGAAAGAAATAAGCACGGTTTGGATGAAGTTGAAAAGATTTTTAATGATCAAAGACCCGCATGAATGGGTAACTGTGGAATTTGTTGTGATGTTGAGACATCAAACTCTAGAAATCAAGTGATCCAAAATAAAGGCAAGTTGAAAGTTGGACATGTTGAAAATTTAGCTGAAGTGCTAAAATAGTAACCCTCAATCAAACTAAAAGTAAAACTGTAAACTATTATTCAAACTCTAGAAATTATAGGCAACCAAACTATATTCCTAAAGAAGGATACTTGAGGAGGAATATAAATGAGAAGACATATCCGCTTATGAAATATCAATTCTGTGGATATCTAGGTCATACCATTTCATACTACGAAGAGGCAAGGAGCTATATGAATGGGGAAGATCTTGGAAGTTAATAAAGGAGAATGAATTGATATCCTACTTCTTATATAAGTAATAATTTCTATTAATATTGTCTTTATTATTCTAACTTTAGAAATAATGTTGTGTATTACAGGCAGAGGAATGATAGGATAAAATCATACAAAACTCAGAGACAAGTCAATATTCTCCAACCATATGGTATTTTTATTTCAAATAGGTTTTATCCATTGAAAGAATAGTATGAATATGAAGAACCCATGCATGAGGGAATGAGATATTAAAGTCCATCTCTATCCTCTTATCAATCTAATATTTCCTCGAAGGAAAAGATGAAAATGAAAAATTCAACCTTGTAGAAGTATATCTAAAACCTAAAAATAATAACAGCACTTGGATTATTGAAAGTGGATGCTCATCCCATATGACAAAAAATGTAGATCTATTAACAAATGTTAAGAAAAAGGTTGATGGAAAAGTATGGTTTATTAATGATAGTGCTTTGAAGATAAAAGGTAGTGGAAGTATTAAGTTAGCTAATGGATATTTGAAGAAAAATAAACTTCTTTATATGGATGGCTTGCAACACAATCTTCTTAGTGTGATTCAACTATGTGACTCATGACTTATAGTGACTTTAAATAAAAAAGGATGCACTATAAAGGTAAATACAGGGAATTATCTCATGAAAGGTTGCAGAACTGATGGAAACTTTTACCAGGTTTATAGCAGAGATAATTTTTTCTATCTAACTGTTGAAGAAGAAAATGACTTATGGCATCGAAGGTTAGGGTACATTAATCTATAGGATATATAAAATATATCTAAGATAAATATAGTAATGGATATCCCCAATATGAAATTTTAATGGGAAAATATGTGTGATTCTTGCATACGAGGAAATTTGGTATATAGTTCATGTTTGTCAAAGAGGAAAATGGCATCAAATATTCTTGATCTCATCCTAGGTGTATGTGGACCAATAAATGTTGTTGTAACACATGGAGAAAGGTAATTTGTTCTTTTTATTTATGATTATAGTATAATGGATTGTGTGACGGTTATACATAGAGAATTGAAATTTCTTGACTGTATGAAAACTTATCGCCAAATTACTGAGAATGATATTGGACGGATGATCAAAGTTCTACAGTCTGAAAATAGAGGTGAATACACATCCATTGAGTTTGAAAATTAACTTTAGAATCATTGAATACAAAATTAGGTGGCTACTGTGATAACCCCATAGAAAAATGGAGTTGTTGAGCACAGGAATCGACAGGTGAACAATATTTCCAGAACCATGCTGATTGAGAGTTGTATCCCTTGACATTACTGGAAAGAGGTTGTTCAAGTTGTGGTGTATATTCAAAATAAAAAAAGGATATATATGGTAGAAAACATGACACCGTATGAGTTTTGGCATGGAAGGAATCCATCTTTAAAGTATTTTTTTGTTTTCAAAAGTAAATGTTTTATCATAAACAAAGAGATAAATTAGGGAAAATATGGGGATGCAGCTGATGAAGGAATATTCCTCATATATTCAATGAATATAAAATCCTACAAGTGTTTCAAAAAGAATATAAGAAAAATTGTGGAAAGTAGTGATGTTAATATCATGTAAGATAAGATAAAAAATACGATGAGGGGATCTTATGCTGATGTGATTGAAGATGCAGAAGATAGGGGACACAGAATAGATTCAAATGAAGAAGTAGAGAAAGGGGTGAAAAACATTTAGAGGTCACAAAATGATGTGGATTCATATAAAGAATTGAAATAAGAAACTATGGCTGAAAAAAATCCTCCTAAACCTCATAAGAGAAATCAAAGAGTAAAATTCGATCAATCCAATATCATTAGGGATTGGACTAGACCCACACAAACAAGGAGAATTAGGAATAGTACAAAATTTTCAATCCTTTCAGTTGTTGAACTATCCTCATTTGAAGAAGCTACAAATAATTAATCATGAGATAAATCCATGAATGAAGAGTTGGACTATATCAACAAGGACCATACATGGAATATAGCCAAGATACTCGAAGGTCACAATGTAATTGGTACGAAGTGGGTTTTTAAGAACAAATATGATGAACATGGTAATGTGATCAAAAATAAGGTGTGGTTGGTGTGTAAAGGATATTAAAAAACTAAAGGTGTGGATGTTGAAGATACATTTGATCCTATGCCTATATTGGACTCAATCATACTTTTTCTTACCATGAAAATTCAAAGAGGATACAAAGTGTATCAAATGGATGTCAAAACAACTTTCTTAAATGGTGTTCTTGAAGAAGAAGTTTATATAGAACAACCAATGGGTTTTCTTCTTGGATGTGATGAAATGAAGGTATTAAAACTAAAGAAAGTGATCTATGGATTGAAGCAGGCACCATAGGCATGGTACTCTCAGCTGTATTATTATCTTAAAAATCTTGAATTCAAAAGACAAGGATTTGATCATAATCTATATGTGAAGAATTTTCCAAAAGATCAGTTCATGGTACTAGTGTAGGTTAATGATATTATTTTTAGTAGAAGCAGGTAGGGATCAGTGGATGAATTTTCCAATCACATGAAAGTATAATTTGAAATTTCCATGATTGGTGAACTCACATATTTATTAAAGATTCAATTTATTCAGTATAAAGACTTCACTTTTATCTATCAGAAAAATTATGAAAGAGAGTTGTTGAATAAATTCAATATGCATGACTCCAAACCAATGTTGACTCCGATTGTAGTTAGAATGAAACTAGGAAATCATGAGAATGCGAAATCTATATATCCCACACTATACAGGAGAATCATTAGAATCTTACTGTACTTGACTTTGACATGGCCAGATATTGTATTTGTAATATTCTTAGTGGCCCACTTTAAAAGTAATTAGAAATAATAACATATGGAAGTATGGAAAACAAACATTAGTTAAATTCAAGGTACTCATAATTATAGGTTATACTTTGTTAAAGGAATATATAGTAAACTATTAGCCTTTTTTATGCTAACTGGGATGGAGATATAGTGTACAGAAAGTCCACCAGGGATGGAGAATTCTATATTGGTAAAAAATGAGTAGGCTAGTAGAGTAAGAAATAGGAAAAATATCTCTTAGTATTGTTGAAGATGAGTATATCTATTCTACTAAGGCATGCACTCAACTACTATGGATGAAGAAAAAGTTGAAGGGTATTGGTGATGAAGTGAAATAGATAATGGTGATTCACTATGATAACAAGAGTTAAATTGACCTTACAAAGAATCAAGTTCAACATTATTGCACAAAACACATTAAAATAAGATATAACTTTATCAAGGAAAAGCTTCAACAATGAGTGATTAAAATGGATCATGTAAGAACTGATGAGAAAGTGGTTGATATTTTGACCAAGCCACTAGCAGTGGCTGTGTTTGAGAAACATCAGTTGAGCCTTGGTTTTCAGCTACCTCCTAGTGCATAATGAGGCCTTTAAAGTCCCCTCTCCCCAGTCATGTTAAATATTTTAATATTTTTGTGGAAGTGATGTAGGATTATACGGTAGATATGATCTTGGGGGAGTTTTTTCTGAGCTCTACAAGTCAAGTTTAGGATTTTTGGGTTTATTTTCAATGGGGGATAATGGATAAATTCAATGGATTAAAGGAGGATAATGAAATTTTTTTCTGATTATAGGAATGATGGAGAATAGAGAAAGTCAAAAATGATACAATATGAGAGAATGATAAGTTTCAAAGGGAGAAAATGATCATAGAGAAAAAAATTCAATGTTATGAGGAATTAGTTAATCTTTCCAAAATATGAGAACTCAATTCATGCTTCCCATCTTGTTTTCTACACCAATCATTGCTCACATAGACTTATAGTGTTGTATAAGTTGATTCTTGCATATCAAGTTTTTATAGTGGCTAGTGATATGTTGAATTTATCTACAAAATTACAACAATCCCAAAAGGGGATATTATTTGAAAAAATGATGTTCTTTGATAAAAATGGATTATGGTTTTTGTTTGTTGTCAATACTCTCATGGATGATCAAGGAGATTAAAAGAAAAGGGATCATACAGTTCAATACATGAGTAGTAATGAAGGTGGTGTCATTTCCTAGTGTTTTCCAAATTTTTGGGGTCCAAAATATAGATAATGGAAAGAATTATGAAAATTGGTTCTTCTTAAAGGCCTTATGAAAATATAGAAAAGGAATGAGATTCACTAATATAGGATTCATTAATTGTGTTTTGTAAATGATTAAATAATTCTAACAGTGTGCTCTGCGGTTAGAATGAGCATTGTGAATGACGAAGATTTGAAGCATTGTGGTGGCATGAAGGATTTGACGGAGATAATCATGATAACATCAAATTTTAATGGTTCTTTGCGAAGGGAGTAGAGTTGCAAAGACATTTTTGACTTATCCAAAAAATGCGCTGGAGGTGGTGGAGCTTCATGACCAGTCGTGCCTATAAATAAGTGGCTACCTCTCTTCATTTGTTATGAAAATTTTAGATAAAATACTGAATCTATTGGTTTTCATGAAGCTAAGGGTGCTCCATGAAACTAGGATTCTATGTCATCTTGAGCTTCGTGAAAAGACTATTCTAGTCTTGACTGAAGTCAATGCATCTAAGTATTGAGTGATTTTTGAAGATGGGTTGTTTTGTGTTGGTTCAGTGAGCTTCAAGAAGTAAGGTTGTTCCGTAAAGGTAGTGTGCCTTGCAATGGTTGGTTTTTCCTCAATGGAAAAGGATATTTGTGAAGTAGTGAGCTTTTCGAAGTAGTGATCATTGTGAAGGAGTGATCTCTGGGAAGGAATGAGATTTTTGAAGGAGCTCTATAAAGTATCTTTGTGAAAAGGCAGTTTTTAATACCAAATTTATGTATATAGGGTTTTCAGAGTGCATCAACTTAGTATTTCGATGCAAGTAGAGTCTTATGATGGATAGATACAAAGACTTCAATGAAAATAAATTGAATATACCATCAAGTCGATAAACAAAGTAATACTTTCCCCAAGGTAGTGAGATAGGTGGAGTCAACAGAAGTGTTATGAGGGATGCAGTGAGCTATCCCTAAAATCATGTAAAGGTTGTTATCCTAACACAAAGTTACTCTAACCAAACCTATATATTCCACATATAGTGAAGATTAGTGTATTTTAGTATTACCAGCACACTATTGGTGTACTCTCCTGGGACGTAGCCCTTAGTGGTGAACCAAGTAAAATTTCTATGTCTTCTCTTTTCATGTGAATGTTTCATTGCTGATCATATCAATCATACAGGTTTAACAAGTTCCTACCGATTTGGGAACAATATCCATCCCATTAAAAGAAAAATTTGAAACCTTGATTCACCCCTACCCTATTAGGGTGTCCCGAGGTTCTATAAACCCAACATAGCATAATTATAGAAAAGGTCTCTCAAATATTATTTAATCACCAAGAAAACACCATGGGAGGTCTACAACATACTCCCAACACCATTATAGGGAAAATAACTATGAGGCAATACCTTTTCTAAGGTTAATCAAAAACCAATTTGATGTTAAATATAATAAAATTGACCAAGAATTCATATATTAACAAAACATAATGCAAAAATGTGTGGAATTAATCTCAGGATCTCATCTATACAAGAAAACCAAAACCCCATGTCAAACAGATGGTTCCATGATACTCTGGTGGAATATTCAAAAATACCTTAATTGAGGAACTCCAAAATTATATAGGAGTAAGAATAAGAGGAAAGGAAGCAACTAGAGTTATATAACTCGCCTAAAATTCCAATAAATCACCATGAACACATCCCAAAATAATGGTGGGAGGAGGAATGGGGTTGGTAGTCCCTTAGTTTATACTCAGTGAATGAGGAAGGAATAGGGGGTATACTAAAAAACCCAAGGTTTATTTTGATAAAATCTTCCATTTAATGAAATCTTGGAATCCACAAGTTGTGTATGCATGGTTTTCCAAACCATGTGCTAACCATGTGTTTATAATTGTCCAATCCATCACACCCAAAGTTTTTTACTACATGGTTATCCAAACCATGCACCAACTATTCTACACCCCACTATAATTAGTCACATGGTTTGTCTATAACCATGTGTAAATTGTGAAATATGTATCATACCCTCCTTTACCTCTCACAGTTTCCCCTTTGGATCACATGGTTTAACCAAAACCATTCTATACTATGCAACTTAATCATGCCCTGTTCAAAATGAACTGAAAACATCTTGAGCATCAAGTTGTTGCATAGTTTATCTTATATTTTCCATACCAAACCATGCACCTAGGAAAAACATGTTGAAATTTTCTAAAACTTACCCCAAAGTATCCAAAGCTCATCTAAACACCTAAGATACCTCTCAAGTATCATTCCTTGTCTCAAAAAATTACTTTGATGCATTCAAACTCTTGAAGTCTTATTCTAAGTCTTAGTCCAAAATTTGACCCACCCAGTAAACAAAAAATCAAGAATCTTCAAGGAATTTTAACCCATATAGATGCTAGATCTTAAATCCTCCCCACTATAATACTTCTCATCCTTAATAATCCTCAGTTTACATCTATCTACACTACTTGACCTAAGTTGGTCACCAAATTTTAACCAAAATCCTCGTTCAGCTTTTGATATCTAGAAACACTACTATGGAACAACTTCCAACTCAAGGCTATTAACTGGGAAAAACTCTACCTAAATCCCATTATCAAAACTGAAACACTAACATAGAGTATACCCAATCCCATCCAATCAAAAAAAATTTTATTTAACTTCTGATGATTGGTACCTCCACCATCGAAACATCCCAAAGAAATAAAACTTGTTCTCCCATGAAATGACTATAATGGTTCCCAAATTACTATACCATAATACCCATATAAACAATAATAATCATTATCATCCATCCTCATCATTGAAACCCAAAGGGAACAAACTCACACTTTCCACCCACATAGGAACTGATGATATACCTAATTTTCATCAAATCCCCAATCCAGACCTGCAACACACCCATCATTCCCAAAATGACATTACAAACTTATTTTTTAACCTTACTCACCCACATTTTGTACTAACACAAGTCGTACTATCCTTGGATGATCCGTTCCAAAAATTCCCAACTCCAACTATTGGTTCATCACTATCATCCCTGATCATGATTTCCTCCTACCCATAGGGATTCCACAACTACCCAAACATGCCCACTGTAGTCCACACCCAACCCCAAATGATATTCCATATTCATATTTTCTAATAACTCAAAATCATATTCATTTTCTACCAAACGCATCATTGTATCCAACACAATCACCTCGAATTAATTTTTAGAACCACTTTGAACCCAAAAACCAATGTTTGGCTCAACTATCAACCACAAATTAATTTACATTAGAATTCCCTATGAAAATTAATCACATGCATCCATGTTATTTCACTGACATAACAATTCCACCATGATAGATCCATGAATATTTCTACACACCTATGACCCTTCCAACATTTGGGTTTTATCTCCACGACTGACATGCCACTCCCCACCATCAGATTGTCATTATCATCACCTCACTCTACAAACTTCAACTTTATATCCTAATAATTTGATGTATTAGTATCACTCTCACTATAGTAGAAAAATAAATAGTCAACTATCACCAACCCCTAGTTCCTAAGAATGGTGCTCACGGTATTCACCGACATCCAATTCAAAACAAGGACCCACTCATAAGATGTTTTTGGTGCACCTCCACCATATAAATCCAATTAATCTACTCCATGAGTCCCACCTCCAAGGAACCCCTCCTTTAAAACATAAATTAAATTAATCTAGCTAAGTGTATAATGATTTCCCTCTCAGTGTACTTAAGATGATGTCAAGATATTTGAAAATATCATATCTAAACTAAGACTATGTTAAAATTTATTCAATGAATACCACCACAACTCATCTATTTTTGATTTCACCTATAACTACATGTACATAGAAAACCCATTCAAAGGAATTGTTCCTCCCTACCCACAAGTTTCTCATAACACCCACATCATTACTTAACCTACTCATGGAAGCTTTCTTATCCCAAGCACCTTATTCATACTCTCCCATAACGTCTGATCCAAAATCCAAATGACATATCATAGTTATGAATTATCATTCCCCTAATATCTCATTATTGTTAATCCATTACATTCATTTGTGTAACACAACCACAAAACACCTCCCTAACTCTAGCAAGTCATGTCTTATGAAATATTGGCTCCCAAGACCTACCCACTGGTTATGCCCTCCCTACATGCTCATCTCACCCAACGTAGATAACCATTGGTGATTCCAAAAACCCAAGGAAACTCACTGATCCAAACCCACTTTCATGACCACTCATGTCCTGAGAGTTGATCAATAGTTCTACAAAGTTCATTTATGCTTCCACCGCAATCTTACAGATGCATCCAAAACTAACCATTCCCGGAACCTAACTGGTCATGCCCTTAGAAACTATATGTGTTATCGAAGCATCAACACTTTAAGTGCTTTCCATCCTAAGGAAACTATACATATTTGTGTATCTCACATGGTGAACATACCAGGTCTACCTGACATGTACGATCATAACCCAAAGAAAAACAACATGCCTAAAACCAAATTCTCTCAATCACCGCATGTGCTTCAAATATAACTCATAACACTCAGGAACAACTCATATCTGCAACCATTACCAATTATAGGAAGCTGAATGAGACTTCCTCTCTAGAGACCAACCACAAGGTTGAAACACTTGAAATAAAGTGCTTCTTCTCAAACAAAAAATTTATCCAATGAGCCTAAACCCAATACCATGTTTCACCTTCATGAATCATTGTCAACAAGACAAAGAATCCACCCTTGTTTCATGCACCCAAAGAACTTATAACTTGTAAACCCCCTATCAAAAGTCACCCTATTAAGTCAAACAACACCAAATCCCAAAACTGGAGTCACATTAATAAGGCCAGTGGGCTCTTTCACCTTGAACAATCAGTACGATCTCACAACAAGTCACTAGGTCCAACCACCTAGGTCTATGCCAACTCATAGAAGGACAAAAATCATGGGGTTTCAAAACCCTCCTATCCAAAGTAAAACTCCCATCTATAGGGTCTCAAAAATGGAATAAATCACATTTCAAATCAACCAACCATAACTAGGGAACCCATCCACTCTGAGTATCTACACATCTGATCGCTCCTTGGAGGACCAAATCACACAACCAATACTAAACAAAACCTACCCACAAGGCTCCAATAGTAACACACTTATACCACATTAACCCATTAGGGTCACTGAAATAATTAGGCATGAAGACCAAACAAATGTCTTCATCATCGATCATCTCACTATGTATCCATAGAACCTACCATCAGAAGGAAATCTATAAAATCACACACTAAAAGGTATATAACATTTGGATCCTATGTTCATACTATGTATCATGATATTCTGCTTTCCTCTATAGGTTAAGAGTTGAAACTTAATCATAGGGATATTTATAATGGTCTAAGAGCTAGAAAACCATCATGAACCATCAAATCCTAACAAAATGTGCATCACCCAAAGGAAAAGAAAACATATTAAACCATAACATCACAAAATGAGAACATTAATTCATGCCCTAGTAACCTGGACTTAATACTAGAATAGGTGTTTGTGATGCAACAGCCTAGTATCCATCACAAGATCCAACACATTTATATATATAGTCTACCAAACCCCAAATAATAAAATAACACAAAGGTAAACTTCTCTGATACCACTTTATAATGTCCTAACAAAGGTTCCACTAAAATGGTTCCTCGATCTGGTTCTCCACATGACCTCAAGTGTTCCTCCTTGTATGCCAAAGGTTTTCAAATAGTATTGGGGATCTAAGATGGTACTGTGAGGATACTATACCCCTATATCAGAGTGAACATCTAGAATAAAATGACCAAATATCATCCAAATACAAGTAAATATAATGAATAAATTAACTAAAACAAGATCATATTGTAATACAATGAAATATAGTAAAGGAATGAATGGCCATGTCATACATACAACCAAACTCCCACTGGGTTGGTTATACAACATACTAAAAATAAAATAAACTACTAAAAATTCACCAAAAAATATCCAAGAAGAACCCATACAGTCACCTAAAACTATCTAAGCTATCCTTCCTAGCCATATGAAACTCAACATGGGCCTCATCCCAAACCTGTTCTTGTAATAAACATGTGAGAGTTTTTTGGGTACCCATGTGTAGTGGCGGACCAAGAAGGGAGTGAATAAAACTCAATAGTCCACCACCAATGGTTTGTAAATAAAATACTAGATATGTAAGTAGTATATTCAGATAACAAGTGAAATAAATAAATAGTACAAGAAGAAAGGTACATTTGGAGGAAATAACTACTTATGTAGTTCCTTATAGACCTCAGGTTCTAGGGTGAAACTCGGGTTAACCAAAAATCCATTAACCTAAGACAATAATTTAATCCATACATTGTATGATGACACATATTGTGAATAAAAAAGGTTTATCATTTATCATATATCTCTACAATTCATAAACATAAATATCATAAATTTCTATAACCTTATTCAATATCTCATCAATACATAACATTAGTGGTGTCTAAAGAATTAGTCTAGCACTAACTGAAGGGTGAGGGGAATTATTCCAACATCCAAAATTATGGGTGAGGACTACCATGGCCAACACCCTAAACAATAGGTGAGTACCTCCATGACTAGCAATTTAAACCATTGGTAAGGACCACCATAATCAACTTCTTAAACCGTAGGTGAGGACCTCCATGAATAACACATTAAAATATAGGTTAAGACCAGAATTACAAACACCTTAAAATGTAGGTGAGGATCTCCATGACCAACACCTTAAACCATGGGTGAGGAATTACATGACTAAAACCCTAAATCATAGGTGTGAAAATCTATGAACAACACCTTAAACCATTTCTATAATAATCACTTTTCAAGGTTCAATATCTTGACCTTGAAAAACATTGGAAACTACACAAAAACCATTTTTCAACAATTATTATTTACTAATGTTCCTATGAGAATTTCACACCAAAATAAGGATAAAGCCCACCCTTCCATAATAATCATTAAAAGAGACATCAAGGAATTTCACCAAAGGGAAAACCACACACTCATTTAAAATCAATATTTCGATCCATTTATAAATAGTTTTCTATAAAGAACTTGGAGTTCAACACCTCGTTCTTGTAACTTCCTGACTCGAACCACTGAGTCTGAGATAGAGTGCACGTGAACTCATGTGAACCTCCCTATATGCAAGAGGATATCAACTATAATTGAGGGTCTAAGTCTGGTAGTGGGTAGACTATACTCTCAGTATCATGTCATGGGATCAATAATAAACAATAACTCATATTATAAATCATTAGAGTAAACATGTGAAATAACTGAATAAATGGTATACATGATAAGTAAATAAAAGGAGATCCCAAAAGTGGAAAGCCTACCCATGGTAAATAAAGAAGATAAAGACTAAATGATAAACTTTATGTCTCACTAGTGCTCTTCCCATTCCACCACCATCTCCACACTCCTCAACTCAACAGTTTTCTATAGGGCTCGTTCCCTTTACTGGAACCCTCGTGAAATCTACAAGAACACTGAAACACTCAAGTAGGGTGTGAGTACAAGACTCAATAGAATATCAAAAATTAATCATTAACCTAATTTTATCAATTATACTAGTGTATTAAATAAAAATAATAATAAATGTGTAAAAAACATCATAACAGACAATCCAAAACTGAGTGGTCGTGTTCTTACCAAGCTGGCACAAACCCTCAGTCGTACCTGCTTCGGCTCTATACTAGAAGGTGATGAGCCAAATTTATATATGTATTTTGGATATATTTATATATGGTTTAATATTGTTTTATTCAATAATTAATTGGGTTTTGTTTCTTTCATAGTAATTATGAATTTTGGACTCAAAGAAAGAAATTCTAAAAATTGAAAAAACATGTTTTAATCAACATGAAAGGAGTTTGCGATGTGTATTCCTCATTTATAGAATACCTTCGAAATAAAGGACATATTGTGAAAAATTAAATGATGTGAAACATTTATACAATTTATAAATACATTAAATGTCATGAGATTTTCAAATTCCAAATCCCACTAAAATTACACAACATGAAGGAAGTGAAAGGTGTGAATCACATAAACGACATGTAGAATATACACAACATGAAAAACTTTGAGATCTCATCTATTCAAAGATACATCCCAAAGATCCCACAAGATTCAATATTTTTAAATGAGATTTTGGATCTTATGTACATGAAATGTAAATATTTTACATCATATAAAAGTCGATATAGCATCAACTTAATGAGACTATACAACTTGAATGCTTTACACATCGTGTAACCCTCATGCCTATAAATATTCTAGTTACACCCACCGTATAGAGAGAGTTGGACCTATGGATTTTATATCATTTTATCTTCTTTTTCTTCTTCTTTTTTCTTACAAACTCATTTTAGTTCATTACTTTACTTGTTTTATTAAATACTTTCGTGTTTTTTTACATTCTTCTCCTATTATTTGATCGTTGTAATTAATTTTCTGTTGTGATGCCTGTGTTAACATCGATTTTCATTTGACTTCAACACTTGAACTGGTCTTCCTTAGTTCTTCATTCAAAATAATTTTTTGATTGATTCTTAAATTTTTTAATTTTGGATTTCTTATTCATCAATTGTTTTATTATTATGTTGACTATATTTATTATTCATTTTCTTTTAGTCAACATCAGCATGCATGGCTAATCTGCTTAGGGTTAGGGGTCAAGATATGTGATTTTTTGGGACTAATAAATCTATAATTAAATCTTGGTAACCATATAGATATTAATTAGGTCAAAAAAATTATCACATTCTCTTGCACAGCCCTGGCCATGGGAGGTGCTATTGAATAAACCTAACCTAATTAGATTTTTAAAGGTTATTACCATTATCCTGTTATGATTTCTACCTTGGAAGTTAAGTGTAATGCATCTAGGTTTTTATATATACTCAGACCATGAGATATTTGAAGCATAGGTAGATCCAATTAGTTTGACCATAAAAAATTGGTGACCTTTTCATTGCTTTGTAGCCTAATTCATAGGACTATCCCAAACTACATTTAAGATTACCTTTTGCCTAAATCCCTAAAATTTACCCCGATAAAATCTTTTTTATCTGATTTAAATCCAAGCTATCTAATTCAAGAAAATCCCAATTTGAAGAGTGAATGTGAAAAATATTATCTTAGGGTTCAAATCAAAAGGTTGAGTTCTTATAAATCATCTATGTGGGATCGTCCACACATCACCTCTTTACTACACCATTGTATTCGAGTTTAGTTTGGGAACAATAAATTTCTAATCTAGTCATGACTAGAGGAATCAACGATGCCTTATGGGTGAATCAAATTTTGGCATCATTTATAGGGACCATTGTTTCCTAGTCATATTATCCTTCAAAGAGAACTTGGGATTACCTTACCCCCCTATGTTTATATTTTTCTCCTTTTGAGGCATTTGTGTCCTCTCTATTTTCCTTAGTTAGTTCATACATTAGATCCCTCTGGCTCATTTGAGGATCCTTGACGCTAAATAACTACTTTCATTGAAGACTTAAATCACACAATCCTTATCTACATACCACTACTTCATAATGTCTTGGAACAATGATCTTGCATTGCCACACCCCTAAAAATTTAAATATGCTCCACCTTCAAATTAGGGAGAGCTTTAAATGCTTTAGGAGAACACCATTATTGATTATGGATTTCCATCCATAAGTGGTGTTGTACTGATCATTATGTTCCCTACTGACTAGGTTCATACTTTTGAAATAAAATCCGGACTCATCTTCATGATCTATAACGTGGGTCAGTTTGGTGGACTTTAGATCCAAGATCCCCAGGAGCACATTTCATATTTCCTTGAGGTTTGTGATACCTTTCATAACTAGAGTATTTCATCTGATGAAATTAGACAATATTTATTCCCATTCTAATTTCTTGAATAATCCAAGGATTTCATCAAAATCCAAGCTCATGAATCAATCATAACTTGGGATGATCTCACAAAAAATCTCCTAGATAAGTACTTCCCAATAATACGGACATGGAAGCTCTATAATGACATCTAGAACTTTTACAAGACATGTGGAGAGTTATCCTGGGAAGCCTAAGACTCTTTTAAGGATCTTAGTAGAAATTTTCCACATCATTAACTTGGTGTGTGTATTCACCTTCAGACATTCTATTAGGGACTCCAACTACATGAACTATTGTGTATGTCACTGCAGATAATGGAATAATGATTAAGATTCCCGAATTTGGATGAGAAAGTATAAAAAAGGTCTCATAAAATTATAGTCTATAGAAGAGTGATCAAGAACCATCCCTATTTGGAATACATCAATTAGATGAGATTACCCACCTCACAGTGCAAGTAGAATCCCTTACAAAGAATCTCGTGCAATTTCAGTTACCTGTTGCACCACCCCCCCCCCCTCCTTCTATAATGGAAATAAAATCCTATGAGATGTACGGAGGCATATACCTATGTAAAGACTATAGGGAAAGGATAGAAGAAACTCAAATACAATATTTTAATTATGTCAATTAATATCAATAATTTCAGTAATTCCAGAAATAACAAAAGTACCAAAAATAATATAACAAATAAAAATTATCTCATAAATAGCCATAATAAAGGCAACTATAAATAGAGGAGTGTCCAAGAGTCACTAAGAAATCAAGGATCACCAGAATTCCCACCTCAAAACCCATATCCTCTACCTCAACAACACCCCCCCCCCCCCCGGATCTCACCAATTTCCACCTACTGAGTAGCAACAATTTCAACAAGATCCACAAATTCCACCCCAACAGGCCCCACATCTATAGTAAAATTTAGAAATATTGATCACCACATTTGTTCAAAAAGAGTATTAGAGAATAAACAACCAAGATATATAGATAAAATACTAAATAGATTTCATAGAGACTTTTTATCATCAAAAGGGTCAAATCTCAAAGTCATTAATAGACTGACTATTGGGTATGTTACCTGGTAACACTGAGATATACATGAGAGAATAGGAAAATGAAATGGTTCATAGGAGTGGGAAAGTGATAGAATTTTAGAAATCATTCAAGGGTGAGGAAAATAGGTTTGAAGAACCTAAGAAACATAAAACATTAATTAATGAGGATAACACCAATAACACAAAGGAAGCTGGTTGAGAAACAAATATAGAAGCAAAAACTACTAAAAAGATCCAAAAAAATCATAAAAAGGAATAAGTTCAAGTGGGACCTATAGCTTACAAACCCCCTCTAAAATTCCTATAAAGAATGAGGAAAAGAAATATTGAAGGAAAATATTATAAGTTTCTAGTTATTTTTAATCAATTACACATCAACATCCCCTTCTCCAAAGAAATCATTAAAATTCATACCTATGAGAAATTATTAAAGGAATTTATTTCTAACAGAAGGAAGATATAAGACTTAAGGTTAATTTATTTAAATTAATAATTCTCTTCTGTCATTCAGCATAAGATTTCCCCTAATATGAGAGACCTTTGAAGATTCTCAATTCCTTGTACTATAGAAGAATACAACTTCATAATATCTTTATGCAATTTGGGTGAAATCATTACCTCATTCCAATGAATGAATTTTTAAAAATAGGGTTTGAAGAAATGATGAAAACAAGAGTGGAATTATAGCTAGCTAACTAATCAATAAAGTACCCCTGGAAACTTCTCAAGTATTTCATAGTCAAAGTTGGAAAATTAATATTTCCTAATAATTTACTCATATTTGAAATGGAAGAAGAATGAGACATTTGAACTTTTCTAGGATTCCCATTTCATTCCACTGGGAAGTAACTGATTGATGTAAATCAAAGTAAAATAATATTCAGAGTAGTAGATGAACAAGTATTGTTCAACATATTGAAGTCTTCCAAGCAAAAAAATGACACATTTGACTATCAATCCATCTTTCTTAATAATGTGAGAGATGATTTTATGACCATAAAGGACAACAAAAAGATCATGTACCCTGATTAAGATGAAGGTAATGATCATGAGGATGTAAAATAATTTCAACTGTTGATAAGGAACATTATCCCACCATTAATAGTCCCAATCATTAACCCACCAATGTTTTAACTAATACCTTTGTCAAGCACACTCAATTACTCATTACAAGAGAGTGAAACTTCCATTCCAGTCATTACAAATTCATAACTAACCCAAATATAAGAGGATAAGCTGACTAAATTCCTAAAAAGGAATATAAATTCAATAGCCTAGGGATTTTCAGAAATTAAAGGGATAAAACCCACAATATTTACCCAAAATATATTATTGGAAGAATCTGTTAAACCCAAACACTAATCCTAGAGGAAACTCACCCCACCAATGAAATAGGTGGTTAAGAAAAAAGTATTGAAACCTCTAGATAATGGAATAATTTTTCCATTATCTGGTAATGAATGAGTGGGTCTTCTTTAATTATTTCAAAATAAGAGTTGCCCAACCATTGTGAAAAAAAATGAAAATGATATAATCTCAACTCGAACCATCACTGGGTGGTGAGTATGGGTTGATTATCAAAACCTCAACACAACAACCTGAAAGGACCATTTTCCACTACCCTTTATGGATAAAATGCTATAAATTATAGTAGAGAATGAATTATATTATTTCCTATTTGGATATTTATGATACAATCAAATTTTAGTTGATCCAAACAACTAATCCAAAAATATGTTCACTTTTACCTTTGGAACCTTCGTCTATAGACGTATGTAATTTGGTATGTATAATGCACCAATTTATTTTAAACTATGAATGACACATATATTCCATGAAATGGTAGAGGAGTACCTTGAAATATTTATGGATGATTTCTCGATTTATGGAAGATCCTTTGATGTTTTTCTAGGTAATTTGGATCTAGTATTATAACATTAAGAAAAAATTCTTGGTATTAAACTAGGAAAAATGTAACTTCATGGTCCAAGGAAGCATAGTAATCAAATATAAACTCTCATAGAATGGAATGGAAGTGGATCTAGTGAAAATAAAAGTAATAAAATACTTACCTTAAGTCTACAATAGAAAAAGGAATATTGATCTTTCTAGGATATGTAGGATTCTACCTCTACTTTGTTAAAGACTTTGAGAAAGTAGCCCACCCATTGAAACAAGTATTGTCAAAATAAACTCTTTTAAAGTTAATTGAAGAGTGTTTATGGTTATTCAATTCCCTAAATAAAATATTGGTGGATGCTCCTATCATCATTTCACCATATTAGGATGAGGACTTTTGGATGATGTTTGATGTCAGCAACCTCGATGTTGGTGTTGTCTTAGTATAGTGATTCAGTCATATCTCTTGTCCCATTTACTATTTCAGTCACACACATAATGACACTCAGGTAAATTATATTACTATTAAAAAGGAACTTCTAGAAGTCATATATGAATTTGAAAAGTTTCATTTATACCTCATTATATCATAATTGGTCTAAATTGATCATGTAGCACTTAAATATCTACAAAGTAAAAAAGGATGCCAAACCATGACTGATACAGTGGACCCTACTTCTAAAAGAGTTAAATATCATCATAAAAGATACCAAAGGGGCTGAGAATGTTATTGATGGTCATTTATTAAAACTTCTATTATATAGAATTAAGGATGATGATAATATTGACATCAAGGATGAATTCCCCAATGAAACCCTATTCATAATAAACACTAAAGATCAACTGTGGACTTTCGATTATGAAAATTATCTCGCCATGGGATCACTCTACCCATACGTCAACTGTCATGAGAGGAAGATATTCTTAGTCTAATATTCACATTACTACTGAGATGAGCCAATAATTTTTAAGTGTTTTGTTGGTGGATTAATGTGGCACTTTATCCCAAAATATGAAATACAATACACACTCGACATGTATCATATTTCACTAGTAGAAGGGAATCATTTACCTGAATGTAACATGTCTAAAATTGTATAAAGTGGGTTATTCTGATCCATGCTTCATCAAGATTCAAGGAACATTTTTCAAATATAAGATCGGTCCGAGTGGGCATGCACCAAGGGGAAAAGAAATGAAATACCCCAAAATCCCATCCTATAAGTAGAAATATTCAAGGTATGGGGGATTGATTTAATGGGACTATTCCCTAATTCTCATGGGAAGTTTTATATCCTTGTATGAGTTGACTTCATCTCAAAATGGGTATAATTTTAGGAAACCACTCAAGAAATAGAAAACATGGTCATGGATTTTATAAATAAAAACATATTATCAAGATTCATATTTCCCTGGTTACTCATTAGTGATCAGGGAATGAATTTTGAAAATAATTTCATCAAGGGACTACTAAAAAAGTATGGAATTCCTTACAACACTGGGATTCTATTCCACCCAAAAACAAGTAGGAAAATCAATTTTTAAAATATAGAAATTAAACAAATTTTGGAGAAGATAGTGAACAATAGTAGAAAGTATGGGAATGTCAAACTTGATGATTCACTTTGGGTGTATCTCACAACATACAATATGCCCACTGGAAATACTCTATTCTGATTTTTTATGGAAATCCTTGTCATCTTCTAGTGGAATTAGAGAACCACTCTTATTAGGAAATAAAAAAACTGAACATGGATGCTCAAAGATCTAGGGATGTTAGAATTATCAATATATATGAGTTTGAATAAATAAAGAAGGATTCCTGGGAAAATTCTAGAATTTATAAAGAAAAGAAAAAAAATTCATGAACAAATAATTACACGTCAAATCATCACACTAGGGGGATAAAGTTATGTTATTTAATTATCAATTGAAATTATTCCATGGAAATATGAAATACCAATGGTGGAATCCTTACCAAGTCATTAAGGTTGTCCTATATGGATCAATTGATATTATAAAATATGGAGAACCACCATTCATGGTTAATGGAAAATGGTTAAAATTATACAAACATCCATTCCATGGGGGGTGCATTATCACTCTCAAATTCACCTGAATTAAAAAGAGTCCAGATCTTGATGTTAAAAAAACATTTAATGGGAGATAACCCATTATAGGTTTAATATGCTAGAATAGTTTAGTTTAGTCTTTAGAAAGGTTAAGAATTTATCGAAGATTGTTAAGAGTAAATGGCTCAGAAAGAAACAAAAAATTCCAAATACACATCGTGTTATCCTTACATGATGTTTAAATAGAGAATGTATAAAAAATAATAAACTGAGCTTTGCAAACCATGTATGCAATACAAAACTTGTCACTTTTTGGTTCTTAAAAATTTCATGAACCTTGGGTTCACAGCCACATACCGCCCCCACCCCACACCTATTTTTCTCCTCTCATGCACAAGACCCCTCCTCTCCCGACCACATCTCCTCGTTCATTATTGTCTTTCCTTCCTCATCCTTCCTCCTTATTCTACCTCTACTCTCAGCACACTACACGTCACCTCACCTTCACCTACTCTTTAATACCATTCAATCATGGACCGCCCTAAAACCACATGCACTTCACCCACAAAACACACTCCCAAGAATGATGAGACACCTTCCCCAACCAGAAGGTGGACAGATACTCTTCTACCACTCATAGAACCTTCCACCTACTCTTATGCCTTTATTATTCATCCTTTTAATCCTATGATGACTATCCATTGGGTCACAGGGCATTTCTCACCTGCACCTCTATCATTGCCTTCACTTCTCATCACCTGAGCACCATTTTAGGTTGGTCTACCTCTAGAAGAAGCCTATGAGGACCAATAAAATCATATACCTTTCTATTCTTGAAATTATATAGATTCACCATGAGTTCTATGACCTCATCGGTTGGATGCACCTTTCACCCAGTACTCAGGTATGTGAGGAGACCTTCAAGGATCTCTTCCTCGAGTTCTTGGCCACCTTCAAGCTATCTATCAACTCTGTCATATTAATACTTAGAGGTAGTCCATGGGATCTCACCCTTGGACACTTTGGAATCATCCTAATCATCTAATTCTTTGACTTCATCACATCCCTAGTTTTTTTGTCCCTATATCTCGAGCCAAACAAGGTGGATTATGCAGAGCTTTGGGTGAGGATATATAGAGACCCACAGAGTATATAAAATACCCTCATAAAGAAGAGAAACCATCTCTAAGGTGCTACCATTCGGGTCCTTTACCAAGACCTAGATCATTCCTGGATGGCTTGAGGTGTTTCTCACAGGACTGTGATCCAGATTGAGGTGATTTCTTTTACCTAAGCCATGGGTAGCCTAGCCGTCAATATGGCCAGGTAGTTCACAGTGTTATTCCTGGCCCATAAAAGGAGGACATGAAGTACACTAATGGGGGGATCCTTCATTATGAATCTATTCATACATCTTAGTGCCTTCAATGTCTCCCTGCCTCTCACCTCCCTTGGCTAGATGGAGATTATCAGCCTACTTTTTATCCAGAAGATGGGGTAGATGATGAAGAGTAAGATAATTTATCGATGGGTGCTAGAATATATTGAGGATACTGATGGGGCACCAACCTATCATGTATCCAACTTATCCACACTTTCATATGTCCATGCATCCACTACATGTACCACCACCTCTGCCACCACCTCCACCATAGCCTCCTCCCCTATTACCACTATTATACCACCCTGAACCACTACCCATACCCCTACTTTTACCACTTCTACCACTACCCCTACTGTATCTTCACACCATCCACCAATTCCAATAGATTTATTTCCATTTTTCTAGGCCATACTAGAGAACCAGTGATATATTTGTCACCATTTCAATATATCATTCAATAAACCATCTCACATCACCACCCCTCCCCCTCTACTAGTCCCTCCATATTCCCACCCATAACTACCTACTGTCCATAATTATTCATAAATTACCACACCACATCCCACCCTGTTTGACCTTACTCCTGATCGTACCAACCCTACTACCCCATAGGTATGCCTATCAGAGTAGGACATGTAGGGAAAGGACCCAAAAATTCCATCTCTATCAGTAGTGACACTAATAAATCTAGTTTCTAGACATGCAGCCTCCATCTAGATTGGCACCTCATATCCTCCATTCTTGGCTGAGCTTACTTCTAGTACCACAACATCTATTATTGAGTTTAATCCTCTAGAAACTTCCACCATTGATGAGATTTATTTGGAAGAGCTGGTCTAGACCCCCAATATTTGGGAGGGGATATTTTATGTATAGATCAATGAGTGGGACTCAGTTGTGTAGTCTTTCCTTTGAAACCTCCCCTGATGTACTCTCTTTGGGTTTTGTTTTTTATTTTAGTGTAATACCTTTTTCATCAATGTATAATTTTATATATATATTTGGGATATAGTTTTGTGACTTTACAACTTGATATATTATTTTAATATTTCTAAAGCATGATTTTATCCATGTATTTATCTTCTTCCTATTCTATGTTCACTGATGATATTTTCAAGCCATCCTCTGGAATCCTTCTTGATATCTATTAGTATGTGACTGACCTAAAGAGACAGGTTGAAAATATCAATCTATAAATCCATCCTCAGTATGAGATTTATCCACAATGATCACAAAAGCTATCCTTAACATATGAGATTCATTTATAATATCATCCTGATGTGTTTAATATCTCTAGGAATACTTGTGATCTCAATGACACATCCACCAGTTCCTGCAGGAGACAACATACCTCTAAGAAGATGGATTATACTAACCAATTACCTTTTCCATTTATTTATCTGATGATGAAATTGGTATCCCTTTACGGGAGGCATCCCATTATTTTTATTGTTTTATTTATTTTCATTTAGTTCTTAGGAATTATTCTTTCCCCTTACTATAATTCTTGTTCATAAGTCATCCTAAACTTTACTGTACTCACCTTATTGAATTTATCAGATTTTTTTCACTAATTTCAACTATGTGCACCTACCTATTTCTATGCTTACAAATTGGATAAACCTTGTGGAATAATAGTTAATGTAGTGTAGGTATTTTTCTTCTAAAAAGTTTTCTAGGTATCCCAATTTATAATAAAAATCAAAAAAGTTTACCCTTGTAATGACATTAACTATAGTAAGCTCTCGATTACCTAATTTTAAAATCTCAATTTCCATTTCATCTTTATCTATGATTCTATTAATATCTATCCCCTAATTATTTCCATAATAGTGTGGACACTATCTCATTTTAGGTGTGGGGGAGTCTTTCTTGATATATATTTTTGATAGACTTGGATTATTTATTATTTTCACTAGTCAATAAGACATGTTCCATTGAAAGCTTTCTTTAAACTCGAAATCTCATTATACCCATTTAAATAAAAGACATATTTAGGTTGGAGACTATTGAAATCCATGTTTTATTACATTTTGGATTATTAGAATGATTTTTTGTTGAGTAATATAATTCTAATTTTTGACTCTTTCAATTTATTTTAATTGACTTATTATTGGATAATATACCCTGAGTGATTTCCAATTATTTTTGTTTACTCCTATTCCTGAGAGGATTCTAGACATACACTATCATATTATTTTTTGAGAATATTTCTTAAGAGATACATGGGTCATGTAAACCTATCAAAACTTTCATTGGGATCTTATTGATGATATTATTGAACAAATACACTTTTAAAACGATTGAGGCAATCTTTTCTAAGACTGTTTTCCATAGCCCCACATATACATCTTTCCATTATTATCTCATAGTATCTATGAATAACCTTGTTTGGATGGAGTCATTTCAATCATTTTATCCCTTCCTACTCTGCTATTGGTAAGATGCATGATTATTATTTGAATAATTTTGGGTGAATTTTTATGATTTATGGACATGAGATGTTAATATTTAAGAGACATATGGTGACACTTTCCCCAAATTGATATGATTTGGTCCATGATTACATTTTTATTTTCTATGCTTACCATGTACCATTGAAAAAAAGAAATGTATAAAAAAATTGGGTTGTGTTTTAGGAAGGTCAAGAATAACCATTAGCAAACTAATGAATCCTATTATGTATCATATGTGGTTAGTTGATGGATGTGAGACCTATACTAGACATGATTTTCAAAAAAAATGGAATAGGGTAAATTTTTGAAACTAACTTGACATGTTCTTAGACCCACTTTGAGCTGTTGAATCATGGACATATTTTTTCTAGGAGAAGTTGCTTTATTTGACTATTAATAATTTTCATTCATTATACTTTAGATCTTACCATCCTCTTTGAGCTTTATTTTTATAACTTTCCCACCTGACCTCAACATGAGGGTCATTTGAACCTTATTACCAAATCCCTCATGATTGATTTTTTAATTTTATTTACAAAGTGAAGATATTAGAACCAATGAAATAATATCATTAATAACATGTATTCAGGATATTATCATAACTCTAATTTTATTTTATGTTGATAGATGAGAGAAAATTTAATGTGAGGTTAATTGGAAAATGGGTATCGTGTTAAAGGAACTGTTATGAAATTGTAATTAAAGGAAGAAAGAATCTGAATAAAGAACTAAACTATGGGACATGACTTTTTTTCTCTATAGGATCAATTTTAGAGGACTTACTTTTTCCTCTTACACTTAGTTTTATTTTTCTATTCATAATGTATATTTCTTTTTTTTAATTTCTTCTTTTAGAATCCTTGTTGATATGCTTTTTACTTGAGGACAAGAAATTATTCTATTATGGGGGAGTTTGATCATAAAAATTTATATAAAAATTTTGGATACATTTATATAAGTTTTAATCATGTTTTATTCAATAATACACTAGGTTTTGGTTTGTTTCCAAAAGAATTATGAATTTTAGAATCAAAGGAAGAAATGCTGAGAATTAGAAAAAAAAAAGAGGATTTACAACATCCCTGAGGAACAAAGGACATCGCTTGATAAATTACATGAATTGAAGGATTTATAAAATGTCTAGACACATTCCACACTACTAGATTTTCAAATTCTAAATTCCACTAAAATTACACAATGTTATGGAATTTCAAGGTGTGAATCACATACATGATGTGTCTAATTTACATGATCTGAAAAAGTTATAGATCCCATCCATTCAAATAAATATCTAGAAGATCCCATGAGAATCAAAATTTTTGTAGAATTTTTTTGGATCTGAAGTAAACAATGTGTAAATCCTTCACATCATGCAAAAGTCAAGATAGGATCCACAAACAGTGAATAAATGACATGAATTATTTATACATCATGTAACTCATGTGCCTATGAATATTTTAGTGACGCCTGTCATGTAGAGAGAATTGGACCTACATATTTTCTATCATTTTATCCGTTGTTTATTCTTTATTTTCCTTATAAAATTAGTGTAATTCATTCCATTACTCATTTTATTAAATCTATTTGAATTCTTTTCCATTAGTTGTCTATTTTTTTATATTTGCAATTTTTTCTGTTGTAGTGCCCATATCCACAAAAATTGTCATTTGACTTCAACACTTTCACTATTCACAATTATTTATTAATTCATAGTAAGTTTATGATTGATCCAATCTCGTTTTAATTATATATAACTTATTCATTAATTTTTTCATGATTATATTGATCATGTTTAGTATTCAATTCCTTTTGATCATTACCATCATTCTCAGGTAATCCGCTCAGTGTTAGGGGTTGAGAGTACGGGTATTACTGAGCCTAATGAATTTATAATTTGACCTTAGTAACCCTATGGATGGTGATATGTTTAAAAAAATTATTTATCACATATATTACATAGCCCTTTCCATGGGAGGTTCAATTGAATGAAGTTATCCTAATTGGAGTTAATCAGGCTGTGATCATTAAATTTTGATGATTTCTACATTTGAATCTAAGTCTTATGCATATAGTTTTTATCTATACTTAGAACAAGGTATATTTTAATCATAGGTAGATCCAAATGGTTTTACCACAACCAATTAGTGACCCTTTCACCGCTTCACAGCCCAATCCATATGACTATCCCATGTTAGATTTAGGATTATCTTTTTCCTAAATCCTTGAAATTAACCATGATCCATTCTATGTTATAAGATTTAAATCTAAGATACATAATTATAGAAAAACCAAAAATGAAGGATGAAAATGAGGAATCATATCTTAGGGTTTGAATCGAAAGGTTATGTGCTTGTCGGTCTTCATTATGGGATCGGCCTCGCACTGCAACTTTACAACATCATTGTAGTCAAGTGTATTTTGGGAACAATAAATATCTATTTTTATCATGCCTGAAGGAATAAAAAAACTCCTTTTGGGGTAATAATAAGGATAATAAAGGTGTTATAAGAATTATTGAGGATCCATGAGGCTCAAAAATCATGTCACTTGACCTTATGTGATCATGAAACTCAGGATACTCTTTGCATCAAGGGAGTCATGTTAAATCCATTCTCTAGGATTTGAGAGCTACTTATCATTCACTGGGCATCAATAACATACCCCTTGGAATCCTCTAGGCATCGAGTGTATCATGAAGCATCCACAAGGCATCTTCATATCCCAACTTTGTGCATAGGTCCCTCATCACCATCGTTACAGGTCATGCACACTCCCCCTTTAAGGGATAAACATGTAACAACGGTCCACCTACCTTATGTTCCAAGAAAAATACTATAAAATAACACACAGAATGGTCATATACATGATAAATAATATAACATAATCATAGGTAAGGTATCACCAAAATACATGTGATAAACATCGAACATGAATAACAAGCATCAATGTACTCATGGTAATAAGCATCACATAAGGTTCTCATGGATACACACCCACTCACATGCGATCATAATCTATACTGGTCATCAAATATTTCTAAGCATAAATCATATTAAGAAAAAATGTTTAATGAATCAAAAAAAGGTAACTCCCCACATCAAAAATTGTTGAAGTCAAAGGCAAGGATAAACCACCCTATGTGGTTTGATCACTGTAGTGGAAACCTCTACAGTCAAGAACACCTATTCATAGCCTTATTATCAAAAATTTTGACATGTTAAATCATGAGGTTCATAATGGGTTCATAAAACCAAAACCGGATATTTTATTTCAAAAAAAAAAGAAAATATCACATGAGATGATACATTCTCTCTCTAAGATAATTTCTGAATTATCATTCTATGCCAACACATGTACTCGCAAAAATCTCTCTAAGAATAATTATATTTCCATAACTTCTTATAAATTATTGTTTTATAATTATATTTTAATAATTTCTCAAAAATTATCCTTTTATAATTATCTCTTGATAATTTATCACAAATTAAACTTTTATAATTATCACTTGATAATTTATCAAAAATTACCCTTTTAAAATTATATTTTGATAATTTCTTATAATTTATAAAAAATTATCCTTTTATAATTATCACTTGATAATTTATGACAAATTATAATTTTATAGTTATCTTTTGATAATTTCTCATAAATTTTCCCCTTATAATTATCTTTTTGATAATTTCTCATAAATTATCCTTTTATAATTATTTCATGATAATTTCTCATAAATTATTCATTATAATTGACTTATGATACTTTATAATAAATTAACCTTTTATAATTATCTATTTATAATTTATTATAAATTATCCTTTATAAATATCTTTTAAAAATTTATTATAATTTATCCTTTGTAATTATTTCTTAATAAATAATCATAAATTATCCTTTATAACGACCTTTTGATAGTTTCTTATAAATTACCATTTTATAGTTATCTCTTGATAATTTATTATAAATTATATTTTTATAATTATATTTTGATAATTTGTTATAAATTATTCTTTAGAATTATCTTTTGATAATTTTTTATAAATTATCCTTTATAATTACATTTTGATAATTTTTAATAAATTATCCGTTTTATAAGTACATTTTGAAAATTTTTATAATTTATCATTTGATAAAATCACAATTATCATTTGATAATTTTAAAAATTATTCTTTGATAATTCAAAATAATTTTCATCTAAAAATTCTATAAATTGTCCATTAATAACTTCTTGTGATTATCCTTTGATAATTTTTATTTTATAAATTATCATTTGATAATTTAGCAATTATTATTCAATAATTTTAATAATTATCATTTGATAATATCATAATTATTGTTTAATAATTTTAGTAGATTACCCATGATAATTATATGTTTCATCCTTTGATAATTTTGATAAATTATCCTTTGATAAATCACTAAAATAATCATTTGATTATTTTTAGTTATTATCCTTTTACAATTCCTAATTATTATTTTATAGTTATCTCATGAAATTATGATTTGAAAATCTTACACAAACATATTTTCATAATTTATTTAATAATTATCCATCATAATCTAAAGTAATCATCTCTTGATAATTTTAATAAATTATCCTTGAAAATTTGATGTTTTTTATCATGGTATAAAATAAAAATTATCTTTTTATAATTTAGTGCAATTATGTTTTGAAAATTATTTGAATTTATCATTTGATAATTCTTTGAAATTATCCTTTGATAATTTATTAGAATTATCCCTTGAGTATTCTCAGTTTCATCATCCTTTATTTTAGTCAAACATTTTTCTATAATTAGGAATAAATCGTGGAATAAAAAAACTATAAAATCTCCTTCTAAACGCTTGCTAGTAACAGGGAAAATGGGTAGCATGATACCCCTCTATGATGATGAAGAATGATCAACTGAATCGAAGAGGCTTCATCTATCATGTGTTGAGGAGTCCCAGAGTCACTTGAAATCAACCAAATCAACCAAAACCTAATCCGAAATAGTTCAGTTAGCCTCATATGGCACTCTTAAAACCAAAAATCAATAAACCAATTTAAATTTATGATTCCTTTTAAACAAATGAATGAATGTATAAATTTTTCAATTAACAGTGTTTCTTATTTTAAATCAGTCAAAACCACTTTATTTTGAAGTTTTCATATTGATGTGGCATCATCAATGGTAGAAACATATATGAGGAAGATGATGAGGGAATAAAAAGTAATTTAATAAATAAAGTTCCTAAAAAATATTAAATAAATATTAAAAAGTTATCATTGAATGCGATGTGACCAAACACCCGATACACAAAACATTTATGTCCCACCTAGGGTAAATCCATCATCTTGCACCTAACGGTGGTATCATATGTCTCATACGATGCATTGTTTAGGAGATATTCAATTATTTTTTGAAAATTAATATAATTAAAATATTTAATAAGATATCATCTATTATGATCTTACAAAATATCTAATGTGTATAAATGTTATGATGTGCCTAAGGTAAAACCCACATCTTGGATATAATTGTTTCCTCATATATCTCATATGATGCACCATTTGAGAGATATTCAATTATTTTAGAAAAAAACATGTCTGGATAATATAATATATTTAATATTTCTATTTTTTATATATTGTGGATCTATAGTCATCAAAATATTTCATTAACACGGTTCCTAACTCCAAAAATATTATATAGAATATTACAAGGTGTTCTCTAGGATTTTACCCCACTACAAAGACTTTAAATCATATATTAAGTGATTTTTATTGAAAAAAATACATCTTTAAAATAAAAATAACCATAAATTATTATCAATGGGGGTTTTATTGTCTTTAAAAATTTATTGTGTTATAATTATCCTCTTCTATAAAATTATAATACTCAATAAGTATCTCTAGTGGTCATGCTCGAGAAACTCACGCCATTGATCTTGAACATCATACTCATGTTTCCACTTTTCCTCTAGGATCCATTCATGTTGTCACTAAATCTGGACAATTGGTATCATTTTACCTCAAAGTAATTTCTCACTTCATTCTATAATCCACACTAGACACTCCTCATAATATTTATTAGGTTCTAAATCAATTTCCTCACAATCTCTAACATGATGCGGGATCTGGCATGTACCACTAAAGTTGAGAAACTTAGAACACATCATGCATGCCTCAATAACATGGAGGAAGGTCCAAATGGTACACCACTATACCCAATCATTTATTTATCTCAAAGAGTCTAACAAAATGAGGTTCTAGCTTTCTATTATTCCTCAAATTTGTGTTCCCTAACCGAGGAGTCACTCTCAAAAAAACATAATCTCCCACAGAAAAATCCAAGGGTCTCATCTTATGCTAAACATAACATATCTATATACTATGAGTGGTTAACAACCTCTTTTGTATCAATTTCACTCTATTAAAGGCCTCTTTAACAATGTTGGGGCCAAAAACCACTGTCACTCCCACCTCATGCCAATAGAGCGATGAGCGATATGGCCTCCCATAAAGAGACTCATAAGGTTCCATTGAATCATAGCCTGTAACTATTATTGTATGCAATACTAATCAAGGATAAAATATCATATCATGATCCACTAAAGTCTCTAATGCAATATCAAATTATATCCTCCAATATGAGTATTGTATGTTCAGACTATCTATTAGTCTGAGGATGGTACGTTTTGCTCAATCTCAGCTAAGTCTTGAGTTATTTTAGCTGATTACCTAGGGATTTTTTAAATCACTTCTAAAAGAGAAATGTAAAACATATGTCTCTATCTGAAACAATTCTCAAAGTAACTCTATATGGGCATAAAATCTCTTGTACATAGAGCTTTCCTAAATCCTCCACAAAGTGTGTATCTCTGATCAGTAAGAAGTGAGTAGACTTTTTTAGCTGATCAAAAATCACCCAAACTATATAAAATTTCCTTGGGGTCCTAGTTAACCCCATAATAAATTCCATCATGATATCCTCACACTTATTCATACATATCGAGAGTGGCTACAACATTCCACCAAGACACTAATTCTTAACTTTTACCCTCTGACATGTAAGACATCGAGAGAAAAACCCAACAATGTCTCCCTTCATCCCTAGGCATGAGAACCACTACATGAAGTCATGATAAATCTTGTTTTCACTAGGATGTACTGGATATATAGAGGTATGTTAATCCCTTTTCAACTCCTCTATGATGTAATCAAGGACTACTAGTCTCCCATATACCAATATTACATCATTTTTGCCCATTGATGATCTAGGTATTGAGTTACCACCAGCTAGTTGTTCCCTAAATACAACACATTTCAAGTTCTACTTCTGTTCATACTTTTCCTAGTCCAAAAGTGAAGATCTAACTACTAAGGTATCATAATTCATAGAACCCTGTTCTTCCGAGGAATCCAGCCTATAATCATCTAATAAGCTAATCAAGCACCAATTATCCTTTGAGGACCTCTTTCCAAGCTCTTTATCAGATTATGTCTTATGGATAAGATAATTTGTAACAACATTACCATTACTAGTTTAATACATCATATCAAATTAAAACATATTTAAATACTCAACACGTCACCTCTTTCTTAAGTTCGGGTCCCTTTTGTGAAGATATAGATAAGGATTTTATAGTATGTATAAACAAAAAAATCTCTCAGAAAAGAGATAGTGTTTCCAAAACTTCACAATATACACCACAACATCCACCTCCAAGTCATGTGTAGGGTAATTCCTATCATGGGTTCATAGATGACAAGACCCATAGGATACCACCTACTCTATTTGCATCAGCACTGCTCCCAGACAAATTCTTGATGCATCGCAGTACACTATATAACCAATCCTAGACTCAGGCTATGTTATTACTATAGATATCATTAACCTTCTCTTTATCTTAATAAACACCTCTTCACATTGGAATTACCATTAGAACTTAAATTCCTTATTTTTTAGCGGAATAAAGTATGTTGATAGTCGGGAAAAGTCCAAGATAAACCATCAGTAATATCCTGATAAACTCTAAAATCTCCTAATCTCAAACACATTGTGGGGACATGTCCAGGGCATGATTGCCTCAACTTTATCTGGGTCTACTAATATACCAATCTCATAAACTACAAATCCTAGTAGCTTTACCTCTCAAATCCATAAGTCACACTTCGATAGAATGGTATAAATCATGTGAGATTGAATAGTAATCAGGATTATTTTGAGGTTCCTGGCATGTTGATCCAGTGCCAACGATCATATGAGGATGTCATCAAAAAACAACATGATTCACAAGTCCAGGTATGCATGGAAGGTCTTTTTCATGAGGATCATGAACACTATCATCACATTCATCAGCCCAATCAAAATTACAAAGTAATCATATAGCCCATTCCTACTCTGAAACACCATCTTCGAAATTTCTTCCTCCCTAACTCACAACTAATGATAGCCTGATTGAATATCAATATTATAGAACCACCAGGATCCACATAACTAATCCAAAATATCATTGATCCTAAGAAATGGATAATAGTTCTTTAGCACCACCTGGTTCATAATTTTTTCGTCAACACATAGTTGGATACTACCATCTACCTTCATGGAAAAAAATATATGTTCACCCCCTAGTGAATTCTAGTTCGGATAAATCCATTCTTCTATAAGTTTTCCAACTGAACCTTCAACTCCTTAATCTTGATTGGTTCCATATAATACAGGTTAACAATATGAGTTGCTCACCCATCATGAAATCTTTTTGTCTTAACTTACTGATCCTTCTGAGTCTTTACTAGGTCAAATATCCACAACAATTTCAACTCATTACTCAACTTCCTGAGGTCCTACAATTCCATTAAACGATTAAAAATGATGGCGTTTAATTAGGGGCATATTTGACCAAAGTCCTAAAATATTATTCCTAATATAATACCTAATAAAAATACTTTTAATTGAATCAAAATTTCTACCTAAACCATAAATAAGTTGTAGGAGAAAGCTCAACTGCATTCTGTTACACATCTAGTGGAAATGATGAATCCTCCTCCCTTGTGGAAGTATTTTGTACTTATTCACAAGTAGACTCATAAGACTACATTGATAAAACATATTATATAACATTAAGGAACACACTTTGGAAAATAAAAAGAGCCATTGGGATAAACCCTGATTAGTCTATAGGATCACACAAGGTTTATCTTAACCAGTCTATGGCATTGCACATGGTTCTCCTAGGAGTATACCCTTAATCAAAGGTATACCCCTCCTAGAACTAAACCTTATTTTGGTCCCTGTAGGTTATTCATGATCAACATATATATACTAACATAGAATCCTTCTCAGTTAAACTAATAAATACCAATAAATATATATGATAATAGAATTTCAACACAGATATATTATAGAAAAGGAAAATATCCTGAACAGATATCACAAATTAAGGCAATTAATTAAAAAACTACTATACATCACAATAAAATGTATATATATATGTCATGTGAAACTACATGCCTAGTAATGATGAATGAAAACACCCATAATATCACAAATCACATATAAACAACATGTGAATCACCCGAGGTGAATTTAATTAATGATAATAGAAAAAAATAAATTATACACTTTATGGAAACTTGAAGGTCCACTACAAAGTGATGTCTAGGCATGGGCATAGTTACTATACCTGAGTCCCAACCATCCAATCTCCTAATTATCATGTCCTATCCTAAGAAAAGTAAAATAACAAGTTAGTGAATCCTGATCCTTTGATACTATTTTGTAATGTCTCTAACCAAACCAATGAGTCCAAACGGGGGTGTCACATGACCTCATATGCTCCTCCCCATATGAAAGAGGCTCCCAACTAGCTGTGGGGGGTTGATTCCAATATTTGGAAGATTATACCCTCAATATCATGTTATAGGATCAATAATAAACAATGATTAAGAAAATAAATCGTCAAAGTAAACATGCAGAATAACTAAATAAATTGAATAAATGATAAGTAAATAAAATAAACTCCCAAAAGTTCCAAGACTGCCTAGGGTAAATAAAGTAGATAAATAATAAATTGTAAATTGTAGGTCCAATCATTGTCTTCCCTAACCCACCACAAGCTCCACCCTTCTCATCTCAGTAGTTCACCACAGGGCCCTTACCCTTCACCAGATCCCTCATGAAATGTACAAGAACACTGAAATTCCGAAGTATGGTGTTAGTAAAATACTCATTAGGATACAACCAATGTGTTCTTAACCTGTTGTATCAATTATAAAATTTTATACCGTAATAATAATAAATTTGTAACAATCATAGTAACACACAATCCAAAACCGAGCAATCATGCGCAAACCAAGCCACCTCAAAACCCCAACCATAACTGCATAGGACATATGGCATAAAGATAATCAAGGTGTCATAATAATCAAGGACTAGCCATGAGTCTCATAAATCAACCTACTCAGGCATGGTGGTTCTGGTTGGGATTTTTCAATTTTAAAATAAGAACCATTTGAAAACATATCTTTCCCCCTTTGACACCCAAAATCGAGTTAAAACCCAATGCACACATTTAAAACCATTTCAAAATCCCCATAGTAATTTTCATAAAAGAATAACACATAATAGAATTCCAAATTATCCTTTTAAAATATTTTTAACTCAATGGTTCCCAAGTCCTACCGTATCCCTTAACAATCAAATCAAGTCAACCGACAAGATTAATCTATTTAATCTTGTATCACCACTTACATTACTCTTTCCAACCACATGTTACTATTTTTAAGTTAAAAAACACCCCATGGGTAGCTGTAGGTTTAGTCTCATGTCAGCAATGAATCCAACAGGACCCATGGAAGGTTAAAAGGCATAAATCTAATGACCAAGCTATTTTCTTAAACTAAGGGAGAAATGTGTCATACTAATTCACCAATGAAAATGATACATACACATGTAAATAAATAATCAAGACTATCAGTAATGCCTTTATACCACCTACCTCATCAACAAATTTTTCTGTAACATGTCCAAAGCATGGTGGCCTTATCAAGGCTCATCCAAGTCCTGTACAAACTCCCCGTCATCCAATTAAGCTCGTCTAAACCACCAAATCTCTAACCTCAAACTAATAAAAAAAATAATCATAACTAATATAATTAATTAATTAATTAAAACTCAGGTTTTTCATACTTTCAAAAAACTCATCGGGCACTTAACTCTTGTTGAATCTCCAAGAAACCACCACAGGAGGTCTAGAACAGCCTCTTGAAACCATCCTCAGGAAAAAATCTATGAGTTGATACCAATTACAAGGTTACTAAAAAACAAATTTGATGTGAAAGTTATATAAATACACCATGAATTCATACCTTAACAAAATTTTACACAATGACATGCGAAAGTCATCTTGGGATCTCCTTTACACAATCCAACCAAAAAACCCCATGTGAAACGGATGATTACACCAGGATCTGGTGGAATCCTCAACAAAAACTATACTAAATAACTCAAAAAATATATAGGAGTAATAAGAAGAGTAAATTAATCCACCGGAGGAGGATAACTCACCTCAAATGCTAATAAATATCCATGAATGCAAGCCAAAATCAAGGGGGAGAATAGAATTAAAGGGGTTACAATTCATCTGGTTCATGTGCGCTGAATGAGTTGGGAAGAGGGGGAGATACTAAAAACCCTGAGGGGTATTTTCATAAAATGCACCATTTAATGAAATCTGGCTAGCCACAAAGTTTGGTCACACGGTTTTCCAAACTATGTTCCAACTGTGCAGTTAGAACTATCCAAGCCAACACACCTTTAAAGTTTGGTTGCAAATATGTCAAAACTATGACCCATCCATGTCATACCCCCACTTTAATAAGTATCACAATTTTTCTGTAACCATCCATAAGTCATGCACCATGTCACAAACACTCCTTTACCTCTCATGGTTTCCCCTTTGGCTTTCACATTTTACCCTAAACCAAGCTCAGACTGTGCATCTTAACCATGTTCAGTTCAAAATCAACTAAAAACCCCCTAACCACCAAGGTGTCTTGTGGTTTCTCCTAAACAATACACAAAAAGCCATTCAACTATGAAAAACATGGTGAAACTTCTTAAAACTTAACCTAAGGCCTACAAATCTCATCTGAACACCAAGGATACCTCCCCAACATCATTCCTCATCTCATAACATTACTTTGAGGTTTTATAACTCTCAAAATATCAATCTGATACTTGATCCAAAATTTTACCAATCTACTAATCAAAAATTCAAAATTCTTCTAGAATTTTTTATGTAATACATGGACCATTCCAAGATAATATAGTAACCCAGCCGATATGTGACAACACTAGATTGAGAACGAGCTATAATACAAGTCAAGATATAATTCAGGTATGATTCCCCTAGGTCATGGTTGATCCAATGAGTTTAAATGGATCAAACGATATCATATTCTCAAGACTATTTAGGTAATTTATTTCATTTATGCATGGTTTATTGTTTTATGTTTTTACTTGTCTGTGGGAGACACCTAACATAATTAAATGAAAAAAAGCATAAAGATGCAATGAATGTATTCTATTAATGAATGTTCAATTGTGATCATGACAATAGCATAAGAATATAATTAATATAAAATTATTACATCCATTGAGAATATTAGAAACCCCTCAAAAAATATTAAGACATGAATGCCTTTTTCCACTTAAATTTGAACAAAATCAAGTGTATGGGGTGCTCATCAGCCAAATTTGTGGGTTCCTCCTACTACCGAGGAGTTATTATGAGATTGATGGGTTGAATTAACTAATTTTTTTAGCAAATAAGTAGTCAAATATAGATTTATACAAATTTATATGCAATCTGCTGGGAGAATAAAGGTTAAAATTATGAGAAGTTTGGAATTCCATTAACAATACAAGGAACCATGAGTCAGTGTGATTTTATAACCTAGTCCATACCTTGAATATAAGGTGTCATCCTTAAACATTACTTAATCTTGAGATAAGTCGATAATTTTACTTTAATTCACATTGAGGATCCTTTCAGGTTTATATATTTTGATAAGTAGGTCATAACTTATACATAACATCTTGAATATTACAAGTAGACACTTCTACTCACTATGCTTTTTTTCATAAAAGAATAACTGTTTAAAATGAAATATGACATCATTTCATGTTTTAATAGCATAAATTTTACTTGATCTCATCATTAACTCTATTCTTCTTTATGTCCTATGAAAAACAATTCAAAACATGGGATGAGCCTAAAAATATCAGTAAGGGATACATAAAGAAAGAAAACTGTTAGTTTTGGGATAACATTAAAACCATGAATACTTTATTATAAATTAATACTTTTCACCTTTAAGAAGTGGTAAATATAATTCACTAAATATAATCTCATTTATTACCCATTATATAATCAAAAGGTTACCATAATCCCATAGAAAGCAATATATAACATATAAAGGTAACTTCGAACATAAATATACTTAAATGGTATAACCATACGGTCGACTTCCACACATATAGCTAAATGGAATAGCCATACAGCTGAATTCCATACCCAATGCATTGGATGTTATAACATAACCATGTGTCATTTGGTTTATCACGTAACCACCCATCATTGGTTTATCATATAACCACTCATAAAATTTCCAAGTACCATTATGTAATCATAACACATAAAATATTGAAAATATCAATATTTCACTAATAACATTTCATTTGGAATCACAAGAAATAATTTCAAGATATTGAAATACTCAATCCATTTCAAAAACCATTTTCAATACCAAAACACCCAAAAAGGGAATAAGGGATTTCTTTTCCTTTTAAAAACATTAATGTTTATAGAGGAAGCCAAATAATGATTACGATGGCGGAGAGGTCATTATTGTCGCATACATTAAAAACATTCCTTTTTTCATTTAGTAAAACACTTCATAAAAAAATATTCCATCTCAATGAAAGTAAAATTCAAAGGTTTTTATTATACATCGTGTAAAATAATAAGGTGTATATTATCAAAACATGCCTCAATTAATGGAGATTGAGACAAAGTCTCTTACCTTGAGTCTGATTCGTCATGTATGTTCCTTGTTCTTCCTGAATAATAAACTTAAGTTTATTTATAATTTCTTAAAACCCTTTTTCAATTTTATCATTCCTTTTATATAACTTATTATCACATTATAAAAAACACAAAATTATTTAAGTTAATATTGGTCGTTTTGTTGATATTAGGTACTTGGGTCGAAAATGATCCGGTTATAATTACAAATTGTCCATGTGGTAAAAAGTAAATTATCTCCATAATAGTATTCATGATTTAAATATAATATATATACAGTATATATGTATTTATAATAGTCCATAACATTTGGATATAAGAAATTAAATGCACCGTTAATGGAGATGGTAATTCGTACGTACGCATGAACACAACTTTCATTTATTTGTCATATTAAAGAAATGAAAAATAAATGATACAAAGGTATATTATAATTCTAGAATAATATCATATGATATATATGTTACATAATTTCATTAACTCCATTCTTTATATGATCAATGTATGGCATGAACGAGTCATATTACTTTGAGGGGGCGGTAGTCCGCACTTCCTCAAATGAAATTATCCTATTTACACGTCATGAAAAGAATAAAGGTATGTTTTTAAATAAAACTTAAAGTATCATAGAGACGATATAAATATAATATATATAATATATAAATACAGTTCCATCATAATTTCCACCATAAGAGGTGGTAGGGGAAAATCGAACAATCATCGTTTCGTGAGGCAGTAGTTCATCGTACACAGAAACAGTATGTTCGTATCCATTAGATAGAGGTGTGTGTAAGTGTAGTTACAATAATTCTCATAAAAACATCCTAGTATATGGATGATACTGGTATTTTTACTTAATCAAATAATAATAATTTAATAGAGAGTGAAGAAGTAAAATAAAGGAAATGAACTTTAGAGAAGATGCTACCTCTAAAACATGTCACTCCCTTTGATTTGATCCAAAAGGCTTTCTTGAATTTCTTTATGCCTAATGTAATGATTATAAAAGGAATAGAGGAATGTTTAGAGATTATTTTGGAAGAGTTTGGAAGATACAATGGGCTTGGTAGATGTTATTAAATGGGTATGAGTGATGCCCTTTTATAAGAGGGAGGAGGGGCACTTTAGGAAAGTTTTGAAGTATTGTTTTATTATAAAATGATTTTAACTATTAAAAGGTCCCAAAGTCATTTATTTAAAATATAATATGTTTTGGGTTCTAAATCCTCTCAACCAATAGGTTTTATATAATTCTGGGTTACAAATTTAAACTTATCTTTTAGCTATAACCCTTAGTTAACTAATTTAACTCTTACCATGTCTTCTTGTATATTCATACTATATGGTTAAAATAGTTACTATAAAATGAAAATATAACCTAAAGTAGTTCATTAATGACATTTTAAACATTATATAATTCATTAGGCCAAATATTATATTTTTTGTACTGTTATATCATTTAATAAAATAGTATTTTTTTTAAAACTCATTTTTGTTAATTTTTATACTATTCATATCATGACTTTTTTAAAAATCCATAAAAACTTGATTATTTTGAAAACAATTCATAAATTATAAGATAAAAAGTAATAATAATCTTTAAAATTAGTGTATGTCATAAAAAGTTTAAAAATAAATTTATTTTAATATTTATAATCTCATTTATTTAAATCATTCATTAATAAGGTAATCACTACATCATCATTGTGTCATAAATATATTTATTTATTTGATGTAGAAAAATTATAAATAAAATACCACGATATAGTAAATATTTTTATCCTTCTAATTAATATTTATAGTTTAATATATCACTTATATAATTCTGTATAAAAAATATTTTGATAAAAAATATATGTTTGTGTTACATTTTTCTTTACTTTAAATTAATTCTTATAAAATGTCATTATCACTCCCAAGTGGATCCATGGGGTCCAAAAAACGACCCAAGGATGCTTATGGTCAGACATATCTAATCCAATAAGATTAAGAAATTTTTTAGGGTAGTTTAATATTATTATAATTTTATTTTTTCCCCTTATTTACTCGATTTACCCTTTAACCATGGTAAATAAAATAATTACTCAACTTACTATTCATAATTTCCAAAAATAAAAAGTACCTATTCAAAAAATTTGAAACTCCTGATTCCAAATACGGAATAAATTTTTTCAAATTAAAAACACATTAGTTTTAGTAATTAATTTAAAATTAATTCTCATTGTCAAAATCAAAAAGTGGGTTTTTAAGAAGTAATAACTATCAAAAGATTGACATGTTTTTATGTCCAATTTCAATGTGAAATTACTTCCAATGAAAAAAATTGTATTAAAGGATAAAAATATTACAAAAAACTTTAAAACCAGTTAAAATTATAATATAACTATATTAATAAATTATATTAAATATAGTTTTGACTTAAAATGTGGTATTTTTTACTAATCATTAAAAAATTAATTTTATCAAAAAATTAACAAAAATATGTCCAAATTAAATTTTGATGTTCTCCTTCTAAAGTAGAATTTTATTTTGTCAAATAGAACATATAAAGGTGTCAAAAACTATATTGAAAAATGGTTCACTATCAAAATGTGGTAAAAAAAACCTTTTAAAAAATATTAGTGTATTTCATACTTAAAATCGGATTCATTCTTATTTTAAGCCTCTAAAATTTATCAGATAAATTAAAAGAAATTTAACAAACATGTATAATCATATTGTAGTTATTTTTTTCATTCCCACCAACACAATGGGTAGGTGTTAACTAACATTTAAAATAATAATATTATTATATTATTTTTCGGTATAACTCAAAGTTGTGTGTAATGTAAGATTTCAAAGAAACTCATTTTTGTGTGTTGAGAATGCTATCGGAAAAATCATCCCATTTAATGTAAAATTAATTTCTTATTCATAAGTATTAATATAAGTCAAAATTATTATTCTATAAATACTTGGTTTGTTACATTGAAACTCTCTAAGTAGTGGTATAACCAAAGATTTTAGACTTTGAAGGGAGGTTTCAAGGATCATTTCCACTACAAAACTCAAGAAACATGGTATTCTGAATCTATTAGTGATAAGGTTTGATAAAATAGTGGGATATATTTAATGACTTAATTAATTAACCAATAATGTCTCAATCAGTAATCAAGATAAAGTACTAACTGCTAAATTTTTGTTTTAGATAAAATTGAAAAGCACCAACACCAATGGAACATTATCAATATAATCTATTCTGTATAAAAAATCCTAATTGACAATAAATTTCAAGATTGGTATAGGAACTTACACGTAGTATGATTCCAAGAAGGGAAGCATCGTTTTTTGAAGCCCTCACTTCCAACTAATCCCCCTCAGGGAGCAAGTAATGCGGATAAAGAAAAGAATAAAAAGTATATATATGATGTACTGGATATAAAGTGTGTAATTTATTCATCCATGTCCATTAAATAATAGAAAATGAATTAGGTCGAAGATACCTATATGATGCTAACTCATCTCTAGCAATTATATTAGGAGATATGTTGGTGAGAAAGTTATGAGATATCTAGTGCACTGTATAGGTTCAGGCTAAAAGAATGGAATCGGGTAGGATCTCATGTACTCAAGATGATCAGGTACATTGAGATACATGAATCCCTTGTGTTCAAACTGAACCAAGGACTAGAAATTGATCTCATTCTTTCCTCTTTACCTCCAAACTTCTCCACTATTATTGTTAATTAAAATATGAATAACATGAAGAATTTTCTCTTGGGTATTTTGAATTTGATTCATTAGAATGATAAGTATATGAAAAATACAAAGTATTCCATCCTTATGGTGAACAAGAGGAGGGTCAGGGCTAAGTGGTCTAAGGATAAGTCTAATCCAAATACACTTATCCACTATCTTTCTGAAAGGCCAAAGATATAGAGGGAGGGAAATGCATAAGAGGCCATCTTCATTTTTTGTGGAATAAAAGGTCATTGGAAAAGGAATTGAAAAGCTGGTAATAAGAATAAAGGAATCACTTATACTTTATGTATTTTTTCTATTTAATGAAATATTTCCTTATCTACAAGTTGATTATTAGATACATCATGTGTCTTACACATTTCTATTCATATATAAGAACAAAGTAGATTAAATAAGATTGAACATAGAAAGGTGGATCTCCAGGCTGTAAATGGTGTGAGTCTAGAAACCTTGATTATAGGAGACTATCATCTAAGTTTTTCTAGTGGTTTGGTTCTTGTATTGAGAAATTGTTATTATATTCCTTCAATTACCAGAAACATAATCTCAATGTCAATTATAGACACTATGGAATTTTATTTCAAGTTTGGAAATAAATTTTGTCACTTTTACAAGGATAACATATGTTATGGTATATCCCATCATAGTAATGGGTTTTATATACTTAAACTTGAAAACCCTATAATGGAAATAAATGAAAAAACCAATGAACATGAATTATATAACACCTGTCTATGGTACTTCAAGCTTGGTCATGTAAATGAGAATCATTTTCATAAATTAAATCAAGAAGGGTATTTATAATTAGCTGAGTTAAATCCCATGGATGTATTTCATGATTTTTTACAAGGGAAAATAACCAGACTACACTTCTTTGGGAAAGTAGATATAGTCATTGAATCACTATAATTAATTCATACTAACATATGTGTCCCGTTTCCAATAGAGGAAATGAATTATATTTTATACTTGATTACTTTTACTGATGAATATAGTAGGTATGGTTATATGTACTTAATGAGGTATAAATCAAATTCCTTTCAAATTTTTAATGAATACAAATATGTAGTAGAAAACCATCTTGGTAAAAATATTAAGGCACTTCTCTAAAATTGAGTTAAAGAGTATCTTAACCGAGCTTTTATTGATCACTTCAAGGAGTATGGGATAGTATCCCAACTCACTCTTACTTATACACCCTAGTGGAATGGTATTAGTGAAAGGAGGAATAAAACCTTTCTTGATATATTCAGATCAATGATGAGTCAGGAAACTCTTCCATTATTCTTTTTGGGATATGTGTTGTAGACATCGGTATATACCCTTAATCAAGTACCAACTAAAGAAAAAAAATGGGATTCCATATGAGCTGTAGAGTATAAAAAACCCAATCTATCACATATACAAATATGGAGATGTTAGTATTTTTTTAATACTATACCTAATGAAAAATTAGAATCTAAATGCAAAAAAACTAATCTTTATAGGTTATCCTAAATAAACCAAAGGATATTACCTATATAACTATTCTGATAAAAAAGTGATTTCCACAAGAAATGAAATATTTCTAGAAATATAACACATTTCCAATGAAAATAGTGGGAGAAATATTGACTTTGATGAAGTTGATACTATAGATGAATGAGAGTGGTATGAGAGTAATATCCACAAGAAAAAATGGGAGGTGAAGATGTTCTTGAGGCACAAGTACTATATAGGTACACTTGAGAGGTTAGAGAATCGGAGGATTATGGTTATCTTGTCACCGAGTCGGGTGATATATTACTCATAGATAATGATGAACGTCTAACCTATAAGGATATAGTATACAGAAATGATGTTGTTAAATGGAAAGAAGTTATGCATTTTTATATGGATTCAATGTACCAAAATCAAGTTTGTATTTTGGTATACCATATAGCTAATGTAAACCCCATAGGGTGAAAATGGGTATTCAACAAAAATGTGTACATGGATGGTAAAGTAAATAGCTATAATGAAATATGGGTGGAGAAGGATTTTAGGAAACGTCAAGGAATACACTATGAAAAAACATTCTCACTAGTAGAAATGATGAAATCCATCATAATATTACTTGTAATAGAATCCTTCCATGATTATGAAATTTTGAAACTAGGTATTAAACTATTTTTCTAAATGGGACATTGATTGAAGATGTCTATATAACTCAACCCAAAGGGTTTTTAATTCAATGAATGAAAATAAAGTTTGAAATTTGTAGAGATCTATTTATGGGTAGAATCATGCATCACAATCATAGAATGTTCATTTTGATGAGGACATAAGAGAATTTGGTTTTGTCAATAATGAAAGTGAGCCATATATTTATAAGATGATTAGTGGGAATTCCATTATTTTCCTTGTATTATATATTGATAACATATTAATTATGGGAAATGAAGTACAAGTCTTATAGTCAGTTAAGACTTGGTTAAATGAATGATTATCCACTAAACACTTAGGTGAAGAAACCTAAATTATAGGAATCATGATCTATAAATATATATCTCAAATAATTCTTGGTATAAGTCAAAGTATATATTTTTTCAAGGTAATTAAAAGATATAGTATTAAACAATCCAATAGAGGGTTGTTTCTAATGTCACGTGGTTTTAATATCTCTAAGAAATTGTGTCTATAAACATAATACGAGGCTGAAATAATGAGTATAATCAATTATACCTTATAAATGAGATCTATCATGTATTTGATGCTATGTATCAGGTTTTATGCTTCCTTTACATTAAAAATGGTGATAATATATCAAGATAATCAAGGAGAACTGCATTGGGAAGCTATAAAAACTATCTTGAAGTACTTGAGGTGTAAAAATGATATGTTCCTAGTGTATAGAGAATATAATAAAATGGTAGTGAGTGGATAAATTTATTTAGTTTCTAGAAATATCATGATGATCTAAAATCATAGTCAATCTCTTTTTTTAATCGTGGTACAATGAGTTAGACAATCTCAAAGAAACCTAAAGCTTCCAAATATATAGAAGGATTTGAGTCTATAGCGGCTTATGATGTAGAAAAGGAGGTGATCTATATACATAAATTGGTCTCATACAATGGTTTAATTCCTAGTATTTCGGACCTTATTCCTATTAATTGTGATAATATTACAATAGTGGTTCTTACCAAGGATCCTAGGTTACACTAGAGGACAAAGAATATACTTTAAAAGTTTCATATATTGAGGTATTTTACTCATATAGGTGAAGTCATAGTTAGAAGAGTAGCCATATAGTATAATGTAGAAGACCCCCTTACTAGATTTATATCTCAGTAGAAGCATGATTCTCAAGTGAGAGAAATCTGGTTGATAATTGTTTGCGGTTGGATCTGGTACAAGTGGAAATATTGAAAGTGGGTTCTCTAGAACCAAATTTTTATGTACTTTGATTACCATTACACATATACAATTTGATATATACATGTATTTATCTTACTATAATAGTTTTTATACTTATTTTCCCACTATATTAATGGTTATTTCCTTAGAATACATGTCATAATAAAGGGTTATAGTAGTTTCTATGATATATTAAGAACCTAGAGATAACATAATAGTATTATTAAAGCTATGTACTATGTTTTAAATATATCATACTAATATGACATAGATGATGTGTGGTGATTAGGTGTTGGGGTATCATAAGCATTGATACATATTTTTATGAAGTTTTCACTTGGTGATCTCTAGTAGATGAGATTATGGGGACATAACCACTAATAGAAACACTACATGTTTCAAGTTTCAATGGTTGGTCCTATCTAAGAATATGTTTATTGGTCTCCTGAATTGAGATCATTATCAATTTGTACCATTTGATCATGTACTTTTATGCAAGTAAAAAACCATAACATTGAAGTCATGGTATAGTATATTGTTCTGGGTGCATTATTGGTGTTATTGAATTGGTTAAATGATTAAGATAAAAAAATCACTTCCAAGTTGAGGAAGTGATATCTCAGGCCTAGTTTATTAGGACAGTAGTGCCTTCACAAAATCAATGGTCGTGGTAGAAGAATTTAATTCTATCTATTAAGGTCATCAAATAATAAAGAAAGGAAAAGGGTAATGACATGAGTGTGAATCATCATTTATGAGATATCGTGACACAGAGAGGTTATATTACACAGTATGTGTTCACATGATGGTTTTTGTTACTATGAAAATGTTGTCTCTCTTTAGGGGCCATTATGGGTTTTCATACTCTTCTCTTGATCAGTGAATAGTATTCACTACTATTGAGATAAGGGCCTAGGGGGTCACAAACAATAACTTATTTAAGAGTCTCCCCTATTCTTGTGAATAGGTATATAGGATATCATGGGACCCGCTATGGGGTCTGAGAGATTCCCAAGTATGAACAATCACCCAAAAATAAATAAATTAATTATTATTTTTGTATAGAATAATTGGGTTGAATTTATTTTTTAAAATTATTCACAAGTTAGTGAATATATGGAATAATAATATACACATGAATATTATATTAATATTCAAGCTTCATTTAATATTTATGGAATTATGAGTCAAGTTAATGACTCAATTTTATCATGTAATATATTTATTATATCTTACAATTAAGTGATAAAAATATAAATTACATCATGATGCATTTAATTCATCATAATGAGTCATTTGTAGCTTATTTAGTGGGCATTGGATATACGAGTGTTGGGGAACCCCTTCTAGGTATTTTACCTCTAACTATATAAGAATAGTAGGTACACTCATTCTATTACTATTCATTCATTCAAAATTGATAAATTCTATCTCCTCTCACATCCTAGAGAGAAGAATGTTAGGTCTTAATAAATGATCCATGAATGCGTTCACGAATCTAATGGACATGATCAATGTGATCTTTGTGGTGTCTAATTAATCATCAGATCTTTGTGTTAGCCCCAAGAATTTGATTATCAGTGTATGCCTAGATTCTTGAAGAATGTGTAAATTATTTAGAGGGGTTATAGATTGAAAACTATGAGAAAAGATCACCGAAGATGAGCTATTTTCAAGCACACTTCAATTTGAATGAGGTAACTGTTTAGTTAAAATTTATGTTCTTTGAAATATTCCCACAATATCCACAAATCTTATTAGGGATTGGAAAACTGGAGACGGTGAGGTTTCATTACACTAGTGATGAATAATTTTCAATCTTGACCAAATTTCTTCTACTACGCACCCCAATACCAGCATCATGTGGTAACTTCCACGGCGTACGATTCACTCACACCCTACACATGTTCCTTAAAAATTAATATTGACCTTGTTTTATATGATATAGGTAAAATCAATTCATCTTTACAAAAATATGATGACACTAAATCATAGTTGTTAATAGAACATGGTCTATAGATTTAGGATAGTCATTTTTAGTAAGTGTATAGGGGTTATCCATTTCTATAGGGAACATTCTACATGGGTAACCTATCATTTTATTACTTTGTGTTAATTTGGTTCCTTGATAACCTATATATCATTACTATGTCTTGTTAAACATGTTTGGTAGGTTATATGGATGTTTTTAAACTATTTTTATATGTAGTTCTTTTTATTGTATATTATTTGTAATTAAACTATCTAGGTAGCCCGATGGATATGTACCTTGATGAAGTATAGGTTAAAGAGTCTAGTTTTCCTATTTCTACAATGTTCATGCTTAAATTTTGGTTTGATCCTATATGGTTTTTATATAACTTTAAAGAGGGTAAATCACATCAAAATTTTGTATCATTCATCCCTAATTTTTTACACCGACCACTTATGATTAGGATATGAACCTAAGGTCTTGTTATGGTTTGTCTTAGTTACTCTTTGAATATTAGGGTCAATTCAATACAAATTAGTATTAAAGAACTCTCTTGGGTAATGAACTTAAGAGTAGTTAAGAGCTTGGGCTCATGAGACTCAATAAGTAACCTATAAATATTCTTGTTCAGCATACTTATAGTGTCATCTTGATTTACAAGGGGAAACCCATATTTTACCTTGGATTTCTCTTTCATTTGTACCTATTGAATGAGTATTAGGCATTATGAGTAGTCATGTATAGGTTGGTACTTGTATTTTAACATTACATATCATGTTCTTTCATTTTTTTTCTTTATTATTTAAAACAATTAATGGTTATACCCATCTAAACCTCAATAATATATAAATATTTTTTTATTGATTGTTTATTAGTGATGAGTGGGTTAATAGAAATCATTTAATTTATTCAATTAAAACTCAAACATCTTTTACTAATATTGTTAACTATAATTTACATGCTTACATATATTGTGTGGTATATAATTTACTTTTCAAAACATTTTTAAAATAATGAAATTCCTAATAACAAAAAATGAATGAGAGAGGGGATAGGGTTGTGTTATATTTAGTATTTTATAGAGTTAAATGGTAAATTCACTATTTCTTGGAAGGGAATCTGGTGTGATTTTCTTCATTAATATAGAATATTTCATCGCATCATCCCCTTTTTGATCTGAAGGATGGATCTTATGAACATGATCTTCCTACTAGATCCCTTATTGACCTAAATACTTAATGGAATTAGATAGAGTACTCTACATTTTAGGGAAGAGACTACTATAATGAGAGCATATAACTAATAATTGTCCTCTAAATTTTTAGGGTGATATCATGGAATAGAATTCTCAAAGGATCTATTTCACTTGAAAAATCATTAAGATACCATATCAACACTGAGTATAGGTAGATAAATGTATTCTTAAAAGATATTCCCACCACTAGTGGGATCTTATGATGAAATAATTAAGGGATCAAGCAGTGGAAGATAAGGGATATTATAGTAATTTAAAATGATTTCAATACGGAGCATAACAAGTTTTGATCCTTTTAGGAAATCAAAATGGTGGTTTTTATGTTCTCCAACATTTTAGGAGACTATTGGTTCATTTTTTAATGCGGGAATTTGGGATAAATTAATCCACATTGGTTCTTAAAGGTTAAATTATGTTTTTAGTTTGGAAATGTAGGAAACAATACATCTTACTATCCCTATGATCCAAATTAGATCTAAAAATTTTGAAGTTATTTTCATATCCAAAGTTTTTTTAGGTATACTCCTTCTATGTTTATTTCCCAACAACCCATGAAGAGTTGTACCTCACATCATTAGAAGGGTGGTTAATATGGAAAATTGACCACCTTTAATTAGATCAATATGGGGAAATAAACAAAGATTGAATAGTCATAAAATATTGGATCCTCCATTTGGGGAGGGAGTATAGACACAATTTCTTTATGATATCTCTAATAAATTCATACCATATAATTATGTGATGTCTGATATAGGGGAAGGTCCGTCAAGGGTGATAGGTACTATTATATAATCTTTTACCAACAATTCTAATTATTTTGATATAAAATATTCTCATTAATTTATTTCTAAGAAATTATTTTATCACATGGGTTTATAAGTTTAATTATCTTAGAAACTTAAAATGATTGATACTCTATTGGATAAATAGTTATAGAGGAGTAAGATGTGTCTTTATTGTCCTCTTGTGGTATGATTATTTAGAAATTTATTCAAATTTTCCACTCTTAACATAAATATATTTTATATTATTTGGGGTATGGACTAGTTAACCTAGATCAAGGACCTTATTGACTTCTATAAATTTCAAGTTTCCATTACTTCTCTTGATAGAAATATTTATACTCTTCTGGAAGTTTATTAATTCCAAAGTAGTCAATTTGGGTCGGACTAATAGAAAATTAGATAAATTTTTTCTAAAATAGAATTTTTGGTTCATAAGGCTCTTATAATAGATAAATTAGAAGTGTTATCAATGAAGGTGGGATTCTTTCCCAATGTATTACCTTAGACTTTATTAGGGTTTCTTCCTAATAAATAGGTGAAATTTTCAATTGGGTTAGTTCCTATAACTATGCTAATTTATATTACATCATATCATATGAGCTTAAATTAACTTATAGAATTGAAAATTTATCTTTAGTATCTAGATACTAAAGGTTTTATTTGAACTAGTATATGTTTTTAGGGAAATATAGTGCTCATTTACAAAAAAAATGTGATGAACACTTGAAATTATTTAAAGATTATCATAAAATTAATTAGGTAACTTAAAGGAAATAGGCATATTGTAGAAGAACAAGAGAAGGTGAGATTTAAATTTTTAACATTGATTCAATAATAAATTACATTATTATAGAGTGATACCTAATTCATTCCAATAATCTAATGTGAATTAATTTAAGTATGAAAATGAAACTAAAATGGAACCTCATTTGACGGTTCAATCCTAGTGATATCTAATATCTTTTGGATCAATGTAGACTGAAGACACCAAAGTAGATTCTTAATATATCATTCACATATAACCAAATATCCACAAATTCAATTCATTTATTCCTAGGTGATATCACATAAGATCAAATGATTTAAAATGATCATACAATCACCAAAATATTACATGATAGATCCCCAAACTTGGATTGATTCATTCTTGACCATTATCTCTCTAAAAACTTGAGATAAGGGATAATTATATAGGAATACTCTAAAATTAGTCAAAATTATTTCTATCACTATTCATGGCTCAAAAATGAGCTTAAATAGTAAGATTTTTCTTTCCAAAATTTCACATAATACCTTGGATAAGTTGACCCTCATAAACTATCCCAAAAAATCCATGAATAAGTAAATAAATGTTTCATGAATATCATGAACATTTCACCTCAATCTAGTGACATTAATAAACATCATGTGATAAACCAAAATCCATCGACTTGGATTATAACTCCTATAATTGTTTAAGGAACCTTGAATAGTGTGGAATTCATTTAGAAAAATCATACTTTCTCATATTCAATATTATAATTAAATAAACATGTGAATACCTAGAGAAACAACATAAATTATCCTTATTTGAAAATATAATAATATAATTTAATTAATTATCTTGTGATCATTCATTTGGAATCTCACCAGTCCCCGCACATAGGTTCCAATTCACCTAGAACTATAATTCAAATAAATTGGTGGAGCCTACAAATACACTTTATGTGTGGCCCTCTAAGACCCTAACTTGATAGTAGTGAGTCCAACAAAAAAACCAAGGGTGGTATCTAACAACACATCATAGAACCTAAATAGTATAGGAGAATTCAAATCTATGACTGTAAAATAATAACCTGGTTTAACCAAACCATACACCTGAATCAGTTGTCACTTAGTGAGGTAAAGCAATAAAACAAAACAATTATTTTATATCATGAAACAAGAAATACAACCAAAGTATTGTGTGGAAGAAAAATATTCAATTAGATCTATAAAAATACATTATAGACTATAAAAACCCAAAATTATGAATAAATAAAGACAAACAAGTCTTCATGTGACCAATAGTCACCTCCAAACCAACCCAAACCAAAGGCAAGGAGAAAAACAGAAGTTGACATGCTATAAGATTCCCTTTTCTTTACCTGTATCCTGCAATACATCATCTAATTCTACCCAAAGGTAAAATTAGGATGTGATCACAAATCCCAGGAGGATACCACCATAGTGTCTACATAATTTCTAATAACAATAATGAAAGGGTTCTAGATTTTAAAACAAAAATAGTTTTACAAAAAAAATTCATAAATCCAATTCATTTTTTATTCATTTCTACTTTGGTTTTCATAAAATAATTTCATATTATTAAGACAAAAATATTATAAGTAGAATTGATATATCATTAAATCATATCCATGCATCAATATTTAATCATGTAAACACATATCCATGAAATAACATATCGTGTAAATCTATGTGATACAACCTCATAATAAAAAATGTTAGCAAAAATTCATGATGAAAAAATTCATGTGATAAATAAACATAAATTACAAAGAACCTCATATTAAGTCTAATCCTATGGGAAAATACATACTAGACACCAAGATCCTAAGAATAAAGAATTTTTGATCCAGTCAATATCAATACATGCCACATTACATCGATATCTAAGAAAAATTATACCTCCTAGTGGTTACACACATACTAAGTCTACCAGTGTATCTTTTATAATTCACCCAAGGTTCCCAATGTTCCAATTATAAAAATACATTTCAAAAACCGTGATAACAATTTTTATAAAAAAAAATAAAATCCAATACAATCCTCTTTGATGTTTCAAAACCCATTTCTAAATCAAAAAATTTTGTTTTCAAAGAAAAACTGCTTTAAAAAAATTTACATTTCCAATAAATTATTTTAAAATCCATATCACATAAAATCAATGAAAAACAAAAAATAATTTACCAGGAATAAAAAGTAATTAATTTAATTAACCCATTGTATATAAACACCTACCTCAAACTGGTATAAACCTAACTACCTTTGACAACAGTTATATGAAACCATGAGAATAGCCTTCAAAAAACAACTAACACCAAGAAACTAAAAGGGATCGGTAGAAAACACTATTTGATCACAAATCTAAAACCTAACCATAGCCAATGTAACAACCGCAGAAAAATTAAAGAAAAAATATATGAAATAATTTCCTGGAGATAAGTATTGTATCTGTAACAATGATCAATCGTTGAATGAAATGATCTATAAGGGTTAGAGGTCTCCAAAATTGAACCTAAGAGCTTCTAGGTTGAGAGGGATAAGGGATGAAAATGAATGAAATTATAAATCAGTTATGAAGTACCCTAAATACCAAATCAAGATGATTTCATATCATGTAATACCATTTCATGTTATGTAATCCATAAAGCTCAAGAGCACAAAAAAACATATTGCATTTTTATTAAAAATATGATTTTTGATAATACGTGACATGAACCCAGTACACAGAATATAAACCCTTCATGGCCTAAAATTGTTTCATGGAATATTCCTGGTGAACATTACATAGTGTTGAATACCTTTACATGATGTATAATCACCCATCAGACAATATAAACTTCAAGTTTAGGAAGAAAACTCAAATACCCCACTCTGAGTATTCTCCAAACTTGGGAAGAACCACACTAATTATTTGACATGTTTATAGTGTGACTCCATTAATTCAAAAAAACATATATTCCTGAACTTTATATCACCTTCCCTAGTAAAGGCCCTCTATCCCTAAAAATATTTCAAACTCACCCAAACAAGGATGTTAAATAAAAAAAATGAGGGAGTACCTAAAAATGACTAACGGGGTGCTAAAATTACCCCACCATAAATTATTTCTTCCCTAAAAAAGTCCTCACATTCCTGGACTCACAAAAATTGAATTCCATTATGGAATAATCAACAATTGCATCTCCAACATCTCATTGTTATATTTTTCACACTGCCACAGTACCCATACTAGAGGAAATATTTTATTATGTAGTACCTTCTCTTAGTGATCCATAATCTAAACCGAATGCTAAACCAAATTGATGTTTTTCATAAGATCAACATCCTCCAATATAATAATAGGGAAAGATCTGGGAACCCATATCCTCCTTCAAAACTTTCCAAAATTTGGGCATCAACCTCAATTACTTGTCAGATAAAACCATATAGGGAACCCCATGAAGTCTTATAATCTCTCGAACATTAAATTCACTAAACTATTTTAGATTCTTCATCTCCTTGATAGGGAGGAAATGTAATGATTTAATGATTCGATCAATGATCACCCAAATAAAATAATTCCCACTAGGATTCTATGGAAAACCAATAATGAAATCCATCAAAATCTCATCCCACTTCCATACTGTAATGGGAAAGGTATGAAACAAACCTACACATATTTGGTTTTTAACAAGTAAGACACCTCAATACAAAATCTGCAACCAACTTCATTGTACCCTTCCATCAATATTGACATATCAATTCATTATACATATTGGTATCCACAGGGTGCACAGACTAACAAGACTGGTTTCAACTGTCTAACAACTCATGTCTCAAGGAAAACAGAACAACCAACCTACTGCAAAATCACAATGAACCACTGGGAGACCGAGACCACTCACTTGAGGTCTCCCCACCAAAAAGGGTTTTAATAAAGTGTTGGCACTTGTTTTCTACCACCTTCTCAAACATAGATATATCTTCAAAATATTACTCAGCTTTTATCAAAGCAAATAACACCTTCTCACCAACCTCTTCCACTATTAAGCTCATCTCAGCAAAAAACCCATTAGGTACCATTGATCAACTGATTCCTTCATAGCTTGTGTCATTAATGTTCTTCTCAAATCATCAGAAACAAAATTTCTCTTCCCTAGGGTGTATGAAATATCCAAATCAAAAGACATAAGATAATATACACAATATCTATGTTTCATGTTCAAATACAACTAAGTAAAAATATATTTCAGGCTCTTATGATTACATATAGTATAAAATGCTCCCCAAAGAGGTAGTGACACCACATTTTGAGTGTATTCATATATTCTTCCAACTCAAGATCGTGTGTAGGGTAGTTCCTCTCATTAGAGAATAAATTGAACAAGCCGTAGGTAATTACCTATTTTCCCTACATCAAGAAACATCCCAAAACCATACTAGAAGCATCAGAGAAATCATTATAACCTAAACCCATTTCTAAAAAAATAAAAACTAGTTTTAAAGTCAACCTATCCTTAAACTCTTCAAAATATCTCTACAAATTTTCATTCCATTAAAGATTTACACCCTTATGGGTTAAATTAGTCATCACAGATTTTATCTTGAGAAATATTAAACAAACCATCTATAGTAATCAGACAAACCCAAGACTCCTTGGATCTCAAACACATTTTTTGGATACTCCCAAGACATCACTACCTGAATCATTTCAGGATCCACTGAAAATTCCCTCTAAGATATCATGTTCCTGAGAAATTTTACTTCTTAGATCATAAACTCACATTTGGAAATCCTTCCATAGAGATAATGTTCCTTTAAGGTTTGAATAATGATATCCAAATAGTCTATGTGCTCCTCCCCTAACATGGAGAAAAAAAATATATCATCAATGAATACAATAACAAAATATTCCAAGAACTATTGAAAAATATGGTTCATCAAATCCATAAACACCACAGGATCATTCGTCAGACCAAATGAAAAAACTAAAAACTCAAAATTCCCATACCATATCTTGAATTATATCTTATGTATATCCTCTTCTCAGAACCTCAATTGGTGGTACCCTAACTATAGGTCAATCTTTGAAAACCAACATGCCCCTATAAGCTGGTCAAAAAGATCTTCAATCCAAGGAAAAGGATATTAATTCTTAATAGTCACCTGATTTAACTTCTTATAGTCAATATAAAGTTTGAGGCTCCCATATACCTTTTTAGAAAATATGAGAGGTGAAACCCATGGTGACATGTTGGGATGAATAAATCATTTAGCCTCTAAATACTCAGGCTAGACCTTAAGTTCCACTAAATCAATAGGTTCCATTCGATAACATGGAATAGAAATGGGTATCATACCAGGGATCAGGTCAATATTAAACTCAACTTCTCTCTATATTAGTAAACCAAAAATAATAATCCATAAAGACCTTGAGGTATGCACTCACCAATGTAGAAAGTCGACCACCAAATAAGGTCCAACTACATCAAGAAACATCTCTAAAAACTAACATTATATTACCCCAACATTAGGAAAACAATCCCTTCCCTTCCTTAACTAGATTCCCACTCACCCTGAAAGATATGAATGACACCATAGGTAGATAATAACTATACCCGATGGTAAAAATAGTTTATATGGGCCTTAACACTGATCATCTAATCAATTCCTATAATCAAGTTAAAGATTTCAAGATTAAGAACCAAGAATTAATATTATACCGCTCATTCTTCTATCATCAATCAATACGCAGGACACCTAAAACCTTGTTTGGACCTATTTCCCTATGTTTTGGAAAGATCCAATGAGTATGGTATAATTTTTGAATGCAATCCCAACACTTAAACTAATTTTGACACTATAAAATAATTACTATCACCTGTATCAAACAAAGCTAGCACCATAAAAGATGAAATAAACATTGTGCTTCTAATAGTAGTTGGGCCTACTTCAGATTCCTCTTGCATGTACTCAATCACATAAAAATGTTCGGTCTTTTCCACATAAACATCCACCTTGTGATGAGGATTTGACCCACTGCCATTGGAAGCATTAGTACAAACTTGAAAACCCTTGGTGAGGGTAGATCCCACCTTAATAACCTAGCACATCTTTTTATAGAAATGATTTTGATGTATTGATAATGAAAAATTATGGAAATACCTAGGAACCTCCATATAGTTAGGTCTGGTATGACCCAACTTCCCACAATGATAGAAAAAACCTATTATTAACTTTTTAAATCCATTTGAACTGATCCTAATGAAAAATGACTACCCTTACACTTCCTTTTCCCATCAAAAGATATACTCTGGCTAATAACTGACCAACTAAAGCTCCACCCAAACCTATCTTTCCATATATGTATGCCCTATTCAAGGATTATTTGTCAACTTCCTCCACAAAGTTCGATGGGTACACGAGAATCAACCTCGACCTAATAATAGGCCTTAGTACCAAATCAAACCTATGATCCTAAAGGTACTAAATATTTACAAGATTTACTTCTAGATGCACCAACTCAACAAAATGGGTAGAATACTCTAGAATAGTACACTCCCCCTAATCCAAGGTCAGAAACACCTAGGTCTTGTTTTCATGTAACATCTTAGGGTAAAACTACTAATTAAATATTTTCTTAAAAGAAGATCAGGTATGGTCCTAATGCAACTTATCTTACATAATATAGTCCCACTATATCTTTCCTAGTCCCTCAAGCATGTACATGAAAAACCCCACCTTCAAGACTTCAAGAGTCTTCAAGAAGCTAAAGATCATGGAAAACCCCTCCTTAGAGACTTCAAGAGTCTTCAAGAAGCTAAAGATCCTCTCAATTTATTCAATCCACTCATTGGATTCTTGTGGTCCTTTTTCACCAAAGAAGAAGGGTGGATGATGATTAGTGAAATCAGATCCATTATCCACCACACGTCATGGGTTCTCAACACCCAATTAACCTAGAGTATGAATACTACAGATAACATATTTTACCAAAGAAGGTTGCACCAAAAGATTAGCCTATGGAACCTATCTCATGGATTTCTCTCTCAGATTTGGAAGATCTTTTCTTGAAGTCATTTTCTAATAAAAATAATAAAATAACCCATTATATCATGAGTACATTCCAAAAAACTTAGTACCACCTTAAAAATTAAAACCAATTCTTTAAAACAATAATAATTTAAAGAAATTAATAATTTCTATCAATGAAAGACATTTCCAAAAGTAATAGTTCAATTTAAATAAATTTCCCATGCAGTTCATTCAAATGACCCCAAGTCTCGAACCTGGTAAAATTCCCAAACCACCCATGGTAACTCAAGTTCAGTCATGGAAGTGAGCTATCCAAGCTCCTTTTCCTCAATTACTATCTGAATTTTGATGTTCCTAACTACTATCTACCTAAGACATAAAATCAAACTCAATAATTATTAACACGCTTTAGTCTAATCCTTCATTCTGATGCCAAATTATTACAAACCCACCCAAGTAAACCAAACCATACACCCGAGTCAGCCATCATGTGGCAAGATAAATCAAGAAAATAGAACAAGTATTCTATATCAATAAAAAATACATACAACTAGAGTACTAGGTGAAATAAAAAGATACAATCATATCCATATAATATAATACAAACTATCTAAACCTGAAATTATGAATAAAGTAAGACTAAAAAGTGTCAATATTGCTAATAGTAACCTCAAAACAAACCCAAATTTAAGGCAAGGACTAAAGGATAAGCTGACATTTTATGAGATTCCCTTTCCTTTATATGTATCCTATATTATGGAATCTACAATTTCCTAATGGAAAAAGAAGTGTGTGAGCAAAAATCCCGATAGGATACCACCACAATATTTATACAAGGTCTAATAACAAGAATGAAATTGTTCTATCTTTTAAAAAAAATAGCATTAGAAATCAATTTAATAAATCCAATTCATTTGTAAATCATTTTCCCTTTGGTTTTCATAAAATCTTTTCATATTCTCAAACCAAAAAAAGTTGAATATAAAATTGATAAAGTAAGAAATCATATACATGCATCAAGAGGTAAGAAAGTAAATACATATCCATGAAATAAGCTATCATGTGAAGATATGTGATACAACCTCATAATAAAACCTATGAGTAACAATAAATGATGAAAAAATCATGTGATAAATAACCATAAATAAAAAAGCACCTCATATTGGGCACAAGACTATGGAACAATACATACTATACACTCAGGATCCCAAATAGGCATAACATTGTATCCAACCAATATTGAGTCTTGCCACTGTCCATCGATATCCAAAAAAATGTTACCTACTAGTGGTGCCACACACACTAAGGTTACGAGTGTCTCTTTACCAAAACACCCAAGTTTCCCAATGTGAAAGCTATCAAAATATATTTTAACACCCATGATCAAAATTTTAATAAAACATTTTCAAATCCAAGAAAATCTGCTTCAGTGTTTGAAAATTCATTTCCAAATCAAGAAAATATTTTTTCAAAGAAAATACTCTTTAAAATAATTTTATCTTCCAATCAATTATTTAAAAAACCCATATCACTTCAAATAAAGGAATATACCAAAAAAATTAATAATAATAATAAGTTTTTCATTTCATTAACCCATTATATAGAAAAACCTACCTCAAACTAGTATAAACCTATCTTCCTTTAACAATGTTGATTAGAAAACATGAGAACAAACATCAAAAGAGAAGGCATACCAAGAAACTAAAAGGGGTTGATAGGAAACACTATATGATCACAAATATAAAACCTAACCATAACTAATGCAATGGTCGTGATCAAAGGAATGAATAACCATAAGGAATGCTTACCCATAGAAATGCATTGTATCTACAACAACAATAAATTACCAAATAAAACGATCTATAAGGGTTGGAGGTATCCAAAATCTCCCCTGAGAGATTCTAGGTTGAGAGGGAGAAGGTCATAAAATGAATGAAATTAAAAATCTATCATGCAGCACCCTAAAATCCGGACTTTCGATTATTACAAGGTGTGTAATCTCATTACACATCGTGTAATCCACAAATATCAAGTACATCAAAAAATCCATCACCTTTTTTATTAAAAACCTAATTTTTGATAGTATAAAATGTGTATCCATTACAATATGTGTAAACCCTCCAATCCTTGAACATGTTTCACAACATCTTCCTAGAAAACATTACACGAACTTTAATGCCTTTACATGGCTTGTAATCACCAAAAAGACTACAAAAACTGTAGTTTTAGGTATAAAACTCAAAGACCCCACTCTGAGAATTCTCTAAACTTGGGAAGAACCCTACTAAGTCTTTGACACATTTATACCGAGGCTCTATTAATTCAATCAAACACGCATCTATGAACTTTATGTCATTTTCCCTAGAAAAGGATCTCTATCCCTGAGATTCCTAAAAATAAACCCAAACAAGGATGATAAATAAAAAGTAGGGAAGTGCCTGAAAATTATAATGGGGTGTTACAATGACTACCTCTTTAAAAAAAATTATAGTGTAATTTAATCCCTTTGTCTCAATTTATATTTAATAAGGTTGCATTGTATGTGTCATCAGCCTATCTACATGAATTTATTTCTTTGAATTTCTTGAAATGAACTCATCAAAAAACTACCATGTCCCTGGACTTATTAAAATGTTCCATTTCCATCTAAGGTCCTAATATATCAAACTCTATTAATGAACATAAGGTAAAAATCATTCCTCAACTTATTCATTAATTTCATATCAATTGTGATGCACCTAATGTAATAAATATACCATAAACATGTGTTTTTGTAATTTATGAAATATATAAAAGTGCATGAATTATGATATTCATTCATAATAATCTTTAAATCTAAGTATCATTACACATTTCAGTAGATTGAAACATCTGATGACACATAGAACACATATATTTCCCACTAGCAGGTTATTTATTATAACCTCTTCTCTTGGATTTTACCAATGAATAATTTTATGAGAAGAATTATCAGGGTTTTATAAGCCTACTAATCCCAATATCTTGTATCATTTATTTCCAGTCAGATGATTTCATCGGTTCATAGAACAAGTATTTAATAATATCAACATTTCACTTCATGGTTCTCATCAAATTAGGGAACTGATGTAACATTTTGATGAAATAGATACCCTAATTACATTATTACGTTAATATTACACAAAATAAAACTCACCATTTGATAATATATTTATTAATATTCAATAATAAAAATATACAAGTAAACATAAGAACATGGTAGTTAGTTCTTGGACCCAATCTCCCACAGAATTTCACTTGCACTAGATCCAATTGTTAATGATTCTAAGTCCACTAGATCTTACATGACATTCATACTTCTACTAAGATAAAGTTTTATTCAATGGTCCCACCACATTTTCCATTGTGTAAACTATACTTACTGTGAAATGTCCCCTATAAGAAAAATCCTTTGATAGACGATACTTCTGTAGTATATATTTTTCAATTTGATATGATTTAGTCTCCTTGGTGATAACCATTACTACAATATTATCACAATATTGTGTTATAGAATCTTTACTAGTTGGAACCATATCAAGATCATGGATGATGTTTTTTAAACATATTTTAGCTACACAAAAATTTGAAATATACTTAGAATTTATTATAGAATTGGTGATCAAAGGATAATTTGAACTCCTCTAACTCACAACTCCTATATTAAGGTATACGGAATATATTAACTAAAATTTCATATCACCATGATCTATCAAGAATATAACATCTTTATTTCCCCTAATGATTGTCTCATAATCTCCTCCATTAACCCGTAACATATCCTTAGTACATCTCAGATACGTTTGGATAGTATTAAAAACATCCCAATGATGTTCTCTAAAATCTTCTTGATATCTACCTACCATTATCAATGTGTAGGAAATATCAAAACTTAAATATAGTATTACATACATGATAGAACCTATCATAGATTCATAAGGTGTTATATTCATTATTATCTCTCTCTCTCTATCCTATTATATCTATGGAAACATTTTCTTTGAGGGATGTATACAATGTGATGGTATAAATAACCCCATCTTGGATTATTCCATACATTATATCTTCAATATCTGGTCAATATATGTACCTGACTTAGTGAAATAATTCTCTTAGATATATCATTAATGATCATGATCCATAGAATATAGGTTTATTTTCCTATTTACTTTATGGATAATAATTTATCCAACCACTTATTAACTAACTGTAATAATGGTATTACATTTATAGTATGTAATATTATATTGACATATACAAATAAGAAAACACTTGTACTAACACTGAACTGTTTATATATACAAGGCTTATACTCATTCTTTATGTGACCAAATTCCATTATAGGTTCATCAAAGTGAATGTTTCATGACCCAGATGCTTTCATCAATCCATAAATTGATCTTTGTAACATGCATACCTATTTATCATCTTGTTGAGTCACAAAACCTTTTGATTGTTTCATATAGACATTGTCTATAAGGTCCCCATTAAAAAATTTGTTTTGATATCCATATTCTAAATATAATCATCATGTAAAGATACTATAGAAATTATAATTCTGATGGATTTTAGCATAGAAACTGTATAAAAGGATTCTTTATAGACTATTCCTTAAACTTATTTAAACACTTTATCCACTCATCAAAATTTATAGCTAATAACTTTAAATTCTATATCTAGATTCTTCTTAAATATATATTTTCACCCAATGGGATTTACATCTACTAGAGGATTGACTAGATCCCAAATTTGGTTCTAATACATGGAATCCATTTTAGTAATTATATATTATTTCCATCTTGTAACTTATGATCTCTCTACTACTTTCTTATAAGATAAAGATTCATTATTATTAATCAGTAATGATTCACTATCCTCAATGATGATAAAACCATATATCTCTAGTTCTAAAACATCTTTGGTGCATATACATATTATTTTATATCTAGAAAATTATATTCCATGGGGACTTGTGAAACTTGTTCCTATACTAACTCATATGTATCTTGAGCATTAAATTCATCAAAGTAAATATTTTCCTCATTATCTCTTTTTAAGTTGTTTTCCCTCTCTGGAAATGTTGGATGTAGGTAAACCATAATTATGTTACCTAAAGGTTTGTATAGGTAATATACCCTTTTTCCTTAGGATATCCAATAATGATACACTTCGTGCCTTGAGGAGATAGTTTGTTACCTAAAGAGGCATTGAAAAATACCTCACATCCTCATCCATATATGCTTGAAAAAATGAGTTTCCTTCCAAATGTTAACACATATTGTATAATATTTTATTCTTTAGTTGGAACCTGGTTTATTATGTAAACTATGTAATTTATTATATAACCCCAAAAAGATAATGGAGAATATGTGTGACTCATCACCAACCTCTCCATTTCTAATAGGGTTCATTTCCTCCGTTAATTAACACAATTACACTGTGGTGTATAAGGAGGAGTGAGTTTAGATAGAATTTCTCACTCCCATATAAATTCGATGAGATCTTGGTTAATATATTCACCACCTTTATCTAATAAAAAATTCTTTATCTGCTTGCTAAACTAATTCTCTAATTCCTTCATAAACTCCTTAAATTTCTTAAAGGATTCGCAATTATGCCTCATTAAGTGTATGTAACCATATATAATCAAGTCATCAATAAAAGTAATATGTGTTGATATTATAGAATATTTTTTTTCATTTTCAGGATTCCATCCAAAAGTATGTTTAGTTATTTATTCCTTGTAAACAAGTGATACATCGGTCAAATGGTTTTAGTTCAATATAATCAAAATAACCATCTCAATATAGCTTTTTCTATAGCTTCTCATTTACATGACCAAGATGGTGATTCCATAATTGGTTGTGACATGAGTCATGTGAACCTAATTCAATATTGATTTCCAACACTATGATTTTATATTCCAATACATAAATATTTTTATTCAGAAGTGTTATAATATAAAAAATGTTATCTTTGTAAAGGTAGTAACTATTATTTCCAAACCTGAAAATAAAACATTCCATATATAGGATGTATATAGATATGGTTTTTATGGTAACACTAGGAACATAATAAAAATTCTTTAAAACCAAGATCATTATTATTGGAAACATTAGGTGGTAGTATCCAATATCCAAGGCAGTTAGTCTAGTTCCATTGGCATCTTGAAGATCCACCTCTCCTCTAGTAACCTTCTTGAATCTACATGGTTAATGTATTTGGATACAAATGTAAGTACTAAAATATGTATCTAATAACCAACTAGTAGAAAAATAATTATTGCACTTGATAATAATAACCCCTAAATATTCCTCATTCTTCCTTAAATGGTCGATGTTCTTCTTTCAGTGGCCCAACTTGCCACATTAAAAACAAACTACATATTATTCATTTTCCTTCCTTTTTATATTCTTCTTCTTGGAAGGATAGAACACATCAATATTTTACATGGAATGAGTCTTAGGGAACTCTTCCTTATTATTTATTTTATTCACCATGAAGACAAAAGGTTTTCCATGTTTCATGTCATTATCTACTTAGAAAATTAGGGTAAGGAGGTATGGGAGAGACTTATCACTATTTATCATATTATAATTAACAATAAAAATGGAGAATCTTTGAGGTAGAAAGGATAGTATGATATCTATACCCAACTCATATAGAATCATAAACCCAAATATATACAAGTTCTCCATATAACTAATCATCTTGACTAAATGAGCCTTAAATGGCATTGAATCCCCAAGATCACCCATTAATAGTGCCTTAGAGATCTCATAATTCTCTTTTCTCACCTAATCCTAATAAATATCATGGAGATGGGACAATATGTTATATCCATACATATCCTCATGAAACTTCTTAAGTCCATTCAATGTATAATATCATATGAGACACTATACATCGAATGCATCATTTACATGTTTCTAATGGATAGTGATATCTTCCTCAATTTCCTCCTTTGAAGGATCTTTCTTAGGAACAGATTATTAAAACACATATAATTTCTTCTCTTAGCATAGTATTATATACATGAACCTATACCAATCACAAAAAACCATGGACATCCCTAAACCATACACATGATTTAGGTTATGAAATACCTTATAGGAATCCTTGTTCTTCTTAGATTGATGAATTTTTTTGAATGAATATCAATTAATCATTAGGGATGATTTCTCCTAATAAATAAGATTTAATAGCAAAGAAATTTCTCAGGATTTCTAGAATAACCCATCTAGACATTATACATCCACACTAAGTCATAAAAACCTAAATAAATAAAAAATATAAAACAAAGAAACATAAAAAACATATAAAACATAACAATAATAAAATACAAAAAATAAACAGCAATAGTGGTACAGATACAGGAACATGAATGTATAAGGCCTTCATGGAAGATACAAATTATTACCGGAATAGAAAGAAATTAAAAGATCTATGATACCCGAAGCAATCTCTATGTGACCTATTGGTCACTATCTATCCATAAACTAACTCAATCCTAAAGAAATAAATAACTAAATCTAAAACTATAAAATAGATTAAAGACTACCCACACTGAGTGAAAGATGTAGGTTGTGATAAAAACTAATCTCAGTACATAATCACCAGATATTTCATTCATTTCCTTTTATAAAACAAACCATTAATATAATTTTGAAATATAAATAAAAGACAATTCTAATTCATTTAGGAAAAAATAATCAAGATATTTCCAAAACAAAACATACTTAAAACCCAAAAAAATTTAAAAAACATTTAAAAACTTTTCAAAACCATCTCTTCTAAATTCCATTTTTAAAACCTTCTTTTAAAAAAATACCCAAATCACACTAAAGGAATAAAATAAATGAAACAATATAGTGGAAGAAATAGAATGATATAAAAGTACATTCAATGAAATATGACATAAAGAATCATAAAATAGGGAATCAGTAGTTTAACCAAGTACCATAAGTAGGAAAAAATAAATGATAGATAATCTTGGTAAATTTTTAAAAATATAGTGAGGGTACCCTAAATGCACTTGGGTTGGAATCATATATCATCAAAGTCAATGATGTTATGTCTATAACCACTAGGATTCTCTTAACTAGCCTCATTGATGGCACACCCTTCTATGGACTTTCCCTAAAAAGGGGTCCAATCCATCTCATAGGTACTATATAGACACATATCTAATCCCCCACTAAGACTTCTAGGATCCCATGATGATAATAAATGTGGGAGATGGGGTGGCCTTTGAATCAAACATATCCATACATAATCTACATAATCTAAATAAAATTCTTATCGTATCTCCCTATACCCATGCATGTGAAGTCCCTCCACAAATAAAATGGATTCTATAGGTGTTAAAACATTTAGAGAAAACATTTCAAAGTTCCAATTAGAGCTTAAAGTAATTGAAGTTAGTATCATCATACCAAAATCCCATTAAAACCATTTTCAATCAAATTTCAATTAAATACTCCTTTGAAAGTGACACATGATAATAATAATTTCATCAAGTGAGACTCATTTAGAAATCCTATTTTTAAAAATTACATTGAAAAAAAAATATTGAAAACCCAAGTTTATAAACAGGGACCCCAATAAACTTCAATATATATATATATATCCATCTTACTTTATATGTATGCATAAGCATATATATATAGGTTTTTAACCACATGTATATATATAACTGTGTTTATTAGAATCACTATGGTAACCAATGAGAAATTCTTTCCATTACATTTATCAAAACAAAAGGGTTTGACATGGTAAACCACAAATATTCCATAAGAATTGTGAAAAAAAATTAAAGAATACCTCAAACCCATTATAGAATCATATTAAAGCCTTATAAATCAGACTTTGTCAATTTAAATAATCAAAATCTCCTTAAACCCATTTAATCATATTATTATACATATTTCATATTCCTATATCCTTTAAAAACATTTCAAAAAATATTACCATTCATCAATCATTTTATAAACTCATTAAAACCCACCAAAATAACCACAATTTTAGGAGATTTTTTTTAAAAAACTCATGAATATATGGTGTGCAATAAAAATAAAAATTCATGGAACTACAAACCTCAACCATGTGAAAATTAAATGAAACCTTTGGAATGGGAAGAACAATACCTAATACATGATCTGAACACACTAACATCAATAATTTAAGCAAAAATCATCAAAAATAAACTTTATAGTCCATACAAGAGAGAACCAATATAAGGGAAAGGAAGAAAAATAATTAGGAAGGAAGAGGGGAGAAATAAAGCGGCTTACCTCTCTAATAACTCTAAGAACAAATAGAGAAAATACTCAAAATCCTAAGAAGGAGCAAGGGAGGTTAACTCCTAGGATCGGTAGTGAATCTTGACTGATTGAGGAGGATGGGATGGTGTTTAGGGGTTAAAATCATATAAGGGTAGGTTATGAATTTCATATTTTAATAAAACTGGGTAAGTCTCATGGTTTGCTTATAGAGTTTACCAAACCATGAACCAATTATCCACCCCTCACTAGAGAGTAATTTTACACCATACAATTAGGACACATGATTTGAAATCCATTTCACAAACCATGTAAAATGGTTATATCAATATTGTAGACCCACTTACATGGTTTCCACATGGTTTTCATTAACTATGCGGACTAATTGTGTGCCCTATACAGAATTAAAAAACATAACAATTTAAATTAGATAGACCCAAAAACTCATGTAAAATACGATTATATAAATTAAAGGACAAAATAATAAGATTGGGAGAGGTTGAGGTGTGAAAAAATCCCCACCAAACCACTCCCCCACAAAAAAAAATCCATCGAGTTATGAAAGAAAGAGAAACAAACCAAAGGATTCAATAGAAATAAAAATAACACCTCAAACTGGATTTCCAAAACTCCACTAAACCAAATAAAACCATTTAATGTGAATATAAATACAAAACACACTCACACCTAAACGAACCAAACCGGAGATTGATATATGGAGAACCAAAGTGGGTATCCCAACTATTTTGGAACTCACTGACATTGTGGATTAACTGAAGTAAAAAGAGGCATGATGGAGTACTACTAAAAGAAAAATTCATAAATTCCTCAAAGATAACACTCTCTCTCCAAATGATCATATAACACTATGAATCCCAAAAACACACACCAAATATCATAAATATCAAAATGATAGGGAAAATGAATAAAAAGTAACAAGAAAAGTGAAAAATGAGATACATTAAAATATTTTAAAATCACAATCAAGATCTTAAGTTTGAAAATAACTCTTTCCAAGAAGATGTTTCTACTTAAAAATAATTTAGATTTGTACCAAATAACCACAGTGGGGAAAAGTCTTCAGAACATTCTCATAATATGGATTAGAATACCCGAACTAACCACCACTATAAAATAATTATCTTCCTACGACATGGGTATATATATTGGTAAAAGTACATTTTATGTTGGTAAAGTATTTTACCAACAAAAATTGTATTTTCACTAAATTTTATTATGATAGATAAAAATAGTTATGTTACAATTATAATAATACCAAGAGATAATATATATGTTTTTCAAAGATTTTAGTAATGGATTCATAAAAAAATATATACGTTGGTAATAATATTATTAATATATAACATCTATTTATAAATTACATTTAAATAAAAAATATAAATTTTTATTTTTAGTAAAATTTCATATTATATTTATTAATTTATTATATATAATAAACCTATTATAATTATTAAACTGAAGATTATTTTCACATATATTCAAAATTAGAAAAATATAAATTATATTAATAATAAAATTTAATAAAAAATGAATCAATACAAACTTGAAGTTTATTGATACCTAAAACGATCATAAAAAACACAAAAACCTAAGAATCCCCCCCTTGAATGAAGAAAGGGCATAACGTCACCTGAGTGAAATCCTCCAGCAACCATAATGGTAGAAGAATGGTTCCACCCAATGATATTTCAACACCCCCCCAAGTATCCCATTAGAAAAAACTAACCAAGTCAACTCCAGTACTAGTAAGGAACCTCAAGACGCTATTATGAAACACCCTTTAGCTCCCTGATTTAAAAAGAACACAACCAACTTTTAAAATCACAAATCATTACAAAATATCATCATTAATTGAAAACAAAAAAATGAAAGTATAAAATAATGATCTACATAGAATGATAATTTTTTATTCATCATCCCGGTTTACATATCAACAAATAAAGTTATCTCAAATACCATTTATGAACCTCAAGTCGATGCAATTCCACACCCTTGAGTTCCATGATCTACATCAAATAGAACTAAGGATTATACCCACAAATTAGTAAAAAATATATACATGAATTGAAAAAAATATAAAAATATAAAATAATGATCTACATAAAATTGGAATTTTCCATTCTTTATCTATGTTGATATCTCAACAAATAATCCCATCTATGTTCCATTATGGGTCAATGTTCTCAATCCATGTTCTTCTTGCATAAGTACATAAGGGGTTGTAACCACAATGCCATAAAATTCCCTCAAAATACAATAAATATTTATAATGATCACCAATACTAAAACTACATCAGACTTTTTCAAAATAAAATAAAGAGTTTTTAATAAAACATGAATCTATTTTCATATAAAACACAAATATTACTCAATTTTCACGTTGAGATGTGGCTACTTTTTGAAAAAAAATTAGAAAATTATCAAATAAAACATCCAGAATCTTCTTGGGACAACTTAAATAACAACACCATTTCAAAATGCAACATAATTGAGGGGGTGTGACTGTGGGTGCGGGTGATGGAAATGAACCTAAGGGGTGAAGGTGATGGAAAAAACATTCAGTGTATACAGTCGGTATGGAACCTCAAAAAATATATAAACTATATAACACAAATGAATAATTAAGGGAAAATAATAAAATGTGTATGCCTATTAAACAGTATTTACTATTTAAACTATATGTATTTAATCATTAAAAAGTATGTCTAATTGAACTAATTTATATTTTTTCCTTTTTGGAATGATTTATTTACAAAAATGAATGATGAAATACAATTCAGTAAATGTGTTTCGAAAATATAGTTTTATCATATATAAGAGAATATATTATGTACTTTTATGTAAAATAATAGTGATGATCTATTTTTTTAGTCATTTATCCATCAGAAAAAAATACTGTAAAGTCTACCATCCATCCATTATTTTATTATTTTAAAACAAACCTCTTTTTAGTAAAATGGGAACTAAATGTGATTTTTACTAGAAATTATGCAAACAAAACAACACAAACATAGACAAAAAATGAACCTAAATGACTTTTAATGAAACACCATGAGGGTTACATTGGAACCAATAAACAAAAAGACTATACATTAAAATAACCAAGATAATAAAAATAAAACCAAAACACAAATCATCCTTAGCACTCATAGAATAAATAAAAAAGCATGGAACCTAAAACCAAACAAAATATTGACATTCATTCCTAAAATAAAAATGAGAAATATCAATCCAATATAAAATAGTAGTTAGAATTCAAAAAAACACTTCAGAAGAGCCTAAATAGTAAGAAATGAAAAGATTGGTGAACCAGCCAAAAAATTATGGAATTTAGCCACAAATCAAACTTCAGGAACCAAAAATCTCACCCAAATGAAATAGATAACATCATCATCCAAAAACACAAGTAAAAAATCATAAATTGTCAACATCTACTATAAGTACTAGATCCAGGATGAAAAATAAAAGAATTTTAAGGACCACCATCCAAGAAACTGTAACATCGGATACTAGTGCCAAAATCAATGCTAAGCTAGAAAATCTAGAATGAAAACAATCATTTTAGATCATAACACAACCGAGTATTATGATAAGAAATTATGACATTAGATATATATTGATATCATTTAATAAAGGAATAAATTTTTTAATAGAGAATATTAAATTCATAACATACATCTATATAGTAACTAATTCCTAATAATGTTTTCTTGTTATCAAAACAATGGAGTAATAAGAACATGTTGAGAATGTAATTAAAGAACAATAGTGTTCCATACCATGAATCATTTATTGACCTAGAATTAATGATCTATAGACATGGGTTTTTTTCATTTTCAAATATAGTATATGGAATATTCTATCTTCTAAAGAGGGATTTTTCGACCCAAACTGGTTTTTTATGTGAAGGTCTAGTAGGGCCACATGTAACAATACATATTATGGAAAACAATGAGAATTTTGAAAATTATTCCACCTTTAATGAACAACTAACAACAAGTTATCAATTAATATGAAAATTAAAAGTTAATAACATAATATTTCCCATTAATTACTAAAATGTCGTAACTATATATCAACAAAGAAACTAACTTTAAAATAACTTATAGAATAATTAATTTTAAATACTAAAATAAACTATGATCCATTAACAAGAAACACTATTAGTCTATAACCATATAAATATATCATTATCATGTTCAAAATATATGTGTAATTTAATATATATATATATATATATAAACTATTATACACAGTCCAACTAATTAATCTTTGAACATAAGTCATGCATTTTAAAAAACTCTTTGATGTATATAATATCAATATCAAATTCAATAGTACACTAAATAATTATTGAAACCAAATAAATATAATGAATTTTTAAATTACATGTAATGGGAATCATTCATTAATAAAGAAAAGGTAAAACATCGTACCACTCCATGTACCAAATCAATAAATGAATTGTAACAAGATTCAAAATAGAAAAACATTATTCAAAAAAATAAGAACGGATCCCCTTCTAATTAGATGATTTTTTATGTTATTTATTAAATCTCCACTAATTAATGGTGTAAAATTTAAATTTAGATTGTATGTTTTCCTACAATGTATATAATTGAAAACATTTAAGTTCATTTTAAATGGGATTCAAACCTAGAATGAGACTTACAAAGAATTTTGGTCAGTCTAGATTTCAATAAAGCAGTCATTCATCTTCATGGGACCCTTACTACTATTAAATATAAAATACTTTGTTCAATAAGTAATTTTCATGTGATGACTAGAATTAGGTTTTTATCTATGAGTGATGAAATGTAAAATATAAGAATTCAATCAACAGATAAGACTAAAATTGGGTAATCATGAAAGAAATCTCACATTTTTTCATTTCCAACATGTTAATCACATACTAATCCATCTATTTATTTCCAAAATTTTAATTTTTCACTTTCTTCATCAGATTATGGAAAATTTTGATTGAGTATGAATTTTTATAGTAACAAATTCATGATTTAATTATTCTCATAAAACTGTGAAAAAGTTTATTTGATAAAACCAAAAAATTCACTAGAAGGTGTACCTTTACTATTTCTTCTTCAATCAATCATGGGGAGTTATAGATATGTTGTCTAGATTCGATTTAGTTTCTCCATAATCAAGAAATAGAACAATGTCCCCTTCCTTTAAACTGATAGAGATCAATAATCCTTCCCTTACATGATTCACAAAACTATCAAAAACAACACTTTCATAATTTAGCTTAGGATATTTCTTGGGGAGAATAATTCCATCATGGGTCATAGAAGTTGGAATACTCCTCTCCATGAGAATTTAATTAAATGATTGGATAAAAACTTTTCCATGTGAAACGAGAAATGAATATAGTTTATTTCATTTTAAGTGTCTTCATATAAGTATGTAATTAGCATTCAAAAGTCACCCAAAAATGAACAAGAACTGGATATCTTTTTTATTATGAATTTCACTAAAACCCTAACTTAAATTAGATTCAATTCAAAAAATATATACCCATGACTTTAGGTTCTAAGAAAATATAGGGAGGAAGTACATACCTGGTAAGAGGGATAAGAATGTATGGATTGAGTGATAAATTGGTTAATTTCAATGACCCTCCTTACACCTCATCTCTATAGTTGAAATAGGGAAACAAAATAAAACATCAGTGGTAGGAAGAGTGATAATTTGTGAATAATCATTTGTATTAATGTGGGTTGTGATGAACCCTGAGTGTGTGCATGAGTTGGGATATCTACTGCATGGGTGGCGAGCATTGAAGATCGAGAGGCTATCATATGGTGGGGGTTGTGGCTACGATGACCGATTCAGATATTGATATATTTTTTATAATCATAATATAATTTTTTATTAACCTATTACTAATAAAAAGAATTATTGTTAAATGATTTTTTATGGTGAATAAATACTATTAAGATAATTATATGTTGAGAATAAACTATTAGAATTAATAATTAATTAAAATGGATTCATTTGTTGGAAAAAAAATGTTGGTATTAATATGATAAAGTAACAAATTTAATTTTTAGTAAAGTATATGTTGGTATAAAACAATTAACAACAACATATATATTTTTTGGTAAAAATAAATGTTGGTACTTGAATTCAATACCAATGAAACATAATATTTTTTGTAATTACTCATTAATACCAATAGATATATTTTTTGTCACTAAATTTATGTTGTTAAAAGTAAATTTATTTATAGTGAACACTAGAATAACATAAGAGTATAATTATGAATTAAAGAGGTGGTTACCAAATATGAAGACTTTTCTAGAATAGGTTCCTCATGTTTCTGCTCCTCTCCAAATGGGTAATCCTCACTATATCTATAAGAGACATGGTCACCACCCATCAAGGGATTCCCTCTAAAAACCAGATCATCCAAATAATCCTCATACACAAACTCCATAAACAAGGTCAGTCTACATGAAATTACTCTAGAACTAAGATCTGAATGAAACCCTTTCATGAATAGATGAGCCTTCAAGTAATCACTCGACCAGATCTCAATAGAGAAAGGGACCATCTCACTAAAAATTTCAACATACTCCCTCATAATCTATTGAACCTTCTGGAGACTCATAAGCTCTTCCACCTTCTCCAATTTAAATTACTAAAGAAGGGACCATAAAATGTATTTGGTCTTAAATAGTTCCCATTTCATTAAAATATGAAACTCATCTGGAACAATCATCTTTCACTAATCCAGAATCAACCTTTCAAAAAATCCCAGAAAAATCCTCACTGTTATTACATCAAAATTTCTCAAAAATTGAAATACTTCTTCAATACTCCCAAGTCACTCCATAACTTATAACACACCTCAATAACCTTGAAGGATAGGAAACATCTGATAAGAAACTAGCTCCACCACTCTATCATGAGTTCATGTGGTTTCATTAATTAACTATTCCTCTCTTGAATCCCTATAAAACTTAAAAAATCTTTGGGGATACATAAACTAAATAATAAGGATGAATAAAAATACCAATCAACATAAAAAACAATACAAACCATACCCATCTAAAAAAAATTTGAACCCAAAATGATAATTCCAAAAAGTAAATCAACCAATTCACTAAGAACAATTTAAAATATCTCCTTTTTAAGTAATTTAAAAACTTCACATTTCAAATTATAAAATTTTAAACTTTATTTTAAGACCACTTTAAATTAAAAACTTCAATTAAAAACTTTAATTTCCCACTTGAATCCATATCAAAATCACATTCAAGGTCCTGGGTGCAATGAAAGCATCAGATTTTGGAAAATACAACTCATATTTTTATCATAGTCCATGAATAATATTTGATGTACAAGATAAATAATATTCATGAAAAACAAATTTCATATGAATATTAATTGACAAGAACCTATAACCAAGAAGATATTATATTTTCAAATATAATTTATAATTAATTTATTTAATCAAATAATTACCTTTTATTGAATTCTTTATTCATTGTCGATGAATAATCGATGACTTATTATCATACTATCATTTCATGAGAGGAATAAAAGTATATTTACTCTAATAGTGATCCAATCATGATTTATGAACCATTTATTTCCACCATAGAATCCTTTGGGTGTCAGTGCTGATGAATATAACACTTTAAGTGATTGTTGTTGATCACAGCCTTATCCTTCAAGGGAAAATGATTCACTCTAGTGGAGGATAATTGCTCTGTGTTCTGTATAGAGTTCTATAGGAAATATATATAGGGTTTTTGGGAACCCTATCTTGAACTCATTGATCACAAGGATAAAATTTGGATCTCACATTTATATAATTTCATGGTGGGATTTAAATAGTTCTAGGTCTTGATAATAATAATTATACAAGGGGTCTTATTTTTTTTCTTAATCCCTAATAAACCTCATGTCTAAATAATAATAGAATTATTATTATTTACTTGAAATGTGTTAAACTCATGGATAAAAGAATTATTAATTATATTGAATAAAATAATTAATATTTATTCAAATAAATTTGAATGTGATATTTCTCAATAGACCATTAAACTCAATCCTCCAATCCACCTCAATCTATATAGAGCCTTGAATAATGTATATTTATTCAATTCAATAAATATCTCTATGTAATTACCCAATAAATATATAGATATTATATTCATAAAATTAGTAAATAAATATTTATTAAATATTAATGTAACTAAAATAATAAATATTTTTTTACTTTGTTAATAAATAATAATAAATAAATATTATGTATACAAGTAATTAAATAAATAGTTATCAAGTGAATAGATATTTATTAAATATTCAACTTGCATATATATTCACTCAAATGAATAGTGATTGAATATTTTCAATCAAAATAACATGAATAATTATTATAACATGTGTGGTAATAATATTTATCCAACATGTTAAATCTATATGTAATTTAACTAAGGTTTTAAATACACTTAGCGTCTGAAACTCTAGGCCCCTTTCTCAATAGCAATAAGAAACACTGCCTAAAGTCCAAGGTTAGAATTTAGAAACACTTCAATGCTCCCATAGAGAAATGAATTAATGTCACAATGACATGTAACCTCTTATGAATGGATATTGGATAATATAATCCATTTATCTTTATATCTCTAATCAAATAGGTTTCATGATGGTGTCATTAACCTATGTGCCTGATGTCTCTTTATTTTACTTTTTAGAAACAAAAATTCAAACAATTCCACCATGAACATGGGATTAATCATACATTTCTCTCTCCATAAAAGGGCCTAATATATCAACATACATTAACAGAAAAATGGGTAAATCCATTCTTTCATTATTCATTAATACAATTTCAGTCATGATGTACCCATTGTATCCTACTTTACTATGAGCATTTGTCATCATGGTTTCCATCAATACATAAAATTATGGGACTTATGACATTAATTAAAAAAATATTAAAGTTAAGGATAAGTAAACACATTCATAGATAGAAACATCCAACAACACATATAAATTAGTATTTCCTACTCGTAGTCTATTTTTCTCATAATATCTTTCACAAAAGATTACTAAGGGATCACACTATAAAAACATGTCTCAATGTCCTATGAGACTCCACCTTTGATTACATATGTAATTTGTGTCCCATAAAATGATATTTTTCTTCTATATAACATATATTTAAGAATAATTTCATGGAACTTCTATGTTCTCATCGTAGTAGGAAACTGTTATGACATTTCAGTGCAACAAGTACCCTTAGTAAATTATCACATACTATGTTATATAGAAGAAAAATTATGATGTGACAAGAAATTTGTATTAATATTAAAAATAATGAATAAATATAGTCATAAATTACTTTCAATTTGGTTCTAGGGAACCAATTCTAACATTTGAAAACTTCTAATTTCAAATTCTGATATTTTAAACTTTACTTGGAAACCACTTTAAATTCCACAATTAAATTTAAAACTTTAATTTCCCACTTGAATATATCTCAAAAACAAAAAAGTTATTCATTTAAAACATCCATAAGTCCTCAATATCAAACTCCTTTATTTTCATTTCAATAACCTCATATTTTAAAATTTTCTAAACCGAATTCCACTTTTGTAAAGAAAACTTACATTAAAAAATAATTTCAAATCAAACCAATTTTCATCACAACACTATAAAAATCCACATTAAATAATTCCAAAAACATCTAGACATAACTCAGGAAGAAATTAAATAAAAACAAGTTCAATAAAAATCAAGGGAGGTTAGTGGATATAGACATTTTGGCCACACGGTTTAGAGAATAGTTCACCAACCATATATAATTCCACGGGAAGTTTATAAAACAATTTACACGGTCTTTGAATAGTTTGATAAATCATGTGGGGAAACCATGAACCACTGATTCTCCCTTCCCGTTCACCCCAAACAAATTAAAAATTCCCAAAATGCTCTCACAAGATCTATACCACTTAAAATAACATCAACATAAATCTAAATACACCGAGAGTAAATTAATAAAGATCAAAATTCATGACTCAATGCTCAAAAACCCATGGTAACTCATGGATAAAGATAATTAAGATCTCATGACACTATTTTCACTTATACCTCTCATGTTCTAACAACCCTAATATCTAACATACCATACATCCCAAATGATAGAGGGATATCTAAGAACCTAGGTGTCACAACCCCCCCCCCCCCTAAGTGTACCCCTCCTAGGCCAACAATGAGTAAAGGGATATGGTGACTGCCTGAGTCCCACCTCAAGTAGGCCCCGGGTTGGCGACTAGCACCAAGAGTATAATAAACATGCATATGGGAGGCATTTCACTCAAATAGAACATGCTGAAGATAGAGATAATAAAGCTACACCAAGCAACACATACTCATATATATATATATATATATATATAATGAAATCTCAAGTGAGAACATGAAATTCTTTATAGTACAAAAACAACTAAAAGGAAAACTATAAGTACCAAAAAGGTAAATATGGTAGCAACCTAGAATCCCAAATAGCTCCTAAAAACCCATGAGTTAATACTATCCATCCCAATCTACAACCTTCTCTAAATAACTAGAAAAACAATATATATATATATATATGGGTGATTATAACAATATAGCCATTAAGATCATCCCTATAGCCTCTCATGCAAAATATAATGAAATCGTGCTAAAGCGCAGTGAACAATAATGAAACAAACTACTCAACTAAATAGGTATACCATGTTCTCAACCTCACTATGGATAACTCTCACCAAGTATCACATACAATGGAGAATATACTATAATAATGAAACATCATGGGTGCCCCACTCCTACTTCCCCACTAGTTTGTCACTCTACCCCAACATTGCACGTCCTGGGCCATTTCTCTCTAAAATAGGCCATCCCAAAGACACATGGGCAAGGCATCACCACCTACACTTCATTCATCACATCGTCTCATATCATAGTACCATATACAGTAATGAAGTAGTTTCCAGGATCCAACACATCTCGTATGATGTGTATCATATATTGGATATTATACCTCAATCCATTATAGCCCACACTGAGTAATGTACCACAAGTCATCACATCCTATAGACATCATACCTATATTAATATTTGGATACTATATCCAGAAATAAATGTGTGTTAAATAACAAAAAGACATCACATCCCTCTACACACATATATGGTAAAACTAACCACTATTCATACCAATATAAGTAACTACCAAGAGAAGAGAGCGGGGCTAGATGGGGTAGTTATCCATCCATCATCCCACCAAGATGTTGGTGAAAACACCCTCTTAGAGTCCAATGGGTGTCAGTCTTCCTAACAAACATGGGTGGGGTAGCGTATTAAATCACAAAATATATAGGATATAATATAGCTCACAACCACACTATGGGCATCACATAGTCTTATACTTAATTACATCTAATGTCACTCATACTCTTAGATGCTACCATTAAGACCAAATATCCTATAAGCACCCCATAATTTAAAAGAGCTACATTAATTAATTCTTTCCTATAATCATTTCTAATCATTAATTAATTCAATATCTATTGATTAACCACTAAAATTATTCCACTTTAAATTACATTAATCATCAGAGTAAATTCCATACCCTCCTGGAATAATCCAAACTGAGTACACAAGTTCTCAAGATTAACATCTTTTCAACATTTGTATTCCATCAAATCCAACCCCATGGGTTAATAATTGTTTAATAATTATTATCAACATCCTATAATCTAGTTACTCTAGGAAAACCATCCTAAGCTGCAACCAAGAGGAAACATGAAACCAAGAACATCCATCTTCCTCAATCAGTAGGGAAAGAAATGAAAATAAAACAAGAAACCCAACCATCAACCATTAAACAGATTCATAAGTGAGCATTCAATCTCTCAACATCAAATCAATAGGTAATCCTAGATTCAACCCATTCCATCATATCTGATTTCATCCTTGACACCCACAAGTATATCCCAATGAATTTCTCCATCATAGGAGTCAACCACTTCCACATCATTCGGGCCTCCCCATCCATATATCACATCATCCATCCCAGGCTCAGCCATCCTAGGCTCCCACCACATCTGGGCCTTCCTGTCTCATATCGTATCACATAGTAAAGATCACATATGAAGCACATAATAAAATAAACAAGAAACAAACAAGCATAGATGATAGGGAAATCTAGGCTCTAAAATAAGGCATACGTTCTTCACACACAAATGAGATCTTATAGATCCAAACTTATGGAACTCAGCCTTCTCATGAATATGGAAAACTCATGCCCTAGGAATGATATTTATCACAAAACCATCTATTATTCCATATTGAATTAACTGATTCATTATCAGAGGTTCTAACTACGGGTAACCTAAGGCATCAAGATATATCAAGATATCAAAATATTAAACATTCTTTTAGCATTAAAACCAGTTTCATCAAATAGTGAGAAGTATAATTCTCATTAACATGATTTTTTTTATTATCAACAAGCATAAACATGCTTTAAATTATTTATAATTTTCATTAATCATGGAAGATCACATTTAATTAAAAATTCACATTACATCAATTTGATTATCATCAAATTGAATCAACCACCATATAAAAAACATGTCTCTTCTATAATTACTCTTAAGACAATTAATTATCAATTAATTCTGGCTTTATATTATTTACCAGTTTCAAAATGATACTCCAAACATAAGAACATGCTGACAAAGAATAGAATATATATCACACTATCTATAAAATCAAGAGGCAACCTATCATAATGGTATAAAGCACATCAACATTGATCTCTAACCAATTATTTATTAATCTGGTTCAATAGATTAATATGTTAATTCAATTTCTATATAAAGGGATAAACCATGCTCAATTTATGATTGCATGTAGATAAAATAAGAGAATAAATGAATCCCCTACCTCAAAGGAAAAAAAGTCTTCACATAAGAATGGTCTAATGTTACAGATCTCGGATCACCTATCCCTTGAGAAAACTGCTATCTCCTAAAGACATTGTCACATAAATACACCGAAAACAACAAATAAACCTCATTAGAATAGTGGAGATCAAGTGAAATAGAATTATGACAAGAAACTGGGGGAAATGATACCAATCAGGGTGAACCCTATAGAAAATGACAAAAGAACACCCCTTTGAACACCATAGATCAAAGACATAAGGTTGGTTATAGGTCCCTATAATAAGAATAAAAAAATTTAGAATAGGGAACCACTTGATCGCCTAGAATCGGGATAAGGGGCATAGGGTTTGGGAAATCCTGAGTAGTTTCACATTTTATAGACTCACTGCACATGGCATTTACACAGTGTGTAACCATTTTCACATCATGTAAATGTCAGGTTTTAGAACTCTATGAAAAACATGTCACCTCAAACCTTTTAACCCTAATAATTTTCACATCGTGTAACACCCTGTGATCTAGCCATAACAATTTGTGAACCATACATACATAGCATGTAACCTTTATATGTCAAGCATTCTCCCTGATCATAGTTTATTAGCATCTAAACCCATCCAGACTCACTCTTGGCCACATCCAATCACCAAAAGCTCTGGGAACACACAAAGGGTTGGTATACATAGATCTTGGACCTTATAGTAGATACCTCCAAAAAAATTATCATCCTAAATAATTCAAAACCAAACCATATAGAAATCAAAATGGGGTTTTTGAATATCCACCCCATGAGATACTTGTCAAAGATATTTCTATTTCTGAAGCTCAACAACCTCTTCATAGGAACATCATGATACCACACAATAGCAACAACCATATCCTAAACACTCTCCCAGGGGAGATACCTCTCAAACAAGAATAAATTCAAATAATAAAATAAGAGAAAACCATCTAATAAACCAAAAAGTTAAAAATCCACAAAACGAACAATGTTACAAGAGAAGAGATAAACATCAAAAAGCTTTGGGTACTAAGTACGCATCTATGACTTATGTTCCTAAGTACTTTTCTCCATGACACTGTGCCTCTATAAGACATGAACCAAGGGAATTGAAAACATGGGAAACACATTCTCCTTGAGGTCTTGGATCTCCATAGGTTCCTCCTCAAACGTCACATCATTATCAACATTGATCTCTACTCAATCGATTGCATGAGTGTCATCATGAAGATAACAATTGGGTTACACCACCTAAAAAACATCATGTATCCAACTCATCTACAGGAGAAGTGATATTTGATATTCTATGGCTCCTACATGAGCCAACACTTCAATAGACCCAACAAACTAGGGAGAAATATTACTATCATGACTAAAACTTCACTACCCGTGATGAGGATTCACCTTCAAGAACAAGTGATCTCCAACATAGAACTCCATAGGTCTCCTCCTATGATCGGTATAGAATTTATGATGATCCGACACTACCTTCATCCTCTTGAAAATTACCTATACCATATCTATCATATTTTTTACTAGTTTTGGTCAGAGAATTATTACCTATATGATCTTAGTCCATCATAGTGGAGAATTATAAGTTCATTCATACAAATATTAAAATGTTTCCATACTAATAGTGGAGTGGAAAATATTATTATAAGAAAATGTCAACCAAGAATAGGTCCCTCGTCCATGAACCTCTAAAATCAAGGACATAAGATCCTAACATGTCTTCAAGATTTTGGATGGTATTCTCTCTCTAACTATCCGTATGCATATGAAAAGTAGTGTGGAGGAATAAAAGAGAGAAAAAATAATGTTGGAGAGATATCCACACCATGTATGTTAAACGAGTATCACAATGAGAGATGATCATCCTCCGGACTCTGTGGAGTCAGAACACCTCCTCCTGGTACTACCTTGATAAAATATACATTAAGCTCGACTTTATGATCACTATAAAGTGGGATGATTTCATTAAATGATCTACAATCACATATACAACATCATAGCCTCTGTGATCTTGAGGTAAACTAGAAATTAATTCCATCGAGATTTCATCCCACTTCCACTAGGGAATATCTAATGGTTGAAGAAAACCACTAGGAACATAGTTCTCAACCTTCACCTTTTGGCAGACCAAGCATTAAGAAATGCACTCTACAACTGCATGATTCAACCCTGACCACCAAAACTAACCACTCAAATCTCAGTACATGTTTTTCAGTTCAAGATGTACTGCCAAAGGTGGGATATGGAAATCATAGAGAACCATCTCATGCATCACCTATGAAATGAAAATACTTCCATGGGACAACACTCGATAGTGTCCATCCTCAGACTAACCATCACGTGTATCACCAAAAACAACTTGGATCCTCTAGAACTTTCCCTAAGAATCCCCCAACTAGGAGTCCTCCACCTGGTGCACCAAATATGATTTCACTTTAATATGGAAAAAATAAAACCTTTACCTCCAGCCTCTCCCATATCTAGATGAATCACTGAGAGTTCTTCCATCACTCTCTAGAAATCTCTAAATTCATTCACGGCATCACTGTGTGAATTACTGATCCGTGAATCAGCTAAAAAATTTCCATTTACTGGTGTATTTGAAATCTATAAGTCTTTATCCTTCAAGAATCCCATCAACCGACATTGAATCAATTTCAAGTCAGGATGGGAGAATACATACCTCAAGATTTTATGGTTGGTAAAAGCTATAAAATACTTTTTGATGAGGTAATGTCACCATAACTTCAAAGTAAACAAAATTTCCACCAACTCAAGATCATGGGTGGAATATTTATTCTCATGGGGATGTAACTGGAGAGACCCATATGAAACAACTGATCTATTTTCCATCAGAACACATTTTAAGATAATATGTGAAGAATCACAAAAAACCTAAAAATGAACTCATTTTGTTCAAAAGTAAAGGACTGGAGAACTGAACAAATTCTACTTCAAGTACTCAAAAGATACATGGAACCATTCAGTCCATAAAAACTCTTAATCCTTCTAGGTCAAGGTTGTTAGATGTGTCACAAACCAAGATAAATTTCATATGAACCTCCTGTAATAGCATGTAGGATCAAGGAAACTTTACACCTCTATCATTATCTTGGGGGATTCCCAATAAAAAACTACCTCTATATTTTAAGGATACATAACTACTCCCTAATGGGAAAAAACATGACCTAAGAAACAAAATTCAAGAGTCCAGAACTCACACTTTGAAAACTTCCTGAACAGTTGTTCATAATGAATAACTCCCAAAAGAAACATAGATACCCTACATGCTCTTCCTCATGTGTGGAGTATACAAGGATTTTGTTAAGGAAAGCCACCAATAAATTATCCAAAAACTCTCTAAAAACTACATTCATAAAACCTATAAACATGGATATATCATTATTCACACTAAATAGAATCACCAAAAAAACTCATAATGCCCATGACGACAATGAAAATTGGTCTTCTAAATATCTACATCCTTTACTCGCATTTGATTATAACCAGACTGTATATTGATCTTATAGAACCAAATTTCTTATTTCAAATGATCAAATAAATCATCAATCCACGGAAGAGGGTAGAGATTCTTCAATGTCACTTGGTTCAAGTGATGATAATCGATACAAAGCCAAAAACTGCCATCAACCTTATTTACAAACAAAACTGGTGCACCCCAAGGTGACACGTAATTTTAAAAAACCTCACTAAAATAGATCATTGAGCTATACTCACATATATCTCAACTCATAAGGCACTATAATATATAGATACATCAAGATTAGAGACACACCTAGCTATAGCTCAATCTAAAACTTGATCTACCATTGTGGGGATAACACTATAACCTCCTTTGGAATGACATCATGGTAATCCTATACAACCTTGGGAAACACTAACTACTAAACTTCTGATGAACTCAGCAGTATATTGGTCATTAAATAATACAAGGACATAATGCACTTCTAAGCCATACTAGGGTCTTGATCACCAAAAACACCATTGGAACTCCATCAGTATCATAAAACACACTCTTCCTAATGAAGAAATCCATGATAGCCTACAAAAAATATATCCAGTCCATGTATTGGATTATTTCATATGTTTTATCCATAAACATAGGAATTATACCCAAGAGATGTGTTTCCCTAGAACTAGCCCACAATATCTACCTAATTCATACAATTCAGATCAACCTCTAACCGGCATAGTCAATGCCAAGTGAAATAGAAACCTCTCTACCTCAAGTCCCAAATCATGGATGAGGGTAGGTGATATAAAGGAGTGAATATATCCTAAATAGAACAAAGCATGAACCCATGTAGAAAAAAAAGTACCTCAAATGACATCTGGATCACCCAGTGTTGGTAATGGTAAAGAATGGTGTTTACCATGACCTGTTCCATTCCTCTCGAACCCTGCTGGTGACCAACTCCTCAAACATCATATGCTCTTTAATTATGTGGAGAATCTTGGGGATATACTCTACCTTCCTCATATCCTATCTAATAATCCCAAATTGGAGCACCCTAATACTGTTATCTTGGATGAAACTGCCTCAATGAAGGAATTTAAAGTGGAACACCTGGTGCACAATGACTTATCTAAAAGGTCATACATTATTGTCATTAATAACCTTAGACTATATAATAAAAAAACACATATGGTCACTTGGAGTAGGTCTTAGAGCATCCACCCCTAGATTAATGAGATAATGAGAGATGGGACCTAACCCCGATTGATTGAAATCTCTTATTTTCTAAAAATTGGGAACCTCGTACTACAACTCTACTTCATCAGGAGTCTTGATGACTTCCCACTTATGATGATCCAGTTCTAGCCAATGTCCTCTCAATAACCACTTATCTTGATGGTACTTTAATATATGTCTTCATCATAAATGGTATGACATGTTTCTAGATATCTAGATGACATTCATCTTAAAAATTCCTCACCCTGACCTCCTTATCTATAAAAAGGTATAAATAATATCATAGAAGGATCCTAAAATGGATCTCAAACACTCACATGATGGAACTCCCCATTTGAAGGGTAAGCAGTTCTTAGTGACTTGTTTCCTTCACAATCAAAGAAAGAAACACTACTCAGAAATGGTTTCAAAACTTATCACAGGAGACTATTTAATCCTCATGGTCCCTAAGGAATAATAACCACTACTTCCTTGCTGCTCCAAATAGCATCATCATAGCCTACAAAACCCAGTACTCCTCCAGAGCAAAGATCGAACTGAAATCTATATCAACCTCCTCCAACCAGTCTTCTATGACTAAATCTGAAACTGATCCCTCAAACTTTAGTAAACTCTAGTGTTGAAACTCATGGATTGTCATCCTTTATGTTTCATCTTCATCGACCTCTACTCTATGGTGATCTTCTGGAACATCCTACCAAACATCTTTAGCACAAACCTAATGAGTTCATCGAACTAGATACATTTCTAAAAAAAAAGAAAAAAAATGAGCTCCTAAACCTAGAATATGGAATACTTAACATTAATAAATTAGTTATTTTTTATCTTGTTAATATTTTGACTTATCCCAAGGTCTACCCACTTCAAACACTAGCGTAAAGATGAATGATGCATGATCTTTTCCTAGTTCTCTACCCTAAAAATAGTATCACTTCATTTAGTAGGCATATATAACTTAAATTTTTGTGTATCAAATCCGAGTGGGCCCCAAATTCCTCTATTTTATCTGGTATCCAATGTTTATATTGATTACTAAACTTAGATGGCATTATTTCCCTACCAATCCCTGCAACCTCACCAGTGCCTAACTCAAAACTCCATCCTATCCCTCAACCTATGTCGAGACCCAAACTTGACATACATGGACATGACATTAATTTTGAGGAATACTTAATACATAACAAAAATAGACATCCAAGGACCGTAATAGTTTAGTGTCTTTGGAAACTTGTAACACAATCTTCTAATCAGGGTGAAAGATCTTCAACATCTCCCATAAAGATATTTTCCTTTAGTTTTCTTACATAAAACCTTTCTTTATATTCTGGGGAAAAGAAAACATAAAAAGGGTGAGCTCAAATGCTCAATAAGGGTAATCATGGATAAAATAAAACAAACCATATACGTTTGAACTTAAAAACATGAACATAATGTTTAAACATTAAAATATTGAGTTGTGAAATAAATATTGGTAGTACGTAAGGCATAGATCATAAAGTAACATTAATCGTGATAAAATAGCACGGGAATAAAACATGTAATTGTGTCAAACCATTAATCACATGATATGATTTCCATAGTAACCAAGGCATTTCTGCCAAAACCATTATAGTTGATAATGTCCATTACTGAACCGGGTTTACTTGTTGTTCCAGCCCTATATTACTGAACCGGATTTACTTGCCATTCTAGCCATGTTTATATCATGAGATATAAATCTTTACCTAATGAATTGGAGGGAGATATAGGTCCCACCCATCTCATAATGAAATCATTATTTTGTGTGCCACAAAATAAACATAAATCATTCATCATAACCAAAATAATAATATGGGTTTCATAAACATCATCCCATCATAACATAATCCATATAAAACAAATGGATATCATTTCATCATAAGAAAAATCAAACCATGTAAATAATAGAGACATTATAATGTAAACATAAACATATTAAATAATGTTATCTTATATGGAAAATAGTTTTGACCAAACACTTGAAATGCATTCTTGAGGAAAATATCCTTTCTTCTTCAAAATAGTTTTCTTTTCTCAAAATGCCATGAAATTTTAAAAGAAATGAATTTTGTTGAAAATAATCATGAAATATTGAATATTAAGCTTCTTGGAAATAAGGTGTTATGAAACTGTAAAAATCCATGTATGCTGTATAAGTTAAAAAAAACATTCTCCTCGTACTTTTTCCTAACAAGTCAAAAAGTACCTCATATAGTAAACAAAAGAAATATTCCTTCCATACCTTGTGGTAAAAGTCAAAAAAGGGTAAAAATGACTTTAAACATACATGTAATAATATTAAACACTTTATGAAATTTTTTTGAGAAAACATGTACATGGATGATAAACATAACCCTAGTAAATACTTACGAATAAACAATCTCGGATAAGAACGAGATTGGAATAATTATCCCTTACCATTTATAATCAGTGAAATCATATATGTCATAAAATAAGTAAAATTACATGCATATGTAAATATCATATCACTCATAACAAAAATTATAAAACATTCATGGGAATCATAAGCACCATACAAAATAAATTAGTGGTGATTAAGGCATATGTCTCACAGAAATAAAAGTGAGATGAAATAAACCCATACCTTATATCCAATTTCTTCTTTATATGTCTGAGACTCCTGTATAGTGAGTTTAAAGATATTATTAACTTATAATATAACCATAATAGTATTTATTATATCATATATTATTCACTTATGACTTTATATTACCTGTTCTTTTGTCAATTCCATGTTAAAGCAGCGTTTTGGGTAAAATTGTTCAATTTATCATACATGTTTGGATTTGTTGTTATTGATATTATTACTTATAACCTGATTTACTTAATTCCAAAATTTAAAAAATGATTTATATATAATAAATATTCATCATATAAATATATATGATAGATCGATAAATGGAATGAAATACACCGTTCATGGAGAAGGTAGGCCGTACGTACGCATGAGCGTTGTTTTTGTTTCCTTATTAACTTTAATGGAAGTAAGTAACTAACATATACATAAATATAGTATCATTATTATGTCACATTTTTCATGATTATTTTTTATATATACTTTATAGTCATTATTTAATGGTTAACATAGAGAATGAATCTCATCGCATCGTGGACACGGTAATCCGTACGTACGCACAAGCGATGATGTCATTCACATAATTGTTGAATGGAATTAAAGTGATTGATATAATATATCAGAATTAGTATCATGTTTTAATAATCATATATAGTTATTCTTTACACCATTATACCCATCCAAGTAAGGTGTTGGTGGAAAAACATATTACACCAAAGCATGGAGACAGTAATCCGTACGTACGCACGCGCGGTGATTTCATTTTTCATAGGATGGATAGAAGGTGAAATAGGGTTGTTTAATATTTATAATAAAATATAATTATATTATTGATACTGATTTTATTACTTTATAATGAAAAAAATAAAGAAGAGGAAGTAGAAGAATAAATAAATTTGAAAGAATCGGTAAATGATATCACGTCTTCTTCATTGCGCCTCTACTAAACCTCCTCTTAGGGCACTACGGTTGGTCTTTGAAGAAGACCAGGATCTATATTATGTTTCTAGGGAAGTGTAGAAGATAAATTGGCAGGTTTTGGCCAAGATTGAAGGCTCAAAGTGGTGTGAGGAGGAGAGGGAGGAGGTTCCCTTTTATAAGAGAGGAGAGGGGCACTTTTGGAAACCTCTAAAAATATTAATTTATAATAAACTCAAAAACCACTTAAAAACCTCCAAAAATGACTCAAATATGAATATTAGATGAGATATAGTTTCAATATAATCAACTAATAAGATTTAGTCATATTGGTAATTTATTTTAAACCTTATCAACTTGTTTTATCTTTATTTAATCTATTTAATTTTATTTGTGGTAGTAATATTCTAAATTTTAAATTGTTATAAATAATTACTTATGTGTTGTGATTTGTCCATAATTGGATACTTTATGAAATTTTAGACCATATAAATTTAAATTTATAATTTTAAAATATTTTTGTTATTTTTAAGCAATTTTATAATATGTTATTTTTATAAAATAACAATAGTGTTAATTTTGACACTATTCATTTATTTGAATTTAAATAAAATCCACACAAAGGATATATTCAAAAAAATATTTAATAGACTCCTAACATGTAATATTAATATAAAAAATTTCTTTATAACATTAATTAGTACATATAATATTTATTTTAATATTTTTAAAACAATTTATTTGATATTTCAATCAATAAAATAATTTCTACCTCGCTATTGTGTCATCATTAATGATAATTATTTAATCACTAAAAATTCTAAATAAATTATCATTATGTATATAATTTTATTATATTTATGGAGACTATTTATATTCAATGTTTTATGAGGTTTATCACTAAATTATAATTATTACACTTATAATCTATAAGAGAGTGAGATGTTGTCACTTTCTTTGGTTTTAATAATAATTATATCATTTTCATGGTCAAAAGTCCAAGAAATGAATCTATTCTGACCCTTAGGTGATATGCGTCTAATTATATTCATCAAATATAATTTTTTCAGGTGTTATGGTAATTTTATAATCTTATTTTTACACTTAATTACCCGATTTACCTTTAACTGTAGTAAATAATATTTATCGTAGTTACTATTCATAATGTCTAAAAAATATAAGTAGACTATTAGCATAATTTGGACCTAATTATTCCAAATATTGAATCCATTTTTTCAAATTCAAAACACATAAGTGGCGGTATTTAATTTAAAATTAATCCCACTATTGAGAAAACGGGTTTTAAAACTTAAAACGTTGCAAGAGATTGAAATGTTTTTACCTATGAATTCAGTGTAAATTTAATTATAATGAATTAAATTATATTAAATGGTAAAAATATAATCTATTTATACTTTTAAACCATTAAATATTATAATTTAACCATATAAATTATCTCGATGAAAAAAATTCTTTTTAATTAAAATTTAGCATATTTTTACTATTCATCAAAATATGAAAGTTACCAGAAAAATATTAAAAAATTATCCAATGTTAATTTTTATATCCTTATTGAAATTAATAAGTTTATTTAATCAAATTGAACTTATAAAAGTGTCAAAAACTAGATTTAAAGTGGGTGTGCCATCAAAAGGCGGCAAAACTGCATTTTTTTAAAAAATACTTATTTTACCCGAAAAAATTATTTTGTTCTCATACCATGTTCTATAAAATGTGTAAGATGAATTATAATTTCATAAAATTAAAAATTTAGTTACTAATATTCATAAGGGTTAGGTTATAATAATATTATAATAATATATCATTGTTTAGTAAAACTCAGTATTGCGTACAACACACGCTATTGAGGAAGGTCACTATTGCATGTAATGCAAGCCAAGTCAAGGTTGCGTATAGTGCAAGCTTCCTTTGGTGTTGCGTATAACATAATAAAAATATAGTTAATTTATATATTGATAAAAATATATACTTAGTGTTGTGTATAGCGCAAGATAATTTTGGTGTAGCGTACTACACAAGATATCAAAGAAATTAAAAAGATTATTTCTCAAAAAATCTCAGGGTGTTACATTCTACCCCCATTAAAATGAATTTTGCCCTCAAAATTCATCGGGGTTATAAATCGTTTACTACTTGAAAGTTTCTTTTATCGAAACCCACATCCTAAAAAAGGAATAATAATTCTTAATTTTAAAAAGGAAAGTTAGAAACATAACGGTCACCCAAATTAACTCAGCACTGGGTTTCTACATAGGAGAACATAGGTGAAAATATGGATATGAAAGAGAAATATAACCATCAAGTTATGATGTAGAGTGGTAGAGAACATGGTTATGAAAAATCCAATAATCAAAAGCCATAAATTTGTGATGATCTGAGGTACCATCTGATTCATCAGATATGAGGGCACTAGGATAACATTTTTTGGTTTTCAAGATCATTTCCATAATGTTGAAGAATTTTTTAATTAAAATAAATACTTAATTGATTTTGGTAAAATCTCACTATTGTTTTTGCCTTGAATAATTTCTATTTCATCTCTTATAGAAATGTATTTGAATTTGTCTTATGTGAAGTGTTAGCAGATCATGCGATAGAATGATAGGTCATTCCATTTGTCTCAAACATATTGTTAGAAAAAGTTATATACATAAGTCCATCTTATGGTGAGATTAATTGTATATGGTTCCGAAAATGGACTTATACTTCATCTATCATACCACTTAATAAAATAAAACTAGTTTCTACTAACCAGGGACTTTCTATAGGCCAATGGTAGGTGATAAAGGTCTGTCACACTTCATTTGTGGGTTCAATTCCCACAACCTTGTCCAACATGACGGGTTGTCATCTATCCTGTAGGTTGTCCTTTTTCTAAAACTACACTATTATAACATTCCATAAATAATATTGAAAAAAAGGTTCTATCCATAAACAATATTATCTTATTTCCAACATAATCCATTTCAAATATTTAGGCTTATCCAAAATACTTCTATCCAAGCTCATAGTATAAATAAAATGATTTCTAGAAATGTCATCAACCAAACATGTGAATACCATCATTTATCCCTAGTATATCATAAGTTATATCTTGTTGGTTACATTCCAAACATGTGGATTCCTTAATCATGTATTCTTTGGAAACATAAATTACCATATAATCTTTGTGAAAACATGAATGCCGTCAAAAGTTAACTCTTTCCACATACCAAAATCCCAAAATTTCTATATTCTCAAACCATGATATCACTTTGTCTTATATTTGTCATGACTTCATTAATACTATCAAACATTTCATTATCTCATTATCCCTTCATTATGCGCATATTAGGTGCTTTCCAAAAATATTTCAATCACTTTTCATGGTTACCGGTACCATATAATTATTGAAAACCACAACAAACCAATATATAGATATTCTAATAATCTACGATACTATAAATGAGATTCCACAACACTATTTTGGAATCTCGTTACATAAAAACTTAATCATTCCACCACTTCGTTGTCATATTCAATATCGCCAATAGTGATCGCATGTGAATTCCCTTTGTCCTTTTCCTTAAGAGGTTGTTGATGTCGATCATCATTAACCCTTGGATTAGGGAATTGGATAGCATAATTCCCCATTTCCCTGCACTTGTATCATTGAAGTGTTGGTGGTGCGTTCTCTACAGTCTTTTCTCCATTCACATCATTAGCCACCTTTTTCCCATTACTTCAGTACTCAGCTGCTCGATGACCTTATTTTACACACTTAAAACATTTTCTAGTCCATTTAAGACAATCTCCACCATGCTTCTTTCCACACTTTGATCATAACGAAACATTTGTCTTTTTTTCACCATAGTTTTGAGATTTTTCCTTGAACTCCATCTTCCATTTCTTGTCAAAACCATGAGATGTATATGTAACACCAAATTCTAGTTCTACCTTGATAGAACAACACACAATCTCTTCATAGCTACTAAAGTCTCTTATAGCTAATGCCTTTCTAAGACTTGGTTTTAAGCCACTGAAAAATTAGTCAACTTTACTTTCAGATTGGATGATAAATCTAGATGCATACCTTGAAAGCCTTGTAAAATTCACTTCATATATATGAATAGATTTATCATCCTTTTTCATAAGCTCAAGGAACTCTTTCTCCATCTTTATTCGAAGAATATGAGGAAAGTACTTATTGAAAAATAAGTTCTCAAACTCATCCCATTCCATGGATTCAATTTCAACTTAGGGCCTCGTATTCTTAATTAGAGTCCACCACTGGTCTACTTCACCTTCTAAATGGTAAATATCCAAAATGACTTTTTCATCTTCCAAACAACTAAGTATAGAAAATATCTTTTCAATGGTACTGATCCATTGTTCAACAAAAATTGGATAAGAAGACCCACTGAAAGAAGTTGGACATTTCCTCATGAAGGACTCAATATAATATTGTTCCATTCTCTTCTCATTTGGAAGTCCATAATGATTCATAACTTGTGTAAGTATAGCAATAAGATTTTTTACTCCATCTCCCACAACATTGGTTTGTTCAGCAGTACTACCATTGCATTTTACATTACATTGATCAACACGGTTCCTTCGGGTTCCAGCCATTATCTAAAACCCAAAAAGAAAAGTGTGAGAGGAAAAAATCATGATAGGAAAATAACATAATAAAGGGGGAGTACCTTCAATATCTAACATCTTAGGTTTAATTTTAATATTGTAACAGTAATTCTAGGACTATAACCTATACTTATACTTAACCTTAGGGACATCCCTAGACATACCTTTGAAATATCTCTAGGGATCTCACTAAAGTTTTCACATCCTAGTTTCCAAAGGTTAACTAAACTGTTTCTCTGATACCAACTGTAGAGACCCAAACTTGACATACATGGACATGACATTACATTTGCATAATACTTAATACATAAAAAAATATAAATCCAAGGACCGTAATAGTTTAGTGTCTTTGGAAACTTGGAACAAAATCTTCTAATCATGGTGAAAGATCTTCAACATCTCCCATAAAGATCTTTCCCTTTTTTTCTTACCTAAAACCTTTTTTTATATCCTGGGGAAAATAAAACATAAAAAGGGTGAGCTCAAATACTTAGTAAGGGTAATCATGGAGAAAATAAAACAAACTATATATGTTTGAACTTAAAAACATGAACATAATGTTTAAACATTATAATCTTGAGTTGTGAAATAAATCTTGGTAGTACATAAGGAATAGATCATAAAGGAACATTAATCATGATAAAATAGCATGGGAATAAAACATGAAATTGTGGAAAACCATTAAGCACATGATATTATTTCTATAGTAGCCAAGGAATTTCTACCAAGACCATCATAGTGGAAAATTTCCATTACTGAACTTGGTTTACATGTCGTTCCATCCCTGTATTACTGAATCAGATTTAATTGTTGTTCCAGCCATGTTTATCTCATGAGATATAAATCTTTACCCAATTAATTGTAGGGAGATATAGGTCCCACCCATCTCATAATTAAATCATTCTTTTGTGTGCCACAAAATAAACATAAATCATTCATCATAACCCAAATAATAATATGGGTTTCATAAACATCATCCAATCATAACATAATCCATATAAAACAAATGGATATCATTTCATCATAAGAAAAATCAAACCATGTAAATAATAGATACATTATACTTGAAACATAAACATATTAAATAATGTTATCTTATATGGAAAATAGTTTTGACAAAACACTTGAAACGCATTCTTGAGGAAAATATCCTTTCTTCTTCAAAATAAAATTCTTTTCTCAAAATGCCATGAAATTTTAAAAGAAATTAATTTTGTTGAAAATAATAATGAAATATTGCATAGGAATATTCATGTAAATAAGGTTTTATGAAACTGTAAAAATCTGTTTATTCCGTATAAGTTAAAAAACATTCTCCTCATACTTTTGCCTAAAAAGTCAAAAAGTACCTCGTATAGTAAAAAAAAGAAAGATTCCTTCCATACCTTGTGGTAAAAGTCAAAAAAGGGAAAAAATGACTTTAAACATACATGTAATAATAATAAAAACATTATGAAAACATTTTGAGAAAACATGTACATGCATTATAAACACAACCCCGGTAAGTACTTACGAATAAACAATCTCAGATAAGAATAATATTGGAATAATCATCTCTTACCATTTATAATCAGTGAAATCATACATGTAATAAAATAAGGAAAATTACATGCATATGTAAATATCATATCATTCATAATAAAAATCATAAATCATTCATGGGAATCATAAACACCATACAAAAGAAATAGGTGGTGATTAAGGCATATGTGTCACAGAAATAAAAGTGAGACGAAATAATCCCTTACCTTAAATCCAATTTCTTTCATATGTGTTCGAGACTCATGTATAGTGGGTTTAAACATATTATTAACTTGTAATAGAACCATAATAATATTTATGATGTCATATATTATTCACTTATGACTTTATATTACTCGTTCTTTTCTCAATTCCATGTTAAAGCAACATTTTGGATAAAATTGTTTAATTTATCATACATGTTTGGACTTATTGTTCTTGATATTATTACTTATAACCTAATTTAAATAATTCCAGAATGTAAAAAATTATTTATATATAATAAATATTTATCATATAAATATATATCATAGATCGAAAAATGGAATGAAATACACCGTTCATGGAGACGGTAGGTCGTACGTACACTTGAACATTGTTTTTGTTTCCTTATTAAATTTAATAGAAGTAAGTAAATAACATATAAAAAAATCTAGTATAATTATTATGTCACATTTTTCATGATTATTTATTATATATACTTTATATACATTATTTAATGGTTAACATAGAGAATTAATCTCATCGCGTCGTGGAGACGGTAATCCGTATGTACGCACGAGCGATGATATCATTCTCATAATCATTGAATGGAATTGAAGTGGATGATATAATATCTCAGGATTAGTATCATGTTATAATAATCATATATATTTATTCTTTACACCATTATACCCATCCAAGTAAGGTGGTGGTAGAAAAACAGATTACACCACAGCGTGGAGGCGGTATTCTGTATGTACGCATGTGCGGTGATTTCATTTTTCATAGGATGCATAGAAGGTAAAATAGGGTTGTTTCATATTTTTAATAAAATATCAGTATATTATTGATACTGATTTTATTACTTAATAATGAAAAAATAAAGAACAGGAAGTAGAAGAATAAATAAATTTTAAATAATCGGTAAAGGATATTACCTCTTCTTCGACGCGCCTCTACTAAACCTCCTCTTAGGGCACTAAGGTTGGTCTTTGAAGAATACCAGGACCTCTATTATGTTTCTAGGGAAGTGGAGAAGATAAATTGTTATGGGTTTTCCAATCTTGAAGGATCAAAGTGGTGTTAGGAGGAGAGGGGGGAGGTGCCCTTTTATAAGAGAGGAGAGGGGCACTTTTGGAAACCTCTAAAATATTAATTTATAATAAACTCAAACCCCACTTAAAAACCTCCAAAAATGACACAAATCTGAAGATTATATGATATAGGGTTTTAATATCATCAAACAGTAAGATTTAGTCATATTGTTAATTTATTTTAGACCTTATAAACTTTATTTATCCTTATTTAATATATTTAATTTTATTTCTAGTAATAATATTCAAGTTTTAAATTGTTATAAATAACTACTTACGTGTTGTGAATTTTCCATAATTAGATAACTTATGAAATTTTAGACCAAATAAATTTAAATTTATAATTTTTGAATATTTTTGAGATTTTTAAACAATTTTATAATATGTTATTTTTATAAAATAACAATAGTGTCAATTTTGACACTATTCATTTATTTGAATTTAAATAAAATCCACACAGAGGATATATTCAGAAAAAAAATATTAAATAGACTCCTAACATGTCATATTAATCTAGAAAATTTGTGGAGAACATTAATTAGTACATATAATATTTATTTTAATATTTTTAAAGCCATTCATTTGATATTTCAATCAGTAAAATAATTTCTACATCACTATTGTTTCATCATTAATGATAATTATTTAATCCCTAAAAATTATAAATAAATTCTCATGATTTATATAATTTTATTATATTTTTGGAGACTATTTATATTCTAATTTTTATGAGGTTTATCACTAAATTAAAATTATTACACTTATATGTTATACGAGAGTGAGATGTTTTCACTTTCTTTGGTTTTAATAATAATTATATCATTTTCATGGTCAAAAGTCCATAAAATGAATCTATTACTACCCTTAGGTGATATGGGTCGAATTTTATTCATCCAATAGAATTTTTTCAGGTGTTGGGGTAATTTTATAATCTTATTTTTACACTTAATTAACCAATTTACCTTTAACTGTAGTAAATAAAATTTACCGTAGTTACTATTCATAATGTCTAAAAAAATATAAGTACCCTATTAGCATAATTTGGACCTACGAGTTCCAAATATAGAATCCATTTTTCTAAATTCAAAACACAGAAGTGGCAGTATTTAATTTAAAATTAATCCCGTTGTTGATAAAATGGTTTTTAAAAGTTAAAACGTTGCAAAAGATTGAAATGTCTTTACCTATGAATTCAGTGTAAAATTAATGCTAATGACTTAAATTATATTAAATGTTAAAAATATATTCTATTTATACTTTTAAACCATTCAATATTATAATTTAACCATATAAATTATCTCGATGAAAAAAGTTTTTTTTAATTAAAATTTAGCGTATTTTTATTATTAATCAAAATATGAAAGTTAACAGAAAAATATTAAAAAATTATCCAAAGTTAATTTTATATCCTTATTGAAATTAATAGGTTTATTTAATTAAATTGAACTTATACATGTTTCAAAACTATATTTAAAATGGGTGCGCCATCAAATGGCGGCAAAACTGCATTTTTTGAAAAATACTTATTTTACCCAAAAAATTTATTTTTTTCTCATACCATGTTCTATAAAATTTGTAAGATGAATTATAATTTTATAAAACTAAAAATGTAGTTAATACTATTCATAACGACTAGTTTATAATAATATTATAATAATATATTGTTGTTTAGTGAAACTCAGTATTGCGTACAACACATGCTATTGAGGAAGGTCACTATTGCGTGTAATGAAAGCCAAGTCAAGGTTGCGTGTAGTGAAAGCTTCCTTTTGTGTTGCGTTTAACATAATAAAAATATAGTTCATTTATACATTGATCAAAATTTATACTTGTTGTTGTGTATAGCGCAAGCTAATTTTGGTGTAGCGTACTACACAAGACATCAAAGAAATTAAAAAGATTATTTCTCATAAAATATTGGGGTGTTACAACCTAAATCTATGAAACCACTCTTTCATGATCCCCCTACACCTAACGAGTACTCCTCATAGGATGGAAATGATTAAAGGGAGATGGTGGCTTTCTAATTCCCAACTTCAGTAGGTCTCGGGTTGGTAACCACCACTGAAGGTATATAAACATGCATATGAAATACATTACCCTCTAAGAGAACATGTGGATGAGAGAGATAATAAAGATACTTCAAAAAACACCTACTCAAACATATATATATATATATATATATACCAATTCCAAACATCAAAGGCCATATAGTACTATAACAACTGAAATTAAAACTTCAAGTACCAAAAAGGTAAACATAGCGGTGATCATGAATCCAAGATAGCTCCTGCAAATCCACAAGTTAGTAATATCCATCTCAATCTACAATATTATTTGGATAACCTAAAAACATTTTATATATATGTAGGGTGATCATAAAAATATACTTAATAGGATCCTATCATAAAATAGATAAAAATAATCATGTTAAAGCACAGTGAACAACAATGAAACTAACTTATCACCTAAAAAGGTATACAAATTTACCAACCTCACCATAGCTAACTCTCACCAATTATTACATACAAGATATCATATAATATAATAGTAAAAAATCAAGGGTAACCCCTCCCACATCCCCACTATTTTTCTTCTCTACCCCAACATCGCACGTCTTGAGCCATATCTCTCCAAAATAGGCCAACCCGAATACACATGGGCAAGGCATCACCACCTTAACCTCATGCATCACATCATACCATATCACATCACCATATATAGTAACTAATTAGTTTCGAGGATCCACCACATATCATATGAATTTAATCATACATCAGGTATTAAACATCAATCCATTACAGCCCATGCACTGAGTAAGAAACCACAATCCATCACATCCTATACACATCATACCTATAATAATACATTGGATACTATATCTAGTAATACATGTTTATGAAATAACCAAAATTCATCATTTCCATATACACACATATATGGGAAAACTAACCATCAGGCATATCGACACAAGTAACTACCAAGAGAAGAGATTGGGGCTATAGGGGTTGTCAGCCATCCATCCTCCCACTGAGATGTTGGGGAAAACACCTTCCCAGAGTCCAGGGGGTTTTAGTCACCCTGAATGGAGTGTTTAGGGTAGAATATGAAATATTAGAATATATAAGATATAATATAGCTAAAAAAACACTATGGGAATCAACTAGCCTTAGACTCAACTACAGTTAATGTCACCCAAACTCTCAACTCCCACTACTAAGACCAGATTTCCAATAATCACAAAAATCATTTAAAAGAGATACATTAATTAATTATTTCATTTAATAATTTAATTTATTAAATTAAATCATTATACATTAATTAACTATTAACATTATTCCACATTACATCACATTAATCATCAGAGTAAAGTTTATGCCCTTCAGGCATAATCCAAACTCAGTCTGTGTGTTCTCAAGATTAACATCTTTTCAGCATTTTCATTGCTTCGATACTGACCCAATGGGTTAAGAATTATTTAATAATTATTAGAATAATTCCATAATCAAGGTACTCTAGTAAAACCATCAACCTACCACCAAGAGAGAACATGTGACCAAACACACCCAGCTAACTCATTTAGTGGGGAGGGGAATACATATAAAATAAGAAACTTGGTCATCAGACATTAAATAGATTCACAAGTGAGAATTTTAACTCCCAGTATCACATCAATGGGTAATATTATATTTAACCTATTCCATAATCTCTAGTGTCATCCCTAATACCCACATGCATATCTTGATTTATCTCTCCATCACATGCATCAACTGCTGCCACATTATCCCAGCCTCCCCACCCACATATCACATCAACTATCCCAATATCACATCACATTCAGGCCTTCCCACCCCATATCACATCACATAGTGAATCTCACATCCATAGAACATCAAAAATGAAATAGGAAACAAACAATAATAGCCAATAGGTAAATCTAGGCCCTAAAACAAGGCATCCATCCTTCACACACAAACAATCTATCACAGCTCTAAACTCAAGGCACTCAGCCTCCTCAAGAAAATAGAAAACTTAGGCCCTAAAAATTATATTTATCATGCAATTGGTTCTTATTACATCTTAAATTAACTGATTAATTATCACTAGTTACAACTATGGGAAACCAAAGGCATCAAGCTATATCAATCTATAAAAATATTAAAATTTCTTTTTTGTATTAAAATCATATTTATCAAACTATGATAAGCCCCATTCTCATTAACCTACTTTTTTATTATTTTTAATAAGAGTAAACATGCTTCGCATTATTTATCAATTTCATTAATTATGGAAGATTACATTTAATTAAACATGTTCATTACATCAATTTTATTATCATAAAATTAAATCGACCACTAGATTATAGACATGTCTCTTATTTAATTACTCTTAAGATAAATAATTACCAATTAATTGTGGCTTTTCATTCTTTACAAATTTCAACATGTTACTCCAAGCATAATAAAATGCGAACAAATCATAGAATAGATATCACACTATCTATAAAATCAAGAGGAAACCTGTCATAATGGTATAAATCACATAAACATGTGATCGTTGACCAATTATTAATTAATCTAGTGCAATATATTATTAGGTTAATTCCATTTCCATCCAAAGGTATAAACCATGCTCAATTTATTATTAAGTATAAATAAAATAAGAGAATCAATAAATCCCCTACCTCAAAAGAATCAACATTCTTTAAATGATAAATGAAAAACTTTATGGACCTTTTATCACCTATATCATGAGTAAAATGTGATCTCATAAATATGGAATTATATAAATTCACTGAAAACAATAAACAAACCTCATTAAAATAGTGTAGATCAATCGACATGGCATGGTGATAAGAAACATAAAGAAATGATACTGATCAAGGATAACCCACTAGGAAAATAAAAAAAGAACACACCTTTGATCACCATGGATTGAAAATGGAAGGTTGGGAATTGATCCCCATAGAAACAATCCCAAAATCTAGAATAGGGAATCACTGGATCACCTGGAATCAGGAGAAGTGGTGCAACATTTGAGAACTCCTGAGCCACTGTACCTTTTATAGACACGCTTCATGAAGAATTTACATGGTGTGTAACCATTTACATGTTGTAAAAATTTATGGATTCATATATCATATAAAGACATGTCTTCTTAATAATTTTAACCCCAAATATTTTCATATCATTTAACACCTTGTAAACTGGCAATTAAAAGCTATGAAGTGAACATACATGGTGTGTAACCTTTAACCATTGTGTATTCTCCCTTCTTTAAGATTATTAGAAATTGAAACCCTCCAGAATCACATTAGGCATCCTCTGAGAAAGCTCCAGGAACATGCAAAGTGTCATACTACATGGATTAGGGTCCTTAAATTAGATAAATATAAAACAATTCTAATCCTTGAGAATCCAAAACCTAAACTGAGAGAAAACAAAAAGGATTCATCTGAATATCCACCCCATGGGATACCTCTCAAAGATATCACTATATCAGGAGCTCAACTAACATATTAAAGGAATAGTGCTAAACCATATAATAGAAACAATAATATCCTAAACACTCTCCTATATAAGATATATATCAAATGAGAGTAAATCCATAATAGGAAATAAGATAAAACCATCTCATAAACTAGGATGGTCAACATCAACAAAAATAACAATGTTACAAGAGAATAGATAAAAATAAAACAACTCAGGGTACTCAGTACGCATATATAAAAAAATTCCTATGTACTTTCCTTCATGCCGCCATGCTGCCACAATACATGAACCAAGGTAATAGAACTCCTGATCAATACCTTCTCTTGGATGTAATGGATCTCCATATGTCACTCCTCAAAGGTCTCATCATCATCAACATCGATCTCTTCCCAATTTATGACATGAGAGTCATCATGAAGATAACTTAGGAGCTGTGACACATGAAAAACATCATGTATCCAGCTCATCTGTTGGGGGATTTCTATCTGATATGCCACATATCCGACACTATCCAACACCTCAAAAGGACCAAAAAACTAGGGGGAAATATTACTCCCATGACCAAATCTTCACAACCCAATATGAGGAGTCACCTTCAAGAATAAGTGATCTTCAATGTTGAACTACAGAGGTCTCCTCATATGATCAGTATAGGATTTATAACAATCATGATATTTCTTCATCCTCTCATGAATTACCTATACCATCTCTGTTGTATTCTGTACTAGTTATGTCCTGAGAATTATTTCCTCTTAGAACCTAGTCTAGCAGAGCAGAGAATGAAAATTTCAGTTATAAAAATATTCAAATGGCATCATACCAATGGTGAAGTGGAACTATTATTGTAAGAAAACTTAACCAAGGGTTGGTACCACATCCATGAACCTCCAAAATCTAGGATACAAGAGCACAACATGTCTTCAAGAGTCTATATGTTCAGATCTATCTGACCTTCCATCTATATATGAAAAGAATTTCTAAGTAATAACTAAGAGACAAAATATTTCTAGAGACCTCTCCACACCCTAGAGGTAAAATGAGGTTCTTGATCAGATATGATCATGCTCGGGACTCCGTGGACTCATACCAAATTCTCCAAATACTACTTTGACAAAACCTCCACTGAGATCGAATCAATTATCACTATAAGTTGGGATGATTTCATCAAACAATTCATTATTACTCATATAGAATCATAGCCTCCCAGAGCTCAAGGTAAACTAGTAATTAAGTCCATAAATATTTCCTACCACTTCCACTAGGGAACAACTAATGGCTGGAGAAAAAAATCAGGAACATGTTTCTCATCCTTCACCTTCTTGAAGACCAAACATTGAGAAACAAACTTTGTAACTATATACTTCAACCCAAGCCACCAAAACTGACCTCTCAAAGATTGGTACATATTTAGCATACTAGGATATACCACTAAAGGAGATTTATGGAATTCACGGAGAACCATATTATGCATCACCAAAGGAATGAAAATCTACCTTAAACAACAATCGGTGTTTTCCATTTGTAGACCAACCATTAGGGGCATTTCTAAAAACAACTCGATCCCTCTGCACCTCCACCTTAAAATCCCCCAAATTGGAATCCTTCACCTAATTCACAAAATATGACTACACTATCATCTGAAAAGACAACCTCTGGAACCAACTGCTCCTATATCTATATGAATCATTGAGAGTTCTTCTATAACTCTCTAGAAATCTATAGATTCATGCATGGCACCACTATGTAACTTCTTGCTCAGTGCATCACCTACAACATTTCCCTTTCCTGGAATAAATGAAATCACTAATTTGTGATACTATAAGAATTTCATCCACTAAAACTGATGAAAGTTCAATTCATGATAGGATAATATATACCTCAAGCTCTTATAGTTGGTAAAACCCAAAAAAACACTCACTAATGAGGTAATTTATCCTCAAATTCAAAGGAAACACAACTTCTTCCAACTCAAGATTAGGGGTGGAATAGTTATAATCATGAGGAAATAATTTTTGAGACCCATATGACACAATAGATCTCTATTTCATCATAAAAAATCCCAATACAAGATGTAAAGAGTCATAAAAAAACTCATAATGAACTCTTTCTACTGTTAATAAAAGGAATGTAGCACCGATTAAATTCACCTTTAAATGTGCAAAAGCTGCCTAACACCAGTTTGTCTATAAGAAATTCCTATGCTTTCGAGTCAATGTTGTTAGAGGATTCGCAACTTGAGATAAATCATCTATTTATAATATCTTGTAAGACCAAGGAAACTCTTCGCCTCTGCCACTATCTTGTGGGATTCCCAAGAAACAAACACCAATATCTTTGAAGAATCCATATCTACTCCCTACTGGAACACAACATGCCCCAATAAACAGACATAAATCATTTAGAACTCACACTTAGACAAATTCTCAAATATATGTTCATGGTTAAGAGATCCCAAAATGACATGTGTATGATCTGTATTCTCTTCCTCGTATGTGAATTACACAAGGATCTATTCAATTAAAACTACCATGAAATTATCTAGTAACTCTATAAACACTGCATTCATCAACCCCATGAACATAACTGAAGAAGTATTCATATCAAACTACATCACAACAAACATTTAATTCCCATGAGGATAATGGAAATAAATCTTCTAAATAACCTCATCCTTCACCCGCATCTAATGATATCATAACCACAAATAAATCTTTGAGAACCAACTTACTCATTTCAGTTGAATGAATAATTCATCAATCTATGGAAGAGGATAGTGGTTCTTCATATTCCCTTGGTTCAACAAAAAATAATTGATAAAAAGTTGTAAAATTCCATCATCCTTATTTATGAACAAAACTAGTTCACCCCAAGGTGACACACTAGTCTAAAAAAACCTCACAACAACATATAATATCCAATACAAAGAAATCGAGATAAAATAAATTCCTTATTGTAGATCAATCCTAAACTCAATCTCACATCAAGGGGTTAATGCTAAAACCTCCTTTGTAAATACATCAGGGTAATCTTCTATAACCCTAGGAAACACTGACTACTGAAATTCTAAAAAACTCATCATTAGGTTAAACATAAAAGAAGGCAAGGATAGAATGTAGTTATGATCCATCTGAGTGTCTCAATCGCCAAAAAACACCACTACCTCTCCACCGGCATCATAAAACATAGCCCATATCCTAAATTAATCCTTGGTAGCCTTCACCGAATATAGAAAATACATGTTGAGGATGATGTCATATGGCTCTATCCTTAAACATTGTAAGTATCCCCAAATGATGTGTTACCCTATCACTGGATTGGAATCTCTACATACTGTATACAAGTCACCTTGACCTCCAACTAGAAGAGTAAAATCTAAGGGTACTGGAAGTCTCTCTACCTCAATTTTCAAAGCATGGATGGGGGTAGGTGATATAAAGGAGTGTGTTTCTCCAAAATATAACATAGAATGAACCCATGTATAAAACAAACAAAGGGTACTTGGAATGATGTCTGGATCGTCGTCGATGGAAATAATAAATCATGAAGCTGACCATGACCTGCTCCACAAACTCTTTAACCCTTATAAAAACCACCTCATGGGATGCACTCTTCTCTCTAAGGATGAGGAGTGTCTCAGGGATGTATTATTCTTGTCCCATCTCCTCTATACTAATCCCAAACTAGATAAACTTGTTGTTTCTACCATAGCTAAAACTTCCTCAATGAAGGAACCTGAAGTGAACCACCAAGAGCACATTAATGGCTCAAAAAGGCCAGGAACTCTCACCACTAGTGACATTGTCCTCCATAATAAAAAAAACATGTATGGTCACTTTTAATAGGTCTGAAATAATCCACCCACATAGAAACTAAATGATGAGGGTTGGGACCTACCTACAACTAACTGAAATCTATTTTTTCATGATAATTAGGAATCTTATACCACCACTCTTATTCATGATGAATCTTGAATAATCCCCTCTCATGATGATTTGGTTCAAGCTAGATTCCTCTCAATAACCTCTGATTTTACAGCACCTCAAGATATGTCTTCAAAATCAATGGGGTGTCCTATAACTAGATCTCTAGATGCAAATCCTCCTCAAAATTTCACTCCATGGCCTCATCATCTAGAAACTAGCCTGAAGAATATTATAGAAGGGTCCTGAACTTGATATTGAACTCTCACAAGCTGGAAATCCTATGTTGAAGGGTAAGCAACTCTTTAAATTGGCTTCCATTACGATTGAATAAAGAAACACTACTCAGAACTGGTCTCAAAACTTCACCCATGAGGCTAATGAATCCTTTTTATCCCCAAGGAATAAGAACCACCACTACCTTTCTTCTCTATGTAGCATCGTCACAACCAAAAAAACCAGTACTCATTCTTAGAATGGATCAAAAAAAAGTTATCTCAACCTTCTCTAACTAGTATTCTATGAATGAATCTAAAATGGATCCCTCATACCTTTTCATTCTCTAGTTATGTAACTCTTTGAGTGTCCTCATCCAAGTTCCTTCATCATCAACCTCTACTTTGTGGCGATCTACTAACACATCCTGCTGAACATCTTCAGCATGAATCTAATGATGATGTCAACCTAGATCCATTCCTGAATAATGAACAAACTATTTGAGATCCTAAACCTAAAAAATAGAATACATGACTTTAATTAATTAGATATTTGTTGTCCTTTTAATATTTTAACCTATCCCAAGGTCTACCCATTCCAAACATAGGTGCAAATAAGAATAATTCCTGATCATTTATTAGGTCTCTACCCTAAAATTAGTATCACTACTTTTAGTAGGTTCCATAAAATTAAAATTCCATATATCAGGTTACAAGGGGGACTAAATACCCATGTATCAACTAGCCTCTTGTGTTTACATTGATTACTAAACATAGATGACGTTGTGTCCCTACTAACCCATTAAACCTCACCTATTCCTAAATTTAAATTCCATATCATCCCTCAACCTGAATCTTTGATACCACTCTATCATTACCCCCTTCAACCAAAGTGCTCCCCACTTATTTCATAAATGAGAGAAGGCAGAATGTTACTTCCTGTGTTCTGCCTCTAGTAGGCCCTAGGTTAGAAACTAGAACTAAGGGTATAATAAATATGCATATGGGAGTAATTTCTCTCTAAGAGAACATGAGGAAGAGAGAGATAAGACAGATACACCCAAAAACATTTTCTCAGATATATATATATATATAAATAAATATCAAGTGAAAACATTCAATTCCATACAGTACTATAATAACTAAAAAGAAAACTACAATTACAGAAAAAGGTAAACATGGTGGCAACCATGAAACCCAAAAAGATCCTACAAAACCATGAGCTAGTAATATCCAAACTGATCTCCAACCTTATCTAGGTTACCTAAAAAATAGTTTATATACAAGTAGTGTGAGTATAGAAATATACTCAGTAGGATCTTCCCTAGATCCTCTCGTGAAAAATATAATGAAATCATGCTAAAGAACAGTGAATAACAGTGAAACTTACTCGTCACCTAAACAGGTATACTATGTTCCCAACCTAACCATGGCTAACTCTCACCATGTATCACATACAATAGATCATATATTATAATAATGAGACATCAAGGTTACCCTGCTTCTACTTCCCCATTTTTTCCACTCTACCCTAACCTTACACATCTTGATCCATCTCTCTCCAAAATACGTCAGCACGAAGACACATGGGCAAGGCATCACCACCTGCACCTCGTGTATCACATCATCACATAATCCTATATCACATCACCATATATAGTAACCAAGTAGTTTCTAAGATCCACCACATCCCATATGACATGTATCATACTTCGGGTATTATACTGCAAGCCATTATAGACTATACACCAAGTAAGGTGCCACAATCCATCACAACCTATACACATCATACATATAATTATCCTTTGGATACTATATTTGGTAATAAATTTGTGTGAAATACCCCAAATTCACCATATCCATCTACAAAAATATATGGGAAAAGAAATCACCAAGCATACCTGCACAAATCACTATCAAGAGAAGAGATATGGGGCATAGGTAGTCATCCATCTATCTTCCCACTAAGATATTGGGGAAAACACCCTCCCATAGTCTTCTAGGTGTTAGTCACCCTAACCGGCATGGGTGAGGTAGCATATAAAATCAAAGAATATACAGGATATAATATATATCACAACCACACTATGGTTATCGCCTATTCTTAGACTCAACTCCAGCTAATGTTTCTCAGAATCCCATCTACCATTTCTAAGACCAGATATCCTATAATCGCACAAGAATTTAAAAGAGATTCATTAATTACATATTTCCTTTAATCATTTCCTTTCATTGATTAATTCATTATCCAATAATTAACTATTAACATTATTTTTCATTGCAGTACATTAGTCATCATAGTAAAGTTCATTCCCTCTAGGAATAATCCAAATTGAGTCTATAGGTTCTCAATATTAATAACTTTTAAACATTTCCATTCCATCAATCCCAACCCCATGGGCTAAGAATTATTTAATAATTATTAACATTGTTCCATAATCTAGTTACTCTAGAAACCCCATCCTAAGATACCACCAAAAGGAAATATGCAACCAAGAACATCCATCTACCTCAAGTAGTGGGGAAGTGAATATATATAAAATAAGAAACCCGATAATTGGTCATTAAATAGATTAAAAAGTGAGAATCCCATCTCTCATAATCGCATCAATGAGTAAGCATAGATTTAACACATTCCATCATCTATGGAGTCATACCTAACACCCACATACATATTTTGATGATCTCTCCATCACATGTATCAACTACTGCCACCATATCCTATCATCCCTGCCCACATATCACATCATCCATCCTGGGATCACATCACATCCAAGCCTTTTTTCCCTATATCACATCGCATAGTGAAGATAACATCCAAATCACAACACCAAATCATTAGGAAAAAAACAAGCACAGAAAACAAGGCAATCTAAGATCTAAAACAAGGCATTCATCCTTCACTCACAAACAAGCTCTCAAAGTTCCAAACACAAGGCACTTAACCTTATCACACAGACAGGAGACTAATGCCCTAGAAATTATCTTTATGAAATAACCAGATCTTATTTCATATTGAATTAATCAATTTATTATCATAGGTTTCAACTATGGGAAACCTAAGGCATCAATCTATATTAAGAAATCAATATATTAAGCATGCTTTTAGAATTAAAAATAGTTTTATCAAACTGTGAGATGTTTTGTTCTCATTAACATGCCTTTTTATTATTATCAAAAAGCATAAACAATCTTCACATTATTTTTCAATTCCATTAATAATGGAATATAACATTTAATTAAACATGCACATTGCATAAATTTGATTATCTTCAAATTAAATCAACCACCAGATTATGAACATGCCTCTTCTTTAACTACTCTTAATTCAATTAATTATCAATTAATTATGCATTTATATTATTTAAAAATTTCAAAATGATAATCCAAGCATAATAAAATTATAAAAATCATATCATAGATACAACACTATCTATAAAATCAAGGGGCAACCCATCATAATGGTATAACGTACATCAACATGTGATCGCAAACTAGTTATTTATTAATCTAGTTCAATAGATTATTTGGTTATTTCCATTTCCATCCAAAGTGTTAAACCATGATCAATTTATCGTTTCATGTAAATAAAATAAGAGAAGTAATGAATCCCATAACTCAAAGGCATCAACATTCTTTACATGAGAAGATACCAATGTTACAGATCTCATATAACCCCTTGTGAGGAAAATAAAATCTACTAATGACAGTGTTCCAAAAACACACTTAAAACAACAATGAAACCTCATTATAATAGTGGAGATCAAGTTCTATATAATGGTGAGAAGAAATGGGAGAAGACAAAACTGATCAGGGAGAACCCATTAGAAAATGAAGAAATAACACACCTTGGATCACCACAGATCGAAGACAGAAGGCTTGAAAATGATCCCCATCTAAGTAATTCCAAAATCTAGAAGTGGGAATCTATAGGTCTCCTAGAATCAGAAGAAGGACCTTAGGGTTTTAGAACTCTTGATACATTGTACCTTTTATATATGTGAGGAATGTAACCATTTACACATAATGTAAATGTAGGGTTTTAGATATTGCTGAAAAAATGTCACATTGAACCTTTTAACCCTAAAAATTTAAACATCATGTATCAGACCATGAACCATCCTTAATAATCCATAAACCACACATACACAATGTGTAACCTTTACAAGTCATGCATTCTCCCTACTCTTAGATTATTAGAATTTTAACCCCTCAATACTCACTCTAGGACTCCTCTAAGAACCATGATCTCTAGGAATGCTAAAAGGGTTAGAATATATGGATTTGGGCCCTTGCACTAGGTTTCCAAGAATCCTAGGATCTGATACTATGTTTTCCTGAACCAACCCAGTCCATCCCTAAAATGAACACTTGATATGGGTCATGAAATACCTGAGGGGTGTCCAAGATCCCCTAAGTCCAATGAAAAGTGTCGAAGTTATCTCAATAAATCACTGGGGATGATTTATCTCAATAATTAAAATTTAATAACAACAAAATTTCTCTATAATTTCAGAATAAAGCATTCATACATTGGATATCAACACCAATCCATAAAAACATAAACAAATAAAAAAATGTAGAACAAGCCAATATAGAAATGATAGAATATATAAACATAAAAAAAATAAACATTAAATAAACACTAGTAGTTGTAAAGATACAATAAATAAAATTTTGAATTTCATCATGGACAATAAAACAACTAGCTAAAACAAAAAGTGGTAACAAACTCTAGGATATTTGAAACCATCCATTCATATCTAGATCTCTCCTAAAGAGAAAAAGAACTAAAATTTAACTTTAAAAATAGACTCAAATCTATCAATTTTGAGTGATACAAGTAGGTTGTGAGAATAACTAATCTCAGTAGACAATAACTAGAGAGTCAATGCATTTTATTTTCTAAAACAAACTATCGGTGAAATTTTGAAATAAAAATAAAAGTTAATTTTGATACTTTTAAGAAAATATAATCAATAGAATTCCCAAAAAACATCTTTAAAATCCAAAAACGTTTTAATTAATATTTAAAACCTTTCTAAAATTTTCTCTTTTAAATACCTTTTTTAAAAACCTATTTAAAATAAACACCGAACTCACACCGAAATAACCAAATGAATGAAACAATATAGTATAAGTAGGAATAATATATAAAGTATAAAATAGAGAATTGGTGGTGTAACCAAGTATAATAAGTAGGAAAAAATAAGAGATAGATGATTGTGTGAAATTCCTAAACATCCAAAGAGGATAGCCTATATGTACTTGTGTTGGAATCATTGATAGTCTTAGTCAATGATCCTAAGTCTATAACCAACTAGCTAATCTTAACTATCCTCACTGATGCCACACCCAAATATGGATTTTAACTACCATGGGAGATTTATTCTATTTCATTAGGACTAGATAGAAACATCACTCATCCCTCACTAAGATTCCAAGGATCCCATGGTGATAATAAATGTGGGAGATGGGGTAGACTTTATCGAAAAAATATTCATCCAAAATCCTTATAATCAAAACAAAATGAGCATCTCATCTCCCTACACCCATTCATTTGAAGTCCCACCATAACTTATAAGTCTTTTATGGGGGTTCAAAATTTTATAGAAAACATTTTATAGGTAAAATCATGTCGTAAATTATTTGATGATAGTATCATTATCCCAAAATACCTTTGAAATTTTTTCAAATCCTATATCAATTCAAAATTCCTTTCAAAGTTCCAAAATTCACTAATAATTTTATCAAGAGAGTCTAATTTAGAAATCCAATATTTAATAACCAATTTAAAAACCAAAATACATTTTGAAAACCTAAGTTTATAAAGAAAGACTCCTATGAACATCCAAATATATATTTGTACACCTGTATGAGTATGTATATGTATATAAGTGATTAACCATATGTAAATATATAATCATGTTCATAGGAAGCATCAAGGTAACCAATGAGAAACACTAAAACATGTGGTCGATTTTCGCCTATCGACTGGTCAAAGTTCTGATGCTCTGATAATGTGTATAGCAGCTCTCGGGTTTAATCCTTAGGGTTGATACTTTTTAATAGTTGTTTGTTTTTAGTTGGTTGTATTCTGATTGGGGGGTTTGTTTTCAGAGCTTATGAAATAATTTATGGATGATGTTTGATTAAAAAATTGATAAATATCGGGGTGAGTTCATTATTGGGGATTTAATCTTATGATATCCTTGAGCTATGCTTTATATTGCATTAAATTAATACACACTTCACAAGATGATTTTGATTAGAATTCCCAAGTGTTAAAGCTTTAATCCAAGACCTAACTTAACTAAGGGTTTTAATAATTACCATTACTTGTTTATGGCAGTGTATTTTTTGTTCCAATAATCCATGGAATCCATATAATAAACAAAACATGTCATTAATCCCTGACATATAAAGTTCAACATACACAATATTAACTCAAAGAATAATCATCGAACAAAGGCTATCAATCACTTAATATCCCCAAATAACAACTCAAATCAATGGTAGATTTACTCAGACATTTAAATTTTTAGTAATCTGGTTATAATTATTATGATGATAAATTAATAAGATAAGAAAAAAAAGGGATAAGAAAAGAGTGGTGCGTCGAACACACACACAAACGATGAAGGGAATTAAATACGGACTTTAGATTGAATTAGAAAGCAAAATAAGGGGAGGGGATTCAACTGTATTTAAACTATTTTAAGAAAATAAATAGGAAACTACATAATTTTGATGAGAATAATAGATATTGAAGAAGAAACTTTCATTAAAATATAATTACAAAACACAAACACTTACAGGATTACAAATGAAGAACAACACAAAAGTAAATGAAAGGAAGAAAGGAGGAATGGTTTATCAAGTAAATACTTGAGTATGTAAGATCCTCCCAAGCCTCTTTCAGAGCCTTGGTCATTCCAACCTATCCTAATTTTCTCTTAAATGTCAACTCTTTTCGAGGAGAGGAGGGGATGTATTTATAGCTCAATGTTGTGGGATGTTTGCATTCCAAAAATGTCCCTCCACTTGCATCGCCAATTTGATATATTATACAGCCTAATATTGAGATATAATCTTCTTAAAAGTTGTAGATAAATATCTATAATGTCTACTTTGAAAATTTGGCGGCCATTGGAGCCAAACTTATGTCCTGTTTATTAAACAAAGTTAATCTGTCCATTTCAATCCAAACTTTTTTGAATTCTAAAATATGAATGGGTTTTTGAATAGGAAGATGCTTTCAAATCTGAATGATTTATTCTACAATGTCAACCGCCTATATCTCCTCTTTCACACTACAAAATATAATCTTGATTTTATGATTACATCATGAGATATGTCATGAATATTGTATGGATTTTAATTCCAGGACAGAATGGTGGGCTGGACTTCAAAGCATTAGTTAGGCCCCTTGTTCTTAGAGTTGGACCCTAAATTTTTTATCCATTACTTATTGAATGTTTATCCAAAAGTTTTAGGATAATTAATGAATTTTCACTTTTTTATTGAGCCCAGTAATTCAATCTTCATGGATGGTCCATTTTCCTCACAAATTCTATGGGTCATCTTGTGTGGTCCATATGAGCCTTAAAATGGAAGAATTGGCCCATGATCCCTTATAATGAAATGTTGGATATTTAATTAGGAATCCTAAATAACATGAAACACACAATTTGGATAATTAGGGTGATATTTATAAATAAAATAGTAAACTAACTCAATTGGACTACTTCTAAAAATGCACAAAAATTATACTTAGTATTAAAACATTAATATTTCACACAAATTATGCACATTTCATATAAAATGAGTAAATAGGGTATATAATAAGTCATAAAAATATTAATAACATCAAATCCCCCACACTTAGTCATGTGCATGTCCTCATGAGCAAAAAATATAAAAACATGACAAAATCATTTTCACTCACCAAAAAAAATACTAAAATTTTGTTTTCCCCAATTAGAGGAGGTTTAGACAATTTCACTCATACATATTGAATTCCACCAAAAGTTGTTACCAAAAAAATGTTCCAAAAACAATTAATTTTTTCATACTCAAATTATGAATGGAAAATTGGGGAATACAAAACTTACTCCTCTCAAGATGATAAAATTAATTTATGGAGCTTCACTCATTCACCAATAAAAAGTGAAAATATTAGAGTTTGAAAGAGATCTCAGGTTACATTCCCTATCTTAAAGTGATCAAAAATAAAGAGGTTTTTTTAGGGGATTTTCTGTGGCTATGGGATGGTAGGAAGATGATATCAAAAATATAGGAAAAAGGGCGTAAAACACCAACATGGAAAAAGCAATGCACATTTTTTTTGAAATGAAACATGGAAGGAAATTAAAACACATATTTACAAGGGAATTATTGTGTGAAGAAAGACACAAGAGAGGAAGAAAATTTGAAGGGGGTGAGAAGATGAAATATTTACAAACCACAAAACCTCTCCCAATGATATAAGAATATAATGCAAGTATTATTTTCTTTTTCTTTTTTGAAAGTTGAACTTGAAATAGATCTCACACTCATATCCCAACCCACTATTTACCTCCTCATGAAACTAATTTTAATATTTATAACAAGATAAAATGCTGAGAAATAGTGATTTTTTACCTACCCAAGACATAACAAATTCTTATTTTCATTTTTTTTTTTTTGATTTTTTTGATTTTTTTTTTTTTGATTTTTTTTAACACTTTTCAATTTTACATGATAAACATATATACATTCCCAAACACCACTGAAGGAAAAGCTCTCCCCCACACTAAAATGGATGCTTTCCCTCAATCATATGATAATATGGTGAAATCAACAAAGGGTACCAAAAATTAAATCCATCCCCCCCACACTTAAATCTCAAAAAAATATGCAATGAAAATCTTTGTTGATATTGGGTGGGATAAGGTATTCGGCTTGTAATGTGGCTATAAAAGAAAAGGTTTTAATAGGATCAAAGGGTATTTTAAAAGGTTGATTAATTTATAGTTAATGGGTGGCTATTTGGCTATTATAATTCTCATGTGGCTCAGAAAACACCTCTATCATTTTAATGTACACTAAAGTTGTAAATTCAGCTCGAAGGTCAAAAAACTCAAGACTCAAAAATGGGGGTGAAAAACACACATTTTGAAAAGATGTCCATAGGTAGCCTTGGCATGAAAGATAATGTTGGTTCTCACAGTTGGGTAAAATCATTTTCCAAATAAAAAATTGAGCATTCAAAATGTGTTGGTTTTGATACAAAATTATTTATCCAAAGTCATGATTAAAAAACAAAATTTTTGAGATGAAAACATGTCTGTTGACTCCCCCAAAAGGTTGGATAAAATTTCAAAATTAGAAGGTGAGTAAGTATGACTCTTTTAGTTTTTTTAATTTTTTTAATTTTTTTAGTTTTTTAGTGTTTTTTTAAATACATACCCACACAAAATAGAAAGATAAAAAAAGGGTTTGATAAAGAAAGTGATAAAAATGAAAGAGAGAGGAAGAATAAGAAAGAGAAATAGAGAGATAGAGATAGAGAAGATGAGTTAAAGGGAAAGAGGTGCCCCTTGGTTTTGATTTGGTGGGTTTCATCTACATCCAATGGTGGGTTGACTACAGAAGTTGGGGATCCAGTGGAAGTCGATATTGTTCTAGGATTGTGCGTCCTCTCATGGTGATGATTTAACCAATGTCTATTAACCGTGAATTTCCTTTTGGAAGAGGGGTCTTTGACTTGAACTGCACCAAATTGGTAAACATTAGTAATAACAAAAGGACCTTCCCAATGAGAATTAAGCTTACCTAGGTGAAGCTGAAATCGATAGTTAAAGATCGTTTCCTTTTCACCTTCATGGAATAACTTTCTCAGGATGTGTTTGTCAGGGAGTTACTTGGATTTTTCCTTGTAGAGTTTATAATTCTTGTAAGAATCAAGTCAAATATCCTCTAGTTCAGCCAATTGCAACAATCTTTCTTCACCATATTTTTCAAGATCAAAATTACAAGTTTTCACTACCCAAAATGACTTATGTTGGATTTAAACTCGCAAATGAAATGCCTTACCAAAAACTATCCTAAAAGGAGACATCTCAATGGGTTTTTTATAGGTAGTTCAATAATCCCAAAGTGTTTCACCAAGTCTTTCAGGCTAGTCTTTTTTAGTGGGTTTTACAATTCTCTCAAGAACTCTTTTCACTTATCTATTAGAAATTTAAACCATGCCATTTGTCTGGGGGTGATATTCATTTGAAGTTTGATGTATAACCCCATTCTTTTTCAAAATAGATTCCATGGTTCTATTACAAAAATGGGTTCCTAAGTCACTGATCAAGACACATGGTGTGCCAAACTGGTGGAAGATGTGTGTCTTTAGGAACTCACTAACAGTATGTGAATCATCCTTTCTAGTGGGTTTGGCCTCGACCCACCTAGAAACATAATCAACCAAAATAAGAATATATGAGAATCCATTGGAATGGGGAAATGGTCCCATGAAATTGATGCCCCAAACATCAAAGATCTCATAGAAGATTAAAGGATTTTGGGGAATTTCATTTATTTTGGAAATTGTGCCAAACATTGGGCAAGTGGGACATGATTGACAGAACTCATGTGAGTCCTTAAAGAGTGAAGGCCAGAAGAATCCAGAGTCTAGGACCTTTCTGGAGGTCCTTTGTGGTCCAAAGTGGCCACCTATAGGAAGTTAGTGACAAAATTATAAGATGGAGGAATTTTCATCTTCATCAACACATCTCCTAATTACCATGTTAGTCCCAGTTTTCCAAAGTTTATTTTCTTCCCAAATATAGTATTTTGAATCACTTTTCAACTTCATCTTTTGTTCTTTTGAAAACCTTTTAGGAAAAACACTAGAAACCAAGTAATTTACAATTGGGATATACCATGGTATTTTTGGAGTGAGAGATGAAAGGTTCTCAGTTGGAAATTCTAGATCAATTATTTCAGAATGAGAATAATTACAAATTCTACTCAAGTGATCAGCCACAGGGTTTTCTTTTCCTGGTCTATATTTTATTTCAAGGTCAAACTCATGGAGAATTAGGATCCATATTATTAGCCTCAGTTTGGAATCACTTTTCTTGAGTAAGAACTTTATAGAATAATGTTCTGTGAAGATGATGATTTTGGAACCTAAGAGATAGGGCCGAAATTTATCTAAGGAAAAAACAACTGGTAAACGTTCTTTTTCAGTAACAGTGTAGTGAGATTGAGTTTCATACAATGTTTTTGAGGCATAATATATGACATGAGTAATTTTTTCTCTTATTTGACCAAGAACAGCCCCAACGGCTCTAACAGAAGCATCACACATCAACACAAAGGTTAAAAACCAATCAGGGGGTTGGATTATTAGGGCAGATGTATGAGAAGTTTTTATTTCAATGAAGGCTATATTGAAAACCTCATAAAAATTGAATGTGACATCATTTTAGATTAACCGAGTGATTGGGAGGGAAATCCTACTGAAGTTATAGATGAATTTCTGATAGAAACTGGTATGACCGAGGAATGAACAGATGTCTCGAACAGAAGTGGGTTCAGGAAGTGATTGGATCACTTAAATTTTGGTAGGATCTACTTCAATACCATCTTTTGAAACTATGTTCCCTAGAAAAATCCCATTTGTAACCATGAAGTGACATTTTTCAAAATTTAACACAAGGTTACACTTGACACACTTTTTAAGGACTAAAGAGAGTGAATTCAAACAAGATTCAAATGACTCACCATAAATGGTAAAGTCATACATGAATACTTCCATGTAGTGTTCAATTAATTTAGAAACGATATTCATCATACACCTCTGGAATGTTGCAGGAGCATTTAAAAGTCCAAAAGGCATTCTTCTATACGTATATGTTCCAAAGGGTCAAGTGAAAGTAGTATTTTCTTGGTCCTGAGGTGTGATTAGGATTTGGAATTTTCTCGTGTATCCATCAAGAAATAAATAGTGTGACTTTACAGCTAATCGTTCTAGCATTTGATCAGGGAATGGAAGAGGGCATTGATCTTTTCTTGTTTCAACATTCAATTTCCTATAGTCGATGCACACATTTCATTTGTTCTTCACTCTAGTTGTGACTACCTCTCCAAGATCATTTGTGACAACATTTATCCCACCCTTCTTAGGTACAACTTTAATTGGACTAAACCATTCACTATCATAAATTGGGTAGATAATACTAGCTTAAAGAAGCTTGGTGATCTCTTCCCTAATCACCTCAAATATGAGTGGATTGAGTATTCTTTGTGGTTTTTTAATTATTTTGGATGATTCCTCAAGATGGATGTGATGCATGAAAAAAGTAGGTTTGATTCCTGGTATGTCATCTAGGGTCCAACCTAGGGCCTTTTTGTTTTCCAATAACACTTGAACAAGTTTTGACTCCTCATTTTTGGTACGTGAAGAGGAGATAATGATATTATAAGAGTGATCATGGAAAAGGAATGCATATTTTAGGTGTTTAGGAAGAGGTTTTAGATCAGTATCATCTCTCATTTGTGGGTTAGACATCTCAGGAATGGATGAAGGGACTTCAGTTGCTTCAGATTAATTTTCCTTAATACTATCCAAGGTGGAGAAATAGAGATTAGAGTTGATGTGGGATTCAAGAGAGTTTTCAAGATCCTCTATATTGATGGAGTCTATGAATGAGATGTCAACATCAACTTCACCATTTATAACTTGGTTAATCATGGTACAAATTTCACAAGATCCTTTATCATTATAACATGATGAACATGATGGAATAGGTTCAATTGACTCTTAGAAGTGTCTTTAGAAGCATGTATTAAGAATATAGAGTGATCCTCAGATGGGTATCGAATGGCTTTGAAAATGTTAAACTTGACCAGTTGGTCACCAAATTCCATGGCTAAAAAGCCTGAATGGACATAAATCTTAGTTATAGTAGTCATGAGTAATGGAATTCCTAGAATTAGGGGAGATTGAGAAGAGTTCGTCTCACCTTCCATGTCAAGGACATAGAAATTAGCAGGGAAGATAAGATCATTGACATGAACAAGGACATCCTTGATTATACCCTCAGGACTAGTAGTTCTTCGATTGGATAACTGAATGACAACACTCGTTTAATGTAAGGTACCTAGACCAAGGTTAGAGAAGATGCATTTGGGCCTGACATTAATTGAGGCTCTTAGGTCTATGATTGCATCATCAAAGTTGGAACTTCTAATTTGGCATGAAACTGTAAAGGTCCCTAGATCTTTTCACTTTATGGGAATAGACTGTTGGGTGGATACATTTTCAAAGGTCCTAATTTGCCTCTTGTGGGTGCACAATTCCTTAAGAAACTCGGCATACTTAGGGATTTTTTTTATAGAATCTAAGAGGGGTATGTTGACTTCAACATGTCTAAACATGTCGAGCATTTCGGTATCGGGTTCAAAGGACTTACTTGGTTTAGAAACAGCTTGAGGAAAAGGAATTGGATTCTTAAGTGGAATGGAAGGAGGTGAGGGAATGGATTCAAGTTCCTTTTCATATTTCTTTTTCTTTTCATTTTCTAGGTCAACATTCAAATGAGGGTTGTAGGAATCAACATGAGGCATAAAAATTTGCTTTCCCGATATAAGTGCAATTTCACTTACACTACCCTTGGGGTTGGGTAATGGTTGAGCTAGGAGTTGGGAAGAATTTTATTGTTGTTTCTAGATTAGGTGGGATGAAATTTGACTAATTTGGGTTTCAATGTTCTTAAGACTATAATAGGAGAAGGAGGAAAGATCTTCAACTACACTTTCAAATGGTTTCCTGGAATAAGAGGTCTGTCTAGAATTGGGATTTCCTTGATTTTGGTTCTTGGGAAAGTGATTGTATTGGTTTGGGAATTGGGAAGGATTGCTAGGATAGTGGAATCCAGGATGAGGATTGTTCCTTTGTGGTTGATGAACAAAAGGATAAGGTTGTTGGAAGTTACCAACACCTTGACCATATTGAAACTGGTTTGGGTTTTGATAAGGGAATTGAGGGGGATGAGAGACGGGATTACCATACCTCAGGCCTTGTTTATAGGAAGAATATAAGGGTTCAGAGTGTGGTTGGTTGAAGTTTCTAATGAACTGACATGATTGTTGAGGGTTGGGGTTCCACTGAGCATATTCTACATTGAGCTCCATTAGTCTAGATGAATTAGATTGATCCTATTAAAGTTGTGGACATGTGTCTGTTGGATGATCTAGTGAGTTGTAGATTCCACAATTTTTGACAGATCTAGGAAACATTGATTATGGAGAAGATGAGGTTGGGGATTTGGATGCCACAGCTAGTTATCGTAAAAGACCTATAAGTTCAATCATCCACTTGGTCATCTTGTTTGGATCTATGGATAGATTGTCTAGGAGTTTTTTTACTTGAGCATGTGCTCTATTATGTAATTGTTGTTTGTTTGCAGCCATGTTGCTTATCAGATCTCTTGCAGCTACAAGAGTTTTATCAAAAAGATCACCACCACTTGTGTCATCAATGAGAGTTCTCTCCATATCCAATAACCCCTCATAGAAGTATTGGATCAAGATTTGGTCAGGTATTTGGTGGTGTGGGCTGGTTGCAACAATATTTTTGAACCTCGCCCAGTACACATGGAGCGATTCACTTGGGAATTGATGGATACCACTAATTTCCTTTCGGATAGAAGCAGTATGAGAAGCAGGAAAGAGTTTCTCTAAGAAGAGGTGATTCATGTCATTCCATGTGGTTATGGAACCAGGAGGGAGGTAGTAGAGCCATGAATTAGCAGTGTCAGCTAGGGAGAAAGGGAATTCTCTGAGTTTTATTTGTTCCTCAGAAACCCTTTGAGGCTTCATGGTAGAGCACACCACCTGAAACTCTTTAAGGTGGAGATGTGGATCCTCACTGGCTAGCCTGTGGAAATGAGGAAGAAGATGAATCAAACCCGATTTGAGTTTGAAATCAATATCTATGTTTGGATATTGAATACCAACGGGTTGGTAATTCATATCAGGGGAAGTAAGTTCTTTATGGGTTTGTTCCCTAGGATTGTCCATTTCTAATTCAACTGGTTGGATGAGGACTGGTTCTTGAATGAGTTGATTATCTCTAATGTTCCTCCTAAGTTGGTGAAGTGTTCGCTCAATTTTAGGGTCAAAAAAAATTGAGGGATTGTTTGGGAGGATACAGGGCATTCAGAGAGATGTTGGAAGAAAGAGGAAGATGGTTTTTTCTTTGTATTTTTTCAGTTTATGTTTTTTATGAGAAGGTGGGTTTTTCTTTGTGTTTTTTTAATTTTTTTTTAAATTTTTCTTTTTTTGATTTTTTTTACAATAACCAAAAACTAATGACTAATTAAAGCACCATCCCCGGAAACAGTTCCATTTGAAATGCATAGCCGATTGTCACCTATTGACCGGTAAAAGTTCTGATGCTCTGTTAATGTATATAGAAACACTCAGGTCAAATCCTTGGCAATGATACTTTTTAATAGTTGTTTGTTTTTAGTATATTTTATTCTTATTGGGGGGGTTTTTTGAAGATCTTATCAAATAATTTATGGATGATGTTTAATTTAAAAAATTGTTGAATATTGGGGTGAGTTCATTATTGGGTATTTAAGCTTATGATATCCTTGAGCTTTGCTTTATATTGCATTAAATTAATACCCACTTCACAATATGATTTTGATCAGAATTCCCAAATGTTAAAGCTTTAATCCAAGTCATAACTTAACTTAGGGCTCTAATAATTACCATTACTTTTTTATGGTAGTGTATTTTTGGTTCCAATAATCCATGGAATCCACATATTAAACAAAACATGTCATTAATCCATGACATATAAAGTTCAACATACACAATATTAACTCAAAAACTACTTATTGAAACAAAGACTCTCAATCACTTAATATCACAAATAATAACTCACCCCAATTGTATATTTACTCAGATATTTAAATTATTAGTAATATGTTAATAATTATTATGATGATAAATTAAGAAGATAAGAAAAATAAAGGGATAAGAAAAGAGTGGTGTGTCGAACACACACACAAACGATGAAGGGAATTAAATACCGACTTTATATTGAATTAGAAAGCGAAATAAGGGAAGGGGATTCAACTTTATTTAAACTATTTTAAGAACATTAATATTAAACTATATAAGTTTAATGATAATAAGAGATATTGAAGAAGAAACATTCATTAAAATAGAATTACAAAACACAAACACTTACATGATTACAAACGAAGAACTACACAAAAGTGAATGAAAGGAAGCAAGGAGGAATGGTTTCTCAAGTAAAAAATTGAGTATGTAAGATCCTCCCAAGCCTTTGGCCGATCCTTGGTTGTGCCAACCTATCCTCCTTTTCTCTAAAATGCCAACTCTTTGTAAGGAGAGGAAGGGATGTATTTATAGCCCAATGTTGTGGGATGTTTGCATTCCAAAACTTCCCCTCAACTTTCTTCGTCAATTTGATATACTAGACATCTGAATATAGAGATAATATATTCTTACAAGTTGTAGATAAATATGTCATCTATCTACTCTGATAATTTTGTAGCCATTGTACTTAAGTAGCCAAAGTTATGGCCGGTTGACAAAACAATGTTAATCTGTCCATTTCAATCCAAAATTTTTGAAGTCCAAAATGTGAATGGGTTTTTGAATAGGAAGATGCCTTAAAATCAGAATGATTTATTCAAAAAATTAGGATGACTATATCTCCTATTTCACATTTTAAAATATCATCTTGATTTGATTATTACATCATGAGATATGTCATGAATAGTATCTGGATTTTAATTCCCGGACAGAATGGTGGGATGGACTTCAAAGCATTATTTGGGCCCCTTGTTCTTGGAGTTGGGCCCTGAAATTTTTATCCATTACTCCTTGAATTGTTATACGAATTTTTTAGGATAATTAATGAATTTTTACTTTTGTATTGATCCCATTAATTCAATCTTCATGGATGGTCTAGTTTCCTCACATATTCTATGGGCCTTCTTGTGTGGTCCATATGAGCCTTCAAATCAAAGAATTGGCCCATGATCCATTCTAATGAAATGTTGGATATTGAATTATGAATCCTAAAAAATAATAAACACACAATTTGGATCATTAGTGTTATATTTATAAATAAAATAGTAAACTGATTCAATTGGACTACTTCTAAAAATGCTCAAAAATTATACTTAGTATTAAAACATTAATATTTCACAAAAATTATGCGCATTTCATATAAAATAAGTAAATTGAGTATATAATAAGTCATGAAAATATTAATAACATCAAACATATTTCATTACATTTATCAAAACAAAAGGGTTTGATAAGGTAAATCACCAAAAGTTTATAAGAATCAAGAAACCAAGTTAAATAATACCTCAAACACATAATATAGTCATATAGAAGCTTTATAAATCCAATTTAATAAATTTAAATAATTAAAACCCCATTAAACTCCATTTAGGAATTTTATCAAACATATGACATACTTCTATATCCTTTGAAACCACTTTAAAAAATATTATCGTTAATCAATAATTTTATAAATTCATTTAAAACCATCATAACAGCCATAATATTAGGATAAATTTTTTTTAGAAAAATAATGCATATATGGTGTGTGATAAAAGGAAAAATCATGGAACCATTAACATCAAAATTTCTATAGATTTGAAAAGAAAACATTGGAAATAGGAAGAATAAGACTCATAACCTAATCTACACACCCTAACATCAAGAACCAAATCATAAATCATCAAACCCCTACCTTAGGAATCAACCAATAGATAACCAAACCAAAATAGAGGAAAAAAACAAGAAAGGGGGAATAGGTGATCATAAAAGGGGATTAATTCTTGAATAATACCAAGGATGGAGTGATAAAACCCTCAAAAACTCAAGGGGGAGCAAGGGATGTCGATCCCTAGGATCCTTGGAGCACCATGATAGAGTGAGGAGTACATGATGTTTTTAGGGTTTAAAATCATATGAGGTTAGTTTATTAATTTCATTTTTAAAGAAACTATGTAAGTCACACAATCTGGATGCACAGTTTACCAAACCATGCACCAACCTTGCACTCCTAACTGGAGATTAATTAGACACCACATAATTGGGAATCATGGTTTGATAACCCATGAACAAACCATTCCAAATGTCTCTATCAATATTCCATGTCCACTCACATGATTGTTTTGTGGTTTTCACTAACCATGTGGGTTAACTATTAACCCTGCAAAAAATTCCAAAAACATAAAAATTTCAAATGGATCAACTAGAAACTCAAGTAAAAGGCCAAATATAAATAAAATAAAAAATAATAAGTCTAGGAGAGTTCAGGGTGTGATAGTGAAACTCATATAAATTCATATCAGTGAGGAGATTATCTTTCTCTAATATCAATTTCAATGATAATTTTGTGGTTTTTTTACTTTCCATTTTAAAATATAGTTTATCACTTTATCTTGATTACCAAAATGAGATGTAAGAAAAATTATTTATAAGTATCCAACTATTTTTATCAAATCATAATATCTCTTACAATTGGATTCATAATATCCTAAAACATTGATATTCTATTGAAAAGGAACCATGCTTATCTTCTCATAATCTAGACAAAGGCCATGAAAATTACTCTAATAAAGTTTGGTAGGTATAACTTTCTAGTTGTATTAACTCACAACTCCTTTATCTATTGAATGTATTCCCCTATCCTGAAATCGTAGAATCAGATTTCCTTAACACTTACCACTGAATTTGTATTGAAAATACAAATTCCATTACACCCGATACATGTTTGGTTAAGTCAACTGAAAAAAATCTTCAGAATTCCCCATTAAATGGAAGTGTCAAGATAAAGTCCATGAAAACACTTGAATCTAGTGGTTCTTTCCAAATCATGTAATGAATGGTTGTATCAATTTAATACTTTCTTGATTTATTTTTATACATTATGCATAAATATACTTTATTTTATCCTTTTAGATGATTTTTATTTTTATAAGGATTTCATATAATCAATTAACCATGTACTGGTAAAATAATTTATTCATAGTCAATTTTAGTTTTCTTGGCCACTGAAATCTGGTTTTATTTATCATTATCATTACTATGTGATTAAACTCACATCTTTAAGCATTTATTAATAGAAACATTCATTAAAAAATTATTAATTTTTATCTATGCATGCTTGTTTACTATTCTACATGACTTTATAGAATCCACGCAATGACATAATTAACCATATAAGAAAAATAATAATTAATGACATGATCATGAGTAGTTATCTATTAGTTAATCGATTTGAGAAGATAATAGATAAATTTATACCTTAGGATAATTTCTTGAGTCGTTACTTGACTTGAATTGCATTCCCCACAACTCTGGTGCATTTTACTTTTTCCTTTCACACCATCTTTTCACTAAAACTGTGTCATTGTGTATTCCTTCAGTCATTACAAATTATACTCATGCGTAGGTGATGAGAACATAGAATGTGATAATCTTATTTTATTATAGAAATATAGAAATTTGGACCCTTATACACTAAAATATGTAGGGATGATACATGAATCGTCAAAAAAATAAATAATTATTACATATTAAAACTCAAGTGTAAGAATTAGATTAATTAAATAAAAATAAAACATGAATAGGTTAGTCTCAACTCATTAATAGTTAATATGAAATTATATTTAATAATAATAATTAAAATTATAAAATTAAATTTTAGGAAATTTTAATGCATTAAAATCACATTAAAATACTTTTTTATTAATTATCAATGCATCCTATGTCACCCTAAAAAATTTTATAAAATACTAAATAATTAAATAGAATTTTAGAAATTTTTTTATGATATTTAAAGTCTTTTTATACCCTAAATGGGTTCCTATATAATAAAATAGGACCTATGGTGGTTCTATTAGGTAGGATTAGTAAGATTCAGACCATCCTAAATATACAATGGGTCTAGGTAGGGTTGTATTCCCCAATTGGGGAACACATGTGTGGTCAAAGGGCACCCCTATGGGGTGACACAACATGACATATAAAAAACTTTTTAAAAAAATTAGTATACTCAATGCCCAATTGAGGTTCTGGTGACATTAATTCAACCCCCACAAATTAATGAGGGGGAAATTTTTCAATTCAGGGGTAAAAGGACACTTGTTATCCTGTTATTTTTTTTACAAGACAATGTTGTTTTTTTATATTTGAACCTTATCCTTGCATATAAAAGGATACCCACCCACCAACCAATGAAACCTTATCGATGACAACCACCACACCCTAGAGAACCTAGGATCTGATTCTCCCTTCCCTGATAAACATTTATATAATATATATATGTATGTATGTATTTGTGTCTGTGTACATATAATATATATATATGTGTATATATATCAATTTATATTTTTTATTTTTCAAAATCATATTGATCCTCGACCAATAATATCTTGGTCAAGTGAACTCGGATCAGTGCATCATTAGTGGCATTAGGAATTTAATAAAAAACTCCTTATAAATATTATTAAATTTAATCTAAATTTTTATATTTTTCAACTAAAATAATTACATGTTCACTATGATAACCTTAAAGAAACTGGTCATGCAACGAAATCATGAAAGTGAGTTTGATTTAAATTTTTAACAATAAATCAATCATAAATTACTTGACTCTATATGGGTATTCTTAATTCATTCTAAGGATTTAGTGAAAATTAATTTAGGTATGAAAATGAAACTAAAATGGTACCTTTTTATGATGACATCATCCCAGTGATATCTTCTCTTCTTTGGATATTTGTATCTTTAAGTCTCCAAATTGTATTCCCTATAGATCATAAAAATTTGTAATATAGTATCAAGAACATTTTTATTTGATTCAATGGTGCTATCACATAAGATAAAAGGCCTTAAAACACTCATATAGTCACCATAATCTCACGTGATGGGTCCCTAAACTTGGATCAATCCATTCTTGACCTTTCTTTATCTATAAGCTTGAGATAAGTGATAGGTAGAGATTAAGACTCTAAAATTCATGAAAATTATTTATACCACTATTAATGGATCAAAATGAGCTTAAATATTAAGGGATAACTTTCCAAATTTTCACTTAATCCCTTGGATAAGATAACCCCCTTAAACTGGACCAAAACCCATGAATAACTAAGTAAATGTGCCTAACATTTTAATAAAATTTCAGTACTCACAAGTTACATTAATAAAAATAACTCGATGAACCAATATCCATTAACATGGCTCATACCACCCATAATTATTTAACAAACCTTGAACGATGCAATTTTTATTCAGAAAAATAATACTTTCTCATATTCACTTTTATAATTAAATAAATTTTTGAATGCCTTGAGAAAAAAAATTCAATTCTCATTATTCAAAACCAGAATAATATAATTAAATTAGTTAAATAGTGATCATTTACTTAGACACTCGTTAGTCCTTGCACATGGGTCCCACTTTATCCTGAACTCTAATTTATCTGATTTAATGGATCCTATGAATAAACTTTGTGTGTAACCCTCTATCCCTCATCACAATATAAGTTATTCAAAATCATTGACCAAGAGTGATATCTAAAAGTATATCATGTCCCTTAAATAGGTTAGAATAATTCAAAGCTACGACTACCTCATATTAACTCTTGTCATTTAATTTAATCCCTTTATCTTGATGTCTCTTTAAGTAGGTTTCATTACATGTGTCATCAACCTATACTAATAAATATATTTCTTTGAATTTATAAAAATGAACTCATCAATAAACTACCATGGCCATGGACCTATCAGATAGTTCTACTTCCATCATATGACATGAGATATCAACCTCTATTAAATAACAAAAGGGAAAATCCTTCATTGACTTGTTCATTAATTCTGCATCATTCTTAATGCACCCAATGTATCCAAATTCAAATAGAACATAAATTATCATGGTTTATGAAATACCTAAAAGTATATAACCTTTTATATGTATTAATAATATTATTAAATTCTAATGATCATTACATGCATCCATGGATAGGAATATCCAATGACATAAATAATGCATGGATTTCCTATAGGTGGTCATGTTCTCGTAATCTCTTCTCTTGGAGATTTCCAAGGGATAACTTCATGAGAAGAAGTCTCAAGGTCTTATGATCATCTTACCACTAATAAATTGCATCATATGTGTCTTGTAAAATAATTTCATCTGACCATAGAACATGTATTTAAGAATATCATCATTACACTTCAAGGTTCTCATCATAGTGGGGAATTGTTATAACTATTTGAAATGACAGATACTCTAAGGAAATTATCAAATTAGTTTTACATATAAGAACATTCATCGTTTGATAATATATTTATTAACATTAAACACTATGAATATACAATCATTCACATGGATTTTGGTTTTAGGGCACTAACTCTGATATAAAAATCAATAACTTATATAAATTTCCTAGAATTGATGAATTATTCAATCAATTAAAAGGGGATAAAAGGATTCATAAGATTTACTTGAGATAAGGGTATCATCAAATATGTTTGAGACCTAAATATATTATGAGGATGAATTTTCAAAGTTAGTATGGGATTTTTGAATATCTATTTATGTCATTTGGGTTGAAATTTTCACCCTCTACTTTCATGGATCTAATAAATAGTATTTTTCATCTATTATGTGGCTCTTTTGTCATAGATTTTGTGGATGACAACCTTATATATTCTAGAACCTGTTAATAAAATGGTAATAATATTTATTTGTTTTTAGAAAAATTAAGATATCATTATCTTTATATGAAGTTTTTAAAAAAAATTATTTAGGATTTGTGAAGTAGAATTTTTGGGGTACATGGAGTCATAAGAAATGATCATTTTAGATCTTGAGAAATTAGAAGGATTGATTTCTTAAGAAGTTCCATAGAATTATTTTGAGACTAATATTTTCTTAGGTATTTCTAGATATTGTCATTAATCCATTCATGATGTTTCTCATATAGTTGTAAGAATGGTATAGAGTAAGAGGTTTCCAACCTTTGATACCAATTGTAGGATCGAAATATAATATGAGATGCTCAATATACAAGAGGGGGGGTGAATTGTATACTTTAAAAATTCCTTTGGAACCTTTAAAGTTAGTTATGAATAACTAAAATTTCCTTAAGAAAAGGAAAGAACTAAGTTTAACAAAGTTAAACAAAGTTGATTCACAACACCTCTAACACCGAACTGAACTTGGAAAGATATTCCAAAAGTAGGTTCTGGAAATATGGTTCCGGAAATTGAAACTTAATAAAAGTTACAATATGAGATTCTACCTTAAAGCATATAGAATCTAAAAGAATCAGAGTAAGTAAGGAAGTATAAGAAAGTTATACTTTCCTTAAGATACAAATTGCAGCGGAACAAAACAAGTAGTAAAACTACTAGTAACAAGATAATAGTCTTTTAACCCAAAGAGAAGGGTATCCAACAACCTTGGATAAAGGTCCCTTGATTTATACTTTCAAGCAAGTCTGTCTTACCCACACCAGGGTAAGCCCTCGATACGAAGATCGGAGTCTCTGTCTTGCTATTCCCGCAAGCCCTCAACTTCAAGGTAGTTGGCAACCTCTGTCTTCCTCAGCAAGGAAGTCCTCGATCTTTAAGGTAGTCGGCAACCTCTGTCTTTCTCAGCAAGAAAGCCCTCGATCTTTAAGGTAGTCGGCACCTCTGTCTTCCTATCCCCGGAAGCCCTCGAATGTAATCACCAACATTCGGAGTCGCACGAAGCTTTGAGAGTTTTTAAGAGACTCTCTCTCTAGAAATCACTTCAACGGCATGTATGCACAAAGTCCAAATTGTTCATCCATCCGTTACGAGCTTTTTCAAATGAGCTCCTATTTATAGGTAAGGTCGGCTCCTCTCCAACGGTCATATTTTCCTTAAAGTTCGGAGGGACCTGTACACGTGTCACTTAGCCAACGGTTAGTTTATAACAAAATGGACGACATCGTTTTATAACAAAGTAAGTGTAACAGAATGCACGACATCGTTTTAAACTCTAACATAAAGGTTCGGAATAGAAACTTCGGAGTGAAGGTTCGGAGTGAATAAATTCAGAGTGTATAAAACAATGATAATCAGATTCTGTTTAATAGGTGAATTTGGAATGAGAATTCGGAATAGGAATTCGGAATAGGAATTCATCATCAGAAATCGTAATGAGATTTTATCATCAGAATTCGTAATGAGAATTCATCATCAGAATTCGTAATGAGAATTCATCATCATAATTCGTAATGAGAATTCAGAATGAGAATTCTTCATTAGAATTCGTAATGAGAATTCTTCATTGGAATTCGTAATGAGAATTCTTCATTGGAATTCGTAATGAGAATTCTTCATTGGAATTCGTAATGAGAATTCTTCTTCAGAATTCGTAATGAGAATTCGGAATGGGATTTCTTCATTAGAATTCGTAATGAGAATTCTTCTTCAGAATTCGTATCCTGAATCTGGAATAGAACTTAGTCAGAGTTCATATCCGGAATTCGGAATGAAACTTCCTTATAGTTCTTGTCCAGAATCCGAATACTAAACAGAATGCTTTATATCTAAGTTTTAATGATTCCGAGAAAATGAATCCGAATCTCACACTTAAAAAAAAATATTGATGAAAATATGATAAGGATAAATTTTTCTTATAAAAGCGATTTTCCTTAAGAAAGCATTTTTCCTTACAAAAGCAATTTTCCTTACAAAAGTGATTTTCCTTACAAAAGCGATTTTCCTTAAAGATAAGGTGTTTGTGATTTTCAAAATAAGAAGGAATGGAAAAGTCATAAGGAAAACCTTATTGACTCAACAATCTCCCCCTTTTTGGAAAGCACAAACATCCTTACGAAAAAGCTATTCTAAGAAGAAAGAAACACATTAAAGCTTATCTCCCTTGGTTTAAGAAATATAGATGAATACGACTAACTCCCCCTTAGGCTTTGAATCTCTAAGGATCGTATTCATATTTCCGGAGTGATGTTTCTTTAAGAAAAACTCCCCCTTAAACAAACTCTTATTAGAGTTCTTTTTCCTTGGGTATTTTCCTTTCTCCCCTTTTGATAAGCACTTATTAGATTTCCTCTTTTTCTTAAGGATCTTTTCCTTCTCCCCCTTTGTGATTTTCAAAAATAATTTGGAGGGAATGGAAAAAAAATAACAAAGTACCTGAAAGATTAGTAACGACAACAAAAGGAACAACAAGCACGATTCTCATTAAATTTGAAATGTCAGCAATAAAAACAGATTACAACAAAAAGATCGGATTGGTCATTTCGGATCTTTTTCCTTCAACATGAGCCCCTTAAGAATCGTCTTGATCTTTTTGAGGTCTTTGTGATCTTCCTCTGCTTGCTTTTCTAAGGCAACTATTCTTGCTGACTGAGCTTCAATTATTTCTTCCTGTGCCTTCAACTTTTCTTCCTGAGCTTCCATTTTCTCTTCCTGAGACTTTATCCTTTCTAGAAAATTGATCCGATGATCTCTTTCAAATTTCCAACTTTGATTAACAGAGTTGAGCTTTCCATTCAGATCTCTTACTTCCTGACTCCGAATGTTCTTTTCCTCTGTCAATTTCTCATCGAAAGATGCAGTCATCTCATGAAACTTCTTGTCCTCGGTTTTAAATGCATCCTTAACATTTTCTTGAAACTCATCCAGCAACCTCATCTCTTCCACATTCTTCTTCGACCAGCTAGTCATTCTTTTGCAAGATCTCTTATGGGCTTCGTAACCAATAAAGAAATTTTTGAACTGAGATTCAATTTCAACACACTTATCCATTACCATGGATACGGAATCGGTTTTCTGATTTAGCGTATGTTGGAGCATCTGGCACCGAGAGTCAATACTGGAGAAGGTCGGAATGGTTCCCACCAACTTCTTCAAGGACTGAACAACAAAATCGTGCCCCAACGATGATGACTCCGAATCTGACATCTTGCTAGGAGAATTTTCTTCTTCAATAAGCTCCAACTTCCTCTTAGAAGAACTACCAGCTTCCTTCCTCATACTCTTTTCTGAACTCGGGGTATCAGCAAGAATTTGCTTTCCCTTATCTTTTTCCGGAATAGAAACCTGTTCCGGAGATTTGTTCTCACTATCAGAGACTCGAACAATTTTATCTTCCTCATCAGCAACTCCTTGAACATTGGCTTCTACGTTTCCCATCTGAGCAGCATCAAGTAAAATATGTTCTTGACAAGTAACTTCTTCTTCTCCCTTTTCTTCTTCCATTGCAGGAGTAGCAAGCTTTGAAGATTGAGCTTCAGATGTTCGGAGCGACAGGTGTTCCGAAGGAGTTCCCTTATATTCATCTACTTGTTTGATCACATCTTCTGTCTCACCACTTCCTTCAGCCGCTTCTTCAACCTCTTCCACTTGCTCTACTTCCTCAGTAGCAACAGCCTCTTCTGGAGTAACAAGATTTCTTCCTGGAGTCTCAGGTAGAGATTCCAGAGAAAAAGATCTCGGAACGGGAATGGTTGCTGAAACCATTTCGTTAAACTTCAACAACGCTTGCACAGCCTCAGCTTCTGACAACTTCTTCTTCAGCTTCTTTTCCTTAGCTTGCTTCTCGAGCTCATCAGCTGCCTTTTCTTTCAGAGCCTTAGCCTCTGAAGGATCCAATCCGAACTGCGGATCTCCTTCCTTCCTCTTCTCCTTGTCAGCTCTCCACTTCGCTGCAACTTCATCAGTATATGTCTTCTTCTTCTTAGGCTTAGGAGGTGCGGAATGGACTTCCTTAGACTTAGGTTCCTCGGCTTCGCCTACCACTTCTTTCTGCTTCCTCTTCCTTACCGGCTTGGATGATTCCGGATCAGCCACTTTTGGAGTCTCTTATACTTGAGGAGGTAGATCAATAAACTTCCCTGACTCCTTGTTAAAAGCTATATTCATCCTTTTAAGAGTTGCATCACTGAGCAACATGATCTTGCAAACTTTCGGCTTAGAACTACAAGCAACCTTGAAGGATTCTAGGCACCGAACTATCAGCTTCGACAATATTGCCGGGTACATCACAATCTGAGCTCTCAGATTCCCCTTCTTCAAATTATCAATGTTGAGAAGAATATGCTTCATCAAGTTGAACTTTCTTAGATTTATCAGGAAATCCAAGATGTATATCTCACTCTTCTTCAAGCTATCCTTATCTCCTTTTCTCGGTACAATAAGCCCTTGCACCCATAACTCCAGAATCCGGAAGTTTGTAGAAAGACTTGCAATTTTCGGAGCCTTGTCATCATCCAATCCGAGAATTTCTAAGGCTTTCTCCTTGTTGAAACTACCCAAAGAGTCTGGCAGAACGTGCGAGATAAACTCAGCTTCACCTTCATAATTCAACCCTACCAAGCTTGCAGCCTTGGTGTAAGATAGCTCATATGTCTTGCCATACAATTTGAAGGAAAATTTTTCTCTATTGTCTTCCATGAAGAAAGCAACTGACTCATAAAACTCGACAAGCAAGTCATGGTAGACTTCATCTTGGTTGCCGGTTTTTGATACCGCAACATCTTCCCAGCCATTCAGCTTGATATTCTTTGATATAATAGAATCATAGTTGCTCAAGAAATTCGGATGAACTAACATCTCTCTGTAGACTAACCACTGAGAAATGGGCTTAGTTGAAGACATTTCTTGAGAAGCTAACTCTGCAGACATTCGGATTAGAAGTCTCTGAGAAGTTCGGAACTGAGAAGGCTGAAGTTCGGAACTGAAAATCTGTAGTTCGGAACGGCCTTAAATCAGAGAGTCAGAGCTTCAGCACGCAAAAGCTTGAAATCGATGTGGGACGAGAAAATAGGGTCCCCTTTATATAGGCATTGGGATGACGGTTCAACTTCCTCGGTTGATCTAACGGTTTAGAATGATCTGAGATCAGATCTAACGGTTGAAAGCTTGAATCCGATCTTTTTGAGGTTTTTATTAAAGTAAAGAATTAAGAAATCCAAAAACCGAAAACAAACTATAAGAAAATGCCAGCAAGTAAAATATGATTACGAAAACTTCAGTAAGGAAATCATACCTTTCGGATTAGCTTAGGAAAGTTATTCGTAATGGGTAATATAAAGATGACTATGAAAAATTCAATACGAAAAACTCAATACGAAAAACTCAATACGAAAAACTCAATACGAAAAACTCAATACGAAAAACTCAATACGAAAAACTTAATACGAAAAACTCAATACGAAAAACTTAATACGAAAAACTCAATACGAAAAACTTAATATGAAAAACTTAATATGAAAAACTCAATATGAAAAACTCAATATGAAAAAGTAAAACTTAGTACGAGAATCTGGTTATGAAAGTCCCAGTACGAAAGTTGTTCATTCCGGAAATTTTCAATACGAATACTTTCATTCCAGAAGTATTCTGTACGAAAATATCCATTCTGGAAAAATGGTAGTTCCGAAAGTTCCATTCCGGAAATTTTCGTTCCGAAAAATTTGAAAACAAATTTTGAAAAACTTTGTTAAATAAATAAACAAATGTACTCCCCCTATGAAAAGGAGTTTATTACTGTAAGGAGATTTTTCAACAGAAAGTTAATTAAGGAAGATTACCTTACGGTTATCATTCCTAACTTCTGTTTAATATATTCAAATCTATCAGAAGGTAAATATTTTGTGAAAATATCAGCAAGTTGATCTTGCGTTCCGATAAACTGAAGAATAATATCTCCTTTAAGTGTGTGATCCCTAAGAAAGTGATGCCTAATATCTATGTGTTTTGCACGGGAGTGATGTGCAGGGTTTTTACTTAGGGCAATGGCACTTGTGTTATCACACAAAATTTGAGTTTTAGTAAAACTCAAGCCATAGTCTGTGAGTGTGTGTTTCATCCACAACACTTGTGCACAACAACTTCCAGCTGCTACATATTCAGCTTCAGTAGTGGAAAGTGCAACAGAATGTTGCTTCTTGCATGACCAAGAAACTAATGAATCTCCTAAGAAATGACAAGTTCCGGATGTACTTTTCCTATCCATTCTACATCCACCAAAGTCAGCATCAGAAAAGCTTTTTAGAACAAAATCATTTCCAGAAGTATAAAATAATCCTAGATCCATGGTTCCCTTAAGGTAGCGAAAAATTATTTTTACTGCCTTTAAGTGAGATTCCTTAGGATTGGATTGATATCTTGCACATAAGCATACAGAAAACATTAAGTCTGGTCGACTAGCTGTTAAGTAAAGTAGACTTCCAATCATACCTCTAAAAGATGTTTGATCTACTGGTTTCCCAGCTTCATCAAGATCTAAAGAGTTTGAGGTACCAATGGGAGTACTTATACTCTTAGTGTTGTCATAACCATACTTTTTAAGAAGATCTTTAATATACTTATGTTGGGATATATAGGTTCCTTCTGGTTTTTGAGAAATTTGAAAACCAAGGAAAAATGTTAACTCACCCATCATACTCATTTCAAACTCAGATTTCATTAGACTAGAAAAGGAGTCAGTCAAAGATTGCTGAGTTGAACCAAATATAATGTCATCAACATAAATTTGAACAATCAAAACATTTTTCTTATCTTTCTTTATAAAAAGGGTTGGATCTTCATTTCCCTTAACATAGTTATTTTGAAGCAAAAATCCAGTGAGTCTATCATACCATGCTCGTGGGGCTTGTTTAAGGCCATACAAAGCTTTGGTAAGTCTAAAAACATGATCTGGATGTTTTGTATCTTCAAAGCCAGGAGGTTGTTCAACAAAAACTTCCTCTTGAACATAACCGTTAAGAAAAGCACATTTCACATCCATTTGGAAAAGTTTGAAATTAAAGAATGCTGCAAAGGCAAGTAGAATACGGATGGATTCAAGTCTAGCTACTGGAGCATAGGTTTCTTCATAGTCTATTCCTTCTTGCTGATTATAGCCTTTAGCAACAAGTCTAGCTTTATTTCTAACAATGACTCCATTTTCATCGCATTTATTTCTGAAAACCCATTTTACTCCAATAACAGAAGTTTCCTTAGGTCTCTCAACCAAGGTCCAGACTTTATTCCTTTCGAATTCATTTAGTTCATCTTGCATTGCTTTGATCCAATCATCATCACCTAAAGCTTCATCAGTGCTTTTAGGCTCTAATTGGGAAAGAAATGCTAGATGTTCTACTTCATTTCTTAAGGAACTTCTAGTCCTTACAGGATGATTTACATCACCTATGATACTATCACTGGGATGATTCTTAAGAAACATCTGATTTGGGTTTTGTAAAACCTGTTCATCAACATAGGGTAGAAAGTCTTCTGGGGTGAATGTTTCAGAAGTATCTTCTAGAACAATTTCCTTATCAGAAGGTTCTTCTATCAAAGGTTGATAATCAGTTTTTGAAAACACATCCGAAGATGTAGGTTGGGAGGTTTTAAAAACAAAAGGATCTGATTCATCAAATTTCACATGTACTGTTTCCTCAACAGTACAAGTGTTTTTATTAAAAACTCTATAAGCCTTAGAGGTTGTGGAATAACCTAAGAAAATTCCTTCATCTGATTTTGGTGCGAATTTATATAAGTTATCTTTAGTATTCAAAATGAATACTTTGCAACCAAAAACCTTGAAGTAGGAAAGTCTTGGTTTTCTACCATTCCATAACTCATAAGGAGTTTTATTAAGAAAAGGTCTAATCAAAACTCGATTTATAGTATAACAAGCAGTACTTACAGCTTCAGCCCAGAAATGTCTAGCAATAGAATATTCACTCAACATGGTTCTAGTTATTTCTTGAAGAATTCTATTTCTTCTTTCAACTACACCATTCTGTTGAGGAGTTCTAGGTGCTGAAAAGTTGTGAGTAATACCTTTCTTACTACAAAAAGTTTCAAAATCTGAATTTTGAAATTCTCCTCCATGATCACTATGAATAGTTTTCAATGGAAGATTTTTCTCATTTTTAACTTGGGCTCTAAAACTTTTGAAATAAGAAAAAGCTTCAGATTTCTTTGCTAGAAAATAGACCCATGTAAATCTAGTGTAATCATCAACAAGAACAAACACATAGTATTTGCCTCCAATACTTCCAGTTTGTGTTGGACCAAAAAGATCCATGTGTACTAACTGTAATGCATCGGTTGTTGAGACTTCACCGATTAACTTAAAACTAGATTTATGTTGCTTGCCATATTGACAAGGATCACAAACTTTAGAAGAATCAAATCTAAGCTCCGGTAGATCCTTAACAAGTTTCTTCCTAGAGAGTTTACATAGGTTTCTAAGATTACAGTGTCCTAATCTTCTATGCCATAACCAAGAGTGATCTTCCATTGCACTTAGGCAAGGTAAATCTTGGATTCTTAGGTCTTCTAAGTTTAAGGTGTAAACATTCTCTTGCCTATTGGCTGAGAGAATAAATTCTTCCTTGGAATTGTGAACTAAGCATTTATCATTCCTAAAATTCACAAGGTAACCTTCATCACATAACTGACTTATGCTAATAAGGTTGTGCTTAAGACCTTTAACAAAAAGAACATTTGAAATCAAAGTTTTACCTAAAAGAACAATATTACCAATACCAACAATCTCTCCCTTAGCATTGTCTCCGAAAGTTACCTTTCCTCCTTTCGTTTTGATAATCTTTTCAAAAAAGCTTTTGTTACCAGTCATGTGCCGGGAACATCCACTATCCATGTACCAAATATTGTTGTTGGAACTTTCTTTATTTTCCTAAAATTAAGAACAAAGTTAGATTTTCGGAATCCAAACTTGTTTGGATCCGAGATTTCCAGACAATAAAATTTTTGGTACCCACATTTTCTTAGAAAAATAAGCTTTATGAAAACCTAAGGATTGGGTTTTGTTTAAAGAACAATTTCTTGCCCAGTGACCACCACATTGACACTTAGTGCAAAATGGGGCACTTTGAGGAACAAAATAATTGTTGCTGAAAACAGGTTTTGCTTGGGTATAACCAAATCCGGATTTATTTCTTAAAGGTCGTATTTGAGAATACATCTTATCAAAATTTTCCTTACCATGGGTAAAGTTTGATAAACACTTCTTTAAGGAAAAAATTTCGGACTTGAGTTTTACAACCAAGTTTTTATCCTCAAAATCATTAGTTTTGGAACTAGAGTTAGGCTCGAAAACATTTTTCTTAGAAATTACTTTTTCTAATTCTTTAGCAAGTTTGTTCTTCTCAGAACTTACTTCCTCAAGATTTTTTGAAATACTTTCAAAATCAGCATTTTTCTTATCAAGATCTTTAGAAAGATCTGATATCTCTTTAGTAAGAATAGAATTCCTAGAATTTGCCTTATCAAGTTTCTTGTTGAGTTTGGAATTCTCAATCTCAAGAAGTTCAGCAAATCTAGAGACTTCTTCAAAAGTAGGTAAAGTATTTTCCTCATCAGAAGATGATTCTTCATCAGAAGAGTTATAATACTTACTATCATTAGGATTTAAAGAAACATTGGTCAATGATTCAGCATTTCGTACCTTAGCCATAAGACAACGATTATCAATAGGTAATCTGGCTATAAGACCAAGATTCTTCTGTCCTGAAGATTCATAATCAGAAGATTCATCTGAAGAGTCACCACCACTGGCACTCCAGGTGTCATTAGCTTTCAGAACTTTCTTAGCTTTGGCTTTGTAATACTTCTTCCTGTTCTTGTCTGAATGCCTTTCCTTCCTTTCTTTCTTTCTGAGCATAGGGCAATCTGGTCTAATATGTCCAGCTCGTTTACATTCATAACAAGTAACTTCTCCATCTTTCTTATCTTTCCTTTCCTTCTTCTTATACTTGGATTGAAAGTTTCTCTGTCCAGCTATCTTGTTCATCCTTCGAGCAAGATTGGCTAATTCATTTTCTGAAACTTCACTTTCACTAGATTCGGATTGGAAAATGACTTTCTTAGATTTGGATCTGGTAACTCTCTCAGGAGTCTTAGCTTTCATCTGATTAGAAGTTGAAGTAAAAGCAACAGTACTATTTCCATTCTTCTTCTTGATGTTGTCAGCATCTCTCTTCATTCTTGTCTCATGTTGTAGAAGAGTTCCAAATAATACATCAAGAGTAATTTGAGTAACCTTCCTGTTCTCATCTATAGCTGTTCTCTTGGATTCCCACTCATTGGGCATAATATCGATTATCTTGTCCACAAGAGCTTCATCATCTAAACCTTTTTCTCCCATAGATTGTAGAATGTTGACGATAGTCATAAATATTTTTTGAACTTTACAGATAGGTTCTCCATAAGGAAAACTGAAGCCATGATATTCAGCTCTAAGCATAGCTCTTCTAGTCTCAATCACCTTAGAAGTCCCAAAGTGTGTAACCTCTAACTTCTTCCATATACAGTTAGCTGCTTCACAAGAAGAAATTTGGCTATATATATTTCTAGTCATTGAACACAGTAAAGTATTGCGTACCTTATAATTGAGTTGATATTCTTGCTTTTCCTGGTTAGTAAAGGTTCTGACTTCCTTGTCAGGAATATTATAGTCACCAGTAAGCATGACAAAGTTATCTACTCCAGTATTGATAACAAAAGTCTTCATACGATCTCTCCAGTATTCATAATCATTACCATCAAAGATAGGTGGTCTTGTAGGATTCAGATTGTCAATAGATCCAACGTTCATTCCTGCCATACTTGAAAATAACTTGGAAACAAACTTGTTAATAGCAAAAGAATCGTAATCAAAAAGTTCGGAATGAGAAAAAGTTCAGAATGGATAATCCGGAATGACAAAGTTCGGAAAGAAAAAGTTGAGCAAGAAAAACTTGTATGTGAGTACAAGTATTTCAGTAACCTTGGCTCTGATACCAAATGTAAGAATGGTATAGAGTAAGAGGTTTCCAACCTTTGATACCAATTGTAGGATCGAAATATAATATGAGATGCTCAATATACAAGAGGGGGGGTGAATTTTATACTTTAAAAATTCCTTTGGAACCTTTAAAGTTAGTTATGAATAACTAAAATTTCCTTAAGAAAAGGAAAGAACTAAGTTTAACAAAGTTAAACTAAGTTGATTCACAACACCTCTAACACCGAACTGAACTTGGAAAGATATTCCAAAAGTAGGTTCCGGAAATATGGTTCCGGAAATTGAAACTTAATAAAAGTTACAATATGAGATTCTACCTTAAAGCGTATAGAATCTAAAAGAATCAGAGTAAGTAAGGAAGTATAAGAAAGTTATACTTTCCTTAAGATACAAATTGCAGCAGAACAAAACAAGTAGTAAAACTACTAGTAACAAGATAATAGTCTTTTAACCCAAAGAGAAGGGTATCCAACAACCTTGGATAAAGGTCCCTTGATTTATACTTTCAAGCAAGTCTGTCTTACCCACACCAGGGTAAGCCCTCGATACGAAGATCGGAGTCTCTGTCTTGCTATTCCCGCAAGCCCTCAACTTCAAGGTAGTTGGCAACCTCTGTCTTCCTCAGCAAGGAACTCCTCGATCTTTAAGGTAGTTGGCAACCTCTGTCTTTCTCAGCAAGAAAGCCCTCGATCTTTAAGGTAGTCGGCACCTCTGTCTTCCTATCCCCGGAAGCCCTCGAATGTAATCACCAACATTCGGAGTCGCACGAAGCTTTGAGAGTTTTTAAGAGACTCTCTCTCTAGAAATCACTTCAACAGCATGTATGCACAAAGTCCAAATTGTTCATCCATTTGTTACGAGCTTTTTCAAATGAGCTCCTATTTATAGGTAAGGTCGGCTCCTCTCCAACGGTCATATTTTCCTTAAAGTTCGGAGGGACCTGTACACGTGTCACTTAGCCAACGGTTAGTTTATAACAAAATGGACGACATCGTTTTATAACAAAGTAAGTGTAACAGAATGCACGACATCGTTTTAAACTCTAACATAAAGGTTCGGAATAGAAACTTCGGAGTGAAGGTTCGGAGTGAATAAATTCAGAGTGTATAAAACAATGATAATCAGATTCTGTTTAATAGGTGAATTCGGAATGAGAATTCGGAATAGGAATTCGGAATAGGAATTCGTCATCAGAAATCGTAATGAGATTTTATCATCAGAATTTGTAATGAGAATTCATCATCAGAATTCGTAATGAGAATTCATCATCAGAATTCGTAATGAGAATTCAGAATGAGAATTCTTCATTAGAATTCGTAATGAGAATTCTTCATTGGAATTCGTAATGAGAATTCTTCATTGGAATTCGTAATGAGAATTCTTCATTGGAATTCGTAATGAGAATTCTTCTTCAGAATTCGTAATGAGAATTCGGAATGGGATTTCTTCATTAGAATTCGTAATGAGAATTCTTCTTCAGAATTCGTATCCTGAATCTGGAATAGAACTTAGTCAGAGTTCATATCCGGAATTCGGAATGAAACTTCCTTATAGTTCTTGTCCAGAATCCGAATACTAAACAGAATGCTTTATATCTAAGTTTTAATGATTCTGAGAAAATGAATCTGAATCTCACACTTAAAAAAAATATTGATGAAAATATGATAAGGATAAATTTTTCTTATAAAAGCATTTTTCCTTACAAAAGCAATTTTCCTTACAAAAGTGATTTTCCTTACAAAAGCGATTTTCCTTAAAGATAAGGTGTTTGTGATTTTCAAAATAAGAAGGAATGGAAAAGTCATAAGGAAAACCTTATTGACTCAACAATAGTAACTCTTATATAATCTCTAATGTAGAATGGATAGAAATTAATTTTTTTAGAAAGATGTGATATAGTTTTCCAGGTGCTGAATAAGATTCTTGCAATAGCACCAATCCTGATTTTTCAAGATTTAGGTAGCGTTAAAAATATTTTTTGATAACCCTTCCACTAGTATTGGATGTGTGTTAATTTTGGATCAACATATGGTATTCTATTCTTTTAGTAAGTTACATCCTCATGATAGGAATTTCAATACCCATGATTTAAATTTAGTCATTATAGTGCATAATTTGAATTATTGGAGACATTTCCTCTTTAACGAGTAATATGTGGTGTATATTGATCATAAGAGACTCAATTATATCTCTTTATATATAGATCTCAATTTGATGAAGTTTCAATGGGTTGAATATATGTAATATTTTTATTTTGATCTTATCAATGCTTTAAATAGGGGTAATGTCATAGAAAATTACTTAAGTACAAAGTCACAATCTAAAAAATTATAGAAGTATAAGGATAAATGGAATATTATTCCCATTCAAGATAGGATTAATATATAAATATTAAAAATATCAAAATGAGATATGTTTTAATCCTACTAATCATGCATCACTAGTTATAGAGTGGGTAATAAATTCTCAAATATATTATTATGATTATATAATCATTTGAGATAAACTTAATGGATGAGAGGTCCTAGAGGGATAATATCATTATATTTATTCTTTTATCTTTGTTCAAGGAATATTAAAATTTTCTACTAGCATTCAGGTAATTGTTATAAAAGATTATTACTCATCTCATTGGGAAATTCACATAGAAATTTCAATGATATAACATGATGTGCATAATTAATTATAGTGTCCAGGAATGAAATAAAAGATCAATAGATTCATGTATCAAAGACATACTTGTCCATGATATTTACCAAGACTACACATTTTCTACCTATTTGGGGGATATATTTTATTGATGATTTGGGTTAGATATATGTCAGAGAGATAATGAAACATCATGGCATATTGAAAATTATTTTTTCAGATTAAAACACTAGGTTCACAACTTTTTTTGAGAAAGGGTTACTAAGAGATCTTAGGAATTAGGTGAAACTGAGTATAGATGTAACCCTTGGATGTATGTTCAATTAGATAGAACCATTCATATTTTATAAAATATGTTATGAGCCTATATATTTTATTTTTTTGGATTGTGGGTGGATAATTTATCACTCATGGATTTTTTTTACAATAATAGAAATCAGAAGTCTTTCTGGGTGGATCCATTTGAGGAACACTATGGTAGACCATGTAATTATCTATTATTTTAGATAGATATCTATGAATAATTATTTACTAGTTATATAATATTTTAGGAAACTACTAAATAGGTGAAATTTATCTTGAAGTGTTTGATAATTTTAAAGAGAATCTGAAAGTAAAATGTTGATAATGGGTAGTGATACTTAGAATTTTGGGTTAGTGATTATGTATTTCTCGGAGTTTTTCTTAAATTAGGTCATTGGTAAGTAGGAAAGTTGGGGAATCTTTCTTCTCAATTAATTGGACCCTTTTAGATTTTGGTTTGTATCAGGGAGATAGATTATATTTTGGTCTTTACATATTATTTTAGTAAAATAAATTATGTTTTCTTTGTTTATATATGAGTAAATATATACATGATCCTACTCGTATGGTTTAGTTTGATGATATATAATTGTAAGTAAACAGTTCCATTATAAAACTACATATTGATATCATTGACCTAAGTGAGAAGGTCTTGTGGGAAAATATCATTTATTTAGTTCAAGTATGATGGTAGCATGTTTAGAATTTAGATGAGAGTTAGGAATTTGAAGTTGAGGTTTGAGCATAATGTCCTAAATTGATCTCACTTGAGTATGTTAAAGCTTATTGTGGTTTATAAGTGCAATGGTGTGGAGTTTTTAATGGACATCATAATTTACTTGAGTTATTTACATTAATTTAAATCATTTAAAATGTTAAAAGGATGATTTTTTAGCATTTTAGGGAATTAGGAATGAAGGGGGAATTATGGGAGGTGGTTTAAGGAAGGGATAAGGGACATGGTAAGTAGAGGCACAAATGTTTTTATGACTCGTCACTAGAAGTCGGGTGTCCATTCTAGTGCCACTAGAATTCTGGTGGGAACTTTTTTACTTTTTTTTAATGAGGATCAAAATTGTAATTTGGATTTCAGAATTCAATCCCTTAAAACCATTATGTTTATATTTCTAAACTCATTCCATATCATATCCATATTTGGGAGATCTTCTTTGATTATTCATCATCTTCTTTCAACATAATCTTTTCTCTTCATTTAGATTCAATGTTAAGAGGTTATGGGTGTCTATTTTGGTTAAATATAGGGTAGATTTATCATTCTTCACTAATTTTGGATACTTTTATAGGATTCCCCCCAATCCCTAAAACATAATTTTTCTCAGCTAGGGAATCAAGATCCTCATTTAATTGTTCTTCCTTGGGGTGGTAGCATGATGTTTTAATTAATGATATTGAGGTGAGGGAAGTTACATTGAATTTTTTTTATTTATTAAGGAAGTGGATTAAATACTTATTTTTTATAACCTATACTTTATCAATCAGTTAGTGTTGGAACATTTAGATTTTCTAATCATAGGGATTTGATTCTTCACAGACTAAGGTGGCTAAGCCCTTCTCTCTCACACAATACCACAGCGTTGTAGTTGAGATGGCATGGGTTATAAGTAGGGATAAATAGATGAATTTTTTCATTTCAAAACCCTTTAAATGAAATGGTTTTTTATAAACCTAAGTTGAAAATTTTACCCTCATTGGTTTAAGAAGAAACAAGCCTTGTTTTTTCTTATTTGGTACTGACATGCATGCTATAAATTTAAAATACATGATATGTAATATCCAATTACTTTTTTCTTTATCCCATTTATTTGAAAATCAAGTGATTGTATTTCTTTTTGGGTTATTTTTTTAGTTTTTTTAAACCTTTTTGAAGGTTTCTGGTCCATTTCATGGTTTGTGCATCGTTTTTTCATGGTTAAACTAAGTTTACAATGAGGGTTTCACGGTTTGTGCGTGGTTTGTGCATGGTTAAACAAAGTGTGCAACCTATTGCATGATTTGGACAAGGTTTGTGCATGGTTTAAACTAATTTTGCAACCTATTTCATATCTTTTTCATGGTTTGTGCATGGTTTAAACAAAGCATGCAACATATTGCATGGTTTTCGCATGGTTAACACTAATCATGAGACTTCGCTAAGGAAACCGTGAAAATGGTAATTAAAGTTATGAAAATTGTAATTAAATTCTCAAAACCTACCTAAGTAACCCTAAACTCCTCCCAATCAAACCAAATTAAATCATTAGGTTTTCGGGATCCCTCTAGAGAAATTATTTCTCCCCAAACCTCATCTCTTGGTGGATCAAAGTGCCAATCAAAGTGGAGATCATCTCTTTCGGCGAGTTCTTTTCTTATTGATATTTGATATCCCTTATTCTCTTGATTTATTATTCCTAAAGGTTGTGGTAGCCTTGTTTTTTTGGATCTTGATTGATTGATGTTGAATGGATACGATGGAGAATGAATATCATTGCGTTCATGGAGACGGTAGTCCGTACGTACGCACGAGCGACAATATCATTCTTTTGATATTAAAATAATATATAATTGGATGTTATATCATACATACATAATCATTATCATGTTAAATTTATTATTTACATGAATTACACATCATTATTATACCCATCCAAATAATAATTTATTGAATAACAATTACACCACGACGTGGAGACGGTAAGCCGTGCGTACGCATGTATGGTGACATGTTATTCAAAGGATGGATAGAATACTGAATATGATTTTACCATATTTATAATAACATCACAGTATATATAAGATACTGGAGTTATTATTTTATAGTGGTAATAACAAGGAAAGAAGAAACGGAAGAAGAAAAGAACTTGAAAAAGGGTGGTGAAATCATTACCTCTTCTTTGGGTTCTTCCTTTTCATTTGACCAAAAGGGCTCCTTAAGTTGGATTTCTGACTAAATAAAGGCCTCTAGGATTAATTGAGGTAAGTTGATAGAGTATTTGGGCAGAGGTTGGCCAAACCAAAAGGCTTTGAAGGTGTGAGTTAATGAGAAGGGAGAGTGCCCTTTTATAAGAGGGGTGTGGGGCACCTTTGGAAAAGCTAGAAATATTATTTTATAATAAATTCAGATTCGGTTTCTAAAGGCTCAAAAGTGGATTATTTAAATTTTAAGTTGGGTATTGGTATAAAACCACTCAACCAGTATAATTTAGATAGGTTTGGGTCATTATACTAACTTTATCTTTAAGTATTAACTCTTAGTTAATTAGTTTCACTTTTATAATGTCTCTTTGTATTTTTATATTATATGGTTAATAAACTTACTATATACATCCAAGAGACCCCCAAGTGGTACATTAATTATACACCTATCATGATATAAGTCTCTTGGACAAACCTTAGATTTTTAGGAATTTAATATCAATTAATAATATAATATTTGTTTTAAAAACTCTTTTATGTCAATTTTGACACTATTCAATAATTGAGTTTTTTGAAACTCATAACAGAATGATTACTTCGAAAAAAGTCAATTAAATAAATACTAAGATGTCATATTAACATATAAATTATTTTAATTTAATAAAAGTCTCCAATTATATTTATTTGGGTATTTATAATATCAATTAGTTTAATTTTTCACTATTATGGTAATTACTGCATCACCATTCTGTCATATATAAATTAAATTATCTAATGTATAAAAAATATAAATAAAATACCATTATGTAGAAAATATTTTTATTTTTCTAATGAATATTTATTTTAAAAAATCCAACATATATAACCCTTTTTAAAAATTGTTTTTCTAAAAGATATATGCTTGTGTCATTTTTGTATTCATTTTAACTTAATTAAAATAAAGTGTCCCTATCACTTACAAGTGGCACCATGGGGTCCCAAAATCGACCCAAAGATGCCCATGGTCGAACATGTATCAACCAATAAGGTTAGGACACGTTTTAGGGTAATTTATTATTATTATTATATTATTTTTTAACACTTATTTACCATATTTACCCTTTAACCATGGTAAATAAAATATTTACCGAAGTAATTATTCAAAATGTCTAAAAATAAAAGTTACCTATTTACACAATTTGAACATCCTGATTCCAAATATGGAATCCATTTTTCCAAATTCAAAACACATAAGTAGCAGAAATCAATTTAAAATTAATTCCCGTTGTCAAAACAAAAAGCGTGTTTTTAAGATATAATAACTATCAAAAGATTGATACTTGTTTATGTTCAGTTTAATTGTGAAATCATGTCCAATGACCAATATTGTATTAAATGGTAAAAATATATTCTAAATATACTTTAAAACCACTCAAATTCATAATTTATCACTATTAATTATTTTGATTAAAAAATTTGTTTTTAATTAAAATTTAGTAATTTTCACTATTCATCAAAATATTAAAGTTATCCAAAAAGTTCCAAAATTTTACCTTAGGCTAAATTCGATACTCTGAATCCAAAAATGAAGTCCATTTTTAGAGATAAAATTTCAAAAATTAGGTATTACTATTCATAAGAGCTAGTTTGATTGGTTATGGTGTATGTTAGAACTCGAAGTTGCGTACAACACACGCTACTGTATTATTCAAAGGAAAGCATATCGTGGAATCTTGGGATGTTTCATTGTAAATTTTTGATGTCCCCATTCTAAAAAGTAAATTTATTTAGTCAAATTGAATATATAAAAGTTTAAAATATTGGATTTAAAAAGGGTTCACTATTAAAAGTTGGTAAAAGTGCAATACTGAAAATGAATTTGTTCTTACATTATGTCTAAGAAACTCATAATATGGATTATAAAATTATAAGGATTATATAAAGTTTAAAATTTAGTTAATACTATTCATAACCTCTTTTGAACGGCTTGTTTGGTAAGTCATGGTGCGCTTGAACTCAGTGTTGCGTGTAGTGCAAGTTATTGAATTATTTTGAAAAAATAACACACTATGAAATCTTGGGGTGTTACATTCTCTCCTCCTTAAATAAATTGCGTCCTCTCAATTTGAAATTGTTCTTCGAAAATAAAAGGTTGAATATAGAAAATATCATTTTGGGAAAACCCACATCGGAAATTGGGTTGATAAAATTTAGTCTTAATAAAAGGAAAAGAGAAATGAAAGGATCACCACCAAATTATGATCTCTATTTGGAGAACATTGGTGGAAATTAGAGACATATAATTGGAGGAAAACGTAAATATTTATAGGTAGTGATTGAGGTCATCAATCACAAACAAGTGTAAAATTGAGGGCCTTAAATTTATCAATCTATGATGATTTAAAATACCATCGGTTCAGCAAAACATATGGTATTAGGATAACAGATTTTTTGTTTTAAGATCCCTTCACTAAAGTATAAGAATTAATTTCTTCATTGAATAGGAGAAGAAGAAAAATATATACTTGACAAGTAGAGTCTCAACCTTTAACTAAGTTCTACCACAAACTCATCTTTCACTCTAAAATATAATAGAACATAAAAATAATATTCTATTTGTCCTATTCATATAGGGTTAAAAAAATGAATTTATAATTCATATAGAAGAACCATTAAAAAAAGAAATTATTCAAACCAGGACATCACGTGGGTAAGTGGTAGGTGATACACCCTTATCACCCTTCGGTTGTGGGTTCAAGTCTCACGGCCTTGCCGGACGCGACGGGTTGCCGCCCGACCTCCGGGTTGTCCTTTTATGGCAATACAAAATAATCCAAACTAGAACTATCCAAAATACATCAGCCCAAAATGTATAAGGAAGTTAATCACAATGAAGATCCTTTTTTTTCGCGTAATAACATGTTATCACCTTCATCATGTATTCTTTTAAAACACTGCAACATCCTGAATTACCATAAAACCTTATTGATTATATTCATGATCCCTTATTCCTTATAGAATAATAGATATACTCCTTCAATCCAAAAATGTTGTAAACCCCAACAATGATGGAATATACAAATCATTAATCAGTTTCAAGGTAGTCAAGAATATCCAATATAATTTATCCAAATCAATCATGTATTATTCTAAAATCACTACCTCGGTATCAGAACCATATTATGGTTTATCTTTCTCTCAACCATATATTTTTCAAAAATTTAACTTGCTATTGAGTCACTTTTATTTGTTCCACACAATCTCAAGTCCTTAATGAAATAGTACTGTAGTACAATCCTTATATACTCCATAATTATTATAACAAGTACATTGTTGATACAACACTCAAATGACATAATCAACATAAGAACTCTAATCATTCCTCTTCATCTGTGGTAGTATCGTAACTTTATTATTATCCAATAGCATCATTTGCGGTATAGTCTGATAACTGAGACATAGGTTCGCGTAGTGTCCAAACTCTTTGCAAATGAAGCATTGTACATTTAAAACCATTTTCTTACCCCTGCATCCACGTACTTTGTGCCCTTTTCCTCCACACTTATAACAAACTCACATTCCTTTCAGGCAAGTTCCAGGGTGTTTCTTTCCACAGTTATCACATATAGGAAAATTCTTCTTTTCCCTCTTCCCTTTATCCATCTTTCTCTCTTCCATACTTTTCTTCTCTTGCTTCCCTTCAAATCTATAGGACTCAGTAAACTGTTTACTTATCTTATCAACACATGATATTATTTCTTCATATGATGATAATACATGCGAGACTATTTCTCTTATATATTCTGGCTTAAGACCATGAAATATATGATCCTTCTTTCTCTTTGTATCATGTGCATTGCTGGAGTTCTCATTACTTCTACTGGGTGAAATTTCTAAACAATGGCATACACTATATTAGTTTATGAATAACAATACCTAATCCCAAACTTGTAAAACACATAACATAAATTAAATAGTTTATGGATATAATCCATAATCAAAAAAATGTCTCCTTTGAGGAAGTATATACACATAAACCCTTCATAATGATTTGTATAGAACATGAGAATTATTCTAAATCATATCCCCTGGGTGTGTCGTAACCAAGAGTGCAGCAAGGCCCGTTGTCGTGCACCAGTTCCCGTTCGATTATAGCTCAAAGCGGTGTTGTTGGGTTTTACCCCTAGGTACATCTGTGCCAGAGCCACCTCTACCTGCTCGTATCCAGACAGGGATGTATTTCTCGGAAAACTCACAAAATCTCTACAATACCAAAATTTTAGGAAGTTATTCTATACTAATCCGCAAAGTTCATCTTAGGTCTATGTGCTCTAATCAGAGTTTATCTAAATCTAGCTTCCAAGGTTTGTGCTAAACTTCCTCTGATACCAACTATAACACCCCGACCCTAGTTACCTAGAGTCGATGCATTATTACATAACATTGGCATGATCACAAGAAAGATAAAATCTCAAAATACTGATTGGTTTAGTATCCTTGGAAACACTAGATATATTCATAAAGTTTTACATTACATCATAAGGTGAAAACTACTACAACAACATATTGTCTCCATAGTACGCACTATTATGCCCTCATAATATCCCTGCAGGTCATTCATAATTTACTTCTTCACATCCTGGGAAAAATAAAACATAGAAAAGGGGTGATCTCAAATTCCCAGTAAGGATAACAATATAGCAGAAACTTTAATAAATAAGAATAAACATTTAAGGCAATGTATAACTAAAACAAAAGCCTTTTAAACTTGAACTTAAACATAGTATGGCAAAAATAAAATGAAATAATGCCATTTACTTATTCACATGGATATTCTACTAATCAAATAATCATATGCAATATCAATAACCACTTTCATAATGATGGAATGCATAATTTCAGACTATCATAACCACATAGCCAAGGCCTCGTGCCAAGACTACAAATAAGATTTTGTCAAGGCCTTGTGCCAAGACACTAGTTTGTCTCATGAGACCTACCGATGCATTAAGGAGCTATATCGGGCTCCACCCGTCACTTACTAAGTCCAATTCATTCCCATATGAAAAGTTTTAAACATAACATAAACATTCGTATTAAAAATAGCATACGAAATGTCAATACTTTCTCCATAAACCATGAATGGTATAAAAATAACACATACACAGTAAAACATATCAAAAAACATTCAATAAAATAAAAAAGTTTTGTATCATAATAAATCAACTTCAAATAAGCTTAAAATCCATCAAATGATGTTGACATAGATGAAATCAAAACAATTTGAGAGAAATATCTCTTTTCTCTAAATCATTGAAAAGTCACGCATTTATAAAGGAAGTAATTTGAAAGAGATTTTTGAATCAAAGTGTCCCATACCACTTTGAAACTTTTGAAAAGAAATATCATTTAAAAACATTCATGCCCATATAAATAAATCCTTAAAATCATTTTGAAAACATGGACATTAATTAAAAAGATTTAGAAAGATAAATCTTTAAAACATTTAAAATTATGATCTTGATAAAGAGTACCTTTCACAAATTATTAATATATTCATTTTGAAATCATTTAAAAGTCACATAATTATAAAATAAAACATTTACTTTTAAAATATTCTTATAAGCTTGTAAGGTAAGCTTTGACGATTTTATAACGGCCATAAATAGCCGCACCCGCCGTATAAGTTAAAAAAAGACATTCTTACCTTAATTCTGTCGAAAAGGTTAAAAAGGACCTTGTTTGGAAAATGACAGAAAGATTCCTTTATAAACCACTTATAAAAGTCAACAAGGGTATAAATGAATTTAACCCATATTCTAGTAGATAGTAAAAATGTTTTGAAATACATTTTTAAGAAACATGGATGTGGATGATAAAGAAGTCCCAGAAGATTATTACGTATAAACAACCTCAGATAATGAAGAGATTACGAAATGAACCCTTACCTTGTACTTTTACTTTATTGGGGGTAGGTTAACCTTTTGTATAATGGTGAAATAATTGTTATTAAATTATACAAGAATCATATATATTAATATGATATCATATATGATCTTTTAACATTGCTTTGTTAATAATATCTTAGTATTATCGTTGTTTTGGGTGTTAACTTACTCATTTTATTTTATATGTTTTGTTACATAAGCCATGTTTGTCATGGATAGGTTGTATATTAATCATATCCAGAATGATATAAAGTCCTTAGATACTATTGTTAATCATCATATGAGAATTATACTTGAATGTATACGATGGAGAATGAATCTCATCGTGTTCGTGGAGACAGTAGTCCGTACGTACGCACGAGCGACAATATCATTCTTTTGATATTAAAATAATATATAATTGGATGGTATATCATAAATACAGAATCATTATCATGTTACATTTATTATTTACATGAATTACACATCATTATTATACCCATCCAAATAATAATTTGTTGAATAACAATTACACCAAAACATGGAGACGGTAAGTCGTACGTACGCATGTATGGTGACATTTTATTCAAAGGATGGATAGAATACTGAATATTATTATACCATATTTATAATAACATCACAGTATATATAATATACTGGAGTTATTATTTTATAGTGGTAATAACAAAGAAAGAAGAAGCGGAAGAAGAAAGGAACTTGAAAAAGGGTGGTGAAATCATTACCTCTTCTTTGGGTTCTTCCTTTTGATTTGACCAAAAGGGCTCCTTAAGTTGGCTTTATGAATAAAGTAATTCCTCTAGGATTAATTTAGGAAAGTTTATAGAGTATTTGGGCAGAGGTTGTCTGAACCAAAAGGCTATGAAGGTGTGAGTTAATGAGAAGGGAGAGTTCCCTTTTATAAGAGGGGTGAGGGGCACCTTTGGAAAAGTTAGAAATATTATTTCATAATAAATTCATATTCAGTTTCTAATGGCTCCAAAGTGGATTATTTAAATTTTAAGGTTGGGATAGGTCGAAAAACACTCATCCAATATAATTTAGACAGGTTTGGGCCATTATACTAACCTTATCTTTAAGTATTAACTCTTAGTTAATTAGTTTCACTTTTACAATGTCTCTTTGTATTTTTATATTATATGGTTAATAAACATACTATATACATACAAGAGACCCACAAGTGGTCCATTAATGATACACATATCATGATATAAGTCTATTGGATGAACTTTAGATTTTTAGTAATTTAATATCAATTAATAATATAATATTTTTTTTAAAAACTCTTTTATGTCAATTTTGACACTATTCAATAATTGATTTTTGTGAAACTCATAACAGAATTATTAATTCTAAAAAAGTCAATTAAATCAATACTAAGATATCATATTAACCTAGAAAATTATTTTAATTCAATAAAAGTCTCCAATTATATTTATTTGGGTATTTATAATATCAATTAGTTTAATTTTTTACTATTATGGTAATTACTGCATCACCATTTTGTCATATATAAATTAAATTATTTAATGTCTAAAAATTATAAATAAAATACCATTATGTAGGAAATAGTTTTATCTTTCTAATTAATATTTATAGTCAAAAATCCAACATATATAACCCTATGTAAAAAAAATTCTAAAAGATATATGCTTGTGTCATTTTTGTATTCATTTTAACTTAATTAAAATAAAGTTTCTGTATCACTTACAAGTGGCACCATGGGGTCCCAGAATCGACCCAAAGATTCCCATGGTCGAAACTGTATCAACCAATAAGGTTAGGACACGTTTTAGGGTAATTCTTATTATTATAATATTATTTTTTAACCCTTATTTACCAGATTTACCCTTTAATCATGGTAAATAAAATATTTACCGAAGTAATTATTCAAAATGTCTAAACATAAAAGTTACCTATTTACACAATTTGAACATCCTGATTCCAAATATGGAATCCATTTTTCCAAATTCAAAACACAGAATTGGAAGAAATTAATTTAAAATTAATTCCCACTGTCAAAACAAAAAGCGTGTTTTTAAGATATAATAACTATCAAAAGATTGATACTTGTTTATGTTCGGTTTAATTGTGAAATTATGCCCAATGACCAATATTGTATTAAATGGTAAAAATATATTCTAAATATACTTTAAAACCACTCAATTTCATAATTTATCGCTATTAATTATTTTGATTAAAAAAGTTGTTTTTAATTAAAATTTAGTAATTTTCACTATTCATCAAAATATTAAAGTTATCTGAAAAGTACCAAAATTTCACCTTAGGAAAATTCGATAATCCAAATCCAAAAATGAAGTCCATTTTGAGAGATAAAATTTCAAAAAGTAGGTATTACTATTCATAACGGCTAGTTTGATTGGTTGTGGTGTATGTTGGAACTCGAAGTTGCGTACAACACACGCTACTATATTATTCAAAGGAAAGCATACCGTGGAAGCTTGGGATGTTTAATTGTAAATTTTTGATGTCCCCATTCTAAAAAGTAAATTTATTTAGTCAAATTAAATATATAAAAGTTTAAAATATTGGATTTAGAAAGGTTTCACTATTAAAAGTTGGTAAAAGTGAAATACTGAAAATGAATTTGTTCTTACATTATGTATAAGAAACTCATAATATGGATTCTAAAATTATAAGGATTATATAAAGTTTAAAATTTAGTTAATACTCTTCATAACCTCTTTTGAACGGCTTGTTTGGTAAGTCATGGTGCGCTTGAACTCAGTGTTGCATGTAGTGCAAGTTATTAAATTATTTTGAAGAAATAACACACTATGAAATCTTGGGGGGTTACATGTTATATACACTATTGGAAGCTTAGCATATACCCATGCATTTATACCCACGGTTTACAGAAACCATGGGTATAAAGTGGCTGGAATCTATCTATACCAATGATTTATGTAAACTATTAGTATAAATAGGCTATCCCAATGGTTTTTTAAAAAATATTAGGATAGACTTTTCTCATATCCCTCAGCCTCCCACTCTCCCCCCTTCACTAGCGAGCCCCATTCTCTCCTCGCCTGAGTGATAGTCGATTCTCCTCTCCTTCAACGTTCTCCCCTAACTCATATATTTTTTGATTCCAATCTTCTTTGACATCAGATTAGTGAGTTCTGAATCCTTCTCCTCTTCTGTTGACTATTGTTTTCATTTTTATCTATGTATGAAAACCTAACCAAGATACATTTAGGTCACGATTCTTCCGAATTATTTGAAATAAGGTTCTTTTAGATTATTTTTTTATAATATTTCATAATAAATGTGATTGTAATAGATATATTTGTTGTTTTAATTTATTTGTCCACTACTTTTACATAAATGTAATGTAGATTTTTTGTAATATATATTAACTGATTATGTAATTAATTAATTTAGTAATTTTTTTGTTTTATTGATTTATAAGGGGTTATTTTAAATCATGTGATTATATAGAATAATTCATGAGTTACCTTTACTTAGATCAGTATACCCTTGCACAACCTTCCACATTTCCTTCTTACCTTTACATAGCTCAGTGTACTATTACACATGTTAGAAAGTTAGTCTCACCTTTATGGAGGTATTACAAATATTGAATGAACCTTATGTATATTCTTCAATGGACTAATCCTACCCTTACACATGAGTTAGGAACATGTCGTATGAAGAACTAGTTGACACAACTATCAATTCATTTCTTCCAATTTCTATACAATGAAATATTCTTTAAAATGAGTCTAAGTATATTTTATAAGCCAATATTTATCCCCCCCCCCACCCTTTTGAACCTCTAGAAACACTTTTTGAAACCACTTTTTCTGTAGAATTGTTTTTCCAAGTAGCTTCCTAGTATCCTAAAAACACTCAGATGATACAAACATGTTAGTTTATAATAAATCACTTGAAAGTCTTTCTAAATATCCTAAATTTATTAGTAAAACTAAAAATTGGATTTGAAACCTAAATAACTCAAAAATAGGCTTGAAATCCACTGTACGTTTAATATTTTAGTATATTTATATATATTCCTGCATGTATGGTTAAATTCACAATGTTCTACACTTAATTCATGATTTTTTCAATTCTATAATTATCTAGAAATTTCATTTAATCATGCACTCTTTTATTTTAAATACTCATTTTAATTAACACATAATGAATACCCCCGTGGATTGTATCTACCCCTTCATCCTATATCACTCAATTTATAATATTTTATAATAAAGTAAAAGGGTAGAGTGGTGCCTATGACATCCTCATGTTAATGATTATGGTTTCTCTTGATGAAATGACTCTTTTCATCTACTCTTCCTCCAAGCCTTTCTAGTGGCTGTTTTTTTTTTGAAAAACCACTTGTGATGATTCTATTTAAGATTTTATCTATAACTATAAGATCTTGGGTTTTTATTGTGTCATCTTGGGAATGTTTTCAGGTACTTTTAATGTTTTAATGTACCTATAACTTGGATTAGTGGCTTGGGATGATTTTGGGTGAACTTTTAAGGAAAAATAAAGGACATTGGGCTATGCACAGTTTGCGAATGGTTTCACAAACCATGTAAAGAAATTGTGCCAAGCATACAAAACTGGACATAGGAGTCTTCATGGTTGGAACATGGTTTTACAAACTGTGCGGACCATGTAAAACTAGATAGTGGAGTCTGCAAGGTTGGCTCATGGTTTTCCTAACCCTGTGCCTCTTCGTAGAAAATTGTGCATGTTGTTTTTAATATATGAAAATATCATTTAAAACCACCCAAACCCCTCGAGACTCCCATATTTAGATTTTGGCTTAGGCTTGACAAATTTTAGGTGTTCCCAAAGCCTTCTAGAGGGATTATAAGGTGATCTGAACACCATTCTTCGAGATCAAAATCCCGGATTGAAGATCCTCTCTCCTCCCAATAAGTGGATTTCATCTCATTGCTTCTCCTATTAATTCCTCTATCTTTATTTGATCTTTTTATAGGAGATATTCACTGTTTAAATGGATCTTAATCTATGAGTTAGATCTATATCTAGTATTTTGGATCTAGATCTGTATTTTAAAGATCTTAGTGTCTTTGATATTAATTTCGGTTTAGGGATTTAGATCCAGAACTTGATCGACGACGTTGTGCCGCTCAGATTTTGGGGATTTTTATTGGGCTAATGTCCTTAAATAAACTGAGGTAGGTGGTATAAATCAAAATCCTATAGTCATGATTTATGATATGTGTATGAGTTTATGAGTTTTCTATTTTTCCCTTGATAATTTAATTCCTAAATTATAGTAATTAGGAATATGGATTTGACTTGTGAATTACATTGGTGATTTAATTGATAATTTAATCACATAAAAAATGATGGGGGTTTCCCAAATTGATCTTTAGGAGATTTTATATTGTAATTGATATATTAATTTAAATGTGGAAAGATAATTTATTGGGGGAAATTGATTATGGAATTATTCTTGGATATGTAAGATAATTAATTGTGAAAATTGATTATTTTACAAGTAGTTGACTAAAGATAATTAGTTGGGAAAATTAATTATGTGTAATGATGTGATTAAAGATAATTAATTGTGAGTATTAATTATGACTTGATGGTTTTGAAATGGATAATTAATTGTGAATAAATAATTATGGAATGAAAATAGTATTGATTGATTAATTAATTCATGAATTAATTAATGGTTTATATGATTAATTAATTGATGAATTTACTAATGGCCTTTGAAATGATTAACTAATCATTAGATTAGTAAATGAATAATGTGTAAAATTCTTGATAATTAAAGAATGATTAAATTGATGAGATTTTTTGGTGCTAGGCATGGCATCCTAGACCTATTAAAAGTTGGTACTTGGACATGGAGTTCCTCCCCAATAGTTCTCCAAGCTTGTGATTTGGGGTGCTGGGCATGAATACCTACACCAAATGAGAATTGGAGTGCTAGGAACGAAAACCTACACTCGTGAGATTTGTGGTTCTAGGCAATAAATCCTACACCAAATGATTAATTATAATAATGAATGATGATTCAAATGAGATTTGGGGTGCTAGGCATGATGACCTATACCAAATGATAAATGATAATGAATGATGATTCAAATGAGAAACATGAATTAAACTTGTCCTAATGTGATTATTAAAGATTAAATGATAATTTGATAACTATTTAAATTATGAATTTTATTTATTGATTTATTAAATTGAATGCACTATCTTTTTATTGGAATCATTTTAGATGTTGTTGGTGGTGGCCTACTAAGTTGTACTCACACCCTATTCAGGTTGTCTGATCAACACCCGAGAAGAATTTTTTATTTCATAATAGGATAAGGGTAATTCCCATGGATAAATTTCTATTTGGTATTAGAGCATGGGAGAGGTAACTGGACGTGGTTCGGGACCTGTTTTGGAGTCTTTATGTCTTTACTTTCAGTTTCATTATAGACACTTGGAACTTTCATTATCATAGAATGCTTTACCTTTCAGTTGAAGATTGTATTTTATGGTTTTGACTATCATATGTCAGGGATCTGTTCTGGTTATTTTTATATTTTTCTACACTTGGTTAATTGTTATTTTCTTCCACTGGTGTTTTTATTTTGACAAAAGAGCCCAAGACTGACTTACCAGACCCTCACTACTAGTCAGAACCCTCTGGTGTACAGGGAGGTGCACTTGAGGGCATGTGGACAACTGACTCGGGTCACCATTATATGGATTTAGGGTCAGGAAGTCACAAAGTTGTATCAGAGGTTTCTTATATTCTTTATTCTTCTTTTGTCTTACTGTTTCAGGAAAAGGTAGACAGGAGACTAGGAAAAGTCGAGGCTTGGTAATGAGCTCATGCATGGGAGTTTCAAACCCATGTACGGGGGGAAATTCAAGTACTTGGGGAGGGATTGTTGTGATTGATTTTTTTTGTTATAGTTGTATATTATTTCAACTTGGGTGATGCACTTGTGGTTTGATGTGATATTTGTTTTGAAAATTGTTGAATTTTGATTCGTGGCCTAAAGAGGCACAATAGTTGAGTCCACATGCATCATTCTAGGAACCCAGGGTTATTGTGACATGCATTATTCTAGGCACTCATAGGAAAATGGGTTATGGGTAAGTTGTTGAGATTGAACTATTTTCTTTGATGTGATATTGAAACAATGATGAAAAATTAGAATAAAAGGGTGTCTAATGAGAACCTTGATTGATGAAATGGGAATAATAAATTAATTAATTGTTGAATTAATTAATTTGAAATAATGTGATTAATTAATGGATGAATTAATTAATGATAATGAATATTCCCTTATTAAGTAAGACCTAGGATTATGATGGTTAAGGGTAGTGAAAAGGCCTGAGTGTTGACCGTGTGTCAAGAAAAAGGGGGAAAGGATATTTTGAAACTTGTTGTGTTAGTTTCTCCACTTACGTAAATGTTATAAGGTTGTGTTATGAGACCTAAGACGTGTGTTTCACTTTGTATAAATATGCCTCCACAAATCTTGTTAAGGGAGTGACTGAGGGGTATAGCCCAGAAACAATTTCCAGATAAGGATCTTGAGGCACCATTGGTGAAAGATGAGGAAGAAGGAGAACAGTTTTGAGAGAACTTTTCTCGTTTCGTGCAATTCATGGAGAGAAACCCAGGGTGGTTTCAGAAAATCTTGTCTGAATTGAAAAGGGAGTTTTAGCTGCAGCACCCTTCTACTTTTACTGGAGAGGGTGGACCTGAGGGATATGAATTCGGGATTGAATCCATAGAGATGATACTTGACCATTTGGAGACTCCGACTAAGATGAGGGTCAAGTTGGCTACTTATATGCTACAGGGTTTAGTGAAACACTGGTGGGACATTCAGGTATGATCTGGACAGGCTGATGATATGTTATGGAATGAATTTTTGGAGAAGTTATTGGAAAACTTCTATGCAGACACGCTGAGGCAAGAGAAGGCTTTATAGTTTATGCATTTGACACAAGGAAGCATGTCCACAATGGAGTATGTTGAATGTTTCACAGATGATCCATCTTCGGCAAAATGATTTCAGGATGGAATTAAGTGTGAAATTAAGCCACAGGTGAATATCTTTAGGTAGAAGAAATTTTTAGAAGTGGTTAATCTGGCTCTCATTTCATAGGGGAACCTGAAGGAGGATTCCAGTACTGGACAGGTAGCTGGACAATCAGGGAGTGTGCCTTCTGAAAGCAGGAAGCCTCATCACGAGAATCTTAGTCATGACAATGGAAAGCAAGGTGGATAGTCAGGAGGAACAGTTGCACCAGATCTTTCACATGTGCTTTTCCACCAATTCAGTAGGCAGAGACACTATCATACACATTTTCCTCGACCACCAGTGGAGTGCCAGTTTTGTGGAAAGATGGGATAGCTACAGAAGTTTTGCAGAAAGCAGCAATAGGCTGGTACTGATGGAGCAGCTGCACAGAGTCAGAGTGTGGGAACGGTGTCTTCTACACCATATAGGTCTAGCAACAGGAGTTTTACTAGTAAGGGTCATAGAGGTAGTGGGTGTGGTGCTTCAGGTAATGAACACCTATATCAGTAGATCGGTGCAACTTAGGGGAGTTAGACGACACCATAGGGAAGAGGGGAAGAACAGTTACATGTAGTGCAGACTTCACTCTTACAGAGCAAGGCTGGTCTATTAACAGTGAGAGGTACTATTCTATTTGCTTATACTTTAGCTACTACCTTGTTTGATATTGGTTCCTCTAATACCTTTATATCTAAAAACCTTGTTAATGGATTGAGCCTAGAGGTGGATTATGTAAGTGGGATTGTCACGACCCGTCCCCCAAGGCACGTGACGTGACTACCCAAATCCCGTCTTCCATAGGCCAGGGGCTGACGACTAGCACCGAAATGTGTATCCCCTAAAACTGGGACGGCTTTGCCTTTATATCCTATAAAAACATGCAACCAAGTACATAAAAATATTTGAACACAAGTAAAATATATAGAAACAAAAGTGCTGAAATTGGGAGGGGATGAAATATAAGCCCAATAGTAAAGGTATAAGTACAACTGAAATACAATACAACTAAAAAAAGAGAAAGACAGCTACTAGGTTTTCATATGAGGTTCCTACCTGAAGGGTATGTATAGATCGCCTCCTAATCACTCCACTTCCACCCATCTCCTCTATGTACCGACACACTGTTTGGTCCACCTCCAGGCAATGTCCAGTCCTGGTACCCTCGTCCTCAGTCAGCATTGTCTGTCGTCTGCACCAAACACAACAAGGTGTGGGCATAGCCTGTGTAGGTTTGAGTATAATGATACTCAGTAGGGACCCCGAGACCCTCAAGGTCTCACAAAATCCACATAGGATAAACCACATAGAATAAAATCAACTGACAACCCAACTTAGGTATATTCCAATACATATACCTAAGTTATCAAGTATACCCATCTCAATCATGAGAAAACACAGGGTCCAACCCAAAATCACAAATCTCAACTATTCCACAAAGGAAGGAATGCCACAAAGGTAAGTACCACACAGGTACTCAACATAGAAGAATACCACTAAGGTATTACCATGAAGGAACTTAACACACAGGTATGAACTCAGCTCACACCAGGTATAACTTAGGTACAGTAGTAGATATTATTAGATGTAACCACTAATTAATCATAATCTGATAATAGGTAGACCCACGAAGGATCCTAAATCATCATCAGATCCATAGAGTATCGTAGTACATCGTCATACCCACACATGATCCTAGTACATCATCAGTACGTCGTCAGACCCTAACTAGATCCTAGTACATCATCAGTACATCGTCAGACCCACCCAGGATCCTAGTACATCAACAGTATGTCATTAGACCCACACAAGATCCTAGTACATCATCAATACAACGTCAGACCCACACAGGATCCTAGTACATCGTCAGTACATTGTCAGACCCACACAGGATCCTAATACATCGTCAGTACATCATCAGACCCACACAAGATCCTATTACATCGTCAGTATGTGATCAGACCTACACAGGATCCTATTACATTGTCAGTATGTCATCAAACACACACATGATCCTAGTACATTGTCAGTACGTCATCAGACCCACACAGGATCCTAGTACATCGTCAGTACATCATCAAACCCACATAAGATCCTAGTACATCGTCAGTACATCTTCAGACCTACACAAGATCCTATTTCATCATTAGTATGTCGTCATATCCCCACAGGATCATAGTACATCGTCAGTACGTCGTGAGAACCACACAGGTTCCTAGTATATCGTCAGTACATCGTCAGGGATCCTAGTACATCGTCACAGCTAGCTACAAGGTTCCCATACTAAGTTTGCTTGTCTCCGGGAGGGTCCACTACTAAATACATTAAACGATAATCTAACTGACACAAATTCCCACAAAGATATATCCCAAAGTATTGTCATGTCATAGGAGTATCAACGCAATATACGGTGTGTCAAACGGACTCACGGTCTGTAAGTTATTAGCCATTTAGTCTCTATGGCTCAGTTGGATTCATGCTCGATCAAACTTGACTATTTCCCAAATCTATCCAATATCTCCAGTGGGGTATACCAAATCCACTACCTCACTCCAAGGTTTCCAGCACTGCAGACGGTTCGTCAAATGGACACTTGGTGCCAAAATTATGGCCAAAAGAGCGGAAATGAGTCGAAGTTGGTCCGGGTCCAGTCTGACCCGGCCCGCTGGGTCTGGCCCGGCCCACGTTGGGCGGCCCGACCTGGAGGGGCGGCCGTGGGGGTCGCGGGGTGGCGTGGGGGCCGTGGGGTAGCGCGGGGGCCGCGGGGCAGTGCGGGGGCCCGGGGCGACGGTCAGCTGGGGCTGGCCAGATGGCCAGCCGTCCTCTCAGTGCGGCGCGGTCGGGCACCGCACCTTCGTCAGCGGGCAGCTTGGCCTATCGTCCTCCCTTTTTCTTCATGGCACAAGCTGCGGTTCTCTTATTTTGGATGGCATGGTTGCACCGACGCCTTCGTCACGGCCGACCGTGGTGTCGGCTTCCATTCTCGTGCCCCACCAGTGTGGGTTCCCATCCTCCTCCATTGCAAAAAAACACAACAATTAATCACAAGAATTGCGGATAGGTCGGTCCGTGTTTGTTTGGCTCGTACTCTCTATGTTAGAGCGGTAGTAAGCGGCTATAATCTCTTCTTGATTTAAAAAGAATTGTCAAGAATAGGTAACAAGGTAAAATTTAAACAACCACCCTACCTCGAAGGTTTGATGATGTTGGCATGAGAAAGAATTCAAAGATGTCGACATTCGCCGTGCCTTCCACACGCCTCTGATCCCGGGGTCATTCGTTAGTTCGTCGGATAATCGTTCTTCGATGGATGTTGTTCTTTGTTGGAGAGAAGTTATCCAAGCTCTCCCCTTCTCCTTTTCCAACCAAATCCTCCCAAAGGAAAGAGGTGCTAGTATAATTTAAATTGGGTAGATTAATTATGTTGGCACATTGGTATAATTAATTGGCTCAATTAATTCGCTCAATTAATTGACTCAATTAAATGAAATGTGTTGGCATAATAAAAGTTGGAGGGAGTCCATGTGTTAACTCTTTATTAATGAGGGATTTCAAGGGGTTTCTCCCATTAAGAGGGTTCAGGTGGTCCCCACCACTAGAAATTCAAAATGGGGGTTTTAGGCTCAGTGGTCCCCACCTCCATAACATTCATGTGGGAGGTTTTAGTTCAGGTGGTCCCCACCTTTATAACATCCACATGAGAGGTTTCAACAAATAAAAATGTTAAACATTTTTATTTTATTTTATTCTTTCATGAAAAACATAAAAACTAACTTTCACCCTCGACCAAATGTCATTGAGGTAAAAGTCTCCTTATGCAAATATCAGTATTGTGAGTTCAACGGTGTCCTCAGATTTCAATTCCAAGAACCCATTCAAAAGTTACAAAAAACCCACTTGCACGTTTACTAAAAATACATGGAAAAAATGTTCAAAAAATCATTTCAGGTACACTAGGCCTCAGAATCACGCGCTGTCAATTTTCACGGACTCGTAAAATTTTTATATAATTTAAAAAAATTACATGATAATTTTAGGTCTTTACATTATCCTCACCTTAGTTATTTGCATCCCCGAAATCCAAATCACAAAACTAGGAAAACAAGTGGGCGTACTGAGCATGAATCTGAGCCTCTCACTCCCATGTTCTATCTAGGGGGTTCCTATGTTGCTAGTGAATGTGCACCAGAGGTATCGACCACCCACAAAGGACCCACTCCTGTCAATCCTCAATCTGTACTGAAACCTCCATAAATTTCGCCCCATCATCGGTGTCCAGCTTGTCGTGGTCGATGATGTGAGAAGGGTCATGCACGTATCTCCTTGGATGGGATGCGTGGAAGATGTCATTCATGCGGTGCAATTGAGGGGGAAGTTCTAGGCATTAAGCCACCTCGCCAACTCTTCTGAGTACCTGTAATGGTCCAATGAACCTCGGTGATAACTTGTCACCCTGACCAAATCTCTACAAACCTCATCGAGGTGACACCTGTAGAAAGATGTGGTCACCATCCTCTAAATCCATAGGTATCCATATTCTATCGGCATAAGACTTATGTCTGCTCTATGTAGTCTTCATCCACTCCTGGATGATCTGCACCTTCTCTATGGTAACCCGTACCATCTCTGGTCCCATGAGTACTGACTCTCTTAGGTCAGCCCAGCACAAAGGCGACCTGCAAGGTCATCCGTACAACACCTCGAAAGGTGCCATCCTAATGGTGGTGTGATAGCTATTTTTGTATGAAAAATCCACCAAAGGCAAGTGATCCTCCCAACTGCGACTGAAGTCGAGGACGCAAGAACGTAGCATTTCCTCGAGGTTCTGAATGGTCTGCTCAGTTTGGCTATCCGTATGAGGATGGAAGGCGGTGCCCAATATAATCTGTGTCCTGAAAGACTCCTGCAACCCCTTCCATAGCCGGGAAGTGAAACATGTATCATGATCTGAGACAATCATCAAGGGTACTCCATGTAGCTGTACAATATCCTGCAGATAGAGGCGTCCCAAGCTCTCTACTGAACTCTGCTCTCTGATCAGTAGGAAGTGGGCCGACTTGGTGAGTCGGTCAATGATCACCCAGATAGAATCATGACCTTTGGATGTATGTGGAAGTCCTGTCTCGAAGTCCATGTATATCCCATCCCACTTCCACTATGGAACCTCTAAGGAATGAATCAAGTCTGCTGGTACCTGATGCTCCGCCTTCACTTTCTAACAAGTGAGGCACCGAGAGACAAACTATACTACTTATTTATTCATTCTCAGCCACCAGTGATGTCATTGGAGGTCCTGTTACATCTTCACCACTCTTGGATGTACCACTATAGGGAATGTGTGGAACTCCCTAAACACTTCCTCTTGAAGTGACACTGGTACCATGGTATGTCCTCTGAAGAGAATTATGTGCTTCCTACCTTCAGAAAATTCGTCAGGTGCATGTCCTGTGGATATTTGAGCACATCGAGCCTCGCAGTCAGTATCTCCACGTTGTTCCTCCCTGGCACGCAGAAAAAGTAGGGGAGTGACTGTAAGAGACTGAAGAAAAGCTGCTCCATCTCGATCCACAAAGGATATTTGCAAAGCGGCCAGCTGCTCTGTCACCTTGCCTAGCAGTTGTATACCAGATATCCTACTGAGTTCATATGCTACAACGTTCCCCTTACCAGGAGTATAGACTATCTCGAAGTCATAGTCCTATAGGAACTCGATCCAATGTTGTTGTCTTAGGTTCAGGTCCTACTGAGAGAAGATATACCCAAGACTCTTGTGGTCTGAGTAGACTGTAAAACATTCACCCATTAAGTAATGCCACCAAACCTTCAGCGCAAAGAACACTACTGCCTACTCCAGTTCATGGGTAGCATAGTTATACTTTTCAGTCTCTGTATCATCTCCTAAAAGCTCTTCTGAAACTTCTCCATCCACAGGAAAGGCTCCCCTATTTTTGTCAAAGTTGACAAGGGTGATGCTACCCTGGGAAAGTCGGGTACAAATCTTTGGTAGTACCTAGCCAAAGCATATGTCCCTCTCCCTTTAAGGAGGTAATCTAGGAAACATCTTTTGAAAAGATGTCCCCATGCTCTACCACTTCTGTTTGGAACTAAAAACTCAAAACTCTTGTTTCCAAGAGGGTAAGTCTAGCCAACTCAAGAGTGATTGGTTGCACACTCTTATGCATGAGTTTATCCTATGATGCCTAGGTTTCCTTTTTTGTAGACCAAGGAAAACCCCATTCCAACGTTTTAGAGAAACTAAAACCTTTTTTCCTAATACAGTCAATCTAAGTATCAACTGTGGATGTCCAGTCCATACCCAAACTAACATCGTAAGGCCTTGACGCTGTCACCCAGAGGTTCCAACAGAAACTATTGCCTCAAGGGTTATATCACACCATCAGAGTAAGTGTTATTATCAAGTCTCCTCTCAAAGGTATCTCCAGATGTGAGGGTCAAGTCAACAGCTTAACCAGAAACTCTAGGTCTTAAACAAGATTCGTGGAAAGAAGGAATGATTGGTACCTATGTCTATTTATCTGGTAACTAGTAGTAGACACAAATCGTACCTCAAATCATTTTTAGAGCCCTTAGGTCACACTCCTTGACCGCATGCAGCTACTTCCTTCCCCTTTCCTCTAGCTCCTTCAGCCTGGTGGGGTCCACAAAAAGTGGGGTGGTTGTAATATGTCAAAAAGTACACCACCTCATGCTGCTCTCCTATATCAACTTCCACGTCTACTGCCCTATAGATTCATTTTTTCCTAACACTTCTTCTTCCCAAAACACTTTACACACCCAAGTCTCTGAGACTGATGCCAGTTTTTATATTTCCCACTTCTAACATTCACTGGTTGTATCCGCACAGCCAAAGAACATTCAACCACAAAGGTTCTCTCTAGCACCATAACATAAGTAGGAATGCATATAGGAAAAGTGTTGGCTCGGATGTCTTTAAACACACCTCACTCTGAATTTCGAGCCCTGAACACTAATTGTATCATATTCATCGAGTACTAGTAATAGTCGGTACACATCGATGAATACTCAGCTACTGACATGTCATCCTACTGAAGCTATAGAAGCTCTAGGGAACTCTCAGTCACCTCCTCAATCCAGTTCTTAGTCTCCTATGAGTCGGACTCACCTCGGAACCTGAGGGGTATCTGATGTTGAAACACATGTAAGGCACTAAGCCTACATTTGTCCTCTACCGGTACCGCCAATTATAACAGCTGACCAACGGCCAGTGATATAGCTGGCACACTACCCAAAGGTACCATCATGGGAAATAGTCCACGTACTGAAGCCTCATCACTATACAGACCATCCTCATAGTCACTCACTGGAAAATAATAGTAACTAAGATCACCATATTCTCTACTGGTGTCTCAACTAGGTGGAAAACTCTAGAAACTGCCTCCATCCATCCCTCAACTACGTGGAAATATATCTCTCATTCAAACCTCAGAGGCCTACGTTGCTAAAACTTTTGCAACATGCTCAGTCGGCGTGCACCATCCGGTAGTGCAGCTGGTGGTAATTATTGCCCAACAGGTGGTGGTGCTGATGGTACACCACCTGAAGGTACCAACCTAGTAAAAGGGCCCTGCACTGGAGCCTCATTGCTCAGTGGGTTGTCATCATGTACTCTCTCTCAGGAATCATATATGGATGTCTACGCAGTGGTATCCTGATAAGTAACAGGTGCGCCATGGTCATTAATTTATAACTGGTGAGCCAACTCAAGGAAAACACAAGAAACTCTTAAAAAAACATGCAATCAGTGCTTCTATGTACTGAGTTAGAAATCAGAATTCAGGGTCCTGGTGTATGGATACGCTGTCCACCGCACCAATACTAGACTCCCCGAACTGAAAACCACACTCAAAATACTTAACACTATTTATACACACAGAAAAGATCAGATTCCTAGTTATTCAGTAGAAAAAATTCCTCTGATACCAATTTATCATGACCCGTCCCCTGGGGCCCGTGTCGTGACTACCCAAAGCCCACCTTCCATAGGCCAGGGGTTGGAGACTAGCACCGAAAGGCGTATCCCCTAAAACCGAAAATGCATTGACTTTATATCCTGTAAATACACGAAACCAAGCACACAACAAGATATGAACACAAGTAAAATGTATATCAAAAGGAGTGATGAAAGTAGGAGGGGCTTGAATACAAGCCCAATAGTAAAGGTACAAGTACAACTGAAATACAATACAACTGAAGAAAGAGAAAGACGGCTACTAGGTCATCCTATGAGGTTCCTACCTGAAGGGAATGTAAGGATTGCATCCTCAGTACTCCACATATGCCCGTCTCCTTTGCATACCGACATGCCGTTTGGTCCATCTCTGGGCACCATCCTGTCCTGGTACCCTCATCCTCAGTCAGCGATGTCTGTCGTCTGCACCAAACACAACAAGGTGCGGGAATATCCCATGCAGAGGTGAGTATAATGACACTCAGTAGGGACCCTGAGATCCTCAAGGTCTCACAAAATCCACAAAGGATAAACCACATAGCATGAAATCAACTGACAACCCTACTTAGGTATATACCCATACATATACCTAAGTTATCAAGTATACCCATCTCAATCATGAGAAAACAAAGGGTCCGACCCCAAATCTCAAAGATCAATTGTTCAAAAAAGGAAGGAACACCATAAAGTTAAGTACCACATAGGTATTACACACAGAAGAATACCACCAAGGTATTACTATGAAATAAAATACCACACAGGTACGAACTCAGCTCACACCAGGTATAAATTAGGTATAGTAGTAAAGATTATTAGATGTAACCACTGATTCATCTTACTCTGATAAGAGGCATACCCATGAAGTATCCTAAATCATTATCAGACCCATAGAGGATCGTATTACATCTTAAATCCCACACAGGATCCTAGTACATCGTCAGTATGTCGTCAGACCCACATAGTATCCTAGTATATCGTCAGTACGTCGTCATACCCACCCAGGATCCTAGTACATCGTCAGTACGTCGTCAGACCCACACAAGATCCTAGTACATCATCAGTACGTCGTCAAACCCACACAGGATCATAGTACATTGTCATTATGTCATCAGACCAACACAGGATCCTAGTATATCATCAGTATGTTGTCAGACCCACACAGGATCCTAGTACATTTTCAGTACGTCGTCAGACCCACACAGGATCCTAGTACATCGTCAGTATGTTGTCAGACCCACACTGGATCATAGTACGTCGTTGGTATATCATAAAACCCACAAAGGATCCTAGTACATCATTATTATGTCATCATACCCAGACAGTATCCTAGTACATCGTCAGTACATTGTCAGACCCACACAGGATCCAAGTACATCATCAGTACGTCGTCAGACCCACAAAGGATCCTAGTACATCGTCATACCCACACATGATCCTAGTACATCGTCATTACATTGTCAGACCCATAAAATATCCTAGTACATCATCAGTACGTTGTTAGGGATCCTAGTACATCGTCACATCCAACTACTGGATTCCCTCACTAAGCTTGATCATCTCTGGGAGGGTCTTCTCTTCAAGACACTGTTCGATACTCCAATTTCCATGAAGTCCCATAAATATGTATCCTAAAGGACCACTACCTAATAGGGTTATCAAAACAACAGACGGTGCGTTAAAGGACCGTGGGGCGGTGCATGGGCCGCAGGGCGGTGCAAGGGCTACGATGTGGTAGTCTGTCGTAGCTGGCCAGATGGCCAACTGTCCTCTACGCGCGCCACTGTCGCGCTCCACACCTTCGCCAATGACCGGCTCAGTTGGCCATCCTCCCTTTGCCACTACAATACAAGCCGCAGTTCTCTTCTGTCGGAAGGCATGGTTGCACCGACGCCTTCATCGCGGTCAGCCATGGTGCCGACCACCATTCTTGTGCCCCACCATTGTTGGTTTCTGTCCTCCTCCATTGCAAAGAACACAATAATTAATCACAATAATTGTGGAGAAGTCGGTCCATGTTTTTTTGGCCCACACTCTCTGCATTAGAGCGGTAGCAAGCGGCTATAATTTCTTCTTGATTTACGAAGAATTGTCAATAACGGGTAAGGGGGAAAATTTCAACAACCACCCTACCTATAAGGTTTGTTTTTGTTGGTCCATGAAATAATTCGAAGATGTCAACATTCTTCACGCCCGACACATGCCTCCAATCCTGGTCTCGTTTGTTAGTTTGTCGAATAATTGTTCTTCGATGGAGGTTGTTCTTCATGGGAGATAATTTCTCCAAGCTCTCCCCTTCTCCTTCTACAACCAAATCCACCCAAAGGAAATAGGTGCCAATAAAATTTAAATTGGGTAGATTAATTATGTTGGCACATTAGCATAATTAATTGTCTCAATTAATTGACTCAGCTAAATGAAATGTGTTGGCATAATAAAAGTTGGAGGGAGTCCATGGGTTAACTCTTCATTAATGGGGGAGTTTAAGGAGTTTCACCCATTAAGAGGGTTTGGGTAGTCCCCACCACTAGAAATTCAAAATAGGGGTTTTAGGCTCGGTGGTCCCCATCTCCATAACATAAATGTGGGTGGATTTAGTTCCGGTGGTCCCCACCTTTATAACATTCACATGGGAGGTTTCAAAAAATAAAAAATGTTAAACATTTTATTTTATTTTATTCTTTCACAAAAAACACAAAACCTAACTTTCACCCTCGACCAACTATCATCGAGATGAAAGTCTCCTTAAGTGAATACTGACGCTGTGAGTTCAACAATGTCCTCGGATTTCAATTCCGAGCATTTGTTCAAAAGTTAAAAAAACCCTCTCACACGTTTACTGACCATACCCAAAAAAAGATCAGAAATTCATTCCAGGCACACTGGGTCTCTGAATCACGTGCCATCAATTTTCATAGACTCGTAAAATTTTCATATAATTAAAAAAATACATGGAAATTTAGGGTCTTTACAGGGATGATGAATATCGATACAACATTGGGAATATGGTCTAGGGATATCTGTTTATGCAAGGGATGTTCTCTAGAGATCGGACAGTATTTTTTTCTTTGGGATATCTATGTCTTTGATGTAACGGTATTTGATCGGATTATGGGTATGGAATGGCTAGTCAAATACCAAGCCCACATAGATTGTTACCATAGGAGAGTGACCTTTCTATCTCCTAAGGGTGACTAGTATGTTCACCATTGAGAATGGAATATCCATTCAGGTAGTGTTGGGTCAATTACTCAGCAATTGGGAGAGCTCACAACCCAAGTTGCTAGTCTTTTGATGTATTATGGGAGTGGTAGGCAATATTTCCTTCCACTGGTTGTAGATCTATTTCAGGATGTCTTTCCTGAATAAGTTTTAGGGTTACCACCTGAGAGAGATATGGAATTCACGATTGAGCTCATGTCGAGGGCTGAGCCGGTATCTATTCCACCTTATAGAATGGCACAGACTGAGCTTCAAGAGCTCAAAATACAGTTGGAGGAGTTGGAGGATAAAGGGTTTATTCGTCAAAGTATGTCACCTTTGGGATCACCTATTTTGTTTGCAAAGAAGGTCGTAGGGAGTCTATGCTTGTGTATCGATTACCAGAAGTTGAATAAAATGACTGTGAAGAATCAATATCCTCTTACGTGTATCGATGATCTGTTTGACCGGCTAAAGGGGGCTAGTGTGTTCTCAAAAATTGATCTAATATCAGGGTATCATCAGGTGATAGTTTATACTTATGATATACCAAGAACTTATTTCAAGAGTAGGTATGGACTTTATGAGTTTTTCATAATGCCATTTGGGTTGACTAATTCTCCAGCAGTGTTTATGGCCTTGATGAACAGGATCTTTCATCCTTACTTAGATCAGTCTGTTGTGCTATTTGTGGGCAACATCTTGGTGTAATCTAAGACTCATGACGATCATGCTCAACATCTTGACATCATCCTGAATACACTGAGAGAGCATCAGATATATTCCAATCTATCTAAATGTAATTTTTTGATTGACAGGGTACACTTTTTGGGGAACATCATCTTGGAAGAAGGTGTGGCAGCAGACCCAAAAAAAAGTGCAGGTAGTGATTTCTTGGGAGAATCCCAAGAATTTTTTTTTGATTTTAGAAGCTTCCTAGGATTAGTTGGTTATTGAAAAAGATTCATCCAGGACTTTTCATAGTTGGATGCACCTCTTACTGGTTTTACAAAGAAAGGTGTAAATTTTGTTTGGGTAGAAGCATGCGAGAATGATTTCCAATATTTGAAGAAGCACTTGACCTTGGTACCAATTTTGATCTTACCTGAGTCGGGTGAGGAGTACATGGTGTATTGTGATGATTTTGGGTTCGTACTTAGAGCTGTGTTGATGCTAGGGGGTAGAGTCATTGCTTATGTGTATCAGCAGTTAAGGCCACATGAATGGAATTACCCTACGCATGACCTCGAGTTGGAAGTAGTGGTTTATGCTCTTAAGTGTTGGTGACCCTATCTGTTAGGTGAAAATTTTATAGTTTTTATGGATCGAAAAATCTTGAAGTATATATTTTCACAGCATTACTTGAATCTTTGACAACGGAGATGGGTGGAGTATATGCAGTCCTTCAATTTTGAACTGGAATATACACCCAGAAAGGGGAATAGTGTGGCTAATGCTTTGAGTAGAAAAACTCAGACTCGGTTGGTATATGAGTCAAGTGCAAAGTGGAAGATGATGAATTTTCTTGAAGAAATGAATGTGGTAGTTCAGGAGAGTCAGTAGAGGATGACTCTGTCTTTTTTAGCAGTGGATTCTACACTCTTAAGATGGATTGGGGATAGGAAGTATGAGGATCTGGAGTGTTTAACCTTAAGGTAAATCCATGAAGGTGGGGATACACCTTCAGAATAGAAAATATATGAGGATGAGATCATCTATGTGAAAGATAGAGTTTTTGTGCCTATGATTATGCGTGAGGAACTCATCTGAGAATTTCATGCTTCAAGGTGGGAAGTACATCCAAGAGTGAAAAAATGTATCGCAACCTTCACCGGTAATTTTGGTGGCCAAGAATGAAAAAGGAGATAGCAGGGTTCGTAAAAATATGCTTCACCAGTTAGCAGGTGAAATCAGAGCATCAATAACCTAGAGGCCTATTGCAGTCGTTACCTATTCCAAAATGGAAGTGGGATGAAGTGACTATGGATTTCGTGGTTGGACTTCCAATGACTCTTAGGAAGAATCATGCTATTTGGGTCATTGTGGATATACTAACTAAGGTATCACACTTCTTACCTATTAATGAAACCTTTATGGTAGAGAAGTTGGGAGAACATTATGTGAGAGAGATATTTTGTATGCATGGGGTGCCGCAGACTATAGTTTCAGATCGTGATTCATGATTTACTTCACACTTATGGAAGGGATTACAGAAGGTTCTTGGTACACAGGTTCTATTAAGTACATCCTTCCACCCATAGATAGATGGGCAGTTGAAGTGTACCATATAGGTGCTAGAGGATATGTTGTCAGAATGTGTGCTTGACTTTGGTGGTTCATGGGATAAGCACTTGTCTTTAGTGGAGTTCACCTATAACAATAGTTATGAGGAAACTATATATATTGTGCCATATGAGGCACTTTATGTTATACCTTATAGATCACTTCTATATTTGTTAGAGGTGGGTGGGTCAGAGCTGTTGGGACCGAGTCTCATTCAAGAGACATCAGAGTGGGTGCAGTTGATTCAGAAACATATGGATACGGCTCAGAGTAGACAAAAGTCATATACTGATAGATGGAGATGACCCCTAGAGTTTATAGAGGGTGATCATGTATTCCTTCAGGTGTTACCTAGTTTGGATCACCACAGGATAAAGAGGCAGGGCAAGTTAGTGCCCAGGTTTGTGGGACCATTTGAGGTGATGGAGAGAATCGGGCCGGTGGCATACTGATTAGCACTTCCACAGAAATTCAGAACTATGCATGATGTTTTTCATGTTTCATAACTACAGTGGTATCAACTAGACCCTGATCATGTGATTTATGTGGAATAGGTTGATCTCAAGATAGATGCATCCTTTCAAGAGCATCTGATATGTGTGTTGGGTCACAGTGAGAAAGTGTTATGGGGAAATATTGGGTTGTTAGTTCATGTGTTATGGAAACATGGTAATGTTCAAGAGGAAACTTGGGAATGGGAAGAAGACATGAGGGCTCAATGTCCCAATAGTTTTTTCTTGAAATCTTAGAGAAGTTAAAGAGTGCAGCATGAGGATGAGCTGTTATAAGGTGGGGAGATTGTAAGATCCCTGATTTTTATAGTGTCATCTCGAGCATGTTTTCAGGTACTTTTTGATGTTCTTAAGTACCTTTAACTTGGAGTAGTGTCTTGGGGTGCGTTTGGGTGAACTTTTAATGAAAACTAAAGGACAGTTGGTTGTTCATGATTTGCACATGATTTGACAAACTATGCGGCCAAACTGTGCCAAGCGTGCGAATCTAGACAGAGGAGTCAGCATAGTTTGTGCATGATTTGACAAACCATGCAACCAAAATGTATTGACGACACAAAACTGGGCAGTAGAGTCCACACGGTTGGCACATGGTTTTCCTAACCATGCGCCTCTACCTAGGAAATCGTACGTGCGGTTTTTAATATCCGAAAATCTCTTTTAAAACCACGTAGACCCCTGAGGACTCCCATATTTCGACTTTTTCTCAGGATTGAAAAATTATAGGTGTTCCCAAATCCTTACATAGATATTCCAAGGAGATATTAACACCGTTCTTCGAGATCGAAATCCCAGATTGAAGATCCACTCTCTTCCCGATGAGTGGATTTCATCCTGTTGCTTCTCTCATTAATTCCTATATCTTTCCTTGATCTTTTCATGGGAGATCTTCACCATTTCCATGGATCTAAACCTATGAGTTGAGATCTAGATCTATGATTTTGGATCTAGATATTTATTTTCAATATCTTGATGCCTTTGATCTTAATTTTAGTTTAGGGATTTAGATCTGGAGCTTGATTGATGACGTTGTTCCACTCAGATTTTGGGGATTTCTATTGGGATAATGTCCTTTAATAAAATGAGGTAGGTGGTCTAAATCAAACTCTCATAGTCATAATTTATGATATGTGTATAATTTTATGATTTTTCTAGTTTTCCCTTGATAATTGAATTCCTAAATTAGAGTAATTAGGAATATTTATTTGACTTGTGAATTGACTTAGTGATTTAATTGATAATTAAATCATGGAACAAATGATGGGGGTTTCCCAAATTTAACTTTTGGAGATTTGATATTTTAATTTAGATATTAATTTGACTGTAGAAGGATAATTAATTATGGGAAATTAATTATGGAATTATGTTTGTCTATGTAATATAATTAATTGTGATAATTAATTATGTGCCAAGTAGTTTACCAAAGATAATTAATTAGGATAATTAATTATGTGTCATGATGTGATTAAAGATAATTAAATTTGAGTATTAATTATGACTTGATGGTTTTGAAATGGAAAATTAATTTTGAAGAATTAATTAGGGAATTAAAATGGTATTGATTGATTAATTAATTGATGAATTAATTAATGGGTTATAAGATTAATTAATTGTGGAATTAACTAATGGACTTTGAAATGTTGAACTAATCATTGGATTAGTAAATGAATAATGTGGAAAATTCTTGAGAATTAAAGAATGATTAAATGGCTGAGATTTTTTTGTGCTTGGCATGGTGTCCTAGACTGATTAGAAGTTGGTACTTGGACATGGATTTCCTACCCAATAGTTATCCAAGCTTGAGATTTGGGGTTCTAGGAATGATGACCTACACCGAATGATAATTTGAGTGCTAGGCATGACAACCTACACTCACGATATTTATGGTTCTAGGAATGACGTCCTACAACAAATGATTAATGATAATAATGAATGATGATTCAAATGAGATTTGGGTTGATAGGAATGATGACCTACACCAAATGATAAATGATAATGAATGATGATTTAAATGGGAAACATGAATTGAACTTATACTAATGTGATTATTAAAGAATAAATGACAATGTGATAACTATTTAAATTATGCATTATATTTTTTTCTTTATTAAATTTCATGCACTATCTTTTGATTGTACTCATTTTAGACACTGTTGGTGGTGGCCTACTGAGTTGTACTCACACCCTATTTGGGCTTCCTAATCAGAACCCGATAAAACTTTGTTATTACAAGATAGGATGAGGGCAAGGACCTGGGATATATTTTTATTTGGGATTAGAGCATGGGAGAGGGAACCAGACATGGTTAGGGACCCGTTTTGGAGTCATTGTGTCTTTACTTTCAGTTTCATTGTAGACACTTGGCACTTTCATTATTATAGCATGATTTACCTTTTAGTTGAATATTGTATTTTTTGGTTTTGACTATCATATGTCATGGATCTGTTCTAGTTATTTATATACGCTTCCACACTTGCTTAATAGTTATTTTCTTCCACTGGTGTTTTTATTCTGACAAAAGAGGGTATAGTCTCCCAAAAATAGACTTACTAGACCCTTGCTACTAGTCAGCACCCTCTAGCGTATGGGGAGGTGCGCTTGAGGTCATGTGTCTAACCGGATCGGGGCACCGTTCAGTGGCTTCCAAGTTGGGACGTCATAATGACTTTTTTATCTATCTTGGTTTGGATTCCTTAAAAATTATGGGCCTAATCCCAATAATAATTATCTCTTATTTTGATACATTTTTCTGACACCCTTCAACATTTTTCTTATGATAATGGAGGGATCTTCAACCAACGTTGTCACAAACCAAGCCGGGTCACCATCTGACCCGGCACTCGACTCGGTCCGTGACAAGGCCTGAAGGGTGTTCTCGATCCCCATGGGATGGTACAAGTTCTTGGGTATCATATAAAACAATAGAGAAAGATTTACCTGAATCCAACATATTAAAATGACCAATAAAAACTAAATATTCAAATCTAAAAAATTCAACCAAACGCACCCTTAACAACTTTCATAAATAAATATTTACAACTTTAGACAAACCTAAAAAAGTACTATGATAGAAGGAAAAACAATTCTATACCAACCTCAACTCAATGAGAGGAACCACATCCTCAAACTGCCACCACTAAGATCCACACTAAAAGCCACAAGAAACTCAAACTGCCAACACTAACATCTTTCTTTAACCTGAAACAAATAGAAAACAAGATCTACCTACACTCAAAGGTATATGTAGGGTGTGAGCGAAATCCTAGTAGGATGACACCCAGACAAAAAGGTTCCATGCTATAAACATTAAATGACAAAAAAAACTTGCCAGTTTAATTAATGAAAGGAAAATGCTTGGATAATTTAGAAGAAAACAGCTTTAATGAAAACAATATTTAAAGGAATTCAATTTTAAATAAAAACACATTTACCTTTTAAGCAACCCTAAATTGTCCCACCTATTCCGACAGTGAGTGAAACATAGTAAAAGAGAATTGAACATGGGAGAGGCCCTATGGGAACTAGCTAGAAATGGGACCTTAAAACCACACGTCTCGGTGAAAAGTGGTATAGGAACCACAATCAACTGCATTCTTGTGCATGATCCACTAGTAGGGAACACACCCATAACCTAATAGTCTCCAATAAATCATCATTATTTATTTAGTGTTTTCATCTTTAATCCTACTAAGTAAAACCAGGATGAAGCCGCTTCTAAATCACTAGCACACTAGTTCTAGTCTTCCCTCCTAGCTACTCAGGCTTCCCTTTGTGCTCAAACAATTTTCAAATTCACATAATACATAACAATTTCACATTTTAAAATCCAAACAAGGCCTTACACACACAAAATCCACCACTTTCATACCTAAATTCCTCTTTAAAAACATACTCACACATAAACCTTTTCAAAACAAGGTTTTTACCTCTTAAATAATTCGATGAACCTTTTAAACAATGTATAAAATGATTCCAAGATACAATACATGGATTTACACCCAAAAGCACACCAAAACCATTTTAAAACTGGATTCTCAACATAAACTCCATTTAATAAATCAATGGAACAATTATTGATACATTTCAAAAGAACACAACAAGGGCTTACATCAATATTACACCAATTTTCTATGTAAAGTCCACTTTGAAATTAATTTCATATCAAATATCTTCAAAACTAATTTCGAACCTTTCAAAACATAACTCACACCACTTTCACAACCAAATAAACCATTTTCACATTACAAATTCATTTAAACATCATACACACACCAAAAATACCACAAACATGTTCATATCCATTTAACAATTCAATAAATCATTTAAACAATTTTATAAGACATTTCCAAAGAGGTACGCAGTATAAAACAACCCTTGCACTTCAAAAAGAACCATTTTAAAATCATACACCTACCAAAACAGTTTTTCAATATTATTTTCACATCATATATCATTAAATGAACCATTTTGACACTTCATAAAACAAACCCAAGAAGCACCACATGGACTTACACCAAAAATGAACCCAATATCCCATTTTGAGAATCAAACGTACACTAATACCACACCAAAACAGAATTTTCAGCTTTTGCATCATTTAATAATCCAATTTTACAAGTTATAAAACAACACCAAATAATACCAAATGGGTTTACATAACCCCCCCCCCCCCCCCATTTCACATAAACATGACATATAAAATCAAATACATGTTAATCTCTTTCAAAAACAACTTTCACACCCAATATATGAATCAAAGAACATGATAAACAAATTAATAAAGAAAATTAACTCATAAATTAATGTTTATATATGGAACCACCTACCTGTTATGGAGAAACATCCGGAAAATTGTATGGAACCCCAACCATACCTTAATTGAACCCTAAGAAGGAAATATTTATCCAAAAAAACAAGATCAAACATAATGCAACCCTAAATATAATACCCTACCCACTGGAAACCTAAAACCCTTAGTAATATAAACTAAAACCCTAGGGAATGAAAAAGAGGGGCTTATTAGGAGGAGTGTCACATGAAGAAGGTGAGCAGGTTGTTGGCTGGGGGGGTCCGGTCACCAGAGGTGGACCAACCATCAAGAGGGCGTGTGTCAAATGTGTGTGTTCAAGGAGTTGGGGCACCGAAGGCATGTGCGCAGGGAGGTGGGTTGCTAGAGGCATGTGTGTAGGGAGGCGGGTCACCAGAGGTAGCTTTCCAAAGGGATGGGTTCCATGGGGGATAAAACACCACAAGATTTCAAAGTACGTTATCTCATTAAAGTAATTCAATAGCTTGCGCTACACGCAACACCGAGTTCGAGTGCACCACAACTTACTAAACTAACTGTTCAAAAAGCGGTTATGAATAGTATTAATTTCATTTTGAATCTTATATACTCTATATAATTTTAACATTCATATTATGTGTTTCTTAGATATAATATAAAAAAAATTCATTTTTTCAGATAAAAGAATCATTTTTCAAAAGAAGCAATTTTATCGCCTTTTAATGGAGATCACTTTTTAAAACCAATATTTGACACTTACATATATTCAATATAATGAAATTAAAATTTTATTTATAAGTGGGACATAAAAAATTTAGTTCAGATAAATTTTTGGTACTTTTCTGATAACTTTCATATTTTAATGAATAGTGAAAAATACTATATTTTAATTGAAAATGACTTTTTTAATCGAAATTATTTATATTGTTAAATTATGAATTTGAATGGTTTTGAAGTATAATTATATTATACTTTTATTATTTAATACAATGTAGGTCGTTATAAGTAATTTCACATTCAAATTTGACATAAACACATGTCAACCTTTTGATAGTTATTAATTTTTAAAATACCCGCTTTTTGGTTTTGAAAACGGGAATTAATTTTAAATTAATAAATGAAATTATATATTTTTAATTTAGTAAACTAGACTTCATTTTTTTAATTCAGAATATCAAAATTATCCTAGGGTGAAGTTTTGTAATTTTTCTAAAAACTTTCAATTTTTGATGAATATTTAAAAACACTACGTTATTATTTAAAACTGACTTTTTATTTAAATAATTATTTATTTTATTTCAATTTATTTTAAGTCAAAATGGATATATAATACCTATATAAGTTAAATTTAATTCATTGGATTCATTTTATAATAAAATTAGATGTATAAAATTTTATTGAAGTTTTTAACCTATTTTACACACCTCCTAGGAGCATTTGCAAATTTGTATAAAACTTAATTTTACCACTTCTGTGAGTTGAATTTCAAAAATATGAGAGACATGTTTGAAATCAATAAGTAAAATTTGGTTCAATAAGATAAAAATAATTTTTTATGAATAGTAACTTTTGACTTTTATTTACCACAGTTAAAAGTAAATAAGGTAATTAAGCATAAAAATGATATTATAATTACCCTAACACATGTCCTAATTCTATTGGATAAGTGTAATTCGACCAAAAACAACCTTAGGAATAAAATATGATCATTCAGGTCCACTTTTATTATATTAATACATTTGTTATTATTTTCTTTAAAGAAGAGTTAAGAGTGTTAAATTCAAAGTTTAATAACTAAACCATTTTTAATATAAGGTAAAACACAATATAAATTTGACTATAAATATTCATTATAAATAAAAAAATATTTCCTACATAATGGTATTTTATTTATAATTTTTATACATTAAATAATTTAATTTATTTATGAAACAATGATGATGCAGTAATCACCTTATTAATGAAAGAATCAAATAAATGGTATTATAAATATTAAAATAAATATAATTTCAATATTTTTATGACATCCATGAATTTAATAGGTGAATATTACATGTTATAATTTATTCAATGTATATTTTTCTAAGAAATAAAGTTTTTATGACTTTCACAAAAACCAAATTCAAAATAGTGTCAAAATTGACACAAATGAGTTTTTAAAACAAATATTATATTATTAAATTATATAATATTCCTAAAAATATAAGGTTAGACTGAAAGACTTATATAATAATATATATGTCATTAATTAACAAATTGGGGTTCTATTGTCTTGTTATAGTAAGTTTATTAACCATATAGTGTAAGAATACAAGAAGACACAGTAAAAGTTAAACTATTTAACTAAGAGTTAAATCTAAAAGATAAGGTTAAAATAGTAACCTAAAGTTGTCTAAAACCTATTGGTTCAGATTTTTTCGACCCATACCCACCTTATCCTCTAAATAAATCTTTTTTGATCCATTAGAAACCGAAAATTATTTTATTATAAAATAATATTTCAAGCTTTTCCTAAGGTGACCCTCACCTCTCTTATAAAAGAGAACTTCTATTTCTCTTAATGTAACACCTCCAAAGCCATTTGGATCGGCCACCCCATGCCCAAATATCATCCCAACTTTTCTCCCTTCATAATATAGGCCTTAATTTGGTCATAAATCAATCCTAAGGAGCCCTTTTTATCAAATCAAAAGGAAGAATCCGAAGAAGAGGTAAATATTTCATCACTTCTTTCAAGTTATTTTCTTATTCCACTTCCTCTTTATTTGTTGTTTCCATTCTAAAATAATAACTACCATATATTATATACACTATGATATTATTATAAAAAATTTACAACCATATTCATTATTCTATCCATCCTATAAATGACAAATCCACCATACATGCGTACGTACGGATTACCGTCTCCACGTCGTGGTGTGGCTTGTTATTCAAACACTTCATTATTTTGATGGGAATAATAATGAGTATAACTAATGTAAATAATTAATATAAAATGTTAATGATTCTTTATATATGATATATCATCCAATTACATACGATTTCTCCATCAATATAATGATATTGTCGCTCATGTGTACGTACGGATTACCGTCTCCACGACGCGATGAGGCTCATTTCCACGTTCACCATTCAAAAATGATTATAAAATATATATCATTAATAAGTATGTAATATATGAAATAATAATGATACTAAAGATATATATATATATGTGTGTGTGTGTGTGTGTTTGTGTGTGTGTGTACTTACATATATCTTATTCACTTCCATTCAATACGATATGAAAACAGAAACAGCATTTATGCGTATGTACGGCCTACCATCTCCATAAACAGTGTTTTACATTTCATATATAATTCAATTATACATATTTATATTCTAAATATATATGATATATAAATCTTGTTTTATATTCTTTAATTATTTAAATAATGATCTATGTGATATAATCAAGAGTAACAAGTTAAAACATGTACGATAAAGAAAGCAATTATTACCCAAATTGTTAATTTAACATAGAAATTATTATTAAATGGGTAGTATAAATTCATAAATGAATCATGTATGATATCATAAATATTAATATGGTTCTGGTATAATTTAATAACATACTACGGTCTTTATTCAAGGGTTAAAATGTACCCTCAACTAAAGGAAAGTGCAAGGTAAGGGTTAATTCCTCTATGTCATTATTATTCGAGATTGTTTATGGATAAGTTTTTACTAGAACATATTTATTATCCATGTCAATGATTCATAAAATAGTTTTCAAATATATCCTTTTTAAGGGACAGTTTTACTAAAACATCATTTTAAATTTTTTTAAAGATATATTCTTCTAAACCTTTCTCATTAATGTCTATACTTTAAAAATGGATTTAAGGATTTATTTATATGGAGATTATTGTTTTTAAAATGGTAATTCCTTTCAAAAGTTTCAAAGTTGTGTGGGAAAATTTGATTAAAAAATTTATTTAAATGTCTTCTTTTCTAAATAGTGTGACTCTAAAATTATTTCAAAATATAAAGAGATATTTCTCTCAAATAATTTTGATTTCATCTATGTCAAAATCCTTTGATAAATTATACACTTGTTTGAAGTTGATTTATTATGATAAACAACTTCCATATTGTATTTAAGGTTTTGTGATATGTTTGATTGTGAATGAGTTATTTTTATTCCATTCATGGTTTATGGTTAAATTTTTTACATTTATTATGCTAGTTTTAATATGAATGTTTATGTTATATTTCAACCAATTCTTAAGATGAATGTGTTGGACTAGTATGATCCAGGTTGGGGACCGGTAAAAGTAAGCCCTCCGGGTTGGGGTCCAGTTACAGCAGACCCTCTAGGTTATAGTCCGGTTACAGAGGCTCTCCAGGTTGGAGTCTGGTTATAGAGGCTCTCCGGGTTGGAGTCTGGTTATAAAGGCTCTCTAGTTTGGGGTCCGGTTATAGTTAGCCTTGAGGTCCTGGCATGAGGCCTTAACATAGAAATTAGAGTCCGACATTATTCATTTCATCATTATGAAAGTGTATATTGATATTGCATGTGATTATTAGACTAGTAGAATATCCATGGGAATAAGTAAATAGAATTATTTGATTTTATCTTTGCCATATTATGAAGAAGTTTATGTTTAAAAAGTTTTTGTTTTATTCTAATACATTTCCTTAAATGTTTATGCTTAATTATGAAAGTTTCTGCTATATTGTTATCCTTACTGAGCATATGATCTCACCGATTTATATGTTTTATTTTTTCTAGGATGTGAAGAAGTATTTTATGATTGATAAGCAGTGTTAACCTATGGGATTAATGGCATTCTCAAAGGATCATTTATATTTTGTTTTATTTTCTAATGTGTAATGTAATGTTCATGTATGTAATCTATTTTTCCAAGATTTATGAACTAATCAGTTCTTCGGGACCTGATTCCTTGTAATCATGAAAATGTATTAAAATAATGCACCGAATCTAGGTAACTAGGGTTGGGGCATTACAGTTGGTATCAGAGTAAGTTTAGAAATAACCTTGGAAACTAGATTTAGAAAAACTCTGATTAGAGAACACTACCCTAAGATAGACTTTGAGGATTTGTATAGAAGAACTTCCTATAATTTTGGTATTGTAGAGATTTTGTGAGTTTTCCAACCAATACATCCCTGTCTAGATACGATCAAGTATAGGCGGCTCTGGCACAGATGTACCTAGGGGTAAAACCCAAAAACACCTCTTTGAGCTAGACTCAAACGAGAACTGGTGCATGACAACGGGCCTTGCTGCACTCTTGGTTACGACACTCCTGGGGGATACTCTTAGGATCATTCTCATTTTCTTTACAACCCACTATAAAGGGTTTATGAGTATATACCTCCTCAAAGAAAACATTTTTATGATTATGGATTATATCCATGAACTATTCAATTTATGTTAACTATTTTACAATTTTGGAATTATGAATTGCGATTCATAAACTAACCTAGTGTATTCCATTTTTTAAAAATGGAACCTAGTAGATGGAATGAGACCTCCAGCAATATACATGATCCAAAGAGTAATAATGATCATATCTTTCATGGTGTTAAGACGACATTTAGAAAGGAAATATTCTCCCGCGTATTATCATCATATGAAGAAATAGTATCATGTGTTAATAAGATAAGTAAATAATTTCCTGAGTCTTATGAATTTGAAGGGGATCCAAAGAATAAAAATATGGTAGAGAGAAATATGGATAAAGGGGATAAGGGAAAGAAGGATTTTCCCATATGTGATAACTGTGGAAAGAATCACCTTAGTAAATGCTTAAAGGGAATGGAAGTTTGTTATAAGTGTGGAGAAAAAGGACACCAATTATGTGATTGAAAGGGTAAGAAAATGGTTTCAAATGTACAATGCTTCATCTACAAGGATTTGGGACACTATGTGAATCAATTTACAAATCATCAGATTATACCCGAAATGATGCTATTGGATAATAATCAAGTTATGATACTACTGAAGATAAAGAGGAATGATTAAGAGTTCTTATGTTGTTATTAAATTATTATGTCATTTGAGTGTTTTATTAATGATGTACATGTTATAATAATTATGAAGTATATAAGGATTGTACTGTAGTACTATTTAATTAAGGGCTTAGATTGTGTTGAACCAAGAAAAGTGACTCAATGGAAAGTTAAAATTTTTGGAAAATACATGGTTGAATGAAAGACAAAACTTTAATATGGTCTTGATATTGAGTTATTTATTTTTGAATAAGAGATGATTGATTTATTATATTAGATATTATTGACATCCTTGGAACTGGTTAATGGTTTGTTTATTCCGTCATTGTTGGAGTTTATAACCTTTTTTTGGATATAAGGAGTATATCTAGTATTCTATAAGGAATAAGGGAGCATGAATGTAATCAATACATTTATATGATAATTCAGGGTGTTACCATGTTTTAAAAGAATACATGATGAAGGTATTCACATGTTATTACATGGAAAAATGGATCTTCATTGTGTTTACCTTACTTATAAATTTTGGACTATGAGTTTGGACAGAAGTATATTGGATAATTCTAAAGGTTGGAATCGATTAATTTTGACATTGGATACTATTGTTAGGGTAAAATAATTTCTTGATATTATTTTTTAATTGTCATAAAAAGGACAACCCGGAGGTTGGGCTACAAACCATCATGTCCAGCAAGTCCGTGAGACTTGAACCCACAACTGAAGGGCGACAAGGGTGCATCACCTACCACTATCCCACGTGATGTCCTAGTTTTTATAATGTATTTTTTTTAAATAGTGTGGAAAATTAATATAAATTCATTTTTTTAACCCTATACGATTAAGATAAATAGAATATTTTTGAATTCTATTATCTTTTGAAGTAAAAGATGAGTTTGTGGTAGGAATGAGTTGAAGGATGAAACTCTACTTGTCAAGTATATTTTTTTCCTCTAATTCTATGAATAAATTAATTCTTAAACTTTAGGTAATGGATCTTAAAACCAAAAATGTGTTATCATAACACCTTATGTTTTGTTAAACCGATGATAATTTAAATTATCTTAGATTGATGGCCTTGAGACCCTCAATTTTACACTTTTTCTCTGATTGATGACCTCAATCGCTCCCTATAAATATTTACGTTTTTCCTCTAATTATGTGTCTCTCATTTCCACCAATGTTCTCCTAATCTAGATCATAATTTGGTGGTGACTTTTTTATTTCCTTTTCCCTCTTATTAAGATTAAATTTTATTAAACCAATTTCCGAAGTGGGTTTTCCACAAAGTTAATTTTCTATTTTTAACCTTTTAGAAAAACAATTTCAAATTGCGAAGATGCAATTTATTAAATGAGGGGAGAACGTAACACCCCAAGATTTCATAGTATGTTATCTCATTAAAGTAATTCAACAGCTTGTGCTACACGCAACACCGAGTTCGAGCGCACCACAACTTACTAAACTAACCGTTCAAAAAGCAATTATGAATAGTATTAACTGCATTTTGAATCTTATATACTCTATATAATTTTAACATTCATATTATGTGTTTCTTTTACATAATATAAAAACAAATTCATTTTTTCAGATAAAAGAAGTATTTTTCAAAAGATGCAATTTTACCACCTTTTAATGGAGAATGATTTTTAAAACCAATATTTGAAACTTATATATATTCAATTTAATGAAATTAAATTTTTATTTATAAGAGGGACATAAAAATTTAGTTTAGATAAAATTTTGGTACTTTTCGGATAACTTTAATATTTCGATGAATAGTGAAAAATACTATATTTTAATTGAAAAAAACTTTTTTAATAGAAATTATTTATATTGTTATATTATGCATTAGAATGGTTTTTAAGTATAATTATATTATACCTTTATCATTTAATACAATTCAGGTCGTTATAAGTAATTTCACATTAAAATTTGATATAAACACATGTCAACCTTTTGATAGTTATTACTTTTTTAAAAACTCGATTTTTGGTTTTCACAATGGGAATTAATTTTAAATAATAAATGAAATTTATATATTTTTAATTTAGTAAAATAGGCTTCATTTTTGAATTCTGAATATCAAAATTATCTTAGGGTGAATTTTTGGAATTTTTCCGAAAACTTTCAATTTTTGATGAATATTGAAAAACACTACGTTATTATTTAAAACTGACTTTTTATTTAAATAATTATCTATTTTATTTAAATTTATTTTAAGTAAAAATGGATATATAATACCTATATAAGTTCAATTTAATCCATTGGAGTCATTTTATAAAAAAAATTAGATGTATAGAATTTTATTGAACTTTTTAGCCTATTTTACACACCTCCTAGGAGCATTTACAAATTTGCATAAAACTTAATTTTACCGCTTCTGTGAGTTGAATTTAAAAAATACTAGAGACACAGTTGACATCACTATGTAAAATTTGGTACAATAAGATAAAAATAATTTTTTTTAATAGTAACTTTTGACTTTTATTTACCACGGTTAAAAGTAAATAGGGTAATTGAGGTTAAAAATGATATTATAATTACCCTAAAACATGTCCTAATTCTATTGAATAAGTGTAATTCGACCAAAAACAACCTTAATAATAAAATATGATCATTTAGGTCCACTTGTATTAGATTAGTACATTTATTATTATTTTATTTAAAGAAGAGTTAAAAGTGTTAAATTCAAAGTTTAATAACTTAACCATTTTTAATATAAGGTTAAACAAAATATAAATTTGAAGATAAATATTCATTAGAAATATAAAAATATTTCCTATATAATGGTATTTTATTTATAATTTTTAGTCATTAAATAATTTAATTTATTTATGGCACAATGATGATGCAGTAATCACCTTATTAATGAATGAATCAAATAAATGGTATTATAAATTTTAAAATAAATACAATTTCAATGTTTTTATGACATCCAAGAATTTACTAGGTGAATATGACATGTTAGAATTGATTCAATGTATATTGTTAGAATAAATAAATTTGTGATGACTTTCACAAAAACCAAATATCAAATAGTGTCAAAATTGACACAAAGGAGTTTTTAAAACAAATATTATATTATTAAATTATATAATATTCCTAAAAATATAAGGTTCATCCAAAAGACTTATATAATAAAATATATGTCATTAATTAACCACTTTGGGTTCTCTTGGCTTGTTATAGTAAATTTATTAACCATATAGTGTAAGAATACAAGAAGACATGGTAAAAGTTAAACTATTTAACTAAGAGTTAAATCTGAAAGATAAGGATAAAATGGTAACAAAAACTTGTCTGAAACCTATTGGTTGAGAGGTTTTCGACCCATACTCACCTTATCCTCTAAATAAATCATTTTTGAGCCATTATAAACCGAAAATGATTTTATTATAAAATAATATTTCAAGCTTTTCCTAAAGTGACCCTCACCTCTCTTATAAAAGGAAACTTCCCTTTCTCTTAATTTCACACCTCCAAAGCCATTTTCCTCGGCCAAATCCTACCCCAATATCCTCCCAACTTTCCTCACTTAATCCTAGAGGCCTTAATTTGGTCATAAAGCCATCCTAAGGATCCATTTTGATCAAATCAAAAGGAAGAACCTGAAGAAGAGGTAAATATTTCATCACCTCTTTCAAGTTCATTTCTTATTCCACTTCCTCTTTATTTGTTGTTTCCATTATAGAATAATAACTCTAGTATCTTCTATATACTTTTATATTATTATAAATATTTTACAACCATATTCATTATTCTATCCATCCTATAAATGATAAATCCACCATACGTGCGTACGTATGGATTACGGTCTCCACGTCATGGTGTAGTTTCTTATTCAAACACTTAATTATTTGGATGGGAAAAATAATGAGTATAACTAATGTAAATAATAAATATAAAATGTTAATGATTCTTTATATATTATATACCTTCCAATTACATATTATTTCTCCATCAATATAATGATATTTTCTCTCATGCATACGTACGGATTACTGTATCCACGACACGATGAGATTCATTTCCACGTTCACCATTAAATGATGATTATAAAAAATATATCATTAATAAGTATGTAATATATGACATAATAATTATACTTGATATATATATATATTTACTTACATATATCTTATTCACTTAATTCTGTTCAATACAATATGAAAACGGAAACAGTGTTTATGCGTACATACTTCCTACTTCTCCATAAACGGTGTTTTCCATTTCATATATAAGTCTATTATACATATTCATATTCTAAATATATATGATATATAAATCAATTTTTATATTCTATAAGTATTTAATCATGATATATGTGATACAATCAGTAGTAAAAAGTTAAAATACTTACGATAAAGAAAGCGATTATTAACCGAAATGTAAATTGAACATAGAAATTATTATTAAATGGGTAGTATAAAGTCATAAATGAATCATGTATGATATAATAAATATTAATATGGTTCTGGTATAATTTAATAACATCCTATGGTCTTTAAACAAGAGTTTAAATATACCCTCGACTAAAATAAAATGCAAGGTAAGGGTTAATTCCTCAATCTCATTATTATTCGAGATTGTTTAAGGGTAATTATTTACAGGGACATATTTATTATCCATGTCCATGATTAATAAAATATTTTTCAAAGGTATCCTTTTTAAGGGACACTTTTACTAAAAAATTATTTTAAATTTTTTAAAGATTTATTCTTCTAAACGTTTCTCATTAATTTCCATACTTTCAAAATGGTTTTAAGGATTTATTTATATGGACATGATTGTTTTTAAAATTTTAATTCCTTTAAAAAGTTTCAAAGTTTTCTGGGACACTTTTATTCAAAAAAGTATTTAAATTTATTCTTTTCTAAATATTTTGACTCTTAAATGATTTCAAAATAGAAAGAGATATTTCTCTCAAATAGTTTTGATTTCATCTATGTCAACATACTTTGGTAAATTTTACACTTGTTTGAAGTTGATTTATTATGATAAAAAACTTCCATATTGTATTTAAAGTTTTATGATATGTTTGACTATGGATGAGTTATTTTTATTCCATTCATGGTTTATAGTTAAAGTATTGACATTTTGTATGCTTGTTTTAATATGAATGTTTATGTTATATTTCAACCACTTCTTAAGATGAATGTGTTGGACAAATATGTTCTGGGTTGGGGACTGGTAAAAGTAAGCCCTTTGGGTTGGGGTTTGGTTATAAAAGATCCTTCGGGTTGGATTCCGGTTACAGAGTCTCTTTGGGTTGGATTCCGGTTATATAGGTTCTCCATGTTGGAGTCTGGTTACAGAGGCTCTCCGTGTTGGGGTCCGGTTACAGTTAGCCCCTAGGTCCTGGTACGAGGCCTTAACATAGAAATTAAAGTCTGACATTATGCATTCCATCATTATGAAAGTGGATATTGATATTTCATGTGATTATTTAGCTAGTATTATATCCATGGGAATAAGTAAATGTCATTATTTGATTTTATCTTCGCCATATTATGCTGAAGTTTAAGTTTAAAATGTTTTTGTTTTATTCTAATGCATTCCCTTAAATGTTTATGCTTAATTATGAAAGTTTCTGCTATATTGTTATCCTTAATGAGAATCTGAGCTCACCCCTTTCTATGTTTTATTTTTTCCAGGATGTGAAGAAGTATTTTATGATTGATAAGAAGGGTTAATCTAAGGGATTAATAGAATTCTAAAAGGATCATTTATATTGTGTTTTATTTTCTAATGTGTAATGTAATGTTCATGTATGTAATCTATTTTTCCAAGATTGCTAAACTGATCGGTTCTTCAGGACTTGATTCCTTGTAATCATGCCAATTTATTAAAATAATGCACCAACTCTGGGTAACTAGGGTCGAGGTGTTATAGGGGAGGTGTGGCGCGATGTAGGGTTACGAGGGGATGGGTGTAGGTCATGCCTAGTTGGGGAGAAAGGGGGTTCTCCTTTTTTTAAACGCTACATAAATTAATAATAATAATATATTAAATGATAATAATAAAAACAATAATAAGATTTTAATAATTTTAAAAATAATATTAATATTATTAATACTAATAATAATATTAATATTAATAACACTAATAATAATAATAATAATTACAATTTTTTATTATTAAAATAATTCATTAAACTTCATTTTATTTTTCTTATTTTACTTTATCATTATTTTATTTTTCATTTCATTTTAATTTATTTATATTGAAGATCAGGCAGGCTGCTTGGTGCTCTGGGCGAAGCTGCGTGACTTTAACCTCACCCTGCCCATACATTGGATGCTATCAAGGCCAAAATATTCATTTATTAGAAAAAACTCAAAATTTTCAATCAGGGTCAGTCCACACCTTGAAAAAATATTTTAAAACCAGATAAAATAATAAAAATAAAATAATTTCAAAACTCTGGGTGTGAAAATTCTCCCCACCATAAATCTTTCTACCCCTGAAAAGTCATTCCATGATTGTTTAGAGGACATAACTGGTACACTATCTCAGTTAAAAGAGGTTTCTGACAAACAACAAATGAGAGATGAGTATGGACACTATCAACGAAGAGAAAATACTTACAAAATAAACTTGTAATATCTAAAATGGACTCCTCACCATGTGACGCCTGCCCCCAAAAGTCAAGACTCGTCCATTTGATAATTTAAAGATAGAAAATCTCACAATGCACCATTCAAAATCCCAAGACAAAACATCTCAAACATTCCCAAGGGGGATCATGCATTTTACCAGAAATCAAAAATAATCTCAAGAAGGGGGCTTGAGGTTGGATAGATCCGAGCAAGACTAACAACCATCAAACCAATACCAGGAACGAAACTGGATTGCTGACATGGGGAGGCCCGAGTGAACACCCCACCATATGAAACAACCTACACCCGAGATATAACCATGACTCAAACATGGAGAACCCTGAATGGGCTCCCCACCACAAGGAGTAGGATGACACCATTTCATTTCAATGGAACTTTTAGTGAGGCCCACAGTGGGTCTCCCCACCATAAGAACTAAGCAGCTTAACAGGATAAAAAACACCGATATGAAAATCCCACATGGACCCAATCACCACTAAAAGGGGTCCAATGAAAGAAACTCTAAACCAAACAGAAAAGTTTACATGGTCCACCAATCTTTTGGGTTATCACCATTCTAGAATTAGCCCATATCCAAACCAAAATTGGAATAGACTTACAAGGTTGTTCATACATGGACAACCACATGAAGATTCAAACCTATAAAGGTATAATCACTAAGGTTCATGAAAACAAAACGACCCAACCTCTTTATAACTAATAAGGGATTCTCCCACTTGTATGAATCACAAAATTGAGGAATAGGGAACTCATGTCCCTCTTCAAAACATGGGACCACTTGAAGTGAAATTGCCACATAAAAAAGCTTAATTGTCCCCATTTTCCGACACTGGAGATAGGAATTAGATTAGGATCCCTTACACTCCTGGGGGTTCTTGACTATGCACTATCTTCACTTCGGGACCTATGGTTGGAGATCTATTAGTTGAAGCATCTCCTGCCTCGTAGTCAGGCTTCAAAAAACCCCTTGAATGAAACTTCTCCTTCTAGTGCCACAAATGACCATACCAAGACCTAAATAGCACCACCATACATAGCACACTTTGGCATCCGTTTTTACCAAACACCACTTTACCAAAATAAGTTCTTAAAATATGAACCGGCATCGCACCTCTTTACTTTGAATAAGAAGCTTCAAGAGGAAGGACACACAAAATACACCTTCCTTTAAAATAGATAATTTTGGGATTTCCTAAAGGAAACACGCTTTTATCAGAACTAAGGTTCTCAAAAGAGTGTGCAACCTTCACCTCTACCATCAAGCGAGAACAAAACATCGCAACATGTCACCAAACAAGACCCTTGAAACCGACAGAGAAATTTCAAATAAAGGGACCTTAACCTGAGTCCCTAACAACATATAATTGCTGTAAGCATCCATAACTGCCTCTTATAACTAGATTCACCAAATGGGCGGCTTAATGAGACCTCTTACTTAAATGAAACCAACTAAAGACCCAAATTCACTTTTAAAAAAACAACCTTCACTGATAAATCCAAACTAATTCTACATTTCCCCACTGTAATTCACCACTAGAAATTAAAGGTATACCAAGGGTTGAAAACTGTTGGTATTGGGTGGAGAACCATTGGTATAAATTATAACAACAGTTTTAGAAACCATATCCTAGTAAGCCATAAAAATAGACATATACCAACGGTTTGAGATAAACTGTTGGTATATGTGAAGAAATCTATTCTATACCAAAAGTTTTATAAAACCGTTGGCATAGAGTTCTTATACAACACATATTCCAATGGTTTCAAAACTGTTGGCATATATTTTTTTAGTCTTCCATTCATCCCTATACAAATGGTTTAAACCGTTCGTAAAGGTTTTTTACCAATGTTTCAGAACCGTTGGTAAAAAAATACATACAGAACCTAAACCAACAGTTTAAAACCGTTGGTATAGACTTTTCTATACAATTCACACAGCAGCCTTCTCTATGTGCTGCTATGAGAATTGTACAAAATACATAAAATACAATACATAATAAGGATACATAATTAAAAACTGATAATTATACGGATACATAATTTAATAATCAATTATGAATACAATACATTAAAAACTGAATACGTAATTATATGTGATACAGAATTAATAATACATAAAAAATTGCATTTTTTATAACACATACACGATTGAATTTAGAAATTAAAACCTAATAACCCAAAATAAGTAAATGAATAAATGAATTCAACTAAACACAAATATAATTTCATGGTTTGGGGCGGATGTCTTTGAACTTAGTGATGATGATAATGGGTGTGTATCAATGAGCTTGTGTGACTTAGGGAATATAGTTGTCCTTGGCGTATTAAATGTCATGTGTTTTAGAATAGGGGTAGGAGTTCCTTACATGAGAAGTGGATTGTGTGAGACTGGACCATGGATTGTAGTGCTAAAGTATCAACACAATCTGAATACGTTTGGTCATTTTTCCATATGCCAGTTGTTTTTACTTAAAATCATGTTCATTTTAAACAAAAGAGAGACAGTTAGAGTGATACTAGCCACACCGTGCCTCGGATTGAGGTGGGGTTGACTCGTAAACATCACATATGACCCATGGATCATTATACTAAAGTATAAATACAATATGAATGTGTTTGGTTGGCTTTCTGTATGCCAGTTGTTGTTTTCACTTAAAATGTTGTCCATTTCAAATAAAAGTGAGACACTTTGAGTGGTACCGGCCACACCGGGCCTCAGATTGAGGATCGGTTGACTCATACACGTCATAAATGACCAATGTATTGTTGTTATAATGTATCAACACAATCTGAATACGTTTGGTCAGTTTTCTGTATGTCAGTTGTTTTTACTTGAAACAATGTCCATTTTAAACAAAAGAGAGACACTTAGAGTGCTACCGGCCACACTGTGCCTTGGATTGAGGTGGGGTTGACTCTTACATGTCAAAAATGACTAATGTATCATTTTCCTAATGTATCAACACAATCCGAATACGTTTGGTCGGTTTTCCATATTCCATTTGTTGTTTTCATTTAAAATGTTGATCATTTCAAATAAAGGTGAGACACTTTGAGTGGTACCGGCCACCCCACACCTCGGATTGAGGCGGGATTAACTCATACACATAAAAAATGACTCATGTATAATTTTACTAAAGTATCAACAGAATTCAAATATGTTTAGTCCATTTTCCATATGTCAGTTGTTGTTTTCACTTAAAATAATGCCCATTTTAAACAAAAGAGAGACATTTAGACTGGTATCGGCCACACCATGCCACTGATTGATGTGGGGTTGACTTGTACATGTGAAAAATGTCCCATGGATCTTTTTCTTAAAGTATCAACTCAATCTGAATGTGTTTGGTTGGTTTTTCGTATGTCAGTTGTTGTTTTCACTTAAAATGTTGTCTATTTCAAATAAAAGTGACACTTTGAGTGGTACCAGCCACACCGCACCTCGGATTGATGCGGGGTTGAGTTTTACATGTCACATATAACCAATGGATCGTTTTCCAAAAGTATAAACACAATCCAAATACGTTTGGTTTCGGTATGCCAGTTGTTTTTACTTAAAACAGTGTCTATTTTAAACAAAAGAGAGACACTTTGAGTGATATCAGCCACACCGTGCCTCGGATTGAGGCAGGGTTGACTCTTAGACATCACATATGACTCATGGATCTTTTTTCAAAAGTATCAACACAATCCAAATGCGTTTGGTTGGTTCTCCGTATGCCAGTTGTTGTTTTCACTTAAAATGATGTCTATTTTAAACAAAAGAGAGACATTTAGAGTGGTATTGGCCACACCGTGCCTCTTATTGATGCAAGGTTGACTCTTACACATCACGAATTTCCCATGTTTCGTTTTACTAAATTATCAACACAATCAAAATGTGTTTGATTGGTTTTACATATTCTAGTTGTTGTTTTCACTTAAAATGATGTCCATTTTAAACAAAATAGAGACATTTAGAGTGGTACCGGCCACACCGCATCTCAGATTGATATGGGGTTGACTTGTACATGTCACAAATGTACCATGGATCATTAATTACTACAAAATAAAGCTATATCCATGGTTTGGAACCGTGACTATAGGCCCAAAAACCGTAGCTATAGGTTATAGCCACAGTTTCATAAACTGTGGCTGGTATTGGTGTGGCTATAGGGTAAAACCTATAGCCACGGTTTAAAACCATGGCTATAGCCCTATAGCCATGGTTTGAACCGTGGCAAAAGCCTATAGCCACGGTTTTCAAACCGTGGCAGAATCCTATGTCTGGAAATATATATAGACACGGTTTAAAATTGTGGCTCTAGGCCTATTGCCATGATTTCAAACTGTGGCTATAGGCCTTTTTCCACAGTTTAAAATCGTGGCTATATTTCCCCCCATTCCATAAAAAACATCCCCCACCTTCCCCCTTCCCTAGAACTCCCCACAGCCCACTGTACACACCCATGCCCCCTACCCACTGCACCTCCCCCCTGCCCACTGCATCCCCCCCTGCACACACACCCTACCCCCAGCACACCCCCTACCCCCTGCACTTCTCCCCTGACCACTACACTTCCCCCCCAGCCCACTGCAAACCCCCCTTCCCCCAGAAACCCACCCCTTCCCCCTCACCCTGTCCCCTACACACAATCCATGAGTTGTTATATCTGAAAGGAAAAGGGGAAGACCTCACATTTCTAGCACATACATCAATCAGGATGGGATTATGATCAGAGTGATTCTTTGGTAAGATGAGTCTATAAATAATCAAGGGATCATTCCCTTAATCGATGTAGGCCAAGCATCTATCAATACTGATGGCTTGCCTCCCATTAATGGAGTACCTGCTCTAGGTGTAATCACCCCCATAGTGGTCACATCAACTAGCCTACATTTTTTTCAATGCAAGAAAGAAAGTCAGAAGCATCCATCCTGTTGAAGTTATCACCAGTTTTCTCCTCTAGTCGGAGCACAGTGGTCAGCATTGCTACAGTGGCATGTCGGTGTCGGTCGGTCAGCATTTCTACAGTGGTTAGAATTTCTACAGTGGCGGGCCACAGGCATTCGGCCCAACCGGATCGGGCAACACCAATCCAACAAAATCCTCATCCGCGATAGTTGCAGGCCACAAGCATTCAACAGGGATTAATGGAAGAAATCAATATGAATACAATGACAAATATGTTCCTTTGAGGAATATATTTCAGAGGCTACATGAAGAAAACACCTATGCTGAGAGTAATGTGAAGAGAAACTCTAAGACTAGTTCTAAAGCACAAACCTCCTGGAAAGACACAAAAAGGGCTTGGAAGCATGAGAAGAACTCACATGATCATAAAACTAGAAGGATTCATGTGAAAGGGGTGCCCCAAGGCAAGGTATGTACTGAAAATGCTTGCAAGGATGGTCCAAGCAGCAAGGTGATTTGGAGAAAGAAAAATCAACCTATAGTGAAATGAAAAATCCTTGGTGGTAAAGGTGTCCAAGGAAAAACAGGTTGTGTTTTGGGTTGTGAAGAAGAGAACAAACCTAAATAAGTGGATAAAAAATATGTGGGGTAAGTTTACTCACAAAGAATATATTTTAGAGCTAGAAACAGATCTGGTTTAAAGCTGGAAGTTGCATGTAGAAAGTGGTGTTTGAGGTATTTAAGGTCTAGTGTGGAATCAAGCCTGAAGCTGCTTGTAAGGATTTGTGTTTAGTAAAACCAGTCCACTAAAAGGACCAATTGAGAAAAGGTGAATATGTCCTTGTATGCTGTGATGGAAAAAACATTGGTAATCAGGCCTTGATGTGTGTTGTAACAGACCCTGAAGTGGTAACAACATTCTAAATCTCATGCATATCTGATTTTATTCTAAACTGTTAGTATCAGCTGTATTTTCCAGGACACTCTATGCTGCAACTCAGAGGGAGCTGTTTCTCAAAAAGTGATGTCCCCAAAACCGAACAATGCTTCAAATAATGTTGATATTAAGGAGCAATTGGAGATGAAGTTCGAAAAGTTGTTCAGCTTCGTTCATGGTTAAAGGAACCTGTGAGAATATGGATAACATGGGAATCAAGTGGAATTTCCAATTTGGTGTTTACAAATGGTATCAATTCATGCTAAAAGTGGCATGTCACACATCCTTTGTGATTTACAGTTTATATACTAACAATTTTGTGTGAGTTTGGTTTAGATCACATGATTGTTGAGAAAAAGGAAAGGTGAAGCGGCCTTGGACTTAATGAATTGAGTGGGTGAGGTGGATAGTCTTGCGGGTGTTAAACACTTGTTTCCTACACCGAGCTGGCTCAGTAGGCTTAAAGGATTTTTTTGGTCAGAGAGGAAGCTCAAGAAGGATGAATTGAGCTTCCAATAAAAAAATTTTCTTTAAAAATTATAAATTTAAATCCCTTAAATTTGAAATACTGGACAAAGTAAAAGAAGTAGGTATATATAATTTAATGTTTTAAAAACTTTCTCAAAAGTTCAATCAAAACCTAGTTAAAATAACTGAAATTATTTTAGCTTCGAAAATACTACTCATATCAAACATAATATGTATATCACTTGAAAATACTAACTATCAAAGTATATTTTTCATTCAAAGTTTAAAAACACTTGTTGAAAAATAAAATGGCTTTCAAGTAAATTTAAATCAAGAAATGAAAACGAAATGAAACATGGAATGAAATTAAACAAGAGGTTAACTCAAATTGGAGCTTAGTCTTCTATACTTAACCGTGATTCACCGCCAAGAAAGTTTATTAAAACATAATAAACAATCAACAACATTTTTATAAAAATAATTGCACACAAGGCAGTCCGGGCTATATCAAGCCTCTTCCACTGTTATTTGTGGGATAACATATGTAAAGAAATAAAAGGAGCATCAGAGTACTCTTTACAGTATAGAAGAAGTGGTAAGTATACAAAAATCTCAAGCACAACTCAATATGAAAAGAAAGCAGACAGCGAAGAAATCTTGTAAACTTCGATGCAGCTCAATCTCTAATCGAATTTGATTGATCGGCATTGCTGACACTGTAGCAATGATGACCGACCGTCACTGACATGCACTGTAGCAATGCTGACCACTTTAGCAATGCTGACCATTGTAGCAATGTTGACCATTGTAGCAATGCTGACCACTGTAGCAATGCTGGCCACTTGCCTTTAGAAGCCTTATCCTCAGGACATTCATCAGTTTACCTAGAGGAAGGGGGAGATTCATCCTTCCCATTTATTTAAATTGTTATATATTTGGATGGAGCACTGTCATATACATCTTCCACCCATGATTTCCCACTTAGAGGAAAGAATTTATTTAGAGAGTGAGAAAAGCCTACGTATGCGGCTCTTGAAACTCGCCTTTTTCCTGATTTTACAGGCTCTACCTGAGTAAAAGAGTCCCCTTTATGAGAATCATGTCCAACCAAATATGAATAAGGAAAGGCAGATGCATGCCTGGAACCAGCACTACCTAATTGTGTGTCTGGGACTACTTCATCATAGCCATATATAGTAGCACTGAGGTTCTCCTACTATCCACAAAGTGACTCACCTAAACCATGTAGGTTCTACCCTAAATTGTTGATTTTCATCTTATGTCTAGGCATGGTCACAGTAGGCATTTGTGAGTCTAGAACAACTTCCTTAGAGCCACATTTAGTAGTTCTGAAGTTCTCCTAGTTTCCATCAAGAGCCTGGTCTTAGTCATGTATTTCCTAGCCTGATTTGTGGGTCTACTCATTCTATTCCAAACAATCATTAGATGGGGCCTTATAAGCCTGTTTAGAGACCACAATCAGTTGATGTGGCTGGGTAGTCACATAGGACACTGGGATATCTTCAGGAACACTCTCCAGATTGAAATCATCATGATACTAAATTTGATTTATTGAGTCCTCATGTTGTAAACTAATGTAGATATCCTGCATGTCAACAACCATAAATGGATTAACTGCATGCTAAAGGAGAACCACTTTGTTATCCCCCTCTAACTCAAAAATGTCAATAAGTGAAACCAAATCAGGATCCAGTCCATTCGTATGTTGTGAGTCCAGATTATGTTCCTCACCGTGAAAGTTGGAGCCTGCACTAGAGTTTGAGAAAGCAGTATCATGATCCATCCCCTTGACATTTTCTAGGCCTCTTTTGTATGTTGCCTCAACATGACCCTTCAAATCGCATTTTTCATAGACCATTGAGCGATTGCACTTAGATAAGAGATGTCTAAATAGACTAAAACCATCACAAAACATAGGCTTCCATTCATAAACAATGTATTAGTTAAATCTATCATATCTTATGGTAATAACAACTTCCTCTACCAATGTACCTGCCTTATCAACTTCAACAAGACTCTTGTAAAGTGACCATACCTTGAATTTTTGGTTTCGTTATCAATTATGATGGGATTTTCAACTAAGGATGCAATACCCATAAAATTCTAGGATTCCAATATATCCAATTGAGTTTAAAGATGTGGATCCATAAAAAAGTATGTTTTTTTATAGTAAATGGATCAGAGTTCTGCCCCCCAGCCAGCACTAGTCCCCCTACACCCCCATGGATGGATTATCATTATTTAATCACACCCATATTTGTAGAGATTTTTTTTAAACCATGGGTAATAGATAAATATGCATTAGAAACAATGGATTTATCAAGATAGTCTGTCACATTACTCTATGAGCTTACAGTGAAAAAAATAGTGGATCAATTAAAGTTATTTTGACACAATTATGAGTCTTTTTGTTAGTAATATTATCATCATTAGTTTGTGTGGTAGCTACTCTTATTTTTCTAAAAACATGTAATGATTCAACTTGGGTGACTTCTTGATTTAATATATCTATTGTATTTTAATTGAGTTTGGTCACTAGAATGGATCATGCTCATCTAAGAATGTGTTAAAAGCAAATGGATAATGAAGACCACCGATGATGAAAAATGGAAGAAAACTTCCTTTGGAAAATTTTAAAAAAATAAAGTTGTAAACACTATTCCCAAGAAGTTTTTAAAGAAGGTAGATCATACATACTTGGGTAATAAAACTAAGAAGTCTAAGCCAAGTGCTAAATATAAAAGGATTAGTTATTATATCATGGAAGAAGGAGAAAAAATTAGATTCATGCCAACAAGCCTTTCTTGTATGTGAAAATAGAGGCAAGAAATAGCATAATAGAAGATTTGTCCAAGAAGAATACAAATGTAGGTGGAAGGGGGCTGGTGTGGGCTGGATGTGGCTGGAGCAGGGCCAAATCATGGCATTACCGTAGCGTGACCACGGCATGACCGTGGCGTGACCGTGGTGTAATCGCGGCGTGACCGCGGCGTGTTGGCCTGGTCCAGCGACATCCGCGGGGCAACATCTTTCATCCCAGAGCGAAGGGAGCGGGAGGAGGCTGGAATGCTGGTGGAAGGGGGCTGGTTGCAGGTGCTGGGGGGATGGTGTGGGATGATTTGAAGATGGCAAGGGGGGATGTTGCAGGCTGTAATGTTGGTGGAAGCGGGCTGAAATGAAGGTGGAAGGGGGGTGGTGTGGGCTGGATGTGGCTGGAGCAGGGCCAAATCACGTCATTACCACAGTGTGACCGCGGTGTGACCATGGAGTGACCGCGGCGTGACCGCGACGTGTTGGCCCGGTCCAGATATAGGGTGAAAATGAGGTACTATGGATAGGACCAAGATAGGTGGTCCATAATTCACTATGTATCCAATATGAATTGAAATAATGACACATATAATTCTAAATAATGAAGTCTCTATGCATATTAGTATTGTTCACTAGAGGAAATAAAATGGTTCCTTCCTAGTAAATAGTTAATGGGGAAGACCCAACATAAACTGGTAAACCCATATACTAGGAACTCTTATGAAGATATGAATCATACATAAGGGAACTAGGTCATATAGAACAAACCACTCTAAGTATTTTAAGTCTCTATAGGATGAACCATTGTGTTATATAGTTTAATTTAATACATGATGACCAAGTATCCAAGGGGAATTTTCCAAGAGAAGAATCTCAACTCAAGGATTTTAATTTTCTTGGATAAATATATCAAATAAAAGGATTTAGGCATCAAAACAGAGCATATCAACTCAAGGCATTTAGGATAGCAAGAAGAGTATCTCAACTCGTAAATTTTTTTTCTTCACTGATAATTAATTCCTAGATGAGAAATGGTTCAATATTAAGATGAAATAATCTTTCTTCAAAAATGGGTATGATGAACAAATTTGTGACATATAGGGTATTTTAATCCACCTAAATAGTTGGGTTAAAAATGTGTAAATCACAACCTAATAACATCTTAGAAAATTGATACTAGTTTGAAAAACTTAACCATTGGTAATAAGGATACCACTACCACAATGTTAAGAAATGGTGCATGGGATTATAGTATCTTCTCCTCAATACAAAAACATGCCACCGGTTTGTATGATGGATATGTGGCATGGATTTCATTACCAATTAGAGGAGTCATTTTTGGAATTGTATACACTTTATACTAATTTCTATGAAAGGGGAAAATAAAAGGGTATAATTATGGTTTTTGGGATTCCAAGGGGATAATCTTGATTTAATGATTTGGGTTGCTAATGATTTAGATATCAAAGGTTTTAGTTATGTTAATTGAGAAAATGATATTAAATAAGGTTTTGAGCACCCTAAAGTTGACACCACCATTTCTTGGAAACATTTTTCTGGTGAAGGGATATAACATGAAATTTATTGAGTGTAAGATCATAATAATGGATTATAAATCCATAATTATTCCATCTTCATGTTCGACTTTTTTCTAATTGTTGTTCTAGAGCAACATTATTTTTATCATTAGTAACTTTGAAATTATTTTTATAAATCTAACTTCAATTAAATAAAACTTGTTTACATTTCTCATCATACAATTCACCTACCTGCAGTTATGTTTACAAATGTTTTAATCCTATAAACTAATGTTTAATCTAGTTTAGGATTTTAATTTTCTCAAAAAAAAATTCAGGTTTCCCAAAATCCAAATCAAGACACACTACGACCCCATTGTATGAAACTTCATAGGGGTATCTATCGATTCCCTAATTATTTATTTTTTGAACTTCTATTTCATTTTTATGAGATTTATTTTCCCACAACACTCCCCATCACCCCCTTCACACCACCCTCATACTCTTTGACTCTCTGTCAAATTGTGGCCAATGAGTGGGCTCAGAAAGGCTAATTGAAATTGAACTAAACATGTAAATACAAAAGGCATGGGTGGTGCAATGGTAGTATTTCGGCATGACTCATACGTATGTCGGATGTCCATGCTGAAGGAAAAGAAAACAAAAACAAAAACAAAAACAACATAGTATAAAGACAAAAAAATGAAACGCACAAATTAATCTCTCCACTACCCCGATCTCCCTCCCCTGCAAAGAAAACTGTGTAGCAGCCTCCAGTGACCTTCTAACCCCCTTTGCAGAATATAACTACCCTCCATCCATAGAAAGAATTAAAAGCCTAAGTGGCCATTGTGATAAAGAAAGTAAAATAAAAAATAAACAACAACATACTTGTTTCCTGTGAATAATTATATCTCTAGTTTATTGCATTTTGATATAGAAACTTAATTATCTTGTGGTAACCTACTTTGATTGCTGCAAGTCAGGATAAAGATTGAAAAAAATTAATACCTTTCAAAGTAAAAAAATAAATAGGATAATCATACCATTTTCAATGATTGCTATATTCAGTATGATGTTCTGAAAATTCTAGCCTCTTTCATTTTGAAAACAGGAAGACCACCTATTGAAAGTGTAATCAATGTGGTCAAAGGAGTGATAAATGGTTTTCTAATTCAATTACGTATGCTTAAAATCCAAAACAAGAATAAAACCATGACTTTTTTATCAAACGAAACAATTATCTTAACACTTACTCAAGAATTGCATTTTAATATAAACAAGAAGAATTAAAAAGTCAGCTAAATGAAATTTAAAACATTCTTGAATTAAAGAGGCTGGGAGAGGGAATTCATAAATGTTTTAAATTATTAAAAATCACGAATATTTAGACATAAGTTCCAAGAATGAGGATTGATTATAGTAAAAAGATTTTATATTAAATCTAAGAGATAATAATGATCAATTCCCAAAAGTGTTTGGGTTAATTCATAACGAGTTGTGATGTTTTTTATTAATTATACAAAGATTTATTGAAATTTAGAGACATTTTGAAAATATAAACCATCTCATATACCAAGCATTAATATTAAAGAATTGGCTGAGAATTACAATGGTAAGAAGATGAGAATAATAACTATAAGAAAGAATATATTTTTACATTATTGTTAGAATATTAAGATTATATAATTGAAGGAATAATAATTATATGAAGATGAGATACAACAATAGAATATCTTAACTTGTGTGTATTCCCCTTGGTCATCCCCATGAGGGTAAATTTTTGTATTACATCCTAATAATAGGATTGTGATCTCTTCTGTGGGATTAGTTTCAGAGTGTTTGGGAATCCCTCTGTGTGACCCGGGGTGTGATCCTCTATAATTTTTTCTATTTCCCTAGGTGGGGTTTGTGGAATAATTATTACCAACTAATTTGTGTGTACAATCCCATACTTAGTGGTATATTCTAGGTATGTTATAGTATACCTCAGATGCCCTTGGAGAGATCCCCTATCTATGTATCGAGATCTTCGGAGTTATATTGAGTACATCTTTGGTGAGGTCTGATGAGCATGACCTCTTAGGCATGCACCATCAGTGAAAGCATAGATCATGTTTTGAGTGCAACCAAAAGAGTGTTAAATTGTATCCTTGAGTAGAAACATATGGATAAAATAATGGTTAATATGCCATTAAGGACTGTTTTATGTTAGGAGTATATCTATTTTATTGTTCCTATTTCTATGTCTCATATTTTTAATGATGTGTCTATGTGATGATGAGATAACTACTCTCCAAATGCCTATTGTTTAGTGATTTTGGGGTGTCCTATTGAGCATTGTTATACTAAATATTGCATGGGATTCGCCCATACTTTTCATGTCTTATGTAGACAGTATTCCTTTTGAAGGAATCCTAGGAGGACCAAGAGTAGATAGAAGATAGTGATCTAGATAGACCATGGTTCATGCTAGGTTGTTGCATCTGTCAGTAGTCCCCTCCCTTATAACAAGTTAGTCTCTTTTATCTATTTTTGTAGGATTTTATTTTACCCTTTATTCTTTTCATGTGTGCAGGTACCTTAGGCTAAGGACAACCTTGTGTGTGTTATGCCTACATAGGGATGGTCACTAACCCCTAACCAATTAGAGGTGGGATTGTGGTGTCATTAGTGTCATTGACCTGAGAGACAAACCCAATACAATTTAAAACAATTTACCTAAATATAAAACCAATTCTCACAACTATAATATCTCTAAACTCTATCCTAGGAAAAATTAGGCTCTGATACCACTCTAAAATGACATGAAACTCTGGCACCCACTTGACTAATGGTAAGTTGAGTGTGCCACCTAAAAACCGCATGTAATTGGCCAGGGACTGGTGACTATCAATGAGTAGGAATATTAAATATATGGGAGAACTTAAACTAATGAACTTATATATTTGCACACATATTTCCAAGCACAGTAGAGTAATTTGGAAGAGTAAAAAACTGAAATTTTTAAATGCATGCAAAACCTATAACATCCCACAATAAAGTATAAAGCACTTAATCAATGTAAAGAGGAAAAAATATTGGCCCAATAACTAGTAGGTAGGTCTAATCTAACCAAAATAGATAATACAGTCTAATCATGAGGCCTCCATTCTAAAAACAGTCTAAACACCACATCCACCAAGCATCAATACACACCATCTACACTATGTCTGCCTAAATATCCATAAAAAACATTTTCATAATACATTATATGTTCAATATGAACCCACGTAAGGGTGAGTATAAATATAACCAGTAGCACACCCCAAAATCGAGAATTAAACCACCAATAAGTAGTTATATTGAAACAAAATAATAGAGGGTAAAGAATGGTGGATGGGGATGAAGACAGGGGATTACCTCTGGTTGTGGGGGAGAACCATCGGGAATGGAGGAGGAGGGGAGGCAGCTCGGATCAGCTTTGCTGGAGGAGGTTCGGGGTGAGGAAGGTTACAGTGAGGAGGGGTCGAGGGTTTTCAGGGTTGCTGGGGGTGTCGACCTTGGCGTCAGAAGAGAGGCGTCGGGGAGGAGGCATCAAGGAGGAGGGTCGCGGCGAGGAGGAGGGTTGCGGCGAGGAGGCGTCGGAAGAGAGGCATCGACGAGGAGGCGTCGGGGAGGAGGGGCGCGGCGATGAGGAGGGCGCGGAGAGGAGGCGTCGGGGAGGAGGGTTGCGGCAATGAGGAGGGCACAGCGAGGAGGCGTCAGGGAGGAGGGTCATGGCAATGAGGAGGGCGTGGCGAGGAGGAGATCATGGGGAGGAAGAATCGCAAGGAGGATGAATCGCGAGGCAGGAGGGGGCCGTGGGATAAGAGCGTTTGAGAAGGAAACCTATAGCCACGACCATCCCATTAAATTGTGGCTATAAACAAGCTATAGCTACGGATCGATAAAATCGTGGCTATAGATCCGTGGCTATAGCCTAAATTTCTAGTAGTGGTTTTCCTAAATTATCAACACAATCCGGATACGTTTGTTTGGTTTTCCGTATGCCAGTTGTTTTTACTTAAAACATTGTCCATTTTAAACAAAATAGAGACAGTTAGAGTGGTATCGACCACACCGTGCCTCATATTGATGCGAGGTTGAATCTTACATGTCAAAAATTTCCCATTGATCGTTTTCCTAAATTATCAACACAATCCTAATGTGTTTGGTTGGTTTTTCGTATTCCAGTAGTTGTTTTCACTTAAAATGTTGATCATTTCAAATAAAGGTGAGAAACTTTGAGTGGTACCGGACACACCATGCCTCGGATTGATGTGGCGTTGACTCTTACACATCAAAAATGTCCCATGGATCATTGTGATAAAGTATCAATAGAATCTGAATACGTTTGGTTAATTTTTTGTATGCCAGTTGTTGTTTTCACTTAAAATGTTGTCCATTTCAAATAAAAGTGAGACACTTTGATTGGTACCAGACACACCATGCCTAGGATTGAGGCAAGGTTGAGTCATAAACATCACATATGACCCATGTATCATTTTCCTAAAGTATCAACACAATCCAAATATGTTTGATCAATTTTCCATATGCCAGTTGTTTTTACTTAAAAGGTTGTCCATTTTAAACAAAAGAGAGACACTTTGAGTGATACTGGACACACCATGCCTTGGATTGAGGCGAGGTTGACTCATACACATCAAATATTACTCATGGATCGTTTTCTTAAAGTATAAACACAATCCAAATGCGTTTGGTCGGTTTTCCATATGCTAGTTAGGCAAATTGTGCAACAACAGTGATAATATCTTATACTAAAACTATAGAAATTGTGCATGATGTGAATCCCCTGGTGAATGGTTAGGGAAAATCATGCACATTACTTCTAATATATATCCCTATATTGTTGGTAGATACCTTATGGGATGGAATTAAGTTTTATACTAACCGTGAGGCATAGTGTTTTTTTACGCTGACCGGGGTTCCGAGCTCTGAACAAGCCCCAGAAGCCCCATAAACCATTATAACATCATTATGCTTCCATATTTGGTCAAAAATAAATATTTATACTAAATTCAAAAATATCCATACCAGAGTGAAAAAATTGGTTCTTATAGTCTTCACATTTAAAGGAACTCATCCTGAAGTTCACCTTCAATGGGTGGTAAAAATTTATTTGAGAACAATTCTATCTGGGGGGTTGTCCGGGGTCAAGGTGACTGTTGGGGGCTGTCTGGGGGGATATCTGGGGGGTTCTCTGGGGGGTCATTCGGGGTCTAGGGAGGACGGTGGGGAGGTTGTCCAAGGGGCTGTTCAGTGTCTAGGGAGAAGGGTGGGGGGCTGTCCGGGGGCTGTCTGGGGGGCTGTCCGGGGGGCTGTCAGGGAGGTTGTCTGAGGTCCAGGGCAGAGGGTGGGGGTGTTTTCTGTGGATCTCTCCAAAGGGCTGTCTGGAGGGATGTCTGGGGGCTGTCTGGGGTCCAAGGAGGAGGGTGGGGGATGTGATGGGTGTGTGAAAGGTGTGCTAGGCTTTGAAGTAGAATAACAAATCCATATTAAATCAAAAATCAAATGTCATAAATATCAGTCAAAAATGTAATGGATAAATCTTCCCTTGATCACCATCACCACTATATTCATCAGCTTCATGCTCACTTCCATCTCTTTCCTCATCGTCATCCTCATAGTCATCCCTATGATCATCCTTGGCCCCATCCTCTCCCTCATCCTCATCCTTATACCCGCCCTCACCCTCACCTTCATCATCACCCTCGATCTCTGCATCAACATCATCCCCAACATCTTCCTCTTCAGCATCCTCGTCATCACCAGGAATGTCATCATCTCTACCTCCACTAGAACTACCACCCATTGCATTGGATAATTCACCCATAGACGACATATATGTCTGACAAGCCACGCTGGCCTCTGGTGGAAGTGATGAAGATAAATCTATGATCAGTTTCATAAATTCTTTATCCCTCGTTTGAACCTATTCTTCCAACTCTATGACTCTTTTATCAGACTGTATTGCATTCTCCTTGACCTATTCCAACTTGGTGGTACTAGAATGGATACTTGGGGAGGACCAATACCTCGTCGAGACTATATTCTTACCAGGTCGGTAGCGTACTCGACCAGAGTGCTCATCTCCCAAAACCTGATATAAATGATCATGTGGACCTAAATTAGCAGTCTCCTATGAATAAAGGGCCTCTAAAGAATCTTGTTAAAAATATTAATAGATTATTAAATTTCAAAATAGATATTAAAATTTGAAATAAACAAATTAAAACTTACAATATTTTCTTATGTCGGTTCATTAACCGCAGTTCCATATTTTTTCCTTCTACTCGAGCAAAACAATTTTGCTCGAGGGAGACATACTTCAATATTAAATTTGTGATTCTGTAATGACATTGAAACAAAATAAAGTAAAAGTATAATCATATATTCAATATTCAATAAATCACATAATTTAAGTAGGAAATAATAAAAAGGGCAAGTCCTAATGAAAAATTATAAACAATTATATCGTACCAGTTGCTTCTCATGATCTGACATAGTAGTGCGCCCAAAAGTGTGAAGGTATTGCTTTGAATCAATTTTTTTTGTTTTTTCATAAGATTCCTAAATAATGTTTAATAATAAATAAGATAATATTAATACAAAATATGAAAATTGTCATTTAAATACCTCAAATGGTATTAATACCTTAAATTTGGTAGTCGCCTAATGGGTAATCATTTGGTGATATTTCTCTATCGGGTAGTCATCCACGATAGGTACTGTATCCAACTCTATGCCCACTCTATCACACCATCCAATATACAACTCATACTTATAAGCTCTCCAAAGCTCTCCTATCTCCTTTAAACATGCTGGTCATGAACCCTCACCATTAGGGAAGTTAAACCGAAGCTAACACCCAATAGATTAATTCATATAAATACAAAAAAATACTATATTAAATCCAATAGATTTTTTACCCATATTTGTGCCCACGCATTATCCTTGACTTCGTGTGGTAGATGTCTCTAAGAGAGAGGGCTGACCAGAATGATGTCATAGTATTTGGCTAGTGTCTCCAAAAAACCTCGACATTCCTGCCCAAGTTTATCAATCATTTGTCCATCATCATTGTATTCAACCATCAACTGTGTCTGGTGGTTCCATACCACATGCAAGTGAGTACGCCCCCTCCCCTGTCACCTATCAGTAGATGAATCTGTTATTAAAGAAAAAAAAATATCAGTACAAGTTATAATAAAAATAAGTTTTGGTATAAAAATTTGTTAGAGTTATATAAATATACTTGTGGTAGTCGGATAAATGGGAATCACTAGATGTGCAGAAGCTGAAGGAATATCCTGTACAGGTGGAGTTTCTCTCAATGAATGCTCCTCATCCACATACAGTGTCAGATCAGGATTCAAAAAATGTGGAATATAGTAGCTTGGAGATAATCAACCAGAAGTGAAAGATGATGGAATAGACGTATGGCCAACTGGGAGTGTAAACATCAGAGGCCTAAATATCCCATGTGTCCCTAAAGACACACCAGGATCAAAATGGGGTGTAGAAGATACGTTTGTAGTAGGGGCATATTCCAATTGAGTACGGCCCTCGGATCGTCTAACTCTCTCACAACGAGCCCTTATACCACCGGCCTCAGTAGCGGGACCACCAGATGATCGTCAAACTCTGACACCACCCCCCCCCCTCCTACCACCATCCTCTGTATTGGGAGAAATATCAGGCTCCTCATCGGATATCTCTCATCTTGGGGGTGGATCCTGAAAAAAAGTTTAACATAAAAGTAAACACATGATATTATAAGTTATTGAAATATATATATTTGAAATAAAATACTCACAATAGGGATGAGTGGAGGAACGCCCATCTGTGTCATGAGACAATTATTTTTTGTCATATTTTTTCATCATATCTCTTCAATAGGTGCCATTTCCTACAATCAAAACAAATATGGATGTAATTAGAAATAGATAAATAATGTGTAACCCAAAAAAATATAGAAAAACCATTCTGATAAAAAAAAACATAAAGAAACAGAAGATTTTTGGTGGTTTAAAGGTAAGTACTAGGATACACACTCTGAATGATATAGGTGAAACATGTAGGTGAGAAAACAACTGTATGATTCTATATATTTCCCACCACAACTTCAGGTTCACAATCAACTCTGACAATTGAGCTATTGGAGTCATCGTAATTAATAAACGGATTGCTTCCAATTGCAGTAGGGATAGTGTCAACTTCATCTTCACCATAATCAAAAACATTTCTGGGATTTACTTCAATAATTACACCAAATTTAGGATGACGATGATCTTTGACATAAAAAACTTGTTTCACCATTGATTACAATACATATGGTTCATCGGTGGCAAGAGTGTGAGTCATGTTAATAACTAAAAATCCACAATCATCAATAAAGGTGCCTTGCCTCGTCATTGAATCAAACCATTTACATTTCATCATCATGACTCAACCATGTGAGTAATAATCCAAAATTATTATTTTCTCCACAACTCCATAATAAGATACATTTTCAGAATGATTTCTATTATCCGATGAACTGGCATATCAGTCTGCTGTGGAAGTTAGCATAACACAATCATGTTGTGTTCTCATGTTCCTTTCTCATTCAGTGATAACAAATTTGTATCCATTGATCACAAGCGATTTACAAGCACAAACCATGGTATTAGGACCAAAATCCAAATCTCTTATTTCCTCAAAAACAAATTCTGTAGGAAAAATCGATACCTGAAATAGAAACAAATAGTAAACTTAATTAAATATTATTTTTATTTAGTTATTACAGAAATATTTTTACCTTCAATTTCAACCAATAAGAAAACCCTTTTCTATGCAAAGTCTCTTTCTTTCTCAAATATAAAGAACGATGCTTTCTATATATCAATTATTTATGTTCCCTATAGATAAAAATAATAATAGTTTAACAAATATTTAAAATTACATGATATAAGATAAGAGATACATGTACAATTTACTTACTTGATATACTCATCAAACAAATCACAATTGAACAACACTATGCGATGTGCCATCTCTCACTCTTCAAGGCTTAATTTCGTCAATTTATATGATCCCAGAATTCCTCATGTCTGAGGAAGTGATGGAAAACTGGGTTTAATTTTCTCATACTGTTCTTCTTCATTTCTCATTGGTCTGTTTATTCTCGTAGTAAGATCAGACAAATACATTGAACAGAAATCCATACATTATTGATCCAAGTAATCGTTCACAATAGAACCTTCGGGATAATTCAGGTTCTGAACATATGATTTCAATGTGTACATATTTCTTTTAGTTGGATACATCCAACAAAAAGCAAAAGGTCCTCCAAGAAGTATTTCGGTCAGAAGATGGACAGTCAGATGCAACATGCATGTAAAAAATGATGGACGGAATATTTTCTCTAACCCACACAAAATTAATGGTGTATCTGCCAACAGTTTTTGTAAGAAGAATTTGGAAAACTTCTTATCACAAATATATCTAAACAAATAGCACAATCAAATAAATGAGACTCTTACATTATTGGATAAGAGATGACAAATTTCTGTTAGAATCAACTCATGCAAAAGGATGTGATAATCATGAGTCTTCAAAGATTTCAGCTTCAAATCTTTTCTGTTGACCCATTTTGATATATTGATTGAATATCCATTAGAAACTTTAATAGTCTCTAGCACTTCCAGAAATGGATTTTTTTAGCAGGTGTCATCACATAAGAAGCACGTGGAACTTGCCATTTATTTTCACTGATACAAATAGGATGCAATTCTGGTCTGATCCCCCAATCTACCAAGTCACTCCGAGATCATAAATCATCTTTTGTCTTCCCCTTGACATTTATAATAATAAAAAGAAATATTTCACATATATTCCTTTCAATGTGAATTACATCTAAGAAATGACGTAACAAGTTTGTTGACCAATATGACAACTCAAAGAATATACTCTTCTTCTTCCAATTATAAAAGGTATCATTGGAAACATTTTTCCCCTTTCTAGATTTCACTACACCCTTCCCAAATGAATAACTGAAATCTTTCAATTCATTAAGCACATCAGTTCCAGAAATATGCTAAGGTGGATCGTCAGTCTCCATGGTATTGTCAAATCTTTGATGATTGTTTCTATATGGATGGTTCATTGGCAAGAATTGTGATGTCCCAAAAAACTAAAACTACGATGATATTTCAGTCTTCTCAATTGAGTATTCTTCATAAAAACAAGACATGACAATTTTCCTTTTGTGCTCCATCCAGACATCATTACATAAGCAGGAAAATCATTGATCATCCACATAAGCATAGCACGCATCTGAAATATGTCTTTCGAACATGCATCGTATGTGGGCACACCCACATCCCAAATAAGTTTCAACTCTTTTTTTAAAGGTTTCATGTATAAATCTATATCATTGCTGGGATCAGAAGGGCCAGATATCAGTATACTCAAGAAAGTTTAAGGATTTTTCATACACAACCATGGGGGAAGGTTATAAATGTGTATGAAAACCGGCCATGTGCTGTGTGAAGTAAGCATATGACCAAATGGATTAAAACCGTCACATGAAAGACCCAGTCTCACATTACACACGTCGATTGCAAATTCAAGATATCGAGTATCAAATCTCTGCCATGAAAATCCATTTGTAGGGTGAACCAAATCTTCATTATTCTTTTTTCTCTCATTATTATGCCATTGCATTTTTACTGATATTCTATCAACATCATAATTTTCATTGGACGCATCATGTGTTCTTGTATAAAAATCTTGTTGGTTGTACATCATTTCCTTCTCATGATGCCGAATAAATGGAAACCGATCATATATAAAACTCTCTAATTTGGTCCTATCATTTGGATCATCAACATTTTGATATTTCATTTTCTCTCCATTGTGATACCACACAAAATAGTTTGTTTAGAAACCATATTTGGTTATATGATATCTAACTACTTCACAAATCAACCAAGGTATTCCAACACAATTAGAATATGGGAAGTGTATGCGACCACTATATGAAGCCTTTTCAAATGAAAAATCTAAAAAGCTGTTCAAATTATTTTGAAAATCGGTTAAAATCCGATCAATTTCATACATCCAACTTCTATCTATTATGTAAAAAAATTCCAATAAGTCATTTCAAATAAATTCAATAATATTAAAGTTCAATCAAAAAAATATTTAGGTAAATGAAAATTCTTTACTTTATATAAAATAATAACTGATACATTACTCTATATGAGAATCATATTAAGAAACACAAAAAAATACAGTGTATATAAGAAAATAAGATACAAATTTTCTAATTCCTATATTCAAGGATTTACCAGTAAGATATTGGAAGTGGATCAAGGAATACATGATCCTTAAGGGTCTTGTTGGGAGTACATGAGTTTTATACTTTAAATTCTTCAGGGAGATCGGGATGAGGAGTAGGATGAGGATCACATCAAAAGTAGTTATGGCATAATCAAGTTTCACCTTAACCATGTATTAAAGGATCCTAGGATTGGGGCCATAGATCATAGTTTGGTAGGGCGTATTCATTGAATCATGTCCCAATTGATTTTGGAGAGGGACCTTAAAAAGTTATAGGTATGGATTTGATTATATTAATGCTATTAGTTCTTTAATGTACTACTCAATCTTCATATTAATTTATTTCTGATCTCATTTTTTCTTTTTTGTGGTTCTAGATAAATTTTCCATCTATTTTTTAGGACCATAATACAAGACTTTAGAAGATGATGTATTATTATTAGAAATGACCAATGTTTCCTGTAGTGGTTGTATGTTATAGACATAAATGGTATATCATGATCCAATATATTAAGAACGTTGATGTTATTTTTGGTATGAGACAGTTTACATATTATAAATATCACATTTATTTTTATAATAAGTGGATTTATTTTACCACCCCTAATGACTTGGAGTACATTATTACTTTTGATTGAAACTTAGAGGTATGAAGAGCATGTCCATGCCTAGCCATGATTGGGTCAATTATGGAATAGATGGTAGGTGTGGTTCTAAGAATGAGGAGGCACTTATGTCTTGGGTATAACCTAGAAACATGATTCAGTTTCAATGTTTTCGATCAGGTTGGTTGGTTCATTCAGTTTATTTCTTATTTAGAAACACCTATAAAAAGGATATCCAAGAATTGTGACCTTCCAAACCAGGATGCCACTCATTAGTGACTTGAACCCAGATGGCCACATGGCCTGAAGCACATATACCAAAATTCCAAATGTTATTGACTAATAGTGAGATCCTTTGGTGTGTCTGGGGGGACACTATTACCTCATTACCTAAGTTGCACAATTTTAATATTATCAGTTAAAAATTGGAAGAAAGATAAAATTGGTAAAATATTAGAAATGGATTAAAATAACCAAATCAGTAATACCAACTAATAACAAAATCATAAACCAAATGATGGTAATGGATGTCATGTATCAAGAAGAAAAACATAGTTACAACTAATAGGAAGTAGTACTATACAAGAGGCTCAATAAATACTAAAATTTGACCTAGCTTATTGATCTAAAACCCAATCATCTGCTACATGCTCCATCCTATGTCATGTGAGTAGTCATGCATCTGTAATATGGTGACTTCCCTTATCTAAACATATAATTATGTAGTTTATTCAGGTACCCAATGGAATATCAAAAATGTGTGAGATACAATTCATGTAGGTGACCATCGAGAGGTCTATAACTATCCAGTCTATTTGTATAACATTTTAATATAATGATATGATAAATTAAAGCGACAACTAAAAAATCTAAAATGGTTTTCTATGGTTCCAGAGAAAAAATCCCTTCATTTTTATGGAGGGTTAAATATTTAATTAATTAAATGGATTCAAATGAAGAAATTATAGGTTAAAACAAAACAGAAACAAAAATATATACACATCAAAATCAAAACTAAAAACTAAAATATTAGATAAATTTCAATAAGAATAAAGTACCACTTAAGAAAATACCTAATTTGGGATGGGTCGGATGTAGATTTAGTAAGAGATTCAGCATCTTGGATGGGATGGAGGAAGAGGAAGCCGAAGCAGCTCCTAGATCACTAAGAGAGAGGGGCTGCTGCAAATTTGGGGGAAGTGCTCTGGTTTATGGTTATGTCTCGCAAATGGGGGAGAGGAGGGGCTGCTGTTAATTTTGGGGAAAACTTTTACCAACAGTTTTTAAAAAATGTTGGTAAAAATGTTAGGGCCACACTTATACCAACGGTTCCTTAGAACCATTGGTAAAAGATCCCCTAAGCCATCCTTTTACCAATGGTTATATTTAAACCGTTGGTAAAGGTTTCTTAGGAGGTTATTTATGTAACATCCCAAGATTCTGTGTTTTATGTAACGGTAGATTTTATCTTGCTATGTCATCCATTAATTGAACAAACTGTCTTCTTATAAAAAAAAATAATGGAATAGATTAAATGCACCAAAATGAATGAAAGGCTCTTTATTCAAATAAGGAACACCATAGTAACTACAATGCATTGTGATCAAACGGGAAACTTATTTAACCAAAGATACCAATTAAAAACCCTATTAATATTACAGGGAGACTGGTCAAAACGACAAGAAATCTGAGTAAACGATAGGGGTCTTTAGCATCCTCCATAACAAACATTAGAATGGCCAAGGCCACTGTGGCCGTACTAAGCACCAAAGGAATAACTTGAATAATCTTCTCCTTTTCTTATTCAATCACCTTGAGTTTAAGACACCCTGAGACCAGGTTTTATATGACGCCAAATTGACTGTTACTTTTGTAGTCGTTGGGTCTATGAATTCCTTGACCATTGGTTAAAAGGGTGCTTATTTCAAAAATAATGAAGTTTACCTTCTTTATGAAAAACTTCGGTTTTATAATACTTTTATAACTTTATTTTATGTTTTGAAATTATGTCTTTAAATTCCATATTTTTAAAATAATACTTTTTTAAACCTAGTTGATTTCACAAACCCTATTGTTTATTTATATAGTTCAAAACCTAATAATTTAAAATATCTTTTAAATAATGTGATTCCTAATGTGGGTATTTTATAAGTAGGTAATCAATTTACCTTTAAAAAGTATTTTGAGGATGTATTGTTGGTAATGCTTTAAAAACCCTAATGTAAATTTTTTAATTAAATGAAACCATGATTTCAACTTAGAATTATTTTATGTTTGGCACAATGAACCCTAATTTCATAAAACCTTTAAACTTTTTATTAGTTGATAGGAAATTATTAATGTTATCATTAATTATTTTAACTTATGTTTATAGATACTCACGGTTTAAAAATAACATATGTGATTAAATGAATGGGAATTTTGTTTCAAATAAGTATTTTTTTTATAAAAAATTTAAGGGGACCAGCCAACCGAGGGCAGCCTTAAGGCCAAGCCCTCAAGGTCGAGGCTAGTTCCCCAGACACCCAAGGTGGCGACCTGGGGTGTCTCAAGTATGTGCTGAGGAGATCTCGAGCATAGCTCACGCTAGGTACCAACGCGCACGCACAGGCCCGTGTATAAGGCATGCGGTGCGCAGGGTGTAAGGGTGGGCCAAAGTCCGCATGGGGCCCATATATAATGCCCCGGGTTGTGTGTTCTTGTGTCATAGAAGTGTAGCGGGAGCTTTGAGGCTTATAAGATGCACCCAAAAATCTGTTTGTTTCGATGTGGGAATGGTTTTTTTGGCCAAAACGAGATCATGGCCGTTGGATCTCCCATCGTGCGATCTCGGCCGTCAAAATCGATTACGGGTTCAACCTCAGTCGACCGCAGAATAATACCACGTTTTTTGAGATCCATTCAATTATTTGCGATCTAATTGCAGACGTTCAAAGATTTTTTAAAATATTGTGATTCCCCGCAGCCATCTGATCAGATCTAGACTCGATCTAGGCCGCCATTCTTCTTAAATGTTTGAATCATATCTCACCCTATCCAGGACCGTTTGATCCTCATGATTTTTAATCCCGGTCATTCAAAAATTTTAAAATGTCGCGTCAGCCTTCGATCGTCCGATCAGCCCCGGTTTAATCCTAGCCATCAGATTCTTTTCGGATCTCCTCCCCCATGTTTTCTATTCTTCTTCCTCACGCATGTCGTGCACCAGTGACCTATTCCCCATTTTTCTTTGCCTAGGCCGACAGCGGACTTTTTTTCGACCTCTCTTTCCATGGAGTTGGTACCGGCCTTTATTTCTTGACCATGGCTCCCCTCGATGACCTCACGTGATTCTTTCCCCCTCTCCTTAAGTCTTCTCTCTTCCCTCGGTAAACTGGGATGTTTGCACCTCAGTTTTTCACCTTGGAGCGTTGCGAGAACACCACGGATCTCTAGCAGGCTCTCTCCCCTCCCTGCCAAGCCAAGCTCCCTCCTTATTTGTAAGAGTTTACTTTAAACTTTCGGATTTAAAAAACCTATAGTATATAGTTTCGTATATACGGTGTTGTAAATTTATATATATATATATATATATATATATATATATATACCTTTCTGTTTGGTATTAAATGTTCTAAATATAGATTATAGGAGTTTTAGTTTCTGTGTGAGGGTTGTTTTTTCTTTTATTTCCCCCCTCTTTCTATGCAAACCTGTTTATATATATATATCTAAGTATGTTTTTGGGTTACATATATATTCCATATACTGATATTTTCAACTATGAAAAGGTTGCTTAGTTATTATCAAGATCTTTAAGGGCTTTCTTTAAGTTCTAATTTATGAAACCCTGTATTCACAAATATATTCTAAATATATAGTTTTGTGTAAGTATATATATATATATAATATGTGTAATGGGGTGTTTAATTATTATGTATATATATATATAGTCCCATCTTCAAACCTACTTTTAAGATTTCCAATTACTTCATTATTGCATACTGAGTTTTACGTACCAATGAAGGTTATTTTGAATCTACTCTAGTTTACCAACCCGTTATGTAAACTCTATATATATATACATATATATATATCACTAAATACTCATCTGTCTATTTTTTTATGTCAAATTAATTATGGTTTTTAGATGATGAATACTCGTCTTTAAATAATGATTTAAGTACAAACTAGGTTTTGGGGGTTTAAGTGAATCTGTGTTATAGTATAAAACCATCATTTTTATATAGTCATGAGCATTCATTTTCATGGATAATAAACCCTATATGTTTTGGTTTTAATCAAATAAATGGTTACTGGTTAGGAGTATTCTAATATTAAGAAAATTTAATGGACTATGATTAAAATTGTGTACAAACCCATATATACCCTTAGCGTAAATATAGAGTTATGTAAAATGTATGTTATAGATTTATTTTTCCAAAACCCTAATTTCAAATAATAACTACCAAGACTTATTTTATACTTTAATACATGTAGAATTTTAATAATTTGGTTTTTTCCAAGACAACATGTATGTTGCACTAATGAGATCATTTATTTAAAAATTTATATTTTATTCCACTCATGTTTTAGGAATTAAATGAAGTATTTTGGCTTGGTTAAGATATATTAGTGGGTTAGGGGTTTATGGGAACATTCTCTATGCATTTAGTGTATTATGATAAGCCTGTTGCGGTGAATGTTAGTAGTTTATAAAATTTTGGTTTAATTTAATTGCAAGTTCGATGACAAGTTAATCGCAATAATAAAATTTAAATGTTTTTCCTTAAGATTTAATTCTGTGTACATCATTGATATTTAACACATTTTATTATGAATGTATCACTTGTCATCAATCATGTGTTCCCTTAGTAGTTCCATATCATATTTTCTATGTTATGCCTGAAATGATGATCACCAAATAGTAATTAGTGAGTCTAAGAACACGTTATTTGGAGTGGTATGGGACACCCCAAATAACATCACTTTAAAATGGGTATCCAAAGTGGTATGGGACACATTGGATACATATCCCCTAAGACATAAGTGGATTTTATTGGACTGTATAGGTGAAGGGTTGGGCCCGCTATAGCCCTCGATGCATCGATGTGTCTCAAGAGGCAAAATAGAGTCATGGCACAAGGCCTGACAACAGTTATGGTTCAGGTGAAATTCCTGGACATAGATGATTATGGTCTTGGCACGAGGCCTTGACACGGTCTAGTATTATACCCTCCTCTTAATGTTTTAGTAATTGACCAACCATAGGGTGTTCTAGCTAGTAGGACATCCCTGGTTCAGAAACTTAGTATGCACATAATGAATTGATGAAATGACATGTTATGTCTCAGAAGTTTTGGACTTGATCCAATTAACAATAGCTTTATGTTATTACATGTGAAAAGATATGGATATGGCTAATATGATATGTGCACCAGTTATGTTCAATATTACAGCTTTTGATTATGTCTTGTGCACTCAGAACTTCCTTTCTAGTAGTATTCATTACCCTGCATGTTCTTAATGGTCATGTTTTATACAAGCATTTAATTTTCCCTAATTGGAACTGCGTACTCTGATCATGATTAGATGTTATGTTATTAGTTTTCTTTATTTCAAGACAATTAATGTCCCCATGTTTTAAGTTTAAATTCAAGAATAGTGTTTTATTTACAGTAAAGAATGATTATTTTCATTTTTTTTAAACCCCTTACTGGGCATACTTTTCTCACCCTACGTTTTTGTTTAAAAAAATTTCAGGTATGGGTTTTTACTAAAGAAGTTTTTCAGATGCAGCTAGTTTCTCAGAACCTGAACCTCGCGATCCTCTGTAAAAATGGGACATGATGTATTATTTGTAAATGTTAGTAATAAATTTTTAGTACATCATGCCTCATGGGAACCAGCTCTGGGCATTCAGAGGCTGGGTCCTTACAGTTGGTATCAGAGGATGGGTTCAGAAAACTCTGGAAAACCAGGTAGTATGAATATATAACTATGATTGACAAAGTAATTATGTTGAAACTTTTAGATGGCTGATGGAAACGTATCTACCAATCAACTGTCCCTTCCCACTGAGGCCCTAGAGACCATTGTGTCTCTAGATAGCTGAGAGAACTTTCTTAATTACGCCCATATCCACATGTCCTGGAAGCACCTGTATGATGTGTCAAACTCACCTAGGGTGCTTAGTCTACACTAGGGGTTGGGAATGGATTACCTCCTAATGATGATGACCCAATTCCCCTCATATGCACGTCAGGGAAGGTACTATGAGGGACTCTTCTGGGTATTCATGATTGGTGAAGAATTTGTAACTATGATCCTTAACCCTTTTCAAGAAGCTGATGCGGCCAGAGACCTCCGAGCGGCCTACCTTTGTCAGATTTTTCACTACGGCTTCTGGGGACAGTTGATGGACTTTGGGATGTTAGAAGATGAGTCCACCCGATTGTCTTATAGGCAACAGATGTATAATGACGTTTCCCAACTTCATACCCCTCATGCTAAACTCAGGAGACGTCACAGGTGTTCCCATGAGTTTAACCCCGTCTACTCAGCCTGTGCTTGGTTTGAAGAGTTAGGGAGTTTTTCTTCTTTATGTGGTGTTCGTTTAGTAAATCATTAAGGAAACTCAGGCACTGTTATATAAACTTTTGTGTTATTGAAACATTACTTGTTTTCCTTTCCTGTATCTACTTTATCTATACTGTTAAGTGAATTCTCATGAGTGTATCTTTCATATGGATGGAAAAACAAACATATCATCTCCACCTGATTAGATAGTAGAGGATATTTTTATCATAACATGCATGGTGGATTATCCATCTTTCCTCAACCTATGAAGATCTTGTCAACGCTTGCTTGACTTGTCAAACAGCCCTAAAATCCTTTGTTCATGTCGGGGTAATGACCATGTTTTCCATCTCATTGCCACTGCCCAACTCCCATGCTATAGGTGAAGGGGGAGATACTACGAAGGCCTTTTTCAGTGTTTTACTCTGGCACAAAACTTCTCTTCCAGAGCATTCTTCCTTATAGCTGCCCAAGATGGCCACCTCAGGGCAGCCTTTATGTTCCAAATATTAAATCTTAGTATGTTCAATCACATCATTCCCCTTGAATATCTCGAGCGGGATGTATTTCGGAGGGTCATCAGGGAATTTTTCCACTCGAACATTTCCAAGATTTTTACCACACGAGCCTCCCTATGGAAGCATGTGTATAGAACACATGAGTAGGAGTTCCAGACTTACTGCTCAAGGTGCATCTGGGCTATTGAAGCAGAAGAACAAAGTACCAACTTGGGGATTCCATTGAACGAGCCAAATATCCCGTTTTAGTAATGTTGACCGACTGGGGGGGTTTCTTTTTTATGAATAGAATTGAGAGGATGAAATTCTTTGAAGGGGATAATAATGTAACATCCCAAGATTCTATGTTTTATGTAATGGTATATTTTATCTTGCTATGCCATCCATTAATTGAACAAACTTTCTTCTTATAAAAAAATAATAATAATGTAATAGAGTAAACGCAACAAAATGAATGAAAGGCTCTTTATTCAAATAAGGAACACCATAGTAACTACAATGCACTGTGATCAAACAGGAAACTTAGTTAACCAGAGATACCAATTAAAAACCCTATTAAGATTACAGGGAGACTGCTCAAAATGATGAGAACTCCGATTAAACGATAGGGGTATTTAGCATCTTCCATAACAAACATTATAATGGCCAAGGCCACTGCAGCCGTACTGAGCACCAAAGGAATGACTTGAACCATATTCTCCTTTTCTTATTTAATCGCCATGAGTTTAAGACACCCCGAGACCAGGTTTTTTATGATGCCAAATTGACCGTTACTTTTGTAGTCGTTGGGTCTATGAATTCCTTGATCGTTGGTTAAAAGGGCTCTTATTTCAAAAATAATGGAGTTTAACTTCTTTATGAAAAACTTGGGTTTTATAATACTTTTATAACTTTATTTTATGTTTTGAAATTATGTCTTTAAATTCCATAGTTTTAAAATAATACTTTTTTGAACCTAGTTGTTTTCACAAACCCTAGTGTTTATTTATATAGTTCAAAACCTAATAATTTAAAATATCTTTTAAATAATGTGATTCCTAATGAGGGTATTTTATAAGTATGGAACCAATGTACCTTTAAAAAGTATTTTGAGGATGTATTGTTGGTAATGCTTTAAAAACCCTAATGTAATTTTTTTTAATTAAATGAAACCATGATTTCAACTTAGAAGTATTTTATGTTTGGCACCATGAACCCTAATTTCATAAAACCTTTAAACTTTTTATTAGTTGATAGGAAATTATTAATTTTATCATTAATTATTTTAACTTCTGTTTATAGATACTCATGGTTTAAAAATAACATATGTGATTAAATGAATGGGAATTTTGTTTCAAATAAGTGGGTTTTTTTTAATTAAAAATTTTAAGGGGACCAGCCAACCGAGGGCAGCCTTAAGGCCAAGCCCTCAAGGTCGAGGCTAGTTCCCCAGACACCTAAGGTGGAGACCTGGGGAGTCTCGAGTACGCGCTGAGGATATCCCAAGCATAACTCATGCTAGGTACCAGTGTGCACACACAAGTATGTGTATAAGGCCTGTGGTGTGCAGGTGTAAGGGTGGGCCAAAGCTCGTATGGGGCCCGTGTATAAGGCCCCGGGTTGTGTGTGCTTGTGTCATCGAAGTGTAGCGGGAGCATTGAGGCTTATAAGTCGTTCCCAAAAATCTGTTCATTTCGATGTGGGAACGGTTTTTTTGGCCAAAACGAGATCCTGGCTGTTGGATCTCCCGTCGTGCGATCTCGGCTATCAAAATCGATTTTTGGTTCAACCTCAGTCAAGCATGGAATAACACTGCATTTTTTTAGAGTCGTTTGATTCTTTGTGATCTAATCGCAGCCGTTCAAAGTTTTTTTAAAATTCTATGATTCCCCATAGCCATCCGATCAGATCTAGACTCGATCTAGGTCGTCATTATTTTTAAATTTTTGAATCATATCTCACCCTATCCATGATTGTTCGATCCTCACGATTTTTAATCTCGACCGTTCAAAAATTTTAAAATGTCGCGTCAGCCTTCGAACGTCCGATCAGCCCCGGTTTAATCCTGGTCGTCTGATTCTTTTCGGATCTCCCCCCCCCCCCCCCCGCGCGTTTTCTCTTCTTCTTCCTCGTGCATGCCTCGCACCAGTGACCAATTCCCCATTTTTCTTTGCCTAGGCCGACAGCAGACTTTTTTTTTACCTCTCTTTCCACGAAGTTGGCACCGGCCTTTATTGCTTGACCTTGGCTCCCCTCAAGGACCTCACGTGCTTCTTTACCCCTCTCCTTAAGTCTTCTCTCTTCCCTCGGTAAACCGGGACATTTGCACCTTGGTTTTGCACCTTGGATCATTGTGAGAACACCACGGATCTCCAGCAGGCTCTCTCCCCTCCCTGTCAGGCCAAGCTCCCTCCTTATCTGTAAGGGTTTACTTTAAAATTTCAGCTTTACAAAACCTATAGTATATAGTTTCATATATAAAGTGTTGTAAATTTATATATATATATATATATACCTTTCTGTTTGGTGTTAAATGTTCTAAATGTAGATTATAGGAGTTTTAGTTTCTGTGTGAGGATTGTTTTTCCTTTTATTTCCCCCCTCTTCCTATGAAAACCTATTTATATATATATATATATATAAGTATGTTTTTGGGTTACATATATATTCCATATATGGATGTTTTCAACTATGTAAAGGATACTTATTTTTTATTAATATCTTTAAGGGCTTTCTTTAAGTTCTAATTTATGAAACCCCGTATTCACAAATATATTCTAAATATACGGTTTTGTGTAAGTATATATATATATATATAATATATATAATATGTGTAATCGGGTGTTTAAGTATTATGTATATACATATAGTTCCATCTTCAAACCTACTTCTAAGATTTCTAATTACTTCATTATTGCATACTGATTTTTACGTACACTACCACAAAAACAGTTTTTCGCAGCGCCCCCCCCCCCCCCTTTATCAGCGCTTTTTTAGCGCTAATAAAGGGACCCCCTTTATCAGCGCTTGTTTAGTAGCACTGATAAAGGGTCAAATTAAAAAAAATTAAAAAAATATATTAATATATTAATATATAAATATAGTTATATTGATATATAAATATAATATATAATTTTTAAATATATTTTTGATAAGTATAAATGTACATTTACACTTATTATACTTAATATATAAGATATTTAGTGAAAATGGATTCTTAAAAAAATAAAAAAATATTTTTAATTAATAATTTGCTAATTATTATGGATTAATAGTCATTTAATAACAATTTAAAGACTAAAAAAATAAAAATAAAATAAAAAAAAGATCCAAAATATGTTGAAAACGCAACTCAAACTTCAAACGGTCATAACTTTTCATCCGGGTGTCCGTTTGAGCTCTACCATATATCAAATTGAAGCCTCTAATGAGCTCTACATAGCTATGAACTGGGGTGACCTTGGTCAAGGGATTTTCGAGGCTAAAAGAGGCCTAGAAGGCCTCCAAAACTAAGTTTGTAGTTGGGGTACCCAGATTGTTTAACATTTTGTGGATTTTCAGCCTCATTTAAGGGGGTATTATTGGATTTTTTTTATGGGGTATGAATTTATTCCAAGGTATTACATTCATGTTGATATTATGTCTTTGAAATTTTATCATTTTTTATAATGCACTGCTATTTATAATCAAATATATAACTATATGTACATATTTTTTATATATTCACACCTAAAAATTTAATTATAAATATAAATAATAAAATATATTTACATATAAAATATATTAGATTTATCTAAATAATAACTAACATTCATTTTATTTAAAATAAAAACATATGAATATTTATATACCTATATATTAATCTAACTATATATATATATTAATCTAACTATATATATATTAATCTAATAACTATATATATTAATATAACTACATATATATATATATATATATTAGTATTACTATAAATATATATATTAATATCACTATAAATATATATATTAAAATCACTATATATATATTAATATAACTATATATATATTCATATAACTATATATATGTTAATATAACTATATATATGTTAATATAACTATATATATGTTAATATAACTATATATATATATATATTAATATAAATATATATTACTATACAAATAAATATAACTATATATATATATATATATATATAGATATATATTAATATAACTATATATATATATTATATATATATTATAATATAACTATATATATATATATTAATATAAATATATATTACTATACGAATATATATAACTATATATATATATATATATCATGAATTGGAAGACAAATCAAAATAGAGTAGTGGTAAAGGCTTAGGCGCGCAGGGGGGAGGTCTCGAGTTCAAATCCTAGGGGAGGCAGGGGCACGCGCGCATTGGGGAATATAGCAACAAGCGCTGTTAAAGGGTGAAGGGGGTGCGTGGGATGCTGTACAGGGGTAGAAAAGCGCTGTAAAAGGGGGGCTCAAGCGCTATAAAAGCCCCCCCTGATTGGCAGTATTTTTTAATTTTTTTTAATTTTTTTTAACTTTTATCAGCACTTTTTTAACAGCACTGATAAAAGGGTCTTTTATCAGCACTAAAACAAAAGCGTTGATAATGGAAGTGCTGATATAGGACCCCTTTATCAGCGCTAAAAAAAGCACTGATAAAGGGGACCCCCCTTATCTTCGTCGGCTTTATCAGCACTTTTTCTAGCGCTGATAAAGGCCATTTTTAGCATTGATAAAGGCCGTATTTGTAGTAGTGGTACCTATGAAGGTTATTTTGAATCTACTCTAGTTTACCAACCCGTTATGTAAACTTTATATATATATATATATATATATCACTAAATACTCATTTGTCTATGTTTTTTTATGTCAAATTAATTGTGGTTTTTAGATGATGAGTACTCATCTTTAAATAATGATTTAAGTACAAACTATATTTTTGGAATTTAAGTGAATCTGTTTTATAGTATAAAACCATAATTTTTATATAGTCATGAGAATTCGGTTTCATGGATAATAAACCCTATATGTTTTGGTTTTAATAAAATAAATGGTTACTGGTCAGGAGTATTCTAATATTAAGGAAATTTAATGGACCATGATTAAAATTGTGTACAAACCCATATATACCCTTAGCATAAATATAGGGTTATGTAAAATGTATGTTATAGATTTATTTTTTCAAAAACCTAATTTCAAATAATAACTTCCAGGACTTAGTTTATACTTTAATACATGTATAATTTTAATAATTTGGTGGTTTCCAAACCAACATGTATGTTGCACTAATGAGATCATTTATTTAAAAAGTTATATTTTCATCCACTCATGTTTTAGGAATTAAATGAAGTATTTTGGATTGGTTAAGATATATTAGTGGGTTAGGGGTTTATGGGAACATGCTCTATGCATTTAGTGTATTATGATAAGCCTGCTGCAATGAATGTTAGTAGTTTATCAAGTTTTGGTTTAATTTAATTGCAAGTTCGATGACAAGTTAATCGCAATAATAAAAGGAAAATGTTTTTCCTTAAGATTTAATTGTGTGTACATCATTGATATTTAACACATTGTATTATGTATGTCTCACTTGTCATCAATCATGTGTTTCCTTAGTAGTTCTATATCATATTTTGTGTGTTATGCCTAAAATGATGATCACAAAATAGTAATTAATGAGTCTAAGAACAGGTTATTTGGAGTGGTATGGGACACCCCAAATAACATCACTTTAAAATGGGTATCCAAAGTGGTATGGGACGCATTGGATACATAGCCCCTAAGACATAAGTGGATTGTATTGGACTGTATAGGTGATGGGTGGGACCTACTATAGCCCTCTATACATCGATGTGTCTCAAGAGGCAAAAAAGAGTCATGACACAAGGCCTGACAACAGTTATGGTTCAGGTGAAATTCCAGGACATAGATGATTATGGTCTTGGTACGAGGCCCTGACACAGTCTGGCATTATACCCTACTCTTAATGTTTTAGAAATTGACCAACCATGGGGTGTTCTAGCTAGTAGGACATCCCTGGTTCAGAAACCTAGTATGCATAGAATGAATTGATGAAATGACATGTTATGTCTCATAAGTTTTGGACTTGATCCAATTAACAACAACTTTATGTTATTACATGTGGAAAGATATGTAAATGGAAAATATGATATGTGCACCAGTTATGTTCAATATTACAGCTTCTGATTATGTCTTTTGCACTCAGAATTTCCTTGCTAGTAGTATTCATTACCCTGCATGTTGATAATGGTCATGTTTTATACAAGCATTTTATTTTCCCTAATTGGAACTATGTACTCTGATCATGATTAGATGTCATGTTATTAGTTTTCTTTATTTCAAGACAATTAATGTCCCCATGTTTTAAGTTTAAATTCAAGAATACTGTTTTATTTACAGTAAAGAAAGATTATTTTAAAATTGTTTTTTTAACCCCTTACTGGGCATACTTTTATCACCCTATGTTTTTCTTTAAAAAAATTTCAGGTATGGGTTTTTACTAAAGAAGTTTTTCAGATGCAGATGGTTTCCCAGAACTTGAACCTCTCGATCCTCTGTAAAATTGGGACATGATGTATTATTTGTAAATGTTTGTAATAAATTTTTAGTACATCATGCCTCATGGGAACCGACTCCGGGCATTCTGGGGTTGGGTCCTTACAATTTACCAATGGTTTTAAGAAACCATTGTTAAAACCCTTCTTTAACAATGGTTTTATGAAACTGTTGGTATGAAAGTGTTGGAAAAAACCCACATTCCAGTAGTGATTTGTTTCACTACTTCAAGATAGGACCTATAGAAACACCAGTGTTGGAAATCACCTTTGATGACTCGAGAAACTCAAAAAATCATGATTTATTTCGACTCCTTCCACATTCACTCTTTCTCCATAAGAGGATCTTCTTGATCTGAAAAATAAGACAGACAAAATCAACCCTAAAACCCAAGAAGAGAGTATGAACCTTGATCAACTAGAGGACCTTCCAATGGAGAATCACCTATGGCTAGATTTTGAATATGCATCAATTCCTTATGGGGGAGTTCACTAGATGAAGAGGAGACCCAAGAACCTGATCAAACTGGTCCATTGTCCAATAATTTCATGAACTATCACAAGAACACATAAAGGGAACCACCACTAAGGATCCCTGAACACTCCTCAGAAAACACTGATAACCAACATATCAAAACAATAATCAACCCACAAGTCTAAGTTATGAAAAACCAATCCTGATAAAATCAACCTCATTCACTCAAAACCATTACATGAAAGTCCACTTTTTTAAATATTTATTCAAAATAAACTTGAAAAACCCACTTCCATCCATTGAAAAACAAATTGTTTCTATTTTAAAATCCAATTACCACACTTTTCAAACAAGGGTTTTCAAATATAATTTTCATAACACAAGGAGACACAAGACAATTCAAGAGGAAACTAGTATTGATGGGAGACTCGAGCATATGGTTGAAAGGAATACGTTGGTCACACCACCATAATGGGGAGTGATCTAGGGTAATTTCTCTGGCTACACATGGCTTGCTAGGCCTTATGAGCTCACTACAACCATTCACCCAACTCCCTTTTCATTTCCCCGAGCAACAAGAAACCACAAGGGCTAAAATACTCAGATGAAACTCGACTTCCCATGGTGACTTGAGTCCCATCACGAGGTGTGCTAGCCAGGCACCCTACTCATAATCAGAATGTCAATTCCTGACAGTCCTAGCTCTATTTTACCCTGACCCTTTCCCAAGAAATAAGACCCAAAAGAGAGTAACTTTCTCTAATATCATTTTTTCATAAACCAAGTTGGGTCTCCATCCAACCCAGACTGCAAAAAGGTCCAAAGGGTATTCTCGATCCCCATAGGCTAGCACAAGTTCTCAGGTAACATATAAAACAAGAAAAAATGATTTACTTGAATCCAAATTATTAAAATTACAAAAAAAAACTAAAAATTCATATTTGAAAAATTCAGCCAAACGCGCCCTTAACATCTTTCATAAATAAATATTTACTACTTCACGCAACCCCATAAAAGTACTATGATAGAAAGAAACAAAAAATCTATAACAACCTACATGCAATGAGAGGAACTACATCCTTGAACATCCACCACCAAGATGCACACTGAAAGCCACAAGAAACTCAAACTACCAACACTAACATCTTTCTTTAACCTAAAACAACTAGAATACAAGATCTACATACACCCAAAGGTGTATTTAGGGTGTGATACAAAGCCTAGTAGGATGAAACCTGAATAGAAAGTTTCCACGCTATAAACATTAAAAGACAAAAAAAACTTTCAAGTATAATTAATGAAAGGAAAATTCTTGGACAATTAAAAAGAAAATATTTTAAATGAAAACAATTTTTAAAGGAATGAAATTTTAAATAGAAACACAACTACCTTTGAATCAACCTTCAAATGGCCCATCGTATGCTGATGGTGAGTGCAACATAGTCAAAGAGCACTGAACATGGGAGTGGCCCTATGGGTACTAGCTAGAAATGGGACCCTAGAACCTCACATCTTCGTGAAAATTGGTATAGTAACCACAACCAACGGTGTTCTCATGAACAAGCCACTAGTAAGAAACACACCCATTACCTAGTAGTCTCCAATCAATCATCATTATTTAGTTAGTGTTGTCATCTTCAATCCTACTAAGTGAGACCAAGATGAAGCCACTTCTAAATCACTAGCACACTAGTTCTAGCCCACCCTCCTAGCTACCCGGGCTTCCCTTTATGCTCAAACAAATTTCACATTCACATATTATATATCACTTTCACATTTTACAAGCCAAACAAGGACTTACACACACGAAAGCCACCACTTGCATACCCAAAGTCCTATTTAAAAACATACTCACACCCATACCTTTTTAAAACATGGTTCATACCTCTTAAATAATTTGATAAACCTTTTAAATAATTTATAAAATGATTCCAAGATACACTACATGGATTTACACCCAAAATCACACCAAAACCATTTTAAAACTTTATTTTCAACACAAAATCCATTTAATAAATCATTAAAAAAATTATTGAAACATTTAAAAAGAAAACAATAAGGGAATTTATCAATATTATATCAATTTTCTATGTAAAGTACACTTTGAAATTAATTTCATATCAAATCTCTTCAAAATAACTTTCTCACCTTTCAAAAGTTAACTCGCACCACATGCACAGCCAAATAAATCATTTTCACATTAAAATTTTATTTAAATATCATACACACACCAAACATCCCACAAACATGTTTCCCATCTCTTTCACAATTCAATAAATCATTTAAACAATTTTATAATACATTTCCAAAGAGGTACACATCACAAAACTGCCCTTTCACTTCAAAAATAACCATTTTAAAAATCATACGCCAACCAAAACAGTTTTCCAACCTGATTTTCACCTATTATATCATTCAATAAAATATTTTGACAATTCATAAAATAAACCCAAGAAGCACCACATGTCCTTACACAAAAAACATACACAAAAAACATACACAAAATCCCATTTTTATAATCAAACGCACACTAATACCACACCAAAATAGAATTTTAATCCCTTGCATCATTTAATAAACCAATTGAAAAAGTTATAAAACACCACCAAATAATACCAAATTGGATTACATCAAACCCCCTCCCCCCCATTTCACATAAACATGCCATATAAAAATCATACACATGTTAATATCTTTCATAAACAACTTTCATACCCAATATATGAATCGAAGAACATGATAAACAAATTAAGAAAGAAAATTAACTCATCAAATGATGTTTATAGATGGAAACACCTACCTTTTGTGGAGAAACATTTAGAAAATTGTGTGGAACCGCAAAATCACCTCAAGTGAACCCTAATTAGGTAATATTTATCCAAAAAACAAGATCAAACATGATGCAACCCTAAATCTAATACCCTACTCACTGGAAACCTAAAACCCCAGGTAAAATGAGATAAAACCCTAGGTAATGAAGAAGAGAGTCTTACCAGGAGGATAGTTGCACGCAGAAGGAGAGAAGGGTACTGGATGGGGGGTCCGGCTGCCGAAGGTGGATTGGCCATTAAGGGGGTGATTCAGAAGTGTTTGCATGGGGAGGTGGGAATTGGAGGCATACATGCAGGAAGGTGGGTCACAAGAGTCATGCGCATAGGGAGGTGGGTCGCCGAAGGTGGATTTTTAGAGTCAGGGATGCCATGGGGGAGGTGTGGCACGATGTAGGGTTATAAGGGGAGGGGTGGAGGTCACGCCTGGTAGGGTAGAAAGGGGGGATTCTTCTTTATTTTTTTAACCCTAATTAAATTCATAATAATAATATATTATATGATAATAATAAAAACAATAGTAAGAGGTTAATAATTTAAATATTAATATTAATATTATTAATACCAATAATAATATTAATATTATTAACACTAATAATAATAATAATAATAATAATAATAATAAAAATTACATTTTTTATTATTATTAAAATAATTCATTAAACTTCATTTTATTTTTATTATTTTACTTTATCCTCATTTAACTTTTCATTTCATTTTATTTATTTATCTTATACATCGGGAAATCCGCATAGTTCCCTGGGCAAAGTCGCGTGACTTCAACTATGCCATGCCCTTGCACTGGATGCCGTCAAGGCCAAAACATTCATTTATCTACAAAAAACACACACAAAAATTCAACTTGGCTCATCCCACACCTCGATAAAATATTTCAAATCCAGATAAAATAATAAAAATAAAATAATTTCAAAAGTCTTGGTGCGAAAAATGTTGACCTCTTACCTTGTGGAGTGATATGTGATATCCTTAAGGCATACTTTGTGATTTTACTCTTCTTTTATAATTATAATATTCAATTTAGACTTATTATTCCTCAGTGAATCTTTATTTAAGGGAACTTACTTCATAATTTATGCATACTTTATGTGTATATAGACCCAATTTACTTTGATTTTGGTAGTTGAAAGTCAATGTCTGAGTTATTGGATGGTCATTGGATATTATTCAGGCTTATAGAAGGAGATAAGTGATATTTTTTTCCTCTATAATTATAAATGAGTAATTTTTTCTAACAAATTTTCTACTTCATTTCATATATTATACAACATCGGGCTTCCATCTCCTTTATTGCATTTTGGATATATTTTTTTATTTTATAAATCTTAGTTTTTATGATATTAGGATTGGATTATTATTTATATTTATATAAATTATGATATAATTTTCATGATATTATTATTCCATTTTTTGGGGTTTTGATATTGGGTGACACATTGTTGTTATTCTTGAGTAAATGTTTTCCATTATAAAGACAAGGGTATTTAATTAGATTAGTTTCATATTTAAATCATGGAAGTTTTAAAAACAATTTTTTCATAATGAAATATGTATTTAATTGGATTGTGTAATAGTTTTTTCCCATTATATAACTTATACTTTGATTGGTTTGTTATTTGTGGGCATCGCTTATAGCACATGTTTCTCTCTTATTTTTCGTTTTGCAAGCTACCAGTATGATTTAATGACATTCATATTAAAATTGGTTGTAATAAATATATCAAGAAAGTAATTTAAATATTTATATGTTATCTCATAATATTTCATTTCACATATACCTTAAACTTTTATTGGTGTTTTATGTAAGGAACATAAAAAAATTGTAAGTAGAGTTCATTGATCTTTTCCTTTGAGAATAAGAGAGGATTTTCCTACCAAAGAGTTTCCTTCTTGGTTAAAATCAAAGGTATTTCCATTAATTTAATTAACTTAAAATATAGATATTAATTTTATATTATTATTCATATATATTTCAGGTATTGATTTTACCTATTGACTCTATCTCTCATGAATTAAGAGCATTGGATTTTAGTCCAAATTCTTTGGTTCATGAATGAAAATATTTAAGAATCAATGGTGGTTATAAATTTGTTATAACTAATCGAGTGGTGAAGATTAGAATACAGCATGATGGATTTATGTTAACTGTAACAATGAACTATTATTACAGTGCATCAGATTGTAGTCCTCAGTATGAAAATGTGTCTAATTATGGACTTGTTGATAAAATATAGTTATTGGATTACTACTCTCATGGTCGAGTCACTGGGACAAAATGTAAATAGTTTGATTCAATGACACGACATGATACATTTATTGATGAATATAGATTTATAGTTATTGATATTTCTTGATTCATGGATACCAATGAACCATATATTTTGGAATCAATGGAAAAAAAGTTTTTAATGTGAAAGATCAACTGATACCTGATTATGGTGTCATTATTGAAGTAATTCCAGGACATATTTTTCATGATGGTGGGGATAAAATTGACATAGTTGACACCCCCATTGGTGTTGGCCAAAATATTGTATTTGATGACTCAAATTTTTCCATTGTGATAATTTATGTTAAACCTAAAGTAGTGGTGGGTAATCTATAGAAGCAACCATATATGTTTACAGTTCATTCAGTTTACCATGACATGGTATTCTCAAGTTAGTACTAATGTAATTACTTTAATTTAGTTTCATTTTGGAATGATATGTTTATTTTAGTATTATTTGTTTTCATTGAATTTAATTAGATTTATTTTAATTCAAAAAACCGGGTTTAAAATAGGTTTTTAAAAAATGTATAACTTGGTTTCAAATTATAGTTTCTAAAATTTTTTATGAAATTTTTTATGAACTTTTCATATTCTAAGTTATATATAAATTTTTTAAAAATTGTTCCTAAAAAATGTACATTTAATTCTTATACATATTATGAAAGATATTGAAGAAGTTTGTAGGAGGAGATTATTTGATAATAATCGACAAATATGCAAGCTAGGGCTACCTCTTCTGGTTCCTTTAGTGAGTATAATAATTCTAATTTTTTTCTTCTGCATTAAATTTAATGTAATTTTCGTATTATTTATCAAAAAAATAAAGTTTATTCATCTGAAGCAAATTTTACTTCTCCTTAGCCTACTAGTATGGGTCAAAGTGCAGGTGCTCCTAGATCTACACGAAGCACCCTTCATACCCATTCACAGCTTGACCCACCAGCAGACACCCCATCTACCACACCTTTTCATCCTCCACTTTTTCCTCTAGGGATGTTCCGAACCATGTTGTCACATATGTGATTTTATTTTGAGGTATTTTCTTTAATTTTCAGTCTACCTTTTTTCCCTTAGATTTCTTTTCAGTTTTTGGAGTCAAATGGAAAATTTTGGGTGGAAAGACCCTAGCGCGTGATTAGTAGTAATTGTGCACCTTGCCCAAGTAACCATGCGGCCAAGTGGGGTTTTTGGATAGAGGATTATCACATGATTAGAGCATGATTTTAAAACCATGCGGTATGTTTTGGGTAGATAGTGGAAACCTCACAGTCACCGCATGGTTTGAAATACTGTGCGGACTAACCGTGTTTCCTATCCAAGTCATTAAAAATATGGATTTTAACTTTATGAACTTCTTGAATTTAACCCCAAATTCACCCCTATTCTTCCCCACTTGGTATTTTCAGCCCTAGAAGCCTCCATTCCTCCCTCTTTCTTCCTTTGACCTCCATTTTTTAGGTGGATTTGGTGGGATACCTTTAATATTATTTAAGTAAGTGAGTTTCTCCCTTGTTTTCTCCCTCCAAACTACTGTTTTCTTTTCTTTTTATTGGGTTTCCTCTTCTCCAGTAGCTAGGGTTACAATTTTGGGGTTCGATCTTAAATTTTTGGGTTTAATCTCTAGGTTTAGGTTTTGATCTTACTTCTCTAAGGTGCGATTAAGGTATGGTTTAAGTTTCACACTAAATTCCAGGAGTTTCTACACCCAAGCTAGGTGATTCCATGCTTAACCATTATTTGATGAATTGATTATGATTTCTTGAATATTTTAGAGTGTTCTATGATTATTATGTGTGGTTTGAAAGTGTTGATTTTAGAATTTAATATGAATTTGGTTTGAAATTGGTTTTTCTATATGAAATTGGGTGTATTTCACTATTAAATCCTTGTTATTCACATTTAGGGTGTTATATAAAGAGTGAGAATGGTTTATTAAATTATGCATCTGATGATAATCATGTTGGGAAAAAAAATTGGTGTGCGTATTATTTTAAAAAGGAATTTGGGTATGAAAGTGGTGTCATATTGTCTGTATTTTGCATTTCTTGGATTGTGTGTGTGAAAGTTGTGTGTTATGTGAAATGTGGAACTTGTTTGAGCACTAAGGGAATCTTGGGTAACTAGGTGGGTAAACTTGGACTAGTATTCTAGTTATACGAAAGTGTCTTTGTCCCGATTCCACTTAGAGTTATTGATGATGACAACACTAACTAAATATGGATGATGATTGGATACCACTAGGCCATTAGGGTGTCCCCTCCTAGTGGCTTGTACATGACAACTATGTTAGTCATGGTTTCTAATCCATGTTTCATCAAGATGAAAGGTACCTAGTGTTCCATTACTGGCTAGTGCCTAGAGGATTTTTCTCGTGACTAGTTATCTTTGGTTATATCTCACTTACCATTGTCACAAGGTATGATTTTTTGGTTATTTTAAAAGCAAGCATGTTTCTTCTAAAGTTTTTTTCCTTAAAAGTTATTTCCATTAAAAATGTTTCTAGCCTTTCATTATTAAAACTTGAAAGTTATTTTTCTTATGAAGTTTATATCATGGAATCTAATGTTAGGTGGAATCCTACTGGGAATTAGATCACACCCTAATTACACCTTTAGGTGTAAGTAGACCTGGTTTTTTTGACACAGGTATGGTCAAGGCATTTGGAGAAGGTGGTTCGGATTGCTAGAGGTTTTCCTAGGTGTGGTGTTGTGGAGGTTTTTGGGGGTGATGATTCTTTTTCCATGTGTTGTTTTTTTCGAATAGTTTTTTTCCTTTTGTTTATATCCCTTTTTGGAATTTTTTTAATTTTTTAAACTCAAATCTTGAATTTTTTAAGTCTTGTTTGGTTATGAATTTTCAGTTTCGTATTATTTAATTTTTGGTTATTTTATGTTTATAAATCTGGGTAAATCATTCTTATGTTGTAACATTGACACTCGGGAACTTTTAGCTAACCCGTGGGGATTAGGAATACCCTTCAGGTCATGCCAAGGACTGTGTACGGCGCCAGTTCAGATGACAAACTAGCTTGGTTCGTGAAAAAAAAGGTATCAGAGGCAGATTAGATCTTTGGTTAATGTTTTTTGGGTAGATTTTGGATAGATTGGATTTAGGATTGTCAGGGATTGGAGTTTTGGTTGTGAGTGGGGTGCCTGTCCAGAAAACCTTGTGACAGATTTGGAGTCACCATGGGATGTTGGGAATTCTTGTTTGAATTCTCCTCCAGGTGAGACGTACTGGCTGTAGACTATGTGTGGACACTGAGTTGTGAGTAAAGTGGTTTGGTTGTCACATTTTTTAGGTGAGTTTGATTTATTTTTATTTTTTGTTATTGTTAAGAATTGTTATATTTGTTTTATTGATTGTTTTCCCTATGATTGTTGATTTTTGTAGCAACATACCTCCCTAGATTCTAACCGATCATATTTCTTCTGTGATGGAGTTGGAAATGTCGTTGGGTTAGAAGAAGGAGAAGGGTCTCAGGTTCTCATCTTTTTTACTCTCCATGTCAGGGGTTGAGATGGAATGGGATTTACTGGTCTTTTATATAGACCCCTTTTATGTAATCCTTAGAATGGATTAGTAGGTGCACTTCCAAACACATATTGATTGTTATAGGCGGTGGGTAAGTTTCAAGGAACCTGATGAGAGTGCTCAGGTTTTTCTTAGGGAATGGGATCCTCGATCGGGTTTTACTATACCTCCACTCTTAGAATTGGGTAATATTGTTTTTCAATTATCATCCCTCATATTGGAGGATGATAGTGGTGCTTTTGATGGTGGACTAACTTCTGTAGTGGATGAGTTTCTAGAGTTATTCCCTGATGATTTTTCAGGTTTTCACCCAAAGTGGGATGTGGAGTTATCAAATGATTTGGTACTAGGAACACATACTATATATCTTACCTCATATCATATGGCCTCCACCAAGCTAATGGAATTAAAGATACAGCTGAAAATTTTGGAATCCAAAGGGTTCATTCGCCAGAGCATCTCTCCTTGGGCCGCCCCAGTCTTGTTTGCGAAGAAGGCTGACATATCTCTCTGGTTGTATATCGATTACTAAAAGATGAATAATAAAACCATTAAGAACAAGTATCCTTTACCCCAGATCGTTGACTTGTTTGACCAGATGAAATGGGAAAAGTGGTTCTCTAAGATAGACTTACTTTTGGGTTACCACCAAGTCAGGGTGAGAGAGGCGAATATCTTGAAAATGGATTTCCGAAGCAGGTATGGCCACTTTGAGTACTTGGTCATGCCTTTCGGATTGAAAAATTCTCTAGCGGTCTTCATGGAACTCATGAATAGGTTATTACACTGGTACCTCAAATCATTCATTATGGTATTTTTGGATGAAATCCTAGTTTATTCTGGATATGAGGAAGTGCATGAGCATCATTTACGGATCATGTTGGTAACTTTTTGGGATCATCGTCTTTATGAAAAAATTTCAAAGTGTACTTTATGGATTAGGGAAGTGAAGTTTCTGGGCCATGTGATCTCAGAGAAAGAGGTTTTGGTAGACCCTGAGAAAATCAATACAATTATTTCATGGGAGAAACCAAATAATTTGTTTGAAATCCGAATTTTCCTTGGACTAGCATGTAATTATAGGTAATTTTTCTAGATTTCTCTCATCTTGCTTCATCCATGACCACACTCACTTGAAAAGGGATGATGTTTGAGTGGATCCTATAATATAAAGAATCTTTTCAGGATCTAAAGTAGAGTTTTACTACCGCATTTGTGTTGATCTTTCCAAAATTGGGAATGGGATACGTGGTTTATTATGATGATTCAGGTATGGGCCTCATATGTTTCCTTATATAGGATGATCATGTGGTGATGTACGGTTCTCTAAAACTATAAAAACATGAAAATAATTAACTAAACCATGATTTGGAGTTAGCAGTGGTAATGAATGCCTTAAAGATGTGGTGTCATTACCTTTTTTGGGAGAAATTTGTGGTTTACTTTGATCATAAGATCATGGCCTATATTTTCTCCTAAAAGGATCTGAATCTAAGGTATTGCCATTGGGTTGAATATATATAAGGGTTTGATTTTTATATCATCAATACCGTGGGTAAAGGTAATGTTGTGATGGATTATTTGAGCAGAAAAATGTTGGTGCAGGTATTGAAAGAGTCCAGTGATGAGTGAACGTTGATGGGTCTTTTTTCCCAGCTATATCTGGAGACCAAGGAACACAGTGGAGGTGTGTTCTTGGAAAGTGTTCAGATGAATCCTTCTCTTTGGGAGATGATTCAACATGAATATCTTGGTGATGATCTATTCCAGTATTCTATAAATCTCCTTCGTGGTGGGGAGACATCTCATGATTGGTTTTTGTCTCCCAAGGGAACCATGTGTTTCAAGGGTCACTTTTTGGTGTCGTTATCTATGAGGAGGGTGGTGATGCAGGATAACCACAAGTCTCAATGGTCTATTCATCCTGGAGCTACCAATATGTATTATGATGTTTTTTATCAATTTTGGTGGCCAAGTATGAGGCGTGATGTGGCTGATTTCATGTCGAGGTGTTACATGTTCCAGCAGGTAAAGGTATAGCATCGAAGTTCCTCTAGTTTTATTTAATCGTTACCCATTCCTACATATAATTAAGATGTACTCGCCATGTATTTAATTATTTTCTTGCCTTGTACAGCTCGGGGAAATAATTCCATTTGGGTAGTAGTCGACCGTTTGACCAAATCAGCCCATTTTATTCTGACCGAAGATTCTGTAAAAGTGGATGAGTTGGGTCGAACGTATGTTCAGGAAGTGGTAAGTCTTCATGGTATGCTATCAGAAATTTTTTCAAATAGAGACCTCTATTTTACCTATCAATTCTAGGAAGTCCTTTAAAAGTAACTGGGTTCATAGATCAAGATGAGCATGACATACCATCCTTAAACGGATGGTCAAACAAAGTGGGTGAATTAGATACAAGAAAACATGCTTCATGCATGTGTCTTGGATTTTGTAGGTTTGCGGGATAGCCATTTGGGATTGGTAAAGTTTTATATAATAACTGTTACCAATCTTCAATTTGAATGGATCCTTTCTAGGTTCTCTATGGTTGTTCAGGTCAGTATCTTCTATGTTGGGATGAGGTTGGTGATACCTCACTACTAGGACCGAGCCTTATGCAAGAGATGTGTGAGAAAGTCAAATTAATTAGGTGGATGTTTCTGATAGCTCAGAGTTTCCACAAATCTTATGCTAATCAGAGGTGTTGAGATCTTGAGTTTTCTATGGGTGACTGGGTGTTCTTGAAATTATCACCACATTTGGGTCATCATCGTTTGAGAAAGTATAGAAAGATAACATAAAGGTATGTCAAAACATTTGAAATCATTGAGAAGATTAGAAAGATGGCATACAGGTAAGATTTTCCTTCTCAATTGGAATTAATCAATGACTTATTCTGTGTCTCCCAATTGAAGAAGTATAATCTGAATCTATCTCATGTTTTGAATTGGGAAGAGTTGGAGTTGTATCTTGATTCATCCATGTTTGAATAGATAGTGTGAATAGTAGATTCAAAAGAGAAAATTATTTGTGGGAAGTCTATTACATTAGTCCATATCCTTTGGAAACATTTCTAATGATATTCATGATACTTGGGAGTATAATTCATGAGTTTATCAATAGTACCTGTTCTTATTTTCTGATCATGCTTCAATTTGACTTTCCAGGGACAAAAATTTTTCATGGTTGAGAGAATTTTCACATATGGGATTTTCATTAGAGGTATTTTTATTTTATTTTTAGTATACCTTTTTTCCTTATATTTATTTTTGTTTTTAGAGTAAAATGGAATATTTTGGGTGGAAACACCCTGGAACATGGTTGGCATGTGGTTATAAGTAATCGTGCACCATTCCCAAGTAACCGTGTGACCAAGTGGGGTTTTTGGATAGAGGATTATCACATGGTTAGAGCGTGGTTCGTAAACCGTGTGGTCTAATTGTGTGGAATTTCCTTGGTAGAAAGTGTAAATTTCACGATCACCACACAATTTGAAAAACCATGCATACTAACTGTGCGGTCTATCCAGGTTTTTAAAAATATGGATTTTACCTTTTTTTCCTTCTCATATTTAACCCCAAATCTACCCCTATTCTTACCTACTCAGTATTTTTATCCTTAGAAGCCTCCATTCCTCCCTCTTTCTTCCTTGGACTTTCATTTTTTAGGAGCATTTGGTGGGATACCATCAAGATTCTTCAATTAAGTGAGCTTCTCCCTTGTTTTCTCCCTCCAATATAGGGGTTTCTTTCCTTTTTCTTCGGGTTCCTATTCTACAATAGCTAGGGTTACAATTTTCGAGTTAGATGTTGAATTTTTAGGTTTAATATTAATGTTTAAGGTTTGATCTTTCTTCTATAAGGTTCAGTTGAGGTTTGGTTGAATTTTTGCACCAAATTCTGGGATTTTCTACACCCATGGTAGGTGATTCCGTGATTAACCATTATTTGATGAATTGATTATGGTTTCTTTAATATTTTTGAGTGTTCTATGATTATTATTTGTGATTTTAAAGTGGTTTTTGAAATTATTTAATGTGAATTTGGTTTGAAATTGGTTTTTCTATATGAAATTGGGTGTATTTCGCATGTAAAGCCACGTTATGCACCTTGAGGGTGTTTTATAAAGTGTAAAAATGGTTTATTAAATTATGTATGTGATTTGAATATTTTTTATAAAAAATATTTGGTGTGTCTATGATTTTAGAAAGTAATTTGGGTGTGCAAGTGGTGGCATATTGTGTGTATTTTTCATTCCTTGGCTTGTGTTTGTGAAAGTGGTGTTTTATGTGAAATGTGGAACTTTTTTTAGCACAAAAGGAAGCCCGGGTAACTGGGTGGGTGAACTAGGACTAGTATGCTAGTGATAAAGAAGTGGATTTGGCCTAGTTTCACTTAGAGGGATTGACAATGACAACACTAACAAAATATAAATGATGATTGGAGACTAATAGGCCATTAGGGTATCCCAACCTAATGGCTCGTGCACAATAATGTTGTTATTCATGGTTTCTAAGCCATGTTTCATCAAGATATGAGGTACCTACTATCCCATTACTAGATAGTGTCTAGAGGATTTTCCCTATGACTAGTTCTATTTGGTTATATCTCACTAATTGTAGGTATGCGGTATGTTTTGTTGGTTATTTCAAAAGAAATTGTGTTTTCTTTTAAATTTTTTTTCTTTAAAAATTGTTTCCCTTAAAAAAATTTCTAGTATTTCATTATTAAAGCTAGAAAGTTATTTATCTTATAATTTTTATAGCATGGAATCTACTATTGTGTATCATCCTACTGGGAATTATCTCACACTGTACTTACACCTTTGGGTGTAAGTAGACTTGGTTATGTTTGACACGGGTAAGGGAAAGGCATTTGGATAAGGTGGTTTGGGTTACTAGAGGTTATACTTGGTGTGGTGTTGTGGATGTTGCTTGGGGGCGATGCTTCTCTTGCCACATGGTGTTTTTTTGGAATAGTTTTTGTTTCATTTTGGTTGTATCCATTTTTGGATTTTGTTTAATTTTTTAAACTCAAATATGGAATTTTTTAAGGCTTGTTTGGTTATGAATTTTCAGTTTCATTTTATTTCATTATTAGTTATTTTATGTTTATAAATTTAGTTAAATCATTTCCATGTTGTAACATTGATAACTGGGCACTTTTTGGAAGACTGTGGGAATCGGGAACACCCTTAGGTCCATGCCACAGATTGGGTTGGGTACTGGTTCAGATGATGACCCAACTTGGTTGGTGACACATGCCTCCATCATTATCTTATTTAGCCTCTTATTCTCATACCATGTCTACACCACCTCTACGTATGTTCCCACCTATACCATATCCATATCCTATGATGTATCCATATCCCTTCTATCTTTATCCTACCATGTCAATGTCAACTCCATTTTCTACTATCCATCCAGGATATGATGATTCTATTCCTTCATCTTCCACTCTAGTGCATGAAGATGACTTGGTTCATGCATTGGAATAGGGGCATCCTTCAAAGGATACTAATCTAGGATAGCCTATATATCCATCAAATCATAATGAGCAGTCTGTATCATGTTTTTATTATTATAAGTGTTTCAAATTATATCACATCATTTTTTTCCTACTATATTGTGAATTAATTCTTATTTTTTACCATTTATCTTATTTAGTGGGATCTTTTAATAGGTGAAATGGAAACACCTATATGCATGAATCCTAGAATAATTAAACACAAATAATGGTGTATTTTAATGAAGACAATAAAATGATAGGTAAAAATTCCACATAGTGTAGAAGTTTTATGGGAACAGTAACCAAGTACAATGATATCATTCTGGTGAAATCAGTCTCATAGAGGAATATCAGTAATGAAATCAATGAGAAAGAATGGTTGTATATATCGGTAAGAAAATTTGTTAAATTTATATCTATATTATTGTCGTATTTATATGAATTAACATGTTCATTTCAGTATTGGTTTAACTTTTCTGATGGTAAATCTACTAAGGTCACGTAGTTGATAGATCTTTGGGAGTTTTGGAAATCATATAAGCATGAGCTATATGTTTGTTTGAAGAGTAGAGTCAGTTCTAATTTAGCGGGTGTACCAATATTCCCCAAATTTCCAACAACACAATATCAAGAAATGATCTCATATTTAAATAGTTATGAGTTTAATGTATTCTTAATATATAATGGTTTTCATTAAAAATTTAATTCTTATTAATTGTATTGATTTTTATTTCTAGGATCCATCAGGAAAAAACAAAAGGAACAAATATTCTATGATGTATTTGCACACTTTGGGGTGCACTACAATGCCTGAGAATGAGAGACTCTAGGTACTTTAATATGAATATAAGTAATATCTACATTTATATTTTTACTAAAATTTTTATTTCATTTTACTTGGATTTTAAAGAAGTATAAAAACCTAAATAGTCATATTTTCATGCAGAAATTTAATACAGAAGGATGCAAATTATCCATTGAGTTATATTTTCATGCTGAAATTTAAGTTTTCTTCTCATGAATCCCTTTAATATAAGACTATAATTTCCCATTTAAAATAACAAGATATTTTTTATTATTTTTTATTTTAAAATGGTAAAAAGGTATCGACATGGGTTGAATACCTTTAAATCAAATGTTTTTATAAAATTATTCTTTGAATGAAAATTAGTTTTGAAAAGGGGTGGGTATATAAAAATGACTAATTTTTTGTAATGTAATTTGGGAGAGTGTTTTATCAAATTTCATTTTAAATTAAGTTTATTTTGAGGTATAATATACATTTGAAATAATTTTTGGGGGGATTTTAAACATTAATATTACTTTGGTAAAACTATGTTGAAGTGTATTTTTTTTAGAACCCAAAATTTAGTGGCAGGAAGGAAAAGGTAAAGTCATATTGATTCTATTTGACGTCTTGAACGTTATGTTGTAGAAGGATGTAATGTTTTTTTGGGTTATGTAATAGTTTTTTGGATATTATTTACCTCTCTATTATTAGAGATTTAGTATTTTGTTGTTTGGATTAAATTTTTAAAGTTACACACCATAATAATGGTGTATATTTGAGATATGTGCTTGTTTTTTAATTAGGGAGTGATAATTTTGGTATACATTAGATCTTGGATATGAAATTGGTTTATCTTTTTAGGGATGATAAGTTTTTTAATAGAGGGGTTGTAAAAACCCATGTCCTAGTGGATTAGATTAAAGGGAGAATTCCATTATCCTAAAAAGACCTAACCCAATTTGAACAAAATAACCTAACCTAAAATGACCTAACCCAAAATGAAAAAAATGACATAACCCAAAATAAACCAAATAACGCAAACCCAAGTAAACCAATTGTTCTAACCAAAAAATGAACAAATGACCAAATGAAAGATCCAAAAATTATATAACCCTGAAATGAACCAGATGACCTAACTCAAATATGACATAACCCAAAGTTGAACCAAATGACATAACCCAAAATAAACCAAATGACCTAACTCAAATATGAAATAACCCAAAGATAAAACAAATGACCAAACCCAAAATTAACCAATTGACATAACCCAAGATAAACCAAATGACCATACCCAAAATTAACCAAATGACAAAACCGAAGATGAACTAATTTACATAACCCAAAATTATCCAATTTACATAACCCAAAATTAACCAATTGACATAACCCAAGATTAACCAATTGACATAACCCAAAATTAACCAATTTACATAACCCAAAATAAACCAAATGAGCAAACCCAAGATGACCAAACCCAAGATAAACTGACCCAAAATTAACCACATGAAATAACCCAAAATTCACATATGGTCAAACCCAAGATGAACCAATTGACATAACACAAAATTAACCAATTGAAATAACCCAAAATTAACCAATTGACATAACTCAAGATTAAGAAATTGACATTACCCAAAATTAAATAAATTTTCATAACCCAAAATTAACCTATTGATATAACCCAAAATTAATGAATTGATATAACCCAAGATTAACCAATTAACATAACACAAAATTTACCAATTTTCATAACCCAAACTGAAGATCAACTAACTGACCAATTGACATAACCCAATATTAACCAATTGACATAACCAAAGATTAACCAATTGAATAATTAACCAATTTAAATAACACAATATTAAAAAATTGACATAACCCAAAATTAAAAAAATGACCAAACCCAAAAATAACTAATTTATATAACCCAAAACTAACTAATTGACATAACCCAAAATTAACTAATTGACATAACTATAAATTAGTCCAAAAGGATCAGGCCCAGTCGAAAGCTTGTTGCTAAATATTTATTAAAATAAAGTAATTGTTCAAGAATTACAATGGGGTTTACAAAAAAGGGAATTAATCTCACCCCAAAAGTATGAAACCATAAGAGAATTAAAAAAGTTCTAGATCTAAAAGAACCACATAAAAGTTTTCTCCATCACTGCTCTCTTTGACAACGCGTTAGTAAATTGATTAGCTTCCATATATACATGAGTGATAAACAAATTGAAATGTCTTATGACATGAAGGAATCCAATCCATTGTGGTAACACTTTCCATGGAACATTCTAGTTTCTAGATTTTAGCATTTAAAATGAAATATTTGAGTATGATTCAATCCATAAATGATCCCATTTATATTGGACATAATATTTTTTAGCATGGATAATGGCCCATAACTTAGCCTCATATGCAATTTAAATACTAATGCAGTGATATAAACAACCTTTTATGTAACCAAAATGTGTACGGAAGACCCCTCCACATCCATATGGGCCTAGCATTCCATATTTATCCTCATCAATATTCACTTTGATCCATAGAGGAATCAGGGGATTACACTAAATTGATTTTAGAACCAGTGGTTTTTTATACCTCCCACTCACACCCAACATCCATAAAATATTCATATCAGATAGTTTATTATTTATAGAACCTATTAGGATTTTTATATCCACAAAAACATATCTATGCAAGGCCATTAAACCTGTATGAAGGTAGGGTTTCTGGTTTTCAAATAGAAGTTCATTTCATGTCTTATATATGTGATTGATGAGTAAAGCATCCACTTCCATTAGAATATTAATCTTCTCATTATTGATAGTAGAAACAACCAATTCAATGTGATCTTGTGGATTTAAATCTATATAGATAATGGTGTCAAATACATCCTACATCTAATTCCATAAAGAAACTAAAAATTGGAATTTTATGAATAGATGTTGTGTATTTTTTGCATCTTTCAAACTGATTGGACAAACTAAAGCAAGATGAATGCATTTCCTTAGAAGCCTATATTGTGTTGGTATCTTCCCCTTCTATATATTCCATAAAATAACGCATCTCTAATGATTAATGAAATGTTTTTTGAATCTCATCATCCATTAAGGTGTGTTTATTAAATCCCCACATTGAATCTTATAATATTCCTTAGTGTTGAAATATCCATTCTTGTTCATATTATAAATTAGTATTTCCCTATCAAAAAATTGATAACTTTAAAATTTAATATTAATTTGAGAAGGAAGTAAAATATTTAGATTACTACTACTTTGAATGAGATCATAAATATACATATTCCACATATTCAATGGGACACTCATGATGTCTTCAAGTGTCCAATCAAGTCAATTTGTGCTCCAAAAATTTATATTAGATTGTTTTCAAACCAACCACTTGGAGTTGAACATCATGTCATTATAAGTTTTCCTAATATCCATCCAAACAAATGTGTCAAGGTAATATGATCAGTCATTCAAAATATTTCTATGAAACCTCCTTGATAGAAAATCAAGAGAAATGTCATCAAAATACATAAGATTCCAAGTGAATTTTCAAATCATAGAATTATTAAATTACTTAAGGTCTTTGATGCCTAATCCCCCAATGTAAATGGGTTTTGTGCACTATTTTCATGAAATAGTAATGATCTTCTTTTCATAGACATAACCATTCCATATAAAGTTTCTAATTAGAGTATGTAAATTATTAATAATCCCTCTTGGCCAAATATATAAAGAAAAAAGCATAAACAAATCTATAAGTGATCATATAGTTGACAAAAAATATTCTTCCAACTTGATACATAGATTTCCCTTTACATCTAGCCAGATTATTGTCAATCTTGGAGAATATGTTTTCTAGGTGGGAGATCCTGACTCTACCAAAAAATATTCGGACACCAAGATAGGTAAAAGGTAAATTTCCTCTTTTGACTCTAAGGATTCTAAAAATCCTTTTTTTGTGGTAGTAATTCCATCTCCAAAAAAAATAAATGATTTAGTCCGACTAATGTCTTGGTCTGCCACATCATCATAGTGTCCAAAAATATATTTGATTTCAGATAAGGTTCTTTTGTATTTATTTCTAAATAAAAGTACATCATCAACTTAAAGAAGATGAGAGGGGGGTAACAACCCCCTCCCATCCTTAATTCTTTTGTAAAGGCCAACATGGGTAAGCTTATAAATACAACTGCTTATGTAATATTCATCCATGGAAAATAGAAGTCCTGAGAGGGGGTCTCCTTACTTGACACCTCTATAACATTTAAATATGCCTCTAGGGGATCCATTGATAAGAACATATAGAATTTTAGTATTAATAATGGTGTTGTTCAGTTTGATAAAGAAAGTAGAGAAACCATATCTCTTGAGGAAAACATTAATAAATATCTATTTCATGGTGTCAAAAGATTTTATTATATCAATTTTAAGAGAAAGGTTTCATTATTTACCTTTATCTTCATTAGTTTGACACTTTCTGAGGTAGGGAACAAACAATTCTGAATTTCTCTCGATACAAAACCAAATTGATTTGTTGTGATCATATCCTTCATGATAACCCCCAATTTGGTTGCAATGATTTTTCTAATGATTTTGGTAATAGTATTCCCAATCACAATAGGCCTGAAGTCTTTGATGTCAATATCATTATCATTCTTAGGTATGAGAGCAATGAAGCTGGAGTTAATACCATAAGGCATCGATTCATGATTGAAAAACTCCTCAAAATCATTCATCACGTCATTATTTAATATTTCCCAATAGGACATGGAGAATTAATTCATAAATCCATCAGGTCCAGGTGCACTGTCAATATTGATAGAGAAAATTTCCATTTTAACTTATTCCTTAGAAGGTTATAGGATATGAATTTTATTTTTATGATATTCAATGCATATAAGAATGTTATCAATCATCCGATGTATGATTTCAATTCCATCATCAGAATAGAGGTCTTGTAAATAATTGACCACAACATTAGAAATATCACTCTCTGATGTGAAATTGAAACCATTAATAGCAATGGTAGTATCTCCTATTCTCATTATTTTTTCCTTGTATAAGCGATGAGAAAATTTAGAATTGATGTCACCCTCCCTTAACTATTTGACATCGAGATGTTTTTGATCTAGTATTTCCTTGATATTGATAAGATTATTCAGTTTAGATAAGGCCTGAATTTTCTACCTATATGGATGACAATAAGAAAGATGTTATTCTGAATCCCTGATATCATATCCCATCTTGGAGAAGGATTTTTTTCTCTATTTCCTAAGTATCATTTTTCAATTTTTTAGTTTTTCATCAAGATTTTGAAGAGGGCCACCACAAGATTCCAACTTCCATAATTCCATCACTACTTATCTACAACCAACTATTGTGATCCATCAATTATTAAATTTTAAGTGAAGGGGAGATATCCTTGTAAAACCAGTATGATATTAAACAATAATAGGATTATGATATGAGTGATATTTGGGAAGTGTAAATACAGAGATCCCAATATTGGTACTTAAATCACCAATTTGAGAAAAATATCTTCTTAACTTACTAGTTTACCTTCCATTGATTATATATCTACTTCAAGTGAAGATAGATCTCATAATAAGAACATCTGATAAGCTGCAATAATCAATGCATGAAGAGAACTCTTAAGTGTCTATCTTGTTAAAGTTGGTTCATGTTTTCTCCTCATACCTCATAACTGTGTTGAACTCTCCAATAATAATCCATTCATTTTCCATATCATCCGAAAGTATTTCCACACTACTAGAAATCGGACCTATACTAATGGTTTGGCCAAAACCATTGGTATAGGTTACTAATTTGGACCTATACCAACGATTTGGAAAAAACCATTGGTATAGGTCACTTATATGGATCTATACCAATGGTTTGGCCAAAACTGTTGGTATAGGGTCACTATAGTAGACCTATACCAATGTTTTGGCCAAATCCATTGGTATAGGTCACTTATATGGACCTATACCAATGGTTTTGGCCAAAACTATTCCTATAGGTCCACTATAGTGACCCCATACCAATGGTTTTGGCCAAACTGTTGGTATAGGTCCCTGTTGGTATAGCTCAAAAAATCAAAGAACCTATACCAAAGGTTTTGAGAACCGTTGGTATAGGTACACATATTTTTTATGGAATATTTTTTCAAATAAAATTAAATAAATCAAAAGTTGAAATACTTATGAATATACATATATATATATATATATGAACTTATGTTCACAAAATTCATGTTATGTTAGTGGTTAGGTCGTTGGATTATAAATGGGAGGTGTTGGGATCAAAACATAGACGGGTTTTTTTAATTACCTATACCAATAGTTTTATAGAACTGTTGATATAGGATTTTCATATGACCTATACCAATAGATTGAAAAAACCATTGGTATAGTTCTATACCGATAGTTTTCCCAGAACCATTGGTACAGACCTAACCCAATGCCAAACCAGCCAATAGTCCTCCAAACTGTTGGTATAGGCTATACCAATGGTTTGGAGACCCATACCAATGGTTCCAAACCGTTGGTATAGGGTATTTTTCTATTATTGTCAGGTCCTTCCAAAGGTCCCTTATTATAATGTCATATATAGAGGCATATACAAAATAAATGATGAAGGTATAGCAGTGAATAGAACATAAAATATCAATTTGATTCTGACTTATTTTATAATTAATAATCTGAATACTATCATGTTTAAGGACCCATATTTGATTAATATCATTATCATGATCATTTTGAGAGATAAAAGTATATCCAAGAGAGGCCCATTTGAAAGCCTTCAAATTATGGAACAACATTTTCAGTTCATAAAGTCCAACCAAAAGTGTCATATGAGTCTCAAGGTAATGTCTAAGGGTTGTGACCATGGGAGAGTTCCCAATACCTTGATAGTTTAAATATAAAACCTTAATTTTTTTTAAATATTTTACTATTGTTTGAGGCCCTCCATACTAGGTATTTTCTGATTGGACTTTTTTCCCTTTTATTTTGCCTTTTTTCTTTTTCCCTTTGAGTGGTGAGACTTAACTTGTCATCTCATTCCCTACACTCATTATGGATATGTATTGAATGAGTTTATGTGGCTACAAATCCTCAATGTCATTATCCCAAAACTGTCTATTTAAAGGTGTTAATTTATTTCCAGATTGTATGGTCTGAAAAGTTGTGCTCTCAAATACCATTTTATTGGAAATTTTAGATGGAATTAATTGAGTGAAAGGAATTTCCACCACTAAAAGTTTGGAGTGTTAGACAAAGATCTTGTGTTGACTGCCTTCTTGAAGTCATTTTCTTTATCCTATGAACATTCCTATAATTCAGGGATAGTTTCATATCTTAGGGATCCATCATCCCTATCTCACATGTCCCTTGTGTTGTGAATCTTCTAATACTTCATAATAAGAGCCTCATTCTGTGTACATCCCTGTAAATCATGGGTTCCTTTAGATTTCATAATTTTTGGAGACATGTCCTCACAAAATAGGTCGTATATCTTCTAAGAGATAATTCCACTTCGCATATTACTTTCATGAACATTTCTATTATCTATATCCTTGTCTGAATTATCCATATTTAGGTTAACCTGCTCAGTCCCCTTAGAATTATGAGCCTCATTTTGAATACAATATTATGCTTTAGGAGCTTCCTTATCAAACATATTATCACCATACTTTTCATTCTATCCCACTGCAACATATATTGGTTCTTGCTTCTTCCCAGAGGATATTGAATTTGGAAGTATGCTTTCAATGGTAATTGGCCCATGATCCAAGTCATTTGAATCCTTTCTCACTTCATCTGTCTCATTGGGAGAAACATTTTTATTATCCATTTCTATCACAAAATCAGGATACTTTGTAGGGGACTATAAATCATCATGAGTATCAGGTACTTGAGAGTCCACAGTAATCATATTCTTACATCAATAGGATGAAGGGTCATGATCTGCAACCTTTGAGGTCCCATACTCCATTAAATTATTTTTCCAACTTATTTTCCTATAGGATTTTTCCTCATGAATATTTTCCTTAAATATATTTCAAAGTTTGTCCCTATAACATTCAATAGATAAATATACAAAGATATTTCAATTTAAGAATGATTTTGGTCATATTTTATATAGTATCTCAAGGTTGATTCTATCATATCTCATTGTGAGCATAACCTCTTCAACCAGAGCACTTTCTATATAATCCTCCATGATCACTCTTGCATAATGTTCAAACCTTGGATAGTTAGTTTTATGATTCATTCTGATTGGGTTTCCAACCAAGGAATCAATATCCCAAAAATTTTTTGGATGCTAGTAAATCTAATTAAATTTTCAGATCTGTATCCAAACCTATGTGTAGATATTCCACACATTGTCTGGGTCAAAATTTCTATCCCACTTGTATTCTGGGAAATCCAAGCTTCATAATAATAGATCTAAAACTCCATGCTCTCCTTTTACATTCATTAAAGGGGGAGACAATATAATAAAAGCCTCTCCCCGTAACTATCATCCTCTATTCCACAAATCCCTAAATCTTCGTAATTCTCTTGTGAATATCATTAAATTTCCACAATCACTATCTTTTTGTGGTTATAACTCTCGAAATAATAGAGTAACCAAATAGATTGATTATTTCCTCTACCGAATATTGATAATCTAATACATGAGTTGTGAGACCCTTCTTAATGACTCTAACTAGCGAGGGAACATAAAAATTATAGAAGGAAAGGCTCACAACACCCTTGACAACATCCCTAAAAAAATTCAGATGATAATATTTCAGACTACCCGTCACATTTTGCACACAAAGATGGAAAAGATATTTATGCCTAAGATAATACGAGGGATTAGGGTTTTTATCAACATTAGGATTTCCATGATTTAAGTTGTGTTCTCATGCTCGATGACTAATTTCATTTTGTTTCTCCCCTTTCTCTTCCATTTACCCATAACTCAAAATTAAACATTTGGCATAACCCATGATTAACAAAAGATTAAATAATTAACCTAACCCAAGATTAACCAATTTACATAACACAAAATTAACCAATTGACAAAACCCAAAATTTAATGAAAATTAACCAATTCACATAAACTAAGATTAACCAATTTACATTACAAAAAATTAAGCAGTTTACAAATTAACTAATTGTCATAGCCCAAGATTAACCAATTGAAATAACCCAAAATTAACCATGTGACAAAACCCAAGATAAACCAATTGACATAATCCAAAACTAACCAATTTACATAACCCAAAATTAACCAATTACCCAAGATTAATCAATTGAAATATCCCAAAATTAACCAATTGAGATAACCTAAAATTAACTAATTGATATAACCAAAAATTAACCAATTGACATAACCCAATATTAACCAATTGACATAACCAAAAATTAACCAATTGACATAACTCAAAATTAACCAATTTACATAACCCAAGATGAATGAAATGACCAAACCCAAAATTAACCAATTTACATAAACCAAAATTAACTAAATGACCAAACCCAAGATGAACCAAATGACAAACCCAAGATGAACCAACTGACTGAACCCAAAATTAACCAGTTGACATAACACAATATGAAGAAAATATGCTAAAAAATGAATTAATGACCTAACCCAAATAAAAATATATAACCTAACCCAAAATTCACTAATTAACCTAATAAAAAAATGTACAATTGATCAAATAACCTAATCCCAAACAAACCATTGGCCAAATGACCAAAATGAACCAAATTATGTAACCCAAAAAATAAATAACCCAAAAATAAACCAAATGACCTAAAAAATAAACCAAATAACCAAACATAAAAATATATAACCCAAAATTGAACAAAATTACCTAACCTAAAAATACCTAACCCAAAATGAACAAAATGACATAACCAAAAATAAACCAAATAACCAAAACCCAAGTAAACCAATTGTTATAAAACAAATAAACAAATGACGAAATGAACTAAACAAAAATTACATAACCCTAAGTTGAACCAAATGACATAACCCAAAATAAACCAAATGAAATCACACAAATATGACATAACCCAAACACGAACTAAATGAATGACACCAAAATAAACCAAATGACCTAATTCAAATATGAAATAACCCAAAGATGAACCAAATGACCAAACCCAAAATTAACCAATTCACATAACCCAAGATAAACCAAATGAACATACCAAAAATTAACCAAATAAAAAACCCAAGATGGACCAATTTACAAAACCCAAAATTATCCAATTTACATAACCCAAAATTAACCAATTTACATAACCTGAGATTAACCAATTGACATAACCCAAAATTAACCAATTTACATAACCCAAAATAAACCAAATGACCAAACCAAAGATGACCTAACCCAAAATTAACCAAATGACCTAACCCAAAATTCACCATATGAACAAACCCAAGATGAACCAATTGACATAACATAAAATTAACCAATTGAAATAACCCAAAATTGACCAATTGACATAAATCGAGATTAATCAGTTGATATAACCCAAAATTAAGTAAATTAGAATAACCCAAAATTAACTAATTAACATAACCCAAAATTAACTTATTGACATAACCCAAAATTGATGAATTGATATAACCTAAGATTAACCAATTAACATAACAAAAAATTAACCAATTGAAATAACCCAAACTAAAGATAAACTAACTTACCAATTAACATAACCCAAGATTAACCAATTGGCATAACCAAAGATTAACCAATTGGACAATTAACCAATTGAAATAACCCAAGATTAACCAATTGACATAACCCAAAATTAATCAATTGACTTAACCCAAAATTAACCAAATGAAAAAAACTCAAAACTAACAAATTGATATAACCCAAAATTAACCAATTGACATAACCCAAAATTAACTAATTAACATAACTCAAAATTAGTCCAAAAGGATCAGGCCCGATCAAAATTTCGATCCTAAAAAATTATTAAACAAAAAAATTAATAGTTCAGGCATTACATGGGGGTTTACAAAGGAGGGAATGAATATCACCCCACAAGTATGCACCCACAAGATAAGTACAAAAGTTTGGGATATCAAATGACCACATCAAAGTTGTCTCTATAACAGATCTCTTTGAAAATTCATCAGTAACTTGATTAGATTCCTTATATACATGAGTGATTACTAAATTAAAATGTCCTATGGAATTAAGGAATCCAATCCATTATGGTAACACTTTCCATGGAACATTCCTGGTTCTAGATTTTATCATTTAAACTACAAGATTCCAATCTGATTCAATACATAAATGATCCCATTTATATTGGAAAGCATATTTTATAGCATGGATAATGACCCATAACTTAGCCTCATATGCAATTTCAATACCAATGTAGTTATATAAGTAAAATTTGATGAAACAAAAATGTGCATGGAAGATCCCTCCACATTTATATGGTCTTGGAATTCCAGATGCATACCCATCAACATTCACTTAGATCCACATAGGAATCAGGAGAATCCACTGAATTGATTTTAGAACCATAGGTTTTTTAGATCTTCCACTCACACCCAAAATTCATAAAATATTCATATCAAATATTTTATTATTCATAGAACCTGTTTGGATTTTGGTAGCTACATAAACATCTCTATTCATGGCCATTCGACCTGCATGAAAGGAGGGTTTCTGGTTTTCAAAGAGAAGGTCAGTTAATGTCTTCTAGATGTGATTGATGAGTGAAGCATCAAATACCATTAGAATATTAATTTTCTCATTTTTGATAGAAAAAATAACTAATTCAAGGTGATATTATAGATTTCAATCTATGTAGATAATGGTTTCAAATACATCCTACATGTAGTTCCATAAAGAAATTTCAAATTGGCATTTAATGAATAGATGTTGTGTATTTTTAGCATATTTCAAACAGATTGGAAACACTAAAGAAAGATGAATGACTTTACTTTGAATCCTATCTTATGTAGGTATCTTCCCCTTCTATATATTTCATAAAAGAACCCATATTGAAGGATTAATGAAATGTTTTTTGAATTTCATCAACCATAAAGTTGTGTTGATTCAAGCCCCACATTACATCTTATAATACTGATTAGTGTTGAAATATCCATTCCCATTTGGATTCCAAGTTATTATTTCCCGATCCATGGATAGATACCATTGAAATTTAATATTAATTAGATAAGGAAGTAAAATATTCAGATTACTACTGCTTTGAATGAGATCATAAATATACATATTCCTTATATTCAATGGGACACTCATGATATCTTCAAGTGGCCAATCAAGCTAGTCTGTGCTCCAAAAATTTATATTATATTGTTTTTAAACTAATCACTTTGATTTGAACATAATTTTGTTATAATTTTTTTTGATATCTATCCAAACATATGAGGCAAGGTAATATGAGCATCCATTTAGAAGCCATCTATGAAACTCTCTTGATAGAAAATCAAGAGAAATTTCATCAAAATACATAAGATTCCAAGTGAATTTTCTAATAATAGAATTATTAAAATTATTGAGGTATTTGATTCCTAATACCACCAAGTAAATGGGTTTTGTTTGATTATACCAAGTTGTATGGATAAAGATGTTTGAAGAGTTTTCTTTTGTATAGTGTTGTCTTTTGTTGTCAAAGAGGATAAATCAATTCACTTTGTAAAAGACTTGGTTAAATCAGATGATGATTTTTTGATTTTTATTTCACAAATATCATAAGTTAGGATAAATTATGATGTAATAATTACAAAATAAAGGGGTAGTATAAGTGTGTCCAGTCATATACATTTTTGATTAGAAGGAAAGATGTTGGTGGAAGATAGTTACTTTCCATGGAAACTACAAAGAGAATAAAGCTAATCTATCGAAGGATATATATCATGATAGTGGATTTTGTGATGAAAAAATATGATTTTTTGAAGAATCCAAATCACAAAAAAGAAGCATGAAGGCTATGGCTGAAGCATATATTGAAGGTGGCATTGTTCTCTAGTGTTTGCCAAATTTTTTGGCCTGAAAATTGAAAGATGAAGACATGTGTTTTTGGTAGAGAAATTTGTGCGATAAATTCAAGGGGATTTTAATATTTTTGTTTGATTAATGTTTTGGGATCAGAACATCTAATTTTGGAAAAGTCGTGGAGTGCATGAAAAATTGGGCAAAGTGCGCCAAAAATGAGATTGTGTGAAAGGTTGGTTTTGCGCACAATACGGAATGCAGTTTAGAATTTTGTGCACAAGTAGTGTTTTGAGATCAAAACAAAGAAAAATAGAAAAGGAATTATTCACGCAAAAAACTCAAAAAAGTGCATGAAATATGATGTTATAGTAAATAGTTTTTACATGCATGAATAGGGCTTTATACATGGATTAGTGTTTTTCACGCAGGGTCAAAATGCTATAAATACGAGGTGACCCCCTCTCATTTGTTAAGTCTTGACACTTAGATAAATCCCAAGATCTAAAGTGTGTAAAATTATATGCTAAGTGAGTTGTGTGAAAATAAATAGTTTTTCATGGAAAAGGGAAGTTGCGTGAAAAAAAGTGAAAAGTTGCATGAAAATGAAGTTATGCGAAATAGGTTTTCCACACCAAAAGTGGATTTTTCCATGCAAGGAATTTGAATTGCGCACATAATAACCTAAAGGCTTTGTGAAAAAATTGGGTTCTTCTCACATATTTAGGTGTGCATATGGGAGTTATTACGAGCTTTTGGGTAGGAAAGTAAAGAGTTGTACTTCAGAGAATACACTTGTTGACTTGTAAAGAAGCATTGAAACATTGTATTGCCTTATTTCTGCTAAGAGGGTGCACACACACTTACAGATTGTCTTACAAGTGTTACATGAGTCTAAGGTTATATCCTACTCATTGTATTCTATATCAAAGGATTTTTTTTCTAGTGGATTTTGTGGTATTGGATTATTTACGTAATATACCAAGGACGTGGCTACTCTTGTTGAGTAGTGAACCTTATAAATCTTGTGTTCTTTTGGTTGTGTGTGTTCATTAGGGAAATAACTCTTTAAAAAGAGACGAATTTTGTTTCAAAATAAAGGAAACATAAAAGAAAATATATCACTAATTCACCCCCTCCCCCTCTCAGTGATACTTGAATCCTGATTGGGTAACTTCAATTGGTATCAGAGGGACAGGTTCCATTCATTTGTTCTTTGCTGAAGTTTTGAAGATAAGTTTTGATAGAGAATGTAAATTGCGTTAATAGTAAGGGGATTCTGATATTTTATGGGAATAATTATCATATTTGGAAAGATAGAATGATGTATTATCTTATGTCTCTTGGATATGAAGTTCTTAAAACCACAACATTTGGATTTTTTGGTATTGATGACAGGGTTACTTTTACTTCTGCCAATAATAAGAAACCTAAGAATGATGGAAGAGATAAAAATTAACTACACTCTTATCTTACAGAGAGTGAATTTTTAAGAGTCAAAGGTGTCACTACAGCCAAAGGAATATGGGAAAAACAAAAAAAACATCTATAAAGGAAATACAAAAGTGAAGAAGCAAAAACTTCAAATATAGAGGCTAATGTATGAATACTTAAATATAGGTGAGCATGAATCAGTTGGGGAATTATTTACCAAGATAAACTACATTGTTAGTACAATAAGATGTCTTGGTAAAAAATTGTAGGATTCTACAGTTGTTGAAAAGATCTTGAGAATTATTCCCAAAAAAATTGATGCTAAAGTTTCATCACTAGAAGACAGAGACCCTAAAACATTATCTCTGAATGATTTGAATAGAACTCTCATCACTTATGAAATGAGAAGGGAGAAGACTATTAAGAGAAAAGAAAATGCTGAGAGAGAAATGTCTTTCAAGGCTAAAAATAAAGAGAAGTCGAAGAAAGTTCTTATTGAAGATGAAGTTGTTGAATCTGACTCTGAAAACGAGGTATGTCAAAAAAAATTATGAAATTTTTTCCTTGTTTTCTAAAAATGTGAAAAGAGACACATGTAAATACAAAGGGAAACTCACTTTGAAATGTTTTGAATGTGAAGATTATGGCCACTTTGTAGCTAATTTCCCTCAAAAAGAGAAAGATGAATTCATTAATGAAGAAGAAAAAAGAACAGTAAGGTCATGGAAGAAACAGGGTGGTAATGATAAATATCATGGAATAGGTAAGGATAAAAAGTTCTTCAAATCAAAAAGAAGAATATTTTTGTCAAAAAATGAATAAGATGGTGATAGTGAGACTGAATCTGAAAAATATATTACTGAGAAAGACAGAGAGAGTACCTTTTTTCATCAGTGAATAATGATGATTATGAGAGAAGTAGTAATAAATAAGAAGAAACTCAACTTGAACAGTATCTGAAAGAAGAGATGAAGGAATATTTGAGAAATATCATAAGGCTTGAAAAGGAAAATAGGAATTTGTCAAATGAAAACTCTTCATCAAATGACCAAGAATTTTTTCTAATAAGAAAGAAAATTTTGAAAAGGGGATTGATGATATGAAAAATTCTATTGAGAGAGAAAATAATATTAATGATCATATGGAAGTAAATTTGAAGGCAAAATAAGATGAGTTGGAAATTTTCCAACATAAACTTTCTATAGCTGAGGAAATGGATACAAGGTTCAAAAAATCTGTTACAAAATTTGGGGAATGTTCTACTAAGAGTAAGCCTAATAAGGATCAAAAAAAATTTCCTTCAAAGGTTGAAAATAAATATGGAATGGGTACTAATAAGAGAAATGTTAGTAAGGCTATGTATGTGGTCAAAGTTAGCAATACTGAAAAATAAGAATCATCTGAAAATATTAAGTCCAGAAATATATCTACCACTTCTGGTTTTGGTAATAATGAATAGAAATCTAAGATGAAGAAAAAAGTTACAATTGAAAATATAAAGATTGATGGTCAGCAGAATTCTAGTAATAAGATTTTTGAGAAGCATGTTCACAGCTCTGGTTAGTATGGAAGTTTCTGAGGAAAATATTCATTCTATGGATACTGCTGGTATTGTGGTGGATTTGGACACATGGAAAATATGTGTTGGTTTAACCAACAACATTAAGACTATTACATAAGTTTTGAAAGGCAAGGATTGAGGGGGAGTCAATCCTTTAAAAAGATAACATCTCTAAATAAATTTCAGAAGATATATGAGAAGGTTGGTGTGATAGTTGAGAATAGGTTTCAACCATTAGAAACTATTTGTAAAAGATGTGATAGACCTAGAAATCTTACTAAGGTATGCCTTATTGTGTTACCAGAGCAACAAAAGTTTCTTACTAATCCTTAGAAGCCGGAGTTTTTAAAAGCTAAAAGGGACATGTCTACTAAGTTCAAAAAGAAATAGTGCATGGTTGTCTGTCCAGAACACATTGACTTGGCTAGAAAATTAGAGGAATCACAATATAAAGTGGAAGAAAAGGGAGAGAAAAAAAGCTCTTATTGTCAAAAATACTTTGAAATATATAAAAGGAGAACATCCATGGATTCTTGATAGTGGGTGTTCCTCTCATATGAAACGATACTTAAAGCTGCTGAAGAATGTGAAATACTTCAAAGAAGGAATAGTGACATTTGGTAATGATGAATCTTTGAGGATTAAAGGTGTTGGATCATCCATCATCCGGAAATAAAAGATGAAATCCATAAAAACATTATATGTTTATGGGATGAAACATAATCTAATGAGTGTTTCAAAACTATGTGATGAGGGTAACAAAGTTATCTTCAAGAAAGATAGGTTTTTTGTGAAAAGTGAAGACAATAGAAAGGTGGTTACAAAAGGACAACGTACAAAAGGGAACTTGTTTCAAGTTGGAGAAGTAAAAAAATCTTGTGACATGGGTATGGTGGATGAAAATCATATATGGAATAAAAGGCTGGGGCACATGTGTCAAAGAAACATGTGAAATTTATCAAAGCGAGATAGTTTTTGAGATATGCATGATTTCTTAAGAAAATGTGATTGGTTCTGCACTATTTTTGAGAAAGGAAAGATTACAAACTCTGTGCATAAGAGAGTTTACATTCGTTCAAAATGGACCTTGGAACTTATTCATTATGATATCTATGGTCCCATGATCAAACAATAAACAAATAGCGATAAGTATTTCATCACTTTCATTGATGACTTTACTCGCATTACTTAGGTTATGTACATGACACATAAATTAGATACTTTGAAAATGTTTAAGATTTTCAGGAGGAAAGCAGAGAAGGAATGTGAGTATACAGTGAAGAAGTTGAGAACTAATAATGGTGGTGAGTATAAGAATGAACAATTTGAAATCTATCTTTAGAAACATGGAATTCATCATGAGTTTAGTTCACCATATACCCCTCAATAAAATGGGGTTGCCGAAAGAAATAATAGAATCTTTGTGGAAATGGGGAGAACTATGTTACTTGAACATGGTCTTTATCATTACTTTTGGAGGCAAGCCATGAGTACTATTGTGTATATACAGAACCGATTTTTCTATAGCCCAAATTCATATATGACTCCATACTAAATCTTCTATGAAAAAACTCCATGTATGAAATATTTAAGAGTTTTTGGGAGTCCATGCATCATAAAGAAGAAAGGTGGAAACCTTGGAAAGTTTGATTAGAGAGGAGATGATGGAATTTTTATTGGTTATTCTCCATAAGGAAGAAGATATAGATGTCTCAATAAAGAAAGAGGAAAAACTATTGATTCTGCAGATGTGAAAGTTGTTGAAATTGTTGAGAAAGAAAAACAGTAAAATGTTGATGTGGAAGTTGAACAGGATAGTGAAGAATTTTTTAATAATTCTGATAATGTTACAGACTATGTTAATACCACTCAATTAGAGGGATCAGACTTAGAAATCTCAAGTGATGAGGATGAAATTTGACCAACTCATCCTAGGTTGAGGAAACAAGTGGAGTCTCATAACATTATAGGAGATCAACATCAGAGGGTTCAAATATGAAGAATAACAAATGATATTAAACACACTTCTCTCTATTCGAAAGTTGAACTGAATGATGTAAATGAATCATTTGAGCATCCAGAATGGGTTTAGGATATGAATGAAGATCTTGATCAAATAGATAAGAATGATACTTGGGAATTTATACCCAATCCATACAATAAGAACATTATTGGTACAAAGTGGGTTTTCCAAAACAAGTTAAATGAAGAAGGTTAAGTGATAAGAAACAAATCAATATTGGTTTGCAAAGGGTATTCACAAATTGAAGGCATTTATTTTGATGAAACATTTTTTCCAGTGGAAAGGTTAGAAACAATCAGAATCTTTCTTGTTATTGCTGCACAATGAGGTTACAAAATCTTTCAAATGGATGTAAAATCCACATTCTTGAATGGTGATCTTAATGAGGAAGTTTACATTGATCAACCTTGTGGATTTGTTATTGGAAAGGATGAAAGTTAAGTGTGAAGATTGAATAAGTATTTGTATGAACTAAAATAGGCTCTGATGGCATGGTATTCTAAATTGGATACTTTCTTGAGAAAGATAAATTTCAATAAAGGTAGAGTTTGTTGAAATAGTGGGTGCCCAAGACCCAACTATTCAGTGATTTTGATTACCATATCGTGTATACAGTTAGCTATACATGGTGTAATCTTACCACCATATTGTGGACTTTTTTTCATCCACTATTGAAATGGTAATGTCCAAAGATTAATTGTCATATCGAAAGGTTATAGCAGCTCCTAGGCTATAATGAGAACCTCTAGATACTATGACATTAATCTTAAATATATATTATATGGTCTAGATACATCTTATTTATTGTACATAGTATATGTTTGACTATTAGGTGATGGGGGCTCATGAGCATTGAGACTTCTTCTCATGAAGTTCGCACTTGGTGATCTCTAGTAGTGAGATCATTAGGACTGACCCACCAATAAGAACACCACATGTTTTGGGATTCATTGGATGTTCCTATATACGATCATGTGTAATGGTCTCCTAACTTGATATCATTATCAATGTATGTAATTTGATTGTGTACTTTGATGCAAGATGAAAACCATGGAAATGAAGTCGTGGCAAGGTAGTTTGTGTTGGGTGCGTCGTTGGTGGCATGATATTGGTTGAATGGTCAAGAAAGGATTTTTTGCTTCTAGGTTTAGGAAGTAATATATCTCAGGCCATGTTGATATGAAAGGCAGTACCTTTATAAGACCATGGCCATAGTAGTTGAGGGTAAATTCTTCCAGTTACATCAACAAAAAATAAATCAATAAAAGGGCGATGATACGAGTGTGCGTCCTACTTTATGAGATATTACAGACAAAGAGATTATATTACATAGTATGTGTTCATAGGTTGGTTGTCACTGCCATGACAATACTTATCTCTTCAGGGGACATGATGGGTTACTAGATCCCTCGCTTGGTTTTTGAATACTATTCACTGCTATCGAGATAAGGTCCTAGAGGGTCACACACAAAAGCGTATTCAGGAATCTACCTTATTCAGTTGAATAAGAGTTTTGGACATGGTGGGGCCAACCACTGGGGTTCAGAATTTGTACAAGGTTAAATTATCACCGATGCAATAAATAAATTCCTATTATTTGAGTTTAAAATAATGAGTATTCAATTTATTTGTTAAATGTATTTACGAGTTTTAAGTAAATACATGAAAAATACTAATTGACGAATATTAAATTATTCAAGGTTCAATTCATATTTGTGGGAGTGACAAGTTGAGTTAATGACTCAATTATTATCATGTAATATATTTTAATATATTATAAGTGAATGATAATAATATTTACGACTCAATTTAGTAGTCATAAAATTTTGTTGATAGTGAGTTAAATATTCGGGGTCGGCGAGGCGATACCGAGTATTTTAATTAACCATTATAAATATAAGAGGAGAGGATATTTCTAATTACTATCCATGGGGATTATCTCTCTTCTACTCTCTCCCATGATCTATAGATATATTCTCTATATCCAAGGAGCTCAGATGGAGATCTCTCTAGGGCATCCCTAGTGAAGTGATACGTTGATCATTGGAGTGTCAAAGACGCCATCAGTATTCTGTGCTAGCACCCAGATTATGGCGAACATTGATCCCAAGGATTCCATGAATCATGTGTGGATGATCTAGAGTAATTCGACTTCATATTCTTCAATCAATGATCTCCAACAATGATCAGACGTTGTGCGCGGCTTCAGAATTAAACCAGCTACTTTATGGTTTATTTTTGTGCTTAAAATCATTTATGTGTGGTCCTCAGCAAAGATCAGGATGCTATTCACCGACGTCGACAAGTTTACACCGATCATCGGTGGAAATTTTTTAAAAACCCACCTTATTGGGCCTTCCGCTGCACACCCAGTTCCAACAGAGTTGACAGAAATTTTTACATCAAGTAATGTTAAGAGTTTTCTCTCATCATAATTGTTTATGTCGATGACATTATATTTTCTAGAAATTATGAAAGATCATGTGAAATATTTTATAAGGAGATGAAGAAGTAATTTGAAATGTCCATGCTAGGATAAATGGAGTACTTTCTCGGGTTGCAAATTATATAGAAGAAGAACCACATATTTCTTTCTCAAGAAAAGTATGCAAAGGAACTTCTGAAGAAGTTTGGCATGGAAAATTTGAAACCAATTTCCACACCAATTTCAGTGGGAACTAAGTTTTCTAAATATGGATAAGGCAAGAAAGTTGATTATAAATATTTTTGAAAGCTTATTGGAAGTCTATTATATTTGATTTCCTCAAGACCCGACAGCATATATGTTGTAACCTTATGTGAAAGATTTCAGAGCACTCCAAAATAATCACATTTGATTTCTAGAAAAATAATTCTTAGATATATCAAAGGAACAACAAATTTTGGAATCAGGTATGATGGCTCAAAAAATATTGATCTATTCAGGTATTTAGATGCTGATTGGGCAGGAAATTTTGATGATAGAAGATCCACATCTAGTGGAGTTTTCTTTATAGAGAAAAGTTGTGTTAGTTGGCATACAAAGAAACAAAATTTAGTAACTCTTGGTATAGATGAAGCTGAGTGCGTTGTTGCTACTCAAGCTAGTACCCAAATCCTATGGATGAAGACTCAGTTGGAAGATCTCCTTGTTGAAGTAAAGCTACCCCTGCTCTTAGGATGTGAAAATCAGAGTGAAATAAATCTTATAAGGAATCCGGTAAAACATTCCCATTTAAAACACATTGAAATAAAGTACCACTTCATCAAAGAACAAGTGAAGAAGAATGAATTGAGTCTGAAGTATGTTCCTACATCAGAAAAATTTGCTGACATATTCACAAAACCTTTACTGAAGGAACCATTTTCTAAATTGAGGTTGAATATGGGTGTCCAACCTCCTTCTCATCAAGGTTGAAGTATGTGTATCTGTATTCACTCTCATCTTACCTTTCTAAAAAATGTACACTTCATTCTTATACATATTATGAAAGATATTGAATAAGTTTGAAGGAATAAATTATTTGATAATAATATACAAATATGCAAGCTAGGGCTACCTCTTCTGGTTCCTTTAGTGAGTATAATAATTCTAATTTTTTTCTTCTGCATTAAATTTAATGTAATTTTCTTATTCTTTATCAAAAAAATCAAGTTCATTCATCTAAACCAAATTTTACTTCTCCTTATCCTACTAGTATGGGTCAAAGTGGGGGTGCTCCTAGAGCTACATGGAGCACCCTTCATACCCATTCACACCTTGACCCACCAGCAGACACCCCATCTACCACACCTTTTTATCCTCCACTTTTTCCTCTAGGGATGTTCCCAACCATGTTGTCACATATGTGATTTTATTTTGAGGTATTTTTCTTTAATTTTCAGTCTACCTTTTTTCCATTAGATTTCTTTTTAGTTTTTAGAGTCAAATGGAAAATTTTGGGTGGAAAGACCCTAGCGCGCGATTAGTAGTAACTGTGCACCCTACCCAAGTAACCATGCGGCCAAGTGGGGTTTTTGGATAGAGGATTATCACATGATTAGATCATGATTTAAAAACCATGTGGTGTGTTTTGGGTAGGTAGTGGAAACCTCACGGTCCCCGCATGGTTTGAAAAACTGTGTAGACTAACCGTGTGGCCTATCCAGGTCATTAAAAATATGAATTTTACCTTTTTGACCTTCTTGAATTTAACACCAAATTCACCCCTATTCTTCCCTACTTGGTATTTTCAGCCCTATAAGCCTCCATTCCTCCCTCTTTATTCCTTGGACCTCCATTGTTTAGGTGGATTTGGTGGGATACCTTTAATATTATTTAAGTAAGTGAGTTTCTCCCGTGTTTTCTCCCTCCAAACTACGGTTTTCTTTCCTTTTTATTGGGTTTCCTCTTCTCTAGCAGCTAAGGTTACAATTTTGGGGTTCGATCTTAAATTTTTGGGTTTAATATCTAGGTTTAGGGTTTGATCTTACTTCTCTAAGGTGCGATTAAGGTACATTTTAAGTTTCACACTAAATTCCAGGAGTTTCTACACCCAAGGTAGGTGATTATGTGCTTAACCATTATTTAATGAATTGATTATGATTTCTTGAATATTTTAGAGTGTTCTATGATTATTATGTGTGGTGTGAAAGTGTTTTTTTAGGATTTAATATGAATTTGGTTTGAAATTGGTTTTTCTATATGAAATTGGGTGTATTTTACTTGTAAATCCTTGTTTTTCACATTTAGGGTGTTTTATAAAGAGTGATAATGGTTTATTAAATTATGCATCTGATGAGAATCATGTTGGGAAAAAAAATTGGTGTGCATATGATTTTAAAAAGGAGTTTAGGTATGATAGTGGTGTCATATTGTCTGTATTTTTCATTTCTTTGATTGTGTGTGTGAAAGTTGTGTGTTATGTGAAATGTGGAACTTGTTTGAGCACAAAGGGAAGCCTGGGTAACTAGGTGGGTAAACTTGGACTAGTATTCTAGTTATACGAAAGTGTCTTTTTACTGATTCCACTTAGAGGGATTGATGATGACAACACTAACTAAATATGGATGATGATTGGATACCACTAGGCCATTGGGGTGTCCCCTCCTAGTGGCTTGTGCATGACAACTATGTTAGTCATGGTTTCTAAGCCATGTTTCATCAAGATACAAGGTACCTAGTGTTCCATTACTGGCTAGTGCCTAGAGTATTTTTCTCGTGACTAGTTATATTTGGTTATATCTCACTTACCATCGTCACATGGTATGATTTGTTGGTTATTTTAAAAGCAAGCATGTTTCTTCTAAAGTTTTTTTCCTTAAAAGTTATTTACATTAAAAAAATTTCTAGTCTTTCATTATTAAAACTTGAAATTTATTTATCTTATGATGTTTATATCATGGAATCTAATGTTAGTTAGAATCCTAATGGGAATTAGATCACACCCTACTTTCACCTTTAGGTGTAAGTAGACTTGGTTTTTTTGACACAGGTATGGTCAAGGCATTTGGACAAGGTGGTTCAGATTGCTAGAGGTTTTCCTTGGTGTGGTGTTGTGGAGGTGTCTTGGGGGTGATGGTTCTTTTTCCATGTGTTTTTTTGGAATAGTTTTTTTTTTCTTTTGTTTATATCCCTTTTTGGCTTTTGTTTAATTTTTTAAACTCAAATATTGAATTGTTTAAGTCTTGTTTGGTTATGAATTTTTAGTTTCATATTATTTAATTTTTTGTTATTTTATGTTTATAAATTTGGGTAAATCATTCTTAAATTGTAACATTGAAACTCGGGTACTTTTATCCAACCCGTGGGGATCAGGAATGCCCTTCAGGTCTTGCCAAGGACTGTGTACGACGCCAGTTCGGATGAAAAACCAGATTGGTTCATAAAAAAAAGGTACCAGAGGTAGGTTAGATCTTTGGTTAATGTTTTTTGGGTAGATTTTGGATAGATTGGATCTTGGATTGTCAGGGCTTGGAGTTCTGGTTGCGAGTGGGGTGCATGTCCAGAAAACCTTGTGACAGATTTTGAGTCACCATGGGATGTTGGGAATTCTTGTTTGAATTCTCCTCCAGGTGAGACGTACTGGCTATAGACTATGTGTGGACACTGAGTGGTGGGTGAAGTGGTTTGGTTGTCACATTTTTGTGGTGAGTTTGATTTATTTTTATTTGTTGTTATTGTCAAAAATTGTTATATTTGTTGTATTGAATGTTTTCCCTATGATTGTTGATTTTTGTAGCAACGTACCTCCCTAGAGAGTTCCCTTGAAATTATAGGAAGAATCTAAAGAGAGTTATCCCACACCACATGATCAGAGGTTAGTGGAAGTTGTGGTCTGCCCTATTCATGATTTGGGACTGGGATTAGGTCCTGGTCCTAATCTAATTAGAGAAGTTGAATATATTCCTAGGAAGGACAAAGCCCAAGAGTTTCTCAATAAAAAACTCTTTCTTTCTAAGGTAGCATGGAGCCTCAGTAAGTGGAGGAGTGGTTTGAGAAGATAGATAATATTTTTTAATTTCTGGACACTCTAGAAGATTTCAGGGTGAAATGTTCCTCATTTATGCTAGAAGGTCCAAGTCGAAGGTGGTGGGACTCAATGGTACAAATAGGGAAGCATGAGTAGATCAGCTGGAAATACTTCAAGACAATCTTCAATGACCATTATTTCCATGAGGTATTGGAATATGCTAGATACTAGGAGTTTACAGATCCTATTCATGGGGACCAATCAGTAATGGAGTACACCAAATACTTTTCCAAGCCAGATCGATATTCACTTGAAATAGTTTCCAACAAGAAGATGAAGGCTCAGAGGTTCAAAAGGGTTTTGTAGCCAAAGATCTATTATCAGGTCTTTTTGTTCAAGTTAAAGACTTATTTTGAAGTAATTGATCGATATTATATGGTGGAGATTGATCATAAGGGTAATTATACTTCCTCTGAGGCAATGTAAGTGATGGGTAGCAGTAGTTCATCTAAGAATAAGAGGAAGAAAGTTGAGTAGGGAGAAAATGGAAGTGGTAGTTTGGATCACCCTTCCATTTTCTAACCTATATGTACATCCCCTCCCAAACCTTTACATTGATGTGGAGTTATGGTACACTTGAAAAAAATTTGTAAGAGAATGCACCCATATCAGAGTGGCATGTGATCTATGGCTTCTAGGGGAGTGTTAGCTCAGTAAAAACTATTTAGGATGATGGGATCATTATTTGGTGGTCGTGGCAGCAGGACCAGATCTTCTTCTAGTTAGATTTAGTTCAAGGTAGAGCCATAGTGTATTGGTCATGTTCAGACTCATGTAGATACCAGTCATCTTTATGTTGTGGATCAGGCTCTAGTGGGACCAGATATAGGGCCCTAGATAGTTTGAGATACCATTATGATTTAATCTTCTATAGAAATTGTTCTATTTGATATTGGTGCATCTATTTCATTTTTAACTACCCGCCTAGTGAACCTATTGAATTTTCTAACCGATCATATTTCTTCTATGATGGAGTTGGAAATGTCATTGGGTAAGAAGAAGGAGAAGGGTCTCAGGATCTCGTCTTTTTTACTCTCCATGTCAGGGGTTGAGATGGAATGGGATTTACTGGTCTTTTATATAGACCTATTTTATGTAATCCTTCAAATGGATTAGTAGGTGCACTTCCAAGCACATATTGATTGTTATAGGCGGTGGGTAAGTTTCAAGGAACCTGATGAGAGTGCTCAGGTTTTTCTTGGGGAATGGGGTCCTTGATCGAGTTTTACTATGCCTCCACTCTTAGAATTAGGTAATATTGTTTTTCAATTATCATCCCTCATATTGGAGGATGATAGTGGTGCTTTTGATGGTGGAATAACTTCTGTAGTGGATGAGTTTCTAGAGTTATTCCCTGATGATTTTTCAGGTTTACCCCCAGAGTGGGATGTGGAGTTATCAAATGATTTGGTACTAGGAACACATAATATATATCTTAACTGATATCATATGGCCTCCACCAAGCTAATGGAATTAAAGATATAGCTGAAAATTTTGGAATCCAAAGGGTTCATTTGCCTGAGCATCTCTCCTTGGGCCGCCCCAGTCTTGTTTGCGAAGAAGTCTGACATATCTCTCCGATTGTATATCGATTACTAAAAGCTGAATAATAAACCCATTAAGAAAAAGTATCCTTTACCCCAGATCGTTGACTTGTTTGACCAAATGAAATGGGAAAAGTGGTTCTCCAAGATAGACTTACTTTTGGGTTACCACCAAGTCGGGGTGAGAGAGGCGGATATCTTGAAAATAGATTTTCGAAGCAGGTACGGCCACTTTGAGTACTTGGTCATGCCTTTCGGATTAAAAAATGCTATAGCGGTCTTCATGGAACTCATGAATAGGTTATTCCACTGGTACCTTGACTCATTCATTGTGGTATTTTTGGATAAAATCCTAGATTATTCTGGATTTGAGGAAGTGCATGAGCATCATTTACGGATCATGTTGGGAACTTTTTGGGATCATCGTCTTTATGAAAAATTTTCAAAGTGTACTTTATGGATTAGGGAAGTGAAGTTTCTAGGCCATGTGATCTCGGAGAAATGGGTTTTGGTGGACCCTGAGAAAATCAATATAGTTATTTAATGGGAGAAACCAGAGAATTTGTTTGAAATCAAGAGTTTCCTTGGACTAGCATGTAATTACAGGTAATTTTCTGGATTTCTCTCATCTTGCATCATCCATGACCACACTCACTTGAAAAGGGATGATGTTTGAGTGGATCCTGGAATATCAATAATCCTTTGAGGATCTAAATTAGAGATTGAATACCGCATTTGTGTTGATCTTTCCAAAATTGGGAATGGGATACATGGTTTATTATGATGATTCAGGTATGGGCCTCATATGTGTTCTTATATAGGATGATCATGTGGTGATGTACGGCTCTCTACAACTATAAACACATGAAAATAATTAACTGGCCCATGATTTGGAGTTAGAAGTGGTAATGAATGCCTTAAAGATGTGGTGTCATTACCATTTTGGGGAGAAATTTGTGGTTTACTTTGATCATAAGATCCTGGCCTATATTTTCTACTAAAAGGATCGGAATCTAAGGTATTTCCATTGGGTTGAATATCTATAAGGGTTTGATTTTTATATCATCAATACTGTGGGTAAAGGTAATGTTGTGGTGGATTCTTTGAGAAGAAAAGTGTTGGAGTAGGTATTGAAAGAGTCCAATGATGAGTGAACGTTGATGGGTCTTTTTTCCCAGCTATATTTGGAGACCAAGGAACATAGTGGAGGTGTGTTATTGGACAGTGTTCAGATGAATCCTTCTCTTTGGGAGATTATTCAGCAGGAATAGCTTGGTGATGATCTATTCCAGTATTCTATAAAGCTCCTTCATGGTGGAGAGACATCTCATGATTGGTTGTTGTCTCCCAAGGGTACCTTGTGTTTCAAGGGTCACTTTTTGATGTCGTTATCTATGAGGAGGGTGGTGATGTAGGATAACCATAAGTCTCAATGGTCCATTCATCCTAGAGCTACCAATATGTATTATGATGTTTTTTATCAATTTTGGTGGCCAAGTATGAGGCAGGATATAGCTGATTTCGTGTCTAGGTGTTACATGTTCCAACAGGTAACAGTATAGCATCGAAGTTCCTCTAGTTTTATTCAGTCATTACCCATTCCTACATATAATTAAGATGTAGTCACCGTGGATTTAATTATTTTCTTGCCTTGTACACCTTGGGGAAATAATTCCATTTGGGTGGTAGTCGGTCGTTTGACCAAATCAGCCCATTTTATTCTGACCAAAGATTCATTAAAAGTGGATGAGTTGGGTTGAATGTATGTTCAGGAAGTGGTAAGGCTTCATGGTGTGCTATCACAAATTTTTTCAAATTTAGACCTCTATTTTACCTATCAATTCTAGGAAGTCCTATAAAAGTAATTGGGTTCGTAGATCAAGATGATCATGACATACCATCCTTAAACGGATGGTCAAATGAAGTGGGTGAATTAGATACAAGAAAACATGCTTCATGCATGTGTCTTGGATTTTGGAGGTTTGCGGGATAGCCATTTGGGATTGGTCAAGTTTTTTATAATAACGGTTACCAATCTTCAATTTGAATGGATCCTTTTAAGGTGTTCTATGGTCGGTCATGTCAGTATCCTCTATGTTGGGATGAGGTTGGTGATACCTCATTGCTGGTACTGAGCCTTATGCAAGAGATGTCTAAGAAAGTCAAATTAATTAGGTGGATGTTTTTGATAGCTTAGAGTTTCCACAAATCTTATACTAATCAAAGGTGTTGAGATCTTGAGCTTTCTATGGGTGACTAGGTGTTCTTGAAATTATCACCACATTTGTGTCATCATCATTTGAGAAAGTATGGAAATCTAACATCAAGGTATGTCAGAACATTTGAAATCATTGAGAAGATTGGAAAGATGGCATATAGGTTAGATTTTCCTTCTCAATTAGCATTAATCAATGACTTATTCCATGTCTCCCAATTGAAGAAGTATAATCTGAGTCTATCTCATGTTTTGAATTGGGAAGAGTTGGAGTTGTATCTTGATTCATCCATGTTTGAATAGATAGTGTGAATAGTAGATTCCTAAGAGAAAATTATTTGTGGGAAGTTTATTAAATCAGTCCATATAATTTGGAAACATGGTAATGACATGCATGAGACTTGGGAGTATAATTCATGAGTTGATCAATAGTACCTATTCTTATTTTCTAATCAAGCTTCAAGTTGACTTTCCAGGGACAAAAAATTGTTCATGGTTGAGATAATTTTCACATCTGTAATTTTCATTTGAGGTATTTTTCTTTTATTTTTAGTATACCTTTTTTCCTTGTATTTTTCTTTGTTTTTTGAGTAAAATGGAATATTTTGGGTGGAAACACCCTGGAACATGGTTGGCATGCAGTTATAAGTAATCGTGCACCCTTCCCAAGTAACCGTGTGACCAAGTTGGGTTTTTGGATAGAGGATTATCACATGGTTAGAGCATGGTTCATAAACCGTGTGGTCTAATTGTGTGGAATTTCCTTGGTAGAAAGTGTAAATTCAACGATCACAGCACAGTTTGAAAAACCATGCATACTAACTGTGCGGTCTATCCAGGTTATTAAAAATATGGATTTTACCATTTTTTCTTTCTCATATTTAACCCCAAATCTACCCCTATTCTTCCCTACTCAGGATTTTTATCCTTAGAAGCATCCATTCCTCCCTCTTTCTTCCTTGGACTTTCATTTTTTAGGAGCATTTGGTGGGATACCATCAAGATTCTTCAAGTAAGTGAGCTTCTCTGTAACGCCCCGACCCCAGCTACCCAGAGTCGGTGCATTACTTCGTAACATTGGCATGATCACAAAAGATCAAGTCTCGAAAGACCGATTAGTTTAGTAGCCTTGGAAACACTAGATACATTCATAAGTCTTTCATTACATCAAAATTAAACAAACTACAATAACATGGTCTTCATAGCCCACACTCATATCTTCACTGACTATTCTTGCAAGTCAGTCATAATACACTTCTTCACATCCTGGAAAATTTTTAAACATTGAAAGGGGTGAGCTCAGATGCTCAGTAAGGATAACAATATTGCGGAAGCTTTCATAAATAAACATTAACATTTAAGGCAATGTATAACTAAAACAAAAGCCTTATTGAACATGAACTTTAGCATAATATGGCAAAAGTAAACTGAAATAATGCCATTTACTTACTCACATGGATATTCTACTAGTCGAATAATCACATGAAATATCATTAACCACTTCCATAATGAGGGAATGTATAATGCCGGACATTCTGAAACATTTTGTCAAGGCCTCGGCCAAGACATCTAAAATGATTAAGGCCTCGGCCAAAACCATAAATCAAATTGGGAAAGGGCCTCGGCCAATTCCACGTCTAGTTGTCTCATGAGACCTACCGATGCATCGAGGAGCTATAGCGGGCTCCACCCGTCACATATTAAGTCCAATACATTCCTCATATGAATAGGTTAAAACATAACATAAATATTCGTATTAAAACTAGCATACGAAATGTCAACAATTTCTCCATAAACTATGGATGGTATAAAATAACACATCCTCAGTCAAATATTTCACGAAATGCTCAATGGAAGTTTTGTATCATAAATCAATTTCAATTAAACTTAAAACCCATCAAAGGATGTTGAAATGGATGGAATCAAAGCTATTTGAGAGAAATATCTCTCCTTTTTTTTTAAATCATTTAAAAGTCCCATAATTATAAAATAATACATTTACTTTGAAAATTCTCTTACCTTAAATTTGTCAAAAAGGTCAAAAAGTACATTGTTTGGAAAACGACGGTGAGATTCTTTTCAAAAACGTATAAGGGTATAAAAGACTTTAACCCATTTTCCATTTAATAGTAAAAATGTTTTGAAAGACATTTTTAAGAAACATGGATTTGGATGATAACGAGGTCCCAGTAGATAATTATGTATAAACAACCTTGGATAATGAAGAGGTTGTGAAGTAAACCCTTACCTTGTACTTTTCCTTGGTTGGGGTAGGTTAACCTCCTGTATAATGGTGAAATAATTGTTATTAAATTATACAAGAATCATATACATTCATATGATATCATATATGATCTTTTAACATTGCTTTGTTAACAATATCTTAGATTTATCGTTGTTTTGGGTGTTAACTTACTCGTTTTCTTTTATATGTTTTGTCATGTAAGTCTTGTTTTTCATGGATAGGTTGTATATTATTCATATCCAGAATGATATCATGTCCTTAAACATTATTTTTAAATCATAAAATGATAATTATACTTGAATGGATACGACGGAGAATGAATCTCATCGCGTTCGTGGAGACGGTAGTCCGTACGTACGCACGAGCGACAATATCATTATTTTGATATTAAAATAATATATAATTGGATAGTGTATCATATATAAAGAATCATTATCATGTTATATTTATTATTTACATGAATTACATATCATTATTATACCCATCTAAATAATAATATAATGAATAACAATTACACCACGACGTGGAGACGGTAAGCCGTACGTACGCACGTATGGTGACATGTCATTCAAATGATGGGTAGAATACTGAATATGGTTGTTCCATATTTATAATAACATCACAGTATATAGAAGATACTGGAGTTATAATTTTAGAATTGAAATAATAAACAAAGAGGGAGTGGAAGAAGAAAGAAACTTGAAAGAGGGTGATGAAAATGTTACCTCTTCTTCGGGTTCTTCCTTTTGATTTGATCAAAAGGACTCCTTAGGATGGCTTTCTGACTAAAGTAAAGCTTCTAGGACGAAGGGAGAGAAGTTGGGAGAGTATTTGGGCAGGGTTTGGCCGAACCAAAAGGCTTGGAAGTGTGAATAAGGTGGTAGAGGTGGGGGCCTTTTATAAGAGGAGAGGAGGGGCACTTTTGGAAAGATTGAAATGTTACATTATTTCACAATGCTTTTCGGATTCTAAAGGTCCCACACTTATATAATTCGAGGCTAAGGTGATAAGGTTTCGAAATCTCTTCATCCAATAGGCTTTGGACAAGTGTAAGCCTTGGATTTTGCATTATCTTCTCATTTTATTTAAATCGTTAAATAATGAGGTCATCGCCACATCATAATGATGTCATAAATAATTTAATTTATTTAATGTCTAAAAATTATAAAACAAATACTATGATGTAGGAAATCTTTTTAGCTTTCTAATGAATATTTATAGTCAAAATTTGGACTTGTGTAACCCTACTTAAAAATTGTTTTAGTAAAACACTTTATGTTAGTGTCATTTTCACTTTAACATTAAATAAAAATTAATTTATGTTATTTCCCAACAAAAGTGGATCCATGGGGTCCCCAAGTTAGGCCATGGCTTGTCTTGGTCGGCCATGACACAACCAATGAGGTTGGGACATGTGTCTAGGTCATTTCATATTATTAAAGTATTATTTATACCTTAAACTACACTAATTACCACTAATCGCGATTAAGACTTAATAAGTTACTATTCACCAAAAAATTATTTTTATCCCATTGAACCACATTTTACATACTAATGACAACCATGTATGTCGGATTTTCAAAATTCAATACACATTAGTGGTAAACTTTCATTTAAACGAAAAATCAGTTATTTAACTACCACTTAGTGGTTTCACTATTCATCAAAAATTGAAGTTTTTCAGAACAATGCCAAAATTTCACCCTAAGATATAATTGATATTCCGAATTCAAAAATGATGTCTATTTTACAAAATTCCAAACATATAAGTTGCATTAATTAATTTTATAATTAATTCCCGCTGTCAGAACAAATAGCGTGTTTTTAAGAAACAATTTATATCAAAAGATTGGCAATTGTTTATGTTCGATTTCAATGTTAAATTAATTCCAATGACCACCATTGGATAAAATGGTAAAAATATATTCTAATTATACTTTAAAACCACTAAATAGTATAATTTATCACAATTAATTATTTTGATTAAAAAAAGTTGTTTTAAGTATTTTTCACTATTCATAAAAAATTGGAAGTTCTCAGAAAGTTACAAAAAATTCAACTTAGGATAATTTCGATATTACGAATTCAAAAATGAAGTCCATTTTGAAATATAAAATTTCTATAATTTTAAAAGGTGGTTATTACTATTCATAACGGCTACTTTGATTAGTTGCGTTGTGTTAGAACTCGAACTTGCGTACAATGCAAGCTATTGCATTATTCGAAGGGAAACATACAGTGGAAACTTGGGGTGTTACATTCTCCCCTCCTTCAAATAATTGCGTCCTCGCAATTTCTAGGGTATTACTGCATAAAAAGACTCGGGTGGTTTTTCATCATAAATTCCTCAGGTTCCCACGTTGCCTCTTCCATTTTATGATTTCTCCACAAAACCTTCACCAGCCGAGTCGTCCGGTTTCTCAGCACCTGCTCCCTCACATCAAGAATCCTGACGGGCTCTTCACAATAGGAAAGATCGGGTTCCAGTTCTAATTCCTCATAGGTGAGTACATGCGTTGGGTCAGGCATGTATTTCCTCAACAGAGATACGTGGAACACATCGTGAACTTTGGAGAGACTTGGCGGCATTGCCAAACGGTAAGCTACAGCCCCAACTCGTTCCAGAATTTCGAAAGGTCCGATGTACCTGGGACTCAATTTACCTTTCTTACCAAAACGTATGACTCCCTTCCATGGAGATACCCTCAGGAAAACATGATCACCAACTTGAAATTCCAAATCCTTCCTTCGATTATCGGCATAGCTCTTCTGCCTACTTTGAGCTGCTTTGATGTGATTTTGAATCACTTTCACCTTTTCCACTGTTTCCTCCACTAGTTCTGGGCCTACAAGTTTTCTTTCACCAACGTCATCCCAACAGGTTGGTGTACGACATCTCTTTCCGTATAACGCTTCATATGGTGCCATCTGAATACTCGAATGGAAGCTGTTGTTATAGGAAAATTCCACCAGTGGTAAATATTGATCCCACATACCCTGAAAGTCAAGAGAGCACGATCTCAACATGTCTTCTAAGGTTTGAATAGTCCGTTCTGATTGTCCATCTGTTTGAGGGTGATAGGCAGTGCTCAAACGAAGTTCAGTATCCAAGGCCTTTTGAAGACTTTTCCAGAATCTTGAAGTAAAACGAGGATCACGATCAGAAACAATCGATAGGGGTACTCCATGAAGTCTTACAACTTCATTAATATATAGTCTTGCTAGACGTTCAAGTGGTAGATCCTCCCGTATAGCCAGAAAATGTGCTGACTTAGTAAGTCGATCAACAATGACCCATATTGCATCATTCCTTCTAGGAGTCTTTGGTAGTCCCATGACAAAGTCCATCGTAATATTATCCCATTTCCACTCAGGTATGGGAAGAGGTTGCAATACTCCACCAGGATGTTGCCTTCCAGCTTTCACTTGTTGACAAACCATACACCTTGACACAAAATCAGCAATCTCCCTCTTCATATTGTCCCACCAAAAATGTTCCTTTAAATCTCTATACATTTTGGTGCTCCCCGGGTGTATAGAGAAGTTGGAACTATGAGCATCATCCAGCAATTCCCTTTTTAGATCAGATATATCGGGAACACAAAGTCTCTTCCCGAATTTCAAAATTCCATCCTTATACACAAAGTCCCTCAATCTTCCATCATTCACACCTTTAATCTTCTTTTGAAATTCTTCATCATTGGTTTGAGAACTCTTAATCCTTTCTAGTAATGATGGTTTGGCAACCATTTGAAAAAGCATTGATGTTTCACCTTCCCCAGTTATTCCCATGTCCATCTTCACTAGATCCAAGAAAATTGGATCCCTTTCAATTCTCATCACATTCAAAACTCCATGGTCTTTTCTACTCAAAGCATCTGCCACCTTGTTTGCCTTCCCCGGGTGGTAATGTATCGTGCAATCATAATCCTTGAGTAGTTCAAGCCATCTCCTTTGCCTCATGTTGAGTTCTTTTTGTGTGAAAATATACTTCAAACTCTTGTGATCAGTATAAATCTCACATTTTTCACCATAGAGGTAATGTCTCCATATCTTTAAATCAAAGATCACAGCTGCTAACTCAAGATCATGAGTAGGATAGTTTTGCTCATGAATTTTTAGCTGTCGTGATGCATAGGCAATGACCTTATCATTCTGCATAAGGACACAACCGAGTCCTTTCTTCGATGCATCACTAAAAATAACAAACCCATCATTCCCCGATGGTAGAGTCAATACAGGGGCATTGACTAATCTTCTCTTTAGTTCTTCAAAACATTCTTCACACTCTTTTGTCCAGACAAATTTAATCCCTTTACGTGTGAGCTTTGTCAATGGGTTAGCCAATCTGGCAAAATTCTGGACGAAACGTCGATAATAACCTGCTAAACCAATAAAACTGCGTACCTCAGTTATACTTGTCGGTGCTGGCCATTCTTGGATTGCCTTGGTTTTAGAAGGATCAAAGGAAATTCCATCCTTAGAGACAATATGGCCAAGAAAAGAAATCTCGTGAAGCCAGAATTCACACTTGCTAAATTTCCCATATAATTCATGTTTTCTAAGAGTCTTCAGGATAATGCGTAAGTGATTTTCATGATCTTCGTGGCTTTTGGAGTATACCAAGATATCATCAATAAATACCACTACAAAGTCATCAAGATATTCCTTGAAAACTCTGTTCATTAGATCCATGAAAACAGAGGGTGCATTAGTCAATCCAAAAGGCATTACTGTAAACTCGTAATGCCCGTACCTTGTTCGAAATGCTGTCTTTGGAACGTCTTCCTTCTTCACACACAACTGATGGTATCCAGACCGAAGGTCAATCTTTGAAAAGTATTGAGCTCCATGCAGTTGGTCAAACAAATCATCAATGCGAGGTAGGGGATACTTATTCTTTATTGTTATAGCATTGATCTCCCTATAATCAACGCACAACCTCATAGATCCATCTTTCTTCTTAACAAAAAGAACAGGGGCTCCCCAAGGAGAAACACTAGGGCGAATAAATCCCTTATTACTCAATTCCTCTAGTTGTTTCTTTAGTTCAACTAATTCCACAGTGGCCATTCTATAAGGGGTCTTCGATATGGGCCTTGATCCAGGAATCAAATCAATGGAAAACTCAACTTCTCGTTCTGGAGGATGTCCAGGTAAATCTTCCGGAAACACATCAACATATTCTCTCACAATAGGTACATCCTCTATTTGAATATTACTTTCCTCATCCTCAGTAACTTCCTTCTCTTCCTCCCCAATAATTGAATTTAGTTGAGATACTGGGGGTGGATCTAGATAAGAATTATGTGGCGACGATTCTGCTCTAAAGATAAGGTGTTCCTTATCATTATCATCAAGAATTGTAACCTCTTTCCTCTTACAATAAATTTTTGCATCATGGTCCGAAAGCCAATCCATACCAAGGATTATATCAAATTCAATCATGGGTATGACGATGAGATCAGCAGGTAAAGAACATTTAGGTGCTCTAATGGGAACTAATCGACAAAACTTTGTTGCAACAATACTTCCCTTAGGGGTTTTGACCGACAACTCCCTTGTTAAATCAAATTGGAAATATCTAATTTTCTTAGCAAACTGGGAAGATATGAAACAATGCGATGATCCAGAATCAAATAATGCATTTGCTAAACTTGAGGAAACCATTAAATTACCTGCCACCATGTCTTTCGGAGCTTCCACCTCAGCAGTAGTGATAGCATAAGCCTGGCCTTGATCCCTTGGCCTCTTCTGAGGTAAGTTCCCCTGACGCTTAGGACATTCATTTGCATAATGTCCCTTCTCTCTACAATTATAACATTCCACGTTGACAGCCGCTTTCTTTCCCTTGCATTCATGAGCTTGGTGGCCTTTTTCACCACACTTGTAACATACTCCTTTTCCTTTTAGACAGGCACCAGGGTGCTTCCTACCACAATTATCACAGGGTGGAAATTCATTTCTACCCTTCTTCCCTGTTTCCTTATTTCCTTTCCCAGAGTTTTCAGCGGATCTCTTCTTATCTTGCTTTGATTTAAAGTCATAAGACTTAGAGAATTCCTTTTCCGTCTTGATGGCGCATGAGACAATACCTTCGTATGAAGAGAAGGTTTGTGATACTAAAGCTCGACGGAGAAATGGTTTCAACCCATCAAAGAAACGATCAGTCTTACTTCTTGGGTTACGTATGTAATCTGCAGCATACCTTGCTAACCTTGTAAAGTTAGCCTCATACTTTGCGACATTCTCATCCTCCTTCTGCCTCAGACTCAGAAATTGCCTTTCCATATCCGCTCGATGGTCTCGAGGAAAGTATTTTTCTAAAAATAGCTCTTTGAACTCCTGCCATTCCATGTTTGTTAATTCATCATCCTCCTTTGTGTTTTGAATTAGTGACCACCATTGATCGGCATCTCCAGTGAGGCGGTAAACTGCCATGATAACATTCTCCCTTTCACTACTCCCCAAGGCATGGAATATTTTCTCTAAGGAATTTATCCATTGCTCAGCTACTATAGGATTTGTACTCCCATTGAAGGTTGGCGGTTGTTGCCTCATGAAACGGTCTAGCATTGATCCTCCACGTTGCGGATCAGGGTGCTCCATACGAGTAAGGTTGTTATTCATAACCTGCGTGAGTTGTCCCAGTACGGTGAGAAGCTGATCAGCACCAGTTGTATCACTAGCTCCACCATAATTATCCTGAGCAGGAGGGCAATCCCTACACGGAGTGCGTGCATTGATACGGTTTCCATTCCTTCCACTAGGCGCCATTTCTAAATAATGGCATAAACTAGATTAGTTTATGAATCAAAATACATAATCACAAACTTATAAAACACTTAACTTAAATTGAACTATTTATGGATATAATCCATAATCATAAAAGAAATGTTTTCTTTGAGGAAGTATATACTCATAAACCCTTCATAATGATTTGTAAAGAAAATGAGAGTTATCCTAAGCATATCCCCCGGGAGTGTCGTAACCAAGAGTGCAGCAAGGCCCGTTGTCGTGCACCAGTTCCCGTTCGAGTCTAGCTCAAAGCAGTGTTTTCGGGTTTTACCCCTAGGTACATCTGTGCCAGAGCCGCCTCTACCTGCTCGTATCCAGACAGGGATGTATTGCTCGGAAAACTCACAAAATCTCTACAATACCAAAATTCTAGGAAGTTCTTCTATACTAATCCTCAAAGTCTATCTTCGGGCTATGTGCTCTAATCAGAGTTTATCTAAATTTAGCTTCCAAGGTTAGTACTAAACTGCCTCTGATACCAACTGTAACGCCCCGACCCCAGCTACCCAGAGTCGGTGCATTACTTCGTAACATTGGCATGATCACAAAAGATCAAGTCTCGAAAGACCGATTAGTTTAGTAGCCTTGGAAACACTAGATACATTCATAAGTCTTTCATTACATCAAAATTAAACAAACTACAATAACATGGTCTTCATAGCCCACACTCATATCTTCACTGACTATTCTTGCAAGTCAGTCATAATACACTTCTTCACATCCTGGAAAATTTTTAAACATTGAAAGGGGTGAGATCAGATGCTTAGTAAGGATAACAATATTGCGGAAGCTTTCATAAATAAACATTAACATTTAAGGCAATGTATAACTAAAACAAAAGCCTTATTGAACATGAACTTTAGCATAATATGGCAAAAGTAAACTGAAATAATGCCATTTACTTACTCACATGGATATTCTACTAGTCGAATAATCACATGAAATATCATTAACCACTTCCATAATGAGGGAATGTATAATGCCGGACATTCTGAAACATTTTGTCAAGGCCTCGGCCAAGACATCTAAAATGATTAAGGCCTCGGCCAAAACCATAAATCAAATTGGGAAAGGGCCTCGGCCAATTCCACGTCTAGTTGTCTCATGAGACCTACCGATGCATCGAGGAGCTATAGCGGGCTCCACCCGTCACATATTAAGTCCAATACATTCCTCATATGAATAGGTTAAAACATAACATAAATATTCGTATTAAAACTAGCATACGAAATGTCAACAATTTCTCCATAAACTATGGATGGTATAAAATAACACATCCTCAGTCAAATATTTCACGAAATGCTCAATGGAAGTTTTGTATCATAAATCAATTTCAATTAAACTTAAAACCCATCAAAGGATGTTGAAATGGATGGAATCAAAGCTATTTGAGAGAAATATCTCTCCTTTTTTTTTAAATCATTTAAAAGTCCCATAATTATAAAATAATACATTTACTTTGAAAATTCTCTTACCTTAAATTTGTCAAAAAGGTCAAAAAGTACATTGTTTGGAAAACGACGGTGAGATTCTTTTCAAAAACGTATAAGGGTATAAAAGACTTTAACCCATTTTCCATTTAATAGTAAAAATGTTTTGAAAGACATTTTTAAGAAACATGGATTTGGATGATAACGAGGTCCCAGTAGATAATTATGTATAAACAACCTTGGATAATGAAGAGGTTGTGAAGTAAACCCTTACCTTGTACTTTTCCTTGGTTGGGGTAGGTTAACCTCCTGTATAATGGTGAAATAATTGTTATTAAATTATACAAGAATCATATACATTCATATGATATCATATATGATCTTTTAACATTGCTTTGTTAACAATATCTTAGATTTATCGTTGTTTTGGGTGTTAACTTACTCGTTTTCTTTTATATGTTTTGTCATGTAAGTCTTGTTTTTCATGGATAGGTTGTATATTATTCATATCCAGAATGATATCATGTCCTTAAACATTATTTTTAAATCATAAAATGATAATTATACTTGAATGGATACGACGGAGAATGAATCTCATCGCGTTCGTGGAGACGGTAGTCCGTACGTACGCACGAGCGACAATATCATTATTTTGATATTAAAATAATATATAATTGGATAGTGTATCATATATAAAGAATCATTATCATGTTATATTTATTATTTACATGAATTACATATCATTATTATACCCATCTAAATAATAATATAATGAATAACAATTACACCACGACGTGGAGACGGTAAGCCGTACGTACGCACGTATGGTGACATGTCATTCAAATGATGGGTAGAATACTGAATATGGTTGTTCCATATTTATAATAACATCACAGTATATAGAAGATACTGGAGTTATAATTTTAGAATTGAAATAATAAACAAAGAGGGAGTGGAAGAAGAAAGAAACTTGAAAGAGGGTGATGAAAATGTTACCTCTTCTTCGGGTTCTTCCTTTTGATTTGATCAAAAGGACTCCTTAGGATGGCTTTCTGACTAAAGTAAAGCTTCTAGGACGAAGGGAGAGAAGTTGGGAGAGTATTTGGGCAGGGGTTGGCCGAACCAAAAGGCTTGTAAGTGTGAATAAGGTGGTAGAGGTGGGGGCCTTTTATAAGAGGAGAGGAGGGGCACTTTTGGAAAGATTGAAATGTTACATTATTTCACAATGCTTTTCGGATTCTAAAGGTCCCACACTTATATAATTCGAGGCTAAGGTGATAAGGTTTCGAAATCTCTTCATCCAATAGGCTTTGGACAAGTGTAAGCCTTGGATTTTGCATTATCTTCTCATTTTATTTAAATCGTTAAATAATGAGGTCATCGCCACATCATAATGATGTCATAAATAATTTAATTTATTTAATGTCTAAAAATTATAAAACAAATACTATGATGTAGGAAATCTTTTTAGCTTTCTAATGAATATTTATAGTCAAAATTTGGACTTGTGTAACCCTACTTAAAAATTGTTTTAGTAAAACACTTTATGTTAGTGTCATTTTCACTTTAACATTAAATAAAAATTAATTTATGTTATTTCCCAACAAAAGTGGATCCATGGGGTCCCCAAGTTAGGCCATGGCTTGTCTTGGTCGGCCATGACACAACCAATGAGGTTGGGACATGTGTCTAGGTCATTTCATATTATTAAAGTATTATTTATACCTTAAACTACACTAATTACCACTAATCGCGATTAAGACTTAATAAGTTACTATTCACCAAAAAATTATTTTTATCCCATTGAACCACATTTTACATACTAATGACAACCATGTATGTCGGATTTTCAAAATTCAATACACATTAGTGGTAAACTTTCATTTAAACGAAAAATCAGTTATTTAACTACCACTTAGTGGTTTCACTATTCATCAAAAATTGAAGTTTTTCAGAACAATGCCAAAATTTCACCCTAAGATATAATTGATATTCCGAATTCAAAAATGATGTCTATTTTACAAAATTCCAAACATATAAGTTGCATTAATTAATTTTATAATTAATTCCCGCTGTCAGAACAAATAGCGTGTTTTTAAGAAACAATTTATATCAAAAGATTGGCAATTGTTTATGTTCGATTTCAATGTTAAATTAATTCCAATGACCACCATTGGATAAAATGGTAAAAATATATTCTAATTATACTTTAAAACCACTAAATAGTATAATTTATCACAATTAATTATTTTGATTAAAAAAAAGTTGTTTTAAGTATTTTTCACTATTCATAAAAAATTGGAAGTTCTCAGAAAGTTACAAAAAATTCAACTTAGGATAATTTCGATATTACGAATTCAAAAATGAAGTCCATTTTGAAATATAAAATTTCTATAATTTTAAAAGGTGGTTATTACTATTCATAACGGCTACTTTGATTAGTTGCGTTGTGTTAGAACTCGAACTTGCGTACAATGCAAGCTATTGCATTATTCGAAGGGAAACATACAGTGGAAACTTGGGGTGTTACATTCTCCCTTGTTTTCTCCCTCCAATATAAGGGTTTCTTTCCTTTTTCTTGGGGTTACTATTCTAAAATAGCTAGGCTTACAATTTTGGAGTTCGATGTTGAATTTTTAGGTTTAATATTCATGTTTAAGGTTTTATCTTTCTTCTATAAGGTGCAGTTGAGGTTTGGTTGAATTTTTGCACCAGATTCTGGGATTTTCTACACCCAAGGTAGGTGATTCCATGATTAACCATTATTTGATGAATTGATTAATATTTCTTTAATATTTTGGAGTGTTCTATGATTATTATTTGTGATTTTAAAGTGGTTTTTGAAAGTATTTAATGTGAATTTGGTTTGAAATTGGTTTTTTTATATGAAATTGGGTATATTTCACATGTAATGCCACGTTATGCACCTTGTGGGTGTTTTATAAAGTGTAAAAATGGTTTATTAAATTATGTATGTGATGTAAATATTTTTTAGAAAAATGATTTGGTGTATCAATGATTTTAGAAAGTAATTTGGGTGTGAAATTGGTGGCATATTGTGTGTATTTTTCATTGCTTGGCTTGTGTGTGTGAAAGTGGTGTGTTATGTGAAATGTGGAACTTTTTTTAGCACAAAGGGAAGCCCGGGTAACTGGGTGGGTGAACTAGGACTAGTATTCTAGTGATAAATAAGTGTATTTGGCCTAGTTTCACTTAGATAGATTGACAATGACAACACTAACAAAATATGAATAATGATTGGAGACTAATAGGCCATTAGGGTATCCCCTCTTAATGGCTCGTACACAATAATGTTGTTATTCACAGTTTCTAAGCCATGTTTCATCAAGATATGAGGTACCTAGTGTCCCATTACTAGATAGTGTCTAGAAGATTTTTCCTATGACTAGTTCTATTTGGTTATATCTCATATATTGTTGGTATACAGTATGATTTGTTGGTTATTTCAAAAGCAATTATGTTTTCTTTTAAATTTGTTTTCCATAAAAATTGTTTACCTTAAAAAAGTTTCTAGTATTTCATTATAAAAACTTGAAAGTTATTTATCTTATAATTTTTATAGCAAGGAATCTACTATTGGGTGTCATCCTACTGGGAATTATCTCACACTGTACTTACACCTTTGGGTGTAAGTAGACTTGGTTATGTTTGACACGGGTAAGGGAAAGGCATTTGGCTAAGGTGGTTCAGGTTTCTAGAGGTTATCCTTGGTGTGGTGTTGTGGATGTGGCTTGGGGTGATGCTTCTCTTGCCACCTGGTGTTTTTTTGGAATAGTTTTTGTTTCATTTTGGTTGTATCTATTTTTGGATTTTTTTTAATTTTTTAAACTCAAATATGGAATTTTTTAAGTCTTGTTTGGTTGTGAATTTTCATTTTCATTTTATTTTATTATTAGTTATTTTATGTTTATAAATTTAGTTAAATAATTCCCATGTTGTAACATTGATACCCAGGCACTTTTTGCCAGCCCGTGGGGATCGGGAACACCCTTAGGGCCATGCCATAGATCGGGTTCGGTGCTGGTTCAGATGATGACCCAACTTGGTTGGTGACACATGCCTCCATCATTATCTTATTTAGCCTCTTATTCTCATACCATGTCTACACCACCTCTAGGTATGTTCCCACCTATACCATATCCATATCCTATGATGTATCCACATCCCTTTTGTCTAAATCCTACCATGTCAATGTCAACTCAATTTTCTATTATCCATCCAGGATATGATGATTCTATTACTTCAGCTTCCACTCTAGTTCATGAAGATGACTCGGTGCATGCATTGGAATAGGGGAATCCTTCAAAGGATACTAATCTAGGATAGCCTATAGATCCATCAAAGCATAATGAGCAGTCTGCATCATGTTTTTTTATTATAAGTGTGTCAAATTATATCACATCATTTTTTTCCTACTGTATTGTGAATTAATTCTTCTTTTTTACCATTTATCTTATTTAGTGGTATCTTTTAATAGGTGAAATGGGAACACCTATATGCATGAATCCTAGAATCATTAAAGACAAATAATGGTGGATTTTAATGAAGACAATAAAATGATAGGTAAAAATTCCATGAAGTGTAGAAGTTTTATGGGAACACTAACCAAGTACAATGATATCAATCTGGTGAAACCAGTCTCATATAGGAATGTTAGTAATGAAATCAAGGAGAAAGAATGGGAATATATATGGGTAAGAAAATTTGTTAAATTTATATCTATATTATTGTTGTATTTATATGAATTAACATGTTCATTGCAGAATTGGTTTAACTTTTCTGATGGTAAATCTACTAAGGTCACGCAGTTGATGGATCTTTGGGAGTTTTGGAAATCATATAAGCATGATTTATATGTTTGTTTTGAAGAGTATAGTCAGTTCTAATTTAGAGGGTGTACCAATATTCCCCAAATTTCCAACAACACAATATTAATAAATGATCGCAAATTTAAATAGTAATGAGTTTAATGTATTCTTAATCTATAATTGTTTTCATTAACAATTTAATTATTATTAATTGTATTGATTTTTATTTCAAGGATCCATCAGGAAAACACAAAAGGAACAAAGATTATATGATGTATTTGCACACTTTGGGGCGCACTACAATGCCTGAAAATGAGAGGCTCTACGTACTTTAATTTGAATATAAGTAATATCTACATTTATATTTTCAATAAAATTTTGATTTCATTTTACTTGGATTTTCAAGAAGTATAAAAACATAAATAGTTATATTTTCATGCATAAATTTAATACAGAAGGCTGAAAATTATCCATTGAGTTATACTTTCATGCTGAAATTTAAGTTTTCTTCTCATGAATCTCTTTAATATAAGGCTATAATTTCCCCTTTAAAATGAAAAGATACTTTTTATTATTTTTTATTTTAAAATGGTAAAAAGGTATCAACATGGGTTGAATACCTTTAAATCGTTACTTTTTAAGAACGAAATTTTTTTATAAAATTAATCTTTGAATGAAAATTAGTTTTGAAAAATGGCGGGTATATTAAAATGACTAATTTTATGTAATGTAATTTGGGAGAGTGTTTTATCAAATTTCATTTTAAATTAAGTTTATTTTGAGGTATAATATACATTTGAAATAATTTTTTGGGGGGATTTTAAACATTAATGTTACTTTGGTGAAACTATGTTGAAGTGTATTTTTTTTATAACCCAAAATTTAGTGGCAGGAAGGAAAAGGTAAAGTCATATTGATTCTATTTGACATCTTGGATGTCATTTTGTAGAACGATGTAATGTTTTTTTGGGTTATGTAATAGTTTTTTGGATATTATTTACCTCTCTAGTATTAGGGATTTAGTATTTTGTTTTTTGGATTAAATTTTTGAAGTCACACATCATAATAATGGTGTATATTCGAGATATGTGCTTGTTTCTTAATTAGGGAGTGATAATTTTGGTATACATTATATCTTGGATATGAAATTGGTTTATATTTTTAGGGATGACAAGTTTTTTAATAGAGGGGTTGTAAAAACCCATGTCCTAGTGGATTAGATTAAAGGGAGAATTCCATTAGCCTAAAAAGACCTAACCCAGTTTGAACAAAATAACCTAACCTAAAATGACCTAACCCAAAATGAAAAAAAAATTACATAACCCAAAATAAACCAAATAACGCAAACCCAATTAAACCAATTGTTCTAACCAAAAAATGAACAAATGACCAAATGAAAGATCCAAAAATTATATAACCCCGAAATGAACCAGATGACCTAACTCAAATATGACATAACCCAAAGTTGAACCAAATGACATAACCCAAAATAAACCAAATGAACTAACTCAAATATGAAATAACCCAAAGATAAACCAAATGACCAAACCCAAAATTAACCAATTGACATTACCCAAGATAAACCAAATGACCATACCCAAAATTAAACAAATGACAAAACCGAAGATGAACCAATTTACATAACCCAAAATTATCCAATTTACATAACCCAAAATTAACCAATTGACATAACCCAAGATTAACCAATTGACATAACCCAAAATTAACCAATTTACATAACCCAAAATAAACCAAATGATCAAACCCAAGATGACCAAACCCAAGATGAACTGACCCAAAATTAACCACATGAAATAACCCAAAATTCACCAGATGGCCAAACCCAAGATGAACCAATTGACATAACACAAAATTAACTAATTGAAATAACCCAAAATTAACCAATTGAAATAACTCAAGATTAACCAATTTACATAACCCAAAATTAAATAAATTTGCATAACCCAAAAATAACCTATTGATATAACCCAAAATTAACGAATTGATATAACCCAAGATTAACTAATTAACATAACACAAAATTAACCAATTTTCATAACCCAAACCGAAGAAGAACTAACCGACCAATTGACATAACCCAATATTAACCAATCTACATAACCAAAGATTAACCAATTGAATAATTAACCAATTTAAATAACCCAATATTAAAAAATTTACATAACCCAAAATTAAACAAATGACCAAACCCAAAACTAACTAATTTATATAACCCAAAACTAACCAATTGATATAACCCAAAATTAACTAATTGACATAACTAAAAATTAGTCTAAAAGGATCAGGCCCAGTCAAAATCTTGTTGCTAAATATTTATTAAACAAAAAAAATTAATTGTTCAAGAATTACAATGGGGTTTACAAAAAAGGGAATTAATCTCACCCCAAAAGTATGCAACCATAAGAGAAGTAAAAAAGTTCTGGATCTCAAAGGACCACATCAAATTTGTCTCCATCAGCGCTCTCTTTGACAATGCATTAGTAACTTGATTAGATTCCCAATATACATGAGTTATAACCAAATTAAAATGTCTTATGGCATGAAGGATTCCAATCCATTGTGGTAACACTTTCCATGGAACATTCCAGGTTCTAGATTTTTTCATTTAAAATGCAATATTTGAGTATGATTCAATCCATAAATGATCCCATTTATATTGGACATAATATTTTGTAGCATGGATAATGGCCCATAACTTAGCCTCATATGCAATTTAAATACTAATGTAGTGATATAAACAACCTTTGATGTAACCAAAATGTGTACGGAAGACCCCTCCACATCCATATGGGTCTGGCATTCCAGATTTATCCTAATCAATATTCAGTTTGATCCACAGAGGAATCAGGGGAATACAGTGAAATGATTTTAGAACCAGTGGTTTTTTATACCTCCCACTCACACCCAACATCTATAAAATATTCATATCAGATAGTTTATTATTTATAGAACCTATTTGGATTTTTTTATCCACGAAAACATATCTATGCAAGGCCATTAAACCTTCATGAAGGGAGGGTTTCTGGTTTTCAAATAGAAGTTCATTTCATGTCTTATAGATGTGATTGATGAGTAAAGAATCCACTTCCATTAGAATATTAATCTGCTCATTGTTGATAGTAGAAACAACCAATTCAATGTGATCCTGTAGATTTCAATCTATATAGATAATGGTTTCAAATACATCCTACATGTAGTTCCATAAATAAACTAAAAATTGGAATTTTATGAATAGATGTTGTGTATTTTTTGCATCTTTAAAACTAATTGGACAAACTAAAGAAAGATGAATGCATTTCCTTTGAATCCTATCTTGTGTAGGTATCTTCCCCTTATATATATTCCATAAAATAACGCATCTCTAATGATTAATGAAATGTTTTTTGAATTTCATCATCCATTAAGGTGTGTTTATTAATTCCCCACATTGAATCTTATAATATTGCTTAGTGTTGAAATATCCATTCCTATTCAGATTATAAATTAGTATTTCCCTATCAAAAAATTGATACCTTTAAAATTTAATATTAATTTGAGAAGGAAGTAAAATATTCAGATTACTACTACTTTGAATGAGATCATAAATATACATATTCCACATATTCAATGGGACACTCATGATGTATTCAAGTGTCCAATCAAGTCAATTTGTGCTCCAAAAATTTATATTAGATTGTTTTCAAACCAACCACTTTAAGTTGAACATCATGTCATTATAAGTTTTCCTAATATCCATCCAAACAAATGTGGCAAGGTAATATGATCAGTCATTCAAAATATTTCTATGAAACCTCCTTGATAGAAAATCAAGAGAAATGTCATCAAAATACATAAGATTCCAAGTGAATTTTCAAATCAAAGCATTATTAAATTTCTTAAGGTCTTTGATGCCTAATCCCCCAATGTAAATTGGTTTTGTGCACTATTTTCATGAAATAGTAATGATCTTATTTTCATAGACATAACCATTCCATATAAAGTTTCTAATTAGAGTATGTAAATTATTAATAATCCCTCTTGGCCACATATATAAAGAAAAAAGCATAAACAAATCTATAAGTGATCATATAGTTGACAAAAAATATTCTTCTAACTTGATACATAGATTTCCCTTTCCATCTAGCCAGATTATTGTCAATCTTGGAGAATATGTTTTCTAGGTGGGATATCCTGACTCTACCCCAAAATTTTGGGACACCAAGATAGGTAAAAGGTAAATTTCCTCTTTTGACTCTAAGGATTATAAAAATCCTATTTTTTTGTGGTAGTAATTCCATCTCCAAAAAAATAAATGATTTAGTCCGACTAATGTCTTGGTCTGCCACATCATCATAGTGTCCAAAAATATATTTGATTTTAGATAAGGTTCTTTTGGATTTATTTCTAAATAAAATTACATCATCAACTTAAAGAAGATGAGAGGGGGGGAACAACCCCCTCCCATCCTTAATTTTTTTGTAAAGGCCAACATGGGTAAGCTTATAAATACAACTGCTTATGTAATCATCATCCATGGAAAATAGAAGTCTTGAGAGGGGGTCTCCTTACTTGACACCTCTATAACATTTAAAGATGACTCTAGGGGATCCATTGATAAGAACATATATAATTTTAGTATTAATAATGGTGTTGGTCAGTTTGATAAAGAAAGTAGATAAACCATTTCTCTTGAGGAAAACATTAATAAATCTCTATTTCATGGGTTCAAAAGATTTTATTATATCAATTTTAAGAGAAAGGTTTCATTATTTGCCTTTATCTTCATTAGGTTGACACTTTCTGAGGTAGGGAACAAACAATTTTGAATGTCTCTCGGTACAAAACCAAATTGATTTGTTGTGATCATATCCTTCATGATAACCCCCAATTTGGTTGCAATGATTTTTCTAATGATTTTGGTAATAGTATTCCCAATCACAACAGGCCTAAAGTATTTGATGTCAATATCATTATCATTCTTAGGTATGAGATAAATGAAGCTGGAGTTAATACCATAAGGCATCGATTCATGATTGAAAAACTCCTCAAAATCATTCATCACATCATTATTTAATATTTCCCAATAGGACCTAAAGAATTAATTCATAAATCCATCTAGTCCAGGTGCACTATCAATATTGATAAAGAAAATTTCCTTTTTAACTTATTCCTCATAAGGTTATAGGATATGAATTTTGTTTTTATGATATTCAATGCATATAATAATGTTATCAATCATCCAATGTGTGATTTCAATTCCATCATCAGAATAGAGGTCTTGTAAATAATTGACCACAACATTAGAAATATCACTCTCTAATGTGAAATTGAAACCATTAATATAAATGGTAGTATCTCATATTCTCATTATTTTTTCCTTATATAAGCGATGAAAAAATTTAGAATTGATGTCACCCTCCCTTAAATATTTGACATTGAGATGTTTTTTATCTAGTATTTCCTTGATATTGATAAGATTATTCAGTTTAGATAAGGCCTAAATTTCCTACTTATAGGGATGAAAATAAGAAAGATGTTATTCCGAATCCCTGATATCATATCCCATCTTGGAGAAGGATTTTTTTCTCTATTTCCTGAGTATCATTTTTCAATTTTTTAGTTTTTCATCAAGATTTTGAAGAGGGCCACCACAAGATTCCAACTTCCATAATTCCATCACAACTTATCTACAACCAGATATTGTGATCCATCAATTATTAAATTTTAAGTGAAGGGGAGATATCCTTGTAAAACCAGTATGTGATTAAACAATAATAGGATTATGATATGATTCATATTTGGGAAGTGTAAATATACAGATCCCAATGTTGGTACTTAAATCACCAATTTGAGAAAAATATCTTCTTAACTTACTAGTTTACCTTCCATTGATTATATATCTACTCCAAGTGAAGATAGATCTCATAATAAGAACATCTGATAAGCTACAATAATCAATGCATGAAGAGAACTCTTAAGTGTCTATCTTGTTGAAGTTGGTTCATGTTTTCTCCTCATACCTCATAACTGTGTTGAACTCTCCAATAATAGTCCATTAATTTTCAATATCATCTGAAAGCATTTCCACACTACTAGAAATCAGACCTATACTAATGGTTTGGCCAAAACCATTGGTATAGGTTACTAATTTGGACCTATACCAACGATTTGGAAAACACCATTGGTATAGGTCACTTATATGAATCTATACTAATGGTTTGGCCAAAACTGTTGGTATAGGGTCACTATAGTAGACCTATACCAATGGTTTGACCAAAACCATTGGTATAGGTCACTTATATGGACCTATACCAATGGTTTTGGCCAAAACTATTCCTATAGGTCCACTATAGTGACCCTATACCAATGGTTTTTTCCAAACTGTTTGTATAGGTCCCTATTGGTATAGCTCAAAAAAATCAAAGAACCTATACCAAATGTTTTGAGAACCATTGGTATAGGTACACATATTTTTTATGGAATATTTTTTTAAATAACATTAAATAAATCAAAAGTTAAAATACTTATGAATATACATATATATATATATATGAACTTATGTTCACAAAATTCATGTTATGTTAGTGGTTAGGTCGTTGGATTATAAATGGGAGGTGTTGGGATCAAAACATAGACGGGTTTTTTTAATTACCTATACCAATAGTTTTATAGAACTGTTGATATAGGATTTTCATATGACCTATACCAATAGATTGAAAAAACCATTGGTATAGTTCTATACCGACAGTTTTCCCAGAACCATTGGTACAGACCTATCCCAATGCCAAACCAGCCAACAATCCTCCAAACTGTTGGTATTGGCTATACCAATGGTTTGGATACCTATACCAATGGTTCCAAACCGTTGGTATAGGGTACTTTTCTATTATTTTCAGGTCCTTCCAAAGGTCCCTTCTTAAAATGTCATATATAGAGGCATATACAAAATAAATGATGAAGGTATAGCAGTGAATACAATATAAAATATCAATGTGATTCGAACTTATTTTATAATTAATAATCTGAATACTATCATGTTTAAGGACCCATATTTGATCAATATCATTATCATGATCATTTTAAGAGATAAAAGTATATCCAAGAGAGGCCCATTTGAAAGCCTTCAAATTCTTGAAGAACATTTTCAGTTAATCAAGTCTAACCAAAAGTGTCATATGAGTCTCAAGGTAATGTCTAAGGGTTGTGACCATGGGAGAGTTCCCAATACCTTGATAGTTTCAATATAAAACCTTCATTTTTTTAAATATTTTACTATTGTTTGAGGCCCTCCATACTATGTATTTTCTTATTGTACTTTTTTCCTTTTTATTTTTATTTTTTTCTTTTTCCCTTTGAGTGGTGAGACTTAACTAGTCATCTCATTCCCTACACTCATTATGGATATGTATTGAATGAGTTCATGTGGCTACAAATCCTCAATGTTATTATCCCAAAACTGTCTATTTAGAGGTGTTAATTTATTTTCAGATTGTATGGTCTCAAAAGGTGTGCTCTCAAATACCATTTTATTGGACATTTTAGATGGAATTACTTGAGTGAAAGGAATTTCCACCACTTGAAAGTTTGGAGTGTTAGACAAAGATCTTGTGTTGACTGCCTTCTTGAAGTCATTTTCTTCATCCTATGAACATTCCTATAATTCAGGGATAGTTTCATATCTTAGGGATCCATCATCCCTATCTCGCATGTCCCTTGTGTTGTGAATATTTTAATACTTCATAATAAGAGCCTCATTCTGTGTGCATCCCTGTAAATCATGGGTTCCTTTAGATTTCATAATTTTAGGAGACATGTCCTCACAAAATAGGTCGTATATATTCTCAGAGATAATTCCACTTGGCATATTACTTTCATGAACATTTCTATTATCTATATCCTTGTCTGAATTATCCATATTTAGGTTAACCTACTCAGTCCCCTTAGAATTATGAGCCTCATTTTGAATACAATATTATGCTTCAGGAGCTTCCTTATCAAACATATTATCACCATCCTTTTCATTCTTTCCCACTACAACATATATTGTTTCTTGTCTCTTCCCAGAGGATATTGAATTTGGAAGTATGCTTTCAATGGAAATTGTCCCATGATCCAAGTCATTTGAATCCTTTCTCACTTCATCTATCTCATTGGGAGAAACATTGTTATTATCCATTTCCATCATAAAATCAGGATACTTTGTAGGGGCCTATAAATCATCATGAGTATCAAGTACTTGAGAGTCCACAATAATCATATCCTTACATCAATAGGATGAAGGTTCATGATCTTCAACCTTTGAGGTCCCATACTCCATTAATTTGTTTTTCCAACTTGTTTTCCTATAGGATTTTTCCTCATGAATATTTTCCTTAAATATGTTTCAAAGTTTGTCCCTATTACATTCAATAGATAAATTTCCAAAGATATTTCAATTTAAGAATGATTTTGGTCATTTTTTATACAGTATCTCAAGGTTGATTCTATCATATCTCATTGTGAGCACAACCTCTTCAACCAGAGCACTTTCTATATAATCCTCCATGATCACTCTTGCATAATGTTCAAACCTTGGATAGTTAGTTTTATGATTCATTCTGATTCGGTCTCCAACCAAGGAATCAATATCCCAAATTTTTTTTGGATGCTAGTAAATCTAATTAAATTTTCATATCTGTATCCAAACCTATGTGTAGATATTCCACACATTGTCTGGGTCAAAATTTTTATCCCACTTGTATTCTGGGAAATCCAAGCTTCATAATAATAGATCTAAAACTCCATGCTCTCCTTTTACATTCTTCAAAGGGGGAGACAATATAATAAAATCCTCTTTCTGTAACTATCATCCTCTATTCCACAAATCCCTAAATCTCAGTAATTCTCTTGTGAATATCATTAAATTTCCACAATCAATATCTTTTTGGGGTTATAACTCTCGAAATAATGGAATAACCACATAGATTTATTCTTTCCTCTACCACAAATTGATAATATAATACATGAGTTGTGAGACCCTTCTTAATGACTCTAACTGGTGATGGAACATAAAAATTATAGAAGGAAAGGCTCAAAACACCCTTGACAACATCCCTAAAAAAATTCATATGAGCATCTTTCAGACTACCCGACACATTTTGCACACAAAGCTTGAAAAGATATTTATGCCCAAGATGATCCGAGGGATTAGGGTTTTTATCAATATTAGGATTTCCATGATATAAGTCATGTTCTCATGCTCGATGACTAATTTCATTTTGTTTCTCCCCTTGCTCTTCCATTTACCCATAACTCAAAATTAAACAGTTGGTATAACCCATGATTAACCCAAGATTAAACAATTAACCTAACCCAAGATTAACCAATTTACATAACACAAAATTAACCAATTGAAAAAACCCAAAATTTAATGAAAATTAACTAATTCACATAACATAAGATTAACCAATTTACATTACAAAAAATTAAGCAGTTTACAAATTAACTAATTGTCATAGCCCAAGAATAACCAATTGAAATAACCCAAAATTAACCAAGTGACCAAACCCAAGATAAACCAATTGACATAATCCAAAACTAACCAATTTACATAACCCGAAATTAACCAATTACCCAAGATTAATCAATTGACATATCCCAAAATTAACCAATTGACATAACCAAAAATTAACTAATTGATATAACCCAAAATTAACCAATTGACATAACCCAAGATTAACCAATTGGAATAACCCAAAATTAACCAATTGACATAACCCAAAATTAACCAATTTACATAACCCAAGATGAACCAAATGACCAAACCCAAAATTAACCAATTTACATAACCCAAAATTAACTAAATGACCAAACCCAAGATGAACCAAATGACAAACCCAAGATGAACCAACTGACTGAACCCAAAATTAACCAGTTGACATAACAAAATATGAAGAAAATATGCTAAAAAATGAACTAAATGACCTAACCCAAATAAAAATAAATAACCTAACCCAAAATTCACTAATTAACCTAACAAAAAAATGTACAATTGATTAAATGACCTAATCCCAAACAAACCAATGGCCAAACGACCAAAATGAACCAAATGATGTAACCCAAAAAAGAAATAACCCAAAAATAAACCAAATGACCAAAAAAAATAAACCAAATAACCTAACATAAAAATATATAACCCAAAATTGAACAAAATAACCTAACCTAAAAATACCTAACCCAAAATGAACAAAATGACATAAACAAAAATAAAACAAATAACCAAAAACCAAGTAAACCAACTGTTATAAAACAAATAAACAAATGACCAAATGAACTAAACAAAAAGTACATAACCCTAAGTTGAACCAAATGACATAACCCAAAATAAACCAAATGAAATCACTAAAATATGACATAACCCAAAGACGAACTAAATGACTGATCCCAAAATAAACCAAATGACCTAACTCAAATATGAAATAACCCAAAGATGAACCAAATGACCAAACCCAAAATTAACCAATTCACATAACCCAAGATAAACCAAATGACCATACCAAAAATTAACCAAATAAAAAAACCCAAGATGAACCAATTTACATAACCAAAAATTATCCAATTTACATAACCCAAAATTAACCAATTTACATAACCCGAGATTAACCAATTGACATAACCCAAAATTAACCAATTTACATAACCCAAAATAAACCAAATGACCACACCAAAGATGACCTAACCCAAAATTAACCAAATGACCTAACCCAAAATTCACCAGATGAACAAACCCAAGATGAACCAATTGACATAACATAAAATTAAACAATTGAAATAACCCAAAATTAAACAATTGACATAAATCAAGATTAATCAATTGATATAACCCAAAATTAAATAAATTAGAATAACCCAAATTGACTAATTAACATAACCCAAAATTAACCTATTGACATAACCCAAAATTAATGAATTGATATAACCCAAGATTAACCAATTAACATAACAAAAAATTAACCAATTGAAATAAAACAAACTAAATATAAACTAACTTACCAATTAACATAACCCAAGATTAACCAATTGACATAACCAAAGATTAACCAATTGAACAATTAAACAATTGAAATAACCCAATATTAACCAATTGACACAACCCAAAATTAATCAATTGACTTAACCCAAAATTAACCAAATGACCAAACTCAAAACTAACAAACTTATATAACCCAAAATTAACCAATTGACATAACCCAAAATTAACTAATTAACATAACTCAAAATTAATACAAAAGGATCAGGCCCGATCAAAATTTTGATCCTAAAAAATTATTAAATAAAAAAAGTAATAGCTCAAGCATTGCATGGGGGTTTAAAAAGGAGGTAATGAATATCACCCGACAAGTATGCACCCGCAAGATAAGTACAAAATTTTGGGATATCAAAGGACCACATCAAATTTTTCTCCATAACAGATCTCTTTTAAAATTCATCAGTAACTTGATTAGATTCCCTTTATACATGAGTGATAACTAAATTAAAATTTCCTATGGCATGAAGGAATCCAATCCATTATGGTAACACTTTACATGGAACATTCCTGGTTCTAGATTTTATCATTTAAAATGCAAGATTCCAATCTGATTCAATACATAAGTGATCCCATTTATATTGGAAATCATATTTTATAGAATGGATAATGACCCATAACTTAGCCTAATATGCAATTTAAATACCAATTTAGTTACATAAGAAACCTTTGATGAAACTAAAATGTGTACGGAAGATCCCTCCACATTTAGATGGTCCTGGAATTCCATATTCATACCCACCAACATTCACTTTGATCCATCTAGGAATCACGAGAATATACTGAATTGATTTTAGAACCATAGGTTTTTTAGATATTCCACTCACACCCAACATTCATAAAATATTCATATCAGATATTTTATTATTCATAGAACCTGTTTGGATTTTGGTAGCTACATAAACATCTCTATTCATGGCCATTCAACCTGCATGAAAGGAGGGTTTCTAGTTTTCAAAGATAAGGTCATTTAATGTCTTCTAGATGTGATTGATGAGTGAAGAAGCCAATACCATTAGAATATTAATTTTCTCATTGTTGATAGAAAAAAAACTAATTCAAGGTGATATTATAGATTTCAATATGTGTAGATAATGGTTTCAAATACATCCTACATGTATTTCCATAAAGAAACTGCAAATTGGCATTTAATGAATAGATGTTGTGTATTTTTAGCATATTTCAAACAGATTGGAAAAGCTAAAGAAAGATGAATGCCTTTACTTTGAATCCTATCTTATGTAGGTATCTTACCCTTCTAGATATTTCATAAAAGACACATATTGAAGGATTAATGAAATGTTTTTTGAATTTCATCAACCATAAAGTTGTGTTGATTCAAGCCCCACATTACATCTTATAATACTGATTAGTGTTGAAATATCCATTCCCATTTGGATTCCAAATTATTATTTCCCTATCCATGGATAGATACCTTTGAAATTTAATATTAATTTGATAAGGAAGTAAAATATTCAGATTACTACTGCTTTTAATGAGATCATAAATATACATATTCCTTATATTCAATGGGACACTCATGATATCTTCAAGTGGACAATAAAGCTAGTCTGTGCTCCAAAAATTTATATTATATTGTTTGAAAACTAATCACTTGGAGTTGAACATAATGCTATTATAATTTTTTTGATATCCATCCAAACATATGAGGCAAGGTAATATGTGCATCCATTTAGAAGCCACCTATGAAACTCTCTTGATAGAAAATCAAGAGAAATTTCATCAAAATACATAAGATTCCAAGTGAATTTTCTAATAATTGAATTATTAAAATTATTGAGTTATTTGATTCCTAATACCACCAAGTAAATGGGTTTTTTTTTATTATACCAAGTTGTATGGATAAATAAGTTTGAAGAGTATTATTTTGTATAGTGTTGTCTTTTGTTGTCAAAGAGGATAAATCAATTCACTTTGTAAAATCCTGGGTTAAATCAGATGATGATTTTTTGATTTTTATTTCACAAATATCATAAGTTAGGAGAAATTATGATGCAATCCTTACGAAGGAAAGGGGTAGTAAAAGTGTGTCCAGTCATATACAGTTTTGATTAGAAGGAAAGATGTTGGTGGAAGATAGGGAAGTTATATTACTTTCCATGGAAACTAAAAAGTGGCTAAAGATAATATATCGAAGGATATATATCTTGATAGTGGATTTTGTGATGAAATAATAAGATTTTTTGAAGAATCCAAATCATAGAAAAGAAGCATGAAGGCTATGGATGAGGCATATATTAAAGGTGGCACTGTTCTCTAGTGTTTGCCAAATTTTTGGGCCTGAAAATTGAAAGATGAAGACATGTGTTTTTGGTATAGAAATTTGTGTAATAAATTCAAGGGGATTTTAATATTTGTGTTTAATTTATGTTTTGGGGTCAGAACATCGAATTTTGGAAAAGTCGTGGAGTGCGTGAAAAATTGGGAAAAGTGCGCGAAAAATGAGGTTAGGCGAAAGGTTAGTTTTGCACGCAATATGGAATGCAGTTTAGAATTTTGTGTGCAAGTAGTGTTTTGAGATCAAAACAAAGAAAAATAGAAAAGGAATGATTCACACGAAAAACTAAAAAAAATTCATGAAATATGATGTTATAGTAAATAGTTTTTACATGCATGAATAGAGTTTTACACATGGATTAGTGTTTTTCACGCAGGGTCAAAATGCTATAAATACGAGGTGAACCCCTATCATTTGTTAAGGCTTTACACTTAGATAAATCCCAAGATCTAAAGTGTGTAAAATTATATGCTAATTGAGTTGTGTGAAAATAAATAGTTTTTCATGGAAAAGGGAAGTTGCGTGAAAAAGTGAAAAGTTGCATGAAAAGGAAGTTGTGCGAAATAGGTTTTCCGCACCAAAAGTGGATTTTTCCATGAAAGGAATTTGAATTGAGCACATAATAACCTAAAGGATTTGTGAAAAATTTGGGTTCTTCTCACATATTCAGGTGTGCATATGGGAGTTCTTACCAGCTTTTGGGTAGGAAAGTAAAGATTTGTACCTCAGAGAATACACTTGTTGACTTGTAAAGAAGAATTGAAACATTGTATTGCCCTATTTCTGCTAAGAGGGTGCACACACACTTGAAGATTGTCTTACAAGTGTTACATGAGTGTAAGGGTATATCCTACTCATTATATTTTATATCAAATGATTGTTTTCTAGTGGATTGTGTGGTATTTGATTATTTACGTAATATACCAAGGACGTGGCTACTCTTGTTGATTAGTGAACCTTATAAATATTGTGTTCTTATGGTTGTGTGTGTTCATTAGGGAAAGAACTCTTTAAAAAGGGATGAATTTTGTTTCAAAAAAAGGAAACATAAAAGAAAAATATATCACTGATTCACCCCCTCCCCCTCTCAGTGATACTTGAATCTTGATTGGTAACTTCAATTAGTATCAAAGGGATAGGTTCCCTTCATTTGTTCTTTGCTGAAGTTTTGAAGATAAGTTTTGATAGAGAATCTAAATTGCGTTAATATTAAGGGGATTCCGATATTTTATGGGAATAATTATCATATTTGGAAAGATATAATGATGTCTTCTCTTATGTCTCTTGGATATGAAGTTCTTGAAACCACAATAGATGGATTTCCTGGTATTGATGATAAGGTTACATTTACTTCTGCCAATAATAAGAAACCTAAGAATAATGGAAGAGGTAAAAATTCACCACTCTCATCTCTTACAGAGAGTGAATTTTTAAGAGTAAAAGGTGTTGCTACATCCAAAGGAATATGGGACAAACTAAAAAACATCTATAAAGGAAATACAAAAGTGAAAAAGGAAAAACTTCAAATCTATAGGCTAACGTATGAAGACTTAAAGATGGGTGAGAATGAATTAGTTGGGGACTTCTTCACCAAGATAAACGACATTATTAGTACAATCGAATGTCTTGGTGAAAAATTGTAGGATTCTATAGTTTTTGAAAAGATATTGAGAATTATTCCCAAAAAAAATTGATCCTAAGTTTCATCACTAGAAGACAGAGATCCTGAAACATTATCTCTGGATGATTTTCATAGAACTCTCATCACTTATGAAATGAGAAGGAAGAAGATTATTAAGAGAAAAGAAAAAGATGAGAGAGAAATGTCTTTCAAGTCTAAAAATAAAGAGAAGTCGAAGAAAGTTCTTATTTAATATGAAGTTGTTGAATCTGACTTTGAAAACGAGGTATGTCAAAAAAATTATGAAATTTTTTCCTTGTTTTCTAAAAATGTGAAAAGAGGCACAGGTAAATACAAAGGGAAACTCTCTTTGAAATGTTTTGAATGTGAAGATGTTGTCCACTTTGTGGCTAATTTCCCTCAAAAAGAGAAAGATGAATTCATTAATGAAGAAGATAAAAGAACAGTAAGGTCATGGAAGAAACAAGGTGGTAATGATAAATATCATGTCATAGGTAAGGATAAAAAGTTCTTCAAATCAAAAAGAATAAGATTTTTGTCAAAAAATGAAGAAGATGGTGATAGTGAGACTGAATCTGAAAAATCTATTGCTGAGAAAGCTAGAGAGAGTACCTTTTTTCATCAGTGAATAATGATGATTATGAGAGAAGTAGTAATAAATAAGAAGAAACTCAACTTGAATAGTATCTGAAAGAAGAGATGAAAGAATATTTGAGAAATATCATAAGGCTTGAAAAGGAAAATAGGAAGTTGTAAAATGAAAACTCTTCATCAAATTACCAAGAATTTTTTCTAACAGGAAAGAAAATTTTGAAAAGGAGATTTATGATCTGAAAAATTATCTTGAGAGAGAAAAGAATTATAATGATCATATGGAAGTAAAGTTGAAGGCAAAAGAAGATGAGTTGGAACTTGTCCAACATAAACTTTCTAAAGCTAAGGAAATGAATACAAGGTTCAAAAAATCTGTTACAAAATTTGGTGAATGTTTTACTAAGAGTAATCCTAATAAGGATAAAAAAAGTTGCCTTCAAAGGTTGAAAATAAATATGGAATGGGTAATAATAAGAGAAATGTTATTAAGGCTATGTATGTGGTCAAAGTTAGCAATACTGAAAAATAGGAATCATATGAAAATATTAAGTCGAGAAAGATATCTACCACTTCTGGTATTGGTAAGAATGAATAGAAATCTAAGCTGAAGAAAAAAGTTACAATTGAAAATATAAAGATTGATGGTCAGCAAAATTCTAGTAAGAAGATTTTTGAGAATCATGTTCACAGCTCTGGTTAGTATGGAAGTTTCTGAGGAAAATATTCATTCTATGGATACTGCTAGTATTGTGGTGGATTTAGACACATGGAAAATATGTGTTGGTTTAACCAACAACATTAAAACTATTCCATAAGTTTTGAAAGGAAAGTATTTAGGGGGGGTAAATCCTTTCAAAAGATAACATCTCTAAAGAAATTTCAGAAGATATATGAGAAGGTTGGTGTGACAGTTGATAATAGGTTTCAACCATTAGAAACTATTTGTAAAAGATGTGATCGACCTAAAAATCTTACTAAGGTCTGCCTTATTGTGTTACCAGAGCAACAAAAGTTTCTTACTAATCCTTAGAAGCTGGAGTTTTTAAAAGTTAAAGGGGAAATTTCTACTAAGTTCGAAAATAAATAGTGCATGGTTGTCTGTCCAGAACACATTGACTTGGCTAGAAAATTAGAGGAATCAAAATAGAAAGTGGAAGAAAAGGGAGAGAAAAAAGCTCTTATTGTCAAAACTACTTTAAAATATATAAAAGGATAACGTCCATGGATTCTTTATAGTGGTTGTTCCTCTCATATAAAAGGAGACTTAAAGTTGGTGAAGAATGTGAAATACTTCAAAGAAGGAATAGTGAAATTTGGTAATGATGAATCTTTGAGGATTAAAGGTGTTGGATCATCCATCATCAGGAAAGAAAAGATGATATACATAAAAACATTATATTTTTATGGGATAAAACATAATCTACTAAGTGTTTCACAACTCTGTGATGAGGGTAACAAATTTATCTTCAAGAAATATGGGTTTTTTTTGAAAAGTGAAGAAAATAGAAAGGTGATTACAAGATTCCAACGTACAAAATGGAACTTGTTTCAAGTTGGAGAAGTACAAAAATCTTGTTACATGGGTATGGTGGATGAAAATCATCTATGGAATAAAAGGCTGGGGCACATGTTTCAAAGAAACATGTGAAAATTATCAAAGAGAGATAGTGTTTGAGATATGCTTGATTTCTTAAGAAAACGTGATTGGTTCTACACTATTTGAGAGAAAGGAAAGATTAGAAACTCTGTGCATAAGAGAGTTTACATTTTTTCAAAACGGCCCTTGGAACTTATTCATTATGATATCTATGGTCCCATGATCAAACAATAAAAAATGGCGATAAGTATTTCATCACTTTCATTGAGGACTTTACTCGCATTACTTGGGTTATGTACATGACACATAAATTAGATGCTTTGAAAATGTTTAAGAGTTTCAGGAGGAAAGCAGAGAAGAAATGTGAGTATACAGTGAAGAAGTTGAGAACTGATAATGGTGGTGAGTATAAGAATGAAGAATTTGAAATCTATCTTTAGAAACATGGAATTCATCATGAGTTCAGTTCACTATACACCCCTCAACAAAATGGTGTTGCCGAAAGAAATAATAGAAGCTTGGTGGAAATGGGGAGAACTATATTACCTGAACATGGACTTTCTCATTACTTTCGGAGGAAATCCATGAGTACTATTGTGTATATATAGAATCGATGTTTCTATAGGCCAGATTCAGATATGACTCCATACTAAATGTTCTATGAAAAAACTACAAGTATGAAATATTTAAGAGTTTTTTGGAGTCCATGCATCATAAATAAGAAAGGTGGAAACCTTGGAAAGTTTGATTAGAGATAAGATGATGGAATTTTTATTGGTTATTCTCCATAAGGAAGAATATATAGATGTCTCAATAAATAAATAGGAAGAATTATTGATTCTGCAGATGTGAAAGTTTTTGAAATTGTTGAGAAAGAAAAACAGTCAAATGTTGATGTGGAAGTTGAGCAGGATAGCGAAGAATTTGTTAATAATTCTGATAATGTTACAGACTATGTTAATCCCACTCAATGAGAGGGATCAAACTTAGAAATCTCAAGTGATGAGGATGAAATTTGACCATCTCATCCTAGGTTGAGGAAACAAGTGGAGTCTCAGAACATTATAGGAGATCAACATCAAAGGGTTCAAACATGAAGAATAACAAATGATATTACACACACTTCTCTCTATTTGAAAGTTGAACTGAATGATGTAAATGAAGCATTTGAGCATCCAGAATGGTTTTGGGATATGAATGAAGAGCTTGATCAGATAGAGAAGAATGATACTTGGGAATTTATACCCAAACCAAACAATAAGAACATTATTGGTACAAAGTGGGTTTTCCAGAACAAGTTGAATGAAGAAGGTGAAGTGATAAGAAACAAATCAAGATTGGTTTGCAAAGGGTATTCAAAAATTGAAGGCATTTATTTTGATGAAACCTTTTCTCCAGTGGAAAGGTTAGAAACAATCAGAATCTTTCTTTCTATTGCTGCACAATGAGGTTACAAGATCTTTCAAATGTATGTAAAATCCGCATTCTTGAATGGTGATCTTAATGAGGAAGTTTACATTGATCAACCTTGTATATTTTTTATTGGTAAGGATGAAATTTAAGTGTACAGATTGAAGAAGGCTTTGTATGAACTAAAATAGGCTCTGATGGCATGGTATTCTAAATTAGATACTTTCTTGAGAAAGAAAATTTTCAATAAAGGTAGAGTTTGTTGAAATAGTGGGTGCCCAAGACCCAACTATTCAGTGATTTTGATTACCATATCGTGTATATAGTTAGCTATACATGGTGTAATCTTACCACCATAGTGTGGAATTTTTTTCATCCACTATTGAAATGGTAATGTCCAAAGATTAATTGTCATATCGAAAGGTTATAGCAGCTCCTAGGCTATAATGAGAACCTCTAGATACTATGACATTAATCTTAAATATATATTCTATATTCTAGATATATATTATTTATTTTACATAGTATATGTTTGACTATTAGGTGATGGGGGCTCATGAGCATTGAGACTTCTTCTCATGAAGTTCGCACTTGGTGATCTCTAGTAGTGAGATCATTAGGACTGACCCACCAATAAGAACACCACATGTTTTGGGTGTCATTGGATGTTCCTATATACGATCATGTGTAATGGTCTCCTAACTTGATATCATTATCAATGTATGTCATTTTATTTTGTACTTTGATGCAAGATGAAAACCATGGAAATGAAGTCGTGGCAAGGTAGTTTGCGTTGGGTGCGTCGTTGGTGGCATGACATTGGTTGAATAGTCAAGAAAGGATTTGTCGCTTCTAGGTTAAGGAAGTAATATATCTCAGGACATGTTGATATGGAAGGAAGTACCTTTATAAGACCATGGCCATAGTATTTGAGGGTAAATTCGTCCAGTTACATCAACAAACAATAAAGCAAAAAAAGGGAGATGACAGGAGTGTGCGTCCTACTTTATGAGATATTACAGAAAAAAAGATTATATTGCACAGTATGTATTCATAGGTTGGTTGTCTCTGCCATGACAATACTTATCTCTTCAGGGGCTATGATGGGTTACTAGATCCCTCTCTTGGTTTGTGAATACTATTCACTGCTATCGAGATAAGGTCCTAGAGGGTCACACACCAAAGCATATTCAAGAATCTACCTTATTCAGTTGAATATTAGTTTTGGACATGGTGGGGACCACCACTAGGGTTCAGGATTTGTACAAGGTTAAATGATCACCGATGCAATAAATAAATTCCTATTATTTGAGTTTAAAATAATGAGTATTGAATTTATTTATTAAATGTATTTACGAGTTTTAAGTAAATACATGAAAAATACTAATTGACGAATATTAAATTATTCAAGGTTCAATTAATATTTTTCGGAGTGACAAGTTGAGTTAATGACTCAATTATTATCATGTAATATATTTTAATATATTATAATTGAATGATAATAATATTTATGACTCAATTTAGTAGTCATAAAATTTTGTTGATAGTGCGTTAAATATTCGGGGTCGGCGAGGTGATACCGAGTATTTTAATTAACCATTATAAATATATGAGGAGAGGAGATTTCTAATTAATATTCATGGGGGTTATTTCTCTTCTCCTCTCTCCCATGATCTATAGATAGATGCTCTATATCCAAGGAGCTCAGATGGAGATCTCTCTTGGGCATCCCTAGTGAAGTGATACGTTGATCGTTGTAGTGTCAAAGACGGCATCGGTATTCTGTTCTAGCACCCAGATTATGACGAACAGTGCTACCAAGGATTCCATGAATCATGTGTGGATGATCTAGAGGAATTCGACTTTGGATTCTCCGAGCAGTGATCGCCAACAATGAGCAGACATTGTGCGCGGCTTCAGAATTAAACCAGCTACTTTATGGTTTATTTTTGTGCTTAAAATCCTTCACGTGTGGTCCTCAGCAAAGACTGGGATGCTATTCACCAACATTGACAAGTTTACGCCGATCATTGGTGGAAATTTTTTAAAAAACCCACCTATTTGGGGCTTTCGCTACACGCCCAGTTCCAACAGAGTTGATAGCAATCTTTACATCAAGGAATGTTAAGAGTTTTCTCTCATCATAATTGTTTATGTCGATGACATTATATTTGCTAGAAATGATGAAAGATCATGTAAAATATTTGCTGAGGAGATGAAGAAGTAATTTGAAATGTCCATGCTAGGAGAAATGAAGTACTTTCTCGGGTTGCATATTATATAGAAGAAGAACCACATATTTATTTCTCAAGAAAAGTATGCAAAGGAACTTCTGAAGAAGTTTGGCATGGAAAATTTGAAACCAGTTTCCACACCAATTTCAGTGGGAACTAAGTTGTCTAAATATGGAGAAGGCAAAAAAGTTGATTAGAAAGAGTTTCAAAAGCTTATTAGAAGTCTTTTATATTTGATTGCCTCAAGACCCGACAGCATCTATGTTGTAACCTTATGTGAAATATTTTAGAGCTCTCCTAAAGAATCACATTTTATTTCTAGAAAAATAATTCTTAGATATATCAAAGGCGCAAAAAAATTTGGAATCAGGTATGATGGCTCAAAAAATATTGATCTACTTGAGTATTTAGATGCTGATTGGGCAGGAAATGTTGATCATAGAAGATCCCCATTTGGTGAAGTTTTATTTCTGGGGAAAATTTGTGTTAGTTGGCATACAAAGAAACAAAATTCTGTAACTCTTGGTATAGCTGAAGCCGAGTACTTTGTTGCTACTCAAGCTAGTACCCAAATCCTGTGGATTAAGACTCAGTTGGAAGATCTCCTTGTTGAAGTAAAGCTACCCATGCTCTTAGGATGTGATAATCATAGTGAAATAAATCTTATAAGGAATCTGGTAAAACATTCTCATTTAAAACACATTGAAATAAAGTACCACTTCATCAAAGAATAGGTGAAGAAGAATGAATTGAGTCTGAAGTATGTTCCTACATCAGAACAAGTTGCTGACATATTCACAAAACCTTTACTGAAGGAACCATTTTCTAAATTGAGGTTGAACATGGGTTTCCAACCTCATTCTCATCAAGGTTGAGGTATGTGTATCTGTACTCACTATCATCTTACCTTTGGATAGTTTTTCCAAGGGGTAGAAACTTTTTTATAAATATACCCTTATGGAAGCATGTATAAAGTGAAAGTTGTGGGTAAGCTTTGAATCTATCTTGTATGTGTGTGAAATATTCTAACTATTTGTTTTAGTGGTTGTAAGAAACTTTTTTTTTAATTCCAGGAAAGTTGAAAAAGTGAATAATGATGGGGTAGATACTTAGAAAATGTTGTGAAGAAGGTTGAGGAGATATGATAATGAAATTTCATAGTCACTACTTTAGGAAATCATGGTTTTGGATATCCCTAATTCTTGTTTCCTACAATGAGTTAGATCATGTGGTCTTAGAATTATTGATAAGTAATCCATTTCTTGAGGTTACAAAGTTTAGTAATTTATTAATATTGGTTGATAACAAATTCCAAATGGGGGGATTGTTGGGACCAATTTGGATAGAGAAAGAAGTTTAAAGATTTTTCTTTTGTAGAGTGTTATCTTTTGTTGTCAAATAGGATAAATCAATTCACTTTGTAAAATCCTTGGTTAAATCAGACGATGTTTTTCTGATTTTTATTTCACAAATATCATAAGTTAGGATAACTTATGATAAAAGCCTTATGAAGGAAAGGGGGAGTAAAAGTGATGCTAGTCATATACTGTTTTGATTGGAAGGAAAGATGTTGGTGGAGATAGGGAAGTTATATTACTTTCCATGGAAACTATGACGATGCTAAATCTGATATATCAAAGAATATATATCATGATAGTGGAGTTTTTGATTAAAGAATAATAGTTTTTTAAGAATCCAAATCACAAAAAAGAAGCACGAAGGTTATGGCTGAAGCATATATTGAAGATGGCGCTGTTCTCCAGTGTTTGTCAAAAATTTTGGGCCTGAAAATCGAAAGATGAAGACATGTGTTTTTGCTAGAGAAATTTGTGTGATAAATTCAAGGGGATTTTAATATTTGTGCACAATTGATGTTTTAGGATCAGAACATTAAATTTTGGCAAACGCAGGGAGTGTGCGAAAAAATTGGGCAAGGTGTGCAAAAAATGAGGTTGTGCAAAAGGTTAATTTTGCACGCAATATAGAATGCAGTTTAGAATTTTGTGTGTAGTTGGTGTTTTGAGATCAAAATGGAGAAAAATGGAAAAGGCATGATGTGCACAAAAAACTCAAGAAAGTGAGGGAAATATGATGTTGTAGGAAAGAGTTTTTACACGTATGAAGAGGATTTTACGCGCAGATTAGTTTTTTTCGTGTAGGGTCAAAAATGCCTATAAATATGAGGTGAACCCCTCTCATTTGTTAAGGATTGACACTTATAGAAATATCTAGCTCTAAAGTACATAAAATTATATGATAATTGAGTTTCACTAAAAGAAATAGGTTTTCATGGAAAGGAAAGTTGTGCGAAAAAGTGAAAAGGTTCACGAAAAAGAAAGTTGCACGAAATGGGTTTTCCATGCCAGAAGTTGATTTTTCTGCACAAGTAATTTTAATTTCATGCATGATACCCTTATGGATACATGAAAAATTTGGGTTCTTCTCACATATTCAGGTGTTCCTATTGGAGTTCTTACCAGCTTCTAGGTAGGAAAGTGAAGAGTTGTGAGAATACACTTGTTGAATTGTAAAGAAGCACTAAAACATTATATTGCACTATTTGTGCTAAGACATTGCACATGCACTTTTGGATTGTCTTACAAGTGCTACAAGAGTGTAAGGGTATATCCTACTCATTGTATTCCACATCAAAGGATTGTTTTCTTCTAGATTGTGTGGTATTGGATTATTTTCATACCATACTAAGGATGTTGCTACTATTTTTTAGTAGTGAAATGATTTTATTAATATTTTCATGAATTATTATATACTAACTTTATTGATTTTATATGAAATGTGCATAATTTGTGTGAAATATTAATGTTTTAATACTAAATATAATTTTTGAGCATTTTTAGCAGTAGTCCAATTGAGTCAGTTTACTATTTTATTTATAGATATCCTTATACGGATAAAAATTGTGTGGTTATTGTTTATTATGATTCCTATTTCAATATAAAACATTTCATTAGAAGGTATCATGAGCCAATTATTCCATTTGAAGGGCCATATTAACCACACAAGAAGACCTGTAGAATATGTGAAGAAACTGGACCAGCTATGAAGATTGAATTACTGGGATCAATCCAGAATTAAAAATTCCTTTATTATCCTAAAATGTTAGGGGAACAATGTAAGGAGTATTGGATAAAAATTTCAGGGTCCATATCCAAAAACAATGGGACCAAATGATGTTTTGAATTCTAGTCCACCATTCTGTCTGGGAATTAAAATTCGTACACTATTCATGACATATCTCATGATGTAATCATAAAATCAAGCTGAGATTTTTTAGTGTGAAAGAGTAGATATATTAAGCGGACTTTTTTAAGAATTAATTCATATTTGAAGGCATATTCCTATTCAAAAATCCATTCACATTTTAGCCATTGAAAAATCATGGATAGAAATGGACAGTTTAACATTGTTTATTGAAACCTCTATAACTTTGGATCCATAGGTCCAAATGACTCCAAATTTTGAGAGAAGTAGGATAACATTATTATATAAAACTTTTAAGAAGAGTATATCTAGATATTATGCTATATGAATAGACAAATTGGTTATGAAATTGGAGGGATGGATTGGGAATGAAAACAGTCCACTTCCTTGGGCTATAAATACATCCCCCTCCTCTCTTTGATTTCATGTTCTTTCTGTTCATTTTCAATTGTAATTTCGTAAGTGTTTGTATTTTTAATTATGTTTTAATGAAATTTTCTTCTTAAGTATCTCTTATTCTCATCCACCTTATGTAGTTTAATATTAATGTTCTTAAAAAGTTTAAATATAGTTGAATCTCCTTCCCTTATTTTTCTTTCTCATTCAATCTAATGTTCATTTTTAATTATCATCATTGTTTGTGTGTGTCTCCTTCATACCAATATTTTCTTATCCCTTTATTTTTATTATTTTCTTAATTTATCATCATAATAATTACAAACATATTACTAATTATTTAAATGTCTGAGTAAATCTCTCTTTAGGGTAAGTTATAATTTAGGGATGTTAAGTGATTGAGAGTATTTTCTTAATGAATATTCTTCAAATTAACATTGTGTATGTTGGACTTAACATATCATGGATTAATGGCTTGTTTTGTTTAAAATGTGGTTTCCATGGATTATTGGAACCATAAATACACTACCATCAACAAGATCTGATTGAGATTAGAACCCTAAGTTAAGTTAAGACATGGATTAATGCCTTAACACTTAGGAATTCCAATCAACATTATCTTGTGAAGTGGGTGTTAATTTAAATGAAATATAAAGAAAGGATCAAGGATATCACAATCTTAACTCCATAAAAATGAACTCACCCCAATATTTATCAAATTGTTTAATCAAACACCAATCATTAATTACTTCATTAAAGCTCTGTAAACAAACCCTCCAATCAAAATACAATCAACTAAAAACAAATGACTATTAAAAAGTATCATCACTGAGAATTCGACCCGAGTGCTGCTATACAAATTAGCAGAGCACCGGAACCTTGACCAATAGATAGGAGACAAAAGTCCACACATTAAAATGGTTCTTTTGTTGGGGATAGTTCTTTAAGTAGTCATTAGTTTCTGTTTATTGTACAAAAACAAATAAAAACACAAAATTTAAAAAAAATGAAAAAAAAAACAAAAAGAAAACCCCGTATTCCTCTTTCTTCCAAAAGCTATCTGAATACCCTATAGCCTCCCAAAAAATCCCTCAGATTTGTTTGACCCTAAAATTGAGTGAACACTTCACCAAATTAGGAGGAACATAAGAGATAATCAAATAATTCAAGAATGAGTCCTTGTCCAACCAATTCAATTAGAAATGGCCAATCCTAGGTAACAAACACTTAAAGAACTTGTTGCCCCTAATATGAATTAACAACCTCTTGGTATTAAATATCTAAACATAGAGTCTAACTTCGAACTCAAATTGGTTTTGATTCATCTTCTCCCTCATTTCCATGGGATAGCCAGTGAGGATCCACATCTCCACCTTAAATTGTTCCAAGTGGTGTGATCTACCATGAAGCCTCAAGGGGTTTCTGAGGAACAAATCAATCTTAGAGAAATCCCTTTATCCCTAGCTGACTCTTCCAATTCATGGCTTTACTATCTCCCTCCTGGTTCCATAACCACATGGAATGACATGAAGTGTCTCTTCTTAGAAAAATTCTTTCCTGCTTCTCGTACTACTTCTATCTGAAAGGAAATAAGTGGTATTCGTCAATTCCAAAATTAATCACTCCATGAGTGCTAGGAGAGGTTCAAAAGCTTATTGCAACCTGCCCACACCACCAAATCCCTGACCAACTCTTGATCCAATACTTTTATGAGGGGTTATTTTCTATGGATAGAACCATCATTGATACCACAAGTGGCGGTTCTCTTGTTGATAAAACTCCCGCAGTTGTAAGAGATCTCATAAGTAACATGGCTGAAAACACACAACAATTCCATACTAGAGCACATGCTCAAGTAAAACAAGCTCAAGATAATCAATCCATAGAGCCAAACAAGATGACTGAGTGGATGAGTGAACTTACAGGTCTTGTGAGATAACTAGTTGTGGCATCCAAATACCCAACCCCATCTTCTCTGTAATCAATGTTTTTTAGACCTATCAAAAACTTTATAATTTGAAACTCTCCATCTCATCCAACTGACACATGACCACAACTTTAAGAGGATCAATCTGATTCATCTGGACCAATAGAGTTCAATCTAGCATATGCTCAGTGGAACACAAACCCTCAACTATCAGGTCAGTTTTTTAGAAACTTCAACCAACCTCACTCAGAACCCTTCTCTTCTTCCTATAACCAAATCTTGAGGTATGGTAATCTCGTATCTCATCGCCCTAAATTCCCTCCTCAAAACCCAAACTAGTTTCAATATGTTCAAGGAGTTGGTAACTTCCAACAACCTTATCCTTTTATTCCTCAACCTCAAAGGAACAATCCTCCTCCTGGATTCCACTATCCTAGTGAGCCTTCCCAATTCCAAAACCAATACAATCACCTTCCCAAGAACCAAAATCTAGGTAATCCCAATTCGGGACAAGCCTCTTCTTCCAAGAAACCGTGGGAAAGTGTAGTGGAAGATCTTTCCTCCTTCACACATTCTATCCTCAAGAACATTGAAACCCAAATTGTTCAACTTACATCCCACCTTAGTCAACAGAAACCATCCAATTCTTCCCAACTCACAGCTCAACCATTACCCAAACCTAAGGGTAATGTAAGTGAAATTTCACTTAGATCGGGAAAGAAAATTTCTATGCCTCAAGATAAGTCATCTAAACTACCATTAAATGTTGACCTAGAAAATGAAAAGAAAAATAAACTTTAAAAGGAATCTGAATCCATTATCTCACCTCCTTCCATTCTTAGTAATCCAATTCCTTTTCCTCAAGTTTTTTCTAAGCCAAATAAGTCCTTTGAACCTGATCCTAAAATTCTCGACATGTTTAGATGTGTTGAAGTAAACATTCCCCTCTTAGGTTCCATAAAACAAATACCTAAGTATGCCAAGTTTCTTAAGGAATTGTGCACCAACAAGAGGTAACTTAGGACCTTAGAAAATGTTTCCACCCAGCATTCTATTCCCATAAAGTGCAAAGATCCAGGGACCTTTACAGTTCCATGCCAAATTGGTAGTTCCAACTTCGATGATACACACATAGACCTAGGATCCCAAATTAATGTCATGCCCAAATCCATATTCTCCAACCTTGGTCTTGGTCCCTTACATACAACAAGTTTTGTCATCCAGTTAGCCAATAGAAGCACAGCTAGTCCTGAGGGAATAATTGAGGATGTCCTTGTCTGAGTCAATGATCTTATCTTCCATGCTGATTTATATGTCCTTGACATGGAAGGTGAGATAAACTCTTATCGATCTCCCATAATTATAGGAAAACCATTCCTAATGACAGCATAAACCAAGATTTATATCCATTCAGGCATCTTATCTATGGAATTTGGTGACCAACTAGTCAAGTTCAACATTTTCCAAGCCATGAGATAACCATCCGAGAATAACTTTGCATTATCAATCCATGTTTCTAAGTACACTTCTGAGAGTCAATTGAACCCCATTCCATCATGTTCATCATGTTCTAATGATAGAGGATATTTTGAAATATGCACCATGATTAACCAATTCATAAATGGTGAAGTTGATGTGGACCTTTCATTTATAGACTCCATCAATCTAGAGGATCTTGAAAAATCTTTTAAATCTCACATCAACTCTGATCTCTACTGCTCCACCTTGTATAGTATTAAGGAAAATAAATCTAAAGAAAATGAAGTCCCTTAATCCATTCCTAAGTTGTCTAACCCACAAATGAAAGATGTGACTGATCTGAAACCACTTCCTGAACACCTGAAATATGCATTCCCTTTCCATGAACACTCTTATCCTGTCATTATCTCTACTTCACTTACTAAAACTGAGGAGTCCAAACTTGTTCAAGTGTTAGAGTAAAACAAAAAGGCCTTAGTTTGGACCCTAGATGACATAATAGGAATCAACCCTTCCCTTTTCATTCATCACATCCATCTTGAGGAATCATCCAAACCAATTAGACAACTACAAATAAGACTCAATCCACTCATACTTGAGGTAGTTAGGGAAGATATCACTAAGTTTCTTCAAGTTGGTATTATCTACCCAATTTCCAATAGTGAATGGGTTAGTACAATTCAATTTATACCTAAGAAGGGTGGGATAATTTTTGTCACAAATGAACATGGTGAGGTAGTCATAACTCGAGTGAAGAACAAATGGAGTGTGTGCATAGACAATAGGAAATTTAATGTTGAAACAAGAAAAGATCACTACCCTCTTCCATTCCTTGATAAAATTCTATAAAGATTTGCTTGAAAGTCACACTATTGATTTCTTGATGGATACATCGGCTACTTCCAAATCCCAATCGCACCTTAGGACCAAGAAAAGACTAATTTCACTTGCCCCTTTGGAACATATGCATAAATGAGAATTCCTTTTGTCCTTTGTAATGATCCTACAACATTCTAGAGGTGTATGATTAGTATCTTTTCTGAATTCATTGAACATTTCATGGAGGTATTCATGGATTACTTCACCATTGAAGGTGATTCATTTGAATCTTTATTGAATTCACTCTCTCTAGTCATTCAAAAGTGTTTCATGTGTAACCTTGTATTAAATTTTGAAAAATGTCACTTCATGGTTGAAAATGGGATTTTTATATGGCACATAGTTTCAAAAGAGGTTATTGAAGTTGAACCTGCCAAAATTGAAGTTATCCAATCACTTTCTAAACCCACCTCTATTTGAGACATCTGTTCATTTCCTCGGTCATGCCGATTTCTATTGGTGATCCATCCATAACTTTAGTAGTATTTCCCTCACACTCACTCAGTTTCTCCAAAATGATGTCACTTTTCATTTCGATGAGGTTTGTAAGAGATCCTTAATTGAACTCAAAACTAATCTTACATCTGCCCCAATAATCCAACCCCCAGATTGGTCCTTACCCTTTGAATTGATGTGTGATGCTTCTGATAGAGCCGTTGGGGCTGTTCTTGGTCAAAGAAGAGAAAAAATTACTCATGTCATATATTATGCCTCAAAAACATTGAATAAAACTCAATCTCACTACACTATGACTGAAAATGAACTTTTAACAGTGGTTTTTTCCTTAGATAAATCTAGGCCCTATCTCTTAGGTGCAAAAATCATCATCTTCACAGACCATTCTCCTATAAAGTTCTTATTCAAGAAAAGTGATTCCAAACTAAGGCTAATAAGATGGATCTAATTATCCATGATTTTGACCTTGAAATAAAATATAGACTAGGAAAAGAAAACCCTGTGGATGATCACTTGAGTAGAACTTGTAATTCTTCACATTTTGAAATAATTGATCCAGAATTTCCAACTGAGCACCTTTCATCTCTCACTCCAAAAATACCATGGTATGCCCCAATTGTAAATTAATTGGTTTCTGGTGTTTTTCCTAAAAATTTTTCAAAAGAACAAAAAATGAAGTTGAAAAGTGATTCAAAATACTATTTTTGGGAAGAAAATAAACTTTAGAAAACTAGGGTAGACATGGTAATTAGGATATGTGTTGATGAAAATGAGCATTCTTCCATCTTAGAATTCTGTCACTCAATGCCTATTGGTGGCCATTTTGGACCACAAAGGACCTCCCTAAAGGTCCGAGACTCTGGATTCTTCTAGACTTCACTATTCAAGGACTCACATGAGTTCTGTCAATCATTTCCCACTTGCCAAAAGTTTGGCACAATTTCAAAGTTAAATGAAATTCCCTAAAATCATTTAATTTTCGGTGAGATCTTTGATGTTTGGGGAATTGATTTCATGGGACCATTCCCCCATTCCAATAGATTCTCATACATTCTTCTTATGGTTGATTATGTTTCTAAGTGGGTCAAGGCCAAACCCACTAGAAAGGGTGATTCACATACTGTTATTGAGTTCCTAAAGACACACATATTCCACTGATTTGGCACATCACATGCCTTGATAAGTGACTTAGGAACCCATTTTTGTAATAAAACCATGAAATACCATTTGAAAAATAATGGTGTTGAACATAAAACTTCAACTACATATAACCCCCAAAGAAATGGCATGGATGAAATTTCAAATAGAAAAGTGAAAAGAGTGCTTGAGAGAATTATAAAATCCACCAGAAAAGACTGGCCTAAAAGACTTGGTGAAGCACTTTGGGCTTATAGAACTTCTTATAAAACACCCATTGGGATGTCTCCTTTTAGGCTAGTTTGTGGTAAAGCATGTCATTTACTAGTTGAAATCCAAAATAATTCTTTTTGGGATATGAAAACCTGTAGTTTTGATTGTGAAAAATCTAGTAAAGAAATATTGTTGCAATTGGATGAACTAGAGGAGCTTCGACTTGAATCTGGTGAGAATTACAATCTGTACAAAGAAAATCCAAGGAACTCCATGATAAAAACATCCTGAGAAAGGTATTTTATGAAGGTGAAAAGGTAATTCTCTTAAATTCTCAATTTCAACTTCAACCAAGTAAGCTTAATTCTCACTGGGAAGGTCCTTTTGTTATTACTAATGTTTACCCATTTGGTGAAGTGAAAGTCCAAGATCCATCTTCCAAAAGGACATTCACGGTTAATGGACATAAGTTAAAGAATCACCATAAGAGGACACACAATCCTGGAACAACATTGACTTCCATTGGATCCCCAACTTCTGCATTTGACCCACCACTGGATGGAGATGGTGACCACCAAATCCAAACTAGGGGCACCACTTTTCCTTTAACTCTCTCTATCTCTTCTTCTCTCTCACTCTTTATTCTTATTTCCCTCTCTTTCATTTTTTACCACTTTCTTTATAAAAACCTTTTATTTGCTCTTTCTCTTTTGTGTGGGTGTGTCTTTATAAAAAACTAAAAAAACTTAAAAAACAAAAAAAAAATCACTTAAAAAATATGGAAAAAAAAGAGTCATGATTACTCACATTCAATTTTAAAATTTGTCCAACCATTTTGGTGAGTCAAAAGACATGGTTTCATCTCAAAAATTATGTGTTTTAAATATATATTTGGATAAATAATATTGTGTTCAAACCAATAAATTTTTAATTGTCACTTTTTGATTTGGAAAATTATTTTCCCAAACTGTAAGAAACAACATTAGCTTTCATTCCAAGGCCACTTATGGCCATCTTTTCAAAATGTGTGTTTTTAACCCCCATTTTTGAGTCTTGAGTTTGTAGACCTTTGAGATGAATTTCCTACTTTAGTGTGCATTAATATGATAGAGGAATTTTTTGAACCACATGAGAATCACAATTTCCAAACAGCCTCTCATTTTCCTTACATTAATCCTCCTTTTGAAAGCCCCTTCGAGCCTATGAAAACCTTTTCTTTTATATCCACATTACAATCCCAATACCTTTTCCCACCCAATATCAACATGTATTTTCATTTCATAATTTTTTGAAATTTAAGTGTGGGGGGAATGGATTTCATTTTTTTTGGGTGCCCTTTTATTGATTTTCAACGAGTTATCATATGCTTGAGGTCAAGCATCCATTTTAGTGTGTGGGAGGTTGTCATTCAGTTAGTTTTGGGGAATTAAATGTAATTTAATTTATGTAATTTTGTAAATTTTATTGACAAGTGTTCCAAAAAATCAAAAAAAAACAAAAAAATGGGTTGTGTCTTGGGAAGGTCAAAAATCACTCTTCCTCAACCTTGGATCTTGTTATAACTATTACAATTAGTGTCATTAGGATATCAATCTTGGGTTGGGATATGAGTGTGAGATACTTTTCAAGTTCAAATTTTGAAAAAAATGAAAAAAAGAACACTTATGTCATTGGGAGAAGTTTTGTGTTTTGTAAATATTTCATCTTATCATCCACTTAAAATTTTATTCCTATCTTGTGTCTTTCTTCAAATAATAATTCCCTTATAAATATGTGTGTCCATTTCCTTCCATGTTTCATTTCAAAAAAATATATACATTGCCTTTTCCAAGTTAGTATTTTACCCCCTTTTTTCTTTCTTTTAGATATCATCTTCCTAGCATCCTATAGCCACAGAAAAACCCCTAAAAATACCTCTTGATTTCTGAGAACTTTAGGATAGGGTTTAGAAGATGAGAACTCTTACAAACTCTAAGATTTTTACTTTTTGTTGGTGAATTAGTGAATCTCCACAAATTAATTTTATCATCTTGAGAGGAGTAAGTTCTGTGTGCCACCATTTTCCATTTATAAATTTGAGCATGAAAAAATGAATTGTTTTTGGAATATTTTTTTTATAACAAATTGTTGTGGAATTCATTATGGATGAGTGAAATTGTCTAAACCTCCCCTGAGTGGGGGAAACAAAATTTTAATATTTGTTGGTGAGTGAAAATGATTTTGTAATGTTTTTTATATTTGTTTCACATGAGTACATGAACAAGACTAAGTGTGGGGGAGTGGATGTTATTAATATTTTCATGACTTATTATATACTCCCTTTACTGATTTTATATGAAATGTGCATAATTTGTGTGAAATATTAATGTTTTAATACTAAATATAATTTTTGATCATTTTTAGTCGTAGTTCAATTGATTCAGTCTACTATTTTATTTATAAATATCCCTATAATTATCCAAATTGTGTGGTTTATGTTTTTTAGGATTCCTATTTCATTATAAAATATTTCATTAGAAGGGATCATGAGCCAATTCTTCCATTTGAAGGGACATATGGACCACACAAGATGGCCTATAGAATCTATGAAGAAACTGGACCAGCTATAAAGATTGAATTACTGGCTCAATCTAGAATTAAAAATTCCTTTATTCTTATATAATGTTCAGGGGGTAAATTAAGGAGTCTTGGATAAATTTTCAGGGCCCAAATCCAAAAAAAACAGGCCCAAATGATGTTTTGAGGTCCAGCCCACCATTCTGTTTGGGAATTAAAATCCGTACAATATTAATGACATATATCATGATGTAATCATCAAATCAAGCTGATATTTTTTATTTTGAAAGATGAGATATAGGATGTCTACTTTGTTGAATAAATTATTCATATTTGAATGCATCTTCCTATTCTGAAATCCATTCACATTTTGGCCATTGAAAAAGCATGGATAGAAATTGACAGTTTAACATTATTTATTGAAACCGTCATAACTTTGGATCCATAGGTCCAAATGATTCTAAATTATGAGATAAGTCGTAAATCATTATTATATACAACCTTTAAGAAGAGTCTATCTCGATATTAGGATGTATGAATATCCAAATTGGCTATGAAAGTGGAGGGACAGATTGGGAATGGAAACAGTCCACTTCCTTGGGCTATAAATACATCCCCCTCCTATCCTTCAAAGGGGTTGGAAATTCAGAATATAGGAGGATCAATTGGCAAGACTAAGGCTATGAAAAAGGCCTGGGAGGACATTCCAAACTCAATTTTTCACTTGAGATACCCTTCCTCTCTTTGATTTCATGTTCTTTCTATTCATTTTCAATTGTAATTTCGTAAGTGTTTGTATTTGTAATTCTATTTTAATGAAAGTTTATTATTAAATATCTCTTATTCTCATAAACCTTATATAGTTTAATATTAATGTTCTTAAAATAGTTTAAATACAGTTTAATCCCCTTCCCTTATTTTTCTTTCTCATTCAATCTAAAGTTCATTTTTAATTATCATCATCGTTTGTGTGTGTGTTCATCGCACCAATATTTTCTCATACCTTTACTTTTATTATAATCTTAATCTATAATCATAATAATTATAACCATATTACTAATTATTTAAATGTATGAGTAAATCTCTCATTGGGGTGAGTTATAATTTAGGAATGTTAAGTGATTGAGAGTATTTGCTCGATGAATATTCTTCAAATTAACATTGTGTATGTTGGAATTAACATGTCATGGATTAATGACTTGTTTTATTTAACATGTGGTTTCCATGGATTATTATAACCATAAATACACTACCATCAACAAGCTCTTATTGATATTAGAACCCTAAGTTAAGTTAATACTTGTATTAAAGCCTTAACACTTATGAATTCCAATCAACATTATCTTGTGAAGTAGGTGTTAATTTAAATGCAATATAAAGAAAGACTCAAGGATATCACAAGATTAAATCCCTAAAAATGAACTCACCCCAATATTTATCAAATTATTAAATCAAACATCAATCATTAATAACTTCATTTAAGATTTTCAAACAAACCCCCCAATCAAAATACAATCAACTAAAAACAAACGACTATTAAAAAGTATCATCACCAAGGATGTTGCTACTCTTATTGAGTAGTGAACCTTGTAAATCTTGTGTTCCTGTGGTTGGGTGTGTTTGTTAGGGAAATAACTCTTTAATAAGAGGTTAATGTTGTTTCAAAATAAAGAAAACGTAAAAGAAAAAGATATCACTGATTCACCCCTCCTCCTCTTAGTGATACTTGGATCCTGATTGGGTAACTTCATTGTGCACTCTTTCTATGCAATAGTAATTATCTTCTTTTCATAGATAGAACCATTCCATATAAATTTTCTTATCATAATATTTAAATTATTAATAAGACCTCATGTCCACCTATATAAATAAAAATAATAAATAAATCTAGAAGTGATCATATAGTTGACCGAACATATTCTTCCAGATTAATACATAGATTGCCCTTTCTATCTAGCCAACTGATTATCAATCTTAGAGAATATGTTTTCAAGGTAGGAGCTCCTAACACTGCCCAAAAACATTGGGAAACCAATATAGGTAAAAGGTAAAGTTCCTCTTTTGATTCTAAGGATTCTGGAAATCCTATTTTTTTCTAGGGGTAGTAATTCCATCTCCAAAAAAATAAATGATTTATTCCAACTAACGGCTTAGCCTGCCATGTCTTCATAGTGTCCAAAAATATCTTTGATTGTAGATAAGGTTATTTTGGATTATTTTACAAATAAAAGGATTTTATCATATTAAAGAAGATGAGAGGGGGTGAACAACCCCCTCCTAGCCTTAATTCTTTTGTAAAGGCCAACATGGGTAAGCTTGTCAATGCACTTTCTTATGTAATGTTCATCCATAGAAAATAGAAGGCCAAAGAGGGGGTTTTCTTTCTTGACACCTCTAGAACATTTAATTATGCCTTTAAGGGATCCATTGATAAGAACATATAGAATTTAATTATTAATAATGTTGTTAATCAATTTGATAATGGAAGTAGAGAAACCATATCTCTTGAGGAGAATATTAATAAACATTTATTTCATGGCATCAAAATATTTTATTATATCAATTTTAAGAGAAAAGTTTCATTATTTACCTTCTTCTTCATTAGTTTGACACTTTATGAGGTAGGGAAAAAACAATTCTAAATGTCTCTTGGTACAAAACCAAATTGATATTTTATAACCATTTTTTTGATGATAACTCCCAATATAATTTCAATGATTTTTCAAATGATTTTGGTAATAGTATTCCCAATCACAATAGGCCAAAAGTCTTTGATGTCAATAGAACTCTCTTTCTTGGGTATAAGAGAAATGAAGATGCAGTTAATACCATAAGGCAGAAATTCATGATTGAAAAACTCCTTGAAATCATTCATCACATCACTATTTAATATGTCCCAATAGAACATGAAGAATTAATTTGTAAATCCATCAGGTCCAGGTGCACTATCAATGTTGATAGAGAAAAGTACTTTTTTAACTTATTCCTCATAAGGTTATAAGATAAGAATTTTATTTTTATGATATTAAATGCATATAGGAATGATATCAATCATCTGATTTGTGATTTCAATTCCATCATCAGAATATAGGTCTTGGAAATAATTGACCACAACATTATAAATATCACTCTCTGATGTGAAATTGAAACCATTAATAGTAATGGTAGAATCTCCTCTTCTAGTTCTTTTTTCCTTGTGTAAGACATGAAAAAATTAGAATTTATGTCACCATACCTTAGCTATTTGACATTGATATGCTTTTGATCCAGTAATTCCTTGAGATTGAAAAGATCATCTAGTTTAGATAAGGCATGAATTTCCTACCTATAGAGATTATCCTGATTTTGATTTTAGTATTGATAATAAGCAAGATGTTATTCAGAATCCCTAATATCATCTTCCAGCTTAGAGAGGTATTTTTTTCTCTATTCCCTAAGCATCATTTTTATATATTTTTTATTTTTTAATCAAGCTTTTGAAGAAGGTCGTCATAAGATTCCAACTTCTATGATTCTATCACAACTTATCTACAGCTAGCTATTACGATCCATCCATCATTAAATTTGAAATGAAGGGGATATATCCTTGTAAAACAAGTATGTTCTTAAACAATAATAAGATTATTATCTGAGTGATATTTGGGAAGTGTAAATATAGAGATCCCAATGTTGGAACTCACATTACCAATTTGATAAATATATATTTCTAATTGACTATATTTCCTTCCATTGATTATATATATACTCCAATTGAAGCTGGATATGACAATAAGAACTTCTGAGAAGCTGTAATAATCAATTAATGAAGAGAACTCTTAAGAGGATATCTTGTTGAAGTTGGTTCCTATTTTCTCTTTATACCTCATAACTATATTGAAGTCTCCAATAATAATCCATTAATTTTCCATATCATCTGAAATCATTTCCACACTATTAGAAATAGTACCTATACTAATGTTTTGGAAAAAAACTGTTGTCATTGGTCACTAATTTGGATCTATACCAATGGTTTGGAAAAAACCATTGGTATAGGTCACTTATATAGACCTATACCAATGGTTTTGGAAAAAACTGTTGGTATAGGTCCACTATAGTGACCCTATACCATAGTTATGGAAAAACCATTATTATAGGTCCCTGTTGGTATAGCTCAAAAAATCAAAGAACCTATACCAATGATTTTGAGAACCGTTGGTATATGTACACATATTTTTTATGGAATATTTTTTCAAATAACATTAAATAAATAAAAATTTAAAATACTTATGAATATATATATATATATGTGAAATTATGTTCACAAAATTTATGTTAGGTTAGTGGTTAGGTTGTTGGATTATAAACGGGAGGTATTGGGATGAAAACCTAGTTGGGGTTTTTTTAATTACTTATACCAACGGTTTTATGGAATTGTTGGTATAGGTCTATACCAACAGTTTTATGGAACCGTTGGTATAGGTCTATACCAACGGTTTTCCCATAACCATTAGTATAGACCTATCCCAATGCTAAACCAGCCAACAGTCTTCCAAACTGTTGGTATAGGCTATACCAATGGTTTAGAGACCTATACCAATGGTTCCAAACCATTAGTATAGGGTATTTTTCTATTAGTTCCAGGTCCTTCCAAAGGTCCCTTATTATAATTTCATATATAGAGGCATATAAAAAATAAATGATGAAGGTATAGCAGTGAACAGAACATAAATTATCAATGTCATTATAACTTCTTTTACAATTGATAATCTGAATATTGTCATGTTTAAGGACCCATAGATGATCAATATCATTATCGTGATCATTTTGAGAGACAAAAGTATATCCAAGAGTGGACCATTTTAAATCCTTCCAATTCTTGAATAACATTTTGGGTTCATCAAGTCTAACCAAAAGTGGACTATGAGTCACAAGGTAATTTCTAGGGGTTGTGTCCATTGGAGATCTCCCAATACCTTGATATTTCCAATATAAAACCTTCATTGTTTAAGATATTTTACTCTTGTTTAAGGCCCTCCCTACTGTGTATTTTCTTATTGGATTTTTTTCCATTTTCTTTTGCATTTTTTCTTTTTCCCTTTGGGTGGTGAGACTCCACTTTTCATCTCATTTCCTACACTCATTATGGATATGTATTGAATGAGTTCATGTGGCTACAAATCCTCAATGTCATCATCCAAGAACTATCTATTTAGAGGTGTGAATTTATTTCCAGATTTTATGGTATCAAAAGGTGGTCTTTCAACTACCATTTTCTTGGCCATTTAAGAAAGAATTACTTGGGTGAAAGGAATTTCCACCACCTGAAAGTTTGGGGTTTCAGAAAAAGATCTTGTGATGACAACCTACTTGATGTAATTTTCTTCATCATATAAACATTCTTATAATTAAGGTACAGTTTCATATCTCAGGGATCCATCATCCCTATCTCACATGTCCTTAATGTTATGAATCTTCTAATACTTAATATTAAGAGACTCATTTTGTGTGCATACCTATAAATCATGGGTTCCTTTAGATTTATTAATTTGAGGATACATGTCCTCACAAACTAGGTCATATATCTTCTAAGATAACATTCCACTTTTCATATTTCTTTCATGAACATTTTTTTTATCTATATCCTTATTTGAACTATCCATATTGAGGTTAACCTACTAAGTCTCCTTAAAATTATGAACCTCATTTTGAATACAATATTGTGCTTCATGAGCTTCCTTATCAAACATAGTATCACCATACTTTTCATTATTTACCACTACAATATATATTGGTTCTTTCTTCTTCTTATAGGATATTTAATTTGGAAGTATGATTTCAATGGTAATAGGCCCATGATCCAAGTCCTTTGAATCCTTTCTCACTTCACCTATCCCATTGGGAAAAACATTGTTATTATCCATTTCCATCACAAAATAATGATACTTTGTAGGGGCCTATAAATCATTATGAGTTTCAAGGACTTGAGAGTATACAATAATCATATCATTACATCCATAGGATGAAGGGTCATGATCTACAACCTTTGAGGTCCTAAACTCCATTGATTTATTTTCCCACTTGTTTTCCTATAGTATTTTCTCTCATGAATCTTTTCGTTAAATATGTTTCGAAGTTTTTACCTATAACATTAAATAGATAAATGTCCAAATAGATTTCTATTTAAGAATAATTTTGGTCATCTTTTATACTATATCTCAAGGTTGATTCTATCATATCTCATTTTGAGAACAACCACTTTAACTAGAGTACTTTCTATATAATCCTCCATGATCACTCTTGAATAATGGTCAAACTTTGGATAGTTAGTTTTATGATTTATTTTCACTGGTTTTCCAACCTAGGAATCAATATCCCACAAATTTTTTGGATTCTAGTAAATCCAATTAAATTTGCAGATCTATATCCAAACCTATGTGTAGATATTCCAAAAAAAATTTGGGTCAAAATTTATATCCCACTATTGTATTTTGGGAAATCCAAGCTTCAACATAATAGATCTAAAACTCTATGCTCTCCTTTTACATTCAATAAAGGGGAAGACTATATGATAAAAACCACTCCCCATATCTGTCATTATCCATTCCACAAATCCCTAAATCTTAGCAACTCTCATGTGAAGATCGTTAAATTTCCACAATCACAATTCTTTTGGGGTTATAACTCTCATAATAAATGAGTAAATGCATAGATTGATTATTTCCTCTATTGAATCTTGATTATTCAATACATGAGATGTTCAACCCTTATTGATGACTCTACCTGGTGAATGAACATCAAAATCAGAGAAGGAAAGTCTCACAGCACCCTTGAAAACATCCGTAAAAAATATCTTCAGATGAGCATCTTCCGAACAACCCATCACATTTTTCACACAAAGCTTGAAAAGATATTTATTACCAAGATGATTTGAGGGATTATGGTTTTGATCAACATTAGTATTTCCATGATCTAAGAATTTTTCTCGTGCTCGATGACTAATTTCTCCTTGTTTCACCCCTTTCTCTGCCATCTACCCATAACTCAAAATTAAAAAATTGGCATAACCCATGATTAACCCAAGATTAAACAATTAACCTAACCCAATATTAACCAATTCATATAACCCAAAATTAACCAATTTACATAACCCAAAATTTAACCAAAATTAACCAATTTACATTACCCAAGATTAGTCGATTTACATAACACAAAATTAACTCATTCACCAATTAACCAATTATCATATCCCAAGATTAATCAATTGAAATAACCCAAAATTAACCAATTAAACAAACCCAGTATGAACCAATTGACATAACCCAAAATTAACAAATTGATATAACCCAAAATTAACCAATTACCCAAGATTAATCAATTGACATAACCCAAAATTAACGAATTGACATAACCTAAAATTAACCAATTGATATAACCCAAGATTAACCAATTGACATAACCCAAGATTAACCAATTGACATAACCAAAAATTAACCAATTGATATAACCTAAAATTAACCAATTTCCATAACCCAAGATGAACCAAATGACCAAACCAAAAATTAACCAATTGATATAACCCAAAATTAACCAAATGACCAAACCCAAGATAAACCAAATGACAAACCCAAGATGAACCAACTGACAAAACCCAAAATTAACCAATTGAAATAACACAATATAAAGAAAATATCCTAAATAAAAATGAACTAAATAACCTAACCCAAATAAAAATAAATAACATAACCCAAAATTCACTAATTAACCTAACCAAAAAAATGTAAAATTGATCAAATGACCTAATCCTAAATAAACTAATGGCCAAATGACCAAAATGAACCAAATGATGTAACCTATAAAAGAAATAACCCAAAAATAAACTAAATGACCTAACACAAGATAAACCAAATAACCTAACATAAAAAATATATAACCCAAAATTTAACAAAATAACCTAACCTAAAAAAACCTAACCCAAAATGAACAAAATGAAAGAACCAAAAATAAACCAAATAACCATAACCCAAGTAAAACAATTGTTATAAACAAAAAAGGAACAAATAACCAAATGAACTAACCAAAAATTACAAAACCCTAAAATGAACCAAATGACATAACCCAAATTAAACCAAATTAACTAACTCAAATATGACATAACCCAAAGACAAACTAAATGAACAAACCCAAAATAAACCAAATGACATAACCCAAGATGAAAAAATACCCTTACAAAAAAATGAACTAAATAACTTAACGTAAAAATAAATAAATATCCTAACCCAAAATAAACTAATTAACCTAACCAAAAAATGAACAATTGATCAAATGGCTTAATACAAAACAAACTAATGACCAAATGAACAAAATGAACCCAATAACATAACCTAAAAAAGAAATAACACAAAAATAAATGAAATGACCTAACCCAAAATAAACCAAATAACCTAACATAAAAAAGAGATAGCCAAAAATTGAACAAAATAACCTAACCTAAAAATAACTAACCCAAAATAAACAAAATGACATAACCGAAAATAAATCAAATAAACTAAACCCATGTAAGCCAACTGTTCTAACCAAAAAATGAACAAATTACCAAATGCACTAACCAAAAAAATACATAACCATGAAATGAACCAAATTATCTATCCAAATGACCAAATGGACAAATATGATAAAATATCTAACCCAAAAATGAACCAAATGACATAATTAATTAACGAAAGAAATAGACTCACCCAAAATGAAACAAATGAACAAAACAAAAAATATAAAAAATACTCTAACTGATTGAAAAAATGAAGAAATTTCCAAACAACCTAACCAAAAAGTGAACCTAATGACCAAATGATCAAAATTACCAAGTGATCGAATAACCAAATAATGTAACACAAATAGATCTGGACCAAAATGAACATACAATAGAATCTTATATTATAATCATCTTCATAATTCTAATTAGTATGTATTGATTATGTTACTCCATTAGTGTTAAATTTCTAATTAAATTTATATTTAGATGCTTCTTAATTTTGTGGATTTCTTAAACAGCTAAAATTTTAATTCATTCTAGGTTTATCAATTTCATAGTATTCAATATTGTACTATTATACTAATAAATTTCATTTTTAGAAGGTGGAATTGGGCATTGAATATCATGTGCCTCAATCAAAATTATTTTTATAAAGTGGGGGGGGGAGGATAGAAGTGTTGTAAATTCAAAGACACCAGAAAATATTATAAGTATTTTTATTGATATTTCAAATTTTTATGCATAATTCATAATTAAATATCTTGTTTATATTTTCAATAGTGTTCCCTGGAATCCCTAAATAAGAAATAAGATGACAAATTTGGGCCAAATGATCTTTTGAGATAGGTATTAGGTGAGGATAACCAGGGGAGAGTCTGATGTAGACCTAGGAAAAACATCACCCCCACTAGGTATTGGCCCTCATCGGGTGCCTCTCAAACCTATCACACCACTGAGATGAAAAATGCTCATGTAGAAGTAGTTGAGGCCAAAAAAATAGCAATAAATGAGCATAAGTAGGTAAACTTCTCAAAGAAAAGTTCCTGAAATCTATGTCAGTTATATGCCCCTCACTTCCATCATAGGTTGATAATGTTTTTGATTCATGTATGGAAAAATGTGCACTATATATTATGCACTAAGTGATGTCAATGAGGGTCCTAGTGGCGGTCTATGTGATGTTAATGATGATGATTATAATGATGATGGTGCTTCAGATGATGATGTTGGTGATGGTGTTGATGAGTATGTTGGTGATGATGATGAGGATGGGGATGTTGGTGATTAGGGAATATTGATCCCCTCTATTTTTGATTTAGTAGTAAAGAGACGTATGGATACTATTTATTGACTTGAATTAATTGATTTTTTTGATGTATATGTATTCTAAAGTATTATAAATAGTTTGAAAAATATTACAAGCTATTGATTGAATGATAAATTTACAATATATGTATTTCATTGAATGTGCACCATGGTTTTTATTTTGTTTACGGGTTCTGGTATTATTTGTTTAGTGGGGATGGATGGGTTGCTGCTATATATTGGAGACAAGAAACTATACCAATGATTCAATGAACCGTTGGAATATATTTTCGGGGGGACAGGCTATACCCATGGTTCTCCTAACCATGGGTATAGATATATACCCATAGTTTAATTAAAACCATGGTTATTATCACTACCACATAGGTTATACCCATGATTTCCATAGAAATCATTCGTATAGACTTATATCGACGACTTAAGTACCCACAGTTTTATGGTTCATACCAAAAATTCTAAATCATGGATATAGGATAAGTTTCCAGTAGTGATAGTTTAAAGTTGTGAAGATTGATTTACAAGGTGAATAGTGCCTAACAAAAATTTGGTGTAAAACTTATACCAAATAGACCCTGTTGGGTTTATCCTATTTTTTAGTAAATAAATAGGATAAGGTGTGGTAAGGGATTATGATAATATCCAAATATTTTAAAAGAACACTATGTTCGATAGCGTATACAACACACAACACCAAGCTTAAATAAACCATGAAATATTAATATTTAACTGTTATAGTAATAACCTAGTCATTAAATTGGTGGGTATAGGATTAAAAACATTATAAAAAATATAAAATGTTTATACTCAATAAAAATGTACTGATAAATGCTTACTAAATAATACTCAATTTTTAAAAGTCGTTTTATTCTTTGAAAAATAAGTTTTCTTCAAAAATGGTTTTTACTGCTTTTTGTGGGAGAATATTATAAATAATTTAAGTAAATTATAGAAAATTTATTTGATAAAATTAACTAAATTTCTAAAATCATCATATAAAAATTAACTTAGGGTAAAATTTTAGGATTTTTCTGAAAATATTGGTTTTTCAGTGAATAGTGAAAAATACCAGTTTTTGTAAAAGTTTAATTTATTTTAATTAAATTTTTATATTATGATTTTAATTTAATATTAAAGTAATATAGTACTTATTCAATTATATATAATATAATTAATCATATTTTAATCAACATTATACTATATTTTGGTATATATTCATTTTTGGGCTTAAAAATGCATTTTTCTAAAAACTATTTTTCATTGTGTTTTAAACATTTATATTAAAAGTAATTTATGTCACATATAATAATTTAATTATGTAAAATTTTATTTAATTTTTGATTTATAAATTCAAATTTATCCTAGTATGAATTTTTTATATTTTTCTAAAGAAGTTAATTTTTTGGTGAAAAGTAAACAAATACAATTTTTATGAAATACGGTATATTTTATAATATCACCAAGCCATAAATATGATATAAAACATATGTAATGGATTATTTATGATAATATACAACAAATATAATATTAAGATAATTTAAAATATATAAATTAGAATTTATTTCATGAAAAATATGGAAATCATTTTCAGTGTCAACGCAGTGCTTTCGCAACGCTACAAAAGTCAAATTTGGTGTACTAATGATAAAAAATGGAGAAGGAAAAATATTTTTAATTAATATTTTAGTAAATATCATGTATAAATTATGATTTTTATTTATATTCTCTAATTTTTGGAGTTATATAACAATAATACTATCCAAATGTTCGTGCAATGCTTGCGCAAGTCTAAAAAAGTCAAAATAATATATTAAATAAGTTATCATGACATATATATGTGTAAATATGCATAATTAATTAATATAAAATTTAATATTTAACTTAATTTATTAATATTTATTATGGTAATTTATTTTTTATTTTTATAAATGAAATAATTACCTTAAATGCTTAGGCAACGCTGATAGAGTTCTTGTGCAAACAGTAGAAAAATCAATTAAATAATATTAAAAACTCTAAAAGTGATATTTTTTTGTTGAGTTACATAATCCCTATAATTTTATAGATAAATTTAACATATTAGGTATTTTTAAAGGTTTATATTATAATTTATTTGTTGTCATGTTGGTTTCAAAATGAGACTAAATGAATAGTATCAAAAATGTCACTAATGATATTTAATGTTAAATAATATGTTATTAAGTTATTTAAAAAAACATTAAAATATTAGAATAATATAATTAGGATTATAAATGGTCTAAAATTTCATAACTTAGACATTTATGATCCAATTTTTACCTTATAAGTAAAATTATAACCCTTTAATATTAAAAAAGTCATTACCACAGTTAAGATTAAAATTGGTTAAGTGGGGGTAAAAGCAAAATATAAGATTTAAAATGGCATATAAACCTATATAAATTTTATTTAATGTCTATTTTATGACCATATCCTCATTATATTATAATTTAATTCATTTTTGAATCATTTCACATGATTTAGACACATATTATACTATAATATTTCATGCATTTCCAAAAATGATATTAATGATATTTTATAATAAACAATATTTTATTGAATGATTTAAAATTAATAAAATAATATATTCATAAAATTTAATGATATATGGTTTAAAATATCATTCATAGTCCATTTATGAGTCAATTTTCCTTCTATAATAATTTTCCTTACCATTTAAGAGTAAAAAACTTTAATATCACGATAATTATCAAAAGGATTAACAGGTGGTTAAAACAAAGAGATAAAGATGATAATATAATCTAAATTTTTAAAAAATATATTTTATGAAATTATTTATACACATAATCATATTTTATTATAATTATATCAATTTTTATCTACTTGAACATGAAAATTAATTTTTAATAATTTATTAGTTTAAGAAATTCCAAGAATGCCCCTCCTTTCATTTATAAAACGGTACCAACTCTCCTATTCTCCACACACTTCAAGATCCATTTTTTATAAAATATTTGAAAAAATAAATTACTAAAATCCCTCCATGCATTATATAGGTATTATTTTTGGTATAATACGAACCTTAGAGGGCTTAAGGTGTAAAGAAAGGGAGGATGTCCAAAAAAGGGGTATAGATTTTAACTGAATGTTTTAGATTCATTTCTTCTTATACCTACTTAAAATATTCTTAAAACATGATGATATAATGAAAAAATTATCTTCTATATACTGATATTTTTATGGTAATTTAATAAAATTTATTCATCTTATTTTCCATCAAATGGGAAATGAAATCATCATTCGTGTGTATGATGGACTACCCCCTTATGAACTGATGTAATTCATTTTCCATCACCACCTCTCACTGCTAGTTATAATGGTGGATTTAATGTATATATTTTATATTCATGAAATAATTATAATTATTTAAATCTAGTATATCATCTATTTTATTATCTTTTCATCCATTGAAAAATGATAATGTTGTTCCTACGTACGTGTGGATCACCACCTCCATGAAGCATTGTGATTCGTTTTTCATCACTGCATCATGTGGTCGGTATATATAAGTGTATTTAAATAAATAATATTGTATTTATGATATAATTATATTTATATAAATATAATATAATACTTATCTTATTTCTAATCATGATCGTTGAAAAATGTAAATGTTACTCATGCATACGTATGGTCTACCGTCTCCATGATTGTGACATAGTTAATTTTTAATAAACATATTTTATTGATGGTTTTAAAATTATAATTGATATATAGAAATGGTAATTAATTCATTATTATTATTATTTATATAATTAAATAATGACCTTATTGACCATAGTCAACCTACTGAAGTTATTTTGGATATATGAGGCGAATATCATCAAAAATCCCAACATGAACTTAAATGGTTAATTAATTAAATATAACACGTTAATAAATTAAATAAAATGAATAATAAAATTGAAAAAGTTTCATAAGAAAGTAAATAATTAACATAAGTATATTATTCAAGATGATAAAGAATATATGTGATGAGTCAAACTCGAGGTAATGGACACTTTACCTTAAAACCCTCGTTTTTAATTATTTTAAAATTTTATTTTCTAAATATATTTCTTCCATGTCCATATTCTAAAAAATATTATGTTTATGTATTTATACAGACATAAATTAATTATAAAGGGTAATTTTTAATTTATTACAAAGTTTTTAAAAAGTAATCTTTTTATGGGACATTTTGACTTTCTTTATAAAAGGAAAAAAGGAATATTCTATTTTAATATAAATGATATCAACAGATTTTCCCACCACTATAGTCGTTATTTGATATTTGGATGACTTTATAAACTTCCATGTTTTATTCAAATAAAAACCCTTCTTTACTTTGTTCATGTATCTTAGTTTTGAAAATATTTTTGTAAGGAAATGGTATTTTGATATTTGAAAGTGTTTTTCCTATGGGTTCAAAAGAGTTATTCAAGAGATTTGTGATAAAGAAATGAAAGATTAATATGTTTAATTCTTGATATAGTCCTCAAAAAAAATTTATGATAATGGGTGAGAATGATATATCTCGTGATGATTGGTGATCCTGATATAGATCGTGATGATGGATGATCTCGATATAGATGGATATGGGTGTTCTCAATATAGCTCACCAATGCATTGGGTAATGATTATGTTCTCTAGGAAATTATGATATAAGTTGACTATATTGGTTATTCCACTTGTAAGGGTTCTTGTAATGGTTCTATGAAGATGATTTCCTAAGGAACCTATATGACCTTTATTTTATTTCTAATGAGTTTTCAGGGAAATTATTTAATTTTAAATGGTAAGATAATGATATTTTGTTTTCAAGGAAACATTATTCCCTTTTAGGGTAAAAGGGTATGTTTTTAGTAAAAAAAATCATGGGTTCTCCTATTTTTATAAGAAACCATCATTCTTATGATTTTGTCTTTTTGTTTTCTTATAAAGTGTTTTTTTAAAAACATTGGGTATTAAAGATGATTTCATGTGTAAGTAATGATTATTTGAGATCAATGTTTATTATATTAAACAAAAAATTATCTTTTATAATATCATCATTTTAAAATAGACTTGCGGGATTATTTATTCTTTTTTTATGTCTCTTACTGATATTTTTGTATTGATCCCGTGTTTTAAAATGTTTTTCACGGGGTTTAAGGATAGTTAAGAACAAATAAGAAGTTGAGTTTAAAGTCACGAAGTTTGTTCATGAAAAAAAATCATGTTTCATTTTAAATACTTTATATTTTGGGTAAAATGATTCTTAATAGAAGTGTCCAATTTTTAATATATGGGTATATTATGTAAGAGTTATGGCCTATTTCTCTAATCTCTAAAATTTAAATATCCTTGATATGTAAGAAAGTGAATTACCTTCTATAGATTCAATTTATGGATTGATTAAGGTAGGGTTCTTATAGTTGGTATTATAAGAGATATTTAGATAAATTTGAGATTAATACATTTTCATGTGATGTTGACTTAAGTGTTTGGAATATAATCATAGGTTTATAATTTTATGGTTTATCATAAGTTCAAGGTTGTAGAAACCCCCTTTTTAGGTTTTGTGTGATGGGATTTTAAAGTGATTAATGATATTTTGGGAGATGATTTATTGGATTGAGGTATATGTCTCCCTTAGGTTTAACGTGAAGGATTATTTTATAAGAATGATATTACATTTTTGGGGATGTAAGTTGGAAGGTATGAGATAACATTTGAGATTAAAAAATTCATTGATGTTGAAGTTATTAATGTTATTTTTGAGGATATTCATCATATTTTTTGGAATATATGTTTTATTGTATATATAATAATGGGATTGAAAGGTGATTTGCTGATTAAGCGATTATTATTATTTCAGAAGAATGTCACTATAATTTTGGGGAATATTATATGATTAGGGTAAACTGAATATTATGAGATTCTATTTTTAGAATAAACATTGAATTATCTTTTGGAATCATAATAAATTTTTAATGTTTCTTTCTGGTGATTTGGGTTATTTAAGGAAATGATTATCATATTTTATAGATTATATGATTAAGGCATATACATTTTTGGTTATATGACTTTATGAGTGACTAATATTGACTAGAGATAAACTTTAGATTAATCTCAGAAGAATATGTGATCAAATCCTTCTGATTTTTGGGTTTCAGACTTGATCAGGAATATTTTGAAGAATTTTAAGGCTAGATATTTATTAAATGATCTATTTTGAACTTTGTTTGTTATTATTGAGGCTTTAGAGAATAATATTGTATTTCATCATATGAAGGTTTATTCGTTTTAGGAATTATCTTACATTGTGCTAACCAATTTTTATTTGGTTATTATATAAATATAGGATAAATATCTTATTATCCTTTTGTGTATTATATTATCTGTTAGAAGTTTATTTTAGTGCTTTAGGTATGAAATTTTCATCTTGAATACTCATTATTTCAAAAAAAAAGGTGAGATTGTGGTGGAAAATTATTAAAGGATGAAATTTTAATTTTCAAGTAAGTATATTTCCTTATGTTCTTAGTCTAGATGGTAAAATAATCCTTCAACTCTAGAAAAATTATCTTGAAACAAAAATATTATCATATTACTTCATTTCAGATAAATCAATGGTCTTTTTCACACCACATTGCTTTATGGTTTTGTGGTCATTAACATTATCATGATAATTCACTTTATTGTGATCAATGGTCTCTGCCACTCTACATTATTATTTGGACATTAATTTTTAAGCATGTATATATTTTCACTTCCACTAATGCCCTCCTATTTGGAAACCTAGTTATGTGTTCTTCCATATGACTTTGGTATTTCTCTTTCCCTTTTTCCAAGAGGATATTTTATTAACCTTTTTTTATGATGTGGGTTTACAAAAAGGTATTTTCAAATGTAAAACCGTTTATTACTATGTTTAATTTAAAATTTCAAGGATTTAATTTATTAAAAGAGGATATAATGTAATATATTTAGACTTTAAAAGAACATTATATTCAATAGCATATACAATACACAACACCAAGCTTAAAAAACCATGAAATATTAATATTTAAATGTTATATTTATAAACTAGTCATTAAATTGGAGGTTATGAATAGGATTAACCACATTATAAAAAATATATAAAGGTATTTCTCAATAAAAATGTATTAATAAATTCTTGGTAAATAATCACTCAATTTTAAAGTCATTTTATTATTCAAAAATATATTTTCTTTAAAAAAAATTATTGATTTTTTGAGAAAAATTTATAAATAATATATGGAAATTTTATAAAATTTATTTTATAAAATGAAAATTATTTTTTAAATCATCATATCAAAAATATCTTTGGGTGAAATTTTGGGATTTTTTTGAAAATAATGATTTTTTAGTGAATACTAGAAAATACCGTTTTTTGTAAAACTGACATTTCATTTCATAAAAAAGTATCATTGTGATTTGAATTTATTATTAAATTAAAATATTTATTATTTAATTAGATATAATATATTTAATTAAAATTGAATTAACATTAAATTTTATTTTGGTATAAGTTCATTTTTTGGCCTCAAACACATTTTTTCTAAAAAATGTTTCCCATTGCATTTTACAAATTTTTATTAAAAGTAATTTATTTAAATTATAGGAATTTAATTTTATTAATTATAATTTATTTTTTGATTCACCAAGTAAAATTTATCATATCAGAAATTTTTTATATTTTTCTAAAGAAGTTAATATTTTTGTAAATAGTAAAAAAATACAGTTTTTAGGAAATATGATATCTTTTATGATATCACCAAGACATAAATATGATATAAAAATTATTGAATGAATTTTTTATAATAATATAATAAAAATATAATATTAAAATAATTAAAAATATATAAATTATAATTTATTTCATGATAAATATGAAAATCATTTTTAGTGTCGATGTAATGCTTGTGCAACAAAGGAAAAGTCAAATTTTGTGTCCTAATGATAAAAATGGTGAATCAAAGAGTATTTTCATGAATTTTTTAATAAGTATTATTTTTAAATTATGATTTTTATTTATAGTTTAAATTTTATTAGTTATATAACAATAATATTTTCCAAATACTTGTGCAATACTTAAGTAAGGCTGGAAAAGTCAAAATAATATATTAAATAAGTTTTCATGACATAAATGTGATAAAATATACATATTGAATGAATATAATGGTTTATAATAAAATTATTTTATTTATTTATATGTTGATAATTTATTTTAATTTTTATAAATGAAATAATTACCTTAAATTCTTACAAAACGACGTCACAATGCTTGTGCAAGCAGTAGAAAAATCAAGTAAATGATATTAAAAACTATAATATTTTTTGGGTAATTTATCATGTAACATTAATTTTATAGATATATAAAACTTATTATTTATGTTTTAAAGGTTTATATTCTAATTTATTTTCTTTCATGTTGGTTTCAAAGTCAAATTGAATGAATGGTGTCAAAATGGCATTAATGATATTTTATATTGAATTATTTTTTATTTAATTATTTAAAAATCCTAAAAAACTTTAAATAAGACAAAATTAATTATATATGGTTAAAAATTCCATTCATTTTCCATTTATTATCCAATTTTTACATTATAAGTACAATTATAACCCTTTAATATTGAAAAATTCATTACCGTGATTAAGGTTAAAATTGGTTAACTAAGAGACTAAACTAGTAGATAAGGTTTAAAATGATATATAAACCTATCTAATTTTTTTAATGATTATATTAATACCATATTCTCCTTATAATATAATTTATATCATTTTGGAACCATTTTACATGATTTAGACACATATTACACTATAATATTTCATTTATTTCCAAAAATGACATTAATGATATTTTATAATAAATAATATTTTATTAAAAGAATTAAAATTAATAAAAATCACATATTTGGCCTAGTGAATGAGATATAGTTTAAAATACCAACCATTTTCCATTTATTTGTCACTTTTCCATTTATATTAATTTTCTTAACCCTTTAAGGGTAAAAAACTTAGATATCTTGGTAATTTCCAAAAGGGTTGATGGGGGGTTAAAACAATGAAATATGGGTAAAAAATAATATAAACTTGTAAAACCTTTATCGGATAAGATTATTTATACCCCTAATAATTTTATATTCTAATTATATAAATTTCTATCCACTTTAACATGAAAATTAATTTATATTAATTTATTACTTTAAGAAATTCCAAGAATTCCCCTCCCCTCATTTTTAAAATGGAACCCCATATCCTATCCTCTACACACTTAAAGATCCATTTTTTCAGATAATACCTTGAAAAATCCATTAATAACATTCCTATCCACATTCTATGGGTATTATTTTGTGCTTAATACCAACCTTAGAGGGCTTAAGGTGTAAATCAAGGTAGGATGTCCAAAGAAGAGATATATCTTTAAACCAAATGTTTTAGTTTTATTTATTCTCATATCTCATTAAAATATTATTCAAACATTATGAAATAACACTACTAAAAAAAAGGGCATTAGCGACCACCATTGGCAGTCGCTAAAGGCCTATAGCGACCGCCTAGCGACCGCCAATGGCGGTCGCATCAGCCTCGTCGCTGTAGGCCAATAGCGATCGCCATTGGCGGTCGCTATAGGTGGCCAAAATGCCGGCCATAAGCGACCGCCTAGCAGTTGCTATAGGGTGTCGGGCGGGGACCATTAGCGACCTCTTTTAGCGGTCGCTACTACTACCTGGACAGCAGCCTATAGCGACCGCCACTGGCGGTCGCTAACGCTGCCCGGCAGCCAGTCTATAGCGACCGCCTTTGGCGGTCGCTAAACTGGGGAAAAAAAATTTAAAAAAAATTCATACCGAAATAAATATATATATATATTTGTTAAATAAAATATATATATATATATATTTATATTAATGAAAATATTTATATATATAATATTAAATAAAATATTTTTCATTTTTTTAATAAAATGGACGAATTGTGTTTTTTTTCTTCACGGTGCAAAATCAGAGATATAACAAGGTAACAGTCATAACAAATGGAAAACAATTTCAAATAGCATAAACATCAAAATCATCATAAATGATAAACGTGCTTCAACGATCCGAGCAGGTCCATCTATTTCAATCTTCTGCTTCAAAACTTACAATAAGACAAAAAAACAAAACAAATGTAAATTGAACATAATTATTCAGTTATTATATACATATAATAAAACTAAATCTGACATCAAATCATGGTGCTATAATAATTTAAAACCCCCAATTTAAGAAATGCTGTCATTTCAGGTCATTCGGAGCACGTTTGCTCCGAATTCGACCGTCTCACGCCGTTTTTGGTGTTTTATGACACTGGAAACACGTTTCCGGTCACCGCGGTCAAACGACACCTCTGATTGACGTGTTGTATGCTCGACCATTTCACAAATCACACAACGGCTGTTGTCGTATGGTTTCATGGAATTTTGAGTTCATTCGGGTGGTTTTGACCCCCCCCCCCCCCACGCGCCGTTTTAGCACGCACGGAGCTACTGAAAATGACGCACCCGGACGTACCGTGCGCGCCACACGTCCGATGGGCGCTCCGTCTCATCCTACACGTCAAGAATAATATTCCTAATATTTTCGTGTGGTTTCAGGTCATTTGGAGCACGTTTGCTCCGAATTCGACCGTCTCACGCCGTTTTTGGTGTTTTGTGACACCGGAAATGCGTTTCTGGTCACCGCGGTCAAACGACACCTCCGATTGACGTGCCGTCTACCCGACCATTTCACAAATCACACAACGGCTGTTTTCGTACGGTTTCATGGCATTCTGAGGTCGTTCGGGTGGTTTTGACCCCCCCACGTGCCGTTTTAGCGCGCTCGGAGCTGCTGAAAACGACGCACTCGGCCGTACCGCACGCACCGCACATCCGATGGGCACATAGTCTCCTCCTACACATCACGAATAATATTCCTAATGTTTTTCGTGTGGTTTCAGCTCATTCAGAGCACGTTTTCTCCGAATTCGACCGTCTCACGCCGTTTTTGGTGTTTTGTGACACTAGAAACGCGTTTCCGGTCACCGCGGTCAAACGACACCTCCTATTGATGTGTCGTCTGGCCGACCATTTCACAAATCATACAACGGATTTTGTCGTATGGTTTCATGGTATTTCGAGGTCATTCGGGTGGTTTTGACCCCCCCACGCGCCGTTTTAGCGCGCGCGGAGCTGCTGAAAACGACGCACTCGGCCATACCGCGCGCACCACACGTCCGATGGGCGTTCCGTCTCCTCATACACATCATAAATAATATTCCTAAAGTTTTCGTGTGGTTTCAGGTCATTCGGAGCACGTTTTCTCCGAATTCGACCGTCTCACGCCGTTTTTGGTGTTTTATGACACCGGAAACGCGTTTCCGGTCACCGCGGTCAAACGACACCTCCGATTGATGTGTCGTCTGCCCGAACATTTCAAAAATCACACAACGGCTGTTGTCGTACGGTTTCATGGCATTTAGAGGTCATTCGGGTGGTTTTGACCCCCCCACGCGCCGTTTTAGCGCGCGCGGAGCTGCTGAAAATGACGCACTCGGCCGTACTGCGCGCACCGCACGTCCGATGGGCGCGCCGTCTCCTCCTACACGTCACCAATAATATTTCTAATGTTTTTGTGTGGTTTTAGGTCATTCGGAGCATGTTTTCTCCGAATTAGACCGTCTCACGCCGTTTTTGGTGTTTTATGACACCGGAAACGCGTTTCCGGTCACCGCAGTCAAAATACAACTCTGATTGACATGCCTTCTGGCCGAACATTTTACAAATCACACAACGTATGTTGTCGTACGGTTTCATGGCATTCTGAGTTCGTTCGGATGGTTTTGACCCCCCCAAGTGTCGTTTTAGCGCGCGCGGAGCTGCTGAAAACGACAAACTCGGTCGTACCGCGTGCACTGCATGTCCGATGGGCGCTCCGTCTCCTCCTACATGTCATGAATAATATTCCTAATTTTTTCGTATGGTTTTAGGTCATTCGGAGCATGTTTTCTCCGAATTGGACCGTCTCACGCCGTTTTTGGTGTTTTATGACACCGGAAACGCGTTTTCGGTCACCGCGGTCAAACGACACCTCCGATTGATGTGTCGTTTGCCCGACCATTTTAAAAATCACACAACGGCTGTTGTCGTACGGTTTCATGGCATTCCGATGTTGTTCGGGTGGTTTTGACCCCCCACGCGCCGTTTTAGCGCGCGCGGAGCTGTTGAAAACGACGCACTCGGCCGTACCACACGCACCACACGTCCGACGGGCACGTCGTCTCCTCCTACATGTCACGAATAATATTCCTAATGTTTTTATGTGGTTTCAGGTCATTCGGAGCACGTTTTCTCCAAATTCGACCGTCTCACGCCGTTTTTTGGTGTTTTATGACACCAGAAACGCGTTTCCGGTCACCGCGGTCAAATGAAACCTTCGATTGACGTGCTGTCTACCTGACCATTTCAAAAATCATACAACGGCTATGGTCGTACGGTTTCCTGGCATTCCGAGGTCGTTTGGGTGGTTTTGACCCCCCCCCCCCCCCACCACGCGCCGTTTTAGCGCGCGCGGAGCTGCTGAAAACGATGCACTCGGCCGTACCGCGCGCACCGCACGTACGATGGGCGCGTCGTCTCCTCCTACACGTCACGAATAATATTCCTAATTTTTTTGTGTGGTTTCAGGTCATTCGGAGCACGTTTTCTTCGAATTCGACCGTCTCACGCCGTTTTTTTGGTGTTTTATGACACCGGAAACGCGTTTCTGGTCACCGCGGTCAAACGACACCTCTTATTGACGTTCTGTCTACCTGAACATTTAAAAAATCACACAACGGCTGTTTTTGTACGGTTTCATGGCATTCTGAGGTCGTTTGGGTGGTTTTGACCCCCACAGGTGTCGTTTTAGAGCGCGTGAAGCTGCTGAAAACGACGCACTCGGCCGTACCGTGCGCACTGCACATCCGATGGGGGCGTCGTCTCCTCCTACACGTCACGAATAATATTACTAATGTTTTCGTGTGGTTTCAGGTCATTCGGAGCACGTTTGCTCCGAATTCGACCGTCTCACACCGTTTTTGGTGTTTTATGACACCAGAAACGCGTTTCCGGTCACCGCGGTCAAACGACACCTCCGATTGACGTGTTGTCTACCCGGTCATTTCAAAAATCACACAACGGCTATTTTCGTACGGTTTCATGGAATTCCGAGGTCGTTCGGGTGGTTTTGACCCCCCCCCCCCCCCCCACGCGTCGTTTTAGCGCGCGCGGAGGTGCTGAAAACGACACACTCGGTCGTACCACGCGCACCGCACGTCCGATGGGTGTTCCGTCTCCTCCTACACGTCACCAATAATATTCATAATGTTTTCGTGTGGTTTCAGGTCATTCGGAGCACGTTTGCTCCGAATTCGACCGTCCCACGCCGTTTTTGGTGTTTTATGACACCGGAAACGCATTTCTGGTCACCGCGGTCAAACGACACCTTCGATTGACATGCCGTCTACCCGACCATTTCACAAATCACACAACGGCTGTTGTCGTACGGTTTCATGGAATTCTGAGGTCGTTCGGGTGGTTTGACTCCCCCACGCGCCGTTTTAGCGCGCGCGGAGTTGCTGAAAATGACACACTCGGTCGTACCGCGCGCACCGCACGTCCGATTGGCGCGCCGTCTCCTCCTACACATCACGAATAATATTCCTAATGTTTTAGTGTGGTTTCAGGTCATTCGGAGCACGTTTGCTCCAAATTCGACCGTATCACGCCGTTTTTTGGTGTTTTATGACACCGGAAACGCGTTTCCGGTCACCGCGGTCAAACGACACCTCCGATTGACGTGTCGTATGCCCGACCATTTCACAAATCACACAACAGCTGTTTTCGTACGGTTTCATGGCATTCTGAGGTCGTTCGGGTGGTTTTGACCCCCCCACGCGCCGTTTTAGCGCACGCGGAGCTGCTGAAAACGACGTACTCAGTCGTACCGCGCGCACTGCACGTCCGATGGGCACTTCATCTCCTCCTAAACGTCACGAATAATATTCCTAATGTTTTCGTGTGGTTTCAGGTCATTCGGAGCACGTTTGCTCCGAATTCGACCGTCTCACGCCGTTTTTGGTGTTTTATGACACCGGAAACGTGTTTCCGGTCACCGCGGTCAAACGACACCTCCGATTGACATGTCGTCTACCCGACCATTTCAAAAATCACACAACGGCTGTTTTCGTACGGTTTCATGGCATTCCGAGGTCGTTCGGGTGGTTTTGACCCCCCCCCCCCCCACGCGTCGTTTTAGCGCGTGCGGAGCTGCTGAAAACGACGCACACGGTCGTACCGCGCGCACCGCATGTCTGATGGGTGCTCTGTCTCCTCCTACACGTCACCAATAATATTCCAAATGTTTTCGTGTGGTTTCAGGTCATTCGGAGCACGTTTTCTCTGAATTCGACCGTCTCATGCCGTTTTTGGTGTTTTATGACACCGGAAATGCGTTTCCGGTCACCGCGGTCAAACAACACCTCTGATTGACATGTCGTCTACCCGACCATTTCAAAAATCACACAACGGCTGTTGTCGTACGGTTTCATGGCATTCCTAGGTCGTTCGGTTGGTTTTGACCCCCCCCCCCCCCCCCCACGCGCCGTTTTAGCGTGCGCGGAGCTGCTGAAAACGACGCACTCGGTCGTACCGTGTGCACCGCACGTCCGATGGGCACGCCGTCTCCTCCTATACGTCATGAATAATATTTCTAATGTTTTCGTGTGGTTTCAGGTCATTCGGAGCACGTTTGCTCTTAATTCGACCGTCTCACGCCGTTTTTGGTGTTTTATGACACCGAAAACGCGTTTCCGGTCACCACGGTCAAATGACACATCTGATTGACGTGCTGTCTGCCCGACCATTTCAAAAATCACAAAATGGCTGTTTTCGTAAGGTTTCATGGAATTCCGAGTTTTTTCGGGTGGTTTTGACCCCACCACGTGCCGTTTTAGCGCGCGCGGAGCTGCTGAAAACGACGCACTCAACCGTACCGCGTGCGCCGCACGTCCAATGGGCGCGCTGTCTCCTCCTACCTATCACGAATAATATTCCTAATGTTTTCGTGTGGTTTCAGGTCATTCGGAGCATGTTTGCTCCGAATTCGACCGTCTCACGCCGTTTTTGGTGTTTTATGACACCGGAAACGCATTTCTGGTCACCGCGGTCAAACGACACCTCCGATTGACGTGCAGTCTACCCGACCATTTCAAAAATCACACAACGGATGTTTTCGTATGGTTTCATGGCACTCCGAGGTCGTTCGGGTGGTTTTGACCCCCCCCCCCCCCCCACGCGCCGTTTTAGCGCGCGCGGAGCTGCTGAAAATGACGCACTCAGCCGTACCGTGTGTACCGCACGTCCGATGGGCGCGTCGTCTCCTCCTACATGTCACGAATAATATTACTAATGTTTTTTTGTGGTTTCGGGTCATTCGGAGCACGTTTGCTCTGAATTCGACCGTCTCACGCCGTTTTTGGTGTTTTGTGACACCGGAAACGCATTTCCTATCACCACGGTCAAACGACACCTCCGATTGACGTTCCGTCTGCTTTACCATTTCAAAAATCACACAACGGATATTGTCTGACGTTTTCATGGAATTCCGAGGTCGTTCGGGTGGTTTTGACCCCCCCACGCGCCGTTTTAGCACGCGCGGATCTGCTGAAAACGACGCACTCAGTCGTACCGTGCGCATCGCATGTTCGATGGGCGCGCCATCTCCTCCAACACATCACGAATAATATTCCTAATGTTTTCGTTTGGTTTAAGGTCATTCGGATCACGTTTGCTCTGAATTCGACCGTCTCACACCGTTTTTGGTGTTTTATGACACCGGAAACGCGTTTCCGGTCACCGCGGTCAAACGACACCTCCGATTGACATGTCGTCTACCCGACCATTTCACAAATCACACAACGGCTATTGTCGTAAGGTTTCATGGCATTCCAAGGTCGTTCGGGTGGTTTTGACCCCCCCACGCGTCGTTTTAGCGCGCGCGGAGCTGCTGAAAACGACGCACTCGGCCCTACGGCGCACACCGCACGTCCGATGGGCGCGCCGTCTCCTCCTACACGTCACAAATAATATTCCTAATGTTTTCGTGTGGTTTTAGGTCATTCGGAACACGTTTGCTCCGAATTCGACCGTCTCACGCCGTTTTTTGGTGTTTTATGACACCAAAAACGTGTTTCCGGTCACCGTTGTCAAACGACACCTCCGATTGACGTGCCGTCTACCCAAGAATTTCAAAAATCACACAATGGCTGTTTTCGTACGGTTTCATGGCATTCTGAGGTCGTTTAGGTGGTTTTGACCCCCCCACGCGCCGTTTTAGCGCGCGCGGAGCTGCTGAAAACGACGCACTTGGCCGGCCGGCGGAGGGCGGGGCTGGCGGAGGGCGGCCAGCCGGCGGGCGGGGCAACAGGGAGGGAATGGATATGGGGAGGGCGCAGCGATGGGGACGGCGTAGATACGGGGAGGGCGCGGCGACGGGGAGGGCGGGGGCGACTGGGAGGGCGGGGGCGACGGGGAGGGCACGGCGACGGGGAGGGCGCGGCGACAGGGTGGGCGCGGCAATGGGGAGGGGGAAGGGCGGGGGGAGAATTCGCGAGGAGGGATGGGGGAGGGGGTGCTAAATCCCCCCCCCCCTTTTTAGGGAATGGTAGCGACCTCCATTGGCAGTCGTTATTGGTTACCTATAGCGACCGCCAATGGCGGTCGCTATAGGTTAAGGGGCTCAAAAGCCCATTTTTCCAGTAGTGTAATAACACAAATATATTAAATATAATTATATTTTTTTATGTTAATTTAATAACCTATATTCATATACTTTTCCATCAAATGGGAAATGAAACTATCATTCATGTGTACACAAGACTACTGCCTGATGAATCTATGTAATTTGTTTTTCATCAGCTCCTATCATGGATGGTTATAATGATGGATTTAATATATATATATATATATATATATATATTATATTTATGACATAATTATAATTCTTTAAATATATCATATCATCTATTTTCTTACCTTTCCATTTGTTGAAAATGATAGCATCATTCATGCGTATGTGTGGATTCCCACCTCCATGAAGTGATGTGATTCCTTTTTCATAAACACATCACATGGTTATTATATATAAGTTAATTTAAAGAAAAAATATGGTATATGTGATGTAATTTTATTTTTTAAAATATAATATAATACTTATCTTCTTTCCATTATGATCGTTGAAAAACGGAAACGTTATTCATGCGTATGTACGGCCTACCGTCTCCATGATTATAACATAGTTCATTTTTCATAACCATGTTTAATGGATGGTTTTAAAAGTATAAGTTATATATAAAAATGATAATTCATTCATTATTATTATTCTATATATGATTAAATAATGACTTCATTGGACATATTCAGCCTACTGAAGTCATTTTGGACATATGATCCAAATATCTTCAAAATGTCTAACATGAACTTAAATGATTATGTAATTGAATATAAAATGGTAATGAATAAAATAAAATGAATAATAAAAATGAAAAAATTTATTAAGAAAGTAAATAATTATCATAATTTTATTATTCAGGAAGATAAATAATTTACATGATGGTTTGAATTTGAGGTAAGGGACACTTTACATTAAAAAACTTGTTTTTAATTATTTTTAATGATTTATTTTTTAAATAATTTTATTCCATGTCCATATTCTTAAAATTATGTTATTGGTGTACTTACAAAAACATGAATTTATTATTAAGGACACCTTTTAATTCCTTATAAATGTTTTCAAAATTAATATTTTTATGGAACGTTTTGACTTTATTTATAAAAGATGAAAGGAATGTTCGATTTTAACATAAACAGCATTAGCATCTTTGACTTCCACCACAACCATTATTTGATATTTTAACCCCTTTACAATCTTACATGTTTTCATCAAAAAACCATTCTTTCATTTTTCTATTTATTTATTTTTGAAGATGTTTTTTTTAAAAGGAAGGGTATTTCTATATCCAGAAGTGCTTTTAATATGGGTTCAAAAGAGTTATTCAAGAGATTTATGATGAAAAGGTGCAAGATTAAAATGTTTTATTCATGATATAGTCCAAATAAATTGTTTATGTAGGTGTTTCAGAACAATATAGATCATTATAAATGGTGAACCTGATATATCTTTGGATGAATGGTGGGACCAATATAGCTCAGATGGCGAGTGAGCTTGATATAGCTCTCCAATACATTAGGTAATGATTATGTTCTTTGGATAATTATGATGGAAGTTGACCATATTGGTTATTACACTTTTAAGAGTTCTATAAATATGATTTCCTAAGGAACCTATATGACCTTTCTATGCTTTCTAATGATTTGTCATGTAAATTATTTGATTTCAAAAGGTAATCTAATGATCTTTTGTTTTAAAGGAAAGATTATTACCTTTTAGGGTAAAAAGTTATGTTTTTAAGAAAACATTTTTCATGGGTTTGGATATTTTTATAATAAACCTTCATGATTATGATTTTTCCTTTATGTTTTCTTAAAAAGTGTTGTATGAACAACTTTGGGTGGTAAAACAGATTTCATATGTAGGTAAACGATTATTTGAGCTCAAAGTTTATTATGTTAAAATAAAAATCTATTTTATGATATCATGGTTTTAAAATGTACAAATAGGTTAATTTATTTCTTTTTTATGTCCCTTACTGATATTTTTATGCTTATCCCATGTTTTAAAAAACATAGGGTTTAAGTATGGGTAAGAACAAATAATAAGTCAATTTAAAAGTCATGAAGATTTTTCATGAAAAGAAAATTTATTTCATTTTAAAAGTTTTATATTGTGGTAAAAATGATACTGAGTATAAGTTTCTACTTTGGAATATATAGGTCTTTTATGTAATATTTATGACTTGATTATCTAAAATTATAAACTGTAAAGATTATTGAAATGTAAGAAAGTGAATTATCTTGTAGATATTAAATTTACGGATTGATTAAGGTCGAGTCCTTATACTAACACCTAGTAGGATACCAATATATGCATCCACTCCCCACCGATTTGTGGTTGTACAAAGAAGGATGAATTCGGTCATGGATAATTTTTTCCAATAAGTAAGGATCTAGTATTACACCTAGTTAGAAGCTCATATATATATGTTTGGCTCCTTCTTTTTAATAAATATACAAGAAAAGAAGTTTTTAAAGGTTAGGTATCACACGCATAAGGAGGACCATATATCAATGTCCACCTCTTGTCTATTAGTAACTAGAAATAATGTTGTAAAAGTTGGAGAATATACCTAGTAGGAGGCCCATATGTGGTTGTCAACCTCATGTCTATTTGTACCTAGATGAGGAAGGAATACTAGAAAATTTAGGTCTTACACCTAGTAGGAGGCCCATTATATCTTCCTTATTTCATTCCATGGGATCATATCATTATCTTCACAAGAGAGATAATGGGTAATCTCTATCTCATCATTAGAGTAATCTTAGGCTCATCATCAGATTCATACCAGGCTCATCACCAGAGAAATATCTAGCTCATCACTAGAGGCATCCCTAGATCATCATCAAAGGTATGCTATGCTCATCACATAGGGGTCCTAACCTAATCACCTAGGGGAGGTTGATCATGATCACCACATCCTCATCACCTAAGTAAATTTGGGGTAATACCATGCTCGTCACATGGATTTATTATGATCTTCACTTAATAAGTAGATAAATATTCCTCATGTGAGGTTATGAGGTTATCTAATGATCATAAAATAAGGAAATGATGAATTTATTATGTTCATCACATAGGGAAATTTGTGGTTTTAAATACCGATAGGAAGGATTTCATGGTTTAAAGTCTAGTGGGGACTATTTTTGGGGGGATAACCCTTCTACAGGGATATATGGGATGGTATGGTGTTATATTATATGATTAAATATCAAATTGGTTTCCTACTTATCCTATCAGAATAAGAATCAAAACCTACTTATTTTTGAGTTTCATACTTTTAAGTCATGTGACAAGACTAGTCCAAACAATTTAATGTCTTGTACTATGGATGGTTGTGTTGTGAAAGGGATGAAGGCATGGAATTGAGTGGGACTTAAAAATTTGGGATTTCCTTTCTGATTCATCTTATATATTGGTAACTAGAAATGAGAAGTTATGGTTGGGTCTTACACCTAGTAAATATGTCCAAGGTATTTATGGTTTATTGATGGGGTTATAGTGATATGATCATCAATGAGAAAATTGTTGGGGATTATACCAAGTGGGAGGCTCTGATAGAATGAGAATATTAGAGATTTAACCATGGAAAATGAAATCCAATAAGTTCATTTGGGCTGATTTATCCTAGTTAAGATACCTAAGTGAAGGTAATTGTGAAAAGGAGGCTCGGTTACCCATAATAGGGATCCTTTATGAAGTGGTTACCAGTGGAACAAATCTTTCATAGACCAACCCCATTAGAAATAGGTATATAAGTTTCATAGGAACCTCAATTTTTACATAGAGTAATTCCTATGAAAACTTGTATCGATCATGAAGGAGCATAGCATTTAAGGTTGTTTTGTTTACAAAGGGGTTATGTGAACGACCCTCCATAAAGGATCTTCACGGGACTCCTTTCCAATGTGGGATTAATGAAAGTACTTAAAAAAATATACATTATGGGAGTCCTTAAAGTGTGATTCATGGTATTCCTTAATAAAGTGGGATTTATCGGATTCCTTCACAAAGTGGGCATCGTATGAATGATTCATAAAGAGGACTTCATATGAGTCCTTTATGAATTATCCTTCACCACTTTTATTTATAAAGTGTCCTTCATAGGAGTCCTTCTAAAAGTTTCCTTCATGGGAATGTTTTATAAAGTAGCCTTCATAGGATTCCTTCATGAAGAGGATTGGTGGGACTCTTCCATGAAATATTATATATAGGGGAATAAATTACCACAAATAACATATGCGGTTTCCTTCCTCTCAAAATTTTTGTCGTAGAAGAAATAAATTCCTCTTTATAGAAGCCTATGTTGGGTATTTATAGGCATCATCTTCCCATAAAGTCAATCATGAAGGGAGAATTTGATTGTAAATAACTCACATTATTTGGCTAAAAATGAACTCCAATAGTGAAGGGAGCTCACAACCATGAAGGAAGATTTTTACTTCGAAGGAGTCGCATCAGTGTACAATGAACAAATTTCATTCATTAATATAGCACACAACCATGAAGCAGGTACATGGGCACATCACAAATGAATTCCATACATGAATAAAGTATACATCAACAAAGGGAACATGAATACACAAATGCATTTTTTGACCACACCACAAATGAATTTTGGTCCTTGATGGGAATTTCCCTTTGTCGATTTCAATTTAGGATATAATGAATCCCAACTTAAAATAGCCTTAAATTTTAATTTATAAGTCCATTTTGACTCCATGATTAGTAAAATTGAATCCTACAAAATAAAATATTCCCCTTAATATGGTATTTTCCTATAGTAATTGTTATATGTGGCCAAAAAGTGTCCATAAGACATTACAAAATGGTTTTTATGGGTCTAGTACACATTTTCATCAACAATGGGTGAAATACATGGAATATTCTCAGTAGGAGATTCTCACCACCACATCACCAAACTGGGAAACGTTGTAGTGACCCTAGCCCCAGTAGTCAGGAGAAAGTGTCTACTTTTTTATATTCGCATAATATATAAGTTATCACATCCCAAAAGATAAAATAGTTTTGTATCCATAATAAAATAGATACATATATGATTACCATATTACATTTGAATATAAAAACTTAAACATTTTTTTAGAATATAATTATTCCCTCCTAAATATCCTTAAATTTCATTCTTAGTGAACTTCCTATATTCTTGGTAAAGAAAAAAATAAGGGTGAGCACAAATTCTCAGTAAGGGTTACGTACAATGGAAGCTATCATGAGTAAATAAATTATAATCAATAAGAAAAAATGAATATGTAAAGGTAAATATCTAAACATGTGCTATATTTAATCAATAATTGGACTACCATGATTTGATAAGTAACAATCAATATGGAAATCTAAATAATTGAACAAACATTCCATTTAAATAACTTTAAAATCATGGATAGATTAGGAATAATCAATATAAAAAGGTAAATAACAGAACCCACATGATATTTTTTATGTTAAAATGAGACCTTGCACAGAAGGACAGTACTCTTTTACTAGAAAATAAATGAAAACTTATAAAATTATGAAAATGGGATATTTACATTGATCCCTCTAAATAAGAGGTAGGAGGTCATCAAGAACCTCATCAGACCATAGATAGTCAATACCATTGATGCCTTTATTTGCAAGTCCATATACCACTAAATTGTAATCTCTATAGATATGTGTAATGATATAATTCATGGATGAAAGATAATCCAATCAATTGATCCAATTATTAGTAATATTCCAAGATAAATGAGAAGAGTTAGTCCTGGTAACAAGGAAAATAATGGTGGAGTCACACTCAATCCAAATATTATTCCATCCATGATGATTGTATTTCTTCAGCATAGTGATAACACCAATCATTTCTACTTCAAGTGAAGAAACAAATCCACATGATCCATAAATGGAACCAATGACAACTCCCCTGTGATCCTTGAAAATGAATCCATAACTAGAGAGACCTGGATTGCCTTGTGAGGCACCATCAAAATTGATTTTTATCCACCCAGCAAAAGGAGCCTACCGGAAAACATCAATTGTTCCATAAAGAGGGTGGAAATTACCTCTTACACCAACCTGATTTAGGATGGATAAATCATGAACTAAATTAGAAAAATAGTGTTTCTTTGGTGCGTTTGATTCCTGAACAGTAACAAGGATCGCAAATAGGGTAGCCCGGACTGTGAAATGGAAGTGGTCATAGATCAACTTATTCTTGGAAAACCAGATGTAAAAGATGATTTTCTCTACAAAAAACCTAAAAAATATCCATGAGAAGATGAGAGAGTGCAAGATCAATACATCCTTTTAGGGAGTCACGAATGGATATAGTATGTGGTAATCTCACTTCAAAAATGTCATAAAATGATTTCCACATAGATGAGACAGTCACATAGCTTAAAAAAATGATCAACATATTCTCTGTGTTTATGATAGAGAAAATGGGAGGAGGAAAAATAAATATCATAGGATTAAAGGAAGATATCAGTTTGAAGCTTCCCATACACCAATCTCCATACAAGAATGGATTGATAAGGCTTGATAAAACTTATGTTCATTTTTTCAGGCCACTGCATTTCAGAAATGTTGTAAGAGGAGTGCTAACAAAACATTATGGACATCCTGAAAATGAATCCAAATATAATATCATTGGAAAATATCATGGATAATAATAACTAAATTCTTAATTAAGGAAATTTTTAATTATTAGATGTCATGATCTCTGGGATCATGATACCTATCAATACCATTCACAAGACAGTTTAAAACTGATGGGTAGGTATATACCAAAAACCTATTTAACTATGGTTGTCCAACTGATTCATCTCATAATACTACCTATGCATTGAGGTGTTATCTATAAAAGGGACCTACCCATAACTGCATATCCAAATCATTCCTCATGTATCAAATAATCTATTTAATTCATGAACAATATGTCTTACCAATAAATATTTTTATTGAATAAAGAATATGAATTATTAATATTTCCCCAATCAATAAAATAAATTTCAATGTAAAAAAACATTATGTAGAAATGATATATGGTTTAATAAATAAGTATATCTATGATAAATAATATAGATATTTATGGGAAATTGAAATTATAATGATCACAGGAAAGTGAATATTGAAAGGGAAACTTAATGACTACAAAAATGAATCAAGGAAATTAATTTCAATACTTAGTTGAAATGATCATAAACCATTCATATAAATAACAAGTATGGTATCAATTCAAAATATCCCCAGTGGAGTATAAGTAAAATTAATGGTTTTTTTCATTGGAAAATAGAAATACAATAAAAATTTCATTAAAATATTCTTGAGGAAAATAAACTTTTCACATTAAAAATATTTTTAAAACTAAAATTTCACAAAAATATTTTTAAAATACTTTTATTTGAAAATAAAATTTGAAAATTATAAAGTTATCTTGAAAATATTGAGTGATAATAATGGTAGTAAATTTCATACATGGCTTACATATTAAAACAATGATTCTTTTCACATTTTTTGTAAAATCCAAACGGGAATTGTTTGGAAAACGGCATGAATATTCTTTTCAAAAAAAATTAAAAAGTAAAAAATGGGTACAAAATTATTTAATAAATCATTTTGATAATATTAAAAACATTTTTTAAAACATTTTTAGAAAAAAAATCAAAAGAAAAATGATTTTCTACAAAAGAGAGAAATGAAGTTGGATTTTATTAAAAAAAATTCTCAATAATTTTTAAGTACCAAAGGGAGGAATATGGTAATATTACTTTAAAACATAATGAATATCCAGAGGAGAATAAAATTAAATTGGTTTATTATACAATGAACAAATAATTTCCTTCAATGAAAAATAAAGTATAAAAAATCCTGATTAAAATGAGATTGTGAAATAAACCCTTATAAAGATCATAACGTTGAAGTTGGAATAAATAAATAAATAAATTATGTGTATAAAATGTAAATCTAAATAAAATAGTTGTAAATAAAACATAATATATTAAAAATTAATTACACACATAATCTAAGAATATCAAAGACAACGAAGAAGAAATATAACCCAATGAAAAAAATTGAGTTGTGATATTTTTTACCACTTGGTAATTTTAAAGTCAAATACCCTTGGATGAAATAATTAAAATTGAAACTTAAAATTCCATGAATTATAAAGTATTAGTGATATTATATATAAAATTTTCATTATATACACCATATAAAATAAATTAGGTTCATAACATTACAATATTCCTCAATGAAGGAAAATTGAGACGAAGTCTCTTACCTCACGCTTCATTTTGGTTGAAAGTGATTTAATATCCTATATAATGGTTTTAATAATTTTATTAATTTATAAAAGAATCATATTCATATTTATAATATCATATAATATTCTATTATAACATTTTACCACCTGTTTATTAATAATATTTCATTGTTTTCATTGTTTCAGGTGTTAATTGCCTAGTTTTCTCATGTGTGTTTTGTCATGAAAGTTCTACTACCTAGGTATAGGATATAGATCAATAATATATAGAGTTTTATTAATGTTATATATATTATATTTACTCATTAAATACATTTTTATAATAATTATTTAAGTTTGGACATAGAAAATGAATTGCATCTCTTCGTGGAGACGGTACGTCATACGTACGCACGAACGACGATATCATTTAAATAATGAGTGAAAGGATAAAAATTGAGTGATATATTAATATTATTTAATTAATATAATGTAATATTTATCACATATATTCATTAAATTTATCCTTATTACATTCTATTTAAAGATTAAGTGAAAAATCAATCGCATCGCTTCGCAATGCGGTAGTCCGTCGTACACACGAGCAGCGTTATCATAATTTAAACGAAATGAAAATTAAGAAGTTATATTTGATATTATAATTAAATAATTATAATGATATCATAAATATTACATATAAATATTAAATCCATTATTATATCTATCCTTTAAAGGTGGTGATGGAAAATGAATTACATCGGTTCGTGAGGCGGTAGTCTGTCGTACATATGATTGATGGTTTCATTTCTCATTTGATGGAAGTGGATATGAATATGGATTATTAAATTAATATAATAAAATATAATTATATAGGGGTAATTTTTTATTATATTATCATATATGAATATTATTTGAAAGAGGTGGAAGAATAAATAAAACAATTATGTACATTTAAGAATTTTACCTCTTCTTCGAAGTGCCTCTTTAGGTTTATACCTAAAAACTTATTAGGAGGGATTCATAATAAAATTAAGGACTATAGAATGTGAATAGGTAATTAATGAATATATTTCAGAATTTATTTTCCAAACCAAATGGATTTGTAAGTGTTAATAGGATAGGGGGTAGCCTTTTATATGTGGGGGAGAGGAAACACGTGGATTTTTTGAAAAGATAAAGTGATACCCCTATTTTTATCATGAAAAAATCTACCAAAATGGGTAATTCTAGGACCTTATAAGCTATAAGGTTAAAATATTTCCATAAAATGGGTTTTTGAAAAGTTTTAGCTCTTTTTTAACCCTTATCTTCTTAGTTTAACCTCAGGTAAACCCATTTTTACCTTAACTGCGGTAATTAATTTTTACTTTTTTCACTATTCATTATACTCAAAAGTTAAGTTGAAATTATTATATAATATAAATTATTATTATTGAAAATATGGAATCCATTTTTCCAAATTCAATTCATATAATTGGAATAATTCAATTTAAAATTAAACCCGTAGATGCGTCAAAAATGGTTTTTTTAAAGAAAAATTTTCAAATGTTTAAAATGTCTTTATTTAAAAGTAAATATGAAATTGATTATAATAACCTAAATTTGTTAAATTGTAATATAATTGAATTAATTTTAATTTAAAATATAATTTAACATTCTGAATTAATTAAATGAAAATTCAATTTTCAATAAAATTAGTATTTTTCATTATTCATCAAAAAAATTAATCTTTTCTAAAAAATCAAAAAAAATAAAGATAATTTTTAAATGAATATTTCAAAAATAAATTTTATTTTCTCAATTAAATTTTCTAAAATTGGTAAAATTTTATTTTTAATTATGTCTGAAAAGGGTGACTAAACCACCTTTTAGAAAAATACAGTTTTTCAAAAAACATTTCTTTTTATTTCAAATGATTCTTATTTTATTTCTAATAAATATATAACCAATTAATTTTTGTATACATGTGTAAACCATATAATCTTTATAATTTATTTTCTACTATTAATAACCTCTAATTTAACACCTATTTTATAAGGGTGTACTATATTACGATTCATTTAGACTCAGAATTGTGTGTTCCATTAGCAATCGAAGTGATCAAATTTATTTAAAAAAAGAAATATATCATAAATTCTAAAGGTGTTACACTCTAATATAAGCTTAGTGTCACATTTCATATATGCTATCGAACCCAATTTTATTCTTTTAAAATATTTGGGTGTTACATTCTATGCCCTTAAATAAATTGCATCCTCGCAATTTAATCTTGATCTCAGTAATCAAGAGTTTCACATTTGAAAATGAATTTGTTGAAAACCCACATTGTAAAAAGGGTTAATAAAACACAATATTAATAAAATATAAATGGAAGTATAAAGTTTTTTTGGAATAACACATACTATGTTTCTAAATAGGAGAACATTAGTGGAAATTGAAGATGTGGTTATAGAAGAAAAGTGTAAATAATTATAGAGGGTGATGGAGGTTATTGATCATAAGAAAGTGAATGATTAATTGAAAGTTAAGTACCTAACTGATTGAGAATTGCCTTTTTTATTTTTCAAACACTTTTAAGGAAAAGTGAGATCCCCTGCAAGTACAAAATAAAAATCATCATATACCATAAGATATAGCTAAACCTTTGAAATCTAATTTAAGCCTATTGGAACAAGTTATCCAATATAATAAATTAATCTCTAAACCTCAATAGTAACACCACTGATTAAAAATAAATATTTATCCATCAAATTATTTTAAGTAAAAAGAATAAAAAATTAACCAAAAAATCATGTAGACTAGTGGTTGGTGTAACACCCTTATCACTCTTTGGTTGTGGGTTAAATCCTTGCAGCCTTGCTGGATGTGACAGGTTGTCACCTGACATGCGAGTTGTTCTTTTTCTAAAACTATATTAATATAATTCCTATAACATTCCTAAAGTGTAAAAAACATAATTACCTCAACATAAAAGATAATATAAACCCTAAATGTTATCAATACCTTTAAAATTATGCCCAAAAAATGTAAGGGACTTCTTTCTTAAGTAACGTTTTCTCTAAAACATATAATAAACCAATGTGTTTTGTTTCCATAAATGTATCCCAAAATATCCTTAATCTTGGTAGACTCCCATCACATAAAAACTAAAAATGAGTTTTTAATAATTTTAACTTATGATCAATTTTAAACTCATAAATCCATGATGTTTTCCATAACTCTTAAGTTAATGAAGTTATATATGCTTCTAAAATTTAACACAATCCTTAGATGTTTTATGATTCTTATAACCAAAATATCATTGGTAAAAAACCTTCTATAATATAATTCTAGGATCTCAATAAAAAGGTACTTCAACCATTTTATTTCAACATAGGTCCTTAATTGGTCTAGAATTTAACCTTTAAAAGAGGGCATTAACATGAATAATGTCCTAGTTCCCCACATTTAAGATAACAAACTATAAATGGGTCCCTAGAATGAAATTTATTACTTCCATAATACTCTTCATTTTTCCTCATAAATTCATTACTTTATGCCCTTATTTTCCACGCATAAAAAATTTTTCCTCTCCATTGAGACACCTTCTTAGGTGTGACTTTCCACATTTATGTTGTGAAGTAAATTTAGATTTCTTTCCTCCATGGTCGCCATCACTCAAGCTCCTAGTGAACTCCATACTTATCATATTTAGTGAGTCCATGAATTGTTTAAGGTATAGGTTATTAATATTAATTTGGGATAATGTATTAGTCATAATAATGATAAATTTCACTCCTTTCATCATCCCATTTTTTTCATATAGTCACCAAGTTGTCCTTTACATTCAATGTTAACATGATTCCTTTAGGTTATAGCCATTGACTAAAACAAAAAATAATAGTGTGAGCAACAATAATAATAGTTAGAAAACCATATAATCATTTATAATATATCTAAATTTAAAACCCTAAGTTTTTATAGACCTTTTTTTGAATCAATTGGATTTTTATTCATATATTTCAATACACTAAGTTAAACATTCCTTTCACACATCACTAACTTGACATACATTACACAATACCAACTCGGTGTATGATACACAAAACATTGACTCACCATACATTACATGCAAAACCAACATGGAATATGTTACATGAAACACTTAATTGGCATACATTACATGCAACACTGACTTGGTATATGTTACACGCAACACCGATGTTTCTATGAAACATCATTTTATTATTATAATTATTTAAACAAGATAATTATAACCTAGCCTTTAAAATTAGTTATATTAATATTAATAACTAATTTTAAAATATATTTTTTAATTTTGTTATATAAATAAAAAATATTGATAATGAAAGATATGATTTTTAGTAAAGTCCTTATATGTTTAAAAATACCGTTTTCTCGAATAAACTGTTTTTAATGTCCTCCTGTGAAAAATAATAAAATTAATTGTAGAAAAATTTAGAAATTTAATTTGATAAAATAAACTCCATTTTTTAATTTATAATTTATAAATAATCTTAGGGTTAAATTTTGGTATTTTTCTAAGAAACTTCATTTTTTGATGAATAGTGAAAAATATCACATTTTAATTCAAAACTACTTTTTCATCTAAATTATTTATAAGGTTAAATTATATTTTAATTTGATTTAAAATTTTAATTAGATTATATTTTTATAAATTAATCCAATTTAGGTAATTGGAACCAATTTTACATTGAAATGGGATATAAAAACATAGAAAACTTTTGATCATTTTTAATTTAAAAACCCGTATTGTCGACCTGACTACGGAATTAATTTTAAATTAATTTATGCCAATTATGTCATTGGAATTTTTAAAATTGGATTTCATATTTATAATCATCATAATTTATAAGTTCTAATAAGTTCAACTTGGTTTTTTACCAAAACTATTAGTGAAAGTGATTAAAATAAATTAAATCGATTAAGGTTAAATTAAGCTTAATAAGGGACCAAACCATAACTTTAAGACCCAAAAAGACTTATAAACTTGTCCAAAATCAATTTAATATCCATTATTACTCCATAAACCTTCCATTATTGAGTTTTTTTTGTTCTTTATGACTTTTTTTTGGTAAAAACATGGGTACACCTAACTTGTTTTCAAAAATGTAAAGTGTGTCCTTTCCTTTTCCTATAAAAGGCCACCACCTATCTCTATTATTCACACCTCTCAAACCTATTTGGTTCAAAATATATATTCTCAATACACTTACCAACATCCCTTCCTTCCTCATGTAATCCTCCCTTTTTGTATAAATTCTTCCAAGGAATTCTTTTGGCACAAACCAAAAGGAGTTACCTGATTAAGAGGTAACGCCTTCTCTCAAGCACCTTTCTTTTATTTTCCTTCTCCATCCCTCCACTATATTTATTACATTATTGTATGAAAAAAAATTATCCCAAATATACTAGTATGTTTTTATGCTAATTTTTTGACATATACTTACACACACCTCCATATAATGGGTAATAAACATATTGTTTATGCATACAACGAACTACTGCCTCACTAAACGATGATTGTTCATTTTTCCTTTACCACATCTCAAGGTAGACATTATAATGGATAATATATTTATATATATTATATATTATATTTATTATTTCTTTAATCATCTGTATTCCTTTTACAACACATATGTTTTTACTTTCCATTTGGTGTAAATACAAGAATTTCTTTTGAGGAAGTGTGGACTACCACCCCCTCAAAGCGACGTGATTCGTTCACACACTACATGAAATGTATTAAGGATGGGTTTGGTGAAATTATATGATATATATAAAATTATAATTATAATTTAATGATATTATATACATATATACATATATGTCATTTTCTTTCTTTCTTTTAGTATGATAATAAAAAACAGAAACAACGTTCATGTGTACGTATGGTCTACCGTCTCCATACACGGTGTATTACATTTCATAATTAAAATTATATAGATTATTATAATAAAAATATACTATATATAAATTATATTTATATAATTTTTTACATTCTATAATCATGATATAAGTATAAGTACCAATGGTATAACAAATTTACACACATGCAGAGAAAAAAGTGAACATTATCCGAAGTGAAACCTTAACATAGGATGGTTAAAAATTGAGCAATATAAGGTCATAATAAAACCATATATGGTATTATATATAATAAAATGGTCTTTTAAAATATTTATAATAAGTTTATATTTATTATACAGGTGTTTTGAATGAGTATGACGAGATTCAAGACAGAAGGTAAGGGGATTTCATCTCACTTTTTATTTCTGTGAGATACATGATATATTCACCAATATTTACTTTTGTGTGGTGTATGTACTACCTATGATTGTATTCTATTTATATTATAATTAAATTTATGTTTATTCACATGTACATTTTATGATATTTCTTTCATCAGTTTTAAGCTTCAAAAGTTACCAAATCAGTAAAATAGTTTTGTCTTAATTTACCTTCTTTGAGACTCATATTTTGTTATAAACCTAAATTATTTTTCGAGGTTTATATACATCCATTTTAAATGTTATATCATGAATTTAATTATTTTAATTATATTTTAAACTTCATGTAATTCCCTTTTCTTACATTGAGAGTATGATCCCAAGTTACCAAGTTATAATAGTTTATTGAAATAATCTCATCGCTTTTCAAGATTGTTTATGTTTATGCTTACTTTGATGAAATATTATGATCCATATCTCAAGAAAACTCATGAGTATCATTCTCCAATATTTATTCAATATTTATCCATGTATTAGTACCATTTTTTCACTCTTTGGTACTTAAGATAATGTTTTTAAGTAAAGTCTAGTCGTCTCTCTCTCCGATCAGAAATCTATTTTATTCAAAAACCATATTATCAAAAAAAATCAAAAGATGTTTAAATAACATTTTCAAGGAGAAAGGATTTTAAAAACATTTTATGGTTTTCAATTCTTCCTATATAAGTTTTCAAATCTAGTTTCAAATAAAAAGTTTTTCAAAAATGTTTTATGTTTTAAAAAGTATTTTCAACATAGAAAGGATATTTTCCTCAAGAAATGTTTTTAAGATATATTTCAAAATTATTTATCATCTATGATAACATCCATTGGTGTTAATCATGCCTTTTTGGTTAAATTATTCAATGTTTCCATTCATATTCTTTCTCTTAATGGATACAAAATATTTTACATTTTCCAACATGGACATATCTGTTGGTAAAAGCACATTTTCTGTTGGTAAAACGTTTTTCCAACATATATGTCTCTGTCACTAAAATGTTGGTAAAAACTTTGTCACTAAATGTTATTGTGACAGATAAAATAGTTCTATTTCTATTACAATAACACCAACAGATAATATATATGATGGTTAAAATTTTTAGCAACACAAATTTATCTGTCGGTAATATTATTATCAACATTTATATTTTCATCTATAATATTATTTTTCATTAAAATATTATATTATATATATTAATCTAATTATATATAATATAATTATTATATAATAATAATAAAATTAACTTATATGAAACTCAAAAAAACTGAGGGATTATTTAAAAAAACATGTTCAAACATAATTTAAAAACATAACATAAAAATAACAAATCCATTATTACAAAATCATGTTCAAACAACTCCATGATTACAAAATCACATGAACCAACCCCACACAAAAGAACCGTCAATAGACTGTCACAACCTAGCTCCATCACCACAAAATCTCCCCCAATAATAGACCAAATAAACATCCAAGAAACCAAACACCACACAAGATGGAATGGCCAAATCCATGTTTCTTGTAGCATCGCAAGCAGTAGTAACCCTAAATATACAGCATACCAAAACTAGTGCAAGCCAGCAGTAGAACAAGGCCGCCCATTTGACAAAGACTATTGTCGATGTTCCCTCGCCTAGTGTAGAAAAATAGTCTGCCTCTAACAAGTTGAGACAATAATATCACCACTGAATGCATCCTCTAGCAAAAAATATGGAAAATAGAGAATTAAACCAATAGAAAAATGAGAGATAGTAACACAAATTAACAACAATAGAGGAAAGTTCCAGACCTAAGATGGTCGTAGGTCAGATCAACCCCAGAAATAGATTGCAACCCCTGTAACAGATCCACCACCTCCAAGAGCATGAAATTGGAACATAAACCATGAAACAACATTCAAACCATGCAATTTATATCACTGCAGCATGATAGGAGAAAAGAGGAACACAAAAAACAAGAACACCAAACCCAAAAATCAAGAATAGATGGTCGAAAACAACCAAATGTTAAGACAAGAATCTGTTAGAAAAGTACTAACTTAGAGATGGCCTCTTATTTAATTTAGAATTAGTGGAATTACAAGATAGAAGCCTTGTGTAGATATCTTATTCTATATAAATCCAACATGATTTAAAGCAGGAGGGGGAGTTCATGTTGTCTAACATATTGAGAAGCAATGATTTGAAGCTGCATCAATACAACATTCCTTAACTTCACACAAATAAATCAAACATAGAATAAAAAATAACAACACCAGGATCGATGTACTCAAAACCCATTTAAAACTAAAAGTGAAAAACAAACATATCCTCACTCATGATATGTTCTAAATATTGTAATACAAAGAATATAAAAATTATATAAAACAAGTGAACTGAAATATTAGTTCACATACAACAAAACAATACATAAGAATTAAGGATTTTACTGAATAAAATAGAATGGACTATTATCTAAAAGGTAACTACTTTGAATTGAACACATTCTATATACATGAATATCAATAATTGACCAATTTAAAGTCATATTACACACCAATACCTGAGTGATTAAGATGAATTATGGACTTTTGAAATGATTTTGTTGATAATCCAACCATCTTTACCCTCTAACATGATTTTATAGACCTGGTCATTTTAAACAAGTGTTTTTTCATTTACAAAAAAAAACATGAAGAAACATATGTAGATTCAATTCCACTGCCAATCAAAATTCCCATCATATATTTAATAAGCATATAAAAAAGCTTTATCCACATGCAAAGAATCCATTTTTATTATTATTAATGAAAAATTTAAAATCACAAAGGATGAAAATGAAATCCATAGTTTTCCCTTTCACACATACCCAAAAAATGATGGCAACTTGAGGATCAGAAAATAAGATCATGTACCCAATAATTTATCTCAATATTCTTTGTATAGGAATAGAGAATCAAAACTGAAACTGCATTGTAGGGGAATGGCTAAGGTCATCAACGTGGGAATCCATGGTCTTGTTCATGGGTGGTGGACCACAGCTCAATATCTGGATATTAGGCACAAGAGTGGGGAAATGTTCCTGGGTCATCTTCTTCGATAAAAACCCCACCCATCCATTCCAATCATCTGGGGGATGATTTAAAACATAAAAGATGTTGAACCTGGCAGGATAGTTCCTAGAAATACCATCCATCTCTTCCTTTAAAAGGATATCCTCGGATGTGACATTGGAATATATAAGATGCACATTGGTTTTGTCATTCGGGTTTTCTAATATTTCCCTCACAAACTGAAACATTGGGGTAATCCCAGAACCACCAACAGGCATACCAAAGGCTCTAACTTGGCCAGGATGGTACTCAAAGTGCCCCTTGGTTCCCTTTACAGCTAGACTATTGCTCACCTGCATCTCTTCAAAAAGGTGAGACATTCTTCTATGTAGATACATCTTTATAACAAGTTCAAAATACCCAACATCTAAATCCAAAGTAGCGGGAGTATATGGTTTAATAACCTCTTCACCCTTTCTATCTTTACCACTACAACTTATAATTTTCCCAATTGGAAGACCTAAAACCGAATTAGGAGTTGGAAGTAGAAATATGAACTTCGTTTCATTATAGCTCAGTTTTCTATGCTAGGAAACTTTAAAGTATTTAAAGTTTTCAGGATTCAAGAAGCCTTTATATTTCATTGAATAATAAATATAAGCAGCAGCAGCTCCGATGGTGATAAGAGCCACTACAACACCGGTGGTCTGTATTTCAGCAGCTCCTAAAAACGTCACTATATGAATTTGAATAATTGTGGAAAACCATGGATTAATCTCTTGGATTCCAATGCATTCTTAGGATTCCAACTCACATGGACCCACCTCCCTTTCAAAAAACCTTTATCCACATGCAATATGAGTTGAGAATCATGAATACTTATCATAATAATAAGTTGTATACATAGTTTTCAATGACATAATATTACAAAACATGTGATCAAGTAAATTCTAGAATTAAATGAGAATATAACACTTGAATTCCCATAAAAGTTCAATTAAAAATCAAAAGGCAACACACAATCTCAATATTTTATATACGAAGCCCAATATGAACAAAAAAACATATAAAAATGAAAATATGAAATAAGCATAAGTATTTCATGAGGTTTTCACAAATGGTTGTAAGAATCAATACTAAAAATTAGTGAGTAAGTGGTTTGGATCCCTGAGAAGACAATCAACACATTAGTGTTTATATTCGTCTTATCTTATACACAAATACAATAATTTCAACAAGGAAAATATAACCAAGGAAGAGTATAACCTTATTATTCAAGGTAGAAAAAAATATACAATACATGGTCCTTCATTTGATATCACTTAATCAAAAAAAATAAAAATGCTATATATAATGTTATATATAAATTGATTTAGGGCCTTAGCTTGTTTCTAGATTTGATTATGGATTCATATAGAGTCATTTGGGGAACGATTGAGGCACAAAAATTGAAGCAGTAAAGCATTTCAATTGTACTCCAACCTCAAGGGCCACTATGGGTCTCTAATATAACATAAGATTAAGAAGCCTCATTTTATAATTAAATACTCCAACCATAGTGTAGCTACATCTATGCATTTACAGGTAGTCTACAGCCCATTACCTTGTAGGATACACTTGAATGATACTTTAATTGAGGAAATATGATTGGCACATATAACATGAGTTGAGGTACTGAAGTTTCAATGAACTATATTAAGATAAAGTATTCATTAAAATAAATAGTGCTATAATAAATTTCAAAGTGTTTTCAAACAATACCATCTGCAGATATATCTATTATCACTAGTTATTCATTCTAGGAAGTATGCTTGAATATTATATCAGTTCTAAAAGTGATAAGACCAGTAATAAAACATAAGCTTCTAAAATTGTAAATACCAAAACATTGAGGGGATAAAAAAAATACAACCAAATAAATGAAACTTGATCATAATGGCGAAGTGAGAATGAAACCCTTGATTCATTCCCATGAGAATACTGGAATTATCCCAAAAAGACCATATCCAAAAATACAAATAGTGGTTTAGAGAAAAAAACAATAAATTTAAATTTGTATGCTATAAATTTAAATTAACAAACTACTACTACATGAAAGTATGAAGCAAATCTACAGTATTTCCTATAATAGATATTAAGTAAATGAAAAAAAAAATTGTGATGCACTAAAATACCTTTGGAAGGATGATAAGTTGTGACCCTAGAGGCAGGCCAGTGAAGATGTGATGCCATAGGTAGGATCTCGGAGAGGCAGGGATGTTGGGGTTAATGGAGTAGTGGCAATGGAGTTATCGAAGGGAACAATGGAAATAAAGGGGTTGGGGTGTGATGATAGTGAGGTCAAGAGGATCAATGATGGAGTTGGGGGGACATGGTGTCACAGTAATATGAAGTTGAGGGGAGCAACAAGATCGAGGGTGGTGGCGATAGCAGGGCAGCGATAGTGGGTCAATGATGGATCAGGGGAGTGGTGGTGGAAAGGTAGGGGAGTGGCACTACGAATGGGAGGGCTAGGGCATAGTGGGATTGGGGAGGGGTGAGGGTGTGGATTTTTTCTTTGTTTTTTCTTTTCTTTTATTTTGTTTTTTTGACCCGTAATAGTATTAATCAACATAATATAATTTTATATGTAATAAAAATGCAATATTTCTAAAAACATTATATATAATCTCAAAATATAGATCAATTATATTTATTTTATACTATTCATCATCATTTCATTAAATATTATTAAATTATTATTACTTTAACTAAAAATATATGCATCTATTTTTATTTTAAAATGATTTGTTAATACTAAATAATTAATAAATATATAAATAATTATTGATAAAATATTTTTGACTATTGAATAATTTATTATAATTCATTTTTTGATGATAAGGATTTGTTAGAAATAATAATTAATTACAATGGATTTATTTGTTAGAAAAAAAAATTGTTTGTATAGTTATGATATAAACACATATTTAATTGTTAGTAAATTATCTGTTGGTATTAAGTAATTAATACCAACAGATGTATTTTCTTGAAAAAATAATTGTTGGTATGTATAATTATCACTGAAAAAAGTTAATATCTATTGGAATTACTCAATTTTACCAATAATTTTTTTATCTGTCACTAAATTTTTGTTGGTACAAGTCACTTTTTTTATAGTGTTATATTTTAATGGCATGATGTTGATGAAACCCATTTCTATTTCATGGGTTATATGCTTTTGAAACCCACTTCTTTTCACAGGTTATGTTTATGAAGAAATGATTATGAAACCTATATTTTTCCATAGGTTATGATATGATTAAATTTTTATAATACCCATTTCATCTCATGGGTTATGATATTATTATTTATGATCTTTTGTCACATGTATTTATGATTTCATTATGTGTTGGGTGAGACGTATACCTCACTCCAATACATTATCTAAAGATTTATATCTCATTAGATAGACTAAGATGGTATTGGGAATAAAATTTTATTATTAAGATGGTCATGGGAGTGAACCATGACTATCAAGATGGTATGGGGAGTGAACTCATGCTACTAAGATGGTCGTGGGAGTGAACCATGACTACCAAGATGGTATGGTGGGTGAACCTATAATACAAAGACGGTCCTGGAAGCAATTCCTTGGATACTATAGAAATCATATTATATATGCTTATGTGTCTACCATAATTCCATGTTTTATTCCTATTTTATTCTTTCATGGATTATGTTATTTATTTCCTTATGATTCATGTCTTATAAACTTCCAAGATTTATGCCATGATTCATGTATATGATATTTGATATATAGGGTATGATCTTCTATTTTCATGATCATGTTCCCATACCCTTATGCTCATGATTATGATTACATATCTCCCTTAATGAGCATTTTATCTCACCTGTTATTATGTTTTATTCCCTAAGTTATGAATATATGTATTATGTTTGATGTGTATAATAAGGGTGATAGTCAAGAAGAACCTAGTGGAAGATAATGTAGCTTGTTTATGTATCAGTGTTTATATTTCCATGTTTCCAAAGGCACTAGACTAGTACGGTATTTAGGCCTCTAATTGTATAATGTTTTAAGTATTCCAAAAATATTATGTAATTTTAATGTATGAAAATTGAGGGTCTCTATAGTTGGTATCATTTAAAATTTTTAGTTAACCTTTGGAAGATTAGATGAGAAAATCTTAGTGAGAACTCTAAGGACATGTCTATAGATAAGCCTAAGGATAAGAAAAAGTATATGAAAATGTATTGGAACTTTGGTAAAGGATAGAGTGAGTGGTTTCCTAGAAATACATCCATTAATGGATACTACAAGTGGATGTGGTTTTAGCACAGATATACCTAGGGGTAACAACTCTGACAAGATGTTACGGGCCTAACTTGGGGTAATCTAGTCCCCAACAATGGTCTTTATTACACACCTAGTTTGACACTCCTGGGGATATGATTTGGAAATTCACAAACTCTTCATGAACCATCAGGAAGGATTTAAATAGAGTTTGTCTATGAATAACCTAGGATAAACCTAAGGTGTCATAGATTAAGGAAGTTTTCATAATTTAGACACCCTATAAGTGACTTTTCATGATTATGTGGTTCCTCAGTATAATAACTGTTTCTTACTCTATGATTTTGGATTTAGTCAATGTATGGAACCCAATAGAACTGTGATAATGGTGATTTTGATTGACAATGCAATGATTATACTTTGTAGAAATTGAATGTTGTAGGATCTAGAATACAAAACCTCATTGCTATGCTCACACATCTTTCTCAAGATATAAATCATGGTGGAATTACAAATGATAAAAGGATAGAACATTATTCTATTGAGTCTTTCATGAGATAACGTCCACATTCTTTTAGAAGGTCTTCTAATCCCCTTGTTTCTGAACAATGGATCAATACTACCGAAAATATATTCTTCGCTCTTCAGTGTTCAGAGCATGATAAATTCATTCTATTTATTTATCAATTAGATGGTGAAGCAGGACAATGGTGGACTCTAATCCATAATATGAGGTAGCAAGATGAGATTGAATCCATGGATTGGGATGAGTTCAAGAACTTGTTTTCAATAAGTACTTTCCTTGGATTCTCCATACCAATATGAAGAAAGAGTTCCTTAAGTTGAAGAAAATGGATAATGAATCTGTTGGTACCTACAAGGCTAATTTCATAATACTTGTGAGGTATGCTTCAAGAATTATCATCCGGCCCAAAAGTAAATTTGATAGGTTCTTTAGTGGATTAAAGCCAAGTCTCGGAAGGGATTTTTCCATAAGAGACTTTAGTAGCTATGAATATATTTTTCATTGTGAAATCAAGGTTGAAATGGAGGTTGGAGTCATATATCAATCTCATGGTTTTAATAAGAAGAGGAATATGAAGTTTAAAGGAAAATCTGAAAACCATGAAGAGAAGAATATGAGCTTCCCTTTATGCTAAGTGTGGGAAGCAGCATGGGGGAAATTGCCTTAAGGGGTTCAATAAATGTTTTAAGTGTGGAAGGGAAGTCCATCAGGAATTTGATTGGTGAAGTGATGGGAAGAAGTTAGCTAATGTTGTGAATAGAGAAAAGGTGGAACAGAATGAACCTACCACAATTAAATGCTACAAGTGTAAGGATAATGGTCATTATGCTAACCATTTCCCAAACTCAATGTCTAGTGATGATGATTGATTTCAATAACCTCTTAAGTCGAGTGACAAGGGTAAATTTCATGAAATCGCTATTTCTAATGAGGGGTGTGATAACGACGTGATGAAAGGTACACTTACCATCCACTCTATAACTGCTAGTCATATCTAATTCTAGATCTACCCACTATTTCATATCTGAAGAATTTTATAATGGTGTTAAGATTCCACCAAAATAATTAGATGTGGAATTAGCATTGTAAACCCCTAATGGTACGATGATTTCATATAAAGTATATGATTCCTATCTAGTCGAAGTTTGTGACAATGTGCTTCCTTCAAATATTTTTATTCTTCCTTTGGTTGAATTTGATGTCATATTAGGCATGGATTGGCTTTTTCTGCATAAACACTACATCAATTTTCAAGGAAGGGAAGTTACTTTTGATATTTAAAACCCTCCTATGATCATCCATCCATGTGATGATAATTATGAACTTCCTATTGAGATTACATCCAATGTATGGGTCTTAATTTCCATTCAAAAGGATTTTTTATCTCAAATGGTTGGGGAGAAAATTGACATCGATGATATGGCTACTATTCGGGATTTTTTGGATGTATTTATGAAAGAGTTGCCTAGTCTTCCACCAACAAAAATTTGAGTTCTTAATAGAAATCATACCTAGTTCCACACCAATTTAAAATACTCCTTACAGAATGGATCTGATTGAGTTTCATGAATTGAAGAAGAAACTCTAAGAAAACCTTGATAAGGGATTAATTTGGTCAAGTGTGTCACCTTGGGGTGCACCTATTATTTTTGTGAAAAATAAATATGGATCAATGCGGGTCTACATTGATTATCTGGAGTTGAACAAGATCATGATCAAGAATAAATATCCTCTCTCCCGTATTGATGGCTTATTTGATCAACTACATAGAGGTCAATACTTTTCCAAGATCGAACTTCATTTTGGATATCATCAATTAAGGGTTAAGAAATAGGATATACCCAAGATGGCATTCTATACAAGGTATAGACACTATGAATCTATAGTGATGCCTTTTTGTCTTACTAATGTCATTGCTATCTTCATGGATTTAATGAATAGAGTCTTTAGAGATTACCTCGATCAGTTTTTGGTAGTCTTTATAAATGATATTCTTATCTATTCAAATATCAAGTAAGATCATGAATATCAATTTATAATTTTACAAAAGATCCTTCGAAAGTAGAATATATATGAAAAAATTTAAAAATGTGAATTTTGGCTACAAAAGGTTTCATTTTTGGGTCACATAATCTCAAGAGATGGTATAGTAGTAGATCCATCCAAGATGGAGGCTATTGAATGTTGTCCTTGACCAACCATGGTGACTATGATCCATAGATTTATTGGTTTAGCTAGATATTATTGAAGGTATGTGGAGAATTTCTCGTTACTATCTAATCCTCTAACTAAGTTAACTTGGAAGGGTTTCAAGTTCCTCTAAACAGATCTATGTGAGGAAAATTTCAAGGAACTAAAGAGAAGGTTAGTCAGTGTACTTGTGCTTACATTACCATATAGTGGAGAAGAGTTTTTAATCTATAGTGATGCATCTAAGAATGGATTGTGATGTTTTCTTATGTAGAATAACATGGTTATTGCTTATTCCTTGTGGCAGTTGAAGATTCATGAGAAGCATTACCCAACTCATGATTTGGAGTTAGCAGCTGTAATTTTTTCATTAAAGATATGGAGGAATTGTCTTTATGGAGAAAGGTGTGATATATATACCAATCATAAAAGTATGAAATAAATATTTACATAGAAGGATTTGAACATACACCAAAGAAGATGGTTGTAGTTGATAAAGTTTATGACTACCACCCTGGGAAAGAAAACAAGTGGCAGATGTTTTAAGTTGGAAGGATCGTGCTAGCTTATCCATGATGAGAACAAAAAAGATCCAATAATTTTTGATTTGAAAAGATGGATCCAGAAATCCTAAAATAATGGGGGTAATATTGTCTTTCTCAAATTAATTTTCTACCCTTTATACTAGTGAAGATTAAGGAGGCACATAAGAAAGATGAAGAGCTAAAAAAGAAAGTTAGAAATGTTCCTGGGTTTAACCTTCATCTAGATGGAATGATAAGGTTTAGGAATAATTTATGTGTTCCTTACATACCAAATTTAAAGTAGCTATTATAATAAGCTCATAGTTCTTTATTCTCTATTCATCCTGGAATTACAAAGATGTATAGGGACTTGAAAGAATACTTCTGATGGGATGGCATGAAGAGAGATGTTAGAGAATTTGTATCTTGATTCTTGGTATGCTAATAAGTTAAGTTTGAAAGACAAAAGTAAAAGGGGATATTGTATCCATTACCCATGCCATAATGGAAATGGGAGAAAATCACTATGGATTTTATTGTTGGACTACCCAAAACCTATTAAGGGTTTAATGTTATATGGGTGGTAGTCAATTGCCTTACTAAGTCAGCACACTTCATCGCTATTAGAGAATAATTCTCTCTGGATCATATTGCTAGGATATAAATGAATGAAGTGGTAAGATTGCATGGAGTACCACATTCCATTGTATCATATCAGGATCCTAGGTTTACCTCAAAGTTATGGTGAAGTATTCAGAAATCACTTGACACATAATTGAGTTTCAGCACTACTTATCATCCTCAGATAGATGTTCAGTCTGTAAGAACAATTAAAAACCTAGAGGATATATTGATATCTTTTTCTCTATATTTCAAAGGTGTTTGGGATTAACACCTTACTCTAGTTGAGTTTTCTTATAACAATAACTTTGACTCAAGTATTCAGATGACACCGTATGAATCCCTCTATGGCAAGAAATTTAGAGATACAACGTGATGGGATGAGGTTAAAGAAACAAATATATTGGGACCTGATATTGTTAAAGATATGGTCGATAATGTTATAACTATACAGTATCATATCAAGGTATCTCAAAGTTAGTAGAAAAGTTATGTTGATAAATTCCGACATGACCTAGAATTTAAAGTTTTTGAAAAATCATCTCTACGAATCTCACCCTGGAAGAAATTTATAAGATTAGATAAGAAAGGGAAACTAATCCCCATGTATATCATTAATTTTTAGATTCTTTATCATAATGGGATAGTAACCTATCATTTGGTACTTCCTCTAAATCTCTCTTAAGTCCATGATGTGTTCATATATCTCTCCTAAGGAAGTACATATTTGTCCCTTCACATTTACTAAACTCGGAGTTCATACCATTAGAGAAATATCTTTCTTATGAGGAGAAACCTATTGAAATTTTGGATTGTACAGAGAAAGTTCTATGAAACAAGACCACTCACCTGGTCAAATTTTTTTGGAGAAATCACCAGTTAGAGTAAGTTGCATGGAAACTTGAGGATATAATGAAGCAGAAGTATACTCATTTGTTTTTACCCGAGTGATGAATTTCAAGGGTGAAATTCATTTTAATGGGGGTATAATATAACACCCCATGTTTTTATAGACCTTTTTTCGAATAAATTAACTTTTCATTCATATCTTGAAATGCACTAAGTAAAACATTCTTTTCACACGATACCAACTTGGCATGCATTGCACAAAAACAACTCGGTGTAAGATAAAAGGAACATTGACTCGGCATACATTACACATATCACTAACTTAGCATATGTTACATGAAACATTGACTTGGCATACATTACATGCAACACGTACTTGGCATATGTTACATTCAACACTGATTTTTCAATGAAACATCATTTTATTGTTATAATTATTTAAATAAGATAATTATAACCTAGCCATTAAAATTAATTATATGAATAGTAATAAAAACTTTAAATTTTTTTATAATTTTTTTATATAAATAAAACATATTTATAATGAAATATATGTTTTTCAATAAAGTCCTTATATGTTTAAAAATACCATTTTCTCGAATGAACTGTTTTTAAAGTCCTTCTGTGAAAAATTATAAAACTAATTTTAGACACATTTAGAAATTTAATTTGGTAAAATAAAATTTATTTTTTAATTTATAATTTCTAAATTATCTTAGGGTGAAATTTTGGGATTTTTCTAAGAAACTTCATTTTTGGATGAATAGTGAAAAATACCGGATTTTAATTCAAAACTATTTTTTAATCTAATTTATTTGTAAGGTTAAATTATATTTTAATTTGGTCTAAAAGTTTTATTATATTAAAATTTAATAAGTTAATTAAATTTAGGTAATTAGAACCAATTTTATATTGAAATTTGATATAAAAACATATCAAACTTTTGATCATTTTTACTTTAAAAACTCGCATTGTCAACCCGGCTGCAGGATTAATTTTAAATTAATTTCTAAAAATTATTTGATTATAATTTAGAAAAATAGATTCCATATTTTTAATAAGAATAATTTATAATGTTCAATAATTTAAACTTAGTTTTTTACCAAAATGATTAGTGAAAGTGATTAAAATTAATTACATCGATTAAGGTTAAATTAAGCTTAATAAGGGACCAAACCATAACTTTAAGACCCAAAACGAATTATACACTTATAAAAAACCAATTTTATGGCCATTATTTATCCAATAACCTTAAATTATTTATTTGTTTTGGTTTTTTATGAATTTTTTAGGTAAAAACGTGGGTACACCTAACTTGTTTTTAAAAATGTCAAGTGTGTCCTTTCCCTTCCCTATAAAGGGACACCACCTATCCCTCTTATTCACACCTCTGAAACCTATTAGGGTAAGAAAATATCTACTTAATATACTTCAAAACATACCTATCTTCCTCCTTGAAGCCTCCATTTGGGAATAAAGTCTTCCAAGGAATCCTTTTGGAACAAACAAAAGGAGTTACCCGATTAAGAGGTAACACCTTTTCTCAAGCTCTTTTCTTTTATTTTTCTTCTACACCCCCTCTGCTATATTTATTATATTATTGTATAAAAATACCAGTATCATAAATATAATATTTTGTTGTTATACTAATTTTTTTACTTACACTTACACACACCTCCATCTAATGGGTAATGAACATACTGTTTACGTGTATGGTGAACTACTACCTCACTAAATGATGATTGTTCATTTTTCCTTTACCACCTCTCATGATGGAAATTATGATGGAAAATATGTTTATATATGTTATATATTATATTTATTATGTCTTTAATCTTTTTTATTCCTTTTAAAACACATATCCTTTTACTTTCCACTTGGTATAAATACAATAATTTTGTTTGAGGAAGTGTGGACTACCAGCCCCTCAAAGTGATGCGATTCATTCACACACTACATGGAATGTATTAAGGATGGATTTAGTGAACTTATATGATATAAATAACATTATAGTTCTACTTTAATTATATTATATACATATATACATATATTTCATTTTCTTTATTTCTTTCAATATGATAATAAAAAAACAGAAACAGTGTTCATTTGTACGTACGGCTTACCATCTCCATGAATTGTGTATTCCATTTCGTAATTAAAATTATATAGATTACTATAATAAAAATATACTATATATAAATGATATTTATGTAATTTCTTACATTTTTTAATCATTATATAAGTATAAGGACCAACAGTATAACAAATTAAGACACATGCGAAGAACAAAGCGAATATTATTCGAAGTGAAACCTTAACATAGGATGGATATCAAGTGGGTAATATAAGGTCATAATAAAACAATATATGGTATTAGATATAATAATATGTTCCTTTAAAATATTTATAATAAATTTATATTTATTATATAGGTTATTTTAACAAGTACGATGAGAGTCAAGCCACAAGGTAAAGGGATTTCATCTCACTTTTTATTTCCGTGAGATACATGCTATGTTCACTGCTCTTTAATTTTTCATGGAATGTGTACTAAATATGATTTTATTATATATATATTATAATTAAATTTATGGTTATTCAAGTATCCATTTTATGATCTTTATTTCATTGAGTTTAATTTTCAAAATTTATCAAATCGGTAAAATAGTTTTGTCTTAATTTGCCTTCTTTGAGACTCATGTTTTGTTATGCAACTAAATTCTATTTTGAGGTGTATATACTTCCATTTTACATGTTATATCATGAATTTACTTATTTTAATTATATTTTAAGCTTCATTTAATTTTATTTTATTACATGGAGAGTATGATCCCAATTTACCAAGTTATAAGAGTTTATTGAAACAATCTCATCGCTTTTTGAGATTGTTTATGTTTATGCTTACTTTGAAGAAATATTATGATCCATATATCAAGAAAACTCATAAGTATACTTATCCTATATTTATTACAGATTTATTCATGCATTAGTTCCATTTCTCTACTCTTTGGTACTTAAGATAATATTTTAATTAAAATATGAAAATCTCTCTCTCTGGTCAGAAGTCTATTGTATTCAAAAACCATGTTTTCAAAAATGTTTTCATAAATGTTTTAAAAAGATATTTGAAGCCCATTTTTAAGAAAAGGGGATTTTAAAAACGTTTTATGGTCTTCAATACTTCCTATATAAGTTTTCAAATCTATTTTCAAAGAAAAAGGTTTTCAAAAAGGTTTTATGATTTAAAAACCGTTTTCAATATAGAAAGGATATTTTCCACAAGAAATGTTTTTAAAAGATATTTCAAAATTATTTTCCATCTAAGATAACATCCATTTGTGTTAATCATTCCTTTCTGGGGAAATTATTCAATTTTTCCATTCATATTATTTCTCTGAATGGATTATGTTTTGATGGCATGATGTTAATGAAACTTGTTTCTCTTTCATAGGTTATATGCTTTTGAAACCCTATTCTTTTCATGGGTTACATTTATGATGAAATGATTATGAAACGTGTCTTTTTTCATAGGTTATGATATGATTACATGTTTATAATACTCATTCATATCATGGATTATGATATGATTGTTTTTTATCTTTTTTCACATGTATGTATGATTTCATTATGTAAAGGGTGAGACCTATATCTCCATCCAATACATTGGCTAAAGATTTATATCTCATGAGATAGACTAATATGATCTTGGGAATAAACCTTGACTAATAAGATGTCCATGGGAGTGAACCATGACTACCAAGATGGTATTAGGAGTGAACTCATGCTACTAAGATGGTCATGGGAGTGAACCATGACTACCAAGATGGTATGAGGAGTGAACCTATACTACTATGATGGTCTTTTAAGTGATGCCTTGGATACTATGGAAATTATATTATATATGATTATGTGTATGCCAAAATTCCATGTTTTATTCCTATTTTATGCTTTCATGGATTATGTTATTTATTTCTTAATAATTCATGTCTTATGAACTTCCAAGCTTTATTCCATGATTTATGCATATGATCTTTGATATGCAGGGTATGATCTTCTATTTTCATGATCATGTTCTCATACCCTTATTCTCATGATTATGCTTACATATCTCCCTTGTTTACCCTTATTGATCATTTGATCTCACCCCTTTTTTATGTTTCCTTCCCCAGGTTATGAAGATATGTATTGTGTTTGATGTGTCTAATAAGGGTGTTGGTTAAGAAGAACCTAGTTGGAGATAATGTAGCTCACTTATATATCAGTTTTTATGTTTCCATCACTAGAATAGTATGGTATTTGGGCATCTGTTTATATAATGTTTTAAGTATTCTGCAAATGTTTTGTAATGTTAATGTATGAAAATCGAGGGTCACTATACTAAATCATGATAACTTATTTTCAGTCTAAGATAGCTTAGGTTTAACCATGGTTATTAATTTTCATCATCTATTCAAATCCTTTATAATGGTTTGTAAAGGAAATGTGAATAATCTAAAGTGTATCCATGGGGAGTGTCAAACCAGGTGCATAGTGAGGCTCGTTGTTGTGTACCATGTAATTCTTGAGTCAAGCTCAACATGCCTTTTTCAAAGTTATTACCTCAAGGAACATTTGTTCCAGAACCATGTCCACTTAAAGTATCCAAACAGAGATGTAATTCCTGGAAAAATCACATTATTTATACCTTATAAAAAATTTAGGATGTTATTATATACTTATCCTAAAATTATATCATAGGGTTATGTTTCCTAATCTATGTTTTCATAAATATAGTTCCCAAGGTTTCTACTAAACTTTCTCCAATACCAACTGTAGTGACCCCGAACCCAGTGGCCTAGAGTCAATGTCTACTTTATTATATTATAATAAGATACAATTGATCTCATCCCAAAGGACCAAATAGATTAATTTTCTTGGTGAACTATATATTCATACATAATTACCATATCATATTTGAATACACAAATTTCAACATAATTTTTTTCTAAAATATCATTATTCCCTCTAGCATATCCTTGCATATCATTTATAGTACCCTTATTAGATTCCTAGAAAAGGAAACAAAATAAGGGTGAGATCAAATTATCAGTAAGGGTTATATATAGAAGATAATATCATGAGTAAATAAATAATTATCAATAAGGAATCATCAATATGGCAAGGTAAATATTTAAACATGTGTCATTTTATCAATAACTTGACTATCATGATTAGATAAGGAATAATCAATATAGAAAGGTAAATAAATGAACATAGATTTCATTTAAATAAGTTGATTTTTATGTATAGCTAATGAATAATCAATATTTAAGGTAAATAATTGAACACGCATTCCATTTAAATAACTTGACTATCATTAATATATAAGAAATTATCAATGTATAAAGGTAAATTACTAAAAACACATTCTATTTAATTGATAAACTGAGAATGAAAATGAATCTAATGGTAATATCATTGAAAAAATATCATGGATAATAATAATTGAATTATTAATGAAGTAAATGCTTAATTATTGGATTTAATGATCTCAGGAATCATGATACCTCTACTATCAAGACCTTTCACAAGATAGTTTAAAATTTATGGGTATGTATACACTAGATACCCATTTAACTAAGGCTAGCCAACTAATTTGTCTCATGATATTTCCAATGCATCAAGGGGATATTTATAATTGAGACCCACCCATAACTTCATGTCTAAATCATTCCTCATATATCAAATAATTGATTTAATTAATGAGCAATATGTCTTACCAATAAATATTTGTATTGAATAAAGAATACAAATTATCAATATTTCCCTAGTCGGTCAAATAAATTTCAAAGTAAAACACTATATGTATAAATGATATTTGTTTTAAGAAATAATCTTATCTATGATAAATAATATGCATATTTAGGGTAAATTTAATGTTCAATGATCATAGAAAATTTAATATTTCAAGGAAAAGTTAATGACTACAAAAATGAATCAAGGAAGTGAATGTTAATACTTTAATTGGTTAAAATGGTCATAAAACATCTATATAATTAATAAGTATGGTATAAATAAAATATATCATAGTGTATTATAAGTAAAATAAAGGGTTGTTTTCATTGATTAATATAAATACAATAAAAATGTCACTAAACATTCTAGAGGAAAATAACCTTTTCAATTTGATAATCCTTTTTAAAACTAAAAGTTCAAAAAATATTTTGAAAATACTTTTATTTAAAAATAACCTTTAAAACTTATAAATTCATCATTAAAACATTTATTGATAATGATGTTGATAAATATTGTACATGTCATACATGTTAAAATAAAGAATCTTTTCATATTTTTGGTAAAATCTAAATGGGCCATATTTGGAAAAGGACATGAATATTACTTTCAAAAAAATAAAAATTCAAAATTGGGAAAAAAATTATTTAATAAATCATTTTTATAATGTTTAAAAAAATTTGAATACATTATTATAAAATATAGTTTTGGAAGAAAAAGTATTTTTTACCAAAAATAGAAATGAATTCGAATTTTATTAAAAACATTTTCTCGATAATTTTTAAGTAAAGAAGAGAGAAATATGGTATTATTACTTGAAAACACCATTAATTACTAGAGGGTAATAAAATTAAATGGGTTTATTAGATAATTATCAAATAATTTCCTTCAATGTAAATTCAAGTATAAACAATCCCGATTAAAATGAGATTCTGAAATAAACCCTTATAAAGATCAAATGTTAAAGTGAGAATTAATCAATGAATAAATTATGAATATTGAATATAAATCTACATAAAACAAGTGTAAATAAAATATAATATATTCAAAATTAATTACACAAATAATTTAATAATATCAAAGACAATGAAGAATTAATATAACCCAATGAAAATAAATTGACTTATGAGATTATTTGCCACTTGGTAATTTTCAATTAAAATACCCTTGGATGAAAAATTTTAAATTTAAACATAAAATACCATTAATTTTAATTTATTAATGATATTATATGTAAAATTGGCAGTATATACACTATATAAAATAAATTAGGTGCATAACATTACAATATGCCTCAATGAAGAGAAATTGAGACGAAGTCCCTTACCTTACGCTTCCTTTTGGTTAAAAATGATTTAATATATTATATAATAGTTTTAAACATGTTATTTATTTATAAAAGAATCATATTAATATTTATCATATCATATAGGATCCTCTTATAAAATTTTACCACATGTGTGTTAATAATATTTCATTATTTTCATTATTTCGGGTGTTAATTTCCTTGTTTTCTCATGCATGTTTTATCATGAAAGTTATGGTTAATGGGTATAGGATATAGATACATAATATACAAAATTATATTAACATTATAAATATAATATTGACTCATTATATACATTTTTATAATCATTTCTGAAGATTTTACATAGAAAATGAATCACATCACTTCATGAAGATGGTAGGTCGTATGTACGCACAAGCGACGATATCATTCCATTAATGAGTGAAAGGATAAGGAATTGGTTGATATATTAATATTTTATAATCAATATAATGTTATATATATCACATATATTCATTAAATTTATCATTATTACATTCCATATAAATTATAAGTAAAAAATGAATCACAAGGCTTCATGAGGCAGTGGTTCTCCATACACACGAGCGACATTATCATAATTTAAATAGCTTGGAAATTAAGAAGGTGTATGTGATATTATAATTACAGAAGTATAATAAGATCTTAAATATTATATATATATATATTAAATCCATCATAATATCCATCCTTGAAAGGTGGTTATGGAAAACGAATTACATCGGTTCACGAGGTGGTAGTCTGTCATACACACAATCAACGATTTCATTTCCCATTTGATGGGAGTTGAGATGAATATGGGTTATAAAATTAATATAGTAACATTTAAATATATTTGGGGTACTATTTTTATTATATTATCATATTTTAATATGATTCGAAGTAGTTGGAATAATAAATAAAACAAATATGCATGTATAATAATTTTACCTCTTCTTTAGAGAGCCTATTTAGGTTTATACCCAAAGCATTATTTGAAGGTATTAATAATAAAAATAAGGCCTTTAGTATGTTCTTAAGAAATTAAGAAATATATTTGGGTTGGTATTTTCCAAACAAAAGGTTTTTTAATGTGTTAATACGGGAGGAGAGTGGGTTGCCTTTTATAAGTGGGGGAGAGGACACACACGAAATATTTCAAAAGATAAAGTGATTCCCATGTTTTTTTCATGAAAAAAAATCCTAAAAATTGATAATTATATAAAATTAGAGATTATAAGGTTTAAATATGGATATAAAATGGGTTTTGGTCAAGTTTTATGTCATTTGTAACCCTTATCTTTTTAGTTTAACCCCCGGTAAACCTATTTTTACCTTAACTGCGGTAATTAATTTTTAATATTTTCACTATTGATTATTCAAAAAAATTAATTTGATGTTATTATATAATATAAATTATTATGATTTAAAATATTGAATCTATTTTTCTAAATTAAATTCACATAAGTGGCATAATTAAATTTAAAATTAAACCCGTTGACATTTTGAAAACGGTTTTTCCAAAAAAAACATTCAAATATTTAAAAAAATTATTATAATTAAATATTAAATTGATTAAAATGAACTAAATTAGTTAAATAATAATATAATTGAACTAATTTTAACTTTAAATCTATTTTAAAATATAATTTAACCTTGGAAATTATTAAAATGAAAAGGTAGTCTTCAATAAAAATCAGTATTTTTCACAATTCATCAAAAAAAAAATCTTTTCTAAAAAATTCAAAAAATTAGCCCAAATATAATTTTGAAATTTAGATTTAAAAAATTGAGTTTATTTTTTCAAATAAATTTTATAAAAGTGCTAAAATTAATTTTAATTTATGTTTTTAAAGTGTGAATAAATTACCTTTTTAGAAAATCAGTTTTTTAGAAAACATTTTTTTCTTTCAAATGATTATTATTTTATTTATAGTCAATAAATAACCTATGAATTTTTCTATACATGTGTAAACCATATAATTTTCATAATTTATTTATTATTATTCATACTTTCTAATTTAACATCTAGGTTATAATGGTATACTATATTACGATTCATTTAGACTAAGGGTTGCATGTTCCTCAAGCTATCAAAGAGATCAAATTTATTAAAACGATCTATCTAAAAGTCTTGGGGTGTTATATTCTCTTCTAATATCGGTTTTTCATGTCATATATTCTATCAAACCCAATTTTATTTTTAAAAAATCTTGGGGTGTTACAAACATTTTTCAGGAATATCCATACCTTAGTGATTGAGTAATCATGAAACTTATTTTTTTATAAAGATATTTTCATGGATATGGTTTACTTTTATCATTTTAGTGATAACTATATCATGGATACCATGGAAAATTTTTTGGAACATAGTTGTTGATTCCATCAATGTGTTGAATATAAATCAATTCAAATTTATTTGTAGCTTGAGTATCAATGACATTTTTATAGAGGTTGGTCTTGGTTTAAGGTTATGGATTATGCATTCAGGATCATTTACAATAATAAAAAGTACCATAAGGTCACACATAATGTTATGTAAATGATTTTTTATTTTTATACTATTTTTTCTCCAAAATTGAGAGATTTTATATGATGTTTTATCCAAAGGAGTTTATATTTTCTATCCAAATTTTTTTTGGATATCATTTCATAAATTTTTACATATGATGTAACATAATGTGGAGTATGTATAAATTTTATATGGTTTTAGTGAAATTGGGTGATTGAAATATATTTTTTCACTAAATCTTATATCACATGTTGTAATATGTGTAATATTACTATATAAAATATGCTTAATTTAAGTAATGAGATATCGAATATCACATCATATATATATGATATCATATCATTAGATTTACATGATTTATTATTCCATATAATCTATCATTATTTTTAGGAAACATATTATATGATGACATATACAAATAGAGTTGTAATTTTTTGTATTAATTTTTTAAGTGTTAAATGAATTAATACAACCTTAATTTAAAATGTATATAATCAACTTAATTTATCACTGATCCTTTTTGGAATGTTTCCTCCCATTAAATTCTCCTTCATTAACAAAGGAATACTATAAAAGGATATCGAAAATATCAAATAAGTATATGGATTTAATCATGTAAACTTTATTAATTAAACATCTCTTCTCTCTCTATCTCATTTATTTATCAAGGTACCAAAATTTCAAGTTGAAGAAGGGTAGTCCTATTATTGATAAATGTGATTTACTTGGTCAATGTTCAACTTAAGGATGAAATATTTCATTGGTTGGACTTAATAATCCTCATTGATCTCATATAATATGGAAGGTTTAATAAATAAAAGGTATATATATATAATTTATTTATTTTTTACCTTTTTTCAAAACCCACTTGGATAGATCACGGGATTTTAATTTTGTATATTCTACTACATTTAGACTTGTTATCATCCATAAAAACCAATAATATAATTCATGAGACCTGAATTTTCATATTCAAAACTAAAATATTATATTTAAAATAGATTTTATTATCATTTTCACACTAATATTAATTTTTTATAAGCTGAAATAATATTTAGTTTCCATCAAGATTAGCTAATTGGTGAAAAAACATATGATGCATCAGATACATGAGGTGTATTCCCTTTTTTATCTTATCAGGTATCTAAAGTTAAAATTTTAATATTTATAATTTTTAATTTATTTTAATATGATCGTCATGAATTTATGTTTTTTAATTAATATTATTCATTTATAAGTGTAAAAAGAACCAAAAATGATAAAAATGACCAATTCAACCTAAAACAATTTGAAATGATCAATCAGTGTGTGTTTATCGAGAAATATTATGACAATAACTATCATTTCGTTTTTAAAATTTATGAAGAAATATAAACTAATTATTTGGGATGTTCTTATCATAATCAAAGGTAAATTACCATAAAATCATTTATAGATTATAGTATTGAACCACACATTGATCTAATGTTTGATTTGCTGAAAATAACTAAAAACTATATTTTAATATTTAATTTCCATTTTTAATAGTGTAATAGGTATAAAACTATAATAGTTTCATATTTATTGGGAGTGTGTCGAATTTATTTTCTAAATTTTTTGATTTTTTTTTTGAAGTATTTGAAGTCAAATAAGTTAAAAGAAGATAAAAAGTATAATTTTATAGTATTTAAACTACTTGGAGAACTTAGAGTTCACTATAGTAGGCCAACAAGACTATGAAAAGTAGAAACAAGAGTCCAATCTTCTAAAAAAATAGGGACAACTTCTTGGTGTATATAAAGAGGCTAATGATGGCCCACTAAGAACACAGTGAGCTTCTGAGAGTTTAGTGGGGATATACTAGGACTCTGATGGTGTTTCATGACCTCATTTTTAATGGGGGAATTTTTTTCAGTTCCAGGTAAGGGTTTAATTATTAAAATTTGAAAAATTAGTTCATTTGAATAGTAATATGATTTTAACCCTTGATATTTTGTTTTTTGTTTTCTCTACTTCTTATAAATATATATCTCTCTCAAATATTGATAGAATTTTAATTCAGTGAATGCATTGAAATTGTGATGATAATAAGATCATTATCTCAAGGGTTTTTTATACGTAATTTGATTTTAATTATAATTTATTCTTTTTGGATGTAGGGTATATCTTGAACCATGTTAAATTCATTTTTTCTAGTGTGTTATTGTGTGTGTGTGTGTGTCTTATATTATTCTATTATCATTTTTTTATTTATTTCAAGGGCCTTGTTTGATTGGTATAGATCTTGGAATTTTCTTCTATCTTAAATACCCCATTATCAAGTGTTTTTTATATTAAGCCTTTGTTATGTGTTGATGTTTGGAAAGAAAATCCATGTTTCAGGCACAATAACTACTAGGGTTGTCCTTGTGCTATGTTATGAATTGTTCTTGGTCATGTATAGGGGAATCGATATGATATGAAAGTATTATTCATAACCTTTCTTATGATCCCTGGATTAAAACACACACACACACACACACACATATATATATATATATACATACACACACATAAGTTATGGGTTTAGTTATAAAAATGTGGCATGCCTTGCGTTGGGATATAATATAGTGGTGTTTTACATGTATATGATTGAAGGCTATTAAATCCATGTGATTGGATATGGTATCTTCGATAGATACATTAGATTTATACAGACACTAGCCAAATAAATAATAATGTACTATCAAGGTGTATTTGTGAGCACTTGATAAGGGTTGGTATGTGATGGTTATTTAAGTTAAATCAATAGTATACATTTAAAAATATACATATGAATTAATATTATCTATGAGACATTTGGGGTATCTGGTGATATCTTATTTAGATGTATTTCCCATACCCAACATGTTCACATCTCATGAATTTGTAGATTTCAAAGTGTTCATGTAGAAAGTGGGGATCTAATATAGCTAGGATATAGAGACTAAAATTACTGAGATGGTTTCTAAAGGATTATGATATTGGTCTGGTGAGTTATTTTTTTATTTATTTTGTATATTTTTTATATATTACTTTTATATATGTATGCTCGTGGTTTTTTATGTACTAGTTCTTCATGTATTACATTCGGGTCATTTTTGGGGTTTATTTGGGTGTTTATTTGATGATGTTTGGTATTAATTTCTAGAATGGTTGTGATTAATTTTATTATGATTATTTTATTATGATGATCAATTAAAGGTTAAATCACTTCCCAAGTGATACTTTAGACCCTCTATTCTGGTCACTAACCTTTGGTGATCATAGAGAACACTTGACGTCATATGTCATTTCACCTTAGTGGTTTAGTCAAGGCAAAGCAGGAAATTACAAAAACAATAAAAAAATAAAATAAAAAAATTCTTCCACATAAGTTGAAATAAATTTCCCATGGGTTATTTGTGACCTTTATCAATTAATCATGCATTAATTTATAATCTAATGGACTCAAAATTCTCAAAATTAGATTTTAAGGATGAAATTTTTTTAATTGTGAACAAGCATCAAATGATCAAAAATAATAAAACAAGCTTAGAATGTTATGCAAATTAATGATAATGACATGAAATTAATTTTTTATATTTAGGATTAAACAACACAATAATTTGATTCCCTTTAGGATTATAATGATTAAAAGTAGCTTTTAAATATCAGCATTCATTTTTAAGTGAAAAATAATCATAAAACAATGAAAATTGTGAAAATGAGATTGGTTTGTCAAGAAAATTTATAACAATGACCCTAAAGTTATTTGTGATATTTGTAAATTAACCATGCATGAATCTAATCTTAAGGTTTTTGGATTGATCAAAAGTATATTTTTGAGTAATAATTTTTTACTTTAAGTGTAAAATGGGTTTCAAATAATCAAAAATGGGAAAATGATATCATTTTGCCATGATAATTTAGTAAAATGTTCAACGGATCATTTATAGCCTATAGAGAAAATACCTAACATGAATTTGATGCATGGGCTACTTGAAATCACTAAAACTAAATTTTTTGAATTAAATTTTCTTTTTAGTTGTGAAGTAGCATATAATAGTCAAAAATGTGAAAATGATCTTGGTTTGTTTCTCAAATTCAGTATAATGACTCATGATTCATTTATAGAATTTATAAAATAATATCATGTTAATATAATTCCTAAGGAGTTTATAATTATCAAAAATATATTTTAAGCATTATTTTTCTTTTTATATGTAATAAAATCTTAATCAATCTAAAATGAACAACTATGCTCACTTTGTTGTGTAAATTAAATGCAATGACTTGAAAGGTTATTTTTAAAATATACGAACCAAACACATGTGAATCAAATTCTTAAGGGTCTCAGAGTACTCAAAAGTAACTTTTAAGAACTAACATTATTTATTATGTGAAAAATGATTATAAATGATCAAAATGTGCTAACAAGGTCATATTTCCATGAAAATTTAAAAAAACAACTATTGAGTCATTTGGGGGTTGTTAGACATAACCATTGTAACATCATGTCCCTCATAATTGTCTTGAGTTGAGGTGGAATTTCTACTTGGCCTTAAGTGACATCCACAAGATGCCAAAGGCTGGCAATAAATGTTGAGATCTTCATAAATGAGTGGAGGAAAAAATTTCCTTTGAGAAAATAAACAATGAAACCAACATTCCATAACCAAAAACACTACATGATGCATGATATCAATGTATATAATTCAAAGTCTAATAACTGAATATCATACCCAACTACAATCAAAGTACCGCAGTGGAAGAATACTAATCAACAAAGTACACAGCAAAGGATAAAACCAACAAAACTCAATGACTCCAAGATATAACTCCAAGATCCAACTCCAACTCCATTATCCAGTATCACAAAACACCACTAAAGAAGTGTGATTCTTTACCTTTACCTATGTCCCAGTAAACGACATCTGAAAAAGCACCAACATGCCAAAGTATGGGTGAGCAATGAAACTCATTAGATTTTCTCCAAATGACTTTCTGAATCATGCCACAAGGATAGAACAAGTTAGCACAATTATATAAAAAAATTACATAAAACAATGAAAACAATTTATTACATAACCAAAACTATTTCTAAGAAAAATAGTTTTCTAAACCAAAACTATTTTCCAGGGAAGCATCAAGAAATCTCTTAAAACCCATTTCATATTCCCTTTTTGGCATATCGCATTCCAATCCACAAACCCACGCATCCACACATGCATACCCATATGAAAGTTCCATAATCGTGAGTGATTTTTCATTGATCTACCAAGGCGTAAAAAGGTAATTAAAATCCCATTCTCTATTAGACCTTTGGCACTGATCACTAAGTCATATTTCAACAAGGCCTCATAAAATGCAATATGAAAACACGCCAACACATTATGTCAAACCATGACAAAATCATCATGCCAAAACCATTTCAATAAAACAAAAATTTTATTGAAAACATTTCCACAAAACCATTTTACGGAAATCAAACCAAACAACCGTTTTTAAAATTAACATTTTAAAACCATTTAACAAATCATTTTGCACAATAATTCCACAATTTCCACAAAACCACAAACCATCACTAAAGAAGGTTTCTCCCATGATTTTTACAAAATTTCACAATAAATTGTAATCAATTTAAACAATTTTAAACTAAGCATTCAAGTTATAAATAAGATGAGTTGAGAGTGAAACCACCAACCTCGAAAATTATGATGAAAATGAAGAATGGGACAAAAACACCCACAAAACTGGGTTAAAACTCAAAAAATATGCCTTAGATCTCTTTACCTATCAAAGATAAGGACAAATATAAAAAATATTGGCATCAACAACCTTAGATCTATCTACAGTGGACAATAAATAAGAAACTGAGAGAGGGAAGAAAGTGTATCTAAGAAAAATCACCAAAAACCACCATAAACGAAGACTTTCCATGGGAATCGGGCTTCAATGCACCTAAAAACGCCTTAGAATCAGCTATGGATCAAAGGGAAAAGATTTTATATCCTTTAGGAGGGAGAAATCTTGAGTTATGGTCAATTTGGAGCAAAAACGTGGTGTTAAAACTTAATCCTGACCCAGATCTACTTTTTTAGGATCTTTTTTTTAAATTGTGCATGGTTAGTCAATGGTTAGGAAAAACTGTGTGTTAACTATGTTTCAACCTTTACCTCAAGGAGCTCCTCGTATAGTTGCCCCACATGGTTAGACAAATTGTGCACCAATTGTGTAAAAACTCACTATCCCACTTTGCATGGTTTCTTCTAGGTGATCGCACGGTTTGGAAAAACTATCTGCCAAGTCATGTGCCTTCCTCTTAGCCCATGTTCACATTACACAGTTTCCTATAGAAGTTTCATGATTTTCACTAAACATGCACCCTTATAAAATCTGAAAAAACATTTCAAACATCTTCCAAACCCTCCCAAACATCACTCAAACACTTTACATACTTAAAAAGCATAAATAAATAGTTACTTACTTGAAACTAGGGGTGCTATATTCTCCCCACCATTAGCCTTTCCATCCCCAGAAATTAAAAAACTATCACTTCCTTGAAAGAGTTCAGGACATTGCTTGACCATTTCTTTCTCCTATTCCCAATTCTCTTCCTAGATCTGACCATGTTTCCACAAAGCCCACACTAGGATGATTCTTTTTCTATGTAATATTTTCTCTTTCCTATGCACAATCTGCATCGGTACATGTACAAGTAAAGCATTTAAATCTAGGTCAATGTGATTCCATCGAATCACATGGTTAGGATTAGGCTGGTACTTTTTCAACTAAGATACATGAAACATATTATGCATTGCACTAAACTGTGGTGGTAATGCCAACTAATATGACACTTCACTAACCTATTCAAGTATCTAAAAATATACTATGTATTTAGGAGATAACTTGCCATGTTTTCCAAAAATATGGTACCAATCCTTGGAGAGATTATCAGGAACACATTATCACTCACTACAAATGATAATGGTCATCGATGATGATCTGTATATGATTTTTGATGACTCTGATTTGTCTTCATTCTCTTCCTAATCAACTAAATCTTCTTTGTTGTCTCTTTTACAAGGTTTGTCCCAACTAGTGAAGTCTCACCTATTTCCACCCAATAAAGTGGAGAATGATAAGGATGGCCATACAATGCTTTGAAAGGATCCATATGTATTGAGTCTTGATAAATGTTGTTATACAAGAACTCCACTAATAGTACATGATCTTCCCATGAGCCACAAAAATCCATTACACAAGCCCACAACATGTCTTCCAACATTTTTATTATCCTTCAGATTTTCCATTCATCTAAGGATGATACACAATACTCATATTCAACTAGGTCCCATAGTATTTCTATATGGATTTTTATAAATGAGACATAACCCTCAGATATCTATCCAACATAATCAAAAATGGTACACCATGACTTTGTACTACTTTTTTATATAGATTTTTGGAAAGTACTCCATCGTATGAGATTCAAGAATAGGGATCAAAATGGTCTAACTTTGTGAGATGGTTCACTATCACCCATATGGAATCATGTTTCTGAACCATCCTTGGGAAACCTGTTACAAAATACATAACTATCTTCTCTCATTTCCACACATGAATAGGTAAAGAATGTAACATAATTTTTGTTCATTGATGCTCTAATTTAACATGTTGACAAGTTAATCATCTCGAAACAAACTCATCCACCTTTATTTTCATTCTAATCCACCAAAATTGTTCTTTAACTACCTTATACATCATCTGTATTCTAGGATGAACAACCCATATTGAATGGTGATAAGCATGAAGAAGTTTTTCCTGACAAGATACAGGTAAGACTATTCCAATTTATGAACCACAACATTGAACTCTCATCCAGTTTCCATCACTCAATGGTCTCCCCACCAATGAGTTTTGACCTTATCACGACACATTCTGAATCAAGTGTATATGCCTATTTAACCATCTCCACCAAATCAGGAACAAATGAAACTAGAAAGAAAACCACAACATCACCTTGTTCTTTACATTCCAAGTGCATTTCTTCTATCACTGACATCAACTGTCATTGATCTCAAGCCTCTTTTTCCAACTAAGTATATGACTTTATACTTAATTCATATTCCAATGAATTGCCTTTACCCAGTGTATACATCAAGTCAAAGTCAAACATTTTTTGATAATATATCTATCTTCTTTGTCTCGAGTTCAAATCCCTTTGTGAGAAAATATGTTTTGAGCTCTTATGATATGTAAACACTTTAAATTTATCACCAGATAGGTAATGATTCCAAGTCATGAAATCATGGACTATGGCAGCTATATCCAAATCATGTGTTGGGTAGTTATTATCATGAAATCATAAATGCCTTGATCCATAATCAATAGAATAATCTATTTACATGATAACACATACCAATCCTGATTACAAAGCATTACAATACACCATGTACCCTTGTCCTGATTCCAGCAAAATCAAGATCGGTGCAGATGTAAGGCAAACATTCAACTCTTGAAAAGATTTCTAAAATTTCTTACTCCATTGTAATGGAAAATTATTCTTTTTCAAAGACTTCATAAGTGAATCTAGTCATGATAAATCATGAACAAAGTGTCTATAATAACTAGCTAGACCAAGGAAATTGCGTATCTCGAAGACATTATTTTGTGGTTGTCATGAGATAACAACCTCTATCTTTTTTGGATCCAAAAAAACACCTATTTTAGAGATTACATGTCCAAGGAAATGTACCTATTGTATTCAAAAATAACACTTCGATGATTTATCATATAGATGATGATCTCTCAATATTCCTAACATTGTCACTAAGTGTTGCTCATGCTCAGCCCTTGTCCTTGAATACACCAATATTTCATCCACAAACACCACCACAAAAGAATCCAGATATATCTGAAATATTTGATTAATCAATTATATAAAAACTGTTTATTAATTTGTAAGATCGAAAGGCATAACCACATATTCATAATGGACATATCTACTCCTGAAAGTTGTCTTTGGAATATACACCTATCAAACCTAGAATTGGTGATATCCTGAGTGAAATGCAATCTTAAAGAAACAATAAGCTCACCTAAATTGATCAAACATGTCATCAATGCATGGAAGTGAATATAGATTCTTTATCGTAACTTGGTTAAGCTTATAATAATTCACACACAACAGAAGAGTTTCATCTACCTTTCTGACAAAAAAGATCAGTGCTACCCACAGAGACATGTTAGGATGAATAAACCCTTTTCTTTCCAGATCTTCCAATTAAATGTTTAATTTAATTAATTATATTGGTTAAATTTGATAATATGGAAGGGAAATAGGACTTTTCCTTAGAAGGAGATCAATCGTAAACTCCACTTACCATATAGGTGGTAACCCTGAGAAATTCTTAGTAAAAACATCTAGAAACTGATCAACAATCACTGGAAAATTGTTATCCTCGATCTCTTCTCTTGATGCCAAGCTCAAAGCTTCCAATTGGTATGAGATTGTTCCAACTATTGGTGCTAAAAATCTTATTACACTTACCTTTACATTCCTTTTTCCTATAAATATATTCTTAGCACCATATCCAGTCATGAAATTGACCCACTAGGTATAACAGTCGATGTGAGCCTTGAAAATTTTCAACCAATTCATACCAAGGATTATATCATGAACATCCATATCAAACATAGAGAAATCCCATTTCAACTCAAATCTATCCATAGTTATATAACATTCTCTACACATAAAGGCTCAACATACTCTTTGAACAAGAGGAGTTTGAAGTTTTAACACATAAGGAATCATCTCAACATTTAAACTCATAAAATCAATATCATGAGAAGAAATAAAGGAATAAGATACACCCCTATCAAAAAAATCTTGCAAAAGGGTAGAATTCAAAAGAATCGTACCTATCACTGTTGATGGTCCAGATTGATCATCCAAAATAACTTTATTAGCTCCATGTAATTGCTTACTCATTACACTTTGTTCCTTATTTCCCTGTTGATATTTCCCTAGATGAGTATTCATTGTATTCTTAGAATCATTATGGATAGCTCTGTTCTACTGAAGAGACTGATTCTATTTCCATCATCCCATCGAAGAATACGATGCCCGCGACACCTGAGAAGTGTCCTGAAAACCCGACCTCAGAGCAATGTAAAAATAGCATTGAAGATTCCCCCATTTTGTTGTAATAGTTGCATGATATCGACATTACCATACAATATCACTTCATGTGGTTGAAGGAACCACATTGGAAACATCCAACTTTAGTTGTGGGTCTTGGAGGAAGATGCACTAATCTAGCTATTTGATACTGCGACATTTCATTACCTTGGAAATAGGTGTCCCTCTTCCATTTTCTCCCATCATTAGAGTTCCCACCATTTCCCATAGGTATAAACATGCTCCCTCCACCCATATCTCCTAAGATGTATCTTTCTTCCACCATCTCTCTATTGACTATCTCTATATAATCCATAATACAGAGCACAATAATCTTTGAGAAAATCTTCTACTTTATCCCTGATTCAAAGATGCATGCCTTCAAGGACACACTATCAGCAAATTCATGTGAAAAAAGGACTAAATTCATAAATTTATTCATGTAATATATCATTGTGAGGCTCTCCTACTTCAATATGAATAATTCTGTTGTTCTTGAGATCCTGAACATGTGAGGATAGAATTATTTATTTAACAATTTTTCAAAATCCTCCCATGTAAGTCCTTGGTCTAATTTAGCATGGACTGCTAAATCCCACCATTGGTGTGAAAGATCCTCCAGCATATACACTACGAGCTTGACTTTAAACTCTATTAGTGTGCCTAGGAAATCAAATATTTGATTCATCATGTTTAGCCACACCTATGCTTTCTCTGGTTTTGAATCACCTCAAAAGATGGGTGGATTCTGCTTCTAGAACTGTACATAATGATTTACTTACCTTGGTTCACCCCTTATATTATGTGTATCCATAGATTGAAAAGCCTGGAAAATAATCTAAACCAGCTATCGGTTCACCTGTAGCTCAGCTGCAACCACATTTTCATTTGTTTCTTCTGATTGGTTTCTATGATACCTACTGGGTGACATTTTCTATAAACACAACAAACTCCATAAGTATCACTCTCTAGAAAATAAAGTCTTAATGATTTCAAATTCTACCATATCATACTATCACAACATTGCTTTCTAAAATTCAAAATTTCAATGTTCAACCATTTTTGAAAAAAAAATCACCATACTTTTGAAAATCAAACCATTTTAAAAATAAAAATATTATTCATTTTCAGAATATAACATTTGAAAACAACTTTAATAATTTTCAAAAATCATAATTTTTCACATAATCATAAATATTTACTCAATATAAAATATGCACTCCTAGTGGAAATTCATTTCTATAATGTATGTCATGCTCATCTCATTAGCTAGACCCATGACAATGAGATTCCAAATCCTATAAGTATATCTATAACACTTATGTACCCAAATCCCTGGTAATTTGAAGTTCAGCATAAAACGGTTAACTATGTCTTTTTATTATCTACATTTTAAGTCCCGAAAATCATACTTATTTCTACCATCCCAACTCAAGGAATAAACTGGAATGAATTTCAACTCCAAGACCGAAAAAACCGATATCCACTTGTTAGTCAAGGACTAAACAAGCTAATACCACTTGTTCCACAAATATATTTGGAAGGACCAAAACTGATACCACTTATTCCATAAAGATATTTAGAAGTAAAAGACCAATACCACTTGTAACATCCTTCCCCTCCTCATTGGCTTGAGTTGATCTGGAATTGCTACTTGGACTTAAGTGACATCACCAAGACACCAAAGGCTAGAAATAAATATCAAGGACTTCATAAAAAATTGGGGGTGATTTTTCTTTTGAGAAAATAAACAACCCAACCAACATGCCATAACCAAAGCCATTACATGATGCATGATAACAATATATATAACTCAAAGTATAATAATTGAATATCATACCCAACTACAATCAAAGTACCACAGTGGAAGACAAAACCAACAAAAATAAAAAACTATAAGATATAAATCCAAGATCCAACTCCAACTCCATGCTCCAGTATCACAAAACACCACTTAAGAAGTGTGATGCTTTACCTTTACCTGTGTCCTGGTAAACAACATCTGCAAAAGCACTAACATGCTAAAACATAGGTGAGTAATGAAACTCAGTAGATTTCCCCAAATGACTTCCCAACTCAAGCCACTAGGATAGAACAAGTTAGAAAAGTTATGTAAAACAATTTATATAAAACAATTAAAATAGTTTATTACATAACCAAAACTATTTCTAAGCAAAATAGTTTTCCAAACCAAAACTGTTTTCCATGGAATCAACCAAGCAAGTTCTTCAAAACCATTTCATATTCCCTTTTTGGAATATTGAATTCCAATCCAAAAACCCACACATCCACACATGCATACCCATATGATAGTTCCATACACATGAACAGTTTCTCATTGATCTACCAAGTTTTATTAAGGTAATTAAAATTCCATGTTTCATTACACCTTTGGCACCGAACACCAATTCATATTTCAACAAGGCCTCATAAAATGAAATATGAACACATGCCAACCCATTATGCCAAACCATGTCAAAACCATCATGCCAAAACCATTTCAATAAAACCAAATTTTTATTGAAAGCCTTACCACAAAACCCTTTTGTAGAAATCAAACCTAATAACTATTTTTAAAATCAACATTTTAAAACCATTTAACAAATAATTTTGTACAACAATTCCATAATTTCCAAAAAACCACAAACCATAACTAAAGAAGGTTTCTACCATGCTTTTCACACAATTTCACAATCAATTTAAACAATTTAAAATTAATCCTTCAAGTTCAAAATAATATGAGTTGAGAGTGAATCCACCTACCTCAGGAATTATGACAAAAATGAAGAACAACATGAAAACGCCCACAAGACCACATTGAAACTCCAAAAACCCACTGTAGATATCTTCCACTATCAACAACAAAGAAACATATAACCATTATTGGCATAGAAGACCTTATATCTATCTTCAATGGACTATATCTAAGAAAATGAGAGAGGGAAGAAAGTAGATCTAAGAAAAATCACCATAAACAAAGAATTACCGTGGGAATCAGGCTTCAATGCACCTAGAAACTCATTTGGATCAGATTGAAATCAATGTGGAAATCTTTTGCAGCCTTTGGGAGGGATAAATATTGAGTTAGGGTCGATTTGGATCAAAAAATTAAGGGGTTAAAACTTAATCCCGACCCATATCAATTTTTTAGGTTCTTGTTTTTAAACTATGCATGGTTAGTCGTGCGATTAGGAAAAATCATGCACTAACCATGTGCCAGCCTATAAATCAAGGAGCACCTCACATGATTGGCCCAAATGGTTAGACAAATCATGCTCCAACAACACAAAATATCATTATCCAACTTTGCACGGTTTCTCCTAGGTGGCTTCATGGTTTGGAAAAACCGTGCACCTAGCCATGTGCCTTCCTCTTATCCCTTGATTCACCTACCACATTTTCCTGTAGGAGTTTCACGATTTTCACTAACTGCTCACCAACCTTTCACACTTAGAAAAACTCCAAAAACATTTCAAAAGTTTTCCAAACCCTATCAAACTTCACCAAAACACTTTACATACTTAAAAATCATAAATAATTGGTTACTTACTTGAAACTGGGAGTGCTACAGCCATGCATGAATCAATCACTTAAAAGTCTTAAGTATTAATTTTACTTTTTATGTGTGAAATGTGTGGTGAATGGTCAAAATGAGCAAATAAGATTAATTTCTTGTGTGAATTCAAGAAAAACATTCATGAATCATTTGTGACCTAAAAGAATAAAAAATGCATGAGACTAGTTCCTAAGCTTCTCAAAATCATTGAAAATATATTTTAAGATTTATTTTTACTTTTTAACAATGAAATGAGAAAAAATCATAAAAAATAATCAAATGAGCTTGACTTATTTCCCAACCATAGAATAATGACCCAAAAGTCATTTATGACTTATAGTAATAAACTTTGTGTATATTTGATACTCATAGGGCTTGGGATGATTAAAAATATATTTAAAACATTAATTTCCCTTTTTAATAATTAATGAACATAAAAAATGAGAAAATGAGATTGATTTTACTTATAAAAGGAGGAAAATGATCGGTAAGTTATTATTGGATTGTATAAATGATCTAAGTGTGAATCCGACACTAATGAGACTCAAAATTCAAAAGTAAATTTTAAGGATTAATATGTGTGTAAAGTGATAAAATGAGTGTAAAGTGATAAAAATTAGCTAACATGGTCGATTTTTCATGGAAATTCTTGATAAAATATTTTTAGTTTTAATTTTTTTATTCAATCATATCATGCATAAATATGATTTTTGAGGTGTTTGGACTTTTTGACGACACTTTTTAAGTATCAAATTACCTTTTTAAGCATGAAATACTTATTAGACGGTCAAAATGAGAAAATGATATTAGTTTGTTATGAGAATTCATAGTAATGATCCATGAGTAATTTTGTAACTTTTAAGAATGAATTTTTCATTAATATGATGATTATAATGCTCAAAATCATCAATATCAAATTTTAATTCCCTTCTTAAATAGTGAAACAAGCATAAAAATAGTAAAATTTAAGAAAATAAGATTGGATTTATGTTGAAATTCCAAAAAATGTCCCCCAAGTCATTTGTGAGTTATATGAATAAATATCATGCAAATCTGATACCTGATGTACTCAAAAATATTAAAAAATGTTTGAATAATTGACATTACTTTTTGAGTAAGAAATGAATAGAAAATGATAAAATATAAGTTAACAACATTATTTTTTGTGAAAATTTAAAAAATGACCATTATGTCATTTTTTATCTTTAAAAATGAACTGTGTAAGTGTAACGTCCCGAGTCCGGAGCCCCTCCACTGGTGCCCCATACCCGGTTCGCCACATGACCTCAAGCGCGTTTCCCAAAATTCCAGAGGCTTCCGACTAGCAACGAGGGCCTTGTTGAGTCGGTGGGGAAACTATGCCCTCATTCGGTAAGGTATACAAGATAAGGAAACAACAATAAACAGTAGAAGCAGTAAACAACATGCATAACAAAAGAAACCAAACAGCAGAAGCAATGTATATATATAACCAGGATTACAATGATGCAGAAGGTACAAGTATCTAAGGAAAATAGAAAACACAACAATGTGATGAAAAAAAACTGAAACCAAGTGAAAAAGAGAAACAAAAGAATCTCCTCAGCATTGTGAGCCACAGCTCAGTCTCATGCTCCCCAGCTCCTGGTGCAATCAAGATCCTGAAGTAGAAGGGCGCTTGCCCTTGTCTATACCTGCAGCAACATAGTCTGATTGGGCCCAAAATCATGGCCCAAACAGGGTGTGAGATACAATCCCAGTAGGTAATCACCCAAAGATTTGTGCCTAACAGTCAATGAATACATGGCAGTACTAAAACAAGAAGCAGTAAACAGAAAAGCACAAACAGCGACAATCCACAGTTCTAATAAGTAAAGCACACAAGTAAGCAGCCAGCAACAAAAGAAAATAGGTAACCCTTTGGGTATCTCTCACAGTATAACCCCTATGGTTCAACCTCTAAGTACTAGAAACCCTCTGGGAGGCACACACAGTCTCACCCCTCTGGTTCAGCTACATAAAAAAAAGTGGACTCTTTGGGGAAGCACTCACCGTCAATTCCCCCTATAGTCTCGTATCATGATAAAGGCTCTTTAGGGAATCACTCAATGTCAATTCCCCCTGTGGACCGCATTGTAGTTAAAAGAAACTCTGTAGAAGCCCTTCCGTCAATTCTCCCCTTGGTCTCTCATCGTAATTAAAAGACACTCTGGAGAAGGCCTTCCGTCAATTCTCCCTTTAGTCTACTACTCTAGGTTCTCATAGTCCTGAGTATAAATAAACATGCTCAGTGCATGCATGTCGTACAAGTAAACCTCAAGAAATAATTGACTATCAACTAAGGCTCAACAGTAACAAAAGAGACAGTTCCACTATCCTACAACAAGGTATGGCAACTGGAAAAACCCCCAACAGGCAAAATAATAATGGCAAAGCAACCTGAGCAAAAAATAAATTACACTACTCACAAGCAATAACCTATACTAAAGCAATCAAGCAAAGCAGGCAAACAACAAGGGAAAGACAGGAAACACGCAATACCCCAATCAAGGGTATTGGTGGAATTTGTACAAAATATTCATCAACTTTCTACGGAAAGGCACAAACCACCAACCTCGATCCTAGGAGATCGATATACGTGAACCTCGACGATAGATTCCCCCTAGAACGATGTAGATATGAGAAAATTCACAAAACATTCACCCCACGATAACTTGGAAACGAGGAGGAATCAAGAAACAAGGCTAAATCAGAAGGAAGAACTCACCGCTGCGGTTTCAATGCAACTCATCGTGCTCGAATCGGAGAACGGACGGCGAGGTGGGAGTTCGTCGAAGATTCAGTCGTACGATTTGCCTCGGATGGATGAAAACTGAAGAAGAAGATGGTTTTGGGGGTTAGACGCGACCCCGGTCTGTTTCATGAAAAAAAAAGAAAGTACACGGCGTGTACTTATTGAGTACACGGCGTGTACTTCAATTTTTCTGTACTCTGAAAAACCGGTATCCACCTCAGCCTTACACACCATGTGTGTGGCCTGGGCACGACCAACACACAGCTTCGAGCTGGGAAGAGTACACAGCATGTACTCAGAAAGTACACGGCGTGTACTTCTGAAATTTCCAGAAAAATCAATTTTCTCAAAAATTCCAGAAAAAAGAAAAACATACCTGAAAAGAGATCTGGGTTCTTACAAACTTCCCCCCTTAAAGAAATTTGTCCCCGAATTTCCCTAACGAGGTGGAGAAGAAGAATCCATGAACAGATCCAGCCACTGCGATCATACATCGGCCTCCCTCTCCCAGGTCTCATCATGTACTCACCCGTGCTTCCATAGCACCCATACCAGAGGAACAGACCTCCCACGGAGAACCTTCGTACTGCGATCGACAATCCGGATAGGATGCTCCTCAAACGATGCATCCACTTCAAGCTCGACTTCCTCGGGCTGAAAGACGTGAGATGGTTCTGAAAAGTAACGTTGGAGCTGAGAGACGTGGAAGACGTCGTGCATGGCCTGATACCTCGGAGGTAGCTGCAACCGATAAGCGACCATCCCCACTCCCTCCAAGACCTAAAACGGCCCGACGTACCACAGTGAAATATTACCCTGTCTCTGAATCCTCTTGTGTCCCAACCTCAGTTCAACACGTAGGAAAACCTGATCACCGACCTCGAACTCCAGAGGTCGTCTCCGCTGATTAGCATAAGACTTCTGCTGAGACTGTGTTGTAGTCATCCTCTTCCGAATCAGTTCTATCTACTCTGAAGTCTCCTGTACAAGACGAGGTCCTAGCAAAGCTGCCTCTCCTGCCTCTAGCCAGCATAAGGGTGGTCAGGATGGCCTACCGTACAAAGCCTCATATGGCGCCATCTGAATGGTCGCCTGGAAACTGTTGTTGTAGGCGAACTCCACTAGAGGAATATGCTTCTCCCAAGAACCACCAAAGTCAAGGATGCAATCTCGGAGCATATCCTCAAGCACCTGGATTGTGTGCTCGGACTGGCCATCAGTCTGGGGTTGGTATATTGTACTCAAGAGTACCTGCATACCCAAGGCCTTCTGAAGTCCCTGCCAGAACCGAGAGGTAAAGCGCTCATCTCTGTCTGAAACAATAGAGTGTGGAACTCCATGCAGACGTACGATATCTATGATGTAAAGTCATCCCAGATCATCGACACTGAAGGTCTCCTTGATTGGAAAGAAGTGATCAACCTTCATAAGTCTGTCGACGACAAACCAAATAGCATCGCTCCCTCGAGGTGACCTCAGAAACCCGGTCACGAAGTCCATCACAACATCATTCCACTTCCACTCCTGAATGGGTAATTGCTGTAAAATCCCCACTGGTCGCTGATGCTCTGCTTTCACTTGCTGACAAGTAGAACATCTCATGAAAAAACCAGCAACATCCTTCTTCATACCTGGCCACCAGTACTAGCAATGAAGATCCTGATACATCTTGGTGAATCCAGGATGAACTGCCCAAACTGAGGAATGGAAATCCCGTATCAGCTCCTCGCGTATGTGTGTTGGCACCCATACGCGTCCTTGGAAACGCAAGATCTCATCCTCACCCACTGTCCATCCAGGAAGAGGGTCCTCTCCTGACACACTCTCCTGTAGGACTAATACTTCTGAGTCTAATAGCTGCCTCATCCATATCCGATCAAGTAGAGTGGAGGTAACAGCTACAGAAGATAGAAAAGTCTGTCCCCGTCTGTCATGCACCTCTAGATGCATCTCAGAGAACAGATCCATCAGCTGCCACTCACTACTGGCCTCCTAAACTTCCTGAATCTAAGTTCTCCTGCTCAATTAATCAGCCACGGCGTTTTCCTTTCTCGGCGTATAGGCAAGCTCGAAATCAAAAGACTGTAGATACTCAACCCACCAGCATTGCCTCAGATTCAGATCACGCTGAGTGAAGATATACATGAGACTCTTATGGTCAGTGAAGACCACAAAGTGCTCTCCCAGAAGATAGTGTCTCCAACAGCGCAAGGCATGAACAACAGCTGCCAACTCCAGGTCATGCATAGGGTAGTTCTTCTCATGTGGCCTCAACTACCGAGACCCGTATGCAACGACTTCATCTCCCTGTATAAGCACAGCTCCTAGCCCGACACCTGAAGCATCATAGTAAACAGTGTAGCTCTTACCTGGCTCTGGCAAGACTAGTATCAGTGCTGACGTCAACCTCCCTTTCAACTCCTGAAAGGCTGACTCACAAGAATCTGACCATAAGAACTTCTCCCCCTTCTTGGTCAGACCTGTCAAAGGTGCTGCTAGACGAGAAAAGTTCCGAATGAAGCGTCTGTAGTATCCATCCATCCCTAGGAAGCTTCGTACCTCAAAAACGTTCTTCGGCTACTCCCAGGAAACTACATCTCTCACTTTCTCTAGGTCCACAGATACTCCTTCCTCTGAAATGATGTGATCCAAGAAGTGAATCTGATCCATCCAGAATTGGCACTTTGAGAGTTTAGCATAAAGCCGATGCTCTCTCAGTGTACTCAGAATGATCTCAAGATGTGTGGCATGGTCATGTCGAGTGTGAGAGTACACCAAGATATCATCCATGAAGACCACAAAAAAGGAGTCCAAGTAAGGATGGAACACTCGGTTCATCAGTGCCATGAAAACTGGAGGTGCGTTCGTGAGACCGAACGGCATGACTGTATACTCGTATAGACCATGCCTGCTTCTGAAGGCTGTCAGAGGTATATCTGATGGTCTAACGTGCAACTAATGATAACCAGACCTCAAGCCGATCTTCGAGAACACCTGGGCTCCTCGAAGCTGATCGAAAAGGTCATCAATCCTCGGAAAAGGATATCGGTTCTTGACTGTCAACTGGTTCAGCTTCTGATAATCCACACAAAGCTGAAGGGTATCGTCTGCCTTCTTCGCAAACAGAACAGGCGAACACCAAGGAGAAGTACCGGGTCGAATGAAACCCTTAGGCTGTAGCTCCTCCAACTGCTTCTTGAGATCCTGTAACTCAGGTGTGGCCATCCTATAGGGAGGAATAGACACCGGTGCCGCTCCTGGCACGAGCTCAATAGATAAGTCTACCTCACGCTTTGGAGGCAAACCCAAAAAGTCCTCTGGAAAGACATCCCTGAAGTGATCCACCACTGGAGGAAAGTCCATCTATGGAGTCCCCTGATCATCCAGATAAAGACTAGCAATCTGGTCTATCACCCCTCCCAGCCCAAGATGCTCGAGTTATGCCTGACTCGCCTGAACGTCCCATTTGCCTCTATGAAGGAAGGATTCACCCTCCGATGAAACAAAACTCACTCTACGGCGATAGCAGTTGACGGCTGCCTAGAATGGAATCAACCAGTCCATGCCAAGGATGACATCATAGCCTATCATCTCTAGGACATAGAGATCCCATAAGAAGCGATACCCTGCAATCTCGAGAGGGCACTCTCTACACTGGCGTACACTAGATGTCCTCGTTCCCAAAGGTGTGTCTAGTTTCAACGAGTTGGTAGAAGAAAAGATATAGAGTCAAAGGCTCTCCACAACGGCAATAGAGATAAAACTATGCATAGCACCAGTATTGAAAAGAGCTAAAGATAAAACTAAGGCTACTAAAATCGTACCTTGAACAGTAGAAGGGCCGGAATCCTACTCATGATAAGTATGCTCCACGGAGAAAGACTGGCCCGTGTCGCGGCCCTGCGCCCCTGGCTGACCACTCTGAGATGAACCTCCCTGATGGTGCTGAGGAACTAGTGGCTGACTAACACGGCCTTGACCTCCACCTTGGCCCGAACAGCCAGAAGAACTCCAGTTCCCCGACTGGTGAGAGACTGGTGGGGCTTCTCCTGAACGATGAGTCATGGAAGAACCCTGGTCACCTGCTGATGGTGAGAAAACCTAGCAGAAACGCTGAAGATGACCCATCTTGCCACAAGATCGGCACTCCATGGGGTCTCTCTGGCACTACGGCCTCGTGTACCCTGTCTGGACACACTGGTAGCACGTCACCTGGCTGCCTGATGATGCGTCTCGCTTCCTCGAATCACCACGCGTAGGATCCCTATAGAGCTTCTTGCTATCATTTGAAGGAAATCTAGCTCTGGAAGCAGAACCGCCCTGGATCGCATCTCCAGAGTCTCTCAGATTGCGCTCCGCAATCAGTGCCTGGTTGACGATGGAAGTAATGGAAGTCAGCTGGAAGATGTTCACCTGCGAGCAGATCTCCCGCCTGAGTCCATCCTCAAACTTCCTCACCAATAACACCCCACTCCCATCTCAGAGGGGTGTAAAATGCTGCAGCTCAGTGAAACGAGAGGAATACTCCATGACAGATAGAGTACCCTTCTCTAATATCATGAACTCCTGGGCTCGATCGGCCCTAAGGGTCTTCGGGTAGAAGTAGTCATAGAACACGCGCTGGAACTCCTCCCAAGCCATAGCCTGCTGCTGACCCACCTATGAGATCATGTCCCACCACCTCTTGGTGGAGTCTTAGAGCATGTAGGTGGAAAGCTTGACCCACCTCTCTGGAGGCGTCTCCAGATGCTCGAAGATAGTCAGTATGGCTTCCAGCCATGACTTTGTAGCCTGAGGTCCTCCCTCCCCCGAGAACGTGGGAGGATGCTGCTGCTAGAAAACCCACATCAAGTCTGCCATAGACGAGGTAGGAGGTGGTGCTCCTAGGAAGGCCTGAATCATCCTCATGAAACCTTCCCTGAACTACGCATCAGCGCCCGCGGCTGTTACAACAACCGGTGCCAAGGCTGGCTCTACTAGGGGATCGACAGGAAGTTCTCGATCAGCCCTGTCTGGCGTCTGATCACTGCCTGACGACAGATGTACGACTGGAGGACATCTCATAGGCATAGCTCTGAAAGATAAAAAGCACACCTTAGATCAGGAAAACAAGGACACATAACACAAGAACACAAAAATGGGAATAGGGGAAGAAAAAACACACAATATTGGAAAACACAACTACACGGTGTGTATAAAACTACATGGTGTGTCTTTTTAAACCACTGACATGGGCGTGTACCCCTGCCCTACAAGTCGTGTACACTTCAAACTACACGGCATGTACTTGAAAACTATTCCCCTACCTGAGTCTCCTTACATGGCTAACCCACACGGTCTGACTCAACCCAAGACTACACGGCGTGTTCGAAACAAACACGGCATGCACTAGACAAGGCTTCGGCGGCCCGTGTTGTTGAGTACACGGTCGTCTACACGGCTGAAACTTACATGGTGTGCTCCGAACAAACATGGCGTGTATAGTCGAAGGTGACACCATCCCATGTTGTTCTTGACATGGCCGAGTACCTGGGCAAGACTACACGGCGTGTCCCGAACAAACACGGCGTGTGGAAAAGAAGGCCACGCTGGCCCGTGTTGTTCGTGACACGGCTGGGTACCTGGATAGGACTACACGGCGTGTTCCCTACGTACACGGTGTGTTCCACCCGAGCTTCCCTGGCCCGTGTTGTTAGTGACACGGCCGGGTACACGGCTCCGAACTCACACGGCGTGTACCAATGGTACATGGCGTGTTCCCGAAGTTACTCCTACGACACCGTGTTCTGCTCACACGGTTAGTGACACGGCTTGAAAACTACACGGTGTGTGCCTGAAAAGTACATGCCGTGTATTCTGGGTTTTTCTGGGCAGTTGTTTAGAAACTGCGCAAAATTCCAAAAACACTAAAAACAAGGGAAAAGATGTCAAATTCTGATCTGGGAGGGACCATAACACCTCAAGAACCAAAATTTGGAATTCATTTTAAGCAAGGAACAAAACAACCAGTTTTCTAACATAATAGCAGAGAATCTATCAAGCATCTATCACAACAGCATGAATAATTTACACAGAGCCTATCACAACAGCATGGAATCGCTAATACACCCTAGATGGCATGGTAAGAATGCATGACATGTGATTTCTACAAGTGCATATATGATTCATGAGATGGAATACCCTCATCTCATCGTGTTGCGACAGAAATAGAACCAAAATATCAAAACAATAACCGCACAAGTCATACGAATCACTCTAGGTGAAAACATACCAACCATAAAATCTAAAAACCATAAAACTGCAATTAACGAGGTAGTATGGCTTTTCCCTGTACACGGGTTAGCTACTCCCAAGCAAAGCTTAATTCCAAGTACCAAATCCGTTCTATCCCTGGCTAAGGTCTCAAAAAATTAAATCAAGAGAAAATAACTCCTCTGATACCACTTTGTAACGTCCCAAGTCCGGAGCCCCTCCACTGGTGCCCCGTACCCGGTTCGCCACATGACCTCAAGCATGTTTCCCCAAACTCCAGAGGCTACCGACTAGCAGCGAGGTCCTTGGTGAGTCGGTGGGGAAACTATGCCCTCATTTGGTAAGGTATACAAGATAAGGAAACAACAATCAAAAGTAGAAGCAGAAAACAACATGCATAACAAAAGAAACCAAACAGTAGAAGCAATGTATATATATAACCATGATGACAATGATGCATCAGGTAAAAGTATCTAAGGAAAATAGAAAACACAACAATGTGCTGAAAAACAACTGAAACCAAGTAAAAAAGAGAAACAAAAGAATCTCCTCAGCATCACGAGCCACAGCTCGGTCCCATGCTCCCCAGCTCCTGGTGCAATCAAGATCTTGAAGTAGAAGGGCGCTTGCCCTTGTCTATACCTGCAGAAACATAGTCTTACTTGGGCCCAAAAGCATGGCCCAAACAGGGTGTGAGATAAAATCCCAATAGGCAATCACCCAAATATTTGTGCCTAATAGTCAATGAATACATGTCAGTACTAAAACAAGAAGTAGTAAATAGAAAAGCACAAACAGTGACAATCCACAGTTCTAACAAGTAAAGCACACAAGTAAGCAGCCAGAAACAAAAGAAAATAGGTAACCCTCTGGGTATCTCTCACAGTCTAACCCCTATGGTTCAACCTCTAAGTACTAACAACCCTCTGGGAGGAATACACAGTCTTACCCCTCTGGTTCAGCTACGTAAAAAAAAGTCGACTCTCTGGGGAAGCACTCACCGTCAATTCCCCCTGTAGTCTCGTATCGTGATAAAGGCTCTCTGGGGAAGCACTCAATGTCAATTCCCCCTGTGGCCCGTGTCTTAGTTAAAAGACACTCTAGAGAATCTCTTCTGTCAATTCTCCCCTTGGTCTCACATCATAATTAAAAGACACTCTGGAGAAGCCCTTCCATCAATTCTCCCTTTGGTCTACTACTCCAGGTTCTCACAGTCCTGATTATAACTAAACATACTTAGCATGTATATATCATATAAGTAAACCTCAAGAACTACTTGGATATCAACTAAGGCTCAATAGTAACAAAAGAGACAGTTCCACTATCCTACAATAAGGTATGGCAACTGGAAAAACCCCCAATAGGAAAAACAAGCATGGCAAAGAAACCTGAGCACAAAATAAATTACACTACTCACAAGCAATAACCTCTACTAAAGCAATCAATCAAAGTAGTCAAACAAAAAGGGCAAGACAGGAAACATGCAATACCCCGATCAAGGGTATTGGTGGAATTTGCACAAAATATTCATCAACTTTCTACGGAAAGGAAGAAACCACCTACCTCGATCCTAGGAGATCGATATACGTGAACCTTGATGACAGATTCCCCTTAGAACGATGTACATCTGAGAAAATGCACAAAATGTTCACCCCACGATAACTTGGAAACAGGGAGGAATCAAGAAACAAGGATAAAGCATAAGGAAGAACTCGCTGTTGCGGTTCCAATGCAACTGATTGTGCTCGAATCGGAGAACAGATGGCCAGGTGGGAGTTCGTCGAAGATTTGGCCGTACGGGTCGCCTCGGACGGACGAAAACTGAAGAAGAAGATGGTTTTGGGGGTTAGACGTGACCCTGGTCCGTTTCATGAAAAAGAAAGAAAGTACACAGCATGTACTTATTGAGTACACGATGTGTACTTCAATTTTTCTGTACTCTGAAAAAATGGCATCCACCTCAGCCTTACACACCGTGTGTGTGGCCCGGGCACGGCCAACACACGGCTTCGAGCCGGGAAGAGTACACAGCGTGTACTCAGAAAGTACACGACGTGTACTTCTGAAATTTCCAGAAAAATCATTTTTCTCAAAAATTCCATAAAAAGGAAAAACATACCTGAAAAGAGATCCAGGTTCTTACAGTAAGAATCTGAACCGTGAGGTGCTAAAATTTATTAAAAGTAACTTTTAAAAATTAATTTTTTTTCTTTAAGAAAGAAATGAGTATCAAATATTAAATATCAAGATATTGATATCAATTTGTCATGATAATTTAGGAAAATGATCAAATGGTCATTTGTGTATGAATTAGATAACCAAGGTTCTTTGAATGCTATAATTTTTCTTTAGAGAATTAATTTTCATTTTTAATAATGAAATGAATATAGATTGATAAAATAAAGAGAGAAAACAATGTCATTTTTTATTGAAATTTTTTTACAACTACCCTTGAGTTAATTATGAGACGTAGGAATAAAACGTGCATGGAGCCTATGGCTTAGGTGCTTTGAATACTAAAAAGTACTTTTTAAGTATTACCATTTGATTCTAAGCGGTAAATGAGTGTAAAATGTTTAAAAATGTACTAATGAGCATAGTTTTTTGAGAAAATTAAAGACAACAATCCTTAGGTCATTAGTGACTTATAGGAATAGACTGTGTTTGAATTTGATGTTGGAGGTTCTCGGTATGATTAAAAATGTTTTTAAGATTTAATATTTCATTTTAAGTAAGAAATTTCCATAAAATGATAATGATATGAGTTAACAAGATTGATTTATAATTAAATTTATGCTAATGATTCTTTAGTCATTTGTGACGTATAGAAATGAACTGCATGTGAATCTAACATTCAAGGTGCTCTAAATGATCAAAAATTACATTTTAAGCATTACTATTATTATTTTTAAATATAAACGAGTGTAAAACAATCAAAGAAAAGATAGCATGATTGGTTTGTTAAAGGAAATTAGGATAAAAATTCTTGAGTCATTTGTGACTTTCATAAATAAATCACATATTAATCTGATGTACAAGATGTTCAGAATAATTGAAATTATCTTTTAAGAATTGATATTCTTTTTTAGTGTAAAATGAAAGTAAAATGGTTAAAAATGAACAAACAAACCCAGTTTATCTGCACATCTCAGGAAAACGACTCAGGAATCACTTTTTACATATAGAAATTAATCACACATCAAACTAACATTCAAGATGGTCAAAATTATTGAAAATAGTTTTAAAATATTTATATTCGTGTATAATCTTCAAATGAACACATTATGATAAAAAAACAAGAAAACAAGGTTGATTTGTCATTAAAGTTCAGAGCAACGATTCATCCCGGATAAATTCAATGAATAAGTTGCTCAAAATGATCCAAAATAGCATTTTTTTCTCTAAGAGTATTTTTAAAACATAAACTACAACCCCCCATACAAAACATGTTATTCCCAGCATAGCCCTCCCCCCCCAGATCGAGTATCGAATCTCGGGTGTCAAATCTGATCTATGAAGAACTGGGTAAAACTGCACTTCCCATGATGCCTTGTATTATCGAGCGGTTAAATCACACAAACACTCGTTCTATTTTGAGATTGTATTTTTTTATATTGGAAATATTATTTGAAATTCTAAAAAAATTATGTCTATTCTTAAGGAGAGAACTTCAGAATTTTTTTGTTTTATTTTTTGAATAGTGAAAGTAATTCCATGTGAATGTTAAAAAAACATGCACCAAAAGAAATTAGTGATGTTGTTCTAAATTTTAATTTTTTAAAATTTAGTAATAATAGTGGCTAACAATAGTATTAACAATAACCTATAACGCTCGTCAAAACTCTTTATCGATCAATATTTTGTGACAACTATGTCACTGACATTACACTACTGGAATTTAAGATATTTGTGATGGGCAATTTGCGATGGAATACCGTCACAAATGAGATTTTGTGATAGGGTCCCGTCACAAATAGCCCGTTGTATAAAATGGTGTTGCAAATAGTATTTTTTGCGACAGGTCATTGCAAAAAAATATTATTTGCGATGGGAAATCATCTCGTCACAAATAGTTCTCCGATTATATAGATTATATATAAAAAAACCTTTTATGTTGGGCATATCACAAATAAGTATTTGCGATGATCCAGTTTTCCCATCGCAAATACTTAACAAAATAAAAAATATATATATTCAATAAAATTATGATAAATTAATATTAAAAAATAATATAATATTATATAATAATAATACTAATATTAATAATATAAAAAATTATATTATTATAATATTAATAATAAAATAATACTAATAATATAATAATGTTATTATTATTATTAATATTTATAAAAAATAATATTAATATTATTAAAATAAAAAATATATAAAATATTAAAATTATCAATATTCTCAAAAAATATAATAAAAAAAATATTATTATCATTATTAGTAAAATAAACAAACATTAAAAAATATAATACTAATAATAAATAATAAAATATTAAAATATTAAAAAAATATACAGTATTTGCACCAATATAAAAGACAAACTGTAAATAGTTAATATTACAAACTTTAAATTCAAATGTTTTTAACATTAAAAAAAGTCACTGGAGGGATAGTCTTCTGGAGAAGGTGGAGGAGCTGAAGGATATGGTATAGGAAATTTCATCCCTAAACTACGAGTCAGACGACGCATGTACTCCATCTACTCATGATGTTGCTGCTACCATCGACGTGTCTCCTCCTCTTACTACTGCTACTACTGTTGTCGATGCATCTCTTCTTGTTGCTTACGCAAACTCTCTATAAGCTCACTTTGATCTTGCAGCTGCTCCTGATATTGTGAGCCAAAAGATGATGTCTATCCATGAGCTCCTCTTGAGCTAGATGCTGACATCACAATAGTTCCATAATAAGTCTCAGGAGTCAAATGAGAGCCAATATCAACTACTCATTTCTTATCGAAGCCATACTGGGTTGCCTGCATCCATGTCGCTTCATCGAAATGGTGGTCACTAGGCTGATCAGCCATATCATCCTGACTCTCAACCTGTTTCTAAGATTTCGTGGCCTCATATGACTCCATGAGTTCCAATTTCAAATTAAAATAGTGAAAATGTTATATGCAGTTAATTTTCAATCTGAAAAAGAAATAATACTGACCACAATCTGACACTGAAGATCACCTCTAATATCTCTAGTGGTTGTATCATTGTATATCCTATCACATACATGACTTATTTTAAAGTTATTTTTCATTTAATTTCTATTTGTGCTTTTTTGTGGGTGTTTCCCATACATTTTGGTGGAAATGGTGGGTTTTCAAAATTTGGGCTAAACCGTGAGCTCATTTCCAGATTTAAAAATAAATTTTGTTTCTTTTATAACTCTTTAATTTTTCAACATTTTTCACCCATTCTAACTCCAACATGGCCTCCCCTGACCTATTAACACCACCATATCAATTTTGACCCTTTAGGAATCCATAATAATGGTGGATTTGGGTTTTTTTATAAGGAATCGGGCCATCTCGGAAGCCCATTTCTAGTTTTTTTTAAAACAAATTAATATATTATTCAATTTTTATGATTTTTTGGTGATTCTACCTCTCACTCGAAAATAAAATCCCTAGGAATACCCCCATATTTGTGTCTCTATCTTTGGAGCTCATTTTCTTCACATATTAGGTCTAAACTTCTAAACCTTTATCAATTCGTACATATTTAAAAAGGTAACTTGTTTCCTTCATAACTCCCTCAATTTTTACTCTTTTTCCCCCATTTAAGTTCTTAATTGACCTTATCTTCATTATTCAAATCTCAATTTAATTTTTGGTTGTTTTAAAATTCATATACTAGTGTATTTGGTGTGATTTCTTCAAGATCCATCAAGTAAGTGGGTCTTCTTCCTTCTTCTTTCATTTTGCTTAGGGTTTCATTCAATTTGCTTAGGGTTTCTTCTCATATTCTTGAAGTTAATTACATACATAAAGTAGGGTTTAAAACATGGGGTTTTATACTTAATTTCTTGGAATATTATTTTAGTTTTAGGATTTATCTACCTTTCTTGAGGTGCGATGGTGGTGCGATTGAATTTCCGCACAAAGGATTCAAAGTTTTAACAATTATGGTAGGTGATTCCATGTGTATGAAATCCTTGTGACTTAGATTGCTATTTTTATAAAAAATTTATGTTTATATCATTTAATTATTAGTGAAAAAAATGGTTTTAGTGGTATTTTTAAATCAAATGAAGTTTAAGTACCATTTTTATGTGAAATTGAGGGTTTTTCATAGAAATCTTTTATTAGTTCAATTGGGAATTCCCTATAACTACTTAGTTAATTTTATTGAAATTTATTAGGGATTAAAATAATATTTTTAATGTTTATCTCCTTTGTTTTTTCTGTGAAAATTTGTTTTAATGGTGTTTGTGAAGCATATGAACATTAAGTTCCATGTTTGTGTGAAAATGGAGGTTTTATAAAGATATCATTTCTTGGTTCATATGGGTCTGTCCTATAACTTATTTTTTGGTTTCATTGAAAGGAATTTGGCTTCCATTTTTGTTTTTTTGACTTATAAGTGTGCACATGGTGTTCAAATTTTGGATTTCAAGGAGTTTTGGGTGCAAGACAATGTGAGATTTTGAGAAGTTGTTTTATTGAAAATCAAAATGTTTTGTTGTGTGTTTTAAGTGGTATAAAGTGTGTATAGATATTGTATTGTTTGTACGTGACTAGTAGTTGTGTTCTTAAGTTCAAAGGTATGTATGTAGAATACTTAGATTGTTTGAGCATAAAGGGGGAAGCCTGTGTACCTAGGAGGGCGGATATGTACTAGTACGCTAGTGATCTGGATGGGTTTTGTCCCTATTTCACTTAGAATTTTGGATAACGAAAACTCTAAATAAACTGTATGGATTATGTCTAGGGAACACTAGGTTATGTTTATATTCCCTACTAGTGGCTTTTTTATGGGAAATTATTGTGACATGGATATTTTACACTGAGGTACGAGGTACATAGGGCCCAAGACTATTTAGTGCCTAGGAGTGTTCCCGATTTTGGTGCTCATTGGATTTGTGGTATTTACCCTTATCTTAGGGTATGTTTGGATTTACATTATAGTAGATATCATTTATTATTAAAATGTGTTAACATTCTGAAAGTTTTATTTTGAAAACTATTTTTACTTGAAAGTTTTATTTCTTGGAATTTATCGTTGTTTTCCTTACATATTAAAATTGCATGCTTTTTCACCTTGTATTGCATAATATTTGGAATATTTGGGTGTTATCCTATTGGGATTAGTCTCACACCCTACTTAAACCCCTTGGGTGTAAGTATACTTGATTAAGTTTGGCACTGGTAAATGAAAAGCCTTGGGTGAAGGCAGTTTTGGTTGTTAGTCCCCTCCTATAGCGCGGTGTTGTGGAGAGGGCTCGGGGGTGATAACCCCTTGTCATGTGGATTATTTGTGGATAATTTTATGTTGTTTTTATTTATGTTTGGACATCTTTTAAATTATTTAAAATCATGTATTCAGATCTGGTTTCAGTTAAGTCTTGTTTGGCATGAAAATTTTAGATTCATATTATTATTTGTTTTTAATTTTTTATGATTTAATACTCGGATAAATCGTTCCCAAATCAAATTTATTGATACCCGGGCACTTGTACCAGCCTGTGGGGATAGGGAATTCCCTTAGGGTCTTTTGCGGGCCAAGTTTGGTGCCGGTTTTAGTGGAGACCAGATTCAGTTCGTGACAAAATGGTATCAGATTGGTTAATGTTTTTGGGTTATATTATTATTTTGGGATGAGTAGGGATAGACAAGAGCTAGGATTGTTTTGGTCATGATTAGGGTTCTTGGCCCACACCTCTCTTGGAAAACCTCGAGTCACCATGGGATATTGGAATTGTTTATTTGAATTCACTTCCAGGTGAGACGTGTGGGCTGCAGACTACACATGGACATCAGGCAAGGGTGAAGTAGTGGTTTATTTTATTGTTGTAATATTTTTGGATTCATTATATTTGATTATATTAATAAAATTTTCAGAATTTTTGTACTGATTTTTTCTCTTGTGACTGCTTCCTTTTTGTAACAACATGCCTCCCTAGAAATCTTTCATGCACCCACAAGAGGAAGCCGAAGAGAGTTCTCCCTCACCGCTTGATCAGAGGTTAGTATAGGTTGTGGTTTAGGCTATCCAAGATCTAGGATATGGACCGGATCCTATTACAAATCCTATTAGAGAAGAAAATACTGGTCCTAGGAAGGAAAAGGACCAAGATTTCCTGAAAAATAAGTCTCCTACTTTCTGAGGTAGCATAGAACCCCAGTAAGCATAGGAATGGCTCGAAAAGATCGAGCGCATGTTTGAGTTTTTGGATACACCCAAGGATCTCAGGGTAAAGTGTGCCTCTTTTCTATTGGAGGTTCTCAGCCACAGGTGGTGGGAATCGGTACTTCAAATTGGGATGAATGAGCATATGCGTTGGGGAGATTTCAAAGCCGTCTTCAATGAACAGTATTTCCCTGAGGTCTTGGAATATATCAGGTCCCAAGAGTTCATGGATCTTGTTCTGGGGGATATTTCTATGATGGATTATGCCAATTTTTTTACTGATCTGGTTCGGTGTGCTCTTAAAATAGTCTCTAATGAGAAAGTGAAGGCCCAGAGGTTTGATAAAGGCTTACAAGCAGAGATATACTCCCAGGTTCTCTTGTTTAAGCTGAGGACCTATGCTGAGGTGGTTGATCAGGCATGCATGGTGGAGATTGACCAAAAAAAGGAGGGTCAGTTTCTCTGGGATAGTATCAACTCTTCAAAGAAGAAAAGGAAGTGGGATTATCAGGTAAAGAAGGGAGGTGGTAGTTCAGGCCACTCTTCCAGACAGTTTTTATCTGTGGCTTCTGATGTGAGATCCATCATATGCCACTAGTGTGGGAGGCCAGGGCACATCTGACCAGCATGCCCACTTCCTCCAAATCCCTGTTATCAATGTGGAGGTATGGTTCACTTGCAGTGCTTTTCGAGGTGGCACGTCTACTTCAGAGTGGGGCAGGGTTAGTGGCTTCAAGAGGAGTGTCAGCTCATTCAGAGCCATCGAGGATGGGGGATATCGATTTGGTGGTCGTGGTGGTAGGGTTGGGTCATCTTCTGGGTAGATCCAATTTAGGGTACAACCAAAGACTAGCTATCGTCCTTAGGCAGAGACCAATCATCTCCATGCGGTGGATCAGGCACCAACAGGATCAGAGGCGAGACTATCGATAGTTTGAGGTACTGTTTTGATTGCATATTTTATAGATTCTACTCTTTTTTATATTAGTGCCTTTGTTTCATTAATTTCTTCCCATTTTGTGGACATGCTTAATTTTCCAACCGAGTTATTGTATTTTTCGATGGAGTTGGTGACGCCGCTAGGAAAGAAGGAGCAGGGTCTCAGGTTCCCGTCGTGTGCGCTTTCTGTGTTAGGGGTTAAGATGGAGTGGGACCTCTTGGTCTTAGATATGGAACTGTTTGACATAATACTTGGAATGTATTGACTAGTACACTTCTAGGTACACATTGATTATTATAGGCAGTGAGTGAGTTTCACAACACCTGATGGGAGTCATCAGGTTTTTCGTGGCGAATGGGATCCATGGTCGAGCCATGCGGGACCTACACTCCCAAAGTTGAGAGATATTGTTTTTCAGTTATCATCGCTCGTGATAGAGGATGATGATCATTCTCTTGATGGTGGACTACCTCATGTAGTTGATGAGTTTCCAAAGGTATTTCCAAATGATTTTTCAGGTTTTCCCCCAGAGTGGGATGTGGATTTCTCGATTGATCTAGCATCGGGAACACAGTCAATATCTCTTCCCTAATATCACATGGCCCCCATAGAGATGAGGTAATTAAATATACAGCTGGATGAATTCAAATCCAAAGGATTCATTTGCCTGAGCATCTCTCCTTGGGCCCCTCCTATGTTGTTTGCAAAAAAGGCAGATAGATCCCTCTAGTTGTGCATTGACTACCGAAAGATGAATAAGGTAACAATCAAGAACAAATATCATTTTCCCTGAATAGATGACTTGTTTGATCAGTTTAAGGGGGAAATTTAGTTTTCTAAAATTTACTTGCATTTGGGCTATCATTAACTCAGGGTGAAAGAGGAAGATATCACAAATATAGCCTTCCAAATTAGGTACAACCACTTTGAGTACTTAGTCATGCCCTTCGGATTGACCAATGCTCCAGCGGTATTTATAGCACTCATGAACAGGGTGTTCCATCAGTATCTCGATTATTTTTTCATGGTATTTATGGATGAAATCCTAGTTTATTTAGGATTTTAGGAGGAACATGAGCATCACTTTCGGATCGTTCTAGGCACCTTGTGATAGCATTGCCTCTATGAAAAGTTTTCATAGTGCAATTTATGGATCAGGGAGGTGAAATTTATGGGGCATGTGATCTCGAATGAAGGGGTTTCAGTGGGCCCTGAGAAGATAAGTGTGGTTATGTCATGGTAACAACCAAAGAATGTGTTTTATATTAGGATTTTTCTTAGCCTTGCTAGTTATTATAGGCGATTCGTTTGGGATTTCTCTAGGCTTGCTTCACCGATGACTGTGATCACCAAAAAAGGGGTGAAGTTTGTATGGGCCCTAGAATGCTAGGAATCCTTCAAGGAGCTGAATCAGTGGTTGACTACCACCCCCATTATGATTTTTCCAGAGGGTGTAAAGGGGTATGTTGTGTATTGTGACACTTCGGGTATGGGTCTTGGGTGCGTGCTTCTGCAGGATGATCACGTGGTGGTGTATGTCTCTCACCAACTCCAACCACATGAGAATAATTACCCAACCCACAACTTAGAGTTAGTATTTTTGATTCATGATTTGAATATTTGGAATCACTACCTCTTTGGGGAGAAGTTTTTGGTCTACTCTGATCACAAAATCTTGGCCTATATCTTCTCTCAGAAGGACCTCAACTTGAGGCAGCATCATTGGATCAAGTACTTACAGGGGTTCGACTTTGACATTGTTTATACCCCAGGAAAGGGTAACACGGTGGCCAAATCCTTGAGAATAGGAGTTCTAGTGCAGGCTTTGAGGAAGTCTAGTGATGAGTGGACTTTGATGGGGCTCTTTGCTCAAATGCATGTGGAGACCAAGGAGAAAAATGGAGTTGTATTCTTGGAAAGCGTGCAGTTGAATCCTTCTCTCTTGGATTTGATTTAATGGGAATAGCCTAGTGATGAGATTTTTCAGTGGTCGAGGTAGTTTCTTCATGTTGGGGAGACGTCCTTTGATTGTTCATCGTCTCTCAAGGGAATTTTGTGCTTCAAGGTCCGTTCAGTAGTGTCATTATCTCTGCGGAAGGTGGTGATGCAGGATAGTCACCAGTATCAGTGGGTTGTCTATCTGGGTGCCACTAAGATTTATTATGATATGAATTAGTAGTTCTGGGGGCCTGGTATGAGATGAGACATTGCAGACTTCATGTCGAGACGTTACACATGCCACCAGGTAAAAGTAGAGCATTAAAGGCCCTCCAGTTTGTTCCAGCCATTACCCATTCCTACCTAGAAGTGGGATGAGGTTTCTATGGACTTCATTTTTGGTTTTCCTCATAAAAAATTGTAGAAGAATGAAATTTGGGTGGTTATTGATCGTCTAACCAAATTATACCACTTCATCTTGATCAAAGATGTAGCTAAAGTGTATGAGTTGGGCTGTTTGTATCTTCAAGAGGTGGTAAGGATCTATGGTGTTCCATCATCAGTTGTCTCATATAGAGACCCTTGTTTCACTTATTAGTTTTGGTGAGGCCTTCATAAGGCCTTGGGGTCTCAGATTAAGATGATAATGACATACTGTCCACAAACAGATGGTCAGACAGAGCGGGCAAATCAGATCTTAGAGGACATGCTTCGTGCATGTGTTCTAAACTTTGTAGGTTCTCAAGATAGCCATTTGGGATTGATTGAGTTTTCTTATAATAACAGTTACCAATACTCGACTCAAATGGCTCCCTTTGAGGCACTCTATGGTTGGCCTTGTCAATCCCCCCTGTGTTGGACTAAGGTAGGTGAGACCTCACTACTGGGGGCGAGTTTGGTGCAGGAGACGTCTGAGAAGGTCAAGTTGATCAGTAAGTGCTTATTGACAGCTCAGAGTCACCATAAATCATATGCTGACTAGAGGCATCGATACCTAGAGTTTTTTTTGGGTGAAAGGGTATTCTTGAAAGTGTCCCCTCGTCTGGTCCATCGTCGATTGGGAAAGCAAGGGAATCTGATGTCGCGGTATGTCAGAACTTTTGAGATCACTGAGTGTATTGGAAAGGTGGAATAAAATTTGGCCTTACCTTCTTAGTTTAAATCCATCTATGACGTCTTCCATGTCTCCCAGTTGAAGAAATACAACCTGGATCCATCCCATGTACTGAATTGGGAGGAGTTGGATATAGAGTCTAATTTATCTTTTTTTGAGCGGTCGGTGTGAATAGTGGACTTCCAAGAAAAGGTGATTTGGGGAAATTATATTCCACTGGTTTGGGTTATTTGGAAAGATGGGAATGATACACATGATACTTGGGAGCAGAAGTTGTGGGTTGAGAAGGAGTACCCATTATTGTTTTTCGATAAAGTTTCAGGTTGACTTTCAAGGGTGGAAAGTCTTTCATGATGGGGAGAATTGTCACATAAATGACTTATTTTAAAGTTATTTTTAATTTAATTTCCATTCATGCTTTTTTTTGGGTTTTTACCATGCATTTTTGTGGAAATGGTGGGTTTTCAAAATTTAGGTCAAACCGTGAGCCCATTTTCGGATTTAAAAATAAATTTTTTTTTTATAAATCTTCCATTTTTTAACATTTTGCACCCATTATACCTCTAACATGGACTCCCATGACCTATTAACACCAACATATCAATTTTGACCCTTTATTAATTCATAATAATGTTGGATTTGGGTTTTTTTATAAGGAATTGGGCCAACCCTAAAGCCCATTTCTAGTTTTAAAAAAAAATTGTTTATTTAATATATTATTAAATTTTTATGCTTTTTCAGTGATTCTACCTCCCACTCGAAGCCAAAATCCCTAAGAGAGCCCCCATATTTGTGTCTCCATATTTTTATCTCATTTTCTTCACATATTAGGTCAAAACTTCTCAACTTTTCTCAATTCGTCCAGATTTAAAAAGGCAACTTGTTTCCTTCATAACTCCATCAATTTTTACTCTTTTTCCCTCATTTTAGTTCTCAATTGACCTTATCTTCCTTATTAGAACCTCAATTTCATTTTTGGATGTTTTAAAATTTATCTACTGATGTATTTGGGGCGATTTCTTCAAGATCCCTCAAGTAAGTGGGTCTCCTTCCTTCTTCTTTCATTTTTATTAGGGTTTAATTCAATTTTCTTAGGGTTTATTCCTCTATTCTTGAATTTACATATGTTCATAAAGTAGGGTTTCTAACCTAGGTTTTGATCCTGAATTTATTGGCCTATTATTTTGGTTTTAGGATCGATCTACCTTCCTTGAGGTGCGAAGGTGGTGCGATTGAATTTTTGCATAAATGATTCAAAGTTTTAACAATTGTGGTAGGTGATTCCATGTGTATTAATTACTTGTTAATTAGCTTGATGTGTTTATAAAATTTTCATGTTTATCTCTTTTGATTATTGGTGAAAAAATTGGTTTTAGTGGTATTTGTAAAGAAAATGAATTTTAAGTGCCATGTTTATGTGAAATTGGGGGTTTTTCATAGAAATATTTTATTGGTTCATTTGGAGCTACCCTATAACTAATTTGTTAATTTTATTGAAATTTATTAGGGCTGAAAATCATGTTTTTAATGTTTATCTCCTTTGGTTTTTTCTACAAAAATTTGTTTTAATCATGTGAACTTTAAGTGCCATGTTTGTGTGAAAATGGAGGTTTTACAAAGATATCATTTCTTGGTTCATATGGGGATACCCTATAACTGATTTGTTGGTTTCATTTAAAGGTATCGGGCTTCCATTTTTTGGTGACTTATAAGTGTTAACATGGTGTAAAAATTGGGGATTTCAAGGAGTTTTGGGTGCAAAACAATGCGACATTTTGAGAAGTTGTTTTATTGAAAATCAAAATGTTTTGTTGTGTGTTTTAAGTGGTATAAAGTGTGTATAGATACTATATTATTTTTATGTGACCATTAGTGGTGTTTTTATGTAAAAAGGGATGTATTTATCATGCTTAAATTTTTTTATCATAAATTGGGGAGCCCGGGTACCTAGGAGGACAGATATGTACTAGTACGTTAGTGATCTGGATGGGTTTTGCCCCTGTTTTACATAGCATTTTGGATAACAAAAACTCTAACTAAACTATATGGATGATGTTTGTGGACCACTATGTTATTGGTATGTTTCCTGATATTGGCTCATTCATGGTAAATGATTGTGACATGGATATTTTACACCGAGGTACGAGGTACATAAGTCCCAAGACTATCTAGTGCCTAGGGGTGTTCCCGGTTTTGGTGCTCATTGGATTTGTGGTATTTACACTTGTATTAGGGTGTATTTGGATGTAAATTATAGTATATAACATATCTTATTCAAATTTGTTAACATTATGAAAGTTTTATTTTGAAAACTATTTTCACTTGAAAGTTTCATTTCTTGGAATTTATCGTCGCTTTTCCTTACATATTAAAATTGAATGCTTTTTCACATTTTATTACATAATATTTGGAATATTTGGGTGGTATAATATTGGGATTATACTTTCACCCTACTTAAACCCCTTGGTTTTAAGTATACTTGATTATGTTTGACACAGGTAAAGGCAAAGCCTCGGGTGAAGGCAGTTTGGGTTGTTAGTCCCCTCCTATGGTGCGGTGTTGTGGAGACGGCTCGGGGGTGATGACCCCTTGTCATGTGGAGTATTTGTGGATGATTTTATACTATTTTTATTTATTTTTGGACAAATTTTACATTATTTAAAATCATTTATTCAGATATGGTTTCTATTAAGGCTTGTTTGGTATGAAAATTTCATATTCATATTATTGTTTGTTTTTAATGTTTTATGCTTTAATACTCAGGTAAATCATTCCCAAACCAAATTTATTGATAACTGAGAACTTGTGCTAGTTTTTGGAGATAGGTAATGCCCTTAGGTCCTTGTCATGGGATGGATTTGGTGCCAGTATTAGTGAAGACCAAATTCAGTTCGTGACACATCCTCCGATAAACATCATACTCCGTAATATCAGACTGCTCAACTGCCTATATGAATATAAAATAAACTATTTATATTTAAAGTTATATAAAATATTTAAAAAAATTACTTACTATATGCTCTTTATGCGTACTGAATTTACGGCTACCGGCTCGATGCGTCACCTCCTGTCTCCCCCGGTTCTGTCGGCCCAATGAAGATCTCTTCTGAAATCCACCACCCAACCAGTATGAACATAATACATCCCAAATGTGAGATGAAATGTACTATGGTCATTGGGATATACATGACTCATCAAATACTATCACTCCTTATTTCTTTATTGTTGTCCTTCTCAAATTGTGCAAAAACTGATGAAAACGGTCATGCATAGACACCTCTCATACCGCATGGATAGCGTCACACATGCTATCATCGATGTGATACAATAAAACCTACAAATAATTTATAATATCAAGTTATTAATGAAATAAATTTTAAAATAAATACTATTTATTTACGTACCATCCAATGATTGAATATTCCAAGTTTCACATCAATGAGAATCTGTTCCCATGTGATCCATGGCTGAGAAAAATAATTGCACAAGATAGCTCTCCCCTGTCCAATAACTATATGCACAAAATTTTAAAAAAAGAAAAAATAATCAAATAATTAGTATATAAATAAATTAATGAAATCTAACTAAAATACACATGTTATTATACCTCTACATGCATGGATCGAATTCAAGACGTGGACATCGCTCGAGGATAGGGTCAGGAATCATCAGCCACGCAAGACCGTACCCCCTCTGTGTACCCCCTGAACCGCCGGTAAGCTGAAGGTCAAATGATCCCAAAACCTCCTCATCCAAAGGTAGCTCAGCCTCCTAAAACTCATGAAATAGATCATCATCCATCTGAAACACAAAATGATAATTATTAGAAAATAGTTTAAAATAACTATTATATATAGATATATATTAGTTATGATTATAACTAATATTTAACTATGTTAATGTTTACCTTCATCATCATATTCATATCTGAAAATGTCAATGTCTTCACATTTCTCCTCGTCATCATCAATATCTATATGAGTTTCAGTTTCATTATCTCTTTCCATTTCAGATTCATTTGTAACATCATTAACATCATCTTTACCATCAACCCTTAATTGTGGGGTGTCATCATTGATATTCATGTCTTTTTGTGAAAAATATGGATTTTGAGTAGTATCTTGAAAAAATTCAATTCCTTGCACTTCAATAGAACCACATTCAGTTTGAGTAAACTTGTTTTCTTGAGATTTCATTTTTATTATGCTCCACCAATCACTCAGGTCTCTTGAAGTAGCATAGTACTTTGCGTAATAAAATTTATGTGCATATTAAGCCAATAAAAATGGTTCGTTTACTACAAAAATACTTTTATATTTAATATCAACAATTCCATGAGTCGGATGAACATGCAAGGCTCTCTCAGTATCCAACCACCGAAATTTAAACATAATTATGTAATTTTATCATAGATAACACAGTTCAATAATTTCATCCATCATGTTATAAAAATAAACTTCGGTTTCTCTATGATGAGATCCTCTCAAGAAAACTCCAATGTTCATTGTTTTTTTTTTGATTCCCCATATACACATGAGAAAGATGTAAGTAAATGAGCCTTCGGACAAAAGATCCCCCTTTTGTCGATGAATCGTCTTCTTACAACTTTCACTGCCTGAAAACATTATGAAAATGTGGTCTTATGAATGAATATCCAAACACATGCATACGAGATTGGATATGCATACGTAGAAGCATATTTTTCATAATGTTTTGAGTCGGTGAGAGTTGAAAGGAGAAGAGTCATCGAGAAAAAGGAGTGTCACCAATCTATTGTAAATTGTTTCAAGTTCTTACAATTTATTACATTTATTCCTATTATTACTATTTATTCCAATTATTCCTATTTATTCCAATTATTCCTAGTTATTACAATTATTCCAATTATTCCAATTATTCACATTTATTCCAATTTTTCCAATTATTTATATTATTTCTATTTATTCATATTTATTTCTATTTATTCTTATTTATTCTTATTTATTTCTATTTATTCCTATTTATTCCTATTTATTCGTATTTATTCCTATTTATTCATATTTATTACTATTTATTACTATTTATTACTATTTATTACTATTTATTACTATTTATTACCACAGTAGTCGAATCGTGCCGTCGTGGCCGGGATCGTGTCGTCGCGGTGCGGAACGGCACCCAACCGCTTCAGGCGGCCTGATCGTGGGCGGAACGTGATCGCGCCGCGACACCCGCTATCGTGGTCGTCACAGATCTGCCGCGATCCCGAGTGACATGGCCACACCGTGTTCTGGCACCAAAACTGTCGGGCTTTTTTTCCTCCCGTAAGCAGTCCAACCCACCTGCCTCTTCTTTTTTCCTCCTCCTGGTGCAGCGACTCAGCTCCCCCTTACTTTACACCCTTATACACACGCGACTCCTTCCTCCATTCACTACTGCCTGCATGCACCCTTCTTCTTCTGGCACGGCTCCCCATTTTTTCTCCAGTCGCAGCTTTGGTTTCCTCCTGCGTGACACTTGTTTTTTTCCAGGTGTGGCTCTCGTTTTTGTCCAGGCGCGGCTCCCTTTTTTATGTCCAAGCACGGCTCCCTTTTTTCTCTCCAAGCACAACGCAACTCCCATTTTTCTCTCCAAGCACAGCTCCTATTTTTCTCTCCAGGCGTAGTCTTATTTCCTACCAGCAGCCTTTCATTGGTATTTTTATTTTTTTTGGGTCATTCAAACATCAGTTTTTTGTTTGTTATTTGTGTCAAACAAGTCCAACATTTCTTTCTATTATTTATGCCCATCTATGGCTTCATTTTCTTCTCATCCATCTATTGCACCAACCGATGCTATGACCGTACAGTCTTTTCCACCATTGGTTAAGCCTCAAGGAAATAATATAGATATTTCTTGGCAGTGGAATTATTTAAAAGACATCAACAATAAAAAGAAAGTCACATGTGAATTTTTCATGATGGTGACCAATGGTGGTATTACCCGAGCCAAAGAACATCAAATGGGATTACCGGGAAATGTTCAGAAGTGTAGGAATACTCCTCAAGAAGTGAAAGACAAGCTTATTGCAGCTCAAATAAAGAAAAAAGTTGACAAATCATCATATATAAATGATATTCATGATATTGATGATGATATGGAGGAAGATCTTGAATAAATTCATGTCATTGATAGTGGAAAAAAAGAAGTTATGCATCAAGTGCTTCATCATGTCCTTTAAGTGGCAACAAAGTGAGAAATGTGAAAGGGCCACTTGATACAATGTTCATGGAAAAAATTAGTTAAGGATGCAAGACAAATAAGCATTAAATATGCTTGTAGCAATTGGTTAATAGATCGAATGGTGCAATACATAGAGCGATTCCTTTACACAAATGGAAGTGATTTTAATTTTGTTCTATCGAGAAGCTTTAAGATGATAGTGGAAGTGATTGGACAATATGGACCACACTTGAAAGTTACAAGCTATCATGAGTGTAGGGTTCCTCTTCTAAAAAAAGAGTTAGAGTACACAAAGGAATTGTTGAAGGGGCATGAAATTGAACGAGAAAACTATGGTTTCTCAATCATGTCTGATGGTTGGGTGGACAAGAAAGGAAGAACCTTGATCAATTTCTTGGTAAATTGTACAACCGATTCAATGTTTGTAAAAAGTGTTGATGCATCAAGCTATGTGAAAACGGGAGAAACTGTTTATAAGTTATTGGATGATTTTGTTGAAGATATTGGAGAATCAAAAGTTGTGAAAGTATTTACCAACAACGGAAGAAATTTCAAGTAATCTGGTAATAAAAAAACTTTTGTTTTAATTTTTAAACGTACTTTCATTTCATTTTAATATTATCAATTCAGTTAACAACTTAAGATTTTAATTGTTTGTTATTGATTTTGTATGATTTTAGGAAAGTTTTTGATGGCTAAGAGGCAACACTTATTTTGGACTCCATGCGTCATACATTTTCTTGATTTGATCTTGGAAAACATTGGAAAACTTAGTAGGGTGAAGAGGGTTATAGAAAGAGGCATTAAGCTTGTGGATTTTATCTACAACCACTCATTGACGTTGAACATTATGAGGAGGTTCACTAACAAAACTGAGTTGGTGAGATATGGAGTTACTCGGTTTGCTACAACCTTTTTAACTTTACAAAGATTGTATTTGAAAAAAAAATAATCTCAAAAAGATGTTCACTTCTGAAGAGTGGTTGAGATCCAAAAATGCAAAAGAAACAAAGGGAAAGTGTGTTACTGACACCGTGTTAATGCCATCATTTTGGAATGATGTTTTTTATAGCCTCAAGGCTATGGGACCTCTTGTATAAGTTCTTAGATTGGTTGATAATTAGAAGAAACCTGCAATGGGTTTCATTTATGAGGCTATGGACAAGCCAAAGAGACCATTCAAAAGCTTTTCAAGAATGATGAAACGAAGTATAAGGATATATTTGAGATAATTGATGAAAGATGGAATTCTCAGTTGCATCATCCATTGCATGCGGCGGGTTATTATTTGAATCCTCAGTTTTTTTTATGGAAATCCAAGTATTGAAAGAGATACAGAGGTGATGAAAGGCTTATGTGATTTTATAGAGAGATTGTCTCCTAGCCCTGAGTAGGAAGACAAGGATTGTTTAGAATTGGCAACATATAGAAGCGCACAAGGCCTCTTTGGTGGGAAAGGTTGCATGCGACAACAGAGTACAATATCTCCTAGTAAGAGTTTATTTTTTCCTTGATTATTTAATTACATGATTCTTAATTTTAGATCATTACAAAACAATGCTAATAAATAATAATTGCAGCTGAATGGTGGAAGAATTTTGGAGGAGGAACACCATATTTGATGACAATTGCCATCAAAATTTTGAGCTTGACATGTAGCTCATCAGGATGCGAGAGGAATTGGAGTGCCTTTGAACATGTAAGTAACTTAGTATCAATACTCAACTCACTTTCATTAATTTAAGCTTAAACTTCATTAGTGATACCAATGTTTTTTTAATTTTTATAAAACAGGTTCATTCTAAAAAGAGAATTCGGATAGAGCATCAAAGGTTGCAAGACTTGGTGTTCATAAAATACAACCAAAATTTGAAGGACTGATTTGATTCTGGAGATTTCACTGATCCCATTGTCCTAAAGAATGTTGATGATGACAGTAGTGAGTGGTTTTTAGGGCTAATGAATGGTGATGAAGATGGCACTGAAGATGAATTGGTGTTTGAGGATGACAACACCATGACTTGGAGATTAGTTGAGGAAGCTACTGGGGCCGGTGAACCTTCTCATTATACAAGAAAAAAAACAAAAGAAGGAGGAACTACCCATGCTTCAAGTTCAAGCTCTAAAGGAAAAGAAAGGATGGTTATTGAAGAAGAAGAAGAAGACAATGAACATGAATCATATGATGATGATGATGGGGAAACAAATGAAGATGAGATTTATAAAATTGATGATAGTGAAAGTGAAGGTGAAGAAGAAATGGAAGATCTTGAAAATAAAGAGGATGATTGAATTAAACTTTGGATGTTCTCATGGTTGTTGTTTATGAATAATTGGATGAGATATGTGTTTGATATATTATATTGAATTTATGAATGTTTTTAATTATGAATTTTAATGGGTTTTTACTTTTTATGTTTTGTGTTTAATTTTTCAACATATATGTTTGTAAAATTCTATAATTTAATTGCCCCGCGATTGGATAAAAAAGCGATCGCGACGCGATCCGCGTCGCTACGATCCCGCTATGGGACCCCACCGCGTCGCACCGCAATCCGAGATTGCAAACTATGTTTATTACTATTTATTACTAATTTTTACTATTTTTTACTATTTTTTACTATTTATTACTATTTATTACTAATTATTATTATTTACTACTAATCATTACTATTTATTCCTATTTAATACTAATTATTACTAATTATTCCTATTTATTCCTATTTATTCCTATTTATGACTATTTATGAGTATTTGTCGCTATTTATAACTAATTATCACTATTTATGAGTAATTATAACTATTTATGACTAATTATGAGTAATTATGACTATTTATGACTAATTATTACTATTTATAACTAATTATTACTATTTATGACTAATTGTTACTAATTATTATTAATTATTACTATTTATTACTAATTATTACTAATTATTACTATTTATTACTATTTATTACTATTTATTACTATTTATTACTATTTATTTCTATTTATTACTATTTATTGTTATTTATTACTATTTATTCCTATTTATTCCTATTTATTCCTATTTATTTCTATTTATTCCTATTTATTCCTATTTGTTCCTATTTATTCTTATTTATTCCTATTTATTCTTATTTATTCCTATTTATTCCTATTTATTCATATTTATTCCTATTTATTCCTCTTTATTCGTATTTGTTCCTCTTTATTACTATTTATTACTATTTATTACTATTTATTACTATTTATTGCTATTTATTACTATTTATTACTATTTATTACTATTTATTACTATTTATTACTATTTATTACTATTTATTACTATTTATTACTATTTATTACTATTTATTACTATTTATTACTATTTATCACTATTTATGACTATTTATCACTATTTATTACTATTTATCACTATTTATCACTATTTATCACTATTTATCACTAATTATTACTAATTATTACTAATTATTACTAATTATTACTATTTATTACTATTTATTATTATTTATTACTATTTATTACAAATTATTACTATTTATTACTATTTATTACTATTTATTACTAATTCTTACCATTTATTACGATTTATTACTATTTATTACTATTTATTACTATTTATTACTATTTATTACTATTTATTACTATTTATTCTTATTTATGACTATTTATGACTATTTATTACTATTTATTACTATTTATTACTATTTATTACTATTTATTACTAATTATTTCAAATTATTACTAATTATTACTAATTATTACTAATTGTTACTAATTATTACTAATTATTTCTATTTATTACTATTTATTGTTATTTATTACTATTTATTACTAATTATTAGTATTTATTACTAATTATTACTAATTTATTACTAATTATTACTAATTATTAGTATTTATTAGTAATTATTAGTAATTAATAGTATTTATTATTAATTATTAGTATTTATTACTAATTATTACTATTTTTTCCTAATTATTACTAATTACCGCTAATTATTATAAATTACTGCTAATTATTACTAATTAGCGTTAATTACTATTAATTGTTGCAATTTACAACTACTAATTACTAATTACCTCTAATTATTTATCTTCATTACTAATTATCGTTAATAATTCTTAATTACTGCTAATTATTAATAATTAGTACTAATAATTTCAATTTATTATTACGAATAAATACTGATGAAAAAACAATCTAAATCTAATTTAATTACATCTAATTAACAATAATTAAAATTGATATAAAAAATGAAATAGATATTAAATTAAATTGTAACGCCCCAACCGTAGTTACCCAGAGTCTGTGCATTATTACATAACATTGGCATGATCACAAGAGATCAAGACCGAAAGAGTGATCAGTTTAGTAGTTTTGGAAGTACTAAATAAAGACATAAGTTTTACATTACATTATGAAATAAATAAAAACAACATTGTGTCCCCTTTGAACACACTCATATCCTTTGGTCTATCCTTGCAGGTTAATCATAATATACTTCTTCACATCCTGGGAAAAAGAAAACATAAGAAAGAGGTGAGCTCAGATGCTGGGTAAGGATAACAATATAGCAGAAACTATAAAAAATAAGCATAAACATTTAAGGCAATGTATAAGACTAAAACAAAAGCCTTTTAAACTTAAACTTCAGTATAATATGGCAAAGATAAATCAAATAATGTCATTTACTTATTCACATGGATATTCTACTAGTCAAATAATAACATGTAATATCAGTAGTTAATTTCATAATGATGGAATGCATAATACTGGACATCATAACCACATAGTCAAGGCCTCGTGCCAAGACTACAAATAAGATTTTGTCAAGGCCTTGTGTCAAGACACTAGTTTGTCTCATGAGACCTACCGATGCATCGAGGAGCTATAGCGGGCTCCACCTGTCACTTACTAAGTCCAATGCATTCCTCATATGAAAAGGATGAAACATAACATAAACATTCGTATTAAAACTAGCATCTTAAATGTTAATACTTTAACCATAAACCATGAATGATATAAAAATAACACATCCACTGTCAAACATATCACAAAACCTTCAATACAATATGGAAGATTGCATCATAATAAATCAACATCAAACAAGTTTAAAATCTATCAAAGGATGTTGACATAGATGAAATCAAAACTATTTTAGAGAAATATATCTTTATATTTTGAAATCATTTAAAATTCATGTAATTATAAAATAATACATTTATTTTGAAAATATTCTTATAATTTTGTGAGGGAAGTTTCAAATGTATTATAGCAGCGGAAAATAGTCGCACCTGCTGTATAGGTTAAAAAAAAATTCTTACCTTAATTTGTCGAAAAGGGTCATAAAGTACCTTGTTTGGAAAACAACGGAAAGATTCCTTTCAAAAAAAATTATAAAAATTCAAACAAGGGTATAAATGACTTTAAACCATATTCTAGAAAATAGTAAAATTGTTTTGAAATACATTTTTAAGAAAGACGGATGTGGATGATAAAGAAGTCTCAATAGATACTCACGTATAAACAACCTCAGATAATGAAGTGATTGTGGAATTAACCCTTAACCTGTAATTTTCCTTGGTCGAGGGTACGTTAACCTTCTGTATAGTATTTAAATCATTATTATTAAATTATACAAGAACCACATACATAAATATGATATCTTATATGATCTTCTAATATTGCTTTGTTAATAATATTTTAGTAGTATCATTGTTTCAGGTGTTAACTGATTCGTTTTACTTTATATGTTTTGTTACGTAAGTCATGTTTTTTATGGATAGGATGTATTGGATTCACATTCATAATGATATTAAGTTATTAAACATTATTTTTAATCAACAAATTAAAATTATTCTTGAATGGTTATGATGGGGAATGAATCTCATCGCGTTCGTGGAGACAGTAATCCGTACGTACGCACGAGCGACAATATCATTCTATTGATGGTAAAATCATATGTAATTGGATGGTATATCATATATACAGAATCATTAACATGTTATATTTATTATTAACATCAATTATACTCATTATTATACTCATCCAAATAATGAAGTGTTGAATAACAAACTACACCACGACATGGAGACGGTAAGCCATACGTACGCATGTATGGTGACTTTGTCATTCATAGGATAGATATAATAATAAATATGGTTGTACCATATTCATAATAACATCACACTATGTATAAGGTACTTTAGTTATTATTTTGGTATGGAAACAACAAATAAAGAAGAAGTGGAAGAAGAAAAGAACTTTGAAAGAGGTGGTGAAATTATTACCTCTTCTTCAGGTGCTTCCTTTTGATTTGATCAAAAGGGCTCCTTAGGTTGGATTATGATCAAAGTAAGGCCTATAAGTTGATTTGAGGGTATTTGGGAGAATATTTTAGGAGATTTTGGCCGAGTCAAATGGATTTGGAGGTGTGTTTTTGAGAGAAGGGGAGGTACCTTTTTATAAGAGAGGCGAGGGTCTCTTTAGGAAAAGCTTGAAATATTATTTTATTATATAATCATATTCAGTTTATAATGGCTTCAAAAGGATTTATTTCGAGGCTAAGGTGGGTATAGCTCGAAAAACTCTCAACCAATATTTTTTAGATAGGTTTAGGTCACCATATTAACCTTATCTTTTAGATTTAACTCTTAGTTAAATAGTTTAACTTCTACCATGTATTCATGTATTATAATAATAAATGATTAATAAACTTACTATAAAAATCCAACAGAACCCAAAGTGGTTCATTATTAATATATCTAACCTTATCTAAATCCTTTGGCCGAACCTTAGATTTTTAGGAATATTATATCAATTAATAATATAATATTTTTTTTAAAAAACTCATTTATGTCAATTTTGACACTATTTAGTATTTGGTTTTTGTGAAAGTAAAAAAAATTCATTACTTAGAAAAAAATAAATTAAATCAATAATAAAATGTCATATTAACCTATAATTTTTTTGGAATTCATCAAAAATCTCAATTTACAATTATTTTAATATTTATAATATTAATTATTTTAATCTTTCATTAATAAGGTAATTACCAAATCATCATTGTGTCATAAATAAATTAAATTATTTAATGTATAAAAATTATAAATAAAATACCATTATATATTAAATCTTTTTAGATTTCTAATGAATATTTATAGTTGAATTTATCTTATGTATAACCCTATATTAAAAATGTTTTAGTTATAAAAATTTGAATTTAACACTTTTAACTCTTCTTTAAATAAAATAATAATAAATGTCCTAATCTAATCCAAGTGGACCAAAAGGATCATATTTTATTCCTAAGGTTGATTTTGGTCAAAATGCGTTTATCCAATAGAATTAGGACATGTGTTGGGGTAATTATAATATCATTTTTACCTTTAATTACCTTATTTACTTTTAATCGTGGTAAATAAAATTCAAAAGTTACTATTCACCAAAAAAAATATTTTCATCCCATTGAACCACATTTTACTTACTGATGTCAACTGTATCTCTCGGTTTTTTGAAATTAAATTCATAGAAGAGGTAAAATTACGTTTTATGCAAATTTGCAAATGTGCCTAGAAGGGGGTAAAAGACGTTAAAAAGTTCAATAAAATTTTATATGTCTATTCTTATTATAAAATAACTCCAATGAATTAAATTGGAATAATATAGGTATTATGTATCTATCCTTAATTTAAAATAAATTTAAATAAAAATAATTATTATTTAAATAAAATTCGGTTTTAAATAATAACAGTGTTTTTCACTATTCATCAAAAATTGAAAGTTTTCAGAAAAATACCAAAAATTCATCCTAAGATAATTTTGATATTTTGAATCCAAAAATGAATTCCATTTTGAAAAATAAAAGTTATAAAATTTCAAAAAGTGGATATTACTATTCATAACTGTTTTTTAAACGGCTAGTTTGATTGGTTGTGGTGTGCTAGAACTCGATGTTGCGTACAATGCAAGTTATTTCATTATTCAAAGAGAAATGTTATGTGGAAGCTTGGGATGTTATATTCTCCCCCCCTTAAAATAATTTCATCCTCGAAAGTTCTAGAATATTACTGCATAAAAAGATTCGGGTGGTTCTTCATCATAAGTTCCTCAAGTTCCCACGTTGCCTCTTCCATCTTATGGTTTCTCCATAGAAATTTTACCAGATGAGTCATCTGGTTTCTCAACACTTGTTCTCTGGTTTCAAGAATCTTGATAGGCTCTTCACAATAAGACATATCGCCTTCCAGTTTTATTTCTTCATAGGTGAGTACATGCGTTGTGTCAGGCATTTATTTTCTCAACAGTGATACGTGGAACACATCATTAACTTTGGAGAGACTTGGTGGCATTGCCAAACAGTAAGCTAAAACTCCAATTCATTCTAGAATTTCAAAAGGTCCAATGTACCTGGGACTCAATTTACCATTCTTACCAAATCGTACCACACCCTTCCATAGATATGCCTTCAAGAAAACATGATCTCCTACTTGAAATTTCAAATCCTTCCTTCAGTTATCGGTATAGCTCTTTTGCCTACTTTGAGTTGCTTTGATGTGGGTTTGAATAATCTTCACATTTTCCATTGTTTCATCAACAACTTATGGGCCTACAAGTTTTCTTTCACCAATATCATCCCAACAAGTTGGTGTGCGGCATCTCTTTCCATATAATGCTTCATGGTGCCATCTAAATACTTGAATGGAAGCTATTGTTATAGGAAAATTCTACCATAGGTAAATAATGATCCTACATACCTTGAAATTCAAGTGAGAAAGATCTAAACATGTCTTTTAAGGTTTGAATAGTCCATTCTTATTTTCCATCAGTTTGAGGGTGGTAGGAAGTGCTCAAACGAAGTTCAGTTTCTAGGGGTTTTTGAAGAATTTTCCAGAATCTTGATGTAAAATGGGGATCAAGATCAGAAACAATCGATAGGGGTACACCATGAAGTCTTGAAACTTCATTAATATATATTATTTCTAAACTTTCAAGTGGTAAATATTCTCTTATAGCAAGAAAATGTGCTGACTTGGTAAGACGATCAATAATGACCCATATTGCATCATTCCTTCTAGGAGTCTTTGGTAACCTCATGACAAATTTCATCGTAATATCATCTCATTTACACTCAGATAAGGGAAGAGGTTGCATGACTCCTCCAAGATGTTGTCTTCCATCCTTCACCTGTTGACAAACCATACATCTTGAAACATAATCAACAATCTCCCTCTTTATGTTGTCCCACCAAAAATGTTCCTTCAAATCTCTATACATCTAAGTGATACCAGGGAGTATAGAGAAATTAGAGCTATGAACATCATCCAACAATTCCCTTTTTAGATCATGTATGTCGGGAACACAAATTCTCTCCCCAAATTTCAAAATCCCATCTTCATATACAAATTCGATCAATCTCCCATCATTCACAGCTTTAATTTTCTTTTGAAACTCCTCATCATCAGCCTAAGAACTTTTTATCTTTTCTATTAAAGATGGTTTGGCAACCATTTGAAAAATTATTTATGTTTCACCTTCCATGATTATTCTCATATCCATCTTTACTAGATCTATGAACATAGGATCCCTTTCAACTCTCATCTTGTTCAAAACTCCATGATTCTTTCTGGTCAAAGCATCTGCCGCCTTATTTTCCTTCCCTGGGTGGTAGTGTATAGTGAAATCATAATCCTTGAGTAGTTCAAGCCATCATCTTTGCCTCATGTTGAGTTCTTTCTATGATAAAATATACTTCAAACTCTTGTGATCAGTATATATCTCACATTTTTCACCATAGAGATAGTCTCTCCATATCTTCAAAGTAAAGATTACAGCTGCTAACTCAAGATCATGAGTGGGATAGTTTTGTTCATGAATTTTTAGCTGTCATAATGCATAGGCAATAACTCTATCATTATGAATAAGGACACAACCAAGTCCTTTATTTAAAGAATTGCTATAAATAACAAACCCATCATTCCCCGATGATAGAGTCAAGATAAGATCTTTGACTAATCTTCTCTCCAGTTCTTCAAAACATTCTTCACAATCTTTTGTCCAAACAAATTTATCCCCTTTACATGTGATCTTGGTTAATGGGTTAGCCAATTGGGAAAAATCTTGTAAGAAACACCTATAATAACCTACTAAACCAATAAAACTGTGTACTTTAGTTATACTCATCGGTGTTGACCATTCTTGGATTGCCTTAGTCTTTGAAGTATCAACAGAGATTCCATACTTAGAGACAATATGTACAAGAAAATAAGTTTCTTGAATCCAGAATTCACACTTGCTAAACTTTCCATATAATTTATTTCTTATGAGGGTTTTCAGAATAGTGATCAAGTGATTTTCATGATCTTCATAGATTTTTTATTATACAAAGATGTCATAAATAAATACCACTAAAAATTCATCAAGATATTCCTTGAAAACTCTATTCATTAGATCCATGAAAACATAGGGTGCATTAGTCAGTCCAAAAGGTATTACTGTAAACTTTTAATGTCCATACCTGGTTCGAAATGTTGTCTTTGGAATGTATTCCTTTTTCACGCACAACTGATGATATCTAGATCGAAGGTCAATCTTTGAAAAATATTGATCTCCATGAAGTTGATTGAATAAATCATCAATGTGAGGTAGGGGATACTTGTTCTTTATTATTATAGAATTGATCTCCTTATAGTCAATGCACAACCTCATAAATTCATCTTTCTTTTTAACAAAAAGAATAGGAGTTCCCCATGGAGAAACACTAGGGAAAATAAATCATGTATTACTCAATTCCTCGAGTTGTTTCTTTAGTTCCACTAATTCCACAGTGGTCATTTTATAAGGGGTATTTGATATGGGCCTTGAACCAGGAATTAAATCAATGGAAAAGTCAATTTATTGTTCTGGAGGATATCCAGGTAAATCCTATGGAAACACATCAACATATTCTTATACAATAAGTACATACTCTATTTGAACATTATTTTCCTCACCCATGGTTATTTCATTCTCTTCCTCCCCAATAGTTGAATTTAGTAGAGCTACTGGGGGTGGATCTAGATAAGAATCAGATTGTGACATTTATGCTCTAAACATAAGGTACTTATTATCATCATTGAAAATTGTAACCTACTTCTTATTACAATAAATTTTCACATCATGGTCTGAAATCTAATCCATACCGAGGATTATATCAAATTCAATCATGGGTATGATGATGAGATCAGCAGATAAAGAACATTTATATGTCCTAATGGGAACTGATTCACAAAATTTTGTTGCAATGATACTTCCCTTAGGAGTTTTGACTGACAACTCCCTTGTTAAATCAAATTGGAAATATCTAATTTTATTAGAAAATTGGGAAGATATGAAACAATGCGATTATCCAGAATCAAATAAAGCATTGACTAAATTTTAGGAAACCATTAAATTACCTACCACCATATCATTCAGAGCTTCAACCTCAGCAGTAGTGATCACATAAGCTTAGACTTACTCCCTTATCATTTTCTGAGGTAATTTTTCTTGGTGCTTAGAAAATTCATTTGCATAATGCCCCATTTCTCTACAATTTTAGCATTCAACATTGATAACCTCTTTCTTCCCCTTAAAATCATGAACTTGGTGGCCTTTTTCACCACTCATGTAACAAACTCTCATTCCCTTCAGGAAAGTACCGGGGTGTTTCTTCCCACATTTACTACAGGATGAAAATTCAACTTTTTTCCTTCTTCCCTTTATTTCCATTTCCAGAGTGATCAATAGATCTCTTCTTCTCTTTCTTTGCTTTAAAGTCGTAAGACTTAGAGAATTATTTTTTTTCTTGATAGCACATGAGACAATATCTTCGTACGATGATAAGGATTGTGAGACTAATGATCGACAGAGAAATGGTTTTAACCCATCAAATAATTGATCAATATTACTCCTTGGGTTATGTATATAATCTTTTGCATGCCTTGATAACCTTGTAAAGTTATCCTCATACTTTGCGACATTCTCATCCTCCTTTTTCCTCAGACTCAGAATTTGTATTTCCATATCTGTTTGATGGTCACAAGGAAATTATTTTTCTAATAAAAACTCTTTAAACTCCCTCTATTCCATATTTGATACTCCTTCATCATCCTTTGTGTTTTGAATTAATAGACACCATTGATCTTCATCTCCCGTGAGATGATAAACTACCATGATAACTTTTTCCCTTTCGCTACTCCCCAAAGCATGGAATATTTTCTCTAAGAAACTTATCCATTGCCTATATACAAATGGATTTTTAGTCCCATTAAATATTGGTGGTTATTTCCTCATGAAGTGTTCTAACATTGATCCTCAACGTTATGGATTAGGGTGCTCCATATGGGTAAGGTTATTATTCATAACCTGAGTGAGTTTTCCCAATATAGTGATAAGTTGATCAGCACCAGTTGTATCACCAACTCCACTATAATTGTCTTGATTAGGAGGGAAATCCCTACATGGATTACGTGCATTGATACGATTTCCATTCCTTCCAATATGTGTCATTTCTAAACAATTTCATACACTAGATTAGTTTATGAATCGCAATATATAATTCCAAACTAGTAAAATACCTAACATAAATTGAATAGTTTATGCATATAATCCATAATCATAAAAAAAATGTTTTCTTTTAGGAGGTATTTACTCATAAATCCTTCATAATGGTTTTCAAAGAAAATGTGAATTGTCCTAAGAATATCCCCCGAGAGTTTCATAACCAAGAGTGCAACAAGGCCTGTTTTCGTGTACCAGGATACCCGGGTCAAGCCTGAAACTCCTTTTAGGAGTTTTCACTCCTAGGTACATCTGTGCCAGAGCCGCCTCTACCTGATTGTATCCAGATAGGGATGTATTTCTTGAAAAATACACAAAATTTATACATTACCAAAATTCTAGGAAGTTCTTCTATACTGATCCTCAAAGTTTATCTTAGGGTAATGTTCTCTAATCAGAGTTTTTCTAAATCTAGCTTCCAAGTATTGTACTAAACTTCCTATGATACCAAATGTAATGCCCCGACCCTAGTTACCCAGAGTCAGTGCATTGTTACATAACATTGGCATGATCACAAGAGATCAAGACCGAAAGACCGGTCAGTTCAGTAGCCTTGGAAGTATTAGATACATACATAAGTTTTACATTACATTATGAAATAAATAAAAACTACATTGTGTTGCCTTTTAACACACTCATATCTTTTGGCCTATCCCTGCAGATTAATAATAATATACTTCTTCACATCCTGGGAAAAAGAAAACATAAGAAAGGGGTGATCTCAGATGCTCAGTAAGGATAACAATATAGCAGAAACTATCAAAAATAAGCATAAACATTTAAGGAAATGTATAAGACTAAAACAAAAACCTTTTAAACTTAAACTTCAGCACAATATGGAAAATATAAATCAAATAATTTCATTTACTTATTCACATGGATATTCTATTAGTCAAATAATCACATGTAATATCAATAGCTAATTTCATAATGATGGAATGCATAATGTCAGACATCACTAATGGAAAAATTACCTATACCAATGGTTTGGGGAGTCGTTTGGTGATTTGGCATGGGGAAAGAGCTATCCCAACGGTTTGGAGAAAACCATTGGGAAAGACTTATCCCAACAGTTTTCAAACCATTGGTATTGGTAAATATATATAAAAAATAGTTCCAGAAGAGGTTTAAACCCACAACCTCCACGTTATATATCAACGACTTTACTACTATCCTAGAGTATCCTTTGTGAATATATTTGGATATATATATATATATATATTTATATGTAATTTATATATTGATTTATTTGACGATATTCGACAAATGTACTCATAAAAAATAAGGGTACCTATCCCAACAGTTCTCAAAACTGTTGGGATAGGTACCCACCCTTTCCCAACGATTTGGCCAAACCATTGGGAAAAGTGGCCTCAAAGTGAACTTTTCCCAACATTTTGGTCAAACCGTTGGGAAAAGTCATACCCTTTCCCAACGGTTTTGGAAAACTGTTGGGAAAAGTGGCCTCTAAGTGGGCTTTCCCAACAGTTTGGCCAAACCATTGGGAAATGGGACCTATACCAATGGTTTTTACAAATTGTTGGTATAGTAGCGTTGGGAAAGGTCAGATTTCCAGTAGTGAATCATAACCACATAGTCAAAGCCTTATGCTAGGACTACAAATAAGATTTTGTAAAGGCCTTGTGCCAAGACACTAGTTTGTCTCATGAGACCTACCGATGCATCGAGGAGCTATAGTGGGCCCCACCCATCACTTACTAAGTCCAATGCATTCCTCATATGAAAAGGATGAAACATAACATAAACATTCATATTAAAACTAGCATACGAAATATTAATACTTTAACCATAAAACATGAATGGTATAAAAATAACACATCCACAGTCAAACATATCACAAAACCTTCAATACAATATGGAAGATTGTATCATAATAAATCAACATAAAAAAAGTGTAAAATCCATCAAAGGATGTTGACATAGATGAAATCAAAACTATTTTAGAAAAAAATCTCTTCATATTTTGAAATCATTTAAAAGTCATGTAATTATAAAAGAATACATTTATTTTGAAAATATTTTTATAATCTTGTGAGGGAAGCTTCGAATGTGTTATAGCGGTGGAAAATAACCGCACCTACTATATAAGTTAAAAAAATATTCTTACCTTAATTTGTCGAAAAAGGACATAAAGTATATTGTTTAGAAAAAGACGGAAAGATTCCTTTCAAAAAAAATTATAAAAAATCAAACAAGGGTATAAATGACTTTAACCCATATTCTAGGAAATAATAAAAATGTTTTGAAATACATTTTTAAGAAACACGAATGTGGATGATAAAGAAGTCCCAGTAGATACTCACGTATAAACAACCTCAGATAATGAAGAGATTGTGAAATTGACCCTTACCTTGTATTTTTCCTTGGTTGAGGGTACGTTAATCTCCTGTATAATATTTAAATAATTGTTATTAAATTATACAAGAACCACATACATAAAATTATATCATATATGATCTTCTAATATTTCTTTGTTAATAATATTTTAGTAGTATCATTGTTTCGGGTGTTAACTGATTCATTTTCCTTTATATGTTTTTTTACGTAATTCATGTTTGTTATGGATAGAATGTATTTGATTCATATCTAGAATAATATTAAGTTCTTAAACATTATTTTTAATCATAAAATGAAAATTATTCTTGAATGGTTACGATGGGGAATGAATCTCATCGCGGTTGTGGAGACAGTAATTCGTACGTACGCACGAGCGACAATATCATTTTATTGATGGTATAATAATATGTAATTAGATGGTATATCATATATACAGAATCATTAACATGTTATCTTTATTATTAACATAAATTATACTCATTATTATACTCATCCAAATAATTAAGTGTTGAATAACAAACTACACCACGACGTGGAGACGGTAAGCCGTACGTACGCACGTATGGTGACTTTGTCATTCATAGGATGGATAGAATAATAAATATGGTTATACCATATTTATAATAACATTAAAATATGTAGAAGGTACTGGATTTATTATTTTGGTATGGAAGCAACAAAGAAAGAGGAAGTGGAAGAAGAAAAGAACTTTGAAAGAGGTGATGAAATTATTACCTCTTCTTTGGGTGCTTCCTTTTGATTTGATCAAAAGGGCTCCTTAGGTTGGATTCTGATCAAAGTAAGGCCTCTAGGTTAATGTGAGGGTAGTTGGGAGGATATTTGAGGAGAGTTTGGTCAAGTCAAATGGCTTTGGAGGTGTGATTTTGAGAGAAGGGAAGGTACCTTTTTATAAGAGAGGTGAGGGTCACTTTAGGAAAAGCTTGAAATATTATTTTATTATACAATCATATTCGGTTTATAATGGCTCCAAAAGGATTTATTTCAAGGATAAGGTGGGGCTAGGTCGAAAACCTCTCAATCAATAGGTTTTAGACAAGTTTAATTCACCATATTAACCTTATCTTTTAGATTTAACTCTTAATTAAATAGTTTAACTTTTACCATGTATTCATGTATTATTATAATAAATGATTAATAAACTTACTATAAAAAGCCAAGAAAACCCCAAGTGGTTCATTATTAATATATCTAACCTTATCTAAGTCATTTGGTCGAACCTTAGATTTTTAGGAATATTATATCAATTAATAATATAGTATTTGTTTTAAAAACTCATTTATGTCAATTTTGACACTATTTAGTATTTGGTTTTTGTGAAAGTAAACAAAACTTCATTACTTCAAAAAAAATTAAATCAATACTAACATGTCGTATTAACCTTTAATTTTTTTGGAATTCATCAAAAATTTCAATTTACAATTATTTTAATATTTATAATATCAATTATTTTAATCTTTCATTAATAAGGTAATTACTACATCATCATTGTGTCGTAAATAAATTAAATTATTTAATGTATAAAAATTATAAATAAAATACCATTATATAGTAAATCTTTTTAGATTTCTAATGAATATTTATAGTCGAATTTATCTTATGTATAACCCTATATTAAAAATGTTTTAGTTATAAAAATTTGAATTTAACACTTTTAACTCTTCTTTAAATAAAATTATAATAAATGTCCTAATCTATTCCAAGTGGACCAAAAGAATCATATTTTATTCCTAAGGTTGATTTTGGTCGAAATGCACTTATCTAATATAATTAGGACATGTGTTGGGGTAATTATAATATCATTTTTACCTTTAATTACTCTATTTACTTTTAACCGTGGTAAATAAAATTCAAAAGTTACTATTTACCAAGAATTATTTTCATCCCATTGAACCACGTTTTATTTACTGATGTCAACCGTGTCTCCGATTTTTGAAATTCAATTCATAAAAGCGATAAAATTACGTTTTATGCAAATTTGTAAATGTGCCTAGAATGTGGGTAAAAGACGTTAAAAAGTTCAATAAAATTTTATATATCTAATCTTATTATAAAATGACTTCAATGAATTACATTGGACTAATATAGGTGTTATGTATCTATCTTGACTTTAAAATAAATTTAAATAAAAATAATAATTATTTAAATAAAAGTCGGGTTTAAATAATAACGTAGTGTTTTTCACTATTCATCGAAAATTGAAAGTTTTCAGAAAAATACCAAAAATTCATCCTAAGATAATTTTGATATTCCGAATCAAAAAATGAAGTCCATTTTGAAAAATAAAAGTTATGAAATTTCAAAAAGTGGGTATTACTATTCATAACTACTTTTTAAACAGCTAGTTTGATTGGTTGTAGTGTGCTAAAACTCGATGTTACGTACAACACAAGTTATTTCATTATTCAAAGAGAAGTGTTTCGTGGAAGCTTGAGGTGTTACATAAATAAAACATAAATACCTTTAAACTTGATCTATTATAAGTGTAGACGGCGTCAAAACTTGTTCGTAAACAAAAATTAGTTCAGAGAAATTTTAACTTTAAAATTAGAGTTTAGAGAGAAAGAAAATTGAATTTGAGAGGAAGAATGAAAAAACGGATGAGGGGTATATATAAGTTATATTATTTGCGACGGGTCCCGTCGCAAATACCTTCGATCGCATTAATTACTGTCGGCGATTAAAATGGTATTTGCGACGGGTCATGCTGTAAATAGTATTTTACCGCCGCTGGGTATTTGCGACAAGGATGCACCCTCGTCGCAAATACTCTTCCCGCGGTTTGACACGAAAACCACATCAACCCTTTTGCGACGAGACCCCTTATCCCGTCACAAATAACTTATTATTTGTGATGAGATAAGTTCTCCATCGCAAATAATCTCTTTGACAGACTATTTGCGACGGGATCTATTCTCGTCGCAAATAGCTTGTCACAAAAAGCCACTTTTCTCGTAGTGTTAAGTGGTCGATGATCAAATACACAAATTTTTACAAGAAGATATTTTAAATATAGAATATTTATTTATAAGCGTATTTTTTAATTTATTTATCATGAGTTTCAAATGAAAATAAAAAAAAACTTGGAAAATAAATAATTTTAAAATTTTATTTATTGATAACTTTATTTTAAAATATTGCGATCGATTAGTTTTTTTTTTAAATGTCACAGGTACAACAAGTGGACAGGCCCGGCCCTGGGGCGAGCCCAGCAAGCCCCTGGGCTAGGGCAACCAGCGGGCAGGGGCAACCGACTGCCCTTCTTCACATCCCACAGGCGTCGCCGCCTTCCGGTCTGGCCTCATCCATCGCGCCTTCGCGCCTCCCCTCCATGGTCCATGCCTTCGCCCTAATCTGTTCCTTCCGCCGCGCCTCCATGTATCTCTTTTCTCCATTGCCGCTATCCTAATCTGTTTTTTCCGTTGCCACCTGCCTTGATGTTGCCACCTCCGTCACCATTGGTGTGATCAAAAATCAAATAAGGGCCGCGGAGGCTAGTGGACACCTTCAATGGGGATCCCATCCTCTACACATCGGGTTAGGCAAATCCCAAGTCTTATGATTCACATTTTTAATGGAATGAGGCAACATTTTCAACGACGGTCTTGGGCATTCATATTGTTCGGGTCGGCCCTGCAAGTGGAGCTATGTTATATTATATATTATATATATATATATATATATATATAAAGTTTTTTTTTTACTTTGAATTATACTACAAAGAAAATAATGCAATATATAAATACAATGATTTACATTACAAAAAAAATCATGTAACATATAAATACATAGGATTACTGGATGGAACTCTCGAATCCAAGATATCATCAAATCATCTACCATATTTTGGTTGACCATTTCAATGGATATTTTTTTTTGAAAATTTGAAGGAGTACTGCACTCATGTTAGTTGTACGTCAACTTCTTCCCCATCCCTCTCTGTGGCTGTAACCCTACCATTTGGGGCGGGTAGTACGACCCCGCGGCGACCGCCATCCCAACGACCATAAGTAATCCCCAAATTCTGGCAATGGGCCTTCATCTATTCTCCCTCGCTCCCGCTGTAGATCCCCGATGTCTCGAATTTTTCACTGTTTATCTTTCTCCCTCGCTCTGCTCGCCCTGGCCGCCGTTTCCGCCCACGAGGAAGCCGGCGGCGGGGACTCCCCTTCCGAGCACCACGACCTGAGGTCCCGGAAGCTGATACTCGCCAAGGTATGGTGCCTGATTTTGATCTTCCTCGCGACCTTCGCCGGCGGGGTGTCGCCCTACTTCATGAAGTGGAGCGAGGGGTTACTGGCGCTGGGGACGCAGTTTGCCGGTGGGGTGTTCCTCGGCACGGCGCTGATGCACTTCCTCAGCGATGCCAATGAGAAATTTGGGGATCTGACGAGCAAGGAGTATCCGTTCGCGTACATGCTGGCCAGCGCCGGGTACATGCTTACCATGCTCGCCGATTCTGTCATTTCGTATGCCTACTCTCCGGTGGACGGGACCCAGTGTCATGCTCATAGCGGTCACGAGCTTTCAGGTGTGTGCTTGATCTGTGAAAATTATACTATATTCTTGGAATTAAATTATACAGGGACCAGGGTCGCCTTCATAGCGAATTGTGCTGGCTGGTGCCGTTTTAGTCTTTTCATGAAGATAAAACTGAAGATTTCTTTTAATATGCCCGTGTTTGGTTTCTGTGAAGTCGTTTACTTCATTAAATTCGTTCACAAATAGGGAGAATCTTCAGTCAAATAAGAACACCCTCATGTTATCTCTGGTTTATATATTAATTTTGTTATAATCCAATTAAAGTGGTATTCTTGATTCAGCAATGCCGTGCTTAGTGTTTGATTTCGTTTAGTTTGAAAATTTCATTTACAAACAGGGTGAATTGCTAGTCTTATGAGAACACCCTCGTGGCATCCCTGGCATGGATGTTAAATTAAATTTGTTATAAACCAACCTGAGAGGTGTTCTTGATTCGACAATGGTAGCATTTGATTTCAATTTTTATTGTGTTTTGTTGCATTGCAGCTACTCTGCGAGCTAAAAACAGTTCCATTGGAAGGTCAAAGGAACCGAATTCACTGGTGAGATTGTTGAGCTTTTCTCATCATTCTGTTGTTTGGGGTGCTAATCCCAGACAAAATTAGTTGCCTTTGAAATATGGAGAATTTGAGTTGAGCATATGTTTAAAATCCAATTATGAATGGGTGGGTCTTAGGCAAACCAAAGAAGCGCTCATTGCTCAATGAATCTCTTTCATTTGATGAAGGCTGTGTTTATCATCATAAACACTTTTGAATCTATAAATTTTAGACTTTCCTCTATTTGACATTGTTGTAACTTTTTTCTAGTTGTGTCTTTTTATTCATCTTTTGACTCATGAAACATATTTATTTTGTTTGTTAAGTTATGAGATGAGAGCAGACCTTACCTACATATAGACTTACCAATTTGTGATTATTTTTCATATGATTCATTGTCTTCAATTGCATACTGTCTGTGCCGCCATGCACTAGTGCAAGAAATATCCCTCTTTATTGGGGGGGGGGGGGGGGTCAAACCGATTCCAATTGGGGTCACTCAAAATCTGCATTAATTGTAATATCATCCTAGGCTACAAATCATCTCATATTTGTATTACTGAAGATGCATTATGAATGCCATTGGTTTTGTTTTGGTTTTTTACCCCCCCCAACCCCTACCCCTATAGGTTTTCTGTAAGTTTATTCCAATGAAGACCCAACCAGATATTTTTTTTGGATGTGTTTATAACCTGCTTGGTGCTTCATTGTAATAAGCTTGCAGTTTTGGTTCCTGATTATCATTTTTTCAAGTCCCAGTCCAGTATTCATCATACTCATGAAAAGGCCCATGAAAGAAACCAATCCCCCTAAGAGTTTGCATATGACATATGAACAAAATTTAAAATGAGACTTGTTTGTAATATAATGCGTGTTATGTGTCTGAAATTGAAAGAATTTAAATGATCATGATGTTTAAAATACCTTGATTGGTTGTGTCCTAATTGTCAATTGGCTTTGCGATGAATCTTAAAACAAGGTCCACCTTTGTTACAGGAACACAATGGCGAGAGCGCTCAATCATCAGATCGCCATCGCACAACAGTTGCCTCACTTGTCGATAGTGTCTTCCTGATTGTGGCATTGTGCTTCCACTCGGTGTTTGAGGGCATTGCGATCGGTATCGCAGAGACCCCTGCTGATGCTTGGCAGGCCCTCTGGACGATCACCCTCCATAAGGTCTTCGCAGCCATGGCAATGGGCATCGCCCTCCTCCAGATGATCCCGAACCGCCCCCTTCTCTCATGCGCTGCCTATGCCTTCGCTTTCGCTATCTCGAGCCCGATTGGGGTGGCCATTGGGATCGTTATCGACGCTACAACCCAGGGGGATGTGGCTGACTGGATCTTTGCCATCTCCATGGGGTTTGCCTGTGGGGTGTTCATCTATGTCTCCATTAACCAGCTGTTGTCCAAGCGGTATGTTGGTGGTCGGGATGGGGCGGCGTCCCTTGGGAAATTCTTGGCAGTGTTGTTGGGGGTAGGGGTCATTGCAGTGGTCATGATTTGGGACACTTGAGTATGGTCTTGGGATTGAAGCTTTGTACTACTTTTGGGATCTCCATGATTCATGGAGTCATGATAAGAATTTGTAGTGCATGCACATAGCTTTACAAAGTGGTGTATTGTAACACCATCGGTTTTTGGAACATTACCACTTTATTATGTTCTTTTTTGAAGTTATATAATACTTGGGTTGAGTTTCGGGAGTTTTTGGAGTGTTTTAGAAGTGTTTCTGGATGTGTATGGTTTGAGCACGGTTAGGAAATTGTGTACTATTTTCAGGAAATTGTGCAAATGGTTTTGGGAGTCACTGGGTAGACGCACGGTTGGTACATAGTTTGACCAAACTGTGCGGGTGTCCAGGAGAAACCGTGCGGGTTGGGAGCCTTTGGATAGTGACATGTACACGATTGGCATACAATTTGCCATATCGTGTGACATAACTTTTTGTTTTCAAGATAAAAGCATGTGCATGATTTGTTAAACCGTGCGGTCTAACCGTGTGGCGTGTATTAAATGCTTTAAAAATTAATCTTTAACTCGGTTTAAGGCCCTAAAACCCTCATTTTTCTTCTCTTCTCTTACGGTCTCAAACTCCTCTTCCTTCCTTGGTGTCCTTGACGATTCCTTTTGATCCAAAATCAATTTTTGATGAATTAAAGTGTGTCGGATCTCCAGAATCAACGGTAAGTCCTCATTCTTGCTTGTTCTCTCTAGATCTATTTGTCTTCTCTCTCTTGAAGCCTTGGATATAGTGTGTCGTAGATATATCTATGTGGTATGATGTGTATCTTGATTGAAGGGAAGAGATTTTGAGGTCGGATCTAGAGTTGCGTTGTTCTCTGTTTTCGTCATCCGTTGAGTGGTAGGTGACTTCTCTCTCATCTCCACTTGTTCTATCTTAGTTTTGTTAAAGTGATTTGCTTGGATTTGCAAAGGAAACGTTGTGTGATTTCTTGAAGGAAGCCGTTTTGGTTGATGTTTTGGAAACATGAAAATCTGATGGCTTTTGGAAATCCCCCTTTATTTTATAATTTTAAATTATGATTTAAAATTGTGTTTTTTGTTTTAATACATGCAAAATGTTTGTTAAAATGTTTCAAAAGAATTTGTTTATGTGGAATAAATTAGTATGAAATTTGGCATAATTGTGTTGGTGTGTGTTCTTGGGGACAGAACATGGTCGTGAAGTACCATTGTCAAAGTGGGGTAAAGCATGATCGTGAATTACCACCGTCAATGTGAGACACCAACCTCGAGTGTATGTGTGTGAGAGTGAACATAAATTGGTTATGCCAAGTAATAAGAAGTGATACTTTGTTTAATGTTTTCTCTTAGTGATTTCATTTATGGTTTTGTATAAATCGTTAATCTATTTTCCAACTATCTTATATAAAACGCGATAACCAGTTCTTGTTCTAGTGGCGTGTGTTGGGAAGTCTTTGAGGATTGCCCACTGAGCGATATACTCAACCCATGCTTAGACACTTTCGTGTGTTTGCATGTAAAGATCTGGAAATTCCATGTATTTTTTTTAATTATATGAGAATTTTTTTATAAGTTCGTGAAAATTGACGGTGCCTGATTCTGAGACCCGATGTGTCTGGAATGAATTTCTGAACTTTTTTTGGGTATGTTCAGTAAATGCATGAGCGAGTTTTTGTAACTTTTAAACCGGTGCTCAGAATTGAAATATGAGGGCACCGTTGAACTCGCAGCGCCGATATTCGCTTAAGGAGACCTTCACCTCGACCGCAGTAGGTCGATGGTGAAAGACATATTTTGTGTTTTTCATGGAAATGAAAAATAAAATAAAAAAACTTTTATTTTATTTCTAATAAAACCTCCCACATGAATGTTAAATAGGTGGGGACAACCTGAACCCTCTTTAATGGGAGAAACCCCCTTTCAACTCCCCATTTATTTGTTGGAGCCAACTTAAATTAATTAAATGTGTCAACATTTAATTATGCCAACATAAATTAATCTACTTAATTTAAGTTATATTGGCACCGCTTTTCTTTTGAGGATTGGTTGGCGAAGTGTGGAGAATTGAGAGAAAGCTGTGGAGAAATCCTACCTCTCCAACGAAGAACTTCTCCTCCAAACGAAGAATGCCATCTCCATCGAAGAACGTTCTTCGGAATCAAGAAAGACGACGACGCACGAGCCCGACTTCAGAAGCGTGATTGCGGAAGCGACGATCGTTGGCACCCTCTACTCCTTCACCGTTTTCATCTCGCGACTCATCAACGAACCTTTGAGGTAGGGTTTGATGTTTTAAATACCTCCCTTACCCGTTCTTGATGTTCTTCGTGATTCAAAAGTTGTTGAACCGCTTGCTACCGCTCTAACGCGGAGGGCGCGGGCCAAACGAACATGACCCGACCTCTCCGCAATCCCTTGTGGTTTTTGATGAAATCTTTGCGATGGAGGAAGACGACAACCGGAGCCGGCTATTGGCACCAGTGGGGCTCGGGAACAGCGACCAACACCACGACCGATCGTGAAGATGGCGGCGACGCAACCGCGCCGCCGGAGAAGGGCCGCGACGGAGCAAGGGTGGCGGCGGCGCGCGTCCGCGCCGCCCGACGACCAAGGGCCGCGACATATCCCGCAACAGCGAAGGGAAGGTGGCCAGCCGCGGAGGGGTGGCGCACGACCGCCGCCGGGAGGCAAGGGGCCGACTGTTTTGGCCGACCGAGTTGGACCGAGCGGGACCCGTGCGGGTCCCGCGTGTTGTTGGCGACTGAACGACCGAAGGCCGTTCAGTGATTGGGGCGGGGGGCACGTGACTCCCCCCTGCATGCGGCCAGGCCGGGTCGGTCCAACTGGGTCAGACCGGACCCAGACCAGTTTCGATCCATTTTCGCTCTTTTGACCATAACTTTGGCACCAGACGTCCATTTGACGAACCGTCTGCGCCGTCGAAAACCTTGGAGTGAGACGGTCCTTTTGGTATACCACACTTGAGTTTTGAATAAAGTTAGGGTACAATTGGGTTGGATCGAGCACGAATCTCATCAGACCCTCAGAACTAAAAGGCTAATACCTTACAGATCGGGTGTTCGATTGACGCACCGTCTGTTGCGTTGAGACCCTTTTTACGTGGCGGTCCTTTGAGATATTTTCTTCGTGAGACTTCATGACAGTTGAAGTATCGACCAGTAGCTTGAGGAGCGGACTCTCCCGGAGACGAGCAAGCTTAGTGCGGGAACCCTGTAGCTGGCTGTGATGATGTACTAGGATCCTGTGTGGGTCTGACGATGTACTAGGATCCTATGTGGGTCTGACGATGTACTAGGATCCTGTGTGGGTCTGACGAGGTACTAGGATCCTGTGTGGGTCTGACGATGTACTACTATCCTGTGTGGGTCTAACGAGGTACTAGGATCATGTGTGGGTCTGACGAGGTACTAGGTTCCTGTGTGGGTCTGGCGAGGTACTAGGTTCCTGTGTGGGTCTGACGATGTACTAGGATCCTGTGTGGATCTGAAGATGTACTAGGATACTGTGTGGGTCTGACGATGTACTAGGATCCTGTGTGGGTCTGCCGATGTACTAGGATCCTGTGTGGGTCTGACGATGTACTAGGATCCTGTGTGGGTCTGACGAGGTACTAGGATCCTGTGTGAGTTTAACGATGTACTACGATCCTCTGTGGGTCTGATGATGATTTAGGATCCTACGTGGGTCTGCCTCTTAACAGAGTAAGATGATTCAGTAGTTACATCTAATCATCTCTACTGCTGTACCTAAGATATACCTGGTGTGAGCTGAGTCTGTACCTGTGTGGTACTTTCCTTTGTGTTAATACCTTGGTGGTATTCTTCTGTGTGGTGTACTTGTGTGGTACTTACCTTCGTGATATTTCTTCCTTTGTGGAACAGTTGAGCTTTGAGCTTTTGAGTTGGACCCTGTGTTTTCTCATGATTGAGGTGAGTATTCTTGATAACTTAGGTATATGTATGAGCATATACCTAAGTAAGGTTGTCAGTTGATTTCATGCTATTTGGTTTGTCCTTTGTGGAATTTGTAAGACCTTGAGGGTCTCGCGGTCCCTACTGAGTATCATTATACTCACCTCTGCATGGGCTACGCCCGCACCTTGTTGTGTTTGGTGCAGACGACGGACAACGCTGACTGGGGACGAGAGTACCAGGACTGGAGGTAGCTCAGAGGTGCACATTAGACGAGGCGTACCGTAGAGACGACCGTTCGAGAGCTGTACCTACCCTTCAGGTAAGATCTTTGGCGGGTGATCACATGAGCTGTTTCAGTTTACTTGTACCTTTCAGTTTTCTTGTACTTTCCAGTTGAGTTTGTATTCTGGCTCATTTTACTTACTATACTCACTCTTTTTACTATTCAGTTTCCTTGTGTTCGTATCTTGTTGTGTGCTCAGTTGCGTTTGTTTACAGGTTATAAAGGCAATGCCTTCCCGGATTTAGGGAATTACGCATTCGGTGCTAGTCGCCAGCCCCTGACCTATGGAAGGCGGGCTTGGGGTAGTCACGACACAGGCCCGGGGGGACGGGTCGTGACAAATTGGTATCAGAGGAGAAGGTTCTACCATAGAACATAGGACTCTGATCTTTTTAACGACAATAATGTTAAGTGTAGTGAGTGTGATTATCAGTTTAAGGAATCCAGTGTTGGTGGGGCGACCGACGTATCCATACATTAGGACCCTGACTTCTGATTTCCGACTCAGTGCATGAAAACACTGATTGCGTGTGTGTTTTTCAAGAGTTTTCTTTGTGATCTCTTTGAGTCAGCTCACCAGACATAACTTATTGACCGTAGCTCACCTGTTTCTTTTCAGGATGCCTCAACGCAGACAACCAGTTAGGGTTCCGGGTATAGTACGCACTGATAGCCCACCGAGTGAGGTGGCCTCGGTGCAGGACCCTCTTCCAGTAGAGGCACCAGCAGAGGCACTGGCGGTACCATTACCCGTTGGGCCACTGATGCCACCAGCCCCAACAACAGAGGGTGCACGCCGCTTGAGCGCGTTGCACAAGTTCCAGCGCCAGAGGCCACCGAGGTTCCGGGGCGATACAGACCCACAGACGACTGAGGATTGACTGGAGGCAATGGTGAGAGTCTTCCGACTTGTAGGGACACCAGTTGATCTCATGGTGATCCTTGCCGTCAGTCTTCTACAGGCAGCAGTAGGCAAATGGTGGAGCTTGATGCTCTAGTGTCACAACACGTCCTCGGGGCCCGTGCTGTGACTACCCCAAGCCCGCCTTCCATAGGCCAGGGGCTGGCGATTAGCACCAAGGTGTAACTTCCGGTAAAAAGGGAAGACATTGCCTTTGTAAAGTAAACAAACACCACAGTGCAAGCAATCAAAAGTAAACACTAAGTAAAAACCGGGTACAACAGTAAGTGCGGAAAAGTAAGTGGGGCAGAATACAAACCCAAACTGAAAGTAAAGTACTACTGGAAAGGGAAAACAACAACTGAAAGTAAAGCCGCAACGTTGTGCCATCCACTGGAAGTCCCACCTGAAGGGTGGGTACATATAGCCTCCACAGCTCCTCGGGTCCAGCCGTTCGCTCTAAGTACGTCCCGCCCAGTGGTCCACCTCTAGGTACCGTCCTGCTCCGCAAGCCTCAACCACGATCAGCGCTGTCCGTCGTCTGCAACCAACACAACGTAGTGCGGGCATAGCCCGTGCAGGGGTGAGTATAAGCTACTCAGTAGGGACCCCGAGACCCCCAAAGGTCTCCCAGAATCCACAAAGGATAATCCACAAAGGAAAGATACAATCACGAAGTAACATCCGACACTACTTAGGTATATGCCCATACATATACCTAAGTCATCAATTCTCGTCCGGCTCCAACATCCGAGCTCAAGTACAACCCAGTCCACACAGGAAAGCAAAACGTAATCCACACAGGATAACACAACACAATCCACATAGGAAAGCAAAACAAGATTCAGCTCACACAGATATACTTCTTTGTTAGACGATAGAGATGATCAAATATTGCCACTGATTCATCTAAGCCGTCAGACCCACACAGGATCGATAGGTACTAACCCCCGCAATGACCCACAAAGGATCGATAGGTAACTAACCCCCGCAATGACCCACACAGGATCGGACCCACACAGGATCTGTAGGCGCTGACCCACACAGGACCGCTGGGTGCTGACCCACACAGGATCGGACCCACACAGGATTGGTAGCACTGATCCACGTAGGATCGTTGAGTGCTGTAGTCGTCGCCGTCGAATCCACGAAGGATTTCTGTACAGTCGTCGTCGTCGTCGCAGTCGCAGCCAGCTCTAGGGTTCTCGCACACAGCAAGCTCGTTCGGGAGGGTCCGCTCCACGAGCCAAAGGGCTGATATATCAACTGACACATAGTCCGGAGTTGATGTATCCCAAAGTTCCGTATCGTCAACAGGAACTCAACGTCACAGACGGCGCGTCAATCAGACGCCTGGTCTGAGAGTTATCGGCTTTTTCGTCCCAGGGGCCCGGTTGGTTTTTAAGTCAAAACCAACCCGACCGTACTCCAACTGCATCCAAACCTCGAGCGGAGTAAGCCAAAAGGTCCGTCTCACTTAGAGGAATCCAACAAAGTCGACGACTCGTCAATCGGACATCCGGAGCTCAAGTTATAAGCGTTTCTGCTCCGAGGGCCCGGTTGGTTTCGTGTACGAACCAACCCGGCCGAACTCAAAGTACTTCGAAACCTTGAGTGCGATATACCGAAACGACCGTCTCGATCCAAGGATCGCATCGCAACTGACGGTGCGTCGATCAGAGGCCCGTATCTCAAGTTATGGGCAACAGACCGAAAGAGGTTCGGTATTAGGGGGTTCGGGCCCGGTCCGACCCGGCCCGATACCCCCAGGGTCGGCCCGAACTGGATCGACCCGAACCGGGTCCGGGTCCGGCCCGCTTGGGCGCGACCCGGCCCGCTTGGGCGCGACCCGGCCCGGCTGGCGTGGCCCGGCCCGGCTCGGTGGCCCGGCGCGCTGGCGGCCTGGCGCGCTGGCCAGGTGGCTCGGCCGAACGACCGAGCCGTTCGGAATGCGGGGGGGGGGGGGTGCCCCCCGCTTGTAGTAACCGTGGCCCCATAATGGGGCCGCTCACGTCCGGCCAGCCGGGGGTTTTGAACCCCCGGCTTTTCCCCCGTCCGGCCGGCCCGCTCCGGCCGCCACGGGACCGGCAAGGCCGGCCCCCCTGCTCCGTCGCCGGCGGCCCGTTTCCGGCCGCCGGTTCCCCTGCTCCGCCGCGGCCTTGGACTGTCCGGCGCGGCGCGACGGCGCCGCGCCCCTTCGCCGCGGCCCCGCTCCGGCCGCGGTGTCTTCGGGTTTCTCTGACGCGGCGCGACGGCGCCGCGACCTTGTTCGATTTCACGGCGCGACGCGACGACGCCGCGCATTCCTTGCCGTATGATCCCGCGCGGTGCGACAGCACCGCGCCATTCCCGTTCCAATCCACAATAGAAACAACAACATAGATAAGGGAGGAGGGTCAGCCGTGTTTGTGCGGTCCGGCCCCCTCTCGTTAATCGATAGCAAATGGTCTTAATTCACAAAGAACGTCAAAGGTAGTAATCACGAACAAAAATAAACCCCTACCTCAACGTTGTCGTCGAACGAGAGTTCGTCGCGGAATTAACCGTCGCGGAAGAAGAGGATCGTCGCGGAAGAAAACGTCATGGAAGGAACGTCGTTGGCGTTAGGTGATCTCCGAGGAAGGCGTCTCTCGCCGTCGTTCGCCGTCGGAGGTCGGTGTTCTTCGTCGGCGGCGGTGCGTTCTTCGCGTTCTTCGTCGAAGAACGAAGAATCCTCAAGACCTCTCTTTTTCTTCCAAAGCTCCCACAACCAGAATTCCAACCAAAAATAAAATAAGTTCAACACTTATTTTATTAACATAACCTAAGCTTTTGAATTTCAAACATTCACATTTAACTCACTTAATTAATAACATAAGTTGTCAAAAATTAATGGTGAGTTGAGGGGGGTTAGAGAATATGAAGGGGTGGGGTTCGTGTGGGCCCCACCACCCTCATAACCTCCCATGGGAAGTTGGGTGGTTTCTCTCCCAACTTCCACCCAAAGCTTAAACCACTTAGAAAATAAAAAATGTAGTTAAATTTTTATTTTAGCTTCCACAATTTTTATCAACTTCTCTCGTGAAAACACAACTCTGGAAAAGGTGTTCCTAAACAATTACCGGCGCTGCGAATCCATCGGTGCCCTCGGAATTCGATTCCGAGCACCGGTTCAAAAGTTAGAAAAACCCGCTCGTTCGTTCACTGAACGTACCCGAGTTAAACTTCAGATAGAAATTCCGGGCACACCGGGTCTCGGAATCAAGTGCCGTCAGAAACCGCGTCCTTGTAAAATCCCAAAGATAATTAAGAAAAAATTTCCCTTGATTTTTACGGGTCTTTACATCTAGGTTCACGACGAGGTGACACTTCCCTGGGCAGACTTTGAGAGCCTGTTTCGGGCAGAGTTTGTTCTAGCGACTCTTCGCGTAATGCGCATACAAGAGCTTCTTCATCTGCAGCAGGGCAACATAACTGTGGCTCAGTACTCAGCGAGGTTCACCGACCTCTCACGCTACTCCACTGATATGGTGCAGAACCCATTCTTCAGGGTCCAGACCTTTGAGCAGGGACTCAGGCGGGAGATCAGGGCTTTGATAATTTCTCTCAGCATCCCGACGCAGACAGAGGTGTTTGAGCGAACCCTCTTAGTAGAGAGTTTTCTTGCTGAGCAGTCACCAGCAGCGAGACCTACCACCGGACGTCACGTAACAGAGTTTTCTGCAGCTGACAACAGACATATGTCACAGAGGTCCAAGAGGACCAGACCTACAGGTGGACGACCGCATGACTCAGGATCAGTTGTGTGGGGTACCAGAGACAGAGCCAGTCATGCGAGGAACATGCAGTGTTTCACATGCAGCGGGCAGGATCACATGGCTCGTGACTGTCTGACCCACCGTACAGAGGATCAACAGACAGTCGAAGGACCGCCCAGGTAGAGACAAAGGTTCGATCGAGGAGGCCCGTAGGGAGCAGACGAACGTGGCAGAGGAGCTGGTCATGCAACTGGTGGTGGACGACGATTCGAGGTGTTATCGCCACCACCATTAGGCGATCCACCCCGGCCACAGGGAGCAGGTGGACAGGGGCGAGCTCAGCTCCAGACAGCTGAGGCCTACGACTGTGGCGCTCCGGAGATGATATGAGGTATGATCTGTGTCTACTCCACCTTAGTATAAACACATGTGCTAGTCATTCTTTTATTGCCACTGCCATCGTTCAAAGCTCGGATATTCCGATGGAGCCGTTGGCTCGATCCTTACGGCTATAGACTCCTACGGGAGTGGATTTCATGATTACGCACTGGTGCTGGCAGTGCGAGCTTACTCTAGGAGGCGAGAGCTTCGGCTGAGATCTCCTAGTAGCAGCGTCGAGGCCTTACAACATCATCTTGGGTATGGACTAGTTATCTACAGTCAATGCTCAGATTGACTGTGTTAGGCGTAAAGTGCGGTGTGTCCGCACGAATGAGATCGAGTTTACCTTCACCGGCGAGAAGGGAGCCTTTGCAGCACAAGATGGACTTACCCGGAGGAGGGTGCAGCCGATTACGCATCAATTGGCTAGCCTTACCCTCAGAGCAGTTGACGTGGAGAGTCTAAGCTATCCTGTAGTGGTGGACCAATATGCGGATGTCTTCCCTGATGATGTTCTGGGTCTACCTCCTCGCAAAGAGGTGAGCTTTTACATTGACTTGTACCCTGGGACGACACCAATATCTACACCAGCGTATTGGATGGCCCCCACGGAGCTTCGTGAGCCGCGGGTACAGCTGGAGGACTTACAGGGGAAAGGGTTTATCCGGCCTGGTGTTTCTTCTTGGGCAGCCCTGATTTTGTTCGCCAAGAAGGCGGATGTGAGCTTGAGACTTTGTATCGACTATCGATGCCTGAACCATGTGACCGTGAAGAATAAGTACCCATTCTCAAGGATTGACGACCTCTTTGATCAGTTGAAGGGAGCATAGTGGTTCTCAAAGATAGACCTCAGGTCAGGCTATCACCAGCTCAGAGTACGAGACGAGGATGTGCAGAAGATGACTTTCAGATGTCGGTACGACCATTATGAGTTCTTGGTTATGCCTTTCGGCGTGACCAACACCCCTGCAGTATTCATGAGACCCATGAACATGATCTTTCAGCCATACCTTGATCGCTTTGTGGTGGTCTTCATCGATGACATTCTGATCTACTCGGCTACTGAGGAGGAGCATGCCTATCATTTGCAGATAGTTCTGGACACACTCCGAGAACACCAGCTCTATGGTAAGCTCTCGAAGTGCCAATTCTGGATCCGAGAGGTTCACTTTCCGGGACATGTCATCTCGGAGGCTGTAGTTGCGGTGGATTCAGCGAAGATTGAGGCTGTACTTGTTTGGGAGCCACCCAGGAGTCTGACGGAGGTACAGAGTTTTTTGGGTTTGGCTGGATACTATCGGAGGTTTGTGCTAGATTTCTCCAGAGTTGCAACACCTTTATCAGCATTGACGAAGAAGGGGAAACCCTTCGTTTGGTTGAAGAGATGCCAGCGGAGTTTTCAGGAGCCGAGGCAGAGGCTGACTAGTGCCCCCATCTTGAGGCCACCGGAGGAGGGTGTATGGTACGTAGTCTACTGCGACGCATTAGGGACCGAGCTCGGATGTGTCCTGATGCAGGAGCGAGCAATTATCACATATGATTCTCGGCAGCTGAGACAACATGAGCAGAACTACGCTACCCATGACCTGGAGTTAGCAGCAATGGTTTTCACCTTAAAGATGTGATGACATTACTTGATGGACGGACGTTTTACAGTCTACCCGGATCACAAGAGTCTGAGGTATATCTTCTCTAAGAAGGACCTGAACCTGAGACAACGACGTTGGCTTGAGTTCCTCCAGGACTATGACTTCGAGATAGTCTATACTTCTGAGAAGAGGAATGTAGTAACAGATGCACTCAGTAGGAGATCTGGTATACAACTGCTAGGTGAGGCGACGAAGCAGCTGACCGCTTTGCAGATATCCTTTGTGGATCGAGATGGAGCAGTTTTTCTTCAGTCTCTTACAGTCACTCCCCCACTTCTTCAGCGAGTCAGGGAGGTGCAGCATGGGGACGATGACTGCGAGACTCGACGTGCTTAGATATCCACAGGACAGACACCTGATGGATTTTCTGAAGGTGGGGAGCACATCATCCTCTTTAGAGGACGTACCATGGTACTAGTGTCACTTTGGGAGAAAGTGTTGAGGGAGTTCCACACATCCCCCTCTAGCGGTACATCCAGGAGTGACGAAGATGTACTAGGATCTCCGACGACAGCACTGGTGACCAGGAATGAAGAAAGCAGTAGCAGAGTTTGTCTCTCGGTGCCTCACTTGTCAGTAAGTGAAGGTGGAGCATCAGGTACCAGCAGACTTGGTTCAGCCTTTAGAGGTCCCAAAGTGGAAGTGGGGTGAGATATCCATGGACTTCGTGACGGGGCTTCCACGTACATCCAGAGGTCATGATTCTATCTGGGTGATCGTCGACCGACTCACCAAGTTGGCCCACTTCCTACCGATCAGAGAATAAGGTTCATTAGAGAGCTTGAGACGCCTCTATGTGCAGGAGATTGTGCAGTTACATGGAGTACCCTCAACGATTGTCTCCGATCGTGATGCATGTTTTACTTCTCGGCTGTGGAAGGGGTTGCATGAGGCTTTCGGGACGCAGCTTCGTTTGAGCATCGCCTTCCATCCTCAGACGGATGGCCAGACTGAGCAGACCATTCAGACCCTTGAGGACATGCTACGTGCTTGCGTCCTCGACTTCGGTTGCAGCTGGGTGAATCACTTGCATTTGGTGGAGTTTGCATACAATTATCACTCCACCATTGGGATGACACCTTTTGAGGCGTTGTACGTGCGACTTTACAGATCACCTTTGTGTTGGACTGACCCAGGAGAGTCGGCACTCGTGAGACCAGAGATGATACATGCTACCACAGAGAAAGTGCAGATCATCCAGGAGCGAATGAAGACTACACAGAGCAGACAAAAGTCTTATGCCGACAGGAGACAAAGACTTCTGGAGTTCGAGGATGGCGACCACGTCTTTCTACGGGTCTCACCTTGACGAGGTTTGCGGAGATTTGGTCGGGGTGGTAAGTTATCTCTGAGGTTCATCGGACCCTTTCAGGTCCTCAGCAGAGTTGGCGAGGTGGCTTACCGCCTAACACTTCCCCCTCAGTTGTACCGAGTGCATGACGTCTTTCACATATCCCAACTGAGGAGATTCGTGCATGATCCTACCCACGTTATCTACCACGACGAGCAGGACATCGATGATGGGGCGACATTTGTGGAGGTTCCAGTGGAGATTGAGGATCGACAGGAGCGGGTCATTCGTGGGCGGTCAATACCTCTGGTGCGCGTTCGCTGGCAGCACGGGAACCTCCAGAAGAGCACATGAGAGCGGGAGGCTCAGATATGTGCTCAGTACCCCAACTTGTTCCCATAGTTTGAATTGTGGCTTACAAGGACGTAAAGCCCTGAGGTGGGGAGAATGTACAAACTCGAAAATTCCATGTAATTTTTTTTTAATTATATGAGATTTTTTTTATGAGTCTACGAAAATTGACGACGCGTGATTCCGAGGCCCGGTGTACCCAGAATGAATTTCTGAACTTTTTTTCAGGTATGTTCAATAGACGTACAAGCAGGTTTTTGTAACTTTTAAATCGGTTCTCGGAATTGAAATTCGAGGGCACCGTTGAACTCTCAATGCCGGTATTCGCTTAAGGAGACCTTCACCTCAACCGCAGTAGGTCGAGGGTGAAAGATAGATTTTGTGTTTGTCGTGGAAATGAAAAATAAAATAAAACAAACTTATATTTTATTTCTAATAAAACCTTCCACATGAATGTTAAAGAGGTGGAGACCACCCGAACCCTCTTTAATGGGAGAAACCCCCTTTCAACTCCCCATTTATTTATTGGAGCCAACTTAAATTAATTAAATGCGTCAACATTTAATTATGCCAACATAAATTAATCTACTTAATTTAAGTTATATTGGCACCTCTTTTCTTTTGAGGATTGGTTGGTAAAGTGTGGAGAATTGGGAGAAAGCTGTGGAGAAATCCTACCTCTCCAACGAAGAACTTCTCCTCCAAACGAAGAACGCCATCTCCATCGAATAATGTTCTTCAGAATCAAGGAAGAAGATGACGCATGAGTAGGACCCGTGCTGGTCCCGCGTGTTGCTGGCGACCGAACGACCAAAGGTCGTTCAGTGATTGGGGCGGGGGGCGCGCGAATCCCCCCCGCATGCGGCCAGGCCGGGCCGCCCAGCGTGGGCTGGGCCGGACCCAGCAGGCCGGGTTGGGTCGGGTCGGTCCGACCGGGTCGGACCGGACCCAGATCAGTTTCGACCCATTTCCGCTCTTTTGGCCATAACTTTGGCACCGGACGTCCGTTTGACAAACCGTCTGCAGCGCCGAAAACCTTGGAACGAGACGATCCTTTTGGTAAACCCCACTTGAGTTTTGGATAAAGTTGGGGTACGGTCGGGTTGGATCGAGTATGAATCCAACCAGGCCCTCGGAACTAAAAGGTTAATAACTTACAGACCGGGCGTCTGATTGACGCACCGTCTGTTGCGTTGAGACCCTTTTTACGTGGCGGTCCTTTGAGATATTTCTTCGTGAGACTTCGTGGCAGTTGGAGTATCGACCAGTAGCTTGAGGAGCAGACTCTCCCGGAGACGAGCAAGCTTAGTGCGATGACCCTGTAGCTGGCTGTGACGATGTACTAGGATCTTGTGTGGGTCTGACGATGTACTAGGATCCTGTGTGGGTCTGACGATGTACTAGGATCCTGTGTGGGTCTGACGATGTACTAGGATCCTGTGTGGGTCTGACGATGTACTACGATCCTCTGTGGGTCTGATGATGATTTAGAATTCTACGTGGGTCTGCCTCTTAACAGAATAAGATGATTCAGTAGTTACATCTAATCATCTCTACTACTGCACCTAAGATATACCTGGTGTGAGCTGAGTCTGTACCTGTGTGGTACTTTCCTTCGTGATAATACCTTGGTGGTATTCTTCTATGTGGCGTACCTGTATGGTACTTACCTTCGTGATATTTCTTTCTTTGTGGAACAGTTGAGCTTTGAGCTTTTGAGTTGGACCCTGTGTTTCCTCATGATTGAGGTGGATATTCTTGATAACTTATGTATATGTATGAGCATATACCTAAGTTAGGTTGTCAGTTGATTTCATGCTATGTGGTTTGTCCTTTGTGGAATTTGTGAGACCTTGAAGGTCTCAGGGTCCCTACTGAGTATCGTTATACTCACCCCTGCACGGGCTACACCCGCACCTTGTTGTGTTTGTTGTAGACGACGGACAACGCTGGCTGGAAACGAGAGTACCGGGACTGGAGGTAGCTCGGAGGTGGACATTAGACGAGGTGTACCGCAGAGATGACCGTTTGAGAGCTGTACCTACCCTTCAGGTATGATCCTTGACGGGTGATCACAATAGCTGTTTCAGTTTACTTGTACCTTTCAGTTTTCTTGTACTTTCCAGTTGAACTTATATTCTGGCCCCTTTTACTTACTGTACTCACTATTTTTACTATTCAGTTTCCTTATGTTCGTATCTTGTTGTGTACTCGGTTGCGTGTGTTTACAGGTTATAAAGACACTGTCTTCCCGGATTTAGGGAATTACGCCTTCGGTGCTAGTCGCCAGCCCCTGACCTATGGAAGACGGGTTTGGGGTAGTCACGGCACGGACTCGGGGGGACGGGTCGTGACATTGCAGATGAGAAATGAAAACGTATCTTACTTCTTTAGTGATACATCTTGATACCGTGAGCGAGACATGTGGAGTTGGAGCTTGGAGTTAGTTCGAGTGATGCTTGGGATGATGCCACATTAGTGGGTTATGTCATCTCTCGGTCTTTGTGGTTGATGTCTCTTGCTTCCGTTGTTACTTTGATATTGTTGTTTATTTGGTTTTACCTTTGAGTTGTATTGTTTATACTCATACATCATATATACGGTTTGGTTGTTTTATTTCGTCTTGACAGGTTGTCTGGTTTTCATGGGGCTAATCATTTGCCAATGTTTTATTATGCCTTTGACATTTTTATCAGTCTTTGATGTCTTGAGGATGTCATCAAAAGTTGGTGACTCTGCCTCCTCTCAAACCAATGAGTTGGGGCATAGTGTTACATGTATATTGCATGCCAGAAGCCAATTTTTTGTGAACTAGCATTGTTGCTTAAATGGGGTTTGAAGGCCTTGTAATTGCAATATTTTTTCTTTGCAATGTAATGGTGCACCATAGTGTGATTGTGGCATATTACATTAATTATATTTAATTAATAATAAATTAAACTAAATCAGATCCCGGTCTTTCTCAAAGTAAGTGAATTCATGTTGGTCCAACATCAAATTTATTGAGCACATAGAGTGGAGTACACATCTTATTATGTTATGGTAAGCACACACTTGAATAACAGAGTACACTTGAGGCAAAGATGGTATAGATCATGAAGTGTTCGTCATAAAGGTATTAATCGAGAAGATTCTTTTACGGAGGCTTCTTTTGTGAAGTGCTTGTTTTCCTTTTATAGAGTTGTTGATGTGTAAGGAAAATATCTTGGGAGGTGAATTAGGTTATTGAAATTTGATTTTTTTCACTTCGTTTCTTCTTGACGTTGTTCACACAGTTAGCTCTTAATCTCTCATTTCACATGTGAACAAGCATAAATTTACGAGGGCACACAAATTTAATTGGTTTACCTCTAATGTGGAGATTATGTCCAAGTTAGTAACAATGATTTACTGTCATCTTAATCGAATAACTATAATCAACACTAGATTACAAAAGGTTTTAAATAGACTCATTGTCCCTTAGTAATCACTTCCCTCATAGCTCGACTCACTGCAATTACAATGGATTTCTCAACACATAAAGAAAGATTACACTTTTTTTTGTACAAGTTGCAACAATGTCCTCCCAACTTCTTTTGCATTTATGATTGAACAATACCTTTGCATCTTCTTGCAATTATTTTCCCCTCAAGGAGGATTCCCAACACAACATCTTTCTCCCTTAGAGAATACCTTCACATTCTCTCTCCATTGTTGTGTTCCTCACCCTCTGATATATGATCAACGCCTATAATAAAAGAGACCATCATATCTTTCTGAAGGGTTTCTATGGATAAAATAACACTTATTTAATACAATGGACTATATAAACCATGAACCTAAGATCACCATGCTATGAAAAATCAAAACCATGTATAAACAAAATGAAGAACATGTACCTTCACTGAAAGATGACCATTGTTGTTGTCTTTAATGACATGCTTGATGAAGATCCCTTAGAAGGTGACACATTGTTTACAACAGTGAAGAATGATGAGATATAATCCATCTGAGGATGATTAAAGAAGAATGAGGATTTGATGAAGACCATGCAATTCTTCATGATTGCATGAGAACCATGCAAGAGACTACTTGAAGAATAGAATCGCATGATTTGCATGAAGTAGAGAATGACGGTTGAAGAAGAAGACAATGCAGAAGGGATTGGAATTCTGAGATGACCATGCACTTCACATTGTATCAAAATATGATGATGTTAAAGCTGATCTATCAAAGAATATATATCACGATAGTGGAGTTTATGATGAAAAAGAAGAGTTGATGAAGAAGGCAAATCACAGAAAAGAAGCATGAAGGGTATGGCCGAAGCATATATTGAAGGTGACATTGTTTCTCAGTGTTTGCCAAATTTTTGGGCCTGAAAATTGGAAAATGAAGACATGGGTTGCTCGCAAAAAGAGGTGTGCGCAAAGAGGAAGTGATGCGTGAAATAGGTGAGTTGTGCGCGAAAAATTGCGTGGTGCGCGAAAGAGCGTGGTGCGCGAAATAGTGGAGTGAGGTTTTTCGCGTAAGAAGTGTTTCAGAATCATAACGTCGAAAAATGGCAAAGGCATGGGCTGTGTGAAAAAATAGAGCTGTGCGTGGAAAAATGAGAATGTGTGCAGAAAAATGCTATGTGCGAAATAGCTAGGTGAGTTTTTCGCGCAAGCTGTGTATCAGATCAGAAATACTGAAAATCGGCAAAGGCAAGAGGCGCGCGAAAAATCGGAGACGTTCGCGTCATGTACGCGGAAAATCAAACTTGTGCGCGAAAAGATGGTTGTGCGCAAAATGTGGGTTTGATGTTTTACGCGCAAGAGAGGCTCCATTTTCAGAATGATGAAAAATGACAAATTCATGAGGTGCGTGAGAAATCCAGGTGGTGCGCGAAAATAAAAGGAAGGTGCGCGTAATCTAAAGACCTGAGAGACAGTTTTACGTACAGGAAGAGGTTCTACACGCAATGTCAAAAACGCCTATAAATACGAGGTGAACCCCTCTCATTTGGAGAGTCTCAACACTTAGACAAAATCCTGAGCTCTGACGCGTGAAAAAATTGAAGTATAGAGTGGTGCGCGAAAAGAAGAAGTGCTGCGCGGAAAAGAAAGTGTTGCGCGAAAAAAATAAATTCTGTGCGAAAAAGAAGACTCGCGCCAAAAGGTGTTTTTTTCACGCAAGACTTAAATTTTACGTGCAAGACACCTAGAAGGGTGCGCGAAAAATTTGGGTGTCCTGCAAGCCTTTGACAGGTGCCTAACACCCTCGAATCGGCTTCGCGAAGAAGGAAGTACCGTGAACCATTCGGTTTTATGAAGAGAAGTAGTACCGCATACACATGACTGGTGTTTAAAACCCTCGTTGTGATTTGCAAAGAGAAGAACAACAATACGTGCAACTAAACTCAGATCTGCACAGAATGAGGGAAGTATACTGATACACTCAGGTGTTGGTATCGGGAATTAAAGGAAGAGAAGGAGATTTAGTGCATTCAGTTATTGCACTAAAGTAGAATAGTGAATACAAAAGAGCATCAATTCAGGACTTTGATGCAAGCAACGTCTCATGCTGAACAGAAGACAAAGACTTCAATGAAAATCTATTGAAGAGACCTTCACGTCTATAAACTGAGTGAGACTTCACCAAAGGCAGTGAGCCAGGGGGAGTCAATGAGAGTGACCTGAGGGATGTAGTGAGCTATTCCTGAACGTTTGTAAAGGTAGTTAGCCTGAGACAGAGTGATTGTTCCCGAACCATTGTAATCCACAACCAGTGAGGGATAGTGGAATTAGGTACGACCGACAACCTGTCGGCGTATGCTTCTTGGACGTAGCCCTTAGTGGTGAACCAAGTAAAAAGTGTTGTGTCATCTCTTTGCATGTGAATGTTTGATTGATGATCATATCCATCATACAAGTTTAACTAGTTCATACCAACGTGGGAACAAGATCCATTAGTTTAAAAGAAAAAGTTGACATCCTGATTCACCCCTCCCCTCTCAGGGTGTCCTGGGGTCCTATAAGTGGTATTAGAGGGAGGTTCACGTATGTTGGATACTTTATATTAATTATATTCAGAAGAGGATTTGAGTTTCTTTCCTAAAGTCAACAATGAAGTGCAGTCTTGATGAAGATTCTGTCATTTCTGAGCAGAAGCCTACATCCAGCAAGACCATGACAAATAGGAAAAAGAAAGAGAAAAAGCAGTTGAAGAAGTCCCTCATGTACAAAGAAGATACAATGTCTTGTTCTCGATGCCCTTCCAATAATGAAGAAATATCATTCTTGGAAAGTATCAAGAAGGTGGATTGGGTTTCTACCATAGGAAAGGAAGACACTTCTATCGCAAGTGATCAAGAGAAATTAATAAACTATTTGCGTGATATTCCTGAAGAAAGAGTTGCTCCTATTTTTAGAATATTTCAATGCATGCAGGTTGAGATCAACCGATTGGAAAGAGAACCTGGTAATGTGGAAAAGGGCTTAGAAGTAAAAGTTCTTGAATGCTTAAAGCTCACCAAACAGATTAAAGTCTTTGAAGAAAAAGAGAGAGTCAATAAGACTCTAAAAGAAAAGATCCATGTGCTTGAAGCTGAGCTGAAGAAGAGCATTGAAGTCGAGAGTTTTTATTTGGAAGAAACTTCCAAGAGATTAAGGGAACTTGACTCTTTGTTACAAAACAAATTTAAGATGCATGAAGATGAGGTTGAAATATTAAAGAAGACTTGTGAAGAGAAGATGATCATGATTGAAGATCAGAAGATCATCCTCAATATTGAAGGTCAAAAATTGGAAGCCCAATTGAAAAATCTTGAGAAGACACATATTGAGACTTCACAAAAGAATGAAACAGGTGACACTTGTACTCATTGTTCATTGGAGGATTCTAAAGCTGAAATACCTCCAACACGTGATAAGAAAATTATGACAACTCTTGATTATCCATCTCAAGAATCAGTTGCTGCTGGTACTCAATGCTCACTGGAGGATTCTACTGTCAAAAGACCTCCAACATGTGATAAGAAGATGATGACTTCACTCACTGATCTATCACAAGTAGCTAAGAAAGTGAAGGTACCGTCCATACAAACCTGTACTATTGTTTCTAAATATGTTCCTTCAAAAAGTGCATGTTGGAAGACAAATTCTAAGCAAGTATGAATGAGGAAAGATGAGGATAATAAACCTACCACTGTGGCTTGGTTGGATGGGAAGAAAAAGGAGGAAGATGGTTCCTCAGATAGAGCACAAAAAATTAAGAAGAAGACCCAACAACCTCATATAGAAGATATAAAGAAGAAAAGATTTGTGGGTTAATGTTGGTGCTGCAATAGATTTGGGCATTGTGCACTGGATTGTTGGTATAATCCCTTAAATGAAAAAGCACAAAGAAAGCCTATATCAAAGGGAAGAAAGCCAGAGAAGAAGAAGCAACATCTGTAGGTCCAAAATCATATGTTTACCGCAAACAGATTTGGAATGCTTGATAACACCTGTGATGTATACAACGACAGTGGTCACAAGGTATGTACATGTCCATCTCAACATGCATTCACTGTCGATAAGAAAAGAAGACCTCCGATGCCAACCAAGTATAAAGCAGGTACCTTGGGAAGAAATCAGAAGACTATTGTGAACACACATTTCCCCAAGAAGATCTCAAGTAGGGTAGCCGAGAAGACCTAGGATTTTAGATCCATAAAATTGAAGGGTCATTCATCCAAAAGAGAAACTAAGAGGGATGAAACTCCGATGAACCTGTGTAGAAGATCCAAACCTGTTGCAATAGTTTCAAATGACATGTTAGTCATCTGGTTAGAAGATTTGAAAATAATGAGGAAACATGAAGATGAAAAAGCCAAGGCTAGTGCTAAAGGAAAAGGAAAACTTTCACATGATGATGATAAAGTTCATGAGATATTGAAAACCAAGAAAAACACATATGTTAAAAAAGATCTGTGCGAGAGATGTATGAAATCTGGTCACATTGCGAAATGTTGTCTAACCTTAATACCAGAGCAAAAAGCAGTCCTTAAGAGTAAGAATGTGTCATTCATGATGGCTGTTAAGCAGAACAATTCTCCACACAAAGCAGAAGAGAATGTGAAGAGAGCCATGCCACATAAACAGATGTCTGAACATATGTTCAAATGTGAAAGCATGAAGACTGGAGTAAATGGAGGAACTTGGTTGAGAAAAACACCTCAACCATGAAACTCATATTGATGAAGCAAGGAGGAACCACCTTATTCCCTTAATCATTTGTGTATTGTATTTGTGCTAATAATACAGGGAATTGAAAGTGAAGCATGCTCTCAGGGGGAGAACCTGAGAAGTAGTGAATGCTGTCATCTCTTGATAGCTAAGTTGAAGAAGTTTCCATCCTTGAAAAACTCTTCAATTGATATTCAAAGATTAAAATGAAGGATCACCCTTGATGAAGATGATGAGGAGTGTTTCCATTGAGAGGGAGAATAATGAAGAAGCTTCCAGAATTATTATTTCATTCAGTATCAACTTCAGTTGGTATTAAATTCAATTACTCTGGAAATTGCTTGAAGATCATGTCATCGGAAATGGTATGTCATCTCTCAACCTTGGTTACTCAAAATAAAAATTATTTTACTAAGGGGGAGTAACAAAGTTAATCGGTGACATAAGAAGAATGGAAGTGCCCCAAGGTTACTTATCCTGCCCATTTCACTTGAATGTTTTTGATATGTTTGTTGAAGTGAGTGCAGGAGTTTCAGGCGAATAATCTCATATCACATTTATTATTCTCATCCTGGAATGAAAGCGGAAATCTCTCGAAGACAAGTTTATGAGTTCTCATCTCATGTGGTATCATGGTCAGTGAATAATGGACAACCTTGTTGTCTAAATCAAATCCTCTTGTTTTCTACATCGAGCATTGCTCAAGTAGACTTAGAGTGAAATGATTGATGAAACATTGCTTAAGTATAGTTTGATACCCTCTCTTCCACGAGCTTTGTATTTCTTGTCAATAAAGGGGAGAGAAAGTGAAATGAAAGTTTCAAAGGTAAAGACGAGAGAGGTGATTCTCATTTTGACAATGACATATTCATTTCAGGAGATTTTTGAGGCATTGACAACAAAATACAAAGGGTGAGATTGTTGGGACCACTTTGTGTATAAGGTTGTATTTGTTGTCAATAGTTGTCAATGAAGATCAAAATGAAGGAGATCAAGAAGTACTCTAATGAAATGGAGGAATGAAAATTCAGATGATTGTTGTACTGATCATAAGTTCAAAGAACTTGTGTCAAAGGTGACACATTGTTTACAACATTGAAGAATGGTGAGGTATAATCCATCTGAGGATGATTAAAGAAGAATGAGGATTTGATGAAGACCATGCAATTTTTCATGATTGCATGAGAACCATGCAAGAGACTACTTCAAGAATAGAATCGTATGATTTGCATGAAGTAGAGAATGATGGTTGAAGAAGAAGACAGTGCAGAAGGGATTGGAATTCTGAGATGGCCATGCACTTCACATTGTATCAAAATATGATGATGCTAAAGCTGATCTATCAAAGAATATATATCACGATAGTGGAGTTGATGATGAAAGAAGAAGAGTTGCTGAAGAAGGAAAATCACAGAAAAAAAACATGAAGGGTATAACCGAAGCATATATTGAAGGTGGCGTTGTTTCCCAGTGTTTGCCAAATTTTTGGGCCTGAAAATCGGAAAATGAAGACATGAGTTGCTTGCAAAAGGAGGTGCGCGCAAAGAGGAAGTGGTGCGCGAAATAGGTGAGTTGTGCGCGAAAAACTGCGTGGTGCGTGAAAAAGAGCGCGGTGTGTGAAATAGTGGAGTGAGGTTTTTCGCGCAAGAAGTGTTTCAGAATCATAACGTCGAAAAATGACAAAGGCATGGGCTACGCGAAAAAATAGAGCTGTGCGCGGAAAAATGGGAATGTGCGCTGTAAAATGCTGTGCGGGAAATAGTTGGGTGAGTTTTTCTCCCAAGCAGTGTATCAGACCAGAAATACTGAAAATCGGCAAAGGCAAGAGGCACGTGAAAAATCGGAGATGTTCGCGCCATGTGCGTGGAAAATCAAACTTGTGCGGGAAAAGATGGTTGTGCGCAAAATGTGGGTTTGATGTTTTATGCGCAAGAGAGGCTCCATTTTCAGAATGATGAAAAATGACAAAGTCATGAGGTGCGTGAGAAATCCAGGTGGTGCGTGAAAATAAAAGGAAGGCGCGCGTAATCTAAAGACCTGAGAGACAGTTTTACGCACATGAAGGAGTTTTACGTGCAAGGTCAAAAACACCTATAAATACGAGGTGAACCCCTCTCATTTGGAGAGTCTCAACACTTAGACAAAATCCTGAGCTCTGACGCGCAGAAAAATTGAAGTATAGAGTGGTGCGCAAAAAGAAGAAGTGCTGCGTGAAAAAGAAAGTGTTGCATGAAAAAGAGAAGTTCTGCGCGAAAAAGAAGAGTTACGTGAAAAGGATTTTTTGCGCCAAATTGTGTTTTTTTCACGCAAGGCTTAAATTCTACGTGCAGGACACCTAGAAGGGTGTGTGAAAAATTTTGGTGTCCCGCAAGCCTTTGACAGTTGCCTAGCACCCTCGAACCGGCTTCGTGAAGAAGGAAGTACCGTGAACCATTCAGTTTTATGAAGAGAAGTGGTACCACACACACACGACTGGTGTTTACACTAGTGCAGAAAACGTTTTTTACGTCGGTTATTTTTAATTTTTTACGTCGGTTTCTAGCCGACATTAATACGTGCGACGTTATAAATAAGGTTTTTGACATCGGTTATTTAAAAACCGACGTCAAAAACATATAATCGCGATGTTTATCACGTCGGTTATTTTAGAACCGACATGATAAAGAAAATGGGAAGGGTTTATCACGTCGGTTCTTTAACAACCGACGTGATAAAAGGCCTGGAAAATGGTTTATCACGTCGGTTCTTAAACAACCGACGTGATAAACAGGGGCGAGGGGGTTTATCACGTCAGTTCATATAGAACCGACGTGATAAACTGGGGTGAGGGGGGTTTATCACGTCGGTTCTATAAGAACCGACGTGATAAACCGGGGTGAGCGTGGTTTATCACGTCGGTTCATATAAAACTGACGTGAAAAACCGGGGGAGGGGGGTTTATCACGTCGGTTATTATATAACCGCCGTGATAAACCGGAGGGAGGCGGTTTATCACGTCGGTTATTCAATAACCGACGTGATAAACCATTGTCCAGGCCGTTTATCACGTCGGTTATTCAATAACCGACGTGATAAACCATTCTCCAGGCCCTTTATCACGTCGGTTATTAAATAACCGACGTGATAAACCATTCTCCAGGCCCTTTATCACGTCAGTTATTAAATAACCGACGTGATAAACCATTCTGCAGGCCTTTTATCACGTCGGTTATTAAATAACCGACGTGATAAACTATTTTCCAGGCATTTTATCACGTCGGTTATTAAATAACCGACGTGATAAACCCAATTTTTTTTAAACAGAATGCAGTCATCTTCTCTCCACCAGAATCAACCAGAAAACAAATCAAGAAATCGTACCACAAAAACAGAAGTACATCAAAATTAAGCATGTACATAGATAACATATAAAACTTACCCCCTAAACAGCATCCACCCTCATTTATACCCCATGGACAGCCCTCCCCCACCCCGTTGGAGCCCTCACCCTCATGTATACCCCATGGACAGCCCTCCCCCACCCCATTGGAGCTCCCACCCTCATGTATACCCCTTGGACAACCCTCCCCCACCCCATTGGAGCCCCCACCACACTCCTGGATTGCCCCCGACCCCCGGACACCCCCAAACACCCCTCGACAACCCCCCACCCGCCTGAACAGCACCCCCTCACCCCCTCACCCCACTTGACAGCCCCCACCACACCCCTGGACAGCCCCAAACACCCCTGGACAACCCCCCCACCCCTGGACAGCACTCCCACACCCCTGGACCGGCTTCCCACACCCCTGGACATCCCTGCTATCCCCCAGGACTGTCCCCCCACCCCACCGGACAACCCTCCCAGACCGCTAGACACCCCCCAACCCCACTGAACACACCCCCACACCCTTGGAACCCCTCCCCCACAGACCCAAATCCATACCAGAAAAACCATCAAAAGTAGACCAAAACAAGAAGTAGAGCAAAATTAAACATTCACTTATATAACATTCAAAACTTACACTGTCAACTTTAAAAAAAAAACTAAATCCAACCTAAACAACTACCAAATACACAATTAAAACGACAATATTCAAAATTACATTTTACATTACAAACAACTAAAATTCAATCAAACCTGTAAAATAATTTGACTACTCCACTTGTACGTGTTTGATGTCTTCAGCAATATAGGGTTGAGGGTCATCAAAAAGCTACAAATGAAAAAGAAGATAGTTAACGTGTATAATGAATAAATCAAATTGAAATATTATGGCAAAGTTTAAGAGGAAATCATACCAGGTCAAAATTCACAACTGTCCCAGTTGTTATTATTTCATACATAAATCTTAACATATAATATCCGCATTTGATGAGGCCTTGTTGTTCATGACAATTCTGTTTTGAATGAGTGTAAATTCAATATATTATTTTTATGCAATAAATCAAAAAGTACAAATTATAAATGGAAATTTACCTTCGCATTTACATATTTGATCTTTGCATTTCTTTTCTTTGTGTTTTTTCGAAAGTAGACCCATGAACTGTTAGAAAATAATACGAATGGGGTAAATTTAAAATTCATTATAATATATAAAACTATTGAGAAATTGAAACTTACTTTTCCAATATATTCTTAAAACTTTCCCGCACATCACCATGAACAGAGCATATCCAATAAAGAGCTTTCTCCCTTGGGCAAAAAATCCCTAACATCCAATGATTACTGATAAAAGGAAATTTAATGTTAGTGGTTTTTTATGTTAAAAGATAATTAACTCTTTGAGAGAAATGTGTTTCATACCTCTCACAAAAAGGCATCATCCAACATTGTCTGATTATATTCTTTTCAAATCTTTCAGCAATATAAACCATTCTTTGTTCCTTAGTCAATGCACATGCTTCAGGGGAAATCAATTGCGGGTCCATGAATCCATATACTTCTGTTAGTTCATTCCTCTCACAAATTTTATAAAGATACCTAATACAAAACATACATAAGTATACATTTTTAATAAATATAACGCAGGGAAAAGGTGTTAAGACTTACATGGAAAAAAATTTCACCACGTTGATGCCCAACTTATCTCCAGTAACAAGCTCCATGATATCAGATTTTGTAATCGCCACACTTATTTCACGTCCACAAACATGAGATTCCATTGGAAACTCATAAAAACCCAACAACAAATGTGAATATCTTGACAATCTGTCAAGACCACTGGAATCTGTATCTGATGTCATAGCCTGTTGTCTTTGTTGTTGTCTATACAATATTTCTTTACCTTTGAAGTATTCTTGTGAAAAAATTTGAGAAATATAGTAGTTTTCAAATGATAAAACAACTTTAATAAAAAAAATAAAATAAAAGATATAACATTCATACCTCTATGGTAATGAGTCGAAGAAGTCTGGATGACCAAACTAAAAAATGGCCGATACTCTGTCCAACTGTCGCCACCTCATCTGTAGGTATTGGTACCATAGCTGATCCATCTATAATATCCTGTACAGTGACCCTTTGATTCTCTACCTCTAATTGTTGATGATGAACTGTATCTCCTATACAATATACCAACCCGTATGCTACTATATGATGTTGAGAATCATCAACATACAACTCGCAATATGTAGGAAGCCGCGGCGGAGGCATAGGATAAAAAATGGGGTCCGCAGGCTGAGGTGGGGGAGTGAGAGCTACTGGCGGAGGTGGAGGATAAATAATGGGGTCTGCAGGGGGAGGTGGAGGAGTGGGAGCTGCAGTCTGAAATTGTCTTTGTATTTCTGCAAACATAGACTGCACCGACTCTCTAATCTTGTCTTCCATCGTCGCATTAATATTTTGAACTTCAGCCTCCAAGGATTCTATTTTTTTTATAAACCCCCTCAATGTTAGAAGTTGAAGAACGTGGAAACACTTTTCTTACCGATACACCTGCCGGATATCCTCTTACACGACCAGGATGTTCGGGCCTTCCCAATGCTGCAAATAAAATATCTTCCCTCCCAGTAGCTGTAAATGTCCCCTCTGAACTCTGCTCCTCAAGAGAGTCCTGTATTAATTAATTGAACATTTCTGTAATGATTGAAACTTATATGAAGAAAAAAGTTAACTTAAATAAATCAAATAGATATCTTACAATCCTCTCAGCTACAATTCTCGATTCTTCTGAAAGATATTGCCCTTTTTTCCCTTCCGAGCTCTCTTCCATTTTTCATTTCTAGATGGAGGGGATGTAGGGGCCACCTCTCCAGAGCTTGAAGACTCAGCTCTTAGTTGTTGAAATTTTTCCGCCATCATTTTTTCTTCCAATAATGTATACCCTCCCCGAGAAAAACTATGAGGGTATACATTTTTAGATTGGATCTCCTGATGAGCTTTCCTTGTTTGCTGTAATTTAAGAATAATAAATCATTAACAAAACATTAATAAAATCATTTATATAAGAAAGTTTATAAAAGTTTATAAAAGTTTACATTGCCCTTACCAGAAATGACTCTTTTTTTCTACTTTCAAAAAACTGTCTCCATGTGTCTTCATCTATAAAAGGATATATACGACATGGATTGTCATGACTCCTATGACCATAAATGAAATCAGATGAGAGGGTTGATTTGAAATCCCTCCATCTCCTGACAGCCAACGATAAGCATTTCTTCCTGACTCCTCCAGTGTCAGGAATATCAAATGTCATCTGATAAAGAAGAGGTTAAACATATTATATATACTAGAAACATTAAAAGAATGGTCAAACAATGACAAAAGATCTTACCAAAATTGTCTCCCACAACTGAGAGATAATCGCTTTATCCACACCTCTCCAATCATCATACAGAATGCTTACTTTGGTCTTAGCTTGAGTTGCAACAAAACTCTTAAAATCTTTGGCATTCGGACCTCTAGGAATATCATCATCATCAAACTCAACTACTATCCTCTGATCCTGCGTACGGGCAAGTGATAATTTTGGTAAACGTGTGCACCCACGTTTACCAACCTTTGAACTCTTTGTCGTAATAGGAGCATGTGAATGTTCATCCTCAGAGGTATGACCAGAAATATGCTCCTCTCCAGAATCATGTGGTTGATCATCTGAATGATCTGTCATTATCCTTCAAATCAAAAAAACAAACGTCAGTTCACAAATATACAAATTCAAATATTTTAATACTACTGTAATCAGAAAATAGAAAAGTGTACTAAGTTACATAATAGTAAACATTGGTAATATGGTAAGCATGTTAAACAATGGTAAAGATGGCAAAGATGGTCAAGATGGTAAAAATGGAAAAAATGGTAAACCTGGTAAACATTGTAAACATGGTAAAGTAATTTTCAGTGAACAAATATACAAATTCAAATATTTTAATACTACTGTAATCAGAAAATAGAAAAGTGTACTAAGTTACATAATAGTAAACATTGGTAATATGGTAAGCATGTTAAACAATGGTAAAGATGACAAAGATGGTCAAGATGGTCAAGATGGTAAAAATGGTAAAAATGGTAAACTTGGTAAACATTGTAAACATGGTAAAGTAATTGTCAGTGAACAAAAATAAGCATTTTAAAATTCATGTAATGGTTATAAACATGATAAAGTAAACTAAACAAACTTAAAACAAACAAAAACATATACTTATTTTATTTTAAAACATGTTTTAATAAATAAAAAACTTACAATATCTAACATTTATGGAAAAAATAAATGTAAACAAGAAATAAACATATGTTACCTGTAATTTTAGGAATGTACAAATGGATTGTTTTCCCAAATTCCTTCGTCGTGATCGTTCCTTATGGCACAAACTATGTCTTCAACATGATCGTCATTATGTTCTGTTAATATTTCCATGGAAGTAGGGATCTCACATAAATTAGCATATTCATCAAGTTCATCCTCACCAACATATTGTTTTTTCCCTTGTAAAACAACAGCCCACTGCATATCTGATTGATCTACTACATAAAAAATTTGTTTTGCATGTGTTTCCATTATAAAAGAATCAACTGTGTCTTCCAATCTATTCAGATTAACAAGTGTCATTCCAAATTCATCGTGTCTGACGCTGTTGTTACCGTTAAACCATTTACAGTTAAAAACGGGAACTTTAATTTTAAAGTAATCAACCTCCCATATGTCTTCAATCACTCCATAATATGCATTTGATGCAGAAATTGGGTTTTTGTCCTTAGCACTCGAAAAATGCATTGCTTCTGCAAACACCAATACACCACTATTCTGAACTGCACTTCTGTTGTCCTGAGCTTTTGTATGAAATGTATAACCATTAATGTCATAACCGGACCATGTTATCACATTTAAACATGGACCACCCACTATCCATTTTAATGTCTCTGATACATCTGATCTATCAAGCAAAGTTTTTTTAATCCATGACAAAAAAAGTTTTGTTGTGCTCATTCAAAATCCACATTTCTTTCTTCTTTGGACAACATTGTTTCAACTCATTAATATGCAGCGTGATATACGGTTGAGCATCAGCTATGTTATTCAAGATGTATGATTCTAACTTCTTTATCTGTTCAGATGACAATGATTTGACTTTCAAGCCGCGAATCCTCTTTCCCTCATTATTAACTCGTTCATGGCGAGATGGAGGCAAACCTATGTGTTGCGCCGCAGCCAAGTAGCTCGTACAAAACTCTGCTACCTCCTCAGAAATATACTTTTCAATAATGGAGGCTTCAGGTCGATATAGATTTTTAACATACCCCTTTAATATTTTCATATACCTTTCAAAAGGATACATCCAACGAAGATATACAGGCCCACAAAGCTTTATTTCTCAAACCAGATGAATCATTAAATGCACAATTATATCAAAAAAAGTTGGAGGAAAATACATTTCCAATTGAAAAAGTATAAAAATTGCATCCTTTTCCAAAATGTTCAAAGCATTCACATCAATCGCCTTGTTACAAATTGAATTGAAAAAATAACACAACTTCATTATAGTCTTTCTAACACGAATGAGCAATATTCCACGCAATGCAACTGGTAGAATTTGTTGCATCATGACGTGACAATCATGTGATTTCATACCTATCAACTTCAAGTCCTTCAATGAGACAAAATTTTTTACATTAGAAGAATAACCTTGAGGCACTTTGGTATCATGAAGACACTGACAGAAGCTAATTTTCTCCCTCTTCGATAATGTATGACAAGCCGGGGGAAGAAATGTTCGTCTTCCTTTAGGAGTGGGAGCTAACTCCAAACGTATTCCCATTGATAGTAAGTCTAATCTTGCATTCAACCCATCTTTAGTCTTTCCTTTAATATCTAACAATGTTCCAATCAAAGAATCACAAATATTCTTCTCCACATGCATGACATCAATGTTATGTTTAACTTCATGATACCTCCAATATGGTAGCTCAAAAAAATTGACCTTTTCTTCCAAATATGTCTATCATTACCAGATTTCTGTGTCTTTCTCAATGTCACGTCAAGGTTTTTCACCCTCTCAAAATACAGATCAGGGGATAAAGGTTTTGGAGCAGTATCAAATTCTTGTGAGCCATTGAATGCCTTTTTTAGTCTCCTATAAGGGTGTTCCATAGGCAAAAACTTTCGATGACCCATGTACACTGTTTTCCTCCCATGATGCAATTGACAATAGGACGTCTGTTGTTCGCAAATTGGACATGCTTTATGCCCTTTAACACTGTATCCAGACAAATTTCCATACGCTGGGAAGTCATTTATATTGAACAGAAGCACTGCATGCAGTTGAAAATATTCCATTTTATAAGAATCATACACCCTAATACCATCAGCCCATAACAGTTTCAAATCATCAATCAACGGTGACAAGTAAACATCAATATCATTACCGGGTTGCTTTGGACCAGAGATCATTGTACTCAACATGACATATTTGCGCTTCATACAAACTTCAGGAGAGAGGTTATAAATTACCAATAAAACAGGCCATGAACTATGTGTGCTACTGAGTGTTCGGTATGGATTCATTCCATCTGTGCACAACCCTAGTATGAGATTTCTAATTTCATTTCCAAATGTAGAATACTACGCATCAATTTTCTTCCATTGTGGACAATCAGCTGAATGACGTATTTTTCCATCACATACCCGCTCTTCAGCATTCCATCTTAACCTTTTTGCTTCATGTGAATTAGCAAATAAACATTTGAAACGATTAATTATAGGAAGATACCAAAATACCTTTGAAGGGAGCTTTGTAATCTCTACATCAGCCTGTGATTTTTCTTTCACCTTATACCGTGATGTCCCACATTTAGGACACTCTGACAGAAATTCATATTCCTTCCTATATATAATGCAGTCATTCGGACAGACATGTATTTTCTTGTATCCCAATCCCATCGGGCATAATATTTTCTTGGCTTTGTAATGTGAATCTGGAAGATCGTTATCTTTTGGAAGAATGTCTTTCATCAATTGTAGCAGCTCTGTAAAACTTCTGTCACTCCATCCATGCTTCGCCTTCAGGTTAATCAATCTTAACACCGCCGACAAAATCGTAAAATCTGTACAACCGGGATATAATGGTTTTTCAGCATCACCATATAGACGCGCAACTGTCGGTTCTATCTCAATTTGTTCTGCTACAATATCGCGAATCATTTCTTCAATTCCATCGGAGTTACCATCTTGCGAATCATCATCATCAGTGACATTCCGTCTAGTTTAACCATGCCAAATCCAAGGGCTGTAACTCGGATTAAAACCATGACAAATCAGATGATCTTTTATCTCTCTACTTTTCAACTTCTTCATATTCAAACATTTCAGGCATGGACAGAAAAAAATGTCACTACTTGGAACATTTCGTTTTGCAAATTCCAAAAAGGCATCAACACCTTCCTCAAATTCATTGCTCATTCGATGTGCCGTAATCCAACTTTGACTCATTATTACCTATAACAAATATCAACAAAAAATATATATTTTTAAGATAAGACAAATATATGTTTATATGAAAAAAATCATAATTTGAATGTAAAACAATTTAAAATATAAAACAAATCTATAGGTATTTAAAAAAATATGCTTGAATATTATTTTTAAAACAAAATATAGTTAGTTATAACAGTTTTAAATTTCATTGAATCAAAGAAAACCATGATGCCTACATAGTTTAATATTGATTGCGGTTTTGATGTTTTAATATATTAGATAAACAACCTATTTTAAATGGCGTGCAGACCTTGATATTGGTCTTCATCACCCTTCGGTGTGACTGGAAAAAAGTGGTCTACCAGCATGTTATTATTTTATCATCAATTCACTCATTCTTGTTTCTGATGATCGTTAATTGCATTGGCAGGCTGAGAGGGCCGCCCAGCGCGTCCAACACTGGTCTGCTCAGAATAACAATAGTCCCACTGATTCGGTTTAATTCTTTATTTCTGCTTTTTAATCCCATGTAACATATCTTGTGGGGATTTGATTTTGTACTTGGCCTTCAGCTTTAATGGTTATCAATCAAAATAAAACTCGACTAAAAACTCTGTTTATTTTTGGTTTTCAAAATCCAAAAACGAAAACAAAACAACCATGGACAAAAACTGAATTCCAATTACAGGAAACATGTTCAGAAATTCTAAACACCAAGAATTAACAAATATCAACAACAATAGTGAACAACCTGGAAATTACAAGACTAAACAGTTATTCAAACGCAAACTGCTTATATTAATTCTCATAAAAACAGAAAACAAAAATCTGTAAAAAAACTAATTCAACAAAAACAGAACCAAAAAACATAAGAAATAATTTCCAGATTAAGCAACATTTATATCCAGAACCATAAGAATGTTCTAGCACATAAAGTAACCATAACAGTGAGCAATATTAAATAATGTCACCAACAATCAGCATCTATTTACATAAATGCAACATAGTCTGTTATATCAACAAAATACAAATAACCATTTGCAATAACAAAAAATTCCACGAGATTCTCAACATGATTAAATAGAAAAGCATATCTGATGCGAACAAATTACATCAAGAATCGAAACAAAAACGAATGAAATAAATTCGTGGAAGGCTTACTTGAATGTTGCGAGTTGAGATGATAGATCCGAGAGGAGTGAAGAAGATAAACAATGAATCCAAAATGAGTTTAACGCAGGTCGATCGACGAGCCGATTAGGGTTTACCGCGCGAGAGAGACGAGCCGACAGACTGTCAATCGAAAAATCGTAAATGACAGTCCACGGGCTTTAATTTCTTTAAAAGTTTTATAACGTCGGTTATATAATAACCGGCGTTATAAACTATTTTTTAAATTTATAACGTCGGTTATTTTAAAACCGACGTAAAAAAGCTCCCGCGCTTTGGTTTTTTATGTCAGTTATTTTATAACCGACGTAAACCCCCCCCCCCCCCCCCCGTGCTTTGGTTTTTTACGTCGGTTATAAGATAACCGACGTAAAAACCCAACAGGCGCGATTTGTAACGTCGGTTATTAAAATAACCGATGTTAAAAATCTACTCACCGCATTTTTACGTCGGTTATATATAACCGGCGTAAAAAATGGTGACGTAAAAAATGTTTTCTGCACTAGTGTTAACACCCTCGTTGTGCTTTGCGAAGAGAAGAACAACAATACGTGCAACTAAACTCAGATTTGCACAGAACGAGGGAAGTATACTGACACACTCAGGTGTTGGTATCGAGAATTAAAGGAAGATAAGAAGGAGATTTAGTGCATTTAGTTATTGCGCTAAAGTAGAAGAGTGAATACAAAAGAGCATCAATTCAGGACTCTGATGCAAGCAACGTCTCATGCTGAACAGGCGACAAAGACTTCAATGAAAATCTATTAAAGAGACTTTCACATCTATAAACTGAGTGAGACTTCACCAAAGACAGTGAGCTAGGGGGAGTCAACGGGAGTGACTTGAGGGATGTAGTGAGCTATCCCTGAACGTTTTTAAAGGCAGTGAGCCTGAGACAGAGTGACTGTTCCCGAACCATTGTAATCCACAACCAATGAGGAATAGTGGAATTAGGTACGACCGACAACCTTTCGGCGTATGCTCCTTGGACGTAGCCCTTAGTGGTGAACCAAGTAAAAAGTGTTGTGTCATCTCTTTGCATGTGAATGATGCTTGATTGCTGATCATATCCATCATACAAGGTTAACTAGTTCCTACCAACGTGGGAATAAGATCCATTAGTTTAAAAGAAAAAGTTGACACCCTGATACACCCCTCCCCTCTCAGGGTGTCTCGGGGTCTTACAGAAACCACCGAGTTTCTTCATCTGTGGTGTATCCACGGGTTGATTGAATCCTCCAATGCTTGGGAAAGGCCCTCATTGCGGCCATGATATGCTAATATCTCTCGACGTAAAGGAATAAGGAGGAAGAGAGCATCGACATGGAGAATTGACATGAAGCTTGCCTAAGGAATGCACACACCATTCTCATGGTCACTGCCTCCTTATATATGCCTTAGGACACTCTCGAGCCTTCCATGACATTTACTCGAATGTTACAAAATGTTTGTTTAAATCCTTCAGTTACAACACTCATAACCTATAACCAATATGCATGTATCATATAAATACATTATAGAATCTTTTACACGTTTCATTATATGAAACGTTAGTCATCAATGATAGCTTATATGGAAGGGACTCAAACATTAACTATTAACAATCCGTTTCCATTGTCCATCGTAGGATGTAATATGAATTGTACAATATGATTTATTATGCCTTGCGATATAGCCTATCATACTGTATGATTGGCTTTGGCAGAGGTGATTTACGACATCTCTATGTTGTAAGTAATGATATACCCAAACAGTATATAATCTGCAAGGATATCATACTATTTGATATCCCCATATCATCACATATGATATGGACAATATACATCATATTTATATAGGCTTTAGAGCATATCTCCATCAATCTCCCACTTGCAGTAAAACATCATAGACTTTGTGCCATTTTACCTTATATTATATCATACACAATGACTTGTGAAACCATATCCAAAACTCCTTTTAGATATCTACGAAAACACTTTTTTGAAATCCCTTATTAATTTCACCTTGTATTATATCATATGCAATACCTTGTGAATATCCACCCAAAACTCCTGGATAAACTGTAAATACTTTTTATTGTAGCTCTGAGTTTTATAAAACTCAATCCCCATTTAGTTAACCAAAAAGTGTGACTCCATGAGCCTTTGCAACTTTGAAAACAAATATGAATTCCTAAATTCATAAATGTAAGCAAGGAACGACCTCTAGCAAAACATCTGTGCTACTCAAGTTACAAAGAGATCTGACACGATCTTCATCAAACACATATATCTCTATACCTGTGTCCATTAAATGTATTGTATACAAGTATGAATAATCATGTAATCCCTTACTTAAGACATTGAATAAACATGTGACATAAAGTATGTCAATCCCATATAGCCTACTCATATGTTCTCATTTCTCCAAGTATAGACTGACCTAATCGATGAATACATCACGTGTCTTTCACATAAGAGGATGAACACACACATGCCCCTCATCCAAATAGATACACACATCACACAAACCTTATCTAGGTATGACCAAATGCTTCCCCAACCTATCTCAATTGAGGGCCCATATTCCATACTCGTCATACGAGAGGAAAAATCTTATCTTGGTTAAGCCTTAACCGATGACATGATAAAAAATATACCCAACCACCTCTTGATTAGTTGAGCCTCAAGGCTTGCGTAAGAAAGGTATCATGATATGAATGTTCTCATGCTAGGTATCTTGTTAACCTTAGGTACAAAGATTCAATATGAAACATGCACCCCTAGTATACCAATGACATATTATTTGACACTCTATGTGGTATACTTGGTGGACCATCCAACGTACAAAACTCCTTTTGTGTCTCATGATCATATTTTGTTTCTCTATATGAAATCCTTATGTTGATGCTAAAAAATGCGTTCAAAGTGGATTGAAGAGGAAGAATAATAAGAGGACAGGATTTGGAGTGGAAGACCACAACATCATACAAATCCTCATCTCGTGTGAGGCATTCCCGAAGTCACTATAGAAGCCACTAGTTTTGCGAGAGCGCAACCCCAAGTTGTGTGAGATCCAGGCCAAGCCATTTTTTGTGAGCTAGAGGCTTATAAATACCCATAAGCTCTCCATTTGAGGATTTTTTTTCAGGAAGTTTGGGAATCCAAAGCATCTTAGACCACACTTCCCCAAGTTTTGCACCTTGCACAACCTTGATAAGATAAATTTCCATGGAATCTTACAGGTCAGTAATGTTATGCGATTTACCTCATGTAAGGCCTTTAATGCATTGAAAAACACTTTATAATGTTTCACGCCACACCACTTCCATGAAGTAATTGTTTCGCGCAAAGGCATAATGCTTCGCGCAACCCCTGTTTTTTTTGTGCAATCCTATGTTATACACACCCCTTTTATGGCCTCCTTTATAGAGAAAAACTTCCACGAGATTGATGGCATATGGGGTTTTCATTTGCCTAATTCGGGATCATTCATGCAAACCCCTTCAATGTGACCAAAATTGCGATCTTTCGCCTCTTGGCCCTTTACATCAGACATGGGCCGGGAAGCTTATGCATAATCCCCACACATATTATTGCTCCTTCCAAGTAAGGTGTGTGTGAATACCACACTTATCTTTTCTCTTTCTGGGCAACCCAATGCTTTATACCCACTCAATCCCTTGTTGTCGTTCCTTTCATGACACAAGTTTTCTTACCACAAGACATTATATAGTTTGGACTGGTCCTGTCACACAACCTTAAACTGTACAACTTGAATTATGTGGGTTTTGATTCATGTTCGTAGGATACACAAGATGTCTCTTTGAGGCTCAATCCCAACACTATTATTTTCCACCCCCCTTGAGAGGTGGTATGCCCTATAACTTGATCATCTTCCCAGAGAGCATTAAACCCCCTGGAGTGCCTACCTAGGAGGCTTCATTCCATAGTGTCCCCACTGGGCTATAAATGGTGAGTGCCCTCACTGGAATCTAAACTGTGAGTGTTTCTATTGGACTCTAAACCATGCTTTTCCCCATTGGACTCTAAACTATGAGTGTCCCTAACGGACTATAAACTGTGAGCGCCCGCCTATTTGGCTTCAAAACACAAAGTTCCACCATCTTCTTAGATTTAAACCGTATATCCAGTTACCCTTTTGTGATGGGTATAAAATACCCTTATGTCTTAGCATGAGGAAGATCTAGCAACATCCAATGTACCCAACACATTCATCCTTCCAACCGTAAGGTCTTTTCCCTACTAAGGGAACAAATGATGTAATCAAACGATGTCCATAAGGATGACATCAAAAAGGATTTCACATATATCTCCTAAATTATGGGGGATTCTCGGAATAGAAAACAAGCTCCTTAGTGGGATGAGCTGACCTCCCGCCTGATCAGAAAATCCATCATCATCATCACCCCAATAATGAGGGGCTTCCCACCTTTGGAAATAGGGAACACAAGATTAGAACACAACAAACAACACATCCTGCATCATGGAGGAAAGTGTTAGAAATAGAAGTGGTGAACCCGACATGAATCCTTTCTCCTTCAATAGCGAGCAGATGAATAACATTGGACATCACTTACACTACATGTCTATTCATGGTTGCCTTCATTTTAATGCTCATGCAGAATGTCGATCACTAGATGTGATATGCGACGTTCCCTTTCCATTTTAATTAGGTAAGGGGGCAAGAGGAATATCACCAATGCTGCTTATAATAACCCCATATGCTCGCATGCGGCAATCCCATACACTTATGCCCAAGCTACGACCACTGTTTCTCCTAGGGATCCTAGGCGCCTTTGTCCCCTTTCCCTGACAGTGGTGATACAATAGAGGGTGATGAATTCCCTTGTCTATTGATATGAGTTGGAAGGCATCATTTTGACTTAACAAATGGATGGGGAGGACCTTGAAGCCATGGAACCATGACACTAACCCCAACAATAGAGGTTGCAGGGGGAAAGAACCTCCTATCACTACCACCAACCGCTTCATAAGATTTTCCCCAGAGCACGGTGACTCAATCTTCCCCATTCAGAGGAGGTGGAGGAGTTCCTGGATGGGATAGTTCTAACTATCTCTCGAGATTTACTGAGGAGGGCTCCAGCTAATTGATGTCATCGTCAATGCAAGACTATCCAATCAACGATTGAGCTGATTAAAGCCACTCCTGCTCTGGCTTCCCCAACTTGAACTTCACGACACTAGTTCTAGGGGGAAGACACTATCCCTACTTTAGGGGTGAATGCTCCCTCAACTTCCATCATATCTCCCATTGTCCCAACCAGTATACGGGGGATTTTTTTTACAAAACTAGTATCGGAGACCCAACCACCCATTAGGCATGCTGGGTTGGATCTCCCATCCATTGGCTCTATCAACAACCTTCATGGTAGTCTTCCCCATGACAAAGAAGTTTATTTCCTTGGAGGTCCTCCCTTGGGTGAAATACTTACTGACCATTCCAGAGGTCCTCCCCATGACACCTGTGGAATTACTCCCCATGACGCAAAGAATCTTGCGCTTGGGTAACTCTCACGCTAACACCAAAATGAAAACTGGGGGCATCAATAATAGATTACCTCTGATCTTTCAGGATCCCTAGCCATTGAGGACCCAAAGAAGATGATCGTAGCTCCACCATCACAACCCTTAAAGAAAATACTCGATGACTGAGGATGTACACTCCATAAAATGAAGTGAATATGGTCACGAAGACCCCCCACAAGTACTTGTGCATGGATGACGTGTTGTCATCCTTTTAAGGGCTTTCCATGATGTCTTCCCTAACACCATAAACATGCTTCCCCTCCACCTCTACACTGGTGGTGGGGAAAAAATTAGGGTATATACAATCATTTTTGGATGAGGAACAACATCATGAGGGGTCACATGCACCCAACATGTTTACTCAAGAAGAGGAATTAGGGTCCCCATCATATAAAGAGATGCTGTTGAAGCCTGGGTCAGCTCATCAAGACATCTCTCTAGCTCAGGCTAGGGTGTCTTAGGTGACACGACTCCCACCCAAAGATCTTCCACAAGGGAGATCCTCATCACCCGCTCCTGTAGCATCTCACCAACCATGTACAAAATCCCAGAGTAATGTGAACTCTACAGTAAAGATGGCTGAGAGTCAACCCATTGCTTTAGAACATGAGTTCCCTTTTGAACAAGTTGAGGGGGATGATAAGAACTCGTGGGAGCTCCTAGCTACAAATAAAATTCTGATCATGTTTTGGTTGCATGAAACTTTACACTTTCCTATCTTGGAGATTCTTAATGAAGGTTATACAATGTACCTTTGACAAAATATGTGGATAATGTTCAACCACTATAACAGTCGATGATTAATATATCTTGGAGGTTCTGATCTCCCGAAGGACCTTGTGCAGTAATTCTGAAAGGTGGACCTTGCTACACTCTTGGTTGCACAACGCCCTCACTCTGATAAAATGATGCCAATATTTCCAGTAGGAATGTACATAAAGTCTTGGGGTACTTCACTATATTATCGAAGAGGCATATCCCCATGTGCATGTTAGGGGTTAGGGGTCGTATGCTTCCCTACAAATTTCTCCCATCGAAAATCAATAATAGGTTTATAAAACAACATTACCTGGTTGTATCCTATAAGAAAAAACCATGACATCCTGTGATATGGTCGCAACCAAATATGGAATGACCTAGAATGACGATCATTATTACTAAATTGTGTAAGAGCATCACCTCATCTCCCATTCATGAAGGAGACATATTCAATGTTGGTGTGTAACTGTTAGGTGACTCCAAGGATCTGTTCTTCTAGCGAGGGATGCACAATTTATGTAATAGCTCATTGATAACACTCCCATCAATTTTAGTAGATCATGGTCCCCTAGACATAATCCATTGTGTTGGAGGCAAAGGATGGGTGACCCTCCTCTGACAACCCCATGGTCATCAGTCATATAACAACCTGACTTTTTCTTACATGACTATGACATCATTTTTAAGATAAAAAATATAATAATAATACATTCAAGGATCGAAATGTTTAGTATCATGGGAAAATTAGGCTCATACATCACTTGTACATAATAAAACTTAAACATTATTTAAATACATATTCTTTATCCTCCTAAAATCTCTAATGTTCTCTTTAATACATGTAATCACTTGAGGATATACATCAAAGAATGTGGTGTGCTAAAAGCCCAGTGAGGGGAGGGATACCATAAAAGGAATAAGAGACATGAATCAATAATACACGAGTGAACATAATCATCATCATCATGTCATAAACATAAGATTATCATCATAATCATGAAGGAAATATTTGATAAAAGCATGGAATGTGACATATTCATAATAATGAAACATCATAACATAATGGTCAAATCCCACACATAGCTGTAAACAAAGCTAGCATCCTATTCACACATAATATGTGCATAAATCGTAACATCATAATTTTGAACAAATCTAGCACCATGTTCATGCATAATACACATAATCTCATGAGATATATCACATTACCCAATGCATTGGAGAGTTATATAATTTCGGCCCCATCCATCACTTCATAAAATGCTCATAATCATGCATGCCACATAGAACTTAAAACAATCATAGTCATGAAATAAACCCATACAAAAGAATGAGTTTTATAAATTTTTTGTAAAGATACATTATTGAATAGCCTTTGGGGTTCCCAAATGAATAAGGGAAATCGTAATTTAGAATAAAATATCAATGTTCTTGAGTAGATAAGAAACAACTCCTAAGGAGTCAATGTAATGTTTTTGGAAATTAAAGTCTTTTTGAAAAGGATTTGTAAATGGATTATAAAACATTTTGAAAGGGTAGAAACATGTATATCATTGAAAAGAAAATGGAAAGGATAGTGGAAGGAAATTTTATGGACATTAGAAGAATATCCATGCAGAAAAAATGTAAAAGAGGAGATAAACCAAAAGAATGAGTTTGGGTTCGAGAATTTCCTTACCTTAAATTCCACTTTATTTTTTCGCTTTTCCACCTCCTTACTAATAAACTTAGGTTTATTAGAATATATAGTTGAAAGTGAATTTTGTTCATTTATGTCACTACCAATCCATTATAATTATTGGATTCTATTTTATAATATTCTTTGTTAAATGTGAAACGTTTTGATATCATATTTTCCTCAAAAATATCCCATTTTGTTTTGATTTTTCTTTTTTTTTGTTCAAGGTCATTTAAACATAAATAAAACTAATCACAAGAGATTATAATACATTTAATTACATATTTATATACAATATATGATTTATTATAATCATCCATAAGGGTGGTGGTAAGAAAATAATTGGCAACGTGTTTGTTGGCGGTTAACCGACCGTTGATGAGTCATTGTCAAAAGAGGAGGTAGAGAATTATGAATTATATATACTTCATAAACTTGTTATTTTCTCGGCGTAACTTCTTTTATATGACACTAAAACCCCTTGATGCTTGAAGTTGGTTTACTATGGAATGTCCCTAAAGATTCTAAGGGGTTTAAGAGGAAGGATTTGAGTAGAGGTTTGGTTTTGGTAAGTTAAAGTGAAGTGATTTTCTAAGGGAGGGATGAGGGGGTATTTATACTTGAGGAGAGATGTATTTTTGAGTTAAAATATTGAATAAATTACTAAATCCAAGGTAAACCTTGTAGTAGTGATATTTTTGACATTGTTCGTCATATTTGAATTAAATAACATGATTTTAATACTTTCAAACACTTTATAATATTTATTTATTAGTTTAATCAAAAGGAAAGGTGAAAAAATGACAAAATATTATTTTAATGGAATACTTTAGACTTTAGACTTTAGAAAGCACTTTCTATGTTTGAAAATTAGGTTTATTATTTTTAAATGAACCATTTATCTTATTAAATTGATTTTGGGATGAAATAATCAATTTAGGATTTATTAAGTCATTATTTCATAATCATTATGTCATAAAACATGTGGTATTTGAAAAACAACTTTTTTACTATTCACATAAAATTGAAGTATTTCAGAAAATTACAAAAAATCACTGTTAATTTGATGTTCTGATTCTAAAAATGATATTCATTTTATCAAAATAATTTTATAACATAGGTAATTTTAAATTTTTATATAAAAATTATGATTTTTACGAAATACCTTAAAATATAGATTATTAAAAATATGCTTATAATTTCTTTGAGATTATAATCTTGATATTTGTTTTATGGTATTATAATATTTATATTTTCTTAAGTTGCTTATGATAAATATTATTTATATTATATTTTTTTTATTTTGAGGACAAATTACTATTTCAACGGTCATGTTATTATTCCCAATGATCAGATTACTATTTCCAACAGTCAAGTTACTATTCAAATGGTCATATTACTATTCCAATAGTTATATTACCTCTTATAAATACCACTTCATTTTTTCATTCAACATTCACCTCAGTTTCTCTTAAGGTTTTACATTTTCCTTTTCAAAAATGTCGATTGGTTTACTGTTATTCTGTTTCTTTTATATAGTGTTGTTTGTGGGGATGATGATTCTAGAATATTGGAAGGATTCAAATTTTCTCATTATTTTTTTCTTATTTTCTATTTTTTATCCAATTGTAATGTTTGACATTTTCATGGGTTTAGTTGCTGACTAATGTAATGATCTTCATTAATGAAATAAAGTGTTGTTGGTTTCTCTTTGTGTTACATGTGTATAATACTATATAATATAACATATATTTATTTAGGAAACAAATATCACTTGTAAACTCTAAGTTGTTACATTCCCCCTATAGAAATTTTGTCCCCAAAATTTCAACTCATATTCTCTATCGATAATAGATGTGGGTACTTCAGTTTCATCATTTCCTTTGATTTCCGCATCACATGTTCATATTTATAGTTTCATCACAACACTTTGACAAGGTGATTCATCTTGTTACAAAAAACTTTATATCTATGGTCCAAGGTCTTCACCGAATTCTCCTCATAAGAGAGGTCATGCTCTAGTTGTACCACCTCCAGATTCAGTACATGTGAGAGATCTGGTATGTACTTCTCCATGAGCGATACGTGGAACATATCAAGAACTTGAGCCATATTTGGTGTAAGTGCCAGCCAATAGGCCACTGCTCATATGTGGTCAAGGATCTCAAAGGGGTCAATGTACCTAGGTCTAATTTCCCCTTTCTTTCCAAACCACATGTCTCTTCCATGTTGATATTCGAAGGAAAACTTTGTCTCCAACTTCAAACTCCAAGTCCCTTCGACGGTTGTTAGCATAAATCTTCTGCTGACTCCGAACATATTTTATATGCTGTTGGACGACTTGAACCTTTTCTATCATTTCTTGCACAAGATCTGGTTCAAGTAGCTTTCGTTCACCAAATTCATCCCGACAAGTAGGTGTTCTACACTGCTTCCCATATAGAGCTTTATATGTGGCCATTTGAATACTTGAGTGGAAGTTATTATTGTATAAAAACTCAACTAATGGGAGATGTTGATCTCATCCACCTTTAAATTCTATTGACCAAGCTCTCAGTAAGTTCTAAAGTGTCTGAATGGTCCTTTCAGATTGACCATCAGTTTGAAGGTGATATGACGTACTAAAATTCAATTCAGTATTCAGAGCATGTTGAAAGCTTCTTCAAAATTTAGAAGTGAACCTTGGATCATGATCAAAGATGATTGAAAGTGGTTCCCCATGCAGCCTCAACACTTTATTTACGTATATATTAGCAAGTTGGTCAAGCGGGAAATATTTCCGAATAGCGATGAAGTGAACATTCTTGGTGAGTAGATCCACCACAACCCATATTTCATTACTTCCATTGGATGTCTTCAGGAGACCAGTGACAAATTTCATGGTGATTTTTTCCTATTTCTATGTGGGTGTGGGAAATGGTTGCATCATCCCCTTGGTCTTATGTCACTCTACTTTAACTTGTTGACATACAAAACACTTTAATGTGTACTCAGTGATCTCCTTCTTCATGTTGTCCCACCAGAAGTGCTCCTGAAGATCACAATACATCTTATTACTTCTAGGATGAATGGATAAAGATGAGATATGAGCATTATATGATAACTATTTCTTTATCTCAGGTGATGAAGACACACAAAGTCTTTTTCCAAACTGAATGACACCATCTTCATCAATGTGGAATTCATGAAGCTTCCCCTCCTTTACTGATTCCACCTTCTTTTGAAGCTCCAGATCATCCCTCTATGCCTCCTTGATGTTCTCTTGGATAGATGGTTGGATAATTATTTGGGAAAGGTAAGATGTATTCCCTGTCGTTATGATTTCCAGATCTATCCTTTTCATATCCATGAAGATAAAGTCTTTCTAAATCCACATCATGCAAAGAGTAACATGTTCTTTTCTACTAAGATCATCAACTACTTTGTTCGACTATCCAAGATAATAGTGAATAGAGAAATCATAGTCATTGATCAACTCTAACCATCTTCATTAATGCATGTTGAGATCTTTCCATGTGAATATATACTTTAGACTCTTGTGATCTGTATATATGTCACACTTCTCACCATGAAGGTAGTGCCACCAAATCTTTAAGGTGAAGATCACACCTGCTAACTCTAGATCATGTGTTGGGTTGTTCTACTCATGGATCTTCAACTATCGTGAGATGTAGTCCATCACTTTATCATTTTATATGAGCACACAACCCAAACCTTTCCTTGAAGCATTTTTTTTATATAAAAAATCCTTATCCACTCGAGGGTAGTGTGCATATAGGCACAATGATTAGCCTCTCTTGTGCTCCTTAAGGTTTTCCTCACATTATTCTGTCCAGACATACTTTACCCCTTTCTGTGTTAACCTAGTTAACGAGCTTGAAAATCATGATAAATTTCTCACAAAACATCGGTAGTACCCAGCTAAAACAAGGAAACTAAGGATTTATGTGATACTAGTGGGTCTGATCCATTCATCAATTGCCTTTGTCTTTGAAGGGTCCCCAAAAATACCCTCACTTCCGGTCATGTGCCCCAAGAATGCGACTTACTGCATCCAAAAGTCATACTTGCTTAACTTAACATACATTTTATCCTTTCTTAATGTCTCTATCACAATCCTTAGATTCTCTTCATGTTCCTCCTTTCTCTTTGATTAAATGAGAATATAATCGATAAAGACTACCATAAATTTGTTGAGGTAGTATCTAAAGAATATAGTCATCAAATCCATGAAGACCGCAAAGGCGTTAGTAAGTTCGAAGGGAATCACTATGAACTCATAGTGTCCATACCTTGTATGGAAGGTTGTCTTATGTATATATTTCTTCTTTACCTTTAATTGATGATATCCAGAAGGAAGATACACCTTTGATAAGTATTGATCTCCTCATAGTTGATCGAACAAGTCATAAATCCTTGGAAGGGGATACTTTTTCTTTATGGTGATCTTTTTGAGCTTCCGATAATCGATGCACATCCCCATTGATCCATTATTTTTCTTGACAAAGAGCACCGACACGCTCCAAGGAGATGAAACAGGGCATATGAACCCTTTGTCCAAATTCTATTGTAGCTGCTTCTTTAACTCCCCTAGTTTAATCAGAGCCATCCTATATGGGTATTTGGAGATAAGAGTGGCTTCAGGTATATGCTCTATTGAGAAATCTACCTCACGATCTGGGGAAAGTTCTGACAACTCTTTGGGAAACACATTAGTGTATTACCTCATAATGAGAATTTCCTCAATCTTGATAATTTCCTTCAACTCAATCATTTGGGAAATATATGATTCTTCACTGGATATCAACACCCACACTGTTGATGGTTTTTCCAAAGGAGATTCATGAGCTTCTTTATATTTGTAAACTAACATGAGAGGGTTCAGAATATAGAAATAGATTTAATTTTCTCGATAGTTGATGTGAGATCTATATATCGAGAGATAACCCATGCCCAATATACCGTCAAATTCCTACAAGGTAAGGATTACAAGATTCGCTGGAAGAATATTTTCATAGACTCTTATAGGAGAAGAGTCCAACACTTTGGTTGCATTGATCACACCACTATGTGTTTTTAAAATTATCTCTACTTCAAGGTATTGAGGTTTTGATTCCATGGTTCTAGAAAACTTGCAGGATATACATGAATGTGTAAAACTAGAATCAAATAAAATCTTTTCCATTCTTGAGTGAATAGAAAGTGTACCTTATATGACTTCATTTTCATGTTCCACCTTAGTAGTAGTGCTAATAGAAGATTTACCTTGATCCTTTGGCTTTGGTGGTTATTGACACTGATTAACCTCAAAAGTCCCATGGTTTAGTGAAATTTCTTGCATAATTCCCTTTCTCCCTACAGTTGAAGCATTTAACCATGAGTGGTGCATTGGAACGTGCCTTCCTTTCCTCCATCACATTGTCCATCTTATTCATTTATTTTCAATATTCATGAGCTTAGTGGCCTTCTCTCCCATGTTTAAAGTATTTTCTTGTCCATTTAAGGTAATTCCATCGATGCTTCTCCCCATATTTTGACATGTGAGTGGTTGGATATTCTCTTCTCCTTTGTCATTTGATCCGCTGTATTGAAACACCATCCTTTGTTTCTTATCTCTATAACCATGAGACCATTATCCAAACTCCATCTATACTTTGAGAGTACATCGAACTACTTCTTCATAACTTCTAAAGTCTCAGATAGATAGATCCTTTTGAAGGTGTGGGTTTAAACCACTAAAGAATCTATCTATTTTGTTATCATTGTTGATAACAAAACCCAAGATGTATCTTGTAAGACTCATGAAATTTTCCTTGTAAGCTGTGATATATTCACCCTCCTTTTTCTTAATCTCTAGGAATTTTCTCTCTATCTTTGTTCGAAGAGTTCAAGGGGAATAGTTGTTAAAACATAACTTCTTAAAGTTTACCCACTCTATTTCTTCCATTTCATCCTTTGGATTGATATTCTTTATCAACTCCCACCATTAATCAACATCTCCATCTAAATAGTAGACTTCCAAGGTAAAATTCTCCTTCTCAGAATAGTGGAGCACATAAAAGTTCTTCTCCATTGGGTTCACTCACTGTTCTGCGACAAGTGGATCAAAAGATCCACTAAACTCCAGTGGTCGTTACTGTATAAAGGATTCAACAACTAGTTTCTCCTTCTTGGGTGAAGGAGGACATTCCACATGGTTCATATTATTGTTCATAACCTATGATAGTTGGGTAAGAATCACCATAAAGTTTTTAACTCCACCTCCCATTACATTGGGAATGTCGTTCGGACAATCATTACATTGTCCCTCACACTGGTTGTTGGTCTGGTTTCTCCTGGTTTCCACAATTTTCTAAAATAGAAAAGGTTTAAACAAACATAAGGCAACAAAGTATGAATAAATAATTTATTCTCATGCACAAATTAATTCTAAAGTCACATATTATATGATCCCTATATTTAGCCTTTTTCTCTAATGATGCTTTTAGGATCATGATCTTTAATCATTTTCTAACTTTAAGAGGAATAATTACTTTAATTAATTATCCTTCATATTGGTTTGTATAGAATTTTTGATAACCAAATCATATCCCCCAAGGAGTGTCAAATATAGTGTGCAACAAGACCTCTTTATCGTGCATCAGGTGACAATCGAGTTAATACCTAATGCGCCCTTTTTGGGGTTATTACCCCTAGGTTCAACTATGTTAGATCCACATCCACTTGTAGTATCCTAAAAAATATTTGATTGCTCAAAAAATACAATCTTATAATTTATCAAAACTTAGGATGTTTACCTATACTTAGACTTATCCTTATGGGTTTCACTAATCCTTTCTAATCTTAATTTCCATATCAACTAAATTGTACCTCTGATACCATTTATAGTGACCCAACTTTTTCCTACATGACTATTACATCATTTTAAAGATAAACAACATAATAGTAATACATTCAAGGATCAAAATGTTTAATATCTTGGAAAAATTAGGCTCATACATCACTTGTACATAATAAAACTTAAACATTATTAAAATTATTCTTCTTTATCCTCTTAAAATATTTCATGTTCTTTTTAGTATATATAATCACTTGAGGATATACATTAAAGAATGCGGCAAGCTAAAATCCCAGTAAGGGGAGGGATAACATAGAAGGAATGAGAGACACAAATCAATAGTACATGAGTGAGCATAATTATCATCATGTCATAATCATAGTATTATTACCATAATCATGAGGGAAAAATTTGATAAATACATGGAATGTGGCATATGTATAATAATGAAACATTATAACATAGTGGTCAAATACCACACATAGTTGCAAACAAATCTAACATCTTGTTCACACATAACATATGTTCATAAATAGTAACATCATAATTGTGAACAAAGGTAGCATCATGTTCATTCATAATAAACATAATATCATGAGATATATCACATTACTCAATGCATTGGAGAGATATATAATTCTAGGCCCACCCATCACATCATAAAATACCCATAATCATGCATGCCACATAGAGCGTAAAAAAATATTAGTTATAAAATAAACCCATGGAAATAAACGAGTTTTATAAAGGTTTTGTAAAGCATACATTCTTGAATAACCTATGGGATTCTCAAATAAATAAGGGTAATCATAATTTGGCATAAAACATTAATGTTCTTAAACAACTCAAGAGGAGTTAATGTGATTTTTTCTGGAAATTAAATTTATTTTGAAAAAGCTTTATAAATAGATTTGAAAACATTTCAAAAGGGTAGAAACTTGTATATATCTAAAAAAGGGAAAGGATAGTGGAAGGAAATTATAAGAACATCCATATGGTAAAACTGTAAAAGAGGAGATAATCCAAAAGAGGGAGTTTGTGTTTGAGAATCCCTTTACCTTAAATCCCACTTTATTTTATCGCTTTTTCACATCTTGAATAATAAACTCTGGTTTATTTAAGTATGTAACAATAAGTGAATTATGTTCATTTATGTCACTATTGATTCATTATAAATATTTGATTCTATTTTATAATATTATTTGTTAAAGGTGAAATGTTTTGATATCATATTTTCCTTAAAAATATCCCGTTTTGTTTTGATTTTGTTATTTTATTCAAGGTCATTTATACATAATTAATACTAATTCCAAGATATTATAATAAATTTAATTACATATTTATATATTACATATTATTTATTATAATCATCTACAAGGGTGGTGATAAGAAAATAATTGGCAACATCATCGTTGATGATTAACTGATCGTTGATAATACATTGTCAAAAGAGGAGGAAGAGAATCATGTAATATATATATATATATATCATAAATGTGATAATTTAATTAGGTTAAAATCATTAATATAATTCTAACATACTTCTTAATTGGTCTTAGAACATTTTAGTTTGAAAGTAATTGATAAAAAAGGAAGATGAGAGGAAAATTAAAGAAGAGATGATGAAAACTTACTATTTTCTTGGCGTTGCTTCTTTTGAATGACACTGAACTCCCTTGATGCTTTGAGTTTGTTTACTATAGAATATAACTAAAGATTATAAGGGTCTTGAGAGGGATTAAATGGGCATAGGTTTGGATTTTTTAAGTTCAAGTGAAGTGATTTATCAAGGGAGGTGTGAGGGGTCATTTATACTCAAGGAGAGGGGTATTTTTGAGTTAAAATATTGAATAAAATACTATATCCAAGGTAAACATTGTAATAGTGATATTTTTGACATTATTAATTATATTTTAATTAAATAAAATGATTTTAAGAAGTTAAATCACTTTTTAATCCTAATTTATTAGTTTAATCAAAAGGAAAAGTGAAAAATGACAAAATATTATTTTAATGGATACTTTAGACTTTGGAAAGTACTTTCTAGGTTTGGAAATTAAGTTTATTATTTTTAAATGAACCATTTATATTATTAACCTTTTTGGGGTCTAAATAATCAATTTATAATTTATTAAGTCACTATTACATCATTATTATGTCATAAAACATGATGTATTTGAAAGACAATATTTTTATTAATCATGTAAAAATTAAAGTATTTCATAAAATTTTCAAAAAAAAACCCTTGGATAATTTCGAAATGTTGATTCTAAAAATGTGATTCATTTTTTCAAAATAATTTTATAACATATTTAATTTTAATGTTTAATATAAAAAGTATGATTTTTACAAAATACATTAAAATATAGATTATTAAAAATGTGCTTATAATTTCTTTGAGTTTTTAATATTGATATTTATTTTATGGTATTATAATATTTATATTTTCTTAAATTAATCATGATAAATATTATTTATATTAAAGTTTATTATTTTGAGGTTAAATTACTATTCCAACGGTCAAGTTACTATTCCCAACGATCAGGTTAATATTCCCAATGATTAGGTTACTATTCCAATGGTCATGTTACTATTCCAATGGTTATATTACTACTCCATCAGTCATATTACCACTTATAAATACCACTTCATTTATTCATTCAACACTAAACTCAATTGCTCTCAAGGTTCTATATTTTCCTTTTTAAAAACATCGACTAGTTTACTATTATTTTGGTTATTTTTATAGTGTTGTTTGTGGGGGAGATGATTCTAGCAGATTGGAAGGATCCAAATTTCCCCATTTGACTTTTCTTATTTTTTATTTTTTTTCTAATTATAATGATTGACATTTTCACAGGTTTAGTTTATGACTAATGTAATTGTAACACCCCAAGATTTCATAGTGTGTTACTTCTTCAAAATAATTCAATAACTTGCACTACACGCAACACCGAGTTCAAGCGCACTATGACTTACCAAACAAGTCATTCAAAAGAGGTTATGACTAGTATTAACTAAATTTTGAACCTTATATAATCCTTATAATTTTAGAATCCATATTATGAGTTTCTTATACATAATGTAAGAACAAATTCATTTTTTTTTCAGATAAAAGAAGTATTTTTCAAAAATGCACTTTTACCAACTTTTAATAGTGAACTCTTTTTAAATCCAATATTTTAAACTTTTATATATTCAATTTGACTAAATAAATTTATTTTTTTAGAATGGGGACATCAAAAATTTACAATGAAACACCCCAAGCTTCCACGGTATGCTTAGCGTGTGTTGTATGCAACTTCAAGGTCTAACACACACCACAACCAATCAAACAAGTTGTTATGAATAGTAATACCTAATTTTTGAAATTTTATAAAATTTATCTCTCAAAATGGACTTCATATTTGGATTTTTAATGTTGAATTTAGCCTAGGGTGAAATTTTGGTACTTTTCGGATAACTTTTATATTTTGATAAATAGTGAAAATTACTAAATTTTAATTAAAAACAATTTTTTTAATAAAAATAATTAATAATAATAAATTATGAATTTGAGTGGTTTTAAAGTATATTTAGAATATATTTTTACCATTTAATACAATTTTGGTCATTGGACATAATTTCACAATTAAACCGGACATAAACAAGTGTCAATCTTTTGATAGTTATTATATCTTAAAAACACACTTTTTGTTTTGACAGCGGGAATTAATTTTAAATTAATTTTTTCCACTTTTGTGTTTTGAATTTGGAAAAATGGATTTCATATTTGGAATCAGGATGTCCAAATTTTTTAAATAGGTAACTTTTATTTTTAGACATTTTGAATAATTATTTCGGTAAATATTTTATTTACCATGGTTAAAGGGTAAATCTGATAAATAAGGGTTAAAAAATAATATTATAATAATAATAAATTACCCTAAAACGTGTCCTAACCTTATTGGTGGATACAGTTCTGGACATGGGAATCTTTGGGTCGATTTGTGGGACCCCATGGAGCCACTTGTAGGTGATATAGACACTTTATTTTAATTAAGATAAAATAAATACAAAAATTACATAAGCTTATATCTTTTAGCAAAACAATTTTTACATAGGGTTATATATGTTATATTTTCGATTATAAATATTCATTAGAAATATAAAAAGATTTAATACATAATTATATTTTATTTATAATTTTTAGACATTGAATAAGTAAAAATATATATGACACAATAATGATGCATTATTTTCCTTATTAATGAAAGAATCAAATAATTGGTATTATAAATGTTAAAATAAATATAATTTGAAAGTTTTGATGACATAAAATAATTTTATTGGTTAATATGACATGTTAGGATTGCTTAAATTAATTTGGTTCTAATTAATAAAGTTTTTAATACTTTAACAAAAATCAATTATTGAGTAGTGTGAAAATTAACATAAATGAGTTTTTAAAACAAATATTATATATTAATTTATATTCTATTTCTAAAAACCTAAGGTTCACCCAAAGGACTTATATAATTATTGGTGTATCATTAATGGACCACTTGGGGGTCGCTTGGATTTATATAGTAAGATTATTAACTATATATTATAAAAATACATTGTGACATGGTAAGTGTTAAACTAATTAACTAAGAGTTAAAACTAAAATATAAGGTTAATATAATGACCCAAATCTGTATAAAATCTATTGCTTGAAAATATTTCGACCCATCCCAACCTTATACTTTGAATAATCCACTTTTGAGCCATTATAAATCAAATATGAATTTATTATAAATTAATACTTTAAGTTTTTCCTAAAGAGCCCCTCCTCCCCCTTATAAAAGGACCCAACTTCTAACCAATTATTCACACCTTCAAAGCCTTTTGGTTCAGCCAACCCCTGAAAAAATACTCTTTCAACTTCCCTCAATTCGACTTAGAGTCATTAGTTTGATCAGAAAGCTAACCTAAGGAGCCCTTTTGATCAAATCCAAAGGAAGAACCCGAAGAAGAGGTAATATTTTCACCACCCTCTTTCAAGTTCCTTTCTTCTTCAACTTCTTCTTTATTTTTTATTTCTATTCTAAAATAATAACTCCAGTATCTCCTATATACTTTGATGTTATTATAAATATGTTATAACCATATTCAGTATTCTATCCATCCTTGTAATGACATGTCACCATATGTGCGTACGTACGGCTTACCGTCTCCACATCGTGGTGTAATTGTTATTCAATACATTATTATTTGGATGGGTATAATAATGAAATGCATTTGATGTAAATAATAAATATAACATTATAATTATTATGTATATATGATATACCATCCAATTATATATTATTTTAATATCAAAAGAATGATATTTTCGCTCGTGCGTACGTACGGATTACCGTCTCCACAACGCGATGAGATTCATTTCCAAGTTCACCATTCATCGACGATTATAAATATATATATTACTAATAAGTATGTAATATATGACATAATAATGCTACTGGATATATATATATATATTTATATATATAAGTATTTATGTACTTACATATATCTTATTTACTTACTTCCGTTCAATACTATATGAAAACAGAAACAACGTTTATGCGTACGTACGGACTACCGTCTCCATAAACGGTGTTTTACATTTCATATATATGTCTATTATAAATATTTATATTATAAATATATATGATATATTTATCATGTTTTATATTCTGGAAGTATTTAAATCATGATCTAAGTGATACAATGAAGAGTAACAAGTTAAAACACGTAGGATAAAGAAAACGATTATTACCCAAAATGTTAATTTAACATGGAAATTATTATTAAATGGGTAGTATAAAGTCATAAATGAATCATGTATGATATCATAAATATTAAAATGGTTCTGGTATAATTTAATAACATACTAAAATCTTCTTACAGGAGGTTAAACGTACCCTCGACTAAAGGAAAGTGCAAGGTAAGGGGTTTTTATCTCACTCCTTATTCCCATGAGATTCGTACCATATTTCCACTATTACCTTTTGTGTGGTGTATGTACTACACATAATTGTATTCTTTGTGCAATACACTTTAATTTATGTGTATCTACATATTCATTTTATGATACCTCTTTCATGGGGTGTATGTTTCGTAAGTTACCAAATTGGTAAGGGGTTTTCATCTCACTCCTTATTCCCATGAGATTCATGCCATATTTCCACTATTACCTTTTGTGTGGTGTATGTACTACCCATAATTGTATTCTTTGTGTAATACACTTTAATTTATGTGTATTTACATATTCATTGTATGATACCTCTTTCATGGGTTGTATGTTTCGTAAGTTACCAAATTGGTAACGGTTAATTTCACAATCTCTTTATTATCCGAGATTATTTTTACGTAAGTATATACTAGAACATATTTATTATCCATGTCCATGTTTTATAAAAGATTTTTCAAAGGGATTATTTTAATGGAATTTTTACTAAAACATCATTTCAAATGTTTTAAATATTTATTCTTCTAAATCTTTCTCATTAATGTCCATGTCTTCAAAATGGGTTTTAAGGATTTATTTATATGGACATGAATGTTTTTAAAATGTTAATTACTTTAAAAAGTTTCAAAGTGGCATGGGACACTTTGATTCAAAAATGTATTTAAATTACTTATTTTCCAAATTGTGTGACTTTTAAATGTTTTCATGAAAAAGAGATATTTCTCTCAAAAATATGAAAATCTAGTGCAAATGTATATGTATTTAACGCAAGCTTAAAAATGTTTTTAGAAAACCCAACTCTTGAGTGCGGTAGAAAGGAAGAGATTAGGTGTGGACCCATCATGGCCTGTAATTATTCGAGAAGTCTCAAAATTAGTTATTTTGTTTTTAGAATCTTGCATAATGTTTTTAGAAAAACACTGGAGTATATTTGAGCAATTTTAAACGTAAGTATCTTCTAAAAAAATTGCATCGGTAGGTATCATGAGACAAACTAGTGTCTTGGCACGAGACCTTGACAAAATCTTATTTTCAGTCTTGGCATGAGGCCTTGACTATGTGGTTATGATAGTCTGGAATTATGCATTCCATCATTATAAAAGTGGTTATTGATATTGCTTGTGATTATTCGACTAGTAGAATATCAATGTGAATAATTATATGGCATTATTTCATTTTATTTCTGCCATATTATGCTGAAGTTCAAGTTTTAAAAGGATTTTGTTTTATTTATACATTGCCTTAAATGTTTATGCTTATTTATGAAAGTTTCCGCTATATTGTTATCCATACTGGGCATTTGATCTCACCCCTTTATATGTTTTATTTTTCCCAGGATGTGAAGAAGTATTTTATGAATGACCTGCAGGGATAGTATGAGGGGATAAGAGTGTGGACTATGGAGACTATATTGTTGTAGTTTTAATTTTATGATGTAATTTAAACTTTATGAATGTATCTAGTTATTCTAAGTCTACTAAACTAATCGGTCTTTCGGGACTTGATTCCTTGTAATCATGCCAATGTATTAAAATAATGCACCGACTCTGGGTAACTGGGGTCGGGGTGTTACAATAATCATATTTATTAATGAAATAAAGTTTTGTTGGTTTCTCTATGAGTTTCATGTTTATAATACTATATAATATAACACATTTTTTTAGGAAAAAAATATCACTTATAAACTCTGGGTCATTACAAGTCACTCCCATCACCGTTGCTCAGCCACTGAGACAATCAATGTTGAATCGATTGGGTGTGATCCCACCCACAACTATTGGTCAACATCACTGGGTGATTACTATGAGTGATTCACTCATGGTTATGCTCCTTGTTGGACTAGGCCTGGTACCCAGAAGGGATCATAGGGGAAATAAGGTTGAGGCTTAACAATGATATTAGACCCCTTTTTCAGACGATGTATCCCTAATGTCAACATGAGAAGAAGATTTTGTATAGGAAAGTGACAGACTACTATATCCCCCATAATGTCGACACTTTGAACCATTGACCATTACTATATTGAATGTTATCACAATTGATCCCCCTTACAACCAAGATCAAGATGCATGCAATGTAATAAAAGGTGGAAATTTTCCCCAATAAGATCTCTACAATGGGAAAATCTCACGAGTGGAGTTCTTACAGGACATCAAAGATAATATATGGGCCTTGGGAGTCCTAAGATCATGTCACCCCCTATCACCCACCAGAATCTTGATAAAGGTAAAGGCATGGTCGAGCCTTTTGGTATACTCAAAGTCACCGATACAATCTCTATAAATAATAAGATCGTTGCCTTGCTTCAAGAGTTTGAGAGATATTGATAGATTAATTTCAAACTCCTCAGGGGATACGTTTCTGATTGGGATTCTATTCAAGATGAACCTTTCATACCTCCCCCATGTAGTTTCTTCAATTGTCATCCCTCATTAAACATACTATAATCGAGGCATGATGCTTTGGAAACTCCATGCAGGATCTGATAGCCCATATGCGCCTTCAGTTGATCGACATGATTTCTCACCTAAGACCATGGCCACTTCACTTCATGGGTGAAATTACCAGTAAGGGTACAAAAATGTAAGGATGTATCCTAGAATGAACTAATTAGTGTCCTTTCTGCTTTCATGGAGGCCATAGAAACACAATATATCTCAATACAACCTGAATGGAAGTCGTACCTAGAATGGTTGGACCGTTCCCCCATTTAATTTTATAAATATGTGGTTTACTTCCTTCAATGAAATAGGTGACCCAAAGTAGCACCTCACACACTTTTCCGCTCATGTGGCCTGATTCTAGGGACCTTGAAGTAGGAAGAAGCGGCCAAGATTTGTTGTTTCATTCATATATTAGAAGGACCTTCCTTTTTATGGTATACCAATCTAGCTTGGAGGTCTATTTTTTTATAGGAGGATTTCCATAGAAAATTCATATACTAGTTTATATCTACTTTACATAGTATGAGAGTTAATGACCACTAAAAGTGAAAGTAATGGGAGAATGAACGTGTTAACGAGTTTATCCCCCAATGGAAAGTTCTGACGCACTCCCTTGACATTAAACTCCCACAAGAGTTGTTATTAGGAATGTTTATGGAGAATGTTTGGGAAGAGTTGGTCCTGACTCTGGTCTCCCTGAAGTATCTAGGTGGAATATGAGAGTTTGTTGATAGGGTACAATGTCCAGAGGAGGCTATACAATAGACCAAGAAAAAGTATCATCCAACACCTCCCCCACCTATGTGAATGACTGGAGGAGTAGAAATAGCTGTTGTAATGCAGTCTTTGGTCATCCAACCAATCTGGTTCTAGGTGGATCCATAGAATAAAACTCATCAAGTACAGGATCTTACTGAGAACGATGCACAAGGCTCTTATCTGGGAGATGTGACTAGACCCTTTAAAGATAAAAATGACATGGTTTATTCTTTTAGGAATGGGAAAGTTCTTATATTATTTATATATTATATAGATTATAAATTACTCAAGCTTCTAGAAATCAGGAAGCTACATGAAGTTGAGATGAGAAACCATCCAAACTACTTCCCCTACCACAAATATCTTACACACACCACCCATAATTTCTTTGTCTTTAAGTATTGGATCTAAAATATTATAGATTGTGGAATTGTGTAATTGGTGTCAGAGATGTACAAAAATTAAGGATATAATATTTTATGATATCCCTAAATCCTAGTAGCTGATATGTTGGTTTTTACCTATATCATATCACATGATTATATTGCCATCATAGTGTATGATGGGTCACATGATATATGATATCGCATGCATGCATCACTACCATGTCTTCCCTCAGTTACCAATGATTATGAATGTAACTACCCAAAATTTTATCAATGGAAATTCCCTTCTTATAATTATTTCATATAGTATAAATCACATAAAATCACATATAGAACACAATAAAAACTTTATAAATGAATAATTAATGAAATAAGAGGTATTTCTAGAAACTAAGAAACCTATACTAATGGAATAATAGCTTAACCATTAGAATAGTAATGTGACCATTAGGAAGAGTAAACAAAAAAAAGAATAGTGACCTCACTTATGAGAGTATAAATAAAATTTAGGTATCTTATAAATGAAAATATTATATATTTATATCTTGGAGTAAGTAAATAAATGGTCTAAAAATGATAAATTAAGTGTTGGTATTTTTATAAAACATAAATATTTATTTACAATTTTATAATTAATATAATGATTTAAAATAAATTCTATAAATAGATTCATAAATTAATATTTTTTTGTCTTATTATTATAATATAATTTTATTAAACCTTAATTAATTTTTCAAAGTGTCATAAAATCAGTTATACTTTTAAAATTGGTATTTTTCAAATAAATGATGATTTTAATTAAAAATATTTTTTTCTCATATTTATAAAATTATTTTCATAAAATTAAGTCCTTTTTTAAAAACTACATTTCTAAAAATGTTAGGGGTGAATTTTTAGGATTTTTCTAAAATAATTCATTTTTTGGTGAATAATGAAATATAGTAATTTACTATATTTAACGAATACATGAATTATTGAGTCATGAATGATTTATGGATGAGGTAAGAGCCCATTGGTTCAAACTCACATGCACTAGTTACTATACTTAGTCACAAGAATCAACACTATTTATAGTCTTGAGCCAAAATAATAAACAAATAAATAAAATAATAAAAAATACACCTATCCTCCCACTATAAATACCTCCCTCACCAATTATTTTACTCACACCTTACCAGCCTTGAAGTTTATCCAAATTATGCCCAATACTCTTATCAAGTCTCTTACCCATGTCCAAGAGCTTTTAGTCTCAATAAAAGACCAAACCCAAGTTCCTTAAGGAGGTTCTTAAGGAGAAGAAATTTAAGAGGTAAAATCCTCTTTCATTTTCATTTATTTTCTTTTAATTTTCTTTTATTTTCTTATCCTCTCATCACCTTTCCTTATCCAAGTGACATGATAACTCCAGTATCTTATATATTTTGGAATGTTATTGTATTAATGAAATATCCATCATCAAACCTCTTCTCCCCTCCCTTTTATTCTAAAAACAAAAGCATCGTCTGTGATGTGTCGATTTACCATCATCATGGATGATGAATTTTCATTTTCCATTACTGCCTTCAAGGATGGTCATAAAACCATAATTATGGTTAAATAAGATTTTATTATACATATTATAAGTCATATAATGTTTTAGAACTAATTTATAAACATTATATTAAATAAAATGTTATAAGTTCTTGATGGTCATAAAAACCGCCAAAATAAATTAAATCATTTTATTCATTAAGGTTTTATATAATGAATCATCCTAATACCATATAAAAAATGATATATAAGACCATTTAAACCTATGTCAGTTAATTAATAATATATAATTTCAATTATGGATAATTATTCTCATTTTACATGAACTTCTATACTTGTATACAAGCAAACCGATCATGAAAAACAAGAAAACAAACACTCCCAGAATGACGGAATTGAACTCTATAACTCATGATAGTGGCTATAAATAAAATTAGAAAAAAATTAGAATAAATAAAATATATATAGAATAGGTTCTGAATTAATTAATTAATGGATTTAATTTGATTATCCAGGACATTAAGTACAAGTGCAAAACACTTTTAGACATAAGGTAAGAGATTCTCTTTGAACCCCCATTTTTTTCTTTGGGTTACCCTTTCTCTCTCTTAACCTTAATGAAATTCCTAATTATTATTATGTACTCATCCTAAATTTTGTGTGTATGTTCTGAACATATTTACTGATCTTAATTCTTATTTCTTTGATAGGGAAATACATGTTTTATAAGTTTTCCTTTTCAATTCCTCTCAATAAACAAGTCTGATTAAAAGGAACTTCCCAATTTCATACCCATTTTAAAGCACAATCCATAATATGTTTTAAACCAAAAATATTTTTCTAAAATCACTCATTTAATCATGAAAATATATCTTATATCATTTCTAGTTTTATGAAAACAATTACTCATTTTTCTTTTTAAAGACTTTTTATATTTCCCCTCAAATTTCACCAAAGTGGCTCATTTATAAAGTTTCTTAAACACTAATTTTACATTTTTTCACTTAAGTTAGACATCATTTATCATGATATATGCCTAATTTTACTTATGAATTTCCATGAATTTTTTAAATCCATTCTTTCATGAACATCATTATGATACGACCATTGTTTATGCCTTATGATATGATTATGATACTCATCTCTTTCTATGGGTAACCCTTATGGTTATTCCTTATGCTTGATTCTTCATTTGGAACACATATTAATGAATATGTTATGATGAGTTCACTAATATAGTGCTCCATTACATTGGGTATTGTTTAGTCTCATGATAAATCATGTTAGGACAGAAAGTAAACCTGATTCATTTATGGGACTTTTTCCTCCATGTGTAATAGTCTTGGAAGTTATCCTTGACTCATGATTCTGTCATGTTGTACATTGTTTCCAAATTACTATGATACCATGATTACATGATACCATGTTCTACATGTTTTTCTTCCCTATGTTTATTCATGTTCCATGTCTTTTTATGTCAGCATGTTATGCCTTTTAACCTATGTGCTATGATTTATTCCTATGTGTATTCCCTTACTAGGCTCTATAGCTCATCCATTTTGTTCATATATTCCCCATGTTATCCTATGAATATATAAGAGTTCATATGAATTTAGGATCTCCTTATGGATATTAAATAAAATATGTTTTTTATTTTGGTTTCATGCTTTCTAATCATGTACCTAATCTTCTAAAGACACTAGAATTTATGATCCTTAGTTTGTATCTATTGGTTAATTATGCTTATAATAATGTAATAATATGTGTAAAAGGCTAGGGTTACAATAGTTGGTATCAGATCAATGTTTAATTATTTTTGGAGATTTGGATTGGAAAACATTAGTAAGAAACCCTAGGGATAATTCTATTACCGTGGATAACCTAGACTGAAACTTAGGTAATCAGAAGTTAGGATATAATTTTCATTTACAAATTTATCCTTATATATTTAAAGTTTCATTTTTATATGATTATTATCTAAGTATTAAATCCCCTTAATTATACTTTATTTTTCTTAGTTAATGGATTGAAATAGGATAACTTGTGCTAATAATCAATGTCATAGTCAATGTTAAAATTTCCCTAATGAAATGCCAAATCTGATGGGAAAATTCACTAAAAAATTCCTGAAAATGCCAGCATAACTAGATCAAGTTATGAATAATAATTTGAATTGAATGAAACGCCTTCCTTCTCCTAATAAAGAGATTTTTTCAGTTAAATTATTTATGAAATAAAGGCCTCCCATATTTAGTGAATCATCTGATCCCACCACTGTGAAATAACAGATTAACTTCATTGAGAAGACATTCTCTGTCCTCCAGTTCTCAGAAGAAGAGAAATTTGTGCTGGAGGTCTATCATTTTGATGGGTAAGCTGATTAGTGATGGAAACTGATAAATAATATGAAGTCCAAGGAGGAAATTTATTCCATGGAATGAGAAGTTTTCAATAAAATATTTTCAATAAATATATTTTGTGAGCTCTCCATCTTAGTATAAAAAGGAAGTTCCTTGGATTGAAGTATAAGGAAGATGAGTCTATCAGGGCATATGAGGAAAAATTTACAAGCCTTTCACTATAAACCTCTAACCTTTTCATGAAAACCAAAATAAAAGTGGATCACTTCTTTAGTGGACTAAATACGAGTCTACAAAAAGCCTCTGTGATCCAAGACTTTGACAACTATGAGGATATTGTCCATTGTTCCCTTAAGGTTGAAATGGAGATTATATACTCTTAGTGGTCTCATGGGCCTAGATATAAAAAGAATAAAATGGAGTTTAATATAGGAGGATCAATGGATAAATCCCATGATATAAAGAAAACCTAACATCCCAGGTGTCAAAAGTGTGGGAAGAAGAATCCTAGAAATTCATTAAGGGGAACTAGGAGATGCTTTAAATGTGGTAGAGAGGGGAATTTGGATAATAATTTCCAAAGGGATATGAAGAATACCATAAATGTGGAGGAATAAAGGAAAGTTCAGATCAACAATTAGATTGTAGTGTAGTATTTCAACTGCAAGGAACATGAGCATTTTATGGGCCAATGACCTAAGCTAAGGGTTTTCAGAGGCAATCACCAATAAAACCCCCAAGGCAATAAGGAAGGACATATGATATCACTACTGATAAGGTGGAACCTGAAAATTATGTGGTGATAGGTATGATGGTTATTAATTCAAGAATAAATAATGTACTATTTGATTCTGGTTCTATGTATTCTTTCATATCTTGTTTAGTAGAACTATTCAAACACCACCTCAAAATATGAAGGTTGAGTTATCTGTGAGAATAACGAAGAAGGAAATTATTTTATCCATAGTATATAACTCCTCCCTAGTTAATGTTTATGGATTTAACCTTCTAAAAAATATTATCTTACTTTATTTGGTGGAGTTTGATTCTATTTTGGGAATGTATTGCATATCATTATATAAATCCAATATCAAATGTTAGGAAAGGAAGATCACACTTCACATCCCAAAGCATCCTCCAATTCTATACAAGTGTAAGGAGGGGGATGAATCTCCTTCAAAATCATTATCTCAGTTGTGGATATTATTTCCTTATGATCAATCATATATTTCTCAAATGATTGATACAAATTATAGGATCATTCTTGAAGAAATTCCCACTGCGAGGGATTACAATGACGTGTTTCCTGAATAATTACCTAGTCTTCCTCCTAACCAAGAGGCCTAGTTCTTGATTAAACTTATTCCTGGATCTCTGCCTATATTAAAGACACTTTATATAATTTTTGGGACCAAGTTGGATGGAGAAGTGTTTGAGAGTAAGAAAAGTTTGTTTTCAATAGTGTCATCTTTTTTTGTGAAATAGAATAAATCAATTCACTTTGTAAAAGGCCTTTAAAAATATAATGATGCTTCACTGATTTGTATTTCAAAAATATCATAAGTTTTTTGGAGAACTTGTGATGTAATATTTATGAAGTAATGGGGGAGTAAATGTTTTTCCAATCATATTCAATATTGATTGGAAATAAATATGTTGCTGGAAGATAGGGAAGTTACAATATTTTTCTTTCAAAATCTAACAATGATAAAGTTTATTGATCAAAGACTATATATCACAAAAGATATGGTTTGTGATAAAAGAATATATTTTTTTGAATAATATAGATGACAAAAAAGTATCATGGGGTTTTTTCCCAAATTAGATATTTAAGGTGGCATCGTTTCCCAGAGTTTTCCAAAAATTTAGGCCTCAAAATAAGGAGTTTATCATTTCGGAAAAGGAAGAGTTTTTTTTGCAAAGGAGTTGGAAAATCATGTTTCTCGGACCTCAAAGGACAGTTCATGGATCGCATAGGAGGTATGCAGATCAATGATGGAAATTTGGAAAAGGAAGAATTTTGCAAAGTGCGGTATGCGAGCTGCGTAGGAGAAATGGTTTGCAGGTGGATCACGGTTCACTGGAGGCTTGAAGTTCGTGATATTTCAACAGTTCACGGTGAAGGCTATCATTCACGGAATGGAGGTGGTGATTTAGGCTGCCACGAAGGAAGAAAGTTGGTACATGGGCCATGTAGGGAAAATGGTTCGTAGGATGTGCACAGTGCGCGGTGAAGGCCATACCACATTGAAAATTTGGGTAAATCAAGTTAGCGAGATTTATGGATTTATTTTCCTATATAATGGACCCTAATCCCATCATTTAAGTGCGAGAAATTTTTTTATAAGAGAATATCTTCACTCTGAGGAATAATTTGGCTAATTCTAGAAGTTTTTCGGAGGAAAGATTCCACGAAGGAAGAAGCTGTCCATGGAAGATGACATGGTTCACAGGATAGGAAGAAGCAGTCCATGGGAGAAGGAATTCCAAAGAAGAAGAGGTGGTATGTAGAAGTGGTATGTGGAAGCGGTATGTGGAGATGATACACGGAATAGGTACGTGGAGGTGGTACGCTGAAGTGGTATGTAGAGGTGGTACGCTAAGGCGGTATGCAGAGTTGGTACATGGAGCGGTGACAGTCTGTAGTGCAGATACATTTCACTGAAGAAGAGGATGTTCGTGAAGCACTTATGATACGTAGTGCAACTTAGTTTATGGAGGATACATGCAGTTTTCATAGGAAGTAGGATAGTTCTCAAAGGACTCAAGGAAGTACCTACCAGCTTCTAGGTAGTAAAGAGAAGAATTGTTTTAAAATATCAAATTTATGAAATCTAATCAAGAAGAACCAAAACATTGAATTATATCATTCTATTATAGAATAAGAACACAAACTATTAGATTATTTTCAAATTTCTACCTGAGTATAAGGGAATATCCTACTCAATGTATTCTACTAAAAATGACTATTTTCTAGTGGATTATGTGGTATTGGATTGTTTACATACCACACCAAGGACATAGCTACTCTTGTTGAGTAGTAAAGATTATAAATTTTTATGTTCCTATGGATGTATTTTTGGATTATGTTCAATAGGGAATGAAATATTTAATAGGTGGAAAATGTTTTTTCAGAGTGTAAGGAAACATAAAAGAAAAAGATATCACTGATTCATCCCCTCCTCCTCTTAGTGATACTTGAATCCTGACTGGGAAAATTCAGGAATGGTCACTATTGAGTTGGAGGAACTGAAGAAACAGTTATAGGAGAATCTAGAAAAGGGTTTTATATACTCGAGTGCCTCACCATGGGGTGCGCCAGTCCTCTTTGTCTAGAATAAGGCTGGATCAATGTGCCTCTACATTTATTATCATGAGATCAACAAAATAATGACAAATAATAAGTATCCCCTACCATAAATAGATGACTTGTTCAATCAACTAGAAGGGGCCATGTATTTCTCCTAGGTAGACCTTCGGTCGGGTTATCACCAATTAAAGGTGAAGAAGAAAGATATTACCAAGAACACCTTTCGAATGAGTTATGGACACTATGAGTTCATAGTGATGACCTTCAGACTCACTAATGCTCCAAAAATTTTCATAGACTTAATGAATAGAGTCTTTAGAGATTACCTCGATAAATTTGTGGCAATGTTTATCGATGATATTATGATATACTCCAAGAGAAAGGAAGAACATGTGGAAAATTTTAATACGATGCTAAAAACACTGAGAAGAGAGAAACTTTATGAATATTATAGTAAATATGAGTTCTGGATATAGGAAGTATCATTCTTGGGGCATGTTATCACTAATAAAGGAATATCTGTGGATCCTTCCAAGATAAAGGAAATCAAAGAGTGGCCCAATTCAACATATGTAATAGAGATCCATAGTTTCCTTGGTTGTCACGACCCATCCTCAGGGCCCGTGCCGTGACTACCCCAAGCCCGCCTTCCATAGGCCAAGGGCTGGCGACTAGCACCAAGGTGTAAATTCCCAATAAAAAGGGAAGGCATTGCCTTTGTAAAGTAAACAAACACCAAAGAGCAAGAAAGAAGAAGAAGTAAACACTAAGTAAAAGCTGGTACAACAGTAAGTGCGGAAAGTAAGTGGACCAGTATACAAACCCAAACTGAAAGTAAAGTACAACTGGAAAGGGAAAACAACAACTGTAAAGTAAATCCACAATGCCGAGCTGTCCACTAGAAATCCCACCTGAAGGGTGAGTACAGATAGCATCCTCTGCTCCTCGGGTCCAGCCGACCACTCCGAGTACGTCCCGTCCAGTGGTCCACCTCCAGGCACCGTCCTGTTCTGCAAGCCTCAAACACGATCAACGCTGTCCGTCGTCTGCAACCAACACAATGTAGTGCGGGCATAGCCCGTGCAGGGGTGAGTATAAGCTACTCAGTAGGGACCCCGAGACCCCCGAAGGTCTCCCAGAATCCAAAAAGGATAATCCACAAAGGAAAGATACAACCACTAAGTAACATCCGACACTGCTTAGGTATATGCCCATACATATACCTAAGTCATCAATTCTCTTCCGGATCCAACATCCGAACCCAAGTACAACCCAGTCCACATAGGAAATCAAAACAAGATTCAGCTCGTACAGGTATACTTCTTCGAATGATGATAGAGATGATCACTGATCCATCTAAGTCGTCGGACCCACAAAGGATCGATAGGTACTAACCCCCGCAATGACCCACAAAGGATCGATAGGAAACTAACCCCCGCAAAGACCCACACAGGATCGGACCCACACAGGATCTGTAGGCACTGGCTCACATAGAACCGCTGAGCGCTGACCCACATAGGATCAGACCCACACAGGATCGGTAGCACTGATCCACAAAGGATCGCTGAGTGCTGTAGTCATCACCGTCGAATCCACTGAGGATCTCTGTACAGTCGTTGAAGTAGCAGTAGTCGCAGCCAGCTCTAGGGTTCCCGCACACAGCAAGCTCGTTCGGGAGGGTCCACTCCATGAGCCGAGAGGCTGATACATCAACTGACACATAGTCCAGAGTTGATGTATCCAGAAGTTCCGTATCGTCAACAGGAACTCAACGTCGCAGACGGCGCGTCAATCGGACGCCCGGTCTGAGAGTTATTGGCTTTTTCGTCCCAGGGGCCCGGTTAGTTTTTAAGGAAAAACCAACCCGACCGTACTCCACCTCCGTCCAAACCTCGGGTGGAGTAATCCAAAAGATCCGTCTCACTTAGAGGAATTCAACAAAGCTGACGGTACGTCAATCGGACGTCCGAAGCTCAAGATATGAGTGTTTCCGCTCCGAGGTCCTGGTTGGTTTCGTGTACGAACCAACCCCGGCCAAACCCAAAGTATTCCTAAAACTTGAGTCAGATATACCAAAACGACTGTCTTGATCCAAGGATCGCATCGCAACTGACAGTGCATCGATCGGAGGTCAGTATCCCATGTTATGGGAAAAAGACCGAAGATGGTCTGAAAATGGGGGTTTCGGGCCCGGACCGACCCGGCCCGAGACCCCCCCGGTCGGCCCGAACCGGGTCGACCCGCCCCGGGTCGGGGACGGCCTGGCCCAGCGCGGCGCGGCGCGGCGCGACCGGTGACCCGGCGCACTGGCACCAGCTGGCTCGGCCAAGCGGCCGAGCCGTTCTGGCTCGCGGGGGGGGGGGGGGGGGGGGGGGCGCTGCCCCCCGGTTTTCCTGTAACCGCGGCCCCATTAATGGGGTTGCTTGCTTGGCCGGCCGGGGGAATTAATTCCCCCAGTTTTCCCTTTGTCCGGCCAGCCCGCACCGGCCGGCCGGTTCTGCCAACAAGGACCGGCGACAGCCGGTCCTTCCTCCTTCACCGACACCGGTGGCCCGGAACCGGCCGCCGGTCACCCTGCTCCACCGTGGCCCGGAATCGGCCGTGGCCCCGCTCTGGCCGCGGTGTCTTTGGTTTTCTTCGACACGGCGCGATGACGTCGCATCCTTGTTCAACTTCACGGCGCGGCGCGATGACGCCGGACATTACTTGCCGTACGATCCCGCGTAGTGCGACGACACCACGCCATTCCGTCCCAACCAAATTAGAAACAACATTAAAAATGGAGGAGGGTCGGCCGTGTTTGTGCGGTCCGGCCCCCTCTCGTTAATTGGTAGCAACTGGTCGTAAATTCACGAAGGAAGACAAAGTAGAATTCAAGAACAAAAATAATTAAATAACCCCTACCTTGTGCGAGCTTGAACGGAGGTTTGTCAAACGAGGATTCGTCGCGAAAAGAGACGTCGCGGAAGGAGACGTCGCAGAAGGAGACGTCGCGGAAGAAGATGTTGCGGAAGAACCATTGCGGTAAATGGCGTCGCGTAGTCGGTCTCTGAGGACTCGGCGTTCTTCGACGGAGTTCGATGCGTTCTTCGCGTTCTTCGTGTTCTTCATCGAAGAAGATGAAGAACTCTAGCTTTCCTTAGCTTTTCTCCCCAAACCTCTCAAGCAACAAAGGTTCCAACCCCAAAATAAAATAATCTTACCTCTTATTTTATTAACATAACATAACATTTGAATTTCAAGAGTTTAAAATTCAAATAACCACACTTAACTCACTTAATTAATAACATAAGTTATTAATGTTTAAGTTAACAAAAGTTAATGGTGAGTTGAGGGGGGTTGAATAATATGAAGGGGTGGGGTTCGTGTGGGCCCCACCACCCTCATAACCTCTCTTGGGAAGTTGGGTAGTTACCCAACTTCCACCCAAAGCCTTAAACCACTAAAAGAAAAATTAAAATTGTAGTTAATTTATAAATTAAACTTCCAAAATTTTTATCATCTTCTCTCGTGAAAAAGAAACTCTGGAAATGGCGTTCCTAAGCAATTACTGGTGCTATGGTTCCATCGGTGCCCTCAGAATTCGATTCCGAGCACTGGTTCAAAAGATAGAAAAACCCGCTCGTTCGTTCACTGAACGTACCCGAGCTAAACTTCGGATTGAAATTCCGGGCACACCGGGACTCAGAATCATGTTCCGTCAGAAACTGCGTTCTTGTAAAATCCCAAAGAAAATTAAGAAAAAAATTCCCTTAAATTTTACGGGTCTTTACATTACTCCCACCTCAGGGATTTACATCCCCGTAAATATACATCATAAGCTAGGGAAACAAATGAGGGTACTGAGCACACATCTGAGCCTCCCGCTCCCAAGTGCTCTCCTGGAGGTTCCCATGTTGCCATATGATGCGCACTAGAGGAATCGACCGTCCTCGTAGGACCCACTTCTGTCGATCCTCGATCTCCACTGGAACCTCCGCAAAAGTCACCCCATCATCAACGTTAAGCTCCCAATGGTCAATGATATGCGTCGGGTCGTGCACGTATCTCCTCAGCTGAGATACGTGGAAGACGTTGTGCACCCGGTGCAACTGAGGTGGTAGAGCCAGGTGATAAGCTACCTCGCCAATCCTGCTGAGGACCTGGAAGGGTCCGATGAAGCGTGAAGACAACTTGCCGCCTCGACCAAATCTCCATAATCTACGTCGAGGTGAGACACGCAAGAAGACGTGGTCGCCATCCTCGAACTCTAGTGGCCTCCGCCTCTTGTCAGCATAAGACTTCTGCCAGCTCTGGGCTATCCTCATCCGCTCCTGTATGACCTGGACCTTCTCTGTCGTGGCCTGGACCATCTTCGGTCCCACAAGTGCTAACTCCCCAGGGTCTATCCAGCACAAAGGAGATCTGCAAGGTCGGCCGTACAACGCCTCGTATGGTTCCATCCCGATGGTGGAGTGGTAAATTTTGTTGTACGCAAACTCCACCAAGGGTAGGTGGTCCTCCTAGCTGCGACCAAAGTCGAGGACACATGCGCAGAGCATGTCCTCGAGAGTCTGAATGGTCCTCTCCATCTGACCATCCGTCTGAGGGTGAAAGGCGGTGCTCAGACGTAGATACGCCCCGAATGCCTCCTGCAACCCCTTCCAAAGCCGGGAAGTAAAGCGAGCATCTCGATCGGATACGATAGATGATGGCACACCGTGAAGCCGTACAATCTCCTGAACGTAGAGACGCCCCAAGCTCTCCACTGAGCCCTGCTCTCTGATGGGTAAGAAGTGAGCCGACTTGGTGAGTCGGTCGACAATCACCCAGATGGAGTCGTGAACTCTGGAAGTGCGTGGAAGTCCAGTCATGAAGTCCATAGATATCCCGTCCCACTTCCACTCCAGGACCTCTAAGGGCTGTACCAAGCCTGCTAGTACCTGATGCTCTGCCTTCACCTACTGGAAGGTGAGGCATCGTGAAACGAACTCTGCCACAACCTTCTTCATGCCTGGACACCAGTGTTGTCGTCTGAGATCCTGGTACATCTTTGCCACTCCAGGATGTACCGCTAAGGGAGAAGTGTGAAACTCTCTCAGCACTTCCTCTCGTAAAGCAACTGGTACCATGGTACGTCCTCTGAAAAGGATGTCGTGCTCTTCTCCAAAGGAGAAACCATCAAGTGCCTGTCCTGAGGATATCTGTGCACGCAGCATCTCACAGTCAGCGTCCCCACGCTGTGCCTCTCTGACCCATTGTAGTAGTGGAGGAGTGACTGTGAGAGACTGAAGGAAGGATGCTCAATCTCTATCCACAAAGTATATCTGCAAAGCGGCTAGATGCTCTGTCGCCTCCTCAAGTAGCTAAATGCCCGTCCTCCTGCTGAGAGCATCGGCTACCACGTTCCCCTTCCCAGGAGTATAGACTATTTGAAAGTCATAGTCCTGGAGGAACTCGATCCATCGCCGCTGTCTTAGGTTTAGGTCCTTCTGCGAGAAGATGTACCTGAGACTCCGATGGTCAGAAAAGACTGTAAAGCGCTCGCCCATCAGATAGTGTCTCCATGTCTTCAGAGTGAAGACCACTGATGCTAACTCTAGGTCATGGGTAGCATAGTTCTGCTCATGCGGCCTCAACTGACGTGATCCATAGGCTATCACTACCCGCTCCTACATCAGGACACATCCGAGTCTAGTCCCTGATGCATCGCAGTAGACTATGTACCCTACTCCCTCCTCAGGCAACCTCAAGATAGGTGCGCTGGTCAATCTCTATCTCAGCTCTTGGAAGCTCTGCTAACATCTGTCTGACCACACAAAAGGTTTCCCCTTCTTCGTCAAAGCTGAGAGTGGTGCCACAACTCTGGAGAAGTCTGGCACAAATCTCTGATAGTATCCAGCTAGTCCCAAGAAACTCCGCACATTTGTCACGATCTTGGGTGGCTCCCAAGCTAGCACTGCCTCGATCTTCGCAGGATCCACTGCAACTCCCGCCTCAGAGATGACGTGTCCTAAGAATTGGACCTCACATATCCAGAACTGATACTTCGAGAGCTTAACATAAAGCTGGTGCTCACGGAGTGTGTCTAGTACAACCCGCAAGTGTTAGGCGTGCTCCTCCTCAGTCGTCGAGTAAATCAAAATGTCGTCGATGAAGACTATGACAAATCGATCGAGGTATAGCTGAAAGATCATGTTCATGAGGCCCATGAACACTGTTGGAGCATTGGTTACGCCGAATGGCATAAATAAGAACTCATAGTGGCCATACCGACATCTGAAGGCCGTCTTCTGCACGTCCTTGTCCCGAACTCTGAGCTGATGATAGCCTGACCTGAGGTCTATCTTCGAGAACCACCGTACTCCCTTGAGCTGATCGAAGAGGTCATCAATACTCAGTAGAGGATACTTGTTCCTCACTGTCACCTGGTTCAGGCGATGATAGTCAACACACAGTCTCAAGCTCCTGTCCGCCTTCTTGGTGAACAATATCGGGGAAGCCCAGGGTGAAACACTGGGTCAGATGAATCCCTTGCCTTGCAAGTCCTCCAACTATACCCGTAGCTTTCGAAGCTCAGTGGGGGCTATCCGATATGCTGGAGTGGATATCGGGGCTGTCCCGGGGTATAGATTAATATAAAATTCTACCTCTCTGTGAGGAGGTAGCCCTGGAACGTCGTCGGGAAAGATGTCCGCATACAGATCCACCACTACAAGAAAACTTGGACTCCGCATGTCAACTACTCCTAGGATGAGGCTAGCCAACTGATGAGTGATGGGCTGTCCTCTCCTCTGTGGAAGTACATCCTGTGCTGCGAAGGCTCCCTTCTCGCCGGTGAAGGTGAAACTGCTCCCATCGGTGCGTACACATCGCACCTTGCGCCTAATACAGTCTATCTATGCATGGACTATAGATAACCAATCCATGCCCAAGATGATGTCGTAAGGCCTCAACACCGCTATAAAAAGATCCCAGCCGAAGCTCTTGCCTCCTAGAGTAAGCTCACACTGCCGACACCAGTTCGTAATCGTCGAGTCTACTCCCGTAGGAGTCTCTAGCCGTAAGGATCGAGCCAACGACTCTGTCAGAATCTCCAAGATCCGAACAAGGGCAACGGCTATGAAAGAGTGCCTCACTCTTGTGTCTATAAGAACTGCAGAAAGGGTGGAATAGACACAGATCGTACCTTGAATCATCTCGGGCGCGCCGTGGTCGTAGGCCTCCGCTGCCTGGAGCTGTGCCTGTCTCTGCCCGCCAGCTCCCTGTGGTCGGGGTGGACCTCCTGGTGGTGGTGGTGGTAGAGCCTCAAAGCATCGCCCACCACATGCTGCTCGACCAACTTCTCTGCCTCATCCGCCTCCTCCCTGCGGACCGCCACGGTCGACCCTCTGCCTCTGTCTGGGTGGCCCCTCAACCGTCTGCTGCTCCTCGACATGGTGGGTCGGGCAGTCACGAGCCATGTGGCCCTGTCCGCCGCATGTGTAGCACTGCCTGCCTCTCGAAAGACTGGCTCCACGCTGTGTGCCCCGCACTACTGAGCCAGTGTCCTGAGGTCGTCTACCTAAGGGTCTGGTCTTCCTGGACCCATGATTCATCCGTCAACTTCCTACTGCAGAAGACTCTGCTACGTACCGCCCTGTGGTGGGTCTCGGTGCTGGTGTAGACTCAGCAAGAAAGCTCTCGATCAAAAGGGCTCGCTCCAGTACTCCTGTCTGAGTCGGAATGCTGAGGGAGATCAGCAATTCCCTGATCTCATGCCTCAATCCCTGCTCAAAGGTCCGGGCCTGGAAGAATGGGTCCCGTACCATGTCTGTCGAGTAGCACGAGAGATCTGTAAATCTCGCCGAGTACTGGGCGACCGTCATGCTGCCCTGCCGCAGCTGAAGAAGCTCCTGGATGCGCACCGCATGGAGGGTGGCTGGGATGAACTCTGAGCGGAAGAGGCTCTCAAAATCCGTCCAGAGAAGAGATGCCTCATCGTGCACCTGGAACATCAAGCTCCACCATCTTCCTACTGCTGCGTTCAGTAGGCTCGCTGCGAGGATCACCATGAGGTCTGCTGGTGTCCTCACTAACCTGAAAACTCTCACCACTGCCTCCAGCCAGTCCTCGGCTGCATGGGGGTCCGTCTCCCCACGGAACCTGGGCGGTCGCTGGCGCTGGAACTCATGTAGTGCACTAAGGCGACGTGCATCGTCAGTGGCTGGGGCTGGAAGCATCGGTGGCTTGGCGGGTAGAGCTACCGCCGGTGCCACTGCTGACAGAGGGCCCTTCACCGAGGCCTCATCGCTCGGTGGGCTGTCGTCACGCTCAACTGTTAGAACCCTAGCTGGCTGCCGTCGTGGGGCCATCCTGAAAAGGAAACAGGTGCGCCACGGTCAGAATAGTATACCTGGTGATCTAATACAAAGTAATCACAAAGAAAACTTAAAAAACACATGAAATCACTGTTTTCGTGCATTAAGTTGGAAATCAGAAGTCAGGGTCCTGGTGTACGGATACGTCGGCCGCTGCACCAACACTGGACTCCCTGGACTGATAACCACACCCAATATGCTTAAAATTATTGCTTCACAAAGAAAAAGATCAGAGTCCAAGTTCTGCGGTAGAACCGAACTCCTCTGATACCAATTTTTCACGACCCGTCCTCGGGGCCCGTGCCGTGACTACCCCAAGCCCGCCTTCCATAGGCCAGGGGCTGGCGACTAGCACAAAGGCGTAAACTCCCGATAAAAAGGGAAGGCATTGCCTTTGTAAAGTAAACAAACACCACAGAACAAGCAAGCAGAAGAAGTAAACACTAAGTAAGAGCTGGTACAACAGTAAGTGCGGAAAGTAAGTGGGCCAGTATACAAACCCAAACTGAAAGTAAAGTACAACTGGAAAGGGAAAACAACAATTGTAAAGTAAAGCCGCAACGCTGAGCTGTCCACTGGAAATCCCACCTGAAGGGTGAGTACAAATAGCCTCCTCTGCTCCTCGGGTCCAGCCGACCGCTCTGAGTATGTCCTATCCAGTGGTCCACCTCTAGGCACCGTCCTGTTTTGCAAGCCTCAACCACAATCAGCGCTGTCCGTCGTCTGCAACCAACACAACGTAGTGTGGGCATAGCCTGTGCAGAGGTGAGTATAAGCTACTCAGTAGGGACCCCGAGACCCCCGAAGGTCTCCCAGAATCCACAAAGGATAATCCACAAAGGAAAGATACAATCACGAAGTAACATTCGACACTGCTTAGGTATATGCCCATACATATACCTAAGTCATCAATTCTCGTCCGGCTCCAATATCCAAACCCAAGTACAACCCAGTCCACACAGGAAAGCAAAACAGGATTCAGCTCACACAGGTATACTTCTTCAAATGACAATAGAGATGATCACTAATCCATCTAAGTCTTCGGACCCACAAAGGATCGATAGGTACTAACCCCCGCAATGACCCACAAAGGATCAATAGGAAACTAACCCCCGCAAAGACCCACACAGGATCAGACCCACACAGGATCTGTAGGCGCTGGCTCACACAGAACCGCTGAGTGCTGACCCACACAGGATCAGTAGCACTGATCCAAAAAGGATTGCTGAGTGCTGTAGTCATCACCGTCGAATCCACTAAGGATCTCTGTACAGTCTTCGAAGTAGCAGTAGTCGCAGCCAGCTCTAGGGTTCCCGCACACAGCAAGCTCATTCGGGAGGGTCCGCTCCATGAGCCGAGAGCCTGATACATCAACTGACACATAGTCCAGAGTTGATGTATCCAAAAGTTCTGTATCATCAACAGGAACTCAACGTCGCAGACGGCGCGTCAATCGGACGCCCGGTCTGAGAGTTATTGGCTTTTTCGTCCCAGGGGCCTGGTTGGTTTTTAAGTAAAAACCAACCCAACCATACTCCACCTCCATCCAAAACTCAGGAAGAGTAAGACAAAAGATCCTTCTCACTTAGAGGAATTCAACAAAGCCGACGGTACATCAATCAGACGTCCGAAGCTCAAGATATGAGCGTTTCCGCTCCGAGGGCTCGGTTGGTTTCGTGTACGAACCAACCCGGCCGAACCCAAAGTATTCCAAAACCTTGAGTGCGATATACCAAAACGACCGTCTTGATCCAAGTATCGCATCGCAACTGACGATGCATCGATCGGAGGTCCGTATCCCATGTTATAGGCAAAAGACCGAAGATGGTCCGAAAATGGGGGTTTCGGGCCCGGACCGACCCGGCCCGAGACCCCCCCGGTCAGACCGAACCAGGTCCACCCGCCCCGGGTCCGGGTCGGACCGGCCCAGCTCGGTGCGGCCCGGCCCGGACGGTGACTCGGCGCGTTGGCGCTAGCTGGCTCGCAGGGGGGGGGGGGCTGCCCCCCCGGTTTTCCTGTAACCGCGGCCCCATTAATGGGGACGCTTGCTTGGCCGGCTGAGGGAATTAATTCCCCCGGTTTTCCCTTTGTCCGGCCGGCCTACACCGGCCGGCTGGTTCTGCCAACAAGGACCGGCGACGGCCGGTCCTTCCTCCTTCGCCGACACTGGCGGCCCGGAACCGGCCGCCGGTCACCCTGCTCCGCCGCGGCCCAGAACCGGCCACGGCCTGGTTCATCCGGCACGGTGCGACGACACCATGCCCCTTCGCTGCGGCCCCGCTCTGAACACTGTGTCTTTGGTTTTCTTCGACGCGGCGTGACAGCATCGCATTCTTGTTCAACTTCACGGCGCGGCGCGACGGCGCCGCGCATTACTTGCCGTACGATCCCGCGTAGTGCGATGACACCACACCATTCCATCCCAACCAAATTAGAAACAACATTCAAAATGGAGGAGGGTCGGCCGTGTTTGTGCGGTCCGGCCCCCTCTCGTTAATTGATAACAACTGGTCGTAAATTCACGAAGGACGACAAAGTAGAATTCACGAACGAAAATAATTAAATAACCCCTACCTCGTGCGAGCTTGAACGGAGGTTCGTCGAATGAGGATTCATCGCGGGAAGAGACGTCGCGGAAGGAGACGTCGCGGAAGAAGACGTCGCGGAAGAAGACATCATGGAAGAACCATCGCGGTAAATGGCGTCGCGTAGTTGGTCTCTGAGGACTCGGCGTTCTTCGACGGAGTTCGATGCGTTCTTCGCATTCTTTGTGTTCTTCGTCAAAGAAGATGAAGAACTCTAGCTTTCCTTATCTTTTCTCCCCAAACCTCTCAAGAAACAAAGGTTCCAACCCCAAAATAAAATAAGCTTACCTCTTATTTTATTAACATAACATAACATTTGAATTTCAAGAGTTTAAAATTCAAATAACCACACTTAACTCACTTAATTAATAACATAAGTTATTAATGTTTAAGTTAACAAAAGTTAATGGTGAGTTGAGGGGGGTTGAAGAATATGAAGGGGTGGGGTTCGTGTGGGCCCCACCACCCTCATAACCTCTCTTGGGAAGTTGGGTAGTTACCCAACTTCCACCCAAAGCCTTAAACCACTAAAAGAAAAATAAAAATTGTAGTTAATTTATAAATTAAACTTCCACAATTTTTATCATCTTCTCTCATGAAAACGCAACTCCGGAAATGGCCTTCCTAAGCAATTACCGGTGCTACGGTTCCATCGGTGCCCTCGGAATTCGATTCCGAGCACCGGTTCAAAAGATAGAAAAACTCGCTCGTTCGTTCACTGAACGTACCCGAGCTAAACTTCGGATTGAAAATCCAGGCACACCGGGCCTCAGAATCAAGTTCCTTCAGAAACTGCGTTCTTGTAAAATCCCAAGGAAAATTAAGAAAAAAAATTCCCTTGAATTTTAGAGGTCTTTACATTGGTCTAGATGGGTATTACCCAAAATTTGTGAGTAAATTATTAGGATTTTCAAACCCATTAACCAAGTTGACTTGGAAGGGAGTAAAGTTTTTCTAGACTAGTGAATGTGAGGACTGCTTCAAAGAGTTGAAAAAGAGGCTTATCATTGCACCGGTACCCACACTTACAAAAAGTGGGAAACTATTTTTGGTATAAAATGATGCTTCAAAGAAGGGATTAGGCTGTGTAGTGATGAAAAATAATAAAGTTATAGCCTAATCCTCAAGGCAGTTGAAAATTACTGAGGAAAGATACACCACACATGATCTGGAGTTGGTTGCTGTTATCTTTACATTAAAAATACGGTGGTATTATCTCTATGGGGAAAAGTGTGAGATATATACTGATCATAAGTGCCTCAAGTATATATTCACATAGAAGGAGCTTAATATGTGCCAGAAAATATGGTTAGATCTCATCAGGTATTATAACTGCTCAATCTACTACCATACTTGTAAGGTAAATAAAGTGGTAAATGCTCTAAGTAAAAAGGATCCTACATCATTATCAATGATAAGAATTGATAAGGATCTAATATTTTTATATTTTCAAAGGATAGACATGATAATAATTAAGGAAGTAACATCATCAATACTTTCTCAAATTATTACTCAACCATACCTCATACAGAAAATAAAGGATGCTCAAATAAATGGTGTAGAAATTCAGAAGAAGGTAGAAGCTATCAGAAAATCGAAATCCTCAAATTTTGAAATTAATGAGGAAGGATTTGTAAGATTTGGGTCACGACTATGTGTAATATCCAACCAGGAGATAAAGAGAGAGCTTCTAAATGATGCACATAAATCAACCTTCTCTATTCACCCAGGGAGCACAAAGACGTATTGAGATATTTGAGAGAATTATTGGTGGTACAATATGAAGAAGGAGATTATTGATTATGCATCAAAGTGCTCGGTATGTCAATAATTTAAGGCTGAAAGGAAAAAGTCTAAGGGGATGATTCAATGATTACATATACCAGCATGGAAATGATAAAACATTACCATGGATTTTTTCACTATACTTCCAAAGAAATCCAGAGGAAACAATGATACATGGGTCATTGTGGATCGTTTTATAAAGATATTTTACTTTATTACAATTTGAGAGGACTTCTCACTTGATCAAATTGCACGGATATACATCAGAGAATTGGTAAAGATCCATGGAGTACCACTATCAATTGTATCTGATAGAGATCCGAGATTCATCTCCAAGTTTTGGAAAATATCCAACATGATCTAAACACCGAGCTGAAATTCAATACAGCTTATCACCCTCAAACTGATGTCCAATCTAAGCGGACTAGTCAAACACTAGAAGACATGTTAAGATCATGTTCCATGGACTTCAAAGGAGGATGAAACCAACATCTTCCTCTGGTTAAGTTCTCATACTATAATAGTTTCCACTCATGAATCCAAATGGATCTATATGAATCTATTTATGAGAAAAGATGAAGAACAGCAAAATGATGGGATGAAGTCAGTGAACATAAGTTGCTAGGATCTGAAATGGTCAAATAAATGATAGCAAAGGTGAAAACCATTTAGAAACACATCAAGATAGCCCAAATTTGATAGAAGATCTATGTAGATAACTGTCAATGGGACCTAGAGTTTGAGGTTGGATATATGGTAATCTTATGTATATCTCCATGGAAGAGGATCATGAGATTTGGGAAGAAGGGAAACCAAAGTCCCAGGTATATTGGACCCTTCAAGATTCTTGATTGTTTCAAAGATGTGGCCTATTGAATATTACTTCCACCAACCATGTATCAAGCACACAATGTATTCCATGTATCCCTCTTAAGGAATTACATACTAGATCCCTCACATGTACTGAATTCAGAGGTGGTACAGTTGGAGAATGATCTCTCTTATGAGGAGCATTCAATGAAGATCTTGAACCATAGAGATAAAGTTTTACTCAACAAGACTAATCACCTGGTAAAAGTACTATGGTGAAACCATAAGTATTAATAGGCAACATGGGAACTATATGAAGTAATGAAGGAGAATTACCCTCACCTGTTTTCACCTTAGTATATTAAACAAAATTTTGAGGGTGAAATTTCATAAGGGGGAAGAATGTAACAACCTAGAAATTTATCAATGGAAATTCCATTCTTATAATTATTTTATATAGTATAATTACATAAAATCATATAGAAAACACAATAAAAACTTTATAAATGAATAATGAATGAAATAATAGGTATTTATATAAATTAAGGAACATATACTAATGGAATAGTAAGTTGAGAATTGGAATAGTAATATGACTATTAGAAATAGTAAACAAACTAGTAGAATAGTAACATCACTTATGAATGTATAAATAAAATTTAGGTATATTATAAATGAAAATATGATATATTTATATCTTGGCATAAGTAAATAATTTTTAAAAAATAGTAAATTAAGTGTTGGTATTTTTATAAAACATAAATGTTTATTTATAATTTTATAATTAATATAATGATTTAAAATAAAATTTATAAATAGACTCATAAATTAATATTTTTTTGTCTTATGATTATAAGATAATTTTATGAGACCTTAATTAATTTCTCAAAGGGTCATAAAATCAATTATAATTTTAAAATCGGTATTTTCAAAATAAATGATGATTTTAATTAAAAATTAAATTTATCATATTTATAAAATTATTTTCATAAAATGTATTCCATTTTTAAAATATATATGTCAAAAAATGGTATGGGTGAATTTTCTTTGAATAGTGAAATACGATAATTTACGATATTTAACAAATACATGAATTATTGAGCCATGGATGATGTATGGATGGGGTAAACACCCATTGCTTTGAACTCACATGCACTAGTTACTATAATTAGTCACTAGAATGAACACTATTGATAGTATTGAGCCAAAATTATAAAAAAATTAATAAAATAATCAAAAAACCCCACTCCTCCCACTATAAATACCACACCTCACCATCTCTTCTCCTCACGCCTTAAAAGCATTGAATCTTGTCCAAATTCTACCCAATTATCTTCCTAAGACTCTTAAACACATCCATAATCTTCTAGTCTCAATAAAAGACCAAAACCAAGTTACTCAAGAAGGTTCTTAAGGAGAAGAAATTCAAGAGGTAAAATACTCTTTTGTTTTCATTTATTTTCTTTTCATTTTATTTTATTTTATTATCATCTCCTCACCTCCCCCTATCCAAGTGACATGATAAATCTAGTATCTTATATATACTATAATTTTATTTTTTAATGGAAATACCCTTCTTGGATCTACGATATTTTAGTATTTCTCAGGGAAAAATAAGAAGGATGAAGAGAACATCAATAGAGAGAATTGATACGAACCTTTCCAAAGGAATGCATGATCCATTTTCATGGTTACTACATCCTAATATAGGAATCTAGAAACTCCTATGTCATCAATGACATTTAATTGAATGTTAAAAAATATTTGAGTAAGTATTTCATTTACAACACTCATAACCTATGTCTGATATACATTTCTTATATTAATACATAGAATTTCCCATACATTTCCTCATATGAAATGTCAATCATAAATGATTGATTATATGAAATAGACTCATAAATTAATAATTAATGTTTATTTTCCATGATCCATCATATCATGTGATATTAATCACACAATATAATTCACTATGCCTTACAATATAGCCCATCATACAGTATAACTGGCTTAGCAAGAGGTTCCTTATGATATATTCATATCATAAGTAATGATATATTCATATCATAAGTAATGATATACCGAAATAACATATAATATGTGTGGATATAATACCATATAATATCCTTATATAATTACATATTATATAATTAATATACATCATATGTATATAGCCTTTAGGGTATATCTCCATCACCTTATTTTAATATCTTCATCATGTTCAAAGGTAGTCAAATATACTTTATATTTGTCATTAAAATTAAATTGAATGGTCTATTAATAAGTATAATGTTTCTATATTTGAATTATATATTAATATGTATTAATTTATGTCATAATATAAACCAAAACAAGGTTTCTTTTCACCACAACATACTGTGTTACGATCAATAAATTTCTCCACAAACTATAATGTGAAATTTATATCTCTATGTTTTTTAGACATTATCAAAACTTTGGATTATGCCACATATTCTCACCATGGGTGTGGTCCTCCTAGACAAGATGTGGTTATTCAAAATCTCACATCAAATTGTTTTTCTCAATATAAAAAACTTACACCATGGTGTGTTCATATGTTTTTCTTGATTCGTCCGGTGAGAATGGGAAATAGCCTCCCTCAAAATGGATTCCCACCACAACATAGTTCTCTAGTCAACCTATTTTGGATAATGACTCATAAAAAGTATTTCTCAACCATGGCTTCCTACATGGTATATTTATATAACCCAAACCATTTTATGTGGTAAATTCATAATGATTTCTCTTCAAAACACTTTCAACTACATAATGTTCTTTTAGTATCTCTATTTCACGTAGTGTATCACACTAAAAATTATTCCACTATGCCTATAACCATGATATAGTTTTTATAGGTGTGATTTCCAGCATTTTTGAAAATTTTTCTCCTCATTCCATGACTATTTTCTCATGCATTATGAAATACACCATGTCTTGGTAATATTTACCATAGATGTGATTTTTTTCCTTCAATAAAAAATGTCATATAAATATTTATAAACCTTTTAAATGTTCTAATTTTTTTTCATTCATAATACAAGTTATTTTTTATTGTTTTTACAAAAAGTACAACCAAAAAACTAAATTTTATTTTGGGCTCAATAATCTCCCTCTTCAGGTTTGTTGTTAGTATCACTTTAATCTAAACCCCATCACTTCAATTTATGACCATATTTTTTCATAGTGATTTCTATGAAAAAATATTCATTAACTCTAAGACCATGTGACTTATATAGGTATTTCATTACAATACATACATTTAAAATTTTCTAAATATATTAATATAACCCATCCAATATAATAAAAAATAAATAAAAATAAAATATTAAAATAAATACAAATAAAGATTACATTTTTAAAAGATTTTTTGAATATTAGATCAAGCTTGAATTATGAAATCCAAGTCTCCTTTAGTATCCAAAAATAATGATAATCACAAATGCGTTGGTAGGATCCTCTTTTTATATAAGTGATACTAGTCGCCCCAATGACAAAGTATAAAAGTCGGGGATAAGAAAAATCTTGATAATATCTTAAATATGAAAAACCTATGAGAATATGTAAAATGATGAAAACTAGATAAAAAAAGAACCACGTTTTCATTCTCACAATTTAATGAATACTATACCCCTTCTCCTTTTTATTTATAAAAATAGGGAAATTCAATATCCCATGTGAAATATAAAACCATGAAATACCTAAGTGTAATAAATATCCTATAAAGATCATTTAGAGCATTAAATATTCTCCACAAGTGCCCAAGGTGATAAACACCATGGGTGATGAATTAACAGGCCTCTAAATGAGATTAAACTAGATAATGGGGTACTTAAATGACCACAAAAAGTATACCTATGAAATTCAATTATATTAATGCTCCTTGGAATAAAATTATATAATGTACAAGACAAAATCCCATTTGGTATTTATTATTTTCTCAAGTTAATGAATTAATTTTAAATAACTCATTTTTTATATTATAACACCATGATAATTATTTAATTAAATAACTATCAAATAATTAAATAATTCAAATGTGTTAAAAAATCTTTTTTTTATAATAAACACAAACATTATAATACATGGACTTATCACATTATCCAAAAAAAAATCCTAATTAGTATTATGTTATATATAACCCCAAGGGACATTTTTAATGTTGTAAATTATTATGAATATCATTCATAATCATAATATAAGAGTAGTATATATAAATAAATCATAACTAACCAAATTTAAATGGGGTTTGGTGTGAATTAATCCGCCACATATCCATTAAAGAAGTTTCTTTTTTCCTTAATATCAAGATTAAGCATGAGACATGGACAATTCCGACACCATATAACATATCTCATTTTTTTAATTTATGAGGTGACTTAAACCTATAATTACATCACATTTAATTATCTTGTCATGAAAATATACTTAGTCAAAACTCAAATGAGGCCTATGATTTCATAAACATTTCATAAGGGTACAAAAAACCTATATTGATTAATTAAATCCAATTTCTTAATAAGGATCATTCCCAATAACTTTATTTTAATCCAAGTCTTCAAATGGATTTAGAAAGTATAAAAGTATGAAACCATATAAGTAGAGAAACTTTTGAAAACATTAAGTAAAACGATTTATAGCTAATATTCACTTAAGTAAAACCAATGACATGTATATGAAAATCCATGTGGTGAAATTTAATAGGGTCAATATGAATACAAGTTCACCAACTTTTATCCCATGATTGATCAATTATATGTCTAAAAAATTGATCCAACTCATATTAATATTAACACATAATTACAACCAAACATTATGATAATTAATTAGGGATAATGTGACACCCACTGAGTCATTGGTATGCCTAATTTTTAGTTTTATTTTACTTTTGGTTTGTTCTTGAAGTTCCTGGGTGTTGAGGGTTGAAAAATGGAGTTTTTGGGAAGAAAAACCAAGGTGAATGGTTAGCACAGAGTTTATATAACCATGAAGATAACCAAGTGAGAGGGATTCACAGTGTGATAATGGGATTTTTTTACATTTTGATCATGATTTTCCAACCCATGTGACTCTCAGTGGTAACTGTGAGGCTTAGATTTTGTAGAGATAATAACCCTATATAGTTGGCACATGGTTTTCCTAATCGTGTGGCCAAACTATGCAGCCTATTTAGGTCACTTAAAAATTGGTAATTTACCATTCTGAACTTGTCTATTTTATACCTCATTTTCTTCTCATTTCTTCATCCCATCATGAACAACCCATTCTACTTGGTGTTGGAGTTCTCCCTCTCCTTTGGTGGTGGTTTCCTCTTAAAATCTTGGTGTTTTGGCTTGAGGTAAGTCCAAATATTCTTGGTTTATTCTTCTTTCCCCCCTTACATCCTCTTTTTCTTCCATTTTTATGGATATGTCTAACCCTAAGTAGCGGGGTTTGAAAAACCTAGGGTTTTATGGGGTTTTTCTTTATTTTCTTATGTATTAGGTGTGTGAGGATATTTTATACCTCTTCTAGGTGGTTAAAGTTAGAGATAATGAGTTTTGGATTGAATCCAAGGTAGGTGCCTCTATTTAAGGTCATTTGGAGTGTATTAACTTTTAAATTTCTTAAATAATTTGGTTTGTGTTGTTTAAATTTCCCTCGAAATTATTTATACTTGACGTGTGTTCTATTTTTGATGTGATTCAGGGTTTATTTCAGAAATTGAGTTCTTAAAGTGGGTTTTCCAAATGGATGTGGCTTATTTTCACACTAAGTGTTTGTTAAAATGTCTCAAAGATGTTTTTTGGTTTTAAATGGATTTTTAAAATAGTTTTAGAAATGGTTTTACCTTTTTAAGGTGTTTTAATAAAATGGGAATGTTTTTTTTATGAAAATGGATTATGAATTTGCATGTTTGTTATGGAAAATGTTATGATTATGTTGGTATAAGGACCTAGCCTTATTACATTACATAATCTTGAATTTAGTCAAGAAATAACTTCCTTTTACATTGAGTATATTTTCAAGTTTATAGATTTAGATAATTGGGACATAATAAATTCATAACATTACACATTATTATAGAGAGGATACCATAAAAACAATAATCATTTCTTGCAAAATATAAAACTTTTCAAATAAAACATGATTTCATTGAAAATTATTCAAACATTTAACTTGTCTTCCTTATTTGTATTAAAAATACTTATAACCTATGAAAATAATTTAAAAACTTGGTATGAGAAAAAAATCTCAGTAAGGGATATAAAAAGAAGGAAAGAACACATTAGTCCATGGATACTTGTATCGTATGAAATCATTTTCAAAAGACATACTTGTCACCCATATATAATTACTTTTTGAAAAATGATATTTCCACAATATTAAAACAAAATAAAAGAACATAAATACAACCATAAAATTTATCTTGGGGCATTAATTACATAATATTGTAACCATCTTAGTGACCTTATAATTTGTAACCCTCACGGTTACCTTACAATTTGTGTAACCATCATAGTTACACTTGGAGTAACCATATGTATGACCTCCAACTTACACATACCAAATGAATTGGAGGGAGATATAGGTCCCAAATTTCATCATAAATAATTACCAAGAACCATAAGACAATCATACAACATGAATAATTTCATAAAAACATTGCTTTAGAATTTTTTAAAACAGATTTTTAAAAGAGGATTTTAAAATAAAATCCCCTTACTTAAATCATATAATTGAAGCGAGACTTAATAGAGTGGATGTAATATATATATATAAAATTTAAATAAAAATAATTAAATATAATATAAACAAAAACCATCACACAAACAATTTTAATACCACATAAATAATTAAGTATAATTTTAACCCAAATAATGGAAATCGGGTTAAGAATTCCCTTACCTTGGGTTTTTCTTACTTAAAAACTATTTAAAACTAATTCATAATAGTTAAAATAGTATTATTAATATCTTATAGAAAAATATTCATGTTTATAACACATTATATGATCATTTCATAACATCCTTTCACCCTTTAATTATTAGTATTTTGTTCCTTCCATTGTTTTGGGTTCTTTCTTTACATGTTTTCCATGATCGGTTCATGATGGATATTATTTTTGATTGGAAGTGAAACTTAAGAATTGGAATAAAATGGTATTTAAATATTTATATAACCATAAATTATACCATTTATCACTTTTAATTATTACATGAGGATGATTCATAAGTTAAAACATTATTGATATTTGTTTAGGTTATTTTGGCGATTCTTTGATCGTAAAGAACTCATTTTGTTTTATAAATTAATAACATGTGTGAAAAATGATTATATATCCTTATATAAGATATAATACATAAATTTATAATCTTTTTTAACCATAAAAATATTTTCCTGACCAGTCTTGAATAAAGTTAATGAAATTGAAATCACTTCGTTCATGATGTCGGTAAATCGACACATCAAAAATGGTGTTTTAGTTTCTTGAATAAGTGAAAGAGGAGAAAAATATTGATGAGGAATTTTCCATGAACATGATAAAATACAGAATATAAAATATTATATATCTTTCATTTTTCTTGGATAAGAGTATGGGAAGAGAGTATAAGGAAAGAAAAGGAAATGAAAGGAAAACACATGAAAATGAAAGGAGATTCTTACCTCTTGATCTCTTCTCCTTGAGATCCTTCTTAAGGCCTTTGGTTTTGGCCTTTTGGTGAGACCAGAAGCTCTAGGACATGAGGAAGAGCCTTGGGAGGAGTATTGTATAGAACTTAGGTAAGTCTCAAGGCTTTAGAGGTGTGGGAGGAAGAGGGGAATGAGGGTGGTATTTATAGTGGAGGAGAGGATGTATTTTTCATTATTTTAATCATTATTATAATATTTTTGCTCAAGACTATGAATAATATTAATTAATGTGACCCCAAATAGTAATAATGGAATTTGAGTTTGAACCAAGTGGCCTTACATCACTTATGATGTCATAAATAGTGTATTTTAATAATAATTTGAATATACGATATTTTAGCGTATTTCACTATTTATCGAAAATTCAAGAATTTCAGAAAAATCCCAAAAATTCACCCTAACCATGTTTCGATGTGTAGAATTCAAAAACAAACTCTATTTTTTGAAAATAATTTTCTAAATATTATTAATTTAATTTTTAAATAAAATCATACTTAATTAAAAAATTAACAATTTTAATTTTATAACCGCTTTTATATCACATTGAAAAATTAACCAAGATGTCATTATCTTAAAGACTTAAGAAAATAAAATAATAATAAAATTTACTATTAATTAGGGTCATATTACTATTCATAAGGGTATGTTACTATTCACCAAAAATCAAGTTGGTTTCATTAGACTCCAAATAACTTACTGAACACAATTATAGATGACTATTTTTTAAAATTTAAAACATAGAAGTGGAAAAATTATGTTTAAAGGATAGTTATAAATATCTACTTAAAACAAAGTTTCATTCATTTCAATTTATTTTTAGAAAACCTTTGGGTGTTACATTATCCCCACCTTCTGAAAATTGCATCCTCGCAATTTTATTTACTTATTAAACAAGTGAGAGTACCTTTCCCTCATAGCATTTTCAAAATACCATGTTTCTTATTCCACCATGTGGTTTCCCCACAACACCTTTACCTGATGGATTACCTTATTTTGCAATACCTATTCCTTTAGATTAAGAATCTGAACTGGTTTCTCTTCACCAGAAAGGTTTTCATCCATCTGAACTGCTTCTAGGCTCAAAACATGAGTTGAATCTGGCACATACTTTTTCAACATCGAAACATGAAAAATATTGTGTACTTGAGATAAACTTAGATGCAAATCCACTTGGTATGCAACTGGTCCAACTTTCTCTAGGATTTTAAAAGGACCAATAAACTACTGACTTAGCTTCCCTTTCTTAACAAAACACATCACACTTTTCTAAGGATAGATTTTAAGGAAAACATGGTCACCTACTTCTAGAGAGAAGTCTTTACTTCTATTATCTGCATAACTTTTCTGCATGCTCTGAGTTGTCTTGATGTGCTGCTAGATCATCTTCACTTTCTCATCCAATTCCTCTACTAATTATGGTCCCATAAATTTTCTTTCACTAACTTCATCCCAAAATGATGGAGTCTGACATCGCTTCCTATACAATTCCTCAAAAGATGTCATCTGTATACTATAATGAAAACTGTTATTATAAGAAAACTTAACTAAAAAAATATGTTGATCCCAACTTCCCTGGTAGTTCATTGAAAAAGATCGAAGCATATCCTCCAAATTCTGAATCGTTCGTTCTGAATTCCCATCTGATTGAGTATGAAAAGCTGTACTGAAATTTAATTCTGTGCCCAATGACTTCTAAAGCCCCTTCCAAAAGTTAAAAGTGAACCTGAGATCCCGATAAGATACAATGGAAAGAGGAACTCCATGTAACCTGATAATATCTTTTAGGTACAGTCGAGAAAGATGATCCAAAGACATTGTATCTTGAATTGAAAGAAAATGTGCAGATTTTGTCAGTCGATCAACAATAACCCAAACCACATTGTTACCTTGAGATGTCTTAGGTAGTCCCACCAAAAAGTCCATGGATACATTCTCCCATTTTCACTCCGGAACTAGAAAAGGATGAAGCATCCCCTTCAGTAACTTCTGCTCTTCTTTAACCTGTTGACATGTCAAAAATTTCATGGTAAAATTAGCAATATCTATTTTCATTCAATCCTACCAATAATACCCCCAAAGGCATCTGTATATCTTTCTACTATGAGGATGAACTAAAAATGGATAACTATGAGCTTCACACAACTAATATTTCTTCAACTGGGAATCACAAGTCCCACACAAACTTTTACCAAATCTTAAAACATAATCTTTATCAAGGTTAAATTCTAAAAACTTACCCATTTTAACCAACTGTACCTTTTTTTGTAGCTCACGGTCTCCCTTCTATGCTTTCTTAATTCTATCTGATAATGATGATTGCACTGAAACTTGAAGAAAAACAGAGGTATTTCTTGCAACAATAACTTCTAATCCAAAATTCATCAAATCATTAATCAAGGGATCATGTTCCAAATGTAACATGGTTAATGATGCATGATGTTTTTGAATCAAGGCATCTGCCACTTTTTTTGCTTTTCCCGGATAGTAATTGATAGTGAAATCATAATCCTCCATCAGTTTCATCCATCTTCACTACCTCATGTTTAATTATTTCTGGGTGAATATATATTGTTAGGTCCAAAAAGGTCCTAGATACCCTGAGGGGGTGGGGGGGTGAATCAGGGTATGAATATTCTTTTCAAAATTCATTTTTCCCCACGGGATCTTGACCTCTTTATTACATGGGTCACTTGTTATGCTATTTAATGTTAGTGTCCTTTCTAATTTTATTTGATGATGATGCACTTAAAGTAAAGCAGTAAAGCATGTATAAGGACACATATATTTTTACTTGGTTCACCCTCACTGAGCTACGTTCAAGGAGCATACAACGATGATGTGCCGATGTACCAAATTCACTAAGGCTCACTACCAATAATGAGTAAAATGTTCGGGATAGATCTTCTATGCCCAGGCTCACTGACTTTACAAATTTTAGGGTCTTCTCACTGCATTCCCAAGGGTCACTCCCTATGCCTCTTTCTCTAGCTCACTTCCGGTGGAAAGGGTCACCGCCTTCCTCTTCCTTCACTCACTACTCATGGAAGGGAATCCACACATACTTTATGGACATGTAGGTCAATCATAGTTTATGGACATGTAGATCCCTTCATTTTCATGAATTCATGTATCCTAAACTATAGGTAGATTCTCTGTTGAAGTCTCATTTTCACCCATATATTAACTCTACCTTCCCGGGTATTTCTAGGTACCAGAAAATACTTTCAAAAACTGATTTGAAGCTTTCACAAGCTTCCTAATGAAAATCGCAAACCACCTGCTCTTCCCATGTACTGAGTACCAGGTTTAGTATGTGGGACACCTTCTTTGCATACCTCCACCACTACCGCGAACCACCCTTTGTCCGCGGACTGCTTCCATCTTCACAATCGCGTACCACTACCACGTACTAACTCCGTAAACCTCCTATGCGAAACCCCTCATGTCCGCGAACAGTTCTCTATTCACAGACTACCTTTGCTTCTACACACCAGAGCTCCCCCTCTGTGTACCACTTGAAGAACTCTCCCTCTCAAGTACTAGAGATTCCTCCTCCGCATACCGAGTCAACTCCTTCCACGTATCAGAATTCCTCCTCTGCGTACTAGACTTCCTTTGCAGGTTAAGAATCTCCGCAAACACCTTTAGTGAAAACCACTTTCAGAATTTGACGAATTCCTAGAGAAAAATATGTTTTCTAATGATGTTCAATCTCTACAGTAATTGGTGGTATTATAAATTCTTATATAATCAAATATATCCACAAAAATCACTAATCTAAGATTTACCAAATCTTCGATTCACCCTTCACCACATACCGATCCTTCTACCACCGCAAACCACAAGCCATCCATGAACCGTTTTTTATACGCAGTTTGCATACCAAATTTTCTCCTATGCGGTCGTTCTCCTCCACCGATGACAATCCATCCGCATACCAGTCCTCCTTCTGTCGCGAACTATTTCCGGTTTCACGAACCGCTTCAGCGTACCTTTCCTGCAGCTCCGCGTACCGTTTTCGAAACATGGTACACGATCTATGAATTATGGTATGAAGTTATCATAATTTCCCAATTTTCTTCAATATTATTCATAAAGTTCACTCATATGAATAAATCCTTCCTTTTCCAACATCAAACTCCCAATTTTGAGTCCCAAAAATTTGGAAAACACTGTAAATCTGTGCTACCTTAAAAACTTTTCTTCAGTAAACACCAACCAAACTCATTTGTAATCATATGGATTTTCCAACAAACATAACAACACCCAAAACATACCGAGAGTATCCCTTGGGGTATTTTTTCCCAACATATACTTTAGACTTTTATGATCAGTATGTATTTGACATTTGGTTCCGTATAAGTGATGCTTCCAAAATTTCAAAGAAAAAACCAAAACTTCCAATTCCAAATCATGTGTGGGATAATTTAACTCATGTGGTTTTAGTTGTCTTGAAGTATAAGAAATTAACTGATCATTCTTCATTACAACAAAACCTGGTCCCTTCAACGAAGCATCACTGTAGTTGATAAAATCACCATTTCAGGAAGGCAAGTCCAAAATTGGAGCATTTACCAATATCTTCTTCATTTCCGAAAAAAACATCACATTCTTCTGTCCAAATAAATTTAACCCCTTTTATCGTTAACTTAGTTAGCAGGATAGATAACCGTGCAAATTTTTTAACAAACCATTGGTAATAACCTGCTAATCCAATAAAACTTTGAATCTCTATAACATTTTTGGGTCTTGGACATTCATCGACCACCTTTGTTTTGGAAGGATCAACTGTTATTACATCCTTATTTATAATGTGCCCAAGAAAAAAAATCTATTGTAACCAAAAATCACACTTTCTGAATTTTCCATACATTTTATTTTCCTTTAAGTTTTTTAAAACAACCCTTAGATGTTTTTCATGATCTTCTTTACTCTTGGAAAATACCAGGATGTCATAAAAAAACACAACCAAAAACTTATCCAAGAACTCATGAAATATTCTATTCATAAGATTCATGAATACAAAATTTGAATTAGTTAACCCCAATGACATAATAATAAATTCATAATTCCCATATCTAGTATGAAAGACTATTTTTGGGATGTCATCCTCCTTCACCTTTAGCTGATGGTATCCGGATCTCAAGTCAATCTTGGAGAAGTACTGAGCTACCTGGAGTTGATCAAACAATTCGTTGATATGAGGTAAATGATACTTTTTTTTAACAGAAATGTTATTTAAATCTCCATAATCAATGTAAAGTCTCATGGAACCATATTTCTTTTTAACGAACAAAATAGGAGCACCCTGTGGTGAAGTGCTAGGATGAATGAGGCCTTTATCAAGAAAATTATGCAACTGATTTTTCAATTCAAGAAGTTATATTCGAGCCATATAATATGGGGGTTTTGAAATTAGATCAGCATTAGGATCTAATTCAATTGTTAATTTGACTTCCCGATCAGATATGAAATCAGGTAAATCATCAAGAAAAATATCAAGGTATTCATTTACCACTGGCACATCATTAATCTGAAAAATTCCCTTTTTTTCAACAATATGGGCAAGATAACTTTTATTTCTAACTTTTAACAGTTTTATAGCTTCTTGATATGTTATCAATTGTATGGGTTCGTTCTTGTATACAAAATGAAACTCTTTCTGAAAAAAACTTCTTTAACTCTATAGTCAATCTTAGCATTATAAACAAAAATCCAATCCATTCCCAAAATGACATCAAACTCTACTAAGGAAAAAACAACAAGGTTTGTAGGTAAAGTCTTTCCATAGACCACAATAGAAAGATTATTATAACTCCTATTTGCTATAATTTTTTCCCTAGGTTTTTTAAAAATAAGTTCCGGTCTCATTTTTTGAGGTGATATTTCCGATTTACCATAAAATTTCTCAAAAATAAAGGAATTTGTAGACCCCATATTGAATAAAACTTTAGAAAAACCTGAGTAGAAAAACAAGGTACCTGATACAACTTCATTGGATGGCCCGATGTCTACTGACGTAGTTGTAAAGGATATCACTACATGTTTTTACTTGTAGTCTGGATTCTTTGCATCATTCATATCTCTCTTTGGGAAGACATATCCATAATGACCCATCTCACCACATTTAAAACACTTTATAGTTTGCTTATCAGGATTAGTCTTAGGATCATTTTCATTACAATCTCGGTCTATATTTCCAAACTTACCACCTCGAAAACACTTCCCAGTTTTGGTAAGGCATTCTATAGGGTGCTTCTTGCCACACTTTTCAAAAACTAGAAACTGGATTTTCTTACCATTAAATTTCTTTGGTTGATTCTTACCCATCACTTTCCATCTAGAAATATTCTTCTCCTTATTGTCAAAGTGCACATGATCATAAAAAAACTCCATCTCTACCCTCTCATCACATCGAACAAGTTTCTCATAACTTTTGAATTCACAGGAGGCCAACTACCTTTCATACCTTGGCTTCAATCCAGATTAAAAGCGGTTGATTTTGATATCAAGATCCATGATAAGATTTGGAGTATACCTCATCAGTCGGGTGAAGTTCACTTCATACACAGCCACTGAATCTTCCTCCTTTTGCTTCAATTTAAGTAATTGATTCTCCATCCTAAGTCTCACCACCTTAGGAAAATATTTTTCAAGGAAAATACTTTTAAATTAATCCCACTCTAAGGCATAAATATCCTCTCTATCCTTGATATTATTTACCATTGACCACCACTAATCAACTTAACCTTCAAGATGATAAATAGAAAGACTTACCTTTTGATTATCTAAACATCCCATAACATCTAATATCTTTTCAAGTGATTTAATCCATCCTTCTGCTGCTATTGGGTCAGAAGATCCATTGAAAGCTGGAGGGTGTTGTCTCATAAAATGTTCCACTATTTTCATATTCCATTATGGTACCTCTAGTTGTTCTCTTGCATGGATTACACCACCATTTATTGCCTGTGTTAACTGAGACATTACTTTCACAAACTACTTGGTTCCAATCCCTACCATTCTAGGCTATAGATTTAGAAGGATGTTGTTCTGTTAGTGCCTCTCCTCTTCAGCTTCCCTATTTCTTGTATGGACAACCATTCTGAAAAAACATGTCTTAGTTGAAGAAACATGGTAATCTTTAAATTCTATAACATTTAAAATTAATCATAGAGTGAAAATCATTTATGGTATTCTATTAACGTCATCCTAACCCCTAAAGTTATCAAAACCATCATTTGATACCAACTATAAGGACCCAACCTTATTACATTAAATAACCTTGAATTTAGTCAAGAAATCACTTCCTTTTACATTGAGGATCTTTTCAAGTTTAGAGCTTTATAGAATTGGTACATAATACATTAATAACATTACACATTATTACAGAGAGGATACCATAAAAATAGTAATCATTTCTTGCAAAATATAAAACTTTTCAAATAAAACATGATTTCTTTGAAAATTCTTCAAACATTAAAGTTGTATTCCTTATTCATCTTACACATCCTTATAACCTGTGAAAATTATTTAAAACATGGTATGAGCACAAAAAGCTCAGTAAGGGATATAAAAAGAAGGAAATAACACATTAGTCTATGGATACTTGTAATGTATGAAATCATTTTCAAAAGACATACTTGTCACCCATATATACTTACTCTGTGAAACATGAAATTTAAAAAATATTACCAAAAAAAAGAACATAAATATAACCATAAAAGGTATCTTGGGGCATTAATTGCATAATATTTTAACTATCTAGGCTACCTTATAATTTGTAACCCTCACGACTACCTTACAATTTGTGTAACTGTCGCAGTTATACTTGGAGTAACCATAGGATCGACCTCCAACTTACACATACCAAATGAATCAGAGGGAGATTTAGGTCCCAACCTTCATCATAAAAAATGTCTAAGAACCAGAACACAATCATACAACATGAATAATTTTATAAAAACATCGCTTTTGAATTTTGTAAAACAGAATTTTAAAAGAGGATTTTAAAAGAAAAACCCCTTACATAAATCATATAATTGAAGTGAGACTTAATAGAGTGGATGGAATATGTATATACATTATAAATACACATAATTTAAAATAATACAAAAAAACCCATCACACATAAAATTTTAATACCACATAAATAATGAAGTATAATTTTAACCCAAAGAATGGAAATCGGATTAAGAATGTCACGACCCATCCTCGGGGCCTGTTCCGTGACTACCCCAAGCCCGCCTTCCATAGGCCAGGATCTAGAGACTATCACCAAAGGCGTAAATCCCAGAAAAAGGGAAGACATTTCCTTTATAAAAGTAAACAAACACAACAGAGTACGCAAGTGAAGTAAGCACTAAGTAAAACTGAGTACAAAAGTAAGTGCTGAAAAGTAAATGGGCTAGTATACAAACCCAACTGAAAGTACAGTACTACTGAAAAGGAATTAAGAAAGAAAATAAAGTACAAAATTAGTAAAGAAAAGCAGCAACCACTGATTATTCCTCAGGATATCCCACCTGAAGGGTGGGTATAGATGGTCACATCATCTCCTCGGGTCCGGCCATCCACCCCGTGTACGTCCCGCCAAGTGGTCCACCTCCGGGTACCATCAAGCTTCACAAGCCTCCACCCTGATCAGTGCTGTCCGTCTCCTGCATCCAACACAACGTAGTGCGGGCATAGCTCATGCAGGGGTGAGTATACGATACTCAGTAGGGACCCCGAGACCCCTTAAGGTCTCCCAGAATCCACGAAGGATAATCCACAAAGGAAAGATACAATCACAAAGTATCAACAAACCCTACTTAAGTATATACCCATACATATACCTAAGTTATCAATTACAGTTCGGCTCCAACTCTCGTGCCCAAGCACAATCCAGTCCACATAGGAAAGAAGTCAATCATATCAATGATAATGATTGAAAGTCAAGTCTTAGCTCACATAGGTATACAACTTTTAAAGAGGGGTGGAGATAATTAGATGTAGCCTCTGAATCATCTCATCTGTCGAACCCACGTAGGATCCTAGTACAGAAGTCGTTGCTGCCGAACCCACGAAGGATCCAAGTACAGTAACCATCGCTGTAGAACCCACGTAGGATCCAAGTACAGTAGTCATCACTGCCGAACCCACGTAGGATCCAATTACATTAGTCATCGTCGTTGAACCCATGGAGGATCCCAGTACGGTAGTCGTCGTCATCGAACCCACGGATGATCCCAGTACGGTAGTCGACGTAGTTGCAACCATCTCTAGGGTTCCCGCACACAACACGCTCGATTCCAGGAGGATCCGCTCCTCGAGCCAAGGGGTCGATACATCAACTATCATGAAGTTCAGAGTTGATGTATCCCGAAGTTCTGTCTCGTCAAAAGGAACCCAACACGATAGACGACGCGTCAATCGGACGCCCGGTCTGAGAGATATTGGCTTTTTCGTTCCAGGAGCCCAGTTAGAAATACGCTTGTTTCTAACCCGGACGTTATCCAAAGTCGTCCAAAACTCACTTAGAGTATTGAAAAAGGACCACCTCTTCATAAGGGTCCCAGTTCCATAGACGACGCATCAATAGGACGCACAATCTTTAAGTTATTCATGATTAAGTAAAAATGGGCCCGACCCGTTAGGCCCAGTGGGATTGTGGGTTGGGTCGACCCGGCAGAGGGTCAGACTGGCCCGGTGAATCATGAGGCCTGGACTGAGGGGTGTGACCCAGTCCGAAGGGGCGTGGCCCGACCCGAGGGGGTGCGACCCGGCCCGGCGCAGCGCGGCCCAGTGCGGCGCGGCCCGGAGGCTGAGTGGTCCGAGGGGGGGGGCATCCCGGCGTGGCGCGACCCAGCTGGCCGCGGCTTAGCTTGGAGGCCGAGCGGTTTGAGGGGGGGGGGGGGATGCCCGAATCGGCGGCGCCGCCCTCCCAAACCGACCGGCTGAAGCTGGCCGACCTTCTTGGTGCAAGCGGCCCGCTCGGGTGGGCCGCGGTTCATCTGACGTGGCGCCCTCCTGGCACTGCGGCTCTCCTCCACCCGACCGACTGTTGGGCCGGCCGGTTATTCTACTGAAGCGGCCCGTGGAATGCAGGCCGCGGTCTTCCACAGCGCGGTGCCCCTTATGGCACTGCGGTCCTCCTTCAACCCAGCTGGCTTTAGCCGGCCGGTTCTTCATCGGTCGAGCGGCCTGCGGTTGCAGGCCGCGGTTCCTCCTCACGCGACCGATGCCTTCATTTTACGCCGCCTCTATTCGTCACCACCTTTTTCTGACTTGGTCTCAATCGCAAATAAAAGAAACTACAGAGGGTCGTCGGGCCGTGTGCGTTTGGCCTGCGCGCTCCGTGTTAGGTGGTAACAGTTGGATGGATTCATTTTAGAAAATTCAACAAAAAACAAGAACAATTTTAATCAAATAAAATTGTATATAATCCGCCTACCTCGATAATTGACGTCGCACGTCAGGCGTTGCGGAAGACGGAGTCACGGAGAGAGGATTCGTAGATGACGTCAGAGTGCATCCGAGGAGGAAGCGGCGTCTCCACACTAGTTGCAGAGAAGAGGAAGGAAGGCACGTCGTCGCTCTTCGTGGAGTTAGAATTCTTTGCCGAAGAGGCGTCGTTCTTCATGGAAGGATGGTGTTCTTCAACGAAAGAGGAACTCTCTTCTTCTTTTACACAAGAGCTCTCTCAAATATCCTCCCAACACAACATGTGCCAAAATAAAATAATAGCTATGGCCATTATTTTATTAACACATGAAATTCAAAATTCAAATCACTTAATTAATTAATTTAAGAGGTTGAATCCATTAATTAAGGTGTGTTGTCAAATAATAAAGAGAGAGAGAGGGAGAGGAAGAGTTATCATTCAATAAGGGGAGTTGTCAAAGAATTAAATAAAGGGGGGTTTAAGGGAGTTTAGGGAAGATGAAAGGTTGGGGCTCATGTGGGCCCCACCTCACAAATATCCACACATGGGAAGTTAGGTGGTTGTGGGTCCCACCCTTAACTCCCCTTTGTAGGATATAACTACCATAGATATAAATAAAATTTTGTACTACCAATTTTATTTATTTTATTCCAAATTCCCAATTATTAACTTTCAACCTGCATAAAACGCAACTGCGGTAAAGGTCCCCTTAAGAGAATACCGGCGCTGCGATTTCATCGGTGCCCTCAGATTTCAATTTCAAGCATCGGTTCAAAAGATAGAAAAACCCACTCGTTCGTTCACTAAACGTACCCGAGCTAAACTTCAGAAAAATATTCCGGGCACACCGGGCCTCAGAATCATGTGCCGTTAGAAACTGCGTACTCGTAAAATTCCAAATAATTTAAGAAAAAATTTTCCTTGAAATTTCCGAGTCTTTAAATTACCCCCACCTCAGGGATTTACATCCCCGTAAAGCTACAACATAAACTAGGGGAACAAATGAGGGTACTGAGCATGCATCTGAGCCTACCGCTCCCATGTGATCTCCTGAAGGTTCTCACGCTGCCAAGGAATGCGCACCAGAGGAATCGACCATCCACATAGGACCCACTCTTGTCGATCCTTGATCTCTACTGGGACCTCCGTGAATGTCGCCCCATCATCGATTTCCAGCTCCCCGTGATCGATGATGTGTGATGGGTTGTGCACATATCTCCTCAGCTGAGATACGTGGAAGACGTCGTGCACCCAGTGCAACTGTGGTGGAAGTTCCAGGCGGTAAGCCATCTCACCTACCTTGCTGGTGACCTAGAATGGTTCGATGAAGCGCAGATATAACTTGCCGCCCTGACCAAATCTCCATAGTCCACGTCGAGGTGAGACCCGTAAGAAAACGTGGTCGCCATCCTTGAACTCTAGTGGTCTCCGTCTCCTATCAGCATAGGACTTCTGTCTACTCTGTGCAGTCTTCATTTGCTGCTGAATGATCTGCACCTTCTCCATCATATCCTGAACCATCTCTGGTCCTACAAGTGCTGAATCCCCAGGGTCAGTCCAACACATAGGTGATCTGCATGGTCGGCCGTACAGTGCCTCATATGGTGCCATCCCGATGGTGGTATGGTAGCTGTTGTTGTACGCAAACTCCACCAAGGGTAAATGATCCTCCCATCTACAACCAAAGTCAAGGACACATGCACAGAGCATGTACTCAAGTGTCTGAATAGTCCTCACTGTCTGGCCGTCCATATGAGGATGGAAGGCGATGCTCAGACATAGCTACATCCCAAAAGCCTCCTGTAACCCCTTCCAAAGTCAGGAAGTAAAGAGAGTGTCTTGATTAGATACAATAGACGATGGCACACCATGAATCCATATGATCTCCAAAACTTAGAGGTGTCCCAAGCTCTCTACTGAGCCCTGCTCTTTGATAGGTAGGAAGTGGGCCGACTTGGTGAGTTAGTTGACGATCACCCAGATGGATTCGTGTCCTCTGGAAGTACGTGGAATCCTCGTCATGAAATCCATGGATATCCCGTCCCACTTCCACTCTAGGACCTCTAAGGGCTGTACCAAGCCTGCTGGTACCTGGTGCTCCGACTTCACTTGCTGACAAGTGAGGCATTGTGAAACGAACTCTGCTACAACCTTCTTCATACCCGGCCACCAGTGCTGTCATCTGAGGTGCTGGTACATCTTTGCCACTCCTGGATGTATCGCTAGAGGGGAAGTGTGAAACTCCCTCAGGACTTCCTCCTATAATAAAACTGGTACCATAGTACGTCCCCTGAAGAAGATGACGTGCTCCCCTCCTTCAAAAAACCCATCAGGTACCTGCCCTAAGGATATCTGAGCACGTCACGTCTCACAGTCAACATCCCCACACTGTGCCTCTCTGACTCGCTGAAGGAGTGGAGGAGTGACTGTGAGTGACTATAGAAAGGTTGTTCCATCTCTATCCACAAAGGATATCTGCAACGTGGCTAGCTGCTCCGTCGCCTCTCCTAGTAGCTGAATTCCTGACATCCTACTGAGATAATCTGCTACCACGTTCCCCTTCCCAGGAGTATAGACTATCTCGAAGTCATAGTCCTGGAGGAACTCGAGCCATCGCTGCTATCTTAGGTTCAGGTCCTTCTGCGAAAATATGTACTTGAGACTCTGGTGGTTAGAGTAGACTGTAAAGTACTCACCCATAAGATAGTGTCGCCACATATTCAAGCCGAAGACCACTACTGATAACTCCAGGTCATGGGTAGCATAGTTCTTCTCGTGCTGTCTTAACTACCATGAACCGTAAGTGATCACTGCTCGCTCCTACATCACGACACACCTGAGTCCGGTCCCTGATGCGCCACAGTAAACTACGCACCCTACTTCCTCCTCTGGTAGCCTCAAGATGGGTGCACTAGTCAATCTCTATCTCAACTCCTGAAAGCTCTGCTGGCATCTATCTGACTGCACGAAGGGTTTCCCCTTCTTTGTCAATGCTAAAAGTGGTGCTGCAACTCTGGAGAAATCTGGCACAAATCTCCGATAGTATCCAGCCAGACCTAGGAAACTCTCCACCTATGTGACGCTCCTGGGTGGCTCCCAAGAAAGTACTACCTCGATCTTTGCTGGGTCCACTGCAACCCTAGCCTCCGAGATGACGTGTCCTAAGAAGTGAACCTCTCAAATCCAGAACTGGCACTTCGAGAGCTTACCATAAAGCTGGTGCTCTCGGAGTGTATCCAGTACAACCCGTAAGTGGTAGGCGTGCTCCTGCTCAGTAGTCGAGTAAATCAATATGTCGTTGATGAAGACTATGGAAAAACGATTGAGGTAAGGCTGGAAGATCCTGTTCATGATACTCATGAGCACTGCTGGCATGTTGGTTACGCTGAAGGGCATAACCAAGAACTCTTAGTGGCCATACCGACACCTGAAGGCCGTCTTATGCACATCCTCATCTCTAACTTTGAGCTGGTGATAGCCTAATCTGAGGTCTATCTTCAAGAACCATCCTGCTCCCTTGAGATGATCAAAGAGGTCGTCAATACTCGGGAGTGGGTACTTGTTCTTAAAGATAACCTGGTTCAGGCGACGGTAGTCGACATACAATCTCAAGCTCCCATCCACCTTCTTGGAGAACAAAATTGGAGAAGCCCAGGGTGAAACACTAGGTTGGATGAATCCCTTTCCCTGCAAGTCCTCCAGCTGTACCCGCAGCTCACGAAGCTCAGCGGGAGCCATCCGATATACTGGAGTAGATATCGGTGCTGTCCCGGGTTACAGGTCAATGCAGAAGTCTGCTTCTCTGTGAGGAGGTAGTCCTAGAACATCGTTAGGAAAAACGTCTGCATACTGATCCACCACAACAGGAAAAATCAGACTCTGCACATCAATCGCTCCTAGGATGAGACTAGCCAACTGATGTGTGATCAGCTGCCCTCTCCTCTGCGTAAGTCCATCCTGCACTATAAAGGATCCCTTCTCACTGGTGAAGGTGAACCTGATCCCATCCATGTGGACACACCACACTTTGAGCCAAATGAAATCAATCTGAGCATGGACTGTAGACAACCAGTCCATACCCAAGATGATGTCGTAATGACTCGATGCTGCTATAAGAAGATCCCAGCCAAAGCTCTCGCCTCCTAGAATAAGTTCACACTGTCGACACCAGTGCTTAATCGTCGAGTTTTCTCCCATAAAAGTATCTATCCGTAAGGATCGAGCCAACGGCTCCGTCGGAATCTCCGAACTCTGAACAGGGGTAGTGACAATAAAATAATGACTCACTCTTATGTCTATAAGTATTGCATCAAGGGTGGAGTAGGCATAGATAGTACCTTAAATCATCTCAGGTGTGCCGTGGTCATAGGCCTTGACTGCCTGGAGCTGAGATTTCCCCTGTCTTCCAGCTCCCTGTGGTCGGGGTGGTCCTCCTGGTGGTAGTGGAGGTAGATCCTCAAAACGTTGTCCACCACCCACTTCTCGGCCAACTACTCTGCCTCTTCCTCCTGCTCCCTATGGACCGCCATAGTCAAAACTATGCCTCTTCCTGGGAGGTCTCTCTACTATCTGCTGCTCATCCGCATAGAGGGTCGGGAAGTCCCAAGCCATGTGACCCTACCCACCGCATGCATAGCACTGCCTGCCCCTCGAATTGATGGCTCTGTTTTGTGTTCCCCGCACCTCTGAACCAGTATCCTGGGGTCGCCCACTTGATGGCCTGGTCTGCTTGGAAATCTGCAACATCTATCTACTGCTAGCTGCAGAAGACTCCTCTACGTGTCGCCCTGCGGTGGGTCTCTCTACTGGAGTCGACTTAGTATGAAAGATCTCTACAAGAAGGGATCTCTCCAGCACTACTTCCTACGTCAAAATGCTGATGGAGATCATCAAAACCCTGATCTCATGCCTCAGTCCCTGCTCAAAGGTCCGGTCCCTGAAGAACGGGTCCCGTACCATGTCCGTGGAGTAGCGTGAGAGGTCGGTAAATCTCGCCGAGTACTGAGCTACTGTCATGCTTCCCTGCTACAGATGAAGTAACTCCTGAATCTGCACCGCATGAAGGGTGGATGAAAAAAACTCTGAGCGGAAGAGACTCTCGAAGTCTGTCTAAAGTAGAGATGCCTCATCATGCACCTAGAGAATTAGGCTCCACCATCTACCTACTGCTGCGTGCAGAAGACTCATGATAAGGATCACCATAAGGTCATCTGGTATCCCTACCAATATAAAGACTCTGACGATAGCCTCCAGCCAATCCTCGGCTGCCTGAGGGTCCATCCCTCTGAGGAACCTGGGTGGCCTCTATCACTGAAACTCGTGCAACGCACTCAGGTAGCGTGCACTCTCTGCTGCAGGGGATGGTAGTATCGGTGGCCCAGTAGGTAGTGGTACCGCTGGTGCCTCCACTGTAATGAGGCCCTACACTGAGGCCTCATCGCTCGATGTGATACCATCTCGCACATAACTCGGAACCCTAGCTGGCTGCCTTCGTGGGGCCATACTGAAAAGAAACAGGTGTGCCACAGTTAAAACAGTATACCTGGTGAGCTGACACAAAGTAATCACAAAGAAAACTTTTGAAACACACATGCAATTAGTGTTTTTGTGCACTGAGTCAGAAATCAGAAGTCAGGGTCCTAGTGCATGGATACATCAACCGCCGCACCAACACTGGGCTCCCTGGACTGATAACCACACTCAATACTCTTAACAGTATTGCTTCACAGAAAATAATGATCAGAGTCCCGAGTTCTGTGGTAGAACCGACTCCTCTGATACCAATTTGTCATGACCCGTCCTCGAGGCCCGTGCTGTGACTACCCCAAGCCCACCTTCCATAGGCCAGGGGTTGGCGACTAGAACCAACGGAGTAAATCCCAAAAAAGGGAAGGTATTGCCTTTAGAAAAGTAAACAAACACAACAGAGTATGCAAGCGAAGTAAGCACTAAGTAAAACTGAGTACAAACTTAAGTGATGAAAAGTAAATGGGCCAGTATACAAACCCAACTGAAAGTAAAATACAACTGAAAAGGAAGTACAACAGAAAAGAAAGTACAAAAACAGTAAAGAAAAGCAGCAACCACCGAGTCATCCTCTGGATATCCCACCTGAAGGGTGGGTACAGGTGGTCACCTCAGCTCCTCGGGTTTGGCCGTCCTCCCCGTGTACGCCAAGTGGTCCACCTCTGGGTACCATACAGCTCCACAAACCTCCACCTCGATCAGTGCTGTCCATCGTCTGCATCCAACACAACGTAGTGCGGGCATAGCCCGTGCAGGGGTGAGTATACGATACTCATTAGGGACCTCAAGACCCCTGAAGGTCTCCCAGAATCCAAGAAGTATAATCCACAAAGGAAAGATACAATCACGAAGTATCAACCAACCCTACTTAGGTATATGCCCATACATATACCTAAGTTATCAATTACAATTCGGCTCCAACTCTCGAGCCCAAGCACAACCCAGTCCACATAGGAAAGAATTCAATCACATCAATGATAATGATTGAAAGTCAAGACTCAGCTCACATAGGTATACAAATTTCGAAGAGGGGTGGAGATAATTAGATGCAGCCTCTGAATCATCTCCTATGTCGAACCCACGTAGGATCCTAGTATAGAAGTCGTCACTGCCGAACCCACGGAGGATCCAAGTATAGTAACCATCACTGTCGAACCCACGTAGGATCCAAGTACAATAGTCATCGCTGCCGAACCCACGTAGGATCCAAGTACAATAGTCATCATCGTCGAACCCACGGAGGATCCCAGTACGGTAGTCCTCGTCATCGAACCAACGGAGGATCCCAGTACGGTAGTCGACGTAGTCGCAGCCAGCTCTAGGGTTCCCACACACAACACGCTCGATTCCGGGAGGGTCCACTCCTCGAGCCAAGGGGTCGATACATCAACTATCACAAAGTCTAGAGTTGATGTATCCCGAAGTTCTGTCTTGTCAAAAGGAACCCAACATGATAGACGACGCGTCAATCAGACGCCCGGTCTGAGAGATATTGGTTTTTTTATTCCAAGGGCCCGGTTAGAAATACGCTCGTTTCTAACCCGGACATTATCCAAAGTCGTCCAAAACTAACTTATAGTATCTCAAAAGGATCGCCTCATTGTAAGGGTCCCAGTACCATAGACGTCACGTCGATCAGATGCGCAGTCTTTAAGTTATTCACGATTAAGTAAAAACGGGCCCGGCCCGGCGAATCGCATGGCCTGGACCGGGGGGTGCGGCCCAGCCCGAAGGGGCGTGGACTGGCCTGAGGGGGCGCGACCTAGCCTGAGGGGGCATGACCCAGGCCGGAATGATGTGGCACGGCGTGGCTGGCCGCGGCTCGGCCTGGAGGCTGAGCTGTCTTGGGGGGGGGGGGGGGTGCGGCCCCCCAGCTGCCCGAACCAGTGACACCAAGTGGCACCGCCCTCCCTAAACGGCCGGCTGAAGCCACCTGACCTCTTTGGAACAAGAGGCCCACTTGGGCAAGCCGTGGTTCGTCCAGCGCGGTGCCTTCCGGGTGCCGCGACTCTCCTCCGCCTGGCCGGTCGGTTCTTCCGCTGAAGCGGCCCGCGAAATGCGGGCCGCGGTCTTCCACAGCGTGGTGCCCCTTGTGGCACTGCAGTACTCCTTCGGCCCGGCCGGAATTATCCGGTCGGTTCTTCTTCGGTCGAGAGGCCCGTGGTTGCGGGCCGCAGTTCCTCCTCACGCGGCCGACGCCTTCATTTGCTGCCACCTCTATTCATTACCACCTTTTTCCGACATGGTCTCAATCGAAAATAAAAGAAACTACGGAGGGTCATCGGGCCATGTGCGTTTGTCCTGCTCCCTCCGTGTTAGGTGGTAACAGTTGTCCGAATTCGTTTCATAAAATTCAACAAAGAATGAGAACAATTTTAATCAACTAAAATTGTATATAATACCCCTACCTCTATAATTGACGTCGCACGTTGGGCATCGCGGAAGACGGCGTCGCGGAGAGAGGATTCAAAGACGACATCAGAGTGCATCTGAGGAGGAAGCAGTGTCTCCACACTAGTTGCGGAGAAGAGGAAGGAAGGCATGTTGTCACTCTTCATGGAGTTAGCGTTCTTCGTCTAAGAGGCATCGTTCTTCATGGAAGGATGGTGTTTTTCAACGAAAGAGGAACTCTCTTCTTCTTTTACACAAGAGCTCTCTCAAATATCCTCCCAACACAATGTGTGCTAAAATAAAATAATAGCTATGGCTATTATTTTATTAACACTTGAAATTCAAAATTCAAATCACTTAATTAATTAATTGAAGAGGTTGAATCCATTAATTAAGGTGTGTTGTCAAATAATAAAGAGAGAGAGAGAGAGGAAGACGAAGATTTCTCATTCAATAAGGGGATTTTTCAAAGAATTAAATAAAGGGGGGGTTTAAGGGAGTTTAGGGAAGATGAAAGGTTGGTGGTCATGTGGGCCCCACCTCACAAATATCCATACATGGGAAGTTAGGTGGTTGTGGGTCCCATCCTTGACTCCCTTGTGTAGGATATAACTACCATAGAAATAAATAAAATTGTGTACTACTAATTTTATTTATTTTATTCTAAATTCCCAATTATTAACTTTCAACCCTCATAAAACGCAACTTCGGTAAAGGTCCCCTTAAGTGAATACTGGCACTACGAGTTCATCAGTGCCCTCGAATTTCAATTCCGAGCACTGGTTAAAAAGATAGAAAAACCCGCTCCTTCGTTCACTGAACGTACCCGAGCTAAACTTTATAAAAATATTCCGGGCACATCGGTCCTCAGAATCAGGTGCTGTTAGAAACTGCGTTCTCATAAAATTCCAAAGAATTTAAGAAAAAATTTTCCTTGAAATTTCTGTGTCTTTATAAAGAATTCCCTTACCTCGAGTTTTTCTTACTTAAAACTTGTTTAAACCTAATCTATAATGGTTAAAATAGTGTTATTAATATCTTAAAGAAACATATTAATGTTTATAACACCTTATATGATCATTTCATAACATCCTTTCACCCTTTAATTATTAGTATTTTGTTGCTTCCATTGTTTTGGGTGCTTTCTTTACATGTTTTCCTTGATAGGTTCATGATGGATATTCTCGTCGATTGGAAGTGAAAGTCTAGAATTGGAATGGAATGGTATTTAAATATTTCTATAACCATAAATTATACCATTTATCATTTTGAATTCTGACATGAGGATGATTCATAAGTTAAAACATTATTTATATTTGTTTAGGTTATTTTGGCGATTCTTTGATCATAAAGAACTCATTTTGTTTTATAAATTAATAACATGTGTGGAAAATGATTCTAAAAAATTATATAAGATATAATATATAAATTTATGATATGTTTCAACCATAAAAATGGTTTCATGACCAGTTGAGAAGAAATTAAATGAAATTGAAATCACTTCGTTGATGATGTCAGTAAATCGACACATCATGAACAATGTTTTAGATTCTTGAATAAGTGGAAGAGGAGAAGAATATTGATGAGGAATTTTCCATGAACATGAGAAAATAAATAATATACAATATTCTGGATCTTTCACACCTCTTGTATAAGAGGAGGGGAAGAGAGTATAAGAAAATAAAAGGCAATGTAAGGAAAACACATGAAAATGAAAGGAGATTCTTACCCCTTGATCTCTTCTCCTTGATATCCTCCTTAAGGACTTTGGTTTTGTCCTTTTGGTGATAATATAAGTTATAGGACGTGGGTAAGAGACTTGGGAGAATTATTGGGAAGAAATTATGTAAGGCTCAAGGTTTGAGAGGTGTGGAAGGAAGAGGGGAATGGGGGTGGTATTTATATTGGAGGAGAGGATGTATTTTTCATTATTTTAATCATTATTATAATATTTTTTCTCAATACTATGAATAATCTTAATTTATGTGAACCAAAATAGTAATAACTTCATGTGAGTTCAAACCAATTGTCCTTATATTACTTATGATGTCATAAATAGTATATTTTACTGATAATTTGAATATACAATATTTTACCACAATTCACTATTCATTGAAAATTAAAGAATTTTAGAAATATACCAAAAATTTACCCTAACCATTTTTCAATGTGTAGAATTAAAAAATGAACTCTACTTTTTGAAAATAATTTTCTAAATATTATTAATTTAATTTTTAAATAAAATCATACTTAATTAAAAAATTAATAATTTTAATTCTATAACCGCTTTTATATCACATTGAAAAATTAACCAAGATGTCATTATCTTAAATCCTTAAGAAAATAAAATAATATAAAATTTACTATTCATTAGGGTCATGTTAATATTCATATTACTATTCATAAGGGTATGTTACTATTCACCAAAAATCAAGTTGGTTTCATTATACTCCAAATTACTTACTGAACACAATTGTAGATGACCATTTTTCAAAATTAAAAACATAAAAGTGGAAAAATTATGTTTAAAGGCTAGTTATAAATATCTACTTATTTTTTTCATGCATTTCAATTTATTTTTATAAAACCTTGGGGTGTTACAGTTGGCATGGAGTAACACATGGGTCAACCAGGGTGTGAGCAGGAGGATTGTTCGAGGGATGGTGTGAGCCTTTAGAGGGAAGAACATGTGAGATTCCATTTGTATTTATAATGGATAATTAAAGAATTTGGGAAATAAGAATATGAAAGATTCCATTTTTGGTTTCCAAGAGGCCATGAGAGCTCTTGGAGTCAGGATCAGGGGAGACTGTGAGAGTTCTAATTATTTCTTAGATAACTTGAAAACCTATTTAGGCTCACTCATGATATGACTGATGGATAGAGACCTTAGTTAATATTACTCATGATATATTGGTATATATTCTTTATTTATTTTATTAGTTCCTTTTTTATGTGATGCAATATATGATGCTCATTTCCATTTATACGGTTAATTGATATTGATATTATGCTTACCATATTTTGTTGGTTATTTTGATCATGTTGTGCCTTGGGGATGATTTATTTATTTTATCCATGTTTGAAATTATTTTGGAAAACTATTTTTATTTGAAATGGGAAACCAAATGTGTTTCAAAGGTTTATCTAAAAATGGCATGTTTTAAAGTGGGTTAGTTTTAAAAAGTGTTTTCAAACTAGTTTATTAGTTTGTATGGGTAAAAGCCTTAAATAGATTCATGATGGTATCCTAATGGGATTTTTTCCTCACACCCTACGCATGCCTTTGGGTGTATATATATTTCAGTTTTTAGGACATAGTAAAGGAAATGGCACCAGGTACTAGGGTGGCTCTTCATGATTATCACTATCTGTGCTTTGTATATGAGACATGGTCTCATTAGGATTGGATAATATGGAGTCATTTTTGATATTTTATATCCATTTGTATGTATGTAGAGGTCTTATTTGGTCTTATTCTCTATTATTTTAGATTTTGGATTTTGGATTGAGATACCATGTATATGTCATATTATGGAATGTTTTGTATTTTATGTACATTATTGTTTATGGTATGTTCTTAGTCTTTCTTACATATTATGGATTTTTATTTTATCACATTGACTCTGATGATATTGGTGTGAATTTCCCATTTAGTGGATGGTCAATTCCATTTTATGAGTGGACAAAGTATTCCCCAGATATAGTTGGTTATTTTAGGTGTTCTCGCCAGCCTATGGCAACCAGAAACTCACTTCGTGCCATTTCATGGGCCAGATTAGGTGATAGGTTTAGTCAACCTAGTTGGTTCGTTACAAAATACTATCAAATCCTTGTTATTTGGGATTCAATGGTATATTAAAGTTAGTACCATAGAGACTCAGGAGGTAGAAATGGGGTAGTGCCCAACTAGCTCTTCTTTGTGATGAACCACAAGTTTCCATGGGTGGTCTGGGATTGTGGTTACATTTTGGAACTAGTTACATGCCATTTTGATGTGATTTTAAGGTATTTCTTGGGTTAGTTTTGAGTCTTGGGGAGAGATTGAGGGTTAATTTGAGTTTTAGGGGTGAAACAGGGAGGTCTGTAGGAGGCACATGGTTAGTGTTCATAGTTAGTTGTAACCGTGTATAGCCCATTAAACCTTTCATACCAACTCCAGTGACACCCACATTATTGGTGCACATTTTTCCTAACCGTGCATCCAAACCATGAAAAATGGGGAATAAATAATATTTTTGATGTTTTTATCCCCTTTTAATTGGTACTATTGGTTATGATAGTGTTTATTATTTTTACCCATGATGGGGGTTTATTTTGGTTTTTTTATGCGGTTTGGGTTTGAATTATGCTTGAAGAAGCTTGTGTTTTGTGCCTTATAGACAACGCCTCACAGAAGAACCTCATTCAAGAATAGAGAGGGTGCCATAGAGAATACCCTATATAAAACTCCTCTTGTTGATGAAAATCTACTAGATTCTCTGATTCATATGATCTAATACTTGGGTCAAGTAGGTGGTTCGGAGCTATCAGAGATAGTGGACTATGCTCAGGAGTTTACAAGGAAAAATCCATTAGTGTTCCATGGTTATAAGGGTCCCAATGAGCCTGAGGGGTGGTTAAATGATATCGAGAATATACTTGAGTTATTAAATACCTATGATACCTCAAAGGTGGGATTATCCACATATCTGTTGGAAGGTCTATGTAGAAAGTGGAGGGAGTCAATGGTGCTCTTAATGAGGCAAGAGAATCTCACATGGACCATTTTCAAGGTGGATTTCTACAGGAAGTTCTACTTGGAGAACTTGAGGGTATTGAAGTCCCATGATTTATTGAATTTGGAGTAAGGGGATTGTTTGATGATAGAGTATACCTCTTGTTTTACTGAATTGGTGAGTTTATATCTAGATCTCCTTGAAAATGATTACCTTAAGGATCAACATTTTGAGATGGTCTTGAAGCCATATATCAGTTCTGTGTTCATTAATATCTGTCTACTAACCTATTTAGAGGTGGTTTATATAGAAACTATGGAAGAGGATAATTTGAATGGTAAGATAGGTATTAGTGGAACTCATCCCGTGGGTAGAATACAAAGTTCTTTGTTAGGGTAGAAATATAAGTGAGATGAGTCTCAATGGGGCTATGTGAAGAGTGTCCAACAGTGATCAGATTTATATCCTATGGATTATATGAGGAATAGGACATTTATCTATTATCAATGTGGGAAATTTGTAAACACTAAGATTCGTTTCTCATAAAATTTGAGGGAATTACACCCGTTTTTACATTTGGTTCATCTCCAATGCTTCTGTATGTTGGTTTCAGAGGGAGAGATTTGAGATATACTTTTTCAAAAATATCTTAGGTGTAGTTAGAGGCTTCCAAGGGTTGTGGATATTTAACTTTTAGTAAGGGATATTATAACTAGGGGAAGAAAACATAGGGCAGGCCTAAGCTGGGTAATCTCCTTGCAGTAGAGGTTTTTTTAGAGGACTCAGATTCCAGGTTGGACACCATGAGAGGTATGATATTTGTTGTATCATCCATGGAATCCATTATATTTGACACCGGAACATCCCATTACTTTATTTCAATTTATATTATTGATGATTTGGGTATCGATCTGTGTAAATTCTGTATTTTATGGATTTACTATCCCCATTGGGTATAAAAAAGGAGTAAGGTTTCAAGTGCCCCGAGTGCCGTGTTTTGGTAGTTAGTGTGGAGGTCATCTGGGACTTCCTTGTTCTAGAACTATATGTTTTTGAACTTATTATTAGTATGGATTCCTTAATTAGATTCAAGGGGATAATCAGCTATTATTTATATAGGTTTTAGTTCCTTACCCTTGATGGGATCACTCATATCTTCCAGGGTGAGTGGGATTCATGATCATGGAGGGCGAGACCAGTTTCTTTAGAATTGGGGTTGATCTTGTACCAAATATTTATATTGTTTCTTAATTCCATTGAGTAGGGTTATGTGAGTGGACTTCAAGTAGTAATGGATAGGTACCCAGATGTGTTTCTAGAGGATTTTTTTGGGATTACTTCCCTAATAATAGGATGAGTTTACTATCAATATACTCTCTATGATAACTTGATTTACTTTCCATATTATTAAATAGATCCAACCAAGATAAAATAGTTGAATGTAAAACTAGAGGATCTTGATGGTAAGGAATTTATCTATCCCATTATGACACTATGGGATTCAGTAGTTCTATTTTAAAAATAGGCAGATGGAAGCCTTTGAATTTTCATAGAATATCGTAAGATTAAATAGGTGATCATGAAAAATAAATACCCATTACATATAATTGAAGATCTATTTGATCAACTCAGGGGAGCCTGTTGGTTTTCAAAGATCAACCTAAGATTTGGGTACCACCAGTTGAGGTTCCTAGAAGAGGATGTTTCATAGACTGCCTTTCGATGCCGATATGAGCATTTTGAGAATTTGGTTATTCCATTTGGGATTACCAATGATACATTGGTATTTATGGAATTAATGAACTAAATCTTCTACCAATTTTTGGATTCCTTCATAGTAAAGTTTTTGAATGAAATGTTGGTGTATTCAAAGATGAATAAGGATCATAATGACCATCTGGAGGTTGTTTTGGGTGTCTTGAGAGAGCGCTATCTATATTCCAAGCTACCCAAGTTCCATTTTTTGATTCTTCTTGATCCTGGAAGATATTATACTATGTATTTTTGATACTTCTAGTGTGGGTTTGAGTTGTGTGATGATTAATTATAGTCATGTGTTCACCTATAGCTTGAGGAAGCTATGCCCACATGAGAGGAATTATCCCACCCATGATTTGGAATTAGAAATTGTGATTTATTTGTTAAATATGTGGCAACACTACCACTTTAGGTAGAGTTTTATAGTATATTTGGATCATAAGATCATAAATCACATCTTCACCTTGAGGGAACTAAACATCTAAGAGAGACATTGGGTGAAGTACCTTTATAAATTTTATTTCAATATTACATATACCCTCAGAAAGGGGAATTTGGTCACTGATGTGTTAAGAAGGAAGCTCCTAGTGCAGGATGTTTGGGAGTCAGTAAATGAGTGGGGTATGATGAGAATGTTTGTTGATATAAGTTTGGGAATGTGGGAGGATAGAGAGAAGGTTTTCGTGGACATTTTTTAGGTTACATCCCCTCTCACCAATTGGGTTAGGACTGATTAGGTATCTGACTTCGAATGCCAGTAGTTTAACAATTATTTAAATGGTGTGAAGACCTTGGTTGATTGGTATCGATCTCTTGATGGTTCTATTATTTTTAAAAAATGGTTAGAGATAGCTCAAAGTCAAAATAATTCATATTCTAGTCATCACTATTTTTTTGTGGGAGTTTCAAGTTAGTGATTAGGTATTTTTCTAGGTATCAGTTCTACTGGGTCATTATCATTTGGGAAAGTAGGGAAGCCGACACCACGTTATGTTAGGTCATTTTGTGTTGTGGAGCGTTTGAGAAAGGTATCCTATAAATTGGATTTTCTACTACAGATGACCTCAATCCATGAATTCATTTATGTTTTCTAGTTGAATAGATACCATCCAGACCCATATCTGGTTCTAGATTGGAAAGATCGAGAGCTTGAGCCTAATGCCAACATTGTGGAGCATCTTGTTCGTATCATGGATTATTAGAACAAGGTGCTCCATGGTATGTTGATCCATTTGGTCTATGTACTCTATAAATGTGGTAGTGGTATTCATGAGACATGGGAGTGGAAAGACTTGATGAGGGAGTAGTAGAGTCACCTTCTTTATTCTTCAGATACTTATGGACTTTCTGAGGGTAAAAAGTGGCATGGTGGGGAGTCTATGACACAATTTGAGTCACTGATACATCTAATTTTGAGTTTTATTTACCTTTTAGTTTGGTCTTGGAGTTATCATGTGACAGGGATCGAAAAAGTGAGTTTTTGGGAAGATTGACCAAGGTGCATATTTAGCACACAATTTGTCTAACCATGTAGCTAACCATGTGAGAGGGCCACAGGGCGTGATAATGGGGGTTTTCATGGTTTGAGCACAGTTTTTAAAACTGTTCAACCCCTAGTGGTAATATCACATATTATATTTTTGGGATATAGTATGTAACACCCTGATATTTTATGAAATATTTTTTTCAAATAAATTTATTTCTTCAATAACTTACGTTACATGCAACAACAAGTCTAAATAAACTTCATTATACTATTAAAATATTATTATTATATGCTATCACTTAGATATTGGATTTTAAGGTATGTATATAAATAATTAAATTATGAAAATTAATGGCTAACACATTTATAAAATCAATTCACTGGTTGTCAACTAATTATAAAATAAAATAAGAATCATTTGAAAATAAAGGAGATCTTTTTCTGAAAAACTTTTTTTGTATGTGCAATATATTTTTATCTTAATTAATTAAATTTATGAAAATTAGTGTATGATTTTAATGAAATTTATATATAATATATTCAATCAAAATTTTTAAACATTCATCTAATATTTTCTAGGCACAAGATAAAAATAAATATGGTTTTATGCTTAAAAACTATATTTTTCTAAAAAGTGGTTTTGAATAATTTTGCGTAATTACATTAAAATTAATTTCTAACATATATAGGTAATGTATTTTATAAAATTAATTCCATACTTAAAATTAGGATGTTCAAATTTGGTAATTTGGTTCATTTTATTTTTGGTCAGTATGAATAGTAACCATGGTAAAATTCATCACCATGGTAAAGAGTAAATTAGGTTAATATAAGATACAAATAAGTTATAAGGCCCTAATTTTTAATATTAATTATTATTGTATGAATTTCATTCTATCATTATCATAGTCTCAAAATTTTTTTTTTAATGGATAGTTTTCCATGAGAATGACATTTATAATATTTAAAACAAAGAAAGTTATAAAGTGTCACTCTCATAGTTTTAAATATATTTTATGTATTCACATAGAAACAAAAACCAGTTATGAGAGAATATTGATAGTAATATTTATATTAGTGAAATTATTTTCATAATATAAATTTATTTCCAATTTTTAGTAATTATATAATGACCTTAAATGCTCATGCAACACCAATGTAGTATTTCTCCAATTAATAAAAAAATATAATAAATGACTTTAAAAATATTAAAAGTAATATAATTTTAGTGAGTTAAGGTGTTACAAAAAAAAGTTAGATTATTTTGAAATATTAGTGTTATTTTAAATATTTATATTCTAATTAAAACTTTTCATTTATGTCTTTTAATTCAAATTAAATGAATAGTATCAAAGTTGACATTAATGATATTTTATCAATATAAAATTTTATTAAATTACATAAAAATAATAAAAATATTAAAATAGGAAAATTAGGATAATATATGGTATTAAATTTCATCTACAATCCATTTATAGTAAAATTGGAACCATTTGGATTGAGAATAACTTTATTATAATTTAACCTTTTATGAAATTCTAAGTGTATCCTCTCCCTCCCTTATAAAAGGAAACAACTTATTTTTATTATTAAAACCACTTTGAGCCATATATATCAACTATAAACTACCAAATTTTATTCTAAACATACTTATATAAGTTTTTGAGGTGCTTATCTCCCCAAAATACTGACCCTAAGTTTCTTAAGAAAGGATCTAAAGGAGGTCTCTTGAAAGAGAGGTGGTTGTCTTACCCAACCACTTCCAATTTATTTCTTCTTATAATTCCTCTAAATATATGTTTTTTATCTTAAAATTATAAATTTATTATCCTAAATATTTTTAAATGTTGTTATGATTATGAAACTACCATTATCCACCCTATTTTCATCAAATGGGATGTGAAAGTATCGCTCGTGCATACATATGACTTATTGTCTCCACATAGTGGTACAATTCATTTTCCATCAAAATATTTCACAGATGGATAATACTATGGGTTTAAATTATATATATATATACACATTATATTATGACATAATTATTATTTTTAATTATAATATCATACATACTTTCTTACCTTCCATACAAATGGAAAACGATAACGTTGCCCGTGCGTATGTGTGGACTATAACATCCACAAAGTGATGTGATTCATTTTTAATTTCTAGTTTATTTGGATGGTAAAAAAGAAATATTTTATAAATATATTTTATTTATATTATATAATAATTAATATTTAAATTTGAGTTATTATTTACCTTTATTTTTTCCATCTGTCAAAAAATGAAAACAACGTTCATGTGTACGTACGACATACCATCTCAATGAGTGGTGTAATTTATTTTCTTTCTCTACCATTATGTAAGACTCTAAATATATATGTATTATGAATTTATATTATAAAATAATAATGTATGTAATTATTTTATAAAATTATAATAAATTTAAATTTATTATATAGAAGGTTAGAATGATTTCAAAGAAAGTGGAACTCAAGGTAAGATATTTTCTTCTCACTTTTATTTTTATGGGACACATGCCTTATACACTACTTGTTTATTTTTTATGGTGTATATATTTCACATGAATGTATTTTATTATAATTACTATGAAAATTATGGGGATTTACATATACATATAAGGCTAGTTATTTCATTGTATTATGATTCAAAAGTTACCAAAGTGATAAGATTTTTATGTCACAATCTAATTGTTTATCAGGATTGTTTATGATTAAGATTCTAACACTGAAATATTATGATCGATATATCAATAAAATTATGAATTTTATTATCTTATAGTTAGTTTTTTTGAAAATACACGTTTTACTTTCATTTTCCTCACCTTAAGTTCTCAATATACCAAAAATATGTTTTTTAGGAAAATTGACTTTATTTATATCTTCTGTCAAAAACATTTTTATTCTATATACATGTTTTCTAAAAATGTTTTAAAGAAGGTTTTTATTATTATACTATCTTTTTTAAATCCATTTTTACCATGTTTTAATTTTTACAAAATGGTTCAAAAGGAATCTTCTCATCTTTTTTCAAATGAGGCACATTGTTTTTTTTAAAAAAGTGTAAAAGGAATCTTTTCTTTTAACTTATACAACATGAATAGAATTTATCACCATCATGACCACTCAACGCCTTGAATATTACTTTAAAATTTACCATGGTTATTTTAAAATAATTTTTTTACATAATATTTTTGAAATTTTTATTTTTTAAATAAGTGATTTTAAAAAAGAAAGGTTATTTTCCTTAAGAAATGTTCTAAGAAATATTTCAAAATTAATTTATATCTAAGATGGAATCATTTAATTTTAATTAAGACTTATTGGGGTTATGATACAATGATACCATCCTTATTATTTCTGTGGAAGGTTTATGTTTATAATGATAATATTTTTATGAAACCCATTCATTTTACATAGATTATGATATGATGAAATATTTATGAAACCCATTTATTTTCATGGGTTTCGATATGATGAATATTTTATGATATTATACAAAAAATATAAATTATTTTCATTATGTTATCGGTAGGACCTATATCTCTGTCCAATTCATTGGGTAATGATTAATGTTTTATGATATCAAAGGGTACACATGAGGTTATCCCAAGCCCAAATGAGGGCACATGGGAGGTTATCACAAGCCCAAAGCAGGTGCACGGGTGGTTAAAACAATCCTAACATGTTATGAATGTCTTGGTGGGTAGCCTTGATATAATATTTTATATGATTATGTGTATGACACAATTCCATGTCTTATTACAATATTATGCTCCCATGTCTCATGTTATTTGATTCCTTTATGATTAATGTCTCATGAACTTCCAATATTTTTTCCATGACTCTAGATTATGATCTATGATATGCAGGTCATGGATTTGAAATATTAAACTCATTTTATCATTCCCTTATGATTATTTTATGTTTATGTGATAAAAAATATTCTTCTTTTTTACCCTTATTGAGCATTAGATATCAACCTTTCTTATGTTTCCTTTTACTAGGTTATGAAGAAAGGTATTATGTATGATATTCATAGGAAGGGTGCTAGTTATGAAGATCTAAGTGGGAGATGATATAGTTCACTTATGGACCAATTTTTTATGCACCTAAAAGTCTAAAGGCACTAGATCAACATGATTCTTGAATGGATCATCATGTTATGTAAAGAATATTCATATAAGTCTAAGTATAGGATAAAATCCTAATGTTTTGGTAACGATCATGAATGAACTTGGTTAAACCTAAGGTGTTTTATATTGAAAAAGGGGTCATAATCTAGACATCCTATAAATGATTTTTTAGGATTATATGGTTTCCCTATATGATTAATATTATTCCTACTATGATTTTTTTGGTTTTAGTATATGGATAGAACCAGATGGAATCATGTAAATACTAAATTCAATGGAAAATATAATGATTTTAATCCTAATGAACCAAAATTTTTAGGATATGGAATAAAAAATCTATTTGCTCTGATCACACTACTTTCTAAAGATATGAATCACACCATGCTTCCAAATGAGAAAAGGAGGGAACAAAGTTTTGTTGATTCTTTCATGAGTCAATGTACAACTTCTTTTAGTAGGTCCTATGATCTAAAAATTTATAAGCAATGGATTAGTACCATTGAAAGTATTTTTTTCATTCTATAGTGCTTGAATTAGAAAAAGTTATTTCAAATATTTATCATTTGGAAGGTGAATCATATCAGTAGTGTACTTTTATTAAGAAAACAATGGAACAAGATGAGATTGAATCCACAGAATGTGATGAATTTAATTTCTTTTTTCCCAATAATTACTTCCCTCATATTTTTTTAAAAAAATAGATATGGGATTCCTTGAGTTAAAGTAGAAGAATGATGAATTAATTGGTACCTATAAAATAAATTTTACCATACTTTTGAGGTACACTTCTGGTATTATCATACAACTTTAAAGTTAGGTTGATCGATTCTTTAGTGGCTTAAAACAAAGTTTATTTAGGGTGTTATACATCAGGGAATTCAGTAGATATGAATAAATTAATTGATTTTCTATCAATTTTTAAATGGATATTGGAGTTACCCATAAATCTCAATGTTTTGAAAAGAAAAGAAATATGCAATTTAATAAAAATTAAAAAAACCATGGAGAGAAGAATATGAGACTTACTTTGTACTCAAAGTGTTGAAGGAAACATGGAGGAAATTGTATTAAGGGGACTAATAAATGTTTTAAGTGTGTAATGGAAGGATATCAAGTGACTAAATTACAAAGTGATTGGAAGAAGTTATATAATAACCTGATTAAAGAGAAATATCCATAGAATGTACCACCCAAAGTCCAATGTTTCAAATGTAAGAAGTATGTGTATTGTGCTAACTAGTTCCAAAATTTGAAGGTTAATGATTATGATCATTTTCAAAAACCTCTTAATCCTAGATATAAATGGAAATATCATGCGATCACTATTTATAATGAAGGTTTTGATGATAACATGGTGAAAGGTACACTTATCATCCACTCTAGAACTTTTAATGTCTTATTTGATTCTAGATCTACCCACTATTTTATTTATGAGGAATTCTATAAGGGTATTATAGTACAACCTCAACTATTAGATTTTGAATTAGAAATGAAATACCATAATGGAACAATGATCTCATCTCAAGTATATGATTATTATCTAGTTGAATTTTATGGGAATTTTATTCCTAAAAATTTATTTATCCTCCATCTAGTTGAGTTCTATGTTATTTTGAGAATGGATTAGATTTATTTACATAAATCCTAGATTAATTTCCAAGTAAGGGAAGTCATGTTTGATATTATTAACCAACCTATGATCTTCTATCAATGTGAAGATAAATATGAACTTTCCATGGAAATAACATCCACTTAATGAGTCTTGAATCCTATTCAAAAGGGGAATTTATCTTAGATAGTTGGAGATAAAATAAACATCAAATATATGCATATTATGTTGGAGTTTTTCAATGTATTTCTATAAGAGTTTCTTTGTCTTCCACTGAATTGTTATGTTGAATTTTCAATAGATATCATCCTTAGTTTTACTCCTATTTCAAGGAATCTATACAGAATGACCTCAAATGAGTTGTAGGAATTGAAAAAAAACTTCAGGAAAATATTAACAAGGGATTTATTTGGAATAGTGTGTCACCTTGGGGTGAACCTATTCTTTTTGTTAAGAAGAAATATGGATCAATGTGACTCTACATTGATTATTAAGAACTTAACAAGATCACTATCAAGAAAACATATCATCTACCCCGTATTGATGACTTGTTTGATCAACTATATAGAGCTCAATAATTCTCCAAGATTGAACTTCATTGTGGATATCATCAATTGAGGGGAAATAAGAAGGATATACCAAAGTCAAAATTCTGAAAAAGTTATAGAAACTATTAATATATAGTGAAACCTTTTCGTTATAATAATGCCTTAATTATCTTTATGGAATTAATAAATAGAGTATTTAGAGATTACCTTGATTAGTTTGTGGTAATATTTATAGATTATATTCTTATATATTCAAATATAAAGGAATAAAATGAATATCAATTGATTATTTTACCGAATATCCTAAAGAAGGATAAGACGTATGAAAAATTTACAACGTGTGAATTTTGGATATAAAAAGTTTCATTTCTGGGTCATATAATCTCAAGAAAAGGAGTATATGTGGATCCATCAAAGACGGAAACCATTGAAAGTTATCCTAGACCAACCATGATTACTGAGATCTATAGTTTCCTTGGTTTTTCTATATATTATCGATGATTTTTGGATAATTTTTCATGGCTATCTAATCTACCCACCAAGTTATCTCAGAAAGGATCCAAGATTCTTTGGATAGATGAATGAAAGAAATATTTCAAGTAAATGAATATAAGGATAGTTAGAGAACCTATTCTTACATTAACCTGAAATAGAGAAGGGTTTTTTATCTATAGTGATGCATCGAAGAAGGGACCGGGATGTGTCCTCATGAAAAATTATATGGTTATAGCTTATGCCTCATGAAAATTGAATGCTCATGAACAAATTTATCAAACTCATGATTTGGATTTATCTTTAGTAATTTTTATATTAAAGTTATGAACAAATTTTATTTTTGGAAAAATGTATGATGTATATACTGACTACAAAAGTTTAAATTGTATATTCACTCAAAAAGCGATGAATATACACTAGAGAAGATGGTTATAGCTAGTTAAAGATTATGGCTGCTCAATACATTACCACCCTATGAAAGAAAACATGGTGGTAAATGCTTTGAGTCAAAATTATAATTCTATATTATCTATGATGAGGATAAAAAATGTTCTAATTTTATTATATTTTCAAAGGATAGTGCCAAAAATATTAAAGGAAGAGAAAAAATCTTATCTGGCTCAAATAAGTGTTCAACCATTTATCAATATAAAGATTAAAGGGGTTTATAAGGAATATATAGATATGAAAAATAAGGTAAGAAATATTCCTAAATTTAACCTTGATTTTTATAGAGAGATAAGTTTTAAGAACTGTGTTTGTGTCCCCTCCATACCAGTTTTGAAGGAGGAGTTGTTGTAAAAAGCTCATAACTCTTCATTCTCTATTCATCCTATAAGTATAAAGATGTATAGAGATTTGAAAGATTATTTTTTGTGTGATGGTATGGAGAGAGATATTATAGATTTATGGTGATTTTCATGTCATCAAATTAAAGTTTAGAGATAAAATTCTAAGAGGATGTTACAACCATTACCCATATAAGAGTGTAAATGGGAAACAATCACCATGGATTTTGTCACTGGACTCCACAAAATGACTAAAGGGCCCAATGCCATATGATTTTTAGTTTATTTCATTAAAAATTTAGTACAATTCACTGCCATTATATATTATTTCTCTCTGGATCATCTTGATAAGATATTTATAAAGAAAGTGGTAAGGTTTCATGGAGTATCACATTCCATTGCATCTGATTAGGATCCAAGGTTTACCTCAAAATTTTGGTGAATTATTCAGTAGGATTTGGATATCGAATTGAGTTTTGGTATGGTGTATCATATTCATATAGATGGTCAGTTTGAGATAACTATTCAAACTCTAGAAGTTATATTTAGAGCTTTCTCTATGAAATTCAAAGGGGGTTGGTATTAACACATTCCTTTAGTGGAATTATCATACAACAATAGATTTCACTCCAAAATTTAGATGGATCCTTATGAATCCCTATATGGTAGAAAGTGTAGAACTCAAATGTAATGGAATGAAGTTGGAGAATTAAATCTATTGGGACCCGATATAGTTGAGGAAATTAAAGATAAGGTTAGAGATATTTTTCAACATATAAGGGAAACTCAAAGTCAGAAAAAGAGTTATGATGACAATCATAAAAAATATTTAGAGTTTGAAGTTAGTGAAAATGTGTTTCGATAAATAACTCACTAGAAGAGGGTGATGAGATTTGGTAAGAAGGGAAAGCTAATCCCTAGGTATATCAGTCCCTTAAAATTATTGATCATGTCAAGATTGTATCTTATCAATTGGAGCTTCCACCAAATCTCTCTCATGTTCATGATGTGTTCCATATATCTCTCCGTATGAAGTACATTACCGATCCTTTACATTTACTAAACTCATAGGTTATACCATTAGAGAAAGAAATATATTATTATAAACAGTTGGTGGAGATTCTAGATCATATAGAGATAGATAGAGTTCTACAAAACATGACCACTCACATGGTCAAAGTTCTTTGGAGAAACCACTAATTTGATGAAGCTATGTGGAAACCCAATGATATAATGAAACATAGATATCCAAATTTATTTATATCAAAATGAATAATTTTAAGGGAAAAATTTATTTTAAGGGGGTATAATGTAACAAACTGATATTTTATGAAATAATTTTTTTGAATAAATATATTTATTTGATAACTTGCGTTAGATGCAACAAAAAAACTAAAAAAATATGATATACTGGTAGAATATTATTATTATATATTATCACATAATTTTTTGGATTGGTTGGTATGAATTATAATAAATAAATTTTTAAAATTTATTGCTTACACTTTTTAAAAATTAATTCATTGGTTATCAATTAATTGGAAATTAAAATGAAAATCATTTGAAAATAAAGGATATGTTTTTCTGAAAAACTATTTTTATACATGCAATGTATTTTTATCCTAATAAATTAAATTTATCACTATTTGTAAATTATTTTAATGAAATTTATATATAATATATTAAATATTTTTTTTAAACATCCATAAAATATTTTCTAGGCAAGAGATAAAAAAAATTTGATTTATGCTTAAAAACTATATTTTTCTAAAAAGTTGGTTTTGTCGCATTTTTCGTACTTAAATTAACATTAATTTATACCAAATATAGGTATTGAATTTTATAAAATAGATTATATAATTATAATCATGATTTTTAAATTTGGTAAATAGGTCCCTTTTATTTTTGGTCAATATAAATAGTAATCATGGAAAACTTTATCACCATGGTAAAGGGTAAATCATGTTAATCTAAGTTAAAACAAAGAGATAAGGAAATAATTTTTCATATTAATTATTATTGGATGAATTGAATTTATACATTATCAATTTAGTCTCTAAATTGATTTGTTTAATGGAAAATTTTCCATGAAAATAAAATTTATAAAATTTAAAACAAAGAAAGTTACAAAGTGTCACTCTCTTAGTTTTAAATAAATTTTATGTATTTATATATAGACAAAAAATAGTTATGAATGAATATTGATATTAATTTTTAGATTAATAAAGTTATTTTTATGATATAAATTTAATTCTAATTTTTATTAATTATATAATTACTTTAAATGCTCATGAAATACCAATGAAGTATTTATCCAATATATAAAAAATATTATAAATGATTTTAAAAATATTAAAAGAAACATAATTTGAGTGATTTAATATGTTACGCTAATTTTTTATATTAATTTATAATATTATTATTATGTTAAATAATTATATTCTAATTTTAATTTTTTATTTATGTCTTTTAAGTCAAATTAATCAAATACTGTTAACATTGGATTTAATGATAGTTTATCAAAATAATATTTTATTAAATTACTTAAAAATTATAAAAATCTTAAAATATGAAAAATGGGATAATATATGGTATAAAATTTCATCCCCTATCCATTTATAGTCTATTTATAGCCATTTGGATTGATAATGACTTTATTATAATTTAATCTTTTAAGAAATTTCAGGTGTGTCCTCTCCCTCCCCTATAAAAGGAAACTAATTATTTCGATTTTTCAAACCACATTGAGATATCTAGATCGACAATAACCTACAAAATTGTCTTATAAACACATCTAGACAATTTTTTAGGTGCTTATATTTCTAAAATATCAACCCTAAGTTTCATAAGAAACGATCTAAAGGATGTCTCTGGAAAGAGTGGTAGTTGTCTTATCCAAACTCTTTTAATTTATTTATTCCTCTACTTAATAAATTTATTTGGTATTTATCATAAAATTATAAATTAAATATCATAAATATTATTAAATGTTATTATTATTATGAAACCACCATTATATACCCTATTTTCATCAAATATGAAGTGGAAGCATTGCTCGTGCGTACGTATGGCTTACCATCTACACACATCAGTACAATTCATTTTCCATTAAAAAATTTCATAAATGGTTATTATAATGGTTTTAAATTTTATATATGATATTTATGATATAATTATTCTTTTTAATGATAATATCATATCCAATTTCTTACCTTCTAAACTGATGGAAAATTATAACGTTGTTTATGTGTACGTTTGGACTACCACCTCCATAAAGTGATGCGATTCATTTATAGTTTATATTTCACTTATATGGTAATAATGATGGACTTAATGAATATATATATGATTTATATGATATAATAATGAATATTTAAATGTGAATTATCATTTACCTTTCTTCTGTTCCATCCATCAAAAATTGAAAACAACGTTCATGCGTACGTATGACCTACCGTCTCTATGAACGGTGCAATTCATTTTATATCCCTACCATTATAGATGAATATAAATATATATATATATAATGAATATATATGATATAATAATCAGGTATGTTATTATTTTATATAAATATAATAAATTTAAATTTATTATATAGGAGGTTAGAATACCTTTGAAGCAAGTGGAACTCAAGGTTAGGGATTTTCATCTCATTTTTATTTCTGTGGGACACATGTCTTATACACCGCTTATTTATTTTGTGTGGTGTATATATTTTACATGAATTTATTTTATAATTATTATTATGAAAATTAGGGGGATTTACATATCTATCTAAGGCTATTTATTTAATGTGACTTGTGATTTAAAAGTCACCAAAGTGGTAAGGGTTTCATGTTATAATCTCATTGTTTATCAGGATTGTTTATGATTAAGTTTCTAAGGATGAAATATTATAATATACCTATAAATAAACTTATTAATTTTCTTATACTATAGTTATTTTTTTTAAAATACATGTTTTACTTTTATTTTCTTTGTCTTAAGTGCTCAAGAGACTAAAAATATATTTTTAAGGAAAATTAAAATTATTTGTCTCTTCAATGAAAAAACCTTTTTTTCCGTATCCATATTTTCTAAAAAAATTTTAAAGAAGGATTTTAATATATTCCTATTATTTTTTAAGTTCATTTTTACCCATTTTTTAATTTTTACAAAATGGTTCAAATGGCATATTCTTATTGTTTTATGAATGAGGTAATTTATGATTTTATTACAAAAGTGTAAAAGGAATGTTTTATTTTAACTTATATGACATGAATAGAAATACCTACCATCATGAGAACTAAATTATTTTAATATTCCTTTAAATTTTTTCATGTCATTTAAAAATTAAAAATTTTCCAAAATATTTTAGAAATCTTTATATTTTAAAGAATTTGATTTTAAAATGGAAGGTTATTTTCCTTAAGAAATGTTTCAAGTGATCTTTAAAAATCATTTCAATATAAGATTAAATCCTTTAATGTTGCATAATCCTTATTGTGGTTATGATCCAATGATACCATTATTATCATTTATTTGGATGGTTTATGTTTATGATGGTAAGATTTTTATGAAACCCATTCCCTTTCCATGGGTTATGATATGATGTAATGTTTATGAAATCCATTTCTTTTCCTGGGTTCTAATATGATGAATATTTTATAACATTGTGGAACACATATATATGATTTTAATTATGTGATGGGTGGGACCTATATCTACTTACAATGTATTGATAAATGATTAATGTTACATGAGGTAAAATGGTACACGAGAGGTTTTCCCAAGCCCAAAATAGGGTTCACAAGAGTTTATCCCAAGATTGAAGAAGGTTCATAGGTTATTATCCTAAGACTAACAAGTTATGAATTTCTTGGTGGGTAGACTTGAAATTTTTTTCTATGATTATGTGTATGCTAAAATTCCATGTATCATTCCATTGTTATTATCTCATGGCTCATTTTCTTTGATTCATTTATGATTCAAGTCTTATTAATTGCTAATCTTTCTTCCATAAATCATGATTATTATCTATGATATATAGGGAATGGATTTAAAATTTTAAACTCATGTTATCATAACCCTATAATCATGTTATATTTATTTGATCATATATATCTACTTTGTTTACCCTTAATGAGTATTAGATATCACACTTTCTTATGTTTATGTTTACCATGTTATAAATAAATGTATTTTGTAAGATATGTATAAGAAGGGTGATATTGATGAAAAACCAAGTAGGAGATGATGTAGTTCACTTATGAAACAATTGTTCATGTATCAAAGTTTCCAAAGGCACTAGTACTATACTATTATAGAATGTATCAACATGTTATGTAAATAATATTCATCTAATAAGATGTGATATTATGTATGAAAATTGTGGGTCTCTATATAGTAGCCTTGCATAGTTTGTGAAAGGTTTTTTAATCTATTTGTCCAAACCGTGCGGCCTATTCAAGTCACTTAAAATTGGTAATTTAACATTACCCCTATAAATTTTATACCTACTTTGGACCTCATTTATTCCACCCATTATTAACTGACCCTTTTCTTTGGTTGTGGAGTCATCTCTCTCCTTTAGTGGTGGTTTTCTCTTGGAAAATTGGTTTTTTTTCTTTAGGTAAGTACAAATATTCTTGGTTCTTTATTCCTCCCCCTTATTTCCTAATATTATTCCATTTTCATGGAGATGTGTAACCCTAAGTGGTGGGGTTGGAAAAAATTAGGGTTTTGATGGAGGGGTTGGTTTATTTTCTTATGGATTACTGATGCGAGGCCTTATTCTACCCCCTTCGGGTGGTTTTCGTCAGAGGCGATGAGTTTTGGACAAAATCTAAGGCATGTGTCTCTATTTAATGGATTTTTTCATGGAATAACTTTAAATTTATAAATGCATTTGTTTTGGGTTATTTAAATATCTATTGAAACGATTTATGATTGATGTGTGTTATATGTTAGATGAGATTCATGGTTTATTTTGGCAATTGGGTGCTTAAAAGGGGATTCCCAAATGGGTGTGGATTGTTTTCATACCAAGTGTTTGTTAAAATGGATCAAAGTGGATTTTTGGTTCTAAATGGATTTATAAAATGGTTTAAAAAATGGTTTACCTTGTGTAATGTGTTCTAATAAAATTAGAATGTTTTTGATAAAAATTTCTTGTTAATTAGAATGTTTTTTTGTGGTACATGTTGTGATTATGTTGGCATGAAGTAACACTTGGGTCAACCAAGGTGTGAGTGAGGGAATTGTTCTAGGGACCATGTGAGCCTTCAAAGGGAAGATACTGATAGATTCTATTTTGGTTTCAAAGGGACATGAAATCCTTTGGGTCAGAATACCATAATAAATTCCATGTTTGGCTATTGAGAGACTATGAGATATCTTAGAGTTGGACCCGATCGAGACTATGAGGGATCCCATTGTAGCTTAGAAGATAGAAAACTTGTTTAGAATCACTAATTATAGGCCTAATGGTTAGATACCTAGGTGAATATTACTCATTATAGATTGATTTATATGATTTATGCATTTTATTATTACCATTTTTTATGTTATGTAACATATGATTCCCATTTCCATTTATACGGTTGATTTATGTTGATATTATGATTGGATTGTTTTGTTGGGTATTTTTATCATGTTGTGCCTCATTAATTTTTTATTTATTTGATCCATGTTGATTTTTTTGGAAAACCTTTTTTGTTTTAAATGGAAATCCAAATAGATTTCAAAGGTTTATCTAATAATGGTTTGTTTTAAAAAATGTTTAGTTTTGAGAAGTGATTTCAAACTAGTTTATTGGTTTACATGCATAAAAGCCTTAAATAGATTTATATTGGTATCCTACTAGGATTTGTGCCTCAAAACCTATATATGACTTTGGGAATATATAGATCTCATTTTGAAGGAAACAGGTAAAGGACAGGGCACCTTGTACTAGGGTGTATCTTTGTAGTTACCTCCCTACATGTTTTGTGAAGGAGATATGGTCTCATAGGGATTGGATCTTGTAGATCCTTTTTTGGAATTTTTTATCCATTGGGATATATATAGGACTTATTTAGTCTTATTCCATGTTCTTTGAGTTTTGAGATTTTGGTTTGGGATACCATGAATATTTCATATTATAATATGTTTTGTATTTGATTAAATTTTTGTTTATGGTATCTGCTTAGTCTTTTTTGTATAATCCAGATGTTTATTTTATCCTATTTAATATGATGATATTAGTGTTTCTGTCCCATTTCCTAGATGGGTTATACCAATTTACCAATGATAAAATTGTTTCCCAGAGATAGTTGGTTATGCCCGGTGCTTTTTTCAAGCCCATGGTGATCAGGAATGTGCTTTGGTCCATGTGGCGGGATGGCTTGGGTGAAAGGTTGGGTTGAACTGAGTCAGTTTTTTTAGATAACCTGGTAATACATATTTTACATAGGGTTATTTTCATATCATGTTCCATGTTCTATAAAAAACACAATTTAATGGTAAATTGTTTTCGTTAATATACATTACATGATACAAAATATTCCTAATCCAACAACACTTGACTGACTTTGAGTATAAGATCTAAAAATATTCGATATTCATTAAATCTAGTCACCCATGTATCCAATACCAAGAGATTTGGCATAGATTTAATACTTTTATTACTTAAGGGTATTTGTTAATGGATCTAAAATATTATTTTATCTAGGAACTCAACACATTTAACTATCATCTCTATTAATAATCTTTCAAATGAGATCAAATCAATGAGGAATATATTTTTATCTCTAGTGAGACCTTTGCTTATTATCTTATGATTCCAATCCAATATTATCATATTATAGTTAAATTTGATTCATAATGATTGGGACTACCCATATAAAAAAACATCTTTATCTAATTTTTTAATTTAATTAATGATACATTATATTCAATTTACATTATAAAATTTGAAAATATTAGTTTCTTAGAACCTTTCTTTCTTGTCACTCAACTATTATGGAAAAAACAAATCCTGATAGAGATATAAAGTTATCTTTTTAAATTTAGAAAATTGAATCAGTGTAATATTTTTCTATGAGATCTTTATCACCTTCAAAGATTAAAAATACATTCTTAGTTTTTCTCACGTACTTAAGGATTTTATTCATGACTACCCAACATTGGTGCAATAAAGAGGAATTTACAGTGTTTAAAAATTCTAATATTATTCCTCTCTATTAGTGGAAATGTATACCCATATTTTCTTATAGGGGGGCTAAGTTAATCAAGTAAAACCCTAGATTTATGTCTATGTTTCAATCTATTCACTATTATATTCATAGCTTACAATATCAAGGAAGTTTCTTATAAAGGGGAGGATAAGACTTATAGTGATAATGATAGTTTAATAATATTAATTTCTAGATCACAATAAATGTTTTCTTTGTGATTTATGGATTGAATTATCTATGATCATACTAAAATTCCTTCATCTTATTAGGAATATGGAAACTAATGTGTATGAATGAGTGAATTAACATCTTTCTAGAGGGATATAGATACATTAACATCCATTATTATTCATTTTATAATATACCATTGATGGATATTTATTTATAAAAGAGATGTTAAAAAGTGGTCTAGTTGGAAAAGATACATGATTGTTCATTATGGATTTTAGGGACTTGTTTGGTGTTGGATCATATCTCATTTTATAAGAAAATGCTCAAATTTATGGGATAAAATATCAGTGATATTGAAGGGATATATAATTCTTATATTGAACTCTATTCAGTTATGGTGGTTAAATTTCTCACTGATATTACTATGATAAATTGGTCAACCACTTATACTATTCAAGATTATCATTAATTGTACTTTATATACTCAATTATTCTTCAAAATTTGAGGGAATGGATTATGGTGTAAGATTCAATTTCTTTTAGTGTTGGTCTTTTTGATGGTATTTCTTGATTAAATGTAAAATATTGTCTCACGATGATATTTTAGGCCTCTATTATTTTAAGTTTCATTGATTGTTCCTATCTCATTCAATTATTCAAAGTTTTTCTTGCTTAATAAAATAAAAAATGATAATTTAAAAAAACATGTATTTTAACCAAGGACAAACATTCCTTTAGATTAATCTCTATAGGTTTTCATACCTAGTATGTATGTTAATTAACTAAGATCTATTATCAAGAAGAAATATCCTACATCTATGCTTCACTCCTATCGTCTCCATAAGAGAAATGACACCCACTAAAAACAAACCACACCTTTGAAAGATAGTGATATAATTTTATAACTCCTACCTTTTTTCTCACCTGGAATCATAAGATATACTAAACTATCCCTACTTTTCAATAGACCAAGGAAAAACTAATAAAAAACCTAACTTTTAAATTGATTCATAACTCAACCATACCTACCTTTTTGTGAAGGTATAACCAATTATAACCAAACCTACTTTTGGAATGGAAAATTATAAATTTAAAGTTATAGTTTAAATATAAAATAAAATGAATACAATGTTGAATACCAAAATAAAAATAAAATAAAATAATGTTTATGCAGATCAATCAATCCTTTAAAAACATCGCACGATAAATCTCTCTAATTACTTTACAATAGAACATTAGCTACAATAAAAAAATATCAATAATTTTGTATTTCATTACTTCCTCCTTTTATAACTCTCTCTCGATCAAATTTTATAAAAAAATTAAAATGATTAAATTCAAAGTGATTCATGATAAAATCCATGTGGACTTTCATATTTTTGAACCTCCTATTGATCTTTAAAAGTGTTTCCTAAGAAAAACACCATTATTGTAAGAATAGACTAAAACAGATCACATAAGGAAATAGATACATGTAAGAATAAAACCATGTGTGAGTGTTTTAACATAAATATATTTCAAATTAGAATAATCACCACATATGATAATTTAAAGTAAGCATAAACTATATTTTTATAAGATCGATTTTATGGTGCATATAGGTTATTTTCTAAATTGAGTATGAGTTATTTTAATGATTTCATACAAGTCATTTTAAACTTTAATTTGAGTCATTTTAAATTTTCATATGAATCATTTTAAATTTTCATATGATTCATCATTATATACTTAGAGAAATATTAAGAAAACTTAATATCTTAAGGTTAAGACAATACAACTGATCTTATAGTGTTCTACTCACAAGGCTCAAATAGTTCATTGTAAGGTTTAGAAATACACTCATAATGTTACAAAAAATCATTTATAAGGTTTATACTATCCTTTATAATGTTAACACAACCTATTCGTAAGGTAGATACAATCATTCATAAGGTTTATATAATTATAAAAACACAAGGACTTTAGAATCCTTTCTAAAAACAATAATCATAATAATTAATCATAGAAAACATGATTTAATCAACAAGTGACTAATGTTTTAAGAAATTATAATTATTCATATTATAAATATCTAATTTAGTAAAATTTTAGGTGTGTAATATTTAAAACATAAAAACAAATTACACTAATAATATCCAAAACTTCAACAAAACTCAATAAAAAAATAGCACTAACATTCTCCTTTTTTGGAATTACATAACCAAATATTATTTTTTGAAAACATTTCAGTTTTTTGAAAATTATAAAAAAATTAAATGTTTAAAAACATAAAAAATTCAATCCCATTCTTATAAAATATTAAAAAAATTATAAAAATAGTTAAACTAAGTTTTTATAAACATAAAAACTATTTAAAACCCCCTTGATAAATGCATAAAAAAAACATAAAAAACAATAAATAAAATACCAAAAACTTCCAAAATGTTCAATATGTTCCCTAAATAAATATCACTTAAAAAAAATTAGTACGAAATAATAAAACAAGTACTATTTAAAAAAATTCATATAAGCATATGTATAAAAATAATAAAAACTTACAAATTTAGTAGAAAATAAAGTAATGAACTTTATAAAATCAAATATATTTCTAGAAAATTGATTCAAAACAATCTCTATATAAGATCTGTTAGAAATATAAAATAATAACAAGAATTTAAAATCTAAAAAGTGTAAAATTAAATATTCATAATACCAATTTCAAATTTTATTTTCTAAAACTTCATTAAATCCAATGATTTAGTAAATATACCAGTATGTTGATTATCTATTAATTAAGATTGTAGAATAATATCTCCTTTATTTACATGATCTCTTATAAAATAAAATATTAAATCAATATGTTTTGTTCTTGACTGCTGTAAAGGATTATTTGAAATTGAAATACTAGAAATTTAATTCCCTGGATGCGCATTCAAAGAATATAGTGTGAATAAATAACTTCTTTATATATCAACTTTGAAATGAAATGAAGAAACCCAATTTTAACCATCCTTAATTACTTTATTACCAAAAAATATTTATTCACATACATTCAAAGAATGTTTTAGGTTAAAAGTTTTAGAGTGTTAGGGAAAAAATTTAACTAACAAATCCCATGTATATCTCATCAAATGGACATTTTTATTCAACTATATAAGAAACTATTTAATCTATAATAAGTATTCAAAATCTCCCACAAAATTCTCCACACAAGTTATTCTATGAGATATATCACGTGTAATACATTTCTTCACAACCCATGGAAATGGAAAAATAATAAGGGGTGATCTAAAATTCTTAGTAAGGGTAAACATAATCAATTACAATCAAAGATAATAAGTGGGCATATGATGAGCATAAATAATATGATAGAAATAAATAATAAAAAATAATTCCATAATAAAAAACCATGTCCATAACAATCCATGGTTTATATATCTATAAATAAATGTATGGATAACAATAATTGGTTATTTAGTAATGAGTTGCATAATACTAGGCATCTAATTCCATTCTTTAATCTAAGGCATCATGATCCTAGACATCATGATCTTACAATAAATTCCCAATGTTTAGTTAGTATTTTTTTATGGTCAATCATACACTAAAATACCCAAGCTAGTTTATCTCATGAGACATACCGATGTATCGAGAAAAAATTTAATATTGGTCCCCACCAATATCCAATGAATTAAAACGAATTCATCATATGAAGGAATTAATAAAATATATAATACATAACCAAAATTCCATATTTATTAATAAACATCCTTATTAAGATAATAAGTATATATATTTCCAATATTTTAACAATTAATAAACAAAATATATTTTTATGCAAGCACCCCTCAAACTAACACCGTATGGAGAAATGGTATATGGTTATGTTAAAAATTTCCCCAATCAATTGATGTTTTGTTATCTAGGTGAATTATCTTCAGAAAATGTAATGAAAACATGGTATTCTAAGAGGAAAGGTATTCTGGGTTCCCCTTAAACACTTAAAAGGGGGATTATCCATAATAAAAAAAGAAGGCCTTCAGGCCATTCGGGATAAGAGGAAAGGTATTGAAAGAAAAATCATACCTATAATAAAGGTTGGTTTAAAAAAAGTGAGTGATGAATTTAAATAAGTTTAATCTACCAAATAAAAATTGTATGATATGATTTATAAATTAACACATAGACAATATATACATGATAAAAAGTAAACAAGCAGTGAAATTTGAATCATGACTTAATGAAATAAAATCGAGATGCAAACACCCTTACAGTAATGGTAACATAATAATCAAAAAAAGAGAGAGGGATACCATGAAATTCAATTATAAATTAAGATATTAATTATATATGAATATAATAAGGTAGTGAATGCACCATATAAATGAAAATATAGTGCACAATATCAAATATATCTCATGTCATTGAAAATAGATAAAAATAACACTTATGACTTTAGAAACTTTCGAATAAAAAACTCTTGAAGGATATGGTTTAAAATGAAACATTAAATATCATGAATAATGATAGGTTAAAGATACAAAAAATTAAAAGGATAGTAAATACAAAATTCTGAATAAAATATGGTGTATAATAAGAAATATGTCTTAAGAAATTAAATTTGAGACAATAAAACCTTACAAGTAACATAATATTTGAGGTAATAATCATTTGATAATGAGGTTATAAGGAATAATTTTATAATACTAGAAAGGAAAGATGAAATAATATAAAAATTATTTATTTTTAATAATTAATCATACTTCTAAAAGTATATTTCAATAAGAAATTTTGTAACTCAATGAAAGGAATTTGAGTTAGCAAAACCCTTACCATATTCCTGATTCATTCTTTATAGCTGCATAACTTTATAAATAATAAAAATTATGTTTATTAGATACATTTATATTAATATTTTTAATCTATAATTAATATATACCTTTTATGACCATAATATATTTATTTATTATATAGTTTGTTTCTTTTGTTTGCTTGAAAATTTAATTGGTGTCCACTTATTTTGGTAATTTTAGAAATTGAAGATGATATTTTAATAATAAATTAAATAATTAATATAAACTTTATAAAAAATAAACCAATAATTATTTTATTATTAACTTATAATAAAATTATTATTTAAATTACTATATTCATACTGATTGAAAATTAAATTTTTATTTACCAAACACTTTTAAGGGAAAAGTGGGAAACCTGAGTTCAACCACAAAAGAAAATAAGAGTCATTAAAGAAAAAAATTAAGCCTACTAGAATTAGACTCTCTGAATAATTTCCAAGAAATATTGTTAACCTGGGTGATGGGTTCATCCATGATAAGATCTTCGAACCGAGAGGCCAGTCTATCCCATGCCTGAATGTACTCCTCCAGACAAATATTCCCTCCGTTGAAACCCCCAACTAGAATGATATCCTTCTTATTAATCTAGGTATATTTATCCTTATTTAGAGTAATCCTTAGAGATCTACTCATCATCTTAGTGACTCATTATTCAGTAGCATTGAGAGACAAAACCTGTTCAGCCACAACATCTTCTGAACTCAAGAGCAATTTAACAGATTGCTCGATCACATCCTATGACTTATCCTATTTGTTATCAAAACCATACTCATCCATAGTACCTCATTACAATTGATAGTTAGCTTGATTTAAATACTTTAACTCCTCATTGTCACTCTTCTTTAACATCATAGACCTGGTTGTCATGGTTCTTGGAGTATTGGAGTAGTCTTTCCACAACCTTCTCTTCGAGGGATCTGATACAAGGCCTTCATTGTCAATCAATTTCGACATACCTTTTTCAAAAACATACCTAAAGGAAACATTAGTGGATTTCAGGGTGTTCAAGGCTATTGCTTCCCATTTCAATGCGATGAATCTCATCCCTCAAATCCTACACTGGCTACACAAATCCGCTCCCCATGAATTGTGGTTGAACATTATTGTCCTCAAATCCGAACATTGAGAGTCAAATTCATTGTTTTGACCATAAAAATACTTGGATTTAGACTTCTTGAAAGATCTATTTTCCTTTTTTTGTGGTATCTGAGAGTATTCCTTATTCCCTTTCTTAATTCCTTCCTAACTTTTCTTCCCCCGCAGACTAGATATCCTACCATCATGGAAGTTATCAGCGACTTCCTCATGAATATGTCTAGGATACTCTTTAAAGGGATAATAAACAGAAACTACTTTCCCCTCTATAGGTGATTGATGTTATTAATATTTTTACGAATTATTATATACTCCATTTACTAATTTTATATGAAATGTGCATAATTTGTGTGAAATATTAATGTTTTAATACTAAGTCTAATTTTTGATCATTTTTGAAGTAGTCCAATTGAGTCAGTTTACAATTTTATTTATAACTATCACCCTACTGATCCAAATTGTGTGAGTTTTTTAGGATTCCTTATTCAATTTCCAACATATAATTAGAAGGAATCAATGGTCAATTCGTCCATTTTAAGGGTCATATGGTCCTCACAAGATGACCTAAAGAATTTGTGATGAAACTGGACCAACCATGATGATTGAGTTACTAGTATAAATACTGAAGCCCAAATTTTATTAAACTACACTATATGTTCTTGATTATCCAAATTAATCATGGATAAAAATTTCAGGGCCCAAATACAATAACAAGGGGTCTAAATGAATCTTTTATGCCCAACCCACCATTCTGGATGGGAATTAAAATTCGGACACTATTCATGACATATCTCATGATTTAATCCTAAAATCAAGCTGATATTTTGTATTTTGAAATATGAGATATAGGTGGATGAATTTTTTGAAAACATAATTCGGATTTGAAGGCATATTACTATTCAAAAACTCATTCACATTTTGGCCTCAAAAAGTTTGTATTGAAATGGACAGATTAAAATTGTTTAATCCAACCGACATAACTTTGGCTCCTTAATTCCAATGGCCTCAAAATGTTCATAGTAGACAGAGGATATATTTATCTACAACCTGTAAGAAGATCATATCTCTATATTTAGAAGTCTAATTTACCAAAGTGTCGATGCAAGTGGAAAGACAGATTGGGAATGCAAACAGTCCACTTCCTTGAGCTATAAATACATCCCCCTACTCTCCTTCAAAGGAGTTGGAATTTCCAAAGATAGAATCATATATTGGCATGAAAAAATCCTTGAAAAGGGATTGGGAGGACCTTCTATACTCAAGTTTTCACTTGATAGACCCTTCCTCCTCTCTTTGTTTCCTTTTACTTTTGTGTTCTACATTATTGTAATCTTGTAAGTCTTTTCTTTGTAATTCTGTTTTAATGAAAGTTTATTCTTAAGTATATATTATTCTTATCTAAATTCTGTAGTTTAAAATTAATTTTCTTAAAATAGTTTAAATACAGTTTAATCTGCTTCCCTTCTTTTTATTTCTCATTCAATATAAAGTTTGTTTTTAATTATCATCATTTTTGTGTGTGTGTTCGTCGCACCAATATTTTCTCATCCCTTTATTTTTCTTATCTTATTAATTTATCATCATAATAATTATAACTATATTACTAATCATTTAAATTTATGAGTAAATCTCTCATTGGGGCGAGTCATTATTTAGTGATGTTAAGAGATTGAGAGCCTTTGCTCGATGAGTATTCTTTAATTTAACATTGTGTATGTTGGACTTAACATGTCATGGATTAATGACTTGTTTTGTTTAATGTGTGGATTCCATGGATTATTGGAACCATAAATACACTACCATAAACAATATCTTATTGATATTATAACACTAAGATAAGTTAAGGATTGGATTAAAGCCTTAACACTTAGGAATTCCAATCAACATTATCTTGTGAAGTGGGTGTTAATTTAAATGCAATATAAAGCAAAGCTAAAGGATATCACAAGATTAACTCCCCAATAATGAAATCACCCCAATATTTATCAATTTGTTCAATCAAACATCATCCATAAATTATTTCACAATCTCTGCAAACAAACCCCCTAATAAAAAAACAACCAACCAAAAAAAATCGACTATTAAAAAAAGTATCATCACCGAGGATTCAACCCGAGTGCTGCTATACACATTAGCAGAGCATCAGAACTTTGACCGATCAATAGGCGACAATCATATGCACTTTCAGTGCTGCCCAAGATTTTCCATACTCCAAATTCAGTTCTTCATTCACCAAACCCTGAAATCTATTTCCAAGATCAATACTTGGAATCTCTTTCCTTGGACTCAAATTCCTTCTATTTGTAAACTTCACTTGGCCACCGCTGCCTCCATTTGATACACCTTCCAAATCTATAATGTCTTTGGGTACTACCATGCCTTCAATTCCAACACCCATGTCCACTGTACTATCTTTTCTCACCATTTCCCCTAGATTTCACACCCCAAGTTCACTCTTCAATATTCCAAACATATCAGCTACACTTAGGATCGTAGGGGGAATCAGTATTTTCCTCAATGTGTCCTATGCTGTAAGACCCGAACTAGACCCTATCACCTCCTTCACCTATTGAGTACCAGCTTTAGGCCCACTGGTTTCCTTCACTGTCTCTAATTCCAACACATTACCGCTACCTTCACCCATACCTAACCCCTTGCTATAGTCTCTTGAATTCGAAAACTTACAAGGAGAAAGTTCCTTCCTACTACGTCTACAAGATGACACAGGATGTCTCTGTTTTTTACAATAAAGACAGAAGTCAAACCATGTTTCATAAACTATAGTTTGTTTGTGGTGAAACTCTCCCTCCACAGTAATCCTCACAAACTCGGGAGGAATTTTGGAGACATCAATTTCCAGATAGATACGGGGATAAAATGGATGACATAACACCCTTATTCTCGAATCAGCACACAAAAAACTACCATTAAGGTTCCCTAAAATTCTAAAAATTGTGATATTCTGAAATGATAAATAATGTTTCAGAAAACTTACCCAAATCATGACTGTGGAGAAGTCATGTTGCATGTGGGAATCATACGACCAACGAAAGAGGTAAAACCGAAGATCATTATAGCTGTGTGGTGCACTAGACCAAGACTTAACCAGATCATCTTATGATGAGAAGTAAATCTAAATGTGTCTAGAATCAAGAAAACCCAATGTTGATCTATCCTGTAAACCCCATGACCCAAAGATGAATCTTTCAAATTAATCCATCAAAGGATGCCTCTTATTGAAATGCACGATTAGGGAGAGATTCAAAAGACCCAAAGCCTCATTGAAATCTGAGGTTGAGATCAAAAGGTTTGAAAGGCAATTAATCAAATCTAGGAATTTAGGGAAAATAAAAATCTAAGGAAAAGGGGGGGAGAAAATTGGGGTTTGAGAAAGGAGAGAAGTATTGAGCTACGCCCGTAAAGGATGTCGGAGGTCCATCCCCCAGTGGGGGAAGAGGGACCAGCTCAGAATCCACCGCCATCACTAAATAGAAAGGCATTATGACCTCTCAAACCCTCATGACCAATTTTTTGATATTTCCAAAGTTATCATAGTAATACATGATAGAGTTTTATATCATTATTCAAGTAGGTTTCTAAACCAACCACAAATATGAACACACTATATCTTTATGGGTGAGTATGGTAAAAGAAGTGTATACTATAATTATAACATAATCATAATTATATAATTTATATTTTTTATATTTTTGAATAATATTTTAATTATTTTATATAATTAATGAAAACCAATATGAAAATAAAAAAACATTATTTCTTGGAGGCGGTAGTCTACAAAACGCACGTTTGGTGTTCTTTTATTTTTCTATGTGGTTGGGAAGGAATAAATAATGGGTTTTTACATTAATATAATTAAAATTTATTACACTAATGATATTTAAGTAATTATATTACTCTATTTAGGGTATATTTTTAAGGGAAATAATAATATTAAAGGATAAGGATTAAGTAATACTCACTTTGTGACCTTGGACTTTCGTTGGGATGTAACCTTATAAATAATGATATTATGATAAATAATTGAGAACATATACCTATTAAACGATATAAGTTTAATTTAAGAGAATAATTATAGAGTTTTAGGAATAAATTCGAAGGAATGGGTGTGAAATGAAGGGGTGGAAATCTCCACTTTTATTAGTGAAGTAAAGGGAAATTTTATGAACACTCATTATTTTCGATAATGAAATGAAAATATTTAAAGGTAATTGGTTCTAAAATTGATAAATAATGGTGTGTGGGGTGATATTGGGTTTATAAATCCTCAACCAATTATTTCCACATATTTTTTAAATATATTTGAAGTCATTTACTCTTATATTTTTACTATTGACTTTTTTTTATATTTTTATCAAGGTAATTAGTTTTTACCCAAGTATCTTATATTTTAATAAATATATAAAAGAAACCCTATACCAAATTTCGGTGTGATGAACCTAAATTTAATATAATTAAATTTCTAAATAAGATAAAATTAAATTTTGTTATATATAATTCTTTTTTATAAAAAAATATGTTTTAATCATTTTGTATTCTTAATATTATTTAGCATTGATTACCAATTAAATTTATGTTAATATAATTATATATATTTTTAAACATAATATAATGGTAATTATTTAAAATATTTTAGTTTAATTTATTAGATAAAAATTATGTAATGTTAATAAAACAATTCTTTGAAAGTAAAAGTTTTACCATTATCCCAACCATTAAAATTAATCTTAGTAATTATACTTTTATTCCCAAAAATGAAATTGAACTTATTAAATAATAGGATAATGATGATATAAAATATGAAATCCATTTTTATATATTTAATTTATATAATTTATGAAAACTTATTTTTAATATAAGCAAAAAAATAATCATTAGAGAAAAATATTACTTAAGTTCATAAAATGTTAAACATAGTTTTTATAAATTTAGATTGGTTTTCAAAAATATATATTATTACTTCTTATGTAAATATTTGATAAATTAAAGAGTTTTGTAAACTTATATTTCTTGATTATATAATGATAAAATCATAAAAATAACAGTTTTGGTGAAAAATGGTTTTTTCACTATTCACTTAAGAATAAACTATTTCAGAAAAATACCAAAAATTCATCTTAAGATAATATTTAAATGATAAATATTAAAATTAACTTTATTTTATCAAAATATAATTATTAAATTTTATAATTTAAATTTTATATTGTTGTGCACTGTGTTGCATTTGTTGTCAATAAAGTGTCAAGGATTGAATAGATGACAAGGAGTGTCAATATGTGAATGACAAAGGAAGTGATGGTGATGGTGATGATTGGAGAATGACCATGGTACTAAGAAGCATGTCACTTAGTAGAATCACTAAGTGGCATAGGAGGTAATGGTTGAAACATTCTCCGTACACATCAGACGATTGTAGAGTTGATCTTAAGTTCAAAGAACTTGTATCAAGAAGATACAATGCCACAACATTGTTAAAAGTTCATGAATTGTCTTCACAATGCATGAGGAGAGAAAGGTGATCCATCCACAATCACTAAGTGGATGAGGGATGAAGTGAAGGAGATCCATCCATCTTACTAAGTGGATTAAGTTAAGATGAACCATCCACAACTACTAAGTGGATGAAGTGGTTTGAAGAAGACCATGCACTATCTCTTAGTGCATGAGGATTTGAAGATGATCCAACCTCATCTCTGATTGGATCATTGAAGAACACTAAAGAAACATTTGATTCAAGAGTAATGGTTGAAGAAGAGCCTTTTGGAATTCCCTTTTAAGTAGAGAATAAATGTTGAAGAGGAGATGAGGATTTCTAATGAAGAAGAGGAGGTGGAGAAGAGGAGAATGGCTTGAAGTAGACTTTTTCCTACTTGGTTTAACCAAGTATACAAGGTGGAGCTTATGTAAAAAATATGGGGCCTGACCACGAGATAGCTACCCAAGCTTCAACCCAAGGCACATGCGAGACCACAAGGGGTCGACCGCGCCCATGAGGAGGCCTAGGCAGAGCCAGCCCGCAGAAGGCCGGGCCGTGTGTAAGCCTGAGCCACGCAGAGGTCAAGCCCGCGCAGCGTGGGTGCCAAGGGCGCGACCATGAAGGAGGCAGAGTAGGCGCTAAGTGCGCATGCAAAGAACCAGTGTGGGGCAGCATCAGAGGGGGGAGAGGATATTTCTGAGCTGTATTTGGGAGGAACTGATTGATAAACCGCGTGAAAAACTCGGCGCGTTTCGACGTGGGACAAGTTTTTAAAAACGCGGATCTAATCCTGGCCGCTCATCCGATCACGCGTCTGATCGCTGCTGTCCATCTCATCCGCGGCGCTGGGTTCTAATCCTAGCTGTCCGCATTCATTAAACGCAGATCAAACGACTCTGGAGTCATCTCCTACCTCTCGCCAAGCTGAGGACTCCCCGTGATACCTCCCGCGAACCAAATCCACCCGAGTAAGGTAGAAGGAGCTCCCAGCCGCCTCTGATTAAGATGAAGCCTTCATTGTGTTCGTCTCCCTTTTCTGAACACATGCATGCGTTAAAAGTCGATTTCATGCAATGGGATAAAGATTTCGAATGAGGCCTAAGAAAACAGAGTTGCAAGGCAGAGTGTTCGTGCATGGATAGAACAAGAAGAATCCATGCGTGCGTTCGAGGACACATGCACATGAAGTATCTACATCAAAAGGAGTCTGCGGTGAATGAAAGATACCCTGATTCTTGGCCATATCTTAATCCGTGTTTGAAGATCTCAAAACACCGCAGGTATCGGGCCTTCAAAGATTTGATCCCTGCGGCTTCGATCGAACTCTTTGCCTACAAAAGGAGAAGCCCAAACCAAAGAAGGATCCCGCTGATCGTCTGAGAGAAGAAGTCCCACGAAGCTCCGAGCAATGTGAAGTAAAGCCCCGCACACAACCTGCATGACAGAGCAGTCCGGAGCCACCCGAGGCTCTAAGAGTTCCTTTTGCGCAAACCCTGTGCAAAAGAAGTTTGGAGGAGGCCTCCCTGCGCACTCCCCTTGCGTAATAGGTAAGAAGCCGAGGTGCGAAGTTGCACACCCGCTGCCCGCATACTTGCGCGGTAGCAAGTGGACACACTTTCCCACACTCTGTGCCTGCGAACCTGCATGGAAGGAGGAAGCCACCACTCCAACTGTGTGGTAGAAGCCACTCCCACACTCTGCACAGTGGAAGACAGGAGTTGGCCGCATCATTTGCGTGCCCTCCGTTGGTGAGGTTTACGGGCTGAAGTGGAAGTGCACACCTCATGGGTGTGTGCATGGATTGAAGAAGGAAGGCCACACACCTCTCGGGTGAGTGTGTGTAAAGAAGAAGAGTTGTCCCAAAGGAGTACACGTGTGGGTAAAGGTTTCATGCAAGTGCATGACCAAGACCCTACGGGTTGTGTGTGCTAAACAAGTGAAGATTCCATTACCTTAGTGAGTGCACAAGTGGAGTGTGCACAATTTGAAGAAGAAGAAATAAAGAATCATTTGTGTGTGTGCAAAAGGAGAGGAAGGACAAACCATCTTTGAGTGTGTGTGTGAAAAGAAACAAGAAGGTCGAAGCCTTAGTGTGTGCAAAAGTGAAGGAGGTCATACCTCTTGTGTGTGCCCAAGTGAAGGAAGAAGATACATGCATGTCCATGCATGTATGAATAAGTGAACAAGTGGGTGAACACCTTGAGAAGAAAAAGAGAAGGAGAAATTCACACTAAAGAACAACACACAATTTGGTGTGTGTGAGAAAGAATAAAAGAGTGTGAATCTAAGAAGAAGGCGTGTGTGCTAAAAGAGATTAAACCCTTTGAGGGTTTATCAAACCAAGAAGAAAAGGGGAGAGCATGATTGCTTTCATATACATGCACACGTAAACAAAGTTTAAATCAGTGTGTGTGAATTTGAGAAGTCCAAGAACAAAGGTTCTTGAAGACATTTGAGATTCCATGCGAGTCATGCATGAAGATTGAGATCCCATGCAAACATTGCATGAAGATTCAGAGATTCCATGGACTCAGTGCATGAAGTTGAATTGAAGAGAGACTGAAGCCAGAATAAAGTTAAAGACATCATTTATCTGAGTTTTTCAGTAGTTGATAAGACCAATAAGATTTAGTGGGAATACTCAGTGTAGGAACATAATTTTCCAATCAAGATTCTTGAAGACAGAGGCCGGGTCATCCTTAGAAGAAAGAGATAAAGCCCGAGAAAAAAAGAGGAGTCCTAATCACCACAAGTGATCAGAAGAAGTGAGAAAGGACATCATACCTTATCCAAGGCTGTTGAAGACTCTTGAAAAGCTTCAAAAGAATAAGAGCTACTCGTGTGACTCGAGGTGCTAGGAGAAGACCCCCTGTGAGACTCAGGGTGGAGAAGTCTTCGGTGGAAGCTGAAGCAGGCCAGTGGGACTATGGTAACACTGTGGGATGCAGTATAAAGAACCTATTGTGGGACTCAGGAGAGATACAGTGTGAATCTATACCGACCATTTTAATTGTGAAAGATTATAGTGGAGAATCCATGTTGGGGTGCTTAACCAACATGGCAAGGACATAGGCCTTTGGAGCCGAACCTTGTAAATCCTTGTGTTCTGTGCCTTTACATTTACTACATCACTCGAGGAAAGGATGAGGGATACAAGAAGAGTGGATCGAGTCCTTAACAAGCCATAGAGGTTTATTTGACAAAGAATCAATTAGTAAAAAGATTAAAAGGATCACTGATTCACCCCCTCCCCCTCTTAGTGATCACACTGATCCGGGCACTACAATTGGTATCAGAGGGAGGTTGCCTCTAAAAGATCCAAGGGAGTCTTTATAAAGTGAATATTTGAGGAAATGAGTGAACACCCTCAAACGAAGATATATTCCAAGACTCAGAAAAATAGAAAGAAGAAACAGGCCAAGAAGATGAAGAAGAAGGTTGCTACTAATAGAGAAACACCTTCTATTGAAGGTAATGTGAAAGTCACAATAGATGACAATTCCTTTTATCACTCTTATGATGAAGCCTGCTCTAGATGCGATGATGATGGAACTATCAATGATCTTCTAAATGAACTCAAATATCTTCGGAAGACAGTCCCCAGGGAAGTGGCAATGTGTATTGCTACAAGTATCCATGATTTTCAAGAAGAAAAATTACAGCTAGAATAAGAATCCAATTCTATGGAAGATCAATTGGCAAGAAGGGTTGGTATAACCAACACTCTCACAAAGCTGGTGAAGGCTAAGGATGAAACCATTTCCCTTTGCAGTGAAAGAATTGATGATGTCACTAAATAATTGCAAAGAAGCATTTGTGAGAAATAATTCTTTGAGATAGTGTTTAAAGAAGTTTTCCATGCACTGGAAAAGAGGCACAAAGTGTCAATGGTTTTCAAAGATGCTCAACTAGAAGACAAACTAAAAAGGGTAAAGGAGCTTGAAAATTCATTGCAAGAAATGAAGAGGGTGCATGAAGACCAGATGAAACAACTGAAAGAGAATTGGGAAGGAAGGATAAGATTTGTTGAGGATGAGAATAACTCTCTCAACATGAAATGCTTAGAGCTAGAGGTGATATTGAAAAATCAGCAATCACCCAAAGCTGAATCCTCCCAATCAGCTAAAAGAAGAATTTTTTCCACTCAAGTGTTCATTGAGAAGGATGATTCCAAAAGGAGGACATCCTCTAAAGAAAGGGAAACATCTTCTAATAAGAAGGTACCATCCATACCATCTTGTACTAATGATTCTAAATGTGTTTCCACAAAAAGTGCAGGATGGAAGAATAACTCTAAACAAGTATGGATGAAGAAGATGAAGAAAGAGAGATCTCCTGAAAAAACACCGCAATTTAAGAGAAAGACCCAACAATCAGAAGAAGTCAAGAAGACAAGATTTATGGGTCAATGTTGGTGTTGCAAAAGGTATGGACATTGTGCAACGGATTGTTGGTACAATCCTGTAAATGAAAAATCACAAAGGAAGCCCATGCCAAGGGGGAGAAAGCTAGAGAAGAAGAAGCAATATCCATAGGTTCAGAAACATTTTTTTACTGCAAACAGATTTGGAATGTTTGATAACATCTAGGATGAATGCAAAAGTGGTCACAAGAATGATACATACCAATATCAAAATGTTTCCAAAGATGAAAAGAATAGAATATCATAGAACCTGGATAAGAATGAAGAAGTATCCTTGGGAATCCAGCAGAATAAAGTTGAAAATGCTCCCAAGAAGATCTTGAAAAAGAAAGAGAAGTCCTTGGATTTCAAATCCAAGAAGGGTGATGCATCCATAAGGACCACCAAGAAAAAATGCTTCTACTGTGGAAAGACAGGTCATACCATGGATCTTTGTAAACAAGCCATGGAACTAAATAGAAGAAAACCGCACTCAACAGGACAATCAATCCATAAGAAGAAGAATGGATTGATTGAAAATAAGCTTCCTAAGAAAGGTAACTTAAAAGCATCAAATGAACCATGTGTAACATCCAAATCTGAAGCCTCACTTCCAAATGACATATTAATAATCTGGCCAGAAGATTTGGAAATAATGAGAAAGGAAGAAAATAAACATGCCAAAGCTAGTGAAAAAGAAAACCAAAAGAATTCACATGAAGATGAAGTTCTGTGTGTGAGATGAAATAAAGCTGGTCATATTAGTAATAAATGCATGACACTCATTCCTGTTCAAAAAGAATTCTTCAAGAGAATGAAGATTGTACTAGGAGATTCTAGTGCTCAGAAGGCACTTATAAAGAGAGGAGTCACACACAAAGAAGTTGAAGAGGTGTTAAGATCCACACCAACACAAACATCATTAAAGATCAAATGTGAAAGTGTGAAGAGTGGAGAAAGTGGAACATCTCGGTTGAGAGAATATTCTCAACCTTGTTGTTCAAATTGATAAACCATGGAGGTACCGTCTTATTCCCTAATCACTGGTATAAACATGTACTTACATTTCAGGGAATTGAAGATGATGATCACTCTCAAATTGAGAATGGTGTGGACAGAATGGAGTGCACCCCTTGAGGGGGATCCAATCTGTAGAAGATAATATTTTGGGATTCCTATCATCTTGTGAAAAATAAAGGTATTCCAATCACACTTTCATCCCTTGTTTCTTAATTATATTTAACATGTCAATTAAGGGGGAGTAATTGATTGAAGACAAATGGATGAAAGGGGGAGATTTATCTTTGCACCTGAACTTTCTAATGAGTTTGGTGAAGTATGTGCAGGATTTAGAAATTCATTGATATATCTGAAAAATTTCAACCCCTTGAAGCCTAAGCATGATCTCACATGTATAGTGAATTATGGACAATATTGAATTCCTTGGTTACATCAATCTTGTTTTCTACACCGGGTTAGCCCAAGTAGACTTAGAGATGATTTACTAGAGGCTCTTTGCTAAAGTGAACATGTGACATCATCCCTCTCTTAGTGATTTTCAAGAGGATTCTATTCAAAGGGAGGAAGAATTTTTTTTAGAGAACCACACCACACCTTTGCATTTGGTTTCCAATAAGGGGGAGAAAATCTTGGCACACATATTGACCATTTCATATGTGCTCTAGTGATATTGACAACAAATACAAAGGGGGAGATTGTTGTGCACTGTGTTGCATTTGTTGTCAATAAAGTGTGAAGGATTGAATGGATGACAAGGAGTGTCAATATGTGAATGAAAAAGGAAGTGATGGTGATGGTGATGATTAGAGAATGACCATGGTACTAAGAAGCATGTCACTTAGGAGAATCACTAAGTGGCATAAGAGGTAATGGTTGAAACATTATCCATACACATCAGATGATTGTAGAGGTGATCTTAAGTTCAAAGAACTTGTATCAAGAAGATACAATGTCACAACATTGTTAGAAGTTCATGCATTGTCTTCACAATGCATGAGGAGAGAAAGGTGATCCATCCACAATCACTAAGTGGATGAGGGATGAAGTAAAGGAGATCCATCCATCTTACTAAGTGGATGAATTTAAGATGAACCATCCACAAATACTAAGTGGATGAAGTGGTTTGAAGAAGACCATGCACTATCTCTTAGTGCATGAGGATTTGAAGATGATCCAACCTCATCTCTGATTGGATCATTGAAGAACATTGAAGAAACATTTGATTCAAGAGTAATGGTTGAAGAAGAGACTTCTGGAATTACCTCCTAAGTAGAGAATAAATGCTGAAGAGGAGATGAGGATTTCTAATGAAGAAGAGGAGGTGGAGAAGAGGAGAATGGCTTAAAGTAGACTTGTTCCTACTTGGTTTAACCAAGTATACAAGGTGGAGATTATGTAAAAAATATGGGGCCTGCCCATGATCTAGCTACCCAAGCTTCAACCCAAGGCACATGCGAGACCAAAAGTGGTCGACCGTGCCCATGAGGAGGCCTAGGCAGAGCCAGCCCGCAGGAGGCCGGGCCGTGTGTAAGCCCGAGCCACGCGGAGGTCAAGCCCGCACAGTGTGGGCCCCAAGGGCGTGCCCATGAAGGAGGAAGAGTAGGCTCTAAGCACGCCTGCAGAGAACTGGTGCGGGGCGGAATCGGAGGGGGGATAGGAGATTTCTGAGCTGTATTCGAGAGGAACTGATTAATAAACTGCGTAAAAAACTTGGCGCATTTTGGTGTGGGAAAGTTTTTAAAAATGCGGATCTAATCCTGGCTGCTCATCCGATCGTGCGTCTGATCGCTGTCATCCATCTCATCCACAACACTGGGTTCTAATCTTGGCCGTCTGCGTTTATTAAATGTAGATCCAACAACGTTGGAGTCTTCTCCTACCTCTCGCTGATCTGAGGACTCCCCACGATGCCTCTCATGAACCAGAGCCACCCGAGCAAGGTAGAAGGAGCTCCCAACCGCCTTTGATGAAGATGAAGCCTCCATTATTTTCGTCTCCCTTTTTTGAACACATGCATGCATTAAAAGCCGCATGCATGCAATGAGATGAATATTTAGGATGATTCCGAAGCAAACAGAGTTGCGAGGCAGAGTGTTCGTGCATGGACAGAACAAGAAGAATTCGTGCGTGCGTTCGAGGACACATGCACATGAAGTATCTACGTCAAAAGGAGTCCGCGGTGAATGAAAGATACTGTGATTCTTGGCCATATCTTAATCCGTGTTTGAAGATCTCAAAATGCCACAGATCTCAGGCTTTCAAAGATTTGATCCTCGTAGCTTCGATCGAACTCTTTGCCTACAAAAGGAGAAGCCCAAACCAATGAAGGATGCTGCTGATCGTATGAGAGAAGAAGTCCCACGAAGCTCCGAGCAACGCGAAGCAAAGCCCCACACACAACCTACGTGGAAGAGTAGTCTGGAGCCACCTGAGGCTCTGAGAGTTACTTTTGTGAAAACCCTGCGCAAAAGAAGTTTGGAGGAGGCCTCCCTGTGCACTCCCCTTGCGCAACAGGGAAGAAGCCGAGGTGCGAACTTGCGCACCCACTGCCCGCATACTTGTGCTATAGTAAGTGGCCGCACTTGCGCGCCCTCTGTGCCCATGAAGCTGCACGGCAGGAGGAAGCCACTGCTCCACCTGTGCGGTAGAAGCCACTCCCAAACCCTACACGATGGAAGACAGGAGTTGGACACATCATTTGCGCACCTTCTGTTGGTGAGGTGTACGAGCTGAAGTGGAAGTGCTCACCTCACGGGTGTGTGCACGGGTTGAAGAAGGAAGGCCAAACACCTCTTGGGTGAGTGTTTGCAAAGAAGAAGAGTTGGCCCAAAGGATCACACATGTGGGTGAAGGTTTCATGCAAGTGCATGCCCAAGATCCTACGGGTTGTGTGTGCTAAACAAGTGAAGAGGCCATTACCTTAGTGTGTGTACAAGTGGAGTGTGCACACTTTGAAGAATAAGAAATAAAGAATAATTTGTGTGTGTGAAAAAGGAGAGGATGGCCAAACTATCTTTGAGTGTGTGTGTGCAAAGAAACAAGAAGGCCGAAGCCTTAGTGTGTGCACAAATGAAGGAGGCCATACCTCTTGTGTGTGCCCAAGTGAAGGAAGAAGATACATGCATGTCCATGCATGTATGAATAAGTGAACAAGTGGGTGAACACCTTGAGAAGAAAAAGAGAAGGAGAAATTCACACTAAATAACAACACACAATTTGGTGTGTGTGAGAAAGAATAAAAGAGTGTGACTCCAAGAAGAAGGCGTGTGTGCTAAAAGAGATTACACCCTTTAAGGGTTTATCAAACCAAGAAGAAAAGGAGAGAGAATGCTTGCATGCATGCACATGCACACGTAAACAAAGTTTAAATCAGTGTGTGTGCATTTGAGAAGTACAAGAACAAAGGTTCTTGAAGACATTTGAGATTCCATGCGAGTAATGCATGAAGATTGAGATCCCATGCAAACATTGCATGAAGATTCAGAGATTCCATACACTCAGTGCATGAAGTTGAATTAAAGAGTGACTGAAGCCATACTAAAGTTAAAGACATCATTTATCTAAGTTTTTCAGTAGTTGAGAAGACCAAGAAGATTGAGTGGGCTTACTCAGTGCAGGAACATAATTTTCCAATCAAGATTCTTGTAGACAGAGGCCGGGTCATCCTTAGAAGAAGGAGATAAAGCCCGAGAAAAGAAGAGGAGTCCTAATCACCACAAGTGATCAGAAGAAGTGAGAAAGGCCAACAAACCTTATCCAAGGCTATTTAAGACTCTTAAAAAGCTTCAAAAGAAGAAGAGCTACTCGTGTGACTCGAGGAGCCAGGAGAAGACTCCCTATGAGACTCAGGGTGGAGAAGTCTTCGGTGGAAGCTGAAGCAGGCTAGTGGGACTCTGGTAACACTGTGGGATGAATTATAAAGAACCTCCTGTGGGACTTCGGAGAGATACAGTGTGACTCTGTACCAACCATTGTAATTGTGAAAGATTATAGTGGAGAATCCACGTTTGGGGTGCTTAACCAACATGGCAAAGACGTAGGCCTTTGGAGCCGAACTATGTAAATCCTTGTGTCCTGTGCCTTTACATTTACTACATCACTCGAGGAAAGGTTGAGAGATACAAGAAGAGTGGATCGAGGCCTTAACAAGACATAGAGGTTTAATTGATAAATAATCAATTAGTAAAAAGTTTAAAAGGATCACTGATTCACCCCCTCCCCCTCTCAGTGATCACAATGATCCGGGCACTACATATATAATAACATAAAAATATTATGAAAACTGTTTTTTAGGAAAATTCCACTTTTTTAAAAAATATTGACTATTTTTATTCTTATTTATTATCTATTTCTAATAAAATTAGCGTTAAAATATTATTCATATCAGTAATATATTTTATCCATAAATTATTTAGTTTACCAAGAAAATGCATAAAATAATTTTTTTAGAAAGGTTGCATTTTGATAAATAATTCAATATTATTAGTTATTTAGCTACAATAATTTAATTTATAAATGCCTTAGCATTGATAGTGACCTTTATTTTTATTTATAAATATATTTAATAATTCAGTTACATCTATTTTTACCCATGAATTATATGAATACATTTAAATGGTTATATATTATTCCATGGTTTATTTTTTATTCAGTGTTAAGTACATCACAAGATGTGAAACACATTAGTTTCTAAAAAAAATAAAATATATAATATTTAATCTTGGGGTTTTAAATTCTTCCTAGAAATAAATTGTATCATCACAATTTTTAATTCTTTGTCTCTAAGTAAAATATTTTCATGTATCCATAAGATAAACAAGATTCAAGGTTTAATTTCTAATGATATATCAAAATTAATATTTTAGATGCTAAGAAACTCATTATTGGGTATAAATAATTATATGATAAAATAAATTTCTATTGGAAGATCATAGTCTACAACAATAGATGATAATGGGTTAATTTAGGAAATGTAGTGATATTTCCCAATATAAAAGTTGATACGATCCCTTTGTAAATAGAGAAAATCTATTCCTAATACCATATCAAATTAAAGGGAAAAAACTATATCCATAAGAAGTAACTTCCCAAAAACCTTGAAAAAGATTTAATAATAATTATACCACATGGTGTTTTTATTTATAACTCAATATCCAATAGTTTTTAAAAACTTACATGTCATAATACATTAGAAAATCTAGAGTTAAATATAAATATCCACTTAAATAGTATTTTTTTCATAGGCTTTTCCTTATTCCCATAATATAAGCAGTTTTTAGTGACTATTTCACTAATTAGCTAATGGATTGGTGAATTTATTTTCATAGTTCCCAATTTCCATTCAAGTGACATAATGAATTTTTGTATATTCACTCTTTCCTTTAAATCTTAATTTTGATTGAACATTATTTTCACACTTATAATGAATTACCACTCCATTCAAGAAATCCCTGAGGTGTTTCATCCTATATTCTTGACATGTAAGAAATTGGATCTTCTTTACTTTATCATCTTTTTTACCTAAACCGTGATGACAGTCAAACTTTATATTCTTTGGTGTATTTGAGGATTCAACTATGTTCAAATTTTTAATCATAATTCATGATATCCAGTTTTACATAATCACATGATTTCTCACTCTAGATCTTATCTTGTTAGGTTGTTCATTGGTAAAATCTAAATATTGTCCATGAAATCCATTGTTAACTTGGTTCCATCAGGCCCAAACCATTACTAAAACAAAAAAGAGTTAACAGTGATTGATGAACATCATAAGAGAGTTATTATATAATAATTACATGACAATTTCTACTTCAAAATTTATTAATCTTCAAAATTATTGCCTTATCTTTCTATTTAAGTTTAATCACTCTTGGATCAATGAAGGTTTATTTAGGTTAGGTTCTATCATATTCCATAACCTAATTATTTAATATAATAAATCATTCATAATTTTTTGAAAAGATAATTTTATTAACCAATACATATCCCCTTAGAGTGTCTATCTAGAAATTCCGTCTTAGACCCACTCATCATGCACTAAAGTGAATATTGAGTTGATACGTAACTAACCTTTTTCAGGGTGATTACCCCTAGGTGAATCTATGACATAACCGCACACACATTTTAGTATCTTTAGAGGGTTATAATTTCATGTAGAGCCATAAAATATGTACTTAACCAAAACTTTATGATGTTTTCTTATATATAGACTTATCGATAGGGTTTTCATGAGAGTTCTCTTATCCTAATCCCTAAAATATTCAATATTAACTCAACTAACCTAAAGGTTTATCGATGTATTTTAAATCATTGTCAACCTTAACTTATCATCCCTTAATGAAATTTATAACTCTTAAATTATTTATATAATGACCCAATATGAACATACATAGACATTTCATAACCTTTGATCAATACTTAAAACATTATACAAACGGAGGCCTAAAGAGTGTATTGGTTTAGTGCCTTTAGAAACATGGAAACATAAACACTGGTATATGAGCGAGCTACATTATATCCCAATCGGTTTTCCAAGACTAGTGCCCATATTATACATATTATATAATAAATATATCTACATAACCTAGTGAAGGAAACATAAAAAGGGGTGAGCTCAGATGCTCAGTAAGGGTAAACAAGGGAGACATGAAAGAATAAACATGAGTGCAGGGATATGATAATGTGATCATAACATTAGAAGATCACACCCTTCATATCAAAGGTTATAAACATGAATCATGGAATAAATTCTGGTAGTTAATAAGACATGAATCATAAGGAAATAAATAATATAATCTATGAAAGTATAACATAGGAATACGACATAGAATTGTGGCAAACACATAAGTACATAAAATTATTTCCATATTAGTCAAGGAAGTACTACCAAGGCCATATTGGTAGAATGAGTTCACTAACCATACCATCTTGGTAGTCACGGTTCACTCCCATGGACATCTTAGTGGCATGATTTTACTCCTCATACCATCTTGGTAGTCATGGTTCACTACAATGGCCATCTTAGTAGTCAAGGTTCAATCCCAAGACCATCTTAGTCTATTTAATGAGATATAAATCTTTACCCAATGCATTGTAGGTAGATTTAGGTCCCACTTGCATCATAGTGAAATCATACCTACACGAGTAACAATATCATTAAAAATATTATCATAACCCATGAAACGAAATGGGTATCATAAACATGTAATCATATCACAACCTATGAAAAAATATATAGGTTTTATAATCATTTCATCCAAACATAACCCATGAAAAGAAGAATGTTTCAAAAGAATATTACCCATGAAATATAAATGGGTTTCATAAAAATCATTCTATAAAAACATAAACCATTCAAAGAAAGAATATGTATGGAAACATTGAATCATTTCCCTAGAAAGTCAAGAGTAATACCAATGGATGTCATCTTATATGGTAAATAATTTTGAAAGATATTTTAAAAACATTTCTTGAGTAAAACATCCTTTATTATTTATAAAATGTTTTTAAAAACATAAAACCTTTTGAAAACCATTTTCATGAAAATAAACTTGAAAACCTATAAAGTAATCTTTGAAATTTTTTTAAAAACCTTTTCCTTTGAAAACTTCTTGAAAACTTATAATGAAGGCTTGAAAACATTTTGAAAACCATTTCATTGAAAATAATCTGAAAACTTATAAGGAAATCTTGAAAACATTTTTAAAAACATTTCTTTAAAAATACTTTAAAAACTTATAAATAAATATTGAACATGTTTTGAAAACCATTTCTTTGAAAATACTTAGAAAATTTATAAAAAAATCGTGAAAATGTTTTGAAAACAATTTATTTGAAAACACTTTAAGGACATATAAATAAAAAAACGTTTTGAAAACCTTTTTACTTGAAAAATTATGAAAGAATCTTAAATTTTTTTTGAAAACCATCCCTTTAAACTTAAAAAATAAGTTTGAAAACAATTTGAAAAAACATTTCTTGAAAAATACTTTAAAATAAAATTTTTCCAGAATTTTAGGAAAAAAATTTCTTTAAAAAATAAAATTTTAATCTCATAAATAAAGCTTCAATGGAATGACGGTCATATGAAGAGTAAATCCGCACATGCTGAACATTATTTTTACATCGTAAAAAGTTTAGAAAAGTGCCTCAACTAGAAAAGGAAAAGAAGATTCCTTTTTAAAAACAATTTTTTTTAAAAAGGTAAAAATGTTATAAATTTCATTTAAATATAATAGGATAATAGCATAATATTTTGGTAAACCTTTTAAAAAATATGGGTTTTAAGGAACACAAATTTCTGACCAAAGAGAGAGGTAAATTTATACTTTCTTGAAAACAAATTCTTGATCAAATTATGTACCAAATAGTGTAAAAATGGTACCATTACTTGGAAATAACATGAATAAATAGAGGGTAAGAAAATTATTGAGTGTTCTTGAGATATTGATCATAATATTTCATCAATTAAGCATAATCATAAACAATCTTGATAAATGATGAGGTTGTTTAAATAATCTCTTACCACTTGGTAATTTTGAAACATAATCCACATGTAAGAAAATTAAATTAAATGAAGCTTAAAATATCATGAAAATTAGTGTATTCCTAATATAACATGTCAAATTTAAGTATATACACCCAAAAAAATAATGTTGGTGTATAACAAAAAAAGTGTCTCAAAGGACGCAAATTGAGACAAAACTGTCTTACCAATTTGGTAACTTTAGAAACATAAAACCCATGAATGAAAGATCATAGAATGGATATTTAAATACTGATATGTTTAATAATAATATTAATATAATAAATTCATGGTCAGTATACACACCACATAGATGAAATGACTGGATAATAATGCATTAATCTCATGAAAATAAGAAGTGATATGAAATTACCCCACCTTGTGTCTTTAATCTCACAGTAATTGTAAAAAATTCCTATATAATAAATATAAGTTTATTATAAATATAATAGAGAAACATATTATTATATATAATACAATATATGGTTTTTATTATGACTTTATATTGCCCACTTGTTAACAATTCTATGTTAAGGTTTCACTTCGGGTAATATCCGCTTTGTTCTTCACATGTGTCTTAATATGTTATATCATTAGTCCTTATACATATATCATGATTTTAAGAATCTAAAAAATATATAAATATAATTTATATTCAGTATATTTTTATTATAATAATATATATAATATAGAAGTATGAAATGGAATACACTGTTCATGGAGACGGTAGGCTGTAGTATGCATGAATGTTGTTCCTGTTTTTATTATCGTATTGAGAGAAAGAAATAAAAAGAAATATATTTATATAAAATAATTAAATTATCATTATAATGTTATATATATCATATAATTTGACTAAACCCATCCTTAATACATTCTATGTAGTGCGTGAACAAATGACATCGCTTTGAAGAGGTGGTAGTCCACACTTCCTCAAATGAAATTATCGTATTTATAGAAAATGAAAAGTATAAATATATGTGTTGTAAAATAATTAAATAAGATTAAAGAAATTATAAATATCATATATATCATATATAAACATATTTTCTATCATAATTCCCACCATGAGATGCAGTATAGTAAAAATTAACAATCATCTTTTCGTGAGGTAGCAGTTCTCTATACTCATAAACTGTATTTTTGTTACCCATTAGATGGAAGATTGTGTAATTTTAGATATAAATATTAGTATAAAAACATATAATTATATTTAGGATACTTATTTTTTTGTATAATCATGGAATAAGTAGGGTTGAGAGGGTGGAGAATAAAAATAAGATAAAGGACCCTGTAGAAGGATGTTACCTCTTCTTTGGGTAACTTATTTTTGTTTGCACCAAAAGGATTTTTTGGATTGATTTATTATAATGGTTAGGATTCTAGGTTGAGGTTAAGGATGTTTATTATTTATTTGGGCATATATTGTTTGATTCAAAGTGTCTTTAGAGGTGTGAGGAAGTGCTAGGACAAGAGGCCTTTTTATAGTGGAGGAGGAGTGAACTCTTGTAAATATTTGGAAAAAGAATTTCACCCACGTTTTTCCCATGTCAAGTGGATAAAATAATGGTAAATAGTATATAAAAGTAATTATAGGGTTGAAATAGTTTTATCCAGTGGATTTTTGACATGTTCATAGGTTATTTTAGGTCTTAAGTTTAAGGTTTAGTCATTTGTTAAGCTAATTTTTCTTTCAATAATTGTAATTAATTTTAATTTCATTCACTAATATTTGTAGTCAAAAACTCAGTTGAACTTATTATATATTATAAATTATTTTTATTAAAAATATTTAATCCATTTTTACAAAATCAAATCACAGAGGTGGTAGAAATTAATTAAAATTTAATCCCTCAGACGGGACAACAATGCGGGGTTTTAAAGTAAAAAAGTTAAAAAGTTTGATATGGTTTTTTATTAAATTTAAATGTTAAATTGATTCTAATGACCTAAATTGGATTATTTTATAAAAATATAATTTAATTAAACTTTAAAACCAATTAAAAATATAATTTATCCATATAAATAAATTAGATGAAAAAGCAGTTTTGAATTAAAATTCAGTATTTTCACTATTCATAAAATTATGAAACTTCATAGAAAAATACCAAAAATTCACTCTAACCAAAGTTTTATGTTACTATTTCATAGATTTAATTTATTTTTACATATAATATTTATAAAATATAAAAAAATTGTATTTAAAATAGGCTATCCATTGAAAGGCGGTAACAACACATTAATAAAAATATAGTGTTTTATGTGTGAAATTGGGTTTGTTCCTATATTATGTTTATAAAATATATTGGATGAATATAAAAAATATTTTATTGGATATAATATATATATTAAATTAATATCAATCACTAATTTTAATTAATTTAATTTATTAGGATAAAATAGCTTTGTCAACACAACAATAGTTTACTATAAAAAATTTCCTTTATATTCAATTGGTTCTTGTATTCATTTTTAATTCATTTGTAACTTATGAATTCAACCATATATTTTCATAAGTTAGTTAATACTATTCATAAAAATAAACTTAACAACTATGTTATATCATATTATATTAAATTTTAATATTTTTAATAATATATTATTATTCGGTAACACTCGATCTTACGTGTTATGCAAGCCATTGAGGAAAGTCAGTCTTGTGTGTAACGTAAGATAACCTCAGTGTTCCGTGTAAAGAAATATAAAATTTATGTTTCATTTAGTGCATGATTAACTTGGAATTTCATATAATTAAGACAAACATGTTTCTTTAATATAAAATAAATTATTTTTAGTGTTGTGTGAAATTCAAAACATCAAAAAGATTAAATTAATTTGAAAGAAAATATTTCACAAAAAATCAGGGTGTTACATTCTACCCCCCTTAAAATGAATTTCACCCTTGAAATTTGTTTGGGTTATCAAAGGTTTAATACTTTAAAGTTCCTTTCATAGTAAACCACATCATAAAAAATGAATCCTAAAACTTCCTTTAAAAAGGGAAAGTTAGAAATATAATGTTTACTCAAAGTAACATATAACTAAGATTCCACATAGGAGAACATCATTGTAAAGTGGAAACATAGACTTGGAGGAAAAATGTAAATATTTTTAGGGAGTTATTGAGTTTATAAATTATAAAAAAGTTAATGATCAATATAAATTTTAGGGACTAAAATTCATAAATCTGTGATGATTTAAAAGGCCACCGATTTAACAAAAATCAATATATTAGGAAAACATTATTTTTTTGATCATTTTACTAATGTTTAGTAGTTCCTTTATTGACCAAGAATATAAGGAAATATACTTACTTGATATAATTCTATTAACAAAATTTAATTCTTTGGTTGTTATTTTATTAATTTCTAATTCATCCATTACTTCAAGAAATGGATGTTCATAAATTAACTTCGATTATTGAAGAACTAAAATACACTTTTAGAAAATCTTAAAGCACATAAAATATTAAAAGTATAACTATTTGTCTATAATTATTATTCAAAATAAATATGGTTAATACATTAATATATAAATATAAAAAGTAATTATACCGGTTTATTATTAATATTTATTCATAAAAAATAATTACACTTTAACCAAGACATCGCATAGGCCAGTGGTAAGGGTGAAGCCCTTATTATCCTTCAGTCATGGGTTCAAGACTCATGACCTTAATGGACTTTATTGGTTGTCACCCAACATACATGATGTATTTTTCTAAAACCACACTAAAATAATTTGAAAAATAAATATGATAGACATCCTTGAAATAAGGTTAATCGCTAAATAACATTTTAACCTTGGTTTTCAATACAATCTCAATACATAAATACTTCCTAAAACGTTTAATGTAAACTCTTCATGAATGGTTAACCTTAAAAACATTCTAAAATATGGAAATATAAAACAATATAAGGAGGTTCACAAAATTAGTTTAACATTGATCTCCCATATATCAAAAAGTAGCTCTTGGTTGTTACATTCCAAACATGTAAATACCTTCATCAAGTATTCTATTTAAACATTATAATGACCTAAATTATAATAAAAACTTATTGAAAATGTTCTTATTTCCTTATTCCAAAGTATATTTGATCTATTCTATAAATCAAAAAAGTTTTATACTTCACCAATGAAAGAAAAAACTACTTGTCAACAGGTCCTTAATTAGTTCCAAGGTAATCAGTACTATCCAATTTACTTATTCATATACCATATATATTTATCCAAAAAACATTATATTAACATAAGGAATATATTAATTGTTATCTTAACTTATTCAAAATATCACCTTGTCATTAAATCACTTTTCCATTTCATCAGAAACATTTAACATAGTCTTTTAATTCCTTAGTGAAAAACATAAATTGGATAATCCTTGTATACTTCACAATTCATATAACATAATTCTTGAATACAAATAAATAAAAACTTTGATTATTCCACTTCATCTATAATATATAATAATAATACCTCATCCTATTACTTAATACCTATTTATTTCACATTTCATCTATAATATCATTATCATCAGCACCATAACCATTACTCGTACCACCTTTCTAATTTTCTTCCAGATCTTTCCATTTGGGAAATTGGTTTTCATAATGACCATTCATTCCACACTTGAAACATTTAACCTTCTATGATTTATTAGAGATGCTAATATTCCCATCCAATTTATTAACCAAAATATTCATTTTTTCTTTACATTCACTTACTTTGTGTTCTTTTCCACAGTTAATACACCTTCTTGTTCCTCTAAGACATTCACTTTGGTGATTATTTCCACATTATTAACATAAAGTAAACTGAATATTTTTTATTTCATGGTCTATATTACCTAAAATCTTAGTAAACTCTTTCCTCACCTTCCTTGGTGAGTCTGAGAGTTGGTTAAGGTACATATTGTTATTCACGTTCTGTGAAAACTAACTAGGCATGATCACAACATCCTTCACTCCAGTGATCATACCATTTAACTTATCATCCTAAAATTATTCTTCACATTCAATATTAACCCAGTTCCTTCTGGTTCCCTCCATTGACTAAAACTATAAGGCACAGTGTAAGCAACACTTATCATAGTGGAAAACTATTTAATCATGAAAAATAATTTCTTATAGGATGTCTAAATTAGGAAACCTTCCTTAAACTATGAAACCACAGGTTTATCCTATATTATTTATAGAAAAATTATATTTAAATCATTCTTGATGGTTTGTGAAGAGTTTGTGAATTCCTAAAGAATATCCCCCATGAGTGTGAAACAAGGTGTGCATCAAGGCCCATTGTTGTGTATGAGGTTATACAGAGTTAGGCTCGAAATACCTTGTCAAATTTGTTACTCCTAGGTAAATCTATACCAGATACACATCCACTTGTAGTATCCAGAAAGGGATGTATTTCTAGGAAACCACTTGCTATATCCTTTACCAAAATACTAGGACATTTTCCAAAATGTTAACTTATGCTTATACTTATCCTTATACTCATTCTTAAAGAAATCCATATACACATCCTTATAAATATACCTAGGGATATCACTAATGTTTTATCATAATATTTTCCAAAGGTTGAATAAACATTCTCTCTAATACCAACTATAATGAACTAATTTAATATATATATATTTCATTACTTTTGCGAAATACTTAAAACATTATACAAACAGATGCCCAAAGACCGTATTGGTTTATTGCCTTTCAAAACATGGAAACTTAAACAATGGTACACGAGTGAGATAAATTATCTCACACTAGTTTTTACAAGACTAGAACCCCTCTTAGACATATCATAGAAGAAATATATCTTTATAACCAGGGGAAGGAAACATAAAAAGGGATGAGATCAGATGCTTAGTAAGGGTAAATAAGGGAGATATGTAAGCATAAACATGAGCATATGGGTATGATAATGTGATCATAATATTAGAAGATCATACCCTGCATATCAAAGATCATAAAAAAGAATCATTGCATAAATCTTGGAAGTTCATAATACATGAATCATAAGGAAATAAAGAACATAATCCACGATATCATAATATAGGAATAAGAAATGGAATTGTGAAAAACACATAAGTACATAAAATGATTTCCAAAGTATTTGAGGAACTACTACTAATGCCATATTAGGAGCATGGGTTCACTCCCCATACCATATTAGTAGTCATGGTTCACTCCCATATCCATATTAGTAGCATGAGTTCACTCCTCATACCATCTTGGTAGTCATCGTTCACTCCCATGGCCATATTAGAAGTTAAGGTTCACTCCCAAGACTGTCTTAGTCTATATCATGAGATATAAAATTTACCCAATGCATTCGAGGGAGATATGGGTCCCACTTATATTATAGTGAAATCATACATACATATTCTATAAGATCATTAAAAATTATATCATAACCCATGAAATGAAATGGGTATCATAAACATGTAATCATATCATAACCTATGGAAAAATATATAGGTTTCATAATCATTTCATCAAAAACCTAACCCATGAAAAGAATAGTGTTTCAAAATCATATAATTCATAAAAGAGAAATTAGTTTCATAAACATCATTCCATTAAAACATAAACCATTCAGATAAAGAATATAGATTTAAACATTGAATCATTTCCCCAAAAAGGAATAATTAACACTAACAGATGTCATATTATATGGGAAATAATCTTGAAATATCTTTAAAAAACATTTCTTAAGTAAAATATCCTTTATTATTTGGAAAACATTTTTTTAAAACATAAAACCTTTTGAAAATTATTTTCATTAAAATAAACATGAAAACTTATAAAGGAAGCTTTGAAAATATTTTGAAAACCTTTTCCTTTAAAAACTTATTGAAAAATTATAATGAAAGTTTGATTTTTTTTTGAAAACCATTTTATTGAAAATATTTTGAAAACATATAAAGAAAACTTAAAAAAAAATTGAAAACCATTTCTTTTAAAATACTTTGAAAACATATAAAGAAAGCTTTAAAATGTTTTTAAAACCATTTCTTTGAGAGCAATTTGAAAAATTATAAAGAAAGATTGATTTTTTTTGAAAACCATTTCTTTAAAAATACTTATAAAACTTATAAATAAATCATTAAAACATTTTTAAAACCATTTTAATTGAAAACTTATGAAATAATCTTGAAAACGTTTTAAAAACCCTTTTTTCATTTGAAACTTAGAAAATAATCTTGAAAAAATTTTAAAAACCATTTTCTTGAAAAATAATTTAAAATAATGAATTTTGATAATATTAAGAAAAAAACTTCTTTAAAAATTTATTTTTAATCTTTTAAATGAAGCTTCGATGGAATTACAGTCATGATGGTGGGTAAATCCATACATGTCAAACATTCTTTTTGCACCGTAAAATGTTTAGAAAAGTGTCTTGATCGGAAAATGAAAAGAAGATTCATTTTTAAAAAACATTTTTTTAAAGGTAAAACACGGGTAAAATTTTTATTTAAATATAATATGATAATAGTAGAATATTTTTTGACACCTTTTATAAAATTTGGTTATTAAGGAACACAACTTTCAGATCGAAGAGGGAGGTAAATTCATACTTTCTTAAAAAACATTTATTGATCATATTATGTAAAAAAGAGTGAAAAAATGGTACCATTACTTGGATATAACACGAATAACCAAAGGTTAAGAAAATTATTGATAGTTACTGAGATATTTATCATAATATTTCATCAATTAAATCATAATCATAAACAATCTCAATAAATGATGAGATTGTTTCAATAAACTCTTACAACTTGGTAAATTTGAATAATAATACACATGTATGAAAATAAAATTATATGAAGCTTAAAATATAATTAAAATAATTGGATTCTTGATATAAAATTTAAAATGTAAGTATATGCACCTCAAAAAATAATGTTGGCGTATAAAAAAATTTGTGTCTCAAAGAAGGAAAATTGAGACAAAACTGTCTTACCGATATGGTAACTTTTGAAAAATTAACCCCATGAAATAAAGATCATATAATGGATATATAAATACCCATATATTTAATAATAATATTCATATAATACATTAATGGGAATTATACACACTATACAAATGAAATGAGCAGTGAATATGGCATGAATCTCATGAAAATAAAAAGTGAGATGAAATTCCTTTACCTTGTGTCTTGACTCTCATCGTAATCATAAAAAATTAATTTATAATAAATATAAGTTTATTATACATATAAAAAAACCATATTATTATATCTAATACCATATATGGTTTTATTATGACTTTATATTACCCGCTTGTTAACAATTCTATGTTATGGTTTCACTTCGGGAAATATCCTCTTTGTTCTTCACATGTGTCTTGATTTTTTATATATTTGGTCCTTATACATAAATAATGATTTAAAGAATGTAATAAATTATATAAATATCATTTATATTCAGTATATTTTTATTATAATAATCTATAGAATATATATGTATGAAATGGAATACACCGTTCATGGATACTGTAGGTCGTACATACACATTAACGCCGTACCTGTTTTTATTATTGTATTGAAAGAAAGAATGAAAATGAAAATGAAATATATGTATATAATATAATTAAAGTATCATTATAATTATATATATATCATATAATTTCACTAACCCATACTTAATACATTCCATGAAGTGTGTGAATGAATCACATCGCTATGAGGGGGCAGTAGTCTACACTTCCTCAAACAAAATTATCATAGTTACAAAAAATGGAAAGTATCAAGATATTTGTTATAAAATAATTAAATAAACTTAAAGAAATTATAAATATAATATATATTATATATAAATATATTTTACATCATAATTTCTACCATGAGAGGTGGTAAAGAAAAAACAAAGAATCATCGTTTCGTGAGGTGGTAGTTCACCACACACATAAACAGTATGTTCATTACTCATTAGATGGAAGTGTGTGTAAGTTTAGGTCAAACCATTAGTATAAAAAAATATAAGTATATTAAGGATACTAGTATTTTTTTATAATCCTGGAATAATTATAGTTTATGGGGTGGAGAATGGAAATAATATAAAGGAGCTTGAGGAAGGATGTTACATCTTCTTTGTGTAACTCCTTTTCGTTTGAACCAAAGGGATTCATTGTATTTATTTTTGAAAAATGTGAGAATTATATGTTGAGTTTAGGTATGTTTATTATCTATTTGGGAAGATCTTGGTCAAGCCAAATTGGCTTGAGTGGTATGAAGAAGAGGGAGGAGAGGATGCCTTTTTATAGTGGAGGAGGAGTGACACTCTTATTAATCTTCATAAAAGGAATTCCACCCATGTTTTTCCCATTTCAAGTGGATAAAAAAATAGTAAAAATTAGATAAAAGGTATTATAGGTTTTAAATATTTCTATAAAATGGATTTTTGACAAGTTTATGGGTTTTTTGGGTCTTAAGTTTAAGGTTTTTTCATTTATAAAGCTAATTTTCTCTTAATCATTGTAATTAATTTTAATTATATTCACTAATATTTTTGGTCAAAAACTAATTTAACTTATTATAAATTATAAATTATTATTATTATTCTAATTATGGAATACATTTTATAAACTTCAATTACATAAGTGGTAGAAATTAATTTAAATTTAATCACTTAGACGAGACGATAATACAAGTTTTTAAAGTAAAAATATTCAAACGTTTGCTATGTTTTTATATTCAATTTCAATGTGAAGTTGATTCCAATGATCTAAATTGTATTATTTGATAAAAATTTAATCTAATTAAAATTTAAAAAAAATTAAAAATATAATTTAACCATATGAATAAATTATATTAAAAATCAGTTTTGAATTAAAATTCAATATTTTTCATTATTCATCAAAATATGAAACTTTAGAGAAAAAAAACAAAAATTCACCCTAACCTAATTTTTATGTTCATATTTAAAATATTAAGTTTATTATGACATATAATCTTTATAAAAGATCCAAAAATTGGATTTAAAATGGGTTCTCCATTAAAATGTGGTAAAAACACCTTAATAAAAATATAGGTTTTTATGTGTGAAATTGGGTTTATTCCTATCTTATGTTTATCAAATATATTGTATTAATATGAAAAATATTTTATTGGATATATAATATATATTAAATTAATATAATTAAATAATTTTAATTAATTTAATTTATTAGGATAAAATATCTTTGTGAGAATAAAATTATTTCTTTATAAAAACATTCACTTTATATTCAATTGGTTCTTATATACATTTTTAATTAATTTGTAACTAATAAATTCAAACATGTATTTTCATAAACTACTTGATCATATTCCTAACCATAAACTTAATAACTAAGTTATATATTATTATATTAAATAGTAATATTTTTAATAATATATTATTGTCCGGTAAGACTTGGTCTAGCTTGTTATGCAAGACATCGAAGAAAGTCAGTATTGCATGTAACATAAGCTAAAATCAATATTCTGTGTACAGAAATATAAACATTTTGTTGCGCTTAGTTCATAATTAACTCGTCATTATGTATAATTTAATCCAAACATCAAACTTTAATATAAAATAAACTATTTTCAGTGTTACGTGAAATTCAAAATATCAAAAAAATAAAATTAATTCAAAAAAAAAGTTCACAAAATCTCAGGGTGTTTCATTACTCAATTGATGCCATAATAATATATAAAGTTTTCTAAGACCTCCTTCAATACCAACTATGACACGCAGACCTAAACTCCCATAATCCAGTGTGAATAAACACTTTCTTTACCTACCATCTTTAAAATGAACTGAAGTGACCCAATTTTAACCATCCATAATTACAATATCATCAAAAAATATTGAGTTACTTATATTTTATTAAACTTTTAGGTTTATACTTTTAGAGATATTGGAAAAAATTTTAAATAAAAAAACCTATGCATATCTCATCAAATGGAAATTTTTATTCTATTATATGAGAAACCATTAAGTTTATAATAATTCTTCAAAACCTACCAAAAATTATCCACACTAGATATTCTATTAAACATATCATTTTTAATAAATTTATTCATAACTTGGTGAAATGGAAACAAAATAAGGGGTAAATTAAAATTATTAGTAAGAGTATACATATGTGATAACAATCAAAGATCATAAGTGAGCATAATATGAGAATAAATAATATAATAGGAATTAATAATCAAAATAATTCCATAATCAAATTGGAACCATGAGAAAAACACATCCATGGTTAAAATATCAATAAATAAATTAATGGGTAATAATAACTAGTTCCTTAGTGATGAGATACATAATCATGGATAGTTAATTCCATGACCTAATATAAGACATCATGATCTAGACATAATGATCATACCATCAAGGCCTCGTGTTTAGGAAATATTTTGTTCTATGTAGAAATACATGAAAAAACCTGAGCTAGTTTGTCTTATAAGACCTACCGATACATCAAGGGGTTATATAATACTAGGGCCCACTCATAAAAAATTAAGTTTAATAGAGTAATCATATTAAATAAGGAATAAACTATACCAAACCTAACCAATATTCCTTATTAATCAATAAACATTTGTATTGAAATTACAAGTATACATATTTCCAACATTTCCCAAAACAATAAATAGAATAAATTTCTATTTAAGAATCCCTTAAACTAAAACCATATGGATAAATGGTATATGGTTAATTCAATAATTTCCTAATCAATCGATGTATGAATCTCTTGTTCAATTCCATTTAAAAATTGTAATGAAAAATAGGGTATCCACTAGGGAAAGGCATTAGAAGAAAAATCATGATTTTGTAATAGAGGATGATTTTTCAAGAGAAAGGTAGTGATATATTTACAAAATCTTAATCCCACAAAGGAAATTATTATGAGAGGATTTATAAATTAACCAATTTCTAATATATACACCAAAAAAGGAAAGAATTAGTGATACATGAATAATATCTTAAAGAAATAAAATTGAGATGAAAAACCTTTATGGTAATGGTAACGTAATAATAAAAATTCAATTATAGGGATGCAATGAAATTAAAATATAATGAAATATATTCATTATATATAAAGGAAATAGATAATTTAATACACCATATAAAATAATATCGTGCATAATATAAAAAATTTCTCATGAAACTAAAAATATAGAGAAATAACACTTAAGACTTTAGAAACATTCAAATAAAAACCCATTGAAGGATATGATTTGAAATGAAACATTATTTATAATTAATAAGAAGATTATCATGATACAAAATATTAAAGGGGTAGTAGATACACCATTCTAAAGAAGACATGGTGTATAAAAATAATTATATCTCAAGAAATTAAATTTGAGACAGGAAACCCTTATAAGTAACATAATCTTTGAGGTTATAATAATTTGATAATGAGGTTATAAGGAATAATTTTATAACAAAAAAAGGAAGAAAAAAATAAAATAAAAAATTATTCTTTTTTTAGAATAGGTCAATCATGGAATAATAAAGTATAATAATAAAGTTTGTAACTCATTAGAAGAAAATTAAGTTATCACAAACCCTTACCTTATTCCTAATTCATTTTTCACATACACTTAAAATATGAATAATAAAATTAATTTTAGAATATAACTTCTTATAAAACTTATTAATATAGATTTAACTCAAAATAAACCAATTATTATGATATTTTATTTATTTATTATATTGGTTTTTATTATGTTTGTGTGAAAATTAAACAGGTGTCGGCTTATTTCAGTAATTTTAGTGATTGAGGATTATGTTTTTATAATAGGTTAAATACATAATATAACCTTTAAAAAACCATAAATAAACCATTTTTATTAAATTATAGTGACATTGGTATTTAAGTTCCCATATACATTCATGATTGAGGTTTATAACATTGTTCAAGTTGGTGGTTAAATCAAACCGAAACATGAATTGGCTATATCTCAATGGGTGATTGCGGTAAAGGATGTGTATAATATCATTATAATATAAGAATAATGATTTTATTTAGATGTTTTTAATTTTTTGAATCATATTTTAATTTGTTTTTATAAATCATGTAAATCAATATGAAAAACAAAGAAATGTTATTTTGTAGAGGTGATAGTCCGTATAATACACATTCAGCATTCTTTTATTTTTATAAGTGGTTGGGAAGGAATAAATAATGGTTTTTCCATTAATATAATTAAAAATTAGTATACTAATGATAATAATGTCATTATATTACTATGGTTAGGGTAGGTTTGGAAGGGAAAGAATAAAAATAAAAATATTAGGATTAAGTAATACTCACTTTGGGACCTTGAACTTTCTCTTGGAAGACTCCTTGGAAATGAAAGGATTAGGATAAAAAATTAAGACTAGTGGATTATGAACTTGAGATAGTGTTATATTAGTATAAAATTTTAGTTTTTCAAGAATAAACTCAAATTATTGTGTGTATAATGAAGTGGTGTTAGTCTCCTTTTTTTATAAGTGAAGAAAATGGAACTTTTGTGAGTACCTATTATTGTTCAATAATTGAATGAAACTATTCAAGGGTAAATAGTTCAAAAAGTAAAAAATAATGGAGTTTGGGATGATATTTAGTCGATCAAGCCTCAATAAAGTATTTCCACAAATTTTTTAAATATATTTTAAGTCATTTACTCTCATACTTTTACTTTTTACTTTTTTTTATTTTTACTAAGGTAATTAGTTTTACCCAAGTAACTTATGATTTAATAAAAATAAATATATTCAATATTACCAAATTTAGGTGATATTAACCTAAATGTAATATTCATTAAATCTATTTCATTTTATAAATAGGAGAAAATTAACATTTTTATATAGAAAAATAGTTTTTTTAGAAAAATACGTTTTAACCATTATGTATTTTTAATATTATTTAACATTTATTACCAATTAAATGCATTTAAATATAATTATATATGTGTTTAAAAATAATATTGGATTAATTATTTATAATATATAAATTTAATTTTGTAGATAAAATTTACACAATATTAACTAAACAATTCTTTGAAAATTACAGTTTTATTATTATCATGACTATTAACTTTAATATTGGTAATCATAATTTTATTCCCAAAAATTAAATTATATTTTACATAATATGATCACATTAATATAAAATATCAAATCCATTTTTATGGACTTGATTTCTTCAAGTGAATAAAAATAGTCTTTAGAGAAAGATATTACTTAAGTTCATAAAATGATAAACACAGGTTTTATGAATTTAGAATGGTATTTAAAAATTTATAGTACTACTCATTAAATAAATATTTTACCAATTAAAAGGTTTTATAAATTTCTACCTCTTGATTATTTGATTATAATTCCATAAAAGTTACAGTTTTGGTAAGAAAGTTATTTTTCACTATTCACCAAAAAAGCATCTATTTTGGAAAAATCCCAAAAATTCATTTTAAGATAATATTGACATGATGAATATAAAAATTAAGTATAATTTATCTAATTTTAATTCTAAAATTTTAGAATTTAACTTTTAAATAATAACTTAAAAATATGTTGATAACTCTTTTCATTGGAAAATAACATTTTTAAGCAATATTAATTATTATCATTCTTATTTTATATCAACTAATAAAAAAATTGGTGTTTATAAATTATTTATATCATAAATATATTTTATCCCTAAATTATTTAGTTTAAAAACACACATAAAAATTCAATTTTTAGAATGATTACATTTTAAAGCATAAATCAACATTATTAGTTATTTAGCTATGCTAATTTAATTTATCAATTCCTCAAAATTGATAATGAAATTTATTTTTATTTATACATATATTTTATAATTTGGTTACATTTAAGTTTGCCCACCAATTCTATGTCTACATTTTAATGGTCATATATTGTTTTGTCGTTTGTTTTTTGTTCACTATTGTGTGTGCCACAAGCTTTAAAACACAATAGGTTCTGAAGGAAATAAAATATGAAATCTTTAATAATGGTGTGTTACAAGAAGTATTATCAAAATTTATAATAATTTTATCAAAATAAAGATTAAAATTAGGTATATTTTGTTTTTTAATAAAATATGAATCAAAAAATTTGAAATAACTATATATTCAGTCTCAACTATAGATAAAGAAATCGATAATTTTTTTTAGAGTTTCTTGAAATAATTTTTTTCCAATTAAATTATACACACTTGATGTAATTTTTTAGCTAATACTATGAACTCCAAAATCAAAGTTTGAATAAGAAGTAGCATCAAAATAGTTTTGATTATAATAAAATAAACTATAATTCAAACTTCGTTTATTATATCTTATGAATATTTTATTAGATTTTAAATGAATTTCCTTTAAATAATATTGAACCCTAACACAAATAAAAACAATAAACATGTTATCAAGTCTAAAATAAGTCAAATATAGAAAACTTCCTACATATTGAACGAATTTTCATTTATTAATATCATATTTCAAAAAAAAATAAATAAAGAAGATCTATAATATCAAGCTCCAGTAGATTTCTTAAGATCATAAAATTATTTTTATAGTTTAAAAAATGATTTAGGAACTTTTAATTCACAAATAGTAGTGATTTATTTACATACACATCTTCATAAATAAAATCATATAAAAAGGATATTTTAGAATACATTTGAAACAATTTAAAACCTTGAAAAGAAGAAAAAGGTAATAATATACTAATCCATTCAATCCTAGAAACTAGGGTAAAAGATTTATAAAAATAAATTCCTTCATCATGAAAAAATACTTCAGAAACAATTATAGATTTATTTTATACTATATTACCGGATTCATCCATTTTATTCTTAAAAAAATATTTAGTTCTTTTAATTTTTTTATATTTTGGGGGTTTAGGTAAAGCCTAAAAATTATTTAATCCAAATTGATTATGTTAATCTTTCATGGAAGCTATACAATTAGCATAGTATAAAGCTTCATTAATATTTTTTGGTGAAAATTAATAAAAATAATAATAATTAGCATAATAATTTAAAATAAAATTTATAGTCTTTATTTCAAATTTAACATTTGAAATTACATTTTAAAAGAGATCTTTTCAAGTCCTATATACTCTAAAATTATAATAATAATGAGTAGTATACCCCTCTATAGACATAATATTGTTTTTTGTTTCATCTTCACTTAAATTATACTCTCTAAAATATTCTCAAGGTTTCTATAAATATGAATTTTCATATTTAAAGCCGAATTCATTAAATTTAACACATAAAATTTATTTTAATGTCATAGTTATTTTTTTTTAACTTTATAAGATTTTATATTGATTGAATATCCTATAAAAATTACATAATAACTTTTAGAATCAAATTTATCCAAGTTATGATTAGTATTTAGAATACAAAATTTACACCTGAAAACTCTAAAGTACCAAACCTTAGGTTTATTTTCATTATAAAATTAATAGAATGTTTTATTTAATAAAGTTATAATAAAAACTCTATTTAAAATATAATTTTCTATGTTAACTGATTCAACAAAAAAATATTTTGGTAAATTAAATTCATTAAGCATTGTTCTATCAATTTTAAAAATAGTTTTATTTTTATTTTTTATAACACAATTTGTTACGATGTAATAGGATCATAAAGAAAACTATAGTAACCATTTTTTTCATACAATTTCTTAAATTTTAGATTTAAAAATTCAACTACTAAATCACTTTTTTGTGGAACTAATTAATTAACCCTTTTTATTTTTAAATAATTTGAAAAAAATAGTAAATTTTTCTAAGGTTTAACGTTTATGAGACATAAAATAAGTCCAATTAAACTTAATAAAATCATAAACAATTACAAAATCAGAATTCTTACCTCATAAGATAACAGTTTTCATATGTATAAATAAATATATATGTGGAAGTTCAAGAGGTATTACTGTATTAACTTCACTAAAGGATTTGAATGATTCCATAATCTCTTTTCCTTTTAAGAATAAATAAAAAACAAAATACCTATTTTTTTTCCAGTTCAAGCTATTGAAAAACCTATCCCTGATTTTAAAATTTATATAGAAGCCATAAGTTATCATGTACAAGCCTCATATGCCATAAGATATCATCTATTTCTATAATATTAAGACACTTAACGTTCATATTAGTTTGTTAATAAAAATTAATATAATAAGTATTATCTTTTATATTTTCATAAATATAAAGCATATTCATTCTTAAAAACTAAAAATTTATTATATTCAAACTTAACATTAATCCCATCCTAAAAAATCTATGAAATACTTATTATGTTATGTTTTAATCCTTTAATATACAATAATTTTTTAAATTAAAACTATATTAAAAATACCCACTTCACCAAATCCACTAATATTTTATTTCAAGTTATAAATGAATATTATAGATCCTCCATCACATTTTTTAAGAAATAAAGTTCTATGGATCACCATTCATATATATGAAATAGCCACTATCCATATACTACGTGCCATTAAAACTTTTAAGGTAGGATTTTTATAATAAATTAACTAGAAAATTATTTTAGAACTCATTATATCTTGGTTCTAATAAGATTAGTATTTAAGTTATTAGGTACCAAAAAATATTTATGATATGTGTTTTTGGGTAGTAAAAAAGACAAATTTTTAGAATTGAATATATTAGAATGATATAAATATTGTGTGAATCACAACGAGCATTAATTTATATAATTCCATGATATATTATACCTAAAACATATAACTATAGATAAATTACCTTTAGTACTTTTAACAAAAAAATTCTTATATAATTTAGATAATTTATTTTTATAGAAAAATATAAATTTATCTTTATTTAGTTAATTCATATCTATCACCTTATCAAATATATCCTTTCATTCAATAAAATTAAATAGATTCTCTATTAAAATAATAATTTTATTCTTGAAAATTTCATTATCTTTATGTGAACTTTCCAAATCAGTATAAACATTTTCATTTAAAAATAATACTTATTTTCTTATTCTATTATTTTCTTCTAAAATTTTTTTATTCTTTATTTTCATGAGTAATTTCATCCACTATCTTATTTATGGTCCTTTTTTCCCTTTCATTATCATTCGAATGGAAACCTTTGATCTTATCAGTCTCATCTTTTAGTTTCATATTTTTTATCATTAAATTATTATTTTATTCTTTTAGATTAGAATTATAAAAATCAACATTTATTATCATTATAATATCAATAGAAATATTATTTTTCTCATGAGTAAAAGATTTATTATTCTTAGTTTTTTTAATTTTTTACCTTATAATTCTATATATAATTTATCCATCCTTAAAATATCATTTTTTAATTTTTCATTATATTCGGTTAAATATTTAAATTTACATTTAGAATCTAAATCATAATAAAAATTTAAATCTAAATCTGTAACAAACTCATTTATATTTTTATCTATGAAGCACAGGTAAGTTTCTTCCTTTTAACTTTCAGAATCACTGTTAGAGTCTGATTCTTTAGTACACCTCCATCGAACCATCATTGATTTCTTCTCCTTCATCATGCAATTGTTTTCTTTTATCAAGTGATTTAGCTTTATATAGTCTAACATTATATAACCATTCTTTATACAATCTTAACATGTTAGTTCTGAAACATCATTGTATTTACTAACATTATATTTCCACTTAGATCATCCTTAATGTTATCTTTTCTAGATCAATTTATAAATCCTTTCTTTCCTTTAATCATTTTATAAACTCCTTTAGTGAAGTTAGCTATTTAATCTATCTTGATTTCCTATATCTTAGATTTATAAGAGTTAGTAGAACCATTTTTTTTATTTAAATGCAATACATTTCTTCTTGGAAGTCTCGTCAACCACAATATTCTTTATCTCAAGTTTTTACTATAAAAATGAATAAATGAGTTTATCCAAATTATATTCCTTGAAATTATTACTCTCATTGATTCTCACCCTTTTTACATGACAATTTTTACACTAATGAAAAAATTACCTATACCAACAGTTTTGAACCATTGGTATAGGTCCCCAAAACGTTGGTATAGCCTATACCAACGGTTTGGGAAACTGTTGGGTGATTTGGCGTGGGGATAGACCAATCCCAATGGTTTAGGGAAAACTGTTGGGATAGGTCTTTCCTAATGGTTTTCTCCAAACCATTGGGATAGGTCTATCCCCATTCCAAGTCACCCAACGGTTTCCCAAACTGTTGTTATAGGTATATTAAAAAAAAGTTACAGCGGAATTTTGAACTCACAACCTCTCGGTTATATATCAAAGACTTTACCACTATCCTACAATTACCATTGTGAATATATTTGGATAATATATATATATATATATATATATAAATATATATATATATATTTATATGTAATTTATATATTTATTTATTTGACAATATTCGACAAAAGAATTCATAAAAAATAAGGGTACTTATCCCAATGGTTCTCAAAACTGTTGGGATAGGACTTTACCAACAGTTTTGAGAACCATTGGGAAAAGTGGACTCAAAGTGGTATTTTTCCAATGGTTTGGCCAAACCATTGGGAAAGACATACCCTTTCCCAACTATTTAGGGCTTTTCCCTATGTATTTCCCAACGGTTTGGCTAAATCGTTGGGAAAAGTGGCCTCAAAGGGGTCTTTTCCCAATGGTTTGGACAAACCGTTGGGAAAGCCATACCCATTCCCAAAAGTTTGGACAAACCATTGGGAAAAAGGGCCTCAAAGGGGGATTTTCCCAATGGTTTGGCCAAACCTTTGGGAAATCCATACCCTTTCCCAATGGTATGGCCAAACCGTTGGGAAAGGGGACCTATACCAATAGTTTTTGCAAACCGTTGGTGTAGATGCATTGGTATTGGTCAGATTTTCAGTAGTTAGGTAGTGATTGAACCACCCTTTAAACTATAACAATTTTATACAAATATTCTCCAAGCACATTCCTACAATTTATGATGCTCATAAATATGTAGAATAATCAGGTCATTGATTATTACTTACCCATATTAATGTCTTGGTATTCCACATATAAAATTTCTAGTTTTTTATATTTGGGATTTTCTATATCGTAGTTTGTAACTTAAAGTAATCTCCATATTTATTAAACTATCTTACTAGTTAACAGATGGGAAAAAACAATTCAATGAACAACACAATATATTATATTCATAATATTATAATTAAAAACATACTTTACCATATTATTACCCATAAGTGTATCTTGATCAAAATATAGTGGTTTTATGGTTTTAACATTATTTTCTAGTGATATATGTTTAGATTATTAAGGAATTATTCATATTTTCCTTCCACTAGACATAATAATTTCCATCAAAATATGGCTATTTTTTAGGAATTCACCCATCGTTTGAGTTCATTCTTGATATCTTAAAAATCATTTATCTTAAGACGACATTACTTAGGATATGTTTATAATAATAAAAATAATATACTGAACCTATGTTCAAAAGGATACAACTATGATAATTTTTTTGGATCAGTTGAGATGTTGAATAGGTTTGGGGGGGGGGGGTGAATAGTCCTTCTAAAAAATTAAAACTGATTAAAATTATAGTTTTTAATATTAGAGTACCATCACATGAGAATTTTATAATTGGTGAAATAACAGTAAAATAATAATACAACATAGATAACCAGTGGAAATATAAAACAATGAGCACAAATTTTTTTATAGTAGTTTAGATCAACATGATTCAATATCTACTCTTCACTCCTCTCTTATTCATGATAGAAATGAAACTCACTAAGAAATAAATTTTGAAAATTGGTGATTTCATTTTACAACTCTTTACTTTTGGTCACCTGGAAGAACTACCCAAAATAAACCATCTACACCTTTCTATGAATCAAGAAAAAATCAAGAACAAACCTAAATTTTAAAGATTCATAACTCAACTATACCTACCTTTTAGTGGAGGTAAAAATAATAAACACCAAAAATTATTTTGTAAGGGAAAAAGACAAACCTAAAATTACAATTTTTTTTAAAATGAAAATAATACAATGTTAAAAACTAGAATAAAATAATAAAGAATAGAATATTGATGAAGCTCAATCCATCATTAAAAAATATAGCACAATGAATCCCCTTCACGATTAAACAATAGAATAGTAGGTGAAATATCAGAATATCAGTATATTTATATTTTTTTAGTTCATCCTTTTATGATTATATTTCTTTTAAAACTTCATAATGGAAAGCTTCAAAGAGATCCATGATCAAATCCATGCAATTTTATATATTTTCAATACTTAGATTTATATTTAAAAGATTTTCAAAAAACTATAACCATTCTTGTTTGAGAAAAATAAAAGTGGGTGAATAATAATAATAATAATTATAACATATGCCTAAAAAGAAATAGATCCACATAAGAGTGAAACCATGTATTACCTTTTTCACATAAAAAAATTTCAAATAAGAATAATCACAACATATTCATATTTCACATAAGTATAAACTATATCTATATAAGAGTTATTTTAAAGTTCATATAATTAATTTTTTAGATTGTGTATGAGCCATTTTAAATATTACATTTGATTGATTATAAAATTTCTTATTATTCATTTGAAATTTTTGTATGAGTGATTTTAGATATAGTATGTGTCATTATTCTATAATAAAAAAAATATTGAGTAAACTTATAATGAACCAAAATTTATAAATGATATTTTTTTCTAGAATAAATATGATTTAAATTATATTATTTAGTATTAAAAACATAAAACACACAAAAGAACCAACAACATTTTATTTAATTAATAGATATCATTAAATTAGTCAAAATATAAACCTATAAAACTTCTAAATATTACAATGGGAAAAAATATAAAATATAAAATGTAGAATGGGAAAATTTGGATCATTCAAATCAACTAGAATCATCAATTCCATGATAAACACTATGGAAAAGAAACAAAATAATATTAAACCAATCAAAATTTTAGATAAGAAAAGTATAGAAACTTGGGATTAATTGTAGTGAATTACATATGAAGGAATGAAGAGGTATTTATAGGATTAATATGAACATTGGAATAGTAGTGTGACCTTTAAGAATAGTAACCCGACTATTGAAAATAGTAACCAGATTATTGAAAATAGTAACTTGACTGTTTGAATAGTAAATTAACCTCAAAATAGTAAAACTTCATTTAAATAATATTTATCTTGATTTATTTAATAAAATATAAATATCTTAATTCTATAAAATAAATTTCATGATTAAAAACTCAAAGAAATTATAAGCATTTTTTTTAATGAATTATACTTTAATATATTTTTTAAAAATCATATTTTTTATTTTAGTAATTAAAATTACCTATTTTAGAAAATTATTTTGATAAAATTAATACTATTTTTATAATTTTCATGTCTACATTCCCCAAGGGTTATTTTTTGATAATTTTCTCAGAATCTTCATTTTTTATGTGAATAGTAAAAATACAAATTTTCAAATTTCACATGTTTTATGACACAATAATGACGTGATAATGACTTAATAAATATGAAATTGGATATCCTAGCCCAAAATAAATTTAATTAGACAAATGTTTTATTTAAAAATACTAATCTTAATTTACAAACCTAAAAATTAATTTCCAAAGTCTAAAAGTATAAAATGTCCCTTTAAATAATCAATTTTCCATTTTCTCCTTTCATTTTAATTAAACTAATAAATTAGAATTAAAAAGTGTTTAAAAGTACTAAAATCATTTTATTTTATTCAAATATATTTTCTAAAGTCAAAAATATTATTAGTAGAAGATTTTTCTTGTATATAATAATTTATTCATTATTATAACTTAATAATACCCCCTATATAACTATAAAACTCCATCTCCCTACCCATGGAAAACCACTCCTACCTCACTTAATAAATAAAAATATATTCTAAAATTTACTTTCTTAAGACCCTTATTATCCTTATGATTTTATAGAGTCACTCAACTCTAATCATTCAGATAGTTTAGTGTTGTAGAAAGGAAGAAAACCAAGAAGAGGGTAAGCTTTCACCAAATTTTTCTCTCATTTTCCTCTTCTATTCCTATTTTTATCTATTCATTTAAAACCCAAATATTATAAGATTGATTTATCAGTATTTTAAAATTATATTAATTATTTTTACCAACTATAAATATTATATTAATGTCATATTTACATTTCATACTTCTCTTTCTCCCCCCTTTGACAATGTCCCAGCAACAGTCTCTTAACCGCCCATGAGGACATTACCAACACTCTAATTATCGCAAACATTATATATGATTATGATGAAATATTTATAACATATAAATTTATAAATATATGTATCTCTAAGATTCTTCATATAATAATAATAATTTATATGTAGTAATAAATTTAGATCAGTAAATCAGAGCAATATAAGATATTTTAAGGAAAAAATGATATTAAAATGTTTCACCATTAAGAAAGGGAATTGAGAAATAAAATTTAATAATTAAAACGTTTCACTATTTGGATGATGATTACCAAGCTGTCTCAAGATATGAAAAAAACTTGAACCATGTGGAACATCCACATTTACCAAATAAGGAGAAACTAACTATCAAATCTTATATATGGAAATGACCACTAACATTTAGTGGTTCTTCCAATCCACTTATTATAGAATAATGGGTCAATTAAATGGAAAATATCTTTTCTATGCTTCACTATTCTAAGAAAGTGGGGGTTACTCTGGCCATCTACCATTTAGATGGAGAGGGTGATCAATGGTGAGAATTGATAAAGAATAAAAATACCAAAGATGAAAAGAAGAAATTGGGTGGGATGACTTTAAGAAGATATTTCTTAATAAGTATTTCCCTTGAACTCTTTAAATAAATATATATAGATAATTGCTATAGATTAATAAAAATGAGAGTGAATAATTCATGTCTTGTGAGGAAAATTTAACAATTCTTACAAGATATTCCTTAGGTTTTTATATCAATGATGATAAAAAGTATATTGATTCTTTAGTGGTTTAAAACTAGTCCTCTAAAAGGATCTAGTTATATAAGAATTAGATCATTATAAAGAATTAGTTTTATGTTATCTCAAAGTTGAGATAGTGTTTTTATAATAGTACCATGGATGTGGGGATAAGAATAAGAGAATTAAATTTCAATTTGGGGGGATAAAATGAAAAAGGTGGAAATAATATCCAACCACCCACATGCTAAATATATGAAAATAAGAATCATGGTAATTTTCTTAAAGGGATAGTAAAATTCTTTAAGTGTGATATATAATTCCACTAAGCTCTTTAATACCAAAGAGACATGAAGAATTCAATCAACATGATAAGCGAATGGAAGGAACCTCTCAATGCAACACCCATGGATTAAGTTTTCAACTATAAGGAGAAATGTCACTATACAAGCCAATTAACTAGACTATAGGCCTTTTAGGGTGATCAACATTAATAAATATAAAAGATAAAGGAGAAAGGGAAAGCTTATTATAGTAACACTACTGAATTGAAGTATAAAAATTAAGTCATACAAGGCACACTTCCAATTATCTCAAGAATGGAAAATGTTTTATTTGATTCTAGTTCTACACATTCCTTTATGTCCTAAAAGTTTTCTAGAGTTATTGAATCACATCCTTGATTACTTAAAGTATAGATGTCTATAAAAAATACCAGTGGTGTGATCATTTCGACCTAAGTGTTGGAATCTTATCCTATTAGTTAATGTGAGAATATTATTTTAGAGAATCTCATAATCCTTCCATTAGTATAATTTGATGCTATACTAGGCATGGATTATATCTTGTTATATAGATCTCACATCAACTGTCATTAAAAGGAAATCTCTTTCTATATTCCAAACTATCCCATAATCTTGTAAATATTTACGGAAGATCGGGAATCTCCTTTGGAAAATCCAATAGAAGTGTGGGTGTTGATACCCTAGGAAGAATTATATATTTTCCAAATGGTTGAGTTAAAGGTAAATATCAAACTTAAAGATATTTATATTGTGAGGGAATATACTTATTTTTTACCTAAAGAGTTTCTCAACCTTCCCATGCATCATGAAGTAGAGTTTTCAATATAGATTATACCCTATACCACTCATATATCTAAATTACTCTATAGAATATCCTCAATATAATAGGAGGAGTCAAAGAAGCATCTAAAAGATAATTTATAAAAAGGGTTCATATTCTCAAGTGCGTCACCTTTGGGTGCACAATTTGTCTTTATTAAGAAAAGTATGGATTGATGTAGATGTTCATCAATTATTGAGAGATCAACAAGATTATAATAAAGAACTATTATCTCCTTATAAGGATTGATGACTTAATCAAATATCTTTGAGGAGCTCAATAATTATTAAAGGGGGATCTTCATTCTATATATAATCATTTAAGGTGAATAAGGAATATATTTAAAATATAACATTCTATATAAGATATGGAAACTATGAGTTCATAGTGATTCAATTTGGTATTACTAATGATCCCTAAGTATTCATATATTTGATACTTAGAGTCTTTAGAGCCTACCTTGAAAAAATTATTGTAGTCTTTATTGATTAAATTCGCATGTACTCTAATAGAAAGGAAGAAAATGAAAAGGATCTAAGGATTGTGTTAGTAACATTAAGAAATAAGAAAATTTATGCCAAGTTTATAAAGTGTTACTTTTGGATGAATCAAGTGACATTCTTGGGACATGTGATCCCAAGTGAGGGAATTTTTGTTCACCTTTAGAAAACAAAGGTAATTAAGGAATGAACCAAACCCTAAAGTGAAATAGATATCCATATTTTTCTTGGATTAGCTGGGTACCATCGATTATTTGTTATAAATTTGTCATTATTGTATATCCCACTAAATAATTTAATAAATAAAGGGGTAAAGTATGTCTATATGGAAGAATGTGAGGAAATATTTAAGGAGATCAGGAAGTGGCTAATTAATGTGCCTATACTCACATTACCCTCAAGTGGAGAAGGTTTTGTGATATATAGTGATGCTTCAAATAAAGTATTGAGTTGTGTAATTATGTTAAATAATAAGGATATAGACTATTCATTATGATAGTTAAAGGTCCATGAGAAAAACTACCCGACACATGACCAAGAGTTTTCAGTTGTGGTCTTTTATTTGAATATTTAGTGGCACTACCTATATGATGAGAAGTGTGACATATATAAATATCACAAGAGTCTAAAGTATATATTCACACATATAGACATAATTATATATTTCCAAATATGGTTGGATATAATCAAGGAATATGATTTTCTATTGACTACCATCCCAGAAAGGTGAATAAGGTAGCTGATTCTCTTAGCAGAAAATAACCGACTATAGTATCCCTGATGCATATTGAGAAAGACCCTATCTTCATGGGTATAAAAATGGTGGATCTATAAATTACAATGCTAGGGAATACATCATACCTCACATAAATTATTTCTCAACAATATATCCAAGTTAAGATCAAGGAGGCACAAAGGAATAATTTGGGCTTCAAAATAAGGTGAAAGTAAAAAAGGAAGGGTAGATTCATGAATTTAACATCGATGTAGATGAAATCATTTGGTTTTTGACTAGACTTTTTACAAATTCATCACTATAGATAAAGAAATATCTATTGGATAATTCATATTAATCAACCTTCTCTATCCATCCAAGAAGTACCACAATGTATTGTGACATTCAAGATCACTTATAGTGGGGAAACATGATGAAGGAGATTGTCACGACCAGTCCCCCGGGGCCCGTGTCGTGACTACCCCAATCCCACCTTCCATAGTCTAGGGGCTGGCAACTAGCACCAGAAAGGAGTATCCCTTAATGGAAAGGAATTTTCTTTAAACCTGCATAAACACACAATCCAAGAACATAACAAGAAGCAACCATGAAGTAAACTTCTATAGTAAAAAGTGTGCTGAAAGAAAAAGGGTCCAGAATACAAGCCCAACAGGAAAGTACAAGTACAAATATAAAAGGAAAAACAACTCCTGGAATGTCCACCGAGGATCCTACCTGAAGGGTAGGTACAACTCACGATCAGTAGTCCTGCACTACATCACATCAAATGGTCCACCTATGAGCACCGTCCAACCTTGGATCCCCCATCCTCGATCAATACTGTCTATCATCTGCAGAAGACACACCAAAGTGCGGGTGAAGCCCGTGAAGGGGTGAGTATAACAATACTCAGTAGGGACCCCGAGACCCCCGAAGGTCTCCCAGAGTTTCACAAAGGAAAAACCACAAAGCAAGACCTCAATAACAAAGAAAGAAGTAGTCATCAACTCTACTTATGTATATTTCCATACATATACCTAAGTTATCAAAAGATACTCATCTCAATCATGAGGAAACTTAAGGATCCAACTTTTTATCCATTTTCACAACTGATCCATGAAGGAAGAAAACCAAAAAGTTAACACCACGAAGGTAACACCACAAAGGTGAGAATACCCCAAAGGTAACAACATGAAGGTAACACCACGAAGGTCAAAGTACCACAAAGGTAACACCAGGAAGGTTAGAGACTTAGATCACACTAGGTATATAAGTAAGGCAAAGAAGTACATATGATTAGTCGAGAAGCTAGATCATCTTATGCTGTCGAGAGGCACTGCTTCTGACTATACAGATTCTGACCTACACAAGATCGATAGGTACTAACCCTCGCTGACCCACACAGGATCGATGAGCAGTAAAACACATAGGATCTGACCCACACAGGATCCCTGAGCGCTGACCCACACAGGATCTGACCCACAAAGGATCGGTGCTGACCCACACAGGATCACTCGGTACTAACCTCCATACGATTTGTCTCCAACCTCCGCCTCACTGCCATACAATGGATTCCTGCTCATAACACATTTGATAGAACCTCTACTCAAGCCATATTTCATACCTAAACCACCACAAAGTTCCATGAAGAAGTATTATAAAGGACCACTATGTCGTAAGGGTTCCAACATGACAGATGGTGCATCAATTAGAAGCTCGGTCTGTGACTTATAAGCGTTTTAGTTCTGAGGGACTAGTTGGATTTGGGTTCAATCCAACCTAGCCATAATACAACTTTCTCCAAAACTCAAGTGAATTATAACAAAAGGACCTCCTCATCCTAAGGGTTTCGGTTCCTTAAACGGTTCATCAAACGAATGCCCAGTCTGTTAGTTAAACCCCTTTCCATGAAATGAGGGTGATCACACCATGGTCCAGCCCGACTCGGTCAGGCCCACCAGAATATTCCAAAGGTACCACTTCCCAAAAGGGATCCCAACACCACTAACAACATGTATAACGTACACCCGATTTGTCAGTTATGGGTGTTTCTTTATTCAGGGACTGGTTGGGTATGGGCCCGATCCGACTCGGTCAGGCTGACCCGACACAATGGGTCCTAGGGTCTACCTAATCCTACTTGGGTATGACCCACTAAGGTTCGGCCCAATTTACTGGGTTCCGCCCATCAGGGTTAGCCCGGTTCAGTTCACGGGCCTGGACCGCGGTTGGCCTGACCTGTCGGGTGGGGCTTGACCCACCCGCATTGGCCTACTGGGCATCAGGTTCGGCCCGACCCACTGTGCCATGGGTCTGACCCAACCCACTGGGTGGGTCCAATCCGCTCGGTCGGCCCATGTCTGGCCCGATCCTCCAGAAGGTGGACCGGTATTCCCAGCTTGCCCTGTGGGTGCGGGACCATTTTGGCCAGCCGGTGGGGCACTGCCCCACCGTGTAACTATCAGCCATTTTGGTCGACCGAGGGTCCACTAACACAGCACGGCGCGGGGCCATGCCACTCTCCACCTACCGCGGCCCATTGGCCACGACTGTTGACACCAGCTGCGCCTGTGGGCGCCGTCCCTTGTCCCGCGCAGCCAACTCGGTCTGGCCACCTCCGACCTCTGCGATGCACCGTCGCGCACTGTCCTCCACCACCCTTGGCCGGTTTCCACTGGTCTCCTCCGACCACCGCCGACTTGGTGCGCCAGCGGTTTGGCGGTTTATTCCACACTACCGCCGTCTTCTCACTGCCATCACCCTAAGGAAAACAACCCCAAAGAACACAACTTAAACAGAGTGGCGGGGGGTTTGGGCCTTGTTCGTTTGTCCATCACCCTCCACGTTAATATGATAACAAACAGAAGCATGGAAAATATCAAAGATGAAATTTAAACCAACCCCCTACTTCAAGATCATTGGAGAATGCCCGCAATTGAGGAATAGTCGGTGTTCGTTGTCCCCACAACAAGCCACCATCATTGCCACTCAAACGTCATCCTTCAGTTCATTATTCGGTGTCGCTCGTCACTGCCCACTGGAACCAGCTCCGTCCTCCAAGTGATTGGCATCGTGGCACTTTATCAGAACTTCATCGCTTTGTGAATTCGTGCCAATACCTCTCCCCAATCTCCATATAAATCAAAGAGGGGGAGGGTAAGTAACGCCCATGAAGTTAATGGGGGTTCATTTAATAGGAACCTTTCTAATTCCAACGATGATATTACAAAGGATTTAAAGAGTCAATCCATTTAATGGATCGACACTTCGTTGGTCCCGACATTTCTATTAGTCCTTTGGAGGAAAACAAAGAAAGAAATAAAATAAAAAAGTTATTTTATTATTCTTTTATAAAGTCCAAAATCTAACTTTTTCTCCAGACTTACTACGGTTGAAGTGAATCCTCCCTTAAGAGAATTCTTGTGCTTTGTATTCAACGATGCCCTCGAATTTTTAATTCGAGCACCGATTAAAAAGATAGAAAATGCCGCCCACGTGTTTACTAAACGTACCTTAAAAAAAGTTTAGAAATTTATTCCAAGCACACCGGGCCTCAAAATCACGCGCCGTAAATTTTTCAGACTCATAATAATTCCATATAATTAAAAAAATTATATGGAAAATATGGGTCTTTATATTCTCCCCACCTTTGGGATTTTCATTCCTGAAAGCCACAACATAGAATAAGGAAACTAATGGGGGTACTGAGCATGAATCTAAGCCTACCACTCACATGTTCTCTCCTGGAGGTTCTCATAATATCAGCAAATGCACACCAGAGGTATCGATCAATCATGAAGGACCTAATCCTGTCGATCCTCAATCTCCCCTAGAACCTATGTAAACGTCGCCCCATCATTAATGTCCAGATTTCCATGGTTGATGACATGATATGGGTCATGAACATATCTCCTCAGCTGGGATACGTGGAAGACGTCGTGCACCCTATCCAACTGCAGTGGTAGTGCCAAGTGGTATGCTACCTCAACAATCCTCTGAAGTATCAGAAAAGGTCTGATAAACCTCGGTGATCTTTTTCCGCCTCGAACAAATATCCACAAACCTCGTCGAGGTGAGACCTATAGGAAGACATGGTATCCATCCTCAAACTCCAAGGGCCTTTGTCTCCTATTAGCATAAGACTTATATCTACTCTGTGTAGTCTTCATCAACTCCTAGATGATCTGTACCTTCTCAGTGGTAGCCCGTACCAACTATGGACCCATAAGTGTTGACTCCCCTGGGTCTGTCCAGCATAGAGGTGATCTGCAAGGTCGACCGTATAAGGCCTTGAATGGTGACATACCGATAGTATAGTGATAGATGTTGTTGTATGAAAACTCCACAAAGGTCAAGTGATCCTCCCAACTATAGACCAAATCTAGGACGCAAGCATGTAGCATGTAATCCAGTGTCTGAATGGTCTGTTCCATCTGACCATCCGTCTACGGATGAAAGGCGGTGCTCTAACGTAGCTGAGTCCCAAATGACTCTTGTAATCACTTCCACAACCAGGATATATAACATGTGTCATGGGCAGAGACAATCTTCTATGGTACCCCATGAAGTCATACAATCTCTTGTATGTAGAGGCGTCCCAAGACCTCTACTGATCCCTGCTATCAGATGGTTAGGAAGTGGGCCGACTTGGTGAGTCAGTCAACGATCACCCAGATAGAATCATATCCCCTAGATGTACATGGAATCCTTGTCACAAATTCCATGGAGATATCACCCCACTTCAACTCCGGCACCTCTAGTAGCTGCGTTAAGCTTACTAGAACCTGATGCTTGACCTTCACTTGCTAACAAGTGAGGCATCATGAAACAAACTCTACCACTACCTTCTTCATCCTTGGCCACCAGTGCTGACCCTGGAGGTCCTGGTATATCTTCTCCACACTAAGATGTACCACCACAGGGGACGCATGGAACTCCCTCAACATTTCCTCCCATAGAACCACTGGTACCATGTTTCTTACTCTAAAGAAGATGATGTTCTACCCACCTTCAGAAAATCTATCAGGTGCCTGTCCTGTGGATATCCGAGCACGTCAAGCCTCACAGTCATTGTCCCTAAGCTATACCTCCTGAAATCACTATAGAAGTGGGGGGTGATAGTCATAGATTGAAGGTACACTTCTCCATCTCTATCCACTAAGGATAACTGCAACATGACTAGTTTCTCTATCACCTCACTCGACAACTGTAGACCAGACCTCCTGTTGAGTGCATCTGCCACTACGTTCCCCATCCTAGAAGTATAGACTATCTCAAAGTCATAGTCTTGGAAGAAATCTATCCATATTCACTATCTTAGGTTCAGGTCCTTTTGTGATAAGATATACCTGAGACTCTTGTGATCAGAGTAGACTGTAAAATGTTCACCCATCAAGTAATGTCGCCACATCTTCAAGGTGAAGACCACCGCTTCTAACTCCATGTCATGGGTAGCGTAGTTCTAATCATGTTGTCTCAGCTGCTGAGAGCCATACGTGATCACTGCTTTCTCCTGCATCAGGACACATACAAGTCCGGCTCCTGATGTGTCGTAGTAGACTACATGCCCAACACCCTCTTCTAGTATCCTCAAGATGAGGGAACTCCTCAGTCTCTGCCTCAGCTCTTGAAAACTCTTTTGGCATCTCTCCATCCACACGAAGGGCTGCCCCTTTTTACTCAATGCTGAAAAGGGTTCCAAAACTCTAGAAAAGTCGGGTACGAATATTTGTTAATACCCAACCAACCCCAAGAAACTCTACACCTCAGTCACACTCCAAGGTGGCTCCCAAGATAGAACATCCTCTAACTTCACCTGATCTATTGCAACTCCAGCCTCTGAGATAATGTGTCCTAGAAAGTGAACCTCTCATATCCATAACTGACACTTCGAGAGATTACCATAAAGATAGTGCTCTTAGAGTGTATCCAGAACTATCTAAAGATAATAGGTATGCTCCTCCTCCATCGCGGAGTACACCAAGATTTCATCGATGAAGACCACCACAAAACGATTGAGGTATGGCAGGAAGATTCTGTTCATGAGTCCCATGAACACTAAAGGGGCGTTGGTCATGCTGAAAGGCATAACCAAGAACTCATAGTAGCCATACCGACTTATAAAGGCCATATTTTGCACATCCTCATCTCGTACCCTGAGTTGATGATAGCCTGATCTGAGGTTTATCATCAAAAACCATCAAGCTCCCTTTAACTAATCAAATAGATCATAAATCCTTAGGAGTGGATACTTGTTCTTCATGGTCACCTGGTTCTGGTGCTGATAATCTACACAGAGTCTCAAACTCCCATATGCCTTCTTGGTGAAAAAAATCAGGGCTTCCCATGGAGACACACTGGGCCTTCTGAACCCCTTCCTCTGCAAGTCCTCCAATAGTACCCATAACTCACGATGCTCCATGGGATCCATCCAATATTCTAGTGTAGATATCGGTGCCGTTCTGAGGTACACGTCAATGTAAAAGTCTACCTCTCTGCGTGGTGGTAGTCCCAGAACATCATCAGGAAAGACATTGTCATACAGGTCCACCACTATAAGATAACTTAGACTCTCAACATCGAATGCCCTAAGGGTAAGGCTAGCCAACTGATGTGTGATCAATTGAACCTTTCTAAGAGTAAGTTCATCCTGTGCTGCAAAGGCTCCCTTCTCATCGGTGAAGAAAAACTTAGTCCCATCCTCACGGACACACCACACTTTTCACCAAATATAGTCAATATGAGCATGGACTATGGATAACCAGTCCATACCCAAGATGACATCATAAGGCCTCGACGCTGCTACTAGATGATTCTAGATGAAGGTATCACCTCCTAGAGGAATATCACACTATCTTCACCAGTGTGTAATCATCGAATCCTCCCTCTTAGAAGTCTTTATCTAAAAGGATCGAGCCAACAGCTCCATCGGAATCTCTGAGCTCCGAACGAGGGTCGTGGAAATAAAAGAGTGACTGAAACTTATGTCTATAAGTACTACAACTAGGGTGGAATATAATAAGACCATAACTATAATCATCTTTGGAGCACCATGGTCATAGGCCTTAGCTGCCTGAAGCTGAGCTCGTCGTTGTCCTCTTGCTCCCTGTGGTCGGGGTGGACCACCTGGAGGTGGTGGCGGTAGAACCTCGAATTGCCACCCATCTCCTATTACATGGTCAGCTCCTCTGCCATGTCCTTAACCTTACGGACCTCCTCACTCAAACCTCTACCTCTACCTCTGCGGTCCCTTGAACCTCAGCTGGTCATTCGTACAATGGGTCAGGTAGTCAAGAGCCACATGACCCTACCCGCCGCATGAGTAGCACTTCCTGATCCTCAACTGTCCTCCTCTATCCTGTGAGCCCCTCACCACCAACCCTATATCCCGAGGTCATACACCAGAAGTTATGGCCCACTTGGGGACCTGCATAATCCATCTACTTCCTGTTGTGGATGACTCTGCTACCTGACATCCGTTGGTGTCTCTCATTGTTAGTGCCTGATCAACTAGGAAGATCTCCACCAAAAGTGCTCTCTCTAGAACCCTAGCCTATGTCGGAATGCTGAGCGATATCATTGATGCTCTAATATTCTGTTGGAGACCCTGCTCAAAGGTTCAGGCCCTAAAGAAGGGGTCCCATACCATGTCTTTGGAGTAGCGGGAGAGGTCAGTGAACCTCACCGAGTACTGAGATATAGTCATGTTGACCTGCTGTAAGTGAAGCAGCTCCTGTATACGCACCGAGCATTGAGTCATTGGGACAAAATATGTCCTAAAAAGACCCTTGAAGTCCACCCAGGTGAGGGTGTCCTCGTCATGTATCTAGAGTGTCAGACACCACCATCTCCTAGCTGCTCCTTAGAAGAGACTGGTAGCTAGGATCACTATCAGATCAGCTGGTGTCCCAACTAAGCAAAAAACTCTGGCCACAACCTCCAGCCAGTCCTCAGCCGCCTGCAGATCCGTCTTGTCTCAGAACCTCAGAGCTCTCTACCGCTGAAACTTGTGAAACACACTCATTCGGCGTGCACCCTTTGCTGGTGGGGCTAGTGGAATCTGCTTCCCAACGAGTGGTGGTGCTACTGGTGCACCACCCGATGGCACCATCACCATAAGAGGACCCTGCACCGAAGCCTCATTGCTCTGCGGGCTGTCATCATGTAATCTCTCAAGAATCCTAGATGGTTGTCTACATGGTGGAATCTTGAAATAAAATAGGTGCACCATGGTCAATAAGTTATACCTGGTGAGTTGACTCAAAGAAATAATAAGAAAAACTTTTCAAAGCACACACAATCAGTGTTTTCCTACACTGAGATGGAAATCAGAATTTAGGGTCCTGGTATTTGGATACATCAGCCACCGCACCAACACTAGATTCCCCAAACTGAAAACCACACTCATAACACTTAACACTATTGCCATATTGAAAATATCAGAGTCCTAGTTCTTCAGTAGAACTGACTCCTCTGATACCACTTTGTCATGACCCCTCCCCCAGGGCCCATGCCGTGACTACCCCAAGCCCGCCTTCCATAGGACAGGGGATGATTACTAGCACCAGAAAGGTGTATCCCTTAACCGGAAGTTATTTTCTTTAAACTTGTACAAACACACAATCCAATAACACAATAAGAAACAAACATGAAGTAAACTACTATAGTATAAAGTGTGCTAAAAGAAAAAAGGTCTGGAATACAAGCCCAACCAGAAAATACACGTACAATTGGAAAAGGAAAAAAAACTCCAGGAACATCCACCGAGGATCCTACCTAAAAGGTAGGTGCAAATCCCGATCAGTAGTCCTACGTCACGTCATGTAAAATGGTCCACCTCTGAGCACCATCCAGTTCTGGCTCCCTCATAATCGATCAACGTTGTCCGTCATCTGCACAAGACTCAATAAGGTGTGGGCAAAGCCCATACAGGTGTGAGTATAACAATACTCAATAGGGACCCTGAGAACCCCGAAGGTCTTCCAGAGTTCCATAAAGGAAAAACCACAAAGAAATACCTCAATAAAAAAGCACGAATAAGTCATCAACTCAACTTAGGTATATGCCCATACATATACCTAAATTATCAAAAGATACTCATCTCAATCATGAGGAAACTTAATGCTTAAAATTTTTAGTCATTTCCACAACTGATCCATGAAAGAAGAAAACCACAAAGGTAACCCCATGAAGGTGAGATTACCACGAAGGTAACACCACGAAGGTAACACCTAAAAGGTAAGAGTACCACAAAGGTAACACCATGAAGGTCATAGTACCACAAAGGTAACACCATGATGGTAACACCATGAAGGTCATATACTCAGCTCACACCAAGCATATAAGTGAGGAAAAAAAGTACAGATGATTAGTCGAGAAGCTAGATCATATTATTCTGTCAAGAGGCACTACTGCTGACTATACAGAGTCTGAACCACATAGTTTCAATAGGTACTAACCCCTACTGACCCACACAGGATCTGACCCACACTAGATTGGTATGCGTTGACCCACACAGAATCGCTGAGCGCTGACCCACAAAGGATCTGACCCACACATGATCATTATGCGTTGACCCACACATGATCGCTGATTGTTGACCCACATAGGATCTGACCCACACAGGATTGGTGCTGACCCACACATGATATCTTGGTACTAACCTTCGTATGATCTATCTCCAACCTCCGCCTCACTGCCAGCCACTGGATTCCCACTCATAGAACGTTTGGGAGAACCGATCCTCAAGCCATCAGTTGTACTTCAAACAACATGAAGTTCTACTAAGAAGTATCCCAAATGAATGCCATGTCGTAAGGGTTCCAATGTGACAGAAGGCGTTTCAATCGGATGCCCGGTCTGTGACTTATAAGCATCTTAGTTCTGAGAGACCGATTATATTTAGGTTCAATCCAACCCGGCTGCACTCCAAATTTCTCCAAACCTCAAGTGTATTATACCAAAAGGACCACCTCATCCTAAGGGTTACATTTCCTTAGACGGTTCATCAAATGGGCGCCCGGTCTGTTAGTTACACCCCTTTCTGTGAAATGGGGGTGATCACACCTTTGACCAGCTCAGCTCGGTCGGGCCCACCAGAATATGTCAAAGGGACCGCTTCCCAAAAGGGATCCCAGTGCTACTGATGGTGTGTTGAACGGACACCCAGTTTATCAGTTATGAGCATTTCTTTATTCAGGGACCGGTTGGGACTGGGCCCGGTCCAACTCGGTCAGGTCGGCCCGACACAATGAGTCCTGGGGTCTACCTAACCCCGTTCGGGTCTGACACACTAAGGGTCGGCTCAGTTTACTGGGTTCGGCCCACCGGGGTTGGCCTGGTTCGGTTCTCGGGCCCGATCCATGGTTGGCTCGGCCTGTTGGGTGGGGCTCGGCCCACCCGCATTGGAAAACTGGCCAACGAGTTTGGCCCGAACCGTTGGGCCATGGGTCCAGCCTGCGTTCGGCCCGATCCAACAGAAGGAGGACCGGTCTTCTCAGCTGGTCCCATGGGTGCGGGGCCATTTTGGCCAGCCTGTGGGGAGCTACCCCACCTCATAAGGGTCAGCCGTTTTGGCTGACCGGGGGTCCACGAACCCAACACTGTGCGGGGCCACACCACTCTCTACCTTCTGCGGGGCCACACTACTCTCCACCTGTCGCAGCCCGCTAGCCGTGGTTGTAGACGTCGACGGTGCCTGTGGGTGCCGCACCTTGTCCCGTATGGCCATCTTGTGCTGACCACCTCTTTCCTCTACAGCACACCATTGCGCGCCACCCTCCACCACCCATGGATGATTTCCATGGGTCTCCTCCAGCCACCACCATCCACTGTCGACTTGGCGCACCAACAGTTTGGTGGTTTCTTCCGCACTGCTGCCGTCTTCTCGTTACTGTCACCCTGAGAAAAACATCCCCAAAGAACTAAACTTAAACAGAGTGGCGGGGGGTCTGGGCCATTTTCTTTTAGCCTACACCCTTAGTGTTAATATGATAACTAACAGAACCAAGGAAAAGATCAAAGATGAAATTTAAACAAACCCCCTACTTCAAGATCATTGGAGAAAGCCTGCGATTGAGGAAGAGTCGGTGTTCATCTTCCCCAAAACAAGTCGGAAACATTGTTGCTCAAACGTCTTCCTTTAGTTCATGATTCAGTGTCTCTCATCACCACCCACTGGAACTGGCTCCGTCCTCCAAGTGACTGGCGTCGTAGCACTTTATCAGAACTTCGTCGCTTGGTGAAGCCAGGCCAATAACTCTCCCCAAGCTCCATATAAATAGGAGTGGGGGAGGGTGAGTAACGCCCGTTGAGTTAATGGGGGTTAATTTAATAGGAACCTACCTAATTCCAATGGTTCTTTTACAAAGAATTTGATGAGTCAATCCATTTAATGGATTGAAACATCGCTGGTCCCTCCACTTCTATTTGTCCTTCGGAGGAAAAGAAAGAGAGAAATAAAATAATAATGTTATTTTATTATTCTTTTATAAACTTCAAAATCTAACCTATTCTCTATACTTACTGTGGTTGAAATGAATCCTCCCTTAAGAGAATCCCGGTGCTACGGATTCAACAGTTCCCTCGTATTTTTAATATGAGCAGTGGTTCTAAAGATAGAAAATTCCACCCATGCGTTTACTGAACGTACCTTAAAAAAAGTTCAAAAATTCATTCTGGGCACACCGGGCCTCAGAATCATGAACCGTCAATTTTTGCAGATTCGTAATAATTCCATATAGTTAAAAAAATTACATGGAAAATCCAGGTCTTTAGAGAGATTGCTGAGTACACCTCAAAGTGCTTGGTATGTTAGTAAGTTAAATAAAAGAGAAAAAATTCCAAGTGTATGATGTATCCATTTTCTATATCCATATGGAAATGGGAGAACATCACCATGGAATTTGTCACAAGTCTCTTAAATACATCCAAATGAAGAAATGTGATATGAGTTTTGGTGGATTGACTCACAAAGACTGCCCAATTCATTGATATTTAGAAATATTTATCTCTTGACCAACTTGCTAATATATATGTAGAGGATGTCATGACTTGTCCCTTGGGGCCTATGCCATGACTAACCCAAGCCTGCCTTCCATAGGCCAGGGGTTGGCGAATAGCACCGGAAACACATATCCCTAAAACGGAAAGACATAGACTTTAAATCTGTACAAACACATAGACTACAATGCAACAAGATGCAACGACGAAGTAAAACTGATATAGTAAAAGTGTGTACTAAAAGTAAGGGGTCATAATACAAGCCCAAACAAAAAAATACAACTATAACTGAAAACAGAAACCATCTCCTGAGATTTTCCACCAGGGATCCTACCTGAAGGGTAGGTATAGCTCGTCTCCACAACTCTCCTTATAAACTGTCACCGCTATCCACCATCAGGTCCTAGCTCCCCGAGTCTCAGTCAAGGCTGCCCGTCGTCTGCACAAGACACAACAAGGTGCGGGTGAAGCCTGTGTAGGGGTGAGTATAACAATACCCAGTAGGGACTCCGAGACCCCTAAAAGTCTCTTAGAATTCCACAAAGGAAATCCCCAAGAATGATCTCAATCATAAAACAAAAATCAATAGACACATCTCAAACTAGGTATAACTGAGTATAGTAGTATAGATGATCAGTTTTAAAGCTAGATCATATTATTCTGTCAAGAGGCACTGCTGCTGACCCACACATGATCAATAGGTACTAACTCCAGCAAGACCCACACAAGATCGCTAGGAGCTAATTCAGATAGAATCTCTAGATATTGAATCACACAGAATCACTAGGTTATGATTCACACAGAATTTGTAGGTGCTGATTCACATAGAATCGCTGGGTGTTGATTCAAATAGAATCAATCAATGCTAATTCACATAGATTCATTAGGTGCTGATTCACACAGAATCGCTCAGTGCTGATTCACATAGAATCGCTCGGTGCTGATTCAAAAAGAATCTCTAGGTGCGGATACACACATGACCGCTCTTCATTCTTCACATCTCAGGCAACCAAAAGATTCCCGCTCATAGTACGCTTGTTTCTGAGAGAAACCGCTCCTCAAGCCATCAATCATATTTCAACCAACACTAAGTCCCATGAAAAAGTTACCCAATTATCTATCATGTCATAAGGGTTCCAATATAATAGAAAACGCGTCAACTGAACACCCGGTCTGTAAGTTATTGGCATTTTAGTGTCAAGGGCCCGGTTGGATTCATAGTTGATCCAACCCAGCCGTACTCCAAATTTTTCCAAAACTCTTGTAGAGTATCTCAAATGGACCATCTTGCTCCAAGGATCCCAACACCATAGACAGTTCATCAAATGGACGTCCGGTTCACAAGATATGACCTTTTAAGCGTATATGGGCCCGAGAGGGGTCTGGGTCCGGACCGACCTAGCCCGAACCGGTTTGGGCCGACTTGACCCGGTTTGGGTCTACCTGACCTGGCATGGGTCTGACCTGACCCAGCCTGAACTGGCCTGGGCCACCCCAACTAAGCTGGGCCATGGAAGCTCGGCCCACCGGCTGGTGTGACCCGCGCATGGGTGGCACGATCCGACTCCAGAACGGCTCAAAAAGCCATTTGGCTCTTTAATTAGCGGCGCCAGGTGGCACCGATTGGGTGTCCATGGTACCCATAGGAAGTGGGTCTCTCCCTTCATTCTATTTTTAAAGCTACGACTTGCTTCACCATGGCACGCGACGGTGTGCCGCCTCCTTCTTCCGCGGCCGGCTGAGAGCCGGTCACCTATTCGTCTATCGTGGCACCGCCCTCATCCATAGCTGGCGAGCACTGGCCTCTGCCTTCACTTCCGACACTGTTTTCTAGGCTGCCGTGCCGGTTCCATGCTAGCAGATCTTCCGCGGGCCACCGGGTGAGCTTTGGTGGTCCGTTCTTCCTTCCAGATGCACCTATGGCCCTCTTGGGATGCTGCTGTCATTGCGTGCCACCATGTTTACGGTTTTCATCTAGTTGAAAATTGTCCCATGAAGAACGCATTAAGAAACGAAGTGGTGGAGGGTATGATCCGTGTTCGTTTGGCCCGTTCCCTCCGCATTAACATCATAACAGGTGAAAAAAATTTAATTCAACAAAGATAAAATTTATTATTAAACCCCCTATCTCGAGTTCCGTTGGAGGTGTCACCATTGTGGCGGGAGAAGAGTCCTCATTGGATGAAGTCATCAGTGTTCATTGATCCTAGATCATTTCCTTCCAAGCTTCCATCCTACATCGGTGGAAGTTTCCGCAGTACTTCACCAGAGATTCCTCGCTTGATGAAGCCGTGTCAAAAACCAAACCCTGGGACTCACTTAAATAGATGGGGGAAAGGTGAGTAACATATCAAAAGAATTAATGAGGTTCATAAATGAGTTTTAAATTAATGAACCTTTTTTAATTCCCAATGGTTTGGTTACAAAATTGAAGATTCAAGTCATTAAATAGATTGACAACCCATCGTCCCCACCATAGCCACTAAAATGCTAGAGAAAAATAAAATAACAATTACATGTAATTTTATTATGCTTTAAAAAAAGTCTGAAAAAAAACTTTTTCTCCTGACCTACTACAGTCGAAGTGAAGCCTCCCATAAGAGAATCCCAACACTACGGATTCAACGGTGCCCTATGATTTTTAATCCAAGAACCGGTTCAAAAGATAGAAAATTCCACCCACGCATTTACTGAACGTACCTTAAAAAATGTAAAAAAAACCATTCTAGGAACATCGGGCCTTGAAATCAAGTGCCGTCAATTTTCATAGACTTGTAGTAATCCCAAATAATTTAAAAAAAAATTACATGGAATTTTTAGTTCTTTACAAAGGAATTAGTGAGGATTCATGAGGAACCAATTTTAGTTGTATCTAATCATGATCCATGGTCCAAAAATACATTTTAAAAGTGTATTCAAGATTATATGAATATTGAATTGTATTTTTGTATAGCCTATCAAACTAAAACAAATGGATAATTTAAAAAGAAAATTCAGACACTTGAGGACATGCTGAGAGAATTCACCATGGAATTTAAAAGAGGATGAGATCAACATCTCCCATTAGTTGAGTTCTCATAAAAAAATAACTTCCAATTGAGTATTAAAATAGCTCCATATAAAGCTTTATATGGAAAATTATTTAAAGAACTAATATACTGGGACAGAGTTGGTGAATATAAGAAAATTGTACTTGATCTTATGCAAGAAATTTTAGATAAGGTTTAATAAATCCAAAAATATATAAAGTATTCTCATAGTAAATAGAAAAGATAGGATAAAAACCGTCGAATGGACCTAGAGTTTGAAGTTGGAGAAAAAGTGTTCCTTTGAATATTACTATGAAAGAGTGTCATGTAGTTTGGAAAGAAAGGAAATATCAACCCTCTATAGATTGGACCATTTTAGATCTATGATCACATTGGAGTAGTGACCTATTGACTAACACTTCTACAAAACATGGATCAAGCCCATGATGTATTACATGTATCTCTCCTGAGAATGTACGTACCTAATCCCTCACATGTACTGAATCGGGCGGTGGCACAACTAGTGCATGACCTCTCTTATGAGGAGAAACTAGTGAATATATTATATCATATAGATAAAGTTCTATAAAACAAGACAACTCACCATGTCAAAATACTATGGTGGAACCATAAATATAAAGAGGTGACATGGGAATCAGAAAAAACAATGAAAGAAAAGCACCCTCATCTATTCTCAACCAAGGATGTGAGTTTAACTTTTGGGGAAAAAATTTCTAAATGGGGGAATAATGTAATGACCTATACTTTATAAATGATATTTTTCCTAATTAAATCTATTTTATATTATATTTTATAGTATAATATAAATAAATTATACAAAAACACCAATAAAAATTTATTTTATTAATGAATATAATTATATTAGTCAAAACAAAAACCCTTGAAAATTCTAAATATTAAAATGGGATAAAAAATAGAAAATAAAAGTAGTATAATGAGAAAATTTGGATTATCTTGATCAGCTAGAATCATCACTCCCACAAACAAAACTATGGAAAATAAATAAAATATTAGTAAACCAATCAACATTTTATAAAAAAAAAATATAGAACCTTAGGATGAATTATAGTGAATGATTTATTAAGCAATAGATAGGAATTTATATAAGGTAATTTGATCGATGGAATAGTAATGTAACTATTAGGAATAGTAACTCGATCATTGGAAAGAGTAAGATGACCTTTGGAATAGTAAATTGACCTAAAAATAGTTAAATTACATATAAATAATATTTATCTAAGTAATTTAATAAAATATAAACATTTAAATTCCATAAAATAAAATTAAAGATTAAAAAAATCAAATAAATTATAAGATATTTTTAATAAACTTCATTTTAATTTATTTAGTAAAAAAAATAATGTTTTATGCTAATAATTAAAATTACCCATTTTAGAAATATATTTTTATAAAATAAATATCATTTTTAGAATAAAAACATCAAAATTTCCTAAGGGTGTATTTTTTCTAATTTTCTAAGAAACATCAATTTTTTATAAATAGTAAAAATACATTTTTTTAATACCACATGTTTTATGACACAATAATAATCTAATAATGACTTAATAAATATTAAATTATTTATCTCAGACTAAAAAAAATTTAACAATATAATTGGGTCATATAAAAAATAGTAAACTTAATTTCCAAACCTAAAAATTAATTTCCAAAGTCTAAAAGTCTCAGGCATTCCTTTAAATAAACACATTTTCCTTTTTTCTCCTTTACTTTTTATTAAGCTAATAAATTTTAATTATAATGTGTTTGAAATTCCTAGAATTATTTTATTTTATTTAAACATATTTCATAATTTTTAAAATATTTATTGTCAAAGTTTTACCATGGATATAATAATTTATCTATTATTATAACTTAAAAATATCCCTCTCTGCCACTATAAACCCCCGCTCACACCCCTTGAAAAAACACTCCCACCTCACTAACCAAATATAAATATCTACCCAAATTTCTTATCTTAATCCACTTATCATCTAAAGGTATGTTTTTGAGTCACTCAAATCCAATCATTCAAATATGTTAGAGCCGTAGAAAGGAAGTAACACTGAGAAGAGGGCAAGGTTTCACCATATTTTTCTCACATTTTTCTATTTTCTTCCTCTTTTTCTATATTCATTTCAAAACCAAATCTTATAATATTAATTGAGAAGTATTCTAACATTATATTAATGTTTTAACCAACTTTAATGATTATATTTACTCTTTATTTATATTTCACACTTCTCTTTCCTCCCCTTTTTGACAATGTCTCGTCAACGACCAGTTAACTACCCATAAGGACATTTCCAACTCTCTAATTATCAAAAACATTATATATTTATTTATAATATATAAATGTATAAAGATATGTATCTCTAACATTTTTTAATTAATCATAATAATGTATATGTATCATTAAATATAGATCATTAAATCAAATAAACATGAGTTATTTTTATGGAAAATATGATATCAAAATGTTTCACCTATAAAAAAGGGTATTAAGGAATAAAATCCAATTATTATAATCAATCATTAGTGAGAAAATGAATATAATTCACTTATCATTCAATTTTTTAATAAACCTATATTCATTATACCAGATATATAAAAGTGATGAGGTAAACCGAGATCTAAGGTATGGGGAATCTTGAACCTAACTCTCTTTCACATCATTATTATTATGGATTTTTCTCTATTGTCCTTAAGTTTTCATTTCACTATTCTTCCATTATATTTTTGGTTATTTACATGTTTTTACCTTTCTAAAATTATTTCTAAGCCAAATAAAAATATTTTTCAAATAAACCTTATTTTCCAAAACACCACATTGACTCCACTTGAGCCATTTAATATCCACTCAATAATGATGATGTTTTATGAAAAAATATTAATTATATTAATCATTTGGTAACCTTAATAGTTATTCATCAAAGTATTCTTTACAAAACCTTTATGAAACCCATTCCTTTCCAGGTGTTTATTTCATCACTATTATTATTATATATATTTTCTTTCTATGTGGCATACATTATTATGAACATTTTATATTGTAATTGGTGAGACTATAATTATATATACCTAAAATGCATTGGGTAATGTTATGTATCTCATTAGATTTTGTGTATTATGTATAAACATTTTGATATCTCTATTTACAATTATGATGTTATGATTTATTCACATATATTATGTATGAACATGATTCTAGATTTGTGCATAACTATGTGTGTAATTCAATCACTATGTTATAATGTTTCATTATTAAAAATAAGCCACATTCCATGCATCTTTTAAATGATTAACTTTTTCTTTTGATGATTATTCCATGCTTATTATATGAAGATGATGATTATTCTCACCCATATACTATTGATTCATGTATTTTCTTCCTTCTATGTTATCCCTTCCCTTACTGGGATTTTGGATCACCCATTTATTTTATGTATATCCTCAGGTTATAACATGTACTAAGGAGACCATGAGATATTTTAAGAAGACAAATAAGAAGGATTGAAACAATGTTTATGTTTTATTATGTATAAGTGATGTTTGGACCTAATTTTCCCAATATACCAAACATTTTGATCCTAAAATTTATTAATGTTATGTTATTTATCTTTAAAATGATGTAATAGTCTTGTATGAAAAACTGGGTCATTTTAAAACTTAACTTCATATGGTTAATATAATATAATCAAGCTCATAAGTTTCAACTTGTAAGGTTCAAATAGTTCCTAATAATTTTCATACAGACACTTGTAATGTTATGATAGACCATTCATAAGGTTTATACTAATCTTTATAAGGTTTAAAAAACATAGTCATAAGGTTTATATAATTAGTCTTATATTTGATACAATCATAAAAACACAGTGACTATATAATACTTTATAAAAACAATAATCATTACAAGTAATTATAATAAATATGATTTATTAAAAAACTACTTAATAGTTATAATTATCCATATTAAATACATATAATTTTGTAAAATGTGATGTGTATAACATTCAAAACATAAAAAAATAACACCAATAATCTCCCCATATCCATTGAAACTAAATCAATATTAATACAAATAGATTTAACATTAGATAATGTTAATATATATATATGATTCATATTTTATTAAAATTAATTTTATACTCAAATTAATAATCAAGGAATGGAATCACATCTGAAATCACATCAATGTGCCAATAAGCATCAGATTTACTACAAAAAATTACAGAAGGTTCAACATTATAGTGGTTGTTCAATTAAACTCAATTATAACTAAAAATTATATGAAATAAAAGGAAACAAAAACTAATCTAACAAACATTCTAAATTTGTCTAAAATTCTCTCATGCATTTTATTAATTTATTTCAATCAATAATGTAACGCCCCGACCCCAACTACCCAAAGTCGGTGCATTACTTCATAACATTGGCATGATTATAAAAGATCAAGTCTCGAAAGACCGATTAGTTTAGTAGCCTTGGAAATACTAGATACATTCATAAATGTTACATTACATCATAAAGTGAAAAACTAATAACAAAAGTCTTCATAGTCCACACTCATATCCTCTTCTGACTATCCCTGCAGGTCATTCATAAAATACTTCTTCACATCCTGGAAAATATTAAAACATTGAAAGGGGTGAGCTCAGATGCTCAGTAAGGATAACAACATAGCAGAAGCTTTCATAAATAAACATTAACATTTAAGGCAATTTATAACTAAAACAAAAGCCTTTTAAACTTGAACTTTAGCATAATATGGCAAAAGTAAAATGAAATAATGCCATTTACTTATTCACATGGATATTCTACTGGTCGAATAATCACATGCAATATCAATAACCACTTTCATAATGATGGAATGCATAATGCCAGACTATCATAACCGCGTAGCCAAGGCCTCGTGCCAAGACCACAAATAAGATTTTGTCAAGGCCTCATGCCAAGACACAAGTTTGTCTCATGAGACCTGCCGATGCATCGAGGAGCTATAGCAGGCTCCACCCGTCACTTATTAAGTCCAATGCATTCCTCATATGAACAAGTTTAAACATATCATAAACCATAACATAATTGTATCACATAAAACATGCAAAAAGGAAACATAATATTCCCACACTTCAATCACAAGATACCAATACAACACATTGATGTAATAAAAACACTTTTAAAACCATTTTCAATACCAAAATTAAAGAAAATTAAAACTTTGTATTTATTTTTCATTTTAAAAAGTAATGGCTTGTAAAGGAAGCCGAAACTCAAATAATGGTCACAACAGCGAAGAAGTCATTATCGCCGCATACGTACAACAAAAACATTCCCTTTTGTCCTTTAGTAAAACCCTTCGTATAAAAAATATTCCTTTTGGATAAACGTAAAAGTCAATGGGGTTTATACACCGTATAAAAGAAGTATGTGTATAAAACAAAATATGCCTCAATGAATGGAGATTGAGACGAAGTCCCTTAAAATGATCATTTTTAAATAAAATATATCTATTATGTTTATTCACTATATGTACACATAAATAAAGTATAAATACAAGATAGGACATAATAATATCATGACATAATTTGAAAGTTGGAGATTAACCCAAAGAATGGAAATTGGGTTAAGAAGTTCCCTTACATTGTGTCCGACTTGATTCGACCGTTCTTTAACCTCCTGAATAATAAACTAGAGTTAATATCTACTTTATTAAGAACCATTTTTAATTTAATTATCCTTTTTATATCACTTATTTCAATGTTATGAACATTATGTAATTATTTAAGTTAATAACGGTCGTTTTGTCGATCTTTGGTACTTGAGTCAACAATAAACTTCTTATAATTACAAGTTATTTATGTGGTAGAATATCCATTATCTCTAGAATTATATTAATTATTTAGATGTCATATATATCATATATATCCATTATATACATTCATTCATAATATTACGTAACATTTAGAGGTAAGAAATGAAATGCACCGTTCATGGAGACGGTAAGCCGTACGTACGCATGAACGCTACTTTCATTTCTATTTCGTATTTAATGGAATGAAATCATAATTATATAAATGTATAATATAATTACAGTATAATATATCATATAATACCATTTACTCCATCCTTTATACATCCCACATATGGTATTAACGATTAAAATCACTTTGAGGGGGCGGTAGTCCGCACTTCCTAAAATGAAAATATCGCGTTTACCCATAATGGAAACCATAAAGGTATGCCATAAAAGAAAAATACAAAATCATAAGGGAAACTAAAACATAATATATATCATATATAAAAATAGTGTCATCATAATGGCCACCATTATAGGTGTTATATGTGTGTTGAACAATCATCGTTTCGTGAGGCAAAAATTCACCATCCACAGAAACAGTATGTTCTTTAACCATTAGATTTAGGTGTGTGTAAGTGTAGCTCGAATACTTCTTATAAAAACATCCTAGTATATTTAGGATACTGGTGTTGTTACAAAATAAATGAATAAAAAGTGTTTAGGGGGTTGGAGAAGAAAAATAAAACAAAACAACATTAGAGAAGACATTACCTCAAAATCGGGTAACTCTTTTTGATTTGAGCCAAAGGCTTCCTTGGGAAGAGTTCTGCCCAAAGTGAGGCTTCTAGGAGTAAGGGGGGGAAGTTGGGAGAGTATTTGGGCAGATTTTGGCCGAGCCAAATGGTTTTAAAGTGTGAATTAGGTGGTAGAGGTGGGGGCCTTTTATAAGAGGAGAGGAGGGGCACTCTTGGAAAGTAAGGAAATTTTACATTATTATACAATGATTTTCAGATTCTAAAGGTCACACACTTATATAATTCGTGGATAAGGTGATAAGGGTTCTAAATCTACCCATACAATAGTCTTTGGACAAGTGTAAGCCTTGGATTTTAAATTATCTTTTCATTTTATTAAAATCGTTAAATAATGAGGTCATCGCTGCATCATAATGATGTCATAAATAATTTAATTTATTTAATGTCTAAAAATTATACAAAAAATACTATGATGTAGGAAATCGTTTTATCTTTCTAGTGACTATTTATAGTCAAAAATATAACTTGTATAACCCCATGTAAAAATTGTTTTAGTAAAACATTTCATGTTTGTGTCATTTTTTTACTTGAACATTAAATAAAAGGTATTTATGTCATTTTCCAACTAAAGTGGCTCCATGGGGTCCCCAAGTTGATCCATGGATTGTCTTGGTCTTCCATGGAACATCCAATGAGGGTAGGACATGTGTCAAGCTCATCTCATATTATTAAAACATTATTTTTACCTTAAACTACACTAATTACCTCCAATCGCGATTAAGAACTTAAAAGTTACTATTCACCAAAAATTATTTTAATCTCATTGAACCACATTTTACTTCTTAATGAAAAACATATATGTATTATTTTTGAAAATCAAAACACAAAAGTGGTAATATTTCATTTAAACGAAAAATCAGTTATTTAACTACCACTTAGTGGTTTCACTATTCATCAAAAATTGAAGTTTTTCAGAACAATGCCAAAATTTCACCCTAAGCTATAATTGATATTCCGAATTCAAAAATGTTGTCTATTTTAAAAAATTACAAACATATAAGTTTCATTAATTAATTTTATAATTAATTCCCTCTGTCACAACAAATAACGTGTTTTTAAGAAACAATTTATATCAAAAGATTGACAATTGTTTATGTCCAATTTCAATGTTAAATTAATTCTAATGACCACCATTGGATAAGATGGTAAAAATATATTATAATTATACTTTAAAACCAATAAATAGTATAATTTATCACTATAAATTATTTTGATTAAAAAAGTTGTTTTAAGTATTTTTCACTATTCATAAAAAATTGAAAATTCTCAGAAAATTACAAAAAACTCAACTTAGGATAATTTCGATATTCCAAATACAAAAATGAAGTCCATTTTGAAATATAAAATTTATATAATTTCAAAAAGTGGGTATTACTATTCATAACGACTACTTTGATTAGTTGCGGTGTGTTAGAACTCGAAGTTGCGTATAATGCAAGCTATTGCATTATTGAATGAGAAGCGTATCATAGAAGCTCGGGGTGTTACATTCTACCCTCCTTAAATAAATTGTGTCCTCAAAATTTGAAATTTTTCTTGGAAAATAAAAGGTTGAAAATAGAAAATACCTTTTTAGAAAACCCACATCAGAAATAAGGTTAATAAAAATATAACTTTAAAAGAAAGAAAGATAAGTACAAAGGTCACCCGAGATAGCCCATACTAGGATTCTATGAAAATATGGATATGGAAGAAAAACAAACCATCAATGTATGATGGAGAGTTGTAGAAAACTGGATTAGGAGAAAGTTAACAATAATAAAATCACAAACTTGTGATTGGTTAAACGGTCATTGAATCCCCAATTGGAAAAGTTAACCGGCAACATTTTTTTTAAGTTACCTTTTATAAAGTTAAATAATTTATTTAGGATATTTACTAAGAACGTAAGGGAATATACATACTTGTCATGTAGACTTTCATTCTTTAATAAATTTTTACCAAAAACCCATCTTTCACTCTAAAAGGTAATAGAACTCAAAAATATTCTATTTATCCTAATTGTATAAGGTTCCTAATATTAACACATACCATTTAGATTAGAAAAACTATTTTGTAATAACCAGGGACTTCACGTAGTCCAGTGGTAGGCGATTAATCCCAATCGCACTATGGTTGTGGGTTCGATTCCCACAGCTTTGTCCAACACGATGGGTTGTCACTCGGTATGTGTGTTGTCCTTTTTATAAATATCCAAAAATAACCTTAATAATAGTATCCAATGTAAAATATAATCCATTACAACCTTTATAGTTATCCAAAATACTTCTGTCCAACTCACAGTCCAGATTTTATGAGGAAGGTAAACATAATGAAGCTCTTTTTTTTCTACGTAACAACATGTGAACACCTTCATCATGTATTCTTTTAAAACACTACAACATACTGAATTACCATAAATCCTTATTTATTACATTCATTATCCCTTATTCCTTATAGAAAACTAGATATACTCCTTCTATCCAAAAATGTATACAAATCATTAATCAGTTTCAAGGATGTTAAGAATATCAGACATAATTTATCCGAATCAATCATGTCTTATTCCAAAATCACTATCTCGGTATCAGAACCATATTATGGTTTATCTTTCTCTCAACCATATATTTTCCAAAAATTTAACCTACTGTGGAGTCACTTTTCTTGGTTCTACAGAATCTCAAGTCCTAGATGAAATAGTACTGCAGTACAATCCTTATATACTCCATAATTATTATAACTAGTACATCATTGATACAACACTCAAATTACAAAATTCTTTAATAACAACATAAGAACTCTGATCATTCCTCCTCATCTGTGGTAGTATCATAAATTGATTATTATCCAATAACATCATTTGGGGAATACTCTGATGATTTGAACATTGGTTTGCGTAGTGTCCCCACTCCTTGCAGATGAAGCATTGTACATTTGAAACATTTTTCTTACCCTTGCAGTCACGCACTTGGTGTCCTTTTTCTCCACACTTATAACAAACTCCCATTCCCTTCAGGAAAATTCCAAGGTGTTTCTTCCCACAGTTATCACATATTGGAAAATTGTTCTTTTCCCTCATCCCTTTATCCACCATTCTCTCTTCCATCCTTTTCTTCTCTTTCATCTCTTCAAATCCATAAGACTCAGAGAATTCTCTAATTATCTTATTAACACATGATACTATTTCTTCATATGTTGATAACACATGGGAGAATATTTCCCTTCTAAATGTTGGAATAATACCATGAAAGATATGATCCTTCTTACTCTTTGGATCATACGTATTGATGGAGTTCACATTCCTTATACTGGGTGCCATTTCTATACAATGCCATAAACTAGGTTAGTTTATGAATCGAAATACATAATTCCATACTTATAAAATACTTAACATAAATTGAACTATTTATGGATATAATCAATAATCATAAAAATGTTTTCTTTTAGGAAGTGTATACTCATAACCGTTCATAGTGGTTTGTAAAGAAAACGAGAATTATCCTAAGCATATCCCCCGGGAGTGTCGTAACCAAGAGTGCAGCAAGGCCCGTTGTCGTGCACCAGTTCCCGTTCGAGTCTAGCTCAAAGCGGTGTTTTCAGGTTTTACCCATAGGTACATCTGTGCCAAAGCCGCCTCTACCTGCTCGTATCCAGACAGGGATGTATTGCTTGGAAAACTCACAAAATCTCTACAATAACAAAATTCTAGGAAGTTCTTCTATACTAATCCTTAAAGTCTATCTTCAGGCTATGTGCTCTAATCAGAGTTTATCTAAATCTAGCTTCCAAGGTTAGTACTAAACTGCCTCTAATACCAACTGTAATGCCCCGACCCCAGCTACCCAGAGTCGGTGCATTACTTCGTAACATTGGCATAATCACAAAAGATCAAGTCTTGAAAGACCGATTAGTTTAGTATCCTTGGAAACACTAGATACATTCATAAATGTTACATTACATCATAAAGTGAAAAACTAATAACAAAGTCTTCATAGTCCACACTCATATCCTCTTTTGACTATCCCTGCAGGTCATTCATAAAATACTTCTTCACATCCTAGAAAATATTAAAACATTGAAAGGGGTGAGCTCAGATGCTCAGTAAGGATAACAACATAGAAGAAGCTTTCATAAATAAACATTAACATTTAAGGCAATGTATAACTAAAAAAAATCCTTTTAAACTTGAACTTTAGCATAATATGACAAAAGTAAAATGAAATAATTCCATTTACTTATTCACATGGATATTCTACTGGTCGAATAATCACATGCAATATCAATAACCACTTTCATAATGATGGAATGCATAATGCAAGACTATCATAACCGCGTAGCCAAGGCCTCGTGCCAAGACCACAAATAAGATTTTGTCAAGGCCTCGTGCCAAGACACTAGTTTGTCTCATGAGACCTGCCGATGCATCTAGGAGCTATAGTGGGCTCCACCCGTCACTTATTAAGTCCAATGCATTCCTCATATGAACAGGTTTAAACATATCATAAACCATAACATAATTGTATCACATAAAACATGCATAAATGAAACATAAGATTCCCACACTTCAATCACAAGATACCAATACAACACATTGATATAATAAAAACACTTTTAAAACCATTTTCAATACCAAAATTAAAGAAAATTAAAACTTTGTATTTATTTTTCATTTTAAAAAGTTATGGCTTGTAAAGGAAGCCGAAACTCAAATAATGGTCACGACGGTGGAGAAGTCATTATCACCGCATACGTACGACAAAAACATTCCCTTTTGTCGTTTAGTAAAATGCTTCTTATAAAAAATATTCCTTTTGGATAAACGTAAAAGTCAAAGGGGTTTATACACCGTATAAAAGAAGTATGTGTATAAAACAAAATATGCCTCAATGAATGGAGATTGAGACGAAGTCCCTTAAAACGACCATTTTTAAATAAAATATTTCTATTATGTGTATTCACTATATGTACACCTAAAGAAAGTATAAATACAAGATAATACATAATAATATCATGACATAATTTGAAAGTAGGAGATTAACCCAAAGAATGGAAATTGGGTTCAGAAGTTCCCTTACCTTGTCTCCGACTTGATTTGACCGTTCTTTAACCTCCTGAATAATAAACTAGAGTTAATATCTACTTTATTAAGAACCATTTTCAATTTAATTATCCTTTTTATATCACTTATTACAATGTTATGAACATTATGTAATTATTTAAGTTAATAACGGTCGTTTTGTCGATCTTTGGTACTTGAGTCAAAAATAAACTTCTTATAATTACAAGTTGTTTATGTGGTAGAATATCCATTATCTCCAGAATTATATTCATGATTTAGATGTCATATATATCATATATATCCATTATATACATTCATTCATAATATTACGTAACATTTAGAGGTAAGAAATGAAATGCACCGTTCATGGAGACGGTAAGCCGTACGTACGCATGAACGCTACTTTCATTTATATTTCGTATTTAATGGAATGAAATCATAATTATATAAATGTATAATATAATTCCAGTATAATATAGAATATAATAACATTTACTCCATCCTTTATACATCCCACATATGGTATTAACGATTAAAATCACTTTGAGGGGGCGGTAGTCCGCACTTCCTAAAATGAAAATATCACGTTTACCCATAATTGAAACCATAAAGGTATACCATAAATGAAAAATACAAAATCATAAGGGAAACTAAAAAATAATATATATCATATATAAAAATAGTTTTATCATAATGGCCACCATTAGAGGTGTTATATGAGTGTTGAACAATCATCATTTCGTGAGGCAAAAATTCACCATCCACAGAAATAGTATGTTCTTTAACCATTAGATGTAGGTGTGTGTAAGTGTAGCTCGAATCCTTCTTATAAAAACATCCTAGTATATTGATGATATTGGTGTTGTTACAAAAGAAATGAATAAAAAGTGTTTAGGGGGTTGGAGAAGAAAAATAAAACAAAACAACATTAGAGAAGACATTACCTCAAAATCGGGTAACTCTTTTTGATTTGAGCCAAAGGCTTCCTTGGGAAGAGTTCTGCCCAAAGTGAGGCTTCTAGGAGTAAGGGGGGGAAGTTGGGAGAGTATTTGTGCAGAGTTTGGCCGAGCCAAATAGTTTGAAAGTGTGAATGAGGTGGTAGAGGTGGGGGCCTTTTATAAGAGGAGAGGAGGGACACTCTTGGAAAGTAAGGAAATTATACATTATTATACAATGCTTTTCGGATTCTAAAGGTCACACACTTATATAATTCGTGGATAAGGTGATAAGGGTTCAAAATCTACCAATAAAATAGTCTTTGGATAAGTGTAAGCCTTGGATTTTACATTATCTTTTCATTTTATTAAAATCGTTAAATAATGAGGTCAACACTGCATCATAATGATGTCATAAATAATTTAATTTATTTAATGCCTAAAAATTATAAAAAAAATACTATGATGTAGTAAATATTTTAAGCTTTCCAATTACTATTTATAGTCAAAAATATGACCTGTATAACCCCATGTAAAAATTGTTTTAGTAAAACATTTCATGTTTGTGTCAATTTTTTACTTTAACATTAAATAAAAGGTATTTATGTCATTTTCCAATTAAAGTGGCTCCATGGGGTCCCCAAGTTAACCCATGGATTTTCTTGGTCGGCCATGGCACATAAAATGAGGGTAGGACATGTGTCAAGCTCATATCATGTTATTAAAACATTACTTTTACCTTAAACTACACTAATTACCTCCAATCGCGATTAAGAACTTAAAAGTTACTATTCACCAAAAATTATTTTAATCTCATTGAACCACATTTTACTTCTTAATGAAAACCATGTATGTCATATTTTTGAAAATCAAAACACAGAAGTGGTAATATTTCATTTAAATGAAAAATCAGTTATTTAACTACCACTTAGTGGTTTCACTATTCATCAAAAATTGAAGTTTTTCAGAACAATGCCAAAATTTCACCCTAAGCTATAATTGATATTCCGAATTCAAAAATGATGTCTATTTTAAAAAATTCCAAAAATATAAGTTGCATTAATTAATTTTATAATTAATTCCCACTGTCACAACAAATAGCGTGTTTTTAAGAAACAATTTATATCAATAGATTGAGAATTGTTTATGTCCAATTTCAATGTTAAATTAATTATAATGACCACCATTGGATAAGATGGTAAAAATATATTATAATTATACTTTAAAACCACTAAATAGTATAATTTATCACTATAAATTATTTTTATTAAAAAATTTGTTTTAAGTATTTTTCACTATTCATAAAAAATTGAATGTTCTCAGAAAATTACAAAAAACTCATCTTAGGATAATTTTGATATTCCGAATAAAAAAATGAAGTCCATTTTGAAATATAAAATTTATATAATTTCAAAAATTGGGTATTACTATTTATAACGGCTACTTTGATTAGTTGCGGTGTGTTTGAACTCGAAGTTGTGTACAATGCAAGCTATTGCATTATTGAATGAGAAGCGTATCATAGAAGCTCGGGGTGTTACAAATAATTTTCATATTCTAAACAGATTATTATGGATAAATATATAATAGAAATCACAAAGAGATATAACCTGAATTACTATATTGGAAATCTTCTTAAATGATTGTTAACTTATCCACAAATGATTCCCTCTATAAAAACCTTCAATAAAGCAACTAATGTAAAAAAATTATAAATAAAGTAGAACTAATGTAGCTAAAAAACTAATGTAACTCTAGGTTTGTCCTCCCTAGTTGGTGTTGTGTTTTGACTACCTATAGTCAGACATTTCTATCCCTAATATAAAGGCAGATAAATATTTTATGATGTGAAACCCCACTTCATAGTTTTTCAAATATTCTCGAAGATTCATTATATGTTGAATCATAATTGGTTAGTATAATATGTTTCCACCCCCTATTCAATACAAAACTCAAAATTTAAGGGTAGGATGGTGTAAGGAGCTTCCTTCCCTTCTTCAAAACTTTCCACCTCTAATTTGGATTCTCCTTCTTCATCCTCTAGGGCATGTAATGGTAGTGATAAATCTATAATTCTATCGAAGTGGAATTCAGTATCCATGTTATATTCTTTATATAGACTTTTATACTTGTGAAAAGCCTAAATATAATAATTGGGAGGGTTGGGCTATGAATAAACTTTGAGTGCCTCCTCAACCTCCTTGATATATTCTTTAAAGGTAGGAATTCTATGCTTTTTTCTTATATCTCAAATTATTATTACTATTATTCTTCTACATTTTCATTTTAATTTTTGAAAATATTTAGAGAATTAATTTAGTTCCACATACAAATCTATTAGGAATGATTCATCTAGTTCCTCCTTGAGGTACCTAATTATTTCACTTATTACCCCTTCTCAAAGTTAGAATTGACCCCTCTATCATTCATAGATAAAATATTAATTCCTTAATTAACTATGGTTGAAGTATTATTTATCATTAAATTAATATATTTTTTAAATTAAAACCAATGAAATGTTTACAAGATGTGAAAGATAATAGAATAAAAGGCAAAATATCAGAAAATGGTGCCAAATCGAAATATGAGTCTGTTATGGGTGCCTAATCAATGATATTTTTTGAACCTATCCATCATAAAAATGGAAAACCAGAGTCTTCTCTTAATGAGATTTGTTTAGGAACATTGATTCTTGTTTTTATTTATTATTTTAATTTAAAAATAATTCTATAAATCTACAAAAATAAAATCTTAATTTTTTCCTTAATTTTGGTTGAAGGATTATTGACCATGAAATTCATATATTTTTTTAAATGAAAACTAATGAAATGTTTAGAAAATGTGAAAGATAATGAAATGAGAGGACAATTATCTGATAATGGTGCCATATCAAAATAGAATTCTATTATGGGCTCCTATTTAATGATATTTTTTAAACGTATACATCATAAAAAATGTAAAAATAGAGTCCTCTCTTAATAAGATTTGTTCAGGAACACTGATTCTTGTTGTTATTTATTAATTTAATTTAAAATTAATTCTATAAAGCTAAAAAATAAAATCATTGGTAATAATATGTAAATATATGAGATAAAAAATAAAAATGAAGATGATGCAAACACAAACACATAATATAGGACATTGATGATAGGTAATTATACCCATGTTTAACCTAATGCTTATTTTACCACCATTAAAAAATAATTACTCATCTAACTTTATGAATATTCACATATTATTTTCATAACCACCATTACTATACTAATATTGCATGCAAATACAATATATATAAGGATCCTTGGTATACCACATGCCACTATCTCCAAGATTTTGGAGAGGAAAACACATCAATCGAGTATGAGTCCTTCCCTAATCTCACTATATTGAAATCACATTACAATATTTAATCAATCACTAGTTTCATAATATATTAGAACTTGAGGTAATAGAGAGAGAATATATAATATAGGAAAAAAGGAAAACCCAAGAAGATAAGGATAACTACACTTTCAAAAACCATAACCTTGGTCTCCCTCAACTTTTCAAAATTTTAAATAGAAAAGATGAAATTAAAATCATAAAGACTTATTAGAAGACCTGAATTACTCATGTAAATAATTCCTTGGTTTAGACTCTCACCATCATGAAATAAGGAGATCATATTTGATATATGTTAATAACACTAAAATTTAATTAAATCTAATGAAAATATATAGTACAATGAAAATAAACTAAAACCAATAGCTAATATTAATTGGTGAGGAACTTATTTAAGTAAAATCAACCAAATTTTAAAATAAACTTACCATTTTTCTCGAAATTACTTACTTATTCCTTAATAATTTGGAACTATGAGTTTTAAGATCCTTATCTCTCTTGGATTATCCTCTGTATGGTTTGTTAGTTCAAGTTCTTCCTAATTAGATTAAACAAGGTTGTATGAGTAATATATTTTTCTCCTCAATTGTTTTCATATAAGCCACATGTATCTCCATATTCATCAATGATTCAACCTCCTTATGTTATTTCTAGAATTTATTTATTCCTTCTTAGGTGGATAGATTTATTTTGACCAATTAGAAAACCTTATGTGAGTATAGGTTACTCTTATAGTTCTATCAACATGTGGAAATTCTTGTATAAGGTCATAGATAGCATTATCAATAGATGTCTAGCTAGTTTTATCCCTTATTGGATCTCTCTAGAGCAACATGGTTTTGTTCAAGGGTGGTTAATACAAGGTTCTATCATCCTTTACCAGGAGATGGTGTGCGACATTAAAAAATGGTTATTGGGTCTAACATTGTCATTAAAATCAATATGGATAAAGTGTATGATAGGATAGAGTGGAGTTATATTATCAAAGTCTTCAACTGCACGAGCTTCTCATCTTGGTCCTCTGATCTCATGTTCAGGCGATTCAACTCAGCTTGGATTTCTATTTATTTTTCAGGGAAGATTTTTGGTTTATTTAAGTATGTTAACAGTTTAAGAAAAGTTGATCTCATCTCTCCAAGTTTATTTATTATCACTCAGACACCCATAGTCATTTCATTAATAATAAGATATTATATGGAGTAATCGGTCCTACCATTGTAGAATTAATTTCTGTGGTATCTTGCATCTATTGTTTATTGATGATACTATTGATTTTTTAATTATGATAAAATAACTTTCTGAGGATTTAATAAAGTTTTATAGGTGTATACTAAATGGAGAAGACAAATGATGAATCATGAAAAGTGTAGTATTTTTATTTCTAGTCGGTTCTCAGATAGGAAAGTTTCTTCCTTGGAGAGATTGATGGGAACTTGTAGAATAGGATTCCACCTTGAGTATCTAGGGGCTCTTATTTACTCTCACATTATCTGTATTCAACACTTTTATGGAGGTGTTTAATAAAATCACTGGCTAGATCTTAAACTTGAAGAACTGTTACTTTTCCTTTAGGGGGATAATTTCTCAATAAATTTCATTCTTAAGTCTATTCCCATGCATGTTCTATTTTATCTTAAGGTTTCTAAGGGTGTCATTAATAGAATTGATAAAATTTTAAAATATTTCATTTAGGACACACACTCTGAAGGAAAATATCTTAGGATGTCATGGTATTAGATGGAATAGACTATGGAAGAAGGTGGAATTATTCTTAAGAGTGTGTCGAGCTGAATGCAAATTATGCACGTGAAGCTAGCTTAGGATTTTATTGAAGGGAAAACGCTGTGGGGAAGATTCATGGTGGGGAAGTACAGAAGGACCTAGGGTGTTCTAAGAGGGAAGGATTCTCCCCTATGTAATTCTATTCACCCACACATACCTACTTTATAAAACCTTTTACAGTGGATAGTTTGGTGTGAGGATATCAGCTTCTAGAATCATAACTGGGTCAGAATCACACTGGGTTTTTCTAGGTACACTACACAGGATATAAGATTCCACCAGGTGTGATTTCATCCTTTTCTATTCATGAAAACATTTATAATAATTAGAATATATTTTTTGAGTATATTATTTTTATTATGAGATGAATAGGTGTGTTTTTATAGGTTCATTTTCTAGGAAATTTGAATCCAAGGAGTATCATAGGGCGATGTTGAATCCGACTCATCTCGATGAATGGGGAGTAATCCTATAGCACAAGGAGAATTCCGTGAATCTCAAATTCCTCTTATGGCGTATTAGGAATATAGAACAACCCATATATGATAATCTAAAATGAAAATATTTTTCACTTGTCTCCAAATGCACCTGTTGTGTGATCCATCTGGAAGAATCGGCTGAACACTTATTTTTTTATAAAAAATGGGTACAATCAGTCTTAAACTCCTTCAGTGTTTTCTTAGGTGTTTCCTCTTAGGATAATTTGAATACCTTCTTCCTCACTCTCCGGTTCTAGTGATATAACATATGTTGTGTTGAAATGGAACTATAATGACCATTATAGTGGTGAGATGTTGGTGTTTATAGATAGTTAGGAATAAATATTTCTATGTAGGGTTTCAATCCTCATGAAATACCATCATCTATAAAACTAGGTGTTTGATTGTGGATCTGATCTGATTGAACAAAAATTGATATGATTCCTTATACCTTAGAATGCTTATGTGTTCTAGTTATATCTATCTTTCCACCAGGCATATTTCTCAGGGACATTGGATCAGATGGTGTCCGAATAGAGATAGAATCAATCTTAACATGGATGGTTTCTACTGTATGGGTGTTATGTGAGGAGGGGAAATCATGCACAACCATAATGAATCAATCATCTTCACCTTCATTTCGTGTTTTTTAATGGTGATTCTATTAAGGTTAAGGCTCATGCAATTCATACAGGTCTGCGTCTTTACAACAAAAAAAGAATTAGGTTAGCAGTGATTGAAATAGATTCCTCAATAATTCATAATGCACTACTTGTATAGGAAACCATTCCATGATCTATTATCTATCTAATTTAGATATTTAAGGAACAAATTTTCATCCACATGAAGGTCTTTTATACATAGCACAAGGGGAATAAAGTTTATGACTTCCTTGACTCCTTTATTTCTACTACAACTCATGATGGAATGGTCATTTTTTCTACCATGTGTTCCTTTCCTTTGAAAAGTAAGATTTTAGTTATAGGGGATTCCCTTGGGCTCAATTAATTTTTCCTCCTCGAGCTCCATGGTCCTTTGCTCTTTTTTCATTGCTATTTCCTTTTAAACCTTGTTGTTTCTCTTCCATATTTTGAATAAAAATATTAGACTTTGGTCTATTTTATATCACATGGATAGTATTCTTTAGCTGTAAGTCATTAAACTCTTAAATAAATGTATGCCTATAAAAAGTTTATATAGAATTTTATTTAAATCATTATAATCACATAATTAGTCTATATATACAATAAACTCAAAATTTCCCTTATATAATGAATATGTGATATTTTTAAAAATATTATAAAAATGGTGGAGATATAATAAATTAATTATTGAATAAAAATATGTAATTTTCATGTTTTTTAATAACTAATTACCTAATAGACACAACTATAATCCTTACCTTGGACCCATTGACTCATTACATAAGGGGTTGTGTTACGAAATCTTGAAGAAATATCATATAAAACCTTGACCCACCTAAGGGTATCTCTCCCAATAGAACACCCCATACCAAAAATAACCACACATGATGCACTTAATACCTAAGACCACACAATATTGGGTTATTATATACTATGTGATAAAGTATTTAATATCATAATATCCAATAAGTAATATAAAAAAATAACTGTATAAATGTTTATTAATTTATATGAAACCAATATATTATTCTAGAAAAAACAGTTAACTTATTATTGATGTTTTAATTAATTAAAATTTATTCCCTGAAATAGGCCCTCAAAAATTTTCTTTACCAAAAAATAGTTTCCAAAATCATTTACCAATTTAAAAACCATTTCATACTCACAAGAAGTTAAGCACATTTATTTTATATCAATGTGCCAAGTATGATGAATGAACACATTCCCTCTAGTCACCCAAGACCAAGATTAAAAAAAATAAGCAACAAAATCAACCCAAAACTTCATAACTGAATAAAAGTATCAATATTAATAGAAAAAATCCAAAATAGAAATCCCAAACCCTTAGTAACTTAGTATTTCATTATATTGGTGTTCATGATACAAAAGGTTGATGTACCTACCAATTTCCAACCATTCATAACACTACATTCCAAGTAAAAAATATTAATAAAACTAAAAATGTGGCTCTGATACAATTTTATAATTCCCATAACCCAGTTCTTCTATATATTGATCAAGTCAGTTTCATTACATGGTGTCAAGCATGCCTTCCAATACACCAGAGGCTACATACTGATGATGAGAGTCTATAACCAACTTGGGTAGACTATATTCATAGTATCACAAGATAAAATATTAAAAAATAAAAATAGAATCATAGGAAATCAGATTAAGTGTAAAATTATATATCTAATATCTAACCATAAATAATGAATAAAAATTAACATTTCATAACAAAATAAACTATGAAGATCATGAATAAATACATTAGAGGGATCACCCACAGGGATGATTAAGTAAATAATAAACAAAATACATAATACTATGCGAGAAATAAATACAAAAAATCAAGTCCCTCATCAACCCTATCTCCTAAAAATCATCAGGATACTCTATCCTGATATTCTATACAACCTAAAACCTAAACTTCAGACACAAATTTTTTCATGCGCACCAAGATTCCTGTGCCAGGTGTGAGAATAATACTTAGTAGGGAACCGCCAATGGAGTCCCTTATATATTCTACAATATCCAATGTATATATTTATGAATAAATAAATAAATAAATAATATAAAATATGCAATCAACCATTCTAGGTTATCATGTTCTAACTAGGACACCACAATACTTGAACTCACATTCTCTGGCCAATGTCAGTATTATTTCTATCATCACAAAATTGATATATCAAGGAGCACTAAGGATTAAGAGTAATGGACAAAATGTACTATGACCATCATATATGAACCATATTTATAAAATGATTAACACTTATCTATACCCATGAAACTAATCAATCATAGATCCTTATACCCATTCATGATCTCCCCAAAACATAAAATAAACAGAAACCTAGACAGTGTAACTTCACATCATGATTCTCAAAGACCTATGCTACTCCTAATTGAAACTGAATCCATATGGTTAATATTATATATATAAAATTCATTTGAGTAAGGTTTAATACATAACTTGACTCTCATTGCTGAGTAACTAGTTATCATCACACTCATATGTGATCTTCCAAGAACTCTGGAAGAATGAGCACCTAGGCGGTGTAATATGACATGCTTAATCCCAAGTATTTTTACCTTAACATCATTATTAGTTTCATAAAAATGGTTAGGATAGAATAAAAATACCTAAAATACATATATCAACTACTATCTCTCAGCTAGTAGTGATCCTTACATAGCATACTGTTAGATAAAATTACACATGTAGTCCAAAGACAACCCATCTTGATCATCTCACTATACTCAATAATCTCATACATAACCTTAAATTTAAAATATATCCCATGATGATCTCAAATATCCTATTACTTAGTCAATCTATAATTACCAATGTAATATTCATACTTGGATATCTCAGTTTTCATACCCCTGTCAGGGAATGCACTTCCTCATAAGACCTCAAGGAATCTCACATCAACCATCAACCACATCACTAATAAAAAACACCTCAAGGTTCTTAAAAAGTAAAAAGTCTCCCTTTCAAATATCTCCCATGTTTTAATTATGAGATTGAACTAAGAGATTTCCCTCTCTAGTCTACCCATTAGTATCATACACTAAGTATTATCTAGGCCCCGTCTGACTCTTTCTCTCTGTCTATGAATTTCAAGGAAGAAAAAATATAATCTATATTCAATCCACCCATTGGTCAAAACCTAAAAAAAATATCTTTCAATACATGAAACATACCCATTAATAAAGGCAATAAAATAATAAATATCTAACTAATACACTCATCAACATATTATTAACACACTTTCAGTTCCAAAACTTAAAATGAAAGACATCCCCTTAAGGAAACGGACTTAGAGTAAAAACTTTATTTTGATGGGAGAGAGTTTATAAACCCAAAGAAACCAAATAAATAACATGTTATCCCAATGAAAAGTGTTTATAGGTATATAGGCTATACCTAAAACCTTATCCATATGATTCCTATGTATTTTCACTCTTTGAAACCTCTAATCAAACTCTTAAGAACTATGAAGTCCTTAAACCAATTCATTATATCTCACCACAAGTCATTAAAAATTTATTACATAACCACTTTGGGATCTATTAAGTATAACTAGAGGTCACACCCATTATTATAATAGTTCTCAGACATCTCTAAAATTTACAAACCAAGTTTGAAATGTGAACTCCACTCCTAGAAGGCCTCACCCAATCCTATTACATAATGTAGAACTCACCAGGTCCCTTAAGTGAAATTTATAACTCAAAACCCAAATATAGACACATACATACACATAATATAATATTAAATATTATATTTAATAGCTACATTAATATCATAGAAGTTAAATAAATTAATATTATGGCTTGATTTGGATTTATTCAACTAAAATTGATAAATCAGATAAGTATACCCTAAAATGAGGTTTATACTTTGAAAATAATGGGATGATGAAAATAGGGAAAATTATCCTTGTTATTACCTTATACTTGTAAATTGAATCCACATAATTTAAATATCATATCAATATAAAAATAGATGATGATTTGGGAGTTTATAAAGTTGATAGGGAGGAAAAAAGAAAGGGAGAAGATATAGGGTTTGGGGTCTGGGTTGATCAAGCTAAGAAGGTGGAGGGGTTTTGAATAAATTTAACAAAAAATAATTTAATTAAAATTCTGAAAAAAGTGAACTACTGGTCACTAGGTACCTTGTGGACACCCATAGGATCCCCTTCCATTGGGAAATTCATCATGTACCTGATGGAATATTCTATATTTATTTAGTAGATTCTATATCTCATTTGACCTTCACCCAAAGCTCGTAAATTCCCCTAAAACCTCTAAATATTGGTATAAACACTACTTAGAGATATATTAATTCTAGGATACTCAATCTAAATCTTAATTATGAAACACACCTACTCCACATCATCAAAATTAAAATAAATTATTTAAATCCAATGACCCATTAAAACACGAGTTTCTATAGTTTCATGACTCATCATAAAACAAATTATGTTTAATAGAATCTGGTTTCCCCCTTTTTATACACCATTTAAATATGGTATATTGGGTGGAGTGAGTTGTGTAGATATACCACAATATTCTAGTTATTCATGAAATTTTTGGTTCAAATATTCTCCATGTTTATGAGATCAAAGTATTTTAATACCTTTTCCAATGTGATTTTATAATTAACATTTGAACACTCTTAAATTTTAAATGGATTTATATTTGTGTTTCCCAATATACACAAACCCATACCTCATGAATTTTTGAACAAAGGTAATGAATTATTGAAATCCAACATGATCTACTTTACTTATAAGATCAAATACATCAGTATGTATGTTTATAATAAATAATTAGATCATTTCCCTTTAATATTAAAAGGTAATTCATAGATTTTTTCTAATAAAAAAGATTAAAATAAATTAAATGTTTCAAAATCATCTGAATTTAGTATTATATCATTATGAATTCATTGGAATTCAGAAAATTATTATTTATATGGATTAAGAAACAATGTCAAATATAAGTGGAATTTAAATCATTAATTTTTAACATTCATATTATTTAGACTATAAATATTTTTTCATGATTCAATATGAAAAATGAATTAAAAATTTTAGTACAACAATGAAAAATTTCATTCATATAAATATAATTTTTTTCTTTATTGGAAATGAAAAATATACACTATCTAGTATAGATAAATAAATAAAATTTCTATTTATTAATGTTTTTTGATAACAATTTTCAAGTGATAATTACAATCCATCAAGAATAAGTAGATTTAATATCCCTAAAAAATGTTTCAACACTTTCTACATTACCAAATCATAGTTATGGTTCCCCCCTAATAAATTTTCTCTACACGTTGATAATATCACATTACAAAAAAGTTGTGATATACATATGATATCTAATTCCTATAATTTTAAGTTTGATAAATTGATCACTATAATATATAGATACTGACACCCTTGATTCTTTAATTTCTTCTTAATACACTAAGTCACATCGAATGATTCCATTTCTTGATATAGATTTTGAATCTTAGAAACCATGGATGATAAAAAAACATCTTATATAATATTCACCCTTTTGATACTTTATATAAATATATTTCCATCTTGTGAGGAAGAATAAAATATCTCATATGGTTTGAGTTTCTATATAATGTATAATTTATCTATATGTTTGAGAATAATCCTCAAATTAAAATAAATGTTATTGAAATTATTACCATTCAATTTTCCCTTATCAAATATTAATCTCAATGATAAGTTTTAGTTTGTGTTTAATTCCATGAATATCTAAAAAAAATATATTTAATTTTTATCATCTTGTATGTTTTTATTTAATATGGTATTTTATTGAATATATTACAAATATAATAATAATATCCTTCACTATTATAAAATATAAATTTATTTGGTCAAGATCATTATTTATACATTTCCTATCCAATCTAAGCTAGTCTATTAGGACATGTATATTTTTGGTAAAAACAATTATTAATTTTATTAAATACAACGCTTGAGTTGTTTAGTAGACAAAACCTTACCCAATTAATCTCATGAATATGCTCTACACCATTCCCCTAGGCACTAATTATATGTAGTTACCTAGTCATGTGTCACCCAAAATTCACAATAGGATAACTATTATAACTTTTTGTTAAATAAAATATAGATCAATTATATTTATTAAATAAATAACCTTATATTTGAATAATGAAGTTCTTATATAATGTGATTCTTATCATAAGGAATCTAACACGTAAACATTTAATGATATATTTTATAACTAATCAAACCATTAAAAATATATGTATCATATACATAACCTATGTGATAATATTAGTAGTTATTAAATGATATGTATCTTATAAAAACCCAATACATCATATAAATAATAATTACTTATGAAAATAATTCATTTACTTTTGTATCTCATACAGTGTTTAATATTTTAATCACATTACATTGAAAAATTATATATCTTCACATCTATTTTACTAAGAAGAAAAGTTCTGAAATTCTTAAAAGGTTTGGTGGACTAGATAATATAGAATGTGATATTTCATACAAGGGTTGTGTATAAACCCTCTACCTATAATTTTTCTTAATCATAGAAATCACACCATCACACGTTCTATCAATGTTTCATGTGTGTCTAAAATAAATTTTACAAAAATTTGAATATATCACAAAAACTATATATAATTATAAAATTTAGTTTATATATTAAAATTAATCAAGAATGGTTCTAATAGCACTGTATGAGTGGTGAGGTTATATCCCTTATATAAACACATTAAGTGTGCCATCTATAAAAAACTATTAGAGTACTCAATTTCCCAAAATCCTTGGGATATAAAACACATTGCATTAACAATGTAGCTCTTAAATATAAATCCGTACTTTATTAAATGTTCACATAGAAGAGTTATCATAAATTAGTTAATCATTAAACATTAATCTAATACCATTATATGGATTTTAGTGATGCTGATATTGAAAATACAATTAAAATATTAAGAAAACTAATCAAATAACAAAAAAATAAACAAAAATATAATAAAAAAATAGAAATAGAAATACCATATTAACATGATTTCAGATATTTAGATGGAGATTATATTTCTAAATTAATGATTCCATCAGTATCCAATGATAATACTAATCACCAATGCCTTGGTGTGATCATATTCTAGTCCAAGTGAATAAGTCACTCTAATGGAAAAGGATGAAACAAAGGGATGAGAAAACTCTATAGAATCCCTCAAATGAGGAAAAAAGAGAACTAAAAACACAACCCATTTATTCTAATAATTGAATGAAAACTCCACCTCTTCTCATTTCTATTGATTTCATGATGGGAATTAAATAGTGTCCAAGGAATTTAAAGTCGTAACACACCTAAGGATGAGAAATAAATAGTATCTAAAGTTTATTTAGAGTATTAAATAGCCTAAAAAGGACTAAGGTGATAAAATACCTTGGTAGGTGCATTAATGGGCATCTAAATGGTTTTAAAATAGTAATGGTGGTGATTAAATGGATCCCTAAAGTAAGACTATGAATTTTAATTATGTTAATAGGATTTAGAAGCCTATTATTACAAGAACATGCCTAAAACCCATTTAAGATTTAAAATTTCCTCATAGTTATGAATTAATAAAATAAATAACTCACTATTTATATTATAACACCAAAAAAATTAATTAATTAAATAATTAAAATGTGTTAAAAAAAATCCTATTTGTGTTTATGATTAACAAGAACATTTTAAAACAATGGTTAATCACATTATCCCAAAGAATCGTAAATAACACTATATTATGAAAGACCCTAATGGAACCTTTTAAAGATGGAAATAATTATGAATATCATTCATAATCAAAAGCTAAAAACACATCATAAATACCCAAATCACAAATATGTTTTGTGTGTTAAAACCCACCACATTCCCATTAGTAAAGTTTCTTTGTTCTTAACATTTATATGAAGCATAATCCATGTAAAATTCCAATAACATATTACCTTCAACTTTTTATCAATTTCTGGTATTACTTAAACATGTAACTATATCACATGTAATTAACTAGGCATAGTTATTCACTTGGTCAAAACTCAAATGATGGTTGTGATTTCATAAAAATATCATATGGATATAAACATCATATCTTGGTCAATCAAACCCATTAACTTGATAAATATCATATTTGATCAACTTTAATTAAGAAAAATTCTAAAATTAATTTAGATATTATGATGAAACACATATTAATAACCCTTTAATAAATTCAAATTGAAATATCCATTACCAAACCCATATTTTTATTTTGGACCTTAGTTCCAGTTTATCTTTTGGCCTTAGGTTTGGCTCTCATGTTTCAGGTGTGACAGGTTTATATTTTTAGTTTCATCATGTTTTCCCTTGGTGGATAGTTAGATAATGGTTTGGGAAAACCATGCAGCTTTCTCTAGGTAACTATGTGTCTTTGGATTTCCTCGGGTTGAAGGCACACAACCCACACACGTCTAGTGAAATCATGTAGAGAGCGTGAGGGAAGACACTATCTCAGGACGTAACCATTCTACATAGTTGGTGCATGGTTTGCAAATCTTGTAGACAATCCATGTAGGTGCCCAGATGTGTCCAGTAAGGGGTGTGTAGTTGGCGCATGGTTTATTAAACTATGTGGCCAAACCATGTGAGCTACCCAGATCTAAAAATTTATGAAATACCTAAATTAGCCTCTCGGTATTTTAACCCCAAAACACCTCCCCCTTTATTTCCCTAGTTTGTGTGACCCAAAGGGATCCACTCCATTTCTCTCTAAGCATATTATCCTCTACCTTGGTGTGGATCAAGGTTTTCTTTAAGGGTTTGGGGTGAAATATTGAAGGTAATCCTCTCCTCTCCTCTCCCTCTTCCTTCTCCTCCCATAATCTCTCAAGATCTTCTTTTCCCTAGGTCATGTGTATATAGGTCTCATGTTTATCTAGATTTATTATTAGGTTGTTTTCTTGTTTAAGTTTCCACTTTTTAGATCTTGTCTCTTAGAACCCTTGTGCTATGTTTTCAAGTATGCATTGTTGAAGAACTTGTGATTTGAGGTAGGTTTACCCTTTCACTTGCATTTTTAATTTAATATTCCTTAGTTTCATGATTTTTTCACCTTTATTATATGGTAAACATTGATTCATGATATTTTGATAAAATTTATGGTGTGAAAAGTGGTTATTTATACCTTATTTGGTGATAAATTACATGGTTTTGTTTAATATTGCACACTAAGTGTTCAATGAAATTCTTGGTTGGCTTTTGAAAGAATTTTTTGATATCTAAAGCATGTATTGGGGTTTTAAATACATTTGTAACATGTGAAATAATTAAATGGGTTCCTTTAATGGTTTTAAAAGTGGTTTCAAATATAACATAAAGGTGTACTTGGATTTTAAAAAGGGTTTGGCATGTAACGGTGGATTGTGGGACATTTGTTATTTTAATGAAAATGGATTTGGTTTGTAAATGTGGTGTGTTTTATTTATAATAACTAATTTATAAATTATTATGAAATGGAAAATAAAATAATCACACCATTTTTAAAGGGTTATTTGGTTCTTTGATAAATGAGGGTTTTTGTGAAGTGTGCTTGAGGCCCGTTTGGCAGTTTTATGAAAGTAGTAAAAATGTTTATTATGAAAACCCTCCTTAGAAAATCTACTTGCCTTATATATATACATTTAATGGGTGTGATGACCTCACTATTTAATTCTTACAACACATTTACTATGATCAGGATGGGATATCCTTGGTATGGACTCCTTTGAGATATATTCATTCCATGGAAAGGGATTGATCCTTGGGGTAACTAGAGTGATGCCTGTTGTGTGAAATATTGTATAAATGTCTGTGATTGGATGCTTGGTTGGCATTAGTTGGATCAACCTATTATATACTCTTGACATGGAGAACCTATCATAGCTATTGATTTTTTTTAGAATGATTTCTATAGTAGTTAGGTTATGCACTAGCCAGTGGTCCATAACATGAGGATATATTGAGTTTTATTTCTATGGGATTTCACCCCTTAGTCTATACCATGTGAGGTGTGGCTGAGTGTATTCAGATATTTTATGTCATCTAGTGAGGAATACTTTCCAAGACGTTTCGACATGTATTAGTATGTTCTAGATTATTCACAAGCTCTTAGGTTCTCCCATGTCTATTGAAACTTAGTGGGATGTCGTGAATGATTGTGATGAAATGTTGGTTGGATACTCTTGTGTGATATTTTTCTATTTCCATTATTTCATGATTGTTATGATTACTTCTTGAGTAGTGTTTCCATATTCCAAAAATGATAAAATGTTTTTAAGTTTTCAAATAAAAAGGTTTTGGAAATGTATTATACTCTTTCTATCCTTTATAAGTGAAATGTCACATTCCTCTTTTAAAATTCATATATTTATTTTTTTTAAAATTGAATGTGGATTTATATGGAAAAAGTGAAATGGATTGTGTTTTATTTTTAAAGTATAAAATATGTGAAAAAATTTACTTTTTTTATATTTTATTTCAAACTGGAAGTTGATGTTTATTTTATTTTAAAGGAAGTGCATTGGGAATACATTTTTTTGGGAACACCTATGGAGTTTTAATAGTCACGCCTATAGTTTCTTCTTATTTTTAGCTTGTGGCATAAGGTTTATATTAGTTTTGATCTCCATGGGTGATGGTTGGTTTTGGTATCGAAGAGTGACCCTCGAAGTCACATAGATATGTGTGGTCATCAGGTGTAGTTTGAGTTTTGTTGTATTTTTTACTTTTGTTTTAAAAGATGTCCAGTTAGGATATTCATATATTATTCAGGATACTTTTTTATATTTACTTTTCTCATTTCATGAATTTATCTTGGTTGAAATAGTTCCCTAGTATATTTGTTGATTCCTGATACTAGTTTCCAACCTGTGCGTATCTTGAACGCCCTTCAGGCCTTGTCTTAGATTGGTTCGGGTTACTGATTCAGGGTTGACCCAGGTTGGTTCGTGAAAAAATGGTATCAAAGGAGGTTAGTCTTTGGAGGAAATAGCTTTTATAGCACCCTTTTTTATTTGGGGGATGTTAAGGTTGATAAAGTAGGATTGTCATAACTTTGGGGTATAGGTATGAGGGAGTGTTTGACCAACACTTTATATACCAAGCTTTGAGTTGCTATGGGAAGTTAGGTTTTATTTGGTTTCTTGGATATTTTATTTTTTTATGCTTGGGAAAATTAAAGGTAGTTGGGATAGTGGTATCAAGGATCTCGTAGGTTCTAGAAATCCATATGGAGCTGGGGACATGGTCCTAGAATACTCTCCTTGATGGTGGTGTGATTGTCATGTGGCCACCAACCATATGGCCAAATCACCCATCAGCACTAATTTCCCCTTGTGAGTTGTTTTGGGTCTTCCTTGTAATTTTGAATTTTTTTTTTGAGAAATATTACTTTGGAATTGTAAAAATTGAATATTTAAATGGTAGTGTTTTGATTTTAGGAAAATGGAAAATGAATTTTCATAATCATTTTGAAGGAATCTTTGAAAAATGGATTTTTATGAGGTGGTTTTGGGTTAAAATAAGAAGTGGTTTATCAAGGTTGTATTTTTATAAATAAAATTTAGATATTATTGATTTTTTTTTGGGAAAATATAATTTTTTTAAATAATTCTTGGAAAATTATTTTAAATGAGAGGAAATGGGTTTTTAATCAAATGGATTTTGATGGAATAAAATTAGTTGAGATTCTGGAAAGTGTTTTGAATGGAATAAATTGGATTTTTGGATAGGAATTCATGGTTTTTTTAATTTTTGAACATGATGAAATGGATTTAAACATAGAAATTTAAATTGGTCCTTGAATTGGTAGTTAGTGAGATTTTTAAAATCTTTATGAATTTTGAAATGGAAGTGGATTGAAAGTGTAAAAATTGGGTTGAATGATTTTTTTGGATGTGGAAATGTTTTGTTTTGACCTTTGATATTTCCTTGGGTACTCACATGCATGGATATGTGTGAAAATTGGTTGGATGATGATGGGGTAGAATGAGTTTCTTGTAGGCATGAGTTGATGTGTGCCTGGGGTGGCATAAGAATGTGAATGTGAGTGAGACTCTAATAAATTCCGTTGGTGAGTGTGCAACCCACAAAGTTTCACCTCTTTCAAAAAAATGTTCTACGAGGAAAATATTGAAGTTTTGGTAGCCACTGGTTGTGTGGATTGTTTTTCCTATGTTTTGGGAATTTTTCTTGTGATATGTTTTGAGTTTAAGAACTCTTTTTGATGAGCTGGTTTTGATTAAGATATTGGTTTTTATTGTTTCCTAGTGTGTTCCCCCATAATGATTTGATGGATATTTGTGGTGAAACTATGGATGGTTCCCTGTTAGTAAGATTTCTAGTTGATTAACCTAAGGACTTTGTTCTTTAGTTTCAAAAGTTAAAACTAACTCTCTTTTATGATCAAGAGAATCTTCTCAAAGTGGAAGAGTGGGTACAGAAGATCGAAGGGAACTTTAGACTCATTTAGTTTCCCAAGTCATTAAGGGTTAAGTTTAGTACCTTTATGCTTGAAGGTTCTCCCTATAAGTGGTGAAAGTAGGTATCTTAGAACAAGCCTCAGGAAGATCTTACTTGGGAGTTATTCAAGCATTTGTTCATATGCCATTATTTCTTAGAGATATTAAAGGTGTGAAAGGGGATATAAATGTGTTGTTTATAAAAAGTTTTGGGTTTGATGTTGGAGTAATTCTGTCATTTTGTGGATCTTGTTTCTTATACTCAATAGTGGGCCATAGATGATTCCTCGAAGGATTGATGTTTTATGTTTGGACTTTATACTAATATGTTGTCAAAGGTGTCAGAGTTCAATCTAACTTGTTTTTACGACACAGTGAGGAGATATTTTCATGTTGAAGCTATGATGGAAAGGGTTATTGAGGTAGTTATTCCTCTATCTGACCCTGGAAGTGGTGAAAGAAATTCCAGTAAGGAAGTGGGGAAACAACCATAAGATGTTGGAGCTGGTCATAGAATTAAAAGTCCTTGAGATATTTCATCAGCTTCTTCTAGGTGTGTAATTATGGTGTGTCATCAGTGTGGAAAGACAGATCATAAGAAGTCATCGTGTCCGAGTGCACCAAATACCTATTTATACTTGTGGGTTCCTAGTCCACTTAAAACGGTTCTATTGGGATGTTTCCAAGAAGTGACATGGAGCCAATTTGCTGGAGTATAGTGATGATTGGGCTTGGTTTAAAGTCCTTTTATGTTTAAATGTTTTCTAATGCTATGGTAGTTCTGCCTGGTGGTGTTCTATCTTTTTTGAGATATAAGGGCATATTTTGGATCTCCTAAGAACTCCTATTTCAATGCATGTGTGTTCTTATTTTAAAAATTTTAAATCTCTATACTTTCAAAATAGAGGTGTCTCCTGTGTGTATCTTTTGAATTCATGTCTGAGATATAAAAGATTATAAGATTCTAGATGCGAGGAAGGGAATTATTTAAACATTAGGGCTCCAGTCATAGGCCCCAAAGTGAATCTCACACACAGTCAGAAATATCAGGGGTGTGAGGGACCTCAGTCTTTTTTTATCTTTAGTGTAGCAATGGAGAAAGTTTAAGGTTATCAATGGTAGTTTTATTTAACATGGTTTAATTTCCAATTGTCTTGATTTCCTTTCGGCAAGAACCCCTTACAATAGGGTTGGTATTTCTATGTAGGAGAATTTTTTGTTGGCCTGTGTGGGAGAATTTTTGGTTGGCCAGTGTTGGAAAGTTCTTCTGTTGTCTTACTCTATTGTTTCAAGCTAGTTGGTTCTTAATTGTGCTGAGACACACCGCGAGTATCATTGTGGTCTCTTTTAAAGGGATTGATCCTAGTTGGTTTCCTATGGTGGGGAGTTTTTTCTGGCATCCTGTGTCGATAACTTAGTGTAGTTCCGGTTTTAGCTTAGTATTATGTGGTTTCAGTTATTATTTTGTTTTGGGTGAGATGCATAAGTTCCATTTGGAAGTGGTCATAATGTTCTGTTTAAGAGGTTGGATCATGTGAATATAAAAATCCTTAGTCGTTGATCGTTTAATTATAATATTTTGTCGATTTATGGGGGCATAAAGCATTATGGTGGGGAGAATTGTTACACCTAGTTTTTTATTTTGGACCTCAGTTCTTGTTTATATTTTGGACAAGGGTTTGACTCTTGAGTTTTGGGTGTGACAAGTTTAAATTTTGAGTTTTAGGGTGTTTTTACATTGGTGCATGGTCAGAGCATGGTTTGGAAAAACCATGCGTCTTGCTCCACGTAATCGTGTGGATTTGGTGTGCCTCTGGTCAAAGGCACATGACCCACAAAAGGTTTATAAAATCGTGTGGAGAGTGTGTAGGAATCCATTATCCTAGGAAAGAACCATTTTTCATGGTTGGCACACAATTTCCAAATCATTTAGCCAAACGGTGCAGGTGCCCAGGAGTGTTTTGTAAGGGGAACACTGTTGAAACACAATTTGGTAAAACGGGTGGCCAAACCATGTGAGATTCCCATATCTAAAAATTTGTGAAATCCCTAAATTACCCTCTTAGGATTTCAACCCCAAAACACCTCCCACCTTTTTTACCTAGTTCATATGACCCATAGAGAGCCCCTCAATTACTCTCAAATCCTCTCCTCCTCTCCTATGGTGTGGATCTAGGTTTTTTTCAAGGTTTTGGTTTGAAATATTTAACGTAATCCTCTCCTCTCATCTCTCTCTTCCTTATCCTCCCATATTATCTTGATGTATTCTTCTTAATAGGTGATTTAGATCTAGGGTTCATGTTTCTCTTGATTTATGATTAGTTATATTTCTTGTATAATATTTCTCTTGGTAGATCTTGGATCTTGTAACCCTTAGGGTGTGTGTTGTTGAAGCGCTTATGGTTTGAGGTAGATTTCCCCTTTCCCTTGACTTTTTAATTTAAGATTCATTGGTTTCATGTTTTTATCACCTTCCATATATTTTAAACATTGATGAATGATATTTTAATTAAATTTATATTGTGAAAATTGGTGATTTATACCTTGTTTGGTGATAAATGACATGGTTTTGTTTAATATTACACACCAAGTGTTCGATGAAATTTCCTGCTGGATTTTGAAAGCATTTTGTGATATCTAAATCCTGTATTGGCCTTGTAAATATATTTTTGACATGTGAAATGATTAAATGGGTTCCTTTAATGTGTTTTAAAAGTGGTTTCAGATATAAAAGAAAGGTGTACTTGGATTTTAAAAAGGGTCTGGCATGTAACAGTGGATTATGGCCCATTTGGAATTTTGATCAAAATGGATTTGTTTTGTAAATGTGGTGTGAGTGATTTAAAGTAACTGATTTATAAATGATTTTGAAATGGAAAATGGAATAATTTCACCTTTTTAAAAGGTTTTTTTGGTTATTTAATAAATGATGTTTTTTTGTGAAATGTGCTTGAGGTCTATTTGGAACTTTTATAAAATTGGTGAAAATGTTTGTTATGAAAACCCTACTTGAATGATCAACTTGCCTTATATATATATATTGAATGGGTTTTATGTACTTACTATAGAATACTCATGACCCATTTACTTTGAGCATTATGGGAGATCCTCAATCTAGATTCCTTTGAGATCTATTCGTTCCATGGAAATGGATTGATACTTGGGGTGACTCAAGTGAAGTCTGTTGTGTGAAATACTATATAAGTATATGTGATTTGATGCTCAGTTGGCATCGGTTGGATCACCCTCTTCTATACTCTTGACACAGAGAACCTAGCATAACTATTTAATTTTCAAAGAATGATTACTGCACTGGTTAGGTTACGCACTCTCTAGTGGCCCATAGCATGAGAACATATTGAGTTTTATTACTATGGGATTGTGCCCCTCAGTTTATACCATGTGATATGTGGCTGACTATATTGGGATATTTTATTTTATCAAGTGAGGCATGCTTTCTGATATGAGTTAACATGTATTAGTATGTTTGGAATTATTCGCGAGCTCCTAGGTTCACCAATGTCTATTGACACTTAGTGGTATGAAGTGAATGATTGTGACACATTATTGGTTGGATAATCTTGTGTGATATTTTTCCATTACCCTTGTTTCATGATTGTTGTGATTACTTTTTGAGTAGTGTGGCCTTGTGCCAAAAATGATAAAATGATTTCAAGTGTTTAAAGAAAAAGGTTTTGGAATTTTCCTAAAACCTTTCTCTCATTTATAAGTGAAATGTCACCGTCCACTTTTAAAATGCATACGTATATTTTTTTGAAATTGAATGTGGATTTATATGTATAGAGAGAAATGAGATATTTTTGGTTTTTAAAGTAGAAAATGTGTGGAAAGGATTTCTTTTTTATATTTTATTTCAAACTTGAATTTGGTGTTTCTTTTATTTTAAAGTAAGTGAATTTGGAATATATTTCTTCAGGAACGTAATGAATCATATTTTCCATGAATTATTTTTGGATATTATATGGATTAATTTTGAGACTAGGAACTGAGACGGTTTGTCCAAGTCCTAGTGTTCTTGGAATAAATGTTTAAAATATATTAAATATATTAAATAGAATGCATGTGAAATTTTATTGAAAAAGTGGAATAAATTCTAAGTAGGTTCTCAGATCAGAAATCTGAGGGTATTGTCGAGTTCAAAATAACAGTTTTACCCTAGGAACAATTTATCATTAGTTGGCGTTGGTGATTTGTAGAATAGTTATCATGAGCTCTTAAATGAATAAAATTATTTAATAAAATTATTTTTTTTCATTTGTGTTGATGCAACGGTTGGTGGATATTTAAATAGATATTTTTTTTCAAAATTCCATGGTTATCCACATAACCTTGTAACCTATAAAGGATCATTGGAGAGAGCCTTGGAGAATCCTCTCAGGTGAACGATGAAGGAATCACAGATCGAAGATCAATGCACATCGATTTCAATAGATCTTACCTATGAAAACACCACAAAAATTTTTCTTCATCATTAAGTAATCCAAATTGATGTAGGGTGTGGGTTTTAATTCTTTTATTCCATATTATTTATTTATATGATGAACGTGAATCAATTGACAAATGGATTTATTCACATATTGTGTGTATAGTAGGATGAGATTATATTTTTAGGGTTTTTATGGGAGATTAATCTTTGTGATTATAGGTTTATTCAATTGTCATTCTAATGATAAAATATCTAGATCAATATGAACATCGATTGATGTTCATTCCTCTCTTTGGTTTTTGTGCTTTTATCCCTCGATTCATCATTTGTCATGGGCATTCTTCATTTGTCCCATGACTGGACACATCTCGATCAATTGATCATTATGCAAACTATTCTTGGAGCAATGATCCGATATCACAAATATGAAATCAGAATGGAATGACAAAGGTGTAATGATGAAGGAGGGATTAAAATGACAGTGGATCCCCAAATTCATGTTCTTCTAGGTGGAATGAAGAATGATGATTTGATCCATTTTGCGAGCAGATCTGATGATGAAACGTGTTGTTTAATGATGTAATGACTTGGATAAGCTTGAATCTCCATTTTCGTGGTGGATCGATCCTTGGATTGAAGGTCAGAGGAAACAGATAAAAAGAACAATGGATCTGGGATTATGGAAAATCCTGATCCACACGGTGTGTAATTCATGATTACACAGTGTGTGACCCCCTAAGTAGTGGCTAGGGTTCTATATAAAGTTAAACATCACACGACATGTGACCCCTGTAACATGACATGTGGTCCCTTCACTAGATACTCAGCATGTACTTTGGTAAGTACATGAACATGAGGTGGAGTACACAAGTTGCCTACAAGAGATGTACTCCCCCACATGACATGGGTTATACCAAGTAAATGGGCTAATCTATGTATTGGTACATGGGCATACGTACATGGGCTAAAGCTGTGTACTGATACACAAGTAGACTACATGGGTAGTCTACATGCCTCCTAGTACTACACAGACACTATTTAAATGATATGGTCCATTTACACAGGGAGAAACCAGGGTCAAGGGACATAACGTGTAACCCTTCTACATGTCATGTACTCTTTATTACATTTATTAGATATCTTTTCCTCCATATCATTAAAAAGTTTCATTAGGGTTAGTTCCCCTTATTCTTTCCCTAAAGGTAGGTATGAATCTTTTCCTACTACTAAGACTATGACCCCTTCATCCATACTTCCTAAATAGAATTGTCAGAATCCCTCATAGAGGCACAGAGTGAGATCCTCTATTCATATTTGTGCCCTAGGTAGAGTACTGGGTATCGAATTGAACAATCTTATTGGGTGTCGATCCTATACTTATCAGGTTAATCCATATTAAGTTTTTGGTATCAACCCATGTCCCTAGATGTGATCCTTATTTTTGTATCATATTCTCTTTGGATCTATCAGTGTATATTTCTCTTAATGATACCCGATGAGAAGTACATCTCGGACGAACGTCATTAGTTCTATAGGATTCAGGAGTGTATTCTCCTAGATAAGTGCTTTGTGGAATCTTTAACCTGGAATATTAGTCTTGGTCTAATATGGTTGTGGATTACTCCTAGAATATGTGTATTTATTGAGTATATCTGGATATTGTTTTTTATGTTCTATAGATATATACATGTATATAGCTAACTGTATTTCCTTTGTTATATACATTGTGGATTCAGGGTGTCCTACTAAGTATTGTTATACTAACCCCTATACGGGTTTTCCCCGCATGTGTCATGTCTTATGTATATGATCAAACTTTTGACGGAGTCCTTGGTAGAACAGGACCATACGATTCTTAGTGAGACCAAAAAGATTGAGGTGTGTTCTTGTAACTTTCATACTGCAGTCCCAGTACCATTACTTTTTGGTTGGACTTGTGTTATAGACTCTTTTTGGTGGTATTTTCTTTGGACCTGTTTACTTTATTTACTTCTTATCATACTCTGGTTGTGGTATATAGATGTATGGATGCATTGGTTGTTCAATTGTTTTTACATTTCATCATTTTGTGGTATTGAATATATGTGTGTACATGTACTTAGGAAATGCCTCTCATGTTAGTGATATACCTAATCAGTTCTATTCACCAACCCTTGTCCTTTTGGAGGTAAAATTGGGGAGTCTTTTAATGGGCCCCACTGGGATGGGTTTTGATAGAGTGGTATCATAGGTGGTCGGTTATACCTTAGGACTGGGAGTCTATAATATTGGTTTGGGGAAACAATACTAAGTGTTTTGAGTTCGTCTTTTAGGCCAAAGACTACAGTGTTGGTGAGGTGGACGATGTATCCATATATTAAGACTCTAATAACCTGCTTTTTGACTCAGTACATATGAACACTAGTTGCAGGGAAAACAATGGTACATGCATTATATAGGAATGGGTTGTAGTTTCCATGTTTCTTTTGAGTCAGTTCACTAGATATACTCATTGAATGTGGTATATCCTGTTTACTTTCATGATTCCTCTATGATGTATACCAACTTGGATTCAGCATGAAGACCATGAGGATGATTCCCTCAATGATGAGGCTTTGATACAAGGACCGGTTCCTGAGATGTTACCTCAAGGTAGTGCACCATCCATACCACAACCTGTAGAGAATCATGTGGTACCGGTAGTACCAATGGATGAGGAGTACTGGTTGAGTGGGCTTCATGAGTTTCAGTGATAGAGACCCCTCAGGGTCTAAGGTGTGCCCAACCCATAGGTGACTAAGTACTATCTTGAGGTAGTGACCTGAGTTTTCCTTATAGTCAGGACTCCAACAGATTAGATGGCGGTCCTGGTAGTGATCCTTCTTCTTGTCTCAGTAGGGTGATAGTGGGGTTTAGTTACCTTGTATTATAGTGAGGTGATAACATCTCTCCATAGATGATTTATCACTAACTATGTTGAGGGATATTCATATCCAGGAGATTATACAGCTCCAGTAAGGCAACATGAAAGTAGATGAGTATTCATCTAGGTTTAACAACCTTTACAAGTACTCTATTGATATGGTTTGAGATAAGTTCTTCAGATATCAGACCATCAACCAAGGTCTTCATAGAGAAATCCAAGTCAAAGCTATCCATCTATGCATCCCTACTTATGTTGGGGTTTTAGAATAGGCTTTGATGGTAGAAAGTTTCTTTGCTGAGTAGATACATCCAGTGGTTGTCAGCAGTGGGAAAGAAGTAGAAGAGACCTCAGAAGTAGGGAGATTCCATTATTCATAGAGAACAGGATGTGGGAGACATTTTAGGAGGTATCAAGATAGAGGATATATAGTTCAGGGCTCACAATGTGGGTCCAGTCATCCCAGAGAGATGCGTTGCTACTCATGTGACAGTCAGGGCCATCTCACCCAAGATTGTATGACTTGCTATATAGATGACAGAGAAACCATAGATGGGCCACTGAGACAGAGACAACAGAAGAATTTGGTAGGTTTATAAGTGGTGGATGTGGTAGAGTATCTAGGAGAGTAGAAGGAGGTGGTTGATGTTTCAACATGTTACCACCACCACCCCTAGCTAGTCCACACCTGGCTTAAAGAGTTGGAGGACATGGGAAGGGATAACTATAGGCAGTTGAGGATTACAACCCAGGGGCTACATGAATGATTTGAGGTTTGATTTTTTTCTTTTATACCTTATCTATTTTGTTTATAGACAAAGGTGACATTAATTCCTTTCTTACTACATATATTTTTTGAGACTTAGAGATTCTGGTTGAACCACTGACCTGAACATTATGCTCATAAAAACCTACTAGAGAAGACTCAGTGATCATGCCCTGATTCCAATAGTGTTTCCTAACTCTTGGAGGAAATATTTTCATTTGTAATCTCTTGGTAGTTGTGTTGAGGCCTTATGAAATCATTCTTGGTATGGATTGGTTATCTAAAGACCATGCCCAGATTGACTATTTTAGATGAAGGGTGTGGTGTGTCTGTAATGACAGAACTAGGTTATTTTGTTTTGGTAAAAAGGAACCCCAAGAAACACAAGACGGACTCATGTATACGAGGGTGTATCCGATTACTCATCAGTTGGATATCCTGACCCTTGGAGTAGTGTATGATATGAGTTTCTAGTTTCCTGTAGTAGCGGTGAAGTACGAGGATGCCTTCCTTAAAGATATTCCAGGTTTACCTCCCCACCAAGAGATAGATTTCCACATTGATTTCCACATTAATAAGATACCTATATCTTCACCAACATATCAAATGGATCCCATAGAGCTTCCTGATATGAGGTGTAGTTGGAAGACTTGTAGAGGAAGAGATTTATTTAACCTAGTGTTACACCCTGGGCAGCCCTAGTTTTGTTTTCCAAGAAGGAATATGGGAGTTTTAGGTTGTGTGTGGAATACTGGTGCTTAAATCATGTGACCATGAAGAACAAGTATCCAATACTAAGGATCAATGACCTCTTTGATCAATTGACAAATCTGTGATGGTTCTTGAAGATTGACCTCAGACCAGGCTATAACCAGCTGCAATTACAGGATGAGGATATACTGAAGATGACATTCAGATGTCTCTATGGTCACTATGAGTACTTGGTGATTCCCTTTCATGTGAAAAATTCCCTAGAAGTGTTCATGGGACTCATGAACTAGATCTTTCAACCTTACTTAGACTAGTTTGTGGGATTCTTCATCAACGATATCCTTATGTACCCAACATTCAAGGAGGAGTACATGATACACTTAAGGATAGTTCTATATATACTCTGAGATCACCATATATATAAAAATCTCTCAAAGTTTCATTTATAGATTCATAAGGTCCACTTCCTATGACATGTTATCTCAGAAGATGGAGTGGTAGTGTACCTAGCCAAGGTTGAGATAGTTTTAGCTTAGGATTCACATAAGAGCATGAAAGAGGTTCAGAGATTCCTTGGGTTGGTAGGGTATTAATAGATATTCATACCTTATTTGTCTAGTATATCATCACCCATGATAGTTTTTAATTTAAAGGGGAATCCTTTCATTTGGATAGAAAAGTTCCAGGAGGATTTTCAATAGTTGAGGTAGAGTTTGATGAGCACTCTAATATTGAGATTGTTGATGGAAGGTGTTGAGTACGTAGTGTTATGCGATGCATCAGGAACTAGGATTGGTTGTGTCCTTATTTATAGGAAAGTGGTTATTTCCTATGGCTCACTCTAGTTGAGACCAAATAAGAAGAACTACACCACCAAAAATCTTCGGTTAGCATCAGTAGTTTTCACTTTGAAGATGTGATGACACTGCCTGATGGGCTAGCAATTTATCATCTACTCTGATCACAAGAGTCTCAATTATATCTTCTTCTAGAAAGATATTAACTTGAGGAAGAGGCGATGGATAAAGTTACTCTAGGATTATGAATTTTAAATTTTCTACACTCCTAGGAAGGGGAATGTGGTAGCAGATTCTCTCATTAGGAAATATTATTCATAGTTTCTGAGTAAGACATCAAAGAAGTTGGCCTCTTTGCAATTATCCTTTGTGGATGGAGATTGATCAGCTTACCTCCATTAAATTGTTATCACCCCTCCACTCTTATAGTGATTTTGGTAGGCACAACTTGGTGTTGTTTAATTTTATACCTTACATGCTCAGATATCCACAGGTCATACTCTTGATGGATATTCAAAGTAGGGAGCACATGACTCTTTTCAGAGGATACACAGTGCTACCAGTGATGTTGCAATATGAGGTTTTGAGATATTTTAACACGTATCCTTTGGAGGTACATCCAAGTGTGGAAAATATGAATTAGGACCTATGACACTAGTTTTGGTGGATAGGGATGAAGAAAAGAGTTGCTGAGTTTGTCTCTTAATTCCCTACTGGTTAGTAAGTGAAGGTTAAGCACCAAGTTCCAGCAGGTTTATATCAACCCCTTGAGGTTCCATAATGAAAGTGTGATGGGATATATATGGAATTACTGATGGTATTAACTTTTATGTACAAGGGACATGATTCCATCTGGGTGATTGTAGAATGACTCACCAAGTTAGCTCACTTCCTAGCTATACGAGAGAAGAGTTTAGTAGAGAGCTTGAGATGCCTCTATATTTATAAGATAGTCCATCTCCATGGATTTCCATAAATTATTGTTTTTAAATATGATAATTGATTTATATACTGGTAGTGTAAGGGATTACAGAAGGCATTTGGGACCTAGTTATGCATGAACACAACATTTCACCTATAAACTGATGGCCAGACTAAGTGGACCATTCAGGTATTGGAGGATATGATGTGAGATTTCATATTGGAGTTTAGCCATAGTTGGGAGGATCACCTACCACTGGTGAAGTTTTCATATAAAAATAGCTACCATTCCACCATTGGTATGGAACCATTTGAGGCTTTGTATGAGTAGCCCTGCAGGTCACCACTTTATGGGACTGACCCAAGAGAGTCATCACTCATGGGCCTCAGGTTGGTATGAGATATAATAGAGAAGATGAAGATCATCCAAGAGAGCATTAAGACTGCACAGAGTTGTCATAAGTCTTATGATAACAGGCGATGAAGGCCTTTGGAGTTTGAGGAAGGAGACTATGTGTTCTTATAGGTTTCAACTTGATGTAGATTATAAAGATTTGGCCAAGGTAGAAATCTATTCCTAAGGTTCATCAGCCCTTTATAGATACTACGTAGAGTTGTAAAGGTGGAATACCACTCATATCTACCTCGATAGTTAGACTAGGTACACGATGTCTTCCACGTGTCACAACTAAGGAGGTACGTGCATGACCCATCGCATGTTATCAATTGGGGAAAGTTGGACATCGAGGATGGGGAGACCTTAGTTGAGTACCCAGTGGAGATCAAGGATCTATAGGAGAGGATACTTCATGGGTGATCAATTCCATTGGTGTGGGTCCTTTGGTATCACAAGAATATTCAAGAGAGCTCATGGGAGTGGGAGACTCAGATTCATGCTCAATACCCTTATCTTTTTGTGTAGCCCTTATTTTAGGTTTTCAAGTCGTAAATCCTCAAGTTAGGGAGAATGTAATGACTTGGATTTTCCAAGTATTATTTTTGGATATTATATGAATTAATTTTAAGATTAGTAAATGAGATGTAGTGGGATTATGAGGCCCTATGTGCCTAGAATAAATGTTTGAAATATATTAAATATATTAAATATCATATGCATGCGATTTTCCTAAAAAAGTTGAATAACTTCTAAAAAAGTTCCTAGATCAGAAATCTAAGGGAACCATTGAGTTCAAAATGGGGATTTTAACCTAGGAGTGACTTAACATTAATCAGTGCAGATCGTTTGTAGAAAATCATTCAAGGGTACTTAAATGAATAAAATAATTTAAGAAAATTATCTTATTTCATTTTCATTGAAAAAGTGGTTGGTAGATCTTTAAATAGATATTCTTGTTAGAATCCCATGGTTAGCTGTATAACCCTGAAACATCTTGAGGATCATTAGAGAGAGCCTTGGAGAATCTATTCAGGTGAATGATGAAGGAATCACTGATCAAAGATTGAAATGCATCGATTTGAATGGATCTTGCCTACGAAAACAATGCAACAATCATTCTTCATTATTAAGAGATCCGAATAAAGTTATGGAATGTGTTTTAATTCATTTATTACATGTTATTTATTTCTACGATGAACATTAATCAATCGATGAACAAATTGATTCAAGAATCGTGCGTATTATGGGATGGGATTATATTTTTAGGGTTTTGATAGGAGATTAATCTTTGTGATTATTTATTTATTCGTTTTTTGTTCTAATGAAGATATATTGAGATCTACAAGAAAATCAACAAGGGTTCATTTCTCTCTTTGGTTCTTGATATTTTCTTCCCCGATTCATCATTCATCGTGGGTGTTCTTCATTTGGACCGTGACTCAAAACATATTGATCAATCGATCATTGCACACCCAATTATTAGTGTAATGATTAGATATCACATATCTGGGATTGGAATAGCATAAAAGAGGTGTAATGATGGTGGTGGAGTGATTCAGATGAAACTGGATCCACAAATTCTCATTCTTCGTAATTCTTTGGAATGGAATGAAGAAAAAATATTTGATTCATTTTGTGAGAAGATATGATGATAAAACACATTTTTCTATGATGGAATAACTTGGAAGATCTTAGATATTCATTTTCATGAAGAATCGATCACCGTATCAAAGGTTGGAGGCATCAGATCGAACAGATAGAGGATTTGGGATTTTGGAAAATCCCGATCCACATGACATATAATCCACGATTACATGGCCTATGGCCCCCCCTTGAGTAGTGGCTAGGGTTCCATAGGAATTTAAACATCACATGAAGTGTGACCCCTATAACATAACATGTGGTCCCTCCCTGGATACTCAACATGTACTTTGAGAAGTAAACAAACATGGTGTGGAGTACATTGGTTGCGTACACGACGTGTACTCCCCCACATGACACAAGTTGTACCAATTACATAGGCTAATACATGTATTGGTACATGGGAGAACATACACAGGATGGAGCCATGTAATGATATACAAGTATACTACATGGGCATTCTATACACCGTGTAGTACTACACAGAAACAATTTAAATGACATGGGCCATTTATATGGGAAGAACCTGGGGTCAAGGGACACATTTTGTAGCCCTTCTATACACCATGTAATATTTATTACATGGATTAGATATATTGTCCTTCATATCTTAGACAAGTTTCAATAGGTTTTGTTCCTCTTATCCTTTACCTTAAGGTAGGTATGAATTGTTTCCTACTCTTAGGACTATGATCCCTTTAGTAGGAATTCCTATATAGAGTAATTGTAATCCCTCCAAGATTCATAGAATGATATACTCTATTCATCTTCATGCCCTAGGTAGAGTACTGGGTATCGACATGACCAATACTATCATTAGCTGATCCACTACTTAGTAGGTTAATCCAGATTGAGTTTTTGGTATCACCCTATGGCCCTGGCTATGATCCTCTTCTGTGCATCATATTCTCTTATGATCTATTAGTTTATATTTGTCTTGATGAGAACCAATGAGAAGTATCTCTCAAACAAAAATCATCAGTGCTATCAAAATCAAGAGTGTGTTCTCCTGAATGAGTGATTTGTGGAATCTTCATGTTGGAATCCTAGGATTAGTCTACTATGGTTGTGGATTACTCTTAGACTATTCGTATTTATTGAGTATATCTAGATATTATTGTTATATATGCTGTAGACATATACATGTGTAGAGATGAAGGTATTTCCCACATGTGGTTTCGGGTTTTCCTACTAAGTATTATTATACTCACCCCTACATGGTATTTCCCACATGTGCCGTGCATTGTGCAGATGATAAAACTTTTGGTGGAGTCCTAGGTGGACTCAGACAAGAAGGTGCTCAGTGAGATCGGAAAGAACGAGGTGTGTTCTTGTGGCTTTCAGACAATATTCCTAGTATCTTTACTTTCAGTTCAGACTTGTGTTATAGACTCTTTGTGGTGGACTTGTATTTGGCCCTGTTTACTTTCTTTACTTTCTTTCATACTCTGTTTGTGGTATATAGATGTATGCATGTATTGGTTTTTCAGTTTTTTTACATTTTACCTTTTTTTGGTCTTGGAGATGTGTGAGTGTGTATAAGTACTTAGGCAATGCCTCCCATGCTAGTGATATTCATACTCAATGATAGTCACCATCCCCTAGCCTATTGGAGGAGGGATTGGAGAGTCTTGGAATGAGCCCCATTGGGATGAGTCATGACAGGGCATGCCTACTATGTTTTAATACTCATGTTTGTAGTTTATTCTTTTTTTTAGCTTGTGGTGTAGGTTCCATGTTGGTTTTCATTTCCATGGATGATGTTTGGTTTTGGTATCAAAGAGCGACCCTCAGGGTCACATGGAGATGTGTGGTCGTCAGGTGTAGTTTGAATATTGTAGTATAGTTTTTTTTTTATTTTTAGTTTTGTTGTAAAAGATGTTCAGTTAGGATATTTGTATATTATTTGGGCTTCTTTTTTTTTTGTCTTTTCTCTATTTAGTTTTTTTATTTTTCTTGGGAGAATTTGTTCCGTTATCTCTCTGTTGATGACTGACACTAGTTTCCAGCCTGTAGGGAATTAGGAACACCCTTTGGTCCTTGTCTTGGATTGGATTAGGTGATCAGTTTAGGGTTTAATGAGGTTGGTTCATGACATCCATATCCAATGTTCACTTAAGGAACAAAAATGAAATATATATGACAATCCATGTGGTATAAATTAAGTAGGTCAATTCAAATAAGAGTTCACCAACTAGTATTCCATGAGTGATTTATTTTATCACTATGGAATTAGTCCTACTCATAAAAATCTTAACATATCATCAAAACACAAAATGATGAACATTAAATAGGGATAACCAATTAATACATATATTCCAATGGGTTATTATAATATTAAATCCCAAATTCTATGAAACTAATATAAATAAATGATAAATTACTAAGAGTAATTGTAGCACCCCAAACAATTTATGGTATGTTTCTCTTAAATACATTCGAGTCATAGCCTATATTTTATAAATCACAAATTTTATTTGAAACAACACTTGATTATTTTGGATATAATCATATCCTAGCCATTGAAATTAAATTTTCCACTTGTGTGTCTTGAATTTTGAAAATATGACATACACGGTTGTGTTTATGATGATATTTAGAGTATGATAAAATTAACATAATTTTTTGGTGAATAGTAGCATAACCTTAGGAATAGTAACCTACCCTTATGAATAGTAACTTACCCTTATGAATATTAATATGACCCTTATAAATGGTATCCACACCCATGAATGTATAAATAAATTTAGGTACCTTAAAAATGAAGATAAATGATTTAAGTGTTTTTTTTCCGATTAAATAATGATTATAATTAAATATTTAATTAATCATATTTAGTTTTTTTTTGAAAAATGGACTTCATTTTTGGATTTTACACATTGAAAAATGGTTAGGGTGAATTTTTGGTATTTTTTGAAATACTTGAATTTTTGATGAATAGTGAAATACCATAATTTACAAAATAAGCTAAATACACTAATTATAGAGTCATGTATGATGTTCTACTGATGTAATCCCAATTGATTCATATTAACATGATAAAATTACTATTATTGGTCATGGAAGATTCACTATTCCTTGTCTTTTGGAGAAATAATAAATTAATGAATATGATATAGAGATATCCCCTCTCCCCTCCACTATATAAACCACCCCTCACCACCTCTTCCTCCCGCACCACTCAAGCTTCAATCCTTGCCTAAATTCTTCCAAATACTCTTTCCAAGCCCTATCCCCACGTCCAAGACCTACTGGTCTCACCAAAAGGCCAAAAACAAAGGTCTTAAGGAGATTCTCAAGGAGGAGTACTCAAGAGGTGAACCTCTCTTCTCTTTTCTTTCAATTTCTTTTACAAAGTTCCATTATTTTGTTCTCTATTATCACCTACACTATCCAAATGACATGGTAATTCCAGTTCCTTACATGTACTGTATTTTCATTGTTCTAATGGAATATTTCATCATAATCTCTCTTTTCCCCTCCTTTTATACAATCAATGTAAACACTGCCCGAGATGTGTTAATTTATCACACTAAAGGAAGATGGGTTTTTAATTTGCATTACTATATTAAATACTGGTCATGAAACCTTTTCAATGGTTGAATAAGGTCATATTATATGTATTTTATCTTGATTAATGTTCTGGAATCCTTACACATTCATAATATGGAATAATAACACAAAATAAGCTTATTGTGCACAAAACCGCCAAGCCAAATCCAAGCATTTATTTTTAACTCATCGAATGAGTCATCCTCATGGTATATAACCAGAATCATTTTAAGATCATTTATATCTATTTAATTTCACTAATAATGTATATTAAAAATTCTTTATTTCTAACCAAATTTCAAAAAAACATCCATTCATGAATACAAGTAAACGGATCATGAAAACCAAAGAAGAAAATGCTACCAAAACAATAAAATTGAATCTCTTAAACCCATAAAAAGGACATAAATGAACATAATAAGGTTATAAAATATAAATTAAATGTTCATTAGGTTCTGTAATTATTAACTAATGAAGCTAAATTTGATTATTCAGGTCATTAAGAACAATCAAGAACACCTTCAAGCATAAGGTAAGGGATTTTCTCTATCACTTTTGTTCAAGAATATCCCCTATGTTGTGATCTTTTATTTTTAATATCTAATTATGGGGTATGTTTTTTAACCTTAACAATACTTTCCTTATGATATATAAATAATGGGATACCCCTTTATCTCTCATTAAGACCTCACAAGAACACTCGTTACCTTGCCGAAATGTTTGTAAGGGGTTTTCTCATCTCACTTTCAATTCTGTGGGATTTCCATTGTTCGCCTATTATTTCTTATATGTGGTATAGGTGTACTTCAATTTGATATATATTATAATTATTAAATTTATATTAATGGTATTATGTGATTAATTTGGTGGTTATTAACTTTTGGTCATACGACTCAATTGATTACAATGTGGTAATGAGCTTTGTCTCAATTTTCACTTCATTATTACTTGCTTAGCATTGTGCACCTACTCTTTCTTATGTGATGTACATACAACCAATTTTTGATTAATTATAAATTTAAATTATATTCCATTTAAATCTCCATATTCTCATATCATGGATATGATTATTGTCTAATCCGTATACCATTTTACATATGATATTTATTTTGGATGTTGTTTTGACTGTGGAAATATTGATGAATCCGTATCCTCTATTCTATATGAATAATGTAAAGGAATATTTATCTCATATTGAATCTATGTATAAATAATGATTTAGACATGCAGCGGAGGGTGGGGCCCGATACAACCCCTCGATGCATCGGTAGGTCTCATGAGACAAATCAGTTGGCGACAAACCCTTTGAGTTTGTTTCCAAAAATCAAATGGCTTCCTACCCACAGAACTAAACCATTTTTACGATATTATGGTATCATGTGCTAGATGCATGAAATACAATTAATAATAATTCTTTTTATTCATTATCAGTTATTACTATCCATGAGGTTTTCACTATGAAAAAATCAACGGATGCAGTTTTATTATCAGTTTATTAATGGTGCAAGTTTTTCATTTATTCACCATGCCATATTGATTATGTCAAATTGTTTACAATTCAGTTATGATTGATTCACAATTCCACTATTTGTAACCCTTACTAAGAGTTTGAGCTCACCCCTTTTTTTGTTTACTTTCAACAGGTGATAAAGAGGAGATCATTTATTGAGTTCTTGTGGATGCAGTTTTTAGTTTTTCTTATGTAGTGTATTTTGTAACCTTTTCTAATGTAATTTGAGTCACGTATATGTATGTAGTTTCTTAAAGACTACTAAAATGATTATTCCTTAGGTATTTTAATTCCTTCTAACCATGATAATATAACAAGTAATTCACAGACTCTGGTCTAGAGGGTTCGAGGTGTTACAGTTGGTATCCAAGGAAGTTTAGTAGCAAACTTGGAAACTAGATTAGAAAACATAGATTAGGGAAAAAAGACCTAAGGTAGTATTTGAGGATAAAAATACAATAATTTCCAAGTATTTTGGTAAGGAATAGATTATGTGAATATTTCTAGCAAATACATATCTGTCTGGATACGAGCAGGTAGATGTGGCTCTAGCATGAATGTTCCTAAGAGTGAAACCTCCGACAAGGAGTTTCAGGCTTGACCTAGGGTATCCTAGTACACAACAACAGGACTTGCTGCACTCTTGGTTATGAAACTCTCGGGGTATATGCTTAGTATAATTCATATTTTCTTTACAATCCATTATGAAGGATTTAAATTTAAATTATTCCTTAAAGAAACCATTTTTCTGATTATGGGATTATCCATGTGTAGGATATCAATTTATGCTAAGTATTTTGTTAAGTTAAGATTATAAATTATGATTCATACCCTAATCTAGTGTGTGAAATTATTTTGAAATGGAATCTAATGGAATAAGGGGAATCAATACTCATAGGAAAAGTAGGGATCTCCCCACTGATCATGTCAACATAGTCAATGTTGGATCAGATCAGATCATGAACATATTGGGACAACTTACTCAGGTTGTAACAAATAACCATTCCACATCTATGTTGGATTGTTTCATGCAACAGAAGCCCCCATCTTTTAGTGGGACTACTGATCCAATGGTTGCTGAGCAATGGATCAAGTAACTTGAAAAGATATTAATGGTATTAATATGCAATGAAAATGAAAAGGTAGTACTGGAAGTATATTATCTTAAGGGAGACACTAATCAATGTTGGTTTTTGATTTAGAATACCACAGAGGAAGAAGAAATATAAGATATGTATTGGAGGACTTTTAAGAAAATATTCTTCGAAAAATATTTCCCTTGTAAGCAATGAACCGAAATAAAGAATAAATTCCTTGGCTTAAAGAAAAGGGAAGAAGACAGTGTTGCAGAGTATGAGGATACCTTCACAAGGATAGCCAAGTATTCCATAGATTACGTATGTGACTCGCCAAACAAGATTGATCATTTCTTTGAAGGTATTAAGCCAAGTCTTCAAAGGGAACTAGCTTCTCAAACCTTTTCATCATATGAATAAATTATATCAAGTGTCATCAAAATAGAGAAGGAATTTTCTAGATCAAATTTGTTCAAGGGAAACCAAGATTAGAAGAGGTACTCTGATAACCAAGGGAAAGGTGAAGCACAAAATAAGAACAAGGGAATGAATAAATTCCCATTATGTGAAAATTTTGGAAAGAATAATCTCAAGATATGCTTAAAAGGCATGGGAGTCTGCTATAAGTGTGGAGAAAAGGGTCATCTATCTCATGAATGCAAGGGGAAGAAACAATTTGATGATTTTCAATGCTACAATTATAGAGAGATGGGACACTATGAAAATGAGTTCCCTAAGTTCCAAGGAAACATGCCTCAGAAAAATACAAGAGAGCAAGGGGAAGCTTATGTGATTACAACCATTGAAGTTTAAGTTCCTAATGGTGTGGTGGAGGGTACTTTAATTATTTCCTCAAACTTAGCCAAAACATTATTTGATTTTGGATCATCAAATTCATTTATATCTTCCCAGTTTTCCAAGAAAATTAGACATGTACAATTTGATTTAATAATGGAGTTTTCAGTCAAAACTCATAGGGGATGAGTCATTGAAACAAATGCATGTAAACTAGTCCCCCTCGTGACACATAAATGTGATTTAGTTTCTAATCTTATCATCATACCAATGACTGACTTTGATATAATTCTCAATATGAATTGGCTGTAAAACTATGATGCTAAGATTTATTGCAAGTGAAAGGAAGTTACAATTTTTGAAAATGGTGTAGAATCTCTTATCTTTAGAGTAGAGTCCTCACTATATAATTCTTATCTAGAACCACACCTAGTAGATTTATTGAATGCAGTTATTGGAGAGGAAGAGAACCCAATATCTATGGGCGAGGAAAGAAATATTCAAATTGAATATGTGAATATAGTGCAAGAATTCAATGATGTGTTTCCAAAGGATTTACCTGGACATCCTCTAGAGAGAGAAATTGAGTTTTCCATTGACTTAATTCTTGGTGAAAGACCTATATCAAAGACCCCCTATAGAATGGCCACTGTGGAGTTAGTGGAGCTAAAGAAAAAACTAGAGGAATTGAGTGACAAAGGGTTTATTCGAACTAGTGTTTCTCCATGGGGAGCCCTGGTCCTGTTTTTCAAGAAGAACAATGGATTCATGAGGTTATTCATTGATTACAGGGAAATAAATGCTATTACCATAAAGAATAAGTACCCTCTACCCCGGATTGATGATTTATTTGATCAAATTCATAGAGATCAATAATTTTCAAAGATTTACCTTCGATCCAGATATCATCAGCTGTGTGTGAGGAAGGAAGATATTCCTAAGACAACATTTCAAAACAGGTATGGGCATTACGAGTTTACAGTGATGCCTTTTGGATTGACTAATGCACCCTTTGTTTTCATGGATTTAATGAATATATTCTTCAAGGAATATCTTGATAACTTTTTTGTGGTATTCATCGATGATATCCCGGTATACTCATAAATCTATGAAGATAATGTGGATCACTTGAAAATTATTCTAAAAACTCTTAGAAGAAATGAATTATATGGGAAGTTTAGTAAGTGTGAATTCTGGCTTTAATCAGTTTCTTCTCTAGGTCATATTGTCTCTAAGGATGGAATCCTAGTTGATTCTATGAAGACAAAGGCAATCCAAGAATAACCCACACCAACAAACATAAACTAAGTATATATTTTTATTGGCTTAACAGGTTACTATTGGCATTTCATTCAGAATTTCGCCCAATTGTCTAACCCGTTAACCAAGATCACATGTAAAGGAGTTAAGTTTGTGTGGACAAAAGAATGTATGGAATGCTTCAAGGAATTGAAAAGAAGATTGGTCAATGCTCCAATTTTTACTCTTCTATCCGAAAGTGATGGATTTCTAATATATAGTGATGCATCAAAGAATGGACTGGGTTGCATACTTATGAAAAATGATAAAGTTATTGATTATTCATTAAGATAGTTAAAGACTCATGAGCAAAATTATCCAACACATGATCTTGAGTTAGCAATTGTAATATTTTCTCTGAAGATATGAAGACATTATCTTTATGGTAAAAAATACGAGATATACATAGATCAAAAGAGTTTGAAATACATTTTCACACAAAAATAACTCGACATGAGGCAAAGGAGATGGCTTGAGTTACTCAAAGATTATGATTGTTCAATACACTACCAACCAGGAAAGGTGAATAAGGTGGAAGATGCATTAAGTAGGAAAGATCATGGACTTATGAATCAAATGAGGATTGAGAGAGATCCTATATTCATATATCTATTGAAGATAGATATGTGAATTGTTAAGGAGAAAGAAACATCTTTCCTCTTTCAAATGATTTATAAACCATCTTTATTAGAGAAGATAAAAAGCTCTCAATCTGATGATGAGAATCTGTACAAGAAAATTATTAATGTTAAGGATGGGAGATTGGAAGACTTCATGTATGAGGAAGGAGTTCTGAAGTTTGGGAAGAGGTTATGTGTACCATCAATACCTGAGCTAAAAAATGAACTGTTAGATGATTCTCATATCTAAATTTTATCTATACACCAGGGTAGCACAAATATGTATATAGATCTGAAGGAATATTTTTGGTGGGATAATATGAAGCGGGAAATTGCTGACTACGTGTTAAGGTGTCTAATTTATCAAAAAATGAAGGCAGAGAGACAACATCATATATGAGTGATTCAACCTCTACCTATTCCTATGTGGAAGTGGGATAAAATTAGGATGGATTTTTTCACCAGACTATCGAGGATGCCTATAAGGAATGATGCAATATGGGTAATTTTTGATCGCCTCACAAAATCATCACATTTTCTTCATATAAGAGAGGATTTACCACTTGAGTGTCTGACAAGACTTTATATTAATGAAGTTGTAAGACTTCATGGTGCACCTCTATCAATTTTTTCCGATCAAGATCCCTGGATTACATCAAAATTCTGGAAAAGTCTCCAGAAGGCTTTGAATACTGAGCTTCATATGAGTACTGCTTATCGCCAACAAACTGAATGTAATGTCCCATATTTTTCCATGTATTATTTTAATATTATATGGGAATTAATTTGAGACCAGGCTCTGAGACGACATGCAGTTCTGAGGCCTGGTGAACCTGGAACAAATGTTTAAATTTAATTTAATAATTAAATAACACGCGCGTGAAGTTTTCCTAAAAAAGTAGAATAACTCCCGAACGGGTGCTCAGATTAGAAATCTAAGGGTATCGTTGCATTCGGAATAACGATTTTACCTTTGGCGAGTCCTAACATCAGTCAGCGCAGGTCGGTCATGGAATCTAGTTTTTGGGACGTAAGATTAATAAAATATTTAAATAAAAATATTTTATTCTGCAGCGAAATCTTTTAAATCTGCTGCAACAAATATCCCTTACCTTTTTAATTAAAGGTTGGCGCAAGGGTCTAGGGTTACAAACCTCATAACCTTGAAACCCTTGGCAGATCCGGAGGCTCTGGAGAAAACCTCCCAACGCGGCAATGAAGACGCAACGACCAGATCATCTCCGACGAACGCTGCATAATCCAGGTAGGATGTTTGTTTTTGATTTCCTTCCCCGTTTTGATTTTTGTGATGAATGCGGACTAATCCACAAATATATTAGCCCGTGGATCGATTGTTCTTGCGGGACAAGTTTTGTGGGGATTTTTTGGTCGTTTGGTTTTGATCTAATGACAATGAACCCGAATCATCACGAACAACGATCGAGGTTCGTCCCCCTTATTTGATTCTTGTGTTTTTCTCCCTCGCGTTCTTCATTGTGTTCTACACATTCGTGGAGGAAATATATCGTTACACATTTGTTTGTTGGCGAAACGATCTGAGATTGATGATCCAACCCCGAAGCGAAATCACGGAGGTGCGACGATGGTTTCGATAGGCGATTCGGAGCAGATCTAGAGATACAAGTTTTCGGGCTTTTTTCTTTGGATGGATCGTTCGAGGTTTATGATCCGATTTAAGAGCTGAAAAAACCCATTATGATGTTTTTATGAAGAAACAAACCAATCCCTGGAGTATCGGGATGAACGGATGAGAAACTGAGGATCCGGAGGTTCAGCCGTGGCCCGAGGAAGAAGACGGCATTTCTGGAAAACTCCCAACTACACGCCGTGTAGTATGAGATACACGGTGTGTGTTCATCTGCGGACCACTTGGCGTGTCCTCTAGGAGTACACGGACATGGGTTGGGTACACAGCCAGGGTCACAACCTGTATACCCTTCCTCGGCCAGACCCGGCCAGATACACGGGATACCCCGTGTACTGGTATACGGGCAGGCGACACAGACATGGGTTTGGTACACAACCAAGGACACGGCGTGTATACCCTTTCCCAGCCAGACCCGGCTAGATACATGGGATACCCCGTGTACTGGTACATGGACAGGCGACACAGACACGGACATAGGCCGTGTACGGGCGCATGGCCAGCGTACACGGAGCGAGCCCCAGGTGCTTGTACATGGCGTGTGATTCTTCTACACGTCGTGTAGTTACTTTCTATCCGATAGGCCTGATGACATGGGCCGTTTACAGGGGAAGTACCCGGAGTCAGGAACACAACGTGTACTTTTCTACACACCGTGTAGTTGTGTTTTACACAACTTGAACGGATGACACGGGCCGTTTACATGGGTAGTACCCAGGGTCAAGGAACACGACATGTAACCATACTACACGCCATGTAATAAATTCTTCAAGTCTTGAGCCAATTGCCTTCTGTGACTTGGACTAGTTTGCTTAGGGTTAGTCCCCTTGGCCTTTATTCTGAAGGTTCCCGGTATCATTTCCTACATATAGGAATATGATCCCTTTAGTAGGACTTCCTGAATAGAGTTTTTGGAATCCCCTCTATGAGACTTAGAGCCAGATCCTCTATTCATTCCTAGAACCCTAGGTAGAGTTCTCAGTATGGACATGACCAACTTTACTCGGGCGCCGATCCTCTACTTAGCGGATTAGCTCAGACTGAGTTTTCGGAATCACCCCACGATTTGGTTGCGATCCTCATCTGAGCATCATGTTCTCAAAGTACTTGTTGAGTATGTTCTCCCAGAATGAGTACTTCGTATCTCTCTCTTCAGACCTAGGAGAGTGTTCTCCCGGTTTCATGCTTAGTGGAATCTTCAAACTGGATCCTAGTGGCGATATCACGATGGTTGTTTGTGTATGAGTATATCTAGATATTCTTGTTATATGTTCGGTAGACATATACTGTGTAGAGCTGACTGTATCTTTCCTTTGTGGTATTTTCCCTTGTTGTATTTCCTTTTTGGTTTTGGGTTATCCTACTCTATATTGTTATACTCACCCCTGCACGGGATTTTCCCGCACGTGTCCTGTCTTGTGAAGACGAGCGAGCCTAGGACATGATTCTAGGTGGACCAAGATCGGACGGTGCTCAGTGTGATCAGGCGAGCCGAGGTGTGTTCCTACGGCTACAGATTGCAGTCTCAGTACCTTTCCTTACAGGTTGGACTTTGTTAAAGACTTTATTTTGGTGGGATTATACTTTTGGACCAGGGTTTTACTTTCTTGTACTTTACTTTCCTATCGTACTCTGTTGGTTGGGATTTAGTGTATGTATGCATCTTTTCTCTTTTTAGTAGTTCTTACTTTTCAGCTTTGTGGGCTTGGAGACGTGTGTGCATGTGTACAGGTTTATAGGCAATGCCTCCCATGTTAGTAACATGCCTACTCGGTGCTAGTAACCAGCCCTTGGCCTATTGGAGGCGGGCTTGGGGAGTTGTGGATCGGGCCCCACTGGGATAGGTCATGACAGAGTGGTATCAGAGGTGGTCGGTTCTACCTTAGGACAGAGAGTTTGTGAGTTGGTTTGGGGCAACAATGTTAAGTGTTTTGAGTTCATCTTTCAGACCAGGGATCCCAGGGTTGGTGCGGGCGACTGAAGTATCCATACACTAGGACTCTGATAACCTACTTTTCGGCTTGGAGCATGAGAACACTAGTTTCAGGGGAAAATAATGGTACATGAATCATATAGGAATGGGTTATGGTTTCCATGTCCTTCTTGAGTCAGCTTTGCAGATATACTCACTGACTGAGATACATCTTGTTTCTTTAACAGGATGCCTTCGAGACGCGCACCTACTAGGATCCAGCAGCTTGATCACGAGGATGACCCCCTCAGTGATGAAGCTTCGATACAGGGACCAGATCCCCTAGTTTTACCACCAGGTGGTGTGCCAGTTATCCCGCCACCTATGAAGTAGTGTTTAGTGCCTGTTGTACCAGTGGAGGAGGAGCACAGGCTGAGTGTGCTCCGAAAGATTCAGAGACAGAGACCCCTTAGTTTTCAAGGCGATCCTGACCCTCAGGCAGCAAAGGACTGGCTCGAGGCGGTGGCCAGAGTCTTCCGTTTGGTCAAGACACCAGCAGACCAGATGGTGATCCTAGCAGTGAGCCTTCTGCAGGTCTCTGTAGGACGATGGTGGAGTTTGGTTATCCAAACCCACGATGAGGTGAAACTTGCATGGCCGGAGTTTGAGAGTCTCTTCAGAGAGGAGTTTTCACCGGTTACCCTGAGAGCAGTACGTATAAAGGAGCTTCTTCAGCTCTAGTAGGGAACCATGTCGGTGGATGACTATTCGTCGAGATTTACCGATATCTCACAGTACTCAAGGGATATGGTCAGAGATCAGTACTTCAGAGCTTGGAATTTTGAGCGGGGCTTGCGCAGAGATATCCGAGCTGGCTTTGGTGGTCGAGATCTTCTTGGTAGAGCAGAGATAGCCGACAGTTGTCAGTAGTGGGCGAGCTGGAGCAGAGAACTCGGCAGCAGGAAGCCGATGTCAGGGACCCAGGCGTGGGATATGTTTCCAGAGGAGATCCCAGGATAGAGGATCTTCCGTACAGGGTCCACAGGGCTCATCCATCCAGCCTCGAGAGAGGCGATGCTACTCATCTGATGGCAGGGGACATCTTGCTCAAGATTGTTCGACCCTCCGTACTACTGACACATGAGCAGTGGATGGACCACTGAGGAAGAGGCAATGTGTGGAGCAAATAGATACGTGGGGCGGAAGATGTGGTGGGGGAGCTGGTAGAGCAGTTGGAGGTGGTCGGCGTTTTGACCTTTTACCACCACCACCCCTAGGAGGTCCACCCCAAGCTCATGGAGCTGGTGGACAGAGGCAAGGACAGCTACAAGTGGCAGAGGCTTATGACCCAGGTACTCCCAGAATGATTAGAGGTTCTATCTATGTCTTTTCTACTTTGGCTACCATATTGATATACACAGGTTCTAGTCATTACTTTCTAGCTTCTTATCTTTTTCGAGACCTTGAGATTCTAGTTGAGCCATTGACTCGACCCTTATACTTAGAAACACCGACTGGAGAAGACTCAAAGATCACACACCTCTGTAGATAGTGTGACCTGACCCTTGGAGTCAAGAGTTTCAGTTAGAACCTCTTGGTGGTAGCGTCGAGGCCTTATGATGTCATTCTTGGTATGGATTGGCTATCCACAGTTCATGCCCAGATCGACTATTTTAGGCGAAGGGTGCGGTGTATCCGCAGTGATGGAACAGGGTTCTCTTTTTTCGGTGAAAGAGAGACCTAGGCAGTGCAGGATGGACTCATTCATAGGAGGGAACAACTGATTTCACATCAGTTGGCTAGCCTAGCCCTTGGAGTAGCAGATGTTACGAGTTTCTAGTTTCTAGCAGTAGTGGCTGAGTAAGAGGACATCTTTCCGGAAGATGTCCCCAGGCTACCTCCCCGACGGGAGATAGATTTCTGCATTGATTTATAACCCGAGACGAAACTGATATTAGTATCAGCATATCGGATAGCTCCTGCAGAGCTTTATGAGATGAGGGTGCAGTTGGACGACTTGCAGAAGAAGGGCTTTGTGAGACCTAGCGTTTCACCCTGGGTGGCCCCAGTGCTGTTTGCCAAGAAGGAAGATGGGAGATTGAGGCTATGTGTGGATTACCGGTGCTTGAATCAGGTGACCGTGAAGAACCGGTATCCACTACCAAGGATTGATGACCTCTTAGACCAGTTTAGAGGGTTACGATGATTCTTGAAGGTTGATCTACACTCAGGATATCACCAGTTGCGAGTACAGAATGAGGATATACCTAAGACGGCTTTCCGATGTCGCTATGGTCACTATGAGTACTTGGTGATGCCCTTCGGCACGACGAAGGCCCTGACAGTGTTCATGGGACTCATGAACTGGATCTTTCAGCCCTACCTAGAACGGTTTGGAGTGGTCTTCATCGACGATGTCCTTGTGTACTCTGCGTCCGAGGAGGAGCATGCGAGACACCTAAGGATGGTTCTGGACACACTCCGAGAGCACCAGTTGTATGTGAAACTTTCGAAGTGTCAGTTCTGGTTACAGAAGGTCCATTTTCTGTGACACATTATCTCGGAAGATGGTGTAGCAGTGGACCCAGCCAAGGTGGAGGCAGTGCTAGCATGGTCGCTACCCCGGAGCGTGAAGGAGGTGCGGAGTTTCATTGGGTTGGCAGGCTACTATCAGAGATTCATCCTTGATTTCTCCAGGATTGCAGCACCCATGACATCTTTGACCTGAAAGGGGCAGCCTTTCATGTGGACCGAGAGATGCCTGCAGGCTTTCTAGTAGTTGAGATAGAGTTTGACGAGCACCCCGATCTTGAGAATATTGGAAGAGGGTGTCAAGTACATAGTGTTCTATGATGCATTAGGAACTGGTCATGGTTATGTCCTGATGCAGAGACAAGCGGTGATTGCCTATGGCTCATGTCAGTTGAGGCCACACGAGCAGAACTACGTGACCCATGATCTTGAGTTGGCAGCGGTGGTCTTCGCATTGAAGATGTGGTAGAACTACCTGATGGGTGAGCGGTTTACCATCTACTCTGATCACAAGAGTCTCAAATATATCTTTTATCAGAAGGATATGAATCTGAGATAGAGGCGATGGATTAAGTTCCTCCAGGATTACAACTTTGAGATCATTTATACTCTTGGGAAGGGGAACGTGGTGGCAGATGCTCTCAGTAGGAAATCCAGTTCGCAGTTGCTGGATGAGGTGACGAGGCAGTTGGCCTCCTTACAGTTATCCTTCGTGGATGGAGATGAGGGAGCTTACCTTCAGTCGATGGTTGTTACCCCTCCACTCTTACAATGATTTAGGGAAGCACAATGCAAGGATGATAGCTGTGAGACTCTACGTGCTCAGATATCCACAGGTGTTGCGGCTGATGGATATTCAGAAGGTGGGGAGCACATTGTTCTTTTCAGAGGGTGCACAGTAGTACCAACGACGTTGCAGGAGGAGGTTCTGAGGTAGTTCAATACATCCCCTTTGGTGGTGCATCCAGGCATAGAAAATATGTATTAGGACCTCTGACGTCAGTTCTGGTGGCTAGGAATGAAGAAGGGTGTGGCAGAGTTTGTCTCTCAGTGTATTACTTGTCAGCAAGTAAAGGCTGAACAACAGGTTCCAACAGGTTTGACTCAGCCCCTTGAGGTTCCAGAGTGGAAGTGGGACGGGATATCCATGGACTTTTTGACAGGTTTACCACATACATCCAGGGGGCATGATTCCATCTGGGTGATCATTGATCGACTCACCAAGTCGGCCCACTTCCTATCCATACAGGAGCAGAATTTAGTAGAGAGCTTGGGACGCCTCTATGTGAAGAAGATAGTTCGACTTCATGGAGTTCCATCCATGATCATTTCAGATCGTGATGCTCGTTTCACATCCTAGTTGTGTAATGGATTACAGGAAGATTTTGGGACTCAGTTATGCTTGAGCACAACATTTCATCCCCAGACTGATGGTCAGACAGAGCGAACCATCCAGGTCCTGGAGGATATGTTTCGAGCTTGAATTCTCGACTTCGGTCATAGCTGGGAGGATCACCTACCATTGGTGGAAATTTTTTACAACAACAGTTATCATTCCACTATTGGTATGGCACCATTCGAGGCTCTGTACGGGTGACTTTGCAGGTCACTGCTTTGCTAGACTGACCTAGGAGAGTCAGCACTTATGGGCCTAGAGATGGTGAGAGCTACTACAAAGAAGGTGCAGGTCATCTAGGAGTGGATGAAGACTGCACAGAGTCATCACAAGTCTTATGCCGATAGGAGGCCGAGGACCTTGGAGTTCGAGGAAGGAGACCATGTGTTCCTTCGGGTCTCACCTCGATGGGGATTGCAGAGATTTGGCCGAGGCGGCAAGATATATCCGAGGTTCATTGGCCCTTTTTCGATTATGAGTAGAGTTGGTGAGGTTTCGTATCGATTGGCTCTACCTCCTCAGTTGGACTGGGTACACAACGTCTTCCATGTGTCGCAGCTGCGGAGGTACGTGCATGATCCATCACACTTTATCGACTGAGGCGAGCTGGACATCGATGATGTAGTGACCTTTGTTGAGTACCTAGTTGAGATTGAATATTGGCATGATAAGATCCTTTGTGGGAGAGCTATTCCATTAGTGCATGTCCGGTGGTAGCATGAGAATATCTAGGAGAGCACGTGGGAGCGGGAGGCTCAGATTCGCGTGTAGTACCCACATCTTTTTGAGTATCCCATGTTTTGGATTTTCGGGGACGTAAAAGCCCTAAGGTGGGTGTGATGTAATGTCCTAGATTTTTCCATGTATTATTTTAATGTTATATGGGAATTAATTCGAGACCAGGCTCTGAGACGACGTGCATTTCCAAGGCCCGGTGAGCCCAGAACAAATGTTTAAATTTAATTTAATAATTAAATAACATGCACATGCGGTTTTCAGGAAAAAGTGGAATAACTTCCGAATGGGTGCTCAGATCAGAAATTCGAGGCCACTGTTGCATTCAGAACAATGATTTTACCTTAGGTGAGGCCTAACATCGGTTGTGGAATCCAATTTTTGGGATGTAAGAGTAATAAAATATTTAAATAAAAATATTTTATTCTGCAGCAAAATCTTTTAAATCTGCTGCAATAGATATCCCTTACCTTTTTAATTAAAGGTTGACGCAAGGGTCCAGGGTTACAAACCTCATAACCCTAAAACCCTTGTCGGCTCTGGAGAAAACCACCCAACGCGGAGACGACGACACAGCGACCAGATCATCGCCAATGAACGCTGCAGAATCCAGGTAGGATGTTTGTTTTTGATTTCCTTCCCCATTTTTGATTTCCACGACGAACGCGGACTAATCCACAAAAATATTAGCCTGCAGATCGATCATTCTTGCAGGAGGGGTTATGCAAGGATTTTGAGGTCGTTCGGTTTTGATCTAATGGTGACGAACCCGAATCGTCACGAACAACGATCGAGGTTCGTCCCCCTTGTTTGATTCTTGAGTTTTTCTCCCTCGCGTTATTCGTTGTGTTCTACACGTTCTTGGAGGAAATCGATCATTACACATTCGTTTTTTGGTGCAATGATCAAGATTGAAGATCCAACCCCAGAGCAACGTCACAGAGGTGTGACGACGGTTTCAGCAGGCGATTCAAAGCGGGCTGGGAGATACGAGTTTTCGGGCGTTTTTCTTCAGATGGATCGTTCGAGGTTTATGATCCGATTTAAGAGCCGAAAACACCCATTATGATGTTCGTATGATGAAATGAACAAATCCCTGGAGTTTCAGGATGAACGGACGAGAAACCAACGATCCGAAGGTTTAGCCGCGGTTTGGGGAAGAAGATGGCGTTTCTGGAAAAATCCCAACTACACGCTGTGTAGTATGGGATACACGATGCGTGTTCGTCGACGGAACACCTGGCATGTACTCTAGGAGTACACAGACATAGGTTGGGTACACGTCCAAGGACACGGTGTGTATACCCTTCCCCAGCCAGACCTGGCCAGATACACGGGATACCCCGTATACTGGTACACGGGCAGGAGACATGGACACAGGTTGGGTACACGGACAAAGACACGACATGTGTACCCTTCCTCAGCTAGACCCGGCCAGATACACGGGATACCCCGTGTACTGGTACATGGGAAGACGACACAGACACAGACATAGGCCATGTACGGGCGCATGGCCAGCATACACGGAGTGAGCCCCAGGTGATCAGACATGACATTTGATTATTCTACACGCCGTGTAGTTACTTTCTATCCAAAAAGATGAATGACATGGTCCGTTTACACGGGTAGTACCCAGAGTCAGGAACACAACGTGTACTTTTCTACACGCCGTGTAGTTTAGTTTTACATAGATTGAACGGATGACACATGCCATTTAAACGGGCATTACCCAGGGTCAAGGAACACAACATGTAACCATACTACACGCCATGTAATAAATTATTCAAGGCTTGAGCCAATTTCCTTCTGTGACTTGGACCAGTTTCCTTAGGGTTCGTCCCCTTGGTCTTTCTCCTAAAGGTTCTCAGTATCATTTCCTACATATAGGAATATGATCCCTTCAGCAGGACTTCCTGAATAGAGTTGTTGGAATCCCCTCTGTGAGATTTAGATCCGGATCCTCTATTCATTCCTAGAACCCTAGGTAGAGTTCTTAGTATCGATGTGACCAACTTTACCCGGGCGCCGATCCTCTGCTTAGCGGATTAGCTCAGACTGAGTTGTCGGAATCACCCCATGATTTGGTTGTGATCCTCATCTGAGCATCATGTTCTCAAGGTACTTGTGGAGTGTATTCTCCCGGAACGGGTACTTCATATCTCTCTCTTCAGACCTAGGAGTGTGTTCTCCTGGTTGCATGCTTAGTGGAATCTTTGAGCTAGATCCTAGTGGCGGTATCACGATGGTCGTTTGTGTATGAGTATATCTGGATATTCTTGTTATATGTTAGATAGACATATACTATGTAGAGATGACTGTATCTTTCCTTTGTGGTATTTTCCCTTATTGTATTTCCTTTGTGGTTTTGGGGTGTCCTATTGGGTATTTTTATACTCACCCCTGCACGGGCTTTGCCCGCACGTGTCGAACTCCAAGCCCGCCTCCAATAGGCCAAGGGCTGGATACTAGCACCGAGTAGGAATGCTACTACAATTTTTATACAACAATAGTTTCCATTATAGTATTCAAATGGCTCCATATGAAGCATTATATGGAAAGAGATGTCGAACTCCAACTTCTTGGGATGAAGTTGGTGAGAGGAAACTTATAGGCCCAGAACTTATTGAAGAGACCACAACCAAGGTTAAGACAATCCAAGCCCATATTAAAGAAACCCAAAGTAGGAAGAAGAGTTATGATGAAAATTAGAGAAAGGATTTTGAATTCCAAGTGTGAGATCATGTCTTTATGAATGTATCTCCATGGAAGGGTGTCTTAAGGTTCAGTAAGAAAGGGAAATTGAGCCTCAGGTACATCGGACCATTTGAAATTTTGGAAAGAATCAGAGCTGTAGGTTAGCATTTAGAAATGCCTCCAAGTCTCTCCAAATCTCATAATGTGTTCCATGTGTTATTGTTGATGAAATACATGCTAGACCCAACGCATGTACTCAACTATGATGAAATAGAACTGGAACCTGATTTTTCATACTGTGAAAAGATTATCGGGATTCTTGACACAAGGGAGATGGTATTGAGAAATCAAACAATTCGTCTAGTAAAGGTTTTTTAGAGGAACCAGAATATGGAGGAAGCAACATGGGAACTTGAGGATGTTATGAAGAAGAACCACCCACATATTTTTGGTGGGCTTTATAAATGAAAAATTTCGAGGATGAAATTTCTAAAGGAGGGAATAATGTAACACCCAAACAATTTATGGTATGTTTCTCTTAAATACATTCGAGTCATAGCCTATATTTTATAAATAATTGAGTTTCTTTATAATAACACTTAGTTATTTAGGAGATAGTCATATCCTAGCCATTGAACTTAAATTTTCCACTTGTGTGTTTTGAATTTTGAAAATATGTCATACACTGTTGTGTTTAGGATGATATTTATAGTCTGATAGAATTAACTTAATTTTTTGTGAATAGTAACATAACCTTAGGAATAATAACTTACCCTTATGAATAGTAACTTACCCTTATGAATAGTAATATGACTCTTAAAAATGGTATCCACACCCATGAATGTATAATTAAATTTAGGCACCTTAAAAATGAAGTTGAATGATTTAAGTGTTTATATTTTTTGATTAAATAATGATTTTAATTAAATATTCAATTAATCATATTTTGAAAATTATTTCTGAAAAATGGACTTTATTTTTGGACTCTACAGGTCGAAAAATAGTTAGGGTGAATTTTTGGTATTTTCTGAAATACTTGAATGTTTGATGAATAGTGAAATACCATAATTTACAAAATAAGCTAAATACACTAATTATAGAGTCATGTATGGTGTTCTACTGATGAAAGATCAATTGATTCAGATTCACATGATAAAATTACTATTCTTGGTCATGGAAGACTCACTATTCCTAGTCTTGTGGAGAAATAATAAATTAATGAATATAATATAGAGAAATCCCCTCTCCCCTCCACTATATAAACCACCCCTCACCCCCTCTTCCTCCCACACCACTCAAGATTCAAGCCTTGCCTAAATTCTGAAAAATACTCTTCCCAAGCACTCTACCTAAGTCCAGGACCTGGTGGTCTCATCAAAAGGCTAAAAAAAAGGTCTTAAGAATATTCTCAAGGAGGAGTACTCAAGAGGTGAACCTCTCTTCTCTTTTCTTTCAATTTATTTTACAAAGTTCCATTCTTTTGTTATCTATTCTCACCTCCCCTCATAAAAATTCCATGATAATTTTATTAACTTACATGCACTATATTTTCATTGTGATAATGGAATATTTCATCATACTCTCTCTTTTCCCCTCCTTTTATACAATGAATACAAACACCATCTCATATGTGTTAATTTATCACACTCAAAGAAGACAAGTTTCAATTTGCATTAATATATTCAATAATTGTCATGAAACCTTTTCAATTGTTGAACCAGGTAATAATATATTTATTTTATCTCAATTAATGTTCTGTAATCCTTACACATTCATAATATGGAATAATAACACAAAACAAGTTTATTGTGCACAAAACCGCCAAGCCAAATCCAAGCGTTTATTTTTAACTCATCGAATGAGTCACCCTCATGGTATATAAACAGAATAATTTTAAGATAATTTATATCTATTTAATTTCACTAATAATATATATTAACAATTCTGTATGTCTAACCACATTTCAAACAAACATCCATTCATAAATACAAGTAAACGGATCATGAAAACCAAAGAAGAAAATTCTACCAAAACAATAATATTGAATCTCTTAAACCCATAAAAAAGGCCATTAATGAACATAATAAGGATATAAAATATCAATTAAATGTTCAGGAGGTTCTATAATTATAAATTAATGAAGATAAATTTGATTATTCAGGTCGTTAAGAACAATCAAGAACACCTTCAAGCATAAGGAAAGGGATTCTCTCTCTCACTCTTGTTCAAGAATCTCCCCTATGTTGTGCTCTTTTATTTTTAATACCTAATGATGGGGTATGTTTTTTCACCTTCACCATAATTCCATTATGATATATAAATAATGGGATACCCCTTTACCTCTCATTAAGCTCTCACAAGAACACTCGTTACCATGCTGAAATGTTTGTAAGGGGTTTTCTCATCTCACTTTCAATTTTGTGGGATTTCCATTATTCACCTATTATTTATTATATGTGGTATAGGTGTACTACCATTTGATATATATTATCACAATTCTCTTTATATTAATGGTATTATGTGATTCATTTTGTGGTTATTAACTTTTTGTCACATGACTCAATTGATTACAACGTGGTAACAAGCTTTGTCTCAATTTTCACTTCATTATGAATTGCTTAGTATTGTTCACCTACTTTTTCTTATGTGGTGTACCTACTACCCATTTTAGATTAATTATAAATTGAAATTATATTCCATTTAAATGTTCATATTCTCATATCATGTATATGATTATTTTCTAAGCCGTATACCATTTTACATACGGTATTTATTTTGAATGTTGTTTTGACTGTGGAAATATTGATGAATCCATATCCTCTATTCTATATAGATAATATAAAGGAAAATTTATCATGTGTTGAATCTATTTATAAATAATTCTTTGGACATACAGTGGTGGGTGGGGCTCGCTAAAGCCCCTCGATGCATTAGTAGGCCTCATGAAACAAATTAGTTGGTGACAAACCCTTTATGTTTGTTTCCAAAAATCATACGGGTTCCTACCCACCGAACTAAACCATTTTTATGGTATTATGGTATCATGTTCTAGATACATGACATCTAATTAATAATAATTCTCTTTATTCATTATTAGTTATTACTATCTATGAGGTTTTCACTATGACAAAATCTATGGATGCAGTTTCTTTCTCAGTTTATTAATGGAGTGAGTTTTTCATTTATTAACCATTCCATATTGATTATATCAATTTTTTTACAATTTAGTTATTATTGATTCACAATTCTGTTATTTTTAACCCTTACTAAGCATTTAATCTCACCCCTTTCATTGTTTACTTTCAACAGGTGTTTAAGAGGAGATCATTTATTGAGTTCTTATGGATGTAGTTTTTAGTTTTTGTTATGTAGTGTATTTTGTAACATTTTCTAATATAATTTGAGTCATGTTTATGTATCTAGTTTCTTCAAGACTACTAAACTAATAGTTCCTTTGGGATTTTAATTCCTTCTAACCATGCCAATATAGCAAGTAATGCACTGACTCTGGTATAGAGAGGTTGGGGTGTTACAGTAATATACAATACATGATAAAAAATATCTCTAATACATTTTTTTCTTAATTTAGTGCATAATAGATAACATGTGAAACTTTTTTTATAAATAAGAGTGAAATGAAATATTTTAATAGTAATTATTAAAATTTCACATCATGACATTCTATACCAATTTTTGAACTTTGTAAAACCTAAAAACCTTATGAGGCATGGGTCAATTTGAATTTTTATAAATCATGTTAATTTTAGGTAGTAATGAGGGTTATCAGGGCCTATATTTTCCCATAATTGTTTTTTGGTGGAACATGAAGGTAAATAGTTGATTTAGGGTTTGAAGCATTTTTGTACACCATGAAACTGGTGGGTAGAGAAGAGGAGTCCCCTTCCACAAAAACTCATGGAATGAATAACTAGTTTATTCCATGAAACCCTCCTATGAATTTTCTATGTTCTTGAATAATTAATTAATTATGGGGGTGTTTTAATAATAGGGGATGGGTATCCCTCTTTGTCTATTACACCTGAAGATCACCGATTCCCCTTTGGTTTCTTATACTTATAAGAGAGTATAACACTAGTTTCTTTGCTAAATCGAACACCATTAGTTGTGATTGGAAGCTAGTGGTATGGTTAAACTTCCGTCTCATATTTTTATAGGTTTTTTACACTATTAGGAGAGATCATACTATTAATGTGAAATTTACCATATTTTAGGGGTATTCTTTTAATTTTTTTATTTCTAATAATTTCAATAAAATCAAAGACTAATATTGGAAGAGTGGACATATAAGATTTTTTAAGGGCCATAAAGGATATATGTGACCACTTAGAGGGGTTTGTGAATTAGTGGTCAACACATTTTATGTTTCTTATTTTAAAAACAAACTTCACTTATGGTTATAGAGAAATTACTCTATAGAATCTCAACACATATCCACACCCACATGAATATAGGAATTTACACAGTTCACTACTCAATAAGATTAGCTAGTCCTTGGAATGATATAATTTTTTTTGAGATCAAAAAGTCCACTATAAAATAATCCTTGTGGCTATAACTAGTAGTCTATATCCATCAATTACATTTCACTATATTCATTTGATAGTTCATGTGATCCTCACATAGTTTATATTATAATATAAATTTCAAAATTTCACATCCATGAATTATTTTAAATTTATTTTTCATTTAATTTCTATTATTTCTTTGTTTTGGGGGTTTTCCATTCATTTTGGTGGAAATGGAGGGTTTTCAAAATTTGGGCCAAACTGTGAGCCCAATTCTAGATTTAAAAATAAATTTTATTTATTTTATAACTCCATAATTTGTTAACATTTTTCATCCATTCCACTTCCCACTTTTCCTCCTATGAGCTATCCAAATCACCATGTCTATTTGGAACCTTTTTGAACCCATTATCATTTTGGGTTTGATTGAATTAATTTGGAATTGGGCCAACCCGTGAGCCATTTCCAGTTTTAAATTGTTTTTTTAAGTCTTTAATAACATACTCATTTTTTACTATATTCATGTGATTCTACCTCCCACCTGAAGCCACAATCCCGAGCCTCACCCCCATTATTCATTTTTCTACTTTAGACCTCATTTGACTCTCAGAGTAGGGAAAAACGTCTTAGGGTTCCTCAAATCATCCAGATTTGGGAAGGTAAGTTTATTCTTTCAAAAATAATTTAATTTTTACTATTTTCCCCCTTTTCAGTCCCCACTTTACCTTATAATCCCCATTAGAGTATCAATATCAGGTTTGGTTTCTTAAAGATTCAAATTTTGGTGTATTTTGTTCGTTTGATTCAAGATGTTTAAAGTAAGTGTTTCTTTTCTTGATTTCTTCCCCTTACTTAGGGTTTCTTTCACCATTTCTTGAAGTTCCTCATGTACATAAGTTGAGGTTAGAACCTAGGGTTTGATTTGGTGTCTTTGTGGTCAAATATTGTGGTCTAGGGCTGGATTAATCTTCCTTGAGGTGCGGTGGTGGTGTGGTTGTTGTTTCTCACCATGTTTTGAGGGTTTCGACATAAAAGGTAGGTTATTCCATGTGTAATAATTTATAGATGAGTTAGTTTGCTTGAATTACTTATTTTTCATGTTCCTAATATTCTGTGTGTGGTGCGAAAACTATTTATGTTGTATTTTGTTAAGAATTTATTTTTATAGATTCATTTTAGCTTAAAATTGGGTGTTTTTCATGTGTAACCCTTTGGGTATTGTATGGGTGTGTTTTATAACATATGAAATTGGTTTAATAAATCTTTTTTGGCATGAAAATTCTGATTTGGTAGGGTATTTTTGTTCCATTAGGATTTAAAGAGTTTTTTTAATGTGTTTAAGGTGTAAAACCTTATTGTACTTCTTGAAAGTGATTTTGAAAATGTGTTCTTTTCATGTGGATCTTTTGTGGTATTGTTTGAGGTGTTTGTATAACACTTAGGGGTAGCTTAATAAATGTTTTTGGGGCTGAAAATTATTTTTTGAATTTTTATTGGTGTGATTTTTTCCTTGAAATACAGTTTTGAAATGGGTTTTATGTGAAAAGATTTGGTACACTCTTTATAATTGTTTTATGATAGTTTTGAATGGTTTAATGATTTATGTAAGAGGTGAAACCATATTAGAAAACTATTTTGGATTGTTTATACTTTCAAATGGACCATTTTAAATGTGAATAAGCCTGTCATGTGATGTGTATCCTCTTGGAAATGTTTTATAAAAATGTTTAATGGATTTACTGAAATGTGAAAGAGGTGTGAACGTGATGTGGGCTATTTGTGTGAGTGCGATGTGAAAATGGATTTTGTTTATAAAAAGGGTTTTATGAAACATGTGAGTGGGTTGTTATGTGATGTTTAACATATTTGGGGGGAATTTATAAAATTATTAAAGGATGTGTTGGATTGTTAAAGTTATGCAAAAAGTGTTGTGGGCTATTTTGGTGTGAGTTTGATTTCAAAATGCATTTGAATGAAAAGTGGAATTTGTGACTTGTGTGATGTACATGGATATGTTTGGTTAATGTGTGATGTGGAAGTGATATTTTCATGTGAAAACTATATTTCTTGTCTTGTTGAACTTGTTTGAGAACAAAGGGAAAACCCAGGTATCTAGGTGGGTGGACATGTACTAGTATGCTAGTGAATCCGTGGGGTTTGGCCTCAGTTTAACTTAGCAAGATTGACGCTTAAAACTCTAACTAAACTATGATGATGATGATAATTGGGGACCACTAGGTTATGGGTATGTTCCCTACTAGTGGCTCATGCATGAGAACGTATATTTTTTGTGGTTACTCTCACCAAGATACAAGGTACCTGGGACCCACAGCTAGCTAGTGCCTAGGGCTTATTTCCTATTGCTTGTGGGCATTAGATCCTTTATAATTACCGTCAGCATATGGTATATTTGGATGGAAAAAATCAGCAGCTTTTGAATTTATTTTAAAAGTGTTTATTCCTTAAATTATCCCAATTAAAAACTGATTTTTTTAAGTTGCATCTTTTAGAAATTGTTATAGAAATTACATGTTTTTAAAAAGTTGCATGATTTTCATCTTTGAATTTTTATCACATAGAATATCTTAGTGGTGGTATCCTACTGAGCATTGGATCACACCCTACTTACACCCTTGTGTGTAAGTAGACTTGGTTATTTTTGTTGTCGTAGGTTTGTGTACAACTTTTGTGCCAACAGTTCAGGTTTTCACCGATCATTCATGATTTGGTGTTGTGGAGATGGCTTGAGGGCGATGACTCTTGCCATGTTGAGGTTCTTAGGCTGTTCATTTTTGGTTTTTTACCTTTGTTATAGTCCTGGTGAGTTGTTTTAGACTATGTAATTCAGTTCTGAATTTTTTTAAAACATTGTTTGGTTTGAAAAATCCAGATTCATTTTATTTGATTCATTTGTTGTTATATATTTATAAACTTGGGTAAATCATTCCCAATTCTCATTTTATGATACTAGGGAACTTCTTCCAGCCCGTAGGGATCGGGAACACCCTTTGGGACTTTTCACGGTCTGGGTTTGGTGCCGGTTTTGGTGGAGATCAGATTCAGTTCGCGACAAAATGGTATCAGAGGAGGTTTTCTCTCTTTGGGTCTTGTTATTTGGGGAACAGTCAGGATAGTCTGAATTTAGGATTTTTGGGACTTAGAATTTCAGTTATGAGTAGTGTGGCTGATCACCACATCTCATGATGGGATTCAAGTCTCCAGGGGAAGTTGGGACCTTTCAGAGTCCTTTGGTTTTCTTGGTTTAATGATGATTAGGGGAAATTAAAAGAGAGTTGGGTTAATGGTCTCTGTGAGCTCACAAGGCTTGGAAATCCATATAGAGCTGAGTATATTCCATAAAATACTCTCTATAACAGTGAAGTGATTGAAATATGTCCATGAACCATATGTCCAAGTCACCCACTTAAACTAGTTTCCTCTCGCATTGTCTTGTGTTCTTTAGTTTTGAAACTTGGAACTTTGGTTTCAAAGTGACTTGGTTTTAAGAAGAGAAAAGTTTTTGTGAAATTATTTTCAAATAAAGAGGGATTGGTTTGATTTATGAAATGGTGGAACTAAATTTTCTGAATTATTTTGAAATGAAACATGGTGTGCTTATACCTATTTTGAAACCAGGAACTATATTGAAGTAGGTTTTGAAAATGTGTTTCCAATAGAGTTTTCAAAATAATCAAAGGGTATTTTAATGGGATGAGATGTTTTGAAATTTATGTGAATAACATGAAATTTGGTTATTTTCTAAATGTTTGTGTCTTTGTGAATAGTTTTGTAAGATGTGAATTGGTATTTTGATCTTGTGGTTAGCAGTTTTGAGAAAAAGGATGTGTTGGTTAACTATTTTGGTTTTGAAAAGTGGAATGAATTTTTATTTTATCCTTTGGTATTTTCATGAGAGACCACATTCATGGGGTTATATGGAATGATGGATGGTTTATGGCATGACTGGATGAGTGCCAAGATGGATATGAGGAGGGTGCTCTATGTGGTACATAAACATGCATGTGTGAGGCCCATGGGGTACCATTAATGGATACAATAACCGCTAAACCATTTATTTTCAAAGAGATGCTTTTAAAGAAAAACATTATGTCTTGTTGAATTGTTTGGGATGGTGTATATTATGTGTTTTTGGAAAATGTTGATGTTTTGGGATTTTTTGAGTCCATGAACCCCTCTTATTCAAACTGTGTTTTGGGTTTGTGTTTGGACGACAAGTTGGGTAGAAGGACCGGTTAGTAGTCTCTTATGAGATATGTTTTAGGACACCTTTATAGTGGTTCCCTTCATGTGTTTGGATATTTTTTGTGTCATGTTTTGACCAATGGACCAACTTGGTTGGGTCCTTGGGTTCTCTCATTGGATAAGGTACGCCCCCATTAAGGGTTAATGCACAACTGAAGTGCAACCCGTATTGTTTCACCATTGGAAAATCCTCTAGTTGATCAACATAAGGAATATTTTATTGATATTTGTTGATTGAGTCTTCAACCACTCATTTCATTGATTTTTGGATCCTCTTGTAGTGGGATAGTTCTTGTGGAAGTTTGAAAGATACCTTAGTTTCTTAATTTGCTTGATTCATCGAAGGTGGAAGTGTTCTGGGGTTGTTAGTGTGGATGAGTGTCTCAATGGTGTCTAAGAGGGCCTTTGGGTTCTTCATAGTTTATTTGAAGCAAGAGTTCTTGTTAAACCACCAATTTTGGGATTTTGGCCATGAGAGGCTATTGTGTCCATTTTTTGGAATTATCTGTTGTTTAGGGACTTGGAATATGGTCCCATTCCATGTATTGTTTATATCAATCTCAAAGGCCATGTTCTATGAGACATTGTGATGTTGTGTGCTCATTTGAATATAAAGGTAAAGGTCGAGCAATCCTCTGAGGTTCTCTATTATGTTGGGAGTATGTCTCCCTTGGAAAAAACATCAAATCCTCTATCTTAGAGGAATGTGTTTATACATGTCCTTCCCTTCTATTGTTTCTCACCCAAAGAAACAAGGTGTGATGTGTGTGAATCTTCTGATCCCTTATTTCATTGAAATATCAGGTTTTGGTAAATTAAGTTATGGAGTGTGTTATGTCTTGTTGAACCCATCGGGGTATGTGGTGTAGTTGTTTGTGGCATCGAAAGAAGAAGTTCCACACAGGGGTCTCCATAGCCTAACTGCGAGGCCGAAGATGCTTCGATATTTTGAGCTCCAGCCATAGGTCCCAAAGAGAAGCTGGCACGTAGTCAGGGGAACCCCATTGTTGTTTAAACCCTTGTACAAAGTCCTATCCTCAGTATGAAATATAGGAAGAGTTTAAACCTATGGTGTCATCATTTTTCCTCTGTTGTTCTCGTTTGGTGGAAATAGGTTGAGGGCCTTGTACCCATGTCATCACCCGATATCTTCCCCCCTTTGGTTTCCATTTATTCTTTGGAGAATGGATTGAAATTTGGCTAGACAGTCTGAGCACGAGGTTTGTGCACGATTAGTAGTGACCATGTTCTAGGAAGCCGTGTAGAAAGAATGATCTGCACAGTTAGTGCACGGTTTCCCAAACCATGTGGACTAACTGTGAAGCCTTCTCAAATCATTAAATTTTTGGGGTCTTTTCAAGTCGGCCCATGCCAGCCGGTTAAGATGGTTGGTTATTGTGGGGGGGAGACCCACCAGGGGTATCATGCATATTATTTTGGAAATTGCTAATGGATGTATACCCCTTGTACTAGGGAGTCTGTTTGGGCCTCCCCTATTAGTGTCTTGATTCTGTATTGGGAAAAAATTTAAGTTGTCTCTTATGGTGGGGATCCCATTTGTGTCTCTTCATACGAGTAACTCAGATTTTTTCCTTGTTCTTGTATTAGAAGTAGGTATTATAATTTAGAGATATCTAACTACGTACATCTTCCTTGGGTAGACATTGATATTGGAGAGTTCCCAATAGTTTATTTATAGTAGGGTAAGTGTAACTTTGTTCGATGTTGTTGTTTGTTTAGGTAAATTGATTGAGTATTGTTCAGATTGTGTTTGAGAAGTTTTCATTTGGGATAAAGCCTGAATGTTCTTGATTTTTTTTAGGAAAGTGGTGTAAGGTTTTGTTGTGAGAGTAATCCTTCCTTAAATGATCACTGGAGGTGTTTTGGCCTTTCAGGACGAATCTTGGAAAATAATTAATTCTTGGTTTATCGGTTGGGTTTGGTTTTTGTATTTGGCCTTACTATGGATTTCCGGGGACAAAAAGTTTTATGGTGGGGAGAATTGTCACATACATGACTTCTTTTAAATGTATTTTTCATTTAATTTCCATTATTTCTTTGTTTTGGGGGTTTTCCATTCATTTTTGTGGAAATGGAGGGTTTTAAAAATTTGGGCCAAATCGTGAGCCCAATTACAGATTTAGAAATAAATTTTATTTCTTTTATAACTCCTTCATTTGTTAACATTTTTCATCCATTCGACTTCCCACTTTTCCTTCTATGACCTATCCAAATCACCATGTCCATTTGGACCCTTTTTTAACCCATTATCATTTTGGGTTTGAGTGAATTAATTTGGAATTGGGCCAACCCGTGAGCCATTTCTAGTTTTCAATTGTTTTTCTAAGTCTTTAATAACTTACACATTTTTTAATGTATTCCCATAATTCTACCTCCCACCTGAAGCCACAATCCCAAGACTCACCCCCAATATTCATTTTTCCACTTTGTACCTCATTTTCCTCGCGGAGTAGGGAAAAACTTCTTAGGGTTCCTCAATTCATCCAGATTTGAGAAGGTAAGTTTATTCTTTCATAAATCTTTTAATATTCACTATTTCCCCCATTTTAGTCCCCACATGATCTTCTCATCCCAATTAGAGTCTCCATATCAGGTTTGTTTGCTTAGAGAATTTTGGTGTATTTGGTTTGTTTGATTCAAGATGTTCCAAGTAAGTGTTTCTTTTCTTGATTTCTTCCCCTTCCTTAGGGTTTCATTCACCCTTTCTTGAAGTTCCTCATGTCCATAAGTTTATTTTAGAACCTAGGGTTTGATTTGGTGTCTTTTTGGTCAAATATTGTGGTCTAGGGCTGGATTTATCTTTCTTGAGGTGCGACGGTGGTGCAGTTGTTGTTTCACACCATGTTTTGAGGGTTTCAACATAGAAGGAAGGTGATTCCATGTGTAATCATTTCTAGATGAGTTAGTTTGCTTGAATTACTTATTATGCATGTTCCTAATATGCTGTGTGTGGTGCGAAAACTGTTTATGTTCTATTTGGTTAAGCATTTATTTTTATAGTTTCATTTTAGCTTAAAATTGGGTGTTTTTCATGTATAACCCTTTGGGTATTGTTTGTGTGTATTTTATAACATAGGAAATTGGTTTAATAAATCTTTTTTGGGATTAAAATTATGATTTGGTATGGTATTGGTGTTCCATTAGGTTTTAAAGAGTTTTTTTAATCGGTTTAAGGTGTAAAACCTTATTCTACTTCTTGAAAGTGATTTTGAAAACTTGTGGTTTTCATGTGGATCTTTTGTGGTATTGTTTGAGGTGTTTATATAACACTTGGGGTAGTTTAATAAATGTTTTTGGGGATTCCAATTCTGTTTTGAATTTGTATTGGTGTGATTTTTTCCTTGAAATACAGTTTTGAAATGGGTTTTATGGGAAAAGCTTTGGTACGTTCTTTAGAATTGTTTTATGAAAGTTTTGAATAGTTTAATGATTTATGTAAGAGGAGAAACCATATTGGAAAACTGTTTTGGATTTTTTATACTTTCAAATGGACCATTTTAAATGTGAATAGATCTGTCATGTGATGTGTATCCTCTTGGAATTTTTTTATAAAATTGTTTAATGGATTTACAGAAAGGTGAAAGTGGTGTGAACGTGATGTGGGGGCTGTTTGTGTGAGTACGATGTGAAAAATGGATTTTGTTTATAAAAAGGGCTTTATGAAACATGTGAGTGGGCTATTATGTGATGTTTATCATATTTATAATTACTTTATAAAATTGTTAAAGGAAGTGTTGGATTGTGAAAGTTATGCAAAAAGTGTTGTGGGCTATTTTGGTGTGAGTTTGATTTCAAAATGCATTTGAATGAAAATTGGAATTTGTGACTTGTATGATATACATGGGGATGTTTGGTTAATGTGTGATGTGGAAGTGATATTTTCATGTGAAAACTATATTTCTTGGCTTGTTTAACTTATTTTATCACAAAGGAAATACCCGAGTATCGAGGTGGGTGGACGTGTACTAGTATGCTAGTGAATCCGTGGGGTTTGGCCTCAGTTTCACTTAGAAAGATTGACACTTACAACTCTAACTAAACTATGATGATGATGATTGAGGACCACTAGGTTATGGGTATGTTCCCTACTAGTGGCTCGTGCACAAGAAAAAATATTTTTTGTGGTTACTCTCACCAAGATACGAGGTACCTGGGACCCACAACTAGCTAGTGCCTAGGGGTTATTTCCTATTACTTGTTCTCATTAGATCCTTTATACTTACCATCGACATACTGTATATTTGGCTGAAAAAATTTAGTAGATTTTGAATTTATTTTAAAAGTGTTTATTCTTTAAATTATCCCACTTGAAAACTGATTTTTTAAAGTTGCATATTTTAGAAATTGTAACTAGAAATTACATGTTTTTGAAAACTTGCATGCTTTTAATCTTTGAATGTTTATCACATGGAATCTCTTATTGGTGGTATCCTACTGGGCATTGGATCACACCCTACTTACACCCTTTGGTGTAAGTAGACTTGGTTATTTTTGTTTTCGCATGTTTGGGTACAACTTTTGTGCCAACAATTTGGGTTTTCACCGGTCATTCATGATGCGGTGTTGTAGAGATGGCTTGAGGGCGATGCCTCTTACCATGTTGAGGTTCTTGGTCTGTTCATTTTTGGTTTTGTACCATTGTTATAATCCTGGTGAGTTGTTTTAGACTATGTAATTAAGTTCTGAATTTTTGTAAAACATTGTTTGGTTTGAAAAATTCAGATTCGTTTTATTGGATTCATTTGTTGTTTTAGTTTTATAAACTTGGGTAAATAATTACCAATTCTTATTTTATGATACCCGGGAACTTGTGCCAGACCGTGGTGATTGGGAACTCCCTTCGGTCTTTATCGCTGGCTAGGTTTGGTGCGAGTTTCAGTGGTGATTAGATTCGGTTCGTGACATGAAACAACAAAAAATACCTTCACCAATAAGCTTCAACACATTGTCACTATTCTACTTAGATTAATCAAACCCATGATTTTGTAAGTTAGCTATTTTACTCATAAATTTATTACACATCAATGAGTAAGAACCTCTACTTTATTTCTCTCTATATATTATTTCTTCTTCCTTAGAAAATCTCTATCTTATACCCACACACATGCACTACTCCATGATTCAAATAACTATAAATATATAACATACAGTTAATATTAACTATTTTATTTATTTTTATTAAAATATTTATGAAACCATGTATATAATTTTGAATTCAAATCTTCATAATTGTTATATCTTGTATTCACAATAATTTATATAATAAATCACATCCATAACTTATTATAATCACTTGTAAACCTATAAAAATATCATAGTATCTTGATCCCCCTTTAAACATGAATTTCATATACATTAAATCCCATTAAATCATCTTCACATTTAAAATACCACATACATAATTATTGTAACTTCAATCTTGGAACAATTATATAGAAATACCATAAAAATTATATCAATTTAAAAAAATTTAAGACTTGAATACTTACACAGAATTCATATGCTTATCCAAAGTCTTACTATTTTGAATTCATCATTTTTTCAACCCCAGTGATGTCATATTATCATAAAATCTTATGATCATGAAGACTTGAGATCAAAATCAGAGTCGTATAATCACATTTAAAATCCTATGCTCATGAATTTATCATTATTTTAACCCTAGTGAGTCCATATGATCATGATGTCTTATGATCATGAAGAATTATTATTATCACCATAGGCATATGATTAGCTTCAAACTATTACACTCATTCTCAGCTATAGTAACAACTCAAACTTCTACACAAAATCATCATTGATTTGATACCGCAGGCTCAAAATCCATGTTTTTTTCAATATCCTTGCTTGAATCAAAATATCATTATGATGTTTAATCAATTAGAATCAACATAAATGCATATCCTCACATAAACTAATTATATAATTCATAAGGAAAATCACTTTATAAATTCACTATTTATTCTTCCATTTTCTAGAAACAATAATGATGAAAATTATCATAATATTTAGTACAACAAAGCTTGACATACCTTAAATCAACTAAATTCATGATATCTTCTTCATATCCTTTTATGAAAATTTATTTATATAATACAGTGACAATTTCATGTCACTGTATTCATATTGAGCTTTAAGTAATACTAGATCTTCCACTATTTGATCTTCCATGTGGTTGATCATGCATTCGATCAACCTACTATGCATGCCTATAGTCCCTCAACCTACCATGTGAGTATACAATCAAATAACTAACCATGTGGTAGATAAGTAATCCTTTATGTGGTAGGTCTACATTGCTACATGTAATCAGTTCACCTTTATTCATGTGGTAGGTTCACATTCCTTCATGTGGTATGTTCAAATTTCTTCATGCAGTAGGTTAACAGTGCTACACATGGTTAATTCTCATTACATCACATGGTTAGTTCACTTTTCATCATATAGTCATTTAGAATTTCATCATGCGGTCAATTCTCATTCCTTCATATGGACAGTTCTTATTTTATTATGTGGTTGGTTTTTATTTCTCTATGTGGTCACTTTAGTGAATGTTATGTATTCTTCACTATCATTTATGTGTTAAAAATAAAATATAACCCCATAAAAAATCCCAGTTCTTATTTTCCAGATTCTTCAATAATACAGTAACAACTTGAAACCTCTTGGTCTCAACAAAGTATAAGGTAGGTGGTTTATAATATTTCTAATCAAAGTTACACCATTTTATTGATGCGTGATGTGAATTCAAGCCAATATACCATGTACTTGATCTAAAATTAACATGAAAAGTAAGGAACCTTAAATTTATGAAATTATACATCTCCATGGGTCAAAAATAACTCTTTTGTGAACATAGATAGAAAATTATAACCACATGATGTGCACTTGATGTGGGGGGTATAAACTAAGTAATAATTTGGGTGACTGTAGGGGTGCTGTAACTCAATTAATTGATCATTTGTGTGGTTGGGGATGCTTAAGACATGCTTTAGGATCCAGTGTTCTTGTTAATTATGGGAGACCTGATGTAATTTAATTAAATAAATTAACTTATGAATTGATTGTGCATTATAATTATGATTCTAGTTTATAATTTTGAAGTAAAACCCCACTTAGATTCATTATGATTACTAGTTTGGAATGATAATTGATAACCCCCTTGTATTTGTGGTGATTACTAGTTTGGAATTCTAAGGGGTGACCCCCTTGGATTCTTGATGATTCTTGATTAGAATGCCAAGTGGAAATTCCCATAGATTTGAAATGATATTGGTTGGGAATGGAAAGGGGGAATCCCCCATGGATTCATATTGGTGTCTCTAGTTTAGAATACCAAGGGTAAATATGACTTGGATTTGTATTGATGATAATTTTATTAATTCCAAGGGGAATCCCCCTTGTATTTGTTTTGATAATGAATTTGGAATTCCTTGGGCTTGTCCCCCTTGGGTATGGATTATAGTGATGATTTTGGAATGCCTTGGGGTAGTCCCCCTTGGTTTATTTTCGGCCTACTTATGATTCTAGTTTGGAATTACTTTGGGTAGTCCACGTTGGATTGATTTGGTCCTACTTATGATTCTATTTTGGAATTCCATTTAGAAGTTCCCTTTGGATTCTTTGAACCTACTTGAGTTACTACGGATAGATAAATTTTCCTTAGGCCAAAATAGACACATTTGATTTAGATTTTTTACTTTAAAACCTAAAAATTCATGATTATTTTATTTATTTATGTTGTAAATTTATTTATTATGCACATTAACATGAATTTTGTAAGATCCTAGACGTCTAATGAGGTATATTCTTGATTAAATTTCAGTTAAAATCCCTTAAGTTGGTTAATAAAATGTTTCCCAAGTTTATGTAGAGGCTCGGGGGTGTCCCAGGGGTTTAGGAAACAAATGTAAGGAAAAAGGGACCATCCAGTTCATCTTACATGGTTGTCACACTATTAGTAGTAATTGTAAACCCTAACTATGCTTTCCTAGAGGATGGGTGCATGGTTAGAGAAACCATTCAAGGGGGGAGGATAACCCATATTAATTTGGATAGATCCATTCCCCACGATTACTACATAGTTTTTCAAAACATGTGGGCTCCCTAGGAAGCTGTGTGACCTAGCCCCCTCTTGGACAGAGGGTGGCATAGGCTGGCATATGGTTTGGCCAACTGTGTGACCAAAAAATGCACCTCATTAAAGTAGAGGAAATTGACATATTCCACCTTGAGATTTATGAAACCTCACCTAATTTTTATTTCCATTCCTCCTATAGTATCAATGGGTGATGAACCCTTCCTCCCAGACTTCTAAAGGATCAATCTCCTTCATTTCTAATCCATTTGGAGTATTTTTGAGTGTAGATCAAAGCTCTGGGTGAGTCTAACACACATCTTCCTTCTCTTTTCTAGATTAGGGATTGTGGGATCATTATTCTTGTTTTTGATCTATAAAACCCTCAATTTCTCATGGATTCTATGTTGGGGATTTAAATTTGTTTGAGTTTGAATCAAAGTTTATGGTTAAGAGAGTGTTCATCTTCCGAATCGAGGTAAGTTGTTTAAAAGTCATATCCCCTAATCATGTGGTTAAATTCATGTGTATGTGGTTGTTATATTCTTCTATTGTGATGTATGTTTATATTTATATGGTAGAAATTATTAATTAATTGGTTAATTTATGAATTGAACCCATTTTGACCCCCATGAGATGAATTGAGGTTAATTAAACAAGGTTAAGGGACACCCATGGGGTGAGCCACTATCATGAACATAGAATTGAAATGTTAAGTGTACAATTGAATGGTTATTAGATAGATTCCATGATAAATATTTTGACATGTTAACATGAGTTATGGAGTAGAACTAATGATATTTTTTTATTTTTTATCATGGATGGTAATGTGAAATTGATGTTAATTATATTTAGCTAATAACGTGGAATAAGGGGATGTTTGGTATAATGGTAATGGGTTAAATGAATCAAGGGTTGTAAATGGTAAATGTGTTTATGGGATAAGGAATGTAAATGATAAATGAGTTAAATGGGTGAAGGCATGTAAATGGGAATGTGTAAATGGGATAAGGCATGAATACAAAATATGTGTTGAATGAACTGTTTTCATAAATGATGAGTATATTTAATGAGTTATGATTTTTGATTGATATATGTGTTAAATGGTTAATGAAGAATGTGCATATAAATTAGTGGTATGTGAGGTATTGGTCTTGAGTATCTACCCCCATGGGTCAGGTTAGACTGAGGCTTTAAGCCCCACCCCTAAAATGCATGGGTTAGAGAGTTAGACTGAGTCTCTATGCCTCTAACGAATGCATGGAATATGAATAATGGACTGAGGATCTGAGGTAAGTGTTATGCATTTTTTTGTGTAATTCATTCCCTAGTGAGGTAGGGAACTTTATTCTTCCCCCTTATGTATAGTTTATATGACTATCATATACCTTAGTTTAATTGATGAAAATGTCTAACCCATGGAATAAATGATGAAGATGGATAAAGTGAACTTTGTTAATTAATGCACCCAATTTTTCTTTTTTGATTATATTTTTATTCAATATGTACCTACATACACTATCTATTTAGACTAGATATTTTATATATCATGTTGGTGGTGGCCTATAGAGTTGTACTCACACCCTTATCGGGCCGCCATTGGGTATTTGGGAAGACTTCATGGTTTCAGGTTAGGACAAGGGAAACATCCCTATGCTAGGTGGTTGACTTGGGAATGGGATGTGCATGGATGAGGGATCCATACTTGAAGTTTTGAACTATTTTGGGGATTCTTCAGTTTTCCTTTATTTTGGATTTCCATGCACTTTTTACTATATGACATGACATATAATATTTACTATTTGGTTTTGGGATTGTACCCAAATTTGGGAAATGGAATTGGGATGCATGTTTATGGTTTATTTATTTTTTCTATTAATATTTTATCTATTTGGATTACTCTTATAAAGAGGGCATAATCCCCCCACATGTTCAATTATACCCTCATTACTAGTTGGTATCCTATGGTGTATAGGAAGGCGCATCTGACGTCATGTGGCAACCCAGCTCAGTGAACCAGTTTAGTGGCTCCCAGCCCAAGGACGTTACAAACTTTATTCTCATAAGGGAAATGCTTATTGACACCATTGGTGGTGGCCTATTTACTTGTACTCACAGATTTATAGGGACTATTATTGGTACTTGATTATACTTCATGATTATAGGACATGATAAGGTCTAACACCCTATGAATGATTCTTTATTAAGATTACTAGGATGAAACACAAGGGTTTGGGACTAATCTAGGACTTAGGACCTATTTTGGTGGAGTTTTTGAGTATTATTTTTGGACTTTTTGGTTTTGATGTATATGACCTACTGTTTACATATGAATTCTTGATATATATATATATATATCATTTTTATAGAAAGAGTTTTTGTTTATTTGTGTTATTTTTATTGGATATTTGTTTACTTATTTTTGTGGATGTATCTACTTGTAATTATTTACATTATTTTTTCTAATATGTTACATGGTTATAGTCTCCTAATTGTACCACCATAAACCCTACCTACTAGTGAGTATACTCTGGTGTACATGGAGACACTCTTGAGGTGCCAGCTGTACCACTTATTGTTCGGGCATCACTCAGTAGACGTGAACTAGAATGGTAGATGTCAGAAAGTGGTATCAAAGATCTTTATTTTGTCTTACTACTAATTTATGGTAGAAAGGATTTAGGGAATTATTGAAACATTGTATGGAACTTTCTCCTTGAAATTTTCACCCCAAGTATGATATAAGTCTTTGTTTCCATTGATGGGATTGATGTTCTTGCTTTTTTCATTTACCATTGATCTATTTTCACCTATATTGATACACATGATTATGATGTTATTGGTTTATAGGATTTTATCTCTTGGATGGAATAAAAAGAGAGTGAGTTTTCATCAAATCTGGTATATAGTATTCACATTTCATTTTTATGATTTCACGTGGTGGATTACCTAGATTATAATAAGGGTCAGCTATTTAAAGTATTTTCATCCATTTATATAGTGTTTTCATATAAAACTTTATGGTGAAATCTTATAAAATCAATATTATAAATAAAAAAAATCATGTTACAGGATCAATTTCCCTGATTATTATCTGGATTCATCTAAATAAAATTCCAATTACAACTTATAAAGTGTTTTATATATAACCTATAATTGAAAATTAATTTAATTGAGCCCCTTGTTATACAATTTTTTGTTTATGGGATTTTTTGATATAATTAATCTTGTATATATTATGTGGTTCTTATGTGAATATGATTTTGAACCTATGTATGGGTAATTAGAGCTAATACGAGTGATTGAATAATCATATTATTTTTATATGAGCTATAGATGATAGTGAGGCTTATTCCCATTATCACATTCCTTAAATAGTAGTATTAGATGTTTTTCAAAGAAAGGTGTTATATTGTAGGTCATAATTTTCCATGAACTGATCTTGATAATGAGTAAATGGTTCTTGAGAGAGAGATCGCATTTTGAGACCTTTATTAATGTGGTGTTCATAATATAATGGGATGCTATATCTGTTGAGACTTTGGTTCAAACTATGATCTTGAGAGTTGTGATATGCTATGATATTTTTTGACTATCTAAAACCCTTATGGGTTTATTATTGACCCAATAATGGTAAGTTTATACTAGAATAAAACCTGTATATTATACCCATATATAGTAGGGATTGAGTGGATTGAGGATATGTGTTGTCTACCACAACTTTTCCTCTGCTGTATTGGAGTATGGTTTGAGGATAACCCTAAACTGGGTAGTTATATTGAGCATGGGGTTCTTGATGTATATGTGGGTATTAAATCCCTAGAGGGGTGTGATGGTTTGTGAGCTTCCTTATGATGTTAAGATGTGGCTTAGCATATTGGTGAGTAGAGCACTGTGATTTCTGTATTGATGTCTTCCTGTTACTGTTGGAGATGAATAGTATCTATGAAGGTAACCCAAGATATGGGTTATCCAAGACTTGAGTATGAATTAGACATGAGAAGCACAATAGATTATTTATGTTGAGGTTGATAGTTAAATTCTAATAAATAATTGGGATATTCATGTAGATACCATGTGTTGTTGGTGTGTAGATACCCATCCTTAATGTTGTGTGTTGTGTATAGGATACGAAGGGTATGGACAGTTAGATGAAAAAACCTAATAGATGGGAAATCCTTGATAGTTAAATCTAGAGTGGGTAGACCATGGTTGAATGCTTCTTGTTTTATGGTGATTCTAGAATGGATATTGATCATGTGGTTGTCTTTGGGATGAGTGAGATTCATTAGGTTTTTTGGAAAGGAAACATTGTGTTAGATGATTTTATCTAGATGAGATCAAATTTTAGTGAGCATGGTCAGCTAGGTTATTAGGTTCATGATCTCTAGTTTTATGGGTCATGACTTGGGATAATTGGGTTAGGTGATATAGTAGGGTGAAATTGTGATTTATTCTTGCTGGGTATTCCTATTTGGAACCCTAAATTGTTGAGAACCATTATAAAAGGTTAAATGATAAACTCATTTAATATCATAACCCTCCCCTCAATGGTACCCCTCATGGTATTGAAATGATATAAGGGAAATAACACTCAAATCCTACCTCGAATAGGCTACGACATGGAGATAAGCACCACAGATATATCATACACAGATATGGGAGGAATTTAAATTTAAGATATGATTAACAAGAGAGATAAGAGAGAAATACCACTAAACAACTCCTACTCACAACAAAAGAAGAAAAAATCCCAATAAATGGAATGAATATAATGAAATAAAACTAAAACAACATAAAAAACTAAAATTATAACGTCCCCCAATCAGACACTCTCTTATGTGGCCAAAAAGGGTTGGTTATGAGACCTCAAGCATGCTTCCCCGTATTCCTGAGGATGGTGAGTAGTAGTGGGTGTATGTTAAGTATAGCGGGGAGACTATAACCCCTCGTTATAGAGTTACATCAAAGCAGAATAATAAATAATAATAAATAAAATATAAAAGTGATGAAGTAAAGGAAATGATATAATACAGTGAAAACTAATAATATAAGCCAATTGAATAATCTAATTAATAATAAAGGAATAATTTAATGACATGATAGAATATGACTAAATTTTATTCTAGAAACAATACAAATAAAAGACTAGAAGACTCAAATAAGGAGTCAACAATCCACGATTCTGAACCCCATGTCAGTCCCTTCTCCAAACTCTATCCCATCGAGAAATAAAACAATCAAAACAAGTCCTTTTCCCTTTTCCAAATTGGCATCCATATAATTTTCTCGGGCACCAAAAATTGGATTGGATAGGGTGTGAGTAAAACTCAGTAGACCAACACCACCATTTCTAAAGAAACCAGTATGATAACAAGTGTATGAAATAATACAATAAATAGGTTTATTAACTAATTAAAAAATTAACTTATTACCACATCAACATGCTTTGGTTCCATTCTATAATATCTTAGAGCATGTATTACAACCATTCTAACCATAACCTTATAACCAAGGTAATATATCCTACCTCAGCGCCTTGACAATATTCCTTTGAGAACTTCTTACAACCATGCCAACCACAATTTTATAACCAAGGAATAACATAACAAGATGAGTCAAACCTGATATATAAACATTTCAATATTTAGTCTAGGCTAAGTCCACAATATAATCATTTTAGCATTCAACTATGCTGATTTCTCTATATAATCATTTTAGAATTCAACTGGGCCAAGACCACTAAATCGACATTTCAATTTTCAACTGGGATGATCCCTCTATATCATTATTTAAGCATTCAACTTTTCCATTCCCACTATATTAACATTTCATCATGTGTCACTCGTCCACGACCACTATATAATAATTTCATCATTTAATCGCAATAGAAGTCATATCAATAAGGATATAACAATATCATATCATATAGATCAATTGTTAATTATGAAAATTACCATCTAATTATCACTTACAAATTTCATATATCAATTATTCATAACCAATAACATGCTAGTTATCTCAATAAAAAAGCTAATCCAAGATAAAACTATATCAATAAAACACCCAAAATTCATGTCATGATAAACATACTTTAAGCCCTTAAAAAATTCAATTATTTTAAAGGGTTATTTTATTCAAACAGTAGCCACATGCTAGGTCAATAAAAAATTGGATCCAAAGGTACTCCAAGGAACAATTCAATTCATTATTTCAATTTATTCAGCACATGATATGTTGGTTCAATTTCAACATTTCACATACTTTACAATTATAAAATCATAGGTTTAAGGTTTAGACCCCCTATCTTTAGCTTTCGATCATACATTGCTTCTAATGGAAAGCTCCACTGAGGAAGAAGGTGTAGAGGATAAAAACATTTACTATATCAAAACTTATGAAGAACAAAACCAACAACGCACATTCCCAATGGGTTATAATGAAAAGGCAGGAGGAACAATAGAGATAAAGGAAGCTAGACCACAAACACTTACCAGGGATCAATTACTTCATCAGGACATCCAGAAGGGAGGTTGGCACTCCAAAATCACCTGAAGGGTTGCTCTAGGTCGAGAAGAGAAGAGCTATATGTGCTTAATGAAAAAATTAGACACACAACTTACTTTAAAACAACAGGTTAGGAAATTACAAATCGTGTAACATAGCTACATGTCATATAATTATTTTGATGGGATATGTCGAAAAATTCATCACCTTGGCTGAATATTAAATTCATATGAACAATAAATCACATGTAATCCCATTTACACGGCATGTAAATGTTATACAGATGGGTTTTCATATTTTTTCATTATAAAACAACCCAAACGACCTTTAAAGCTTCTCAAATTTCCACGAAATCAGGGAGAAAGTTGACCTATTTATACTTATACTCTATTAAATCAAACAAGAATACATCTCTAGACTTTAAGTCATTTTCCACAACAAAGTATCTCCACCTGGATCCTCTCTAATTTTATCAAGATTCCTTGCAACCTAATACAAGGTTTATTAAAATAACTATTCAACCATAATGAAAACACAAACACAAAGGTTTTAAAAAGGAGAAAAAAATAAACTGAGAGAAGTGTAATGAAAAACATAGATAGAGATGTGCCTAAAAAAAGTTGGGATCTTACAACCTCCCCATCATATAACATCTCATCCCTGAGATGATTCAAGCATTGCTGTGGGGTCTCAATGAAGAAGTCTAGTCACTATCCTTGCATATCAGACTCCCTCTCCTAGGTATCCTCTAAAACTATCACATGATTCCATAGAAACTAAAATAAAGGTATAATCCTCCCCTAGAGATACTTCTCACTATGGTCCACAATTCGTATCAGATGCTCCTTAAAGGATGCATCAACACTAATCTTGATGTCTGCTATGTCCATCATGTGTGAAAGATCTGGATAATATCTTCAAAGATGCGACATATGGAACACATCATGTAGGGAATTGTGGTGATGCAGAAGGGATAAATGTTATGCCACTGGACCGACCATATCAACTATCTCAAATGGATTGACAAACATGGGCACTATCTTTACCTGTTTCCTAATAAAATGTTTCCCTAACCAAGGCGACACCTAAAGGAAAACACGATGACCAACTTTGAACTCCAGAGGTCATCTCTAATGGGTAGAATAATATTTATTCCTACTATGAGTAGTCACCAACCATTTTCTGATCAAATGAACTTGCTTAGATGTCTTCTGTATGAGTATAGGTCTAATAAGCACTAAACCACCTACCTCAAAACACTAGAGGTGAACAAAAATACCTACCATAAAAAGTCTCAAAGGGTGACATCTAGATGGATGTCTAGAATATGTTATTATATGAAAATTCCCCTAGTGTCATATGCTACTCACACGAACCAACAAAATCTAGAACATAGGATCACAACATATCATCCAGAACCAGAATAGTCCTCTCAGATTGACCATCCATCTAAGTATGATAATCCATACTCAAAAGAACTTTCAATCCTATAGGATTTTGAAGACCCTACCAGAAAAACAATGTGAAATGAGGATATCTGTCTGAAATGATACTCCTTAGGGAATTGTGTAATAAAACTATATAATGCATGTAAACCTAAATCATCCACTATGAAGGTTTACCTAATAGGGAAAAAATGTGCTACCTTCATCACATAATCCACAATAACTTATACATCATCATTATTATGGGTTATCCTAGTAATCCCATTACAAAATACATAGTGACATCATCCCATTTTCACTCAGAAATAATAAAAGGCATCAAAATCCCAGATGGCCTCTGATTCTCAGCCTTCACCTACTGACAAGCGAATCATATTTACACAAGGCCCGAAACTTCCTTCATTATTCCTAACCACCTATATTTTCTATGGATATCACGATACATATTTTTCAAACCATGATGTATCACCCATATAAAATCATGAAAGTCCATCATCATCTCCCCACACAATCCCATAGGAAGCCATAATCATCCACAAAAAACAAGAGAATTGCCACTTCTAGGAGAACATCCTGATAGTTTCTACCCACTATATAGGTTGTCTCTCGGAATTTGGTCCTCCAAATCAGATAACTACATGGTCTTGATCTGGTAAATAAGAACATGTATAATTTATATTGGAGTTAGAGATACTCATCCCTGAGACTCCTAGACATCTAGATTCATGTTTTCAAAGAGTACCATTATCTAACACTCATCGTAAGACTCCCTCACTACATCAATACACATCTTCTGGATCAATTCCTCAAATAATAAGTTTCCCTTGCATATTTTATAATAAAATTCAAAGTCTAAAGACTGTAGATACTTAACCAACCTCCTCTACTAAAGGTTCATGCCCCACTGATAAAAGTTGTACATGAGGATGTTGTGGTCTGTGTATACCACAAACCTCTCACCCATGAGATAATACCTCCAGAATCGTAGGGAACGTGCCACTACTACTTAATCCAAGTATTGAGTAGGATAATTCCTCTCATGTGAGATCAACTATCTAGTTCAATAAGCAACTAATTGATCCTCCTACATTATAACTTATCTAAGTCCAATTTTAGATGTGTTACAATACATGATATATGATTTACCTAGTATAGGTAAAGTGAGGATAGGTGCTGAGGTCAGACTGCCTTTCAGCTCCTGAAATTATCTATCACAAGAACCAGACCAAAAAAACATCACTCCAATTTTTCTCAAACCTAACATCGGTGCTGCTAAATTAGAGAAATCCTAGATAAAGCATTTATTATAATCTTCTAATCCCAAAAATATTCGAATATCGAAGACATTATTAGTATTCTCTGAAGATAACATGGTTGCAACTTTCTATGGGTCCACTAAAACTCCTACCTCTAAGATTACATGGCCCAATAAGTGCACTTTATTAATTCAGAAATTGTATTGGGTTAGCTTGGTATAAATACGATTCTCTCTTAACGTACTTAGGATGATATCAAGATGTTTGGAATGATCTACTATTGATTGGGAGTAAACTAATATATCATCAACAAAAACCACTAAAAATTGGTCCAAAAAAGGATACAAGATCCTATTCATGAAGGATATGAATACCGCCAATGAACTAGTCAATAAACAACAACATCACTATAAAATCATATAATCCATACCCACTCCTAAAAATAGTCCAAGGTATGTTTAATAGTGTCACCCTCAGATAATGGTATCCTGATCTAAAATCTATATTAGACATGATATTATCACTATTAGCTAATCGAATAGATCATTGATGAGTGGAAAAGGATACCATTTCTTGACCGTTATCTGGTTAAATCTATGATATCCCACACATAGGCACAAATAACCATCATCCTTCTTGTAGAAGGGAACTATAGAAACTAAAGTAGATGTACTAGGTTGTATGAAACCTTTAGTTTCTAGGTATTCAAATGAAACATTCAGATCCCAAATCTCTATTGGTTCTATTATATAATGTGGGATAGAAACTTTCTTTGATGTTAACACCAAATCAATAATAAACTTGGTCTCTCTCTTGGGTGGAAAGCCATAGAACTCATTTGGAATGAAATCCTAAAAGAGGTATACCAATGGAGGAAAATAATCCTACTGTATTCCACCATCATATAGAGAAAGACCATCAATTTGATCCCTAATACAATCTAATCTACACTAAATTGAACCTCCATGACTAGATTAAAGATCCCACTCACCATGGTGTAAATATCTACCTCTTTTTAGAGATAAAAAAGTAACTCTCCCATAGTAATAGTTGACATGTTCCTGGTATAGAACTAAAAAATCCATACTAAGAATAAAATCTAAGGCTATCATTTCCATTAAAAATAGTTCTCAAAATAAATGGTAACCACCAATTTATATAGAACATTCCTTTCAATGTTTTATATTCTATGATTTCACTCCCAACACTTAGTCTATGGTCATAATTCCATCCAAGCTTTCCACCTCGATGCCCAAACTATTTACAAAAGTTTTAGATAAAAATAAATACGAGGATCCTACATAAAAAAACATAATTGGGGGTAGATGATATAAGTATCATACCTCTCATAGTAGATGGTCCTGCATCCACAATAATTGGAGTAGTCTACACAACATGTAGCTGAATCTGACCACTTCCTTGGGATCTAGCCTAACTCCCCTGATCTATACCCTTTTCCTGGTACTTCCATTCCTACATGGGGGTAACATGTCCCCTTCCTCGACTAGAACATCATGTGTAACTACAACTACTTGTTGGTTAAGGTGTAACTGAGTCATTATAAAATCCAATACCTATCCTTTTCCCATTCCACCTCTTCGATACTACATTCCCCAAAAAACCACTTTATGGGGCCCAATCTACCGCAAGTGTGACACTCCAAAGTGGGGTACATACATTGAGTCCATTTTTGACCCATCTTTCCACACTGATATCAATACAATGAAACACAATCCCAAGATAAACACCCACTTTCATGACTTCTATGACTGCTATTTCCCTAGAAAAAACTGTCATAATGACACTTAAATCTACTAGAAGAAGAGTTTATAGTTTTCTAAACTAAAATATCCTAACCACTACTCAGGGCCTCTCTCGAATTATCTTACATGACAAGTTCTTGATTAATCATGTTTGGAAAATTGCTCAGATGAAACACATTAACCTATGAAGAAATCTCATAGTGAAGACCATCCTGAAAATGTCTTTCCATGGATATCTAATCAGCTACCAAATATGGTGCAAAGCATTTCAGGTTAGAAAAACGTTCAGTGTAGTTGATAATTGACATGAACTTTTATGTTAGGTGCATGAAATCACGAGCCTTATCATCCATAAACATCTCAAGATAGAAATGTCATAGTAAATTCATCTAAATTTCCTTCCAAGATAACTCTTCCTACTACTCTTCCTGCTTTAGAATGTCCCACTAATGCTTTTCTGGTCCATGAAGCATATGCACAGTAAGATTTACCCTCCTATCTGCAGGTGTCTCAAGATGATTAAAGATCATCTGGACATGCTCAATCTAGAACTCAGTTACCTGGGGTCCTAACTCCTTATAAAATGTTGGTGGATTCTACAATTGAAACTATCTTGTCAGCTTTTACATCGAAGTAATGGAGAGAACAATCCTTATCACCATGGATATCATGAGTCTCAAGAAGCTACCACAAAGTTGAACATACATCCGATACTTTGGAACTGCGGGAAGCTTCTGTTCTGCTGTGTTAGGAGCATACTGATTTCAACTCTCTTAATTCTCAACTTAAAGAAAATGATGAGGTATTTTCTCTACAAGACAAACACACTTCTTATAACATTGGATATAACCAGGTCAACCTCAATAGTTGATAGAAACATAGAACCACTAATTCATAGTCTCTATAAACATGTATTACAAGTGTTTTAGCATGACATAAAAGTTCATGTATTATATTATATTCTATATATATCTTATATAGCATTTCAACAAGAAAGTATATATCACATGAAAAATAAATTTATCCCTATCATGAAAAAAGAATGTCAATATATACCTATGTGCCTATTATGATTAATGCATACTCATATCATGCCATACTGGGCCATGAGTGTAAATCTCAATAAAAAATAACATCATAGAGTAATAACCTCACACAACATTTGAATCACCCAAGGCTAAATAACATCAAATATAACAACCACAAAGTAAAAACAACAATCCCATCCCTAGGAACATGGATTTTCCCTCATACATGGGTTAGCTAATCCCATGAAAAAGATCATTACCATGTCCCAACACATCTTATTCTCTTTTCTACCTTTCCCAAATAGTAAAAAAATAGAAAAGTAAACCTGCTCCTTTGATACCACTTTGTAATGTCCCTCGATCTGACACTCTATAATGTGGATAGAAAGGGTTGGTTAGGAGACCTCAAGTGAGCCTCCCCATATTCCATAGGCTTCCGAATAGAAGTGGGTGTGTGGTAAGTATAGTGTGTAGACTATACCCCCTATTTATAGAGTTACAACACAACAAAATAATAAATAACAATAAATAAGATATCAAAGTATGGAAGTAAATGAAAAAATATAATACGATAGAAACCAACAATATAGGCTAAATGAAAAATCCAATAAATAATAAAGGAATAATGTAATGATGTGTTGGAATGTAAATAAATTTCATGCTAGAAACCATACACATAAAAGACTAGTAGACTCAAATAAAGACTTAATAGTCCCCAACCCCAAACCCCATGTTAGTACCTTCTCCAAACATCATCCCATCTAGCAAGAAAACGATCAACAACAAGGTACTTTTCCCTTTTCCAAACCTGTATCCATATAATCTACTCGATTACCCAACAATGACCCAAATAGGTTGTGAGTAAAAATCAATAGGTTGACACCACCATGTCTGAAAAAACTAGTTAGATAACAAGTGTATGAAATAATACAATAAATAGGTTTATTAATTAATTAAACAATTAACTTAATACCACATAAAACTACTTCGGTGCCATTCCAAAATATCTCTGTGCATGTCTTATAACCATGACAACCAAAACCTTATAACCAAGGTAACATAACCCACCTAGTCACCTTTCCAGTATGTCTCTGAGAATTTCATACAACCAATTCAACCATAACCTTATAACCATGGTATAACATAAAAATATGGGTTAAACCAACTATACTAACATTTCAACATTTAATCTGGGAGAAGATCAATATATAATAATTTCAACATTCAATTGGGTCTAGCCCTCTATATAGGCATTTCAACATTTAACTAGGCTGAGCCCATCATCATTTCAACATTCAACTAGGTCGAGCCCGCTATATCTGTAATGGACTGGACTTCTCCAGTCCTTTAATTTGTGAAAATGTGGGGCTAGAGGTGTTTCAGGAAATCAAGGTGACTTGGGGGTGCGTTTGGGTGGACCTTTAAAAAAAACTAAAGGGTTAATGGCCTTCGCACGGGAGGCACACAGTTTTTCAAAACCGTGCGGCCAAACCTTGCAAGGTTGGTGTTGGAGGCAGTAGCCTTCACATGGGAGGCACATGGTTAGGAAAAACTGTGTGGCCTAACCGTGCGAGGATTTTTATCAAGGCATAAGCTAACACACGGTTAGCGCACGGTTTGTTAAACTGTGCGGACTAACCATGTGGGCACTTAAAGTTAGATCAAAAAATTTCGGATCTGAACTATTTTGCCTCTAAAATGGTTTGTTTAAGCCCCTAAGCGGCCATAACCCAGTATTACTCTTCCTTGGAGGTAAGCGACCCTCTCCCAAGCGTTTTGGAGGTGATCCAGAGGCTTCTCTTCGCAAATCAAAGCCAGTTTCTCAAGGTATGTGATCGTTCCTGTTGGGTTCTTAGATATTCTTAGATATACTCCTTATCTTCCCTTAGTTTCTTAAATATACACCCATTATGGGTAGATCTAAGTGTGTGGATGTCTAATATGATGAGTCTTGGTCTTGATCTTTCTATAAGGAGAGATCTAAGGTGGGGTTTTGGAGAATCGACCCGGGTTCCTTGACCATTCCTTGACCGTTGTAGTTTCCGTCAAAAACCTTTGAGGTAGGGATCTTACCTTCATCTCTATAAATTGTGCATTGTGCAGGGTGAGTGTTCTATTGTTTACGTGAAACACATTTGAACTGGTTTAATAAATATAATAACTGGCTTATATAACGAGGATGGGAAGTTTGTGAATGTAGTTACATTTCTTTATATCCTATGATATTATGTTGTGAATTGAATGGGCTTCTACCTACTAAAATCATGGTCATTGGGGGCCTTTGCTTACGCAATTAAATGTTTCCCTCTTCTTCTGTATTTTCTTATGTATGGAAATTTTATTGAATGTGGAAATTGGTTAATCATGTAAAGTTGGCTGATTAAATACCTAGATCCCTTGTGTGATCACCCAAGTTGAACAAACTGAAATAATAAACATGTGGGTGATGGTTAAGGTTTATTTATGTGAAGGGGGTGTTTTGTGAGTTTTTGTGGATCGGGTGAGCAGTGGGGATCCGGTTGGCTTGGTTGTGGGTTGGTGTGAATGATATTTTGCTGATGGGCAGTGGGGCTACGATAAATGGTATCAAAGGGATGATGATGTATGGGTTTCAGTGTGATTGTGGTTATGGTGGTTGGCAGCGGGGCTGCAGGGATGGTATTGAATGTGAATGAACTATGGGTTGTGAATAATAAATAAAAGTAGAAGAGTTAATGAATGATGGGGCATGGTAATGGAATGAGAATAATAATCAATGGGGTTGGTTGGTTAATAAGAAGGGACTTGTTTGTGTTGCTTGTGTTCTCCTAACTTGATTTGTGGATGGCAGGGATATGTTTGATGAATGATTGATCCAGTTTGGTTGTTGATAGTTTCCCGATAGCTAAGAAACTGATAACTTAAGCTGTTAAAACATGAAAACATTAAATGGGGTTTTGGGATTGATTGTTGTGTGCATACTCTCAAAGTAGCAGTGCCACAGAACATGCTCAGATCTTTGTGTAGAAGCCTTAGGATGGGCTGAGTGGTTGTTATACTTATATAAATCTGTACGTTTTATGTTTCTTTACGCACCCCACCCATGTTGAGCACTACATGCCGAACACCCATGGGACGGGGGGGGGGGGGGAGATTCTCAAACATCCAAAGAATGGATGGTTACTGTTCTTCCCTGTGCTCCCTCTTCTAGGTTCTATAGCCCAAGTTCCTTCGGGCAGGTTATGAGAGATATTTCCCAAGAATCTTCGGGATGAGGTGTGATATGTTCCCAGGTGTCTTCGGGATGAGATGTGGTTATGGCCGAGAATTGTGTGCCAGCGGGATGTGATTTGAGATGGCCGAAGATTGTGTGCCGGCGGGTTACTATGATCTTCATATGGCCAGGTTGCGGCACTAGCTCGAGCTTCGTATAGCCAAGTTAAGACACTAGCTTAATAAGAGGGGGAAGCATCAGAGCGTTAGGCGTGAGGGCTTGAGCAGTATCTAGTGGGAAGGTGGTGCGGGGTACCCATACATTGATAACATTACTACTATACTCTATTGACTTGTGTTACTTGGTGAGTGTGACTGGTGAGGCTGGGTGGATAGATTCCTTACTAGGTTTTGGTTCTTCTATTTTCTCATGGGGCATTAGGATGTCTCCCCACTTGTGCATGAGAGCTTTAGATTTTCCTACTGAGTATACTTGTATGCTCACCCTACGTTTACTTTCAGGTTTTCAGGAGGACTTCATGGACCGTGCAGGACCTTTCTAGTTGGGTGTTGGAGTTTTGCTCTTTGCAGTTTTTGCTTTTTTTTGTATCGTACTTTGGAGCTTTTCTTTTACTTGTACTTTTGTTTCAGTATTATATAAAACATGCATATGGGTTTGGTTTTCGGTTATTCTCATTTACTTGTTCCTTTTTATTTTAGTATTTGATTCATTCTATTTCCTGATCTTAAATAATAAAAAGGGTAATGCCTCCCATATTTTTGAAAACTCATACCCTTGGTGCTAGTCACCACTCTGGGGCCTACTGGATGCAGGACTCGGGGGTCACTATCTCCCTTTCACCACTGCCAGCTCAGGAGGGGAATCTTTGGTGGGAGGGGGTTGTGACATAATGGTATCATAGGTGATGGTTGAGAGATAGGATGGAGTCTGGAGTTAGGAACAGTGAGGATTGCATGGGATGGTAGGGAACAATGTTGGATGATCTTGGTGCGTGACATAGGCTAGGGAAGACCGACCATGACATGGGATTTTTGGGCCCCTCGTGATCCGATGTAAGGAATCTAAGATTAATGAATGACTAAGTAAGACTACATTGATTGTAGGGTAGATACCCTAGGAAATGTACATGCATCATCATGATTGTTTTTTACTTGATTTGGGTGTTTTGGGAAATAATTCAAAATAAAATGATAAAAAATAAAACCTTGAGAAAATTTCCCTTCCTACTTGGGCTTAGGCGTTCTTTGTTTACCGTGCAGCTATGGCACCTGGACGTATTCCCCAGGTGAATCGGGCAGTCGAGGCCCAATAGTTTCAGATGGCCGACCAGCTAAGGATTGGCCGAGAGGAGGAAGATGACTTGTGGAAGCGCACGTTGAAAGCTTTCCAGTGACACAACTTGAAGAGGTATGAAGGTAGCACTTCAGATACATAATTAGTGAGTTTGTTGGAGGAACTCGAGATCACCTTTGGGCTGATCAGAGCCCCATCAGAGTACTGGGTTCCTCTATCAGTAAGCCAGCTATGAGGAGCGGTGCATCAGTGGTAGATGCTTTACCTTGGGGAGGGGAAGGAAACATAAGTTCTATGGTCCAACTTTTAGAAGGAGTTCCATGAGGAATTTCTTTCCTCGACGAGGAAGGCCGAGAAGAGGCAGGAGTTGTTGTCTCTCCAATAAGCAATGTAACAACCTGGGATTTTATTAGAATTATTCTTTTTAATTTCATTGATGTATTCTGTTGTACGCTACACAATTATTATCTTGTGCAATATGCAACACCGTATTAGCTTGCAGTATACACAACACTATTCTTGGCTCCTGTTACACACAATTTCAAGTTTTTTTTGTAGAAATTATTCTACACAACATTAATTATTGATTTTCTTTAATATATAAATTAAATATGGTTGTATTTTGTTATACGCAACAACAAAGGAGTCTTTCAGTACATGTCACCCTGACTTGGCTTGCATTACACGCAATCACGACCTTTCTCGAAAGCGTGTGTAGTACGCAATACCGGGTTTCACTAAACAATGATATATTGTTATAATATTATTATGGACTAGCCATTATGAATAGTATTAAATACATTTTTAATTTTATAACATTATTATTCATCTTACATATTTTCTAGAACATGGTATGAGAACAAAATAATTTTTTTGGGTAAAATAAGTATTTTTCAAAAAATGCAGTTTTGCCACCTTTTGATGGCGCACCCACTTTAAATCTAGTTTTGACATGTTTATAAGTTAAATTTGACAAAATAAAATTCTTCCTTGGAATCAGGATATAAAAATTTAATTTGGATAAATTTTTTATATTATTCTGATAACTTTCATATTTTGATGAACAGAAAAAACACGCTATATTTTAATTAAAAACAACTTTTTTCATCGCAATAATTTATATGGTTAGATTATTTTTTTAATTGTTTTTAAAGTGTAATTAGAATATATTTTTACCAATTAATCCAATGTTGGTCATTGGAATTAATTTCACTTTGAAATTGGACATAAACAAGTGATGATCTTTTGATAGTTATTGTTTCTTAAAAAAACGCTATTTGTTTTGATAACGGGAATTAATTTTAAAATTAATTAATGCCACTTCTATGTTTTGAATTTGTAAAAATGGACATCATTTTTGAATTCGGAATATCAAATATAGCTTAGGCTGAATTGTTTGGTATTTTTTTTGAAAAACTTCAATTTTTGATGAATAGTGAAACCACTTAGTGGTAGTTAAAAAAACCGAATCTTTCATTTAAATGAAATTTTACCACTTCTATGAATTTAATTTAAAAAATCTGACATACATGATTGTTATCAAGAAGTAAAATTTGGTTCAATAAGATGAAAATATTTTTTGGTGAATAGTAACATTTGACTTTTATTTACTACGGTTAAAGGTAAATAAGGTAATTCAAGGTTAAAAGAATATTATAATAATTCCAAATTACCTTAACACTTGTCCTAAACATATTGTATGAGTAGTGTACGACCATGGGAATCCTTAGGTCGATTTTGGAACCCCATTGAGCCACTTGGAAGTGATAATGACAATTTGGATTAATTAATTTAATGTAAAGACAAAATTGACATTAACAAAAATCTTTTAGTAATTAATTTTTATAAGGGGTTATATAAATTATCTTTTCGACTATAAATATTAATTTGAAATATAAAAATATTTCCTACATGTTGGTATTTTTTTTATAATTTTTAGACATCAAATAAATTTAATTATTTATGACACAATAATGATGCAGTATTTACCTCATTAATAAATGATTTAAATAAATAAGATATTAATGATTAAAATATTATCCAAAACATGTCCAATTCTGATTGGATGATTATATGTCGACCATGAGTCATCTTATCTTAGACTATAATTATTTTGGGACCATTATAAACCGAATATTATTATATTATAAAATAATATTTTCACTCTTTCCTGAAGAGCCCCTCCTCTCCCTTATAAAATGAGACCATTTATATCCAATTCCTCACACATCTCAATCCATTTGGCTCGTACAAACTCTTCCCAATTAATCTCCCTAAATTCCTATCCTCCACCTAGAAGCCTTACATTAGGCAGAAGACACTTCAAGAAATCCTTTTGGTTCAAACCAAAGGAAGTTACCCAAATTAAAGGTAACATTTTCTTTTAAGTTGTTTTCTTTTATTCTACTTCTCCAACCCCTAAACTCTTTTTAATCCTTTATTTTGTAACAAAACCATTATCCTTAATATACTAGGATGTTTTTATGAGAAAGATTATAACTACACTTACACACACCTCCATCTAATGGATAAAGAACATAATGTTCTTGTGGATGGAAAACTAATGCCTCACGAAATGATGATTGTTCGATTTTCTCCTACCGCCTCTCATGGTGGCCATTATGATGGAAATATATTTATATATGATACATATTATGTTTATGATTTCATTATGCTTCTTTACTTCCCAATTATATCAATCCTTTATGGTTTCCATAGTTGGTAAATACGATAATCTCATTTGAGGAAGTGCGGACTACCGCCCCCTCAAAGTGATGTGATTCGTTAATGCCTTATGTGGGATGTATAAAGGATGTAGTTAATGATATTATATATGATATTATACTCGAATTATAATATACCTATTTATCATTATGTTTTAATTCTATTAAAATAAGAAATAGAAATGAAAGTAGCGTTCATGTGTACATACGGCTTACCGTCTCCATGAACGGTGCATTTCATTTCTTACCTCCATATGTTATGTAATATTATAAATACATGTATATGCTAGATATATATGATATATATGATATATAAATCATGAATATAATTTTGGATATAATTAAACTTTGACCACATGAACAACATGTAATTATAAGAAGTCCATTTTTGACTCAAGTACCAAATATCGACAAAACGAACATTATTAACATAAATGGTTACATAATGTTTATAACATGGAAATAAGTGATATAAAAGGAATAATAAATTTGAAAAAGGTTCTTAATAAGTTATAAATTAACTTTGTTTTATTATTAAGGAGATTAAATAACGATCGAGTCAAGTCGGACACGAGGTAAGGGAACTTCTTAACTCAATTTCCATTCTTAGGGTTGATCTTCTCTTTCTTGTTTATGTCATTCTTTAATAATGTGAGAAATGAATTTTTATATCTTATCATGTATTTATAATTTCTTTATGTGAAATTATAGTGAATACACATAAGTGATCTATTTTATTTTCAAAAATATCTTTTTAAGGGATAAATTTTCGATCTCATTTTTTTATCCGAGATTGCTTATACGTAAGTATTTACTGGGGTTACGTTTATCATCCATGACCATGTTTTCTAAAAATGTTTTCATAAAATGTTTACTATTATTACATGAATTTTTAAAGTCATTTTACCCTTTATTTACTTTTTAACACATTGTATGAATGGAATCTTTCATTTGGTTACCATATAAGGTACTTTTTGAATTTTTTGACAAAAGTACGAGGAGAATGTTATTTTTAACTTATACGGCGTGAACAGATTTTTACGGTTTCAAAACACCTCATTTTCATGAAGCTTAATATAAAAAATTTCATGACTATTTTCAAAAAAATCCATTTCATTTAAAATTTCATGGCATTTTGTGAAAAGAAAATGATTTTGAATAAGAAAGGATATTTTCCTAAAGAATTTATCTCAAGTGTTTTATCAAAACCATTTTCCATATAAGATGACATTATTTCATATGTGTATGTTTCAAGTATAATATCTCTATGATTTACATGGTTTCACTTCTCTTTTGATGAAATGATATCCATTTGTTTTATATGGATTATGTGATGATGAGATGATGTTTATGAAACCCATTTTATTCTTTGGGTTATGATGAATGTTTTAAGTTTATTTTGTGGCACAAGTAAGAATGATTTCATTATGAGATGGGTGTGACCTATATCTCCCTCCGATGCATTGGGAAAAGATTTATATCTCATGAGATAGACATGGCTGGAATGAAAAGTCAATCTGGTTCAGTGATACAGGACTGGAACGAGGAGTGAACTCGATTCAGAAAGGGACTTTTTCCACTAAGATGGTGATGGAAAAAGTGCCTTGGCTACTATGGAAATTGTAACATGTTCTTAATGGATTCCAAAATTACATGTTTTATTCCCATGCTATTTTATCAGGATTGATGTTTCTTTATGATCTATGTCTTACATATTGCCATGTTTTATGTCATTGCTCAATATCTTGATGTTAAAACATTGTGTTCATGTTTTTAAGTTCAAATGTATATGGTTTGTTTTATTTTCTCTGAGAATTTAAGCTCACCCTTTATTTGTTTTCTTTTTCCCAGGATATAAATAAAGGTTTTTAGGTAAGAAAAAAAAAGGTGAAGATCTTTATTGGAGATGTTGAAGATCCTTCACCATGATTATAAGATTATGTTCTGAGTTTCCAAAGACACTAAACTATTACGGTCCTTATGTGTCTGTTTTTGTTATGTATTAAGTATTCCACAAAAGCAATTTAATGTCCATGTATGTCAAGATTTGGGTCTCTACAGTTGGTATCGGAGGAAAGGTTTAGTCAACTTTTGGAAACTAGGATGCGAAAACATTAGTGAGATCCCTAGAGATATTTTTACGGTATGTCTAGGGATGTCCCTAAGGTTAAATATAAGTATAGGTTATAGTCCTAGAATTACAGTAACGATCTTAGAATTAAACCTAAGATGTTAGATATTGAAGTCACTCCCCCTTTATTATGTTGTTTTACCTATCATGATTGTTGCCTCTCACAAAATTATTTTTGGATTTTAGATGATGGATGGAACCTGAAGGAACCGTGTTGATCAATATAATGGAAAATGAAATGATTGTCCTTCTGAACAAACTAATGTTATGGGAGATGGGGTGAAAAATATTATTACTATACTTACACATGATATGAATCATTTTGGATATAAGGCCCCGAACTAATAACATTACTTAATATTTAATTACATTGAATAATTCACATTGAGGATCTTTTCAGGTTTATAGTTTTAGAGAATTAGGACATAACTATTACATCTCAAAGATTAAAAAGTAGACACATATACACAGCTTCCATCTTTTTCACAAAATAAATACTCTTGAACAAAAGATTCATGTCTAGTTCTTTGTTTTAGACAACCTGACATTTCCTTGATCCCATCCTTGACCCTATTCAACTTTATGTCCTGTGAAAACATTTCAAAAACATGGGATGATCATAAAAAGCTCAGTAAGGGTTATAATAGTATGGATAGAAAACATTAGTCCACGTATACATAAGAATCAATGAAATCAAACTTTACTCATAAAACATAAGCAATTTAATATACCTCATGAAATCATAAGATTTATGCATAACTCAATAGAAATCATAAGGCATAAAGGTAACTTGAGGCATTCATAACATTCTTACATAGGGATTAACCCTAATGGTTACGTTTGGAATACCCATCACAGTATATTCCCTAAATCTCTTCGGAGAAACCTTAATGTTTAACTCCTTCACATTACCCAATGCATTGGAGAGCTATATCGGGCTCACCCACCCTTAGTTTATCACGAAACCACCCGTCTTCATAAATAATGCCCAAGAACCATAACATAATCAAAACACATAACTTAATCATAAAGGAAATATAACATTCCCACATTACAATAACAATATAACATTTTAAGATATTTAAATAATGAATCCATTCTAACAACCATTTTCAAAACCATTTAAAACATTTAATAAAGAGATCTTTGAATCAAAGTGTCCCATACCACTTTGAATCTTTTAACATTTTAAACCATTAATATCCAAATAAATAAATCCTTAAAAACATTTTGAAAACATTGATATTAATGAGAAATATTTATATGAATAAATCATTAAAACATTTAAAATGATATTTTAGTTAAAGGGTTTTTAACAAAATGAGAGACACTTGAATAAAATAATTGAGGAATAACATTTAATTAAAACTTTATAATATCATGAGAATAAATGGATTCATGATATAATATTCCAAAGGACATTATATACACCATATAAGATTGAATTGGTTCATAACAACAATGAAGTCTCAATATAAAATGAGATGAAATCCCTTATAAAGAAGGTATCCTTAAATTAAGGATAAATCAATCTCAAAATTATGTGTGACAAATATAAATTCACCCAATATAAGTGTATATTAAGTGTAAAAAAATAAAAGTTCATTCATACATATTCAAAGGATGACATATTCAATAACTTCATGTTGAACCCAAAGAAATCGAAATTGGGTTAAAAACTTCACTTGGTAAAATTCGACAGCCTAACAGCGTCACTTTAAAATTCATAAAATTAGTTGATGAGAGAGAAAATGGTATCTCATAACTTGGAAATAAAATTTAAATCAATAATGATATATTAGAACATATACCAACATGAAAATATGTAAATTAAAATACATAACTAATTAAGTCTTTTTAAAAGAGGAGTGTGAAAGGTTCCCTTACCGATTTGGGCAACTTTCGAAACGTACACCCCAAGAAAGAAGGGTCATACAATGAAGATGTAACTACCCATAAATGAGAGTATATTATACAAATAGTAAAATAATGGGCAGTACATACTCCGCACAAAAGTAAATAGTGGCCAATGTAGCATGAATCTCACAGGAATAAAAAGTGAGATGAAAATCCCCTTATGAAAATTCGGCAGCCTAACGACACCACATAAAACTTCCAAAAATGGATTTATGAGATCAAATAGGGTATCTCATCATATTAAAATAAAATTTACAGTAATAGTAATATAAAAGAACACCCCTCAACATAATAAATAAGAGCTTAAAGTAAGTTACATAAAAAGAGTACTTAAAAATAAAGAGAGAGGTAGGATCCCTTACGAAAATTCGGCAGCCTAACAGCGCCACATAATTTTTTTTAAAATGAATTGATGAGAGTAAGAGGGTGTAACTAATCATATGAAAACACAAATTACAGTATGGTGAATATTAAAGAACATACTCCAACATAAGAACATGTAGCATAAATGAAATGACATAAAAGAGGGTACTTGAAAAGAACGAGAGAGGTCGGATCCCTTACGAAAATTCAGCAGCCTAACAGCGCCAATCAAAACTTCCAAAATGGATTGATGAGAGAAAATAGGGTCTCTCATAATATTAAAATAAAAAGTAAAGTAAGTTTAATATAAAATAACATCCCAATCATAATAAAGATGATCTTAAAAGTAATGGCAGAAAAGAGTGTACTTAAAAAGAAAGAGAGGGGTAGGTTCCCTTACCTCAAGTCCGACTTGTCTTGTTCGTTTCTTTATATTCCTGAATAATAATCTTTGGTAAATTTATAATTACTTAAGTTCCTCATTTAAATATTATTATTCATTTCATATCACATATTATAATGTTATAATAATTGGTTAATAATGTGAGTTCATATCAGACGTTTTTGTCGATGTTTGGTACATGAGTCAAAAATGAACTTGTTTGAAAATGATTGTCCATGTGGTTATAAGTAAATCATATACATAATAGTATTAATGAATTAAATATCTTATATATCTAGTAAATATAAATTTTATACTATTCCATAACATTTGGAGATAAAAAGAAATGAAATGCACCGTTCATGGAGACGGTAGGCCGTACGTACGCATGAATGCTACTTTCATTTATTTGACATATTAATGGAATTAAAAATAATTGAGATATATATATATATACATATTATAATTACAGTATAATATATATGTTATATAGGTCAAATAAGTTCATTAATTTCATTATTTATACATTCCATGTATTGCATGAACGAGTCACATCACTTGAGGGGGCGGTAGTCCACACTTCCTCGTTTGAAATTATCGCATTTGAACAACATGAAAAGCATAATGGTATGTTTTAAATATAAAATACAGAAATATATGGAAAACATAAATAAAATATATATCATATATAAAATAAAGTGACATCATAATGGCCACCTTTAAATGTGTTAAAAGAATATTGAACAATCATCGTTTCGTGAGGCAGTAATTCGCCATCCACAGAAACAATATGTTCTTTAACCATTAGACAGATGTGTGTGTAAGTTTAGATCGAATAATTCTTATAAAAACATCCTAGTAGATTTAATATACTGGTGTTGTTACAAAATAAAGGAATAAAAAGAGTTTATGGGGTTGGATAAGCAAAATAAAACATAAGAACACAAGAGAAGACACTACCTTTAAATCGTGTAACTCTTTTTGATTTGAGCTCAAAGGCTTCCTTGGAAAGACTTCTGAAAAAATTGTGGATTCTAGGAGTAATATAGGGATGTTTAGAGACAAAATGTGCAGGTTTTTGCCGAGCCAAAAGCTTGAGAGGTGTGGGTAAGGTGGTAGAGGTGGGGGCCTTTTATAAAAGGAGAGGAGGGGCACTCTTGGAAAGTCTTGAAAAGTAACGTTATTATAAACTGTTTTTCAGATTTTAAAGGTCCCAAAATTATATATTTAGAGGATAAGGTGATAATATTTCTAAATACAAATATCCAATAGGTTTTTGACAAGTTTAGGTCTTATATTTTACATTATCTTTTCATTTTATTTAAATCGTTAAATAACGAGGTAGTCACTGCATCATCATGGTGTCATAAATAATTTAATTTATTTAATGTCCAAAAATTATAAAAAAATATCATAATGTATGAAATATTTTTATCTTTCTAATGAATATTTATAGTAAAAAATATTACTTGTATAACCCCATGTAAAAATTGTTTTAGTAAAACAACACATGTTTGTGACACTTTAATTTAAACATTAAATAAAAAATTAGTAATGTAATTTTCCTACCAAAGTGGCTTCATGGGGTCCCCAAGGTGACCCATGGATTTTATTGGTCACCCATGACACATACAATAAGGGTAGGACATGTGTCAAGGTCATTTCATATTATTAAAACATTATTTTTACCTTAAATTACACTAATTACCTCTAATCGCGATTAAAAACTTAAAAGTTACTATTCAACAAAACATTATTTTAATCCCATTGAACCAAATTTTACTACCTAATGGAAACCATGTATGTATGAATTTTTAAATTAAAAACATAGAGGTGGTAAAATTTCATTTAAACGAAAAACCAGTTTTTTAAGTACCACTTAGTGGTTTCACTATTCCTCAAAAATTGAAGTTTTTCTGAAAAATACCAAAAATTCACCCTAAGCTATATTTGATATTCCAAATTCATAAATGATGTCTATTTTACAAAATTCAAAACATATAAGTTACATTAATTAATTTAATAATTAATTCCCACTGTGAGAACAAATAGCGTGTTTTTATGAAACAATATATATCAAAAGATTGACACTAGTTTAAGTCCAATTTCAAAGTGAAATTAATTCCAATGACCACAATTTGATTAAATGGTAAAAATATATTCTAATTTCACTTTAAAACCAATTCAAAAGATAATCTAATTATATAAATAAATTACATTAAAAAGGGGTTTTGAATTAAAATACAACATTTTTCACTATTCATTAAAAAATGAACTTTATCGGAAAAATACCAAAAATTTACACAAAGTAAATTTTTATGTCCCAATTATAAAGAAGAATTTTATTTTGTCAAATATAACACATAAAATTGTAAACAAGTTTATTTAAAAGAGATTCGCCATCAAAAGGCGGTTAATTGACCTTTTAAAGAATATTAGAATGTTTACGCTTAAAATTGGATTCATTCGCATTTTTAATCCTCTAACATTTATTGTTATAAGTAAAAATATTTTACAAACATATATAATCATTTTGTAGTTAGTTCTGTTCATTTCCGTCATTACAATGGCTAGGTGTTAACTACCATTAAAAATATAATTATTTTATTATTAGAGTGCAACGTAAGATTTCAAAGGAACTCGTTGTTGCGTATTGGGTAAGACATCGATCATAGCATTACCTTTAAATTAATATTAACATTTTATTCACAAATAGGGATAAATATAAAAATTTCATATTCTTTATTTACCTGGGGTGTTACATCCTTCCCCCCCTTTGGGAATTGCGTCCACGCAATTTTAAAATTGGGCTCGGAAACATCATTGAAAGTCCCCTATCAGGATAAGAGTCGATAAAACAATCACTTTAAAAGAAAGAAAGAGAAGTACAGAGGTCACTCGAGTTAACCCATACTAGGATTCCATGTAGGAAAAATGGATATGGAAGAAAAAGCAAAGGGTCATTTTCTGAGGGAGAGTGATAGAAAAGATTTTTAGGAGAAAGTTAACCACAAGAAAATCACAAACTTGTGGTGGGTTAAACGGTATTCGATTCCCCAGTAGGAAAAGTTAATAGACAAAATTTTTGTTTTAAGTTACTTTCCAATGAGGAATTTATTTTTGATCTTAAGGAAACATACTTACTTGTCATGTTGACTTTCAATTTTTACTAGATTTATTACACAAACTCATACTTTCCCCAAAAGAGATAAAATCTTCAAAAATAACCATAACATATTTTAACCACAAAGGTTATCTAATAACTTCCATTTTGCAACCCAAAATTTATTAACTAGTAATTGCCTCAAATTCAAGGATCATATAAACCCAAATGGTTCTTTATAACTATATCCACAAAGAAAGGATAATTATTCCTTGAATTAAATTTTCGTATATCAAACATCAGGGTTAATATAAAAATTATTCTAATGTAACCCCATCATCAAAAGAGACTTAATACATCTAGGAATATCACCATCATAAAATCTACCATAACTCTTGAATCCCTTATATGTTGACTTCTTACTCATTCAACATTCTTCATAATCCATTAGCCATTCCTTTTCAACTTATTCTGAAATACTTCTTTCCTAAAAACAAAATCTTGAATCATAGCCTATGATTCCAATAATAGGAAAACATATGTTAAGAAATAATCCATACCTTTTATTGGTCATTGTCAGTTTCTTCATCCTCAATCGGAATGGCATTAGGTATTGGTAAATGAATATTTGCATAATCTTGGTGACCCCATTATCGAAACTTCTTTGTAGGACATGTGTTTCCATAATGACCATGCACACCACATTTAAAACATTCAACTGATTCTTCAGAAAGAACTTCTTTCCCTTTCCTAGAGTCAACTAGATGATTCCTTTTTCTATGGCTGGTTCTTGGTTTATGACCTTCATTTCCACATCTATAGCATCTTTTTGTCCCTTTGAAAATTTTTCCTATGTGTTTATTTCCACATCTTTGACACATAGGTTTTTGAACATACTTAACTTTATGATTATTACCTGAAATTCCGTAGGGATTTTTTTCTATCATATACGATGACTTATAAAAATCACTAAGGTTCAGGTGGTCAATCATGACTCCAGATAGTTGGATGAGGATAACCAAAAGAGTTCTCATTGCAGATCCCATATCATTCAGTTGTTCTTTTATAAAACCATCACAGTTTTCTTCAAATCCACTATTACTTTGGTGCCTCCTAGATCCAACCATTTACTAAAACCAAAAAGGTTAGTGTGAGTATATCAGTAAAATCATCATATAATAAAGAGGTAGATAAACACCAAGATATACTTATCCAAGTTATCTCAAACTCATTCTAACTTTCAAAAAAAAAACAATGAATCCATATAATATAATAACCATTGTGGTTATACACAACTTGTCACTTTTTCTTAAACAACACTCTAACCTCTAAAGTTATCTAAACCGACCTTTGATACCAACTATAAGGCCCCGACCTTATAACATTACTTAATATTGAATTACATTGAATAATTCACATTGAAGATCTTTTTAGGTTTAGAGTTTTAGAGAATTAGGACATAACTATTACATCTCAATGATTACAAAGTAGACACATCTACACAACTTCCATCTTTTTCACAAAATAAAAACTCTTGAACAAAAGAGTCATGTCTAGTTCCTTGTTTTAGACAGCCTGACATTTCCTTGATCTCATCCTTGACCCTATTCAACTTTATGTCCTGTGAAAACGTTTCAAAAACTTGGGATGAGCATAAAAAACTCAGTAAGGGTTATAACAGTATGGATAGAAAACATCAGTCCATGTGTACATAAGAATCAATGAAATCATACTTTACTCATAAAACATAATCAATTTAACATACCTCATTAAATCATAAGATTTATGCATAACTAAATTGAAATCACAAGGAATAAAGGTAACATGAAGCATTCATAACATTCTTACATAGGGATTAACCATTATGGTTACATTTGGAATACCCATCACAGTATATTCCCTAAATCTCTTCGGATAAACCTTAACGTTTAACTCCTTCGTGTTACCCAATGCATTGGAGAGCTATATCAGGCTCGCCTGCCCTTAGTTTATCACAGAACCACCCATCTTCATAAAAAATTCCCAAGAACCATAACAAAATCATAGCACATAAATTAAGCATGAAGGAAATATAACATTCCCACATTGCAATAAAAATATAACATTTTAAGATATTGAAATAATGAATCCATTCTAACAACCATTTTCAAAACCATTTAAAACATTTAATTAAGAGATCTTTGAATCAAAGTGTCCCATACCACTTTGAAGCTTTTAACATTTTAAACCATTAATATCCATATAAATAAATCCTTAAAACCATTTTGAAAACATGAATTTTTATGAGAAATATTTATAAGAATAAATCATTAAAACATTTAAAACGATATTTTAGTGAAAGGGTTTTTAACAAAATGAGAGACACTTAAATACAATAATTGAGGAATAACATTTAATAAGAACTTTATAATATCATGAGAATAAATGGATTCATGATATAAAATTCCAAAGGACAGTATATACACCATATAAGAGTTAATTGGTTCATAACAACAATGAACTCTCAATGTAAAATGAGATGAAATCCCTTATAAGGAAGGTATCCTTAAATTAAGGATAAATCAATCTCAAAATTATGTGTGACAAATATAAATACAACCAATATAAGTGGATATTAAGTGTAAAAAAATAAAAGGTCATTCAAACATATTAAAATTATGACATATTCAATAACTACATGTTGAACCCAAAGAAATCGAAATTGGGTTAAAAATTTCCCTTGGTAAAATTCGACAGCTTAACGACGTCACTTTAAAATTCATAAAATTAGTTGATGAGAGAGAAAATGGTATCTCATCACTTGGACATAAAATTTAAATCAATAATGATATATGATAACATATCCCGACATGAAATGATGTAATTTAAAATACATTACAAAATAAGTCTTTTTAAAAGAGGAGTGTGAAAGGTTCCCTTACCAATTTGGGCAACTTTCGAAACGTACACCCCATGAAAGAAGGGTCATAAAATGAAGATGTAACTACACATAAATGAGATTATATTATACAAATAGTAAAATAATGGGCAGTACATACACCACACAAAAGGAAATAGTGGCCAATGTAGCATGAATCTCAAGGGAATAAAAAGTGAGATGAAATCCCCTTATGAAAATTCGGCAGCCTAACGACGCCACATAAAACATCCAAAAATGGATTGATGAGATCAAATAGGGTCTCTCATCATATTAACATAAAATTTAAAGCAATATGAATATAAAAGAACATCCCCCAACATAATAAAGAGGATATTAAAGTAAGTTACATAAAAAGAGTACTTAAAAATAAAGAGAGAGGTAGGATCCCTTACGAAAATTCGGCAGCCTAACGACGCCACATAAAAATTCTTAAAATAAATTGATGAGAGTAAGAGGGGGTAACTAATAATATGAAAATAAAAATTACAGTATGGTGAATATTAAATAACATCCTCCATCATAATAACATGGAGCATAAATTAAATGATATAAAAGAGGGTACTTGAAAAGAAAGATAGAGGTCAGATCCCTTACGAAAATTCGGCAGCCTAATGGCGCCAATCAAAACTTTCAAAATGGATTGAGAGATAAAATAGGGTCTCTAATCATATGAACATAAAAATTACAGTAAGTTTAATATAAAATAACATCCCAATCATAAGAAATATGATCTTAAAAGGAATGACATAAAAGAGTGTACTTAAAAAGAAATAGAGGGGTAGGTTCCCTTACCTAAAGTCCGAATTGTCTTGTTTGTTTCATTATATTCCTGAATAATAAAATTTGGTCAATTTATAATTGATTAAGGTCCTCCATTAATGATTATTATTCAGTTAATATCACATATTATAATGTTATAATTATTGGTTAATAATGTGAGTTCATATCAGTCGTTTTTGTCGATGTTTGGTACATGAGTCAAAAATGAACTTGTTTGAAAATGATTGTCCATGTAGTTATAAGTAAATAATCTCCAGAAAAGTATTAATGATTTAAATATATTATATATCTAGTACATATTCATTTTATACTATTACATAACATTTGGATATAAAAATAAATGAAATGCCCCGTTCATGGAGACGGTAGGCCGTATGTACACATGAACACTACTTTCATTTCTTTGACATATTAATGGAATTAAAAATAATTGAGATATATATATATATATATATATATATATATTATAAATTCCAGTATAATATATATGTTATATAGGTTACATAAGTTCATTAATTTCATTCTTTATACATTTCATGAATTGCATGAATGAGTCACATCACTTGATGGGGCGGTAGTCCACACTTCCTCATATGAAATTATCGCATTTGCACAACATGCAAAGCATAGAGGTATGTTTTAAATATAAAATAAAGAAGTATATGGAAAACATAAATACCATATATATCATATATAAAATATAGTTACATCATAATGGCCACCTTTAAAGGTGTTAAAATAATTTTGAATAATCATCGTTTCGTGAGGCAGTAATTCACCATCCACATAAACAATATGTTCTTTAACCATTATACGGATGTGTGTGTAAGTGTTGCTAAAATAATTCTTATAAAAACATACCAGTATATTGGAGATACTGTTGTTATTACAAAAGAAAGGAATAAAAATATTTTAGGGGGTTGGAGAAGCAAAATAAAACATAAGAACACAAGAGAAGACACTACCTTTAAATCTGGTAACTCTTTTTGATTTGAGCTCAAAGGCTTCCTTGGAAAGACTTATGCCCAAAGTGAGGCTTCTAAGAGTAATAGAGGGATGTGGAGAGACAAAAATGGGCAGGGTTTTGCCGATATAAAGGATTGATAGGTGTGGGTATGGTGGTGAAGGTGGGGGCCTTTTATAAGAGGAGAGGAGGGTCACTCTTGGAATGTCTTGAAAAGTAACATTATTATAAAATGTTTTTCGGATTTTAAAGGTCCCACAATTATATATTTCGAGGATAAGGTGATAATAGTTCTAAATCCACATATAAAATTGGTTTTTTTACAAGTTTAGGTCTTAGATTTTACATTATCTTTTCATTTTATTGAAATTGTTAATTAACGAGGTACTCACTGCATCATCATGGTGTCATAAATAATTTAATTTATTTAATATCTAAAAATTATAAAAAAAATATCATGATGTAGGAAAACTTTTTAGATTCCTAACTAATATTTATAGTGAAAAATATGACTTGTATAACCCCATGTAAAAATTGTTTTAGTAAAACAACACATGTTTGTGACATATTAATTTAAACTTTAAATAAAAAGTTATTAATGTCATTTTCATACCGAAGTGGATCCATGAGGTCCCCAAGTTGACCCATGTATTTTCATGGTCGTAAATGACACATAAAAAAGGGTAGGACATGTTTCAAGGTCATTTCATATTATTAAAACATTATTTTTACCTTAAATTACACTAATTACCTCAAATCGCGATTAAAAACTTAAAAGTTACTATTCACCAAAAAATTATTTTATTACCATTGAACACAATTTTACTTCCTAATGGAAACAATGTATGTAAGATTTTTGAAATTAAAAACACAAAGGTGGTAAAATTTCATTTAAATGAAAAATCAGTTTTTTAAGTACCACTTAGAGGTTTCACTATTCATCAAAAATTGAAGTTTTTCCAAAAAATACCAAAAATTCACCGTAAGATATATTTGATATTTCGAATTCAAAAATGATGTCTATTTTAAAAAATTCAAAAAATATAAGTTACATTAATTAATTTAATAATTAATTCCCGTTGTCAGAACAAATAGCATGTTTTTATGAAACAATATATATCAAAATATTGACACTAGTTTAAGTCCAATTACTATGTGAAATTAATTCCAATGACCAATATTGGATTAAATGGTAAAAATATATTCTAATTTCACTTTAAAACCAATTCAAAAGATAATATAATCATATAAATAAATTATATTAAAAAGAGGTATTGAATTAAAATACAACATTTTTCACTATTCATTAAAAAAATGAACTTTATCAGAAAAATACCAAAAATTTACACAAAGTAAATTTTGATGTCCCGATTCTAAAGAAGAATTTTATTTTGTCAAATATAACAGATAAAATTGTCAACAAGTGGATTTAAAAGAGGTTCTCCATCAAAAGGCGGTTAATCTACCTTTTAAAGAATATTAGAATGTTTACGCTTAAAATTGGATTCATTCACATTTTTAATCCTCTAACATTTATTATAAAAAGTAAAAATATTTGACAAACATATATAATCATTTTTTAGTTAGTTATTTTCATTTCCGTCATTACAACGACTAGGTGTTAACTATCATTTAAAATAAAATTATTTTATTATTAGAGTGCAACGTAAGATTTCAAAGGAACTCATTTTTGCGTATTGGGTAAGCCATCGATCATAGTATTACCTTTAAATTAATATTAAAATTTTATTCAAAAATAGGGATAAATATAAAAATTTCATATTCCTTATTTACCTGGGGTGTTACATCCTTCCCCCCCATTGGGAATTGCGTCATCTCAATTTTAAAATTGGGCTCGGAAACATCATTGAAAGTCCCCTATCGGAACAAGAGTCGGTAAAACAATCACTTTAAAAGAAAGAAAGAGAAGTATAGAGGTCACTCGAGTTAACCCATACTAGGATTCCATGTAGGAAAACATGGATATGGAAGAAAAACCAAAGGGTCATTTTTTGAGGGAGAGTGATAGAAAACATTTTTATGAGAAAGTTAACCATAAGAAAATCAGAAACTTGTGGTGGGTTAAACAGTATTCGATTCCCCAGTAGGAAAAGTTAATAGACAACATTTTTGTTTTAAGTTACTTTCCATTGAGGAATTTATTTTTTATCTTAATGAAACATACTTAATTGTCATGTCGACTTTCAACTTTTACTATATTTCTTACACAAACTCATACTTTCCCCAAAAGAGATAAAATATTCAAAAATAACCATAACATATTTTAACCACAAAGGTTATCTAATAACTTCCATTTTGCAACCCAAAATTTATTAACCAATAATTGCCTCAAATTCAAGGATCATATAAACCCAAATGGTTCTTTATAACTATATCCACAAATAAAGGATAATTATTCCTTGAATTAAATTTTCGTATATCAAATATCAGGGTTAATATAAAAAGTCTTCTAATGTAACCCCATCATCAAAAGAGACTTAATACATCTAAGAATTTCACCATCCTAAAATCTACCATAACTCTTGAATCCCTTATATGTTGACTTCTTACTCATTCAACATTCTTCATGATCCATTAGCCATTCCTTTTCAACTTATTCTGAAATACTTCTTTCCTAAAAACAAAATCTTGAATCATAGCCTAAGATTCCAATAATAGGAAAACATATGTTAAGAAATAATCCAAACCTTTCATTGGTCATTGTCAGTTTCTTCATCCTCAATCGGAATGGCATTAGGTATTGGTAAATTAATATTTGCACAATCTTGGTGACCCCATTCTCGAAACTTCTTCGTAGGACATGTGTTTGCATAATGACCATGCACACCACATTTAAAACATTCAATTGATCCTTCAGAAAGAACTTCTTTCCCTTTCCTAGAGTCAACTAGTTGCTTCCTTTTTCCATGGCAAGTTCTTGTTTTATGACCTTCATTTCCAAATCTATAGGATCTTTCTGTCCCTTTGAAACTTTTTCCTGTGTGTTTATTTCCACATCTTTGACACATAGGTTTTTTAACATACTTACCTTTATGATTATTACCTGAACTTCCGTAGGGATTTTTTTCTATCATATACGATGCCTTATAAAAATCACTAAGGTTCAGGTGGTCAATCATGACTCCAGATAGTTGGATGAGGATAACCACAAGAGTTCTCATTGCAGCTCCCATATCATTCAGTTGTTCTTTTATAAAACCGTCACAGTTTTATTCAAATCCACTTTTACTTTGGTGTCTCCTAGATCCAGCCATTTAATAAAACCAAAAAGGTTAGTGTGATTATATCAGTAAAATCCTTATATAATAAAGAGGAAGATAAACACCAAGATATACTTATCCAAGTTATCTCAAACTAATTCTAACTTTCAAAAAAACAAAACAATGAATCCATCTAATATACTAACCATTGTGGTTATACACAACTTGTCACTTTTTCTTAAACAACACTCTAACCTCTAAAGTTATCTAAACCGACATTTGGTACCAACTATAAGGCCCCAACCTTATAAAATTACTTAATATTGAATTACATTGAATAATTCACATTGAGGATATTTTCAGGTTTAGAGTTTTAGAGAATTAAGACATAACTATTACATCTCAATGATTACAAAGTAGACACATCTACACAACTACCATCTTTTTGACAAAATAAAAACTCTTGAACAAAAGAGTCATGTCTAGTTCTTTGTTTTAGACAGCCTGACATTTCCTTGATCCCATCCTTGACCCTATTCAACTTTATGTCCTGTGAAAACATTTCAAAAACTTGGGATGAGCATAAAAATCTCATTAAGGGTTATAACAGTATGGATAGAAAACATCAGTCCATGTATACATAAGAATCAATGAAATCATAATTTACTCATAAAACATAAGCAATTTAACATACCTCATTAAATCATAAGATTTATGCATAACTCAATAGAAATCATAAGGCATAAAGGTAACTTGAAGCATTCATAACATTCTTACATAGGGAGTAACCCTCATGGTTACATTTGGAATACCTGTCAGAGTATATTCCCTAAATCTCTTCGGAGAAACCTTAACGTTTAACTCCTTCGTGTTACCCAATGCATTGGAGAGCTATATCGGGCTCACCCGCCCTTAGTTTATCACAGAACCACCCATCTTTATAAACAATGCCCAAGAACCATAACATAATCATAACACATAAATTAAGCATAAAGGAAATATAACATTCCCACATTGCAATAACAATATAAAATTTTAAGATATTGAAATAATGAATCCATTCTAACAACCATTTTCAAAACCATTTAAAACATTTAATAAAGAGATCTTTGAATCAAGGTGTCCCATACCACTTTGAAGCTTTTAAAATTTTAAACCATTAATATCAATATAAATAAATCCTTAAAAACCATTTTTAAAAAATGAATTTTAATGAGAAATATTTATAAGAATAAATCATTAAAACATTTAAAACGATATTTTAGTTAAAGGGTTTTTAACAAAATGAGAGACACTTGAATACAATAATTGAGGAATAACATTTAATTAGAACTTTATAATATCATGAGAATAAATGAATTCATGATATAATATTCCAAAGGACAGTATATACACCATATAAGAGTGAATTGGTTCAAAACAACAATGAAGTCTCAATGTAAAATGAGATGAAATCCCTTATAAAGAAGGTATCCTTAAATTAAGGATAAATCAATCTCAAAATTATGTGTGACAAATATAAATACACCCAATATAAGTGGATATTAGGTGTAAAAAAATAAAAGGTCATTCACACATATTAAAAGTATGACATATTCAATAAGTACATGTTGAACCCAAAGAAATCGAAATTGGGTTAAAAAGTTCCCTTGGTAAAATTCGACAGCCTAATGACGTCACTTTAAAATTCATAAAATTAGTTGATGAGAGAGAAAATGGTATCTCATCACTTGGACATAAAATTTAAATCAATAATGATATATGATAACATATCCCAACATGAAATGATGTAAATTAAAATACATAACAAAATAAGTCTTTTTAAAAGAGGAGTGTGAAAGGTTCCCTTACCGATTTGGGAACTTTCGAAAAGTACACCCCATGAAAGAAGGATCATAAAATGAAGATGTAACTACCCATAAATGAGAGTATATTATACAAATAGTAAAATAATTGGCAGTAAATACACCACACAAAAGGAAATAGTGGCCAATGTAGCATGAATATCAAGGGAATAAAAAGTGAGATGAAAATCCCCTTATGAAAATTCAGCAGCCTAACGACACCACATAAAACTTCCAAAAATGGATTGATGAGATAAAATAGGGTCTCTCATCATATTAACATAAAATGTAAATCAATAGGAATATAAAATAACATCCCACAAGATAATAAAGAGGAGATTAAATTAAGTTACATAAAAAGAGTACTTAAAAATAAAGAGAGAGGTAGGATCCCTTACGAAAATTCGGCAGCCTAACGACGCCACATAAAAATTCTTAAAATGAATTGATGAGAGTAAGAGGGGGTAAATCATAATATGAAAATACAAATTACAGTATGGTTAATATTAAATAACATCCTACATCATAAGAACATGGAGTATAAATGAAATGACATAAAAGAGGGTACTTGAAAAGAAAGAGAGAGGTCAGATCCCTTACGAAAATTCGGCAGCCTAACGATGCCAATCAAAACTTCCAAAATTGATTGATGATATAAAATAGGGTCTCTCATCATATGAACATAAAAATTACAGTAAGTGTAATATAAAAGAACATCCCAATCATAAGAAATATGAGCTTAAAAGGAATGACATAAAAGAGTGTACTTAAAAAGAAAGAGAGGGGTAGGTTCCCTTACCTCAAGTCCGACTTGTCTTGTTCATTTCTTTATATTCCTGAATAATAAAATTTGGTCAATTTATAATTTCTTAAGGTCCTACTTTAATGATTATTATCCATTTCATATCACATATTATAATTTTATAATAATTGGTTAATAATGTGAGTTCATATCATATGTTTTTGTCGATGTTTGGTACATGGGTCAAAAATGAACTTGTTTGAAAATGATTGTGCATGTAGTTATAATTAAATCATATCGAGAAAAGTATTAATGATTTATATATCTTATATATCCAGTACATATTCATTTTATACTATTTCATAACATTTGGAGATAAAAAGAAATGAAATGCACCGTTCATGGAGACGGTAGGCCGTACGTACGCATGAACGCTACTTTCATTTCTTTGAAATATTAATGGAATTAAAAATAATTGAGATATATATATATATTATAATTACAGTATAATATATATGTTATATAGTTCACATAATTTCATTAATTTCATTCATTATACATTCCATTTATTGCATGAACGAGTCACATCACTTGAGGGGGCGGTAGTCCACACTTCTCGTATGAAATTATCGCATTTGCACAACATGCAAAGCATAGAGGTATGTTTTAAATATAAAATACAGAAGCATATGGAAAACATAAATACCATATATATCATATATAAAATACAGTTACATCATAATGTCCACCTTTAAAGGTTTTAAAATAATTTTGAACAATCATCGTTTCGTGAGGTAGTAATTCACCATCCACAGAAACAGTATGTTATTTAACCATTAGACGGATGTGTGTGTAAGTGTAGCTCGAATAATTCTTATAAAAACATACTAGTATATTTAAGATACTGGTGTTGTTACAAAATAAAGGAATAAAAATATTTTAGGGGGTTGGAGAAGCAAAATAAAACATAATAACATAAGAGAAGACACTACCTTTAAATCGGGTAACTCTTTTTGATTTGAGCTCAAAGGCTTCCTTGGAAAGAATTATGCCCAAAGTGAGGCTTATAAGAGTAATATAGGGATGTGGAGAGATAAAATGAGCAGGGGTTGGCCGAGCCAAAGGCTTGAGGTGTGGGTATGGTGGTGAAGGTGGGGGCCTTTTATAAGAGGAGAGGAGGGGCACTCTTGGAATGTCTTGAAAAGTAACATTATTATAAAATGTTTTTCGGATTTTAAAGGTCCCAAAATTATATATTTCTAGGATAAGGTGATAATAGTTCTAAATACACACATAAAATAGGTTTTAACAAGTGTAGCTCTTAGATTTTACATTATCATTTCATTTTATTGAAATTGTTAAATAACGAGGTACTCACTACATCATCATGGTGTCATAAATAATTTAATTTATTTAATGTCTAAAAATTATAAAAAAATATCATTATGTAGGAAATATTTTTATATTTCTAATGAATATTTATAGTAAAAAATATGACTTGTATAACCCCATGTAAAAATTGTTTTAGTAAAACAACACATGTTTGTGACATTTTAATTTAAACTTTAAATAAAAAGTTATTAATGTCATTTTCCTACCTAAGTGGCTCCATGGGGTCCCAAAGTTGACCCATGGATTTTATTGGTCGGTAATGACACATCCAATATGGGTAGGACATGTTTCAAGGTCATTTCATATTATTAAAACATTATTTTTACCTTAAATTACACTAATTACCTCAAATCGCGATTAAAAACTTAAAGTTACTATTCACCAAAAAATTATTTTAATACCATTGAACCACATTTTACTTCCTAATGGAAAAAATTTATATCAGATTTTTGAAATTCAAAACACATAGGTGGTAAAATTTCATTTAAACGAAAAATCAGTTTTTTAAGTACCCCTTAGTGGTTTCACTATTCATCAAAAATTGATGTTTTTCCGAAAAATACCAAAAATTCACCCTAAGCTATATTTGATATTCCGAATTAAAAAATGATGCTATTTTAAAAAATTCAAAACATATAAGTTACATTAATTAATTTGATAATTAATTTCCACTGTCAGAACAAATAGCGTGTTTTTATGAAACAATATATATCAAAATATTGACACTAGTTTAAGTCCAATTTCTAAGTGAAATTAATTTTAATGACCACTATTGGATTAAATGGTAAAAATATATTCTAATTTCTATTTAAAACCAATTAAAAAGATAATCTAATCATATAAATAAATTATATTAAAAAGAGTTTTTGAATTAAAATACAACATTTTCACTATTCATTAAAAAATGAACTTTATCGGAAAAATACCAAAAATCTACACAAAGTAAATTTTGATATCCCGATTCTAAAGAAGAATTTTATTTTGTCAAATATAACAAATAAAATTGTCAACAAGTGGATTTAAAAGAGGTTATCCATCAAAAGGCGGTTAATCGACCTTTTAAAGAATATTAGAATGTTTACGCTTAAAATTGGATTCATTCACATTTTTAATCCTCTAACATTTATTGTAAAAAGTAAAAATATTTGACAAACATATATAATCATTTTGTAGCTAGTTATTTTCATTTCTGTCATTACAACTGCTAGGTGTTAACTATCATTTGAAATAAAATTATTTTATTATTAGAGTGCAACGTAAGATTTCAAAGGAACTCGTTGTTGCGTATTGGGTAAGCCATCGATCATAGCGTTCCCTTTAAAGTAATATTAACATTTTATTCAAAAATAGGGATAAGTATAAAAATGTCATATTCTTTATTTACCTGGGGTGTTACATTGGACTTCCGAATGAGCAGAGAAGGGAACAATATTCTATTGAGTCCTTCATGAGGCAATGTCCACCTTCTTTTAGTGGGTCTTCTGATCCACTTGTTACTGAACAATGGATTAGTACCATTGAAAAGATATTTTCTATACTTCGCCGTTCAGATCATGAAAAAGTCATTCTGGCTGTTTACCATTTATAAGGTGAAGCAGACTAGTGGTGGACTCTAATTAAGAATACAAGGCCCCAAGGTGAAATTGAATCCATGGAATGGGATGAGTTCAAGAACTTATTTTTCAATAATTACTTCCCTCATATTCTTCAAATGAAGATAGAAAAGGAGTTCCTTGAGCTTAAGCAAAAGGGTAATGAATCTATTGGTATATACGAGGGGAATTTTACAAGGCTTGCAAGGTATGCATCTGGCTTTATCATCCAACCTGAAAGTAAAGTTGATCGATTCTTTAGTGGCTTAAAACCAATTCTTCAAAGGGCATTAGCTATAAGAGACTTCAGTAGATATGAAGAAATTGTGCATTGTGCTATCAAGGTAGAACTGGAAGTTGGTGTTACATATCCATCTCATGGTTTTAACAAGAAATGAAAAATGGAGTTTAAGGAGAAATCTTAGAAAAATGTTGAAAAGAATATGAATGTTTCTTTATGCTCAAAGTGTGGAAAGAAGAATGGTGGAGATTGCCTAAAAGGTACTAGAAAATGTTTTAAGTGTGGAAAAGAAGGTCATCGAGCAGTTGATTGTCGAAGTAATGGAATTTTTTTTTCTAATGATGTGAATAGAGAAAAGAATATAGAGAACTCTCCACCAACACTTAAATGCTTCAAGTGCAAGGAAATGAGAAATTATGCTAATAAATTCCCTAATCCACAGTTTAATGATGATCAACGTGAGAAACCTCTTAAGGCAAAGGATAAAGGGAAGTCTCATGCGATCACTATTTATGATGTTGAGTATGAGAATGATGTTGTGTAATGATTAAGTGTTTATTTCAAAATAGTATCATGGAATCTTATTTATGATATCGTGTAATTTTGGAATATCTATTTATTGGTTTTCAATAATTATTTGGTACCAGTAACCTTGAAAAGTGATTGAAATATTTTTGGAAAAAAGATGATATGCGCATAATGAAGGGATAAAGAGAAAATTAAATGAGCTGATGACTGATATAAGGACAATGTTATATCATGGTTTGAGTATATATAAATTTTTGGATTTTGGTATGTGGAAAGAGTTAAATTTTGACAACATTAATGTTTTCACTAAGGTTCAATGGGTATTCATTTTTAAAGAGAATACATTATTAAGGTATTCACATGTTTGGAATGTGACCAACAACAAGATATATCTTATGATATATAGGGGACAAATGAAGGAATTCACATGCTCGGTATATGACATTTCTAGTAACTGTTTTCTTTATAATATAAGCTTGGGAAAAAGTATTTTAGATAAGCCTAAAGATTTGAAATGAATTATGTTGGACATAAGTTAGTATTGTTTAAGGATAGAACTATTTTCGATATTATTGATGGAATGTCATAATGATGTAATTTTAGAAAAAGGACAACCTACAGGACGAGCGACAACCCGTCGCGTCAGACAAGGCTGTAGGAATCGAACCCACAAATGAAGTGCGACAGGCCTTTATCACCTACCACTGACCTACAGGAAGTACTTGGTTAGTATAAACTGGTTTTATTTTATTAAGTGGTATGATAGATGTAGTATAAGTTCATTTTTGGAATCGTATACGATTAACCTCACCATAGAAGGACTTATATATATTTGATAACTTTTGCTAACCTTATGTTTGAGATAGATGGAATGACCTATCATTCTATCGCATGATCCACTAACACTTCATGGAAAATAAATTCAACTTCATTTCTTTAATAGATGAAGTGGAAATTGTTCAAGACATGAACAACGATGAGATTGTACCAAAATAAAGTAAGAATTTCTTTAAAAAATTCTTCAACATTAGGGAAATTATCATGAAATCAAAAAATGTTTTCCTAGTACTCTTATATCTGATCAATCAGAGGGTACCTTAGATCATCACAAATCTGTGGCTTTGTGACTGTTGGCCTTTTCCTAGCCCTATTCTCTACCACTTTCCATCAGAACATGATGGTTAGATTTTTCTTCCATATCCATATTTTCACCTATGTTTTCCTATGTGGAAACCCAGTGATGAGTTACTTTGGGTGACCGTTATGATTCTAACTTCCCTATTTAAAATGAAGTTTTAGTATTCTTTTTTATGATGTGGGTTTCTATGAAAGAAACTTTCAAGTAGTAAACCATTTATAAACCCGACGAATTTCGAGTGCGAAATTAATTTTAAGGGGGGTAGAATGTAACAACCAGAGATTTTATTAGAAAAATTATTTTTAATTTAATTTATGACTTTTGTTGTACTCTACACCAATATTATCTTGCGCTATACGCAACACCGTATTAGCTTACAGTATACGCTACACTATTCTTGGCTCATGTTACACACAATTTCAAGTTTGTTTTGTAGAAATTATTCTACACAACATTAAGTATAGATTTTGTTTAATGTATAAATGAAATATGGTTGTATTTTGTTATATGAAACAACAAAGGAGTCTGGCACAACACGTCACCCTGACTTGGCTTGCATTACACGCAATCGCGACCTTCCTCGAAAGCATGTGTAGTACGCAATACCGGGTTTCACTAAACAACGATATATTGTTATAATATTATTATGGACTAGCCGTTATGAATATTATTAACTACATTTTTAATTTTATAACATTATTATTCATCTTACATATTTTCTAGAACATGGTATGAGAAAAAAATAAAATTTTCAGGTAAAATAAGTATTTTTATAAAAATGCAGTTTTGCTGCCTTTTGATGGTGCACCCACTTTAAATCTAGTTTTGACATGTTTATAAGTTTAATTTGAAAAAATAAAATTCTTCCTTGAAATCAAGATATAAAAATTTAATTTGGATAAATTTTTCATATTATTCTCATAACTTTCCTATTTTGATGAATAGTAAAAACACGCTATATTTTAATTAAAAACAACTTTTTTCATTGAAATAATTTATATGGATAGATTATCTTTTTAATTGGGTTTAAAGTGTAATTAGAATACATTTTTAACATTTAATCCAATGTTGTTCATTAGAATTAATTTCACTTTGAAATTGTACATAAACAAGTGATGATCTTTTGATAGTTTTTGTTTCTTGAAAACACGCTATTTGTTTTGATAACGGGAATTAATTTTAAAATTAATTAATTTTACTTTTATGTTTTGAATTTGGAAAAATGAACATCATTTTTGAATTCAAAATATCAAATATATCTTAGTCTTAATTTTTGGTATTTCTCTGAAAAACTTCAATTTTTTATGAATAGTGAAACCACTTAGTGGTAGTTAAAAAAAACTGAATCTTTCATTTAAATGAAATTTTACCACTTCTATGAATTGAATTTCAAAAATCCGACATACATGGTTGTTATCAATAAGTAAAATGTGGTTCAATAAGATGAAAATAATTTTTGGTGAATATTAACTTTTGACTTTTATTTACTGCTGTTAAAGGTAAATAAGGTAATTCAAGCTTAAAAGAATATTATAATAATTCCAAATTACCTTAACACTTGTCCTAAACTTATTGTATGAGTAGTGTCTGACTATGGGAATCCTTGGGTAGATTTTGGGACCCCATTGAACCACTTGGGAGTGATAATTACAATTTGGATTAATTAATTTAATGTAAAGACAAAATTGACATTAACAACAATCTTTTAGTAATTAATTTTTCTAAGGGGATATATAAATTATATTTTCGACTATAAATATTCATTGGAAAGGTAAAATAATTTCCTACATGTTGGTATTTTTTTATAATTTTTAAACATCAAATAAATTACATTATTTATGACACAATAATGATGCAGTATTTACCTCATTAATAAATGATTTAAATAAATAAGATTATAATGATTAAAATATTATCCAAACATGTCCAATTATAATTGGATGATTATATCTAGACCATGAGTCATCTTAGCTTCTACTATAATGATTTTTGGACCATTAGAAACCGAGTATCATTATATTATAAAATAATATTTTCACTCTTTCCTAAAGAGCCCCTCCTCTTCCTTATAAAAGGAGACCATTTATATCCAATTTCTCACACCTCTAAAGCCATTTGGCTCATCCAAATTCTGCCCAATTAATCTCCCTACATCTCTCTCATCACACTAGAAGCCTTACATTAGTAATATGGCACTTCAATAAGTCATTTTGGTTCAAACCAAAGGAAGTTACCCAAATTAACGGTAACAATTTCTCTTAAGTTGTTTTATTTTATTCTACCTCTCCAACCCCTAAACTCTTTTTAATCCTTTATTTTGTAACAAAAATAGTATCCTAAATATACTATGATGTTGTTATGAGAATTATTATAACTACACTTACACACACCTCCATCTAATGGATGAAGAACATAATGTTTCTGTGGATGGAAAAGTAACACCTCACGAAACGATGATTGTTCGATTTTATCCTATCACCTCTCATGGTGACCATTAGGATGGAAATATATTTATATATGATATATATCATGTTTATTATTTCCTTTTTATTCTTTTCTTCCCAATTATATCAAGCCTTTATTTTTTCCATAGTTGGTAAATACGATAATCTCATTTGAGGAAGTGCGGACTACCACCCCCTCAAAGTGACGTGATTCGTTAATGCCTTATATGGGATGTATAAAGGATGTAGTTAATGATATTATATATTATATTATACTGGAATTATAATATAACTATGTATAATTATGTTTTAATTCCATTAAAATAAGAAATAGAAATGAAAGTAGCGTTCATGTGTACGTACGGCTTACCGTCTCCATGAACGGTGCATTTCATTGCTTACCTCCATATGTTATGTCATATTATAAATACATGTATATGATGTATATATATGATATATATGATATATAAATAATAAATATCATTCTGGATATAATGAACCTTTGACCTCATGAACAACATGTAATTATAAGAAGTCCATTTTTGACTCAAGTACCAAATATCGACAAAACGAACATTATTAACTTAAATGGTTACATAATGTTTATAAAATGGTAATAAGTGATATAAAAGGAATAATAAATTTGAAAAATGTTCTTAATCAAGTATAAATTAACTTTTTTTTATTGTTAAAGAGATTAAAGAATGATCGAGTCAAGTCGGACACGAGGTAAGGGAACTTCTTAACCCAATTTCTGTTCTTTGGGTTGATCTTCTCTTTTTTGTTTATGTCGTTATTTGATTATGTGAGAAATGAATTTTTATATCTTATCATGTATTTATACTTTATTTATGTGACATTATATTGAATACAAATAATTGATCTATTTTATTTTCAAAAAGATCTCTGTAAGGGAAAAATTCTCAATCTCATTTTTTATCCGAGATTGCTTATACGTAAGTATTTACTGGGGTTACGTTTATTATCCATGACCATGTTTTATAAAAATGTTTTCATAAAATGTTTACTATTATTACATAAATTTTTAAATTCATTTTTACCCTTTATTTACTTTTTACCACATTGTATGAATGGAATCTTTCATTTGGTTACCATATAAGGTACTTTTTGACTTTTCTGACAAAAGTACGGGGATAATGTTATTTTTAAATTATACATCATGAACGGATTTCTACGGTTTCAAAACACCTCATTTTCATGAAGATTACTCTATAAAATTTCATGAATATTTTCAACAAAATCCTTTTCATTTAAAATTTCATGGCATTTTGTGAAAAGAAAATGATTTTGAATAAGAAAGGATATTTTCCTCAAGAATTTATCTCTAGTGTTTTATCAAAACCATTTTACATCTAAGATGACATTATTTCATATGTTTAGGTTTCAAGTATATTGTCTCTATGATTCACATGGTTTCACTTCTCTTATGATGAAAATATATCCACTTGTTTTATATGGATTATGTGATGATGGGATGATGTTTATGAAACCCATTTTATTCTTTAGGTTATAATGAATGTTTTAAGTTTATTTTGTGGCACAAGTAAGAATGATTTCATTATGAGATGGGTGGGACCTATATATCTCTCCAATTCATTGGGTAAAGATGTATATCTCATGAGGTTGAAATGGCTGAAATGGAAAGTTAATCCGGTTCAGTGATACAGGACTGGAATGAGGAGTGAAATCGATTCAGAAAGGGACTTTGTCCACTAAGATGGTCTTGGAAAAAGTGCCTTGGATAATATGGAAATCATAACATGTTCTTAATGGATGAAACAATTACATGTTTTATTCCCATGCTATTTTATCCGGATTAATGTTTCTTTATGATCTATGTCTTACGTATTGCCATGTTTTATGTCATTGCTCAAAATCTTGATGTTTAAACATTGTGTTTATGTTTTTAAGTTCAAATGTATATGGTTTGTTTTATTTTCTCCATGCTTACCCTTACTGAGCATTTGAGCTCACCCTTTATATGTTTTCTTTTACCCAGGATATAAATAAATTTTTTTAGGTAAGAAAAAAAAGGGGAAGATCTTTATTAGAGATGTTGAAGATCTTTCACCATGATTAGAAGATTATGTTTCGAGTTTCCAAAGACACTAGAATATTACGGTCCTTGTGTATCTATTTTTTTTATGTATTAAGTATTCTGAAAAAGCAATGTAATGTCCATCTATGTCAAGCTTTGGGTCTCTACAAAGAAGCATGTCAGTGTAGGAACTAGGGGTCAAGTTCAAGGATCTCCTCTATTTTTCCCCGAATCTCTTTTTGGATGAGGATTCCTGAGCCAAAAATTTAGAGGAGGCACTTCACCCCTCTATTCGGTGCACGGTGACCCCTTTCACCTTACCTACACACCTATAAGTACAGAAGAAGGCAGAGATAATCGAGAGGATTCTCTCGCATGTAGGTCAACTATGAGAGAGGAGTCACCCAAGTACATCCAAGAAGGAGGAGGTCAACAGTAGATCCCCAGTAATAGGACCTTCCAAGTTTCGACCGACAGGGAGTAGACTTCAGCAAATCCCCTACCAATTTCATGTTTACGCCCATTTTCTATGGTCCAGGGACCAAGGTGCTTTTCATGTGGGAATCGTGGGCATCTTAGTAGACATTTCCCTTTTCAGACTCAGTATGGAGGGACTGGTCAGGTTCAGCCCCAGCCCCAGCAGCAATTCCCAGCCCGACCCTTCCAGCAGCAACAGGATCTAGTCCCCCCCAAGGGGAGCTAGAGAAAGTGATGGACAACCACAGAGAGTTCCTCAAGGACCCCAACTGGGACATGGTCAAGGAGGTGGACATCAAAAGAGAGGCAGAGGAGTGGGACACGAACAGTTGAATGCAACAAAAGTGGCAACCCTAGAAAGGCCAGAGATCGAGACATATGTTTTTGGTTTTACTTAAATGCTCCCGTTTATGTTTTGTTTAAATTCAAGAACATAACACTCCTTTGTTGAACCTCATTCTCTACCATGATTTGGGCCTAGACCTTGTTTTTAATTAGTCTATAATGCTAAGTTGTTTCCCTCTTTCCTTTAAATGTATGTGAAGAGTCCTAACATACGGGGAGAGGAGGACCTAATCCCTAATCAAGACGCATTAATGTGGATGCAATTAAACCCATGCAGGCAAGTCAGTGCTACCCAAAGTGGATAGTATCTTGACATGGGAGAAGGAATTCCTCAATAGATGTGTTGGGGTAGCGTTTTTCTTGTTTTTTGTGGTGGTGGGGGCAGTATGTGTATGAGAAATCCTAAAATATGGGGGTGGGAGGACCTAATCCCTAAACGAGACACATTAATGTGGATGCGATTAAACCCGTGAAGATGAGTCAGTGCCGCCTAAATCAGATAATATCTCGACATGGGGGAAGGAATTCCCTGACTCATATAATTAGGATAGTGGTTGGATTCCTGTTATGATGAGATCCCTGATAGGTATCTTGCGGGGTGGTTGTTTGGACCTTTCCCCTTTTTATGGGTTGGTTTTTAATTCTCGAGGATGAGAATTTTTTGAGAGGTATCTGATATAATGGCCCGGACCTCTCTGGTCCATTAATTTGTGAAAATGTGGGGCTAGAGGTGTTTCGGGAAATCAAAGTGACTTGGAGGTGCGTTTGGGGGGACCTTTAAGGAAAACTAAAGGGGTAATGGCCTTCACACGGGAGGCGCATGATTTGTCAAACCGTGCGGTCAAAACGTGCGAGGTTGGTGTTGGAGGTAGTAGACTTCGCATGGGAGGTGCACAGTTAGGACAAACCATGGGGCCTAACCGTGTGAGGATTTTTGTCGAGGCAGAAGCTAACACACGGTTAGAGCACGATTTGTTAAACCGTGTGGACTAACCATGCATGCACTTAAAGTTTGATCCTAAAATTTTAGATCTGAACTATTTTGCCTCTAAAATGGTTCATTTAATCCCCTATGCATCCATAACCCAGGATTACTCTTCCTTGTAGGTAAGAGACCCTCTCCCAAGAGTTTTGTAAGCGATCCAGAGGCTTCTCTTCGCAAATCGAAGCCGGTTTCTCAAGGTATGTGATCGTTCTTGTTGGGTTCTTAGATCTTCTTAGATCTACTCCTTATCTTCCCTTGGTTTCTTAAATCTATGCCCGTTATGAGTAGATCTAAGTGCGTGGATGTCGAATATAATGAGTCTTGGTCTTGATCTTTCTAGGAGGATAGATCTAAGGTGGGGTTTCGGAGAATCGACCCGAGTTCCTTGAGCGTTCCTTGACCATTGTGGTTTCTGTCAAAAACCTTTGAGGTAGGGATATTAACTTCGTCTCTATAAATTTTGCATCATGCGGGGTGAGTGTCCTCTTATTTATGTGAAAAACATTTGAACCGGTTTAATAAAGATAATAACATGCTTATATAATGGGGATGGGATGTTTGTGAATGCAGTTACATTTTTTTTATATCCGGTGATATTATGTTGTGAATTGAATGGGCTTCTGACTACTAAAAATCATGGTCGTTGGGGGCCTTTTCATATGAAGTTAAATGTTTCCCTCTCCTTCTGGATTCTCTTATGGATGGAAATTTTATTAAATGTGGAAATTAGTTAATCACGTAAAGTTGGCTGATTAAATACCTGGAACCCTTGTGTGATCACCCCGGTTGAACAAACTGAAATAATAAACATGTAGGTGCTGGTTAGGGTTTATTTATGTGAAGGGGGTGTTTTATGGGTTGTTTTGGATCGGTTGAGCAGCAGGGTTGTGGTTGGCTTGGTTGTGGGTTGGTGTAAATGCTACATTGCTGATGGGCAGTGGGGCTATGATAAATGGTATCAAAGGGATGATGATGTACGAATTTTGGTGTGATTGTGGTTACAGTGGTTAGAAGCGGGGCTGCAGGGATGGGATTGAATATGAACAAACTATGGGTTGTGAATAATAAATAAAAGTATAAGAGTTAATGAATTGTGGGGCATGGTAATGGAATAGGAATAATAATCAATGGGGTTGGTTGGTTAATAAGAAGGGACTTGTTTGTGTTGCCTGTGTTTTCCTAACTTGATTTGTGGATGGTAGGGATATGTTTTATGAACTCTTGATCTAGTTTGGTTGTTGATAGTTGCCTCGTAGTTAAGAAAATGATAACTAAAGCTGTTCAAACATGAAAACATTAAATGGGGTTCTGGGATTGATTGTTGTGTGCATATTGTCGAAGTAGTAGTGCCAAGGCACGTGCTCAGATCTTTGTGTAGAAGCCTTAGGATGGGCTGAGTGGTTGTTATACTTGTATAAACATGTACGTTTTATGTTTCTTCACGCACCCCACCCATGTTGAGAACTACGTTCTAAACACCCGTGGGAGGGGGGGGGGTGAGATTCTCAAACATCCAAAGGATGGCTGTTTACTGTTCTTCCCTGTGCTCCCTCTTCCAGGTTCTATAACCCAAGTTCCTTCAGGCAGGTTACGATAGATGTATCCCCAGAATCTTCAGGATGAGGTGTGATATGTTCCCTAGTATCTTTGGGATGATATGTGGTTATGGCTAAGGGTTGTGTGCCGGTGGGATGTTATTTGAGATGGCTGAGGATTGTGTGACGGCGGGTTACTATGAGCTTCGTATGACCAGCTTGCGGCACTAGCTCGAGCTTCGTATAGTCAAGTTGCGACACTAGCTCAGGAATAGGGGGAAGCATCAGAGCGTTAGGTGTGAGGGTTTGAGCAGTATCTAGAGGGAACGTGGTTTGGGGTACCCATACTTTGATAACATTACTACTATACTCTATTGACTTGTGTTACTTGGTGAGTGTTACTGGTGAGGCTGGGTGGATATTTTCTTTGCTAGGTTTTGGTTCTTCTGTTTTCTCACAGGGAATTAGGATGTCTCCCCACTTGTGCACAAGAGATTTAGGTTTTCCTACTGAGTATACTTGTATGCTCACCCTATGTTTACTTTCAGGTTTTCAGGAGGAATTCAGGGACCATGCGGGACCTTACTTGTTGGGCGTTAGAGTTTTTCTCTTTGCAGTTTTTTCTTTTTTTTGTATCGTACTTTGGAGCTTTTCTTGTTCTTGTACTTTTGTTTCAATATTGTATAAAACATGCATATGGGATTGGTTTTGGGTTATTTTCATTTACTTGTTCCTTTTTCTTTTAGTGTTTGATTTATCATATTTTTCCGATCTTAAATAATAAAAAGAGTAATGCCTCCCATATTTGTGAAAACTCATACCCTTGGTACTAGTCGCCACTCCGGGGCCTATTGGAGGTGGGAATCGGGGGTTATTATCTCCCTTTCACCATTTCCAGCACAAGAGGGGAATCTTTTGTGGGAGGGGCTCGTGACAATATCTGTATTTTAGTATACAATTGGACCACCCCCTCTATATCAGTATTTCAACATGTGTCACTGGCATAAGACTTCTATATAATAATTTCAACATTTAATCATAAAAAAAGTCATAGAAACAAGGATATCAAAATATCACATTATATAGCTCAATGGTTAATTATGAAAATAGCCATTTAACTTTAATTTACACACTTTATATATCAATTGGTCATATTCAATAACATTCCAGTTATCTCAATAAACAATCCAAGACAAAGTGAAACTATATCAAGAAAACACCCACAATTTTTTTCAGGATAAACACACTTTAAGACATTAAAAAATTAATTTATTTTCAAAGGTTCAATCAACCGAGCGGTAGCCACAATATGGGTCAATAACCAATTGGATCCAAAGGGACTCCAAGGAATAATTCAATTAATTCTTTTGATTTATTCGGCTCATGATATATTGGTGAAAATTCAACATTTCACATAATTGAAAATTATAAAACCATAAGGTTAAGGTTTAGACCCCTACCATTAACTATTGATAAAACAATGCTTCCAATGGAAAACTCCCATGAGGAGGAAGGTGGAGATGATCACAAGAAGGTTCCTAGTTCAAAATTAGTCAAGATCAAAACCAATATCATACATGTTCAAATTATTACACTAAAATGGTTAGAGGAACAAGGGATAGAAAGGAAAATTGGATGAAAACCACTTAACAGAGATCAATTGCATTATCAAGACATCTGGAAGGGAGGATGGCACTCCAAAATCACCTAGAGGGTTTTCCTAGGTCAAGAAGATAAGATCTGCATGCAGTTAATAGAAAAATCAGCAGCATACATAGTTTAAAATATCTGGTTGAGAAATTATACATTGCGTAACCTAGTTACATGATGTATATTTTTTAATTGAATATTACAAAAAATCCATAGTATCATCCAAATATTAAATTCACCTCAACATTAAATAATTTGTAATCACATTTACACATCATGTAAATTTTTGTAGATGGGGTTTCAGCCCATTTTCTTATAAAATAACCTGAACCCCCTTTAAAGTTTCTCAAATTACCAAGAATCCATGGTAACACTTGCCCCATTTATACCCAGACTCCATTAACTTAAACAAGTGTACATCTCTGGACATTATGTCATTTCCCCCCCAAAAGGCTCTCCACTTGGATCCTCTCCAGTTTTCTCATATTTCCTCACAACCTAAGACTATATTTATTCAAACAACCAGTTAACCAAGACAAAAACACAAACACCAAGGTTTTAGATATGAGAAAAAACTCAATTGAAAGAAGTTTAAAGAAATACTTAGAGAAATATTTACCTAGAAAGAGATGATATCCAACAAAAAAACCCTCAGCAATGAACATGAAGTTCCAATATCTCATGAAAAACTCATCAAAATAGAAAATACTAGATTGATCCCCAACAAGCTTATAACAACATTAAAAATTGTTTATATATATATATAGGATGAGTATAAGACGTTTTCTTAGTAAGATAGTTCCCACAACCTCTCACGAAAAATGTGAAAAATCATACTAAATCCTTGCAAGTAAATAAATGAAACAAACTCATCACTTTTAAAAAAGTTTACTATTATTTTACCAGCTTCACCATGGCTATCTCTCACCAAGAATAACATAAAATAGATCATATAATATAATAAAAAATAGGGTGCCCCACTAACACTTACCCATTGGTTTTCCTCTCTACCCTAAAGTCACACATTTTGATCGACATTTCTACAAAATCTTTCTTGTAGACACCTTGGTTAAAGTAAGCTAGTCTGATGATACCTGGGGTAATATATCATGCACCCCATGCATCACATCTTCTCATTATCCAATAAACATCTCCACATGGTAACTAAATAGTATTTGTGACCCACCATAGCCAACATATCATGTATTATACCACAATCCATCACACCCCATACACAATATACCTATTATAACCATTAGGATACTATATATGGAGATATATGTATGTGAAATAACTAAAATCCCTTACATACCTGTACAAACATATATGAGGGAAGATAACCCCCAATCATACCAGCACATATTACTATAAGGATAAGAGAGCGGGGTCAAAGGGTGTAGTCATCCATCTATTCCTTACCAACCTGAATGTTGGGGAAAACACCTTCACATAGTCCATTGAGTGTTAGTTTCCATACTAATAGGGGTGGGTTAGTGTATAAATCAAAAAACATATATGATATATATAATTATCTCACATATACTATAGAAAAATACCTTGACTTAGAATCATATATCGCTAAAGTCGTGTAGGACTCCTAACTACCAAAACTAAGTTGATGTATCAAATAAGCATACAATAATTAAGATCAATATTAATTATTTAATTATCCATTAATTAAAATTATTCTATTTTATTTTACAATATTTACATTTTATTCTCTTGATCCATGTGATGATAAAACTATTAATTTGTTTCTTGTATTCTCAAGTAAACCATAATAAATACAACATTAATAACCAACCCCATTTTTTATTAATTCATTTATAATTTCATAATCATTCAGATAATCTAGGAATAAACCCAAGATACCACATAAAATATGAATTCATACTGTATGTTATCAAACTTATTCTTATAGTTATAAACTTATTATATAAATAATAACTAGACATAAAGCAATTAAAAAATAAGATTCAATATCTAGAAAGAATCTAATATTCCTACACAATAATAATGGGAAATCCCAGTTTCAACCAATTCCATCAATCCTAGTGTTATCACCAACACCACTGTATATAATATCACATCCTGAATCCTATTCCATTATTATCATCAAAATTAGCACCCCATGCCATCATTCCAACCTCAAGAATTACCTCCTATATCATTAGAATAATTATAACCTCATACCACCATCAAAACCTTAGGAATATACACCCATATCATCACCATTACCATTACCATCCTAGAATCACATCACATCACATAATAAGGCTCACATCTAGAGAAATTATAGAAGGAAGTAAATAGAAAACAATTTCAGCAAGGCATTTAGGCCCTAAAAACAAGGCATACATCCTTTAAATGTGAATGGGTTCTCCCATACCTAAATATTTATCTTTATTAAACAACTGTTTTTATTACCATCATGAATTAACTAATTTATTTATCATAGGTTACAACCATAAGAAAACTCTTACACCATTTATTACAAGATAATAATTATTTTAACATGATTTCTTGCATCACCCCCAGATTAATTGAACCTTAAGGAAGAATATTTCATTTAGAATTCCTTTAATCACTTACAATAGTAATCACTTAAAACTTCATGTTCTTTATCCAATTACATTAATATATGGAGGAATGAATTAATTGAACTCGTACTAAGAATCAATTTTAATAATGGTTTAAAAAACATACCTCTTTCATTATAATCAAAGATTTACTAGCATTAATTTGTTACTTAATTTCAAAGTATATTATCCATTCTTAACAACTATAATAATAAATAACACACTATATAGTAAAAATTAGATGCAACTACATTTTTATCTTAAAAACATGCATTCAAAGATTTCAAAACATTAATTCTTAAATATGAACATATTGACATGTGATAAAAATTATGATTCATAAAATTTAATTAAATTATAAAATGTGATAATATTTTTAAATAAGAATAATAATTCTATGCATGAAATAGTATTCTTTGAAATAATAATAACAGGAATAACACATCAAAAAATATATATTTTAATTATATAATATCTATAATTATAAACATAATTCTAATCAACAATATTTAAGCATTTTAACACTTCTATATGCTATCATTATGATTTTATCAAAATATTTCTTTGAAAAAGTCATGTGATTATCCATTTCTCTCACTTGTATAATGTCCATAATTCGTAATCATTATTTTATAACATGTAATTTGTAATTTATATTTATTTGGATAACATAAAATATTATCAAAAATTTTTATCTACTGATTGTGATGAATCATTAATTTCCATTATGGAAATTATTATCAACAATATTAATTTTACATAGATTTTGATAAGAAATTTTTAGATTCGTAGATAACTTTATTTATCTATGGAATGAAATATTATCTCTAAATCAATTCTATAAATTTAAGAATAACTGATTACCTATTTTATGTAAGAAGTATAATTTTATTTTATTGCTTGAAATTACACACTAATTCTGCTACATGAAATTCTAGTATCAATAACAGTAAAAATTATGTCGCATAAATTATTCTTCCATGTAAAATTATGGAATTAATAATATTCCACTAACTGAATTAAATAACATTTAATTTATCCCCCTCTTTCTATATTAACACATATTTATTATTTCAGTGATTATTGTACATATTTTTATCGGATTATGGTTAATTTCACCCATTTAGACAAAGAATCTAAAGCATGATTAATTCACATTTTCATAGTATAGAATAAATAAAATTCATTGATTCCCTAGAAGGTAATTATTTATAGTTTAAATCACTACACCCATAAGGATATATGAGTGAGAGAGATACATAGAATCCTGTATCTTGGAAACATTGGATTGGAACATGAGAAAGAAGCCCAGATCAACTATAGATGGATACTGAGACTCTAGATAAGGCTTTGATATCACTCGAACTTGAGAGAAACAAAGAAGAACTCAAATGAGAGAAATAAACACATTAAAACATTAATAAATATCCCTCCTCATATAGTCTATCTAATTGTTATTTAATTCTCTTTACACCATTATTTAGGATCTCTTAATTTTTATTGAGGTCAAAAATTTCTTTTAAAAATCTTAACAGATTAAAAACCACCAATTTACACATTAAGTTCCATTAATTTATGATGAAAATGAATTACAAAAGGTTTTAGTATTGAAAAATAGGTTTTATAGGATTTAAACACTACCCATACACAACTCATACATGATGAATAAGGTTAATAAGGTTCTACCCTTACATGGATGGCTATAGTTACACAAGTAGAAGAAATATCTACTGACCTTTAGCAGGTCAAAGCTAACCTTACATGGTCTATTTAGAAGTTATTCTACCCTTATGTGAGATTTATCTTACCCTTAAAAAGTCATAAGAAACTCACAACTACCCTTATAGAAGACATGTCTTACCCTTATGCGAGGATACACCCTTACGCAATCCATGATCGTCCCTTATGTTTGGAACAACCTACCTTTACACAACCTTTATAATGAAAAAATGACACTTAAATAGGTTAACTAATACCTTTACTCAATTAATGGGATATACTAGTTTCCCTTATGTTATTGAGGATATACTCTTATGTGAGTTGAGGGAGCTCACCTGAACCTTACACAACCAGTAATAAAACCATCACACATTTATGTAGCTCATGGAAAATAGGATCTACCTTTATGTAACATAAGGAAACACCCAGTTACCCCTATACAGGGAGTATAAACATCACTTTACCTTTACATAAGACATTAAAAGGATCTATTACCATTAAAAAGGATTTATAAACTCACCCTTACCCTTAAACAACTCATAAAAGATATATTGTACCCTTCCACACCCATTAAAAATAAGAGTTACCCTTAAAAAGTTGTATGACCATCCGTAAGGGTAAAAATAACTTTAAAAATATTTTATTTCAACTTATATAAACTTATAAATAAACAATATAAAGATTTATTTTTATTTATAAAATAACAAAAAACACTTCTAAAATATTTTAATCAATTTAAAAACTTTCAAATTAATTTCTCAATTAAAATTTTAAAGTTTTAAAGTTACTTACAAAATTTGAAAAAACTGTATTACAACCACTTTATAAATTAAAGAATCATTTAAAAAAAAAATCAAAATTTATGAAATTTCTTATAAACCACTGGAAACTATAAAATAAAAATGGGTGGATTTGGAAAATACAAACCCTTACATCATATACCTCTCAAAAAAAAATTTCATCCTAAAAAATTAAAAAAATAGGGAAGGAGAGGGAAGGGGTTTGGGGATAAATCAACCACCCCATGAGATAACTCTCATGTTTCTCTATATATTTAGAACACAAAAACCAATAAAATAATAATGTTTTTAGATACACAAAACTTTAAAACAATATCACATGGGAAATACCTCTCAAACAGGAGAAATGACATTAATAAAACATTACATCATTGGGGAATATCCATCGCTTGTGTCAGCATTAGATCAAAAATATGATCCAAACAAAACAAACTTTAAATAACTTGGAATAGTTATCACTCATCTATGACTCTCATTCCCAATCAAGGTCACATCAAAGGCAAAAAAATAATAATAAAAAAAAACTAGAAATCTATGAATTTAAAAACAAAAAAAATATTAAATCAACAATCCATAAGGAACACATAAAAAACATATCAAATCAATCAAAAAAAAGGTCACAAAACTCCATTTGGGAGAAACACCACTATCTTCAGCTTTTTAATAAATTTACTTAGATATTCCATCAAAATCTAAAAATTTCATGCTTAAAATGTCATTAGAAAGAGTAGATTATCATGATTGAATAAAAATTTCTTAACTAATTTAGATATACTAATTATAAAATTTTTTTAAGTCTTGATGGTTAAGGAGTTAGAAGCTGAAAAATGTTTTCCAAAAGATTCATTTCTTACTAGACGTGTATCAAAACTTTTCACATTAAAAATAAATAAATTTCAAATCATGCTATTAAAAACATTTCACAAATTCTATTGTGTTTATTATTCAACAGTTTAAGAAATCTTAAAATGAAAAGTATTTTAAATCTTTCTTCATAATAAGGTATTTTTCATTTTTTTGAGAAAACACTGTTGATACAATTGTAAAACCACTTTTAAAATAAATGAAAGCTTCATAATTTCATCAAATTATTTTTATTCAACTAACATAGATATACTATTCTCTTTTGAAAATTAAAATCATTTCACATAACATCCAAAACATGGAGAAGGAAAATTTAACATATAAAATGAATTAAAAAAAAGAAGAATATGGTTTAAACCATCCAATTTAGTTAGATTTAAAACTTTTTCTAAGTATGTAAAAAAATTATTTACCAGGGGTGCACTCATGAAAATTCTACAAGAGATATAATGTCCCAATATATATTTACCATTTACCATAGGTTCATGAAATTACTTTAAAGATTTATATATGAACAACACATAACATTTATAAATCAACACTTGAATCAAGATCAATAAAGCTTCCACAATAATACAAACAAAAGGAACCCATTCACCATACCTTGATATTATCCACTTTGGACATAATTTACTAGCCCATATGGTTTTAAAACATGTCATAATATAACAAATTATGGTATGTGAAGTGTACCCTCTCTTCATATTCTTAAGGCCATAATATACACAATTCTAGTATGAGAGAAATCCCTTTTGAGGATGTAATAATACCATGCCACACCATATCATAAAAAAATCCACATGAACAACCCAAAACATATAATAATATAGTCCACAATAGAAAGAGAAATTAATCTAATGCTAGGTATAATTAAATTAAAGTAAAACATAAAATATTCTCTTTTCCTCGAACCAGGGCCCATATAACCAAGAACGAGTGAAGTGTATGTTGATTAAAACAAAGGAAGAAATAAAAGAACCTATTCCCCCCATACTAAATCTCATCCACACTCATACCAAGAGAAGATTAATGGATGCATATAATGATAAGATCCCCTCTCCCCAGACCTAACAAGGGATCAGGGAGAGAGTAAATAGTGACCTATCCCCCTAACCAAATAAGGGAATGATGAGAGAGTAATGGAATAATATGAATATTGTTAAAGAAATCCTATCCATAGAAGACATATATATCTCAACATCATGCCCAAGGAATGAGTTATGATTATCATCTCTAAAGTTCGATAGGTTTGGGTTGGAAACTAAAGGTTAAAGTGATAGAAATGATCACGTATAAAGGATTTATTTGATGGGTTTCAATAAATACAACGGGGAATTTTTCATATACTTCTTATAAAAGAATAATAGTGATAAATATGGTCATTCAGTTAAAAGGAATAACAATAGTAGGGGTTCGAGATCAATAATGAAATTAAAAGGTATCACCACACATATTAAGAGAAGATCTCAGAAAATCTCACAAGGGAGGAAAAATATCATCAGTCGAGAATCCAACCCTCTTAGGGTTAAAGGAATAAACTAAGCTCAAAAAAATCCTTATAATATCCCCCAAAATAGCCATCTTCTTATGAACTTTGCGGAAAAAGAAACACCACTACCGAGAAGACCCATAAAACATCATCATAGACAGTGAAACTAGTGTTCTATCTACGAGAATGATTCAAAACAAATTCTTTCACCACCTCATCCATTAAAAACTTTATACCATGATATGAAATAGATCCATAAAAATTCTATAGACTATAATGTTGAGACTCAAGTTGTTTCATCCTCCGAGAATTGTTGTTTTCATCCTCCACTCTATGGTAATTTTCTGACACATCTTACTAACATCAACTCGATGCCACTATTGAAAAAGAAATAGTTTTAGGGACTTATAATCTAATATAAATATTGTTTAGTGTTGGTTAATTACTTCATTTTTAACCTTTTACCATTTATATCCCATTCAAATATAGAAACATAAAGGCATGAAACATGATCCTTTCCTAGGTCTCTAACCCACAAGAAATATCACTTCACTTAGTATATCTAGTAAACTTGATGTTCGTTGCATATGATCACATGGGAGCCCAAAATTCCATGTCCTAGATTATCTAAAATGTTTATAGCACATTTTAATACCATCTGTCACTATTTATCTACCAGCCCATGCATCATCACTAGTTCCTTACTCCAAAATACATTCTATCTCTCAACTATCACCTTTGATACCACTCTATCATGTAACCATCCCCCTAAAGGTACCCCTCCTGGGATGATAAGGGAGAAGGGAGATAATGATGCCTAGGTGCCACCTCAAATAGGCATTGGGTTAGCAACAAGCACCGTGGTTATATCATACACATATATGAGATGAATTACCCTTTAAGATAAAAGAAACAAGAGAGGTAAGATAGAAAAATCCACTAAACAACACTTTCTCATAACAAAATATGTAACAATAACATTACATGGTATTAATGTAATGATATAAAAACATCAACCTCAACATTAATCAATTAATTATCCATAAATTAATATTATTTAGTTTTCTTTTCCAATATTATAATTTTAATCTTTAGAGTGAAGTGTAAATTAAAATATTAGTTATTTTATTGTGTTATAAAATAATTCATCATAAAGAAATCATCAAGAAACATCCTCATTATTTTATTAATTCATTTATAATTTATAATCATCTAAGTACTCTAAGACTCATACCAAGCTAACACATAAAATATGCACTCCCTATGCATGGTATCAAACCAATTCCCATAGATATAAACTATTTAGATAAATAACAACCAGAAATTGGATCATTAAACTAGAAGATTCATTATCAAGAAATCATCTCATCTTTTAGTAAAACAACAATAGGAAAGCCCAACTTTATCATGTTCTATTAGTCAAGGTTCCATCCCCAATACTACTGCACATAATATCATATTTGGAATCCCATTCCAATATCATCATCATAAATATCACATATTCCATCATTAAAAACTTGGGTATCCATTCCTATATCATCACCATAATCGACATCCTGTTCCACCATCATAACCTTGAGTATCCTCACCCATATCATCACCATGACCATCATTAATCCTAGGCTCACGTCACATTACAATGAAAGGATGACATCCATAAAAATAACAGAAGGAAGAAAAAAAAATAGTGTCAATTGGGTATTTAGGCCCTAAAAACAAGTCATCTATCATTTAAATACAAATGGGATCTTCTGCCAAAACATTTATCTATAACAAAAAACTGGTTTTATTACCATATCATATTAACCGATTCATTTATCACATCTTACAACCACATGAAATATCAGGCATCAACTATTACATAATAAGAATCATTTTAACATTCATTCTAGTGTCACCCCTAGTTTTATTGAATTATAAGGAAAAACATTTCATTTAACATTAATTTAATCACTTACAATAACAAACACTTCCAACTTCTTATTATTTTGATAATTCCATTAATATACAGATGGAAAAATTAATTAAACATACATTAAACATCAAATTTATTTCCATCAAATTATAAAAATGTTTTATAAAATTGACCACTTTCATTATAATCAAAGCATTACCATATTTATGTTATTATTTAATTTCCATGAATATTATCCATGTGATGTAAGAAAGAATTTTCAACAATTTTTGTTAGATTTTTATAAGAATCAACCCTCTAATTAAATAAAATCCCAATTAAAATTAGTGTTTTTATGAACTTTAAGAATCTAGGATTTAATTACTAAATGGATCAATTTTTGGTTTTAATGATTATATTCATTTATTTATTTTAATTAATGAGCCAAAAATTTGAAATTGAAATTGATTTTATGCTAAAATTTTTATTTTTTAATCTATAAATAAAATTATTAAATGGATTTAATTTTTTAGTCTAATTATTTTTTTTTGTGAATTTAATGAAAATACATAAATTTAATTTGTTTTTTAAAAAGTTAATTATTAAATTTTAATATATAATTTTGATTATAATTTAAATATTTAATTCTGGAAATTATATGTTTAGAAAAATAGTTTTTATTTAATTGATAAATTTTAAAATGAATTTTAAATTTATTTAGAGGATAGAATTTTAATTTTTAATATTTTAAAATTTCTATATTTTATTGAAAATATTGTTACATTTAAAGATTTTAAATATTTTATGTAAGATAAAAAAATGCAATGGTCTAAAGTCACCATGCCTTGAACGATCACCATACTAACCTTGTAGAGTGACCATGTTTACTATTTGCATGTAAAAAATAATTTGACTTTGTATTCTAAAAAATTACACAATGGAAAAAAGCTGATCACATGATGAAAAAAATGCTGACCATGCCTGTGCTCCAAAATTAGAGCACAACCTCTCTCTCATGGCAGGAATACTTCCCATGAGCACCCACTGTCAACCTACCCTTCTTTCTTGGTAGGTTGATAGCCTATAGTGGAAAACCTATAATCCATAGTTAGTTCCCCCCACTTCTCAAGCCACTGTGAGATCCTCCTCATGGACACCTTTAACCCACCGTGACCTTTTCTTTGTAACCTACTGTGAATCGCACTAAAAATACCATGCTTGGTGAATAAAACCAATATCGCCGAGCTATGACTAAATAGTGCCACCTGAATCCACCATGATATGCTAAGCTCCACTAGTGAAGAACACCGATTGAAACTGCCCTCATCGACCACTGTGCACCTGATGAAGCTCACCACCACCAGTGAACTCGAATACAAAACACCAAATCACCTGTTGAAGAATTTCTGATTCGAGGATGAAAATATGCTCCACGTACCCCTTTTGTGCCATTCACTAACCTCCACCACTAAAGAAGATCTGTGACCCCCCTCTTCTCTTAACCCTAACCCACATATTCCATGGTTGACCTGAGATCAAGAACCACAACATTTTAGAATATGTCATGCCCTTGCTGGAGATCCTTCATCCTGAATCTGATCCAACATATGCTTTGAGGGAGAAAGAGGATTCCCAAGATCACCTGTTCATTTTGAGGGAAGAAGAACACTCCCTTGCGTTGGAGCCACACATTTTCTAAACTAAAGAGAGAACCAAATCTCCATCAGCCTATAGCCATGTTGAATCAGAACACTACTTCATTCTCAATACCTGAAGCTGATTGAAAAATTTAAATGACTCAACTATTTTTAATTTTTAATTATTTTTTTGTGTTTGTTTTATCCCTTGAAGTAATTCTGAAATGGAGAAGCCACATTAATGACTCACTGGTTGCATTATCAGAAGAATATACATACCACATGCTTGATCAAATTTATAATTAATCAATAGAGGATTGATACCTAATTGAAGAATCTAAATTTAAATTATATCTATCAAAAAAATACATTTAATCAATCAATTTGTTTGTGGTGTTTTGTTCTTGTAAAGAAATTGAATGATTTTGGGACATAGTTTGACTCCAATGATACAAATGTAGCTTCTAAAACCACATTATTATCAAGAATAAAAATTTAGTGATGACATATCAGAACCTTAAAATTCAAATCTAACTTCATTTTGAGATTTCAAACACCATCACTAATTGATCAAACTCTCTGCACAACATAATTTTTTTACTTTCATTAATTTTTTGAATTAATTTATATTGAAAAAATGATTTTATTTATATGTTTAAAGACACCAAGCCCAGGCCCAATTGTAGTGATAGCCCAACACCAAACCTAGTCAACCTATTTTCAGTCCACCAAAATTAAAATCCAATTACAATTCATTCAACGTATTCCCCAGAGAAGATTTTGATGTCCACTATGCTATGAAGTATCAAAGAACTTAGACTCCAAATTATATATAGATTGATCACAAGAGGATTTCCAATTATTTTTGAAAGATTTTGATAATTCCAATTGGAACTGGACACATGCCAATCATCCAATGATAAAGAAGTTTTTTCTCAATGCTAAAATTTAAGAACATTCTTAAAGATATCAAGAATGATCATGATTATAAAATGGATAATTTATAAGCACATCCATAATTATTGAGATTTTTCTATAAATAAGGATGTATTCATGGTGTTGGAGAAGGTCACACAGGCTCTCTATCACTATCCCTTGTAGCATATTTTCTATAATCACTTATATTACTAGTTTATTTTAATTTATTATAATTACTCATGTGATGGAATACTGATCCCTTAGTGGCTCAACTAAAGAGATTCCTCTTACCCCCTTTTAATCAATTCTATATTTTATATTGTTTAATTTCTTATTTTTTCATCACTAGATTTATTCAAAGAGAATAAACATTAAGATATTTCTTATTTATTTCACTTTAAGTTTATCTTTACATATTCACTGTATCTCACAAAGGGTACGCATAAATTCATATTTATTGTTTATGATAATCAAAATTAGTTTAAATTAAGGGTAATTAGAAATCTCAGATTACCGGTCTATGAGAGATTAGAGGTTGTGGTGAATACTGCACCTCTCCAATTAAACTGAAAATTCCTTGAGTGGGTGATCGAGTGATATTTCACATTAAAAGAGTGAATACAAGAGAATATAAATTGAATAATAATTAAATAGGATATATAAGGGGATATTTGAGGTTATAACACTTCTAAGAAATCCATTTTAATCTTATATACTATTTTCATCAAATTAAACCCATAAAATGAAAGTCAAAAACACACACAACACTATCATCTCTGGATTCAAATTTGAGCCAAATCGACTACATTTTCTCAAGTTTATAATTTTTTTTATAAGAACCTCATAGTAGGATCTTATCAAACCTTATGCTATTACCGATGAGTCCAATGTATTGTTTAATTTTTTTTAAAAAATTTATTTTATATAAATAGATCAATACATATCTCCTTTTCTTCTTTGGTCCTGAGGTTGAGTGAACTTTTATGGCACGAAAAAGAGCAATAAGAATTATATGGGAAGTGTAAAGGGAGTTTTTCACAATCTCATTGATTAAATCCTTATCCCCCTCTTATGTTTTAACCAGTGTCACCTTAGGAACAAAAAAATAGAAGGTAATCAAATCCAAGTGAACATGAATTTTATTAAAATATATAAACCTAATTTCAACATTAATAAAAGATAATTAGAATGGAATGAACAACAAGACAGTGAACTAAAAATTGTAAGGATTGGAATATTACCTATGTTTGATGGACTATCATTTGAATACCTAAATATGAATTTGAGAGTGTTTAAATAAGTTTTAAATGGATTAAGAACCATAGGAGTCACCGTGTCTCAAACTAGATGTATGGTTTTCTCCTTCTCACTTGAAGGGGAATCCAAGAAGTGGCTCTAAAACTTTTATCCTGGAGAAATTAGCTAATGGTACAAGATAAAGAGGGACTTCTTCCAGAAATTATTTCCTAGTTTATGGAGTTCTCAACTGATAAAGGAAATATAAATAATTAACCAAAAAAATAGAGAAACTCTATGAGTTCTGGGAAATATTCAAGAAAATAACTACATCCTTCCTACACCATCTATATTAAGAACATAATTTATTAGAATTATTTTACCAAGGATTGATGAAAAATTTTCAGAACCTACTTGATGCTTCTTTGGTAGAAGAACTAATCAATAAGTTTCTTGTTAAATTCAGATGACTAATTGAGAGAATTTCTAAAACTTCTCAAAATTTTGGTATGATAACTATAACCATTGAAATATATTAGGTAAAACTTTTCAACTTAACTTTATTTGAAAATAAATTTAAATAACTAAATACTCTTGTGAGATAGTTAGCTATGAAAAAAGTATAGGAATATTCACCTACCACACCCCCAAGGTTTTTCAAACTATGCTATTCAAGGAGAATTTCACTGATAGATTCCATCAGGTTCAAGGTAATGAAATATACGATGCAAGGTTCCCAAGTAAATTCCAGAACCAAATAAAGGAAAAACATGGATTTAAAGATTTTCCACCAATAAATTGGGATCTGGGAGCCAATAATAACAAAGGACACCATTCTAGAAACCATTATAACAAGCTTCTCAATAATCCTTTTAACCCCCTCTATTATAGAGATATAATTTACAACCATCTACAAGTAACTATCAAAGAAAACCATAAGATACTTTCATTAAGGACTTAATGAGATATGTAATATAATATCAAAATAGTCAACATGACACTCTCACCACTCATAGATTTGAGTTGATGGAATTAAAAAGGCAGTTTAGTTAGCTCATGACCACCCTCAATAATATGCTAAATTAAGGCTTAGGTAAGATTCCTTCTCAAACAATTCATAACCCTAAAAGAAATGTTAGTTCTATAACATTAAGGAGTTGAATGGATCTAGAAGATAATAAAGTAACACCCATGGAGGCCAATTATATAAGTGGATAAAAATATGAATTAGAAGAATCTTCCCAAGAAAAATAACCTGAAGAGAAATCTGTGAAGACAACCCTTATTAATACATACAATGGGAAATCCAAAATAGAAGACCCAAAACAACCCACACCTCCCTTCCTTTAAAGGATTCAAGAACCCAAGAAAACCATGTAAGAATCACTGTAATAGGAGATTCTATAAGTCTTTGAGAAAGTGGAGATCAATATCTCCCTATTAGAATCTATGCATAAAATTTCAAGGTATGAAAAAATTCATTAAAGAAATATGTAGTAATATAATTATATTATGATATAATGAAGATGTAAGGTTAGTTAAGATTTTTTCTACCCTTGTTACACATCAAATCCCCCAAAAATTCTAAGATCCTGGTACTTTTTATATCCCCTACACAATTAGTAAGCTAAACCCTTCCAATGAATTACGTTATTTAAGATCTTCAATTAATGTGATGCCTTATTTTATTTATTTCCATCACTAGGTGGGAGAACTCAAACCCACTTGAGTTGTTGTGTAACTGGCCAATCGAGCCAATTTCTACCTGGTAGGTGTCATTGGATATGTCTTGGTAAGTATAAAAGGTTACTATAATCACCCTCACTTTTCAAACATAGATATTACATAAAATTTTTGGAATAACTAAAACATTATACAAACAAATTCCCAAAGACCTTATTAGTCTAGTTCCTTTGGAAAAATGATAACATAAACACTGGTAATGAGTGATATACTTTATCTCCCATTAGGTTCTCCAAGACTAGAAAACCTCTTATACATATTATACAAGAAATACATCTTCATAACTTTGGTAAGGAAACATAAAAAGGGATGAGATCAGATGCTTAATAAGGGTAAATAAGGTAGACAAGTAAGAAAAATCATGAGCATAAGGGTGTGAGAACATGATCCTTAAAATAGAATATCATACCCTACATATCAAATATCATAAAAATTAATAATGGAATAAATGTTAGCAGTTCATAACACTTGAATCATATGGAAATAAAGAACATAATATCTAAAAGGAAAAAATTGTAATAAAACATGGAATCGTGGAAAACACAAAAACATATAATATGATTTCCATATTAGTCAAGACATCGCTTCTAAGGACATATTGATGGAAAAATACCTTTATTAAACTGGGTTCACACCCTATTCCAACATTGTATTACTAAAATAAGTTAACTCCGCATTCCATCCTTGTATTACTGAACTGAGTTTACTCCTTATTCTAGACCTGTATTACTAAACATAGTTCATTTTTCGTTCCAACCCTGTAATACTGAACCGAGTTCATTTATTTTTCTAACCATATCTTTCTCATGAGATATAAATCTTTACCCAATTCATTTCAAGGAGATATTGGTCCTGACCATCTCATAATGAAATCATACATACATATGCCCCAAAATCATAAACAATCATATCACAACCCATGAAATGAAATGGGTATCATAAACATGTAATCATATCCTAACATGTGTATGAATATATATGTTTTATAATCATTTTATCCAAATAATAACCCATGAAATATAAATAGATTTAATAAACATTCAACCCATTAAAGAGAAATAGGTTTCATAAACATATAACCCATGAAAGAGAAATGAGCTTCATAAAGACCACAACATCAAGAATAACCCATTCAGAGAAAGAATATTAATGTAACATTTATATCATTTCCTAGAAAGGCCTGAGTAACATCGAAAAATGTTATCTTAGATGGAAAATAATTTTGAAATATCTTTTAAAAAATCTTCTTTAGGAAAATATTATTTATTCATTGAAAAAAGTATTTTTTACTATATAAAACTATTTGAAAATAATTTTCCTAGAAAATAACTTGAAACTTATAAAGAAGACTTAAAATCATTTTGAAAACCTTTTTCATTGAAAACTTATAAAATAATATTCAAAATTCTTTAAAAACCTTTTTCTTTGATGATACTTTTAAGACTTATAAAGAATAATTGAATTTTTTTGAAAACCATTTATTTGAGAGTACTTTGAAAACTTTTAAATAAGTCTTGAAAACATTTTAAAAGAAATTTCCTTGAAAAAAAAGCTTAAAAATATTTTGAAAATAAATTTCCATAAAAATTACTTATAAAAACATTTTCTTAAAAAATATTTCATTTAAAAATGAAAATGAAGCTTCAAATAAACGAAGACGGGTAAATCCGTACATAATGTACAAGGTAAAAAGAACATTCCCTTTTCATGGTAAAAAGGATTGAAAAAATCCTTATTCGAAAAGAAAAAATAAAATTCCTTTAAAGAGATTGGAAAAAGACAAAAAAGTTACAAATGTATTTTAAAGATTATAGTTGGATGGTATAATATTATTGTAAACCGTTTTATGAAAACATCGTTTTGAAAGAATATAGATTTCTGACCGAAGAGAGGGTAAAGTCAGTCTTTCTAAAAAAAAATTTCTTAAAAACACTTTCTTAACTATAATATGTACCAATGCGTAGAAAAATGGTACTAATACATGAATATATGATGAATAACCAAAGGAGAATAAAATTCATGAGTTCTCTTTATAGATTTATCATAATATTTCATCAAAGGAAGCATAAACATAAACATTCTCAAAAAATGATGAGATTGTTTCAATAAAATCTTACCCCTTGTTACATTTGACCCATAATATCCATGTAAGAAATTGAAATTACATAAATGCTTTATTCACTTCAGGTAATATCCGCTTTGTTCTTCACATGTGTCTTAATTTGTTATATATTCAGGCATTATAATAATATCATAATTACAGAATTTGAACCATGATATAAATATCATATATATTCATTATATTTTTATTATAATAATCTATATAATATAGAATCATGAAATGGAATACACCGTTCATGGAGACGATTAGTCGTACGTACGCATGAATGTTGTTTCCATTTTTATTATCATATTGAAAGAAAGAGAGTAAATGACATATTAGTATACATATTTATATAAATAATTATTAATTTAGAATTATTATATCATATATATCATATAAGTTCACTAAAAACATCCTTAATACATTCCATGTATTGTATGAACGAATCACATCGCTTTGAGGGGGTAGTAGTCCACACTTTCTCAAACGAAACTATAGTATTTACACCAAATGGAAAGTAAAAAGATATGTGTTTTAAAAGTAATAAATAATATTTAAAACATAATAAATATAATATTTTACATATATAAACAGATTTTCCATCATAATTTCCACCATGTGAGGTGCTAAAGAAAAAATGAACAATCATCATTTAGTGAGGCTGTAGTTCACCATACACATAAACAATATGTTTATTACACATTAGATGTATATGTGTGTATTTTTAGGTAAAAACCATAGAATAAGAACAAACTATTATATTTAGGATACTATTTTTGTTATTCAATCATGGAATAAAAATAATGGAGGGGGTGGAGAAATAAAATAAAAGAATGAGCTTGCGAGAAGACGTTAACTCTTAATCAGGCAACTCCTTTTGGTTTTCTGAGAAAAGGCTTCCTTGGGTTGATTTATTTATAAGTGTATTATTATAGGATTAATGGAGTGATGTTTAGAAACTACTTGGGTATATTTAGGATGACACAAACTCTCTTGAGAGGTGTGAGGAAGGGGTAGAGTGCTTGCCTTTTTATAGTGGAGGGAGAGTGACAATCTTGTAAATACCAAAGGTATTCAATAATGGAAGGTATCATTTACCTAATGTGCCTCAAAAATGGTAAAATAATGAATTAATGTAAAATTATGTTCAAAATAAATCTATACCACACAATAATATGTTCATTTTAATAATTTGGTTCCTTAACTTCTATGATTCCACAATTTTATTATTTTAGTTTTTATTAAAGCTTCTAGTTTTCTAGCCTAAGTAATTTAAAAATTAATAATAAAATAAAGTGAAATTTATTATATAATATATATCCACTTAATTATAAATATAATACCTAATTTAAAAAATAAAAATATATTGTGTTTTGGAAATAAATTTTTAAAACAAGCACATGTGATGTACACAACACTGCTTAAACCCGGACCGTGCTATAAATGTTTTTACCATATATGGGTTAATATGTTAGTTATAAAAAATAAATTGGTCCATTGATAGAAAATATTTATTATTTTTTAACAAATAAAATTCACTTGGAATAATATAGTATTTTTTTAATTTTAAATCATTTAATAAAATAGAATTTATTGTAAAATAACAATGATGTTAATTTGACATTATTTATTTAATTTAATTTTAAAATATAAAAAAAATATTGGAATTAAAATAAATTAAGTTTAAATATGTGTAACATGAGATATTAATCTTAAAAAATAATTAAAGACAATAATGTAATCAATTCACTTCAATTTTAATATTTATTGTATCATTTATTTTAGTTAATTATTAACTAAATAATCACTAAATTGGCGTTTTGAAAGAATTTTAAGTAACTAAATATTATCTAAAAATTATTGATAAATTATAATGATAAAAATAACCCATTTATATTTCAAAAGGATATGTATAACCTCAAATATGATGTTTTTTACATATCTCAATGTTTTATAAATTTTAAAGGTCAGGAAAGTTCCCTTTTTGTCTTTTTTCCTTACTTAACATTTTATATAGGGAAATTACATTTAATAATATCCCAATAACCCATAATATTAGAATAAAGAGGGTATATTTTTGAATTATTAGAATAAAATGGTTTTGGGAAAAGTTTCCAGGTCATTTTAGTACTTAAGATTAAGGTTTAGTCCACAATTAAGCTTAATCTTACCTTAATTGATGTGATTAATTTTAATAACATTTACTAATTTTTTTGGTCAAAAATGAATTTGATCATATTTAACTGAAAATTTAATATCTATTAAAATTTTATATGTCCATTTTTCAAAATTCAAATATCACAAGTGGAAAAATCAAGCTTAATGCTAATCCCACAAATGTGGCGAGAAAGCGGGTTTTTAAAGTAAAAAAATTCAAAAGTTCAGTAAGTGTTTATATGTAATTTCTATATAAAAAATATATTCCAATGACGTAAATTATATTAATATAATTATAATTTATCTAAATTAAATTTATAAAAAAATTTAAAATATTATTTAACCTTAATAATTATTTAAATGAAGAGGTGATTTTTAACTAAAATACAATATTTTTCACTATTCATAAAAAAATGAAGTTTCTCATAAAAATAAAAAAATTAACCCCAAGATAATTTCAATATTATGAATTCAAAAATGATGTTTATTTTTAAAAATAAAATTCAAAAAATTATCTAAATTGAGTTTTAAAATAACTTTGCCCTTAAAAGGTGGTAAAACCTGGTCTTTCATGTACCACAAGCTAACTCAATATTGTGTGTACTACAAGATAACTCCATGTTGTGTGAACCACAAGATAATATAAGTGTTCCTTGTAGTGAAATATATACTTGGTGTTTCTTATAATGAAATCCAAATATAAAATAATCAATTTTCAGTGTTACATGAAATGAAAAATAACAAAAATATTAATTAATTCAAAAAAATATTTCAAAAAATCATGGGGTGTAACATTCTACCCCCCTTAAAATTAATTTATCCCTCGAAAAGTTTCTAGTTTATCAAAGGTTTAATACTTTAAAGTTTCATTCATAAAAACCCACATCATAAAAATTAATCCTAAAACATCCTTTAAAAAGGGAATGTTGAAAACACATTGGTTACTCTAAGTAACATATTACTAGGTTTACACATAGGAGAACATAGGTGGGAGGTGAAAATATGAACATGGAAGAAAAATATAACTATCAATTTCTGATGGATAGTGATTCAGAAAAAGGTTAGGAGAAAGTTAAAAATCCGAAATCCATAAATCTACAATGAAATAAGGGACCATCTGATTCATCGGAAACAGAGTACTAGGATAACATTTTTTTGGTATCAAGATCCTTTTCTCTAAAGTAAAATAATTTTAATAGAAAGATATACTTGGATGAATTCAGTAAAACCTCACCTTTTTTTTTGTTCCTTGATCCAATTCAACTCTTTCTCCAAAAAGGATGGTGAACTTTTTATTCTTGAAGCACTAACTACTCATGAGATCCATGACATGTCATCACATCTTTCATTAGTTATCATCAACAAAAATTAGTTTGAATAGGATATCCAATATGTATAAATCCTCATATGGAGAGATATAATTTTAATCTTACTAACTTTATTTTATTTTTAACTTAAAATTTTCATATTTGGTTAACCATATAACCCTTAAAATAGATGAAAATTCAACGATTTATAAACAAATTCATGAAATTGTCTTAACATTGATACCTATCTATCACAAAGTACCACTTGATTGTCACATTAAAAACATGTTAATACCCCCATTGTATATTCTCTAAATTACCACTACTCCTTTTGAAAAACATGCATGCTTCCTTATTCCAATGATTACTGGATATATTATTCAAATTCAAGAAGTTATAACCTTTATCCTTTATGACATAAAACAATTTGTCAATAATCATTTCTAGGGTAGTCCGTACCGTCCAATTTACATATTCTTATCCGGTATATCTTTATCCAAACATCATTATCTCAACATCGGGAATTAATTAAGGGTTAAATTCTCTTAATAAAAATATCACCTTTCAATGAAATAACTTTTCTATGTCTTCATCACTATTAAATATGTTCTTTTCTATCCTTAATGACAAATTATACTGAAAATACTTATATATTTCATGATTCATATAAAATAATATCTGAATTTAGAAACATAAATACTTAATTCATTAAAAATTATTCTTAAAATATTACATAAGCTTCATCAACATATTCCTTAATACCTATTTCCTATATTATGAAATACGAATCATGCATTAAGGTTCCTCAACCTCAATCTAATCATGCATCTTATGTTTAATGTAAATAATACTGGAAGAATATCACATTCCTTTCACATGTTGTTTTTACATCTTTATCACTTTAGAAGTATAAAAAATAATCATACCACCATCCAGATTATATTTATGTGATTTCCACACTACAAAATAAAGAGTTTTTCCAATATAGGTATATCTGTTGGTAAAAGTGAAATTTCTGTTAGTAAATCATTTTACCAAAAAAAATTGTCTTGTCACTAAATTGTTGGTAAAAACTCTATCGCTAAATGTTATTACGAAAGATAAAATAGTATTTAGGAATTATAATAATACTAATATATGATATATATGTTGGTCAAAATTTTTAGCTACAAATTAATATGTCAAATTTATCCACTAGTAATATTATCAACATTTATTTTTTCATTTATTATAAGCAATACCAATGACTAATATGTATTGGTAAATTAAATTTTTGAATAAAATATTATGTGAGTATTCCAATATTTATTGATAAAATTTTATATTATATTTATTAATATAATTATATATAATATAATTATTATATTTATTTTATAATAATTATATAATTAGATTATATGAACATTTCAAACTCGACATAAATATCTACGAAACATATTCCAAATATATTTAAATTTATTCAAACTCCAAGAGAAATTACTTGATACTCCAAACTCACACACATGATTTTTCATACCATATTTTACACTAGAAGTGGGTCCTTGTATGTAGTAATCAACCACTATGACATATTATGCTCAGGCTTGACAACACCACTGATGAGTCTCCACTGTGACATATTCTCTACTATGACATCTTTTGATCAGGCTTGAAACACCACCGATGAGTCTCTACTGTGACATATTCGGCTCAGGATTGACATCTTTTGCTCAGGCTTGACAACACCACCCTTGAGTCTCTGCTATTATATCTTCTAATAAGGCTTGAAAAATCTTTCTTTGGCTTGAAAACACCACTGATGTGTCTCTCCTGTGACATCATCTTCTCAAGATTGACATCTTCTACTCAGGCTTAATAACACCACCCAAGAGTCTCCACTACGACATCATTCAATCAGGCTTGACAACACCACCCATTAGTATTTGTTATTACATCTTTTTCTCACAGTTGAACACTTTACAGAAGATCAATGATACTCCCAAACCAATAACTCAATGAACCCTAACCTAAAATCCTTTTTTCATGTACTACTGGTCATGTGAAAGAATCTTTAAAGTTGAAGCATAACATTTTCCTGACCTAACATAAAGAAACATGTAAAGGTTCAATTATGTTATCAATCTAAATTTCTATTAAATCCTTCAACCACATGAAATATGAGTTAATAATTATACAAACTTAACCACAAAAAACATAAAAGAAAATGAAAACATAAAATAAGAATTAATTTATGTTTTCTTCCTAAATGGTTGTATGAAATAAAAACCTTTGAGTGATACAAAAAATAATTAAAACAAGAAAAATAATACAAAATAGAACAAAAAACGTTATAGTTGGAACAAAATCTAGAAATTCAATTCACTCACCCAAATCACCATCAATTGTTCTTCTCAAGATATCCAATTTATTATTTGAATTTCTTAGAAAAATTGGTTGTTACTGCCGTGGTGGGGTATATGCATGCAGTTCACCCACTCATACATGATATAGCCACAATTACCTATAGTCTTTCAGGGGAATCTACTTGAAACAACACAACACAAACAAATAAAAAGTCAGAAAACTAGAATAATGGAAAAGGAAAAATGGATCTTGTATAAAATTAGAATGAAGAAGGGTTCAACTAAGTAATACCATCCCTAACAACAAAAAAAAATTCTATATTTAGAAAACTTTTAATGTTCATCCATGATCCAGAGATTCACACCTATATCACAAATAAAATTAATGTATTGGAACTTGAATTAGATGTCATTCAAAATAAAACCTTTTTTTACATAATAAAATTTATTGAATCAAGACACCATTATTTTTCAAAATTGAAAATTTCATCACCACAATGTCTTTTGTACATGTTCAAATGTTCCTATACCACAAAAAAAATAAGACTACAAATAATGTTATAATACAGGACTCCAATAATCCAATTATCCATATCAACACCATTCTACCCATTCTCAACTATACAAAACACTCTAGAAATCCAGATCAGAGTGACAATATGTTTCCAATATTACTAAATTCCCATCATATATTCCCACAATAAATGTTTCCATCTATATCATGGATAATATAATCTCTTATGAGGTATAACAAAGATAACAAATTATAGAGAAATATCACAATAAGAAAAACCCACTTGACAATAATCAGCTACAACATCAGTTGGGTTTGAATACCGCTTCTCCAATCACAAACACACAAGTACCTATCCTCAAGGACTCTTAGACACGTGAAGTTGGAAAAAAGGTGTGCCTTGATAATATATAATCATAAAAGTCAATAGATAACATAATTTTCACTAACATGGGTCTATAATCATTTTCAATCCTAGAATAAAAGATATTACGGTTGAAATTATAGTGCTTGAAAAGATTACGATGCATGTCGATGTGAATGATCATGTTTTAATGTTTGGACTTGTGAAGAGTCACATGGATACAAAACTTACTAGACAATTTTTGGATCAATCATCAAATTCAGCACTTGATGCTATGAAAACAGTTAGCATAGATCTTCATCAAGGTTGAAAGAGTTTTCCATTAAGTATATAATGTTTGAAAAGGTCCTTGGAAGCCAATTATAGTATTCCAAGGTTCTTAAAGGTGTAATGTTCGATAAAGACTTTGTTACCCCTAGAAAAATGAGAAAAGGGCTGTGAACCCCTGAATCATTCTTCTTTATTGTCCTCTATAGTACAATAATTGGGAGAATAAAACAAATATATAGTTGGTGAGAGAAGATGATTGGGGCGTATGAAAAATGGAAATTACATTGAGAATCTTTATATACAAATCCAAAAGTTCAAAACTAATTTAGCTATAACCGAGAGAGGGCCGAGTGATTTGGAATTCCATTACTTAAGAAAATCTAGAGTTAGTGCCATCATATGATTGAGAAAAAAAGACAAAAAGGTAGTGCATGCTTATGGAAGTGTTTTTTTAAATAGAACCAATGAACATCAGGAATCCTATATGGGAGAAAAATCTAGGATTTTTTAGGTCAAGAGGATTAATGACAAGTTTTTATCTTTTATTGAGGAGTGTTAGGAGCCAAAATCTTGCATTGTTCTACCAAGGGGTGCTAGAATGGATCTTATAAATAAAGAGTAAATGAATTTTCTTATCTTTATTTTGCAATAAGTAACATTATAAAGAATACAAAGCTGGTACTTAGTGGCAGTTATATTGGTATTACCATGGAAAGTAGGAGAGATCGTCTATTGAAGGCATTGAGAAGTGGCCTTACGAAGCTACTACAATTTATTTTGAAGAATTATCTAGAACCCTGTTATAAAAAAGTGGTTTTAATTTGATTAAGACTAAGATTTCTCAACAAGTAAATTATGAAAAATATGAAAATACATGGATAAGAAAATATGGGAGTACGAGTGTCATTGTTGACATGAAAGAACATAAGACATGGAATGATTATGACCTAAAGGCGCAAAATATATGTGATGACTGGATAGAAAAATCTATTAAAAACTAGATGGACAATAACAAATTATAGGGCAGAATTGAATAATGCAGTGCTTACCAAGAGATTATAGTGAATAAGAGCCTTAAAATTTCCAATTTTGGGAAACCATAACACAAAGATAGAATCATCAAAAAACACCATGAATAACATCATATATGATATCATGTATCATTATTGAATTCCTATCATCAAAAGGCCATTAAAATAACTCTCCTCCAGCATATACATCACTTTAGTGACCACCTATGATTAATTGTTCATACAAACCCTAATTCCTAAAATCACACAGGAAAATGAGATAAAAATTTCCTACAAAAAAACTAAAACAAATAAAATAGATCCAGAGAAAAAGGTGTGCTCATCCTCATATGCTAATAAAACATATGTATATAACATAATGTCATCAGCCCTGATTCCCCACCATAATGTATCATAATTAACAAGCATGAGAAATCATAAAAAAACCAAAAATAAAATAATAAACATGAATATAACCTCAACAACCCAAAACAAATCTATAATGAAAAAAATTAAGAAACATAAAAATATGAACCACTATTAAGATTCCCATTTTAATGACAACTAGTGGAGATATACCTTCTTTTACATCAATATCATGCCAAATACATGTTCCTCACCATGCAATGACCTAGAAAAGGAGAAAAATCCATCCCAGAATAACTTATATATTAATTTTTCAAATTCTTCTTTTTGAGTCAAAACTAGATACAAGTAAAGACTGACCATATATTATTGGACATTATATCTAAAAGAACAAATGAAAACTTTTAATTTCAACACAAATTGAAACCAAAACAAAAATATCTTGAACATGCACACCATCATGTAGTTGGTTTGAATCGGCTCATTCAAAAAACATTTGAGACAAAAAATAGAACTTCTAACAAACACTAGCTCCAACACATCCCCTCACCGAACGAATTGTGTGAAACAAAAGAATAGAAACCCAAAATATAGAACATACCTAACAACCCTTCACTGCTAGGGAGAAGAAGCATGAAGAAGAATCTCATTCTTGTTAGATCAAGATGGAAATACCAACACGACCCTCATCCAAGAGGGCCGTCTTTAATACCTAATGAGAGTTCCAAGGAATACATTTTTTGTCACCCTTAATGATAGGGAAATTGAAATCTGATGAACCATAAATCGATATAACTTGAAAGGAAATAGAGAAAGGGAATATCAAATCTAGCTGAGGGTCAATCCAAAATGATGGGGAAGAAACCCTAATAAAAAAACACCAAAATAAACCTAAAAAACACTGAAATCAACATACGAGACTAACCCTACACATCATCACATGAACAAAGAAGAAAATATCACCCAATGCGAGTGAATAGAGAACTGAGGATGAAGTGGAAAGATGTCTGCGAAAGATCCTTTCCTAGGGAGAATGGTGATGAACCAGGTTTGTGAGCAAGTAGAGACTACTGGTGTGGAGGTGATGGGTGATGAAGAAGTCAGGAGAAAGGAGGTACATGGAAGACATAGGGATTGGGAATACATTTTTCATTTTATTCCAATATATTTTTTTGATTTTTTTTCAAAATATTGAATTCAGATAAAATTTATTCAAAATATAATTTTAATTACATTCCAAAAATTATATATATTGGATAAAATTTATTGTTCCAAATATTTTATTATTTTATTTTCTTTCAAATATTTAAAATATTTTATTATTAATAACTGCAAAAAAATTGTTTGATTAACTTATAAATTGTACTTATAATCATTTTTATTTTTTAATAGCAATGCAATTTTTTTAGAAAATAGTTTACTAATAGTAACAACAATTTTTTTTGTTAAATTATTTGTTTTTATTGAGTAAATAATAACTATAAATTTATATGTTGTAAAAAAATTGTTAGTAATAATGAATAATATTAAAAAATTGACTTGTTGGTAAAAAATTGTCTGTATTAATATTATAAAGTTACCAGTTAAATTGTTGGTAAAAATATTTTTTTGTATTAAAAATTAATAGCCACAAATATATATGTTGGTACTGAAATTAAATATTAATAAAATTTAATATCTGTTGAAATTTTTCATTTTTACCAAAATATATATTATCTATAGCTAAATTTCTTTTGGTATAAGTCACTTTTTTGTAGTTATACTTTGTAAATAGATTTTCATAACGCCTGTACTTTTCACACATAAAACATAAAATGTTAATAATGTTCCTTATAGTGCTCTCCATTGACTAAAACTAGAAAGCATATTTTGAGAAACATTTATCATATTGAGATACCATATAATCATGAAAAATTACATATTGGGTGTGTAAAACCTGGATCTTACTTATTTAATCTATGAAAACATAGGTTTATCCTAGGTTATTAATATCTAACTTATATTTAAATCCTTGATGATTATTTTTGAAGAGTTTTTTAATTTATAAAGAATATCCCATAGAAGTGTCAAACCAAGTGTGCAACAAGGCCCATTTTCATGTACTAGATTACCCTAATTTTGGCCCAAAACATCTTGTCAGAGTTGTTACCCCTAGTTACATCCGTTCCAAAGACACATCCTCTTGTAGTATTTAAAAATGGATGTATTTTATGGAAAACACATACTCTATCATTTACCCAAATTCCATGACATTTTCCTAAATGTTAACCCATCCTTATAATTATCCTTAGGTAAATACCTAGAAATATACTTATAAATATACCTAGGGATATCACTAAAGTTTTATCATCCTAGTTTCCAAAGGTTAACTTAAACCTTTCTCTAATACCAACTATAACTACCATCAATTTTCATATATAGAAATTACATAACAGTTGTGGAATACTTAAAACATTATACAAACATATTCCAAAAGACCGTATTAGTCTAGTGCCTTTGGAAATATGGGAACGTAAACACTCTACATGAGTGAGATACTCTATCTCTCACTAGGTTATCCAAGACTATCACCCCTCTTATACATATCATATTTTAAATATATCTTCATAAACTATGGAAGGAAACATAAAAAGGGGTGAGATAATATGCTCAGTAAGGGTAAATAAGGGATACTGTAAGCATAATCATGACCATAAGGGTATGAGAATATGATCATGAAAATAAAATATCATACCCTACATATCAAAGATCATAAAATTGAATCATATAATAAATCATGGTTGTTTATAATACATGAATCCTAAATAAATAAAGAACATAATCCATGAAAGCATAACATTGGAATAAAACATGGAATTGTGGAAAACACATAAATATATAATATGATTTCTATTGAAGTCAAGTAATTTCTTCCAAGGCCATTTTGATGGAAAAAGTACTTTATAGAACTGATTTTACAAGCCATTCCATCCCTGTATTACTGAACCGAGTTCACTCCTTGTTCCAAACCTTTATTACTGAACTGAGTTCACTCCTCATTTCATCCTTATATTACCGAACTAATTTCATTTCTCATTATATCCCTATGATACTAAACCAAGTTCATTTATCATTCCATACATGTCTATATCATGAGGTATAAATATTTGCCCAATGCATTTGAGGGAGATATAAGTCCCACCCATCTTATAATGAAATCATACATATATGTGCTACAAAATCATAAGCAATCATATCATAGCCCATGAAATGAAATGGGTATCATAAACATGTAATCATATCATAATCTGTAGAAGAAGATATAGGTTTCATAATCATTTCATCAAAATCATAACTTGCGAAATAGAAATAGATTTCATAAACATATAATTCTTGAAAGAGAAATGGATTTCATAAACATATAACCCATGAAAGAGAAACGAGTTTCATAAGACCACAATATCAATCATAACCCATTCAGATAAATAATATGAATGGAACCAATAGGTAATTTCCAATAAAGTCTTCAATAACATCTAAAAATTTCATCTTATATGGATTTTATTTGAAATATATTTTAAAAAAAATTTCTTAACTAAAATATCCTTTCTTATTTGAAAAAAGTATTTTTTACTACGTAAGACCATTTGAAAATAATTTTCCTAGAAATTTCCTTGAAACTTATAAAGAATACATGAAATCATTTTTAAAACCCTTTTCCTTTGAAACATACAAAATAATCTTCGAAACATTTTAAAAACCATTTTCATTGAAAACACTTTGAAAACATAAACATTTCCTTGAAAATAATTTGAAAACATATAAATAAGGCTTGAAAATATTTTGAAAACAATTTTCCTTGAAAATTACTTTTAGTTTTTCTTTATTAAAAATGATCCATTTAAAAATGGAAAGTAATATTCAAAGAAATGATGGAAGGTAAATCTGTACATGCCGTACATTGTAAAAAGAATATTCCCTTTTCACGATAAAAATGTCAGAAAAAAATACTTGTTTAGAAAGAGATAAGAATATTACATTGAATAGATTGGTAAAATAAAAAGGGTAAAAATGTATTTTGAATATTATAGGATAATGGTACAATATTCTTGGAAACCCTTTTTAGAAAACATGGGTTTTAAGGAACCTATATTTTTGATTGAAGAGAGGGTTAATTCATGCTTTCTTAAAAGACATTCTTAACTATATTATGTATTAAAGAGTAGAGAAATTGTACCAATACATGAATATATCATGAATAACCATAGGATAAGAAAATTCCTGAGTGATATTTATGTATGGATCATAATATTTTATAAAAGTAAGCATACACATAAACAATCTCGAAAAATAATGAGATTGTTTCAATAAACTCTTACCACTTGGTAAATTTGAATCATACTCCCCATGTAAGATAGTTAAATTAAATGAAGATTAAAATATTATTAAAGTAAGGATATTAATGATATAACATGTCAAAGTTAGTTTTTACAACTCTAAATAAAATATTGGTGCATAACATGGCGTGATTCTTAAAGAAGGTAAACTGAGACAAAATTATCTTACAGATTTAGTAACTTTTAAAACATAAACCCCATGAAATAAAGATCACAAAATGGATATGTAAATAACAATAAATTTAATTATAATAATCATTTAATACATCCATTGGAAATTTACAAACCACACAAAATGAATGAGTGATAAATAAATCTTGTATCTCATAGAAATAAAAAGTGAGATGAAATCCCCTTACCCTGTATCTTGACTCTCTTCATACTCATACAAAATTCCTGTATAATAAATATAAATTTATTATAAATATTTTATTGAACCATATTATTATAACTAATACCATATATGGTTTTATTATGACCTTATATTAAATTCCTGTTTAAAAATCCTATATTAATGTTTCACTTTGAGTAATATATGATTTGTTCTTCGCATGTGTCTTAATTTGTTATATCTTCGATCCTATACTTTTATCATGATTATATAATGTTAAAAATTAAATAAATATAATTTCTATTCAGTATATTTCTATTATAATAATCTATATAATATATAATCATGAAATTTAATACACCATTCATGGAGACGGCAAGCTGTACATACGCATGAACACTGTTTTTGTTTTTATTATTGTATTGAAAGAAATAGAGTAAATGAAATATAAGTATATATATTTATATAAATCATTATTATATAATAATTATTATATCATATATATATTATAAATTCACTAAATATATCCTTAATACATTCCATGTAGTGTGTGAACGAATCACATCACTTTGAGGGGGAGGTAATCCACACTTCCTCAAATGAAAATATCATATTTACACCAAATAGAAAGTAAAAATATATGTATTGTAAAAGGATTAAGTAATTTTAAATAAATAATAAATATAATATATTATTTATATAAATTGATTGTTTATTATAATTTCCACCATGAGAGACGGTAAAGAAAACATGAAAAATCATCATTTAGTGATGCGGTAGTTCTCTGTACATGTAAATAGTATATTCTTTACCCATTAGATTGAGGTGTGTGTAAGTGTAGGTATAAAAATTAGAATAAAAACATCATATTATATTTAGTATACTGATTTTTTTATTAAATCATGGAATAAAGATAGTGGAGGGGGTGGAGAAAGAAAATAAAAGAAAGGAGATTGAGAGAAGGCGTTACCTCTTAATTGGGTAACTCCTTTTGGTTTGTGCCAAAAGGATTCCTTGGTTTTTCTTTCTATATAAGGGTATGATTCTTTGAGTAAGGTATGGATATTGTGAGACTACTTTTTTAGAGGGTTAATGAGCCAAAGTGGATTGATAGGTGTGAGGAAGGGGTTGAGTGCTTGCCTTTTTATAATGGAGGGGGAGTGACACTCATTTAAATGACAAAGGGTATTCAACCATGAGAGGTATCCTTTACCTAATGTGCCTCCAAAATGAAAAAATAAGGGAAAAATATGAAATTATAGTGTAAAAAAATCTACAACACATAATAATATGTTCATTTAATTAATTTGGTTCCTTAAATTCTAAGATTCCCCTATTTTATTATTTTGGTTTTTATTAAAGCAACTAGTTTTCTAACCAAAGTAATTTAAAAATTAAGAATAAAATAAAGTGATGTTTATTATATAATATTGATCTAATGAATTATAAATCTGATACCTAATTTAAAAAATAAAAAATCTCATGTGTTTTGGAAATTAATTTTTAAAACAAGAGCATGTGAAATGCAAAACAATGCTTAGACTCACAGCATGCTATAAATGTTTTCACAATATATGGGTTAATATATTTAGTATAAAAAATAAATTTTTATATTAATTGGCCATATTAAATATTTTTAACACTAAAAATTCACTGTCGCGACCCGTCCTCGAGGCCCGTGCCGTGACTACCCCAATCCCGCCTTCCATAGGCCAGGGGCTGGCGACTAGCACCAAAGGCGTAAATCCCGATAACTGGGAATGCATTGCCTTTATAAAAGTAAAAAAACACCACAGAGTACAAGCGGAAGTAAAACACTAAGTACAAAGAAAGTGCTGAAAAGTAAAAAGGGCCAGAATATAAACCCAACTGAAAAGTACAGCTACAACTGAAAGGAAATACAACAGAAAAGACAAACAACTGAAATAATAGAAGTAGCTCCTGGGTCGTCCACCTCAGATCCTACATGAAGGGTATGTACAGATAGCACAGGTCCTGGATCGTCCACCATAGATCCTACCTGAAGGGTAGGTACATATAGCCTCCACAAAGCTCTCTCCCGTCAACCTCCTCCGAATATCGTCACGTCGTGAAGTCCACCTCCGGATACTGACTCGTCGGAGATCCACCACCGGGTACCGTCCAGTCCTCGAACACTCGGCCTCTGTCAGCGCTGCCCGTCATCTGCAACCAACACAACAAGGTGCGGGCATAGCCCGTGCAGGGGTGAGTATAACGATACTCAGTAGGGACCCCGAGACCCTCAAGGTCTCACTAAATCTAACAAGGATAACCACAAAGAAAGATCTCAACAGATAACCTCTACTTAGGTATATGCCCTTACATATACCTAAGTTATCAAGTAACCCATCTCAATCATGAGGAAACACTAATATTATGAAATCAACAGATAACGACTACCTAGGTATATGCCCATACATATACCTAAGTTATCAAGTGACCCATCTCAATCATTAGGTAAACACAAAGGTCATAGACTCTGCTCAAACCAAGATTTTATTTATGATGTCAAAACCACGGCTTGTGGAGAACTCCTCCTCTATCGAGTCCAGTGGTCCTGTCACTACAACCAAGCGCGTCCCAATAACCTGGACTGTTGAAGTACTCCACCTGTCGAGTACCGTGGGCCTGCCACTGCAACCAAGCGCATCCCACCATGGGTCTGCCATTACAACCAAGTGCACCCCCCTCATATCCTACAGAGGTACTCCTTTTATCGAGTACCGTGGGTCTGCCGCTACAACCAAGCGCACCTCCACCATGAGTCTACTGCTACAACCAAGCGCACCCCACTGAGCTATCCAAATCACTCCGAGACGATCGATCAGCAGTCGTAAAGTCTCAGCCAGCTACTAAGTCTCTGCACTCTGCTAGCTCATCACCTAGAGGGTCCGCTCCATGATCTATTGGTCGATACTCCAAGTATAAAAAATTCCCATGAAGATGTATCTCAAAGGACCACCTCCTCATAGGGGTCTCAACGCAACAGACGACGCATCAATCGGACGCCCGGTCTGTGAGTTATTAGCCTTTTAGTCCCGGGGGCCCAGTTGGTTTAGTGTACAAACCAACCCAACCATAACACAACCGTACCACGAACTCTCATAGGGTATACTAATAGGTACCATTTCTCAACATGATCACCAACGCTGCTGATGGTTCATCAAACGGACATCTGGTCTGAAAGTTAACAACTTTTCTGTTCGAGGGGCCCGGTTGTATTTTGGGTTCAACCCAACCCGACCACTATCCAATTATGTCCAAAACTCAGGCTAAGCCTGCCAAAAGTTCCATCTCGACAAGAGGAACTCAACGAAGTTGACGACATGTCAATCGGATGTCCGGAACTCAAGTTATAAGCGTTTCTGCTCCGAGGGCCCGGTTGGTTTTGTGATCGAACCAACTTGGCTGAACCCAAAGCACTTCGAAACCTTGAGTGTAGTAAATCGAAACGACCATCTCGATCCAAGGATCGCATCGTAGCTGACGGTGCGTCGATCGGAGGTCCGTAGCCCATGTTATGGGAAAAAGACCGAAAGAGGTCCGAAAGTGGGGGTTTTGGGCCCAGACCGACCCAGCCAGAGACCCCCTGGGTCGGCCTGAAACGGGTTGACCCGACCCAGGTCCGGGTCCGGCCCGCTTGGGCGCAGCCATGTGGCTCGGCAGAAATGGCCGAGCGGTTTGGGGGGGGGGGGGCTGCCCCCCTGTTGCGTAACCGCGGCCCCCATGTGGGGGGCCACTGCTGTCCGGCCAGCCGGGGTTTACGAACCCCCGACTTCTCCTCTGACCGGCCGGCCCGCTCCGGCTGGCCGGCTACTGCCGCCACGGGACCGGCTGGTCCGGTCCTCCTGCTCCGATGCTGGTGGCCAGAAACCGGCCACCTGTCCCTGCTCCGCCGCGGCCTTGGTCCGTCCGGCGCAGCGCGATGGCGCCGCACCCCTCCGCCGCGGCCTCGCTCCGGCCGCGGTGCCTTCAGGGTTCTTCGGTGCGGCACGACGACACTACGCCCCCTTCACTGTGGCCCGACTCCAGCCGTGGGTTCGTTTGTCTTCAACGGCGCGACACGACGTCTCCACACATCTTCGCCACATTTTCCCATGTTACCGCGTAGTGCCATTGCACCGCGCCGCTTTCTTTCGAACCGCAACAAACAAAAACATCAAGGGGGATAAGGGTCGGCCATGTTGGTGCGGTCCGACCTCCTCCCATAATTGCGATAACAGGAAGCCTATTTAGAAAACTAAGAACGACGACGAAGTATTCACGAAGAATAAAATTAACCCCTACCTCGATGGAGTCTTCGATCAAGGTTTGTCGTGGAAAAAGGCGTCGCGGAAGATCGGTGCCGATTTTGTTGATGTCGGAAGAAGAGTCGTCGTCGATGGAGATGTTTGCTGCGATGGTGTCTCCTCGCTTGATGCAGAGGAAGAAGAAGAGAAGGCATGTCATCAGTGTTCGCCAGATGAAGAATGCGGCGTCTCACTTCCTTCGACACAGAGAGAAGATGCAAGATGAGATGGCGTTCTTCGTCGAAGCTTCAGCGTTCTTCACGTTCTTCAACAAAGGAGATGAAGCGTTCTTCTTCGAAGGAAGAAGTTCTTCAAAACTCAAGATCCCTCTTCCCTTTCTCTTAATACAACAATTCCAACCAAAATAAAATAAGGCTCCACCTTATTTTATTTACCCATGCCATGCATTCAAATTTAAAAAATTCAAATCCAATCCCCTTAATTAATTAAACCATAAGTTATTTAATTAATTAAGAGGTATGTTGGAAAATTAAACAAAGAAGTGTAAGAGTTACTTAAATTAAGGGAGTTAACAAGTTTAAAGGGGGAGTTTATGAGAGGTATGAGAATATGAAAGGTTGGGGATCATGTGGGCCCCACCTCACATTTATCCTCAAATTTATCCTCACATGGGTAGTTAGGTATCACCCCAAATTCCCCATGTAGGATAAAACCACCTTAGACTTAAAAAATAAATTTTTTTACAATTTTATTCATTCCTCATTTAAGTCACAAATTAACTTCTCCACCCGCACAAACACAACTCAGAAAAAGGTGTTCCTAAGTAATTACCAGCGCTGCGGTTTCATCGGTGCCCTCAGATTTTGATTTCGAGCACCGGTTCAAAAGTTAGAAAAATCTGCTCGTTCGTTAACTGAACGTACTCGAGCTAAACTTCGGAAATTTATTCCAGGCACATCGGGCCTCGGAATCAAGCGCCGTTAGAAACTGCGTTCTTGTAAAATTCCATAGAAATTAAGAAAAAATTTTCCTTGAAATTTCTGGGTCTTTACATTTACTTGGTAGAATATATGTTACATCTCGTTACCTTGATCGGGTATGTTTCACCTTTTTCTAAGTTCTCTTTAGGTTCAAAGTCCTTAGAAGTGGTTTTTTGGTTTCTCTACAGGCTACAGAATAAGTAATGTCGTGTACCTGAGGCACATGTTGTGTACCTGAGGTAGACGTCGTGAACGGGGCATATATGATGTAATTAAAAAAAATGTTATTTTTTCTCCCAAGGTGATGGTTTCTTTAGGTGTAACTTATCTAGTTTGGACTATATGTCATGACCCTTTGGTACATGTCATGACTCAGCCCATGCTCAGCTTTAAGTCATGCATTTGGAAGTTATGTTTGGTCATTTATTTCCATACCTCTTGGCTCTCAAACCATAACCCTTCCTAGTAATTTTTAGAGGCTCCCCTCCTTCATGATCAACCATATCATCTTTGGATCTTTATTGCATCATCAGTTCATCTCTTTAGGTAAGTGTTCTTCCTAGTTCTTCATTGTAGTTGATTGCAGTAGCACCCTAGATTTGCGGTTTTAGATCCATTGATCTAAGTTATATTTTTCTTCTTAGTTTCTTTTAGATCTATCGTGAGATCTTGTTCTAGAGGCCTTTTCCTTTTTTGGTCGTGGTGGGGGTGGGCATTCATCCTCGAGTAATGTAGGATTCCTCTCTTCCACCAAACTCTTGTGTTTAGATTTGGATCATTAGTAATATGTGGGGATTTGATTCTAGGGCCTTCATAGGCATTGTGGGTTTTCATTGTTAGTGAGCTCCGTTGTGGGTGTGTGTTACCTGAGCACTAAGGTAGGTGGTTCTATACTGATTTGGCCAATTTTATTACCATTGTATTAATTGATTTTTTTCAATTGCTAATTTAATTTCATTTTCTTAAACTTTCTTTCAATTTATTTGATAAAACAAAATTCTAGTGAATTGGGTTATTTGAAATGTTTTTGGCATGGAAATTTCAAAAACCCAAAATTCCATTTAATTGGGGTGGGTTTGTATAAATTGGTTGATTTAAATTGTTGAATTTAAATTTTGGATTTTATAGAATTTTTTTCCATTAAATTGTTGAAATTATTATGAAATTTAATTGTGGAAAGGATGGAATTGGTTTTGAATGGATTTCAAAATCATGAAAATTTATTAGAATGATTTGATAGAAACCTAATGGTTTTATCTAATAAAAGAGAAATTTTATTGTGTAAAACCTATGTTAATTTTAAATGGAATGAATTTGGAATTTTTAAAATGGAATAACGAGATTTATTATATTTTAAGCAGTCTTAAAATTTTTTTCCATCATGTAAGAGAACATAAAATCCGTAGGTATTTGGTGAGTTATTTGGATACACTATGATATGAAAACATTCTTTAACATACCTGTGGTGGGTCACATCCCTGATGAGAGGGTTATGGGTCACCTCTATCCAGTTCTAGGGGGATGTGAGTATACTCATTTTTATGTGTCCACTTAGAGTGTTATAAATCATATTGCTAGTTAATACTATCGTACCTTTTGGAAGATGACTATGTTGCTCACTTGTTTATTTATATTTTAGATATAAATGTATTCAAATGTTGTTTTAATTTCTTTACATGCCTACTGAATTTATATAAATTTTTTTATATAAATATTTTACTTAATCCATTGTTTTAGAAATGTTCCATATTTTGTAAATAAAATCTGGTGATTTAAAAGTATCTTTCCATAATTTTGAAAATGTATAACATGTTTTTTTAAATATGCTTTAGATTTTACAAACCTATTTACCTTTAAAATTAATTTCTTTTTCTTGGGATAATATATATTTGGAATATGTTATGTAATATTTTTTGGGATCCTACTAGGCTTAGGTTGACACTCTACTTTTTCCTTTGGGTGTTTTTCGACTTTCTTTTTCTAGGATCGAGTAAAGGGAAGGGATATTTTACAGGATGATCTAGCTATTGAACTGTGGTCTTGGTGAGTTGTGTCCTTAGGAACCTTGGGGGTTGTTTCCCCATTTTTTTGCATTGAGTTGTAGTAATTTGGGATTTTATGACTTGTTGTATTCTGGTACTTTACACCTTGTGGATCTTCCTTTTGTTATGAATAATGACTTATCTCATTTAATTTCGCTATGTTTTGTGAAAATTACATTCCCACTTGAATGTTTTATGATTATAGGTGCTATTATCCAAACCGTGGGGATTAGGAATTCCCCTTCAGGACATGTCAGGTCCAGCTCAGTTATTGGGTTACCAGGATACCCAGGCTGGTTTCTGACAAATTGGTATCAGAGGGAGGTTGTTCAACATTTTTCCTTGAAGACATTATGAAGTTGAGTATCTTTTCAGGACTTAGGAGGTATTTTCAATTGAGTCCCTAGACATCTCTCACTATAATGAACCTTAAGTCACCAGGGGTGGTTAGGAAAAAACATCTTTCAGATTAGTTCTTGTATTTTACCTATTGATATTTGGATAGAGATAAATCCAAATCTTGTTTGTTCCATCTATGGAGAATTTTTATTCGCTCTTGTTACTCAGTTTTAGAGTTAATATATTGTTTTCCTTTTATCTTATAATGTTTTTATCAACATGTATCCAAGAATACATTTGAATTAGATATAGGAAAAGGATACTACTGATCCTTAGAAAGAAAATCATGTTGTTGATCTGAATCTAGTTGAGGTGATTATGCACACTGTCCAAGATCTGGGATTGAAACCACCTCTATTTCTTGATCATTCTCTAGATATGTATCCTTATGGGGATATTCTTCTGAATCATTCTCTAGATTTCCTTCTCCATAAGACATCAATCATTAAGGGTTCCACTGAGCCTCATTATGCTGAGGAATGGTTGAGCAAGATAGAATGTATTTTTGAGTTCCTGGAGACACCTGACTCAATCAAGGTGAAGTGTTACACCTTCATGCTAGAAGGAACGAGAAGGTGATAGTGGGACATGATGGTGAAGGTAGGAAAAAATGATGTATTATAATTGAAATACTGCAAAGTTCATTTATCCAACCAGTTCTACCTAACGTTAATGGTGTCGGCTAAGGCTGTAGAGTTCTTCAAGCTTGAGTAGGCCAACAAAACAGTGAATGAGTATTCAAATTAATTTTTTTGAGCTGGTGTAGTTTTCTCCTGAGATTGTATCTAATGAGAGGATGAAAGCTCAATGGTTTAAATTGGGACTTTTATCAGATATCCATTCTCAGGTCTTCTTTTTGATGCTACCCACTTACGTGAATGTGCTGGATAGGGCGATGATCGTTGAGATGTTCCTAGCTAGGAAGTTAGGGTTTATGGGAGTTCTTTTTCCTCACAGTGTAAGCCTTGGTTCTTTCAAAGGAATTTTTTTTTGATTATTCTCAGGGTGGTTCTCGATGAAAGAGTCATTTCAGACCTCCTACAACTAAAGGAATAAGTTCTTTGGTTTACTATTAGTATGAAAATCTAGGAAATTCTAAGAGGGTTTACACTGAGGAATGCAAGGAATGTAGTTATTAGGGTTATTCAGGAAACTTAAAGTGGTTCTTACATCACTTCTCTACTCCACATAGTGGGATAAGATCATCAACTCCTCCTAAAATTGTGAATCAATCAAATGATTTATGTTCGAAAGGGTTCTAACCACAAGAATTCGGAATGAACTTCTTCACGTTGTGTAAGTGTATTTAGAGGAATTAGAAACTAGTATAGAGACTGTGATAGGTACCATTACTATAACATCGTCATTAGTGAATACCCGTTTTGATACTGGTGAATCTCACTATTTTATTTCATCCTGTATCATTAACTTTCTTAATCTCCCTATGAAGAAACTATCTTGTGTAATGGATATTACTACACCCCATGGTACGAATAGAGATAAGGGTATCTATAGTCCTACTTGTGTCTTCTCTATATTATATGACGATCTTTCTTGGAGTTTTTAAGTTCTTGATATGAAATCTCTTGACGTCATATTCAGAATGGATTGTATTATTTACAAAAATCCTGAATTTATTATTATCATTAACAGGTCTACTTTACTACACCCAGTGGTGTGCCTCTTGTTTTTGTAGGATATTAGGATCTAAGGTTGATTAGAGTCGGACCTTATTATCTATAATTGGGGAAATTGATATTAGAGTTTTATTTTGATCTAGAGTGGGATTCAATGAGTGGTGATATCCCTCCATTCATCTTTGATTTTTCCAATGTGTTTCCATTAGATTTCTCAATTCATCTACCTATGAGAGAGGTTGAGTTTTCTATTGACTTAATTATTTGAGCTAAACCAGTCTCTATTCCCTCTTACTGACTGGCTCTAACTGAATTGAAAGAGATAAAGTCCAAGTTAGATGATCTTCTTAAGAAAGGCTTTATTCATCTGAGTGTGTCACCTTGGGAAGCATCAGTTCTCTTCACCAAGAAAGCTGATGGTTTTCTTCACCTATGTTTCAATTATCAAAATCTCAATTGAGTTATGATAAAGAAAAAATATTAGTTTCACGAATTGATGATCTATTTGATTAGTTGAAAGGGGTTAAGTTGTTTTTGATGGTTGACCTTCTATCTGGTTACCATTACTTAAGGATAAAATAATATGACATTCATAAAACATCCTTTCATAGTCATTATGGAAACTATGACTACCTTGTTATTCCATTTGGTTTAAAAAATTCTCTGACCATTTTCATGGATTTAATGAACAAGATTTTCCATGAGTATCTTAATACCATTGTGGTAGTGTTTATAGAATAAATTCTCATCTAATCTAAGTATGAGGAGGATCATGTTCAACATCTGAGGATAGTTATGAGTCTACTAAGAAATCACCACCTTTATGACAAGCTTTCAAAGTGTAATTTTTGGATTTAGGATGTAAAATTATAGGGACATGTGGTGTCTGAACAGGGTATATTAGTTGATCCTGATAAGGTGAAGGTTGTAATGACTTGGGAGTAACCACAGAATGTCTTAGAGATCTAGATATTTTTGGGATTAACCAGATATTACAGTAGGTTCATGAATGACTTCTTAAAGTTACCTTCTCTAATGAATACTCTGAATTAAGAGGGGGTGAAGTTTTCATGGAATGATAAATGTCAGAGTTATTTTGTCAGGATAATATTTCTGTTGACTATTGCATCGGTGTTGACTCTTCTATAATCTAGGAAGGGCTTTGTGTTTTTTTTTGTGATGCATCAGGTTCATGCTTGGGATCCGTTCTTATGTAGGGAGATCATTTAATATCTTATAGATCTCATTATCTTAGGAAACATGAGAAGAATTATTCTAACCATGACCTAGAACTTGTAGCAGTGATGAATGTACATAAGATTTGGCAGCACTACCATTTTGGTGAAAGGTTTACGGTGTATTCAGACAATAAAAGCCTAAGTTACATCTTCTCTCAAAAAGACTTTAATCATAGACAGACGCATTGGGTGGAGTACCTATAGTATTTCGACTTTGACTTTGCCTATACCCAAGGGAAAGGGAATGTCATTGCAGATGTGTTGAGTAAGAAACTTCTAACATAGGCAGTGAAAGATTCCTTAGAAGAGTGGAATTTGAAGGATCTCTTTGCAGAGTTTCATATTGGAGTTTAGGAGGAAGGGGGTAAGGTATATTTATCTAATTTTCACTTTTCATTTGGTCTTCCTAAGTTAATTACTCATAATCAACATCTTGATGATGAGTTCTGTAGCATTAGAGAATCCCTTTATAGTGGGGAGACGATTTTCATATGGTTGTTCTCCAAAGAGGGTGTTCTTTGTTATCAAATCTTCTTCATTGTGCCGTTATCAGTAAAGAAGGATATGTTGGTAGATTTTCATAAATCCCAATTAGATGTGCATTCAGAAAATACAAAGATATTCTATGATGTAATATGGATGTTCCTGTGGATAGGAATGAGATGGTACATTTTTGAGTTTGTCTCCCATTACTATATATGCCAGTAGGTTTAGACCAAGCATCAGGAACCTTTGGGTTTACTTCATCCACTTCTAGTTTCTACTTGTAAGTGGGATGAAATCTATATGGACTTTGTGGTTGGGTTGCTATATACCCCAAAAAAGAAGAATTCAATTTTGGGTGTGATCGACATGATGACCAAGTCGGATCACTTTATACCCATTTGAGATACAACCAAGGTTGAGGACTTGAGAATCATATATGTGAAAGAGGTTGCTCATTTTCACGAAGTTCTTTATGCTATAGTATCTGATAGGGATTCTCGGTTTACTTCTTTAAGTTCCCTTTTGGTTCAAAGTCCTTAGAAGTGTTTTTATAGTTTTTTTTGTAGGCTTTAGATTATGTACATGTCGTGTACCTGAGGTACACATCATGACCAAGGCCTACATGACGTGACTAAAAAAATTTTAGTTTTTAACTTGAGGAGATGGGTTTTTCGAAATAAATTATCCAGTGTGGACTACAGATCATGACCCTTGGGTACACATCGTGACTCGGCCAACTCCCAGATTTAAGTCACCTATTTTGAATTTATTATCGGTCTTTTATTTACATACCTCTTGGCTCTCAAACCAGAACCCTTCTTAGGATTTTTTTAGAGGTTCCATCCTTCTGGATTGATCCAATCATCTTTGGATATTCATTGCATTTTATGTGCATCTCTTTGAGTAAGTGTGCTTCTCGGTTCTTAGTTAAGGTTGATCTTTGTAGCACCCTAGCTTTACGGTGAGGAATTTTTTAATCTAATTTGGATGTTTCTTCTGGTTTTCTTCTAGATCCATCAGAAGATCTTGTTCCAGTGGACTTTTCCTTCATTGGTCGCAGTGCAACGAGCATTCTTCCTTGAGCTATGTGGGTTTCCTCTCTTACTCTGACCTCTTGTGTTTAGATTTGGAGCATTCCTAATATGTGGGGATTTAATTATTGGGAATTAATTGGCATTATGGTTTTTCATTATTGGTGAACTCCATTATGGGCGTGTGTGACCCGAGCTATGAGTTAGGTGGTTCCATCTCGATTTGGCCAATTTGATTACCATTTTATCTCTTGATTTATTTCAATTGCTGATTTAAATTCAATTTCTCAAACTTTGTTTTAATTTTTATGATAAAACCAATTATAGTGAATTAGGAGGTTTGAAATGGTTTTGACATGGAAATTTTGAAAACCCCCAATTCCATTGAATTAGGGTGGGTTTGTGGAAATTGGTTGATTTCAATTGTTGAATTTAAATTGTAGATTTGATAGAAATGTTTTCAATTAAATTGTTGAATTTAATTATGAACAAGAATTATGGAAAGGATGTAATTGGTTTTGAATGTATTTCAAACTCATGAAAATGGATAAAAATGATTTTATAGAAACTGAGTGGTTTTATCTTGTGAAAGAGGCATGTTTTTAAATAAAACATGTTTTGGTTTTAAATGGAAAGAAATTGGAATTTTTGAATTGGAAAAATGGGATTTGTTTTATTTTAAGTAGTCTTAAAATTAATTTCCCATCATGTAAGAGAATATTCAAGTCATAGGTAGTTGGTGAGCTATTTGGATACACTCTACATTATGAAAATGTTCTATAACATACTTGTGGTAGGTTACATCCTTGATAGGAGGGTGATGAGTTGCCTCTTGCTAGTACCAGGGGGATGTGACTATAATCATTTTCCTATGTCCACTTAGAGAGCGAGGAATCCTATAGCTGGTTAATACTATTTTAACTTTTAGTAGATGACTATGATTCTCACATGTTTATTTATATTTGAGATATAAATGTATGACAATGTTGTTTGAACTACTTTACATGTTTTCTAAATTTATATAATTTTTTATATACATGTTTTACTTAATCCATTATTTTTTAAATGTTCCATCTTTTGTAAAGAAAATATTGTGCTTTAAAATTATATTTCCATCATTTTGAAAATTTATAGTATGTTGTTTAAATATGATTTTGATTTTACAAACATATTTATGTTGAAAACTGAATGATTTTATTTGAATAATCTATATTTGGAATCTATTATGGATTATTTGCTGTTATCCTACAGAGATTAGGCTCACACCCTACTCTTTCCTTTAGGGGTTTGTAGACTTTCTTCTTCTAGGTTTGAGAAAAGGGAAGGGATCTCTTGGAGGTGGATCTAGCTGCTGAACCATGATCTTGGTGAGTTGTTTCCTTAGGGAACTTGGTGGTTGTTTTATAATTTTAGTGCTTTGTGTTGCAGTAGTTTGGGATTTTATGCCTTATTGTATTATGGTACTTCACTCCTAGCAGATCTTCCTTTTGTTATGCATACTGTCTTATCTCTTTTACTTCTTCTACGTTTTGTAGAACATTCATTCCCACTTGCATGTTGTATGATGCCAGGTGCTACTCGCCAACCCATGAGGATAGGGAATGCCCCTAGGTCTATATCAAGAAGGCTCAGTTATCAGGTTTCCAAGGTACCCAGGATGGTTTTTGACAATATAATATTTTTATTAAATTTAAGTCATTTAATAAAATATTATTTATTAAAAAATAAAAATAATATCAATTTGACATTATTTATTTAATTTGAATTTTAAAATATCTAACTAATATTGGAATTCAAATAAATTAATTTTACAGATGTGTAACATGATATATCAATCATTAAAAATAATTACAGATAATAATTCAATCAATTCACATTACTTTTAATATTTATTGTATCATTTATTTTAGTTAATTATTAACTAATTAATCACTACTTTAGTGTTTTGCTAGAATTTTAAGTAACAAAATCATCTATAAAAATTATTGATAAATTATTATGATAAAAATAACAAATTTATATTTTAAAAGGTTATGTATAACTGAAAATAAATTGTTTTTTTACAAATCTCAACGTTTTATAAATGTTAAATGTAAAGAAAATTCCCCTTTTGTATTTTTTCCTTACTTAACCTTCTATATTGGGAAATTCCATTTAATAATATACCAACAAACTATAAAATTTGAAACAAGAGGGGATATGGTTGAATTATTTGCAGCCAATTTCATTTGGACAAGTTTCCTGGTCATTTTTGTTCTTAAGATTAAGGTTTAGTCCCTAATTAAGATTAATTTTACCTTAATCACTGTGATTAATTTTAATCACTTTTACTAATATTTTTGGTCAAAAATGAATTTGATCTTATAAGATTAAAACATCATAGTCATTAAAACTATGTATATCTATTTTTACGAATTAAAATCACATAAGTGGGAAAATTAAGTTCAATGATAATCTCATAGACGTGGTGAGAAATCGGGTTTTAAAGTAAAAACGTTCAAAAGTTCAGTAAGTATTTATATGAAATTTCAATATAAAAACGATTCTAATGACATAAATTGGATTAATATAAGTATAATTGACCTATTTTGACTTTATAAACCAATTTAAAATATAATTTAACGTTAATAATTATTTAAATAAAGAAGTGGGTTTTAACTAAAATACAATATCTTTCACTATTCATCAAAAATGAAGTTTCTCAGAAGAATTACAAAAATTCACTCTAAGATAATTTCAACATTATGAATTCATAAATTATTTTTATTTTTAAAAATATAATTAATAAAAGTGTCAAATTTTAGTTTTAAAATAAATTTAGCATTAAAAGGTGATAAAACTCTGTCTTCCGTGTACCATAAACAAACTCAATATTGCGTGTACGACAAGATAACTTAGTGTTGCGTATACTACAAGATAATATAAGTGTTGAGTGTAGTGAAAGGTCAAATTTTTGTTACATATAATGAAATAAAAACATAAAATAATATATTTTCTATGTTATGTGAAATGAAAAATATTAACAAGATTAATTAATTTCAAAAAAATATTTCACAAAATCTTGGGGTGTTGTAGTTACCTATTCCCTCCTGAATTCTACATTCTCAATATAGAATAAGGAAAAGGTAAATATCAATCTCCAATAATTCTAGGAATACCATTCCTAAAGACATATAAAACTATAATAAATGTCAATGAACACACCTTATCCATGAATTTTGGTGAGGAAATAGTGGATTTGAACAAAATTGATTCAATAAAAAACCTACATAAAGAGAATTATATTTTTATATTAAAACATTTATAACTACCTTATTCTTTTAAGAAATAAATTGAAGTGTTTGATTATATAATCAGATTAAAATAATCTTTCGAAACACCGAAGCTTATTGATAAAACTATTTTTGAAAATAACCTTATTTTGAAGATATTTTTGAGAGTTGAAAAAATTGAGTAATTTGATGAGTTACTCAAATATATAACTAATATTTCTATATTGAATATAGAGGTTTCCAATATAGAAAAAACTGAGCAGGATAGATATCTAGAAAACACCCTTGAGTTAGAATTAAAATTTATACCACCAAATCTAAAATATACCTTTCTAATGGAAAATGATATATTTCTAGTCATAATCTTAAATAATTTAGAGCTTATCAAAGAAAAAAAAGTACTAAAAATTCTAAAAAATAATACTTGGGAAATTGGATAGACATTAAGGGAAATCCTAGGGATTATCCCAAACACATTAATGCATAGAATTTTACTGGAAGATGAAGCCAAAGAAGTGATATATTTGTAATGGAGGCTTAACCTGGCCATTATGGAAGTAGTAAAAAAAGAGGTAGAAAGGTTTTTAGGATTTGGAATAATATACCCCATCTTAGTCTCCCAATGGGTAAGTCTCATCCAAATTTTCTCAAAGAAAAATAGATACAAAATTGTTCAAAATGAGAATAATGAGTTAGTACCCAGAAGGATCTAGAATAGCTGGATAGTTTGTATAAATTATAGGAGACTAAACCATGTGACTATTAATAACCACTTCCCTATACCCATTGTGGACTAAATGTTAGATATACTTGCTATGAAGGGCCATTAATATTTTCATGATAGATATTTTGGATAATTTCAGGTTTAATAGATACCTATGGCCAAGACAAGACCACATTTACATGCCCCTTTAGTAAAATTTACCTACCGAAGGATACCTTTTGGTATTTGAAATTCCCGAGGTACCTTTCACCACTGCATTGTATGTATTTTCTTAGACTTGATTGAAAACTGCTTGGAGGTATTTCTTGAGGACTTCAATGTGTATGAGACTTGTTTTTAAAGTTTTTTTGACAGTTTTGAATTTTTTTTAAAAATATATATTAAAAAAACATAGTTTTAAATTTTGAAAAGTACCATTTTATAGAGGAAAAAGGTATTTTTTTGTCATTTAATTTCTAAATATGTTATTGAAGTTGACAAAGCCAAAGTTAATGTTATTTCCACTCTACCTTACCCCACCACTATGAGGCACATTATATCATTTCTAGGACATACTGGATTTTATAGAAGGGTTATTAGTGAATTTTGTAACATCTTAATATTTTATGATTTTTTAAATAAATTTAATTTTTTGATATATTGCGTTACACACAACACCAGGTTTTAACGAAACATGACACACTATTAAAATATTATTATTTAAGAAGACGATTTTTACATAGCCATTAGAATTATGGGTATGGATAATATTAAAGAATTTATGAAAATATATGGTTTAAACATGTATATAAAATAAATTACTTGGTTACATATTAATTAGAAATTAAAATTAAATAAGTCCTTTGAAAATAAAGGAAATATCTTTTGAAAAACTACTTTTATGTGAATACATGTGTTTTATCTCAATAAATTAAATAATTATAATTTTGAGAATTATATTAATGAAATATATATATTATTTATTTAATGAACATTTTAACATTCATCTTATGTATTTTCAAGGCATGAGATGATAATAAATCCAATTTACACTTAAAAACTATATTTTTTTTTCTAAAAAGAAGTTATGTCCCCTTTTGTGCACTTATTATAAAATTATTTTTTTTCAAATATTATAAAATTAATTTTATAAAATAAAATTCATTTTTTAAATATACATTTCAAAATTATCTTAGAGTTAATTTTTTTTATTTTTCTAAAAATTGAATTTTTCAATGAATAGTGAAAAATAAATTTTTTTTATTAAAAAATAACATTTCGTTTAAAGGATTTATAAGGTTAATTTTATTTTAAATTGGTTTTAAAAGTAAAATTATTTTAATTATATATTTATTAATCTAATTTAGGTCTTTTTAATTATTTTTATATTGATTTTTTATATAAAAACTTGTTAAACTTTTGAACATTTACTCTTCAAAAAACATTCTTACTACGCGTGCAAGTTTAATTTCAAATTAAAATTTTCCACTTATATAATTTTTTTGAAAAATGGATTGAATATTTGGAATAATCATAATTTATATTATATAATAAGTTAAAATTAATTTTTAGGAATAATTAATAATGAAAATAGAAAAAATATTTTATCATGGTTAAGGTAAAGACATATTTACCGGGGGTTAAACTAAACAAATATGGGTTAAAAGAACCTATAAACTTGTCTAAAATATATTTTATGGAAATTTTTTGGACTTATCATAAATAATGATTTCTAATGGTCCATTTTATATCATTTTTAATGTTACATATGTGGGTACACTTTTTTCTTTGCAAATATTACAAGTATAGCACTCACCTTACTTATAAAAGGCCACCCCCTATTATCTCCTATTCACACCTTAAAATCCATTAGGATTAGAAATTAACTACCCAAATATCTTCCTTAAATACATAAGACATCTTAAATTGCTTTTATAGATCATAAATTTAATCTAGGAAGGAATTAGGTTAAACCTAAAGTGGTTGTCCGAATAAGAGATAAATTTTTTAAATTTTCATTTTTATTTTACTTATTCTTCTAAATCCTTAAAATATCCTTTAATTATGATGATATAATAAAAAATTATCTCTAATATAATTATATTTTTTTATTTTATTGTAACAACTTATATCTATATCCTCTTCCATCAAATAGTAAATGAAATCGTCGATCGTGTGTACGGTGGACTACCGCCTCGCGAATCGATGTTATCCATTTTCCATCACCACTTATCAAGATATAAATAATGATGGATTAAATATTTATATAATATATTTATTATATTATTATATCTCTATAAATATAATGTTAGATATACCTTATTACCTCCCAACCCATTGGAAAACAATAATTCTGATCGTGTGTATGACAAACTACTGCCTTACGAACCGATGTGTTGTATTTTAAATTTCTGTTTTAATTGGATGATGATAAGGATAGATTAAATGAATATATATGATATTTTCAATATAAAAATACTTATATAATTATTATATAACATATACCTTCTTACATTAAATTATGTGAGGGATACGATAACATCGTTTGTGTGTATAGTGGACTACCGCCTCGCGCAATGATGTGATTCGTTTTTTTACTAACGCTTTTCATGGAAGGTAATTAGGGTAAATTTAATGAATATATACGATATATATGACATAAAAATTATTCTATAGAGATAATAAATTATTTAAATTTATTTCATTTTATCCTTTTAGAAAATGGTAACAACATTCATGCATACAGAGGAGGTTTTAACGTGTACGGAGGATGTCAAAACTTAAGGTAAGGGATTTTTGTCTCACTTTTGAATTTTATGAGACACATGACATATTAAACACATAATTATTTTATTTTTTGTATATAAAACACATGAATTTATTTTATAATTATTATACTGAAAATTATTGGTATTTAAATATCTTTTTGAGGATCTATCTTTCATGGGGTTTACGGTTCAAAAGTTACCAAAGAGGTAAGGACTTTTTGTCTCAATTTGTCTTATTTGGTATATAAATTATGTTATTCACATATATTATTTTATGAGGTATATATAAATACCATTTTAAATGTAATATCATGAATTTATTTATACTTATAATATTTTAAGTTTCATTTAATGTTATTTTTTATGGTGCTTACGATTCAAAGTTACCAAATCGGTAAGGGTTTTATGATAAAATATCATCATTTATCAAAATTGTTTATTTTTATGATTATTATGAGATATTATGAAATATATCACAATAAAATCATGAATTTTATTTTACTATGGTAATTTATTGAGAATTCATGTTTTCCCGTCATTTTCATCTCTTTATGTACTCATGATTCCAAAACAATAGTTTTAAAGAAAACTTAATTTATTTCCCACATCAGTAAGAAACCATTTTTTCTTCTATATCCCTAATTTCAAAAATGGTTCGATGTTCTTTTAGGATTTTAAATGTCATTTTTGCCCCAGTTTTATTTTTTTACACTTTTTTTAAAATTAATCCCCATGTCATTTTAAAAACAAGGCCCATTTGGATTTTACTATTAATGTGAAAGGAATATTTATTTTAACATTTATATAACTTTCCAATATCATGACCACAAAATGTTTAAATACTTCTTTATAATCTTCAATGTTTATTCTTAAAGAAAATTATTTCTAAATTTTTTTATTATGATTGTTTTTTAAAAGTGATTTCCAAAGAAAGGTTATTTTCCTCAAGAAATTTTTTAAATTATTTTAAATATTATTTTATAAGTTTTCAAGGTTATTTTCAAAGAAAATTATTTTTAAAATATTTTGTGAATTTATAGTTTTAAACATCTAATTTTCAAAGAAATTTTATTTTTCTCAAGAAATTTTCAATGTGAATTTTCTTTCAAAACAAATTTCCACCTAATATGATATCCTTTGATATTAATTAATATTTAAAAGGGATATGATCCAATGATGCCAAATTTATTTTTTCTGTGGATTGTTTATTTTTATGATGAAGAGATGTTTATTAAACTCTTTAATTTTCCATATCCTATGATATGATGAATTAATGAGATAATTATGAGACCAATTTCCTTTATATGGGTTATTATTTTATGGAATCTTTTATGAAACCCATTTATTTTCATGGGTTATGATTTGTTGAATGTTTTTTGATATTGTGGAACACATATGTATGATTAAAATTTTGTGATGGGTGAGAACAATATCTACCTCCAATTAATTGTGTACAAATTTATATCTCATGAGGTAAATAAGACTAGAAGAGGGAGTGAAACCAGTTCAATAAGGGAATTTTTCCACTATGATAATATTGGTAGTACACCTTGACTACTAAGATGTTTTGAGGAGTGAACCCATTCCATTATGATATCCTTATAAATGATCCCTAACTTTTAATGAAATAATTTTTATGCTTATTTATATGAAAACATTCTAGGTATTATGCCATTATCATGATCTCATGTCTCATGTTATTTGATTCCTTAAAGATTCATGTCTTATAAACTTCCAATATTTATGCCATGACTCGAGATTTTGATATTTGATATGTAGGGTATGGTTTTAATATGTTATTATCATGTTCTCATACCCTTATTATCATGTTATGTTTATGAATTTCTCATGTTTACCCTTACTGATCATCTGAGCTCACAATTTCTTAGGTTTCTTTTACCAATGTTATGATGATTTGTGTTATTTGTGATATGTATTAGAAGGGTGATAAATATAAAGAACTAATAGGTATATTATGTAATAATCTTATCAACTAGTTATTTATGTTTCCATGTTTCTAAAGGTACTATACCTTTACGATCCTCAGGTGGGTGTTTTTGTAATGTAATGAATATTCATCTAAAAATATATAATATCTATGTATGAAAATTTGGGGTTATATTTGGTGTCAGAGTGTAGGTTTAGTTAACCTTTGGAAAATAGACTGAGAAAACATTAGTGATCTTCACAGTGATATTTATAAGGATATGTTTAGGGATATGTCTAAGGATAAGTCTAAAGATGAGTCAAAGTATAAGAAAATGTCCTAGAATTTTAGTAAATGATAGAGAAACTAGTTACCAAGAAATTATACCCCTATTTGAATACTAAAAGTGGATGTGGCTATAGAATAATGACACCTTGGGGTAATAACACTAAAAATGACGTATTGAGTTAAACTCGATCATCACCTAGTGCATAAAAATTAGCATTGCTACACACATATTTTTATACTCCTGTGGTATATGCTTTGGAAATTCACAATCTCCTTATGATCCATCATGAAGGATTTAAATGATGACTATGAATGACATAAGATAAATGTATGGTTTCATAAATTGACATTAAGGTTTCATGATTTAGACATCCTATAAGTTATTTTTCATGATTATTTAATTTTCTAATATGATTATTATTGCTCATACTATGCTTTGTGTTTTTATTTAATGTATGAAACTAGAAGGAATCTTATTAACATTAAATGTGATATAAAATGTGTCGATGAGAAACCAAATGCATTGATGAATGGAGTGAACGATACTATGATTATTCTTAATCAATTGTAAAGATATATGGTTAACATATTTCACCTTAACCAACTCTAGGACTCACCAAATAATAGAATGATAGAGTTTACTAAGAGATCCTGTGGTGGGGACCATGGAGGAAAGAAGACTTAGATTCTTATATGTTGAGAATGTTGGAAGAATAACTCAAATGAATGCCTCAAAGTGATGATAATATGTTTTGAGTGTGGAAAATAAGGACACAAAGAAAGTAATTCCTCAAGGAAAAGTGAAAATTTAGGTTAAAACAATGGATGAGAATAATGGTTTCCCTAAATTATCACCAATGGTTGAGTGTTATAAACATGTAAAGTATGGAAATTATAAAAATTGATGCACTAGGGGGAAATATCATGAAGAGAACTTGAAATGTGGGATGATTAATGGTTATAATGCTAATGATTAAGATACCTCAAATGATATATGAAATGCATATGCCTTTATAATAGTATTATTTATGTTAAATGTGAGAAGTATGATTAAATTGAGGTTGATGAATTGTAATACATGATTCATATTTAATATTATAGGAAATAGGTATTAAGGATTAAGATGACGAATCCTAGTTAATGGTTTAGTAATGAAGTGGAATGATCGATGTGTTTGTGTATAGGAATTTAAGAATTATGTTATTTGAATCATGAAATATATAAGGATTTTTCTATAGTATTTTTTAATAAGGATTTTCAAGAATATGTTGAATGATACTGATGATATAGAAAAGTGATTTTATGGAAAAGTGTTATTTTATAGAATAACATAATTAAGGGAAGATAAACATTAATATGTTCTTGATGCCGATAAAAAGGTATTTAGTTTAGATAAAGAGATGATTGATATAGATAATGAAAACTGGATAGTATTTATGACCACAAAATTGATTAATGATTTGTTGAAAAAGTGGTATATGTTATAATTTATGGTTTTTAATTTTTTTAGATTTATGAAATATATTTAATAATATGTTGTTTTATTTAAGTAATGAGGAAGCATGTTTTTTTAATTGAGATTTTATGGTAATTCTGGTTATTACCATGATTCATAAGAATATATGACCAAGGTATTCACATATTTGGTATGTGACAATTAATATCTTCTTATTTATAGTTGGGGTATTAATGTTAAGTTTATTTTTAGAAATTTCGTGATCTAATTTATAAATTTTGAATTTTGGAAAGTTCATTAGGTTAACCATTTATGGAATTGTTTAAGTTGAATTTTAGATGAGGTTTTAGAGATTAATGTATTACTTAACTATATGAAGATTTATATATTTTATAACTTGTGGTAACTATTTTTTATGATAATAAATAGATATATAAGGAATGTATTATCATTCTACTATAAATCTAGTGATCCATTAGTGCTTTGGGCATAACAAATTCATCTTCATTTATTGAAGTAAGAGATTAAGTGGAAATTTATCAAAGCACAACCAAAGGATGAAATTATAATTATGATAAAAAATAAAGATAATCCCTAGGTATATCAGTCCATTTTAAATTATTGATCATATCAAGATTGTAACCTATTAATTGGTGCATTCATCAATCCTCTCTATAGTCCATGACGTGTTCCACACATCTCTCCTTAGGAGGCACATTCCTGATCCATCATATGTACTATACCCATAGGTCATACCTGTAACACCCAATTCTTTTAGAAGAATAATTTGGATTTTATAGAATATGGGAAACACAACACTGATCTTAAACAACCCCAAAATATATTTCTTTAAATTTAATCTATTTTATAGCTTACAACACATACAACCTTGAGTCTAAGAAATAGTACAAATAGAATACCATTATAACCTAGATATTAATTTGTAAGATTTGAATAGAAATAAATAATTTATGGAAATATATGTTTGACACATGTTCATTGGTTATCTATTTATTATAAATAAAAATAAAAACCATTTCAAAGAAAAAGAAACATTTTCTAAAAAACTATATTTTTAAAAAAGACAGTTAAGTCATGCTTTGCTCAAATAATTTAAAATTAATTTGCACCACTTTTAAAATATTTATTTGATAAAATAAAATTCATTTTTTAAATAAAAATATTAAAATTATCCATGGGTGAATTTTTGAGAATTGTCTAAAAATATTAACTTTTGGATGAAAAATGAAATTACTTTTTTAATGAAAATTGCCTTTTCGTTTAAATAATTTACACGGTTAAATTATAATATAAATTGGGTTTAAAGTAAAATTAGATAAATAATTTTAAAATTTAACTAATTTATTTTATTTTAATCAATTTTATATTAAATTTTTACATTAAAACCTTCTATAATTATGATAATTTTCTCTTTGGAAACCCGCTTTTTTTTGTTGCGTATGCGGGTATAATTTAAAATTGGATTCATTCAATTAAGTGAATTGAATTTGGAAAAATTTATTCCATATTTTTTATAATAATTTATATTATTTAATAATTTAAACTTGATTTTTGACCATTATGAATAGTAAAATTAGTAAAAATTAATTACGATGGTCAAGGAAAAAACTGATTTACCGTGGGGGGGGGGGGTTAAACTAAAAATATAATGGTTAAAGTGAACTGAAAATATAAAAAAAATATTTTATGGAAATATTTAGACTCATAACCTATAATAGTATTTATTTACCCATTCTAGAGGCTTTTTTTTCATGATAAAAACATGGGTGTAATTTAATCTTTTAAAAAATTTCACGTGTGTCCTTTACCCCACTTAAAAAAGTCGACCTCTATCCTCCCCTATTAACACTTAAAAAGCCATTTAGATTCCCCAAAATCTTCCCAAATAACTTTATTATTCCCATTCCAACATCACATATCCCGTATTTTGATCATAAAGGAAACATAGTAAGGATTTTGGTGGAAACCTAAATAGGTTTTCTGAAGAAGAGATACCGTTCTTAAATAAGCATTTTTATTTTGTTTTTTCTTAAAACACCTTAAAATATTATTAAAACATGATTATATAATAACATAAATATCTTCCACATATTGATATATTATTATTATATGGTTATGAACTATATTTATATCCTATTCCATCAAGTGTGAAATGAAATCGCCAATCGTGTATACGACAGACCACCACCTCGTGAACCGATGTAATTCATTTTCCATCACCACATTTAATGGCCAGATATAATGATATATTTAAAATATTTATATTATATTTAATATATTTTTATACTATTTTAATTTTAATTTCACATATATATTATTACTTTTTATTCCTTTTAAAATACGATAATGCCGCTTATGTGTAAGACGGACTGCCGCCTCGTGAAGTGATGTGATTCATTTTTCACTTATGATTTACATAGAAGGTAATAAGGATAAATTTTGTGAATATATGTGATATATATGAAATTAAATTTATTATTTAAAATTAATTTGTAACCCACTTTCTTACCCTTTAACCCATTAAGTAAATAATAACGTCGCTCGTGCGTACATATGACCAACCATCTCGACGAAGCGATGTAATCCATTCTACATGTTAAAATTACAATAATGATTATAAATATTTATATAATGATTAAAAAATTATATTTATAATATAAATATTATTATAGATACGATTTAACCATATAATATGAACAAGAACTAAACTTTCATGACAAAACATGCATGAGAAAACAAGACAATTAACACTCAAAACAATGAAAAATATAAAATATTATTAACAAATGGGTGGTAAAATATTTTAAGGGGATAATATATGATATTATAAATATGAATATGGCTATGGTATTAATTAATAAAATTATAATAACCATTATAGAGAAGGTTAAATCACATTCAACCAAAAAGAATCATTATGCAAGGGACTTCATCTCAATTTCCCATCATTGAGAAATATTGATAGGTTATGCACCTAATTTACATTATATGGTGTATATACCACCTATTTGATATCTAATGTCATTATTAATTAATAATTCATGGTATTTTGTGTTTTAATTTGAAATATCTCATCCAAGGGGATTTGAATTTGAAATTACCAACCGGTAAATAATTTCATAACTCAATTTTATTTTGTTAGGTTATATTACTTCTTCACTATCTTTGATATAATAAGATTATATCTATAATGATTTTTTTATATTATTCTGTATTTAGAATTGGTTTATATGGATTTAAATTTTATACAAATAATTAATTCAATTATGAATTCTCACTTTAACGTTATGATCTTTGTGATGGTTAAGTTAACCATCTCAATTTAATCAAGATTATTTATGCTCAAATTTCCATTAAAAGAAATTATTTGATAATTTTATAAAAAACCATTTAATTTTATTATACACTATTTATTCATTAATTTATAAAGTAATATAACAATTTTTCACTCTTTTTACAAAGAATTATTGAGAATATGTTTTTAGTAAAATTTAGCTTCATTTCTATCTTCTGTCAAAAATACCTTTTCTTCAAAGGCCATGATTTCTAAAAATGTTTTAAAAATGTATTTAAATTATCCAAATGATTTATTAAATATTTTTATTTCTATGTTTTAATTTTTTAATTTTTTTTGAAAGGAATCCTTATGTTTTTTTTCCAAACCACCATTTGGCTTTTACTGAAAATATTAAATGAATCTTTTTTTACCTGTACAACATATATGAAAATTCCCATTGTTAATACCAATCAATGTTTTAAAGATTCAATTATTATTTTCAAAGTTTATTTTAAAAATATTTTATTAAATTTTATTTTTATGAAATTATATTCAAGATAAAAATGATATTTTCCTCTAGAATTTTTTTAATGAAATTTTTATGGTATTCCTAGTCATCAATAACTAGGGATATGTTATATTAATACCATAATTTTTTATTATATGGATGGTTTAGGATAATTTTAATAATGGAAAGTATTTACATTCTCTTTATTGACTCAATTTTATAGTCAATAATTTTCACTTGAAATATTTACTTTCATCTAATCATTGGAAAGTAAATTTCCCCTAAATATCCACATTATTTATCATAGATTTCATTATTGATTATACCACATTTCATTTATACATAAGGTGTTCTAAATTTAAATTTATTTGTTTATGTAGGTAAATATTTATAAATCCATATTTTATACTAAATACGTATATTTGATGATAAGGTACATTGTTCATGAATTAAATCTATTATTTTATATATTAATAATTATTTGGAAATTTATTTATTGGTGGGACCTTGAATTATATATACCCTCTATGAATTGTTAGTCTCATAAGGTGAATTAGTAAGATACCATTAAATGGGTTTCGACCTGTTGTTTTAAACTATCTTATGAAAGGTCTTGACGGTAGAGGTAATATGATGTATGAGATCATGAAATATAATAATAAAGAATTTCCTTCATTAAGAATTTAGTTATTATTATCCTTACGATTTTAACAATTATATTATCTATTGATTCATTTAATTCTTATTTTATTTATTAAATGACATGTTTTTTCCATTATTTAACTTTCCATATTCATTAGTCCTTATGTATTCATGATAGTAAAGTTATTTAAATGGAATGTGTGTTCAGTTATTTTCCTTGAAATATTGATTATTCCTAATATAATCAGGATAGTAAAGTTATTGATTAAATATCATGTGTTTTTAGATATTAAACTTTTCATATTGATTAAGATTTATCTATTCATGATAGTCAAGATTTATAAATGGAAGGTGTGTTCATTTATTTAAATTTCCATGTTGATTATGGTTATTGATTCATGATAGTTTCCACTTTATGTATCTCTTACTGAGAATTTGGTCTCATATTTTTTTTCTTTACTATGAATCTAAGAATTGTAATTTGAATGATATGTAAGGATATACTAGACTGAATAATAATATTCTTGAAAAAAATTATTTTATAATTTGAGTATTCATATATAATAAGGGAATCATGTATGTATCCAGTTTATATAGACTAATAAAATATTATTTTATTTGGGATGTGATTCCTTGTATCTTTTGCTGAAGTAGTAAATCGAACCTTTGTTTTGGGCTACTAAGGTTGTGTTTTCTATAGTTGGTATCAAAGTATATTTAGTAGAAACCATAGGAGCTAGATTTAATAAAAAATAGATAAGGGAACATAATATTATGATAAACTTTGGGTATAAGTATAGAAAGACATAATAATGTTTTGTTAAGGTAGTAATTATGTGGTTTTTCTTGAAAATACATCCAATTATGGATACTTAAAGTGGAAATGATTCTAGAATAGATGTACCTAAGAATAATAACTCCCAAAAAGGATCATTGATCTTGACTCGAGCATTATCTGGTACATGAAAATGGACCTTACTATGTATTGGTTTTGAAACTCATGAGTGATATAATTTTTATAATTCATATTTTCTTTACAAACCATTATGAAATGCTTTTATAGAATATGAAAATGAATGACTTAGGTTGAACCTATGATGTGTTAGATTTAAAATATGGTGTCATGATTTAAAAATCCTAGAAATGATTAAATCATTTTACCACTGTAGAGACCCGAAGCTTGACGTACATGGACATTACATTACTTTTTAGGAATACTTAGTACATAACAAAAATACATACACACAAGGACCGTAATAGTTTAGTGTCTTTGAAAACTCGGAATATAATCTTCTAATCGTGGTGAAAGATCTTCAATATCTCCTATAAAGATCTTCCTTTTTTTTTACCTAAAACCATTCTTTATATCCTGGGGAAAAGAAAACATAAAAGGGTGAGCTCAAATGCTCAGTAAGGGTAAACAAAAGAAATATCAATCACATCATATACATAAGAACATAACTTTTGGAAATCATAACCTGCAAAAGAAATCATAATTTCATAACATGGGATAAATCATAGTAGTGAAATGTAATCCCAATAATCATAACTTAAAACATGAAACTTTGTGGCATACACACATAATCATAGAGAATCATTTCTTATTAGTCAAGACTCATTTCCAAGACTATCTTAGTGGACAAAGTCCATTTCTGAACTGAGTTCAATCCTCATTTCAGTCTTGTTTCACCGAATCGGTTTAACCTGCCGTTCCAAACATGTATATCTCATGAGATATATAATCTATACCCAATGCATTGGAGGGAGATATAGGTCCCACCCATCTCATAATGATATCATTCTTATGTGTGCCACAAAATCATAAACCATACATCATAACATAACCCATGTAATAAAAATGGGAATCTTAAACATTGTGACATCATAAAAAAATTCATATAAGATAAATGAATTCATAAAAACAATTCCATCATAACATAATCAAATCAATGTAATAATAGGAATAGAAACATAACCCTTTATTATCTTAGATGGAAAATAATTTTGATAAAACACTTGAACTCCATTCTTGAGGAAAATATCATTTCTACTTCAAAAAAACTTTTCCTTTCTTAACATGTCATAAAATTCTAAACTAAAAGAAGTTGATTAAAAATAAACTTGAAAAATTTTAAAGGAAGATTCTTGGAAATAATGTTTTAAAATTCCATTTATGCCGTATAAGTTAGAAAAAACATTCTTCACTTACGTTTTGTCGAAAACATCAAAAAGTACATCATACGAAAAACGACAAAAGATTCCTTTCATATCTTTTACTAAAAACTCACAGAAGGGTAAAATTGGATATATAAAAAAATGTAAAAGGATATAAATATTACATATTGAGTAAACATGGATGTGGATGATAAATATTTCCCAGTAAATTCTGAAGTATAAACAATCTCAGGTAAAAATGAGATTGAGAGATTTCCCCTTACCTTAGGTCCGATTTGCTTCGTAAGTGTCCGAACCTCCTGTATAATGATTTAAATAATGTCCTTGACTTATTCCAGAATCATACGCATTGTTATGATATCATATATGGTTCACTTATGACTTTATTTTACCCGTTCTTTTGTAAATTCCATGTTAAAGAGCGTTTTGGGTAAAATAGTTTCATTTGTCGTTCGTGTTTTGACTTGTAATTATTCATATGATTACTTAGATCATGATTACTTAATTCTAGAATATAAAAAATGATTTATATATAATATATATTCAGAATATACATATATATAATAGATCAGTAAATGGAAATAAATACACCGTTCATGGAGACGGTAGGCCATATATACGCATGAACGCTGTTTTCGTTTCCTTATTGAGTTGAATGGAATTAAGTAGATGACATAAATATATATAAAAATAACTCCAGTATCATTATTATGTCATATATTTCATTATTACTTATTGTATATACTTTATAATCATTCATGAATGGTTACCGTGGAGAATGAATATCATCACGTCGTGGAGACGGTAGTCCGTATGTATGCACGAGCGACAATATCATTCTCGTGATTGTGGAATTGTATTGGAGTGTATGTATACTATTTCAGAATCAATATCACTTTACAATAATCATATATAGTTATTATGTACACCATTATACCCATCCAAGTAAGGTGGTGGTGGAAAATAGATTACACCACGGCGCAGAGATGGTATTCCGTACGTATGCACGCGTGGTGATTTCGTTTTCCGTAGGATGGATAAATGGTGAAATAGGGTTGTTTCATACTTATAATAGCATATAAGTATATGATTGATACTTTTGTTATTACTTCATAATGAAACAACCTAAGAAGAATAAGTGGAAGAAGAAATAAAGTTGAAAGAATCGGTAACGGACATTACCTCTTCTTTGAAGCGCCTCTTTGAGATCTCCTTTTAGGGTACTAAAATTGGTCTTTGAGGAAGAAAAGAACCTCTAGGATGTTTCTAGGGAAGTGGAGAGGAGAAATTGGTAGGGGGTTTTAGAGATTGAAGTCTCAAATTGGTGTGAGGAGGAGAGGGAGGAGGTGCCCTTTTATAAGGGAGGAGAGGGGCACCTTTGGAATAACTAAAACTATTATTTTATTATAAAGTCAAATTCGGTTTTTAATAGATCCAAATTGATATATTTCGAAGCTAAGGTGGGGATGGGTCGAAATACTCTCATACAATAGAATTTAGACATGTTTAGGTTCCTATTTTAACCTTATCATTTAGATTTAACATTAATTTAAATAAATTTACTTTTACCGTGTCTTCTTGTGTTCTTATACTATAAGGTTAATAAACTTACTATAAGCAGCCAAACGAACCCCAAGGTGTTTATTATTAATATATATAACCTTATCTAAGTCATTTTTCCGAACCTTATATTTTTAAGTATAAAATAATAATTAATAATATAATATTTTTCTTAAAAACTATTTATGTCAATTTTGACACTATTTAGTAATTGATTTTTGTGAAAATCATAACAGAATCATTAGTTCGAAAAAGTTAACTAACTCAATAATAACATGTCATATTAACCTATAAAATTAGTGTAATTCATAAAAAGTATCAAATTATTTTTATTTGGGTATTTATAACATCAATTATGTCAATATTTCATTAATAAGATAATTATTGCATCATCATTGTGTCATAAATAAATTAAATTATTTAAAGTCTAAAAATTACAAATAAGATATCATTATGTGGGAAATCTTTTTATCTTTTTAATGAATATTTATAGTCTAATTTATCTTATGTATAACCCTATGTTAAAAATGATTTAGTTATTAAACTTTGATTTTAACTATTTTAACCCTTCTTTAAATAAATTAATAATAAATGTCCTAATCTAATCCAAGTGGGCCTAAAGGGTCATATTTTATTACTAAGGTTGTTTTTGGTCGAATTACACTTGTCCAATAGAATTAGGACATGTTTTAGGGTAATAATAATATCATTTTTACCCTTAATTACCCTATTTACTTTTAACCGTGGTAAAAAAGTAAAAAGTTACTATTCACCAAAAATTATTTTCATCTCATTGAACCACATTTTATTTACTAACATCAACCACGTCTCTCAAATTTTTGAAATTCCACTCACAAAGGTGGTAAAATTAATTTTTATTAATTTTTTTTAACTACCACTTAGTGGTTTCACTATTCATCAAAAAATGAAAGTTTCCAGAAAAATACCAAAAATTAGGCCTAAGATATATTTGATATTATGAATTCAAAAATTATGTCTATTTTAACAAATTCAAAACATATCAGTTGCATTAATTAATTTAAAAATTAATTCCCGTCGTCAAAACAAATAGCATGTTCTTAAGAGATAATAACTATCAAAAGATTGACAGTTGTTTATGTCTAGTTTAAATGTGAAATTACATCCAATAACCAAAATTGTATTAAATTGTAAAAATATATTCTAAATATACTTTAAAACCACTAAAATTAATAATTTATCATTATTAATTATTTCTATTAAAAAGGTTGTTTTTAATTAAAATTTAGTAATTTTAACTATTCATCAGAAAATAAAAGTTATCCAAAAAGTACCAAACTTTCACCCTAAGCTAATTTCGATATTCCGAATCCAAAAATGAAGTCCATTTTGAAAAAAAAATACAAAATTTAAAAAATTTGTTATTACTATTCATAATGGCTAGTTTTAATAATATTTTAATAGCATATCGTTGTTTAGTGAAACTCGGTATTGCGTACTACACATGCTATCGAGGAACGTCGCGATTGCATGTAATGAAAGGCAAGTAAAGGATGAGTGTTGTGAAAGCTTATTTTGGTGTAGCATACAACACAAGACATTAATGAAATTAAAAAGAATATTTTTCATAAAATCTCAGGGTGTTACATTCTACCCCCCTTAAAATGAATTTCGCCCTCAAAATTTGTCGGGGTTATAAATGGTTTACTACTCAAAAGTTTCTTTAATGGAAACCCACATCATAAAAAGGAATACCAAAACCAATCTTTAAAAACAAAAGTATGAAACGTAACGGTTACCCGAATAAACTAATCACTGGGTTTCCACATAGGTGAAAATATGGATATGGGAGAGAAATCTAATCATCATGTTCTGACGGAGAGTGGTAGAGAACATGGCTATGGAAAATCCAGCAATCACAAAGCCATAAATTTGTGATGATCTAGGGTACCATCTGATTCATCAGATATAAGGGCACCGGGACAACATTTTTTGGTTTTCAAGATCATTTCCCTAAAGCTGAAGATTTTGAATTAGAATAAATACTTACTTTATTTTGGTACAATCTCACTGTTGTTTGTGCTTTGAAAAATTTACACTTCATCTCTTAAATAAATGAAGTCAAATTTGTTATTCATGAAGTGTTAATAGATCATGCGATAGAATGATGGGTCATTCCATCTGTTTCAAACAAAAGGTTAGAAAATGTTATCAAATATACATAAGTCCATCTATGGTGAGGTTAATCATATATGATTCCAAAAATGAACTTATAATTCATATATCATACCGCGTAATAAAATAAAACTAGTTTCTACTGACCAGGGACTTCCTGTAGGCCAGTGGTAGGCGATAAAGGCCAGTCACACTTCGGTTTTGGGTTCGATTACCACAGCCTTGTCCGACGCGATGGGATGTCGCCCGTCCTGCAGGTTTTCCTTTTTCTAAAGCTATATTACTATAACATTCCATCAATAATATCGAAAAAAGTTCTATCCAAACTTATGTACAACATAATCCATTCCAATATTTAGGCTTATCTAAAATACTTCGGTCCAAGATCATAGTATAAAGAAAAATCATTACTTGAAATGTCACATAACAATCACATGAATGCCATCATTTATCCCCCATATATCATAAGATATATCTTGTTGGTCAAATTACAAACATGTGAATACCTTAATCATGTATTCTCTTGAAGAATGAATACCCATTAATTGAACCATAGTGAAAACATGAATGGAGTCAAACGTTAACTCTTTCCACATACCAAAATCCAAAAATTCTATATACTCAAACCATGATATAAACTTCTCCTTATATCAGTCATGAGATCATGAATACGGTCAAACATTTCATTTTCTCGTTTTCCTTTCATTATGCGCATATCATCTTTTTTTCCAAAAATATCTCAATCACATTCTATGGTTACCGGTACGATTGAAAACCACAATAGACCAATACATAAATATTCCAATATTCCACAATACTATATACAACATTATTTTAGAATCCCATTACATAAACACTTAATCATTCCACCACATCGTTGTCATATTCAACATCGCCAATAGTGATCGCATGTGACTTACCTTTGTCCTTTGCCTTAAGTGGTTGATCCTGTCGATCATCACTAACCCTTAGATTAGGGTATTTATTATCATAATGCCCCATTTCCTTGAACTTGAAGCATTGAAGTGTTGGTGGTGCGTTCTCTATAGTCTTTTCTTTATTCACATCATTAGAAACCCTTTTTCCATTACTTCGACACTCAGCTTCTCGATGACCTTCTTTTCCACACTTAAAACATTTTCTAGTCCCTTTAAGACAATCTCCACCATGCTTCTTTCCACACTTTGAGCATAAGGAAACATTCATCTTCTTTTCACCATTATTCTGAGATTTCTCCTTGAAATCCATCTTTCGTTTCTTGTCAAAACTATGAGATGGATAAGTAACACCAACTTCCATTTCTACCTTGATAGCACAACACACAATTTCTTCATAGCTACTGAAGTCTCTTATAGCCAATGCCCTTAGAAGATTTGGTTTTAAGCCACTGAATAATCGATCAAATTTACTTTCAGGTTGTATGATAAATCCAGATGCATACCTTGTAAGGCTTGTAAAATTCGCTTCGTATATACCAATAGATTCATCATCCTTTTGATTTAGTTCAAGAAACTCCTTCTCTATATTTGTTCGAAGAATACGATGGAAGTACTTATTGAAAAATAGGTTCTTGAACTCGTCCCATTCCATGGACTCAATTTCATATCTTGTCCTCGTATTCTTGATAAGATTACACAATTGATCAGCTTCACCTTCCAAACAATATACTGCTAAGATGACTTTATCATGTTCAGAACATTAAACAACTGAAAATATCTTTTCAGTGGTAATGATCCATTGTTCAGCAACAAGTGGATCAGAAGACCCACTGAAATAAGGTGGATGTTGCCTCATGAAGGACTCAATAGAATATTGTTCCCTTCACTTCTTATTTGGAAGTCCAGAATGATTCATAGCTTGTGTAAGTATAGCAATAAGATTTTTCACTCCATCTCCCATAACATTTGTTTGTTCAGGAGGACAATAATTTCATTGTCCATTACATTGATCAACACTGTTCCTTCGGGTTCCAGCCATCATCTAAAACCCAAAAAGAATAGTGTGAGAGGCAAAAATCATGCTAGGGAAAAAAATATAATAAAGTGGAGTAACTTCAATATCTAACATCTTGGGTTACCGTAATTCTAGTACTATAACCTATACTTATACTTAACCTTAGGGACATCCCTAGACATACCTTAGAAATATCTCTAGGGATCTCACTAACATTTTCACATCCTAATTTCCAAAGGTTGACTAAACCTTTCCTCTGATACCAACTGTAGAGACCTGAAGCTTGACGTACATGGACATTACATTACTTTTGTGTAATATTTAGTACATAACAAAAACACACACACACAAGGATCGTAATAGTTTAGTGTCTTTGGAAACTCGGAATATAATCTTCTAATCGTGGTGAAAGATCTTCAACATCTCCTATAAAGATCTTCCTTTTTTTACCTAAAACCTTTCTTTATATCATGGGGAAAAGAAAACATAAAAGGGTGAGCTCAAATGCTTAGTAAGGGTAAACAAAAGAAATATCAATCACATCATATACATAAGAACATAACTTTTGGAAATCTTAACCTGCAAAAGAAATCATAATTTCATAACATGGGATAAATCATAGTAGTGAATTGTAATCCCAATAATCATAACATAAAACATGAAACTTTGTGGCATACACACATAATCATATAGAATCATTTCTTATTAGTAAAGACTCATTTCCAAGACTATCTTAGTGGACAAAGTCCATTTCTGAACCGAGTTCACTCCTTGTTTCAGTCCTGTTTCACTGAACCGGTTTACCCTGCCGTTCCAGCCATGTCTATCTAATGAGATATAAAATCTTTACCCAATGCATTGGAGGGAGATATATGTCCCACCCATATCATAATGATACCATTCTTATTTGTGACACAAAATCATAAACCATACATCATAACATAACCCATGTAATAAAAATGGGAATCTTAAACATTGTGACATCATAAAACAATTCATATAAGATAAAGGAATTCATAAAAATAATTCCATCATAACATAATCAAATCAATGTAATAATAGGGATATAAACATAACCCTTTATTATCTTAGATGGAAAATAATTTTGATAAAACACTTGAACTCCATTCTTGAGGAAAATATCATTTCTACTTCAAAAACACTTTTCCTTTCTTAACATGTCATAAGATTCTAAAATAAAAGAATTTGATTAAAAATAAACTTGAAAACCTTTAAATAAAGCTTCTTGGAAATAATGTTTTAAAAATCCATTTATGCAATATAAGTTAAAAACATTCTTCTCTTACTTTTGTCGGAAACGTCAAAAAGTACATCATACGAAAAACGATAAAAGATTATTTCATATCTTTTACTAAAAACACACAGAAGGGTAAAATTGGATATATAAAAAAATGTAAAAGGATATAAATATTACATATTGAGGAAACATGGATTTGGATGATAAATATTCCCTAGTAAATTCTGAAGTATAAACAATCTCGGATAAAAATGAGATTGCGATATTTTCCCTTACCTTAGGTCCGATTTGATTTGTAAGTGTCCTAAACTCCTGTATAATGATTTAAATAATGTCATTTACTTATTCCAGAATCATAATCATTGTTATGATATCATATATGGTTCACTTATTACTTTATTTTACCCGTTCTTTTGTAAATTCCATGTTAAAGAGCGTTTTGGGTAAAATCGTTTCATTTGTCGTCCGTGTTTTGACTTGTAATTATTCATATGATTACTTAGATCATGATTACTTAATTCCAGAATATAAAACATGATTTATATATAATATATATTCAGAATATACATATATATAATAGATCAGTAAATGGAAAGAAATACACCATTCATGGAGACGGTAGGCCGTACGTACGCATGAACGCTGTTTTCGTTTCCTTATTGAGTTGAATGGAATTAAGTAGATGAAATACATATATATAAACATAACTCCAGTATCATTATTATGTCATATATTTCATTATTAATTATTATATATACTTTATAATCATTCATGAATGGTTAACGTGGAGAATGAATCTCATCACGTCGTGGAGACGGTAGTCCGTACGTACGCACGAGCGATGATATCATTCTCATGATTATGGAATTGTATTTGAGTGTATGTATACTATTTCAGAATCAATATCACTTTACAATAATCACATACAGTTATTATGTACACCATTATACCCATCCAAGTAAGGTGGTGGTGGAAAATAGATTACACCACAACGTGGAGACGGTATTCCGTACGTACGCACGCGCGGTGATTTCGTTTTTGGTAGGATGGATAGATGTTGAAATAGTGTTGTTTCATACTTATAATAACATATCAGTATATTATTGACACTGATTTTATTACTTCATAATGAAACAACCTAAGAAGAAGAAGTGGAAGAAGAAATAAAGTTGAAAGAATCGGTAACGGACATTACCTCTTCTTTGAACTGCCTCTTTGAGATCTCCTTTTAGGGTACTAAAATTGGTCTTTGAGGAAGACCCTAAACTCTATGATGTTGCTAGGGAAGTGGAGAGGATAAATTTTCAGGGTTTTTATGAGCTTGAATGCTCAAATTGGTGTGAGGAGGAGAGGGAGGAGGTGCCCTTTTATAAGGGAGGAGAGGGGCACCTTTGGAATTACAAAAACTATTATTTTATTTTAAAGTAAAATTCGGTTTTTAATAGCTCCAAATTGATATATTTCGAATCTAAGGTGGGGAGGGGTCGAAATCCTCTCATCAAATAGAATTTAGACAAGTTTAGGTTCCTATTTTAACCTTATCATTTAGATTTAACATTAAGTTAAATAATTTTACTTTTACCGTGTCTTCTTGTGTTCTTATAATATAAGGTTAATAAACTTACTAAAAGCAGCCAAACAAACACCAAGTTAATTATTATTAATATATACAACCTTATGTAAGTCATTTGGTCGATCCTTAGATTTTTAAGTATAAAATAATAATCAATAATATAATTTTTTTTAAAAACTATTTTTTGTCAATTTTGGCACTATTTAGTAATTGATTTTTTTGAAACTCATAACAGAATTATTAGTTCGAAAAAAGTTAACTAAATCAATATTAACATGTCATATTAACCTATAAAATTAGTGGAATTTATAAAAAGTCTCAAATTATATTTATTTGGGTATTTATAACATAAATTTTGTCAATATTTCATTAATATGATAATTACTGCATCATCATTGTGTCATTAATAAATTAAATTATTTAAAGTCTAAAAATTACAAATAAAATATAATTATGTATGAAATCTCTTTATATTTATAATGAATATTTATAGTCGAATTTATCTTATGTATAACCCTATATTAAAAATGATTTAGTTATTAAACTTTGATTTTAACTATTTTAACCTTTCTTTAAATAAAGTAATAATAAATGTCCTAATCTAATCCAAGTGGGCCTAAATGGTCATATTTTATTCCTAAGGTTGTTTTCGGTCAAATTAAACATATCCAATAGAATTAGGACATGTGTTAGAGTAATAATAATATCATTTTTTCCGTTAATTACCCTATTTACTTTTAACTGTGGTAAAAAAAGTAAAAAGTTACTATTCACGAAAAATTATTTTCATCTCATTGAACCACATTTTACTTACTGACATCAACCGTGTCTCTAGGAGTTTTGAAATTCCACTCACAGAAGCGGTAAAATTATGTTTTATGAAAAATTCATTTTTTTAACTACCACTTAGTGGTTTCACTATTCATCAAAAAATGAAAGTTTCCAGAAAAATACCAAAAATTAGGCCTAAGCTATATTTGATATTATGAATTCAAAATTGATGTATATTTTACCAAATTCAAAAAATATCAGTTGCATTAATTAATTTAAAAATTAATTCCCGTCGTCAAAACAAATAGCGTGTTCTTAAGAGATAATAACTATCAAAAGATTGACAGTTGTTTATGTCTAGTTTAAATGTGAAATTACATTCAATAACCAACATTGTATTAAATTGTGAAAATATATTCTAAATATCTTTAAAACCACTCAAATTAATAATTTATCACTATTAATTATTTCTATTAAAAAGGTTGTTTTTAATTAAAATTTAGTAATTTTCACTATTCATCATAAAATGAAAGTTATCCGAAAAGTACCAAAATTTCACCCTAAGATAATTTCGATATTCCGAATCCAAAAATGAAGTCCATTTTGAAAAATAAATTTACAAAATTTCAAAAAGGGGTTATTACTATTCATAACGGCTAGTTTTAATAATATTTTAATAGCATATCGTTGTTTAGTGAAATTCAGTATTGCATACTACACACGCTATCGAGGAACGTCTCGATTGTGTGTAATGCAAGGCAAGTCAAGGATGCATGTTGTGCAAGCTTCTTTTGGTGAAGCGTACAACACAAGAAATTAATGAAATTAAAAAGAATATGTTTCATAAAATCTCGGGGTGTTACAACCACTATAATTATTATTTCTCACACTATGTTATTTGGTTTTATTATATGGTTGAAACCTTAATAAATTATATTAACATTGAATATGAAGGTAAATGTAGTGACTATGAGCAAAAAATTGGGATGATTATAGTGAAAGATGTTGTGATTATTCCTAACATGTTATTTCAAAATATGATTAAAAAATTATACCTTAACTAATTCTTGAACTCACTAAATAATATAAGGATAGAGTTCACTAAGAGCTCGAGTGATGGAAACCATGGAGGAATAATGATCAATTTCCTTCATTTAAAAATGTTGAAAGATACACCGAGGAAAGTGCCTCAAAATAATGAATTTTTTTTTATGTGTGGAAAGGAAGAGAATAAAGTATGAAATTGACGAGGGAAAATGAAGAGTATAATGAAAGGAAATAAATTTCATCATAGTAATCCATTTATAGTATATTTTCTTATGGGAAACCTAGGAATTATCTAAGTTAATTCCCTATTCCAAAGGTTAACCAATAGATAAAAGAAGTACCTATTATGAAATAAAATGATTCAATTATTTATGTATTGGGATTCTAGAATTATATTATATAATTATTTTTACTAATAGTATTTTGGTTTTAAGAATATTAAAATATCTAAGGATTATGTTATAATTTAGAAGAATATATGTATTCATTAACTTAAGAGTTATGAATACCATAATGGGTTTATGAGTTAAAGAGTTTTCAAATGTAAGAAGTCTTAAACACATTTTTTAGATTTTATGTGATGGGAGTCTACTAAGATTATATATATTTTGGGATACATTTATGCCAATACAACCTATTATTTTATTATATGAAAGATTTATTTAAGGAATAATGCCTTTACTTTTTTGGGAATATGTTTAATGGTATTGTTAACATTTAGGGATTATGTTATCATTGATTTTGATATAATCATTGGCTATTAAAATTTTGTAATTTTATAGGAATTATATTAATATGGTTTTAGAAAAAGGAAAAACCTTATATTGTGTGACAACCCTTTCATATGGCATAGGCTATAGGGCTTGAACAAATAACCAAAGGGTGATAATGGTTTAATGCCTATCACTGGACTATACAATGTTCTAGTTAATATATAATTATGTTTACTTAAATGATTTGATGAATAAATATTAATGATGAACCAATGGTGTTACTATTGTGGTTTAGATAATAATTTATTATATTGGATAACTTGTGCTAACCATATTGATTTTTGGGAAATAGTTAGAGACAAATAGAAAGACTTTTCAATCTTTTATAGATCCTATAACCCATTAAAAGTTAATTTTAGTGCTTTGAGAATAAAAAAAATTATTTCTTGGATATTCATTTATTGGAGTAAGTGATTAATTAAAAATTTATTGATTAATAACCAAATGATGAAAATTTTCCTTTGAAATTGAAATATATCAAGTGAGTATATTTCCTTATATTCTCAAAGAGTAAAAGAATTCCTAAAATTTAGGAAAAGGATCTTGAAACAAGAAAATCCATCATATTACCTTCATATGCGATGAATGAAATAGTTTTTAAAATTATCATAGGTTTATGGTTTTGGGGTCTTTAACTTTCTATGGAACATTCACTTTCTTGTGATCAATGACCTCTATCACTCTCCATAATTGTTTAAGATTTTATTCCATGTCTATATATTGACTTTTCACTAATGTTCTTTTATTTGGAAACCTAGTATATGTGATTCTAGATGGAATTTATAATTCCATTTATCTATTATTAAAGTAATTTTTATTAACCCTTTTTAATATATGGGGTTTTTCAAAAAGCAAATTTCAAATAGAAATCCATTGATATTTTGAGAAAAAATTTAAATTATAAGGATTAAATTTATTGAAGATATGGAGAATGTTACACCCCATGATTTTAATAGAATAAATTTTGGTTCAATAGAATATGAGATATGTGGCACTGAGCTTAAGAAACCCACAAGATTAATTTCTTTAAATTTAATCTCTTCGAAAAATTGCGACAAATGCAACCCTGAGTGCAAAAGACTCATAAAATAGAGTACTATTATATCCTAGCTATTAAGATAGAGGGTATGAATAATAATAAATAAATTGTTAAAATATATGGTTTACAAATGTTCATTGGTTATATATTTATTATAAATAAGAATAAAAATCATTTCAAAGAAAAATAAATGTTTTATAAAAAACTGTATTTTTATAAAAGATGGTTTCCTCATGATTTACACACATAATTTAATTTTTTAACCAATTTTAAATAATTTATTTTATAAAATTATGTTATTTTTTTTAAATAATAATATCAAAATTATCCTTGGTTGAATTTTTGACAATTTTCTGAAAAGATTAATTTTTCGATTAATAATGAAAAATACTTTATTTAATGAAAATTTATTTTTGTATAAATAATTTAAAAGGTTAATTTATTTTAAAAATTGAGTTTAAATTAAAATTACATCAATTATATTAAAATTTAGTTAATTTATTTCATTAGAATCAATTTTATATTGATTTTTTAATATTAAAACCTTCTATACTTATGATAATTTTGTCTTTGGAAACCTGCCTTTTCATCATGTCTGCACGTATAATTGTTTTAATTGATTACGAAATTTATTTGAATTGATTTTTTTTAAAATTACATATTTTTAATAAGAATAATTTATATTATCTAATAATTTTAACTTAATTTTTTATCATTATTGATAGTAAAAGCAGTAAAAATTAATTACCACGGTTAAGGTAAAAACTAATTTTCCAGGGGGTGGTGTAGTTAAAGTAAAATGAAGAGGGTTAAAATGAATTAAATAATTGTAAAAAAAGGATTTTATAGAAATATTTAGACATTATCACCTATAAGGGTCAATAATGTCCTATTTATTAGGCTTTTGTAATGATAAAAACGTGGGTGTAATTGAATCTTTTCAAAAATTGCATGCATGTCCTCTCCCCCACTTATAAAGGGACACCCCCTCTCCTCCAATCTTCACTCTTATAAAGACACCTGTTTTTGAAAATACCTAACCAAATAAATTATTTAATCCCCTACCAAAATTCTATATCCCATGGTTTGATCCTAAATACAACCTAGGAATGATTTTTCTGCAAACCGAAAGAGGTTTTCTGAAAAAGAGGTAACATTCTTAAACGCAAATTTTTATTTTGTTTCTTATTAAAAATCCTTAAAATATTATTAAAACATTATTATATAATAAATTAAGTATATTATATATATTGGTATGTTATTATGTTATTTTCATGACCTATATCAATCTCCTCTTCCATAAAATGGGAAACGAAACCGTCGATCATGTGTATAGTGGATTACAACATCACGAACCGATGTAATTCATTTTCCCGCAGCAACTTTCAAGGATGAATATAATGAAGGTGTTAAAAAATTTATATTATATTTATGCTATTATTATACTTATGTAATTTTAGTATCAAATATACCATCATGCGTTTCATTCCTTTTAAAATGAAAATGGTTTCTTGTGGGTATAACATACTACCACCTCATGAAGCGATGTGAATCGTTTTTCACTTTAGATTTATATGGAAGGTAATAAGCATAAATTTAGTGAATATATTATATATATATATATATATTAAAATATATTTATTTTGGAAAATTAATATAAGAAACACTTCCTTACCCTTTCACCCATTAAACAAATGATAACGTCACTTGTGCGTATGTACAACCTACCGTCTCCACGAAGCGATGTGATCGATTCTCCATGTTGAAATTTCAATAATGATCATAAAGATGTATATATTAGAAAAATGATATCTATAACATTAATATCATTTAGTAGATGATGTAACTATATAATATGAACAATAATTGGAACTTTCATTACAAAACACGCATGAGAAAAGAAGACAATTAACACCCGAAACAATGAAAATATGGAAATATTATTAACAAATGTGTGGTATAATGTTTTAAAGAGATAATATATGAAATTATAAATATGTATATGGTTCTGGTATAAATTAATAACATGATTAAAAGCATTATACATGATTTTAAATCATGTCCAACCAAAAAGAAGCACAAGGTATGTGTCTTCCTCTCATTTTTCCTTCCATGACGCATATTGAAATGTTATACACCTAATTTTTTTATATGGTGTATATAATATCCATTTGGCATGAAATACCATGATTCATTAATAATTTATAAATTTTTAATTATTAATTGTAATTATTTAATCCAATTGGATTTGACTTAATAATTAAAAATTGGTAAAAAAATTCATAACTCAATTTACTTTAATTGGGTTATATTACTGATTCATTGTTTGTGATATTCTAAGATTATGTGTGTAAAGAATTTTGATTATCTTATTTTGTATTTAAAATTATTTTATGTGTATTTAAATTTTATATAAATAATCTATTCATTAATTAATTCCCACTTTAATATTATGATTTTTGTGTGTGTTTATCTCACAATCTCATTTTAATCGAGATTATTTATGATTGAATTACCATTAAAGAAGATTATTTGATCGTTGTCTAATAAAACCATTTAATTTTATTCTCTTATGTTTATTCATAAATTTTTTAAATAGTAGTACCATTTTCATATTCTTTGGTTCTTAAAATGATTGAGAAATTTTTTTTAATAAAACTCCACTTAATTTCTCTCTTTAGTGGAGAATCCATTTTCTTCAAAAACCATGTTTTATTATAATGTTTTCATTTTTTTAAAAATTATTCAAATAATTTATTACATAAATTTTTACCCATGTCTGAATTTTTAATTTTTTTTGAAAGTAATCTTAATTTCTTTTTTCAAATAATGCTCTTTTGGTTTTTACTAAAAATTCGAAAGGAATCTTTATTTTAACATTTATGACATTTACAAAATTTCACACCATTATAAAAAATAAATTTTTTAAAGCTTAGTTTATAAGTATAAAAGGGTATTTTAAATTTGAATTATGATCCAAATATTTTTTAAACTTTTAATTTTAAAACAATATTTTCAATATTTAAAGGATATTTTTATCAATAATTTTTTCAATTAAATATTATGGTATTTGTATTCATTAATAACAACAAACATTTATTTAACTTATACTCCACTAAGGATATGTTGTATTTAATACCATCATTATTCATTGTATGGATGGTTTATGGTCATTTTGACCAAGTAAACTATTAATATTCACTTTCATGATTCATTTTTATAGTCAATAACTTTCTCTTGAAATATTCACTTTATTATGATCGTTGAACATCAAACTTATACTAAATATCCATATTATTAACATAGATATATTTACTTCTTAAATAATATATCATTTCTATATATAGTATTCAACATTAAAATTTATTTATTTATCAGGGTAAATATTGATAAATTCATATTCTTTACTCAATACAAATATTTAATGGTAAGAAACACTATTTAGGTATTAAATGTATTATTTGATATATGAGGAATTATTCAAACAAGGAATAATATGTGGGGATTGGAATTATATATCCCCTCGATGTGTTAGTTGTCTCATGAGGAGAACTAGTAATCTAACATTAAATGTATTTCTACTTATAGTTTTAACCCATCTTTTGAAAGGTCTTGATGTTATAGGTATCATGACATCTAAGATCATGAAGTACAATAATAAATAATTTTCTATTATTAAGAATTAATTTATTATTTTTCATGAGATTTTTTAAATAATATTATCTATGGATGTATTTAATTATCATTTTAATGTTTAAATGCATTTTATTTTCAATTATTTACCTTTCCATATTGATTAATCCTTATCTATTCATGATGTTTATGTTATTTAAATGATATGTGTGTTTATTTATTTACCTTTCTATATTGATTATTTTTTATATAATTAGGATATTAAATTAATTTATTAAATTGCATGTGTGTTCAGATATTTTCTTTAGATATTGATTAATCCTTATCTATTCGTGATAGTCAAGTTGGTTTAAGGTAATATGAGTTCAATTATTTAACTTCCCATATTGATTGTGATTATTGATTTATGATTTCTTCTACTTTATATAATTTTTACTGAGCATTTTAGCTTATCCTTATTTTTTTCCATTCATTGGAATATAGAATTTGTACTATTAATGATGTGCAAGGATATGCTGCATGGAATAATATTATTCTAAAAAAAAATTATGTTGTAATTTTTCTATTAAAATGTAATATGGGAATCACATATATATCTATTTTACCAAGACTACTAATCTATTCTATCTTTTGGGATGGGATTCGTTATTTCTTACGAAAAAGTAGTAAATTAGACACCAACTCTGGGCTATTGGGTTTGAGGCCGCTACAGTTATAATTAGAAAAGGTTTAATAGAAACCTTGGTAACTATATTTATTAAATGTAGATTAGGGAACATAAACCTATAATTGAATTTGAGAAAAAGTACAGTAGAACATCCTAATGTTTTGGTAAGGTATATTTTATATGGTTTTTACTTGAAATAAACCCCTTCATAGATACTACAAGTGGATGTCGTTCTGGAAAAAATGTTCCTAGAGGTAATAACTCTGAAAAAGGCTCATCATGATTGAATCGAGTATTACTAGGTACACAAAAATATACATAACTATACACCTAGTTTTAAACTCCCAAGGGATATGATTTTGATAATTAAAATTTTATTTAATAAAATTATGAATTATTTGAATAGATGATGATAATGAATGACAGAGGTTAAACCTAAGGTGTCTTAGAGTGAAAATAAGTTATAATTATTTAGACATCCAATAAATGATTATATGGTTTTCCCACTATGATTATTGTTTATCACACTATAACTTTTGGTTTTAGTCAATGGATGGAACCTAAAGTAATCAACCTAGCATTGAATACAAAGGAAAATGTGGTGACCATGATCAACCAAATGGGGAGATATTGTGATTATGACTAATTAGTTTTCCAAAAATATGATTGAAAACCTATACCTTAAAAAAATCTCTAACTCACCAAAGAATATTAGGGTGGAGTTTTCTAAGAGCTCGAGTGATGGAAACCATGGAATAAAGAATGATCAATTTTTTTCATGTCAGGAATGTGGAAAGAGAGACCCTATAATGAACCTCAAAGGATTCAGAAAATGTTTTATATGTGGAAAATAATGGAACAAAGCCTGAAATTAATGAGGAAAAATTAAGAGTATGATATAGGAAAATAAATTTTATCCTTGGGATCCATTTATAGTTCTTCATCTTAAATTTTGGGAACCTAGAAATTATCCGAGTCAAAATTGTATTCAAAAGGTTAACCCCTATGCCAAGGGAGAAAATATTTTGAAGTAAAATAGTTCAAGTATTTATGTATTGGGATTACAAAATTATATTTTAGAATTATTTTACCAATAGTAGTTTTGGTTATATGAATCATGAAACATCTATGGATTGTGTTAGATTTTATAAGAATATATTTCTTCATTAACATAAGAGTTATGGATACCATTATGGGTTTATGAGTTTAATATCGATCATAAGTTTAAATTCTCAAACACCTCTTTTTAGGTTTTATGTAATGTAATTTTACTAATATTTAGGATATTTTGGGAGAAATTTATGGCAATATAACCCATTAGTTTAGTATGTGAAAGAGTTATTAAAGGAAGAAATCCCTTTCTTTTGTGATCATATGTTTAATAGTATAGTTAACCTTTAGGGTTTATCTTATCATTTATATTCAGGTAATAATGGGTTATTACTATTTTATAATTTTATAGTAATTATATTAATATGGTTTTAGAAAAAGGGCAACCAGTATATCGGGTGACAACTCGTTGCATCTGGTGAAGGCTGCAGGTCTTGAACCTATAACCTAAGGGTTATAATGGTTTAGCTTCTACCATTGGCCTACATGATATTCTGGTTAATATTTCATTGTTTTCACTTAAATTATTTGATAAATATATATTAATGACGAACCAATGGTGTTATTGTTGTGGTTTATAGATTAATTTATTATATTGGATAAATTTTTTAACCATATTGGTTTTGGAAAATAGTTAGAGATATTTATAAATACTTGTCACTATTTTATGGATCTTATGGTATATTAAAAGGGAATTTTAGTGCTTTTGGAATCAGAAAATTATTTTTTAGATATTCATTTATTAGAGTAAGTGAAAAATTGGAAATTGATTGAGGCACAACCAAAGGATGAAATTGGTCCTATGAAATAGATTGAGATCAAGTAATTATATTTCTGTATATTATTAGATAGTAAAATAACTCATTAACATTATGAAAATGATCTCAAAAAAAATATTTTAACCTATTACCTTCAAATATGATGAATCAAATGGTCTTTTAAATAATCATATATTTATGGTGTTAAGATCGTTAAATTCTATGGATCATTCACTTTTATGTGATCAATAAAATCTATCAATCTCCATAATTATTTATGATTTTCATATGTGTCCATATATTCACTTTCCAGCAAGGTTCTCCAATTTAGAAACCTAGTATGTGTTATCCTAGATGGCCCTATTACTTCCCTTAATCTTTTATTATGTGGATTTTTATTAACCCATTTTATGATGCGATTTAAAAAAAAGGATTTTTAAATATAAATCCCTTGATATTCTAAGAACGAGTTAAAATTGTGAGGATATAATTTATTAAATTTTGGGATAATGTAACACCATGGTATTTTAAAATATCATAGTTACTTTCAATAGAATATGGTGCATGAAACACTATGATTAAACAACCCACAAAATATATTTCTTTTAATTTAATCTCTTTAATATCTTGCGACACACACAACCCCATGTATATAAAAACTGTAAAATTAAATACTATTATAACCTAGAAATTAAGTTGGTGGGTTTGAATAGTAAAAAATAATTTATGAAATTATATTGTTTCCACATTTTCATTTCTTATATTTTTCTTATAAATAAAAATAAAAATCCTTTGAAAGAAAAATATAAGTTTTATAAAAAACAATATTTTTATAAAAGACATGTTAGTCATGATTTTCTTAAATAATTTTAAATTACTTTTTAAAAATTTTAGAAAACATATTTGATATAATGAACATAATTTTTTAAATCATCATATAAAAATTATCTTTGGGTGATTTTTTAGAATATTTCGGCAGATTAATTTCATGACGAATAGTGAAAAAAATAATTTTTACTGAATTTTTTTTCATTTAAATAATTTAAAAGGTGATATGATATTATAAATTGGTTTTAAAATAAAATTATATAAACTATATTAAAATTTATATAATTTATTTTTTAATCAATATCATATTGAGTTTTTATATTAAAAAATTCTATACTTTTGAGAATTTTCTCTTTGGAAACCCGCTTTTTCTTCACCCTTATGGGTATAATTTTAAATTGAATTTTTTCACTTCTATAAAATTGAATTTGGAAAAATTATTTCAATAATTGGAATAATAATAATTTATATTATCTAATAAGGTTAGCTTATGTTTTGACTATTATTAATAGTAAAAGAAGTAAAAGTTATTTACCACTGTGAAGGTAAAAATTGATTTAACTGGGTGTTAAACTAAAAAGATAAGGATTAAAATGACCTAATTTTTTTTACAAAACATATCACATGGACATATTTATACTTCATAACCTATAAGGTTGAATAATGACTCATATTTGAGGCTTTTTTGATGATAAAAATTTGTGTGTAATTGAATCGTTTCAAAAATTCCATGTGTTTCCTCTCCACCACTTATAAATGGACACCCTATGTCCTCCCCTCTTCACAATTAAAAATCCATTTGTTTTGAATAATAAATAAAAAAATAACCTCATTAATCCCCTCGAAAAATTATTTATCCCTTAGTTTGATTAGAAATCCATCCTAGGAAGGATTTTGGTGTAAACCTAAATAAATTTTTAAAGGTTTGAAAGACGCTGTTGATAAAACTATGGAAGATCAAAATTGGTTCTTTTTTGGATGATGAAAGTGGTTTTTGATTTGATATCCATCAAGTTTCCTCAGTATTTTTTGATTCTAGTAAAAATTTTCCTAATTCCCCCACTGTTTCTTCCCCATATTTGGAAAACAAGAGCTCACACTCTGATCATTATGAATCACTACTTGAAATTTTGGAGCACGATTTTCTGATTGATTACTCTTATTTGAATTCGAGCTCCAGGAAAGGTAAAAAACCTTAGATTTATTTAGATGGATACATCACTTAGATCCCTAAGAAGACTCAGAAGTGTATAGACTATTTTAAAATTTAAATAACAATCATCACTAGATCCTTAGAGATCGCTAGGAAACAAAAATAATATATTCCTATATAGTTTATTGATATTGAGATTCTTGGTTCATCCCTTATTAATGATTCTCCAAGTTGAGAAATTATTAACGATGACCCTAATTTTAGGGATGCATATATAATTAAGGAAGTAATTAAGGATAATTCAATAACTTTGATGAAGGAGGATGATGAAATTATTATGTGGAAATAAAAAAATGGTGAAATTTATGTGGATACCTCTCTCTAAATTTGAAATATAATGCTTTTCATAATGGAAGATAAGTATAATCAAAACCCTGAGTTTAACTTCAAGGAGGTACCATGGAAATGACTAGTTTGTTTGATTCTTTTACTGGTGTTCTTTTCATGGTTTTTTTCTCTAGCCATATGGACTGTAACATTTGTATAATTGTTTTTCAATAGATTTTATTTGTACTTTTTATGGGTTTCTAAGTTAAATGGAGACTTGAAAATTTGGTAAAATACCTCTTCAATATTTATAAGGATGCATAGAAGTGTTATTTGAATCTTCTTAAGAGATGAATATTTTCATGTATGTCTCATCCATGAAGTCTCACTAGAATTTGTTACTAAATACCACAAGATTGGTCTCAATTTTGTAGAGGGTTTGGTGGGATTTCGCATTACCACCTAGATATATGAGCTTTTGATGAGATCTCAGACATTGAATTTAATGAGTATTTAGAATGAAAACACAAAACAAAACTATTTTCAATTATTTTAACTGGGAGTATAAAAACATTTCAATCATTTTTAATGATAGTTACATGAATTTTGAATTGGAAGTTATTCAAAAATTGTTGCTTCTCACTGGGTTTACCAACAAGTACAAGCGATTTAGTTCTAAATTTAGATAATCAGTTCATTATTTTTTGTTCTTAGGAGAAACCAAAACTAACCCATTTTCATAGATGCTAAATTCATATATATGTTGATTAATATCCTCTCCATTGATGACATGTCCTTTGGAGGTTATGTACTCTTGCTGCTTCCCAGGATGATGTGATGTATTTGGCCAATATTGAGGATGTATGTGTTGACATGTATGTTTTATGCCATTTTTGATTGTTTCTCCTTTATATTTTTGATGGTGTAACCTTGTTACACCTCACACATGTATTGTAACTGATTTTTTATTTTAATAATTTTTTTTGGGCATGAATTGGGTGACGAATTCATGGCTCTATCTAATGCAAAAAACTCATGTTCTACCAAAAGGAAGCATGAGGTAAGGTACTTAATCTAAATTTTACTTCATTAAGACATATTGTAATGTTATGAACCTAATTTATTTTATATAGTGAATATAATTCTCCTTTTACAAGTAATATCATGATTAATTAATAATTCATGGTATTTTGATTTTCAATTTGAATTATTTAGTCCAAGGGTATTTGAATTAAAAATTACCAAGTGGTAAAAAATTTCATAACTTAATTTCCTTTAATTGAATTATATTACTTCTTCATTGTATTTGATATTATAAGATTATTAGGGTAATTAATTTTGATTATATTATATTTTATTTCCAATTGTTTTATGTTTATTTAAATTTGATATACATAATCTATCCATTTATTATTTATCACTTAAATGTTATGATCTTTGTGAGGGTTTATTTAACAATCTCATTTTAATTGAGATTATTTATGCTTGAATTAACGTTGAGGGAAATTATTTGATAATTTTATAATAAACCCATTTAATATTATTCTCCTATGTTTATTAATGATGTTTTCAACTAATATTACTTTTTTATTAGTCTTTGGTATTTAAAATTATTGAGAAAATGTTTTTAATAAAATTCGACTTCCATTCCCTCTTCAGTCAAAAATCATTTTTCTTCCAAAACCATATTTTTTACAATGTTTTTAATTTTTTTAAATACACCATATGATTTAGTGATTATTTTTTCACATGTTTGAATTTTTTAATTTTTTTAAAGGAATCCTTTTGTCATTTTCCAAACAAGTCCTATTTTTAGTTTACCAAAAATATAAAAGGAATCCTTTTTTAATGTGTATGACATATTCCAAATTTTATACCATTATGAACCCTTAATTTTTTACATATTACTTTATGTTTTAAATGTTATTTTAAAATAAAAGTATTTTCAAAATACTTTTTGAACTTTTATTTCTAAAAAAATATTTTCAAATCAAAAATTATATTTCCCCTAGGAATGTTTTTTTGTCAAATTTTTATGTTATTTCTATTCATAAATGATAATAACCCTTTATTTTACTTATAATACTTTGGGGAAATGTTGTATTGATACCGTAATTATTCATTCTTCATATGGTTTATGATCATTGTGTTTAAGGAAAGTATTGAAATTCACTTTCTTTATTCACTTTAGTAGTCAATAACTTTCCCTTGAAATATTCACTTTCCCATGGTCATTAGACATTATATTTCTTTTAAATATCCATATTATTTGTCATGTATATGTTTATTTCTTAAACCATATATCATTACTACATACTGTGTTCTAAATTGAAAGTTATTTGTTTATCTAGGGAAATATTGATAAATCGATATTCTTTACACAATACAAATATATGATGGTAAGAGACATTAATCATTAATTAAATTGATTATTTGATATATGATAAAATTCATTAGAAATTTAGTGATGGATGGGGCTTAAAATCATATATCCCCTAGATGTATCGGTAGTCTCATGAGGCGAACTAATAAGCTTTCATTAAATGGGTTTCTACCAATAGTTTTAAATTGTCCTGTGATATGTCTTGATGGTAGATGTATCATGATTCTTAAGATCATGATTTTTCGATAATTAGTATTTTCCTTCATTCAAAATTCATTTATTATTTTCCATGATATTTTCACAATGATATTATTTATATATGCATTTAATTATCACTTTATTGATTATAAGGCATGTGTTTTCTGTTATTTACCTTTCTTTGTTGATTAATCCTTATCTATTCATGATAATCAAGTTATTCAATTATAATGTGTATTTATCTATTTATCTTTCCATACGGATCATTCCTTATCTAATTACGATAGTCAAGTTAATGATTAAATGTCATGTGTGTTAAGATATTTACCTTTTCATATTTATTAAACCTTATCTATTCATGATAGTAAAGTTATGTAAATGGAATGTGTATTTATTTATTTACCTTTCCATGTTTACTATTCTCATTGATTCATGATAGCTTCATATTTACATAAATTTTACTTAGATTTTGATCAAACCCTTATTTTTTCTTTTACCAAGAATCCTGAAAGTGTACTATGAATCATATTAAAGGATATTCTATAGGGAATAATAATATTATCAAGACAAATTATGTATAAATTTGTGTATTCAAAAAAATTATTTGAATCATGTATGCATCTATTTTTATAATACTACTAAATAATTTGGTCCTTCGATATGTGATTAATTGTATCTTATGACAAGTAATAAAGAAAACACCAGCTCTAGGTTATTAGAGTCAGGTTTGATATAGTTCGTATCGTATAAAGTTTAGTATAAAATTTGTGAACTAAATTTTATAAAAAATAGATTAGGTAACATAATCATATGTTAAAACATGGGGAAAATTATATATTAACATATTATTTTTTTAAGGTAGAGATAATGTGGGTTTTCCTAGAAATACATCCCTTTATGAAAACTAAAAGTGGAAGTGGTTCTAAAATCGGTGTACCTATTTGTAATAACTCTAAAAAATGCTCATTTAGCTTGACTAAAGAATTAACTGGTACATGAAAATGGGCCTTACTGTATACCTATTTTGACACTACTAGGGGATATGATTTGGATAATTCAAATTTTATTTACAGACCATCATAAAGGATAGGAATAGATAATGAAAATGAATGACATAGGTTAAACTAATGGTGTCCTATAATTAAAATAAGGTTTCATGATTTAGACACCCTATAAATGATTATATGGTTTTACCATAATGTTTAATGTTGGTCACAGTATGATTTTTGGTATTAGTCAATGGATGGAACCTGAAGGAATAATATTAAAATTGAATATTAAAGAAAATGTGGTGATTATGACAAACCAAATGGGATGATGATAGGTGTGAATGTTATTTTGATTAGGTGTAATCAGTTATCCCAAAATATGATGAAAAAACTATACCTTAACCAACTCATTAACTCAAAAAATAAAATAAGAATTGAGTTCACTAAGATATCGAGTGATAACGACCATGGAGGAAAGAAGGCTCAATTTCCTTCATGTAAGAAATATGGAAAGAGACACCCAAGAGGGTGCCTCAAAGGAATGGTAAAATGTATTATTTGTGGAAAAGAAGGGTATAAATCATGTAATTTCTGAGGAAAAATTAAGAGTATGATGGAATGAAATAAATTTCATCATAGAAATCCATTTATAGTTTGTTGTATTAAATGTGGGGAACCTAGAAATTATCAGAGTCAAAGACATATTCTAAAGGTTTACCCTAGACTAAGGACGTACCTATGATGAAATAAAATGGTTCAAGTATTTATGTATTAGTATTCTATAATTATATCATAGATTTATCTTTACTAATAGTATTTCGGTTATAATAATCATGAAATATCTAAGGATTGTGTTATATTTTAGAAGTATATATGTCTTTATTAACTTAAGATTTATGAATACCATCATGGGTTTACAAGTTTAAGATTGATCATAATTTAAAAGTATTAAACACCCCTTTTTAGGTTTCATGTGATGGGAGTCTACTAAGATTGATGATATTTTGGGATACATTTAGGGAAATACAACTCATTGGTCTGGTATATTAAATATTTATTTAAGGAAGAATGGATATACTTTTATTGGAATATGTTTAATAGTATTGGTAACTTTTATGGTTTATCTTATCATTGATGTTTTGGTAATTATTGGTTATTAGACTTTGTTAATTTTATAGGAATTATATAAATATGATTTTAGAAAAATGTAACCCACATATCGGGTGACAACGAGTTGAATCGTGCGAAGTCCATGGGGATTGAACCCGTAACTGAAGGGTGATAAGGGTTTAATTCCTACCACTGACCTGTAAGATGTTTTGGTAATTATTTCATAGTTTTTACTTAAATTATTTGATGAATAAATATTAATGATGAACCAATGGTGTTACTTTAGAGGTTTATAGATTATATTGGAGTACTTGTGATACTATATTAGTTTGAAAAATTAGTTAGATACATAAAAAAGTTTTTCCTCTATTTTATGGAATGTACAATACATTAAAAGTGAATTTTAGCACTTCAGGAATAAAAAATTCATTCTTGTAAAATCATTTTTTAGAGTAAGAGATGAATTTTAAGTTGATCGAGGCATAACCAAAGGATGAAATTATTCCAATGAAATAGAAAAATATCAAGTAAGTGTATTTCCTTATATTCTTAGACCATGAAATAATTTCTCAACATTAAGAAAATGATCTTGGAATTTTTTTTATCCTTTTACATTCATATTCGATGAATAAAATGGTCATTTAAGTCATCACACATTTATGGTTTTCAAATCCTTAACATTCCATAGATCATTCAATTTCTTTTTACTAATGATCTATAACACTCTCCATAATTATTTACACTTTTCTTCAATGTTTATATCTTCACTTTCCACTAATGTTATCCTATTTGGAAATATAGTATGTTTTATACTAGATGGACTTTATAACTCCATTTTTTATTATTAAGAGTAATTTTAAAGCTTCCTTTATAAGTTTCAATATTTGTTTTCAATCAAAATGATTTCCAAAATGTATTATGAATTTTTAGTTTTGAAAATTGATTTTCAAAGAAAGGTTATTTTCCTCAAGAAATGTTTTAAAATATTTTATGGATACCTTTATAAATTTTCAAGGTTATTTTCAAAGAAAAATATTTACAAAATATTTTATAAATTCTTAGTTTTAATATAGTGATTTTGAAATAAATTTTATTTTCCTCAAGAAATGTTCTAAGTGTTTTTTATTTCAAAATAATTTTCCTTCTAATATGAAATCCTTTGATGTTACTTAATATTTACTAGGGATATTATCTAATGATAAAATATTTATTATTTATATTGATTATTTATATTTATAATGAAGATATTTTTATGAAACACATTATTTTTCCACGGGTTAATCTATGATGAATTGATGAGATAATTATAAGACCCATTTACATTCTATAGGTTATGTTATGTTGGAATATTTTATGAACCCATTTATTTTCATGGGTTCTTATATGATGAATTATTTATGATATTTTAGAAAACATACATATAATTTTCATTATATGATGGGTGGGACCTATATCACCCTCCAATGCATTAGGAAAAGATTGATATCTAATGAGATAAGATTGATTGAAATAAGGAGTGAACCTAGATCAGTAAGGGACTTTTCCACCATGATATTATTGGGAGTGAACCTTGACTACTATTATGGGTTGAGGAGCTAACCCATTCCACTATTATATCATTGTAAATGATCCATGACTACTATAGAAATGATTTTTTATTATTATGTGTATTCCATAATTCCATATCTTATGCCATTGTCATGTTATCATGGATCATGTTATTTTATTCCCTTACGATTAAAGTCTTACGAACTAAATATATTTATAGGATTTAAACACTACCCAAATTTAACTCATACACACTATGTATGGGTAAAAAGGTTTCACTACGACTGGTTACCCTTATGCAAGTAGAATAAATCTCTACTTACCCTTATATTGGTCGAAGATATATTTTCATATCCTGTTTAAAAGTTTGGATTGCCTTATGAAATATTAATCAAACCCTTACATACCCTTAGGTAACTCACATATAACCTATTATAAGTCTTGTATTACCCTTACATGAGTCAGTACGATTATGCTAGACTGAGTTACCCTATACAAGGAACACAATATCTTTACACAACATTTAGAATCAGTGGTTGAAACTTACACAATTTGACTTCTACAATTAAACATTGCATAAGAGATCTTGGTTACCATTATATGATTGATGGTCTACCCTTACACAAGTTAATATAGCTCAACTAAACCTTACTCAGATAGTAATAAAACCCTCCTACATTTACTATACTCAAAGAAAATGAGCTTTATGTTTACATAATATGCGGAAGTATCTACTTACAATTATAGTGGGGATATAAAATTTAATTTACATTATTATAGCCACTAAAAGTCTCTCTTACCTTTACATAGGATTTAGAAGCTCACCCATAGGCTTAGAAAACTCATAGAAAACAACATGTACCCTTAAACACCCTTTCTAAAATAGGAGTTACCCTTATGCAGAGGTATGTACATGTGAAGGGTAAAAATAACATAAAAAATATTTTATTTATACTTAAATAAACTTATAAATATTCAATATATGTCTTATTTATTATCTAAAAAATACCCAAAAAACATCTAAAAATATTGGAACCATTTTTAAAACATACAAATTAATTTCTCTATTAAAATTTCAAAATTTTGAATTTACTTCAAATATTTTCAAAACGATTTTAATACCAATTTATAAATTTAAAAGAAATTTTAAACATAACTTCTAAATTTATTAAATTTCTCCCAAACCAATGGACACCATATAATTAAAAGGTAAGGGACTAGAAAAATTCATTCCCTTATATTTAACACGTACTAAGTGAATGGGATTTTTGTTTAATCTATTAAGTAGATAGGTTGGTGTAACCTATTATTATTCTTATATTGGTAAGATTTGTGTTTGATTTAATATGTTTGGATTCAATTACACATGAGTCATGTTTAGGAGGGGTTTTTGAGAAATATCCTGGATAGGGAGACTAAGTTGGGAATGTTATATGAAACCAGAGATGAGGTCATGATAATGGATAAAAACACTAGGGTGTTTTATTTGATGATCCTAGTGTGTGGATAAACCATTTTGGGATGTATGTACTTAGTACCTGGAGATGATTTAGGGGTAAGACCTTATGTAGTTCCCATTTATTCTGTAAGATTTTAGAATTCCATTGTTTTCCATGATTACATTAAGTGAGGTTATGAGTTAATGATGGAAATGGTAGATGATACACTATGAAATAATAATGGAAAGGAGAGATATTCTTTTTTTAGGTGAAAAGGGGAAGAGGGTGTAAACCCTTGTTGATATGACATTTATTGGCCATATCTAGAGCTGTTCTGAGGCATGGACTGGTGTGGATTATTGTGGAGAGTGGATGCATAGGGTTATGACTGATTTGTGAGAGGAAAAATCTATAAGTGATGATGAACTAACCTTGGGGTCCTGAGTTCCTCAGTGATATAATAATGACCAAGTAATGTGATGTATGAGTTTTTAAATTTCATGAATAATGTACTGTGTTGACCATTGGGTCTTGTGAAACATTTCATTGTCAAGTAACAACATAGATTTGTGTCACTAGTGGGTCTAGGTAGGGCCCATAGTGGGATTAAACATGGGAGTCATGCGTTGGTGAGAAATGTTGAGAACCTCAAGTTTAATTCATTAGGAATGGGTGTATGATGGATGTTTCTTGATAAAATTGGAATGTGGTTGCATTAAATCCTAACATGAACCATAGAGTTTGAGCTATGGGTGACACGTGGCCTTAGGAACACCTCCCCATATGCTAGAGGTTTTCAAATAACAGCGAGGGTCTAAGTCCATTAGTTGGGAGACTATACTATCAGTATCATGTCATATCATAAAAAAATGAAGTGATACTAATTAAATAAACAATTACAAATAAATAAATAACATTATAGTAGGTTAAAAATACAACAAACCATCCCATTAAGTAACAATATGGAATACTAGATAAAAAAAACATAACTAATTGAAGAATAATATGCATGAGATAAAGATAGTAAATAAAATTAGTAGTAGACATCCCACTTGAACTCCATATAGAAACAACTTCTTCCTCCATCTTCACCCATTCAACCATCCATCATAGTTCCCTTTTGCTTCCCTGGATCCCTATTCATGAAATCTATAAGTACACCAAAATGACTGAGTAGGGTGTGGGTATGAGACATAATAAGACACCACCGATGAAACTTAACATCAATGCATAAAATATATGAGTACATGACATGATCATAAATAAGGTATATATATAAATAGTAATATATCACATAAATAAAAAACATATGTTGGGTCCTTGGGGACTTAATCTACATAATTATACACCACGCTAGAAAGAAACATCAAAAAAACATTCCAGCAAAACCTAAATGAATAGAAAGGAACATTCCCCCTCAAGGTAGTCTCAATCATGGATAAAAAATCCCTCATCAGGAATAGTATAATGTATACATACCTCAATCCTAACACATCCATCTTGGAGAAGGGACCTATAAGGTCCATGATAGGCTCATTTGTAGAAGACATAGATAACACATATCATACAATATGAAAATTATAGATCAAATATCATGTAAATTCAATAGGTATCACAATCCTTAAAATCCATTTGAAAGTAAAACAAGCATAGTTTAAAGGAAACACACACACACACACACACACACCTCATGTGATGAATAATAAGACATTGGTTCCTTAGGTCTACACACACAAACTAAAAATCATTCCAATAACCAGTATAAGACAAGTGTGAAAGTCAAGGAATTGCTAACTCATGCTCATTGATGTAGATATCCAAGTTTCATCAAGATATTATAACTCAAATCATGTATATGTACTCATCGGATTAAAATGTTTCTCTAAGTATTCCTAGAACTAAATTTAACTATTTTCTTCCCAAATTAAATAAAATACCACATGTGATAATCAATTCTATCTTCTAGATTATCCAAAATAAACATGATAAATCCTTATTATCCTTTTTAATAATTACATATTATTTCTTAGAGAATAAACATAATTTTATAAGTGATAATAATTTCTCTCTATCTTAAGTAGTTTCTAATTATCCATTTATTTCATAGAATTTTATTTCTTAATAAATAATTATTATTTACCATGCGATAATATTCTCTCTCTAGAATAATCCTAACTTGATAATTATTCTTTATTATTCACTGATAATTTTCATTTTATTATCATTTAAGAAAACTCCCATAAATTCCTATAAAAATATAATAATCTTATTTTTAAAATTGATAGAGGAATTAGTACCAAGAAATTTTCCCTGTTCCAAGCACTTCACCTAGGAAGAGGAGAGAAGAAGTAGATCCTTCCAAGCTAGGAAACCAGAATAAGGGTTCAAATTGATCACAACAGGCTTCACCAAATTTTAACAAAGGGATTCCTAGCCTACATACACTCAAGAGGATCTCAAAAATTTAATTAAGTAAATATTGGGTATTCTTTGAGAGGGAAACTATGTACAAGTTGAACATTACATCTAAAAATTAAATTAACAACTTAATTTGTCTTCCCAACTTATTTTTAATATAGGATCATTAAAAATGAACCATGGAATTTACTTTATTGATATTTTTCATTTTAAACCCTTGGAATAAGTTATAGGGTTGATCTGGGGAAGGATAAATGAGAAATGGAGGTCTTAAAAGTATTTTACCCAAAATAGGCGCTGTGTAAGGGTAATATGGTTTAACCATAAACATCTGATGGATATTATGTAAGGGAAATGAGTTTTACAATTTTATAAGTATGGTTACCCTTATGTGAGAACATTTTACCCTTAATATTTTGAAATATTGAGGATACCCTTACTCACACCTTGGTTTACCCTTACACTAGATGAAGAAGAACACACTCACATTTACACAAGTCTAGAGGTAGCTTTACAAAACTTTTTATCAACCTTATATAGCCTTTAGGACCTTAAGTTTACCCTTATTAAATGGATTATATACCCTTATTTAGTGACTGGTACCCTTAAACTGTGGCTTATATACCCTTACATAGTGGTTAGTACCCATACACAACTTGTAAAGTACCCTTATGCAAAGCCATATACCCTTACACAACCTTAAGAAAGTGAAAGATACATTTAAATAGTTACTATTACCATTACATAGCACCTATGGTGCTTTCATGAAACTTTAAGGCACCCTTAAATAGCACATAATGTTATGGTATTTCCCTTACATAGCCCATAAAAATAATATGTTACCTTTATGTATCCCTTGGAAAACCATTTATACATTTAAACAACCATATAAAAACACGAGTGAGTGTAATTTCTATTGAAAAAGAATATTTTCACATAAAAATAATTCTAAATCAAAAATCAAACAAGGTTTAATGGTCATTTAAAAATTGAGGATGTTACAATTCACCCCTCAAAAGACTTATTATCCTCATTAAGTATCTCTAGTGGTCTTTCTCAAATAACTTCGACCACTAAGATCAAAAATTTAGATAGAATATCAGAATTGATTCTAATAGGTAAATCCGAACTAAAATAACATGAGAAGATAGGAATAAACAATATGTTCCTCTGACAATAAAGAAATAAATAGAGAATAATAGATCATAATCATATCTCAAACTATGGAGAGTCCCTCTCTACTATCTACTCGATCTTGATAAATCATATAAGACCTACCATCCACTACTCCATGAAACCCCAAGGGATCACTATTCCCCAGTTTTCTAATCCTTATAGGATATACACTTTCAGTTGAGGTCCTGTATCCAACTTAGCTAACTGTATCTTTAAATCCCTATCATAGATGCACTTTAGATGCCCTGTCTTGCCACATTTGTGACAAGTCTTAAGAGAAAATATGAAAAAATTTGAAGGTTTTCCTTCCTCCCATAGTTATATCATCTTGAAGATTCACTTACCAAATAATGATTCAAAAAGGTTATGATATTCCCTAACTATTGACCGCTTCCCTAGTGTACATCCCTTAAATTTCTATTGATATTCATAGAATAAGAAATTGGGACAGAAATGAAGAAATCAATTTTTGGTCCATTAATACCAGGAAGAAGACTAACAACTCTTTCATTCTCAATTACCTTCTCCATCATCAGGGATTTACAAATAACCACCTCATAGGCAACTAGAACAAAGTTTCTAACCTATCGACTCAACTCTGGGTGAGTGAAAATCCTGAAATTCCTTGCTTTCTGAGAATCATTCCCTACTAGAAGAGAAGCAAAGTGAATTAGCTGGGTCAAACATGCTACATACGTGGACACTATCATCATCTTCTACTAGAGATCTATGAACTTCTAATTATCATCCAAATTTAGTGATTTTGGAATTAACTTCTTGAAAAAGAGATTCTTTATGGTCACCAATGTCAAACTTTCCCATCTACCAGCCTACATGATATCCCACTATATTCTAGCTATTACTTGATGTATGAAGTTATCAAGCTTAACCTTTTGATCCTATGCTGTCCCTAATAGGTTTAAAATAAACTAGTCTAAAGAGTTCAAGATAGGCTGGTTCTATTGCTTAACCAATTAGAGTAACTAAGGGAGAATTTTCTGCTACATACTTCTATACAACAGGTGGTATAAATGGATTTGAAAGAGGTATATGAGGAGACATTTCCTGCAATTACTGAAAAAAATCATAAAAACCAACATCAATAAAATCCAACAAGGAAACTGAGAAACACATAGTCACATACAAGGGTTCACAACAATGTTCAACATAAGTGGATACCCCTAAGAACAACGAATAAACCCTTAAGAACCATAAAAAACCCAAGTCATGATTTTGATACCTACATTTTAGTCACAACCACATACATTCACTCAAGGATAGAATACAAAAAGATCAAATAAAGAATTCAAGAAACAATTCACTTGAAACAATTCAAAAGTTCAAGGGGAATTTAATTATTTTTGATCTATGTAATACCAAAAATATGTATATGTTTCATGTAAACCTAAATGCCTATCATGATGAATGAATTCAAACTAAATCCTATAAATTAGTATATTGACATAATCTGCATCATGAAATGTGAATTTAATCAATGGTAACATTAAACAGAAAAATCATAAATTCTTCTCTTTATGGAAACATGAAGCTCTACTATAAAATGTTGATAAGAAATTGACATAGTTCCCCTACCCTGAGTCCCAACCTTATTATCTTATATATACCCTATACCAACCTAGGTAAAATATAATAAACAATTTAGTGAATCCTTGTACATTGATACCACTTTGTAACATCTCAAAATGAACTATTAGGTTCAGTCTAGGGGTTCCACATGGCCTCAGGAATGTCTCTCCATATGCTAAAGGTTTCCAGCTTGCACTGAGGGTCTAAGTCTATTAGTGGGGATACTATACCCTTAGTATCATGTTGTAGAATAAATAAAACAATTAATAATAATTAAGAAAAAAAAGTATGAATAAAAAAATAACATTATAGAATGTGGAAAATATAAAAGACAAGCCCTCATAGTAATAATATGAAATGATATATATGAATAATATAACTAACAGAAGGAACCAAAATATGATATAAATCCAGTAAATAAAATTAGTAGCTAACATCCCACTTAAACTCTATATAGAAATTTATGCATCCTATAGCTCCAACTTCTCAATTATTCACCATAGGGAACTTTTCCTTCACCAAATCCCCAATCATTAAATCTAAAAATGAATCGAAATACATGAGTAGGGTGTGAGTTCAAGACTTAGTTGGAAACCACTAATGACCCTTAACATCTACTAATAAAATATATAACTACATTCCATGATTATAATATAGTGTAAAAATATAAATAGAAATATATAACATAAATCCAAAACATATGTTGGGTCCTTAAGGACCGACTCTACCTAATTCATCACTATGACATGAAGAAATATCCTGAAAACATTCTATAAGAAATCTTGATGGACAACCTAACACATTCGCCATCAGGATAGTCCCAAACATGGATGACACAGCCCTGAGTAGGGATATACCAATGCTTGTCAAACTCTCATTATACACATCCATATCAGGGAATGGCCCTATAGGCACCACTATAAACTCATCTGTCTAAGAAAGAGACAATGCATTTGGTAAGAGATGAAAATGACAGATCAAACATCAAATAAAGTCAATAGTTATCACAATCATCATAATATATATACTAGAAACACAAGCTAAGGAAAAAGGCTAAACACACATACAACCCATGTGATCAAGCATCAAACATAGGTTCCTTAGGGTTACACATGCACTCTAATAATCCTGTCAACAAACCCTATAATAAATGTGTGAAATTAATGTAATTCCTACATCAAGGTCTTTAAGGATGAACACCAAGGTTCTTCAATTTATATTCACCTGATTCACATCCACATACTCATCGAATAAAAATTTCTCTTCGAGGATTCCTAGAACTGAAACAAACTTTTTTATTTCCAAAATAAATAAAATACCACTTGTAATAATCAATCCTTTATCTTAGATTATCCATAAAAACATGATAATAATATATTATCATTCTTGATAAGTCTAGATTATTTGTTAGAGAATAACATAATTCCATAAGTGATAATACTTTATCTCTCCCACGAAAAATTTCTAATTACCCATTTAAGCCATAACAGTTTATTTCTCAAGGAATAATTAAAATTTCCCATGTGATAATATTATCCTTCTATAGAATAATATAATCATGATAATTATTATTTATTATTCACTAATAATTTATATATTATTATCATTTAATAAAACTCACTTTATTTCGTCTATAAATATTAGGAAGATAATTTTTCAAATTTAATGAGGAAGAAATATTTAGAAATTAACCATTTTTGAAACATTATACCAAGGAAGAGAAGAGAGGAACTAGATCTTACAAATCCCAAAAATCAGAATAAGGGATCAAATTAATCATATATGGATTCACCAAATTTAAACAAGGGGATTACCAATTTTTCGAGAATTAAGAGGGTGTCCAAAATTTAATGTTGTAAGGATTGGGTGTTCTTCAATAAGAAAACCATGTACATGTCACAAAAATTAAATACATAAAATAAATTAACAATTTAATTTGTCTTCTGAACTAATTCTTAATTTTGGACTTTTGAAAAAAACCAATGAATTTAATTCTCTAATATTTTAAATTTAAAAATATTATAAGAGGTTATACGGTTGATCTAGAAATGGAAAAATGAAAAATGGTAGGGTGTAAAGTATTTTACCCAAAACAGGCATCACATAAGGGTAATTTTTGTTGAAGAAAGTATTTTATAATAAAAATATTTATAAATTAAAAACCAATGAGGGTTTAAAATTAATTTTAAAAAATGAGGATGTTACAACACACAACAATGTTCTTATGTTTTGTTTTGGACTCAATATGAGTAATTATTCGAGTAACACAAGTAATGATTATGAGTGATAAGGGTTGGATGATGGTGGATGTCAAGAAGTATCATGATTTTAGAGTAATAATAAGAAATTATTATGGTGGTGAGATCTCCATGGATAATTGAGTGTCTATCAATAAATTTGAGTTGTTTTTAGTAAATATGAGAAGAAATATTCTGATAAACCCAACAAAAGGTTGATTCCATTTTCTGATATCTAATGTGTATAATATTTTGAGTTAAATATAGAAAATGGAAGGTGCCCTATTATGGGTTCCAGAGGAATAAATTTTGGTAAAGTTTTAGTGGTTGTTTTTTTTTCAACCACTAGATACAAGATAACAATTAAGTTGTATGACTGGGTGTAAATATTAGAAATTTTTTTGGTTGTGTAACCAGGTCTATGAGACTTTAATGATATTGAATAACATGCTGATATTAATTCTAAGATAAGATATTGAATTATACTAGACTCAAGAGTAATTCTATAGGTTTAGATATGATTATTTGAGTGATATATGGATTGGTATAGTCCAGTGGCATGAACCAATGAGGTATGATGCTGGTATCTTGAGAGTACTAAAATCCCACCAGAATTTTGGAACCATGGTGTAATTACTTCAAATAACATGTTCTTTAGTTTTGGGGCCAATAATATTTTTAGTAGTGGAGTTGGTGTGGATATTTATTTTTTAATGACCATGATTGGTATGAGGATGGTGAGTCAGTGATGATAAAACTGAATCTCACCTAGGAGTATTCAATGTATGTTCACTTGATACAAAAATGGATGGTGACTACCCTAAGTTGCAGAAAATCATATATAAACTATTAATACCATCTATTATATTGAGTAATGTTCTGTTAGACAAGATTTTGTTGGTATTTAGTAAATTCCTAATATAATTTATTTTGGGAACCCAGTTTTTGACCTGATTCAATGGGTGAAACCCAATTTGTGACTTGATTCAGAGGTAAACCCACTTTGTGACATGGTTTAGGGGGAGAAAATTGTTTTATAGAATGATTCAGGGGGTGATTTATTTTATAAATCACATTATAGATATTGTTTTAGGGAATCAAAAATTGTGAAGTAAAATATTTTTTGTGGCATGGCTCAAGAGTATGAGCATGACCATATATATTTGGTTATTGGGAAGGTTTTTAGCTAGAGATTAATGTGTGTTTCAAGTAATATACAATTTTTTAAGTTAATCATAGTGAACATGATCCCCTTGAAAATATTGTCCCTATTGAGTGTGTATAGTGGATTATGAATGAATCCATTAGGATAAATGAGAGTGGGAGTAATGTATGACGATTCAGTGTCTAGAGTTTTTAGGTGATGAGTCCCAATTATGTTTAAGAGAGAATCTCAAGTATTAAATACTTTATGATACAGAGATTATAAAATCTCAATTAATTTATAAAGTGTGAATCTATTTTAATTTTTCCAAATCATGTTTATTTTTGTCAGTTCTATGGGTTAAATGTGTTAAGAGTTAACCAAAAATAGTTTCATGAGGAACTGGTAGGTTTGTAGATTTTATCAATAGACTATAACTGATTCAAATTATGAATCATTTCTTCATTCCATGAAACAAGTGGGTAGAGGGGAGGGTTTGTAACACCCCAGGTAAATAAAGAATATGACATTTTTATATTTATCCCTATTTGTGAATAAAATGTTAATATTAATATAAAGGGAACGCTATGGTCGATGGCTTACCCAATACGCAACAACGAGTTACTTTGAAATCTTATGTTGCACTCTAATAATAAAATAATATTATTTTAAATGGTAGTTAACGCCTAGATGTTGTGATGGTGGTAATTAATAGAACTAACTAAAAATTTATTATATATGTTTTTCAAATAGTTTTACTTTTTACAATAAATGTTAGAGGATTAAAAATACGAATGAATCCAATTTTAAGTGTAAACATTCTAGTATTCTTTAAAAGGTCGATTAACCGCCTTTTGATGGAGAACATATTTTAAATCCACTTTTTGACAATTTTATGTGTTATATTTGGCAAAATAAAATTCTTCTTTAGAATCGGGACGTCAAAATTTACTTTGAGTAAATTTTTGGTATTTTTCTGAAAAAGTTCAATTTTTGATGAATAGTGAAACCACTAAGTGGTACTTATAAAAACTGATTTTCCGTTTAAATGAGATTTTGACACCTTTGTGTTTTGAATTTCAAAAATCCGACATAAATGGTTGTCATTAAGAAGTAAAATGTGGTTCAATGGGATTAAAATAATTTTTCGGTGAATAGTAACTTTTAAGTTTATTAATCGCGATTAGAGGTAATTAGTGTAGTTTAAGGTAAAAATAATGTTTTAATAATATTAAATGACCTAGACACATGTCCTACCCTCATTGGATGTGTCATGAACGACCAAGAAAATCCATGGGTCAACTTGGGGACCCCATGGAGCCACTTTGGTAGGAAAATGACATAAATAACTTTTTATTTAAAGTTAAAATTACAATGTCATAAACATGAGTTGTTTTACTACAATAATTTTTACATGGGGTTATACAAGTAAGTGTTTTGAATATAAATATTCATTGGAAATATAAAAAGATTTCCTACATCATAGTAGTTTTTTATAATTTTTAAACATTAACTAAATTAAACTATTTATGACACCATGATGATGCAGCGATTATCTCATTATTTAACGATTTAAATAAAATGAAAGGATAATGTAAATTCTAAGCCCTACACTTGTACAAAACCTATTGTATGGGTGTATTTCGAACCCTTATCACCTTATCCTTGAAACACATCAATGTGGGACCGGTAAAATCCAAAACTCATTCTAAAATAAAGTAACATTTTGTTACTTTCCAAGAGTGCCCCTCCCCTCCTCTTATAAAAGGCCCCCACCTCTACCTCTTTACCCACACTTCCAAAGCCTTTCGCTCGGCCAACCCCTGCCCATTTTGTCTCTAAACATCCCTCTATAACTCTTATAAGCCTCACTTTGGGCAGAAGGCTTCCCAAGGAAGCCTTTGAGCTCAAACCAAAGGAAGTTACCCGATTTTAAGGTAATGACTTCATTTGAGTTCTTTTGTTTTATTTTGCTTCACCAACCCCCTAAACTCTTTTTATTAATTTGTTTCGTAACAAATAAATTATCTTCAATATACTAGGATTTTGTTATAAGAAGGATTCGAGCTAAACATACACACACCTACAACTAATGGTTAAAGAACATACTGTTTTTGTGGATGGCGAATTTCTGCCTCACGAAACGATGATTGTTCAATATCCTTCTAACACCTTCAAAGGTGGCCATTAAGATGTCAATATATTTATATATGATATATAATATGTTTATGTTTTCCTTAATCTTCTTTATTTTTCATTTATGTCATACCTTTATGGCTTCCATTATGGGTATACGCGATATCTTCATTTTATGAAGTGCGGACTACTGCCCCCTCAAAGTGATTTGATTTTCTAATACCATATGTGGTACATATAAATTATATATTTAATGATATTATATACGATACCATACTGTAATTAAAATACTATTATGTATCATTATGTTTTAATTTCATTAATTATGAAATAGAAATGAAAGTAGCGTTCATGCGTACGTAAGGCTTACCGTCTCCATGAACGGTGCATTTCATTTCTTACCTCTAAATGTTATGTAATATTATAAATACATGAATATACTGGATATATATGATTTATATAATATCTAAATCATGAATAAAATTCTAGATATAATGGATATTTTACCACATGAACAACTTGTAATTTATAAAGAGTTTATTTTTGACTCAAGTACCAATGATCGTTAAAACGACCGTTATTAACTTAAATAATAACATAGTGTTCATGACATGGTAATACATGATATAAAAGGAATAATGAACTTGAAAAAGGTTCTTAAGGAAGTAGAAATTAACTCAAGTTTATTATTCAGGAATATAAAGAAATGAACAAGACAAGTCGGACTTGAGGTAAAGGATCCTACCCCTCTCCTTCTTTTTAAGTACACTCTTTTATGTCATTCCTTTTAAACACATCTTTCTTATGATTGGGATGTTATTTTATATTAATATTACAGTAAACTTTATGATAATATTATGATAGACCCTAATTTCTCTCATCAACCAATTTTTGAAGTTTTGAGTGGTGCCGTTAGGCTGCCGAATTTTTGTAAGAGATCTAACCTCTCTCTTTCTTTTTAAGTACTATCCTTTATGTCACTTCATTTAAGCTCATCTTTGTATGTTGGGGAATTATATTTTATATTCCTATTGATTTAAATTTTATTTTAATATGATTAGAGACCCTATTTGATTTCATAAATCCATTTTTGGATGTTTTATGTGGCGCCGTTAGGCTGCTGAGTTTTCATAAGGGATTTTTCATCTCACTTTTATTCCCGTGAGATTTATGCTACATTTTCCACCATTTCTTTTTAGTGGTATATGTACTTACCATTATTATAATATTTTTGGAATATAATTTCATTTATGAGTTCTTACATCAATGTTTTATTGTCCTTCTTTCATGGGGTGTATGTTTCGAAAGATACCCAAGTCGGTAAGGGAACCTTTCACCCTCCTCTTTTTAAAAGACTTCTTTTGTTGGGTCTTTTAATTTACATATTGTAATGTTGGGATATGTTCTTATATATCCTTATTGATGTAAATTTTATGTCCAAATGAGGATATTACATTTTAATATCTTATCAACTCATTTTATGAAGTTTGAAGTGACGCCGTTAGGCTATCGAATTTTTACCAAGGGAACTTCTTAACCCAATTTCGATTTCTTGGGGTTCAAATTGTAGTTGTTGAATATGTCATCCTTTGAATATGTGTGAATTAACTTTTATTGTTATACCCTTAATATCCACTTATATTGGGTTTATTTATATTTGTCACACATAATTATGAGATTGATTTATCCTTAATTTAAAGATACCTTCTTTATAAGGGATTTCATCTCATTTTACATTTCTATTGAGACTTCCTTATTTTTATGCACCAATTCACTCTTATATGGTGTATATATTGTCCTTTGTAATATTATATCATGAATCCATTTATTCTCATGATATTATAAAATTATGATTAAATGTTATTCCTCAATTATTGTATTCGAGTGTCTCTAATTTTGTTAAAAACCCTTTAACTAAAATATCGTTTTAAATGTTTTAATGATTTATAATTATAAAAATTTATCATTAATATCCATGTTTTCAAAATGGTTTTAAGGATTTATTTATATGGATATTAATGGTTTAAAATGTTAAAAGTTTCAAAGTGGTATGAGACACTTTGATTCAAAAATCTCTTTATTAAATGTTTTAAATGGTTTTGAAAATGGTTTTTAGAATGGATCCATTATTTCAATATCTTAAAATGTTATATTGTTACTACAATGTGGGAATGTTATCTTTCCATTGTGCTTAAGTTATGTTCTATGATTATGATATAATTCTTGGGCATTGTTTATGAATACTGGTGGTTCTGTGATAAAATAAGGGCAGGTGAGCCCGATATAGCTCTCCAATGCATTGGGTAACGCGAAGGGGTTAAACGTTAAGGTTTCTCCGAAGAGATTTAGGGAATATACTGTGATGGGTATTACAAACATAACCAAGAGGGTTACTACCTATGTAAGAATGTTATGAATTCCTCAAGTTACCTTTATGTCTTATGATTTCTATGATTTATTCATGATTTTATGAGGTATGTTAAAGTGCTTATGTTTTATGAGTAAAGTATGATTTCATTGATTCTTATGAGTACATGTACTCATGTTTCCTTTCCATATTTTTATATCCCTTACTGAGCTTTTTATTCTCATCCCATGTTTTTTTGAAATGTTTTTCATAGGTCAAGGGAAAGGTACATGATATGATGATAGTGTCAAGGAAGTGTCAAGAAAGAATCCATGTTTTATTTTAAATATGATTCCGTTGATGGGAAAAAATGAATACTATCTTTATGTAACCACTTTGTTTAAATATAGAATTTAATGCAAGTTTTATGATCTAATTCTCTAAAACTCTAAACTTGAAAAGATCCTCAATGTGTAATCTTGTATTAACTCAAGATTAAGTAAGGTTTAAGGCTGGGGCCTTATAGTTGGTATCGAAGGTCGGTTTAGACAACTTTAGGGATTAGGAGTTTTTGTTAGACACATGATTAGTCCCTATATCTATTATTTCAGTTAAATCCTTGTTTTATAACTTTTTTCAGGTCAAGTAAAGTCAGTTACGAATGGAAGGAGAAGGATCTCAAATGACATTCCTATCTCTTCCTGATGACATGCTTGCAATAATTATTGCAAAGTCATGTTCGGATGATTGTGAAACTTTTTCTAGCATACAACTCACTTGCAAGCAGTTTTTTGAGATATCAAACACCTCTAATATACCTTGTTATCATCATGGATCATGGGTTGTTTTTAGACAAATACTATTTTCACCATATTCTAATATTTTCAAGAAAGGTAAATATTATCAAGTTATTTTCAAATATTTTACCTTATCACAAGAATTTGAAGCATAATATGATTTTAAAAATGGTGCTGAGGAAGGAGACCCTTGCGCAACCTATTTATATTTGCTATTAAAATATAGTCTCTCAGAACATACTTATGGTATTTTAAAAGGACCAATAATAGAATGTTTCAACTCAAATTCTGTCTGACTATTTTATAGAAATCATGTTTTATCAGATGTTTTGGAATTATATGTCATACATGATTATTTTCCAAAACTGTTTTTCTGTGAACACACATATGACCCATGTTGTACAAGGTGTATTTGGATGGAGGAAGCAAATTATTTTTAAATATCTCTAAATCATTGTTGTAATGCATGGGACTTATACCTATGTGAGCAAGATGATGATGAAACCGAGTGGACGCCATGATCAAATTATGCTGTTATTCATTTTGGGAATCGTTTTATTTTATCTTATGGTGGTGAAATAAGACATCAAGAATTAAGATGTTGAGATAATAACGAATTTGGATGAAAATGATAGGTATAAGGAAACTATTGAGGTTAAAACATGTTAGGGTTATTTTTGGAGTTTTATAAAAAGGACAACACATAGATTGTGTGACAACCCGTCACGTCAGACAAAGCTGCGAAAATCGAACCCACAACCAAAGTGCGACATGTATTTATCGCCTACCACTGGACTACGTGAAGTCCCTGGTTAGTATGACATATTCTTTTTAGTTAGGTGACTTTATGAATTAAGAGTAAGTTGATTTTGGGTTATTTATGAAAATGATTAACCTATCATGGAGGATATGTGATTAGGTTAATTACATTTCAATACGAGACTTTAGAAGCAACTGATATTGTTTAGAGATAAATGTTACGATTTAACTTGGAAGACTATGTGACTAAATCCTTCAAATATTTGGGTTTCAATCTTAGATTGGTTTACTTTTAATAATTTTATGGACAAATTGTTTATCGAATGGTCCTCGTTGAACTTTGGGTTTTGTTGGACAAATTTTGGAGATTAAGAATAGATTTTATTTCTATAAAGGATTATAATTTTGTGGATTATCTGATCTCATACTAACAATTTTGGTTTTGTATTTTTTCTAAAGACATGGGAAATATATAGTTCTCTTTTTTTGGATTAGGTGATTCTCTAGAAGTTGATTATAGTACTCTTAATGTGAACAAGTCTTCCTAAATACTCGTCTTTTGGAGAAAATATGAGTTCGTGTAAGAAATATAGTAAAAGTTGAAAGTCAACATGACAATTAAGTATGCTTCCTTATGTTTTAGTTAAGCTCAAAAATAAATTCATCAATGAAAAGTAACTTAAAACAAAAATGTTGTCTGTTAATGTTTCCTACTGGGGAATCAAATACCGTTTAACCCATCACAAGTTTGTGATTTTCTTATCGTTAACTTTCTCCTAGACATGTTTACTATCACTCTCCCTCAGAACATGACCCTTTGTTTTTTCCTCCATATACATGTTTTCCTACATGGAATCCTAGTATGGGTTAACTCGGGTGACCTTTGTAATTCTCTTTCTTTCTTTTAAAGTGTTTTTTTACCGACTCTTGTTCCGATGTGGGACTTTCAATGATGTTTCTGAGCCCAATTTTAAAATTGCGAGGACGCAATTCCCAAAAGGGGGGAAGGATGTAACACCCCAGGTAAATAAAGTATATGAAATTTTTATATTTATCCCTATTTTTGAATAAAATGTTAATATTAATATAAAGGGAACGCTTTGGTTGATGGCTTACCCAATACACAACAACGAGTTCATTTGAAATCTTACGTTGCACTCTAATAATAAAATAATATTATTTTAAATGGTAGTTAACGCCCAGCTGTTGTGATGGCAGGAATGAATATAACTAACTAAAAAATGATTATATATGTTTGTCAAATAGTTTTACTTTTTATAATAAATGTTAGAGGATTAAAAATGCGAATGAATCCAATTTTAAGCATAAACATTCTAATATTCTTTAAAATGTCGATTAACCGCCTTTTGATGGAGAAACTCTTTTAAATCCACTTTTTGACAATTTTATGTGTTATATTTGATAAAATAAAATTCTTCTTTAGAATTGGGACATCAAAATTTACATTGTGTAAATTTTCTGTATTTTTCCGAAAAAGTTCAATTTTTGATGAATAGTGAAACCACTAAGTGGTACTTATAAAAACTGATTTTCCATTTAAATGAAATTTTTCCACCTTTGTGTTTTGAATTTCAAAAATCCGACATACATGGTTTTCATTAAGAAGTAAAATGTGGTTCAATGGGATTAAAATAATTTTTTGGTGAATAGTAACTTTTAAGTTTATTAATCACGATTAGAGGTAATTAGTGTAGTTTAAGGTAAAAATAATGTTCTAATAATATGAAATGACCTATAAACATGTCCTACCCTAATTGGATGTGTCATGACCGACCAAGAAAATACATGGGTCAACTTGGGGACCCCATGGAGCCACTTTGGTAGGAAAATAACATAAATAACTTTTTATTTAAAGTTAAAATTAAAATGTCACAAACATGAGTTGTTTTACAAAAAAAATTGTTACATGGGGTTATAAAAGTCAGATTTTTGAGTATAAATATTCATTGGAAATATAAAAAGATTTCCTACATCATAGTATTTTGTTTATAATTTTTAGACATTAAATAGATTAAATTATTTATGACACCATGATGATGCAGCGATTACCTCATTATTTAACGAATTAAATAAAATGGAAATATAATGTAAATTATAAGACCTAAACATGTCAAAAACCTATTGGATGGGTGTATTTCGAACTATTATCACCTTATCCTTGAAACAAATCAATGTGGGACCATTAAAATCCGAAACTCATTCTAAAATAAAGTAACATTTCCTTACTTTCCAAGAGTGCCCCTCCCCTCCTCTTATAAAGGGCCCCCACTCTACCTCCTTACCCACACTTCCAAAGCCTTTGGCTCGGCAAAACACTGCCCATTTTGTCTCTCCACATCCCTATATAACTTTTAGAAACCTCACTTTGGTCATAAGTCTTCCCAAGGAAGCCTTTGAGCTCAAACCAAAGGGAGTTACCCAATTTTAAGGTAATGTCTTCACTTGAGTCCTTTTGTTTTATATTGCTTCTCCAACCCACTAAACTCTTTTTACTCGTTTCTTTTGTAACAACTCTAGTATCTTAAATATACTAGGATGTTTTTATAAGAATTATTAGAGCTAAAATTACACACTCCAACATATAATGGTTAAAGAACATACAGTTTCCGTGGATGGCGAATTTCTACCTCACAAAACGATGATTGTTCAATATCCTTCTAACACCTTCAAAGGTGGCCATTAATATGTCACTATATTTATATATGATATATAATATTTTTATGTTTTTGTTAAGCTTCTGTATTTTTCATTTATGGCATACCTTTATGGATTCCATTATGGGTATACGTGATGTCTTCATTTTAGGAAGTGTGGACTACCGCCCCCTCAAAGTGATTTGATTCGTTAATACCTTATGTGGTACGTATAAAGGATATATTTAATGATATTATATATTATAACATACTGAAATTAAAATACTATTATGTATCATTATGTTTTAATTCCATTAAATATGAAATATAAATGGAAGTAGCGTTCATGCGTACGTACGGCTTACCGTCTCCATGAACGGTGCATTTCATTTCTTACATCTAAATGTTATGTAATATTATAAATACATGAATATACTAGATATATATGATTTATATGATATATAAATCATGAATACAATTATGTATATAATGGATATTTTACCACATTAACAACTTGTAATTATAAAGAGTTTATTTTTGACTCAAGTACCAATGATCGTTAAAACGACCGTTATTAACTTAAATAATTACATAGTGTTCATGACATGGTAATAAGTGATATAAAAGGAATAATTAACTTGAAAAAGGTTATTAAGGAATTATAAATTAACTCAAGTTTATTATTCATGAATATAAAGAAATGAACAAGACAAGTCAGACTTGAGGTAAGGGATCCTACCCCTCTCCTTTTTAAGTACACTCTTTTGTGTCATTCCTTTTAAGATAATATTTCTTATGATTGGGATATTCTTTTATATTACTCTTACAGTAAACTTTATGCTCATATTATGAGAGACCCTAATTTCTCTCATCAATAAATTTTGGATGTTTTGAGTGGCGCTGTTTGGCTGCTGAATTTTTGTAGAGATCCAACCTCTCTCTTTCTTTTTAAGTACTCTCCTTTATGTCACTTCTTTTAAGCTCCACTTTGTATGTTGGGTAATGTTGTTTTATATTCCTCTTGATGTAAATTTTATTTTAATATGATGAGAGACCCTATTTTATCTCATCAATCCATTTTTGGAAGTTTTATGTGGCATCGTTAGGCTGCCGAGTTTTCATAAGGTATTTTTTATCTCACTTTTATTCCCGTGAGATTTATGCTACATTTTCCACAATTTATTTTTAGTGGTATATGTACTGCCCATTATTATAATATTTGTGTAATATAATTTCATTTATGAGTACTTACATCAATGTTGTATTGTCCTTCTTTCATGGGGTGTATGTTTTGAAAGATACCCAAGTCGGTAAGGGAACCTTTCACCCTCCTCTTTTTAAAAGACTTATTTTGTTGGGTCTTTTAATTTACATATTGTAATGTTGGGATATGTTCTTATATATCCTTATTGATGTAAATTTTATGTCCAAATGAGGAGATAAAATTTTAATCTTTTATCAACTCATTTTCTGAAGTTGGAAGTGACGCCGTTAGGCTGTCGAATTTTTACCAAGGGAACTTGTTAACCCAATTTCGTTTTCTTTGGGTTCAACTTGTAGTTGTTGAATATGTCATCCTTTGAATATGCGTGAATGAAATTTGATTGTTTTACCCTTAATATCCACTTATATTGGGTTTATTTATATTTTTCACACATAATTATGAGATTGATTTATCCTTAATTTAAGGATACCTTCTTTATAAGGGATTTCATCTCATTTTACATTTCTATTGAGACTTCATTGTTTTTATGCACCAATTCACTCTTATATGGTGTATATACTGTCCTTTGGAATATTATATCATGAATCCAATTATTCTCATGATATTATAAAGTTATGATTAAATGTTATCCCTCAATTATTGTATTCGAGTGTCTCTCATTTTGTTAAAAACCCTTTAACTAAAATATCATTTTAAATGTTTTAATGATTTATACTTATAAAAATTTCTCATTAATATCCATGTTTTCAAAATGGTTTTAAGGATTTATTTATATGGATATTAATGGTTTAAAATGTTAAAATCTTCAAAGTGGTATGGGACACTTTGATTCAAAAATCTCTTTATTAAATGTTTTAAATGGTTTTGAAAATGGTTTTTAGAATTGATCCATTATTTCAATATCTTAAAATGTTATATTGTTATTAAAATGTGGGAATGTTATCATTCCATTGTGATTAAGTTATATTCTATGATTATGTTATGGTTCTTGGGCATTGTTTATAAATACGGGTGGTTCCGTGATAAACTAAGGGCGGGTGAGCCCGATATAGCTATCCAATGCATTGGGTAACACGAAGGGGTTAAACCTTAAGGTTTATTCGAAGAGATTTAGGGAATATACTGTGATGGGTATTCCAAATGTAGCCAAGAGGTTTACTCCCTATGTAAGAATGTTATGAATGCCTCAAGTTACCTTTATGTCTTATGATTTCTATGATTTATTCATGATTTGATGAGGTATGTTAAAGTGCTTATGTTTTATGAGTAAAGTATGATTTCATTTATTCTTATGTGTACATGTACTCATGTTTCCTTTCCATATTTTTATATCCCTTACTGAGCTTTTTGTGCTCATCCAAAGTTTTTTTGAAATGTTTTTCACAGGTCAAGGGAAAGGTACATGATATTATGATAGTGTCAAGTAAGTGTCAAGAAAGAATCCATGTTTTATTTTAAATATGTTCCCGTTGATGGGAAAAAATGAATACTATCTTTATGTAACCACTTTGTTTAAATGTGGAATGTAATACATGTTTTATGATCTAATTATCTAAAACTATAAACCTGAAAAGATCTTCAATGTGTAATCTTGTATTAACTCAAGATTAAGTAAGGTTTAAGGCTGGGGCCTTATAGGGTCACCCTACCATGAAGACCTATATCATGAATTACTAGTAGACACCATGAAACCCTCTTATGAATTTTTTATATTTTTAATTAATTGATTAATTAATTGGATGTTTTAAAAATAGAGGTGTCTTCTTCTTTGGTTAGTACAGTTGATGAGAACACCTTCCCATTTGGTTCCTCTCCCTTATAAGAGAGCATATCCATTAGTCCTCCAATAAATTGACCACTATTAGTTGTGATTGCAATCTAGTGGTGTGACTAAATTTATGTCTCATATCTTTCTAGGTTTATTCCACTATTAAGATATCTCACAACATCTATGTTAATTTTTACTTTTTTCTAAGGGTATTCTATTAATTTTCTTATTTATAATAGTTTATCTCAAATAAAAGAATGATATTAGATGTGAGGACTTATATGAGTATAAGGTAGGTTGTTTATAGGATTTTACATCAAAGTATCACTATTTTATTGATGTGTATCATGTGCGGTCCTACTAATATACCTCAATATTGAAATAAAATTAATAATAAATTATGATTGAATTTAAATTATTTAATTATAGCTATACATGTGCTAAAAATATTCCATTGGTGATATTTGAACAAAATTTACCCACTACACAAGGTTATCTTTACCTGGGGATATAAACTGGGTTATAGAAGGGGTGACCATTAGGGTGATGTGGCTATAGTAGTTGAACTTATGTGTGGTTGGGGATACTTAAGACATTCTCTAAGATCTATTTTTCTTGTTTATTAAGGGAGACATGATGTAATATAATTAAATAAATTTACTAATGAATTACATGTTCACGTTAATTATGATGGTAGCTTGGAATTATAAGGGAGTAATCACCCTCAAATTCATTATGATTACTGGTTTCAAATTCATAGTGAAATAACTCTTATTTTTGTAATGATTAATGGTTTGTAATTCCAAAGAGTGGTCCCCCATGGATTTGTGATGATTTTGGTTTGTAATGACAATGGTAAATACCCATTGGATTTATGATGATAATTGTTGGGAATTCCTAGGGGAAATACCCCTTAATTTCATATTGATCACTCTACTTTAGTATTCCTTGGGGAAATCTATATTAAGTTCATATTGTCTACTATCGATTGTAATTACAAGGGAAATACCCCCATGGATTCATTTTGATAACATGTTTAGAACACCTTAGGCCAATTTCCCATGGGTTTGGATAATGATGATGAGTTTGGAATATCATGGGGAACCCCCATTTGATTAATTTGGGTATACTTATGTCCCCACATTAGAATTACATGGTTTAGTCCCCCTTGGAATCATTTTTTCATACTTATAATTCTGGTTTGGAATGCATTTTAGAGGTTCCCCTAGGGTTCTTTGAGAGTTATTGAGTTATTATGGATAGAGACATCCTGATTAGGATAAAGTAAGTGTGGTCAATCATGAGTGTCACTTTGGAACCAGAGGACTGATAGTGGATTTATTTATTAATGTTGTTCCATTATTTAATATTTATATTATCATACACTTTATTCTCTAACTAGATATTCTAATTGACACCATTATTGGTGGAATATCTTTTCATACCCACACCCTTCTCGAGCTGTCAGTTGGTACCCAAGAATTGTTCAAGGTTGTAGAACATGATAAGGGTAAGTTCCTTGTGATTTATTCCTAATTAAAACTACTAATATGGAGTATGGGAGTTTGTGAACGATCTATGACTCATGACAATTTTTGGTGGAGTTTCCTTTTTTTTTGATATTTTGGGTTTTTATGTATATAACTTGATACTAATGTATGAATTTTTGACATATTTATACACATAATTTTGTTATAAAATGTGTCACATAAATAACTTATTTTAAAGTTCAATTCCATTTAGTTTCCATTCATGCTTTGTTTTAGGGGTTTTCCATGCTTTCATGGTGGAATGGGTGAGTTTTCATGAATTGGGCCAAACCGTGAGCCCAATTCCAGATTTTAAAATTAATTTTGATTCCTTTATAACTCCTTCAATTTTTAACATTTTTTATCCATTACAATTCCTAATTGTCATCCCCTGACCTATTAACACCACCATATTACTTTGGACCATTTATAAATCCATAATCATGCTGGATATGGGTTTTTATTTAAGGGTTTGGGCCTACCCGAAAGCCCATTTTCTGCATTAAAAATAAATTTTAAGTCTTTAATATCTCCATAAATATTTACCTATTTTTGGTTATTCCAACTCTCACCCGAGACCACTTACCTAATGCGCACCCCCAGCTTCTACTCCAACAATTTGGAGCTCAACAGAATCGATAAATTGGTCAAAACTTATCTGGATTTTAGAAATCACCCAAATTTGCAGAGGTAAATTGATATTTTCATAACTCCTTCTATTTTTACTCTTTTCCCCCCATTAAAGTTCCTACATGATCTCCTAATCCTTTTTCGAACATCCATTTAATGGTTGGATGTTTTAAAATTCAGATACTGGTGGATTTTGTGTCGTTTTATTCAAGATTGTTTAGAGTACATATTTATCTCTTCAATTTCTTCCTTCTCCTTAAGGTTTCCTCCCTCTTTCATTATGTTATAAAATGTCCAGATTCTAGGGGTTAGAACATATGGTTTTATTTGGTGTTTTTTTGGTTAAATATGGTGGTCTATGTATGGATTTATCATCCTTGTGATGCGGCGATGTTGCAGTTGATATTTCGCACCAAGCATTGAGGGATTCGACACTTCCGGTAGGTGGTTCCATGTGTAAACAATTATTGATGAGTTAGATTGCTGTATTTACTAATTTTTAATATTCCTAATATTTTGGGTGTGGTGAAAAAACTTTTTATGATTTATTTGGTTAAGTTTTTAATCATATAGTTACATTTTAACTTGAAATTGGGTGTTTTCATGTGTTACTCATGGGGTATTATTTGGGTGTATTTTACAACATATGGAATTAGTTTAATAAATCTTGTTTGGCCTGAAAATTATGGTTTTGTAATGTATTAATGTAATGTGGGCGTAAATAAGAGGGTTTTTAAATAGGTTTTATGTGTAAAACATTGTTATACTTCTTGAGAGCATTTTATGAAATTGTATGTTTTCATTTGGATCTTTTGTAGTATTATTCAAGGTGATTTTAAAAAACTTGAATGTGGTTTTATAAAGGTATCTAGGGATTCCAATTATGTTTTGGATATTAATTGGTATGGTTTTTGGTCTTAAATGTGGGTTTTGAAATGGGTTTTGTCTACAAGACATATTTACATCACTAGGGTTCTTTTTATGAAAATTGTAAATGTTTTAGTTGGTTAAACAAAGTGGGAAAAGGGTTCATATGTACTGTTTGGTATGAGTGTTCACCTATTAAGGGGTTTTTAAAGTTAAAGTGATTTTTTGAGATGTAAAAATGTCTTAGAATGTTTTGTAAATTGCTAAAATGTTTTATTAAATTGTGATGTTGGATCGAAACTTGTTTGTGGGCTGTTTCATGTAAGTTTGATGATAAAATGATTTTGAAGTTAAAAATGGTATTATGTAACACGTGAGTGGGATTTTATGTGAGTTGTAATATATTTTAATGGTTTTAAAATTTTTTTAATGGATTTGTGGAAGTGTTAAAGAAATGTGAAAAGTGTTGTGGTCTATTTTGGTGTGAGTCGGATTTCAAAATCAATTTGAATGAAAAGTAGACTTTTGTGACTCGTGTTGTATACATGTGGGATGTTTGTTGAATTTATGATATGGAAATGATATTTTCATGTGAGAATTATATTCATTTACTTCTTGAACTTTTTTGAGTACAAAGGGAAAACCCGGGTATCTAGGTGGGTGGACGTGTACTAGTATGCTTGTGAATCTATGGGATTTGGCCTCAGTTTTACTTAGAAAGATTTATGCTTACAACTCTAACTAAACTATGATGATAATGATTGGTGACCACTAGGTTATGGGTATGTTCTCTACTAGTGGATAGTGCACGAGAACAGATATCTGTGATGGTTACTCTCACTGAGATATGAGGTACCTGGGACCCACAACTAGCTTGTGCCTAGGGGTTATTTACCATTGCTTGTGCACACTAGATATTTTGTGCTTACCATCGGCATATGGTATTAGTGGCTAAAAAAATTCAGTATCATTGGTATTTATTTTAAAAGTGTTTATTCTTTAAATTATCCCACCTGAAACTATTTTTATTTAATGTTGCATCTTTTAGAAAGTGTAATTAGCATTTCATGTTTTTGAAAACATGCGTGTTTTTCATCATTAAATGTTTATCACATAGAATATTTTAGTGGTGGTATCATTTTGGGCATTGGAGCACACCCTATAGACACCCTTGGGTGTAAGTAGACTTGGTTATTTTTGTTGTCGCAGGTTGATTACAGTTTTTAATTCCAGTGGTTCGGGTTTTTAGCAGGTCCTTGGTGGTGAAGTCTTGTGGAGATGGCTTGAGGGCAGTGCCCCTTTCCATGAGGGTTCTTGGGCTGTTCCATTTTGGTTTTGTACATTCTTTATAGTCTTGTTGAGTTGTTTTAAAATATGTAATTCAGTTCTTATTTTTTGAAAATGATTGTTTGGATTGAAAAATCCAGATTAGTTTTATTGGATTCTTTTGTTGTTTTAAGTTTATAACCTCGGGTTAATCGTTCCCAATTTTCATATTATGATACCGAAGAACTTGTGCCAGCCCATGGGGATCGGTAATGCCCATCAGGTCTTGTCATGGGTTGGGTTTGGTGCCATGTTTGGTGGCGACCAGATTCGGTTCTTGACATGATGGGTTTATGTTTATTTATTAATACATTCCTAGATATCACTTTAATTATTTATGTGTATAAGCCCCGACCATAAAACAATACCTAATCTTGAGATAAATCAATAATCTGACTTTAATTCATATTGAGGATATTTTCAGGTTTAGAGTTTTAGAGAATTAGTCCATAACCATTACATTTCATCTCAAATATTACTAGGTAGACACTTATACTCAATATAATTTTTCACAATAATAAAAATATTTAAATAAAAATAAGAATTATTTTCTTGATAAAAATATCTTCTTGAATTAGTCTTTTCTCTTACCATTACTTATACCCTATGCAAATAATTTTAAAAAAAAAAACTTGGTATGAGCATAAAAATCTCAGTAAGGGATATAAAATAAGGAAATAAAACATTAGTCCATGAATATATACAAATCAATGAAATCGTACTTTCCACTCAAAAAAATAATATCTTTAAGATAAATCATGAAATCATAAGATTTACGAATAAATCATAGAAATCAAAAATCATAAATATAAGTTGTGGAATCCCTAACATTCATACATTGTAGCTTTTATAGCCACATAGGGAGTAACCTTGATGGCTACATTTGGAATAACCATCACAGTATATTCCCTAAATATCTTAGGAGAAACCTTAACATTTACCCCCATCATGTTACCCAATGAATTGGAGAGCTATATAAGGCTCATATACCCTTAGTTTATCACAAAACAACCCGTATACGTAATCAATTACCAAGAACCATAACATTATCATAACACATAAAACAAACATATAGGAAAAATAACATTTCCACTTTGAAATCACAATTAATTTTTACAAGCCACACAATCATAAATGAAAGAACATTTTTTTAAAATAAAATGGTAGACTTTTAAAGTAAAAATCAGTACATAATAAAATAATAAAAGAGAGAAATTAAGTTCATGATGTATATGTTAAATAAAACAGTCTAGTTTATTGAAATATTTAATCCATTTGGAAATCATAGTTAGAACAATTAAAAAGATGATTTTTGGATCAAAGTGTCCCATACCACTTTGAAAATTTTGAAAGTAACTAAAAGATAATTTTTTTGAAACATTCAAGTCCATATAAATATATTCATAAAAACCAGTTTGAAAACATGGACATGAATGTAAAGGATTTATTAATTAAATCATTAAAACATTTAAAATGATGTTTTAGTTATGTAGTCCATTAACACTTAAGAAACACTTGTATAAAAATCATCAAAGATAAAATTTTTAAAAAAAATTAAATATCCATTGAATATTTTAATCCATGATATAAAATGTAAAAAATTTCATAAATACACCTTATAGAATAATAGTGGTTCACAATGTCAAGATATTTCTCAATGAAAAGAGACTGAGACGAAGTCCCTTACATTGAGTCCGACTTGCTTCGTTCATTCTTCAATTTCCTGAATAATAAAATTAGGTTAATTTATACTTTATTTAAAACCTTTATTAAATTTTATTATTCATTTTATATAACTTATTACCATGTTATAGCAATTGGTTAATTATTTGAGTTCATATCTGACGTTTTGTTGATGTTCGGTACTTGAGTCGAAAATGAACATGATATGATGTCACTAGTCCTTGTGGTCATAAGTCCATTATTTTCCATAATAATATTATTGATTTAAATATCATATATATACAGTATATTTTTATTTATAATATTCTATAACATTTTTAGATAAAAAATGAAATGCACCGTTCATGGAGATGGTAGGCCATACATACGGATGGGTGCTACATTCATTTCTTTATAATATTAAAGTTATGAAAAATAAATGATAAATAGGTATATTATAATTAAATTATAATATATTTGTTATATATTTTACATAATTTCATTTACGTCATCCCTTATACATTCCATGTATGTCATGAATGAGTCATATCACTTGGAGGGGGCGGTAGTCCACACTTCCTAAAATGAAATTATCATATTTTAACATTATGGAAAACATAAAGGTATTTTTTAAATAAAAATTAAATAATAAGAGAGACAAAATAAATATAATATATATCATATATAAATAAATTTATATCATAATGGCTACCATGATAGGTGGTAGGATAAAATTGAATAATCACCGTTTAGTGAGGCAATAGTTCGTCGTACACAGAAATAGTATGCTCGTATTCATTAGATGGAGGTGTGTGTAAGTTTAGTCCTAATAATTATCATAATAACATTCTATAATATTAAGGCCAATTTTTTTTCTATATAATTATAAAATAAGAAGATTATAAGGAGTGAATAAGGAAAATAGAAGAAAAGAACTTGAGAGAAGATGTTACCTCTAAATCGGGTAACTCCTTTTGATTTGAGACAAAAGGATTTCTTGAATTGTATTATGACCAATTTAAGGATTATAGGAGAAATGGAGGGTTGTTTGGAACTTATTAAAGTATAATATAGATGTCAAAAGGGGATTTAGAGGTGTGAGTAAGTGGGTATAGGTGGTGACCTTCCATAAGAGGGAGAATGGGCACTTTAGGAAAGTCTTGAAATATTATTTTATTATAAATTGATTTTAGGTTTATAATGGTCCCAAACTAATTTATATAAAATATAAGATGATTTTCGGTTGTATCCACATCCTCAAATTAAATTTATACAATTTATTAATATTTTATAACCCTTATATTTTTGGTTTAACCTTTATTTTACCCCTTTTTAATTTTACCATGATATTTTAGTATTTAAACTTTGTTGGTTAATTCAATTACCATAACATTTAAAACTCCCAAAAAATTAAATTTATGACATATTTTGACTTTTTATAACCATTTGTACGAATCTTAGATTTTTAGGACCATTATATCATTTAATAAAATATTATTTCTTTTAAAAACACATTTATTTTAATTTTGACACTATTTAGTAATTGATTTTTATTAGTCATAAGAAATTTATTCCTTAAAAGGTATTTAATCAAAGATAATATGTCATAAACATTCAAAAAATGCATTTATAGCATCAAAATGTTAAAAATACATTTATTTTAATATTTATAATATCATTTATATGAATCTTTCATTAATAAGGTAATCACTACATCATCATTGTGTCATAAATAAATTAACTTTTTTAATGTATAGAAATTATAAAGAAAATACCATGATGTATGAAATATTTTTCTATTTCTAATTAATATTTATATTAAAAGATTTCAATTATATTACCCTATATTAATTTTTTTTAATAAAAGATACATGTTTATGTTTTATTTCTCTTTACTTTAAATTAATTCTTATAACATGTCATTATCACACCCAAGTGGCTCAATGAGGTCCTAAAATTGACCCAAGAATTTCCATGGTCTAAAATATCTCATAAAATACTATTAGGACATGTTTTAGGGTAGTTTTATATTATTATAATATTTTCACCATTATTTACCAAATTTACCCTTTAACACTAATAAATAAAAATAATTACTGAAGTTTGTATTCATAATGTCCAAAATAAAAAGGTAATTATTTAAAAAAATTGAACCTTTTGATTCCAAATATGGAATCCATTTTCCAAATTCAAAATACCAAATTTGAAAAAAATAATTTAAAAGTAATTTAAAATTAATTCCTATTGTTAAAACCAAAAAGTGAGGTTTTAAGAAGTAAAAACTATCAAAAGATTATCATGTGTTTATGTCCAATTTAAATGTGAAATTACATTCAATGAACAAAATTGGATTTAATTATAAAAACTTAATACAATTACACTTTAAAAACAATTAAAATGATAATATAAATTTATAAATAAATTAGATGAAAAGGTTGTTTTGAATTAAAATGCATTATTTTTCACTATTTATTAAAAAATGAAATTTATCTAAAAATTATAAAAAATGTAACCAAAGTAAATTTTGATGTCCAACTTTTATAGAATAAGTGTATTTTGTAAAAAATAACATATAAAGGTTTCAAAAACTAAATTTAAAAAGGGTTCTACCTAAAAAGGTGGTAAAACTATATTTTTAGAAACAAATACTTCTTTTATCTGAAAAAATAAATTTATTATTATATCATTTCTAGAAAACATATAAGATATATTTGAAAATAAAATTGAATATATAAAATATATTTCTCATTAAATAAAAATCCATAGAGTGAAATGATTTTATAAACACAATTATTCTTTTTTTAAATAGGTTCTCATAAAAACACATCATTTATATTCAACTAGTTTTTATTCTTATTTGTAATAAATTTGGTCACCAATGAATCATTATTTAAACATGTGTAAACCATATTTTCATAATTAAGTTGATACTATTCATTACCACCATTCGAAAGTATAGGTCATAATAGTAACATTTAAATAATAATATTTAGTTGTTCATTTAAGCTCAATGTAGCATATCATGTATGGCATTGAACAGAGTTTTTATTTCTTAAAAATTAGGGTGTTTCATCATTCACCCATTTAGAAATTGCGTCCTTGCAATTTTAAAATTGGGCTCAGAAAATTCGTTGAAAATACCACATTAGAAAAGATTCAATAAAACTACTACTTTAAAAGAAAGAAAGAGAAGTACAAAGGTAACATGAGATAACACATACAAGGATTCCATGAAGGGAAACATAGATATGGAAGATAAACTAACCATCTTGTTCTGATGGAGATTGATAGAAAACATGATCACAAGAAAGTTAATAATCTAAAAACTACAATCTTGTGATGGGTTAAACTATCTTTGATTCCCTAGTAGGAAAAGTAAATAGACAATGTCTTTGTTTTAAGGTCCTTTTTATAAAGTTAAGGAATTTATTTATGATCTTGACTAAGAACATAAGGAATCATACTTACTTTTTAAGTATAATTTCATACTTTAATAAATATCTACCACAAACTCATCTTTTCTCCAAATGATGAGTATTAAATATGACTTGGTCACACCTGAAGAACTAGAATCAACTTCTAGAGAATCACATAATCCACAAAATATAAACCATATATTTCCCTTGTATTTATACATTAACCAAAAAACTAGTGAGTAAAATATTAGATAATCCCCCCAAAAGAATAATCATGTATAAAAATAAAAACTACTATTAATCTCCAAAATTCAACAAAAAATACCCTAAAATTCATCAAAGACCATTTAATAAATAATTTTCTATATAATTCCTCAAAAAAGAATAACCCAAACGAATATTGAAACCTAAAATTCAGAAGTATTTGATCACATAGTCTTCCACAATAAATCTTAACATTTATATCTAAATAACATCAATTACTCTTAAATTATCATACATATAAGTAATTAACCTAATCACATATTATCCAAAATAGGTTAATCAATTCTATAAATAACCCAAATCACTATAAGTCCAAAATAAAACATAGATTCTTCCAAAATAAAATTCAACCATTACTCAAATAAAATACCATAGTATTCTATTTTCATTAGGCATATAGGGTTCCCAAAATTGCAAATGACTTCCAAAATAACATTTATAACTTAATCACCAAATCATTTTCCAATACTAAGGACATCTATTTGATAAAAAATAAGTTCCCAAAATCAATATATTATTAATTCATAGAATCATTTAACTAAAAATAATAAGTTATAATAACAAGGAAATTCAAGTAGGAAAGTTGTAGGAAATGTGACCTTGTCACCCTTCGGTTGTGGGTTTGATTCCTACGGCCTTTTCAGACATGATGAGTTGTCACCCATCTTACAAGTTGTCCATTTTTATAAAAAAATCCTAACATGTTTTAACCTCACTTGTTGTCTTATACCTCTCATTTGCATCCCAACTCACAATGATTTCAACATCTTAATTCATGAAGACTTATATATGATGACAATTTTTGTCACCTCCATATGATAAAAAAAAGCTATTCCCAATATAAATAACATTATACCTTGATCATGGTGTCAACTTGGTTTCATCATCATCTTATTCACGTGAATAGAAGGTCCATGCATTGAAACAATGATTTATAGATCCGTCAAAATCATTTACTTCCTTACACCCTGTATAACTTTGGTTATATGTGTGTTCACAGAAGAATAGTTTTGGAAAATAATCATTTATGACATATAATTTCAAAACATATGATAAAAATTGATTTTTATAGAACAGTCAGACCGATTTTGAGTTGAAACTTTAAATCAATGGTCCTTTTAAAATACTATAATTATGTGATTAAATACTATATTTTAAAAGAAAATATAAATAGGTTGCACATGGGTCTCCTTCTTAAACACCTTTTTCAGAATCATAATATGATTTAAAATCTTTTGATAAGGTAAAATACTCTAAAATGCCTTGATAATATTTACCATTCTTGAAAATTTGAGAATAATAAGACAATAGGATTTTATTAAATACAACCCATGATCCACGATAGTATCAATGTATATTGGAGGTGTTTGATATCTCAAAAAAACCATTTTCAAGTGAGTTGTTTGTTAAAAAAGGTTTCACAGTTATCAGAATATGACTTTGCAATAAATATTGAAAGAAATTCATCAAGAAGAGATAGTAATGTTGTTTGAGATCCTCCTCCTTCCATTTGTAACCAACTTTACTTGATCTGAAAAAGTTATAAAATAAGGATTTAATTGAAATAATAGATATAGAGAATTATCATGTGGTTATCCAAAACTCATAATCCCTAAAGTTGTCTAAACTGACCTCTTATACCAACTATAAGGCCCCATACTTAAAACATTACTTAATCTTGAGATCAGTCAATAATATGACTTTAATTCACATTGAAGATCTTTTTATGATTCTATTTTTAGATAATTAGTCCATAATTATAACATTTAATCTCAAATATTACAAGGTTTACACTTATACTCTATCCAAATTTTCACAATAACAAAACTCTTTAAATAAAAAAAGAATTATTTTTTTGATAAAAATATCTTCTTGAATTATTACTTTCTCTTACCATTCCTTATACCCTATGAAAAACATATTAAAAAAAACTTGGGATGAGCATAAAAATCTCAGTAAGGAATATGAAATAAGGAAAGAAAACATTAGTCTATGAATACATATAAATCAATGAAATCAGACTTTTCACTCTTAAAACATAAGATCTTTAAGATAACTCATGAAATCATAATATTTACAAATAAATCATAGAAATAAAAAATTATAAAGTTAACTTGTAGAATCCATAACATACTTACATTGTATCTTTCATAGCCACATAGGGAGTAACCTTCACGATTACATTTTGAAAACCCATCACAGTATATTTCCTAAATATCTTTGTAGAAACCTTGAATTTTTCATCTGAAACATTACCCAAAGCATTAGAGAGATATATCAGGCTCATATTGTAGAGACCCGAAGCTTGACGTACATGAACATTACATTAATTTTGCGGAATACTTAATACATAACAAAAACAGACACACAAGGACCATAATAGTTTAGTGTCTTTGGAAACTTGGGACGTAAACTTCTAATGATGGTGAAAGATCCTCAACATCTCCCATAAAGATCTTCCACTTTTTTTTCTTACCTAAAACTTTTCTTTATATCCTAGGGAAAGGAAAACATAAAATGGGTGAGCTCAAATTCTCAGTAAGGGTAAGCATGGATAAAATAAAACATACCATATATATTTGAACTTAAAAACATGAACATAATGTTTAAACATCAAAAGCTTGAGAAATGACATAAAACATGGAAGTACATAAGGAATAGATCATAAAGAAACATTAAGCATGATAAAATAGCATGGGAATAAAACATGTAATTGTGGAAACCATTAATCACATGATATGATTTCCATATTAGCCAAGACATTGTTTCCAAGACCATCTTAGTGGACAAAGTCCCTTTCTGAATCGAGTTCACTCCTCGTTCCAGTTCTGTATTACTGAACCGGTTTAACTTGCCGTTACAGCCATGTATATCTCATGAGATATAAAATCTTTACCCAATGCATTGTAGGGAGATATAGGTCCAACCCATCTCATAATGATACCATTCTTATTTGTGCCACAAAATCATAAACCATACATCATGGCATAACCCATGAAATAAAAATGGGAATCTTTAAACATCATGACATCATAAAAAAATTCATATAAGTTAAAAGAATTCATAAAAATATTTCCATTACAACATAATCAAATCCATGATAGAAACAGAACCCTTTATTATCTTAGATGGAAAATAATTTTGATAAAACACTTGAACTCCATTCTTGAGGAAAATATCCTTTCTACTTCAAAAACATTTTTCCTTTATTAACATGTAATACAATTATAAACTAAAATAATTTGATTAAAAATAAACTTGAAAACTTGTAAAGGAAGATTCTTGGAAATTTTGTTTTAAAAATACATTCATGCCATATAAGTTAAAAAAAACATTCTTCTCGTACTTTTGTCGGAAAAGTCAAAAAGTACCTCGTATGAAAAACGACAAAAGATTCCTTTCATATCTTTTACTAAAAACACACCGAAAGGTAAAATTGGATTAATAAAATTGTAGGTGGATGCAAATAATATTACATATTGAGGAAACATGGATGTGGATGATAAAATACACCCTGGTAAATACCAAAGTATAAACAATCTCGGATAAAAATGAGATTGTGATATTTTCCCTTACCTTAGGTCCGATTTGCTTCGTAAGTGTCCGAACCTCCTGTATAATAATTTAAATAATGTCATTGGCTTATTCCAGAATCATAATCATTGTTATGATATCATATATGGTTCACTTATGACTTTATTTTACCAGTTCTTTTGTAAATTCCATGTTAAAGAGCGTTTTGGGTAAAATCGTTTCATTTGTCGTCCGTGTTTTGACTTGTAATTATTCATATGATTACTTAGATCATGATTACATAATTCCAGAATATAAAACATGATTTATATATAATATATATTCAGAATATACATATATATAATAGATTAGTAAATGGAAAAAAATACACCGTTCATGGAGACGGTAGGCCGTACGTACGCATGAACGTTGTTTTTGTTTCCTTATTGAGTTGAATGGAATTAAGTAGATGACATAAATATATATACAAATAAATCCAGTATCATTATTATTTCATATATTTCCTGATTACTTATTATATATACTTTATAATCATTCATGAATGGTTAACGTGGAGAATGAATCTAATCACGTCGTGGAGACGGTAGTCCGTACGTACGCACGAGCGATGATATCATTATCATGATCGTTGAATTGTATTGGAGTGTATTTATACTATTTCAGAATCAATATCAATTTAAAATAATCATATATAGTTATTATGTACACCATTATAACCATCCAAGCAAGGTGGTGGTGGAAAATAGATTACACCACGGCGTGGAGACGGTATTCTGTACGTACGCACGCACGGTGATTTCATTTTCCGTAGGATGGATAGATGGTGAAATATGGTTGTTTCAAACTTATAATAACATATCCATATATTATTGATACTGATGTTATTACTTCATAATGAAACAACCGAAGAAGAAGAAGTGGAAGAAGAAATAAAGTTGAAAGAATCGGTAACAGACATTACCTCTTCTTTGAAGCGCCTCTTTGAGATCTCCTTTTAGGGAACTAAAATTAGTATTTAAAGAAGACCAGAACCTCTAGGATGTTTCTAGGGAAGTGGAGAAGAGAATTTGTCAGGGTTTGGCCGATCTTGAACGCTCAAAGTGGTGTGAGGAAGAGAGGGAGGAGGTGCCCTTCTATAAGGGAGGAGAGGGGCTCCTTTGGAAAAACAAAAAATATTATTTTATTAAAAAGCCAAATTCGGTTTTAAATAGATCCAAATTGATATATTTCTAAGCTAAGGTGGGGATGGGTCTAAATAATCTCATCCAATAAAATTTAGACAAGTTTAGGTTCCTATTGTAACCTTATCATTTAGATTTAACATTAAGTTTGATAATTTTACTTTTACCGTGTCTTTTTGTGTTCTTACACTATAAGGTTAATAAACATACTATAAGAAGCGAAAATTACCCCAAGTTGTTTATTATTAATATATATAACCTTATATAAGTCATTTGGCTGAAAATTATTTTTTTAGGGATAAAATAATAATTAATAATATAATATTTGTTTTAAAAACTATTTTACGTCCATTTTGACACTATTTAGTAATTGATTTTTGTGAAAATCATAACAGAATTATTAGTTAGAAAATAATTAATTAAATCAACACTAACATGTCATATTAACATATAAAATTAGTGTAATTCATAAAAATTCTCATATTACATTTATTTTGGTATTTATAACATCAATTATGTCAATATTTTATTAATAAGATAATTACTGCATCATCTTTTTGTCATAAATAAATTAAATTATTTAATGTCTAAAAATTACAAATAAAATACCATTACGTAGGAAATGTTATTATATTTCTAATTAATATTTATAGTCGAATTTATCTTATGTATATCCCTATATTAAAAATGATATACTTATTAAACTTTGATTTTATCTATTTTAACCCTTCATTAAATAAATTAATAATAAATGTCCTAATCTAATCCAAGTGGGCCTAACTGGTCATATTTTATTACTAAGGTTGTTTTTGGTCGAATTGCACTAATCCAATAGAATTAAGACATGTGTTAGGGTAATAATAATATCATTTTAACCCTTAATTACCCTATTTACTTTTAATCGTGGTAAAAAAATGTAAAAAGTTACTATTCACCAAAAATTATTTTCATCTCATTGAACCATATTTTACTTAATGACATCAAACGTGTCTCTATTATTTTTGAAATTCCACTCACAAAAGCGGCAATATTAAGTTTTATGAAAAATTCATTTTTTTAACTACCACTTTGTGGTTTCACTATTCATCAAAAAATGAAAGTTTCCAGAAAAATACCAAAAATTAGGCCTAATATATATTTGATATTATGAACTCAAGAATGATGTCTATTTTACCAAATTAAAAACATATCAGTTGCATTAATTAATTTATAAATTAATTCCCGTCGTCAAAAAATAGCGTGTTCTTAAGAGATAATAACTATCAAAAGATTGACACTTGTTTATGTCTGGTTTAAATGTGAAATTACATCCAATGACCAAAATTGTATTAAATTGTAAAAATATATTCTAAATATACTTTTAAACCACTAAAATTAATAATATATCACTATTAATTATTTTTATTAAAAAGGTTGTTTTTAATTAAAAATTAGTAATTTTCATTATTCATGAGAAAATGAAAGTTAGCCGAAAGGTACCAAAATTTCACCCTAAGCTAATTTTGATATTCTGAATCCAAAAAGGAAGTCCATTTTGAAAAATAAAATTTACAAAATTTCAAAAAGTGGTTATTCCTATTCATAATGGCTAGTTTTAATAATATTTTAATAGCATATTGTTGTTTAGTGAAACTCGTTATTGCGTACTACACACGCTATCGAGGAAGGTCACGATTGCATGTAATGCAAGGCAAGTAAAGGATGCGTGTTGTGAAAGATCCTTTTGGTGTAGCGTACAACACAATACATTAATGAAATTAAAAATAATATTTTTCATAAAATCTCAGGGTGTTACATTCTACCCCCCTTAAAATGAATTTTGCCCTCAAAATTCTTCGGGGTTATAAATGGTTTACTACTCGAAAGTTTCTTTAATAGAAACCCACATCGTAAAAAGGAATACCAAAACCAATCTTTAAAAACAAATGTATGAAACATAACGGTTACCCAAATAAACTAATCACTGGGTTTCCACATAGGTGAAAATATGGATATGGAAGAGAAATCTGACCATCATGTTCTGATGAAAAGTGGTAGAGAACATGGCTATGGAAAATCCAGGAATCACAAAGCCATAAATTTGTGATGATCTAGGGTACCATCTGATTCATCGGATATAAGATCACCAGGAAAACATTTTTGGTTTTCATGATCATTTCTTGAAAGTTTAAGAATTTGAATTAGAATAAATACTTACTTTATTTTGGTACAATCTCACTGTTGTTCGTGCTTTGAACAATTTCCACTTTATCTCTTAAAGAAATGAAGTTGAATTTGTTATTTGTGAAGGGTGAAAAGATCATGTGATAGAATGATGAGTCATTCCATCTGTCTCAAACAAAATGTTAGAAAAGTTATCAAAAAAAATACATAAGTCCATCTATAGTGAGATTAATCATATATGGTTCCTAAAAAGGACTTATACTTGTTAGATCATACTTCTTAATATAATAAAGCTAGTTTCTACTAAACAGGGACTTCATATAGGCCAGTGGTAGGCGATAAAGGCCAGTCGGACTTCGGTTGTGGGTTCGATTCCCACAGCCTTGTCCGACGCGATGGGCTGTCGCCCGTCCTGCAGGTTGTCCTTTTTATAAAACTACATTTCTATAACATCAAAAAAAGTTCTATCCTTAAACAATAATAACTTATGTCCAACATAATCCATTCCAATCTTTAGGCTTATCTAAAATACTTAGGTCCAAGATCATAGTATAAAGAAAATGATTACTTGAAATGTCACATAACAATCACATGAATGCCATCATTTATCCCCCATAGATCATAAGATATATCTTTTTGGTCAAATTAAAAACATGTGAATACCTTAATCATGTATTCTATTGAAGAATGAATACCCATTGAAACTTAGTGAAAACATGAATGCAGTTAAAAGTTAACACTTTCCACAAACCAAAATCCTCAAAATTCTTTATACTCAAACCATGATATCACTTAGTCCTTATATCAATCATGAGCTCATGAATACAATCAAACATCTCATTATCTTCTTATCCCTTCATTATGCGACCAAGCTTCAACAATTCTTCCATCTCACATATCATTTGTAGTCTCTTCATCATCATCAACATAAATTCTACCCATATGGTCGTACTGATTCTCTTCATGAGACTTTCCATTTGGGCATTGGTTTTCATAATGCCCGTACATTCCACATTTAAAACATTTTACCATTGTTGACATCGTAGCGATACGATGATCCTCATCCATGGTGTTAACTGAACCTTTTCCTTTGCACTTACTGGCTTTGTGTCATTCTTTTCCACACCCAAAGCATATTCTAGTTCCCTTGAAACAATCTCCTTGATACCTCTTCCCACATGATTTACATGAGGGAAATTGAACTTTCATTCCTCTATGATCATCATGAAACTCCATATTTCTCTTATTATCTGAGTCGAGAAACTTTCCAAAGTTGAGATTATTGATCATATTATGAGATTGCTGATTAGGCATAATAACAATGTTTGGACTTCCAAATCCCGTTTCATTTGGTTTCTCATGAAGAATATCATTCCATTGTCCGTCATATCATCTATTATCATGAATCTTCCTGTTTCCAGCCATTTTCTAAAACCCAAAAAGAATAGTGTGAGAGGAAAAAATCATGCTAGGGAAAACAACATAGTAAAGGGGGAGAACCCTCAATATCTAACATCTTAGGTTAAATTCTAAGATCATTATAGTAGTTCTAGGACTATATCCTATACGTATACTTATCCTTAGGGACATCCCTAGACATACCTTAGAAATATCTATAGGGATCTCACTAACGTTTTCGCATCCTAGTTTCCAAAGGTTGACTAAACCTTTCCTCTGATACCAACTTTAGAGACCCGAAGCTTGACGTACATGAACATTACATTACTTTTTCGGAATACTTAATACATAACAAAAACAGACACACAAGGACCGTAATAGTTTAGTGTCTTTGGAAACATGGAACGTAATTTTCTAATCATGGTGAAAGATCCTCAATATCTCCCATAAAGATCTTCCCCTTTTTTTTCTTACCTAAAACCTTTCTTTATATCTTGGGGAAAAGAAAACATAAAAAGGGTGAGCTCAAATGCTCAGTAAGGGTAAGCATGGATAAAATAAAACATACCATATACATTTGAACTTAAAAACATGAACATAATGTTTAAACATCAAAAGCTTGAGCAATGACATAAAACATGGAAGTACGTAAGACATAGATCATAAAGAAACATTAAGCATGATAAAATAGCATGGGAATAAAATATGTAATTCTGGAAACCATTAAGCACATGATATGATTTCCATATTAGCCAAGGCATTGCTGCCAAGACCATCTTAGTGGACAAAGTCCCTTTCTGAATTGAGTTCACTCCTCGTTCCAGCCCTGTATTACTGAACCGGTTTAACTTGCCATTCCAACCATGTCTATCTCATGAGATATAAAATCTTTACCCAATGCATTGGAGGGAGATATATTTCCCACCCATCTCATAATGATACCATTCTTATGTGTGCCACAAAATCATAAACCATACATCATAGCATAACCCATGTAATAAAAATGGGAATCTTTAAACATCGTGACATCATAAAACAATTCATATAAGATAAAATATTTCATAAAAATATTTCCATCACAACATAATCAAATCAATGATATAAAGAGAACCCTTTATTATCTTAAATGGAAAATAATTTTGATAAAACACTTGAACTCCATTCTTGAGGAAAATATCTTTTCTACTTCAAATTTTTTTTTCCTTTCTTAACATGTAATACAATTTTAAACTAAAAGAATTTGATTAAAAATAAACATGAAACCCTGTAAAGGAAGATTCTTGGAAATTTTGTTTTAAAAATCCATTCATGCCGTATAAGTTAAAAAAAAACATTCTTCTCGTACTTTTGTCGGAAAAGTCAAAAAGTACCTCGTATGAAAAAGGACAAAAGATTCCTTTCATATATTTTACTAAAAACACACCGAAAGTTAAAATTGGATTTAAAAAATTTTAGATGTATGGAAATAATATTACATATTGAAGAAACATGGATTTGGATGATAAAATACACCCCAGTAAATACCAAAGTATAAACAATCTCGGATAAAAATGAGATTGTGATATTTTCCCTTACCTTAGGTCTAATTTTCTTCATAAGTGTACGAAACTCCTGTATAATGATTTAAATAATGTCATTGACTTATTCCAGAACCATAATCATTGTTATGATATCATATATGGTTCACTTATGACTTTATTTTACCCGTTTTTTGTGTAAATTCCATGTTAAAGAGCGTTTTGGGTAAAATCGTTTCATTTGTCGTCCGTGTTTTGACTTGTAATTATTAATATGATTACTTAGATCATGATTACTTAATTCCAGAATATAAAACATGATTTATATATAATATATATTCATAATATACATATATATAATAGATCAGTAAATGGAAAGAAATACACCGTTCATGGAGACGGTAGGCCGTAGGTACGCATGAACGCTGTTTTTGTTTCCTTATTGAGTTGAATGGAATTAAGTAGATGACATACATATATATACACATAAATCTAGTATCATTATTATGTCATATATTTCATTATTACATATTATATATACTTTATAATCATTCATGAATGGTTAACGTGGAGAATGAATCTCATCACGTCGTGGAGACGGTAGTCCGTACGTACGCACGAGCGATGATATCATTCTCATGATCGTTGAATTGTGTTGGAGTGTATGTATACTATTTCAAAATCAATATCACTTTACAATAATCATATATAGTTATTATGTACACCATTATACCCATCCAAGTAAGGTGGTGGTGGAAAATAGATTACACCACGGCGTGGAGATGGTATTCCGTACGTACGCACGCGCGGTGATTTCGTTTTCTATAGGATGGATAGATGGTGAAATATGGTTGTTTAATACTTATAATAACATATCCGTATATTAGTGATACTGATGTTATTACTTCATAATGAAACAACCTAAGAAGAAGAAATTGAAGAAGAAATAAAGTTGAAAGAATCGGTAACAGACATTACCTCTTCTTTGAAGCGCCTCTTTGAGATCTCCTTTTAGGGAACTAAAATTGGTCTTTGAAGAAGACAAAAAGCTCTAGGATGTTTCTAGGGAATTTGAGAAGTGAATTTGGCAGGGTTTGGCTGAGCTTGAAGGCACAAAGAGGTGTGAGGAAGAGAGGGAGGAGGTGCCCTTTTATAAGCGAGGAGAGGGGCTCCTTTGGAAAAACTAAAAATATTATTTTATTAAAAAGCCAAATTCGGTTTTAAATAGCTCCAAATTGATATATTTTGAAGCTAAGGTGGTTATGGGTCGACATACTCTCATAAAATAGAATTTAGACAAGTTTAGGTTCCTATTTTAACCTTATCATTTAGATTTAACATTAAGTTAGATAATTTTACTTTTACCGTATCTTTTGTGTTCTTACACTATAAGGTTAATAAACATACTATAAGAAGTCAAAAGAACCCCAAGTTGTTTATTATTAATATATATAATCTTAGCTAAGTCATTTTGCCAAACCTTAGATTTTTATGAATAAAATAACAATTAATAATATAATATTTGTTTTAAAAACTATTTTATGTCAATTTTGACACTATTTAGTAATTGATTTTTGTGAAAATCATAACAGAATGATTAGTTCTAAAAAAGTTAAGTAAATCAATACTAACATGTCATATTAACCAAGAAAATTAGTGTAATTCATAAAAAGTCTCAAATTACATTTTTTTTGGTATTTATAACATCAATTATGTCAATATTTCATTAATAAGATAATTACTGCATCATCTTTGTGTCATAAATAAATTAAATTATTTAATGACTAAAAGTTACAAATAAAATACCATTATGTATTAAATCCTTTTATATTTCTAATGAATATTTATAGTCGAATTTATCTTATGTATAACCCTATATTAAAAATGATATACTTATTAAACTTTGATTTTAACTATTTTAACCCTTCTTTAAATAAATTAATAATAAATGTCCTAATCTAATCCAAGTGGGCCTAAATGGTCATATTTTATTCCTAAGGTTGTTTTTGGTCAGATTACACTTATCCAATAGAATTAGGACATGTGTTAGGGTAATAATAATATCATTTTTACCCTTAATTACCCTATTTACTTTTAATCGTGGTAAAAAAAGTAAAAAGTTACTATTCACCGTAAATAATTTTCATCTCATTGAACTATATTTTACTTACTGACATCAACTGTGTCTCTCGGATTTTTGAAATTCCACTCACAGAAGCGGAAAAATTAAGTTTTATGAAAAAATCATTTTTTTAACTACCACTTAGTGGTTTCACTATTCATCAAAAAATGAAAGTTTGCAGAAAAATACCAAAAATTAGGCCTAAGCTATATTTGATATTATGAACTCAAGAATGATGTCTATTTTACCAAATTCAAAACATATCAGTTGTATTAATTAATTTAAAAATTAATTTCCCGTCATCAAAACAAATAGCATGTTCTTAAGAGATAATAACTATCAAAAGATTGAAACTTTTTTATGTCTGGTTTAAATTTGAAATTACATCCAATGACCAACATTGTATTAAATTGTAAAAATATATTCTAAATATACTTTAAAACTACTCACTTTATTAATTTATCACTATTAATTATTTCGATTAAAAAGGGTTTTTTTAATTAAAAATTAGTAATTTTCACTATTCATCAGAAAATGAAAGTTAGCCTAAAAGTACCAAAATTTCACCCTAAGCTAATTTTGATATTCCGAATCCAAAAATGAAGTCCATTTTGAAAAATAAAATTTAAAAAATTTCAAAAAGTTGTTATTACTATTCATAATGACTAGTTTTAATAATATTTTAATAGCATATTGTTGTTTAGTGAAACTCGTTATTGTATACTACACACGCTATCGAGGAAGGTCGCGATTGCATGTAATACAAGGCAAGTCAAGGATGCATGTTGTGAAAGCTCCTTTTGGGGTAGTGTACAACACAAGACATTAATGAAATTAAAAAGAATATTTTTCATAAAATCTCGGGGTGTTACACATATGCCCTCTTTTTATCGAGGAACAACATTTATACAAAGTAATGACCAAGAACAATAACATAATCATAACACATAAAACAAGAATACAAGAAAAATAACATTTCCACTTTGAAATCACATTTCATCTTTACAAGCTGCACAATCATAAATGAAAGAACATTATTTTTAAATAAAATGGTAAACATGTAAATGAAAATAAAAACATAATAGAATCATAAAACATGAAATTTTGTTCATTAAGTATATATTAAATAAAACATTACAGGTTATTGAAATAATCAATCCATTTAGAAAACACAGTTAGAACCTTTAAAAAGATATTTTTTGGATCAAAGTGTCTGATACCACTTTGAAATTTTTTAAAGGAGCTCAAAGATAATCATTTTAAAACATTCATGTCTATATAAATACAGTTATGAAAACAATTTTGAAAACATGGACATGAAAGTAAAGGATTTAGAATATTAGATCTCTAAAACATTTAAAATGATGTTTTAGTTAAAGAGTCCCTTAACAATTGAGAAACAATTGTATAAAAATATTTAAAGATTAAAATTAAAAAAAATAAATATCCATTTAATATTTTAATACATGATAAAAAAATTCAAAAAGGTTATAAATACACCTTATAGGATAATAGTGGTTCACAATATCAAGATATGCCTCAATGAAAGGAGATTGAGATGAAGTCCCTTACCTTGAGTCCGACTTACCTCATTTGTTCTTTAATTTCTTTAATAATAAACTTAGGTTAATTTTTAATTTATTTATAACATTTTTTAAATTTTATTATTCATTTTATATCAATTATTACCATGTTATAATAATTAGTCAATTATTTGACTTCATATTGGATGTTTTATGGATGTTCGGTACTTAAGTCGAAAATGAACATGGTATAATGTCATTAGTCAATGTGTTCATAAGTACATCATATTATATAATAATATTATTGATTTAAATACCATATATATCCAATATATATGTTTTTATAATAATCCATAACATTTGGAGATAAGAAATGAAATGCACTATACATGGAGATGGTGGTCCGTACGTACTCATGAATGCTACTTTCATTTCTTTGTCATATTAAAGGAATGAAAAATAAATGATACATAGGTTTATTATAATTATAGTATAATATATATGTTATATATTTCATATAAGTTCATTTACATAATCCTTTATAAGTTCCATGTATTCCATGAATGAGTCATATTACTTTGAGGGGGCGGTAGTCCACACTTTCCCAAATGAAATTATTGTATTTACACATTATATAAAGAATAAAGATTTGTTTTAAATAAAATTAAAGAATAATAGAGACAAAATAAATATAATATGTATCATATATAAATAAATTTCCATCATAATGTACACTATGATAGGTGGTAGGAGAAAATTGAACAACCATCATTTTGTGAGGCTGTAGTTCTCCGTACATAGAAAAAATATGTTCTTGTCCAATATATGGATGTATGGGTAAGTGTTGTTAGAATAATTATCATAAAAACATCCTATTATATTTAGGATACTTGTGTTGTTATTTAATCATATAATAATAAGAGAATAGGGAGTAAAGAATGAAAAATATAAGTAAATAACTTGAGAGAAGAAGTTACCTCTAAATCAGGTAACTCCTTTTGATTTGAGACTAAAGCTTTTTTGAATTTATTTATTCCCAATTTAAGGATTATATGATGAATTTTGGGACATTGGGAGATTATTTGATCATAATTTGGATGAGACAAGGGGCTTGAGAGGTGTGAGTAATTGGGTAGAGGTGGTGGCCTTTTATACGAGGGAGGAGAGAAACTTTAGGAAAGTCTAGAAATATTATTTTATTATAAATTTATTTAAGGTTTATAATAGTCCCAAACTCATTTATTTAAAATCTATGATGATTTTGGGTCGTATAACCATTATCAAATTAAAATTATAAATTTTTCAATATTTTTTAACCCTGATATTTTTGGTTTAACCTTTATTTTACCATTTTTAATCTTATCATGATATTTTATTATTTAAACTTTGTGGGTTAATTTAATTACCATAACATATAAAACGACAAAAAAAGTGATATTTGTGGCATATTTAGACTTATCATAACCATTCAGGTGAATCATATATTTTTAGTACTATTATATCATTTAATAAAATAATATTTTTTTTAAAACTTGTTTATGTCAATTTTGACACTATTTAGTAATTGATTTTTATTAAAGTCATAAAAACATGTTTCCTTCAAAAAAAAGGTATTAAATAAAATATAATATGTAATAATCATCCATAAAATTCATGTACGACGTGAAAATGTTCAAAATATATGTATTTTAAAAATTATAATGTCATTTGTTTGAATCTTTCATTAATAAGGTAATTATTTCATCTTCATTGTGTCATAAATAAATTTAATTATTTAATATATAAAAATTATAAATAAAAAACCATGATGTATGAAATCATTTTATATTCTAATTACTATTTATTGTCAAATATATCAATTATATAAACTTATATTAAATATTTTTACTAAAATATACATGTTTATGTTTTATTTCTCTTTACTTTAATTAATTCTTATGACCGCTCATTATCACACCCAAGTGGATCCATGGGGTCCTAAAATAGACCCAAGGATTCAAATGGTTATACATATCTCATAAAATAGGATTAGGAAATGTGTTAGGGTAGTTTTATATTATTATAATATTATTTTTTACCCTTATTTACCACATGTACCCTTTAACCATGGTAAAGTAAAATAATTACTAAAGTTACTATTCAGAATGTCAAAAAATAAAAGGTAATTATTTAAATTTTATTGAACATATGATTCTAAATATGAAATCCATTTTTAAAAATTAAAAACACCAAAATTTCATATATTAATTTAAAATTAACTCTCGTTGTCAAAACCAAAAAGCGAGTTTTAAGAAGTAAAAACTATGAAAACATTGACATGTGTTTATCTTCAATTTAAATGTGAAATTAAATTCAATGAAAAAAATTTGATTAAATGATAAAAAATAATCCAATTACACTTTAAAACCAATTAAAATGACAATATAACTATATATATAAATTAGATGAAAAGATAGTTTTGAATTAAAATGCAGTATTTTTCACTATTCATTAAAAAATTAACTTTATCAGAAAATTACCAAAAACATATAAAAGTGTCAAATATAACATATAAAGGTGTCAAAAAATAAATTTAAAAATGGTTCTCCATCAAAAGGTGGTAAAACTACATTTTTAGAAAAAATACTTCTTTTATCTAAAAAATTGAATTTATTTTTATATCATATCTAGAAAACATATAAGATGAATTTAAAACATTAAACAGAATATATAACATATATTTTTCATTAAATAAAAATCTATAAAGAGTGATATGATTTTATAAACACAATTATTCTCTTTTTAAATAGGTTTTCATAAAACACATCATTTATATTCAATTGGTTTTTATTTCCATTTCTAATAAATTTGGTAACCCATGAATCATTATTTAAACATGTGTAAACAATATTTTCATAATACAATTGATATTATTCATTAATTTCATTCCAATTATCAGGTTATAATGGTAACATTTAAATAATAATATTTAGTTGTTCGTTTAATCTCGATGTAGTGTATTATGTATGCTATTGAACATAATGTTTCTTTCCAAAAACTCAGGATGTTACAATGGGGATGTATTTACTTGTTATTATTTGCACTATCTTACTCTAAGTTTTAGTTATTTATCCCAACCATAATACAATAGAGAAACACTACTAGTTAGATATTTTCGGCCTATGTAGAGGAACTCCTAAGGTCCCAGTGGATCTGACTTTGGTTCGAGAACCACTCAATGGACACAGACTGGAGGGGAATATGTCACAAACTTTATAATAGTTTATTAAGTTCAATTACAACTCATTATTAATACTAGTTCATTAAACTCGTTTTTAATACTCACTGTTAAATAATGCTATTTTTATAATATCAAATATTATTCACCTTTTTATCATATTTTTATTCTCTATTATTCTTTCCATTTATATGTTTTTCATAATTTCTCATATTTTCCCATTCATTCAGTTTTTATCCCACCAAAAACTATTATTTTTATATTTTCTCCTTATATCCTATGATGTTCCTCCTTTTTTCATTTCTCCCATTTCCATCCATCTCTAAATTTATTGAGGTAATTTATACTTTACCTCATACTAATAATAAACCAAAATATTTTTTATTAAAAACCAAATGTTAAAAATATATGTGCATCAAACAAACATGTTTGAAAATACACATTATCCTAGTAAATTAGCTTTAATAGTGATGTGACTTGAATATTTAAAAACTTCTAAGAACAAACCTCTTAAATGAATAAAGTGAAAAATGAGTCAATAAGTTTTAATTTTCTAAGCATCATAATATGATAGATTTAAATAAACTAATCTAGAATATAAGATATATACTATTTTTTATATTAAATATAAAGTAAAACAAAATGAAATAATACATATTAAGTAAATTAGTTTAAAGGAAATTATAAAATAACATAAGGTGTAATAGAGGTATGGGATAAGCAATATCTAACAACCTATATCACAACTAGAAATATAAACAAGTCCCTGAGGTTTGTAATATCTTCTATTTACAACACAAATGGTAGTAGGATCTAATTATAGATCTATGTAACTTCATACTAAGTACAAAAATTTCTAGTTTTATTAAATAGTTCATAACAGAGACTTGTTCAATCAGAAGATCAAGAGTTGAAATAGAAATTAATTATAAAGTAATTTTTTTCATAGAATAATGTATATAATGATCAAATAATTTTCAAAAAAACAAATGTAAAAAATTAAAATCAAAAGAGTGAGAAAGGTTTTTAACTATTTAATATATGAATAACTATATATACACATATGATGGTTAACATAACAGAATAATCTCTAAGATTCTCAAGAAAAAGTGACAATATAACATACCTTTTATTTTCTTTCACAAAGTAGTCATTATTAATTCTATGAACTCAATATGAATATCATCATGACTATGTTTTTTGTAATTCTTTTAGAATTATATTTCATTTCATAGTATTTAAATAACTTTATTCCTATTTTATTCTTTCTATAACAGTTTTAGTTAGCTTATGTGATTTTTAATATTTTGTAAACTTCCTCAAATTAAATTTAATAATAATAGTAATGTAGTACATTAAGAATATTACTTTATAATGATTTAATTGATAGGTTTAGGTCACTTTTTTGTATATACAGTTTTGGTAGGCTTGATACTTTGAGAAATCTACATATACTATAATTCAATGAAATATTCTCAAATTAAAATCAATATTAAACAATTATTTTTGTGTTGTGATTATTCAAAACTAAAGATCTTAAAGTTGTTATTTAAATAAAAACACAACAATATCCCTTTTTTTGACAATCACAATACATGGTAAGTTATAACTAAAAAATAATTAAATATATTTCAAAGTATATATTGGAATAAAATGATAAAATGGAGATAAAATATCCTAATTAAACCTTGAATCCATTTTAATATTTTCGTTTTAGTGAAATACAATCTTGTATTTAGTAATCTATAGTTAGTTACAATATATTTATATTCTTATCCTTTTTCATTCTCAAAGATAATAAAAAAGGATAATGTAATTTAAGGCTAATTGACATAAATAAGACATATAACTGATAATATAAACAATTTTTTAACGAAAAGTATCAAAAACAAAAGAAAAATCATAAATAATATTTCTTAAGAAGTTCCTTTATCAATTTACCTACTTTATAAATTTTTTCTTCAATGAACTCATTTTTACCCAAATAATTCATTATTTATTCTATACCTTCAATGTATTTATATATTTTCTTGATTTTATTTATATTATCCTTTTGAAATTTTCTATAATGAAATAACTCATACTTGATTGTAGATTTATTTGTATGTATTATTTTCTGAGCTAAGGAACTATAGAAAATATCTTGTATAAGGGAAACCTACATTTCTATCACACCGATAATTGATTTTATAATTGATTAGATATTTAAAATCTTTAAAATTATATACAAAATGTTTAGTTAAATTAAAAAATCAATCTCTATAAATTTCACCCGATATAATAAATCAATCTTGAAAAAATCATTAAAACTTATAGGTTCATGTTATACCTATAGAAATTGTGGAGAACATTCAAATTTTTTTATATACTTGGTAAAATCTCATTATTAGGTTATAATTATATAATATGTATAATATTCATTGATTTAGATGAATGTAATTGTTTTATTAAAGACTCATTCTCTAAGTCATAATTATTCTAAACCACTATAATCTTAGTATTTGGGTATTTTATTAAAGTTTCCTTGGGCGATGAATGCTTTTATAAAGTTTCCCCTATTGGTGTTTTTAGAGGATTGTTTTTAATTTTCCTTCATTGTGATATATTTAAAAGTTTTATTCTTTATAACAATGGAGACCCTATATGGATTTCTAAAGTCCCATAATTTTCTATCCAAACTTTCTATTATGTACACAATTTTAGATTGGTTTCTGAAGTGACTTAATTCTTAAGAAAACTTATGTTTTTTATTAAAGCTACTTCATGAGAATTTGAATTTTCTTTATCCATTGAAAAAATATATTTGGTGTCCTAGAACATTCTACAATTTAATAACTTAATTTTCTAGTTGATGAATATATTAAAATTAGATATATATAATGTCTCAAATGAACTGTTATAATTTTTTGTCACTTTTCATTTTACATTCTTAGTATGAAAAGAAGTGTATTTAAATTTATTATTTCATATATTAGAATAAATTGGTTCTTTTTTGGATCATGTTCTATAGAAAATGAATTATTACCCTAGAATTATTTATTTTTCATTATTTTCAAATGAGTTCTATCCTATAATATTATTCTCATTAGAATGCATTTTCTTCTCTCAAGAGTCCAAAATTGAATTAAAATATTTTCTTCAATCGAATAACCCTATAATTTCTTACCCATTTTACTCTTCATATGAGATATTATCTGAGTGAATATAAGTTTTAATTACTTCCACCGGAAACATATTTATTTAAAATCTAGTCTAATAACCATTACTGCAATTTTTTTAAATTTTCATTATTCATTCACTCTCTTTGTTGATTTAGAGGTACTACCTATATTTCTTTATTATCCTCATAAGATAGTCCAAAATATATATATTTTAAATAGAATTTAATAAATTCACTTGTCTATTTTCTATATTTTTCTTTTTTTTGAACATTTTCTTATACTTATATCTTCGAATATATAATAATATTATATTTAATATCATATAAATGTTTCATTTTTCATAATAGTGCCTTAATTTTTTGTATTATATCTATCTTTTGGAATATTCTAAGAGAAATATTTTTTCCTTTTTCCAAAATCTTTAGCACCACTCTATAAATTACTCAAATTTATAGTAACATGTCAAATTTTAACACTCCATAATACAATGATTTTATATAGTAACACATATAGTAAAAGATATTAAAAATCCAAATATCTAACTAGAAAAATATTTATATAAATCGCTTGTATTTTTACCTTATCAATATCCCCCTTTCATGCTACTATAAAGGACTAAATTTCATTACAAACGATCATCTGTTCTAATCCTAAATTCATCATCTTATATGGTTTATTAACAATTTTGAAATATTATAACGATACTATTTTATTTGTTAAAATATCCCTCATTTCCAAGATGTTTATGAGTAGTGAGCACATAATCTCTTTTTAACCATACTTCTACCACATGTTCAAAATATTTTTATTCTTTGAAAATTAGTGTCCTTATATAATAAAGTTTCCTCACTTTACACCATAAACTATATCATAAAGAAAAATTACTATTAAACTGATGACTAATTTTAGTATAATAAGGATATTTTTTCATTCATAATAGGGAAATCAAATTTAACATTTAAAATTCAATGAATTTCTTTAATAGAGATGTGTATGAGTTCACCAATTTCAGACTGATCAAACTTTCATAGAAAATCTCCATTTTCATGATTTCTATTAGATTACTAGTTCGATGCATCATAATTAAGTACTCAATTTGATAACATATAGAATAAAATTGATCTATTAAAATCTCAAACAAAACATATATAAATTTAATGTTGAGATCTGTGATAAATGTATGAAAAGAAATATAATGATTGAGCCCCCATCAATTGAAAAACCTATTAAAGTTTTTCTATAACTAGATAAAGAAAGAATTGGAAAGTTTATAACTGAAGGCATTGCTACTGACCTAAGGTTTCATTCTCTTATTGAGATAGAGGCATGTCAAGAAGAAAATATATATAAGTTAACAACTAATAAATTAGTTAAGAGGAGTGGTGAATATCCTACTCATATATATACTCTATAAAAATACCCATGATTTATTAATAGTTATTTAAGGAATAAAAAACATCATGATCAGTCATAATTTCTCTAGAAACCAAAATTAATTTGTTCAGATCCTTCTATTGGTGTGTTTTCTAAGGGGATGGATTAATAATACCTAGAGTTGAATAAGGATAATTCTATAGATTATGGTGAGACATATTAGGTTCATTACCTAAAAATAAGTGAACCTACAACTAAAAAAGTGGGAGAAGCACCTGGTGAAGAGGAATCAACTATGAAGATCCTACAATCCAAGGAAATAGTGGAAGGGAATATCCAAATTAGAGACAAAAAATATGATTTATAAAGAATTTATGAAATGTGTATTGAATTCAAAATAAATGATAAGAAATCATATTGGATTCATGTGCAAAATATTATATCGATTCATGGCTTGAATTAGAGTAAAATTAACCTGGAGGAGTAATTAAAGGTTTGGGATAGGATAAACTTCCTATTAGAGGATCACTTTCTATATGAGTTAGAGCGGTATCATTTTAATCTTGATTGGTATCTTGAAGAAGGAAAAGGGTTCCAATACATTAAGACTCTATTGTGATGGATCTATGAGCCCTTCCATAGATTTGAAGGATAAATGAATATTAGTTTGATTTTAGGCATTAAAGTAGCACATTTTGGTGTTAGGATGCTTTACCAGGTACTTTTTTCCTTTTTTGGTTGAAGCATTGTTAAGGAACATAAATATTTTTGTAGTTTTTTTGGGGAGGTTAACCGATTGTTATGGTTTTATGTACATTACTCACTGTGAGGGTTCCCACTAAACCCCCCAAAGTGGCTATTTATTGAAAATAAAATATTGAATTTTTGGAAGAACTGGGACTGGACACCCTTTATATAGATAAATGAAAAAGTTATGAGTCATCGATATGTGGAAACATGGATGGTAAAATAGTAATTTTCAATGGTCATTATGAAAGACCAATCACAATATTGAGGATTGTTTTCGAAAAATAATATTTTAAATTAAAAATATAAAATATTTAATGCAATTTAGTTACTTTTTGGTGTTTATTATTCAAAATTTAGATAATAAATATTACAATTATTGAATATTAATGTCTATACTAGGCTATGTATAATTATATTTTTGTAAATTAAAATTACACTACCCATTTATTTTCAAAAATATTTTTTAATGATCCTAAAAAAGATAAAATGAATTTTCAAAAAGAATATGTTTAACCCCATTCTTGACATTTTTCTCACTATAATTAGATAAATATAAAAACCAAATTGTATCAATTGAAATCAATCATACACATATTTTTTTTATTGAACCCAAAACTTCTAATATTCAAGGATTTCATGAAAATTTTATCAATCTAAGTTTAATTTTTGATAAATTCAATAAAAATGAATTTTGTGCGTGTGATCTCTATGAAAATGATCTCTATCATAAATGTTTTTAGCTTAAGAGAAATGTTACATATATTTTTATACTGAAATGGAACTTGAGTTATCATATATAATCAAAGTGTTAGTAAAAATCAAACCGAAGTTTGTGAGTGAGTTCTTCCTATTATATAACATTACAGAAATACCATAAGATGGATTATATTTTTATTCTATAGTGAAGAATACATCATTTATTGTTCACGAATAGAAATAATTGAGTAACTCTCTAATAGATGACATGTTATGAGTGTACTTTTTCTATCTGGCCACTATCCTTTTAAATCAACTTATTAATAAAATCTTAAATTGAAAAAAAAATCTAAGTGAAAAAAACCTAGGTATAATTTACCATTTAAATTATATAAATTTCTAGATTAATTTTTAATGAGACTATTTTAGATTTTTGTTAAACCTATAATTGAGGCATATGAGAATATTATTTCTAGCCAACATGAAGTATAGTAAAGAAAACTTATAACAATCCCTATATAAAGCTTCTAATATTATAGTTCTCGATCATAATATAGATCTTTATAATAATATTCAATTTGTTTAGTACTAATACTTAAATAATTATAAAAACCATAATGTTTCACATTTATAAACTTATACTAAGTTAAAATTTTCCATTTTTTTTGAGAAATTTGAAAACCAAGTAGGAATATAAGGTCACCCATCATACTAATCTAAAATTAATTCTACATAAGTTAATAAGATTTATTAGCAATTGATTTTTGAGTTGATCTAAATATTATATATTCTATATAGATCTATATGATTTATATAATCTTTATACCTTCTTGATAAAAATATTGTATTTTCCATACAATTTATAAATTTTTTTTATAAATAACACTAAATAAATGATCATACTAGACTCTCATAGCATGTTTAATTTCATAAAGTTCCTCAGTAAGTTTAGAAATATGGTCTGAAAAGAGAGGTTTTTCAAATATTTTAGGTTTTTCAATATAAGAATCCTCTTAAACAAAACCATTTAGAAAATACCTTTTAACATCCATTTAAAATAAAAGATAGAAAATATGAACTATAAAATTTATGTTGAATCTGTATAGTCTCAAGAAATGCTAATTAAGTAAAATCTTATTTATAATTCATTCACACATTCCAATTATATCTTAAAAAAAGATAGATTTATTCTATATTATAGTTCCTTTCACATCACACTTGTTTCAAAATACCCACTTAGTTCATATAAAAAGAAACTGATTGAAATGTTTCATTAAAGAATACACCTTATTCCTTTTGAATTTTTTATGATTTTCTTACATGGACACTATTCTATTTTTTATCACCTATGTTTCAAGTTATGATAAAAAAAGACACTAAACCTTATTTTATGAATGGATTCATGTTGTGAACTATTTTTATACTTCACTAATAACCTTATCAATGAGGCGAACCCTAAACATTATATATCTTCTTGGAAAATAAAATTAATTTTCTATTTCAATTATATTCCAACTCAATAGTTTGTTAATATTTTATTTTAGTGATTCAACCAATAGTTTTTTGTAAAAAATAGATGTTTAAAAATACCATCTCTATAATTTTCATTATCCTGAATTTTAGAAATAATTTTTTTAAAAGGATAAATTTCATTAAAATTTCACATATACCATTTCTTCTATAATGTGAGATAACTTTTTGAAGACTAAATATACTCTACTTGATATTGAATAACCTAGAATTATCCATTCTCTATATTTTATTTCAAGCATTTCAAGATTATATTTTTCATTCAAATTGAACACCTAGATTATAAAAACCCAAAATTATTCAACCTTAAGCATTCGATTGTTTTCATAATAAATTTTCTATATTTTAATGAAAAAATTAATATAGTCATGGATATTTGAAAAAATGAATACCTAAAAAATCATAATAATAAAATCATTTATAACTAAGGTGTAAGAAAATTATTTAATCAAAAGTATTTTGTTACTTGATACTCATAAAAAATAAATCTAGAAATCTCTTGAATACTTTTATTCTTCCTTAAAATAAATCATTTTTTATATTCTTATTGGGTTTGAGAAGTTGTATTTAATAATTTTGTCTTAATAAAATGTTTTAAATTTTATATTTAATAATTATCCTCCATGATCACCTTGAATATTTATTTTAGTTATTTGTCTTTCATTTTAAAAAATAGAATATTTTTTTAAAAACATTGTGCTTTTGATTTATCAAAGAGAAATAATTCCAAATTGTTGCGAGTATAGTCACCAAAAACCACATATATATAGTGTTTAACTTCAATTATTTCAATTTGAGTTGGTCTTAAAATACCCATATAAACTAACTATCATGTTTCAAATGTCAAGACATCACATATATTTTAAAAGTAAATGTGTGTTTTTATCATATTGTCACATCTGAGTTTTTATTTTATGTAATTACATTCCACTTTTTTTACCTATTCCTCTTGGGTTATCTCTTAAGTCATTTTGGGTGACTTTTTGAGTTTTTAGAGTTTTCTAGGCCAATTATCAGTTGTAACATGGTTAGAAAAAACGGTTTTAGTCTACCTAAGAAATAGTGCACTTTTTTTGGGTTCCAGAGAAGGAAACATAGTTAAGTGCATTTTTGGCCCAAACCATGATTATTCTTCCTCAAACCATGAAAAATGGGGTAAATTAATGTTTTATGGTTCATGCATGCTTTTCAAAACTGAGCATCTAAGCTGTACAATGTGATTTAATTAATCTGAATTTTTATTTTAATATTTGAAACTCATATGATTTTACCCATTCATATTATGGAGGAATAGGATCTTGACCAAAGAGACCCCACTTGGATATTTTAGATATTCTTTTCCTCACAATTTATTATTTTAAATAGATATTTATAAGTTGGATATATGTTTTCGAAGGTATATTCTCATTCTTGATCATTATTTATTATTCTTTTAGATCTGATATTCTCTCCTTGAATAGAACCTTACACCAGGGTTTTTGATGCTAGATATATGGTTTGTGACATGATAAAATTCAGTTTACTATAGATCCATCGTGGAATTGGTTTTTTTTCATATCTACATTGATAATTATGTTATGTGATTTTTATCTATCATGTTATTCTAAAATTGACAAATCAGAGATTCTTATTTGATAATTCAATGCCTAGGGTTCTTTTTTGTCTTTATGAACCCTCAGTTTTTATTATATTGTAGATCCAAAGCATGTTTTTTAATTCCAAGCATTTCAAAATTTGTGGGTTCATGATTCCTGTTTATTCTAAAAACCTTTCTTGATTTCTCTTTAAATTTGGTTTCTAAAGTGGTTAAAAAGTAATATTTATAGACTTATATTGGAAATGGTTTTGAAATGGTTTTAAAAGGTCATGAGTAATGTTTTGATAAAATTTTCTGGTTTTGGATAACATTTTTGAAATGGATTTCTCCCTTGTAATTGTAAAAAAATGGTTTCAGTTTATGATTTGTATAGATCCAATAATGAAATGCCCATTGAAAGATTCTGATATAGTAAAATGTAATGTGATCAATGATGAGACAAAGAGACATTCATAGGGATGAACTCCTTACCCTAGACCTATTTTTATAGGTTAATGTTTTCACTAATTTCCTTAGTTTTGGAAGTGATCCACTCTCAAGAGTGAAATATTACCCCTAGAACTGTTTTTCTAGGGTAATGTGAACACCAGGTGGCCTATTGATCATAATAAATTTACAAGTTTCTTCATTAAATTAGAACTATTTACACTCATGGAATTTTTTTTTCTAGTGATTATACTTTAAATGCATATTTTGGAAGTCTATAGAAGTGATTTAAAAACTAGGATATTGGGATTCCTTACATGATTTTTGAAAAGGGTGATTTATCCCTGTTTTGTATCAAAATATGTAAAATTGTATCTTATTACACATCTATAATTATATGATCATAATTGTTTATTTTATAAATTTTTATTATGAAAAACTTGGTGGGATTCCAATGGGGTATTTTTCTCACACCCTACATACACCTTTGGGTGTTTGTATATTTAGTTTTATCTAATGTAGGTAATGGAAGTACATCATGGGGGTGGTGATGGTTTTTTTCATTATCTGGGTGTGTGAGTCTAGAGGGGACATCCTGTCACAAATATTTGTGTTTTCATAGAAATTGTATATTTTGGTTGTTTTAAAGATATTAATATCTTTTCTTATCGATGATTGTATCCTTTCACATATTGCCTTTTTTTGGAATAATTTTTTTTTATTTATATTACCTTGTTTTATGTTCTTTATAATCATTCTCAAAGGTATTTCTTGATTCCTAGGTTCTTGTTACCATCCTGTGAGGATCGATAACACCCTTCTGACCACATATGGATTGGCTTGGGTTACAAATTGTTGGGTAATCTAAGTTGATTCATGAAAAATTGGTATCAAAGGAGTGGTTTTCCTTCTTTAATTAATGATAATAATTTTTGGAGGTATTGGTAGATATAATGTAGGAATGTGGGGACTTAAGGGGTGGGTTGGGACTGAGTGGATAACAAGATCTCATCATGACGAGCCTTAAGTTACCACGATGGTATGATATTATATCTTTTTGGATTTAGAGTGTCATAATATCAATATTTATTTTGTATGTATCTTGATAATTATAGTTGAATTATTTTATTATAAACTATAATTGATTAATTTATATCATGTTTTTGTGTCTCTTTTTTTCTTAATGTGTATTACCATGCCCCCTAAGACTCCCAACAATTCCTTGATAGGGTGATTCCAGTGAACCATGATAAGGAAACCCTCCATCAACTAGAATATGATCAATGTAGTTATGTTAATGATCCAAGCGATAGACCACGGTGAAGCACATTCCCCTACTTAGTATTGTGAATTTGAACCTTATAGGGATGAGGATATGAATCGATCCTATGAATATATTCTCTAGAAAATTCTATATTTCTATGGGAATAAAAGTATCTAGGAGGTAGTATATTGGTTAAGAATGATAAAAATAATTTTTTAATTCCAAGATACTCAAAATTCTATCAAGGTAAGGTGTTCTATTTTTAATTTATATGGTCTCAGTGGAAGGTAGTGTGACTCTTTAGTTTTGAATAAAAAACATATGGTCATGGATTGGAAAGACATCAAGGCTGTTTTCACAGAGAAATTATACCCAGATTCCATAACCATGGAAAAATAAATGGTGTTCCTCACCCTTGAGAAAGGGAATGGGTAATTTATGGAGTATTATAATTTTTTCACCAATCTTTATTTTTTCTCTCTCAAGTTTTTTTGTCACGACCCGTCCTCGGGGCCCGTGCCGTGACTACCCCAAGCCCGCCTTCCATAGGCCAGGGGCTGGCGACTAGCACCAAAGGCGTAAAATCCCGATAACTGGGAAGGCATTGCCTTTATATAGAAAACAAGCACCACAGTGTACAAGCGGAAGTAAAACACTAAGTACAAAAAGAAGAACTGAAAAGAAAAAAGGGGCCGGAAATACAAGCCCAACTGTAAAGTACAACTCGAAAGGGAAAACAGCGACTGAAAAGTAAAGCTGCTACGCTGAGATGTCCACTGGAAATCCCACCTGAAGGGTGGGTACAGATAGCTCCTCTGCTCCTCGGGTCCCGCCATCCGCTCCGAGTATATCCCGCCCAGTGGTCCACCTCCGGGTACCGCCTCGTCGTATAGTCCACCTCCAGGTACCGTCCAGTCCTCGAACACTCGGCCTCTGTCAGCACTGTCCGTCGTCTGCAACCAACACAACGAGGTGCGGGCATAGCCTGTGCAGGGGTGAGTATAACGATACTCAGTAGGGACCCCGAGACCCTCAAGGTCTCACTAAACCAACAAGGATAACCACAAGAAGATCACAACAGATAAACTCTACTTAGGTATATGCCCATACATATACCTAAGTTATCAAGCAACCCATCTCAATCATGAGGAAACACAAGGATTGTGAAAACGACGGATAACCACTACTCGGGTATATGCCCATACATATACCAAAGTTAGCAAGTGACCCATCTCAATCATGAAGTAAACACAAGAACAAAAGTTTCAGCTCAAACCAGGATTTTCATTATCGAAACCGTAACTGCTGAAGAGCTCCGTCTCTAGAGTGTACAGTGGTCCTGTCACGACTCCGAGGCTGCCGCTCACTAACCTAGGACTGCTGAGGTACTCCTCCTGTCGAGTACTGCGGGTTTGCGGCCAACTACCGGGCGCTCCGTCCGCTGAGGGTATGTCGCCAAATACCGGGCGCTACCCAGATAGCCTGCTGAGGTACTCCTCCTGTCGAGTACCGCGGGTCTGCTGCCAACTACCAGGCGCTCCGTCCGCCGTGGGTCTGCCGCCAAATACCGGGCGCTCCGTCCACTGGGCTAGTCGACTCACTCCAAGTCGAGTCGGTCAAGCAGTCGTCAGGTCTCAGCCGGCTATACGGTCTCCGTACTCTGCACGCTCGTCTCCACCGTCGCGGGTCTGTCGCTACAACCAAGCGCACACACTCCGTAGGGTATCGCGGGTCCGCCGCTACAACCAAGCTCTCCACCGCCAAGGGTCTGCTGCTGCATCCAAGCACACCACCACTGTCAATTACCACGGGTCCGCTCCACGAGCTACTGGTCGATACTCCAAGTATCACAAGGTCCCGCGAAGAAGTGTCTCAAAGGTCCGTCTCGTCACAGGGGTCTCAACGCAACAGACGGCGCGTCGATCGGACGCCCGGTCTGTGAGTTATTAGCCTTTTCGTCCCAGGGGCCCGGTTGGTTTCGTGTGCGAAACCAATCCCGGCCGTATCTCAACTGCACCCCGAACTCCCATAGGGTATACTCAAAGGGACCGTTACTCAACGTAACCACCAACGCCGCTGACGGCTCGTCAAGCGGACGTCCTGTCTGAAAGATATCAGCTTTCCCGTTCCAAGGGCCCGGTTGGATTTCGGGTACGATCCAACCCGGCCATACTCCGACTGTATCCAAAACTCGGGCGGAGTATGTCAAAAGTTCCGTCTCATCAAGAGGAAGTCAACGAAACAGACGGCGCGTCAATCGGACGCCCGGTCTGTGAGTTATTGGCTTTTTCGTCTCCGGGGCCCGGTTGGTTTTTAAGGCAAAACCAACCCGACCGTACTCCACCTGCGTCCAAACCTCGGGCGGAGTATGCCAAAAGATCCGCCTCATTAAGAGGAACGCAACGCGACTGACGGCGCGTCAATCGGACGTTCGTGGCTCGAGATATGAGCGTTTCCGCTCCGAAGGCCCGGTTGGTTCTGTGAACGAACCAACCCGGCCGAACTCAAAGTAATCCGAAACCTTGAGTGCGATATACCGAAACGACCGTTTTGATCCAAGGATCGCGTTGCCGCAGACGGTTCGTCATTCGGAGGTCCGAGGCTCAAGTTATGAGCCAAAAACCGAATCTGGTTCGAAACGGGGGGGGGGGGGGGGGGTCCGGGTCCGGGCCGACCCGGCCCGACCCCCCCCCCCCCCCCCCCCCCCCCCCCCCCCCCCGGGGGCGGCGCGGCGGCGGCGCGGCGGCCGGCGGCGGCGGCGACGGCGGCGCGGCGGTGGCGGCGCGGCGGCGGGCCGCGTGGCGGCGGCGCGCGGCGGGCCGCGACGCTCGCGGGAGGCACGCGGGGCTAAGCCCCGCGTTTCATCAAGGCGGCACGGCTATAAGCCGTGCCTTTGCAAAAAAACGGCCCCCGCAAGTGGGGGCCGGCTGGATAAAAACCGGGGGGGCTTTGCCCCCCCCCCTCCTTTAAATGAACCGCCCCCCTCATTAAGAGGGGGGTTTGGAGAACCGGCCGGGGGTTTAATCCCCCGGTTTTATGACATCCGGCCGGCCCGCTGGCCGGCCGGTATTTACCAACAGGACCGGAAATTCCGGTCCCGCCCTCGACTTCCGACACCGGCGGCGCGGCCGCCGGTCTTTCCTTCCGCCGCGGCCCGGATCCGGCCGCGGTCTCCTCGTCCCGCCGCGGCCCGGAACCGGCCGCGGTCTTCTCGTCCCGCCGCGGCCCGGAACCGGCCGCGGTGTTCGTCGTCCGGCGCGGTGCGACGGCACCGCGCCCCATTCGCCGTGCCATGAATCCTTCCAACGCGGCGCGACGGCGTCGCGTTCTTGAAGACTCTCCTCGGCGTAGCGCGACGGCGTTGCGTAAATTAAACGCACGGTAAACCGCGTGGTGCGACGGCACCACGCCACTTTGCTTCCATCGAAGGAATTAAACAAGAACATTGGATGGGGGGTTCGGCCGTGTTCGTGCGGTCCGCCCCCCCCCCCCTCGCGTTAATAATAATAACGCAACTTAAAGAAAAACATGCCACACGTTAATCTTGTTAAAAGCACGATCAAGAATAAAATGAGGAAACCAAAAGAAATTCGACAACCCCTACCTCGGGTTTAAGATTCGAAGAATCGTCTACGTCCCGCGGAAGACAGCGTCGCGGAGGTCGGGTGTCGCGGAAGCCGTTCGTCAAATCCGATGACGAAGGGATGCGTTCGAAGAGACACGACGATGGCGGATCTTCGTTTGCCGACGAAGAAGGTCCGAGGAGGAAGAAGAGGTCCGAAGATACCGGGTCGCCGAGTCGATGATCCTTGACGAAGTGTTATCGTTCTTCGTTGAGGATGAAGACGTTCTTCGTTCTTCGACAGAGCTTGAAGATGAGAAAGCTCTCCAAAGACAAATAAAGAACTCTAAATAAAATAAGACTACCTCTTATTTTATTAACACAACACAAAAGAATTTCAATATTTGAAATTCAAAAAGGGGGTTTAACTCCCTTAATTAAATAAGGGTAACTTAAGCCATTAAAAGAGGGGTTAAGTATGTTGAGAGAAAATGAAAAGAATTAGGGGTTCGTGTGGGCCCCACCACACTTAATCCTCCCAAGGGAGGTTAAGTGGGTGTGGGTCCTACTTCTAACCTCCTTTGGTAGGTTTTTAAAATAAGTTAAAATAAAATTTTTTTTGCACAAATTTTATTTAACTTAACTGAAAAACCCCAAAACGTAACTTTCAACCCGCAACAAACGCAACTCCCGAAAAGGTCTCATTAAGCGAAAATCGGCGCTGCGAGTTCATCGGTGCCCTCGGATTTCAATTCCGAGCACCGATCAAAAGTTAGGAATTCCCGCTCGTTCGTTCACTGAACGTACCCGAGCCAAACTTCGGAAATTAATTCCGGGCACTCCGGGCCTCGGAATCAGGTGCCGTCTGAAAACCGCGCTCTTGTAAAATTCTAAAGAAAATTAAGAAAAAATTTTCCTTGAATTTTACGGGTCTTTACATTACTCCCACCTCAGGGCTTTACGTCCCCGTAAAGCTACATCAAAAACTAGGGAAACAAAAGAGAGTACTGAGCACGCATCTGAGCCCTCCCCGCTCCCATGTGCTCTCCTGGAGATTCCCGTGCCGCATCTGTTGCGCACAAGAGGAATCGATCGCCCATGTAGGACCCGCTCCTGGATGACATGGACCTCCTCTGACGTGGCCCGGACCATCTCTGGTCCCACATGAGCTGCAAGATTTCTTCTTTGCCGATAAGAGAAACCTGGTCTCATCCCCTGGATGAACCACATTCTTTGCCTAAAACAGTCAATCCTAACATGGATGATACTATCCATACAAGGATGACGTCGTAAGGGCTCGACGCTACTACTAAGAGATCCAACCGTTACTCTCGCCTCCAAGGGTTGAGTCACACTATCGGCATCAGTGTGTGGTAACTGGGTCTCCTCCAGTAGATGTTTCACAAGTGAGGGTCAAGTCAACAGTCAACTGGAACCTCTTAGTAACATCACAAAAGAGGACAGGAAAGAAAACATCACAAAAGTATGCGTCTTTTATTATTGCAGATCATAATACAAGACGCTACATAAAGCAACATCAACATGGAACTAGAAGTACAAAAGACGTATCCACTAGTTCCTCCCCTGTCCACCTGCTTTACTGTTGCTCAAGCATTTGTCGCTGCCTCTATCTCGGTGGCTCTCCCAAAGCCTGCGGATCGGGAGTCGGACAGTCACGTGCCAGATGTCCCTTTTCGCGGCATGAGTAACACAACCTGCTCCTTGCACGGCTAACTCTGTTCCCACTCCGGGTGCCCTGCACCACCGGTCCTAAAACCCGAGATCGCCCAACTGATGGTCTGGTCCTCCTGGACCTCTGCATCATCTGTCTACTGCCCACAGATGACTCGGCTTCTGATCGAAAAACACGCGGTAAAGGCAGAATCTCCTGTACACGCTCGGGGTGTAGAGATACTGGCACAAACTCCACCCTGAAGAAGGTCTCGAAGTCTTCCCATGCGAAGTTCATCTCATCGCAAAACTGAAACAAGTGGCTCCACCACCTACCTGCTGCTGCCTGAAGGAGGCTGGTAGCAAAGATCACCATGAAGTCTGCCGGCGTCCCCACTAGCCTGAAGACTCTCACCACAGCCTCCAGCCAAACCTCAGCCGCCTGCGGGTCCGTCTCTCCCCGGAACCTGGGTGGCCTCTGGCGCTGAAACTCGTGCAGCGCATTCAAGCGTCGTGCATCGCCTACTGCTGGGGCTGGTGGCATCGATGGCCCAACGTATGGTAGTACCGCTGGTGCCTCTGCTGGTGCCTCAACTGCAAGAGGGCCCTGTACCGAAGCCTCGTCACTCGACAGACTGTCAGCACGCTCATCCCTCCGGGCTCTAGCTGGTCGTCTGAGAAAAGACATCCTGAAAGAAACAACGTAACACGATCAAACGATTGTACCTGGTGAGCTGACCTGGTTTGAGCTGTTTTAAGGGGAAAAACCTTTGAAAACACACACGCAATCAGTGTTTTCGTGCACAAAGTCGGAAATCAGTTGTCAGGGTCCTGGTGTATGGATACGTCGGCCGCCCGCACCAACACTGGACTCCCTGAACTGAAAACCACACTCGGTACCCTTAACACTATTGCTTCACAGAAAGAAACATCAGAGTTATAAGTTCTGCGGTAGAACCGAACTCCTCTGATACCAATTTGTCACGACCCGTCCTCGGGGCCCGTGCCGTGACTACCCCAAGCCCGCCTTCCATAGGCCAGGGGCTGGCGACTAGCACCAAAGGCGTAAAATCCCGATAACTGGGAAGGCATTGCCTTTATATAGAAAACAAGCACCACAGAGTACAAGCGGAAGTAAAACACTAAGTACAAAAAGAAGAACTGAAAAGCAAAAAGGGGCCGGAAATACAAGCCCAACTGTAAAGTACAACTCGAAAGGGAAAACAGCGACTGAAAAGTAAAGCTGCTACGCTGAGATGTCCACTGGAAATCCCACCTGAAGGGTGGGTACAGATAGCTCCTCTGCTCCTCGGGTCCCGCCATCCGCTCCGAGTATATCCCGCCCAGTGGTCCACCTCCGGGTACCGCCTCGTCGTATAGTCCACCTCCAGGTACCGTCCAGTCCTCGAACACTCGGCCTCTGTCAGCACTGTCCGTCGTCTGCAACCAACACAACGAGGTGCGGGCATAGCCCGTGCAGGGGTGAGTATAACGATACTCAGTAGGGACCCCGAGACCCTCAAGGTCTCACTAAACCAACAAGGATAACCACAAGAAGATCACAACAGATAAACTCTACTTAGGTATATGCCCATACATATACCTAAGTTATCAAGCAACCCATCTCAATCATGAGGAAACACAAGGATTGTGAAAACGACGGATAACCACTACTCGGGTATATGCCCATACATATACCAAAGTTAGCAAGTGACCCATCTCAATCATGAAGTAAACACAAGAACAAAAGTTTCAGCTCAAACCAGGATTTTCATTATCGAAACCGTAACTGCTGAAGAGCTCCGTCTCTAGAGTGTACAGTGGTCCTGTCACGACTCCGAGGCTGCCGCTCACTAACCTAGGACTGCTGAGGTACTCCTCCTGTCGAGTACTGCGGGTTTGCGGCCAACTACCGGGCGCTCCGTCCGCTGAGGGTCTGTCGCCAAATACCGGGCGCTACCCAGATAGCCTGCTGAGGTACTCCTCCTGTCGAGTACCGCGGGTCTGCTGCCAACTACCAGGCGCTCCGTCCGCCGTGGGTCTGCCGCCAAATACCGGGCGCTCCGTCCACTGGGCTAGTCGACTCACTCCAAGTCGAGTCGGTCAAGCAGTCGTCAGGTCTCAGCCGGCTATACGGTCTCCGTACTCTGCACGCTCGTCTCCACCGTCGCGGGTCTGTCGCTACAACCAAGCGCACACACTCCGTAGGGTATCGCGGGTCCGCCGCTACAACCAAGCTCTCCACCGCCAAGGGTCTGCTGCTGCATCCAAGCACACCACCACTGTCAAGTACCACGGGTCTGCTCCACGAGCTACTGGTCGATACTCCAAGTATCACAAGGTCCCGCGAAGAAGTGTCTCAAAGGTCCGTCTCGTCACAGGGGTCTCAACGCAACAGATGGCGCGTCGATCGGACGCCCGGTCTGTGAGTTATTAGCCTTTTCGTCCCAGGGGCCCGGTTGGTTTCGTGTGCGAAACCAATCCCGGCCGTATCTCAACTGCACCCCGAACTCCCATAGGGTATACTCAAAGGTACCGTTACTCAACGTAACCACCAACGCCGCTGACGGCTCGTCAAGCGGACGTCCTGTCTGAAAGATATCAGCTTTCCCGTTCCAGGGGCCCGATTGGATTTCGGGTACGATCCAACCCGGACATACTCCGACTGTATCCAAAACTCGGGCGGAGTATGTCAAAAGTTCCGTCTCATCAAGAGGAAGTCAACGAAACAGACGGCGCGTCAACCGGACGCCCGGTCTGTGAGTTATTGGCTTTTTCGTCTCCGGGGCCCGGTTGGATTTTAAGGCAAAACCAACCCGACCGTACTCCACCTGCGTCCAAACCTCGGGCGGAGTATGCCAAAAGATCCGCCTCATTAAGAGGAACGCAACGCGACTGACGGCGCGTCAATCGGACGTTCGTTGCTCGAGATATGAGCGTTTCCGCTCCGAAGGCCCGGTTGGTTCTGTGAACGAACCAACCCGGCCGAACTCAAAGTAATCCGAAACCTTGAGTGCGATATACCGAAACGACCGTTTTGATCCAAGGATCGCGTTGCCGCAGACGGTTCGTCATTCGGAGGTCCGAGGCTCAAGTTATGAGCCAAAAACCGAATCTGGTTCGAAACGGGGGGGTCCGGGTCCTGGCCGACCCGGCCCGACCCCCCCCCCCCCCCCCCCCCCCCCGGGGGCGGCGCGGCGGCCGGCGGCGGCGGCGACGGCGGCGCGGCGGTGGCGGCGCGGCGGCGGGCCGCGTGGCGGCGGCGGCGGCGTGCCGCGTGGCGGCGGCGGCGGCGTGCCGCGTGGCGGCGGCGGCGGGCCGCGTGGCGGCGGCGGGCCGCGGCGCTCGCGGGAGGCACGCGGGGCTAAGCCCCGCGTTTCATCAAGGCGGCACGGCTATAAGCCGTGCCTTTGCAAAAAAACGGCCCCCGCAAGTGGGGGCCGGCTGGATAAAAACCGGGGGGGCTTTGCCCCCCCCCTCCTTTAAATGAACCGCCCCCCTCATTAAGAGGGGGGTTTGGAGAACCGGCCGGGGGTTTAATCCCCCGGTTTTATGACATCCGGCCGGCTCGCTGGCCGGCCGGTTTTTACCAACGGGACCGGAAATTCCGGTCCCGCCCTCGACTTCCGACACCGGCGGCCCGGCCGCCGGTCTTTCCTTCCGCCGCGGCCCGGATCCGGCCGCGGTCTCCTCGTCCCGCCGCGGCCCGGAACCGGCCGCGGTCTTCTCGTCCCGCCGCGGCCCGGAACCGGCCGCGGTGTTCGTCGTCCGGCGCGATGCGACGGCACCGCGCCCCATTCGCCGTGCCATGAATCCTTCCAACGCGGCGCGACGGCGTCGCGTTCTTGAAGACTCTCCTCGGCGTAGCGCGACGGCGTTGCGTAAATTAAACGCACGGTAAACCGCGTGGTGCGACGGCACCACGCCACTTTGCTTCCATCGAAAGAATTAAACAAGAACGTTGGATGGGGGGTTCGGCCGTGTTCGTGCGGTCCGGCCCCCCCCCCCCCCCTCGCGTTAATAATAATAACGCAACTTAAAGAAAAACATGCCACACGTTAATCTTGTTAAAAGCACGATCAAGAATAAAATGAGGAAACCAAAAGAAATTCGACAACCCCTACCTCGGGTTTAAGATTCGAAGAATCGTCTACGTCCCGCGGAAGACGGCGTCGCGGAGGTCGGGTGTCGCGGAAGCCGTTCGTCAAATCCGATGACGAAGGGATGCGTTCGAAGAGACACGACGATGGCGGATCTTCGTTTGCCGACGAAGAAGGTCCGAGGAGGAAGAAGAGGTCCGAAGATACCGGGTCGCCGAGTCGATGATCCTTGACGAAGTGTTATCGTTCTTCGTTGAGGATGAAGACGTTCTTCGTTCTTCGACAGAGCTTGAAGATGAGAAAGCTCTCCAAAGACAAACAAAGAACTCTAAATAAAATAAGACTACCTCTTATTTTATTAACACAACACAAAAGAATTTCAATATTTGAAATTCAAAAAGGGGGTTTAACTCCCTTAATTAAATAAGGGTAACTTAAGCCATTAAAAGAGGGGTTAAGTATGTTGAGAGAAAATGAAAAGACTTAGGGGTTCGTGTGGGCCCCACCACACTTAATCCTCCCAAGGGAGGTTAAGTGGGTGTGGGTCCCACTTCTAACCTCCTTTGGTAGGTTTTTAAAATAAGTTAAAATAAAATTTGTTTTGCACAAATTTTATTTAACTTAACTGAAAAACCCCAAAACGTAACTTTCAACCCGCAACAAACGCAACTCCCGAAAAGGTCTCATTAAGCGAAAATCGGCGCTGCGAGTTCATCGGTGCCCTCGGATTTCAATTCCGAGCACCGGATCAAAAGTTAGGAATTCCCGCTCGTTCATTCACTGAACGTACCCGAGCCAAACTTCGGAAATTAATTCCGGGCACTCCGGGCCTCGGAATCAGGTGCCGTCTGAAACCGCGCTCTTGTAAAATTCTAAAGAAAATTAAGAAAAAATTTTCCTTGAATTTTACGGGTCTTTACATTTTTTTTCAAATTAGAATATGATGTATCATAGGTTTCTGATGAGTGTTAAAGATGATATCCAATCATAGGTATTCATGTTAAATATAAACACCTATGCTGAGGTGTTGGATATGGAATTGATAGTGAAGATTGACCTAATGGGTAAGTTATGGTTGGAAAAATTTCCTCTTACTTTTTGTGGTATCTCTAAAGGATCTTATAGGGGAAAGAATAATTTGAGTGAGTTTTATAGAAGAAACATTGATGTTTCTTATCATAAACCTATTAATTTATCATTTTCAGCAATTAGTGGCTTGACATGTTTCTAGTGTGGCATGAAAGGAAAGACAAAATTATTTTTCCCCATACTTATAAAGGTTTTCCATTTGTGTGGGTACCATCGTCACTTGCATAAGTTATTTTAGTCTTTATATGTAACTTTCTATAGAAAAAAATCTTTTGTTCATAGATTTTATGTGGTGTAGTCATATGCTTCATGGTCTATAAGGATATATCAATATGCATCTAAAATTAAGCAGCTACACAAAGTGTAAGAGTCTCAAATGTAAGTTGATACTGGTCATATAACTATGAGAGGAACTATTTAGAATGATTCTAACTTAGTTATTACTTTATTTAATACATGTTTCTCTCAACCCATAATTTCAAATAATATGGTGGATCTACTAAAACTTATAATGAGACTCTTTCCATTTGTTATGGAATTGGTGCCGCCTCCAAAAAATAAACACTAAGGTTTTTGATATCCCTCCCGATCTTTCTTTATATTCGACATAGACCTAGTTATGAATTTTCTAGTTCTTGACTTGGACCAATTAAATGTTATTATTTTGATAGAAAATTTGATTGATCACAAGTATTAAATTTATTTTAATCATCATTGGGTGTATTTTATTTCCACAAAAGGGAAATCATGTGTGCTTCATGGGGATTGGAATCTGAGGTCTAGTTAGTTAGGACCACCTCTTCCAGAGTTTGGTAAGTTTAAATTTTTGTCTATAGTTGAGACAAGATAAGATTATATTTATGTTTATCTCCCGATGGTAGTTAATTAATTCCATGAAGTGTTTCTAGATGAATTTTTAGGTTTTCCTTCAGAGTGACTCGGTGATTTCTCGATAGACTTGGTGCTGGGAACTTAGATGACATCGATGATGTCTTACCGTATGTCTCTATCTAAGTTGAAAGATCTTAAATATTTAATTATTTGAGAGCCAAGATATTTATACTCGCATGTGTTTAACCATGGTAAACCCCTTTAATATTTTCCAATAAATATTATGGAACTCTTCTCTTGTGTGTTGATTATCAGAAGCTCAATAGAGTAATTGTCATGGAAAAATATACCTTAGCATATATTGATGTTTTTTTGATCAATTGAAAAGAGGAAAATTGGTTTTATAAAATTAAATTTTGGTATGGTTATCAAAAAATCATAATCAAAGACTATGATATTTCAAATACCCCTTCAGGAGGAAGTATATAATATTCATGTACCTTATAAAGACATTTGGTCAAAATAATGCTCCTGCAATATTCAGGAACCAATGAACAATATTTTCCATCAATATCATGAAAATTTTATCTGTGGTATTAATGGATGAAATCTTGATGTACTACAAGACTGAGGAAGATCATTTTTCACTTGAGGTATGTTTCTGGAATCCTAAGAGATCACCACTTTTATGTAAAACTTTCAAAATTAAAATTCTATATATGTGAAGTTATGTTCTGGGTACATATGATCTATGAACATTGTGTGTCAGTTGATCCAAAAAAATTGATTGATTTCATGTTAGGGGTAGAACCAAAGAAATAATTTGATATTCACAGCATACTGGGTTTGGTAGGATATAATATGTGATTTGTAAAATATTTCCCTAAGATTTATTCACCTTAGATTGCTATCACTAGAAAGTGGGTCAATTTATTATGGGATTTAAAGTGACAAGAATAATTTTATGAACTAAAGAAATTATTGACCTTGACACCAATTATGAATCTATTAGAGGATGAATAAGGCTATGTGGTTTATAATGATTCTTCAAGTATTGGATATGGATACATCCTTATTAAAGGACATCATGTAGTGGCTTATGGTTCACATCATCTGTAACCATATGAGTGGAATTATACCACACATGATTTGGAACTGAAAGTAGTTCTTAATACCCTTAAAATTTAGCATTACTATATTTTTGGGGAAAAGTTTACCATTTACCCTGACAAAAAAATAATTGGGTGAAATTTTTTCTAAAAAACACATGAACCTCCAATAGAGATGATGGTTATATTAATCACAATTATTATACTTTGACATTTCAAATACTATAGGAAATTGTATTATAGTTATTGATTCTAATATCATGATGTTTTCTTATCATGTTGTGAAAATGATAATAGAGGAATGGAACATGATGGGAAATGTTTCTCAACTGTACTTGAAAGTTAGGGATAAGGGATCTGGAAATTTTCTGACAAGTGTTCCCATGACATCCTCTATGTTTGATATGATTCTCTAAAAACTATAGTAAGATAATGAGTTCTAGAATATTATGGATTCATTATATGGTGGAGAGATTATCTATGAGTGTTCTCTCTCTAAGTAAGGTATCTTTTCCTTAAAGATTAGATACATTGTTCCATCGATTGAAAAGAAGGGCATTTTTAAAGATTTCCATCATTATATGAAGGCTATCCACCATGGAACTACATAGATTTTTTATGATAGGAGGTGATGGTTTTATTCTTGGTATGAAACAAGATATAATTGATTTTTTTTATAAATGTTATACATTCCAAAAGTTAAATTATGAGCACTAAAATCCTTCAATTGTTTTCCATCCTCTCCCTATGCCAATAAGGAAATGGAATGAAATTTCATTGGATTTCATTTTTAGTTTACCTAAAACTATTAAAAGTAATAATGTATCTTGGGTGGTGATCGATTGGTTAATCAATTCATCCCATATAATACTGATTTATGACACCACTAAAGTGGAATACTTGGAGAATTTGTATGTGTAAAAGATTTTATGGTTTTATGGAATTCTTATGGCCATTATTTTAGATAGAGAACATTTTTTTTATTTCTCACTTTTAAAAGTGACTCCAGGTGGAAATGGGAACTTAAGATTGGTTAAGCATGTTATATCATCCCTAAATGAATGGGAATATGGAGTGGTATAATAAAATTCTAGAATATATTCTCCAGGTATGTGTCTTGGATTTTAGAGTGGCTTTGGATAATCATTTGGTACTAGTTAAATTTTATTATAATAACAATTACTATTCATATATCAAAATGGAACCTTTTAGAGCTATATGTGGAAGTCCTTATAACTCTCCTCTTTATTGTCCTTAGGTTTTAGAATCATCCTTGGTTAGAAAATGTTTTGTTCAGGGAAAATTGTGGAATATTCAGCTGATTCATTAGTGTTTGTTGACGAATCAAAGATGGTATAAGTCTTACAAAGATATTATTCATTATCATTTAGAGTTTTTAGTTAGTGAATGAGTGTTTTTGAATGTATCACCCTAGTTGGGTCACTGAAATATTAGAATATAAGGGATTTTCACTCCTCAATATGTGGGATCATGTGAGATCATTTAATGACTTGGGAAGGTGTCATATTGATTGGATTTACCACCTTATTTTTATTTGATCTACAAAATTTTACATGAGTCTCAATAAAAAATATATTATCTTGATCAATATCAGCTTATAAATTTTGAATAACTCTATAAAAATATAATAGGTTTTTGAGAGAGAAACTACTTTGAGTTCTGATCCACAAGTGATTGTTCTACATAAAAATTATATACCATTGGGTTGAGTTATTTAGAAGCATGATTCTGATTCTTATGATACTTGGGAGCAAGTGTATTTGATGAGAGAGTAGTGGCATTATATCTTTTGGGGCCAATATTCTTTGACTTAGCCTTTTGGGTGAAGAAATAAATACAGTGGTCAAAAATATAATATTTCAGTGATTTTTTAAGGTACTTACTTTCCTTTATTTTGAATATATTTCATTTGGGTATTCTCTTGGGAAATTTTGGGTTAATTTAGGAGGTTTTTATTTTTTTATGGTCTTTTTCATGGTTAGTGTATGGTTAGGGAAAATAATATAGGTCTTCCTAGGAAATCATACACTTTGCTTTGTGGTAATAGAGGATGGTAAATAGTAAGGCTCATGGATGACCCAAACCACACAACTTCCTCCTCAAACAATGCTATATTGGGAAGATGCATTTCATATGGTTGGATCAATATTTAACAAAATGTATGAAAAAAATCATGTAATATGATTTAATTAACCCTAATTTTTATTTTTAGAGCCAAAAATTGTCTTATTTTCCTCATTCCTCTTCCGGTGGAATTTGTTCTCAACCAAAGAGACTCCTTTATAATATTTTAGATATTCCTTTCCTACCAATGATTATTTTTTATGTATATTTGGGTGTTGGATCTAGTTTTTCAATATCGTGTGATTGTTCTTGTTCATTTTTCATTATTATTCTTGATCCTCTTTTTTCAACTTGAATGAAACCTTATATCGAGGTTTTTGATGCTATATATTAGGTTTATGAAATGATCTAATTGGGTTTATTATAGATCCAATATAGAATTGTGTTTTTTATGAGAATATTCCTTAATCATTGTGGTATGTTATTTCTCTCTCACCTGTAATTATAGAAATGATTAATTTGAGATTATTATTTTAGAATTCATGGATTAGGGTTCTTTATTATCTTTTTGAACCAATGATTTATCTTGGCTTGTGGATCCTGTTTGAGTGTTGGAATTCCAAGTGTTTCATGGTAGGTGGTTTTATGATCTAGATTTATTCTATAAACCCTTATTTATTTCCCATTGAATTTTATTTCTAAAATGATTTCAAAGAATGATTTAGGGATTTATCTTGTAAATGGTTTTAAAATGGTATGGATAATGTTTTGATAAAATTTATTGGTTTTGAGTATTTTTTTTGAAATTGACTTACCCATTGGTGTAGTTTATGAAAATGGGTTTAAACCATGATTTTAATGTTTTAAAAGATTAAATTATAGTTGAATGATTATAATATAGTAAACACAAATGTGATTGACAATGAGGCATGTATCTATCTGCGGGGATGAACACTTTCCCCATAGAGCTATTCTTCCAAGGTAATGTGTGCACTAGATTTACTAAGTTGTGTTATGGATCCACTCTTATGAGTGAACTCTTTCCTTTAGTCTTATTCAGATTGGGTAATGGGAACTCCAAATGTCTTAATGATCATAATAATGTTACCTATGTCCTCATTTACTAGGAAATTTTAACATAAATGGTTTTGTTTTATCTAGTTATTATCCTTAAAATCTATATTTGGGATGTTTGTAGAAATTATTTGAAAACTGGGATATTAGATTGTCATAAATGATTTGTGGAAAAGGTAATTTATCCATGTTTTCTAAGAAACTATGTAGAACTATATATCTTTCAATGTATTTGTTTACATGAGTATAATTGGGTTATTTCATAAAGTATACTTATGAAACACTTGGTGGGAACCTATTGCACTATTTTACTTAAACATTTTTCCCTTACTTTTCTTAATTATTTTTTTAATCATGGGATAATATTATTTAATATTTTTGGTATTCTTACATTTATAACAGATAAATTATTTCTATTCATGTTTCCCTTTCCTTTTATTGAGATTATTAAATTCTTTAATTTTTTTATTGCTACAGATGTTTCAAGGTACTCTTCTTCTAAATGTCTATCCCATTTATTTTTATAGTTGTCAAGACTCTTTATTAGTTAACTGAATATTTCTCTTATCCATTAAATTTTTTGTTATTTTATAAAAAATTCTACTCAATTATTTATTCATTTCTTTTTCCAATATTATTTTTTATTAAATTCTTACACTACATCAGGGTTCCTATGAAATTATCTACTTTGAGATAAGTTAGGTGTTTTATATCCTCTAAAATAGTTCTTTTGTTTTTTGTTTTTCTTGGAAGTATATAAGTTCTCTTTTCTACCATCTTGTAATCATTAATATTATTCTCAAGATTTGTTTTTATAACATTGAAAATTTAAAAAAAATCTTTGGTATATTCATTTATATTTTTCTTCTCAAAAATTTGAAATTCGATACTAGGAATATAGCTTTTAGTTTAAAGTAATTTTGTTATTATAAAAATGGGTTGTTTCTAAATTCCTTTAAATTATATTTGTAGTCTTATTTGAAGAAATATGTTTATAGTAATTTCTTTTATTTCCATTTATTAGAGTATTTCAAACTTTATAATTCAAGATAATTTGAGCCTATTCATATGTTCTAAAAGTTCCAAAAGTATATTAGAGAATTTTAAAATCTTTATGTAGCATTATATAAGGATATATAGTAGTTTTAATCATATACATCATCATTTGATATCTTAAATATTCATAATCTATAATATGAAATATTATAGTTCAATTAGTATTAAACACTTTAGGACCACTATAATATTCATAATCTAAACTATCAAATATAGGATGTTGATTATGATTAAATCCTTTAGGAGATCCATCCAAGATATTGGAGTTAATAAGAAATTTTCTAAATTATATGTTAATAAAAGGAAGACTTACAGACTATTTATGATTCAAATTTTTATCATAAAAAGGAACCTTTTAGAGATGGTGACTTGAATATTAAAACACATTAAATAGAAAAATCATAAAATAAATAAATTTTAAAAGTTATAAATAATTTAGATAGTCAGAACATAAAAATATTTTTAAATTATATAAACCAATTCAGAATATAAAATATATCTTTTATGTTATCCAAATATATAGTAAAATTTTATGAAATGAAACCTATAATGTAATTAAATTTAAAGAAAATTGTTATTGGTGCTAAAATTTGATGAAAGAGTGACTCTATTAAGTCCGAAAAATCATTGGAAAAATTTAGAGGAATGGGGAATTACTAAGAACCCAGCTTGAGGTCCTCTATTAGACACTCAGTTTCTCATTGTAATCCCAAATTCCTAGTCATATGCCATATTTTAAGAACCCTGTGTTGTACCTTTTACTAGGTTCCTAGTTGCTCACTATGATGGTAGGTACTCAGTCTACAGCTTTCTTCAATGAAACTAGATTCCCAATATGGTCACGAGTGGTTTCTTAGGCATTAGGCTCTGATTTCCTACAAAATGCTTTCTTATACTCATATGTAGATACTAAATACCACTAAATAATCTAATTTCATTGAATAGAAAGCCTACATCCCAATATCTTACACATATCACATCAATTGTTTTCTAGATCAAAACATAGGGTAATGCAATGGATATTAAGGTTATTCAGGTCATTTAATGGTTCTAACCTTGTAAAATTTGTAAGATACCTATTAAATGGGGAAATCATTTAAACATATTATGCTGGAACCCTAACAACAAGAGTTATTAAGTTAATAAGGAATTAAATCACAATACCTAGATTATTTTTTGGCATAACGATGCCAAGTTTTATAGAACCCTTAATAGAGCAGCCATTCAGCCTTGTGTTCCAATTAAGTTCATGCCCATCCTTAAAAACCTATAAAATATGGTTACAATTTTACACTAAAATGGATCTATATCCAACCTTAAATGATATATCTGGTTTCCCAACTCACATTTATCACCTACATATAATAAAACTGTTCAATTCTCCCAAGTGATAAAAAAGACCTTTCTATCACCTTATTTCTAGGTCAAATCTCAAAAAGGAAATTTCTACTGGGATTTTGTTATAGATACCAAACTCACATTAATGGGTCATTTGTAATAGTTGTGTGGTCTATTTAGAGCATGTATTACCTAAAAATGGGTTACCTAGGGGATGTTTCATTAACTGATAGGGTCATTAGTGTATAATCAATCATATATCCAATTGTAAATGAGGATACATATTATTTAAGAACCAATTGGATTTATAATGTATCAATAAAATCATCCTAGTTTCTCTAAAATGATTCTCATAGATCTCATGGATCTGGTTATCCCCCTTTTGTCTAATTAATGAGTTAGAGTCACACAAAGATCCTCCAATCTGGTGTAATACCCTATCTAAACTTCACTCAATAGATATGTAAGATTAAAAAAAGAAAAATTAGTGTGTAATTACTATAAAAAATACTTCCTGGTAACCTGTACCAAGTATTTTACTCTTCATGAAATTATAATTGTTAGAATAGGTATTAGTCAAATGACCTTAAACTCTATGAATCCATTGGTCAGGGATTCATTATCTTAAAATACATGTCATTAGTCATAGATGCATGACATAAAAATGTTCCACAATGAAACACATTAACCCAAAACTATTGACTTTGGAAGAATAGAAATTATACTAAACTTAGGTGTATCCCATAGATATAAAAGAGTGGAAATAAAGGCTAAGGTTATATGAAATCATTGAAGGATGATTTACCCTCATAGAAAACACAACTTATAGAATATGACCATATTGATATAAAATAAATAAAATTCCTAATAAAAAACCATCCAAATCTAATAGGTCATAACAAAAAAAAATTCAGAGATGTAGTGAAGAAAATACAACAAAATGTGTCCACAAAACCCAAAATACACTAAGGATGGATCCATTTTCAAGTATGAAATTGTACTATAATATGAACCATGACCTATCCAAGATTAATCCTATTGAATCAATGAAAACCAAATCATCATGATACCTAATAAAATCAAGAGACCTTTACATTACATTTATCAAGATAAAATTCTTTTTTATATACAACAATGTGAATATCCATTGGGTGATTACACAACCCAATAGGCAATCTGTCAGAGACTTCACACACATTCCACTAAGACACGAACAAGATATATTTATCTCTCTCAATATGTATATCCAATAGAAACCATAAGTTCAAAAAACAAGATAACAATATGTATGAAAAGAGAACAAGTAGAAAATAGACCATGTAATGCACTAAATATTCCCACGATGAATTACATGCCATGAACATGATGAAACCCATACTATATGGGATCCTCTAGATGGAATAACTCACTAGAAGATCCATTCAATACATATAAGAAATCACATGGTAGTTATATTTCACATTCCCCCATAGTTGGAACTTAAATCCATGTCTAAACCAATAATGACTCATACATGCATATCATGAACACACACCAAACCCATTTCCATCTATAGTTCACTCACACAAACATACTTTCCTTAAAAACCAATAAAGGAAAAACCATTGATAAAAAAGGAATATGTTAAATTTATTTATTTATTTATTGAATATATTACTTTTAAAATTATTATCTTTCATGTCCAATAAGATTAGAGTAAGATACAATCCACCTACATCAATCATGTTCATCCATAAAAATATGAAAGAAGAGTTTCTATAAATAGAGATGTCTCCAAACACTTATGGTAAAATATAATTCATGATACTTAACATTACAAGGATGAATTAATGTTTCTTAAGAATTATTAGGTTCAAAATAAAATTAATATCTTCCCATGAATCTTGAACATTGTTTCCATTCAATATTCACTTCATCGTAAAAACAGTTAGCTGTAGTTTATGTTTTTAAAAAAAATGAGATGTTCAGCATCACAGTTCATTCCAAAAAACCAGTGAAATCCCTATTCCATTTTAAATATTTTCATAGATAAACAAATTTCAATAGTATTCTCCTAAACTACTTCAAATAAAATAAATAAGGTTTAATCCAACTCTATATGGCCACTATAACCACCACTATGGAATGTTTTCCATCCTGTTTCCCACTTCAATGCCCTTGACTTCACCATGCATATAAAAATTAAACCCCTTTATAATTTTAATATATTATCTCAAGGATTAATCACTATATATTTATCATAGAAACATTTTGTAACATACCCTCCACCATGATCAATTTCACAGTTTTGGGAATCACATAGAGAGAAAACTTCTTTCATTTCAACATAGTACTCTTCCAAACCTCCAGAAACTAAATAATACCACATGATAACTTAAAAATACCTAATAAAATAGTAATATTACACAAACTAATGGTGTCAAATTATACCTACCATTTGTATTTTCATCTTTTAAATTATGGAGGTTAGTGACATTAGAGAATCTTTGACCATTTATCTTTCATAAACTCCTCATGTTTCTATGTCTCTCTCACATTTGACCATACTACCATAATATGAAGACAAGGTATATATTTTTGTCTCATAAAAACATTTCTTATATATCTAGAATGATAATTGGGTTGTGGTTTGGTGAATCATATAGCTCAATAGTAATGTGATCCCACCTAATCATGTGAGTTAGATACAACAAAGTATTTATACAGTTAGTATAAAAGGATTTTCTCTTGTACTGAATTGAATATCATTAGTAAATCTACTCATTTGGTTACTTCACCAATGTGGTCTATAATTTCAAATATTCCCAAATATTAAGGATAGATATCACCATGATTACCTAGATGATGACATCATAACCTCAGAGATACTCATAAGAAAACATGGTCACCCACTCTAAAAGATAGGGTATAACAATAATGATCCACATAATATTTATGATGGTTTTAGAATTATTTCATCCTCTTCCTGATTATCTAGATCTTTGATGTTTTTTCATGGAAAATAATTGATCCAATTAGTAATGATTCACTTATCATTACCCAATAAAGTAGATATCTACATGGTCGGTTGTATAGTGATCCAAATGGATACATATACATCAAATATTTATAGCTCTTATTATATGAAACTCCAATAATGTAAAATAAACCCTCAATATACAAGAAACGTCTAACAAAAATTCTCTATGAATTCTATCTATATTATAAATAGTACATTGATATTGGACATTAGTTTGAGGGTGGTATATCATACCAATGGTCTAGTATTCTATAAGAGGTTTCTTTAGAGACAAAAAAATATGGATGTAAATCTCAAGATTTGGTTAGATATAATTGAAAATATAATTCCAAGAAACTTCACCACCTATCAGATATAAAATATTTCCAACTATTCAACTATAATCATTTCTCTAATTGGAATTAAGTGCAATTAACTGGTAAGTGAGATAAAAATAACATAAACAATGTTGTGCTTCCAAAATACCTTCACTAATTTGGTGAAAAAATCCATAGAAATATTCTACCATTTATGAATGTATATATAAAATGATTAATAATTTTATACTAGTTGTTAATGTTTAAAAATTCCCAATTTATATGTTAGAAATATTTCTACATACTTGGTTTCTATTTTCTTCATGATCGACTACAAAAATGGTCATTAATTACATGTTACATCGACTGAATACCCATGTGGACAACCCAATTTTAATAATGATAAGAATAGAGTAAATGTTCATGATAATAAGTAGGAACTATAATATAGTCATGGAATCACAATATAAAATTAACATCCACCACACATCCATCAATGAACTCCTCACCAATAAGGTTTGGCCTAATAGTATGAAAGTTAGGTTATGACTATTGATCTTATTTGGTCTTCTACAATAAGTTAGGGGTAAGTGAGAAGAGATATAAAATGAGTTAATCCTTCTATTATATTCACTATATGTGTATGTAATAGATTACTCCCATTAGTTTCAACTGATTGTGGGACTTAATAATGACTTGGTTATAAGATTTATGAATTAATGCATCAGCTACTAAATTTAATTTTATTAATGTTTAAACCATTATAAAGAAAACATTTCTAGATAATCCATATAATGTCATTGTATTAGGTTCATCTCCATTTGTGAAAATAAATAATTTATGCTTTTATGATCAGTGAATACTATAAACTTCTCACAAAAGAGGTTGGGGAACTATTTTTTTAGTTTATAAACCATCAATACCAATTCCAGATCATGAATTACATAGTTCTTATCATGTGTATGATGTTTTTATAAGTCATTGTAAATGACATGGTCTACCTATAAGAAAAAAAAACCCAATACCAATTTGGACACATCAAAATTGTCCATATATCGCTCTCTTGGTTTTTTTAATATAAGGATGGGAGTTTAAGTATTCAAAGCCTTGAGTTCATAAAATGATTATTTAAATTCATTAATCAAATGGAAATACATACCCTTCTTGGGAAATTTCGTCATAATAATGTCTAGTTATAATAAATCATGGTCAAAGAGGCAATAATAACCCTCTAACTCAAGAAATATTCATATCTTAAGACATTTTTAGGCAATTACTAAGATATGATAACTATAATTTTTTAAGTATTGATCGATACTCCTTCCACATATATAAAACTTCTAAGGAATATAACTTGTTTTATCAATAAGATAAACTTAATTAATTTTACATAGAGATGGTGGTTTCATCACATACTCATCACAATCTCTAAGTGACTTTAAAAGTCACTTCTAGTTTGAGAGCACACCAAAATGTCGTCAACAAACACTACCAAAAACAAGTCTTGATGCATATAAAAGATACAATTAATCAAATACATGGATAATTATTCTACATTTATAATACCAAATAGAATGAATAATTACACATAGTATCTGCAATGACTTAAAAAACACACCTTCTCTAAAGAACCAATTTTTTCCTTATAAGAATTTGAATTGTTTTCTACATATATTTCCAGATCTAGGTGCTGAGGTGACGTGTGATTCTAAGACTCGGTGTTCCCAGAATTAATTTTTATAAAAATATTAGGTATGTTTTATACTATGCATGTGAAAGAAATGAGATAACTCTTAGATGGTTGCTCAGATCAGAAATTCGTGGGAACAATTGAGTCTTGAACATGCCTTTTACATTAGTTGGGGCATAAATTTTGGTGGCATAGAAATTCTGTGATAAATTTCACCCAGGGGAAAACTCGTAAATAAAATAATTAAATTATTTTATTTTATCTCAATTGTAGAATCAAATAACATTTGTCAGGGGTCTTAGATTGAAAATACAAGACCTCCATTGAGTTCTTAATTTCATGTTTTACCAAGGTGTTACATAAAATGATAGGGCACAGGAGTTTCAGATTCCATGATTATTGCTGGAAGTTTCAATGTTTTTCTATAAAAAAATTGAAGCATTTATGATTAGGGTCAGCCCATAATACTCTCTCACCACCAAGATCTCTCTCTCTCATATGTTCTTTGAGGAATCAAGAACAAACCACCACCATATTTTGGTGAATCACCATTGGAGAAAGGAGAACGTGTCGACAGTGATAAAAAGATCAACAGAGGTAGGATTCTTTTTGATTTTCACACCTCTGATTTCAATTCCTCAGTTTTATTCAATTTGTCTTAAAATTATTTGTTTTGAACATATAGGTAATGACCAAATTATCATTTATATCATTTGATCCCTCTTTTGAATTCCCTTTTATCTGCATTCTTCATTTTTTCTTCATGGTTTTTTCCTTTTACTTTTCCGCACACCAAAAAACCAATGAATTGACGAGTGGAGGCATGTTATATGAAGTTATCATTGCATGGATCATAGATATGTTCATGGTTTCAAAATATTATGGGAGGAGGAGGTATGGTGGTCCATGGAACGGACCGTAAGAGTTCCACCAGCGCGATAGTCGGTGGTGGCTAATGGCCAACAATGGTGAATGGTGGCGGCTTCGGGTGACTACAGATTTAGGTGGGGTCAACCACTTGCAAGGTGGGAAGAAAAATGGAAAATTAAATTGTGTGAGGCGGTCAGCGGATTAAAGATGCGAGGTGGATAGGGTGTGGCTGGACATTGTGGGTGGAGCCAGATAGTGGCAGAGGTGTGGGGCACTGAGGTGGTCATGCGGGGGACCCAGGAAGGGAGCAAGCTCTAGGCTTTATGGGGGAGTAGTTAGGTGTCACGTTGATGCTGAGGGGATCCAAGGCAGACTAGCTAGCACGATAGAGCCAGTGAGGTGGATGGATAACCAGGTTGGGAGAAGATTCTTTGGGATGCATAGGTGGGCTATTGGCTGACGAATTGATCCTGGTTATATGGGGCGGTCCAACCCATGAGGAGAGGTCCAACCAGAACGGGCCGGATTAGGTCTAATTAGGCCAGCATGCTTCAAATGGTCATATCTTCCACACCGGGCATCCGATTGATGTGCCGTATATACCCACACATTCCTCTTATTGAGATGGATCTTTTAGGCCATTTTTATGTTTATGTATTTGGGATCATTTCTTGTTTAAATGAAGCTCATAAGTTTAATAATAATAATATAATTATTATTATTTGGGGTTCTTATTTCAGATGTGGAATCTGCATGCGACATTCTATTAATGCATCATTAGTGGTGGTGCATCCCTAGTATTTGAGTGGAATTTTCAAGATAAAATCCATGTTTCTAAACCAAAGTTGATGTGTGGACCCCATGAGGCCCAGTTCATGCATGTTGTGGTGAAATGCATATTTTTCATCAGGTATCCATTTTGGAAGAATGATTAGTTGTTCTCGTGTGTTTTTCAATGAGGATGAAAATTGATTTTTATATAATTAATTTTGGGATCGAGGCATGAACCCCATGGGATGTCATTCTAGATTAATGCAATGATATATGAATTTTCCATCGGATATCCATTTGGGGTGAATAAAAAGTCAATATTATGTGTTTTTTCAAAAGGATCACAATGGTGTGATCCGTTTGGATATGAATGGAATTTCTTGTGATCTCATTATTTGCAAAAACATGAAAGAAATATCAGAGGAAGATCCTTCTGCAGTGTTTGAAGAGAACCCATGACTTAAGCTAGCTTTGACTCTTGTGAGAGTGGAGAATATGTATGAAGAAATGAGGTTAAATTTTTGGGGGCCATTGGAGGAGGCGTGTTAGTGAAATTATACTTTGTCCCTGTGGGTCAATGAAGAGCATCATGCACTCATCGACCTTCTGACATGATGGTCCATGTACATTGGGAGTACCTTGACACGCTTAAGGGTACTTGTTCACAATTTAGTACCCAAATATGTTTAGGTACATGACCAGGTGACGATGCGGGGTCACACAATGTGTGGTCCCTATACACATTGTGTAAAACTACAAATATTCTAACTCTCTTATCTTCTTATTTTAGACTCGAATTTTGGCTCCCCCGAGTAGCCTATCCTATGTTTTTTTCTACATAGAATGTGATGGTTACCTCTATAGTGGATCTGTGAGATATGACGTGAGATGTTTTGGGTGTGACTCTTATCTGGGGTGACACCTGATAAAAGTAGTGGTACCATCTAATAGGGATGGCTAGTGGAGTTTCTCGTTGCTTTTTGAGAGATACCATCCAACAGGGATGGCCAGTGTACTTCCTTGGTGCATTTTATGAGGTACCACCTACCAGAGATGGCTAGTGCAGTTCTTCGATGCTTTCCAAGAGGTACCATCCAGCAGGGTTGTCCAGTGGAGCTGCTTGTTGCTTTTAGAGAGGTACCATCCAGTAGGGATGGACAACATAGTTCCTCATTACTTTTTGAGTGGTACTATCCTGTAGAGATTTATAGACTAGTTCCAGGATTAACTTTAGCTAGGCTGGGTAGTGTTCCCTAATGGCAGTTTCAAGATTACCTCCAGCTAGGTTTGGCTATGGTCCCCAATGGTAGTTTTGGGCTTACCCTCCAATAGGGACGAGGAGTGGGTCCCTGATGACACTAGAACAGAATCATCCATTTAGGCTGGGCATGGGTCTTCAACTTTATAACACAACCTATAAACTACTCAGAATAGTGATGAGATGTGGTTTGATACAACTTTAGACTCTTGAGAAATAGATACACTTTTCCCACCAAGATGCATCCATGTGATGTGACCTAAAACCATGAGGGTGAGACAATGCTGCCCAAAGAGGATTATATCAAGGTGCAGTGATTGAGTCCCTTTGAATTTCAATTTAGAGAAGACCTGTGAGATGTTGGGCATCGATGGTGGTTACTTCTGGACTGTTGGATAATCTTTTCTAGGGCTGAGTAGTGTGATAGAGATCCCCTTACTCTCTCATTTGGGTTTATTTGACAGAGCATATATATATATATATATATATATATATATATATATATATATATATATATATATATATATCCTATTTCAGTACCCACTCCTTAGGTTTTGGGTACTCTTCTTCTAGGAGAGGTGAAGAAATGTTGGGTATCCCATGTGCTTTCTGTGTCTAGATTCTCATGGTTGGATGAGTCTACTCTCCTACTATAGGTAAGAAAGACTCAATCAGAAGTTCATATTCTCACCATTTATATATCCTTGTGTTCAGATGAGCTTACTTCACTCTCTTATTAGGTTGAGTTATACTCTTTACTATAACTATCTATATCTACTACTTTCCTCTTCAGTGTATCTCTTATGGAAGCCCTTTGCCTTTTTGGGGCATCATACTTAGTATTTTTTTACTCACCCCTATATGGTATTTACTCGCACGTGTCGTGACTTATGAAGACGACAAACATGTTGATCTGATTTCAAAGGAGCATAGGGATACAGGGGCTTGTACCACATATGGTGGTCATTGCTTGGGATTCAGGAGTGGGACTCTCTCAGCTATTTTAATTTTTAAGTTACTTCCAGGTTGTGGGACTTTTCTAGTTGGGTTTGTATTTCCCCCCATTTTCCTTCTCAGTTTACTTCACTATACTTGTACTGTTTTGAGGTTTATGCATGCTTCATTTATTTATAGTAGTGTTTTATCTTTTTTTACTTTCCCTTTGCACTTTTGCATTGAGTTGGCTATGTGTATGAATAAGTTCTTATGAAAAGGCCTCCTTGAGTAAGTTTTTCCTTTGGTGGTAGTCGCCACCCCTGGCCTTTTGAGGCAGGCTTGGGGTAGTTGCAGCTCGGTCCTTGATATGGGTTGGGTTGTGACAAAGTTGTATCAAAGGTGGTTCGAACCTTGGTATGTTGTTCAGAAATTTCCCTAAAAAGGTCTATGTTGGGTTTAGGGAATCATTGTTGAAGTGTCTTGAGAGAAGATCTCAGGTCAGGGAGTCTAATGATGGCATGGGTGGCCAATGTATCTGGTCACCAGGATGCTAATTACCCACTTGGTGACTCGGCACCCTGATACACTTGTTTTAGGGAACAATAGTACATGCATCATATAAGATTCAGTCTTTGACTATCCTTCTTGAGTCAACTACCCATTTTTGTTGATATATATATATGCACATATGATCACTGTACTCCTTAATTACATTCAATATGTATCAATGATGACAACAAGCCACAAAACTTTCTCCATTTTGTAATGATGAACCTATCAGTGACAAGGCCTCAGTTCAGGATCCATCGTGAGATCCCCTTTCTCTAGGTGGTCAGGTAGGAACACCTCCACCTATTGATCAGTAGACATCCCCAAAACAGTAGGTTTAGGATGTGTGCAGGCTGAGTGCACTCCACATGTTACGGTGCCAAGTACCATTGAGGTTCAATGGTGAGATAGACCCTTAGAAGAAAATTTTGTATAGAGTCAGTGGTTCACCTCTTTAGTCTTTTACGAACACCAGAAGACCAGATTTTTGCTTTAGCAGGCATCCTTTTCGATGGAGTAGTTGGGTGTTAGTGGAGCCGGTTTACTTAGATACTCGATGAGTCAGTACACTCATGGGACTACCTCTGATATCTATTTCATGAGAAGTACTACCACTACATCTTTTACTCATTTTAGATTTAAGAGCTCCTGCAATTTCAGCAAGGTGGGATGATGGTGGATGAGTATGCGACTGGGTTCATAGACCTTACATGATACTCTATGAACATGATCCATGACACCTACTTCCAAGAATGGAGGATCGAGTAGGGACTCCATAGAGAGATCCATGCTATCATAGTACCCTTGTGAATCCCCAACTTTGTTTGGGTGATGGAGTAGGCACTACTAACTAAGAGATTTTTGTCAGAGGGATTTTATACAGTCAGTTGTGGTAGTGGTCGTAATAGAGTTGAGACATTTGTTGCTACTAGCAGGTTTCAAAAGATAATATCTCAACGTAGGAGATATTCTCATGATCAAACTCGGGGATGAGGTTAGGAAGCATCGGGTCAGCCTAGATAGGGATGGTGCAATGCATGTGACAGGTGAGGTCACATGGCACGAGAATGTCCAACTAGATGTGATGAGAACCCCAGGCAGACCGTAGGTGGACCACTACGGTAGAGACGACACTGTGATAAGGTATCTATCAAACAAGGAATGGGTGGTCCCTAGAGAGGTGGTGCTGGTAAAAAAGTAGGAGGATTTGGAGGTGGGGGATGATGTTATGAGGTCTGTCCACCACCACCACCCCCAGGAAGCCCACGTTAGGATCAGGAATCTTGTAGCTAGGGCCACGGATAGCCGCAAGCTTTGGGTGTTATAATCCTACATCACACGATATGATAAGAGGTATGCGCTATGTCTTTTCTAATTTTTATAGTAGCAGTTGTTAGAAACTGTGAGAGGTACTCTTTCCACTATTCCCCTTGATAGAGGTTTTACCAAGGTGATGTGGGGTGTTAGTGTATCCCTGTGTCTATATTGCTCGATGTAATTTCAAATTCAATAGAAATAGGGGTCCATCCCCCACCAAGATGCGTATTTGTGACATGATCAAATACACGAGGGAGATTCAGTTCTGCCCAAAGAGGATAACATTGAGGTGTGGTGGAAGGGGTCCCTTTAACTTGTGCATTCTGGGTGAGGTTTTGTGATGGAGTGTCGAAGAAGGTCATGGAATTGGTGGTGGAGTTTTCATGATTGAAATTTTTTGTTTGGGATGTCTCTAGTAGGTGTAGAAAAGTATTTGGTTTGAGGTTACTCTCCTTCCAAGGGAAGAAATGACACTTAGAGTATGCCACATTCTTTCCATGTATAGATTCTTGTGGTTGGATGAGTTTACTCACCTACCCTATTCATTGGAACCTTTTCATGCTCAATATCAACTGTGATTCAATAGTTATCAAGTACATGTTGTGGTGATAGAGACCCCATGAACAGAACTATGTGACTCACTATGTGGTGTTGGTAGCAGTAGTCTTCGACTTGAGGGTGTGTAAACACTACCTTCTAGGAGAACAATTTGTGGTTTGCACATACCAATAGAGTTTGAGGTACATCTTCACCCATAGAGACTTAAAATTGAGGTGGTGACACTAGTTGACCTTATAGCAGAACTACAACTTCTAGATAGTTTATACACCAGGAAAGGGAAATGTTGTAGCGTATGAACTTAGCAGGAAGTCCCAGGCTAACCTAGTGTAGGATGTTTTGGAGTAGTTATCTTCCCCACAGCTAAACCTAGTAGAGAAGGAGGGTACATTTTTTCTTCAGTGGATGGTGTTGAATCCTTCACTTCTCGAGCATGTTGAAGAGTCTCAGTTGTGATGCATCGACTGTGAAATCTTGTGTGACCAGATATCCATAGTTTATTCACCTGATGAATATTCTAAAGGATAGAATCATGTGACCTTGATCTAGGTACAAACAATGATTCTAGTTGAAAAGTGGGATGTAGAGTTTCGGCCAGAGAGGTAAACTATCCCCTCAAGTTTGATCGGGTCATTCGAGACCATCAAAAAGAGATAGAGAGGTTTCCTACCGCCTTTCCCTACCCCCAATAGCTGGAGTGGGTGCATGATTTCTCCCACATGTTAGACATCTAATTGATTGGTCGGGTTCAGAAGGGCCTTGCCAAGAGGCTAGGCCACGGGCTGATGAAGTGTTCCGGGCCAGCTGAGGTAAGCCAGCCCATGCAGAGTGGTCCAACCAGAATGGGCTCGATCGGGTTGAATTGGGCCAGGGTGTTTCAAATGGACATATCTCATACACTAGGTATCCAATTGAAACACAATATATAGCCATATGTTCCTCTCATTGAGATGGATATTTTTAGACCATTTTTGAACATTAAGAATTCAGTATCATTGCTTGGTAAAATGAAACATGTAATTTTAAAAATAATAATATAAATATTATTATTTGGGTTCATTATTTTGGAAGTGGCATTTGCATGCGATGTTCGATTAACACACCATTAGTGGTGGTGTGAACTTGGTCTTTGGGTGAACTTTTCAAGACCAAATTCGGTTATCTAAACTAGTGTCTAGGTGTGGGCCCCATGAGGCTCAGTTTGCGTGTGTTGGGTCGAAATGAAGCCTTTTCATTGGGAATCTGTTTTGGATGAATGAGTAGTCATTACCGTGTGTTTTTTTGTGAGGATCACAATGGAGAGATTTTTATAATTAATTTTGGGATCAAGGCATGGGCCCCATGGAATTTCATTCAAGTATAATGTATTGATGTACTGATTTTCCTTCAGCTGTCTGATTAGGGAGAATAAATAGTCAATATTGTGCATTTTTTCACAAGTATCTCAATGGTGTGATCTATTTGAACATGTGAATACTTTCTTGGTATCTCATTATTTGTAGAAACATGAAAATAATATCAATAGAAGGTTCTTCTGTAGCGTTTTAAGAGAACACATGAATTAGGTGAGCTTTGAGTCTTTTGATATTAGAGAAAATGTATGAAGAAATGCTGTTAAATGTTTTGGGGCTATTGGAGGAGGTGTATCAGTGAAATTATGCTTTGGAACTCCAGGTCAAGGATGAGTTTTGTTCTCTTATCGGCCTTCAAACTAGATGTTCCATGTACTCTGGGAGTAACTTGGAACACCTAGGGGTACTTGTTCACAATTTAGTACCCAAATATGGGTAGGTACATGTCAAGGTGACGAGGTGGGGTCACACAACATGGGTGCCTCAAACACTCTATGTACCACTAAGAATCCTCTAAATCTTTTATCTCCTTATTTGGGACTCAGATTTTGTCCTGTGAGTAGCCTATCCAAATGTTTTTTCATGTAGAAAACAATGGTGACCAGTATAGTGGATTTGAGAGATATTATGTGAGATGTTCTAGGTGTGACTCTTATCAGGGGTGACATCTAATGAATATAGTAGTACCATCCAGTAGGTATGGCCAATGAAGTTTCTTATTGCTTTACGAGATGTACCATCTAGTAGGGATGATTAGTATAGTTCCATGGTGATTTTTGTGAGGTACCATCCATCATGGATGGACAATGTAGTTCCTCAGAGTAATATGAAAGGTACCATCCATTAGGGATAGCCATTGGAGTTCCCCATTTATTTCCAATAGGTACCATCCATTGGGGATGGTAAGTGTAGTTCATTGTTTCTTTCTAAGAAGTACCATCCATAAGGGATGGACATAGAATTTTTGGGTTTACCTCTAACTGGGATGGGAACTGGTCCCTGATAGATGTTCTGGGACAACCTTCGGATAGGTTGGGCAGTGGTCCTCGATGGTAGTTTCGTGCTTACCTCCAACTGGGATAGGCAGTGGTCCTAAATGGTAGTTTTGAGCTTACCCTCTAACAGGGTTGGGTAGTGGGTCCCTGATGACACTAGAGAATAACCCTCTAGCTAGGCTGGGCATGGGTCATCGACTTTGATACCTGACATCTTGATTGTTCAAAATAGTGATGAGATGTGGTTTTATGTGGCCTTAAACTCTCGCGAAAGAGGGACACTTTTCCCACCAAGACGTGTCCATGTGATGTGACCTAAAACCATGAGGGTGAGACAATGCTACCCAAAATGGATTGTATCAAGGTGTACTGATTGATTCCTTTGACTTTCAGTTCAGAGGAGACATGTGAAATACTAGGCATCAATGGTGGCTACTTATGGACTGTTGGTTACTCTTTTCCTAGGATGAGTTGTGTGATAGAGATCCCTTTACTCTCTATTTTGGGTTTATTTTATTGATAATATATATATATATATATATATATATATATATATATATATCTCATTTCAGTACCCACTCCTTGGGTTTTGGTTACTCTCCTTCCAAGAGATGTGAAGACATGTAGGGTATGTCACATGATTTCTGTGTCCAGTTTCTCATGGTAGGACAAGTTTTATCTCCAAATGTAGGTAGAAAAGACTCTATGAGAAGTTCATCTTCTCACCATTTCTAGATCCTTTTGTTTCTATGTGATTACTTTACTCTCTTGTTGGATTAAGCTATACTCTTTACTGTACCTTATTCTATCTACTGCTTTCCTCTTTAGTGTATCTCTTTGGATTCACATTCTCCTTTTTGGGGCATCCTACTGAGTATTTTTATACTCACCCTTAGATGAGATTCTCCCACATGTTTCGTTCCTTATGAAGATAATGAAAAGGTTGATCACAACTTCAGAGGATCATAGGGATACAGGTGCTTGGACCAGGTATGGTGGTTGTAGCTTGGGATTCAAGATTGGGCCTCTCTCTACTATTTTACCTCTTTTTACTACCAGGTTATGGAACTTTTCTAGTCGGGTGTGTATTATTCCCCTTTTTTATTTTCAGTTTACTTCACTGTACTTGTACTATTTAGCAGCTCTTGTATTCTTGGTTTATTTATAGTAGTGTTTCATTTTTTTAAATTTCCCTTGGCAATTTTTCATTGAGTTTTCTATATGTGTGTTAACATGTTCTTAGAAAAAGGCCTCACCATGTTTTTTTAGCCTTTAGCGCTAGTCTCCACCCCTGGCTTATGGAGGTGGGCTTGGGGTAGTTTTGGATCTATCCCCAACATGGGTTAGGTCATGACACCTTTTATATTTACTACTTCATAACATAGAGTTGGTTGTTCCCCAATCATAGATCAATCTTGGAAAACTATTTGTGTCCCTTTATATGATAAAAAATATCATCAATTTAAGGAATATTCTATCAATTATTTATTATAACTTTATTTAGTTTAAATTAATAAATGTATAGCCCAAGTGTGCCATATTCCTTCTTTACAAAAAAAATTAGAGTGGCCCAAGGTGATGTACTTGGTCTCACAAATCCCTTGATTTCAAGTTCTTCAAACTGAACATTCAATTCACGTAGTTATGTTAGTTTCATCTTATATGATAGAATAGAAATATGGATTTTAATTGGAGGTATCATTATAGTGAATTCAAATTCAATTTTGTGTGGAAATCTAGATAATTTTTAGAAAAAGATATCATGGAATCGATTTACTATAATAGGGAGATCCCTAGTATCGATCATATCTATTTCTCATAATGTTACTATTGAGAACCAATAAGAGATATTTTTATTTAATTTGGATAGATTTCTTTATCTTTTAGCATTCATATCTGATTTACCTTAAAAAAATATGCACATCCACAATAAAATATGTGAAGGCAACACAGTGAGCATAACAGTCAGTATTAACCTTGAATGCTACCAACTAATCCATAACCAAGATTAAATCAATGATATCAATTTATAATGTAATAAATTCCCATAATAAATGAACTATATTGATGGTAATGGAATATTTTACACACCAGAATCCTCTACACTTAGTTTGTCCAATGGGAGTTTTTATGCTCAGGACATGAGACATCATTTACACATATAAACCCATTTTATTTACCACATGAGAATCAAAAAATGAGTGGAATTTAACAGTATCAGAAAAACATACATGAATGTAAAATTTAGAATAATTGTACCATGTTCTATCATGGGACATAGTTTCTCATGTGCTACTACTTTCTCAGCTTCAAAAATCTTCCCATCTCCCCTCTTTGAGTATTCCTTTTACTATATTGATATTAAACCTTCTATGATATTGGGGGTGTTTTTGGAATCAATTTGGTATGTTATACACTATGGATGTTAGTTATCTTGATAAGATCCTCTTAGTTGATCATTCAAGTCCCTATCCATGATAGAACTATTCACATTACTCAAATTTGATGATTGGTGTAGAAATGTTTAATATGACCCATCCTTCCACAATTATAAAATTTCTAAGGTATTTCTATATATTCTCTTATAAATTGGTCCAAAGATTCACATTATAAGAAACTTACCTTGTTCTTACTATGTAGATGAAAGATACATGAACCCATAGATTGATTATCTAGTGCTTTACTCCCTCAGTAGTATCTCTCCCTCATATGCCCATTTCCACCATTAGAGTTTCCAGCTATTCCCAAATAGGTAAAAGTGTTCCCTCCAATAAGATTCTTGAAAATATCCTTATCTACAAACATTTTTTTATTTACTATGTTTTTATAATTATGAATATATAATTTCAATACTGTAGAGAGAATTTTTAGTTATAAACCCAAATCGAACATGGATTCTTTGAGAGCTTCACTACCTTCCACTTATGATGTAAAGTTTTCTCAATATGTAAATTGAGAATCATATTCCATAACCAAATGATCTCATTTCTTAAGATTGAAGAAATCAATCATCCCTGATACATTAAAAGTATACAGATAATTTTTTTTATTACATAATTACTCAAAACCATCCTTATTAATTATTTGATTAGACTTAGATTATACATCTAGGTCCCACCATTCACATTCCAAATCCTAAAGAATATATACTACTATTTTCACTTTAATGTGTATTGGGGTTCTAAGGAAATTGAAAGTTTGGTTCATCAAGCCCATCCATACTTCATATTTATCTGGTCTTAAGTCACCATAAAAGTTAGATGGTTTTTGATTTTGGAATTAAAATGAGTGATCCAAATAACATGCTTAATTTTTTTTAAGAAAATATTGAAAATTGTATAAAATTATTTTAATGAGATATTTATTTACTTGAATTTTAGGAGGAAAACAATTATCAACAGATTCCTCTTATTGATTTCTAAGTAACATGACTAGAGTAATTTTTCTATAGATATAGAAAAATCCCCAACCAGTCTCTATCCATATTCTATTCATTAGTTTTACCATGTGAATCACCTGAAAATATAATCATATTATTAAATTTTTAAATAAGGATTCATAAAATATAACATGAATCATGAATTCATAGTGGTAAATCTCTTTACTAATACATGATATGCTACTCTAATTAGTTAAACCAACAATGATTAGGTGATGAGATTCTTTGAAGTGTTTACAAAAACTTTTATACATAGATCACCCTAGTAACTTAAAGCTTATAATAATGAGGTCAACTATACAATTTTACATTCTACATTTCATGTCCTGACTAATACTATATCGATTGCTACCAATTGAAAAACATTACCAATGTAATACCATTTTTAACATCATGACCCAACTCATTGGATCGGGCAAAACCAAAATTACACTTACAATAGGTGCATCACCCAAACACAAAGGGATTGTGATAAATGTCAATTATATATGATATAATTGAAGGATTATTTACACTCATATAGAGAACAACTTATAGTATATAAAAATAGTGTTATAAAATCAATATAATACATGATAAAAAAACCAACTAACTCCAATAGAACATTATAATATAATGTTCAAAGATATAGTAAACCACGTATAGCTATAGTTTTCCATAAAAATCAAAATACTTGAAGAAAAAATATGGTGCCAAAAGTTGCACTGCACCATAATCTTCACCATAAAAAATCTAAGTTTCATCCTCCCATATTAATAAAAACCACATTATGGAACTCTGATGGAAAAATAAGATACCACTACCTAACCTTTATAATGATAAACACTGTATTAATATGTACCAAATTTCACATATAGAGGTGATCACACAACCTAGTAATAAATCCACTAGAGACTTTCCACACATGACACTAAGACAATAATATGTTATATCACAGTAGATACATACAAAAAGCACCCAAAACTGGGGTAAAAAAGGCATCCAAAGTATATTATAAAAAAACATAATACAAGTGATGTAATGAAAACAAAACATGTAAGGAACCACATATTCCCACCATGAATATGATTCCATGAACCCAATGAAACTCCCACTATATAATATCCCATGAATGGACTAACTCATGAGTAGAACAATTCAATATAGTAAATTCATATCATGGTAATTCTATTTCATATCCCCCAAAATTCAGAATCAGTATCCATGTTTGAACTGACAAGGCCCAATACATGCATATAATGAACACACACTAAACCCAATACTATGTTCAGTTCACCCACATTAAAATCATTTCTTTTAAAACAAACGAAAAAACACTGATTGAAAAAGAATACGTTCAATTTATTCATTTATTTAGAAAATTTATTACATTAAAAAGCATAATATTTCAAGATCTAATAGGATTATTGTGGGATATAATCCACCTACCTCAAGTATGTTCATCCTATAGAATTTGAAAAGAAAATTTATCAGAATGAAGAACATTACCCAACACATATGAAAAAAATACAATTCATGAGCCTTAGAATTACAAGTAGTAATGAGAGTTTTTTTGGTTAAGTATTGGGGTTGAAAACAAATTAACATCTCCCCACTAATCTCACAAATTGTTTCCATTAAAAGAACTCCTTATCCCCAAATTTTTTGGGGTTGTTTTAGTTGTTTTTAAAAACTAAGATACCCATAACCATGATCAGTTCCATGATATTGGAGAAATTCCTTCATTTTTAATTAGGCTGCTATGGCTTGGACTAAAACATGGTGAATTATCCCATACTATTTTGAAGATTTTTCAAGAGGCTTACCCTCGGTCGTTATGGCCACCATACCCACTGTTATAGCATGTTTTCAATCCCATTTCCCCTAGAAATTCCCTCACAATAACTTCACCCATAAAAATTGGCAGCCCTATCGTGTCATGAAATCTTCAATAATGGAAAAATTAGTATATCTATATCACCAAAACACATTGGACCGCATCCTACCCAATGGTAAGTGCCACAGTGCAGTGTAGACCAAAAATCCTAAAATCATTTATTTTCATCCCAAAACCCCTATAAAACTCTCAAAATCAAAGAGGAAAATAAATAACTTAAAAATACATAATTAAATAGTAAAATACCTCAAACTAAGGGTTATACAATAGTATTAATTTTCTGAAAAATATTTAAAGGTATGACATGCCTTATGAAACAACACTAAACTACATGAATTTTGATTCAGTTTATAGGGATATGTTTGAATCCCCACTTCTAGGCCAAATATCAACTTCCAAAAAACTACTACCTCCTTAAATATTGGTAAATTTTATAGTTATAAACTATAATGTAGTAATATATAGTATAATTAATCAACCAATGTGAGAGAATTTAGTGAAAATACCATGAATGTTCTTAATTAATTTGTGGAATCAATCAAACACTTTGAAAACATGTTTAATAATTATTAGTATTCTAACAGATTTTACAAAAATTTATTAAAACTATAGGGGAGTCATAGAATAGGTAATAATTTTTCTAGTGATATGTTTTGACCTCTTATCCTCTCATACAAAAAAAGGTTCCATCATCACCACCCTATACGATTGATAAGTTACCCAGCTTTATAATATAGGATAAATGTACGAGCTTTGGATAACTAAAATTGAACCATGATAATGGAACATTGGAAAATAAAATAGTGGAATCGATGTGAAATATTTTACCTATCAAAAATATCAATTGATTTTACATCTATACTTGTGATACTACATTTATGGGTTTCTTATTATAGTTTTACCCTTAATATTTTCCCAAAACATCTAAGTGGAATTATCAATAAACATACCACAAGGCATCAAGGTCTCTGTACAGGCTAGAGGAAACTATGAAATAAACCAAGTGGCTAAAAATCAATAACCATCAACACTTACGATGTAATTTGATACTTTAATTACTATCAAAACCCTATAGTAAGTTTTCAATTCCATGTTGAGGGAATACTTGTATAATTATTTTATCCCCATACTAGATACAACTTGTACAAACCTTGAGGAGATAATGCTACACTGATCATCATACCAACATTATTCCTACAAGGGTAGACAGCCCCCACTACCTATTTGAACCAATTTGGGTACATATCTATAAAAAAATAAATTTTCACTTTACAGACCTAGAACATGACAAATATATATTCTCTTATGTCCAAATTTTTATCAAAGAACTATCCAATATGGGTCTTATCAACTAAGGTTTTCATCATGGACACATAGAACCATCCTATTCAAAAGATTCTAACAAGGATCCAACCTTGGTCCAAGAAGGAGGGCCTTTTATAGGATGAATTACAGTAAAGATAAAAATAATATCCATATCCCTATTACTTTCAAAACCCTTAAGATTCATTGGAATATCCTAACATTATCTCAAGGGAAATTCAAGATCATCATATAAATGAAGCCTTATATTTTAATGAGGAAAGTATCTATGATTACCTCTACTATGCTCTCATTATAAAAATAAGGAAACTATTACTTTAAATCCACCTATAGATACATGTCATGTAGTTCTGGAGGTCCACCTTAAAAACCAATTAATGATTTCCTCCATACAACCACATGGAAACTAGTAACCATAGTGTTACTTCCCATGTTCAGCCCCAAACCAAATACTTTGAAGCCTTTTCCAAGTCATTTTCAATTGAGGTCCTCCTCACAACAATAAAGATTACTATAATGGATTCCCTCCCAATGATGGTTCTTAAAAATGTTTCAAACCTATAGGTCCTCCCCATATATGTTGATGCAAAGGTCCTCCCTATTTTAGTAATCAATAAATCAGTAACCATAGTGGTCCTCCACATGGTTACTAAGAAAATATACAACATAAAGGTCCTCCCAATGATAATGTTAAATATTTCATTAACCATGGAGTTACTTCCCATATTGAATTTCAATTCAAAAATCATGATGGTCCTCCCTATGGAACCAGTTGAGGAGTTCCTCTCCACAACATGAAAACCAAATTATAGGGAGGTAATCCTCTTATTAGAAAAATAATAGTCAATATCTATAGAGGTCATCTACTTAATATCTATCACAATATTCCTCCCTATGTGGAAATGATTGGTTAATGTATATGATATCCCCATAGGGTGTTGTTAGTTCCCTATATTACTGAGAATTTTTTTTATAAAACTCAAACTATGCCACTCAATTAATTAAAATGCAGTAAAGGGAGGTTTGGAGTCGAACCCACAAATAAAATTATTATAGAATGATTAGGGATTCAAAATATTAATAAATTTGGAGATGGTGGTGAGAAAAGATTGGTTTGATTTATTTTGAGAAAATAAATGATGAATGGAAAGTAGATTGATTGATTGGGTTGAAAATAGTTTTTTTGAAGTGTGTCGGGGTAATGTAATTTTGAGTTTCAAGTCCAATGGTATTTTAGAAAATATATTGTTTAATTCATGATTAGTGTTAGAGTTGAGATGAGGAAGATCTATTGGTTATGGTATACCATTCTCAACACGGCTATACCCTATTTCCATTGGTCTGATATTATAAGATTTTCACCATTTTGAGTTTGTCGTGATACAAAATTTAAACCTAATTTCCCCTAAAACTGACAATGGTCATGCCTCCTTTTTGGATAATCAGTTTCATAATTTTAAAGTTCCATTTAGATTCAAATATTTATGGTTATGATAAAATAAAAAGAAAGGTATTGGAATTTGAATAATAAAATTATACAAACTGAATAATTGAAAATCCAAAAATCCAACACACCTCCCCCCTTCAATTACATTTCCCAAGAACATGGTGGAATTACCCCCTAATCTTAGAAATGAGAGGTCTATAGGTATGTAGAAAAGAGAATATATAAAAAAAAGAAAAGAACTCGTGGAGGCACATCAGCTTTTCTATAAGATTTTCTGAATCCAAATCCCCCAGTATCAACCTCATGATCCTTCATTTATAGGCTTTGAAATAGCTCTGCCTGGCTGTCATCACACCGTGTATTTGGAATACATGACGTGTATTGTCAATCTATTTTTTTAATCTTCATGACACGTGTGTAGATATTAGCTGAGATTTTGGAAATTTGAGCACCTACATGACCTGTACATGGATTACACATTATTTACTCATTTTACGCATTACCTCTATGTCTGCTAAATCTTCTGTACATGACGTGTACTTATAGTTCATAGTGTGTTTTCTCATTACAACTTGTTCTGGCGGTGACCTGCTTCTCTGATGAAGTCACGACGTGTAGTTGTGGTACACAATGTGTAATAGTTTTTTTTCCATTTCCATCTTCTCTTCATCTTCCAAAATTCGATGTCACACCACGAGCGAAGATCGTGGTTCAAAGGTTCCTTTTTCTCATATTGACACCCCTTTTTGTTCATTTTCCATAGATTCATCTTTTCCTGCCATAAAACTTAAAATAACTCAATTCATTCCAATATTAAAAAACTATTCAATTATGTAAAGGAATTAATTTATCAAAACTCCTTAATATACATGCATGAAATAGACATATCATTATATTTCCTCTCAAGAACAAAAACTAAGAAATCAAGAACCTCAATGGCCTCCCTATAGTGATGAATAAATAACTAACTCTAATTTCCTCCCTATTCTAGTGATAATAATGTCACCAACCATAGATTTATTCTCTATGGAGATTCTTAATTAAATAATTATAGAGGTACTATCCATGGTATCAATTATGAATGTACTCCCCTTAGTCTGAAACCTAACTGTACTAAAGGTCGTCTTCATATAAACCAATTAGAAATCAACATCTCTAGAGTCCCCCCTAGGGTTTTCATTGTAAAGGTCCTTTCTATGGGGAAAAAATCAACTGATTTAGTGGTCCTCCCTATAAATAAAAATAACAAATTAGTAACCATGAAGCTCCTCCCATTGATGTTCAAGAAAACAAATAGCATAGACGTCTTCCCATTTCAATCAATAAAGATGTCCTGTTTTATCAAGGTCCTTCCCATGGTACTTACCTTGGAGGTCCTCCTTGTAATGATACATACACTCGACAAAAAAGACCTCCCCATGTCATAGTTGTATTAAAGTTTCCCTCTTACCATGAGGAAATTTAACATTGAAATTCAACTATACTAGTAATTCCCTAAAAAACTAGTAGTATGTCATCCTGATCAATAGTTGAGAAAAATAAATGATCATCACATGTCACTCCTCTAGATCATATGGACTTATAAGTTGTTAAAAACACTCAAAATAATTTTGAATATCCTAATAACACTATCATAAATTTACCAATGTGGTCAAAATAGGTCAAATAAGAATTCAGTGAGGATTATGAGGGTTCCAAAATTATATAGAATGAATTTGATAGAGAAAAGATATCAGACATGTTTTGGCCCATAGCCACCTCCCAATATGTTATTCATGAGATCCATGAAGGGGGGTATAAAAACCATATTCATTTTAATTTTTCAGATCCATTTCTTAAAATAAAAATTTCTATCCTATGATGGTTATGTTGACCACCTCATGACATTAGATAAGTAGTTCCACCATATTGATCTATCTTCCCTGCCTGTATCCCAGAACCCCAAGTTATCCAAAAAAATATTAGTTTCTCCAAGAGGTTTATATTAATGGCCTAAAGAAACTCCAAAAAATAATTCAAGAGGGTTTTAACAAAGTAAACATTAGTGGATGATATAAAATTTAGGCATTTCATTTTACACTACGTATTGGAAAGCAAAAGGGTATCCCCAACCCATATGGACATTGAAATTATTACCCTGAACACAAACCTTGGAATCATTAGTTATGCAAAGAGATGCATCAAAAAATGTAAAAACATCGAAATAACCCCTTCCCATTAGGATGTGGTCATTTTTCCTTCCACATTTTAGGAGTTAATTATTATCTATACTAGAATAATCCTCATGAAAAGTACCTCAGTAGACTATTCTACAATCAATTCACAACTATACCCTTCCATCAGAGTAACATTCAAGGGAAGTTAGAGGAGACTCACCAAGAATCACTATCCATGAATAAATTCTCACTTTATCTCAATGGGAGTACATAAAGGATAGATTAAATCTAGTCTGTGTCCATAAATAAAAATTTTCCTCAAGAAAAGAAAAAGTGATCAAGGATTATTATCAATACTTTGTTGATTACATAACCCACCATGGAGCACAACAAAATGAAGAAAAATGCAATAAATTACAGACCTGTGGACTTAACCTTGCGATCTATCCCTCAACCCCTAAAACTATTACTACCCTAGTACCAATGGCAGGGTTGGATTACTATCAACATCTTAGGGATATTATGTTATTTATGAAGTCCTCTAGTACTCTGATGAAGATGAGGATCTAGCTCATATAGTGAAAGTCATGTTAATAATTATTATTGATACAAACCTCATAGATATTTTAGAGTATGACATTGATGGAAAGGTGTATGAGATATAATGGATGCCTATTCAAAATTTCATTCTCACCAAAGATAGAGAAGAAGGTTCTCATATACAGTAAAAAAGGAATTCCTAGGATCTAATAAATTATCTTGATATCCAATTACATCATACACAATGAGATACTATCTAGGAAAAGAGTAATGGTGTTCTTATGTCTCTATCCCTACCCTATAACTAATGGAGTTTATTTTCTATAAAATAAAGAAAAAAACCCATTTACAAAGCTAGAATATAAAAGTTAAAATATATTAATTTTGTGTTGCTTGTAAGAAACATATTTTCTAGGTGAAATTACAAAGTTTAATCTGTTATACCTTCTATAGTTGATCCTATTTAACTAGAAGAAATTTCTTAAATAAATAGTGTAGAGTTAATTCATATAGTAAAAATGAGCTAAAATCAGAAACTATGCATAATTCCAAAAAAAATTCATTACCATTAATTCCACACCATAATGAAACAACAACAACAACAACAATTTTATTTGAGTCATTCTAGGTAAACTCAAGAATGTGGACCTCTGTGGGTGCATGTGAGAGAAAAATTTCATGATATAAAGAATATCCATACTCAAATTATATCTTTAGTTATTTTTTTAAGAACCAATAGAGTCTTGTTTTTCTTGGATGGAATCTATGGAGGGTCATCATGAACCAATGCAGTCAGATATGAATCCATACTCTATGTGGGTGGATTTGAATCCTTCACCACATAAGTTTTTAAATGCAATATTTTTAATTTTCAATAGTGTGGTTGCTTTTTAAAAACATAATAATCATTTTGTATCATGATTTGGTATAATAATGGGAACACCAGAGCAATTAGAAGAAACAAAACTCAGATGATTCATGAAGAATTTAGAGGGACCCATGTTTGTTTGGTATAACAATATAGTAACTAGATCTATCACCACTTAAGACGATCTTTGATGGTAATTCCTTTATCAATTTACCTTAATGCCGAGGAATACCTGTATTATTGACCCCTAATCTAAAATCACTATAAAAATTATATGGTTACAAATTTCACAATCATTGTAGGATTACATTTAGTGATTTAATGATAAATCTTTACCAACATCATTAGTACATGAATGGAAGTATAAAAAATTAATTACTATAGATGTAACTCTTAAACCAGAATTGATACTAATTCCTACCCCTAGACGTATTAAATATGGCATGGTGCCTCTTACTTGAAAATAAAAATATCACAAACGTCCCAATGAAAAATTATAAAATACAAAAAATAACTATAACTTCTAAAACATCAAAAATAAGATTAATAAATCCTAATAATTATAGGGTATTTTATTATCTCCCTAGATATGTAAGTTTTTACACCATTTAATATCAAAAAACACAATGATGTAGGGTTGAAGGATCACCCCAATCATTCCCATTACCATTAGTTTTTAGGGAATAACATCCAATATTTATTTATCTTCAAATCATTTCTCTAAAAATTAGTGGATTAATAGAGGGTAAACTTGGAGAGTTCCATGAATCATGTGACTTATGTTTCTACCTATCTACCAAAATAAGGATTAAATTGGAAGAAAGTTCCATATAGAAGTTTGTAAAATTTTGATAATAGGGTGACTTGATATTTGGCCATTCACACACAGACACACAATCATTAAGGAATGAATAAATTAACCAATCATGGCCCAAATTATCCCTAAAATTATTTAGGAAATTCCATTGACCCACAAGATTATAAAAATCAATGAAATCTATATCCTCAAAGTAAGAAAAAGTAAGAGGAAGCACCACAGGCACCTATGAAAGTTCAAACTTTTTTGGGTTTTGATGCACCCATATTTAAGAGGATGGGAACCACCATAACAAATAGAATTTTTCTCTGATGAGAAGTCATCATTTGGAATTGTTAATATTATCTACTAACAATCTCATTTACTAATAAAAAAGATACATATAAATTTTGGTCTCTAATTTCTTAAAAATAAGGACACCAAAAAGAAATATGAAGAAAAACTTGAGTCATACCATGAAGTTAATATGTTATTCCTATTGAAATAATACATGGGGTTAAAAATATGTGGGAGTAGATTAAAAACAATGAATATTATTCTAATCCTAAATAATTATAGAATCATTACACCTATGTCATGGTAATAGATAAATTTTCATTGATATAACCACATATTTTGTCATGAGATATAGGATGGAAACCTCAACATAACTCCCAAACTATAAAAATTCCCACTAATTTTGATTATGGGAGGGAATCATAAAAAAACCTATTTATTCTGCTAGATAATAGGATAAAGAGAAACCTTATTGAAATAAGCATAGAACTTTGACCCAGATATATGATGTATTGAAGTACCTCTTCATTATCCCTATGTAGATTTCAATATTTGATGAAATTCCTCTGTTTGAGGTACATAGAGAAGCCCTCATTGATTATTTTTGAATCCCTTAAGATATTGATACTAAATTAGAAACTAGTGAAATATTTATTATATATATGGGTTCTACTGAATTCCACAAAATCATTTCATTTATGGAGTAAGATTAGGAATCTTCCTAAATAGGAATATAGTGAACTTATATGTATTGATAAAACCTAAAAATATTAGAATTTTTGGAACCTTAGTGAAAAATGGTTCAGAATTAAACCATACCTCATTCTATACTATTTACCATTTGAGATACTAATAATTTTAAATTTCCCCTTAAAATTTGATTATCCAATGGTATAGAAATAGTAGACATAATAATCTTGAATATATTAGACTAAAAACTTAATTCTAAGACCTTGTGTTCGACTTTGAGTTTATAGTGGTTCTCCCAGACATAACCACCAATTCCATATTAAAAATTAGATGGATTCACTTTCATGAAATGTTATTATCTTTCTACCATCAATGTCTAAAATATTATAGGGATAAAAATTATGGGGAAATCTATGGTGACAATTCTCCATTTTAATATTTTAAATCTTGATATAATGATGTATGGTATCACTAAAGGAAAGGGAAATAACCATCGGTAAATAATATTATATAATTATATTTCTCTAATGGGCTGGAAGTGGAACCAATTAATATTTGAAATGGTTTGGATGGAGACTTTACACTCCCTATCAAGCACATTGATGTAATAAAAAAATTATTAGAAAATCACAAGATCATTATAGTCACTGGGGAGAATCCCTAAATTTTATTTATATTTTATAATAGGAAAATCGATGTCCCTAATAACACATCCACATAAATATAATAAGAGAGTCACTTGAAATTTATTCATATTATTCTCATATTTGAGTATCACTTCATGAACAAAGACTATACTAGTATCTAGTCAATGAAACCCAGGATTTTGATTATTTAGAGATGTATCACTAGAGAAAATTATTTGGATTATGTACTTTTTATAATATTTACATGGTATATTCTAGGTATGGTGAACTCTCACACTCTTTAGGAGAGCGAGAACTCAACATGGAAAATTATTCCCCTATACCATTTCTTAAATATCAAGCAGTGAGTTCATTTTCCACCTTTTCTAATATCATATAAGCACAGATCAAATATGTCCCACATCCTTGGTGGAAGTTTATTGAACCCCCATATATGAAATAAATTGGGTGAATTTGGGTATTGAATAAAATCCATGACAAATATTGATCAGAAAAACCATGACTCCGAAAAAGAAAAAATAATGCATTACTTTCCTCCAAGAAGACTGAGATATGTTAATATATAATTATAGTGAAATTCATGGGCTATATTCCTAAGTGAAATTTCACCAATTAGGTCTATTAGCTAACCACCATGGTTATACTCTAGTGAATATGAAAATGCATTATATTCCTGGTGTAAATGTGGAATCTAATATTAAAAAGCTGATAAAAAATAATTTTATTTTAGAGATACAATATCCCAAGTAGGTCACAAAAAAATGTTTCTATTAAAATTAATTATAAGGAAATTATATTCTCTATTGATTTTAAGGATTAAAATAACATTGTATAAATTTCTATCTTTTGGGTCATATTCATGGAGTTACTGATTAATTATTTTATTTCAAGTCCTCTCATTCATGGATATATATTATAACTATAATTAGAATTTAATGGATCCTATTATTGAATAAGACACATCCTTTTGGGAACCCCAAGGGTTATATTTCTACTGAGTGTAACTCTATGTCTTGATAATGATATAGATACACACCAACATTCTATATACCACATCTTTATGTCATTATTGGGGAAAACTATGGAATGCTATTTAGATTATTTTATAGTAAAGTATCACATGAATCATGATCATGTTGCTGAACTTGAGGTAGTGTTTATTGAATTAGAACATTAACACATGATAACAAACTCAAAAAAAATGAATTCTCTTGGTGACTTCAAAAAATTTCTCAGTTTCATGCCCGGTCAACCCTGTATCAAAGTTGACCTTGAGAAAACTAGGGCAATACTTGGTATGTGTCCTCATTGAAATTTTCCACAATTTATGGGACATTAAGTCTTACTATTTTATATTATTAATTTCATTGAAAAACTCATTGGATAATGTTTTTTCTTCATGAAATTAGTTAATAAAGAAGAATCTTATTAGTGGGATGAGGATTATTAGATGGATTCTAATTATATGTAGAGAAATATTATCTATGATTCAATTAATATACAACATATAGAGGGAAATGACTTTATCCTTTACATGGTAACTATAAAGAAATAACTTTATTATTTCCTTGCTCAAAAATATAATACATGAAATGAAAATAGCATATACCATCTCAACATACTGATGCTAGAAGATGAAATACGATATAATAAAATCAAGAATAATTTCTTTGCATTAATATTTGTCATGCTGAAGTTGAACCACTATTTACAAAATAATGAGATTCTCTTAATCACCCATTTGGATCTCATCAAATACTTTATTAGTAAAACTATGTTGATGGGACAGGTAGTAATATGTGATTTTATCTTATACTAATTCAACATATATTTTGTATCTCAAAATTTTATCAAAGGAAACGTAATTGAAGAATTCATAATAGTACATCCTTTCCTTGAAGTGTTCCTTATATACATTAAACATCTCAAGTTTGAGGTTCTCTCCAATTATAAATATTCTTAAAAATTGAAAATATACTTCAATCATGATTCTTGAATTCCATTAGGGAATAGGATGAATCACCCAGAACTCAATTGGGATGACTTAGGGATAGTCTTTATTTTTCTAGAAAATTCACTTTTCCCTACACTTCCTGATCTTAGAGGCATGCACCAATAATGAGGTAGGGTTCTAGGATCTCATATTAGGTTTAGAGTTATCTTTATAAATAGCAACTTCATAATTTAACATCAAAGGTGATTTGAAACAGATAATTAAGAAAATCAATAGATACTATTCTACACATAATGAGGAGTTGATACACATACTTGATTATTTTTGATTTTTTATGTCAGAATTTAAGGGTTTTTTAATATTTATTACCACTTATTCGATGTATTGTAAGATAATATAAACAAAAAAATCTAATACTACCATGCTATGTAAAATCAAAATAATATATAAAATAAATGAGTAACATGTACCTTTTATCGTAGTTAGCTTAAAATCTTTCGTCAATAATAGTGTTTAATAAATTTCACCAAGAAAAAACCAAAGGATTCTTCCCTATAAAGTGTATCCATAGATTAACTGAATCACCCAATTATTTATTGGGATCCACCTCAAAATAAGGATATTTATATGTATCTTTCTATAGTAAAGGATGGGGAAATAAGTGTTACATGATATAATTATATATTTAAAACCTAGGGAAGGATCATACACCCATCCCGATGGATATAATCTCCTTTAAAAAGGATTTGGGATACTTCCAAGACTTTATATGAATTTACTCATATAATCATCATGTGTGAATAAACGGATTACAACCAGATATCTTTATAGCCCTTGGATTAAATTCATTCTCCTAATATATTTCATTACATGAGACAATATAGCTTGTGATAATTAATTGTGGATGATTCCCAAAAAATAAAATTTTAAATTTAATTACATTATTAATCATAGAATATCATATAAATCATACAATATGACTCTTTATTCCTTATGATATAACCTATCATATAGTACAATTAGCTTAATAAAACTTTCCTTATGATATCATTATATCATAATTAATTCTATACCAAAATAGTATATAAGATGCAAGGATATCATACCATATGATATTCTCATATCACATATGATCAGGCTAATATACCTTATATGTATACAGACTTTAGGGAATATCTCCATAAACCACCAACTTACATTAAATCCTCATAGAATTTTTTCCATTTCACATTATATTAGGTTATATATAATTACCCATAAAACCATAGGAAAAACTAATTTTATATATATTCTAGAAAATGTTTTTAAATATATCATCAACTTCAAATTGTTTTAAATCATGCCCAATAACATGTGAATATAAATCCAATAATCCTTTTAGATAAACTCTAAAATACATTTTAGAGTATCTATCTAAGATTTATAAAGCTTAATACCCATTAATTAAACCACAAAGTGTGAATCCATAGGTCTTTGTATTGTTGAAAAAGGATATGAACTCACAAATTCATAAATGAAAGAAAAGAGTAGCCTCTAGAAAAGCATAAGTGTTACTCAAGATATAAAGGGATTCCACATGATCACCATCGAACACATGTATCTTTATACTTGTATCTACTAGATAAATCATATAAAATCATACATTTTCATATAGTACCTTTGTGTATGAAATTGAATAACCACCGAACATTGAGTATGTAAATCCCATATAAATACTCATATCTTCTATATTCTCTGAGTATAAACTGATCAGGTTGATAAATAAATCACATGTCATTTATATAAGCTGATGAGCACATGGAATACCCCTCACCCAAATATTTAAATACATCACACAAACTTTATCATGGTATGTCCATATAGTTACTCAGTGATCTAAATTGAGGGTAAAAATGTAAAAATAATAATATGAGAGGAAAAATTCCATCTTGGTTAAGTCTTAACCAAATATATTATTTACAGCATACCCAACCACCCTAATTTATATAAACCTCAAGGATTTGTTAAAAAAGGTATAAATGTTTGGAGGTTCTCATGTTAGGTATCTTTCAAATCATAGGTATGTGGAAATATAAATATGAAACTTGCATCCCTAATACAAAAAATAAATAGTGCATTGAACTCCATTTGGTATACTCAGGTTGTGAACTAGCATAAAAAAATTTAATTGTGCCTCATGAGAATATTTTATATCCTTATATGAAATCCTAATTACACAAACCTGAATATTTATTCACAAAATATAATACTCTATGATGGACACCAGTTAAGAATAATTTAATATAATACATTGAGAGTTTAATTATCATCTCACTAAATGAGTATATGTATCCTACATGGAAGAATATAAAGTTGAAACTTCCTATTTTTTCAACTTGTTATATTTTATATTCTTATGATTCATTTAGAAAATACTAATATAAGGACCCAAACCGCAAAATGTTACGTAATCTGGAATTTTACACAAGACTATAAATTATTACACATTGAAGATATTTTTAGGTTTAGAGTTTTAAAGAATTAGGATATATTACATACATGACATACAACATTCATACAAGAGGATACTACTAAAAAAATATCTATTTTTTTCAAAATATAAAACATCAAAACATAAAACAAGATTTCTTTAACAGCACTCCATATAAAACATCATGACTCTATTAATTTATCTTACCCATCCTTATATCCTAATATTTTTCTTAAAAAACTTTGGATGAGTATAAAACTCAGTAAGGGATATAAGGAAAGAATGTGTTAGACAAGTGATAGCATAAAAACCAATAAAACCCATAATCATAAAACTAATATGCATAGAAACATCATGTAGTTTCCTTGGGACATATTCACCATATAACTCTTACATTCACCCTTACACATGGAATAACCTTTTGGTCAACTTCCATCTCCAGAGTACCCAATGCATTGGAGAGCTATAATGGGACTCGCCCATCATATCTTGAGCTATAATGGGCTCAACCCAACATATACTGAGATATAATGGGCTCAAAACAACATATCTTGGGCTATAATGGGATCAACCAAACATTAATAATGTCCAAATAACATATCATGGTAATAAAGTATCTTGAAATCATGAGAAACTACTAATTCCATATACATAAAAAACAATCCTTTTGAAATTTATTAAAGAGAGTTTTAAAAGGATTTTTAAAAGGAAAGTCCCTTAAAATACAATTGGAGTGAGAATTTATAGAATGGAATAGATATGTGTATACACTGTAAATGAACATAGTGAAACATAATATATAAAAAAATTCATCACACCAATAATCTTAATACCATATAATGAATAAAGAAGAATGTTAACCCAAAGAATGGAAATTGGGTTAAGAATTCCTTTACCTCAGGTTTTTCTTACTTCAAATGTGTTTAAACCTATTGAATAATGGTTAAAAGAGATTTATTAATATCTTAAAGAAACATATTCATGTTTATAACAGCTTATATGATCATTTCATAACATAATTTCACCCTTTAATTATTAGTATTTTGTTCCTTCCATTGTTTTGGGTGATTTTTTAGATGTATTCCATGATCAGTTCAAGATGGATGCTCTTGTTGATTGGAAATGAAACACCAGAATTGGAATGGATTGGTATTTAAATATTTATAGAACCATAAATTATTCTATTTATCATTTTTAATTCTTTAATGATTATGATTCATAAGTTAAAACATTAATGATGTCCGTTTAGATCATTTTAGTGGTTCTTTGATAATAAAGACCTCATTTTGTTTTATAAATTAAAACCATGTGTACAAAAGAATTAAAGAACCATTTGTGAGACATAATACATATATTATCAACTGGTTATCCATAAAAATTGTTTCATGATGAGACTTGAAATAATTAAAGCAAATTAAAATCACATCATCCATGATGTCGGTGATTCGACGCATCACGAACAATATTTTTATTCCTTGAATAAGTGGGAGTGGAGAAGAAGAATGACGACTAATTTATCATGAAAATGTAAACATCTATAATATAAATATTTATATATCTTTCATGCCTCTTTGATAAGAGGAGGGTAATATATTATAAAATAAAATTAAAGGAAAGGAAAACACAAGAAAAGGAAGAGGATTTCTTACATCCTGACCTCTTCTCATTGAGATCCTCCTTAAGGACTTTTATTTTGGCATTTGGGTGAGACCAGAAGGTCTTGGATGTTGGGAAGGATATTTTTGAGGGAATTGGGCAGAAATTAGACAATTATCAAGGCTTTAGAGGTGTGTGAGGAAGATGGGAATGAGGGTGGTATTTATAATGGAGGAGAGGAGGTATTTTACATTATTTAAATCATTATTATAATAATTTTTTCTCAATACTATGAATAATCTTAATTAATGAGACCAAAAATTGTAATAATGGATTGTGAGTTCTAACCAAGTGGCCCTACATCACTTATTATGTCATAAATAGTGTATTTTATAGATACTTTGAATATACGGTATTTTATAGTATTTCACTATTCATAAAAAATTCTAGAATTTTAGAAAAATACAAAAAATTTACCCTAACAATTTGTCAACTTGTTGAATTCAAAAGGGAACTCCATTTTTTGAAAATAATTTTCTGAATATTATTAATTTAATTTTTAAGTAAAATCATACTTAATTCAAAAATTAACATTTTTAATCCTATAACTACATTTATATCACATTGAAAAAATAACCAAGATGTCATTATCTTAAAGACTTATGAAAATTAAATAATAATACAATTTATTATTCATTATGGACATATTACTATTCACCAAAATTTAAGTTGGTTCCATTAGACTCCAAATAACTTACTGAACACAATTATATATGACTTTTTTTATCGAAATTCAAAACATAGAAGCATCAAAATTTGTTTTAATGGATAGTTATAAATATCTACTTAAAGAAAAGTTTCAAAAATTTCAATTTATTTTTATAAACATTGGGTGTTACATTATCCCCACCTTCTAGAAATTCCCTCCTCACAATTTTATTTACTCATTAAAGAAGTGATTGTACCTTTCCCTCATAGCATTTTCAGATTCCCATGTTTATTCTTCAACCATGTAGTTTATCCACAAATCCTTTAACTAGTGGATTACATTATTCTGCAATACCTATTCCCTTCGATGTAGAATCTGAACTGGGTTCTCTTCATAAAAAAGGTTCTCTTCCAGCTGAACTACTTTTGGGCTCAAGAATGTGATGAATCTGACACATACATTCTCAACATTAAAACATGAAAAACGTTATATACCTGAGATATGCTCGGAGGCAAAGCTACTCGATCGGTATGAAACTGGTCCAACTTTCTCTAGGATTTCAAAAGGACCGATGAATCGCAGACTTGTCTATCATTTCTTACCAAAATGAATCACTCTTTTCCAAGGAGATATTTTAAGGAAAACATCATCACCTACCTCAAAAGATAAGTCTTTCCTTCTGTTATTTGCATAAATTTTCTTCCTGCTTTGAGCTATCCTCAATTGATGCTGGATCGTCATCACTTTCTCAGCCACTTACTATATCAACTCTGGTCCCATTAACATTATTTCACCAACTTCAACCCAAAAATATAGAGTTTGACAGTGATTCCCATAAAACGCCTTAAAAGGTGACATATATATACTAGAATGAAAACTGTTATTATAAGGAAACTCAACTAAAGAATGATGTTGATCCCAAATTCCCTGGTAGTCCATTGAACAAGCTCAAAACATATCCTTTATGGTCTGAATCATTCGTTATGACTACCCATATGGTTTATGATGAAAATATGTACTGAAATTTAATTCTATTCCCAAAGACTTTTGAAGACCCTTTCAAAAGTTATAAGTGAACCCGAGATCCCGATCAGATACAATTGAAAGAGGAAATCCATGTAACCTGATAATCTCTTTTAGGTACATTCGAGAAATATGATCCAACGACACTGTATCATTAATAGAAAGGAAATATGCAGATTTTGTCAGCCAATCAATAATAACCCAAATTTTATTGTTATATCTAGAAATCTTAGGTATTCCAACCACAAAGTCCATGGATATATTCTCCCATTTACACTCTAGCACTCGCAAAGGCTGAAGCATCCCCTTCGGTAAATACCGCTATGCTTTAACCTGTTGACTTGTCAAAACATCTCACAATAAAATCAGCAATATCTATTTTCATTCCATTCCACCAATAATACATCCCAAGGTCTTTGAACATCTTAGTACTTACAAGATGAGCTGAAAATGGAGAACTATGATCTTCACACAACAAATATTTTATTAACTGGGAATCACAAGTTACACAAAACCCGTTTCCAAATATTAAAACATAATCTTTATCAAGGTTAAATTCTAGAAACATACCCATTTTAACCAATTATACCTTTTTATTTAGCTCATGATCTTCTTTCTGTGATTTCTAAATTTTTTATGATAACAATGACTGCACTGAAACTTGAAACAAAATAGAGGTATTCCCTGCACCAACAACATCCAAGCCAAAATTCATCAAATCATTAATCAATGGATTATGTTCCAAATGTAACATGGTTAATGATGCATGATGTTTTCTACTCAAGGAATCTACCACTTTGTTTTATTTTACTAGATGGTAATTGATCGTGCAATCATAATCCTTTATCAATTCAATCCATCTTCACTAACTCAGGTTTAATTCCTTCTGAGTGAATATATAATTAAGACTTTTATGGTCAGTATATATTAGAAATTTGGCGCCGTATAAATGGTGCCTCCAAATTTTTAAAGCAAAAACCACTAATACCAATTCAAAATCATGTGTGGGATAATTTAACTCATGATGTTTTAGTTGTATTGAAGCATAATCAATTTCCTGATCATTCTGCATCAAAACAAAACCAGATCCATTCAATGAAGCATCACTATAAATGAAAAACTCACCATTTTGGGAGGCAAACCAAAACTGGAGCATTCACCAATATCTTCTTGAGTTTCTAAAAACAATAATCACATTATTTTGTCCAAAAAAAATTAAACCCTTTTCATGTTAACTTATTTAGCATGCTATATAAGCATGCAATGTTTTTAAAAAACCATCGGTAATAACTTGCTAATCCAAAAAACTACAAATATCTATAACATTTTTAGGTCTTGGCCATTCATCAACCACTTTTGTTTTGGTAGGATCAACTGTTATTACATCATTATTTACTATGTTCCAAATAAAAGAAATCTTTTGCAACCAAAAATAAATCTTTTTGAATTTTTCATACAGTTTCTTTTCTTTTAAGGTTTTAAAAACAACCCTTTTTTGTTTTTCATGCTCCACTTCACTTCTAGAATATACCAGAATGTAATCAATAAACACAACCATAAACTTATCTAAGAACACATGAAATATTTTATTTATAATATACATGAATATAGAAGGTTAATTAGTTAACCCAAAAGGCATAACCACAAATTCATAATGACCATATCTAGTACGGAACACAGTCTTCGGGATGTCTTCATCCTTTACATTCAACTGATGGTACCCTAACCTCAGTTCAACCTTCAAAAAATACTACGCACCCTAGATCTGTTCAAAAAAATAATTGATATGAGGAAACATATACTTGTTTTTAATAGTAATGTTATTCAAGGCTCTATAATCTATGCAAAGTCTCATTGAACCATATTGTTTCTAAACAAACAAGACAAGAGCACCCCATGGTGTATTGATGGGTCAGATGAACCCTTTATATAATAATTCCTTCAATTTATTTTTTAATTCTAGAAGTTCCATTTGGTCTATTCGATAAGGACGTTTATAAATTATCATAGCATCATGAACTAGTTCAATAGTAAACTCAACAGCTCAATTAGGAATAAAAACAAAAAAATCATCAGGAAAAACACCCAGGTATTCATTTAACATGGGTACATCATTAATCTGGATAGTTCCATTATCTTAAAAAATATGAGCAAAATAACATTCATTTACATCATTTATCAGTTTCATAGATTCCTGATATGTTATTAATGGTATGGGTTTATTATTTTTTACAAACTGAATTTTTTTCTAAAAAACATCTTTTTATGAAATCAATTTTAGCATGATAAAAAAAGATAGTATATACCCAAAATAACATCAAACTCCGATAGAGGAAAAACAACAAGTTTTGTTGGTAAAATATTTCCACAGACAAGGATAGTCATCTTCTTATAATTTATTTTTTCCACGATATTTCCTCCATGTGTTTTTACCATGATATCTGGTTGCATTTTTAGAGGTTTAATTCCCAATTTTTCAGAAAATTTATCAGAAATAAAAGCATGTGTAGACCCTGAATCAAACAACACATTTTAGAAATCTGTAAAAACAAGAAATATACCTGATACCACATAATTTGATGGTTAAACATCTTCTGAAGTGGTTTCAAATGATTTATCAAACCCTTATACTTCCAATATTTCCGATTCCCTGCTTGAGTAACTAGCTTCGGAGAAACAATAGCAAAATGACTCAATTTCTTATAGTTAAAGCATCTCACTATCAGATTCTCATTAATTTTCAGATAATTTTCTTTTCACTCATGATACATGGGTCCAAACATACCACATTAGTACCATTTCCTAAAATTACAAGACATTCACAAGGATTACTTTAAACACAATTTTCACAAGAAGGGAAATTCATTTTCATACCTCCAGACTTCTTTGATGAGTTCTTCCCTATTGTATTCCAACCATAACTCTTTTTATTATTGTCATCACGAGGTACATATGTTTCAGAAAACTTCATCTCAAATTTTTTAGCACAATGAAAAAGCTTCTCATAGATTTTAAACTCCCATGAGGCCAAATCTATTCGCAAAAATGGTTTCAAATGAGAGTAAAATCTATTAATTTTACATTCAAAATCTCGAGTAAAATACAGTACATACCTGGCCAGTCTTGTAAAATTGTCTTCATATGATGCCAAAAAATCATCATCTTCGTGCTTCATTTCCATGAATTATTTCTCTATTTGGAGTCAAATAGTTTTGGGAATTTTTTTTTGAGAAAAAGACTCTTAAAATAATTCAATTCTATACTGTCAATATCATCTCTTTCTCTCGTATTCTTAACCAGAGACCACCATTGATCAGCTTCACCTTCCAAAAAATAAATGGCTAGTATTACCTTTTGATGTTTCAAACATCCCATGACATCAAATATCTTTTCTAGAGCATTGATCCATCTTTCAACTATCACTGGATCTACGGTTCTACTGAATGCTAGAGGATATTGCCTCATACAATTCTCCAAAAAAGACATGTTTCTTCATAGTAGTTCATGTCCCTATCTTTCATTGATAAAACCCCCATTTATTTATTAAGTCAACTGATCCATTACTGTCACAAACTGCTCGGTTCTGATTCCCACTATTTCGGGCTGCAGATTCAGATAGACATCAACCTCTTGGTGCCTTCCTACTTCAGCTTCCCTATTTATTATATGGACAACCATTATGAATAAACATATCTTAGTCTAACATTTCAAATTAATCATATAGTAAAAATCATTTATGGTAAAAATAATTTATGGTATTCTGTTAACATCATCCTAACCCCTAAAGTTTTCTAAACCATCCTCTGATGCCAACTATAAGGACCCAAACCTTAAAAAATTACTTAATCTTGAATTTTACACAAGACCATATATTATTACACATTTGGGATCTTTTCAAGTTTAGAGTTTTAAATAATTAGGATATCTTATGTACATGACATACTACATTCATACAAGAGGATACCACTAAAACAGTATCCATTTTTTTCCAAATATAAAACATTAAAACTTAAAACATGATTTCATTAACAACACTCCATATCAAACATCATGAATACCTTATTTCTATTACCTATCCTTGTATCCTGTGATTTTTTTAAAAACATGGGATGAGTATAAAACCCAGTAAGGTATATAAGGGAAGAAAGTGTTAGACAAGTGATAACATAAAAACTAATAAAACCTATTACCATAAAACTCATATGGATTAAAAAATCATGTAGTTTCCTTGGGAAATATTTATAATATCACTATTACATTCACCCTTAAACATGGAATAACCTCTTTCTCAACTTCCATCTCTGGAGTACCCAATGTATTGGAGAGATATAATGGGGCTCACCCATCATATCTTGAGCTATAATGGGATCAACCAAACATATCATGAGCTATAATGGGCTCAACCCAACGTATCTTGAGATATAATGGGATAAATAAAACATAAATAATTTCCAAAGAACATATACTAGTAATAAATTATCTTGAAATTAGGAGAAACTTTTAATTCCATATACATAAAAAACAATCCTTTTCAAATTTATTAAATAGAGTTTTAAAAGATTAGTTAAAAGGATAGTACCTTAAAATATAATTGGAGTGAGAATTAATAGAATGGAAAGGATATGTGTATAAAATGTAAATAAAAATAGTGAAAAATAATATATACAAACATTCATCACACAAATAATCTTAATACCATATAATGAATAAAGAATAAGGTTAACCCAAAGAATGGAAATTGGGTTAAGAATTCCCTTACATCGGGTTCTTATTACTTAAAATGTGCTTAAACATCCAGAATAATGGTTAGAAGAGTGTTATTAATATCTTAAAGAAACATATTCATGTTTATAAAACCTTATATGATCATTTCATAACATCATTTCACCCTTTAATTATTAGTATTTTGTTTCTTCCATTTTTTTGGGTTCTTTTTTACATGTTTTCCATGATTGGTTCATGATGGAAGCTCTTGTCGATTGGAAATGAAAATCTAGAATTGGAATGGAATAGTAGTTACATATTTTTAGAACCATAAATTATTCCATTTATCATTTTGAATTCTGAAATGAGGATGATTCATAAGTTAAGCCATTAATGATGTTAGTTTAGATCATTTTAGTGGTGATTTGATAAGAATGACCCCATTTTGTTTAATAAATTAAAACCATGTGTAAAAAATAATTACAGAACCATGGATGAGATATAATAAATAAAATATAACCTGGTTCAACCATAAAAATGGTTTCATGACCAGACTTGAAATAATTAACTCACAATGAAATCACATCATCCAAGGTTTCAGTAATTTGACACATCACGGACAATGTTTTTATTCCTTGAATAAGTGGGAGAGGAGAAGGAGAATGATGATGAATTTTACATGAACATGAAAAAAAACCAAAATATAAAAGATTTATATATATTTAAGGCCAATTGGATAATATTAGGGTAAGATACTATAAAATAAAAGGAAATGAAATAAAAACACAAGAAAAGGAAGATGATTTCTTACCTCTTGATCTCTTATCCATGAGATCCTCCTTAAGGCCTTTGATTTTGGCTTCTGGGTGAGACCAGATGGTCTTGAACGTGGGGAAGGATATTAGGGATGGAATTTGTTATAAATTATTCAATTATCATGGCTTGAAAGGTGTGGTAGGAAGAGGGAGATGGGGGTGGTATTTATAGTGGAGGGGAGGAGGTATTTTACATTATTTAAATCATTATTTTAATTTTTTTGCTCAAGACTTTGAATAATCTCAATTAATTTGACATAAAATAGTAATAATGGAATGTGGGTTCGAAAAAAGTGGCCTTACGTCACTTATGATTTCATAAATAGTGTAATTTACTGATATTTTGAATATATGGTATTTTACCATATTTCACGATTCATAAAAAATTCAAGAATTTCAAAAAAATATAAAAAATTATCCCTAACCATTTTTTGACGTGTAGAATTCAAAAATGGAATATATTTTTTGAAAATAATTTTATAAATATTATTAATTTAATTTTTAAATAAAATTATACTTAATTCAAAAATTAGCAATTTTAATTCTATAACTACTTTTATATCACATTGAAAAACTAACCAAGATTTCATTATCTTAAATACATAAGAAAATATAATAATCATAAAATTTACTATTCATTAGGGTCATATAACTATTCATATTACTATCTATAAGGGTATTTTACAATTCACTAAAAATTAAGTTGGTTCCATTAGACTGTAAATAACTTACCGAACACAATTGTAGATGACTCTTTTTCGAAATTAAAAACATAGAAGCACAAAATTAGGTTTAAAGGCTACTTATAAATATGTAGTTAAAAAAAGTTTCATGAATTTCAATTTATTCTTAAAAACTTGGGGTGTTACAACTAATATAACCATACAAAATCACTTGCCTAATCATATCATATATGATAAACCACTATAGAGGCCTTTTGCCTACTGTACTTTTTTGAGACTTTCTAAACTCATTATATCTCTATGTAATTCATATCACATATCTATATGAACATTTATAAAACCCTCTCAATAAAATCATTAGTGATTAAAATAATTTTTTTAAAAGCTTTGGACCGAAGCCTCATTTTATTATTAAAGAAAAGTCCTCTTTATGATTGGGTAGAGGAAGACCCATTACAAAGCCTGAAGGCCCAAGACCAAGTGGTCTGTATAAAATGCCTAAAAGCTCATTTTTTGGCCCAAATGGCCCCTCGGTGATCATACTACTACAATAATCAGGTTGCTACAATACCTACTACAATACCACCTCTGCTATAGTTCTTGCTATAGTACCCTCCGCTGCTACAGTGTCACCACTACAATAGTTCTACCGCTGATACAGTACTGCTATAGTACCATACTACAGTACTACTATAGGGTGATACTTATGAATCATATTCATAATGTTCAACTATTTGAACATAGTATTCAATTTTTTTGAACTTCATTAAATCTAATGATATGATATTAATAACTTATATTTTCTACTTAGAAATCATTTTAAGTCCATCATCCTTATCATTCTAAGAACCATTCCATAAATATTTTCCTTGATATTATTTTGGTAATAAATATCACTCTTTACTTTTTTATATACCGACACATCCTGAACTCCTTTAGAAATTAATGTGACATCCACCTTGTATTTTGATTAGCATAATCCATTATTTATTACACATGAACATCTATATGTTAAAATACACTATCAAAATTTTCTTAGAAACTATATTCTTGTTATAATATTATTCTATGATACAGAATATTTTCTTATGGTAGTAAATAAAACTTATTTCTTTTAGATATAATATTCACAAAATAGACTATTTATATCCACACGATATATGATATTATATATTTTTGAGAAATATTATAAAAATTATATTTTTTACGTTAAAATATTCCACTTTTGGGTATTAATAACTATTTACCTCACATTTTAATTAATATCCAATATATATGTATTATCCTAGAAAAAACACCTTTTATCGTTATATTCTTATAAAAAATGTTATAGAGTTTGGTGAATCATTAACTGTGCATAACATCTCATTTCATATATAAAAAATAATTATTAAAAAATGAATTGCCTTATCATATAAGATAATATAAAATGAAAATAAACATCCTTTATTTAGTGCAATATTAACATCAAATATTCATTTTTATTCAAAATCATTATTTAACACCCATTTAATTCATCATTTAAATGAAATATTCATGCTACATCAATTACACAATTAATTTTAAACTTATATATATATATTTAAATCATTTGTAAATTCTACAATTACTATCATATACCCTTCAAAATCTAATAATTTATTCATTAACACCGATACCTAACATGGATACTTCCATAGATATTCCCAAACCCCTTTATGTATCTTAAAAATTACAATCATATGAAAACATTTTCATACTTATTGACTTGTACTTTATGTTTCATTAACCTTGAATAACTTCCAAATGAAACATAAATGGGAATTTCAAACAAAAATTTATTATTTTAGTTTTATGATTTACACATTTGTATTGTTAACACATTTCTAGTGCCTATACATCATATGTCAAGATCATTTTTTCTCATGAATTTTAGAAAATAGTGTAAAAATTTATATAACTCAATCACATTATTGATGAATTTCCTATAAAATCCCTCAATTTTTATACATTAACATTAAATAAAATTTTTTTAATACATAAAAATTATATAGACGCTCGATAATCGAATTTTTCTAGTTCCTTTAGAAACATAGAAACATTAAAACTGACACATAATTAAGCTACATCATCTACCACTAGGTTCTTATTGACTATCACCCTTCTTATAAACATCAAACATAATACATATCTTTATAACCTGGTGGAAGGAAGAATAAAAAGGGGTGAGCTCAAATGATCAGTAATGGTAAACAAAAGAGACATGTAATCGTAAAAATGAGCATAGGGATATTAGAATGTGATCATGAAAATTGAAGATCATACCCTGCATATCAATGATCATAAATTGAGACCATAGCATAAAGATTAGAAGTTCATAATAAATGAATCATAATTAGATAAAGATCATAATTCATGAAAGCATAACATGAGAATAAAACCTAGAACTATAGAAGAAACATAAACATATATAATGGTTTCCATAGCAGTAAATCCATTGCATCTAATAACATCTTAGGGGAAAAAGTCATTTACTGAACCATGTTCACACCCCATTCCATCCTCATATTACTAAACCGAGTTCATTTCCCATTCCAAACCTATAATGATAAACTGATTTCATTTCCCATTATAGACTATAATATTGAAGTGAGTTCATTTCTCATTACTTCCATGCCTATCTCATGAGATATAAATCTTTAACCAATGCATTGGAGGGAGATATAGGTCCCAATAATCACATATGTAAATCATACATACATGTGCCACATTATCACAAACAATCATATCAAAACCATTTCAATGAAATTGGTATCACAAATATGTAAACATATCATAACCCGTGGAAAAAGATATAGGTTTCATAATCATTTCATCAAAATAATTAATTGTGAAAGGGAAATAGATTTCATAAACATATAAATCGTAAAAGAGAAACTAGTTTCACAAAGAACATTAAATTAATAATAACTCTTTCATAAAAATAATAAGAATGGAATATTTAGATAATTTTAATAAGGGTATGAGTATCATCAACGGATGTCATCATATATGGAAAATAATTTTGAAATATCTTTCAAAATCTTTTCTAGAGGAAAATATAATTTATTCTTTAAAAAATATTTTTAATGCATAAAACCATTTGAAAATAATTTTCTTAGAAAATAATTTTAAAACTTATAATGAATACTTGGAATCATTTTAAAAACTTTTTCACTTGAAAAAATATGGAAAAATATTGATTTTTTTGAAAACAATTTCTTTGAAAATAATTCAAAAAATAATAAATAACAATTAAAAACATTTTGAAAACATTTTTCCGTGAAAATTAATTTTAAAAAATATATATTAAAAATTATTTTTTCAAAAATGAAAATTAATCTTCAATGAGTTGATGGTGGGTAAATCTGTACATTCCATACAAGGTAAAAATAACATTCCTTTTACATGGTAAAAAGGTTTCAAAAATGCCTTTTTTAGAAAGTGAAAAGAATATTCCTTTGAAGAGATTCGTAAAATAAAAAAAGGGTAATCTTTTTAAAATATTACAGGATAATGGTAACATATTCTTAGAAACCATTTTTATAAAACATGGTTATAAAGGAACATAGATTTCCGACTGAAGAGAGGGTAATGTTTGGATTTCTTAAAAAAAATTCCTTAACTATATTATGTATCACATACATGAGAAATAGAACCAATACATGAATATATTATGAATGTTATTGAGATATGGGATATAATATTTCATCAATGGAAGCATAAACATAAACAATCTTGAAAAGTGATGAGATTGTTTCAATAAACTCTTATCACTTGGTAATTTTAGATCTTAATCTACATGTAAGAAAATAAAATTACATGAAGCGTAGAATATCATGAGAAGAAATTTATTCATAAAATATCATGTAAAATGGAATTATATACACCTCTAAATGAATTTAGGTTCATAATAAAACATGATTATAAAAGAAGGCAAATTAAGAAAATTTATTTTACCAATTTGGTATGTTTTGAAACATAAAACCCATGAAATAAATTTCAAAGAATTGATATGTAAATACCCCTAAATTTAAATTTAATAAAAATTGAATATATCTATGGGAATTATAAATTCTACATGAAATGAATGGGTGGTGAATAAAACATTCATCTCATGAAAATAAAAGTGAGAAAAAATTCCCTTACCTTTTGTATTGACTCTCTTAGTACTAATTCAAACCACCTATATAATAAATTAAAATTTATTATAAATATTTTAAAAAACCATATTATTATATCTAATACCATATATTGTTTGATTATGACCATATATTACCAGATTCTTTAACATCCTATGTTAAGGTTTCACTTTGGATAATATTCTCTTTGTTCTTTTCATGTATCTTAATTTGTTATATATTTGGTCCTTATACTTATATCATGATTCCAAAAAGAAAACCATGATATAAATATAATTTATATTCATTATATTTTTATCATAATAATATATAGATTTAAGTAGTATGAAATGGAATACACTGTTCCTGGAGAAGGTAAGACGTACGTATGCATGAAAATTGTTTCCATTTCTATTATAATATTTAATGAATGAATGAAAATTAACTATATATATATATGTATAAAATATAATTAAAGTATAATTATAATGTTATATATATCATATGAGTTCAATAAATTCATCCTTAATACATTTTATGTTGTGTGTGAACGAATCACATTGCTTTGAGGGGGCGGTAGTCCCCACTTCCTCAAATGAAATTATCATATTTACACCAAATGGAAAGTAAAAAAATATGTGTTATAAAAAGAATAAATAATATAAAATAAATAATAAATATAATAAATATAATATATAAATATAGTTAACATCATAATTTACACCATGAGAGGCAGTAAAGGAAAAATGAACAATCATCGTTTAGTGAGGCGGTAGTTTTCCATACACAAAAACAATATGTTTGTTACTTATTATATGGATGTGTGAGTAAGTGTAGGTTAAACCATTTTCATAAAAAATACTATTATATTTAGGATACTAGTTATGTTATACCATAATGGAACACATATAGTGGAAAGGGTTGAGAAAGAAAATAAAAGAAAGGAGTTTGAGAGAAGACGTTACCTCTTAATCATGTAACTCCTTTTGGCTTGCTCCAAAAGTCTTACTTGAGTTGATTTATTCCTAGAGGGAGGCATAAAAGAATAATATAGGGATATTTATAAGTGAATTGGGAAGATATTGGCAGAACCTAAGTGGTTTTATAGGTGCAATTAAGAGGGAGAAGTGTTGGCCTTTTATAGGGAAGGGAAATGACTCCCTTGGATTTTTTGAAAACAAGTTAGGTGTACCCATATTTTTACCTAAAAAATCACAAATGAAGTGCCCAGATCAGTTGGAATCACCAAGAGGGTGAGGGGGTGAATCATTTATCCCTTTTAAATATTTTTTACTAATTTATTATTTTCAAATAATCCTCCATGGCTCGTTAAACCCTCGATCTACTCTTCTTGTGTCTCTCAGCCTAACCTTGAATGGTTCAGTAAATGTAAAGGAACTGAACACAAGGATTTACAAGGTTCGGTTCAAAGACCTACTACTTATTGTGTAGGTTATTCTCCCCAACACATATTCTCCACTATAATTTGGTGAGTAATTACAATGGTCAATACAGAGTCCCACTGTATCTCTCCTCAGTCCCACAAGAGGGTCTTTATACTACTTCCAATAGTGTTACCAGAGTCCCACTGGCCTACTTCAGAGTCTCACTAAATTCTTATTCTCCTCCCTAAATCTCAAAGGGTTATTCTAGCTCTCAAGTCACACAAGAATCTTCCTTCTATGATCTTTATTGATTAACTGTAGATTATTTTATACTCTCTCCACATAATCTTTCTGAATCACACTTGCATTTGTAACTCTTCAAGAATCTTCAACAACCTTTGATAAGGTTTGTTGGTCTTTCTTAATATATATAATCACTTTTTCTGATCCGTTCTCAGTCCAAAAATGGCCAAGAAATTATTTCTTCTTAAAATTAATACCTAGCCTCACTAATATGTGTGCAAGTGATGCACACTACTTCTTCAAGAGTGCAAGAATAATTCTGCACAGAATCATCTCTGTCTGCCTTCTTGGATTCTCAAGTACTGTCAACTCAGATATCAAATCTTTATTAAATTATGTCTGGCTTTAGTCCTATTATAGATTCAAATAATTCATGGATTTTATGGAATCAAATAACTCTTGTGTCTAGATATCTCAATGATTTTCACATGTGCATGTGTGATTGCATGCATGGGTCTCTTGCTTTTGAACATTCACTATATTCTCTTCTTTTCTCAATATTCATGCACCCTTCCTCTTTCTTATTCCCTTTTGGTTCTTAGGACACACACACAATTGTTATTTATATGGGTCTTCAATGTGTGTCATGTATGTGCATGTAGTTAGGATTTTATGTAGCTTGAATACCCTTCATTCTCTTCTTTTTGCACCCACTATTTAGTCAGATTTTCTTATGGATAAATCCAAAAATGGATCACATAGGTGAATCCTCTTATGCCTCTTTTCACATAAACCTACTGGGAAGAAGGTGTTCTTGGGTTTTTCTTCTTCTTGCACACAAAACACAAATGGGTATTTGTTTTTAGGGATGGATTTTTTATTCTCAATAGGTAGTGGGTTATGAGTGTGTTTTCTTCTTTAAATATTAAATGTTTTTTTAAACCTTTGAATACACACTTTTCTTATTTTTTTTATCCTTTTCATGCATAGAAACCCACACACTTGGGCTTGTTCTTCTTTATGCAAACCAGAGGGCACACGAGGTCTTATTATTCGTGCAAGGAGCGTGTGTAGTTCATCTTAAAATAACCAAAAAACATTCATGGATATTGGTTCTATCTTTACGGAGTAAAATAAGGGTGTAATATGGGCTGTGTACCCATGGTTTCTTTTTCACGCATGAAGCACATAGAGGGTTTAAAAACCTATCACGTGTTTGTGGTTTTCTTCACATAGAGGTGTGGTTCCTTTCACGAACAAAAGGGTTTACAATACTTCTCTTTGTGAACCATGATAGGTGCATGAATCTCCTTCATGTAAGGGATGCACGAGACTCCTTTGTGCAAGGGATTCATGTGATTCCTTCTTCACATAGTTGATACGTGAATCTTCTTCCGCACGTAGCTAGGCTGCATGGAACTTTTCCTTTCGCAAACCAGAGGGGTTCACGTTTTCTCTATTTTCTTAGTGTAACATGAGATCCTTTCTCTGATAATGGAATAAACTTATTTTGGCTCAGGAATCCTCTATTTATAGGTGAGGGGTGAAGCCCTTTTTGTGTTCAAATCCCTCATGAGATGCTATGGGATTAAACTATTTAAATGGCAGAGATCATCAACATTGAAAATTTATAACCCAGGATAAAAGATAAGCCAAGAATCATAGGATATTTCTTTCGGATGCTGACTTATTAATTGTTTCATGATCCACACATGCATGCGTTTATGAACGTATGCAAATCTCCAATTTGAAATGAATGGCACGACCTTGTAAACTTCATATTCCCCAGCCTTGTTTATATTCCCCATTTCATTTGCATACATGAAAATGAGAATGCATTCATGTTATCATGATACCTAGACGATCATTATGCATGGAGGTTTGAGCTTCAATGGCTTCCAGAGTTTGATCAAGGAGGATCGACATTGGCGATGATGAGCAACGATGTCGGGTGACTCTCTATGCAGTCAATGGTTGAAGACGACACCACGACTGTTGGATTAACATGGATTGATCATGGACAACCACAATTATATCACTGGGCGTAGGATGGAGCATGCGGGTAAGATACATCGCGATATTAGATAAACAGTGAGGATTTCTTCCACGGGTGAAAAATCTATCCCACATCAAAACGCGCTGCAGTTTGCAGCTTCTTTAAATATCAAGCTGTGGAATCATCAGCTAGGAAATCTCTTCCACCCTCTCTCAGTGCCTCCCCAAACTGGTGTTCTACAGGCGCGCATCTGTGCCCACTCTTTCCTCCTCAAGCGTGCTTGTAGTGCTCACTATGCATCCTTGCCCGCACGGGTTGATCACCGTGAATGCTTCTGAAGGTTTATACATGGCCCGCGCTCCTGACTCATGCAGGAATGTCTATGAGGGCATCCCTTAGGCATGGTTTACCCCTCGAGTCCAGCATGTGCTTGAGGATGTGGACCTCGGCTGGCCTCCATGGTTGGACCCTTATTTTTTAATGTAAGACCATATATACTTGGTTAAAAACCAATTGTCTAGTAAAAAAATAATGCATGGCCACCTTCTTCATTCATAGCTCATGCATGGGAAATGCACTTAGTAGATTCCACACTAAGACCTTCTTCTATTCTTCATATTCAGACATCATCCTTATTTTATTTTTGGAATAAAAAATCCAAGATCTTCAACATTACTTTAATCCAATCATGTATGGTTCATGGACAATTTCTTCATGACTCATGCATTAAAACATAATTCATGTCCTTCTTGTTGCGAGGGATGTGTTCTCCATTAACACATATCTTGGACTTTGAGCATCAACTCAAACAATCATCTGAATTGATTCACAACCTTCATCCAATTAAAAGTCATTGGATAGATCTTTAATTATTTTTTCATGAAATTGAGTATTTCATGGACTCCTTCAAGTGTTGTAAAAATGTATCACCTTGATAGAATTCTGGGAACTTAGGACAAATTCAACAATCATCATATTTAGTCCATAATATTATTCCATAATCAAAGTAGGATCTTCACTAAATTACTAACGTCACTTTAAGAATCACCACTTCAATCATTAGCACAAAATCCATCATCGGCTTTCCAATCACATATTTACAACTTATTGACACTTGACTCCTTATTGATTTCTTATTAACAACAAATGAAACTTCATGATTTGAAAATCCCCCTTTGCATTTTGTTGTCAATATCACTTAAGAACACTTTCAATGGGTTAATATGTGTGCCAAAATTTTCTCCCCCTTATTAAAAACCAAATGAAATGGTGTTGTGGGGTCTATTCAAAACATGTTCTCCTTCCTTTGAATAATATCTTCTTGAATATTTCTGAGAGAGGGACAATGTTACATGGTTTACTTTTCAAGGAGCCTTTAATTGATCAACTCTATGTATAATTTGGATAAACCGGTGTAGAAAACAAGAGAGATATGACCAAGGTATTCAATGTTGTCCATAAACAACCACACATGTGAAATCACGCTCAAAATGTTTCAATTCTAAACTAAGGGGTTGAAAATAATCGAATTTATCAATGAAATGCTAAATCCTGCACATACTTCACCAAACATATTAAAAAGTTCAAGTTCAAAGATATAGCTCTCCATTTCATACCATCTTGTCATAAATCAAGAACTTCCCCTTCATTGACATGATAAATACAATTAAGAACAAGGGTAGAAAGTGTGATCAGAATACCTAAACTTTAACTTCTTGAGATGATATGAATTTCAAGGTTTGTCTTGACATAATCCTTGATACCATCTCCTTCATTTTTTATCCCCCTCAAGGGGTGCAATCACTTTGGTTTACCATTGTAGATAATATCATCAGATAATCTTGAAGATATGCATGTTGATAATCTTCCACTATGGATTACATCAAGTAATTATAAAATCATGAAAATTGAGTTCAACTTGTAGGTATCCAATTTTCTCATCCAATTGTCATCTTGAGTATAAACTTCACCTTTAATTCCCTGAAATGTAAGAACATGCATATAACAAAAATATAACGGAATAATATGAATTACTTGTTAGATTATTAATAGAATCACTGAGATGAGAATTTTCTATCAACCCAAGAACTCCTTTACATGTATCTATAAAGTGTCTGGTACTCTTCATGCTGGTGTTTCCATTCCATTTGAAATTTTTATCTTTAATTGTCAGCATGGACCCTTTACTTCCATTCACCTTCAGCTTGTATATATTGTTTGTCTTTTCTTCTGCCAGTAGTAATGTAGCTTCTATTGGTGCACGTTCTTTAATTTTCAACATCTCAATATAGCCTGATAAAATATCTATAAATCTATTTACATGATGTACAACCTTTTTCCACCTTCCACACAGTTTTTGTGATACACTTAATTTGTCATGTACAGACAACCTCTCATGAAATTCGAATTCTCCTTCATGTGGAATCACCTATTTACCTTTTTTCCTTTGCTTTAAATAGCACTTCATCTTCATATCATTGTAGTTCTGTAGAAATTTTCAATTGATGAGGCTAGATAGCTAAACACTCTTTCACAAATTTTTCTTTTTTGGAGCTTCCACATTGATTCTTCAATGATTTAAAGTTACCTTTCTTAATAAACTTGTCTTCAATAAATACTATCTTCTCCTAGATTGATTTTCCTTTTAAGTTTAGCTTTCTTCCATTCATTTCCATGACTTGTTTGCATTGATACATGGTATAACCTTTCCTTCCACAGTAGAAGAATTTTTTTATTGGTGGTGATTTTGGATCCATCACCCTTTAACTTTTGGATTTATAATCCAAGGACTTCTCAGTCTTCCTTCTTGAATTCTTCTGGGGAGAATTTACTTTTGCAACAATCATCTGATTAATTCCCAAAGATGATTTCTCTTTCTTAGTCATCTTCTATGATCTTGTTTTATTTTAATCTTTGGATACATGTTGATATTGACATGTACTATCCTTGTGACCAATTCTATTTCATAAATCACAGCTATTATCAAGTATTCTAAATCTGTTTGTAGTGTACAGATGCTTATAGATCTGTGGATGTTTCTTATTCTTCTATGGTTTTATCCCCCTTATGTTGGGCTTCTTATGTTCTTTTTAATTAAGAGGATTGTACCAGTATTCTAATACAAAATTCCCATACCTTTTGCAACACCGAAATTGGACCACACATATTGAATTTTTGATATATTCTGTATGAGATTTTTGGGTCACCTTCTTGATGCATTATGCTCTCTATGGGGAGCCATCTTCAAACTTCTTCTTCATATCCACCCTAGTCAGGGTGGTAGGTTCCTAATTACCTTTCTTTATCCATACTTGTTTAGAATTATTCTTACAACCTACACTTTTTTTGGAAACACATTTAGAAACATGAGTAAAAGATGGTATGGATGGTACCTTTTTCATTGAGAATGTATCCATTGGATTAAAGGATGATTTAGTTATCCTTTTGGAATCATTATACTCAATGAAAACATGAGTGGAAACATATCTTCTTCCAGATGGTTGGGAAGTTTTAGATTGGGGTGATTGATAATTCTTCAATATCATCTACAATTAAAAACATTTCATGTTGAGAGAGTTCTTTTTATCCTCAACGAGTCTTAGTTTTCGTTCCCAATTCTCCTTCAACTTTATCATTTTTTCTTTATGAATTATTTTGAATTCTTGCAAAGAAAATTCAAGCTCCTTTACCCTTTTAGATTTGTCTTCCAATTGAGTAGTGTTTGATATCCATGGAAACTTTGTGAAACTTTTCAAATGTATGGAAATATTCTACAAACACAATCTCAAATAATTGCTTCTAACAAATACTTACTTGCAATTATTCAGTAACTTCATCAAATATTTTATTAAAAATAGAAATTTTTTCTTAATTTTCTTTCACATATTTTGTGGGATTGTTGGATAGGATAACCCTTTTGGAAAATGCATCTTCCATGGCATCAACTTCTTCTTCCAGCTGTAATTTTTCATCTTGAAGAGCACTAATGTTTGTAGTGATGTGTCTTGCCACTTCTCTAGGGACTTTCTTTAGATGATATTCGAGTAAATATTAAATATCACTAATTGATCTATCATCATCATAGCTTAAACATTATTTATCAGAAAAATAATAATTATTATCAAATGTTGTACCATTTAGATTACCTTTAATAGAAGGTGTCTCTTCATTAGTAGTAAGATTCTTCTTCATCTTCCTTTCCTGTTTCTTCTTTATATTTTTCTGAGTATTATCAGAAATCTCAAATAGAGGTTTCTCAATCATTTCCTAAAATATGCACTACATAAATACTCCCTTGGATCTTTTAGAGGCAAAGTTCACTCTGATACCAATTAAGGTTCCCAGATCAGTGTGAATCACTGAGACGTGGACAAGGTGAATCAGTAATCCTATTTAAATATTTTTTACTAATTGATTCTTTTCAATTAAGCCTCTATGTATGGTTAAATACTTGATCCACTCTTCTTGTGTCTTTCATCCTAACCTCTAATGGTTCTGTAAATTTAAAGGTACTAAACACAAGGATTTACATGGTTCGATTAAAAGACATACTCCTTGATGTGTTGGTTATTCTCCCCAACACAGTTTCTACACTATAATTCAGTGAGTAATTACAATTGTCGATACAGAGTCCCACTATATCCCTCCTTAGTCCCATAAGAGGTTCTTTATACTGTTTCCCATAGTGTTACCAGAGTCCCACTGGCCTTCTTCAGAGTCTCACTGAAGTATTATTCTCCTCCCTGAATCTCACAGGGTTCTTCTAGCTCTCAAGTCACACGATCAAATTAATTCTTTGTTCTTCATTGATTCACTATAGATGATATTTTTCTCTCTCCACATAGTCTTTCTGAATCAAAAATTCCTATGTATCTCTTCAAGAATCTTCAATAGCCTTTGAAAAGTTATGTTGGTCTTGCTCAATAAATCTGATCACTTTTACTGATTAGTTCTCATTTCAACAATGCTCAAGCAATTCTTTATTATTATGATGAAGACCATGCCTCACTAAGATGTGTGAAAGTGATGAAAACATCTTCTGTAAGAATTTAAGAATAATTCTGCATAGTATTATCTCTATCTGCCTTATTGAATTCTCAAGTACTGTCAATTCATATATCAAATATTCATTAAATTTTTTCAGGATTTAGTCCCAGTATAGCTTCATTTCATACATGGATTTCATGGAATCCAATACCTATTATATCTGGATATCTCAATTATTTTCACATGTTCATATGTTCATGAATGATTTCATGCATGGGTTTCTTGCTTTTGAACATGGACTATCTTCACTTCTTTTCTGAATATGAACACACATTTACTCTTTCTTCTTCCCTTTTGGTTCTTAGCACACACAAACTTGTTCTTTTTATTTGGATTCAATGTGTGTCATGTTTGTGCATGTACTAAGGATTATATATAGCCCAAATACCCCTCCATCTCTTCTTTTTTTACCCACTATTTTGTTAGAGTTTATTATGAATAAATCCATGAATGGATCACATAGTGAAACCTTTTATGCCTCTTTGTACAAAACCCGAATGGGAAGAAAGTGTTCTTGGGTTTTTCTTCTTCTTGCACAAAAAACCCCAATGGGTATTTGTTTTGGGGCACTAGATTTATTATTCTCAATATGAGTGAATTATGAGTTTATTTTCTTCTTTAAAGATTCAATGTTTATTTAAACCTTCGCATGCACACTTTTCTTATTTTTGTTCTCTTTTCTATGAACACACACACACTTGGTCTTGTTCTTCATCGCACAAACAAGAGGGCACATAGGGTCTTATTATTCATGAAAGGAGTGCTTGTAGTTCATATTCATAGAACCAAAAAAGGTTCATGGATCTTGGTTGTGTCTTTTCAGAGTACAACAAGGGTTCAAGACCAGTTGTGTACATGCGGTTTCTTCTTCATGCACGAAGCACATAGATGGTTTAAAAACCTATCGCGTGTCCATGATTTTCTTCGCACAGAGGTGCATTTGCTTTAGAAAACTAGGGGGTTCAAGGTACTACTCTTTTCAAACCACAAGAGGTGAATGGATCTCCTTCATGAAAGGGCTACATGGGACTCCTTCACACAAGGGATGCATGAGATGCCTTCTTCACGCAAGATATGCACGACTCTTCTTATTCACGTAGCTAGGATGCACAGAACTTTGCCTTCCGTGAACTAGGTGGTTCACATTTTCTCTGTTTCTTTAGAGAAATAGGATATCCTTTCTCTGAGAATGGAAGAAACTTCCTTCTTCTTCGAGATCCTCTATTTATAGGTGAGGGTTGAATCCCTTTTTTCATTCAAATCCCTCGTGAGATACTGTGGGATTCAAATATTTAAATAGACGAGATCTTCAGCATTGAAAACTTCAAACATGGATTGAAATATAAGCTGAGAATCATGGGATATTTCTTTTGAACACTAACTTATTCATTATAAAATGATCCTCAGATGCATGTGTTTCTGAATGCAAACAAATCACCTATTCTAACAGAATGACACGACCTTAAAAATGTTGTTTGCTTCAGCCTTGTGTAGATTCTCCATTTCATTCACATGCATGAAAATGAGAATTCATGCATGTGATTGTGATACTCGAAAAATCATTATGCAGAGAGGTTCAAGCTTCAACGGTGGTCAGAGTTCGATCAAGGAGGATCGGTAGTGTCAACAACAAGCAGTGGTGTCAGGTGACTCTCCAAGCGGTCGGAGGTTGATGACAACGCCATGACTATTAGATCAACTCAGATTGATCACGAATGGCCATGATTATATCAGAAGACATATGATGGAATGTGAAGATTAGATACATCATGATATTAGATGAATGAAAAGGGTTGCTTCCGTAGGTTAAAAATTGGTCCTACATCAAAACACACCTTAGTTTGCAGCTTCTTTATGTATCACGACGCGACATCCTCAGCTCATAAATCTCTTCCACCCTCTCTCGATTCCACCCACACCAGTGTTCTATAGGCACACTTTTTATCCCACTCTTGCCTCCTCGGTGCACTCTTAACACCCATTATGAATCCTTGCATTCACGGGTTGATCATTGTGCGTCCTCTTGTGGGCTCATACATGGCCCGCACTCCTGCCTCATGTGGGGATGGTCTTGAAGGCTTCCATCATGTGCGGTAGACCCTATAGGTCCTACATGTGCATGAAGATGAGGAACTCAGATGGCCTCCATGGTTGGCCCCTTATTTTTTAATATAAGGCCATATATACTTGGTTAAAAACCATGTGTCTAGTACAAAAATAATGCATGGACACCTTCTTTATTCAAATCTCATTCATGTGAAATTCACTTAGTAGATTCTACACTAAGCCCTTCCTCCTCTCTTCTTCATCTTCAAATATCATCCTTTTTTCTTTTTGGAATAAAAAATCCAATATCTTCAATATTACACTAATAAAATCATGAATGATTCATGGATCATTTCTTCATGCCTCATGCATTGAAACATAATGAATGGCCTTATTGTTGTGAGGGATGTGTTCTCCGTTAACACATATCTTATACTTTGAGGATCAACTCAAAAAAGCATCTTATTTGATTCACAACCTTCATCTAATTAAAAGTCATTGGACGGATCTTCACTTCTTTCCCCATGAAATTGAGTATTTCATGGACTTCTTCAAGTGTTGTAACAATGTATCACCTCGATACATGTCTTGGAACTTAGGACGAGTTTAATAATCATCAGGTTTAGTTCACAATCTTCTTACATAATAAAAGTGGGATCTTAACTAAATTATTAACACCACTTTAATCATCACCACTTCGATCATTGTTACAACTTCAATCATCAATTTTTTTTTACACATATTGACAACTTATTTACACTTGACTACTTATTGACTTCTTATTGAAAACAAAAACAACTTCATTCTCTATAAAAAAAAATAAAACTAAATAATTGAGAGATAATTGATGAATAATGGCCATAAAAAGATTTTTGTAAAAATTTATAAGTCTTAATGGGTCTTAAATTTTAGGTTTAGCACTTAGTTAAGCTTAATTTTATATTAATCAATGTAATTAATTTTAATTACATCCACTAATATTTTTGGTCAAAAACTAAGTTTAACTTATTAGAAATTATAAATTATGATGAATCCAAATATGGAATCTATTTTTCTAAATTATAATCACAAATATGATGATATTAATTTAAAATTAATCTCGGAGTTGGGTTGACAATGCAGGTTTTTAAAGTAAAAGCATTCATTAGTTGGTAAGTTTTTGTACCTAATTTCAAAGTGAAATTGATATAAAAAAACTAAATTATATTAATTTATAAAAATATTATATAATTAAACTTTGAAACCAGTATAAAATATAATTTATACTTATAAGTAAGTTAGATGAAAAAGAATATTTGAAATTAATATTTATTTATTAAAAAATGGAACCTTATAGAAAAAGATGAAAAAATTATCATAAACTATTTTTTATGTTTTATATTCAAATATGAAGTTTATTTTGACATATTAATTCCATAAAAGTTTCAAAATTGGGACTCAAAATGGGTTCTTCATTAAAAGGTAGTAAAACTACATTTATAAAAATGTATGTTTTTAAGCATAAAGTTGGGGTTGTTCTTATAATACGTCTATAAAATATATTGAATGAATATAAACAATATTTAATTGGATATATAAAATATATATGACATTTTTATCACTCACTAATTGTATTTAATTTAATTTATTAGAGTAAAATAGCTTTGTGGCCATAAAATAATAATATTACTTTTTTTTCATTCAACCAGTTTTCATATTCATTTATAATTCATTGGAAACATATTAATTTATATTATATTGTGTAAACAATATATTTTCATAAATTAGTTTATACTATTAAAATATTGTAATTTATCATGTAGGTTATATCTTATTATATTATATAATAATATTTTAATGATATACTATTGTTCGGTAAAACTTGGTCTTGCGTGTTACACAAGCCATCAAAGAAAGTCATTATTTCGTGTAACATAATATAAAATTGGTGATATATGTAGAGAAAGATAAAGATTATGTTTCATTTTGTTTATGATTAACTTGGTGTTGAATATAACAAAACCCAAGAATAATTCATTAATATAAAATAAGCTGCCTCCAGTGTTAAATAAAATGAAAAATATCAAAAAGGATAAATTAATTTGAAAAAAATAATTCAAAAAATATCAGGGTGTTACATTTAAACCCCATTAAAATTAATTTAGTCATCAAGATTTATCTAGGTTATAAAAGGTTTAATAGTTTATTTATTCATTCATAGAAACCCACATCGCAAAAATGTATACTAAAACATCCCTTAAAAAGGGAAAGCAAAAGCCATAATGGTTACCTGAAGTAACATATAACTTGGTTTCCACATATGAGAATATAGGTTGGGAGTGAATATTGGTCATGGAGTAGAATCATAAATACATATAGGGATTGATTAATGTCATCAATGATGAATAAGTGAATGAGAAAATAAAAGTTGAGGACCGCATTGTCATGAATATGTAATGAATTAAAAGGCCATCATTTCAAAAAATTAACGTATTAAAGCATCACATTTTCTTTTGATCATTATTATAACATTGAGTTATTATTTTATCAACCAAGAATATAAGAAAATATACCTACATTATATATTTATATAAATAAAATTTAATTATTTAGTTGTGATTTTATCAATTTCTAATTCATTCATTAATTCATGTAACGGATGTCTAGAAATTAAATTTGATGTGTGAAGTGATAAAATACAGTTTTAATAGATTATAAGGCTCATAAAGGAATTAAAAGTAGAACTATTTTCATATAACTATTCTTCAAAGTCAACATGGTTTATTCAATACTATGTAAACATAGAAATAAACTCTACTAGTTCATCATTAATAATTATTCAAAAATAATAATTATACATTAACCCAGACATCGCATAGTCCAATTCTAGGTGTGAAACCCTTATTGTACATCAGTCATGGGTTCAAGACCCACAACCTTGATGAACTTGATTTTTTTACCCGACATACATGATTAACTTTTCAAAAAACACACTAATATAATTTCTAAAATAAATAATATAGACATCCTTGAAATAAGGTTAATCACTTAATATAATTCTAACCACAGTTTTCAATACAAACTCAGTGCATAAATACTTCCTCCGAAGCTTAACTTAATCTTTTCATGAATGGATAACCTTATAACCCTTTTGAAATATTAAAATTAAACACTTTAGAAATAAATTCATGAAATCATCTTTACATTGATTCCCCCGTATATCACAATGTAGCTCTTGGTTGTCATATTTCAAACATGCGAATACCCTATTCATATATTCTCTTGAAACATGGTAATAAACTAAATTTCTATAAATACTTATTGAAAACATGAATGCTTCCTTATTCAAAGTATATTGGATTTATTGCAAAAATCTAAAAATGTTGTAAACTTAATCCATGATAGTATAAACTACTTGTCAATAAGTTCTTAATTATTTCCATGGTAATTAGTACAATCCACTTTACTTATTTATATCCCACATATATTTATCCAAACTAAATTATCATAACATAAGGAACATATAAACTTTTATATTTACCTTAATCATGTGTTTTCCATGGACATAACCCTACCATTATATCAATTTTCTATTCCATCAAAACCATTCAATGTGTTCTTAGAAATATGAAGCGAAAAATATAAAATGAACAATCCTTATATATTTCACCTTTAATAATTATTGAATCCAAATACATAAAAAAACTGATTACTTCATCCTTAATACATTGAAAAGTCTACCTCATCATAATACTTATTTCATTTCACATTTTATTTTTATTATCCCCAACATTTTAAATGTCACCATTACTCATTAAGACTTACTTATCCTCTTAAATAGTTTTCCTCTTGAGACATTGAGTTGCATAATAACCATTTATTTCTAAATTAAAACACTTAAACTTAGATGATGTATTAGGGAGGCTAATATTATCATCCATTTTGTCAACTGAACTCATCAATTTTTACTTTATAATCACTTGATTTGTATCCTTCTTTTCCACAGTCAAAACATCTTCTTGTTCCTCTAAGACATTCATATAGGTGATTATTTCCATTGTATTTACACAAAGGAAGCTCAATCTTCTTTCATCCATGGTATCCATTACCTAAAATCTCACCAAAATCTTTATTTCTCTTCCTTGGTGAATCTGAGAGTTGGATAAGGTACACATTGTAAATCATGTTATGTAAAATCTAATCAGGCATGATCACAACATATCTCACTCCAATGATTATCCCACTAGACTGATCATTAGAATATCATCCATTAAATTCAAAATTAATCTAGTTACTTCCAGTTCCACAATTGACTAAAACCAAAAGCATAGTGTGAGAATTACCTATCATAATAGAAAATCACACAGCGATAAAAAGTATTACTTATAGGATGTCTAAATTAGGACCCAATCTTTAATCATTGACACCCTAGGTTATTCCTATGTTATTTATAGACAACTTATATTTAAATCCATAATGATGGTTCCTGAAGATTTTGTGAATTCTCAATTTATATACCCTAATATTTTCAAACTAGGGGTGTAGTAAGGCCTTTTTCATGTACCAGGTCACACTTAAGTCAGACCCGACACACCTTTTGAGATTTTTTTACCCCTTGGTACATCTGTGAAAAATCCACATCCACTTTTGGTATCAATAAATGAATATATTTCTAGGAGAACACTCACTATATACTTTACCATAATTTCAAGAAATTTTCCTAAACGTTAACTCCACATTAAAATTATCCTTAGCGACATCCTTAGACATATCCTTAAAAATATACATAGGGATCTCACTAATGTTTTCTCATCCTAGTTTTCAAAGGTTAACAAAACATTTTCTCAGATAACAACTATAGAGACCCTCACATTTCATACATTAACATTACATAAAATTTATAGAATACTTAAAATAGTATATAAACAGAGTCTCAAATACTGTATTATTCTAGTGACTTTGGATACATGAAGATATAAAAACTGGAACATAATTGAGCCATATCATCTCCTACTATGTTATTATTTACTAGAAAACTTTTTAGAAACATCAAACATAATACATATATTCATAACTTTGGGGGAAGGAAACCTAAAATGGTATGAGCTCAGATGCTCAGTAAGGGTAAAAAGGGAGACATGTAAGCATAAACATGAGCATAAGTGTATAAAAATTTGATCATGAAAATTGAAGATCATACCATGAACATCAAAGATCATAAACTGGGTTCATAGAATAAATATTTATTGTTCATAAGACATGAATATGAAGGATATAAAGTTCATAAGGTATAAAATCATAAATTTAGAATAAAAAATGGAACTGTGTCAGACAAATAAGCATATATAATGATTTCCAAAGTAGTCAAGTCATTGCTTCTAAGACCATCTTAGGGGAAATAATCCTTTAATGAATCTGGTTCACCCCCAGTTCCAGCCTTACATTACTAAACCAAGTTCATTTCCTATTTTAGATATGTAATACAGAATGAAGTTCATTTGTTGTTCCATCCTTGTAATACAAAATTGAGTTAATTTCTTGTTCCATCCATGTCTATCACATTAGATATAAATATTTACCCAATGCATTGGAGGGATATAAAGTTCCAAACATCTCACAGTGAAATAAAACATACATGTGACACAAAATCATTAAATATAAAATCATAACCCATGAAATGAAATGGGTATCATAAAAATGTAAAAATATCATAACCTGTGGAAAAAATACATGTTTTTTAATCATTTCATCAAAATCATAACCCGTGAAAGAGAAACAGATTTCATAAATATATAACTCAGGAAACAGAAATGGGTTTCATAAAGACCATGAAATTAAGAATAAAACATTAATATAAATAATATGAAAGACAAATTTAGATCATTTCTTATAAGGGAACGAGTAACATCAAAATATGTCATCTTATAAGGAAAATAATTTTGAAATATCTTTCAAAAATGTTTCTTGAGAAAAATATCCTTTATTATTTGAAATATTTTTTTAATACATAAACCATTTGAAAATAATTTTCTTATAAAATACCTTAAAAACTTATAAATAGTAATTGAAAAAATTTTGAATACCTTTTTATCATAAAACATATGAAATAATTTTGAAAATGTGTTGAAAACCATTTCTTTGAAAATACTTTGAAAAATTATAAATAATGCTTGAAAATATTTTGAACAAAGTATTCCTTAAAAACATAGAATATAGGATTGAAAAAAATTTTGAAATCAATTTTCTATGAAAATTACTCTTAAAAAAATTTTCTAAGAACTATCTATTTAAAATGGAAAAGTAAGTTTCAAAGAGATGATGTTGAGTAAATTCATACATGCTGTATGAGGTAAAAAGAACTTTCATTTTGCATGGTAAAAATGATAGAAAAATAAATTGCTCATAAATAAACAAGAATATATCATTTAAGAGATTGGTAAAGTACAAAAGGGTAAAAATATATTTTAAATATTATAGGATAATGGTACAATATTCTTGTAAACCCTTTTTATAAAACTTGGTTTTGAAGGAACATTGATTTCCGACCGAAGAGAGGGTAAAATTATAATTTCTTAGAAAGAATTTATTTATTATATGAGGAACCAAATACTATAAAAATGGTACCAATACATGAATATATCATGAATAACTATAGGTGAATAAAATTAATGAATTCTCTTGAGATATGGGTTATAATATTTCATCAAAGGAAGCATAAAAATAAACAATCTGGAAAATAGATGAGATTGTTTCAATAAACTCTTATCAGTTGGTAAAATGGGATAATAATATCCATGAAAGATAAATAAATTAAATTAATATTATAAAATAATTAAAATAATGAAATTCAATATATATCATGTAAAATGGAAGTATATACACATCAAAATGAATTTAGGTACATTACAAAACATGAGTCTTAAAGAAGAAAAATTGAGACAAAAATATTCTATCGATTTGGTATCTTTTGAAACATAAACCCCCGAAAATAAAGATCATAGAATGGATATGTAAATATCCATAAAATTTACTATAATAAACATTTAATAAATCCATGGATAGTATACACACAACAAAAAATAAATGGGTGGTGAATAAAGCATGTATCTCACGAAAACAAATGGAGATGAAATGCCCTTACCTTATGTCTTGACTCACATCATACTCATTCAAACCACCTGTATAATAAATATATATTTATTATATATCTTTTATAAAACCATATTATTAAATCTAATATGATATATGGTTTGATTATGACCATATATTTCTCTCTTTTTAAACATCCTATGTTAAGGTTTCACTTCAAATAATATTCACTTTGTTCTTTACATGCATGTTAATTTATTATATATTTGGTATTTATACTTATATTATGATTTTATAATTTAAACCATGATATATATATATATAAATTATATTCAATATATTTTTATTATAATATTCTATAGAATATAGAAGTGGGAAATTGAATACACAGTCCATCGAGACGATCAACCGTACGTATGCATGAATATTGTATCTGTTTTTATTTTCATATTGAAAGAAAGAAAGAAAATGATTCATATTTATATATGTATATAATATCATTAAATTATAATTATAATTTTATATATATCATATAATTTTACTAAACCCATCCTTAATAAAATTTATATATTGTGTGAATAAATCACATCACTTTGAGGGGGTAGTAATCCACACTTCCTCAAATAAAATTATCATATTTACACGAAATAGAAAGTAAAAACATATTTCTAATAAAAAAATACATAATATTAAATAAATAATAAATATAATAGATAAAATATATAAATATCCAATAAAATTTAATATATGAGTTTAAATTGAAATATCTTTTCTCATATTGTATATAAACAATATATTTGAAACCTTAATCGAATCCTTTTATGATTCTCATAAACATATAAATACACTTGTAGAATAATTTAGGCATTTGGTTATTTAGGAATTTATTACACCAACACATTGAATATTCTTTCTTGATCAAGAAATATTCTCAATTTTCTTTACAAATATATAAATTTTCATCCATTAAGCTTATATTCATCTAACATTTTTCTCAAATTAATATTATATAATAATGATTTAATTTATCAATAATATAATATTTTCTTAGATGAGTATCATGATTTATATTCATTTAATAAGTAATTTTAATAAATTTAAGCTCACTGAAATGATGAAATATTTAAAATATACATTATATCAAATAGTGAGAAAAGATCTATTTGTCATTAAGTATAAGACCACTTTAGAATTCATCTCACCACTTAGCTATTTTAGAATATCATCATGCCAATTATATCATATAATATTCTTGGATGGTTGAGAATAAATCTCCTCGTACAATCAATAATATGGATAAATTCAGAATTATTCCTCAAGTTTTCTTTTTAAGGGTTTCCCAGAAAACTTTCACATAAATAAAATTAAAAACAACCTAATCCTATTAGGGTCACCCATTTAATTCTTTCAATACATAAGATAATATTGGTAAACCTAGATTTAATATGAAACTACTTGATCAGACGATCGAGGTATTGAAATTTATTATATTAGGAATGAATCAAACACTTTTTATTTTAAAGGGAATTTAATCCCGCTATATTATCTCATGAAATTCCATTTCTTCATAAAATATTATAATTATTTGGTTTGGAATCCCATTATTCCCAGTAAATAAATATGTTCAAACTGAATTTATAGGGACCCAACCTTTAAAATTACATAATCTTGAGTTTTATTCAATAATTTTACTTTATTTCACATTAAGAATCCTTTCGGGTTTATATTTTTATATAATTAGGCCATAAATCATACACAACAAAATCATAAAATAAAAAGTGGAAACTTATGATCATTATCCATTTTTCTCATGATATAAATTTTTTAAAATAATACATGATTATTGTCATGGAAAATCTCCATGAATTTCAAATATACTTATTTCTTTCCCTTACCAATCCTTAAACCCCATTAAAACATTTCAAAATCATTAGATGAGCATGAAATAATAGTAAGGGAAATATACATAAAGTAAACTAGTAGTTCAATAAAAACATGAAAACTTATATAATGTTTAACTTTATCTTAAAAGTTATTTGAGAATATAAAATAAAACATTTTAACATGGAAAAACAAAAAAATTTCTCAATTAAAATAATTAAAAACCATATAAATAAATTAATACTCCTATAGGTGACTTAGAGTATCATATTCATTAAACCCTTTCAAAACCCTTGTAATTGGAATAGTCGTACAGTCGACTTCCAAAAATTTCACTATTACAAATGGAATAACCATATGGTCGACTTCCATACAGAATGCATTGTAGGGTTAGGACGGAACCAACCATATTATATAATAGTATCACCTAGAACTATCTTGGACATACCATATATATGCTTTAACGAGCTCATCCGATGCTATCAGATCCATCCCATGTATAAGCTGTAATGGGATCACCCGATGCTATTTGAGAAACCCCACATAAAATATATAATGTGATCTCCCATTTCATATAATTATCAAGTAACATATCATTAATAAAACACTAAAATCATAATTACCTATGAAAAATTCTTCTTAACCCCATATGAAAAATACTTTTGGATAAAAATACCATTTTCTTTTAAAAACCCATTTTAACACTAAAAAACCATTTTATTTGAATTTTTTTTCCATACCAAAATTAAGCAAAAATAAAAAAAAGTATTTTCATTAATGAAACATGTAATATTAAAATTTAATCTAGAAATTAAATAATAGTTATGGCTTTGTAAAATCTTTTATGGCCATGTATGTTAAGAATAGAAAATCGTTTTTTTTGTTTGTCAAAACATTCTGTATAAAACACATAAAAATATTACTTTAAAAAAACATTGAATAAAATTAAAAATAAACATAAAATTTCCATCATAATCCTTTTATATATAAATATATAAATATGTAAAATAATATCATGATTATCGACATAGAGAAAAATATTTGATAATTAAATCTTTAGACATTCAAAGCATCTCACACAACTTTGAACATTTAAATCATGAGCTCCATGAAATAATAAAATTAAATAAAATTAAAAAACACAATAATAAATTAATTAATGGTATTATATGTTAAAGGGGATGTATATACACCTCATAAAAGATGGTGGGTGTATAAAATCAAAATATTCCTCAATGAAAGGATAATGTGACGAAGTCTCTTACATTGAGTATGACTTTTCATGTGTATCTTTATCTTCTTAAATAATAAATTTATATTCATTATTTAATTCCTTAAAAACCATTTTCATGTTTATCATTACTTTGTTTCACTTATTACATTGTATTATACAACTACTTAAACAGTTAACATTACATCATGTGTTTTGACCATATTCAGTATGTGTCAAAAACGACTAAAGTTGGATGAATATGGTCATGATGGTCATTATATAAACATATATAGAATAATAATAATGGAATAATTATTATATTTATACATATATTATAATTTTAAAAAAATCATGAAATATGTTTATAAAAAATGTACCAGTACTACAACTATGTAGACGGTAGGCCGTACGTATGCATGAGTAACATTCCCCTTTTTCAGTGATCGTTATGGAAAGAAGGTAAGTGAAATTTATATTTCCATAATAATAATTATATAATATATATCATATTATTTATTCATTTATACTTATATATATAATTATTTTAATGTAAAACGAATTACATTTCATCGAGGAGGTAGTAGTCCACACATCCAGGAACGACATTCTCACTTTTTAGTGTGTGAAAAGGTAATAAAGAAAATGATATATTACATTTTAAAAAAATGTAATTATGTAATGAATACAATATATGTGTCATGTATGTATCATATTTTTAATTAAAACCATCCTTAATACATTATATGTACCGTGTGAACATATCAAGTATCTTCAAGGAGGCGGTAGTCAAGACGTCCACAAATGGTGTTATCGTTTTCCCAAAAAATGGAAAGTATAAGGGTATATGTTATATAACAATTAAAAAATTATCAAGAAAACATAAATATCCTATATATCATATATTAATATAATATCCATCATAATTACCAACCATGGGAGTTGGTAATGTAAAAACGAATGACATAATTTTGCAAGGAGGTAGTCCGCCATACACATGAACAGTAATTTCGTTAACCACTTGATGCAAGCGTGTGTATGTGTAGTTAGAACCATTAAAATAAAAATATATCAGAATATTTATTATATTGAGGTTATTATATTTTCTTTTCATAATAATAATTTAAGTGGTTTGATAAAAAAATAAAACAAAAATGCAGGTTGAATAACATTAACTCCTTTTTTGGTAACTCCTTTTCAGGTAACTCTATTTAGTTTTCTCTAAATGGATTCCTTGGTTATTTTTATTACAAAATTGAGGACTTTAATTTTATATTATGGATATTGGTTGTTTATTTTTATAGTTTTTTGACAGTCTAAATGGCTTGAGAGGTGTGCAGAGAGGAGAAGAGTGAATTCTTTTAATATTGGAGGAGGAGTGTTATTCTTGTAAATACAAAAAGGATGACACTATTTGGAGGTATAATTTACCTCATGTTCGTCAAAAACGGAAAATAATACATTAAGTGGGATTTAAGGTTGATAAAATTTCACACCACAAAAAATAAAATCATTTTTATAATATTTTATTCTAGTATTTATGTTTCCTTATTTTGTTTTATTTTGGTTTTTCATTTAGGTAGCTAGTATTCTAACAAATTTAATTAATAAATTAAGACTAAATTAAAGAGAGAATTATTTGAAAATTTATATCCATGGATTCTAAAATATTACATATGATTTATTAAATAAAATTCATATATGTGTAGGAAATTAATTTTAATAGAAGCAGATATAACGTGCAAAAACACTTCGTTAACCCTAGGTGCACTAACAAGGTTTTTACTATTTATGGGTCAATATGTTTATTATAAAAGGTAAATTGGACCATTAATGGAAATTATTTTATATTTATTAAAAGTTTAAAATAAATTTGAACAAGATACTATTTTTTAGTAATTTTAAAACATTTAACAAAATATCATTTATTTTATTTAATTATAACAGGATTATTATTATATTGGAATTTCATAAGAATTTAATGTAATTATATCATATCTAAATATTAAATATAAATTAATATTATAAAAATAAATCATTTATATTCCAAAATAGTATTTATAACCAAACTTTTGTAGCTTCTTCTATACTTTAAAGCATTATAAGTGTTAAAGGCTTTGGAGGTTCCTTTTTTTGTATTTTTTCTTACTGATCCTATTGTATTGGTCATATTTGCAGAATAGTATCCAAATAAATCCTAAAAATATATAATAATGTGTTTTGGTTATATTTATATGTCCATAAAATGGGTTTTAGAAAATTTTTGGGTCATTTATAAACCTTATATTCTAAGTTTAATCATTAAGTAAGCCCGATATTACCTTAATTATTGTAATTAATATTATATGTTTTCACTAATAATTTCATTCAAAAAATTAATTTTATCCCATTAGAACACAAATTTAGTATTTATTCGAAATATTTACATCCATTTTTATTATATTCAATTGACATAAGGGAAAAAAATATATTTTAAATTAATCCAGCTGACACAGCATGACAATAAGTTTTTAAGGAGAAATATTCCAAAGCTTGAAATGTTTTTATATAAAATTTCAACGTGAAATTGAAATTATTTACCTAAATTGTTTTTATTTTTGTATAATTGAAAAATTATTCTTTAAAACCAATTTGAAATATAAATTAACTATATAAATAAATTATACAAAAAAAAACAATTTTTAATTAAAATGCACTGTATTTAACTACTTCTCAAAAAATAAAACTTCTCAAAAATATAAAAAAATAGAACAAAGTAAATTTTTGTATTCCAATTCCAATTTTTTTTCAATTTTTTTTAAAATTTCAAAAATTTAGTTTTCATACAAGTATGCCATTCAATGTGGTAATGCTGTTTTTAAGAAAAATATAGTTTTTAAGAATAAAACTGGATTTATTCTTATCTTATTAGTATAAAATATATTAGATGAATGCGATTTTTTTCTATAAACTTGAATAATATTGTTATTATTATTATCACCCACTAAAATAATTGGAAAGTGATAAATTATACATTAAATAATAAAATAAATAGTATAATATTGTTTCGTAAGACTCATCCTTACGTGTAACACAAGTTATCAAAGAAACACGATGTTACGTGAAATGAAAAATAAAATTGGTGTTTAATATAACATAATATAAAATATTAATTTTGTGTAACTCAAGATATAAAATTATTTAAATAAATTTGAAATAATATATTTAACATATTCATGGGATTTTACATCATACCCCCTTAAAATAATTGAATCCTCACAATTTGAACTTTATCTTGATAATTGTTTTCAGCATTTGAAAATACCATTGTTGAAAATATAATATTCTTAAAGGTTAGGAATTATTTTACTATCTAATAATATAAGGAAATATACTTGATATATTTTTATAAGAAAATTTCATCCTCATAACATTCCCAAAAATATGATGAAAATACCTAAAACTAACGTTAATCATCAAAGATCAGATAAACCTTAAAGGTTATTAATATGTTAAAACTCATTTCCAAAATTAAAGGCATACTTATCATTAAACCAAACAATTACATAAAAATAAACACCACTAAATTTCTTCCAAAAATTCTTTAATCAATTTATTATCACATCACTTAAAACTTATGATGTAGTTTCTAAAACCTTGAACTTATCGCTAACCTTCAAAAAAATACCGAGCTCCCTAGAGCGTCCATCACTTCACTAGATATCCCAAAATCAACTACAATAGTAGAAAATGATTTTGTGATACATTTTTTGTTTTTGATCTTGATGATTTATACACTGATAAAGTAACTTCAGACACATGTTAGCATAATGTTTCAACTCACTAAAATTAAAACATATCATAGTTTACCGAGTATGTGTTATCTCACTCTTGGATTATTCAAAACTCTTCTCTTTTCAGTAAAAAACGTTTTGACCATACATACCACAATGGTAACACTTTATATATCCCTACATAAATCCACCAAAATGTATTTTGCGACATTTTGTAACAAGTTTTTGGCTTACTTCCAAAATGATTAGTTCTTTTCTTCTCTATTTCCTACCACTTTGTCCATTTCTTACTCTTGTCATCTCATGGAACATAAGTGTTGAAAAACTCTATTTCAAATTTCTTATCACAATGAACCACTATATCATAACTTTTAAATTCCCATGAGGCTAAATTTCTTCATAGAATTGGTTTCAATCACAAGTACAATCTATTAATTTTACTATCAGTGTATGAAATAAAATATAGAACATACCTGGCCAATATTTTGATGTTTTATTCTTAGATGACCACTGAATTATCATGATTCTTCATTAATTACCATAATTGTTTCTCAATACTATGTTTAGAAACCTTAGGTAAACATTCCTCAAGAAAGAGATTTTTAAATGTTTCCCATTCCATGGCATCATGATCATCTTTCCCTCTGGTATTTTTAACCAAATACCACCATCGATCAACTTCACATTGAAAATGATAAATATGAAGGGTTACATTTTTAGGTTCAAAAAATCCCATAACATTAAATATATTCTATAGGGAATTGATCTATCTTTTGGATACGACTAGGTTAAATGATCTATTGAATGAATGGAGGTGTTGTCTCATAAAATGATCCATTATCGACTTATTCTAATATGGTAGATCAGGTTTCTCTTATTAATGGATACATCAACCATTAATTTCTTGTTTCAACTAAGAAGTCAATGAAACAACCCATTTCATTCTGATTCCAACCATATAGGGATGTTGTTTTGGAAGGATATTTTCACCTCAATTCCTCCCCAATACAACTTTCATATTTTCTATGTGGAAAAACATTATGAAAAGATATAGATTAGATGAATCAGCAAAGAAATCTTAGAATTATTTATCATTTCAAGTTAACCATAATGTAAAATATTATAAGGAAATCTTTTAAAACTATCCTAATATATAATGTTTTCCAAAATATTCCTTTGATACCAACTATATGGACCCAGAATTTAACATTACAAAATCTTTAGTTTTATTTAATAATTTTACATTATTTTTCATTGAGAATATTTTTAAGTTTACAATTTTAGAGAATCAAGTCCTAAATCATACATAACAAAACCATAAAATACAAATTGGAAACTCATTATTATTATCCATTTTTACCATAATATAAAACTTATAAAATAAAGAATAAATTCATTTCATGGAAGATCTCTATGAATTTCAACTTGAATTATTTATTTACATTACACATAATTAAACACTATGATTTTTTTTAAAAAAAATTAGGTTGAGATCAAAATTATAGAATGGTATATAAAAATAGAGAAAACCATTAGTTTTAGAAAAACATAGAAACTCATATAACATTTACTTTTATCTTAAAAGTTCTTTGAGAATATGAACTAAAATATTTTGAAATGTAAAACACATTTTTCTCAAATTAAATCACTAAAAGAAATATCAATCAATTAAAAATATTTTATGAGGCTTAGAACATCATATTCATTAAACCATTTCAAAACCCATTTAAGTGGAATAACTGTACAAATGTCTTTCGAATATTTCTCTCTTACAAATAGAAGAACCATATAGTCAAATTCCATAACCATTACATTGGAGGGATATAATGGACCCAACCATCATTAAAACTATAATGGGATGACCTTGGGCTATCTGGTCCACCCCATGTATAAGTTGTAATGTGTCACCCGATGCTATCGGGGCCACACCATGTACAAGCTGCAACAGGATCACCCAATTCTATATGGGACACCCGACGTATAAGCTATAATGACCTCACCCATTTCAGATAATTCTCAATTACCATATCATTTATAAAACAATTTCGTCATAAATCCCTTTTAAAAAAACTTTTTAAACCCTTATAAAAAACAATTTCAGATAAAAATACCATTTTCTTTTAAAAACACATTTTAACAAAAAAACTATTTTATTTGTAAAAGCATTTTCAATACCAAAATACTTGGAAAACAAAAAAAATGATTTTAATTAAATAAAACATGTAATATTTCAAAGGAATATATAAATTAAACAATAGTCAGAATGGTGGAAAAGTCATTATCACCATGTACATTAAGAATATAACATTCCTTTTTCTTTCATTTATCACAATGTTCTATATAAAACACATAAAAATACTCCTTTTTAAAAACTTTTAATGATATTAAAAATATATATTAAATTTCCTTTATGATTTTTGACGTACATATAAATAAATATTTAAAATCATATGAAGAATATTTATGTGGAGAAAAGTATTTGATAATTAAATCCTTAAACATTAAAAGTGTCTGATACCACTTTGAACATTTAAATCATAACATCCATGAAAGAATAAAATTTAAAAAAACATTAAATAACAGTAGAATAATTAAACTTATGATATTATATGTCAAAGGGACTATATATAAACTTCATAAAAGAAGGTGGGTGTATAACATCAAAATATGCCTCAATTAAAAGAGATTGATACGAAATCCCTTCGCTTGAGTCTTACTTGTTACGTGTATGTTTATCATACTTGATAATAAAATTATGTTAATTATTTAATTTATTCAAAAAAAATCTATTTTATCATTTTTTTTCACTTATTACAATGTTGTATATAATTAATTAAACAATTAAGTTTATGTTGGGTGTTTTGACGATATTAGGTTTATGTGTTAAAAATGAATACAGTTAGTTTACTATGGTCAATGAGGTTAGTATATAAAAATCTAAAAAATAATAATTATAAAATAATTATCCTATTTATGTATCAATTATACTTTGAAAACCAATCAGGAAAGATGGTTATGATAAATGAACCAACCTTACAATCATGGAGATGGTAGGTCATACATACGCATGAGTAACATTGTAATTTTTCAATGATTGTTATGGAAAGAAGGTATATAAAATTTATATTTCAAGAATTATCATTATATCATATATATAACATTATTTAATCATATATACTTATATATATAATTATTATGATGTGAAATTAATCACAACACTTTGATGAGGCGGTAGTCCACATGTCCATGAATGATGTTATCGTATTCCCAAAAAATGGAAAACATGAAAGTATGTATTATATAAAAATTGAATAAGTATCAATAAAACATAAATATCATATATATCATATAAAAATAGTATGTAAATCATAATTCCCAACCATTATAGGTGGTAAATAAAAAACAAATTACATCGTTTCGTGAGGTAGTAGTCCACAGTACACACTAACGATAATCTCATTACCAATTTGATGGAATTTTGTGTAGTTATAATTAGAAACCTTAAAATAAAAATTTCTCCATTTGTTGAGGATACCATTGTTATTATGCATTCATGTAATAGAAATAATTGAAGTGGTTTGAGAAATAAATAAAAAAGAAATGTAGGGGGAGGAACATTACCTATTTTTCTGGTAATTCCATTTGGTTTTCCCCAAAGGGATACATTGGTTGGAATTTTAAAAACATTGAGGCTTCTACGACGAGATTAGGGATTTTGGAGTTTATTTGGGTAGGTTTTGGATAATCCAAAAGTATTGGGAGGTGTAAATAGAGGATAATAGTGAATGCTTTTTATAGTGGAGGATGAGTGACATTCTTGTAAATACCAAAAGGTAAAAAATATTTAGAGGCCCCCATGACTATAGTTCTTCAAAAATGAAAAATTAAGTATTAAAGTGTAATTATGGTGTATAAAAACTTACAACACAAAAAAATAAAATCACATTATCATTTGTTCTTTAGTCTTTACATTTTTTGTTTTCTTTTCATTTTGGTTTTTCATTTAGGTAGTTATTTTTCTAACCTAATTAATTCATCCATTAAGAGTAAATTAAAGTGATAATTATTAGAAAATTTATACCTAATTATTATAAAATAGTAAATATAATTTAAAAAATAAAAATCTCATTTTTAGGAAATTAATTTTAACAGACACACATGCAACATGCAAAAACACTATTTTAACCCTAACTCGGCTAAAAAGGTTGTTACTATTTATGGGTAAATATATTCATTATAAAAGATCAATTTTCCCTTGAATGTAATATATTTTATATTTATTAACACTTTAAAATCCATTAGAATAAGATATTTTTTTAGTAATTTTAAATCATTTAATAAAATTTCATTTATTTTATTTAATTATTAATTAAATAATCTTTGTATTGGCGTTTCATAAAAATATAATGTAATTATAGCATATATAAAAATAAAATATATATTAATATGATCAAAATAAATAATTTATATTCAATAACAATATTTATAACCAAACGTTTGTGGCTTCTTCCCTACTCCAAAACTCTATAAGTGTTAAAGGCAAGAAAGGTTCCTTTTTTGTATTTTTTCTTAATTAACTTATTATATAGGTCACTTTCATGGATTATTATTGAAATGCACTGTGTTGCATTTGTTGTCAATGAGGCATGATGTTGTCATGGAATGAATGGATGTCAAGGAATGTCAAGATGTGAATGACAAAGGATGTGATGGTGATGGTGATGAAGGAGAATGGCCATGGTACTAAGATGCATGTCTCTTAGGAGATTCACTAAGTGACATAGGAGATGTGGTTGAAACATTATCCATGTATATCAGAAGATTGTAGAACTGATCTTAATGTTTCAATACTTGTATCAAGATGATACTAAGTTACACCACTTGAAAAATGGATGATGATGGAACATCATCATTACATCTGACGATTGATGAGCTGATCTTTAAGTTCTAAGAACTTGTATCAACTGGATACAAAGTCACAAGAATGTTAGAAGGCCGTGTATTGTATTGACACTGCATGAGGAGATGAAAGGGATCCATCCACAAGTTCTAAGTGGATGAAGTGGTTTAATGAAGTCCATGCACTATCACTTAGTGCATGTGAATTTGAAGATGTTCCAATTTGATGTCTGATTAGATCAACGAAGTTCATTGAAGAATTTATGTGATTAAGGAGCTTGGTTGAAGATAAAGACCCTTCAATAATTCCATTCCTAAGTGTTGAATAAATGTTGATGAGAATTGGAGGAATTCTAATGAAGAAGAAGAAATAAAGAAGAGGAAATGAAGAGGTAGGAGTGGATCTTGGCATTTGGCATTTTATATTCATGTGGTTACTTTGTTGTTTAACAAAGTACTCCTTATATTCCTTTTCCAAAAAATTGGCCAGCCAAGGACACCTTGAGGGTTCAACCCCAAGGCATGTGGGCCTATGGCGCCACGCCCATGGGGGAAACCGTGGGGAAAACCCAAGGCGGCAGAGGACACACGGGGGTGTCACGCCAGGGCGGAAGGGGCGCAGGAGCACGCCCGCGAGAGCGCATAGAGGGCGCTGGTAGCGCGCCCGAGTGGAAGGAGTGGACGCAAGAGCGTGCCCGCAGAGAGAACACGGTGTAGGGAGGCACCATGGAGGGAGGAGTTCAATTGTGGTGAAGGGGGGAGCGGATGTTTGATAAACCGCGGAAAAACCGGCCTCCGATTCGATGTGGGATGCGGAATTTTTCCGCGGAGCGAATCCCAGCCGCATGATTGATCGCGCGTGCAATCCGAGACGCTCATCTAATCGTGCCATTCGCGATCAGATCCAGGCCATTGAAGACTATTTGATCGCCTGATCCGACGGCTCCGAGGCATATCCTTCCTCGAGCTTGAGCCGAGGACACCCCGTGCCACCCGCGTCCTCGCCGTGTTCCAGTGGCTCACCGAGCACCGATTTTGAGCTCCCGGCTGTATCTCTCGAAGCTGAAGGCACCTTCGAGTTCGTCTCTCCATGAGGAACTCATCCATGCATAAAAGTATACATGCATACGTGAAATGGGAGAATTCGATGAATGCCGAGGCAAACAACGTTGCCGAGGCATCGGGTGTTCTTGCTTTGCATGCATAGGGCCTAAACGGAGGCCATGCACACGTTCCGTGACGCATGCATGAGAAGGAGCGAAAAATAAATGATCCCGCGTGAAACAGAGAGTAAATTCAAGATTTGGAAAGATTTTAAAGAACCGAAACTTTCGGGGATTTGGAATTATCTCACACGGATGAACCGCCTCTCCTTTTCCTATAAAAGGTGCATCTGAGGCGTTTGAGAGGTTTGCTAAAATTTTGAGACCCGCGAGAGCTCCTGTGACTCATGAAGAAAGAAGCCACCGCGCAACCACTTGTGCGGCTGAAGTTCCAGAGCCACCCGAGGCTCTGAAGGAGGTCCCTGCCCGCATATTCGCACGACAGAAGGAGCCCTCACTGACCGCAAACTTGCGCGGCAGTAGGCTGTCATGCACCCGAGGCTTGCGCGGCCATTGTGGCATGTGAACCCTGCGCGCCTGCAACGTGGTGCTCTTTCACCCTAGGCCTTGCGCGACTATTCTGTTACTTGTTGCTCTTTTAAGACTTGCACAGTGGTAGAACTTGCACCCTTGCGTGGAGAAGAACAGGAAAAGGTGCCTTGCACCCACTGACACTTGCGCGGCTTCCTTGCACCCAAGGAGTTCGGGCTGTGTGTGCAAAAACAGAAGAAGGCAGTGCGTGTGTTCCAAGTGGAGAAGAAGACCCGAGGCCTTAGTGCCTTGTGTGAAGTGAAAGAACACACCCTAGTGGTGTATGTGCAAAACAAGAAGGCCGAGGTTTACACCTAAATGAACTAAAAAAAGGGTTGTGGGTGTTAAACACAAGAGAGGAGGCCAAGCTCAAGTGTGTGCTAAAGTGAAAGAAGTGTGTGCAAATAGAAAAGAGGCCGAACCTAGTGTGTGTGCACTAAGTGAAGTAAACACACCTAGATGAAGGAAGAAAGAGAGGACTCTCACACTAAAGTAGAACACACTCTTAAGTGTGTAACCAAATTGAATAAAGTGTGTGAAGTTAGAGAAGGTGTGTGCTAAAAAGAATTACACCCTTTGAGGGTTTACTGCACCAAGAAAAGAAGAAGGGGAGTGCATGCTTACATGCATGCACGTGCACACGTCAACAAAGCCAAATCTGGTTGTGTGCATTTGAGTTGACCAAGACCAGAGGATATTGAAGAAATTGAGAAGGCCATGCAGTCAGTGCATGAGGATTCAGAGTTGCCATGCATTCAGTGCATGAAGTTGTTTTGAAGTGATACTGGACCAGACTGAAGTTAAAGATATCATTTTTCTGAGTATTCAGTAGTTGGATAGAGGCTAGGTCATCCTTAGAAGAAGGAGATAAATCCTGAGCAAGACGAGAAGACCTAATCAACTCAAGTGATCAGAGGTACAGAGCAAGGCCAGCAGCCTTTATCCCAGGCTGCTGAGGATACTTGAAGAGCTGAACAGAAGAAGAGCTACTCGTGTGACTCGAGGAGCCTGGAGAAGCCCCCAGTGAGACTCAGGGTGGGAGAAGTCTTCAGTGGGATTATGGAGCAGGCCAGTGGGACTCTGGTAACACTGTGGGACGCAGTATAAAGACCCTCCTGTGGGACTCAGGAGAGATACAGCGGGACTCTGTATCGACCATTGTAATTCTAACAAGTTATAATGGAGAAACCATGTTGGGGCGTATAACCAACATGGAAAGGACATAGGCCTTTGGTGCCGAACCTTGTAAATCCTTGTGTCCTGTGCCTTTACATTTACTGCATCATTCGAGGAAAGGCTGAGAGATACAAGAAGAGTGGATCGAGGCCTTAACAAGCCATAGAGGTTTAATTGATTAAGAATCAATTAGTAAAAAGTTTTGAAGGATCACTGATTCACCCCCTCCCCCTCTCAGTGATTCATACTGATCCGGACACTTCAATTGGTATTAGAGTGAAGGTTCCCTCTAAAAGATCCAAGAGAGTCTATATGGAGTGCAGATTTGAGGAAATGAAAGAACAGCCTCAAATGGAGATATCTGCCAAGACTCTGAAAAATAGAATGAAGAAACAGGCAAAGAAGATGAGGAAGAAGGTTTTTGCAATCAGAGAAACTCCTTCTATGGAAAGAAATGTGAAAGTCACATCAGATGACAATTCCTTTTATCATTCTTCTGATGAAGCCTTCTCTAGCTGTGATGAAGATGGAAGAAACAATGATCTTCTAAATGCAATCAAATATCTTCAGAAGACAGTCCCCAAGGAAGTGGTAATGTGTATAGCTACAGGCCTCCTTGATCTTCAAGAAGAAAAATTACAGCTAGAAGATGAAGCCAATTCTCTGGAAGTCCAATTGGCAAAAAGGGTTGGCATAACCAACACTCTCAGAAAGCTGGTGAAGGCTAAAGATGAAACCGTTTCCCTTTGCAATGAAAGATATGAAGACACTACTGAAGAATTGCAAAGAAGCCTTTCTGAGAAAGAATTCTTAAAGACAATGGTCAATGAAGTTTTCTGTGCACTTGAAAAATTACACAGAGTATCAATGGTTGTTAAAGATGCTCAACTTGAAGACAAAGTAAAAAGGGTGAAGGAGCTTGACAACTCATTTCTTGAAATGAATAAGGTGCATGAAGACCAGATAAAGCAGCTGGAAGAGAAATGGGAAGGAAGGCTAAGAACTATTGAGGATGAGAAGAACTCCCTCAATATGAAATGCTTAGAACTGGAGGTTATATTGAACAATCAGCAATCACCCAAAGCCAAAGCCTCCCAGTCAGCTGAAAGGAGAAATGTTGCTACTCAAGTATGCATTGAGCAGGATGATTCTAAAAGAAAGACATCCTCTAATAAAAGGGCAACAACTTCTAAAAAGAAGGTACCATCCATACCATCTTATACTGATGCTTCTAATTGTGTTTCCACAAAAAGTGCAGGATGGAAAAATAATTCCAAACAAGTATGGATGAAGAAAATGAAGAAGCAGAGCTCTCCTCAAACAACACAGCAGCTCTAGAAAAGTACCCTAAAATCAGAAGGACTGAAGAAGTCACGATTTGTGGGTCAATGTTTGTGTTTTAATAAGTATGGGAACTGTGCAAAGGATTGTTGGTACAATCCACTAAATGTAAAAGCACAAAGGAAGCCCATGACAAGGGGGAGCAAGCCAGAAGGAAATAAGCAACATCCACAGGTCCAGAGACATCTGTTTACTGCTAACAGATTTGGATTTCTTGACAACATCTAGGATTGCTGAAAAAGTGGTCAAAAGAATGATACATGTCAATATCCAACTGTATCCAAAGCTGGAAAGAAGAAAAGATCAGAGAACCTGGCTTAGAAAGAATCATTGGGAAGCAAGCATAAGAAATTGGAAGATACTCCCAAGAATATTATGAAAAAGGAAGAGAAGTCCTTGGAATTCAAATCCAAGAAGGGTGATGCATCAAGAAGAGCCACCAAGAAGACATGCTTCTACTGTGGAAAGAAAGGTCATACCATGGATCTTTGCAAACAAGCCATGGAAATCAATAGAAGCCAACTGAACTCAAACAGACAATCAATCCAAAATAAGCAGAAGGGATTGATTGAAAACAAGTTTCCTAAGAGAGGTAGCTTGACAGCATCAAAGGAACCATGTGAAACTTCCAGAACTGAGGCCACACTTCCAAGTGACTTACTAGTCATATGGCCTAATCAGTTGCAACTTGCCAGAGAACTGCAAAGAGCTGAAGATGAATTTCTGGTAATTGCTAAGGCTAACAGGAAGAATAAGATTTCACATGAAGATGTATTGAGATCCACACCAGCACAAACATCATTGAAGATCAAATGTGCATGTGTGAAGAATGGTGAAAATGGAACATCTCGGTTGAGAGAATCTTCTCAACCTTGTTGTTCACATTGATGAACCAAGGAGGTTCCATCTTATTCCCTAATCACTTGTATTTACATGTGCTGACATTGCAGGGAATTGAATATGATGATCATTCTCAACTGGAGGATGGTTTGGACAGAATGGAGTGCACCCATTGAGGGGGAGCCAATCTGAAGAAGATGGGATTCTTAGATTAATACCATCTTGAGAAAAGTGAAGGTATTCCAATCATACTTTCATCCCTTGTTTCTTAATTGTATTCATCATGAAAATTAAGGGGGAGTATTGATTAAAGACAAATTAATGAAAGGGGGAGCTTTATCTTTTCACCTGAACTTTCTAATGAGTTTTGTGAAGTTGTGTAGGATTTAGCAAATTCATTGTTATATCTGAAAAATTTCAAACCCCTAAGCATGATCTCACACGTGTAGAGAATTATGGACAACTTTGAATTCCTTGGTCATATCACTCTTGTTTTCTACACCGGGTTAGCCCAAGTAGACTTAGAGCTGATTTACTAAAGGATCATTTCTCAAGTGAACATGTGACATCATCCCTCTCTTGTGATTTTCAAGACAATGCTTTTCAAAGGGAGGAAGTGATTTTTTTAAGAGAACCACACCACAAATTTGCATTTGATTGCCAATAAGGGGGAGAAATATTGGCATACATATTGACCCATTCATATGTGCAGAAGTAGTGTATTGACAACAAATACAAAGGGGGAGATTGAAATGCACTGTGTTGCATTGTTGTCAATGAGGCATGATGTTGTCATGGAATGAATGGATGTCAAGGAATGTCAAGATGTGAATGACAAAGTATGTGATGGTGATGGTGATGAAGGAGAATGGCCATGGTACTAAGATGCATGTCACTTAGGAGATTCACTAAGTGACATATGAGATGTGGTTGAAACATTCTCCATGTATATCAGACGATTGTAGAACTGATCTTAATGTTTCAATACTTGTATCAAGATGATACTAAGTTACACCACTTGAAAAATGGATGATGATGGAACATCATCATTACATCTTACGATTGATGAGCTGATCTTTAAGTTCTAAGAACTTGTATCAACTGGATACAAAGTCACAACAATGTTAGAAGGCCGTGTATTGTATTGACAATGCATGAGGAGATGAAAGGGATCCATCCACAAGTTCTAAGTGGATGAAGTGGTTTAATGAAGTCCATGCACTATCACTTAGTGCATGTGAATTTGAAGATGTTCCAATTTGATGTCTGATTAGATCAACGAAGTTCATTGAAGAATTTATGTGATTAAGGAGCTTGGTTGAAGATAAAGACCCTTCAGGAATTCCATTCCTAAGTGTTGAATAAATGTTGATGAGAATTGGAGGAATTCTAATGAAGAAGAAGAAATAAAGAAGAGGAAATGAAGAGGTAGGAGTGGCTCTTGGAATTTGGAATTTTATATTCATGTGGTTACTTTGTTGTTTAACAAAGTACTCCTTATATTCCTTTGCCAAAAAATTGGCCAGCCAAGGACACCTTGAGGGTTCAACCCCAAGGCATGTGGGCCTATGGCGCCATGCCCAAGGGGGAACCTGTGGGGATAACCCAAGGCGACAGAGGACACACGGGGGTGTCACGCCAGGGTGGCAGGGGCGCAGGAGCACGCCCGCGAGAGCGCATAGATGGCAATGGTAGCGCGCCCGAGTGGCAGGAGTGGACGCAAGAGCGCGCCCGCAGAGAGAACACTGTGCGGGGCGGAATTGTGGAGGCAGTAGGCTGTCCTGCACCCGAGGCTTGCGCGGCCCTTGTGGCATGTGAACCCTGCGCTCCCGTAACGTGGTGCTCTTGCACCCTAGGCCTTGCGCAGCTATTCTGTTGCTTGTTTCTCTTTGAAGACTTGCACAGTGGTAGAACTTGCACCCTTGCGCGGAGAAGAACAGGAGAAGGTGCCTTGCACCCAATGACACTTGCGCGGCTTCCTTGCACCCAAGGAGTTCGGGCTGTGTGTGCAAAAACAGAAGAAGGCAGTGCGTGTGTGCCAAGTGGAGAAGAAGACCCGAGGCCTTAGTGCCTTGTGTGAAGTGAAAGAACACACCCTAGTGGTGTATGTGCAAAACAAGAAGTCTGAGGCTTACACCTAAATGAACTAAAACAAAATGGGTTGTGGGTGTTAAACACAAGAGAGGAAGCCAAGCTCAAGTGTGTGCTAAAGTGAAAGAAGTGTGTGCAAAGAGAAAAGAGGCCGAACCTAGTGTGTGTGCACTAAGTGAAGTAAACACACCTAGATGAAGGAAGAAAGTGAGGACTCTCACACTAAAGTAGAACACACTCTTAAGTGTGTAACCAAATTGAATAAAGTGTGTGAAGTTCGAGAAGGTGTGTGCTAAAAAGAATTACACCCTATGAGGGTTTAATGCACCAAGAAAAGAAGAAGGGGAGTGCATGCTTACATGCATGCACGTCCACACGCCAACAAAGCCAAATCTGGTTGTGTGCATTTGAGTTGACCAAGACCAGAGGATCTTGAAGAAATTGAGAAGGCCATGCAGTCAGTGCATGAGGATTCAGAGTTGCCATGCATTCAGTGCATGAAGTTGTTTTGAAGTGAGACTGGACCAGACTGAAGTTAAAGATATCATTTGTCTGAGTATTTAGTAGTTGGAGAGAGGCCAGGTCATCCTTAGAAGAAGGAGATAAATCCTGAGCAAGACGAGAAGACCTGGTCAACTCAAGTGATCAGAGGTACAGAGCAAGTCCAGCAGCCTTTATCCCAGGCTGCTGAGGATACTTGAAGATCTGAACATAAGAAGAGCTACTCGTGTGACTCGAGGAGCCAGGAGAAGCCCCCTATGAGACTCAGGGTGGAAGAAGTCTTCAGTGGGATTCTAGAGCAGGCCAGTGGGACTCTAGTAACACTGTGGGATGCAATATAAAGACCCTCCTGTGGGACTCAGGAGATATACAGTGGGACTCTGTATCGACCATTGTAATTCTAACAAGTTATAATGGAGAAACCATGTTGGGGCGTATAACCAACATGGCAAGGACGTAGGCCTTTGGTGCCGAACCTTGTAAATCCTTGTGTCCTGTGCCTTTACATTTACTGCATCATTTGAGGAAAGGATGAGAGATACAAGAAGAGTGGATCGAGGCCTTAACAATCCATAGAGGTTTAATTGATTAAGAATCAATTAGTAAAAAGTTTTGAAGGATCACTGATTCACCGCTCCCCCTCTCAGTGATTCACACTGATCCGGGCACTTCAATTATCCCAATAACTCATAAAAATAGAGCCTATGGTGGTGAATGTATAAATATTCTAATACAATTGGTTTTGTAATTTTTTTGGGTCATTTATACACAATATTTCTACATTTAATCATTAAGTAAGCTTGTTCTAACATTAATCATTGTAATTAATTTTATTTGTTTTCACTAACTATTTCAGTCAAAAAATTAAGATGATATTATTGTACCAAAAATTTAATACTAATTAAAAATACATTTATTAAATTTTCCAAATTAAAATCATACAAGTGGCAGAAATTAATTTAAAATTATTCCCATATATCCCATGAGACGTTGAGTTTTGAAGGAGAAAAGTTCAAAAATATAAAATGCTTTTATATCCAATTTCAATTTGAAATAAAATACATTGACCTAAATTATATTTATTGATATAGAATTTAAATAATTATACTTTAAAACAAATTTAAAATATAATTTAACTATATAAATAAATTAGATGAAAAATCATTTTTGAATTAAAATGTATTGTTTTTCACTATTCATAAAAAATTAAACTTCTCAAAAAAATAACAAAAATTCTCCCAAAGTAAATTTTGATATTATGATTTTAAAAAAAAATTATTTTGTAAAATACAATTTATAAAAGTTTCAAAATTTAGTTTTAAAATTAGTCTTCCATAAAAAGGTAGTAAAACCGATTTAAAAAAATACAGTTTTTAGCATAAAATTAGATTTATTATTATATTATTCCTATAAAATATGTTGGATGAATGTAAATGTATTTATATACTTGTAAAATATAATTATTCTTCTTATCATATACCAATATAATGGTTATCCAATAACTTTCATATCAAATAATAATATCAACAATATATTATTATTTGGTATGACCTGACCTTGCATGCAACACAAGTTATTGAAGAAACTCGATGTTATGTTCAATTGAAGATAAACTTGGTGTTGTGTATAAAACAATATAAACTGTGAATTTAGTGTAACCAAATATATCAAAGTATTCAAAAAAATTTTAAATAATATATTTCATTAAATCTCAGGATGTTAAAAAACTAAAGTATAACTATTTATACAACTAATAAACAAACCCGAGTTAAGGTTGAAGAAATATAAATATATTATCATATGAAGAAATAGGCTTATTAAATTTACATATATGATAACTTATACATTTATATTAAATACTTTTAAAATAAAACAATCACCAATTTATAATATAACTATTATATTCATGAATTAAGAATGGTTTAAAATATATAAATGAATATATCTAAACATGATATTAATATATATGAAAAATTCATAAATAAATTAAATTATATTTATAATCTTGGAATTTTTATGAAAATTAAAAAACATATAAATATAAGTGATTTATATTTATCTCAATAAAAACTATTTCTTATTATCCTTTATTTGAAATTTTAACTAATTATAAGATATATAAAATATAAACATCACATATTTAAACTATTTATATATTTAAAAAACAATCAAAATATCACATAGTTAATATTATTTTAACATTACTCATATAAATTATGAAATCTATTTTCAATATGGAACAAATATTTTTTAAAATAAGGCATAACATCCCTTTAACGAATTTCAGGTTATTTTTAACCCTTATTTTGATCTAAAGTCTAGGGATGTATGTTTGATGGAATTAATAGAGTCTCGGACTAAATGTGTTAAAGGTTTTAGAGGGTGATCTTCTTATCTGATTAGTTTAAAAATAATTTTCATAGTTTTTATAAATAAAATGGTAGTGTACTATTTCCATGATCAATTCACACTATGAATTAATTAATGATATGAATCCATCATTGAAAAAAATCCATGAAAAAGTTTCATAACATGAATGAATTTTATGTTGTGTTTTTTATGACATAAAATGATGGGGATCGAGATTTTTAACCTAAGGCAACACCTTTTTTGGTGTATACACCACTCAAGAAAATCACATCATGAATGGTATTAAATACATGAATTCCTCATGTTTGGTGAGTTTTTATACAATGTTTCCTAAAACCATTTAATTCTCTATGTATCCTCTTTGCTCAAACACTTAAGGCTACACTGGGTGCTTTTTTAGAGATTTTTTCCTTTATGGATGTCTCGGTTTGGCATTTTATCTTTGGTGATTTACTTCTCTAGGGTTTTATAATTCTCTCCACTACGCTTATTTGAAAGTGGTATGATCTCATGATTATTGATTTAATTGGATTTTGATTTTGATGATGAGTGATATAGGTTTTTATTGTTGATATCCTTTTCCTTCATCATTCATTGGAATTTCCTCTTATGGGTGTTGATTTGAGAAATGATAAAAGGTAGTTAGTTCCATATGATTTTACTTATTATTGAAACCATGATTTTTTTTATTTCAAATGATTTTTTAATGGTTAAAAAACCCGGATTTGAGATGATAGATGTTCAATTTTTAAAAGGACATGGAAATTGTGAAAAACCACCAATTTCAATGGAATTAAAATTATTGGTTAGATTTGAGAAAAATTAATTACGTGATTAAAAAATTGATTTGAAGAAATGATCTGTGGTTGAACCTTGAGATAAATGAATTAAATCTAAAGATGATTTGAAATGAAATTAATTGAATAAAACCTATGATTTGGTTTTAAAATAAGAAAAGCATGTTGGAAACTAAAATTGGAAAATTATATTTTGAATTGATATAAAAACATTTATTTTCCTGTGATCAATTTATTAATTGAATGAATAACATGTGATCTTGGGATGTTAGTGGATAATTCATATAAGCATGAGTGGATATGACCTATTATAAATGGATTTGTGATAAAAACGAATACATAAACTTACCGTGATATGATTTTCATCTATGGGGAGTTTAGTCCTGATGGCCTGAGCTAAGGGACATGTCCAAACATTGAATAATGTGTAGTGATTGAGTAGTGGGAGTATCCCATTTATAGAAACCAACATACTCTAAGGATTATTATGTGGTTCTATGAGATGTTTTATTTGATGATTAAATTTCATTTATTATTGAACTATTTTATTCCTCCCATCTACATTATATAAATGTTTTATATAAAATGTTCATTTAATCTTATTTAAAAACATTTTACATTTTTTATGAAAGAATTTTTTGTTGAATATATGTAAATTTTATTCTCTAACATGATTTATTTTAATCGAATTCATAATGGGTTTAATTGTTATGGAATTTATTATTCAAAACTTACTGAGACCATACTGGGATTTTTAGCTCACACCTTAACTTTTCCTTTATGTGTTTGTATATTATCATATGCTAGGTCCAAGTAAAGGAAATGTGTCACTTGGTGGTGGTGGATGTTCTTGATTTTTGGGACCCAGAGTGACAGAGATGACTAGTGAATATGAGATCCACCTATTTTATGATTTTTATAAGCTTTTAACTTGGAATATGTTGTGTCTTTTGATGATGTATTGATGGGTATTGTTTTACCGGTTTTTTTCTAGTACATTATCCCTTTGGAGTGTTTATAATATTGACATTTATCTTTTGTATTATTCTATTTTGTGGTTAAATTATCCCCTTAAATTTCTTGTATGATTATAGGGGATAATATCCAACCCATGGGGATTGATAATTCCCTTAAGTCCATGTTAAATAATGATCTAGTTTCATCATACCAGGTCATCTAGTGTGGTTTATAACAATGTGGTATCTTATTTGGTTAGTTTATGAACATTTATTTAATGTTATCATATAGTTGGGTTATCATAGCAGATAAGAGGTAGGATTTACATGACTTAAGAGATATTTATGTGTGATTTTCTAGACACCTCTCATCATAATGATCCCAAATTCATCATGGGTGTTTGGGAAAATTGTCTTTAAGGAATAGTTTTATTTTATTTCTAGACTTATCCCGGATTTTGATATGATTATATTGAAGTCCTAATATTTAATTCTTATTGATGGAATTGATATTATTGTATCTATTGTTTTAGTTATTAATCCGTGTATCCTTTTTCATTTTTTCATTCTTGTCTGTTGATATTTTATAGCATTATTCCTTGGAGGACACATTTGAATCAACCGTAAGAGGAATCTACTGGTGAACCAAAATAGGTTAATCATCCATTTTACCATTATGTTATTGATATAGTGGTGTTTGGTGTCTAATATCTAGGAAAAAACATTCACCATTTCCCATTCAGGTTCTAGTAGTGGAACCTTGAATGGATGAATCTAGAGATTGTGATCGAGAGTTTCTTCATCAGAAACCTCTTTCTTTACAAGGTTCAAATGATCCTCAAGTGGCAAAGGATTGTTTGAGATAAGTTGAAACTATATTTGAGTTCTTTAAAATTTAAGAATTTATAATGGTGAAATGAGATACATTAAAGCATGAGGATCCTAGTAGTAGATAGTGTGATTCAATGATGATAATGATTAATCATCAAGGTTTAGATCGGAAAAGTTTTAGAGGTATTTTAACTAATAATTTGTATCCAAAATCTATAGGGTTGGAAAAGGATATAGAGAGTTTCAACCTCTAGCATGGTGACAAGATTGTGACACATTACGTGAACCATTTTTCTAATCTTGTTCATTTTTCACTTGAGGTTATATCCAATGAGAATATGAGGGCCTAATAGTTCAAGATGGGTCTCATACCTAATACCCAATTATTTCATTTCTTACTAAATCTCACTTCATATGATGATATACTAGATAGATAATTGATTATTGAGCTTGACCTGGTTGGTAAGTTATGGTCCATAAGATTTTCCTTTTCTACATGTAGAAGTTCTATGACTTCCATTAATGGAATGAGAAATAATTATGAATCTCATATTGGTTGTAGGTATCATAATTTTTCTATATCTCCAATAGTTTCTAGAATAGTCCCTTTGAACCATTTTTATTGTGTAAAGGTATGTAATTTAAAATCGGTTTTCACTTAGGCACCTAAGATCTGTATTTTGTATAGTCGTTCAGACTACCTATAGAAGTTATTTTATTTATTTTCTACTTCATGCAGTGGGGTAATTTTATTAGAACTGAAAAGTGCTACAATTCTATTAGATTTTTTATGAATTAAGGGGTTCTAGCCATGCACATTTAGAACAAATATTCTTTAAGCAGTGGAAGAGCCTCCAAAAGAAGCTAATGTAGATCCATCAACTGTGAGAGGTACCATCACTTTATCTTAATCTTTATTTATTACTTTATTTGAAACTACTAAATATCAAAAATTTATATCAATCCATTTTTATAATTTATTGAATATTCCTATGGTTATTCTGTCTAATGTGATGCATATTACTATGCCCCTCGGAATAAAGATAAAGAAGGGTCTTTGATGCCCGACTTGGGTTTTCTCATTAACGTATATTGAGATTACAAGGAATTTTATTTCTTAAAAAATGAAACCTCTTATAATAATTTTCAATATGTATTGGATGATTTCTTATAAGGATCTGATTTGACTATTATCTTAAGCGGGTCTCATTTATTATGCCCGATGGGGTGTGCTATGTCTTTCAGGGAGAATGAGACCCGAGGTCAAGTAGTGTCAGACCTTCCTTTTTAGAGTTGTTTAGGTTAATATTGGTGTTTTATTTTGATTTGTAGTGGGAATATTTTAGTGATGATCTCCCTCAAAATTTCAATAATTTTCCCCATATTTTTCTTCCTGAATTCTATGGTTTCAATCAGTAAGGTAGGTAGAATTTTTTTATTTATTTAGTACCTAGTACTCATCTAGTGCCTTTTTATTCTTACCATATGATACCATAAGAATGGAAATATTTAAAGAATCAGTTGGACGAGTTGATAAATAAAGGTTTCATATGCCCAAGTGTGTCACCTTGGGAAACACCCATTCTCTTTTTGAATAAAGAATATGGAAAAATTCACATACGTGTTGATTACAAGAAACCTAATCAAGTAATAGTAATGAAAAAATATTCATTTCCATAGATTGAAGATATATTTGAACAACTAAAAGGGATGATGTGGTTCTCAAATATCTATCTTTGATTAAGATATAACTAGTTTAGAATTAAAGAATCATAAATTCATAAGATTGACTTCAAGAGTAGGTATGGCCATTAAGAGTTTCTTGTTTTTCCACTTGGTCTAACAAACTATCTTAATTTTTTTATGGTTTTGATGAACATGATATTTCATGATTACCTTAATTCATTAATAGTGGTATTTATGTATTATATACTATTTTACTCTCAGATAGAGGAAGACCATGTGCACCATTTGAAGGAAATTAAATAAATCTTGATAAATCCTCAACTCTACACAAAGATTTCAAAATGAAATTTATGGATTTATGAAGTGAAATTTTCAGGATTCAAAATAGGTTATTTAAGTTGATCTTGAGAAGGTGAATGATATTATGACTTGGGTAAAAGATCATAATATTTTTTATATTCAAATATTCTTGGGTTTGAAAGGATATTTCCATAAATTCCTTAATGTTTTCTCAAATTTGGATTCTCCAATAACCATCATCAATTGGAATGGAGTGAAGTTCATTTAGGATAAAAAATTTCAATGTGATTTTGTTGATCTAAAATGTATGTCCACTTCTGTGCTAGTGTTGAATCTTCTAGAGGTAGGTCATGGATATGTGATATTTTTTAATGCATCAGGTTCAAGTTTGGGTTATATCCTTTTATAGGGTGATAATGTTATAGAATATAGTTCCTAATATATTAGTGCATATGAGAATAATTATTCGACCAAATACCTTGAAATAATGGTTGTGATTCATGGTCTTATGAGTTATCAGAATTACCATTTCACTGAAAGATTTACTATTTATTTTGACCAAAAAATCGTGAGATACATCTTCACTCAAAAATATTTTAACCTTCCATAGTGTTGTTGGTTGGAGTACCTATAGTCCTTTGATTTCAGAATTTCCTATACCCCCAGTAAGGGGAATTTCATTTCTGATTCCTTGATCCAGACAATTTTGAAGTAGTCAATGACAGAATCATCATAAGAGTGGAATATGATGGATCTATTTTTGTAGTTGCATTTGGGAGTCTATGAGAATGATTTGGAGGTTGTTTTGGAGAGTGTTTAGTTGACCTCCTCTATTTTGAAGATAATTATTCAAGAGAAGAAATTTAATGATGAATTCTTTAGTGTCAGGAGATATCTTTTTGGTGGGGATACCGTTGGCGTTTATTCATTATCTTCAATGAGTATCCTATATTTACAGAATAGGTATGTTATAAGTTTTACTGTGAGAAAGGTCATGGTGGGGAATTTATAAAATTACCATTGGGTGGTGCAGTTGGGCACCATAAAAAATTTCTATGATATTCAGTAGTGATTTTGGTAACCAGATATGAAATGAGACATCACTAAATTGTTTTCTCATTATTATACCATACAACATGTCAATGTCGAGTATAATATACATTTGAGTTTTCTTCATCTTGTTCCAATTCCAACTAGAAAGTGGAATGATATTTCTACAATCGTTTTGGTTGGGTTTCCATGTTCGATCGATGGAAAAATTAAATATAATTTGTAAACATTAGGATAACTAAACTGGATCATTTTATACACATTTCAGATTCAACCAAAGTTGATGGCTTAATATGTCTCTATATCTATAAGATTTTCAGATTTCATGGTGTTCAATTTAATATAGTATATAATAGGGATCACCATTTCACATCTCACTTCTGGAGAGTCCTCTAGAAGGAAATGGGATACTAGGTACATTTGTTCATAATATATCATCCTAGATAGATGTCCATATAGAGAGATCTATATAGATTGTTGAGGATATTATATGTGCTTATGTTATGGACATTAGTGAAGTTTGGGATAACCATTTGGGACTAGTTGAGTTAACCAATACAATATTTACCAACCTACTATCATAATGGTTTCTTTTGAGGCCATGTATAAACAGTCTTGTAGATCTCCATTGTGTTGGTCAGATATTGGTGAATGTTTCTTGGTTGGACTGAGTTTAGACCAAGAGATGGCGATGAATATTTTTTTGATTGTTCAAAGATTGGGGATAAAATAGAGCTGATATAAATCCTATTCTAATTTTTATCCATGATTTAAAGAGTTTTCTATTGGTGAACAGGTGTTTCTGAGAGTTTCACGTTGGTTGGGTCATCGATTTCATGGAAAGCATGGAAAGTTGTCACTGAGGTTTATGGGTCCTTTTGAAATTTTTGAGTTAGTGGGGAAGGTGGAATAACATTTAAAACTTCCACAATAGTTGAATTTTTTCCACCATTTTTTCATTTATCACACCTTTGAAATTATATTTCTACCCCTTCACATGCACTAATATTGGAAGATCCTGATGTTTCACATGATTTTTCTATGATTGATCATCCATTTAGGATTGATGATTTTAAGACATAGATTCTTCATGGGTGTAAAATACCTTTAGTCTATGTGCTGTGGAAGTATGGTTCTAATTCATATGAGACATGATAACATGAGGCACTAATAAGAGAGTAGTGTTATCATCTTTTTGATATGTCATATTCTTTATAGTCTTTATAGGGACATAAAGTGTTTATGGTGGGGAGCATATAACATCCAATTACCTTATTTCATGTATTTATTACCACTATTTTAGTATAACTTTTTTTCATGTTTTTTTGTATTAATGGATTCTAGGTATAAATGTAACAATGGTTTTAGAGGGTTCTCTTTGGCTCTAAGTTGATTTGAAGGTCTTTTATAAATTTTTCTACATAAATTGGTTATTCACAATCTATAGGATAGATTCACACCATGAATATAATTCATGATGTGAATATATCTATCAATATAATAAATGATATAGTTTCATGATTTGAATTATTTTGAATCCATAAATTGTTTTCAAAACATTAAATAGTTAGTATCGAGATTTTTAACCTGAGTTGATGCCTTTTTTCAAATACATGACACTCAAGATATTAATATATTAAATGGGATTCATGATCCTAATTCTTTGTTCCTAGTTATTTTTTATGTGCTATATATTGAAACTGTTTCATTTTTACGCACCTTATTCTCTTGAACCCCTAGGGCTAAAGCTGGTTATTTTTGGGTGATTTCTTTCCTTCCAGACGTCTCTATTTATTATTAGATCTCCAATGAGTTCCCTTAATATAGTTTTCTCCTTCTATCTTCTACCCTTATTTCATAGTGATGATATATCATGATTTCTGATTGAATTATAATTTGATCTTGAGATTTTTGGTCTAGGTTTTCCTTTTTGGTCACTTCCATTTTCGTTCTTTGTTGGTGTTTCCCATTACGGGTATAGATTTGATTGATGATAAAAGTATTTGGTTCTATATGAATTTTACCTACAACAAAAACCCTTATTGTCTTGATTGATTTTAAAAAATAATATTTGAGATGATTGATTTTTTATTTTTATAAGTGCATGAAAATTGTGAAAATGCCTCAATTTTAATGGAATTTAAATTTTTGGGTGGATTTTAGAAAAATTGATGGATTGATTTAGAAATTGATTTGATAAAATAAATTGATGTTGATCCTTAATATGAATGGAAAAAATTTAAAGATGATTTGAAAGGGGATGAATTGATGAAAACCTATGATTTGGTTTTGAAATGAGAAAGGCATGTTGAAAACTAGAATTGGGAAATTATATTTTTAACTAATTTAAAATAATTTATTTTCAATGATTTATTGATTGATTGATTGAATCACAAGTGATTTTGTGTTATCAATGGGTAATTAGGTCATGAATTCTATGATCTAACCCCTATAAATATATTGATTATGAAAACAATGACATAAACATAATACAACATGATTTTCCATAACAAAGGGTTGATTTTCAATGGCCTAAGATGAAGGATGTGTGCACACATTGAGTCAATATCACCGATTGAGTAGTGTGAGGATTATATTTACATAGACCAATGTACCAGAGGGATTATTACATAGTGGAATGAGATATTTTATTTGATGATTACACACCATTGACTATTGAAGTATTTTATTCATTCCATCTTCTTAAAAATAATGTTTTATATAAAATGTTAATTTATGACTATTTTGACATATCTTCCGTCTTTTGGATTATAAAAGAATGTTTTTTTGAAAATATGTAAATTCATTTCCATTCCTTGTTTTATTTAAATTGATAGAATATTGGTTTAATTATTTTTGGAATTGATTATGGAACACTTTGGAAGACCCTACTAGACTGTTTAAATCACAACCAACATTTTTCTTCTAGATTTTGTAGACTATATTATTCTAGGTCAAAGAAAATTGAAAGCACCACTTTGATGTGAGGGATGTTCTTGATCCTTGGGACTTGGAGTGATAGAGGTAACTGATGTTGATGTGATCTACAAATTGCATGGGCTTTATGAGCCTTTACCTTGGAAGTTGTTGTGTCTTTCAATGATGTATTGTTGGGTATTGTTCTACCAGCTTTTTTCTTGTACTTTCTCACTTTGGAGTGTTGAACATATTCACTTCTAGGTTTTTTCTTCCTCTGTTTTATGGAAATATCATTCCCTCATGTTACTTGTATAATGATAGGTGTTAGTCACCAACTTGTGGGGACCTATAATGCGCTTTAGGCCATTTTAGGGATGACTCAAGAATCAACATATCATGGTATTTGGGCGGGTTCATGATATAAGGCCTTTTAGTTTGAATAATTCAAATTAATAATTGTGAAAAAATACATATTTCAATATAAAATCCTTTATTTTTTTAATTATTTCATAATTACATAATAATTTATAAATTACTCCTTTAATTTGAATATAAATACTTTATATAAAAATAACAAGTCATTCCAGATAATTAAAAAAATATTTTTATTTTAATAGTTTTTATTATGAATATTTATATCTATTTTTTTTTAAAAAAACGTAATAATTTTTTATCAACCTTTTATAATAAACTAAAATAATTTATAAATAAATTTACCAAAAAATAATTTTATTTTATTTATAAATAATATATAAAATAAATAATTCAATTCATAACAGAAATTTAATAAAACAGAAATTATATATATATATATATTATATTTTATGATATATAAAAAATCATAAGGTTAACTAGACCCTATTATCTATCAAATTTTTGATAGATTGTCACCGTTTTAGAAAATTCCTTCAATGTTTGGGATGTCATATTTACAATATCAAATATATCATAATTATGATATGATTATCTATTTTTCCTATTCATCATAATGCTAACATCCTAAATGACTTCCTATATCATAAATTATGATATAAAAAAAATGGATTACATTATGTCACTTCTTACAATATCCCATTTCATATGGTACATCCTCATCATAGATTATGACATCCCTCATCACAATTATTACCCAAAAATAGATTTTCTATTATTTTTTATAACATACAATACGATACCAACAGAGTATAAAAATTTCTTGATAATAAATAATGATTATAGGAATCGTGAAGAATGGTAAAGTTTTGATAACACAGAAGAATTTATATGAATTGAATAACACTTATTCAATGTAGTATATAATAATAAAAACTATAAATTTAAGATCACTATGCTAGTTAAAACCAAAATAATTTATAAAATAAATGAATAACATGTTCCATTAACTGTATTTGGATGAACCTCCATCTTCAATCAATATGGTTGATGTTTATCACTGATGAAAAACTAAAGGACTCTTACCTCTGAATTGTATCTATGGATCAACTAAATCTCCCAACTCTTTGGTGTAATCCTCATTATAACCATGATATGATAATATCTCTTTAGAGATAAAGAATGAGGGGGAAGATAGAAACAATTTAATTTAGTAGTAAAAGATTAGGAAAAAATCATACAACCATTCTTTGGATATAACCTTCTTTATTTAGGTTTTAATATACTTATGAACCTTTATAGGGATTTACTAACACATTCATAATGTATGGATAAATAGATCATAATTAGAACTATATATAACCCCAAATGTAAATTCATTCTTCCAATATGTTTCATTATATTGAAAATCATAGTATGTGATGACAAGTAATGGTTAGAAAATTCCATTTTATTACTTTTTAAAAAATATATTATTTGAAGTTTCTCAGGTATATTGGGGTGTCTATTAGAACATGTGAGTTTTCTAATGATGTTTCATGTCTGGTGGAATGTCATTTTTGTAGTGACTCACTGGAGGTGCCTCACTGGTGGTGCCATACTGGCGGTGGCTCGCTGGTAGTGACTCATCCTGATGGTGCGTCACTTCTAATAATGCCTCACTTGTAATGGTCCCTCACTCCAAATGGTTATTCACTTCCAAAGGTGTATCATTTTAACCAATTTCCATGTTTACTATTTTCTACATTGAATTATGGTAGTATAACTATAGTGAATTCTATCTATAGATTTATAATGAATTCTAGCAGTGTCTAATATCTAGCTGTAGATCTACAGTGAATTCTGGCGGTAGATCTATAGTGAATTCTGGTTATGTCTAATTTCTAGCTGTAGATTACCAGGAATTCTGGAAATGGCTTTCTTCTAAAGGTAGATCAACAATGAATTCTGGTTATATATCGATAGAAAATTTGGCGGTGTCTGATTTTTGGCAGTAGATCTATAGTGAATTCTGAAGGTATATCTATAGTGAATTCTGACAGTGTCTCATTTATGGTGGCAGATCTACAATGAATTCTTAGGGAATATCTACAGTGACATTTTGCAAAATATCTATAGTGAATTCTGGCAGTGTCTCATTTCTAGAGGTAGGTCTACAGTGAATTATTGCATAAGATCTACAATGAATTCTAGTGGTGTATTATGAATTTTTTTCTAGTTTTTTAGGTTTCTCTAGTTTAACATCTTTTATAGAGGGAAATGGGTTTTAATATATTAATTAAAGTCATTAAAGCTGTTTCCAAAAGGGAAAAATTATATAATACCTTTATCCAATATAAATAGGATTTTTAATGTTCAAACCAAATGGTTTTGTTGAGATGCACCTTTAATGGAAATTAAAAACTATATCTAATCCTGAGAATCCATGATATAAACTTTTGAAATAAAATATCCCTCCTTCTCCCTTTATGTCTGGATTTGTCTTGAGACTGAACAACCCAAATCCTTATTTCATAGAGTAAAGTAACCAGGCCACTGTAGTTAGTTCATGTTTCCTACTGTACGCTCACCCCTGTTTTTGGTGTCACAAGGCCGTACCGACCATCTTTCTTCCAAGTTGACTTTTCCTTCATTTCTCCTTATGTGTATCATGTGAGATGGGTTAATTATTGTTCACTTTTGTGAACATTATCACTACCAGATTAATAAATATAAAAAATCAGCTTTTATTGAATTTTAAAGGGGAAAGGGGATGTAATGTATGATTTTACAACTTTTATTGATTTTATTTCATCCATTTTTATACTATGTTATTATATAAGTACTTCCTTGATAAAAAATATCTCTATGGGTTACTTGATTATATTGCAACCACTTCCTTTTAAATCCTCTATTTTTATGATTTAATTGTATCATCATAAATAAATAAATCATCAACCACTTATATTCTGTTAATTAAATGGATGCCCTAGGATATTGTTCCTTCTCTGATAACTCCCATAAATAAAGAAGTTAAATTGGATAATATCCCCCTTTGTTAACCTTGAATGAGTTGTGTTGTGATATATGATGTGATGTGTGGATTTTTTATGGTTTTTGTGCGTGGGACTAATGTAATCTATAGTAGATATATTTCTACGTGTGTGTGAGAAGTACATTATATATGGTTATATAGTGGTGATGCGATGTGTATTGTTATATAACAGGGATATATGATTGTTATAGTGTGGATGTGCAGAAAGGCTGCAAAAGGGGACGTGGATGTAAACTGGTGATGATGTGGGATTATTGGAAAAAGGGTAATGGGTTATTTAGTGGTGCCACTTCCCGTGTGTTGGTTATTATATTGTTTGGATTAATTATATATTCTTGGTAAGTATGGAACTAAAATGAACTATCCCTTCCTTGTAATAATATAGAAAAACAGTTTATTTGAAATAGAAAGTGGAATGTGAATAACTAACGAATGAATAATAACATGTTGGAATTAAATAAACTAATGTGTTGTTAATATTGGATTATTCAATAATTGTGAAATATATTAAGTATCTGAATGTGGATTAAATGAATAATGTGAATCATGGCTTATGTTCTTCTTGTATAGTGTCTTACATATATATTTGGCAGCGAAGGTATTAGACCTTGTGAGTTGGGTTTTTCCTTGTTTGAAAACCCACAAGATGGGATTGTGTGATTCAATACTATATATATATATATCTTTTATATTCTTGTGATTTCTATACACATCACACCCTTGTTGAGAATTGTGTTCTGAACACCCCCATCATCACAGGGGAGGGTGTCTTTCACAAACATCTCGATGGGAGGATGGATGGATCACCACCCACTCTTCCTTGTTCCCTCTACCAGGTGAGGTAGGTACTGAATAGACTGTGATGGACAAAGGTCTTTTAGTTCACTAGATGGTGGATGTGATGTGATATCCCAGGTGTATTCGGGATGAGTTGTGATGTGATGTCCTAGGTGTCTTTAGGATGAGTTTTGATGTGATGCACCATGTGTCTTCAGGAGAAGGTGGGTCGTGTTGTGTGGCCCAAGTGTTTGTGGGAGAGACATATTGTGAGGCCTAGGTGTGTGCAGATAAGATGTGTTGTGAGTCCCAGGTTTGTACGGGTGGGATGTGATGTGATATATTCAGAAGAGGTGGTATTTCTTGGGTGTTTTCTATTGGGGTGAGAGAGTCTAATCAGTGGTAAAGTGGTGTGGGGTACCCTATCATCGATGTTCTTTACATTACATTATATTACTTGGTTTTCATTATTTGGGGAGCACAAATTAGTGAGATTTGGATGGTTAGTATACCTTTATTGGCGATGTTTAGTTCTACTGTTTTATCATAGGTGCATTATTACGCTTCATTCACATATACTCGAGTGACTTTGGTTATTCCTACTCATTTTACCTATAATCTCTCTTTCTCTCTCTCTCTATATATATATATAATGTTTTTAGGTTTTTAGGAGGACCTTGTGGACTGTTCTGGACATTTCTATTTTGAATGCTTGGAGTTGTTGCTGTGTCACTGCCTTATCATTTATTTTTTTGGGTCTTTCATTTAAAGACTTTTACATGAATTATTTTTTATTTATACATGCATTTTGTGATTAATTGGATGTATTTTATAAAACATCATGGAGTTTTTGTGGATGCTTCACCTAGTCTCACAATCTTATTTCCTTATAAAGGGCAATGACTCCCATATTGTAATTTTTTTTACACCGATGCTGCTAGTCGCAAACCCGAGGCCTACTAGAGGTGAGACTCATGGAACATTTTATCCCTTTCTTTATTTTCAGCCTAAGAGGGGAATCCTTGGAGGGAGGGGGTATGACAGAATGGTATCAGAGCTAGTGGTTGTGAGATATAGTGGATTTTGGAGTTATTCACAGTGAGGAATGTGTGGGATGGTAGGGAAACAATGTCAGACGATCTTGGTACATGACATATGCCTGGGAGGACAGGGTTGGAAAAGGTATTTTAGGCCCCCCTATGATTCAATGCAAGAAATATTAGCCCACTGAACGACCATGTGAAGTAGAATTCCTTGCAAGGTAGAGACCTAGGTGAGGTACACACATAAAAATTACTCACGTTCTTATTTTAATTGGTTTTTTAGTTGAAGTTAAATTTAATTAAATGAATCATGATATTTTATGTGTGTATCTATGAATTTTCACAATGTTATTATTGCTAATAAATCCTTGTTAATTTTTGCGGAATTATTCTTATAACCAAATAGAAAGGGTAATATGATGGTTAACTGACTAGAATTTTTTTGAAACCTTCTTGGGGATTGAATGTATTTTTTCTTTTCTTGTTATGGCTTGATTCATGAAAAATTGGAATTTTTTTCCATTTTTAGAAATTTATAACATTCCATCTAGTTTTCCCAATGCTTGAAATTATCAAAGAAGCATTCTTAGTGTATTTTCTTGTGACTTGTTGTTTAAATATTGGAAACCCTTATGAATATTGATACCTTAAAGTCGATCCCACACTATCCTGATAAAATAAATTGTTTTTAAAACTTTCTTAGATGTATTAATGTTCCCATGTGAGTTAATATTAAATACATTTCTTTAAATTTTTAATTTATCAGCAACATATGTCATTGACTTGTTGTAAAATGTGTCTTTAGACATTTAAAAATTGAAATTCCTAAAAATTTACAAATTAGTTGATGATAATTCCTTTGAATTTGGAAACCTTGAAAAGAATAACTTTTTATTTATTTGGAATGATTACAGTTCTACATTATTGATATAACTATATGTTGTAAGCATGTGTTAAGGTAGAAATTCTTTTGAAAATTATTTGTAAATTTGGAAAATTATAAGCATGATTTGTGGTAACTTTTTGAGACTTCAAACTGTTTAAACGTTTAAACTTATTATTTTATTACTGATAATTAATATTAGTTACTTAAATAACCTTAACTCACATGTTAATTCAAGAGTAGTTTGTTATGGGAAGCATGTCTAATGTTGAAATCATTTTTGTGGTAACTTGGAAAATTCGAGTATGAAATATTTGAGCATGTATCATCTTTAATATGATATGAAATTATAAGCATGTTATCCTTATTTCTATATATAATAATGTTTTCCTGATCCATGAAATGATTAATTAATGTTTAGTTTGAGAATGATAAACCATGAAACACAGTAATACAACTTGTGTAGTTTTAATTTTTTTGTCACAAAGCATGTTTTATTATGATGATTATGATATCCTGTCAGTTATATTATGTATTATTTGAATTGAACACATGATTATGACATATATTATTTTCAAATGAATTTGGAAGTGTATTTCCTTGATAATAATGTGAATATAGAATGTCTTGTTTAACCATATTAAACATGTTGTGTGATATAACATGTGTAGAGTTTTGTATTTAACATGGATGCATGCTAGATCTATTTAAATGAAAGAAATGATATTTCACTATAAATAACCTATAAATTTTGAGTGTTGTTTTTGGATTCATTTTTATAATTATTGATGTTTTGATATGCCTTTTTAAAAATATCAGTTGTTGGAAACCATTTTTATGTTGTGATTTTTATAAATTATGAGACCCTTGATATTAAAAATGGACTAAACTCATATTGTATTAAAAATATTATCACTTATATATGGATAATTAATCAATTACCCAAGTAAATCATAAAATAGTGTAAAAGTACCCATGCCGGATAATGAGATGAAGTAATATATACTTATGAATAATTATTGATGATTATATGTGTTTATTTTATATGTGATTGTTATTGTTGTGTTTTATTGGGTGATATCTGATTAAAAAATTCAATCATAAATAGAGGGAAAAAATTGATCCCTAATTAAGACCTATTTTATATTAATGTGATTGAAACTGTGTGAGTGAGTCAGTGCCGCCCAAAGTGGATAATATCTCGACATGGGAAAGGGGATTCCTTAATTTTCTTATTTGGGGATTTATGTGTGATGATAGTGTTGATATTTGGTTGGGAAAATGTCGAGTATCAGATGAATGTGGTATCTTCGTGAAACAGGTGATGGTGTGTGGATGGTAAAGTGGTGGGGTGATGTGGTTGTGTGAAATGTATGGTGGATGCTTTCATTGGATTGTATGTTTGGACAATATTTGTGATGTCTAGTGGTAGAGAAGTGTGGTGGAAGAGGTGTGTTCTTGTTGTGGTAAGATGGATTGTGTTGTGTTGTGTTGTGATATGTTTATATTGATATAATCCACCACCTATCATAACAAGTAAAATCACTTAAAGGTTGAAATAAAATAACCTGTTCATGTTGCAAGTCATTAAATCAATAAATATGGGCTTGACTCCCATGCCTAATTTTTTTATAAAGGATGTGTTGAGTATTTTTGAATTCCATCATGATGGATGAGTTTTTTGGGTGTTTTATCTTATATTGATTGAACATTTTATGACCAAAAACATATGAAAAGAGGGAAATTCATTCCCCACATCAAGACAAGTTATATTATGACATGTTTTAAAATAGTGTAGGTGTGTTAGTGATACCCAAAATAGATAATATCATGGTGTGGTGGATGGGTTAATTTAATTTGTATGATTATGGTCGCTCTGTCTATATTAATATAAGTTTTATCTTTGGTAGTGGAATTCTATTTGAATCTTCTACAAGTAATGACATGCACCTATGAAAAATAGAAATATGAAAGTTTAACCCCTTAATATTTTTACATATGTATGTTCCTGGTAATTAATGTTTTGTGAAAAACCCTTGAAATTTTTTAAACTTGGATAAGCCAGTACATTTAAAACTCATGTCATAATTGTGTTATATTCTATTTATTAATTAATGTTTTCTAAATTTTATTTTCAATTGTATTAATATTGACTTGGTAAAGTGAATGATAGTGTTATGTTACTAGAATAGAATACATTTTTTGAATACATGAACCCTTCCAATTTATGAAAGTGGTCTTGGGAAACATTTTGAAGAAAATTGATTTTACAAAATTTGTTGAATTTATTTTCACTGAGTATTTTGATAAATACTATGCTATCAGATGGATTCAAAAATAGGTTTTAACTCAAAATAGTTTTCTTAGCTATCTGAGATTGTTTAAAAAAAAATCTTTCATGGAAATGGTTTAATAAGAATGTTTTATGAACTTAGAAAGTTCCAAAAAAATGTTGAGATACATGTTTGGAAATCAATAGATCATTTAAATAATCATACTAATATTTTAAACTCTTTCACTAATATGGTTTAATAAAGTGTCATAAATAGCTTGTATATGTTGTTAATTAATTTTCACTCAAGCATGGTAATATGTTCCTTAATGATATGTTAATAATGATAAGCTTTGTGTTTTTAAATTTTTTTTATAGATTAAAAATGAAGAAAATGCATGTATGGATATTAGTTCAATGGAATGTTTAAGTTTATTTTCTAAAATAAAAGGTATAACAATTTTTTCCCTAATCTGAAACAATTACTTCCATTTTGAAATAATGTGAAGAAATTTTTTTGAATGTTATCCCTTACGTGGTATTATTATGGTTATTTTATTGTTAAAAATTTCATACTGGACTTGTTATACCTATATATGTGACTATTTCCTTGTTTGAGAGGAATCTTCCCCAAGAACTAGTTTTAGAGTGGTTATTATGTCCCAAACATATCAAGATCCATGAGTGGTATCTCAGGGGATGGTGGTTCAAATCTTTATACTATTTCTATTACATTGTTTTTGAATTTTTGAGGGGAAGAATAGTTTTAGAGGTATCTTTGGTAATGTCCTGGAGATTTTGGTTCGTTAAATTTCTAAAAATCTATAATTTGAAGTGTTTAGGGTAGACCAGAGTGTTAATTGAGACATATGAGTTTTGAAATGGTGTTTAATGTCTAGCGGTATTCCATTATAGCAGTGGATCAATGGTGGGGCCTCGTAGGTGGTGGATCGTAGGCAGTGCCTTGTAAGCAGTGAATCTCTGATAGGTCTTCATTGGCAGCTCCTTGCGGGCAGTGACTCACTGATGGTGCCTTTCTCAAGGTGGCTCGCTGGCAGTGACTCAACCTGGTGATTCCTAACTTCCAATGGTACCTCACTTCTAATGGTTCCTCACTTCCAATGGTTCCTCACTTCCAACAGTGTCACATTTCAACAATTTACCAAATTTCTAGTTTTATACAGGGAATTCTTGCGGTAGATCTACAATGAATTCTTGTAGTGTATCCACAATGAATTCTAATGGTGTCTCATTTTTGGTGGTAGATCTACCATGAATTCTATCATAATATCTATAGTGAAATGTGGTGGTGACTTTTTCTAGTGGTAGATCTATAGTGAATTATGGCGGTAGATCTATAGTGAATTCTGTAGTGTCTCATTTCTGTCAGTAGATCTATAGTGAATTCTGGAGGAAGATCTATAGTGAAATCTAGGATAATATTCACATTGAATTCTAGTGGTGTATCATTTCTAGCAGTACATCTATAGTGAATTCTAGCATAATATCTATAGTTAATTCTAGCGGTGTGTCATTCTGGCGGTGTGTCATCCTGGGGGTGTCTCATGAACAATGTTTTCAATTTTCTAAGGTTTCTCTAGTTTAACATATTTAATGTAGGGAAATGGGTTTTAATATCTTAATTAAATATATTAAATCGGTTTAGAAAATAGATAAATTATATAATAAATTTCTCCAATATCTAGAGTCTTTTTAATGGCCAAACAACATGGTTTTGTTGAGATCCACCTTTAATGGTGATTCAAAACATTATCTAATCCAAAGCATTTAGGATCTTAACTTTTAAAATAAAATAACCTTCCTTTTCCCTTTTAGTTTGAATTTCTATAGAGACAAATCATTGATAATCCATGTTCCTTGGAGTCAAGTAAGTAGGTCACTGTAGTTGGTTCGTGTTTTCATGGACAATTTCCTACTGTACACGCACCCCTATTTTTGGGGTAATAAGGCAGTGTAAATCATATTTCTTCCAAGTAGGTTTTCCTTCATTTCTTATTATGTGTATCAGGATACATGGGTTTATTATTTATAACTCTTTTCAACATGGTTTCAACTGAATTAATAAAGATAATTAACTGGTTTATATTGAACTTTAAAGGGTTAGGGGGATGTGAATTATGATTTTGAAAGATTTTATTGATTTGATTTCATTTATTTTGATACTATGATCATATGGACATAATTCCTCAATGAAAATATTCTCTATGGGTGATTTGATTATGCTACATATTCTTCCTTTAAAATACTATATTTTTATGATTTAATGCAATCACCATACATAAATAAATGATTAACCACATATATTCGGTTAATTAAATGGATTCCCTATGATCTTATGACTTCAGTGATAACATCATTATATAAAGAAGTTAAATGGGTTAAGATCCCCCTTTATTAACCTTGAATGTGTTTTGTAGTGATATATGATTTGATGTGTGGATTTTTTTGTGGTTTGTGTGTGTGGGACTAATGTAATGTGTAGTAGCTATATTTTTATGTGTGTGGGGGAAGTGGATTACATATAGTTGTACAATGGTAATGTATACATCGATGATGTATGATGGTTATGGAGTGTATGTGTAGAAAGGTTAAAAAAGGGGATGTGGCTATAAATTGGTGATGATGTTGGATTATTGGAAAAAGAGTAATGAGAAGTTGTGTGGTGCTACTTTCTGTGTGTTGGTTACTGTATTGTGTGAATTAATTATAGTTTCCAAGGAAGTATATAACTAAAATGGAATATCCTTTCATGGGAGGAATCTAGAAAAACAGTTTGTTTAAAATGGAATTTGGAATGTGAATAGATAATGAATGAATAATAATATGTTGGAATTTAATGAATCAATGTTATGTTAATATGGGATTATTAGATAATTGTTAAATCTATTAAGAAAATAAATGTTCATTAAAAGAATAATGTGGCATGTGTCTTGTGTTCTTCTCATATGGTTTCTTGCATATATATTTGGAAGCGGCGGTATTGGAACTTGTTAGTTGGGTTGTTCCTTATTTGAAAACACATAGTATTGTATTGTGTGATTAAATACTATATGTATATATCGTTTTTGTTCTTGTGATTTCTATATTAATCCCACCCATGTTTAGAACTATGTACCAAAAACCCCCATCCTCATGGGGGAGGGTGTCTTTCACAAACATCTCAGTGGGAGGATAGATGGATGGTCACCCGCTCTTCCATATTCCCTCTTCTAGGAGAGGTAGGTATTACACAAGTTGTGATGGTCAGAGGTCAGTTAATTAATTAGATGGTGGATGTGATGTGGGATCCCAAGCGTATTCATGATGAGTTGTGATGTGATGTCCTAGGTGTTTTTGGGTTGAGTTGTGATGTGATGTCATAAGTGTCTCTAGGATATGGTGTGTTGTGTTGTGAAACCAAGGTGTGTACGGGTGAGATGTGTTGTGAGGCCCTAGTGTGTGAAGGTAGGATATGTTGTGAGGCCTATGTGTGTGTGGGAATGATGCGTTGTGAGGCCCATGTGTGTGTGAGAAGGATGTGATGTGGTATATTCTGAAGAGGTGGGATCTCCAGGATGTTTGTCATTGGGGTAAGAGTGGATAATTAGTAAGAAATTGGTGCAGGGTACCCTATCACCGATGTGATTTACAATACAATATATTACATGGTTATCATTATTTGGTGATAGTTCCTTTATGAGGTTGGAGAAGTTAGTATTCCATTATTAGTGCTATTTGGTTCTACTATTCTCTCATGGGTGCATTAATATCTGTCTTTCACTTATTGATGATATACTTTGGTTATTCTTACTAAGTATACATGTATTATCACCATACATATATTAGAACTATTTTCAGGTTTCCAAGAGGACCTTGTGGACCATGCTGGACATTTATAGTTCAGGAATTTGGAGCTATTTCATTGTCACTACAATAGCTTCGATTATTTTGGTATTTCATTTAGAGACTTTAATATGTATAAGTTTCTATTTATACACTCATTGTGCGATGGTTTGGATTTATTTTATAATATTTCTTAGATTTTTTATGGATGATTCACCTTATCTATCTATATTGTTTCTTTATAAAGGGTAATTCTTCCAATATTGTGATATTTTTACAACCTTGGTGCTAGTCACCAACTCAGGTCCTAATGAAGGTGGGACTCAGGGGTCATTATATATCTTTATTCATTATAAGCTTAGGAGGGGTATTCTTGGAGGGAGGGGGTCATGATAGAATGGTATCAGAGCAGATGGTTGAGAGATAGGGTAGATTTTAGAGTTAGGGACAGTGAGGAATGAAAGGGATGGTAGGGAAATAGTGGTAGGAGATCTTGGTGTGTGATATAGGTCAGGGAAGACCAGCCAAGACCCAAGATTCTAGGGCCCCTCTGTGATCCGATTCAAGTAATTTGAACTTACTGAACGACCAAGTGAGGTGGAATTACATGTAGGGTTGAGACCTAGGATAGGTACATGAATCATAATGATTCATGTTATTAATTTAATTGGTCCGTTTTGGTGATGTTAAAATTAATTAAATGAATCATGATATTTTATGTGTGTTTCTTTTATTTTCCCATGCTATTATTGCTAAAAAAATCCTTATTATTTTTTGCTAAATTATTCATATAACCAAAAGGAAAGAGTAATATGATGGTTAACTAGCTTGAATTGTCTATTTGAAAACTTCTTGATGTTTGAATGTGTTGTTTACCTTCCCATTATAGCCTCATTCTTTATAAATTGGATTTCTATTCTTTTTTAGAAATGTATAACATGCTGTCTAGTTTTCCCAATGTTTGTAAATGTTAGAGAGGCATGCTTAGTGCATTTTTTTGTGATCAACTATTTAAATTTTGGAAACCCTTATGAATCATATTACCTTGAAGTAGATCCCACAATGTAATGATAAAATAAATAATTTTTAAAACATTCATATATGTATTAATATTCTGATGTGAGTTAATATTATATGAATTGCTATAAAATTTTAATTTATTAGAAGCCTGTGTTGTTGACTTGTTGTAAAATGTGTCTTTATACATTTAAATTCTAAAATTCCTAAAAATTTTCATTTTAGCTATTCATAATTCCTTTGAATCTGTAATCCTTGAAACGAATAAATTTCTATTTATTTAGCAAGACTGAAGTTCTACAGTATTGATATTACTATATGTTGTAAGCATGTGTTAAGGTAGTAATTCTTTTAACATTTATTTATAAATTTCGAAAATGATAATCATGATTTGTGGTTACTTTTTGAGACTTGAAACTATTTAAATGTTTAAAATTATTATTTGAATACTAAAAATAAATTTTAGTTACTTAAATATCTTTACCTCACATGTTAAATCCTAATTAATTTGTTATGGGAAGCATGTTTAAAGTTGAAATTTTTTTGTGGTGACTTGGGAAATTTTAGCAAGAAATATTTGCACATTTATTATGTTTAATATGACATGTAAGTAGAAACATATTATACTTGTTTCTATACATAATAATGTTTTTTTGATCCATGAAATGATTAATGAATATTTAGTTCTAGAACGATAAATCATGAAAAATAGTAATACAACATGTATAGTTTTAATTTTATTATTAGAAAAAACATTTTACTTTGATGAATATGATATAATTTTGGTTATATAATTTTTTTATTTGAATTGAACACACGAACATAGCTTTTAGGAGTTTTCAAATGAAGTTGGAAGTGTATTTACTAAATAATAATGTGAACCCAATATATCTTATTTAACCATATTAAATATGGTGTGTGATATAACATGTGTGAAGTTATGTCTTCAACTTGTATTTATACTAGAGATATTTTAATTAAATACATGATGTTTCAGTATAAATAACCTATACATGTTGAGTTTTGTTTTTGGTTTTATTTTTATCATTGTGTTGATATTTTGATTTTCCTTGATGAAAATAGAATTTGTTGGGAACCTTGTTTGTTCTACGATTTTTGTAAATTATGAGCCCCTTGATATGATTACTGGGTTAAAATTACTATGTATTAAAATAACAATCACTTATATATGCACAATTAATCTATAAACCAATGAAAGTTTAAAAAAAATATGAAAGTACTATAATAAATAATGAGATGAAGTAAACCTTTCCCATTAATAATTATAGAAGATTCTATGTGTTGCTACTAGGTATTATTGTTCTTATTTTATTTGATTGTATGCTTTGTTATCAAAACATTAAACCATATAAATATGGAAAATCGTGATCCCTAATCGAGACATGTTTTACATTGACATTATTGAAACTGTGCGAGTGGGTTAGTAAATCCCAAAGAGGATAATATCTCAATACAGTAAAGGGGATTCCTTGATTTTTGTGTTTGAGGATTTATGTGTGATTATAGAGGTGATATATGGTTAGGGAAATGTGGATTATCAGATGAAGGGTGTGGATTTGTGAGAAGGATGATTGTTTATGGATGGTAAAGTGGGGAGTTGAAGTGGTTGTGTGAAATGGATGGTGGATGCTTTTATTAGATGGAAAGTTTGGACAATGGGTGTGTTTTGAAGCGCAGTGATATGTGGTGGTAGAGGTGTGTAGTTTTTGTGACAATATGGCTTGTGTTGTGTTATTTTTGATATGTTTTTATTAATAGAATCCCTAACCTCTCAGAAAAAGGATATTCAAATAAAGGTGGTAAAAAAAAGTATTCATGTTTTAAATTAAAAAATCAATAAAGATGGGCTTGCCTCCCATGAATAATTCTTTCTATAAAGTAAGTGTTGATAATTTTTGAATTCCACCATATTGGTTTGGTTTTTTGGGTTTGATCTTATATTGATGGAACATGTTATGTCTTCAATCATATGAAGAGAGGAAAAATCTTTCCCCGCATCAAGACATGTTATATTATGACACATTTTAAAACCATGTGGATGAGTTAGTGCTGCCCAAAGAGGACATTATCATGCTATGGTGGATGGGTTCCTTTTATTTTTATTCTTGTGGAAGATATATATATATATATATATATTAATATAAGTTTTCATATTAGTAAAGGAATGATATTTGAAACTCCTCTATGTAATGACATGAATCTGTGAAAAATATAAATTTAAAATGTTGAACCCTTTACCATTTCTACATTATTATGTTTCTGGTAATTAATATTTTGATGACAGACCTAGAAAAATTTTAAACTTGGATAAGCTCGTACATTTAAGTCTCATTTTATAATTGTTATGCATTCCATTTTTTAATTTACGTTTTCTAAATTTTATTTTAAATTGTATTAATATTATCTTGGTAAAGAGTATGATAGAGTTTTATTAGTAGCATGGACTATTTTTTTTTGATTTCATGAACCCTTCCTATTTATGAAATTGTTCTTGGAAAACATGTTTATGAAAAGTGGTTTTTAAAAATTTGTTGAAAGCATTTTCACAAAGATTATTTTGATAAATACCATGCTCTCAGATGAATTAAAAAAAATAAGTTTTAACTCAAAATAGTTTTCTTAGCCGACTGAAATTATTTTAAAATAAGATCTTTCATTAGAATTTTTTAATAACAATATTTTCTAAAATTATGAAGTTCCGAAACAAAATTTTGAGTTAATTTTTTGGAAAGTAATAAATCATTTGAGGAATCATTCGTATATTTTAAACTCCTTCAACAATATGGTTTAGTAAAGTGTCGTAAATATCTTGCCTATATTTTTAATGAATTTTTAATCGAACATGGTAATATATATTTTTCATCATATGTTAATAATGATATGATTTAAACCTTTTGAATTTAAATTTTTATATTTTAAAAAATGAAGAAAATGCATGTGTAGATATTTTTTAATGGCATATCAAAGTGAATTTTCTAAAATAAAAGGTATAATAATGTTTTACCTGATCTAACACAATTCATTATATTTGAAATAATATGAATATTTTTTTTTTGAATTTTCTCCCTTACGTGGTGTTATTATGGTTGTTTGTTTGTTATTCCTTGCATACTAAACATTTTATACCTATCTATGTGTCTATTTCCTTGTTTAAGAGGTATGATTCCCAAGATCTAGTTTTAGAGTGGTTGATGTGTCCCAAACATGTCGAGATCCTTGAGAGGTATGTCGAGGGTGGTTGTTCAGAAATTCCCTCTATTTCCTTCCCAATTTGTTTTGAATTCTCGAGGATGATAATAGTATGATAGGTATCTGATGTAATGACCCAAACCTTCCCGTCCATTACTTTTATGAAAATATTGTTGTTTGTAGTGTTTAGGGTAGACGAGGGTGTTTCTCAAGACATGTGAGTTTTACAATGGTTTTATATATTTGGTGGTATGTCATTCTGGAAGTGCCTCATGGTTAGTGGCTCACTGAAAGTGCCTCACTAGCGGTGACTCACTGATGATGCCTCGCTAGTGGTGGATAACTATGGGTGACTCACTAATGGTGCCTTTTTGGTAGTGGATCGATGGTGGTCACTCATCCTGATAGTTCCTCACTTCCAATGGTGCCTCAATTCTAATGGTGCCTCACTTCCAATGGTTCCTCATTTCCAATAGTGTATCATTTCAACAATTTTCCAAATTTCTAGTTTTCTATAGTGAAATATAGCTGTAGATCTACATTAAATTCTAGCAATGTATCATTTCTGGTGGTATATCTACATTAAATTCTCACAGTGTCTCATTTCTTATAATATATCTATAGTTAATTCTGGTGGAATATCTACATTCAATTTTGGTAGGGTCTCATTTATGGCAGTAAATCTATAATTAATATTGGTGGTAGATCTACAGTGAATTTTGGTGGTGTCTCATTTCTGGCAGAAGATATTCATTTAATTTTGGTAGTATATCTACAGTGAATTCTGGAAATGTCTAATTTTTGGCGGTAGATCTACAGTGATTTATTGTGGAATATCTACAGTGAATTTTGGCAACATTTCATCCTGGTGGTGTCTCATGAACAATGTTTCCAGTTTTCTAAGGTTTCTCTATTTTAGCGCATTTTATGGAGGGAAATGGGTTTTAATATCTTAATTAATGGTATTAAAGCCATTTATATAAGGTATAAATTATATCATAAATTTATTAAATATCTGGAGGCCTTTTAATGGTTAAACCTCATGGTTTCATTGAGATATTCATTTATTGGTGATTCAAAACTATATCTAATCCCCAGCGTTTAGGATATAAACTTTAAAAATAAAATATCATTCCTTATCCCCTTTGGTATGGATTTATCTAGAGACTGTACATCCCAATTCCTTGTTCCTTTGAGTTAAGTAACTAGGCTGATGTAGTTGGATCGTGTTTCCCTAGAGTGTTTTCAGCTCTACTCGTGCCCCTCTTTTTGGTGAAACAAGCCTGTGGTGATCATCTTTCTTCCAAGTAGAATTTTCTTTTGTTTTTCATTATGTGTATCAAGAAGGATGGGTTTATTGTTGTTAACTCATATGAAAATTGTCACAACCAGATTAATAAATATAATGAATTAGTTTATATTGATTTTTAAAGGGGTGGGTGGATGTGAAGTATAATATCTACATATTTTATTGATTTGATTTCATCTATTTTGATACTATGTTTTTATTTATGTACTTCCTTGATGAAAATTTTCTCTATGGGTGGCTGGATTATGTTGTAGGCACTTCCTTTGAAATCCTATCTTTTTTGTGATTTAATGATATCATCATATATAAATAAATGATTAACCACATATATTTGGTTAATTAAATGGATTCCCAGGATCTTAGTCCTTATGTGATAACACCTTTAAGTAAAGAAGTGAAAATGGATACGATCTCCTCTTGTTAACCATGAATGTGTTGTGTTGTGATATATGATGGGATGTGTGGATTTTTTGTTTTTTTGTGTGTGTGACTAATGTAATGTGTTGTAGCTATATTTTTATTTGTATGGGGGAAGTGTATTACATATGGTGGTATAGTGGGGCATTGATGGGTATGGTTATACAATAGGGTTATATGATGGTCAAGGTGTGGGTGTGCAGAAAGTCTGAAAAAGGTGATGTGGCTATAAATTTGTGATGATGTGGGATTATTGGAAAGAGAGTAAGGTGTTGTTCTATGGTGCTACTTTTTGTGTGTTGGTAACAGTATTGTGTGACTTAATCCTAGTTTCCTATGATGTATGGAACTGAAATGGAATATCCTTTCTTGGGAAGAATCCATAAAAATGGTTTATTTGAAATGGAATGTAGAATGTGAACAAATAATGAATAATAATAACATGTTTTAATATAACTAACCAATGTGTTGTTAATATGGTATTATTTGGTAATTTTAAAATCTATTAAGCATCTAAATTTGGATTAAAATAATTATGTGTCTTGTGAATTGTGTTTTGATTGTATGATGTCTTGCATATATCTTTGGAAGCAGAGGTATTGGACCTTGTGAGTTGTGTTGTTCCTTGTTTGTAAACCCATAAGATATGATTATGTGATTAAATACACTATGTATATATCTTGTATGTTCTTGTGATTTTTATATTCTCCCCACCCTTGTTGATCACTATGCACCAAACTCCCCCATCATCACGGGGGTGGGGGGTGTCTTTCCCAAACAGCCCAATGGGTGCTGTTGCCTCTTCCAGGTGAGGTAGGTATTTAATAGGCTATGTTGGACGGATGCTTGTTAGTGCTTAGATGAGGGATGTGATGGGGTATCCTAGGTGTATTTGGGATGATTTGTGATATCCTAGGTGTCTTTAGGATGAGTGGTGATGTGATTTCCTATGTGTCTTCAGGATGAGGTGTGCTATGTTGTGAGGTCCAGATGTGTGCGGGTGGGATGAGTTGTGAGGCCCACGTGTGTGCATAAATGATGTGTTGTGAGGAACATGTGTGTGTGGGTGGGATGTTTTTCTGAGGCCCAAGTGTGTACGAGTGGGACATGATGTGGTATATTCATAAGAGGTGGGATCTCCATGACATTTTTTGTTGGGGCGAGAGCGATTAATTAGTGGGAAAGTGGTGCGGGGTACACTATCATTGACTTTATTTACATTACAATATTTTAATTGGCTTTTATTATTTGGTGATCATGCCTTGGTGATGTTGGGATGGTTACTATACATTACAGGTGTTGTTTAGTTCTTCTATTTTCTCATAGATTCATTAGTATTCTCTTTTCACATGCCCACAAGAGACTTTTTTTATTCCTAATAAGTATACTTTTAAGATCACAAAAAAAAATATAAATTATTTTCATGTTTCCAAGAGGACCTTGTGGACCATGTTGTACATTTCTAATTCGGTCCTTTGGATCTTTTTCTATGTCACCGCCTTATCTTTTATTCATTTGGTCTTTCATTTGGAGGCTTTTATATGTATCTATTTTGATTTATACATGCGTTTTGGGATGGTTTGGATTTATTTATAACATGTATTGTATTTATTTTGGATGATTCACCTTATCTCTAGATATTATTTTCTTATAAAGGGCAATTCCTCTCATATTGTGATATTTTTACACCCTTGGTTTGAGTCTCCAACCTGGTTCCTATTAGAGGCGGGACTCAGGGGTCATTATCTCCCTTTATTCACTGCCATCCCAGAAGGGGTATCCTTGTAGGGAGGGGTTTGTGACATAAATGTTGGTATATGATTATAAAATATTAACAATTAAAGTTAATTTTTATTATTAATCATTGTATTTCATATGAATTTTACAACATGATTCATTATGCCTTACCATATAACCTATCATACAGTACGACTAGACTGTGTAGAGGAACCTTATAATATCTTCATATTATAAGTAATGACATATAAAAATAACGTAAAATATGTATGGTTATTATACCATATGATATTCCAATATAACATATGATATGGTCAATATAAATCATATATTTTTATTAGATTTAGGGAATATCTCAATCGGTCTTCCACTTAATCTAAATCCTAAAAGTCTTTGTGTCATTCCACCTTATGTTGTATCATATAACAAAACTTGTGAAATCATTTCCAAAAATACATTTTGATATATTCAATTTTTTTTGAAGGATATAATAAAATTTACCTTGTATTTAATTATATTCAATTCCTTATGAGTATCCACAGAAAAATCTTTTTGGATAAAATTTAAAATACATTTTAGAGTTACTCTCAGAGTTTTGTAAACTCAACCCCTATTTTTCCAACAAAAAATATTGAAACCATGGGCCTTTTTAGCATTGAAAATGAATATAAATTTACAAATTCTTAAATTTAATTAAAGAGTATACACTAGTAAAGAATCCGTGATACTCAAGATATAAATGGATTTGGTGTGATCCCTATCAAACATATGTATCTCAATACCTATATCCACTAGTTGTTTCATATTCAAGTAATAATTTTTATGTGATACCTTTGTTGATTGTTTGGAATAACAACAGGTCTTGAAGGATGTAAATACTTTATATCTACCCTTGAATTCTTTATTATTTATATATAGACTAGCCAGGTTGATGAATACGTCACATTTCATTCATTTGAGAAGATAAGCACATCACATGACCCTCATATAAATAGATAAGGACATCAAATTCACCTTATCTAATTATGGGTATACACTTCCTCAGTATATCTCAATCATGGGAATAAATTTCATACTCATCATATGAAGGGAAAAATACCATCATGGTTAAACCCCAACTAATGAAACCATCATCAATATACATAACAACCACCATAATTAAATAGGACTCTAGGATTACGTAAAAATGGTATCAAATTATGAATGTTTCATTATTGGTATTTTGAAAACGTCCAGTATAAGGGAAAAAAGATGAAACATAAACCCTTATTACACCAAATATATAGTGTATGAAACTCTATGTGTCATACTTATGGGTTTATCTAGGACATAAAACTCCTTTCATTCCTCATCGAAATATTTTATATCTTAATAAAAAATATTACTCATGCTAACCTTAAAATTTCATCACAATCTATAATAATTAATGATGAAAATTGGTTATGGATGACATAAATTCATACTTTCATAGGTGATTTATCAATTCATTTCATGAGTATATATGTCAAACATGAAAGAATGATATTGTGGAGAATACCTTTTATATCACATGATACATTTTATATACTTCAAATTTATCTTTAAAATACGAATAAAACCAGTAATGCCCCGACCCCAGTTACCCAGAGTCGGTGCATTATCACATAACATTGGCATGATCATAAAAGATAATGTCTCGAAAGAATAATTAGTTTAGTAGCCTTGGAAACACTAGATACATTCATAAATGTTACATTACATCATAAATTGAAAAAATACAATAACATAGTCTCCATAGTCCACACTCATATCCCCTTAAGACTATCCCAGAAGGTCAGTCATAAAATATTTCTTCACATCCTGGGAAAAATAAAACATGGAAAGAGGTGAGCTCAGATGCTCATTAAGGATAACAATATAGCGGAAACATTCATAAATAAGCATAAACATTTAAGGCAATGTATAACTAAAAAAAGCCTTTTAAACTTGAAATTCAGCATAATATGGAAAAAATAAAAAGAAATAATCCCATTTACTTATTCACATGGATATTCTACTAGTCGAATAATCACATGCAATATCAATAACTACATTCATAATGATGGAATGCATAATGCCAGACAATCATAACCACATAGTCAAGGCCTTATGCCAAGACTACAAATATGATTTTGTCAGTTCCTTGTTCCAAGACTGTAGTTTGTATCGTGAGACCTACTGATGCATCGAGGAGAAATAGCGGGCTCCACCTGTCACTTATTAAGTCCAATTCATTCCTCATATGAACAGGTTTAAACATAACATAAACATTCGTATTAAAACTAGCATATGACATGTCAATAATTTCTCAAAAAACCATGAATGGTATAAAAATAACATATCCATAGTAAAACATATCACAAAACCATCAATACTATATGAATGTTTTGTATCATAATAAATCAACTTCAAATAAAATTAAACTCCATCAAAGGATATTGACATAGATGAAATCAAAACTATTTGAGAGAAATATCTAATTTTTTGAAATCATTTAAAAGTCACATAATTATAAAATAAAACATTTAATTTGAAAATATCCTTTAAAGCTTGTAAGGGAAGCTTCGAGAATTTTATAATTTTAAAAAATAGCCGCACCTGCCGTATAAGTTAAAAAAATACATTCCTACGCTAATTCTGTAGAAAAGGTTAAAAAGGTCCTTGTTTGGAAAATGATAGAAATATTCCTTTATAAACATATTATAAAAAGTCAAACAAGGGTATAAATGACTTTAAACCATAATCTGTAAAATAGTAAGAATGGTTTGAAATACATTTTTAAGAAACATGGATGTGGATGATAAAGAGGTCCTTGTAGATAATTATGTATAAACAATCTCGGATAATGAAGAGATTGTGAAATAAACCATACCTTGTACTTTTCCTTGGTTGGGGGTAGTTTAACCTCCTGTATAATGGTAAAATAATTGTTATTAAATTATAAAATAATAATATACATTAATATGATATCATTTATTATCTTTTAACATTGCTTTGTTAATAATATCTTAGTATTATTGTCATTTCGGGTGTTAACTTACTCAATTTATTCTATACGTTTTGTTACATAATCCATATTTCTTATGGATAGGTTGTATTTTATTTATTTCAAGAATGATATCATGTACATAAACATTATTTTCAATCATCAAATGAGGATTATACTTGAATGGATATGATGGGGAATGAATCTCATCACATTCATGGAGACGGTAGTCCGTACGTACGCTCGTGCGACAATATCATTATTTTGATATTAAAATAATATATAATTAGATGGTGTATTATATATAAAGAATAATTATCATTTTATATTTATTATTTACATGAATTATACATCATTATTATACCAATCCAAATAATAATGTATTGAATAACAATTACACCACGACGTGGAGACGGAAAGCCGTACGTACGCACGTATGGTGACATGTCATCCAAGGGATGGATAGAATTCTGAATATGGTCTTACCACGTTTATAATAACATCAAATTATATAGAAGACACTGGATTTATTATTTTATAATTGAAATAACAAAGAAAGAAGAAGTGGAAGAAGAAAAAAACTTGAAAGAGTGTGGTGAAATCATTACCTCTTCTTCGGGTTCTTCATTTTGATTTGATCAAAAGAGATCATAAGGTTGGTTTTATAATAAAACTAAGGCCTCTAGGTTGAAGTGAGGGAAGTTTAGAGGATATTTCTGCAGGTTTTGGCCAAACCAAAAGGCTTTGAAGGTATGAATTTGAGAGAAGGGTGAGTGCCCTTTTATAAGAGGGGTGAGGGGCACATTTGAAAAAACTTAAAATATTGTTTTATAATAAACTCATATTCGGTTTTTAATGGATCTAAAGTGACTTATTTTGAGGATACAGTGGGGATGGGTTGAAATCAACTCAACCAATATATTTTAGACAGGTTTGGGTCACTATATTAACCTTATCATTTATATTTAACTTTTAGTTAAATTGTTTGACATTTACCATGTCTACAAGTATTTTTATATTATATGGTTCATAAACTTACTATAACTAGCCAAGAGAACCCCAAGTGGTTCATTATTAATATATATAACCTTATATAATTCATTTGGAAGAACCTTATATTTTTAAGAAAATAATATCAATTAATAATATAATATTTGTTTTAAATACTCTTTTATGCCAATTTTGACACTATTTAATAATTAATTTTTGTTAAAGTCTTAACAACTTTATTAATTCTAAAAAAACATTTAAGTAATCCTAAATTGTCATATTTACCTATAAAATTAATTAAATTCATAAAAATTCTTAAATTACATTTATTTTGATATTTATAATATCAATTATCTCAATCTCTCATTAATACGGTAATTGATGCATCATCATTGTTTCATAAATAAATTAAATTATTTAAGGTTTAAAAATCATAAATAAAATACCGTTATGCAGGAAATCATTTTATATTTATAATTAATATTTATTATCAAATTTATCTTATGTATAACCCTATATTAAAAAGGTTTTAGTCATTAAACATTGATTTTAACTCTTTTAACTCTTCTTTGAATATAATAATAATAAATGTCCTAATCTAACCCAAGTGGACCTAAATGATAATATTTTATTCCTAATGTTTGTTTTGGTAGATATTAACTTGTCCAATAGAATTATAACATGTGTTAGGGTAATATTAATATCATATTTACCCTTAATTATTCTATCTACTTTTAACCGTGGTAAATAAAAGTAAAAAGTTACTATTCATAATAAATTATTTTTATCTTATTAAACCACATTTTACTAATTGATATTATCCGTGTCTCTTGGATTTTCGAAATCCCACTCACAAAAGTGGTAAAATTAAATTTTATGTGTATTTGCAAATTCTCCTAGGAGGTGGGTAAAAGATGGTGAAAAGTTCAATAAAATTTTTATATATCTAAAATTAAAATAAATTGACTCCAATGAATTAGATTGAACTTATATAGATATTATGTATCTATTTTGACCTAAAATAAATTTAAATAAAATAAATAATTATTTAAATAAAAAGTCGGTTTTAACTAATAACTCTGTGTTTTTCACTATTCATCAAAAATTGAAAGTTTTTAGAAAAACACCAAAATTCACCCTAGGATAAGTTCAAAATTCCGAATCCAAAAATCAAGTCCATTTTGAAAAATAATATTTATAGAAATTCAAAAAGTCGGTATTACTATTCATAACGGCTAGTTTGATTTGTTATGGTGTGCGTTAGAACTCGAAGTTGCGTACAACACACGCTACTGTATAATTCAAAGAGAAGTGTACTGTGGAAGCTTGGGGTGTTACATTCTCCCCTCCTTCAAATAATTTTGTCCTAGAAATTTCTAGAATACTACATCATGAAAAGACTCGGGTGGTTCTTCATCATAAGTTCCTTAGGTTCCCCCGTTGCCTCTTCCATCTTATGGTTTTCCCATATAACTTTTACCGGACGAGTCGTCTGGTTTCTCAATACTTGTTCTATGCTATTAAGAATCATGATGGGCTCTCCGCAATAAGATATATCAGGTTCCAGTTCTACTTCCTCATAGGTGAGTACATGCATTGGGTCAGGCATATATTTTCTCAATAGTAATACGTGGAACACATCGTAAAATTTGGAGAGATTTGGCGGCATTGCCGAATGATACGCTACTACCCCAATTTATTTTATAATTTTGAAAGGTCTGATGTACCTGGGACTCAATTTACCTTTCTTACCAAAACTTATAACTACCTTCCATGAATATACCTTCAAGAAAACATGATCTCCTACCTAAAATCCCAAATCCTTCCTTCAGTTGTCAGCATAGCTCTTCTGCCTACTTTGAGCAGCTTTGCTGTGGTTTTGGATTACCTTCACCTTTTCCATAGTTTCCTCCACCAGTTCTGGGCCTATGAGTTTTCTTTCACCAACATCATCCCAACAGGTTGGTGTGCGACATCTCTTTCCATATAATTCTTCATATGGTGCCATCCAAATACTTGAATGGAAGCTATTGTTATAGGAAAATTATACCAGAGGTAAATATTGATCCCATATACCTTGAAAGTCAAGTGAGAAGGATCTCAACATGTCTTATAAGGTTTAAATAGTCCATTCTGATTATCCATATGTTTGAGGGTGGTAGGAAGTGCTCAAACGATGTTCAGTATCCAAGGCCTTCTAAAGACTCTTCCAGAATCATAATGTAAAATGGGGATCACGATCAGAAACAATAGATAGGGGTACTCCATGTAGTTTCACAACTTCATTAATATATAGTCTTGCAAGATGTTCTAGTGGTAGATCTTCTCTTATATCAAGAAAATGTTCTGACTTGGTAAGACAATCAATAATGACCCATACTCAATCGTTTTTTCTAGGAGTATTTGGTAGTCCCATGAAAAAGTCCATCGTGATGTTATCCCATTTCCACTCAAGTAGGGAAGAGGTTGCATGACTCCTCCAGGGTGTTTCTTTCCAGCTTTCACTTGTTGAAAAATCATACATCTTGACACAAAATCTGCAATCTCCCTCTTTATGTTGTCCCACAAAAAATTTTCCTTCAAATCTATATACATTTTCGTGCTCCTGGGGGGTATAGATAAATTGGAACTATGAGCATCATCCAACAATTCCCTTTTTAGATCAGGTATATCAGGAACACAAATTCTCTTCCAAAATTTCAAAATTTCTTCTTCATACACAAAGTCTCCCAATCTCCCATCATTTACAGCTTTAATCATCTTTTGAAATTCTTCATCATTGGTCTCAGAACTCTTAATCCTTTCTAGTAAAGATGGTTTGGAAACCATTTAAAAAAGTATTGATGTTTCACCTTCCATGGTGATTCCCATATCCATCTTCACTAGATACATGTATATAGGATCCTTTTCAACTCTTATATTGTTCAAAACTCCATGATCCTTTCTACGCAATGAATCTTCCAACTTATTTTCCTTCCCCGGGTGGTAGTGTATTGTGAAATCAAAATCCTTGAGTAATTAAAGGCATATCCTTTGTGCCACATGTTGAGTTCATTCTGTGAGAAAATATACTTCAAACTCTTGTGATCGGTATATATGTCACATTTTTCATCATAGAGACAGTGCCTCCAAATCTTCAAAGAAAAGATTACAGTTTCCAAATCAACATCATGAGTAGGATAGTTTTTCTCATGAATTTTCAGCTTTCGTGATGCATAGGCAATAACCCTATCATTCTGCATAAGGACACAACCAAGTCCTTTCTTTGAAGCATCACTATAAATAAGAAACCCATAATTTTCCGATGCTGGAGTCAGTATAGGAGCATTGAATAATCTTCTCTAAAATTATTCTAAACATTATTCATTCTCTTTTTTACAAAAAAATTTAACACCCTTACGTGTGAACTTCGTTAATGTGTTAGCCAATTGGGCAAAATTCTGGATAAAATGTCGATAATAAACTGCTAAACCAATAAAACTATGTACCTCAGTTATACTTGTTGGTGCTGGCCATTCTTGGATTGCTCTTATCTTGGAAGGATCAACGAAATTTCCATCCTTAGAGACAATATGTCAAAGAAAAGAAATCTATTGAAGCCCAAATTCACACTTTCTAAACTTCCCATATAATTCATGTCTTCTCAGAGTCTTTAGGATAATGCGCAAGTGATTTTACTGATCTTAGTATATTTTGGAGTATACCAAGATATCATCAATAAATACGACAAAAAATTAATCAAGATATTCCTTGAAAACTCTGTTCATTAGATCCATGAAAATAGAGGGTTCATTAGTCAGCCCAAAAGGCATTACTGTAAACTCATAATGCCCATACCTGGTTCGAAATGCTGTCTTCGGAATGTCTTCCTTTTTTACACACAACTGATGGTATCTAGATCAAAGGTCAATCTTTGAAAAGTATTTAGCTACATGAAGTTGGTCAAATAAATCATCAATGCGAGGTAGGGTATACTTGTTCTTTATTATTATAGCATTGATCTCCCTGTAGTCGATATGTAACCTCATAGATCCATCTTTCTTCTTAACAAAAAGGACAGGGGCTCCCTATAGAGAAACACTAGGGTGAATAAATCCCTTATTACTCAATTCCTCTATTTTTTCCATTAGTTACACTAATTCCACAGTGGACATTATATATGGGGTCTTCGATATAGGCCTTGAACCAGGAATTAAATCAATGGAAAAATCAATTTCTTGTTCGGGAGGATGTCCAAGTAAATATTACAGAAACACATCTACATATTCTTTCACAATAGGTACATCCTCTATTTGAAAATTCCTTTCCTCACCCATAGTTATTTAATTCTCTTCCTCCCTGATAATTGAATTTAGTTGAGATACTGGGGGTGGATCTAGAAAAGAATTAGGTGGTGATTATTCCGCTCTAAAGATAAGGTGTTACTTATCATCATCATCAAAAATCATAACCTCATTCTTCTTATAATAAATCTTCACATCATAGTCTAAAAGCCAATCCATACCAAGGATTATATCAAACTCAATCATAGGTATGATGAGGAGATCAGCAGATAAAGAACATTTATATTCTCTAATGGAGATTGATTCAAAAAACATTGTTGCAATCATACTTCCCTTAGGTGTTTTGAGTGACAACGCCCTTGTTAAATCAAATTGGAAATATATAATTTTCATAGAAAACTAGGAAGATATGAAATAATTCGATGATCTAGAATCAAATAAATCATTTACTAAACCTTAGGAAACCATTAAATTACCTACCACCACATCTTTTGGAGCTTCTACCTCAGCAGTAGTGATAAAATAAGATTGGCCTTGATCCCTCAGACTTTTCTAAGGTAAGTTCCCCTGATGCTTAAAAAATTCATTTGCATAATTTCCCATCTCCCTGCAATTGCAGCATTGAACATCAGTAACTTCTTTCTTCCCCTTGCAATCACAAGCATGGTGGCTTTTTTCACCACACATGTAACAGACACCAATTCCCTTCAAGCAAGTACCAGGGTGTTTTTTCACACATTTACTGTAGGATGGATATTCAACTTTTCCCTTCTTCCCCTTATTTCCATTTCTATAGTGATCAGAAGATCTCTTATTCTCTTGCTTTGCTTTAAATTCATAAGACTTATAGAATTCTTTTTCTGTCTTGATAGCACACAAGACAATATCTTCGTACAACGAGAAGGATTATGAGACTAATGATCGACAGAGATATGGTTTTAACTCATCAATGAAATGATCAATATTACTCCTTGGATTACATATATAATCTGCTGCATGCCTCACTAACCTTGTAAAGTTAGCATCATACTTCGTGATATTTTCATCAGCCTTTTACCTCAGACTCAGAAATTGACTTTCCATATCTGCTCGATGGTCGTGAGGAAAGTATTTTTCTAAGAAAATATCTTTAAACTCCTTCCATTCTATACTTGAAACTTCTACATATTCCTTTGTATTTTTAATCAATGACCACCATTGATCAGCATCTCCAGTGAGGCAGTAAACTGCCATGAAAACTTTTTCCATTTCACTACTTCCCAAAGCCTGAAATATTTTATCTAGGGAATTTATCCATTTCTTAGATACTAGTGGATTTGTAACCCCATTTAAGGTTGGTGGTTGTTTCCTTAGGAAGCGATTTAACATTGATCCTTGATGCTGTGGATCTGGGTGCTTTATACGGGTAAGGTTATTATTCATAACCTGAGTGAGTTGTCCAGAATGGTGATTATCTGATCTCCACCAGTTGCATCGCCATCTCTACTATAATTATCTTAAGTAGGAGGGAAATCCCTACATGGTGTGCATGCATTGATACAATTTCCATTTCTTCCACTAGGAGCCATTTCTAAATAATGGCATGCACTATATTATATTATGAATCACAATACATAAATCCAAACTTGTAAAACACTTAACATGAATTGAACAATTTGTGGATATAATCCATAATCATAAATATGTTTTCTTTGAGTAAGTATATACTCATAAACCCTTCATAATTGTTTTTAATGAAAATTAGAATTATCCTAAGCATATCCCCCGGGAGTGTCGTAACCAAGAGTACAATAAGGCCCGTTGTCATGCACCAGTTCCCGTTCGAGTCTAGCTCAAAGCGGTGTTTTCAGGTTTTACCCTTAGGTACATCTGTTCCAGAACCACCTCTACTTGCTCATATCCAGACAGGGATGTATTTCTCAGAAAACTCACAAAATCTCTACAATACAAAAATTCTAGGAAATTATTCTATACTAATCCTCAAATTCTATCTTAGGGATATGTGGTCTAATAATAGTTTATCTAAATCTAGCTTCTAAGGTTTGTACTAAACTTCATATGATACTAACTGTAACGCCCTGAACCTAGTTACCCAGAGTCGGTGAATTATCACATAACATTGGCATGATCACAAAAGATCAAGTCTTGAAAGACCGATTAGTTCAGTAGCCTAGGAAACACTAGATACATTCATAAATGTTACCTTACATCATATAGTGAAAAACTAAAATAACATAGTCTCCATAGTCCACACTCATATCCCCTTCAGACTATCCCTGCAGGTCAGTCATAAAATATTTTTCACATCCTGGGAAAAATAAAACATGTAAAGGGGTGAGATCAGATGCTCAGTAAGGATAACAATATAGCAGAAGCATTCATAAATAAGCATAAAAAATTTAAGGAAATATATAACTAAAAAAATCATTTTAGACTTGAACTTCAAAATAATATGGCAAAAATATAATTAAATAATGCCATTTAATTATTCACATGGGTATTCTACTAGTCGAATAATCACATGCAATATCAATAACCACTTTTATAATAATGGAATGCATAAGTCTAGACTATCAAAACCACATAGTCAAGGCATTGTGCCAAGACTACAAATAAGATTTTGTCAAGGACTTGTTCCAAGACACTAGTTGGTCTCATGAGATCTACCGATGCATCAAGGACCTATAGAGGGCTCCACCCATCACTTATTATGTCCAATGCATTCCTCATATGAATAGGTTTCAACATAACATAAACATTCGTATTAAAACTAGCATAAGAAATGCCAGTAATTTCTCCATCAACCATGAATGGTATAAAACTAACACAACCACAATCAAACATATCACAAAACCTTCAATACTATATGGAATTTTTGTATCATAATAAATCAACTTCAAATAATCTTAAAATCCATCAAAGGATGTTGACATAGATGGAATCAAAACTATTTGGGAGAAATATATCTTTTTTTGAAATAATTTAAAAGACACATAATTATAAAATAAAACATTTACATTGAAAATATCCTTATAAGCATGTAAGGTAAGCTTAAAAAATTTTATAATGGCTGAAAATAGCCACACCCGCCATATAAGTTAAAAAAAGACATTCTTACCGTAATTTTGTTGAAAAGGTTAAAAAGGACCTTATTTGGAAAACGATAGAATGATTCCTTTATAAACATATTATTAAAATTCAAACAAGGGTATAAATGACTTTAACCCATAGTCTGTAAAATAGTAAGAATGTTTTGAAATACATTTTAAGAAACATGGATGTGGATGATAAAGAGGTTCCAGTAGATAATTACGTATAAAAAATCTCAGATAATGAAGAGATTGTGAAATAAACCCTTACCTTGTACTTTCCATTGGCTGAGGGTAGTTTAACCTCCTGTATAATGGTGAAATAATTGTTATTAAATTATAAAATAATAATATACATTAATATGATATCATATATGATCTTTTAACATTTGTTTGTTAATAATAGCTTAGTATTTTCGTCGTTTTGGGTGTTAACTTACTTGTTTTGTTTTATATTTTTTGTTACATAAGGCCTGTATGTTATGAATAGGTTGTATATTATTCATATCCAGAATGATATCAAGTCTATAAAAATTATTTTCAATCATCAAATGGGGATTATACTTGAATGGATACAATGGGGAATGAATCTCATCACGTTCGTGGAGACGGTAGTCCGTACGTACGCACGAGCAACAATATCATTATTTTGATATTAAAATAATATATAATTAGATCATGTATCATATATAAAGAATAATTATCATGTTATATGTATTATTTACATGAATTATACATCATTATTATACCCATCCAAATAATAATGTATTGAATAACAATTACACCATGACGTGGAGACGGTAATCCGTACGTACGCACCTATGGTGACATGTCATCCAAGGGATGGATAGAATAATGAATATGGTTGTACCATATTTATAATAACATCACAGTATATAAAAGATACTGGATTTATTATTTTAGACTGGAAATAACAAAGAAATAAAAAGTGGAAGAAGAAAGGAACTTGAAAGAGGTTGGTGAAATCATTACCTCTTCTTTGGGTTCTTCCTTTTCATTTGATCAAAAGGGATCTTTAAGTTGGATATATGATCAAAATAGGTCCTCTAGGTTGAAGTGAGAGATGTTTAGAGGATATTTGGGAAGGGGTTTTCTGAACCAAAAGGCTTTGAAGGAATGAATTTGAGAGAAGGGGGGAGTGCCCTTTTATAAGAGGGGTGAGGGGCATCTTAGGAAAAAATAAAATATTATTTTATAATAAATTCATATTCAGTTTATAATGGCTCCAAAGTGACTTATTTAGAGAATAATTTAGGTATGGATTGAAATCCACTCAACCAATTGATTTTATACAGGTTTGGGTCACTATATTAACCTTATCATTTATATTGAACTCTTCGTTAAATAGTTTGACGTTTATTATGTCTCTTTGTATTTTTATATTATATTGTTAATAAACTTACTATAACAAGACAAAAGATCCCCAATTGATTAATTATTAATATATATATCCTTATCTAAGTCATTTGGACAAACCTTATATTTTTAGTAAAATAATATCAATTAATAATATAATATTTGTTTTAAATACTCCTTTATGTCAATTTTGACACTATTTAATAATGGAATTTTTTTAAAGTCTTAAAAACTTCATTAATTCCAAGAAAAATCATTTAATTAATACTAAAATGTCATATTAACCTATAAAATTAGTGAAACTCATAAAAATTCTAAAATTATATTTATATTTATATTTATAATATCAATTATCTTAATCTTTCATTAATATGATAATTACTGCATCATCATTGTTTTATAAATAAATTAAATTATTTAAGGTCTAAAAATTGTAAATAAAATACAAGTATGTAGGAAATATTTTTATCTTTCTAATTAATATTTATAATCTAAGTTATTATATGAATAACCCTATATTAAAAATGATTTAGTTATTATACTTTGATTTTAACACTTTTAACTCTTCATTGAGTTAAATAATAATAAATGTCCTAATCTAATTCAAGTGGACCTAAATGATAATATTTTATTCCTAAGGTTGTTTTTGGTGGAGATACACTTTTCAAATAGAATTAGGGCATGTTTTAGGGTAATATTAATATCATGTTTACCCTTAATTACCCTATCTACTTTAAACCGTGGTAAATAAAAGTAAAAAGATACTATCAACCAAAAATTATTTTTATCTTATTAAACCACATTTTACTCCTTGATATTAACCTTTTCTCTTAGAGTTTTTAAATTCCACTCACAGAAGCAGTAAAATTAAATTTTATGTGAATTTGCAAATTGTCCTAGGAGGTGGGTAAAAGACGGTGAAAAGTTCAATAAAATTTTTATATATCTAAAATTAATATAAATTGAATCCAATGAATTAAATTGAACTTATATAGGTATTATTTATATATTTTGACCTAAAATATATTTAAATAAAATAAATAATTATTTAAAAAAAAGTCAGTTTTAACTAATAACTCAGTGTTTTCACTATTCATAAAAAATTTATTGTTTTCAGAAAAACAAAAAAAATTCACCCTAGGATAATTTTGATATTTAGAATCCAAAAATGAAGTCAATTTTGAAAAATAATATTTATAAAATTTCAAAAAGTGGGTATTACTATTCATAACAGCTAGTTTGATTGGTTGTGGTGTGTGTTAGAACTCGAAGTTGCATACAACACACGCTACTGTATTATTAAAAGTGAAGTGTACTGTGGAAGCTTGGGGTGTTACAAAACCATTCATAATATCTCACCTAATCACATCCCCTATGATAGACCACCAAAGTGGCCTTATGTTTTCTATACTTTTAGGGTTTTTAAACTCATTATATATCTAATTTACACTTATCTAATATCAATCTGATCATATTTTTAAACCCTATAACAAAATTAATCAGTGAGAAACATAAATGAAGAAACAATTTCAAATAATAGTGAAAATTAGAAATCATATTTCGGATGTTCAACTCTTTGAACATTTTTTTAAAAATTATTTAACATTGAAAAATCTATTGTTAAGATGTTAATATATTTGGGTTTTTACATTAAACACTTTTGATGTTTATCATCATCATCATTATTGAAACATTTATATCATAGTTTTTTCTTGAGATTATATTGGTTAAAAAATGTAACAATTTAGTTTTTTCATTACCAATACACCCTAAAACTCTTTCAGACATAATATGACATTCACTTTTTATTTATACTAGTATAGGAATTTATTTATTATACCTGAACTTCTCTGATTCCAAATATATTACCACTAACATCTCAAAAACAATATTCTCTTCATAATATTATGATATGATATACAAAATATTTTTGTTAGGAAATAACACTTATTTACTTTAATTAGAATATTAAATAAACAAACTATTTACATAAAAACCACATATATTACTCTATATATTTTTAGAAATATTTTAAAAAGGTAATTTTATTCCTTAAAACATTCTACTATTGGGAGGTGGGAACTCTTTCCCTCATATTTTAACAAATAACTTAGATAAACTATTTTACCCTACATGAAACACCTTTTATGATAATTTTATTCTCAAATATGTTATATAGTTTGATGCACCAAAAACCTTCATATCCCTTCATTTTTATAAAACTATTTGTTGAAAAAAACTCCCCTTATCATATAAGATATTTTAAGATGAAAATAAAAATCCTTTTTAGATCCATATAACCTTGAAATATTCATTTTCATTCAAAACAATGATTCCACAAACCTTTTATTCATCATTTAAATGAAAAACATATGATTCATCAATTAATTCCTTGATTTTTATCTCCTATATATTTAGAACATTTGTAAAGTATACATTTGAAACCATATAAAATTTAAAATAAAATAATAGATTCCATAAAACTAATACCTATCTTGCAAACAATTTATATAACACTAGAGAATCAAATAATTGATTCCTATTTAGTTTTCATTGACTATCAATGGATTTTGAAAGAAACATCATTCGGAATTTCCAAAAATATTTCTTATTCCGGTTTAAACTTTTACTCATTTATACAATTAACACAACACTAAATGTAATGTCCCTCCAATATAAAAATCTCACACATGACCAAATCTGGTTGGTTATTGGAACTCAAGAAGCATCCCTAAATGCCAGAGGCTGCCAACTAGAAGTGTGGTTGGGAAGATTATAGTGGTGAGACTATACCCCGTGTTACAAAGTTACAATACAATGGAAATAAACAAAACCAGAGTAACGAAAAATGTATGAATAATAGAACATATAACTGGGAAGAAAAAACAAACCCAGTAATATTGAACTATGTAATTTTAGGATTAAATGTAAATAAATGTCATGCTAGAAGTAATATGAACAAAATAAAAAGCTGACATAAAAACTCAAAATACCCTGTTCCCAAACCCCAGTTTGGACCCACCTCCAATCTCTAACCCATACATCAAAAAAATAATAAACAAAAAGGTCCCTTTCTTTTTCCAAACCTCCATACACGTAATCTTCTGACGTACCAAATGATGAACTGAATAGGGTTTGAGTAAAATTTAGTAAGTTGACACCACAATGTCTATAAAAAAGTAGATTGATAATAACTGCATAAAATAAAGCAATAGTAGGTGTATTAATTAATCAACTTAACAAAAAAAATCAACCTACTTTAGCAAAATACAATAATATATTTGATCATGTAGTAAAACCATGACAAACATAACCACAAAACCATTACATAATCACAAAACCGGGTAAATACCTCTTTATAATCATTTTAACATCTGAACCAAGCCCTTCGTATAAGCATTTCAGCATCACCAAACATAGAAATATATATAATACTTTCAGCATAAAACACGACCAAGCCACTATATAAGCATTACAACATGGAACTAGGAATAAATTGCTATGTAAGCATGAAAACATGGAACTAGGCCAATAAAACCATATAAAAATTACAAAATAAAACTGGGAAAAGCCCACGTTATATGTATTTTATGATGAAACTGGGCCAAGAATGCTATATAATCATTACAACATGAAATTGGTCCAATACCACTATATAGGAATTACAACATGAAACTAGGACAATCCCCTATATAATTATAACTGTATGAATAAAAAAGTCATAGTAGCATGTATATCAAATTATTATATAATAAGACTCCACCACAATCATTTTTTTGATTTTCCTAAGCCGGTTTAATGGGTTCCGGTGCCCAAACATACAACCAAAAAGACCAAATAAAATGCAGACAAGAACAACCCACAAACGGAGATTACATTTCCTCAAAGCCAAACTCCTCTCCGCATCCCCAGCCGGACTCATATTCTCCAGTGGTCGTGGCTGATTCCCAACTTGAAGGCCTCCAGCAGTTAGCACTTTGAACCTGATTCCTGAGCTGCTCCAGAAGGTCCGGTGATGCCCTGTCAGTCACGATATCCTTCGCAAAAGACACAGTCACCTTATCTTTCCTCTTAGAGGTGGAACGAGTCTTCATCGGCCATGGAAGACATGAGTAATATTTCCTTGGCCGACGTCTTAGAGTTGCAGGAAAAGGCCATTCAACAACAACCAGATTATGCTTCCCACTCTGAACTACATCGCTGAAAGAATGACCAGTAAGTCCACTTACATTCTCTTGTCTACCCCCGGGGATCTCCCTTCCTTTTCCAGCCTGGTCTTCCAAAACCGAAATAGGAGTTGAGTTCTCCATCAAAGGTATCCGCACCCCCACTGAGACAACATTGTCCACAGTCGCCGTAGGAACCTCTATCAAGCCACCATTAGCCTGCTCTTCCTATCTCCTAATAGCTTCCACCAGAGTGGAGCTCCTGCCCTCAGGACAGTTGACAGCCAAGGACAAGCCAGCAGGACCTTGTACTCTGTCTCCCTCCTGAAGAGCCTACATAGCCTCCTCTCTGACCAAAACAGCTCAGATCTCCAAAAATACAACCGGATGAGCCTCTGAGACTTCCTCACCATTCATCTCACCTGAAATACCATCCTCTTCCAGGAACTCACTCATTACAGCATTATTCAAGATACCAAATCTATTACTCAAATTCATAAAAGGAGGAGCCATATGATCCAAACCCATGGACTCTATAGCACTATCCATGTTCGAGATAGTCTCAATCTTCTTCTCAACTGAAGCTCCAACACCAATATTACTCTCACAAGTCAACTTACAAGCCTTAGTTGATTTACCATCCAAAGCCGAGTTAGCCACCTCATAGAACCTTCCACTTATAATAGACTCCATCAGCCTCGGTTCTGAACCTAACTCTACCTCTGAACGATAATCCATATCCCTACGCAAAGGAACATGCTTCCATTTACAGTTGCCCTCCCTCGGCCAAGGAGGAAGTCCCCTTCAGCAAACCTCATCTGAATTCCCCAACCTCCTGCAAGAACCGCAAAAATCTATCCAATCCTCATAAAAAAATCACTGTCTACAGCGGTACTCTTCACCAATAGTGACAAAAACAAAATCAAAAGGAGTACGAGACGCATCTATCTCAACGCACACTCTGGGATTCACTGGATGACAAAGTGCCTCAGTTCTACTATCATAGCACAGATATCGGCCTACCATATTGACAAGCATCCTGATAATTGAAGGGTTTTGAAATGGTAGGGGGAGTTTAGGGAAACTTACCCAAACCACAAATTAAGGGGAGTCTCGTTTCATGTGAAGGTCGAAGGACCGTCGAAGGAGCAGAAAACGAGATCCCTTGTAGAAGCGAGGGGCCCTCGACCACTCTTGAATGAGATCAGCCTCCGACTCAAAGCGAATCATTATCTGCATATTGTCGAGTAAACGTACTGCCGCGGGTTCTTAGATATCCCATGATCCGAAAACGAATCGGTCAAACTCATCCACAGAAGGCCTCTTGTCCTTGAATCGAGCTACAAGAGTGAGGTTTAATAGGTTAGAGGATTCCAAAAACTCAGTTGAAGATAAGGGGAGATTCGGCACCCCGTCAACCAAATCTGGGACTTTAGGGTTTTGAGAAACTTTCAGGAAAGGAGGGAGGAAATCAGGGTTGGAGAAACGATGGAAGATCCATGCTCTCCCAAGGGGAGACGATTCTCCCTCCCCCATTAAAGGGGGAGGGTCCGTCGTCACCTACAGAGGAGAGCCATCAAAGGGGTCGGGAGAGATCCTTCTCATTATATCATAAGACTCAATGGTTAATTCAATATATTTATATTTCTTTAAATTTAACATTCATTTTTATATCAAATTATCACTAGTCATTTTGATAACAAATAATCAATTTACAAAGTGAATATATGACAAAAAATAATATGTTTTCTCATATCATGCTAAACACACTTAAATAAATTTTCCAAGTCATTATTATTCAAGGGTTCACTCTCCCAATGGGTAGCTTCAATCTAGTTCACAACACCAATTAATTCAAAGGGATCCATGTAAATAATTCAATCCATGATTTATCATCATTCATTATTTGAATTATTAATACAATTAAAATGACAAGGGGGTTTGGTTTAGACCACATACCTTTCATCGATAATCAAGAAAATGCTTCAATTGGTAACATAAAATATAAAAAGGCATTAAAGATAATATTAAGAAACCTATATCAAACCGGATCAAGATCAACACAAAAACCAACCATGTTCAATAGTTTTCACTTCCACAACTAGAAAATAATGGAAGATAAGGGAAAACCTATGAAAAAAAATCATCAGATATTGATTTCTTGAAAGGGATGTTCGAAAGGGAGGAAGGCACTTCTGAATCACCTAGAAATCGCCTAAGGATTGAGAGAGGAAGGATGAATGTAGATGAGGTAAAACATAATCATGCGAGATGGATTATAATCAGTGAGCCTAAAAAATAAATGGCATATAAAAATATTACATGGCATGAAATTATCAATTTATGAGGTATGATGAAATTCTCATCACATTAGATGATATAACCCTAATCAGATATTACATGTAATGTAATATAGATTCACAACATGTTACCAGTTCACATCATTAACTAGTTCATAGAATGTATTCCTTTAAAAATGTATTCTTAGTGATAATTACACATCATGTAATACATATACATGATGTGTAAATGTTCCACAAGAAGTTTTAATCCCAAAATTATTCATAAGATCCCAAACAAACTCTGTAGTCTTCCAAACACAGAAGAAACCCTCATAATATCATTTAACATGTTTATAACAAGTCTCCATTAATTCATAAAAACATATATCCTTGAACATTAGGTCATTTTACCCAATAAATATTTCAATATCCTAATGAGACTCGACCACCAAGGGTTAAAGAAAAATGGAACCCAAAAAAATATGTTTAATGAAGAAATCATTTAGGGACATACCTAGAAAAAAATTTGGATCTTACAAACTTCCCACTATAAAAAATATCAACCCGAATATTCTATAATAATCACCATGGTGTCTCCATGAACATGTCTGGACACTGGGCTCACAAATCAAAATCCCTCTCCCAGGTCTCCTCATAAACATGCCCATGTTTCCACGACACTAAAACTAGAGGTATGGTACTATCCCTAATACAATTCTCACTGTTGTCTACGATACATATCATATGACCCTCAAAGGATTCATCTACGAAAAGATCAATGTCATATACATATACCACACGAGAAGGGTTAGGTATATCTATGAAGATGTAACATGTGAGACACGTCATGAATGTAACTATAGCACCACTGAAGGGATTATCAAAATGACACTAGAACAAACTTTTCTTCTATCTCAAATGGAAAAAAACCTGGGTGCCATCTTTCTTTTATTTCTGATACGACTTTACCCAGCTTAGGAGACACCCGATGGAAATCATGATGACCAACCTCAATATTTAAAGGTTTTCTCTAATGGTTAGTGTAATATTTATTTCTACTCTGTATGGTCACTAACTATGTCATCATCATCCTAACCCACTCAGACATATCCTACATGAGACTAGGTCCAACAATTGTAGACTCTCTTACCTCCAATCAAAAAAGAGGTAAATGGAATGAAATTCTAGTCAAATCCTCAAAAAGTTCAATTTGGATCAACGAATGAAAGATTTTATTATATAAAAACTCCTCGAATTCTATATTCTTATAACAATAACCATAGAAATAGAAAATCATAGGCTTGAAATGTATCATTTCAAATATGAATAGTCTGATCAGATTTCATATCAGTATGTGGATGATAGGCCATACTCAGAAGAACCTATGATCCAAAAACCTTATAATGACCCTAGAAGAATTGTGATGTGAAATGAGAATCTTTATTAGAAACGATACTCCTCAAAACACTGTGCAACCAAACCATCACACACACATTAAGACTACAAAAATCATCCACGGTTAAGGTCTCCATACAAGAAAAAGGTATTCTACTTTAATCATTCTATCCTTGATCACCCATACTACATTGTTTTTATGAGGTATCCTAGGTAATCCTATGACAATATCTATAGTGACATCATGACATTTCCCCTCCAAAATGGGAAGATGCTGCAATATCCTAGAAGGCCTCTTATGCTCAGGTTTCACCTGCTGATTGGTGAAACATCTAAACACAAGTCCTTCCACCACCTTCTTCATTCCAAACCACCTAATTATCTATATATTTCACAATGCATCTTTTTGAAAACTAGATGTACCACCCATCTAGATACATGAAACACCCACATCAGCACTTTATTCAAGCCCATAGGAAAACATAATCAAATATGGAAAATAAGATAATTTCCTCACCCAAGAGACCATCCAATTAATGAATCCATACCACATAATATGTATCTCAGAACTAATCCCTCTATATTAGATAACTTCTCTATCTTGATATGGTCCAAAATCATCAGCATAACTAATGCCGAAGTCAGATCTACATGTCCTTAGGACTCTTAAACATTATGATTCATGTCTAAAATAGTTCCATTATCCACCACTCATCAAAAAATCTTGAACTAAAACTGTATGCATATTCATGATTAGTTAATTGACAATGAATTTTCCTTTTCCTTGTGTATAATCCAACTCAACTTTAAAATAATACATATACCTAACCCAAATCATTTGAAAAAGTTTCGTATAATGCTAAGAAAATATGTACTTGAGGCTCTTGTGGTCCCTATAAACCACAAACCTATTGTCAAAAATATATTATCTCCATCATTTTAGGGAATGTGCCACTAATATGAACTCCAGATCACGAGTAGGATAATTACTTTCAAGCAGTGTCAACTGTCTAGAGCCATAAGCAACCACTCGATCCTCTTTCATTAGAACTTCTATGAGTTTAACTATGGATTAATCACAATATACATTATATTATTTACCCAACATAGGTAAAGTGAGAATAGGTTTTGATACAAGCCTACTCTTTAGATCCATAAGATATCTATCATTATTATCTGACTAAAAAAACTTCACATGTTTATTGGTCATCCTAGACATCAACGTTTTCATATAGGATAATTCCTAGATAAAAACATGATATTTACTTTCAAAACCTATAAAACTAAAAATATCAATGATATTCATATATTTATCCCAAGATACCATGGTTTCAACATTATCTATATCCACCGACACTCCTTCCTCTGAGATGATGTGTCCCAAGAAGTGCACTTCAACAATCTAGAAACTATATTTGTTTATCTTGGCATAAATCCAATGCTCTCTCATGTACTAAAGGTGATGTCAAACTGTTGGGAATGATTGTCTACTAACTGGGAGTACACTAAAATGTGTATGAAAAATACTATCACAAAATTTTCTAGAAAAGAATGAATGATATAATTAATTAAGGGAATGAATTCCACCAGTTCTTTTTTCAAACCAATTGGCATCCATACCAAATCATAAAATCCATACATGCTCCTAAAAAAGTATAAGGTATGTTTAATTGTCTTAAAATAAATTGGTGGTATCCTAAAATAAAATCAATTTTATATAATATCTTATCATCTCTCAGCGGATCAAAGATATCTTCAATTCATGGAAGGGTATACTAGTTCTTGACCATCATCTAGTTTAATCTCTGAAAATCCACATTAAAGCGAAAAGTACCATCATACTTCATAGTGAAAACAACTAGAGAACCCCACAGAGATATAATAGGTATATGAAACATTTATCTTACATATATTATATCTGAAATTCCAAATGCATAAGCTCTATTGGAACTATCCAATATTGTGGGAAAGAAACTAGCTCTACTCCCAGTAATAACATGATCCTGAACTAGATCTACCACTTGGGTGGTAAGACATAGAACTCGTTATAAAAAACATGATAAAAATGTTCTACCACTAGAGGAAAATATCCTAAAACATTTTTCCATAATCAAGAGAAAGACATGATATCTGGGTCAAGAGAAAGTCTAATATAAATTGAATTGGTCATGTATAACCAACATGAATATCCAACTCACTATGGTGAATTTAGGTTCTCCGTCTGTAGATAGAAAGGGAAATATCATATGATTATAGTAGATATGAACTTGATATATAATTAACCAATTCATTCTAAGAATCTAATATAAACCTATAATTTCAAGAATAAATAGATCCCAAAAGAAAAAGTAACCAACAATTTATAGAGAACACATCTTTCAATGTTTGATAATATCTGACCACACTCCCAATGGCATGTCAATGGTCAAAACACTATCCAAGCTTTCCAAAACCAAGGAAAAACCATTTTCATAAAGATCATATAAAAAAGAATGTTATGGTCTTGTATCAAACAATATAAAAGAAATTGTAGATGATATAAGAATCATACCTCTAACAGTTGAAGGTCCTATATCCAAACCTGTTAGAGTAGTCTTTATAGAATGCATCTAATTAACCTCTCTAACATGGGTTCCATTTTGACTCCCTTATGATATTACCTTTTCCTGGTACTTACATTCCTGCACTTGAGTACCACATCCCCTACCTCAACCTAAACATCTCGTGGAACTCCAGCTACCTATCTATTGAGGGGTAGCTGATTCATTCACAAAATATAGACCCCATCCTATTACCCTTCCAAATATATCCTGTGATACGTTATTATAGAACTTATGAGGAAGACCCTTATGATCACAAGAATGAAACTCCAATACAAGATAAATACAATGAGGCCTCTTGTGGCCCAACTTTCCACACAAATAGTACTATAATGGAACACGATCTTGAGATGGATGGACACTAGCCCGACTACTCTACCTACTATTTACTTAGAGATAACTTAGATATAGGCTCTTCATGCCACTAGAACAAGATCTCCCATTTAACCATACTAAAACAACCTTATCATTTCTCAAAACCTCTCTCAGATTCCCTTCTTTGACGAGTGCCTAATTTATCACATCTAAAAATCTAATCAAGAGAGATATTTTCACCTAGGAAAAGATCTCATAGCAATTCCAATCATGATTATGCCTTAACCTAGAGATCTCATTAGTAGATAAATATGGGAAAAGTGATGTGGGTCGGTGAATAATCTAGTGTAGTCCATTATTGAAATTACCTCCCATATCAAATGTATAAATCATCCCTAAATGTATATGGATCACTGTGGGTTAGGAAATTCTCATCAAAATACTTTTAGGATAACTCTTCTTGCTTCCCATATTACTCTAAATTTTTTCACCAACATTTGACTGATCCACAAACCCTATTTGTATAAAGTTTCACCCTCTTATCAATGGGTGTATTGAGGTGCTTAAAGATTGACTGGATAGTCTAAATCTAGAAATCATCTTCTTAGGGTCCTCCCAACCTAGGGAACATTGGTAGATGCTACAACTGTGCTCTCTCATCATCTCAGACATCTATGTCATGGTTATAAGAGTCTCCATTTCCATGGATCACATGAACCTCAAGAAGTTATCCCAAAGTTAAACATATATCTGATTCTCATGAGCTACAAGAAGCTCAGGTTTAGATGTGTTAGGAGTGTGCTGATTACTTCTCTCTTTACACTCAATTCAAAGGTGAAAAGGGGGGATTTTCTGTACCAGATAGATGTATACACTAGAACATTAGCTAAGAAAACATGTTCAACATCAATAGGTGATACCAATAGAGAACCATTAGCCCATGGTCTCTCTCAACTTGTATTACAAGTGTTTCAACATGACATATAAGTTCTTTCATTTGATTTATCAGATATAATAGTTATCTAATATCATATATCATATAGAAAATTTTATCACATGAAATAAATATATCTTTATCCTGAACAATGAATGTCATGATATATCCTTATGTGCCTATCATGATGCATTCATACTCATCTCACTCCATACCATTCCATGAGTATAAATCTCAAGAAACAATAACATCAAACAACATGTAAATCACCCAAAGAGAAATAACATCAAACGTATGAAGAAAAAATCATGAAAAACAATCCCATCCATAGGTACACAGATTTTCCCACATACATGGGTTATCCAATCCCATGAACAATCTCATTACCGTATCATGAAACATCGTAATATCATTTTTACCTTTCATAAATAGTAATTAAATAGAAAATAAAAAACCAAGTACCTTTGATACCACTTTTACCATCCCCCGATATGTAACTCTCTCACATGGAAAAATCAGGTTGACTATGGGGCCTCAAGAACACCTCACATATGCCATAGGATGCCGATTAATAGTTTTAGTGTGGTGATATAGTGGGAAGACTATTCCCTATAGTACAAAGTTACAATATAGTGAACAAAAAACCATATAAATAAATATCACAGTAATGAAAATGGCAAAAACAATACAACATACAACTAAGAAGAAAAAGAAAATCAATATACCTAATAATAGTGAACCTTGAAATGGAAGGAAAGAATGCAACTAAATGACATGTTGGAAGTCAAATGAACAAAAGAATAAGATAATACAAAAACTCAAAATTCTATGGTCCAAAACTCAATATCGGTCCTACCTCCATTTTCCATCCCAACAAAAAAAACAAGAATCAACCACAACGTACCTTACCCTTATTGAAAAATGCACCCTTGAAATTTTCTTTGTTAATAAATGGAAGCTTGAATAGGGTTTGATTAAAATTCCATAGGTCGATGCCACCATGTCTAAAAATCTAGTCTAATAATAATTTAATTCTATAAACCAATAATTGGTGTATTAACTAATAAAATTAATATAATACAACAATCAATATACTTGGGCACCATGCTAGAATATCCCTGATCCTATAGCACAACCATGCCATCAATAACAACAAAACCATTGAATAATAAAAAAACATGGAAGATACCTCTATATAAACATTTCATCGTCAATTCCAATTCCTCTATATAATCATATTAGAATCTATAGGTATATCCCATTATATACGAATTTCAAAATGAAATTAGGCCAAACCCTTTATATAAGCATTACAACATGAAACTGGGACAAGCCCAATATATAAGCATTACAACATGAAACTGGGCCAAGAAATCTATATAATAATTATACATGAAGCCAGGTCAATCATGATATGTAATCATTATATAATGAAACTGGGTAAAACCCTTTATATAATAATTACAATATAAAAATGGGCCCAGACTGCTATATAAGAATTACAACATGAAACTAGAACAAGATCACTATATAAGCATTACAACATGAATCACAACACAAGTCATAATAACAAGGATATTCATATATCACATCATAAGAATAAATGGTTAATTATGAAAATTAACATTTTCTTTTAATTGCACATTCATTTTTATATCAAATTATCGCCATTCATTTTGATAAAAAATATGCCATTTTCAAAGTGATTCTATGTTAATAAACCACCTAGTTTCTCATATTATTCTACACATACATTAAAAAATTATCAAATTATTTATTATTCAAAGTTTAACCCCCTCAATGGGTAGCTATTAGCCTAGTCGCAACACTGTTTAATCCAAAGGGATCCATGTAAATAATCTAATCCATGATTTATAATCATTCATCATTCAATTAATTATTAAGGATGTTTTGTCAGTGTAATCAAAATATTTCAAATAATTAACAATTAAATCGACACTAGGATTAGGTTATAGACCACATATCTTTAACCAAGAATCAAGATAATGATTAAAATGGTAACTCCAATAATAAATAAGGTAAAAATGATTGTAAGAAGAAACCTTGGTCAAACCAAATGAAGATAAAAAATTAAACCAACCAAGTTCAAGAGTTTCCACTACCAAAATCAAAAAAAAATGAAACAGAACAAAAAATATAAGAAAAAAACTCACCAAATATTGATTTATTGAACAGGATGTCTGGAATGGGGGAAGGTACTCCAAAATCACATGGAAATCCCCAACAGCTTAAGAGAGGAAGGTTGCACATATATGAAATAAAAATTTAGCTTATAACATGGCTTATAATAACTAAACAAAAAATGATGGGTAAATGTATTTCATGATGTAGAATACTTGATGTATGAGGTATATTGAAATTCATTTCACTTTTGGTGATATAACCTTGGTCAAACATTACAAATTTTAAAATTTAGATTAATGGTGTCTAACCAGTTCATGTCATGAATCAGTTCACGACCTATATTCCTTTAATTAAATATTCCTAGTAATATTTAAACATCATCTAATACATATACACAAAAATTAAATTTATTGGAGGTTGTTTCCAGACCAAAATTCTTTAGAAGATCTAGAACCACCTTCAAATCCTTCTAAATTTACAAGAAACCATTATAATCCCATTTAACACATTTATAATAGGGAAAAATTAATTAAAAAAACATATATCCCTGAAATTTAGGTAATTTTCTAAAATATATATTTCTATCTATGAAATAGACTTGACCACTAAGGTTTAAAGAATAATTAAAAAACAAATAAAATAAATTTAATGAAAAACCCAAAGAGGGACATACCTAAAAAAATATGGGATCTTACACCAAATACTAGACATTACATGTTATGGTCATTTTTATTCAACAATTTGAGAAAAAAGGGAATAATTTTATAGATCTCATTCACATTTTTATAAAATTTCTAATGTTGATTATAAAATTAATTATATAACAAGAATAAAAAGGGAAACCTCATGCTTCTCCATATCATTTACATATCCAACAAAATTGAACATATGAGTGTACACTAAAATAAAAGTTTTCTTTTTTTATATAAATAATTATTTTAAATAATTAAGTAGATAATTTTATTCTTCTAATAAACATTTCAACCCACTTATTAATCAATTTCAACATTTTGTTGTTCATGAATTTACCACTCTAACAAATAGAATATTCCTTCTTTCTTAAGAACAGTTATTATACATCATTACCAGTCTCGAAAGATAATTTCATTAAGATTATATATCTCAAAGATTGATCTCAATGTAATGTCAAATAATGATGATTTAATTTATCTACAACATAATAATTTATAATATGAGCATCATTTTTTACATTCACCAATTAAATACATTTATTAAATCTCATCTAACTAGAATGATGACCTATTTAAAATATAAATCATATATAATAGTGAGATCAAATACATATTTCAGTAAGTAATGAGTCCACTTTTGTTCCAATATACTCACTTAGTTATTGAGGCATACTATAATTAAAATCATATTATATATTAATTTTATATTTTTGAGTGGAAAACTCTTTTCCCAAACCATCGTATAGATAATCCCAACACTAGTCCAGTGGTATCATTCCTAAGGGATACCCAACTAAGTGTAAGCTACTGAAAAAAACAAAAAAGCAACAAAATATTATTAGGGTCACAAATTACTTAATTTATTGACATATGATAATGCAGAGGCACCCATATTCAACCTAAAACAACCCCATTGGATAGCTGAGATGAATTTGAATGGCAAAATTCATTTTAAGGGGGTAGAATGTAACACCCTAATATTTTGAGACTTTCATTCAAATGAATTTAATATTTTTAATATTATTTGTTACAAATAACATTTATTTTATCTTACATTACATGTAACACTAATTTTCTATTGAGTTACACATAACACTATGTTTATCTTGTGTTACACACAACCCTGAGTTTAAATGAAACATGTCATATTATTAAAAGGTTATTATAAAATCGTTATCACCTAGCTGTTGGAATGGAAGGTGGGAATATGATTAACTAAATTAAAAAAAAATATCATTTAACATTTTATATATAATGAATTTTTTTGCGACCAATTAATTAAAAATTAAAATAAAGAACTATTTGAAAATAAAATAAATATTTCTCTAAAAAACTATTTTTTTTGCAAACAAACACATATTAGCTTAATAAATTAAACGAAAAAATTTGGAAAAATATTTCAATGAATTTTATGTATTATATATTTAATCATATATTTAACATTTATCTTATGTGTTTTCTAGAAAGGAGATAAGAGTAAATCAAATTTTTTGCTCAAAACTTTAATTTTTTCTAAAAAGAAATTTTTTTTGCCTTTTACTCATTTTAAATCTAATTTTAGACACATTAAGAATGTTTATTTGAAAAAACAAATTTCATTTTTTAAATAATAATATTAAAATTATCTTAGCATGATTTGTTTAAAATTTTCTGAAAATATTATTTTTTTATGAATAGTGAAAAAAACTAAATTTTAATTAAAAAATGTGTTTCCATTTAATTAATTTATAAGGATGAATTATATTTCAAATAGGTTTAATAATATAATTAGTTTAATTATATATAAATTAATACAATTTAGGTCATTGGAATCAATTTTGTGTTGAAATTTGATATGAAAAAGTGGTTAATGATTGATCATTTTCTTTTTAAAAAACTGCTTTCTCATCACATCGAGAATATCATTTTTTAATTAAATTTTGAAAATTTTGTGAGTTTAATTAGGGAAAATTTATTCCATATTTTTAGTAATAATAATTTATATTATCTAATAATTTCATCTTTTTTTTTCCAAAAATAAATATTAAACATAGTAAAAATTATTTGCCATAGATAACGTGAAAATGGGTATACTTGGTTGGGGGGTGTAAACAAAAAATACAAGGGATTAAGATAACCCAAAACGTGTAAAAAACCAATTTTATGTCCATATATAGACCTTATATATTCTATTATTGATAATTGGACACTATTGTATCCTTTTTACATGAAAAAAACATAGGTTGAATTCTTTCTTTCAAAAAATTACAAGTGTGCGAATCACCTCACTTATAAAAGGACACCCATCTCCTATCTTATTCACACCTTAAAAACTATTTTTATTTGGATAATACCTACCCAAATAACATCCCAAATTACCTTATATTAGCTTAAAATCCTTATTTTTTGATATAATGACAACCTATAGAGGATTTTGGTGCAAAACCTATGGAGGATACCTGAAGAAGAGGTAACGTTCATCAACGAGCATTTTTGTTTTATTTCATTCCCCACATACTTAAATTAATATGATAGAATGATGATATAATATCATCATTATATTAAAAATAATAATATTTTCTCTGTTAAATTCATAACCTATAACCATCTCTAGTTCCATCAAATGGGTTACGAAATCATCATTTGTGTCTATGGAGGACTACCACCTCATGAACTGATGCTATTTATTTTTCCATTACCACCTCTCAGGGATGGAAATTATTATGGATTTATTGGTTATATATTATAATTATTATATTATAATGATCATGTAATTATTATATCACATATAACTTCATGCTTTCTATTTTGAGAGAATATGATAACGTCGCTCATGTGTACGACAGACTACCACCTCACAAAACAATGTGATTTATTCACTCTTTACATGGAGGTTAATAGGGATGGTTTGAATGAAAATATTTGATATATGTGACATAAAAATTATTTTTTAATGATACTATATCATTTACTTATCTTTATGTCAATCCAATAGGAAAATGGAAACAATGTTCATGCATACATATAACCCACCGTCTCTGTGAATAATGTATTTCACTTTCTATCAATAAATTTTATGGAATATTATAAATTAATATATAATGAATATATATTATATTTATATCATAGTTAAAATTATTTATATTATGAAATCATGATCAAATTAATATAACCAAAAAAATAACAAATCAAAATATATACAAAAAAAAGTAGTTATTACCCAAAACATACCTTTAACATGGAATTGTTAATTAAATATTAATAAATGGTTATAAGAAAAAAAATATATGGTATGATATATATAAATTTTTTTCTTTAAAATATGTATAATATAATTATATTTATTATATTGAGTTAATAAGTTTCCTTATAACTTTTCTATTCCTTTATTTTCTGAAAATCAAAAACACATTTTCTTAAGGAGAAGTATCTTTCTCTAAGAAAATTTATGATAATGAAAATTTTCTTAATATAAGAATAGTTTTTGACCTCACCTATGATATTCAATACCATATCTAATATTTTCTCAAACAAAGTTTGTCTATATTTCTCTAAAAGTCAAAAATTGGATAATTATCTAACTTAGAACCATACAGTTCCTTAGAATCAAATTTTCATAGATTGGTGATTCTTATTTCTCCTGAAATCAGACTTTGATTTATTATGAAACCACACTTTGATTTTTTCTGAAATCGTACTCTGATTTCTACTAAAATTAGAATCATATTTCTTCTGAAGTCAGATTCCAATTTCCACATAAATCATAATCCGATTATCTACTTTTTTGGAATCCGATTGTCAGTATTTCTAGACTATAATTTTCATTATCTTAAGAATCCAATTAATTTTTTTTAGAGTAAAATAATTTCTTTAAAGTTAAATTTTATTTTAACAGACTCTAAAAGGTGATAATATTTCTTAATCAGGTAAATTCTTTTCATAGTTAGTTATATGAAATGATATTATCCAATCTATTTAAACTTAATCATTTCCTGAGTTCCACATGTACAGGTCCCTCTAAAATTTAAGAAAAAATATGACCATTAGAGGAGGAATTAATCCACTATAATCCATGCATATAATACTTATCCATTTGAACAAGATCAGTGCTGAATTTTAGTGAGATAATTTCTTCTTCTAGAGTTTTTTTGAGGGCTGTTGATCTCGGGATTGAAGTGATACTTTGTGTGAGATCTTCTCAAACCTGGTTTGTGAAAATGTTGTGAACAACTTGTTTAAGATGAGAAAATCTTTTTCAACCTTTCTCGTGTGATTCCTATTGTAAGTGATCAATCGAGGTCTTGCGGGGATAGAAAGACAGAGGTACCAATCACATTAGAGACCAAGGGTTTATAGGGATAGCAAGATAGATACCAGTCTTCATATCTAGGTATTACCCTAGTGTGGGTAAGACATAATTTCTAGAAAGTATAAATCTAGGTACCTTTATCCAGGGTTGTTGGATAATATTATCTATGGGTTAAAATATTTATTATACTTTTCATGTTTTGTTACATGTTTTTAATTCCACTACATTTTGTTAAAGATATAAAGTGTAACTTATTTACACTTTCTTATACTTGTATACTCTAATATAAATAAAATTCTATACACTTTAAGGTAGAATCTTTCCCTAAGTAATATTGTATTAAGTTTCTTTATCAAATCCATCTTATCAGAACCTTAGTAAGTTAGTTTCTTTATTTATAACTAATGAGGGTTTGTGAATCCATCATGTTTAACTTTGTTTAAAATTGATTTTATTAGGAATAAAAATGAATGTTTTTAAACCTATAATTCAACTCCCCTATTGTAATTAAGAAATATACATATAACATTTAATCTTACATATTATATATGAGGTTTGAAGGGGTATGACAAAATTCAAGACTTAAGGTAATAGATTTCCGTCACACTTTTATTTTCTGTGTGACAAAATCCATATTCACCTTATATTTATTTCATGTGGTTGATATACTAAAAATGAATGATTTTTTTTTATTCTTATAAAAATTATATTTTTTAAATATACAATTGATAAAATCTATTTCATGGGGTTTATGGTTTAAAAATTAACAAATGAGTAAGATATTTATAGTCTCTCTTTTATTTCAGGGAGACATGAAAATTCACAACTCATTTCTTTTGAGAGGTGTAAATAATTCCCCTTTGATAAGCTATATCATAAATATAAATATTTTAATTAAATATAATTTTTCATTTGATGATATTTTTTATTGGATTTTATGATTCAAAAGTTACCAAATTAGTAAGGTTTTTTTTCTCAATTTTCATTATTTGAGATGTACACTATGTTATGAACCTATATTCTTCCACAAGGTGTATATAAAGCCAATTTGACTTGTAATATGTTTAATTTATTTATCCTCATGATATTTTAAGTTCCATTTTATGTTATTCATTCATGGGGATTATTCTTAAAATATACCAAAGTGGTAATGATTTTATGTTACACTCTCATCATTTATCGAGATTGTTTATGATTTTGTTTCTGATGATAAAATATTGTGATCCATATTTCATGAAACTCTTGAATCTTATTCTTCAATGGTTATTCATTAAATTTCAAAGTAAAAATACTATTTTACCACTCTTTGGTAGTTACAATAATGAAGAAAATGGCTTTAGGAAAATATGGCTTTATTTATCTCTTCAATCAGAAATCTATTTTCATCCAAAACCATATTTTCTAAGAAAATGATTTTCGAAAATATTTTATTATTATCCATTGATTTAAAAAAAATACAAATTTTTTACTTTTATCTTGTTAATGTAATATTAATGTCTTTTTGCAAAAAAATTTCATTTGGATTTTACTAAAAATCTGAAATAAATATTTATCTGAAAATGTATAGCATGAAAAAAACTTCTCATCATCATGAACATTAATTTCATTTAATCTTAATTGATAGTTTTTTATGGTTATATTAAAATAAAAGGTTTTAAAAAATATTTTTTGTTTTAAAAATTTATTTTCAAAGAGGAAATGATATTTTTCTCAAGAAATGTTTTAAATGACCTTTCAAAATAATTTTCCATCTAAGATAAAATATGTTGATGTTACCTCTACCATACAAGGGATATGATCCAAGGATACCATTATTATTCTTTTATTGAATATTTTGTGTTTATGATGAAAAAATGTTTATAAAACTAGTTTAACTTCCTTCGGTTGAACCACAATAGAATTATTTTGAAACACACTTAATTTTCACACGGGTTATAACATGATATAATTCTTATGAAACCCAATTCTTTTTTCCATGGGTTATGTTATGATGAAATGATGAAATGATTATGAAACTTGTCTCTTTTCTATATATTAGGATATAATGATATGTTTATGAAAACCATTTTATTTCATGGGTTATGATAGGATGAATGTTTTATGATCTTAAAGAATATAAATGTATTATTTTCACTGTGTTATGGGTTATAACTATTTACCCCACTAATGCATTGGGTAATGATAAATTTTCGTTGATCTCAAAGGACACAATAGTGCTGAGACCATTCTTGAAAATAAGGGCACACAAGTAGTAAACTAAAGATTTTAAAGGAAGGTACATGGGTGGTCAACCCAAGCCTGAAAAGGAGGGTACATGGGTGGTTAACCCAAGTACGAAAGAGGGTACACATGAGGTTATCCCCATAATGAAGTAGGTGCACATTTGGTCATCCCAAGCTCAATATTTTATGAAAGTCTATATGGATAACATTAATATAGATTTTTATATTCTTATATGTATTCTATAAATATATGTATTATACAAATGTTTTTATCTTATGGATCATGTTCTTTGATTACATTATGATTAATGTCCTGTAAACTGACAATATTTATTCCAAGACACATGATTATAGTCTTTTATATTCTGGGCATGGTTTCCAAATGTTATGTTTATGTTCTAATACCCTTATCTTCTTGTTATGCATACATATCTCCCTTATTTACCCTTACTGAGTATCTGAGATCACCCTTTCATATGTTTCTTTTATCAAGTTTATGAAGAAAAGTTTTTTGTATTCTATTTATATGAAGAGTAATAAATGGGAATATCACATTGGGAAACATTGAAGATCATCACCAAAGTAGAAGATTGTGTTCTAAGATTCAAAATACACTAAACTACTACAGTCTTCAAGAATCTATTTATGTAATTAATTGAATATTCATCTAAAATGGTGTAATATCCATGTATGATAATCATGAGTATCTATAATACTAACCTAATACAGAGATGAATAATATCCACCGGTAATATCTATAATTTTGAAAAAGGGAACTCCGAATGATTTAAAAATTTAATACATTAAAAAAATTAAATTAAATTAATTTTTTTGAAATGAATCACCCTAATTCAAACACCAGGATAAAAAGAATAATGTATATACCCTTAATACGTATCTAACCATCACGAAACCCCATGTTACCTAAGACTTCCAAAAGATCAATGTCTTTAAATTAAATCTCATAGGGTCTTAAACACATATTTCTTTACCCGTATCCCTTGCTGTGTCATAATATAAGTTTGATTGGCACAATTTTCCTAAAAAATCTATATATACCCCAATATATCATTGCTATAATATCTATCCTAATTCATCAAAATACCTCTAATTCCACTTTATCATCTCCTACCCCACCATGAAAACACTCTTAGTCTTATAGCGAAAATGATAGTTACCCTTGAAGTCCATACCTAATAGACCATGGACAAGTGGATAACATTGAGGGTATAATCACACATTTCTTAGAGTTATTACCCTAATAATCCTAGAAACATAAGGGGAATATACCCCTTAACTCAATATAATATATAATAAAACCAAATCTATAATATGTGTAAATATTATAAAATTCTAAAGGTCTTTACATGAAATACCAAAAAGAAACTCCTACAATAGTTACTCATGAACACCAAAATTCGGATCGAGAAAATATACTCCATATTGATCACTAAATAACTCATAGAAACTTGTAAAATTATTGTATATATATAGGTTTCAATAGAGAAATTATTATCAGTAGGATCCTCCCAAAATCCTATTGTGAAAATTTGGAAGAATCATAATGATTCCTCAGTGAATAAATCGTAGAACCAACTTAAACCTATTCAAGGTCAACTATCACTCAACATCACAATGTATCACTCATACAAAAATTAATATATGTATAGTAACATAATAGAAATGAATATATCACAACGGTACCTCACAATTGATTCCACACTGATCTAGTTTCTCTCAAACCCCAATGATATACGCCATGTTCTAAAATAACTTCATCATCCACATATCCACATAATTGTCTACCAAATTCAAAACATAACCACATACCATATCACAAAAACACATCGAATCCTCATAAATATAGGGTAACATCAATATGGAGGATATCAACCTCATTTCCTCATCCTATAATTCATGTCCCCCATATTGTATCCATATCACAACCATGAAGACCATTTCAGACAATATATATATAAAATACCCTCAAGCACTAATATATATATATATAACTACCATTTTCCATAACAAACCATATTAATTCTGAAGTTAAAGAATATAAGTGGGATAAATTACCCATATATTCCCTCCATAGCTAGGATTTTTGGAATAACACTCTATGTTCTCATATGAATGTAAATAAGGTTACCAGACACAGGTAGGGTTTTGTAAAAAAATAAAAAATAAAATAAAATTGGATAATATTCTATGGAATATAAATCTAAGTGTCAACGTAGAATTGGAATAACTTAAATAATTCTACCTACAAAATTTACTTCATAGAAATCGTGACACACTGAAAACCACTACTAGAACTAGCATTGGCACCCAAAAACCAAACTAGTACCACAAAAATAATCAACTTCTTATTTGACCACATAATTTTTAAAATAAAAAATCAAAATTTCACTAGAAAAAATATCATAATCATTCTATATTAAGTTTTAATCTATTCATTTCTAGTTTTTTATCCCTTAAAAACTATTTAAAAAATATATTCTAACAATTAATTTTTTTTTCATTAAAAAAATACTAATCATTAATTTATTTAACATTATCCCTATAACAATTTTATTATTTCATATACATTCCTTAATACCAAGAGACAATAAATCAGCCCATAAAAACAAAACATGATATCTTAAAAACTAACATCCAAGACAATTCCAACAACCACCAGACTATCCAAAACTTAAAACCATAACATCTCTCCACTTATGTCCACATTAATCACATAAAACCAGCCATAATAATAATTAAAAATCACCCCTCAAATTTTCAACACCATAGCCTAATCACATTATTTCCCCGAAGAATCCATAATGACCAACCAAGACTATTTTATCTATAATAATTATAATAATAATACACAAGTATAAAACAAATCCAAATTATAGGAATGAAGTACTTCAAAAAATGTACCTTTTACCATGAATTCTAATTCTACCAATAATTATACTTTCATAATAATTCAAAATTTAAATCTAAACATGCATACTACAATTTTATCATGACCTTTGTGTTATTAGACAATTATCAAAGGGGAATCAATATAGTTCAACCAGTTTATAACGAGTATTTTATAATAGTGAATATAAAAACGAAATATTCCTCATGTCTCTACAAAAAAAATTAGAAATAGTATATATGATTCCAACATTTTCCTTTAAATTTCCATTAATTAGTTAGTTTTTGTTGTTTTAGTTAATCCATAAAATTTTTCTAATGAATTATTTTTTGATGAATCCAAAATAACATATAAAATAAAAGAGTTATCATGTATCCCCTACCTCAACTATAACATTAAATATCCCAACAAAGGAATAGATAAATATGATGATCACATAACTTAAAGAGTTCCAAATTAAATCCCTTGAAAAACCATGGCCTAAAAACCACTATAAAAAACATAATAAAAGACCAAAGACACCAATTCCAAAACACAATTATAAATTATATAAGAGTAATTAATAAGAGATAATAAAAAAGGTACTAATTAAAAGGAAGATAATTTCACCTCAGCTCAAAGGATATTAACCACACAAGGCCAAAAATCCAAGATCCATTAAATAATTACCAAATGGATCTCAATACAGTTCTTATATAACCTAGAGGAAAAATGTAATCAAAACAATATGGGTGAATCTTAGAAGAACCTACAACTCATACTTAAATCTGAAAAATGCAATGTCACGATAAAATGGGTGTAGTCACACTATAATGATTTCCAAATATAATCTTCATGACATGATATCCACTAAATCACTATGGTTAATCCACTTTAAATTGATGCATTTATTGTAACTCATGACAAAAATAATGTTATCACCCCACAATTCTTGATCCATAACGTTCATGATGCAATCTATTACATCCTCCCTTGAACAAATCATAACTAAAATATCTATCATGAAGCAATATTAAAATCTTCTGTGTAACTAACATATTTACTCATGTCATAACAAAAACTATCATGGAACCAAGTTCCAAACTATAATTAACACAATCTTTCATCCAACCTGTTATGAATTCATAGAATTAATCAAAATAAAAACATCCTTCTATTATTTTTTTTATTCCAACTCCACCTACCATATACCAAACTTCCCCTAACACCTCAAACGCCCAAAAATTAAATGTAATAGTTCATGAATGTTCAAGTCATTAAAAGTAAGGGTTGAATTTTTTAACCTACCTAATAGGTTTTTCGTGGGATTTATCTTAAAAAAAACCTACCCACCAATTTTCACATGTATATTTCTTTAAATCACCCGGGGATATATTTTATAGTTAATTATATATGATATTTATTTATGTGATTATTGTTTTGTATATCTTACAAAAGTAAAATCAAATATTCAGAAGATATGTAATATCTATTTTGATTTTTCTCCTTTCATGGTCATGAAATTTTTTCAAGTTAAACTTTTGAATTATCATTATTATTTACAATCATGATTGAATTAAATAAAGAAAGCTGGTAAAGGAAATGTATAAAAAATTATTGAATATTATCTTAATAAAATATATTCTAATAATACTATAAATATATTTATTCTACAATAGAATAAGATTAAATGTTAAAAAGTTTATACATAATAGAATTTTTGTGTAACCAATAAAAATTCATTTTAGTTATCTAAGAGTATTCTTTGTTTATTCAAAATTAAAATATTAAAAATTATACAAATCCCACAGATATAAAAATTTGAATAATTTTGTTCTTATATATATAATTATAATAAAAATAATACACGTTTCTAACAAAGATTCACCCCAAAAATTTGATAGAAATTTTGAATAATTAAGCACATAATCTACAATTAATATTATTTTTTTAAACTATATATTTATCATGTTGTTTATATGGTTCAAGAAATTTATGAATTATACCATTTTTTCAAAAAATTTAGAAAAGATATTCTTAAAATATTTTTCCACACTTATCAAAGAATAATAATTTTATATTCTTATTTAAATTATTTTCTATGTTTAATTTATATTTTCTAAATATAGTTATGGAATCATATTTTTTTCTAAGAAGATAGATATATAAATATCTATTATATTCATAAAAAATACCTTTAACCCCATGTGTTAATAAACCATTTTTTTAAAATCTATGTTAAATAATACTAATATACTAGAATTTATTTTAATACTAGAAAATGTTTTTTAAAATATTTTAGATTCAATGAATGTTTGATAGTTATCTAAATAAAATACCAAGAAATTTAAATTTATATTCTTCATTACATAGAATGAAATATAAATAAAATGAATTAAATGATCATTCTGTAAATTTTACGTGTCATTAAAATAAGAAAAAGTCTCAATCATATAATCGATATATAGTTTATATATATCTCCCATATAATATCATTTTCCCAAAACATGCCACTAATAAACAAGATAAAATTTGGATTCAAAGAAGACACAACATCCCTTTTTACATAGAAATTATATAGGTACTAAATCATTTTGAATCTATATAACTTAATTTTTTTAAAATATTTAAAATAATTGTTTAGTAAAATCTAAATACTCACTTCCTTGAACAATAATATCAATGAATGAATTATTTTTTAAAATTAATTCCTTGATGATAGAACTATCATCAAATGTTCTGAATATTTAATTATCACAGAAGAAAAGATCTATATCTCCCAATTTGAGACACAATCATGTGTTCAATATTTAATCAATATATTTATAATAGGATTGTTTGTCTTATTATACTAGTGAAATTAACTTTAGTTTTTTTTGACTTAAAACACCTTAAGAAATATTTGGTCTTCTTATGCTCTTTTATTTTATTTATAGCTTGCTACAAAGAGTTTTGAGTTATTTTTCGATCAATGATATTGACCTTCGATGAAAATGATATTATATGAAAAAGTGCCCTACTATATATTGTTTGTTAAATACAAAAAATTCATTTTATTTTTTTCTAAGGATATATTTTAACTCATTTTGATAAATTATTTATCAAATTATTTTCATATGGGTGGAAATATAGAAATAATTTTACTCACTCAAAAAGTTTAAGGTCCTTCTATTTGGAGGGAGAAAAGTTTATATGAAGAAACATGAATGTCATGAATTTTTATAAAATATTGACTCTATATCAACCATATTAAAATTTTGATACTTTATAATATGAACATCTTTTATAAATCCCTTCTTATAATAATTTTTTCAATCTAAATAATTACATATCAATCACGAGAAGTTAATTTATCTAAACTAGTCCTAAATCTAGTTGGAAAATTCATTATGGATATGAAAATAATATAAACATTCACCATCCTCATATTTTTTTGAATGAATAATATCAATTTCAGGACCACTATGACTATTAAAGTTAAATTTGGAATTGAAATGGGCTTTTTTGGAATAGGTGGCAGGTTCAACTGCAAGTTAAAATAAAATTTCTGAATAATGAGATAAACTAATATTATACTATGATTAATAGATGATGTAGATGTAAAAATTATTAATTTAGACCATAAATTCATACAACACTTTTAGAGACCAAGAATCCATATTTTAAATTGTGGGTTAAATGTTTTCATTGTTGGAAATTCGATACTCAAAAACACTAAAAAATGTAAAATGTGATGAAAGTGCCTTTTAGTATTATTATATTAAATATTTGAAAGGATTTTATCCACTAATATTGTTATATTGTTTTCAGGAAAATTCATAAAAGGAAATAAAAAATAATGTTTCTAATTTTGTATTTCTAAATTGTCATTTTATAGATACTTATTCCTATAACTTTTAATGAATATAAAGAGAGTTATTTTACTTCAATAAGGATTGTTTTAAATATATAGTAAATGATATTATAATACCATATTTATCAGAGAAAAATTTTACTATATCTCACTAAATCAATCCAAATATTCATCGAATCTATTCCACAACTAATATAGAAAAGAAAAAATTTTAGAACATAGATATTATTATAAAAATTGAACATTTAAATTTATAACATTTTAATTTAAAAAATAAAATCTTAATGAGAGGAATATAATTGTCATATTCACTAAAAGATACACTAAATTGTAATGGTTTATACCACATTGTGGTATATACTAGGATATAATATGTAATGTTAAATGTTACCATGTTAGAGTGAAATATATTAATGTCTTATATATTATGTGTTCATGGATCAAACTTATTTTCATGATCTAATTTAGAATATCCAATTTAATCATAACATTATAATGATTTGATGATTTTAAACATTCTAAAAAATGTTTAATTGTGAATAATTTAAGAGACAATTGTTAAAATTCCTTGTAAATTATGAATAATTTTTGATGTTTTCAATTAACATGGAGGAATATTTTATTTAAAAATATGTTTTATAGGGAAATATAAACTAGTTCAATCCGTAGTAAATTGTATTTTGAGACACTGTGAGACTATTCAGGATAAATATCTCTATCTCAAATTGTCTTTATCCATCAATTTCATGGTTTTAGATTGGTATAAATAAGAAATAAACTTTCCTAATCATTGATATATCTTCATATCTTGTGGATAACCGCAGAGTAATGTTTCTATTAGATATTTCTCATTGGGAACTATCATGTCTGTGTGAAAGAGTAAAAATAGATTCATACTGATAAAGAAAAGGTACATAAATCCGGATTTATAACATTAAATATAAATTAATGGGTTGATCTTATGGGTTTATAGGTTTTTCTAATGCTTCATATATGTTTGGGAAAATTATGTTCCCTCTAAAACCCTTTAGTGGCATCAAATCTACATCTATCTCCTTTGGATTTGTTCTTCAAATGAATGAAGAAATAAGAAAACAAATATTTTATAAACTAAAATGTGTTCCATTAAAATTTTTAAAATTTTATTAATATTTTTATACCATGACATGTTTTAAAGTATAAAATCATCATTTTCTTATAAAAATTATAATACCCCACGTTAGTTTAATTGAAAGAGTCATAATTTTTTTTATAAAAAAATAAAGTGTTAATTTTCAATATCACCATGATATGTTGTATTGATTACTATATAGTGGTGATCTTACTTATGAGGATAAACCATGTAATGTTAAATAATAATTAGGAAAGTCCTAGAAATTATTGGATATAGTGGAAATGGTTTTGTTTCATAGTGAATATGATTTCATAAGATCACCTTAACGTAGTCGATATCACCACAATGTAGTTTGGCCAAAATGACTACATTGGACAAAGAAATGGACATGGTTATATTTGTGGTAAGTTTTTTCACTCGGTGGAACATCCCGTAAAGTATATATCTAATATAACTATTTTAGACAACAAAATTGGTTATGGGGTTTAGAATTTTAAGAAAAAATAATTTTTATTGAAATGGACAAAAACATTTACCAGTACGAGCCCTGTGGGATTATGCTAATTTAAGTGGGAATTTAAACCATAAGAAATTATTTTAGTTAATGTGATAATGGTTTAATGTTGATTTACATAGAGAATAAATTATATTGTTTTTAAAAATTATTAAATACTATAAAATATAAAAGTGCTCATATGCATTTATGAATTAATTATTAATTAGAATATAAAATGTTTATACAGAAAGAAATTATTTGGAAATTATTTAAACAACATAAAAGCATGTTTTGGTTTATTTTATCAATATTTTAAATAATATCAAACATTAGATATTAAATTATGTAAAATATTTACATAATATATGAAATGTTTAAATTATTAATTTTTTTATTTAAGTACATCATATATAAATATATAAATGAGTTAAAATTAAATTACATCTAAATAAATAATATAAAATATTTCATTTTATAATAAATATTATGTATTTATATTAATTTATTTTATATAATATCTATAAGATAAAACATAAATTATAAAGTGTTTATAATATATTTATTTATTAATTGGTCATAATTATTAATCTCATATCTAAATGTATGAAATGTTTTTTTTATTTATTGAATTAAATAATTTATTTATGAATATAAATAATATATTATGAATTTATGTATGATTTATTTAAAATGTGTTTAATTTATTCTCTTTTAATTATCATACAAGCATTTAAGGAGTTACATGCTAAGTATGATAATATATTTTGTTTTAAACATAATTGATTATGAATTATATATAAATTATGAGATTAAATTTAATGCTAGATTATGTATTATATATATTAGGTTTTATAATTTTATTATAATTGAGGATACACTTGAGTACTAAACCATGGGTAGTGGGACTTTGTATTTTAATGCTCATTAGCTTAGGTGTTTCAACCATATCTTAAAAATTTAGGGTTTGATACCAATCTCACTATGATTTTGTGAGGAAAAGCAATTACATATGATATTAATAATTTAAATTAAAGTGTTTCACATAAAATTTTCATGTGATACATTTGAATATGTGTAAATATTAATGGTTTTCAATTTGGGTTTGTAACACAAGCTATGAATTTTGTAAAGAGTTACACAATAATATAGTTTAAATATATTTATTTTTTTGGGAGGAATATGGATTCCAAACTAATTACATTGAATAATGGATACATTTAAAGGGAATAATTGAGATAATATGGTAATATAATAAATCCCATTAAATTAAAAGTGTTATAATCCTTACAAATAAACAATTATGAATATGTCGATCATCCAACTGAGTAGTTTATACTAAAGATAGATTCCCATGGATTATTTTATATAATAGAGGTAGGTTGTGGGTCCTAATAGGATTATGTTCCCATATTTAGTGTATTATTTTGGTTAAACCTTACTAAAAAACAATAAAAGTTAGGATATTGGAGGAATAAAGATGAGAGAATCAATACGATGGATTAGAAAATGAGTTTTCCATTTAATTACTCACCAATCATATATGAAATTATTATCATGATGACCTACCAAAATAGCTATGAGATGAGAGTAATTCAAATATATATTCATTACATAGTTCAATATACATCCTTTCCCACTAATTTATATGATTTAATTTAAAAGGGTGTCATTATTTTAGTTGGACCCAATTCAATTAAATTACTTGTAAATGAATGTAAAACAAAATACTTGTATAATAAAATCTTATATTGTATATAAAAAGAAATAACCATAATCCAGAATAAAATTAAGATCCATATTATGGATATAAAATCATAAATTAAAAAAAATTATAGGATGTTATATAAACTTGAAACCAGATTTTTATAAAGAAGGAAAATTCTATAAGTCAAAGAAACTACATCTTGAGGCACCAAATATTATTTTTATTTAAAAAATAGATATATAATCTTATAAGAATAATAAAATTACTTAAATAAGGTTTAAATGGTATTTTATAAATAAAATATCAGTAAATTATCTTTACTATCGACCCATATACTCAATATGATTGTGTACATGAATTTATTGAAGAAACTTGAATTTTCATTTAAGTCCTGATATAAGTAAAAAAATCATTATGGTTTTATTATTGGAAATTTTTAGAAAATACAAATATGTCTAAAATATGTTCACTTGATTTTTTAAAAGTATTTAGAGTACAATAATGTGACATTGGATGTTTAGGATATGGTACAATGTTGAAAATAATGAAAAATATTGATACAGATGAAGAATTTTAAATGGTCCAATTGTTATGTTAGGTATTTAAATTCTAAATGAGGTATTATAAAGTAGTAATAGTTATATTAGATAGAAATATCTAGAATACATTAAGGGGTTTATAAAATTACATGGATTGTTCATGTTTGGTGTTAGTATTATAGATAAAATTATATGATTTTGAAGTGTATATAATATCAAATGTATAGTTTTTAACTATTTGAAATATAAGAGTTCAAAATCAATATAAATATTGATAGAAATTATAGATTTTGTTAAAACAGTAAATCAAAGTATTTTGGGATCATGTAATTGAACATCATGGAATATTCCAAGCCCATATGAATCTAAATACAATATATGCATTTTTATCACAATTATCTTATTTGATAGGATAATTTGTTTGTAAACAAATATTTTTTATTAATAAAGTGAGTTAATGGATTTGATAAACATATTTTATGAACCATTAGATTATAAAACACATTTTAAAAGAAGATAAGGATAAAAATAGTTTTATTAAAGATTAAATAGTTTATCCTAGATATTTGTTAAAATATTTGAGAATAATTTATCACCACCATATAGTTGACTATTTTTAAGGTATGATTTACTCTTTTGACAATATAGATCTAAACACATAGAATACCATATAATATATATATTATTAATATTTTTTAGTGAATATTCATACTTAAGGAAATACATGTTATTTCTTAAAACATGTGAATTTGTGTATCTTTGTTTGATATTTTGAACAAATTATTGTGTTTGAGACAGTAATTAGAGTATGTTTGGACATATAGAAGTTAAATTTATAAAAAATAGTTAATAATTTCATTAAAAATGAAAATTTAATATCATTCTATATCCTAATTGTTTTTGGATTATACACATAAAAAATGATAATGTAAAGTGTTTCATTTTGTTACTGAATAATCTTAAAGAAAAATTTTGAATGGAAAATTTTCAACATGATGATAATGAACGTAGAAATATGTTTCCCTTAAGGATCATGGGATAATATTCTTTTCATAATACTAAGATGTAGGTTTAATTATTGATGAAACATATACTTCAATGGGCGTAGGAGAATATGGTTTTAGATTTATTTAAATGGATTATTTTAGGGAAACATTTATAAAATCTTTATCACCATTATTTATTCTACTCAAGGATATTCCACTTACCAATGAAATATTACATGGTACAAAATAGATTTGGATCTATTATATTGATCTGAAAATATTAATTTTATAAGATGAATTTAATAGTGCTAGTGAATACAATAATTTTATTTAATTTCCACATTTACAATTGATTAAAAAATGATTGATTTATTTATAAGGAAAATAAATTATTCTTGGGTAATTTTTCATAAAATTATTTTAGAGATTTTGGATCAATGAAATATCTATTTTCACCTTCAATAAATGAACGATTTTAAATTTTGGTGGTCACATTAAATCAATTTGTTTTGAATAAATGTATTTATTTTATGTGGTAGATAATGGATATGGATTGTTCCTAAGACTGAAAATTCACTACATTATTGACTCATCTTATAGTAAATATGCTTCCATTATAGAATCTATCCATCCTTGAAGCCACTAGGAAGCAAATAATTATGTTTTTATGAGAAAAATATCATACCATACCCATAATCGATTCATTCCAGTTCTCCACAGATCTATATAGATATAAATCTAATATACCCTCCTCTGAATCATATGATGGTTGTAATATATACTCACAAGAGAGTTTTTTAATAGATTTTTTATGATATGAAGATTGGTTTTTTCTTATTTCAACATTTTTGTACATTCATTAGGGAATTATAATAAATTCATAGATCATAATTTTTTAGTGTCTATTTTGAAGATGATTCTAAAATACATTAAACCAATCCATCAAAATTTGAGGCTCTTATTAATATGGAAAACTAAGGAGTCTCTAAATATTGTAATGTATATTCATAATATTCAAAGTATTATAGAGGTATCTATCACCAAAATATAGTCTAGTATAATGTAAAATTCACAAGTATATAACTATAATTTTGTGGTAATTATCTTTTAGGGTTATATTATTGATCCTTTAATTAAGAATGATGAATTTCAGCTTGGGTATAGAAAATATCCCTCTATAACTGATTCAATTGAAATAGTTAGGTTGGATAATTACCATTTTATAGAAGTAGATTTTCATCATGTATGGGTGGAAGAATCTATAGGTGAAATAAAGATGACTAATCCCTATGTTATTTCTGACCGTTACAGTTCTTTATATAGGAATTTAATTATACAATGATAAATCCCAGTCTATGATTGATCTAGATATGGATGTGTCTGAAGGTCCTTCCAAAATTAATGCTCATGTCTAGGTTAACATAGTTCCAATTTATAATATGATGTCTTTGAATATGATATCTTTTACATATCCACTATTTAGTAATATTCATAAAGGGTATAAATACGACTTTGAGAGGAATTAAACTATTTTAGTTATAATTAATTTTATTCTCATGGATAAATAATTATGTGAGGTTGAGAAACAACAATATAAGGGTATAGAGTCTTCAAGACATCCTTAATTGTATGTTTCGTCATTCGAAGATGTTGACCAACACAAATCATATTTTAAAGACTATCTTTAGATCCCATATAAGGAGATAATTTTTATTTTGTAGGTAGATATGGATGGGAATGATACTTCTTAAATAAATATGAAATTGATAAGGAGGAATGAATAATTTCTATATAGAGATAAATTTTCAATAGACAAAATATAGAGATTAGAGGTGAACTGTCTCCTTATAATGTCTCATAGGATGATAACCAATATGGAAGGGATTTAGGTGATCTTGACGATTACATACATAAATATATTCAAATAAATGTTTCCCACTTACTTCCATTAAGAATTATGAATAAATGAAGTAAAAGTATACCATAGATGTTAGAGAAGTAATAGAGGTTGAATTTTAATATACTTTCCAATATAAATTAGTATAGGGTATAATTGGATATTCTAAATGTTATTATAAAGAGTTAAGATCAAATAAGTCCTCTTACAAGAAATAACATAGGTATAAAAAAACTTTGGAACTTTTATTGGATGGAAAATTCCATCCTTGTATTTAATCTTCACATGATAAATATGATTCCAAAAACATTGAATATGTTGAGGGGTGAAAATGACTCTACATTATTATATTTATATTCTAAACATTGTGATATATTCTTCTTGTTTTTTAGGCTATTTATTTGATGTTCCTTTTCTAAGGTTGGTGTGTGGGTGGTTTCTGGTCTATTTTTTACCCTATATTTTTTCTAAATGGGATTTAATATAATACCAAAGGTATTTAACTATAATAATATTTATTTTCATGTTTCCCCTTTAGTAGTTAAATTCTATGTTGGCTGAATGTAAAGGTGTTTTTTGATTTTTAATGGGAATTTTTGTTTAATATTGATAAGATTGGGTGTTTTCACCAATTTTTTGAATTTTCATCAATCATTGTAATTTATTTTACATATAGAATAATTTTTTAAAATTGATCAAGGGAATTAAAATAGTTCTATGTAGAGAACATAATAGATTAACATCATAACATAGGATATAGTGAAGTAAGTATGTTAGTATAATATACTCAAGGAGTTGAGAATTTGGAATATTATTCCTAAGTATAACAATTATTCAAACATTAAGTCATAATATGAATTTATCAAAAAAATAATTAAGTGGTATTTTTTTTATCAGAAGACTTGATAGAGATGTGGAAGGAATTGCAAAGAGATGTAAAGAGTTTAACAAAAACCTAAAAGTGAAAAAACCTATATGGGGGGATATCATATTAAATAAGATTATATGGGTTCTTATGCTTGGTTTTTAGTATTCTTTATATTTTTATGAATATGAAAGGTTTCATTTTATATTAAAATAAAGGCATACTTTATCATTATTTCATGCTAGATGCATATACTGTGTGAAGTGGAAGGTTAATTAACCTTTCAATATATGTGTATTAGTTATCCATAATAAATTTTCATCCTTTATTATTTTAAGTTATGTTGAAATTTTAAAATTAGGGTGTGTTAGGTTTCATATAGATATATTGAATTTTCTCATGAGGTACAAAAATAGATTTGTGTGCTAGATGGCCCAATAAGTACACTACATAGAGAGTCATAGATCATGTCATTGATATTATAGGGGTTAATACTCCATATTGAATCCTATACTTGGGGTTGTAAATATATGAATCATGGAGGCCATTATACATTATGATATTTCTTATACTATACATTATAATAATCTATCAGATATGTAGTTGAGTTTCTTACTAATCATGTAAATTATTTAGGATCAACTAAGATTACATTTTACTTATCAAATGATGAGTATAAAATATTATCCCTTGATTGAGATAGTTCAAGGAAGTGTATAGATATACCAAGATAATGTATATATGATGTTATTATATATTTGGATGAGGGGAATGTGATGTTCTTATCCACTTGAGTTAATTCGACAATACAAGTTAATTTTTATAGACATTATATATTAGGATAATCAAGAATATATGTCGTCATTATACATGAATAACATATTTTGGGTCCCATGGTGACTCAATGAGTTAGAAAATGATATTATATTGAAATGTATATTTTATACTAGTTTTACTAAGCTCAATTTTTGATATTTTTATAGTTCAAATACTTCCCCAAGGGTAAAATGGAATGTCTTTACTAGAATATGAACAAAAAAATGTTAAGATGTTTTAGTTAATTTTTGGGAGTGGTGATGAACCTTGGATGATATTTTGTTGATTTTTGGAGTAGTATTAGTTTTAAAGAATTATTTATATTCATTACTTAAATAGATAAATATATATCCATCTTGGTGCCGATGCAACATATCCTTACTTGACCATCCTCAAACCCATGATCTTGGTAATTTGATTCCATGGGAATCCTATAATATCTTAGTTACCTTCCCAATAAACCATACAATATTACCAATTGAGACCGATTATCTAGCTTATGACTATCCCCATAGGCCAACACATGTTATTTTGGTGTTCTTTGTGCCCACCCACCGACACCCTATAAAACTTCATAGATGATTACCCTTACTGACCACTATTCCAAGACAATCATACTTAAGTATGGATTTCAAATTACGAAGTATATTGAAAAGAAAAGAACACCATGTTTATGTGGTGTATCAACCTAAACTTTTATAAATGAAAGTTCACTTTTCATTGATAAATGACCCCATAAAGAAATGAATTTATAGAAAACACATGTACTAATTTGTTTATTTTGGACCATCCTATGGTCAATCAAATTTAAAATACCATTAGTATCATAAAATTGATAATATAGCATTTATAAAGTGACCATTACGATTAGTATATTAAGGGTTATGATAAAGTTATCTTGACATAAAAAAGGAAGTAATGACCTCAACCTATAGGATCACACCCTATGAAGCCCATTTATTAGAGATTACAAGGTAGATAACATCCCATATAATTTCTTTTGATGAATCCCATATAGATATTCAACAACTATTGCATGAGAAATTTTTTTTATAAGATAATTTCAAACTCTTTAAGATCACCACCCAGGCAATGTTCGTAAAACCACCCCAAAATATCTCACCAATGCACACCATAACATTAAATAATTTGATTGTGTAATAAATGAATATGTATGTAGACCCAAAAAATATGAATTTTTATATTTTTACTTTTAATAAAATAATTATTATATTTATCCTTTATTTTTATTATTACAATTTAAATGATTAGATAATGTGTTTGATAAAAATTATATTTCAATATGATGAAACATAAAATTTATTTTTGGGAAATGTATTGTTTCAATCATGTAACTATATTGTAATTAATTCTAGAATTTTTGAAATTAGTTATATTTTAGTAAAATATCTTATTAAATAATGTTTTATAAATAGAAATGATAATATAATTTTATGAAGTAAAAAATAATTTCTATAAGGGTCAGAAAACCGTTATTTATAAAAAAACTAGTATTTTTCAATAAGTGTTGATTTGGGATTTAAAATTTAAAATTATCATTATTATATAATTATTTATGTAAAAAATATTATTTTTGAAATCATCATATATAAATTAGCAGAAATTTATTTTCTCATAATTTTTGGACATAGTCAAATTTTTGGGTCAAAATAAAATATCGTGAAAATATATGGTGTGTAATTGGACATCATAATGAACCAAAAATTATTTAATAAATTAAATAAAATGTATCCACATAAGAATAATTATTTCCCATAAATTTGTTTTCGGTCATTATATTAATTTTATACAACCTTAATGAATCCTCCAAGACCTATATTACAATTAAGGGTTTTAAATCAGTTCTTTCTAAACATGATTCAATTTCGCATCACAAAGGGTATTATTTTAATAATATTAGTTACTAAACATTGAAAATAATCAATACCACATTAATTTTGAAGAAACTATGGGAGAAAACTATGGGATTTTTTTGGGTTTTATGAATTTATCATATAGATTCTAAAACCGATGTGTAGAAGTTAATAAAGAATTCTTCCTCTCATTTTTTATATAAACCCACCCAAACTCTATTTGCTATTCCTAAAAAACCCTTGGATCATGATATCACTCATACCTTACCTCTATAGAGTCCTCCCATAGTTCCAAAATCTTATAAAGATCTTCTCCTAGGATTCAAGAAGAACCCTCTCAAGGAAGGGATATAACACCTTAAGATTTTGTGAATGATGTTTTTCAAATTAATTTAATATTTTTGATAATTTTCACTTCACGAAACACTGAATATATTTTTTTTATACAAAAGAACTTTGTGTGGATTATTTTATTGGAAATAACAAGTCAATATTATGTTACATGAGACATAATGTTTAGATTGCTCTATGCAGAATATCGAGTTTAGCTTGCATTATAAGTAAGACTAACTTTCCTCGGTGTCTTGCGTAACAAAAAAGACTGAGTTTTACCGAAAAATAATATAATTTTAAAAATATTATTATATAATATAATTAAATATAACCATGATATAAAATTGAAGTTATGAATATTATTTACTAACTTATAAAAATATACATTTTTATTCAATGGTAACCTTTTAATTATAAATGAATATAAAAACCAAATTAATATAAAGGGAATGATTTTATTAATGACTATTTTATGTGCAAAATAATATTTATCTAAATAAGTTAAATTAATTACCATTAGGGAATGAAATTAATTAAATTTAAATATTATATATTTAATAAAATATTTTTCACATGTATCCAATAGGATTTATAGGAATAAGATAATAAAAATCCCATTTTTATATATAAAACCCTATACTTTTATAACATCTGTTTTACAACAATTTAATGGCCCACAAATTTTAAATACAAATTTTGGAAATATTATAAATTTTCTATGTAAGTATAAACTTAATTTTTTTAAATATAAACATAAAATTCGGTTATGGTTAATATTTGGTATTTTTATGAAGTTTCTTTTTTTTATGAATAATAAAAACACTAAATTTTAATTCAAAACTACTTTTTTTTTCTAATTTCTTTATATGGTTATATTATATATTTTATGGGTTTTAAAGTTTAATTATATAAATTTTATATAAATTAATCAAATTTATTACATTTTAATCAATTTAATTTTGAAATTGGACACTTAGAAAACTTTTGAACAATTTCCATTTGATGGGAAACAAACTTACCATTCTTGTGTACGCTAAACTACAGCCTCACAAAATGATGTTGTTCATTTTTACTTTACCACCTTTCATGGTTGGGAATTATGTAGTAAACTATATTTTTATATAGTATATATCATATTTATTATTAATTTATGATTTTTTAATTGTTATATAAAACATACCTTCTTATTTTCTATATTGTGGATATACGATAACTTCATTTTTTGGACGTGTAGATTATCACCTCCTCAAAGCGATGTGATTCACTCACAATTTACATGGAACATATTAAAGATGGGTTTAGTAAAGGTATATGATATATATGAAATAATAATTCTACTATAATGAAAATATATATATGAAAATAAATATATATAAAGGAAATTTACTTTCTTTTTTTATTTCAAAATTATAATTAAAAAGAAACAACGTTTATACATACATATGACCTACCATCTCTATGAACGATGTGTTATATTTAAAATTTATATCCTTTATATTTATTTATAAATATTTATATAGTTAATATATATTATATTAATATAATTTACTATATTTTTTAAATTAGTATACCATGATGTAAGTGAGAGGATCATGAAAAATATGTCCAAACATGTACGAAAAACATAGCGGATATTACATAATGTGTAAAATTAACATGAAATTGTTAACATGTAGGTAATATAAATCCATATATGGTATTATATATAATAATATGGTTCTTTGGTAGATTTATAATAAAATTATATTTATTATATAGGAGTATTGAATGCGTACGAAGAAATTCAATACTTAAGGTAAACATTTTCTTGTCTCACTTTTATTTTCTGTGAGATACAAGCCATGTTCAGCTCTTTTTTTCTTATATGTGGTATATATTGACTTTGAATTTATTATATTATTAATATAAATAAATTTATTTTCATTTAAATATTCATTTTATGATATTTCATTTATTATGTTTATTAATAAAAAGTTACCAAATCAGAAAAGTAGTTTCGTCTAAATCTTTCTTCTTTAATATACACGAAATGTTATACCCCAATTATTTATGGGTTGTATATATTAACAATTGAAATTTTATATCATGAATATAAATAATTTAATTTTATATAAATATTAATTTATTTTTATTATTTTATGGGTATTATGATTCAAAATTATGAAATTTGTAACTGTTTATTGCTACAATCTCATCATTTATTGGGATTGTTTATGATTATGTTTCCATTGATAAAATATTATGATACATATCTAATGAAAACCTTTGAATTTTATTATCCTATTTTTAGAAATTATATATTCATGTATTAGTACCATTTCCACTCTTTTTTACATAACATAATAAAGAAATTTGTTTTATGAAAATCAGACATTATTTATCCTTTCGGTCAAAAATCTATGTTAATTCAAAACCTTGTTTTCAAAAAATGTTTTAAAAAATGATTTACTATAGTAATGTATTGTTTAAATATAAATTTACCTATGTATTTCATTTTTTAATTTTTTTAAAATTAATATCTTTTCATTTTTTAATAAATAATTTTTTTAAACTTTTATGGTGAAAAAGGAATTTTCAACATGTGCAGACTTACCCATCATCATGACCATCATTTCATTGATGCTTCCTTTGTAAGTTTACAAATATATTTTTTAAATGAAGTTTTCCCTAATATTTTTGAAATTTATTCATTTTAATATGTTCTTCAAGGAAAAAGGTTTTGTTTTCAAGATTATTTTATAAATTTTTAAAGAAAAATGGTTTCAAAATGTTTTTGAGATTTTTTTATAAGTTTTCAAGGAAATTTTTTAACAATTTTTTTTCAAGATTATTTATAATTATTAAAGGTTATTTTCAAGGAAAATGGCCTTCAAATTTTTTAATTATTTAATTTTTTTCCAAACCCAAAGAATATTTACCTTGAGAAATTTTTTTAAAAGATATTTCAGTTTTATTTTCTATCTAAGAAGACATCTGTTGGTGTTACTGATCCATTTCTTTGGAAATGATCCAAAGGTTCCATTAATATCATTTCTTCGAATGTTTTATGTTTATATGGAATGATGTTTATGAAACCTATTTTTCTTTTATAGGTTATATGTCTATTAAACCTCTTTCTCTTTCATGGGTTATATTCTTATGAAACCCTCTTCCTTTCACGTGTTATTCTATTGTTTAATGATTATGAAACCAATATATTTTCTATAGGTTTTGATATGATGAAATGTTTATTATTTCCATTTTATTTCATGTGTAATGAGGTTTATTAAACCCATCTCTTTTTATGGGTCATGATATGAGGAATGATTTATTATCTTGTGGCACACGTTGGTGTGATTTAATATGTGATGGGTGGGACCTATATCTCTCAAAAATAAATTTGTTAATAAGAAGTGGTATATGTGCTAAAAGAGTGTACAAGTTTCATCCTAACCATAAAAATCATAGGGTATATGGGTTGTGGCCCAAGATAGAAAATAAAATGGTACACAGGTTGTTATCCCAAGCCCGAAGTAGGTATATGGGTTGTACCCCAAAAGTAACATGTTATGAATATCTTGGTAGGTACCACAGACATAAAATTTTATATTATTATGAATATGTCACAAATTATATGTATTGTTACTTATTCATGTTTTCATATCTTATTCTCTTGATTACCTTATGATTCATGTCTTATGAACTACTAATACTTATGCCAAGTCTCATGATTATAAAATTTGATATCAAGGGTATCATCTTTGAATGATATTTATCTATTCTCAGACCCTTATGTTCATGTTATTAATACTTACATCTTTTATTTACCCTTTCTGATAATTTGAGATCAACAATTCTTATGTTTAATTTCTAGAGGTTAGGAATATTGGTTTTAATTATAAGTAATAATGTGAAAGATATTTATAGGAAACATTAAATATATTTCACCAAGTTAGAAGATTTTATACCAAGTTTCCAAAGATACTAAAATATTATGGACATCGGGCATGTACTTTTATAATATGTTGAATGTTTATATACATTGATGTAATATAAATGTATGTTAAGCCTATGTACCTATAGTTAGTGTTAATTGAAAGGTTTGGTCAACCATTAGAAACATGGATGATAAAACATTTTTGATATACATAGGTATATTACTAAGTATATGTCTAGGTATGTTTCTATGGGTAAGTCTAAGTATAATAATAGGTATAGGAAAATGTCATATAATTTTGTTAAAGGATAGAGTGATTGGTTTCCAAGAAATACATCCCTTTTTAGATACTAATGTGGATGTGGATCCTGCCCAGATGTACCTAGGGGTAACAACATTAAAAAGGTACGTCAATTCTGACTTGAGTGTAACCCAATACATGACAACAATCTTTTCTACACAACTAGTTTGACACACTTGGGGGAAATGAAGTAGGATCCATGATTTATAAATCCTATAAGTGATTTTTCATGATTATTTGGTTTTATATTTTGATAAGTGTTTCTAATTCTATGATTTCTAGTTTTATTTAATGAATTGAACATAAAGTAACCATGTTAATTATGGATGCAATAGAAAATTAAAGGAATTTTCTAATGAGAGACCAATTGTTATGGGAGTGGTAATAGAGATAATTGTATCAATTCCCAGAAAAATTTCCCATGTTATGTATCATGTTAAACATAATAAAGAGAAAATGGGGGAAAAATGTTCCATTGAGTCCTTTATGAGGAAAAATACAACTTTTTATAGTGGTTTTACTAATCAACTAGTTTATGAGAAATACATCAGTAAAACTGACAATATATTTTCTGTTATTCAGTGTTCATAGCATGGAAAAGTAATTTGGTTGTTTATCATTTGGAAGGTGAAGAATATAAGTGGTGTAACTATATTAATAAGATAAGTGAAAAAATAAGAAATTGAATTTAGGGAATGGGAAGAGTTTAAGGGGATATTTCTCAGAAAGTACTTCCATCATATTCTATAAAAAATTTGGATAAGTAATTCTTTAAGCTTAAATAGAAGTATGATTAATCTCTTGTAACCTATAAAGTATATTTTACAAGACTTTCCTAGTACTCATTGGGTAATATAAATCATAATTAAAGTAAATTTGATCGATTATTCAATGAATCAAAACCAAATATCTTAAGGGTGTTAGCCATAAGGGACTTAGGATGCTATGAAGATATTTTTTGATGCCCTATTAAGGTGGAAATGGTGGTTAGAGTTATGTATCAAATATATAGTTTGTATAAGAAGAGAACAATGATATTTTAAAGAAAATATAATAAACATCAAGAAAAGAAGATGAGCTATCGTGTATGCTCAAAGTGTGGGAAGAATCATATAAGTAATTATCTTAATGGGTCTAGAAAATGTTTTATGTGTAGAAAAGAAGGAAATCATGTAGCTAAGCACCAAAGTCATTTGAAAAATTTATCTAATGATATGAATAATGAGAAATATTTATAGGATACACCTCTCATACATTAATGTATCAATTGTAGGGTGTTTGGGGATTTTTTTTAAAATTTCCCAAATCTAAGGGTTAATAACGGTGCTCAATGCCAATAACCTCTAATGAAAAAGGAAAAAGGGAAATATTATGAAATCATAATGGATAAGGAAAATAATTTCAATTAGGGTACATTAATCATTCTACATTAGTTAGGAATTTTATGTTTTATTCTATATTAATAAGCCCTAAGAAAATATTATTGTCTATCCTTTGGTGAAATTTCATCTGATTATCTTCCTCTACATGGATTATGGTATAATAAAACAATTCTTGATATTATATCAGTATATGGATCGACACAAATTTACAATGAAAATGATTTTGGTATAATATAAGAGATTATTTAAGTAATAAAGGGTAAATTATATTTCTAAAGGGGATATAAGGTTATCCATTTATGAAATGGATTAATTTAAACATTGGATGATGTTTTGGAGATTAAAGTGTTACTTTACTATATAATTATTTATGAATATTATATAACTTGTGATAATATTTATTTGTAATACAAATATATAAAATTACTTATGATTCTATTTATGTACCTCAAAATCTCTTAATACTTCAGGAAGGAAAAATTTATCTTAATTTTTTTGAATAATAGATGAATTGTAACTTCATAATATCCCAACAAAGGGTATATTTTTCCTAAAATCAAGTAGGAATATCATTTCATTAAAATTCTATAACATTAAGAAAAGGGATCTTGAAACCAAAAATCTTACCCCAGCACTTTCATTTTTTATGAATTAATTGTCAGCTTAGATCATCGAAGATTTATGGATTTGTGATTGTTAACATTATCCTAACAATGTTATCTAACACTCTCTATCAGAACATGATGGTTAGATTTTTCTTCCATTTCCAAATTTTAACTTTTCACCTATGTTCTCATATTTTGGAACCTAGTTATGTGATACTTTGGGTAACCATTATGTTTTATCCTTTCCCTTTTAAAGGAAGTTTTAGTATTCTTTTTTACAACATGGTTTTATATGAAAAGAAAATTCAATTATCAAACATTTAATAACCTAGAAAACTTTAAATGGAGAAATTAATTTTAATGGGGTATAATGTTACTCCCCAAAATTTTTTGAATTATTTTTTTCTAATTAATTTAATCAATTTTATATTTTTCATTTCATACAGCACTAAATATAACATTTGATATAAGAAAGCACTAAGTGTGGATTGTATTGTACATATAACCAAGACACATTTATGTTATAAGAAACCTAATTTTTTTCTTGTTTTTTATAGAACACTGAGGTTAGTTTGTGTTATATGCAAGACTAACCTGATTTGATGGATTGCGTAACAGACAAGACCTAGTTTTACGAAACAATAATATATTAATAATAATATTATTATTTATTATAATAAGAAATAACATAACAGTTAATGTGAGAATTATGAATAGTATTAGTTAACTTATGAATTAATATATATGAATTTATTGATTACTTATTAATTAGAAATGAATATAGATCAAAATGAATATAAAGGGAATTATTTTATAAAAGACAGTTTTTATGTGAAAAATGTGATTTATCTTAATAAGTAAAATTAATTACTATTCATGAATTATTGTAATTAAATTTATATATTATATATTCATTAAATTGTTTTTTAAATTAATTAAATATGCTTTTTAGGAATAAGATATGAACAAACCCAATTTTACATATACAAACCTATATTTTTATATAGCCAGTTTTACCGCCTTTTAATGGTGCACCTATTTTAAATATGACTTTTTGAACATTAATAAATTTTATATTTCAATATAAAAATAATTTTTTAAAGAGAAATATCAAATTTAAGTTAGGGTGAATTTTTTTTATTTTTTTGTGAAGTTTAATTCTTCGATGAATAATGAAAAATACTGAATTTCAATTCAAAACCGCTTTTCATCGGATTTATTTATAAGGATAAAATATATTTTTAATGGTTTAAAATTTTAACTAGTTCAATTTTTATATCATTTAATCCAATATAGGTAATTATAATTATTTTCACTTTCCAAATTGGACTTAAAAACTTAGCAAAATGTTGAACATTTTTGCCTAAAGACCCGTTGTTGGGACAGATCTCTGAGATTCATTCTAAATTAATTTCTGAAAATTATGTGATTTGAATTTGGAAAAATAGATTATATATTTTTAATAATTTTAATTTGTAATTTCTTATATGTTCAACTTGGTTTTGGAAAAAAATATATTAGTAAAAGTGATTAAAATTAATTATAGTGATTAAGAGAACAATTAGGTTAACAAGAGACTAAAGATTAATTTTAAGGGAAAAAATGACCTAGAAACCTATACAAAAGATATTTTTCATCTATATTTGGACCATAAAATACATTTTATCGTATTTTTAGTACTATTTTATCCACATTTCATATATAAAATGTTCGTGGAATTCTCTTTTCCAAAATTTATAAGAATGCCACTCCTCCTCCACTAGAAAAAGGCACTCACCTCTCCCACTTATTCACACCTATAAATTCCATTATATATCCAAATATATATTCAAATAATCTCTATAAATCCATACCCTAATCCTTTAATTCTATTTTTGGTCATAAATCTATCCAAGTAATCCGTTTTATGTAAATTAAAAGGAGTTACTGAATGAAGAGCTAACATCCTTCCTCATGCTCCTTTATTTTATTTTATTTCTCCACCACCTAAATTTTTTTATTAATTATTATATAATAACATAAAAATCTTAAATACACTATGTTTTTTATTATAATGTTATTACCTACAGTTATACACACTTACATCTAATGGGTAATGAACTTATTGTTCTTGTGTACAATGAACTACTGTCTCATGAAACGATGTTTTTTGTTTTTCATTTACCACCTCTCATGGTTGGGAATTAGATGGAAAAAATATTTTTATTTTTTGTATGTCATATTTATTATGTAATTATTCATAATTTTTTTATATAATACAAACATTCATTCTTTCCATATTATGGATATACGATAACTTCATTTGTGGATGTGTGGACTACCGTCTCCTCAAAGAGATATGATTCGTTCACACATTACATGGAATGTATTAAAGATGGGTTTTTTTTTAAATTATATGATATATATGAAATTATAATTATAATTTAATGATAATATATATATGTCATTTACTTTATTTATATATTTCAAAATGATAATTAAACAGAAACAACGTTCATGCTTACAAACGACCTATTTTCTACGTGAATGATATATATAACTTCATATTTATATCATTTATAGTTTATTATAAATATTTACATAATTAATATATATTATATTTATAAAATGTTATAAATTCTGGAAATAATTAAATCGTGATCTAATTAATATTAACAAGAATAATAGGTCAAAAAATGTACGAAAAACAAAGCGGATATTACCCGAAGCCTAACATTAACAAGGAACTATTAATAAGTGGGTAATATAAATCCATATATGGTATTATATAGAATAAAATGGTTATTTTGTAGAAATATAATAAACTTATATTAATTATACATTATTTTTGAAAGTGCATGATGAAATTCAAGACTTAAGGTAAGGGTTTTCTCATCTTAATTTTATTTTTCATGAGGTGTAAGCCATGTTCACCACATATTTTATTTTATGAAGTATATAATGTAGATGAATATATTATATGATTAATATAAATAAATAAATGGTCATTTACATATCGATTTTATGATCTTTCTTTCACGTGTTTTATGGATCATTTTTTTTCTAAATCGGTAAATTGGTTTTGTCTCAATTTACCTTCTTTGAGATATAATCAATGTTATGCACATATATTTTTCTATGGGGTGTATATACTACCAATTTAAATGTTATATCATTAATACACTTGATTTCATGATATTTTTATATTAATTTAATTTTATTCTTTCATGGGGATTATGATTCAATGTGACCAAAGTGGAAACAACTTATTGGTACAATCTATTTGTTTATCAAGATTGTTTATGATTATACTTCAAATAATGAAATATTATAATTCATATCTCAATAAAACTCATGAATTTTATTCCCCTATATTTATACATGATATATTCATGTATTATTACCATTCCCGACTCTTTTTTACTTAATATAATTAATATTTTTTTTGAAAACCCGACTTTATTTCTCCTTTGGCAGAAAATATTTTATCTTTTAGGACTTTATTTTATAAATTTTTAACTATTATATGATGATGTCTAAAGTAATTTTTTACCCATAAGTTTAGATTTTTAAAAAAAGAGTTTAAAATGTATATTATTATCAATTTTTTATTAAGTCAATTTTCTAAACATTTAAGGTGAAAAATGGATGTTGAACATATATGAACTTACCCATCATCATGGCCATCGTTTACATGATGATTCCTTTATAAGTTTACACGGTTTTAATATTTAAGTATTTTTTCCCTGATATTATAGAAATTTTTTATTTTAAAAATGGTTTTCAATGAAAAATGTTTTCAAATTTTTTTCATGCTTCTTTTATAAGTTTTCATGGAAAAATGTTTCCAAAATGTTTTCAATATTCTTATATAAGTTTTCAAGGAAAAAAGTTTTAAAAATTATTCCAAGATTATTTATAATTTTTAAAGGTTATTTTTAACGAAATAATTCTTCAAATTTTTTCATTAAAAAACAATTTTAGAAATTAAAAGTATATTTTATTTAGTAAATGTTTTAATATATATTTGAAAATTATTTTCTATCTAATATGACATCTGTCGGTGTTAGTCATAACTTTATGTGTAAATGATGCAATGTTTACATTAACATCCTTTCTTTGAATGTTTTCTATTTTTATTTCATGATATCTATGAAAGCAATTTTTCTTTCACAGGTTATATATCTATGAAACCCATTTCTCTTTCACCGGTTATATATTATTTTGAAACCCACTTCCTTTTACGGGCTATTATATGATGAAATTATTATGAAACCTATCTCCTTTACATAGGTTGTGATATGATGAAACTTTTCTAATACCTATTTCTTTCCAGGGATTATTATTGTTATGAATAACATATATTTTTATAGTTTATGATATATTAATGCTTTATTATCTTGTGGAACATATTGGTATGATTTCATTATGTGATGGGTGGGACCTATATCTCCCTCCAATGAATTGGATAATGATAATTGGTATGTGATATAAAATGGAACACAAGTTTTATACTAAGCTTGAAAATAAAAGGGTACATGGGTTTTAGCCCAATCTTGAAAATAAGAGGGTACATGGGTTGTTAGACCAAGCCTGAAGTAGGTACATAGGTTGTCTCCCAAGACTAATAGGTTATGAAGGTCTTGGTAGGTATCATTGAAATAAGACATTCTATACTTATGTTTGCAACACAGATTCTATTTATTATTCCTCAATTATAATTTCATGGATTATTTTCTTGATTCTTATATGATTCATGTATTATGAATGACAAATATTTCTTCCATGTCTCATGATTATGTTCTTTGATATAAAGGGTACTATCATAAAATGATATTCTCATGTTCTTTTACCCTTATGTTCATTTTATGATTACATAATTTCATTATTTTTCTTTACTAATCATTTATTATCACCCCTTTCTTATTTTTTATTTCCACATGTTATGAAGAAAAGTTGTATGTATAATTACTAGAGGGTTAGATCTTTGTGTGAAACATTGGAAATATTTCACAAAGTTAGAATATTTTATTCAAAGTTTCCAAAGACTCTAAATAATGATGGTCCTCTAGTATGTTATTTTTTAATATGATGAATATTCATCTATATTGATGTAAAATCTATGTATGTTAATCTGGGGTCTTGATAAGGGATCATCTCTTTATTCTCTATATTCTAGCACCTTATTCATATTATGACTATTATTTTACAATTTTTAAAGTTAGGATATGTTTTTTATATATAACTATCACTGTTATTATGATTCTAATGTAATAAGAGACCACTTTCACTCTCATTCACCCATTCTATAAATCTATATGTACACATATTATGCTAGAAAAATTATCATGTGATTTTACTTGCCAAACATTTGTGTTATGGATACCCATCTACATTTACAATCAAGGTTATTCACGTAATTTTACCTATTATTCATTGATTGGGAATTTATATTATTGGGACCCACAATCCATAATTTCGGGGATAAAATTATTGAAATACATCCTTATGTTGTATAGTCAATATTGAAGACTTATTTATTAATATGATATGAAAGTGATGGGTGGGAATAGATTAAATATCTTTCTAATGAATTGGTAATGTTTTAATATAATTATATATTATTTATGTTTCGTGATAGTCTATCATATGCACATTATATTATTTATTCTTGGTGGTTAGCCCTCATTTGTTTTTATGATTCCATGTTTTAAGTTGTTGGAATAATCTGATATTTCATTTATGTTATCATGTTATATCATGACTCATTGTTTAATATTATGATTCTCACCCATATTATGTTACCATTATATAAATCATGGAAAACATGTAGGACATTATGATATGCAATTTTTTATTTATTCCCTTACTAGGATTTATATCTCACACCTTTCTTTAGTACATCCCCAGGGTATCCCATGTGGTTTTTGAAGAAAAATGGAACTTTAAGTGTAAGTTAAAGAAGTTTCCAATAATTTCATTGTATTAATCTTATAAGTTCTTATGATATTTAAACAAATTCATAAAGACACTAGGATTCTTGATATTTGGAAATTTTATCATGTGTACCTTTATGTAATAAATAAATAATCAAAGTGTATTAAACATGGGTTGTCATAGTTGGCATCAGAGAAAAGTCAAGTAATTTCCTTTATTATGATTAGAAAATCATACTGAAAGTATTAGGGATAAGACAATTTTTTTAAAAAAAAAACAAAATCTTGGTAAAGTATACAATAATTGGTTACAAAGAAAATACATCCCTATTTTGATACTATAAGTATATGTTGATCTGGAAATTATCTGCATAGAGGTAATAACCTTGAAAAGGGAACATTGAAATGGAACCGATCGTTACCCAGTGCATGAAAACATGAATTTTTTTAAACTGAGTTTGACTCTCCTATGGTATATGTTTTGGTAAATTTTCCATCGTATTATGAACCATTATTAAGGGAAACAATTTCTCATAATATTTTATATTAGGAAATAGATTTTGGATACCAAAAATTTAATCCTATAAATCTATAGGTGAAATAAAATATTCCATTTATTAATTATCCATTTAATATTCATAGTTTCCATTTTATATATTTAATAGTTTAAAAAATAATCATCCCTAATTTTCCTTTTATTTTTATTCAATGGATGGGAATAAGATGAACCGAATCAATAACCAATGTGAAGAAAAATGTAATGAATGGCCAAATGAAATTCCAAACCCAATATGAGTAAAAATTTCGAACATCATGAAAATACTTTCTTAATTAACTCGAACTTTTAACTAAAACTTGAATCAAGATGAACAATCCAATTCTTCAAATAAATATCATGCTATAATTGATACCTTTATATGAAAAATGACTCTCACTTTCAGTAGATATTCTGATCCCTTAATCATATTGTAGTGGATAAACTATTTTGAAAATATATTCTAAATCCTTCAATGCTCTAAGAAAGAGAAGGTTATGCTGACTATTTATCCTCGAATGAGAGAAGATGATAAATCGTGGTAATTAATAAAAAATATAAATCATAAGGATGAGATCAAAGAAATAAAGTGGAATGATATTAAGAAAATATTTTTCAAAAAATATTTTCCTCGCACTCTTTAACTTAAAACGGGGAGGGATTTTTTTATACATAAGAAAATGGTTGAATAATCCATCAGGGTTTGTAATGAATGCTTTAAAATACTTTATTGATACACCTCATGATATGTCATTTCCTTTGAAAGGAAAGTTCATGGATTCTTTGGTTCACTAAATATGAATATACAAAAAGCCTTATCCATTCAAGACTTCAAAAACTATGAGGAATTTTATTGACATTTCTTAAATTTTGAAATATAGAACAACAAATCTCAAGGGTCGCATGGCTTAGGAGAGAAAAATAAGTGAATGGATTTTAATTCTAGTGGTACAATGGAAAAAACTCATGGGGGTAAGAATTTACATCATCCCACTCGCTAAAAGTTTTAGAAGAAGCATCCTGAAAATTTTCCTATAGGAGATAAGGAAATGATTTAGGTCAGATAAGGAAGGGAACCTAGCTATAAATTACTAATAGGATAAACCCACCATTGTGATGGAATATAGAATTGTTATAGTCAACCATCAAGCTATTTTATAATGTTTCAAATACAAGGAATACGAAAACTATGTGAATAAATTCCCTACGACAAGGGTTATTGAGAAAACCCATTGGAAATAACCTCCATGTTCTAGAAATAAAAAGAGATATTATGTAATCAACACTATTTATCTAGATTCCAGCAATATATTGGTGACAAGTACTTCAATTTACATTCATAAATAGTGAATGTACTATTTTATTATAGTTCCATGAATTATGTTATATCATGATATTTAGTAGAACTATTCAAAAAACACCCAAAACATTGAAGTCGAGTTATCAGTGAAGATAAAAATGGGATAATTATAACATCCCAAGTATATAACTCCTCCCCGATCCATATACATGGGCGGAAATTCCCAGAAAACCTTTTTATTATCACTTTAGTGGAATGATATTCATGTCTAGGTATGGATTATATATGATTATATATATAAAACATTATTTCTTTAGATAAATAAAATCACCCTCCATATTATGAATTGAACTCTAATTCTATTTGTTTTTAAGGAGGTGGATGGATATTATTTAGTACCAACATCTTAAGCCTAGATATTATATCCATCAGAAAAAGAGTATCTTGATAGAATGATTAAGACTATATAAAATATCATCATGATAACATTTCCATTATAAGGGAATTTATTTATGTCTTTCCCAAATAATTTTATGTGGTACCTATAATCTGTGAGGTTGATTTCTCAATAGATACCATACCTTGAGCTTTGCCAATATCCAAGACTTCATATAGAATATTTATTTTCGAACTTGGGGAGCTGAAGAAACAATTAGTTGAGTATCTTGTAAAAGGGTTTATAAGTATATGTTCATAACAATGGGGAGGAACAATATTCTTTTTCAAGAATAATGATGGCTCAAAGAATCTCTTCATTGATTATCACATGCTCAATATTATCACAATAAAGAAAAATCATCCTCTTACATGGATTGTTGAATTATTTTATTAGCTATGTGGAGCCTATTATTTATCTAATGTTGATATTATGTTGGGATATTATTATGTAAAGGTGATAAGAAGGATATCCCTAATACTACTTTTTATATATGTTATGGGCTCTATGAGTTAATAGGGATTCTATTTGGACAGACTAATGCTCTAGAAATATTTATGGACTTCATGAATAGTGTCCTTTGGGATTACCTCAACAAATTTTGATAGTTTTTATAGATGATATTAATATTTACTAAGAAATAATGGAGGAACATGAGGAGAATTTTAATTATATAATGAAGATTTTGAGAAAGGAAAAGTTATTTTTAAAATATAGTAAATGAGATTTTTGGTTGGAGTGAGTAACTTTCTTGAGACATGTTATCACCAATAAAAGAATATTTTTAGATCCTTAAAAAGTAAGTTAGTTTAATGATTTCCAAGGATAACCTTTTGGACAAAAATATTAAGTTTACTAAGATTATATGTGTATTATTCTGAATTTATAATAAACTTATATTTTTTTTCAAGACCAGAAACAAAGAATGTGATGAAATGTTTTCTAGACTCATGAATATGAAGAATGTTTTAAAGAGATGATGAAGTGGCTAATAAATTAACCTTTTCTCATATTTCCCACCAATGGGGAAGGGTGTTTGATAACAAATTATGCATCAAAAAAGTTATTTGGTAGTGTAGTCACTAAATATGAAAATTTGATAACCTATTCATCTTGATAATTAAATATCTATAAGTAGAACTTCCCAACACATGATCTAGAATTATAACTAGTGATATTCAAGTAAAAATTTTGGAAACATTATTTCTATGGGGATAAGTGTGATATATATAAATAATAATCATAAAATTTTTTTGTATATATTCACTCAAAGAGATCTCTATATGTTCCAAAAAAGGTGGTTAGAGATAATAATTGTTCAATCCATTCCCATCATGGGAATTCCAGAAAAGTGGAAAATGATCTTAGTATAAAGGATCCCAAAAACCTATAAATAATGGGGATTGAAAAGGATCTAATGTTTATAAAAATTCAGGGGATGGACATGGGAATAATAAAAGGACCTTAATATTATATTCCATTAAAAAATATTCCACCATATATTATTAAGAAGATAGAGGAGGCCAGAAAGATGATTCATTATATAGAAGAAGGTATAATAAATTTCAGAGATAAACTTTGATTAAGATGAATTTATATGTTTTGGAACACAAATATGTGTCTTATCAAAACCATTACTGGAAAGAAAATTTCTAGATGATGCACATATCTTATACATCTCTATTCATCTAGGAAGCACTGAGATGTAAAGATATTTGTGTAAATATATCTAGTATGAATAGGGAGATTTTGGAGCTTACATCTCAATTATTGGTATTCCAACAAGTTAATAAGGAGTGATAGAAGTATAAGGGTTTGATGCAAGCATTTCCCATACCAGTATAAAAATAATAAAAAATAACCTTGGATTTATCCTAAAACTCCCGAGGAAACCTAGATAGATTCATTTCATATGGTTAGTAGTCAATCACCTTAAAATTTCAACATAATTATTTTCTATTAAGAATTATTTATCTCTTGACCAACTAACCGTGATATATATAAGGGAATTGGTAAGACTTCATGGAGTTCCACTATCAATTGTATCTGATTGAGTTTTGTGGTTGAAATCATGGTTTTGGATAAGCCTTTAGAAAGATTTGGATATAAACAAAGCCTTAACACTAATTATCACCCTTTAAGGGATTTTTAGTTTTAAAGGAATATTTAAAATCTAGATGATATAATGAGATCATTTTCAATGGATTTACATGGATGCAGGTACTAACACCGACCCAAAATGGAGTTCTCATATAACATAAATTTATATTCAAATATTAAAATGGAACCTTATGAGGATCTATTTGAGATTATGTTTTGGACATCGACACGATGAGATGCAGTGAGAGAGTGGAAGCTAATGAGATGTATTCTTACTTAAGAGATGATAGAGAAGGTTAAAACTATTCAGTTTCATATGAAATCCATAAAACATTGATAGAAAATCTATGAGGACAATCATAGATGAGTCAAAGTTTTTAATGTTAGAGTTGAATTTTTTCCTTCATATATCACTATGGAAAAAATTAATTAGGTTTTGAAAGATGGGAAAACCTATCCCTAGATACATCAACACCTTTGGGATCCTTGATTGCATCAAAGTGGTGACCTATCATCTTGCACTTCCACCTAACCTATCTCATGTAAATGATGTGATACATGTATCATTCTTGAGGAAGTATATAACAGACCCCAAAAATGTAATGAATCCAATGGTGGTACCCTTGGAGAGTGATATATCCTATTAGGAATAATGGTTTAAGATATTATATTATTGAGACAAGGTTTTATGAAAAATAAAAATTCAACGAATCATAGTGTTTTGGAGGAACCACAATTTTTGAGAATGCAACATAGGAATAAGAAGAGGACATGAAATTGATGTACCCTCATATTTATTTGTGTATGAAATGAAAATTTAAATGAAAAACTTTCTTCATGGGGGAATAATGTAATGACCAAAAATTTTATAAACTGAATTCACTTTTCAATGTTTTGATACCTCATCAAGAAAAGAAGTTAAAGAAACACATGCACTACTTTGGTTATTTTAATTGTTTTATTGTCATTCAAATTCAAAAGTCCATTACACATCCGAATTGTTGATGTTATAGAAACTATAAAATCACTATTTAGATTAGTATATTAAGGATTATAATAAAGTTTGTTCGACAAATAAAAATAAATTAATAACCTAAAACAATAGGATCGTACCCTATGAAGCCCATTTATAAGATATTTTTTGGGAGATATATTAATTGATATTTTTCTTTGACCATTCCCAATATTATATTATATAACTCATGCATAAGTGAAATTTTTTATTATTGAATTTTAATCTCATTGAGATTACATCCTAAACTATGTTTTCCAAACCACCCCAAGAAAATAAAACCACCACAAAACTGACTCTTAGTGCATTTAATGGTGTAAAAAAGGGAAATGTTTCTATATGATAACCATATAAAATTTTATATTTTTATTTTTAATAGAATAATTATTATATTTATCATTTATTTTTATTACTACTACTTTGTAAATTATTAACTGATGATTTTGATAAAAATTAGATTTTGATATGATGAAATTGAAATTGCATTTTTGGGAAATGTATAGTTTCGATCAATACTATATTTTGTTGAATATAATTATTTTTGAAATAATTTTATTTAATAAAGTTTTAATATTATATAATTTTTATTAAATATAAATAATAATAATATTTTTTGAAGTAAAAAAATTATTTTTTAAGGGTTACAAAACTATTATTGTTAAAAAAACTAGTATTTTTCAATAAGTTTGGATTTATTATTTAAAAGTATAAATTATCATACATAGATAATTATTTGGATAATTATTTTTTAAAAATTATAATTTCCAAATTTTAAAACGAGTATTCTTCCATAAATTTTGAAGAGAATTGATTTTTTTGTGTTAAAATCAAATACAAAATTAATATACGGTGTGTATTGTGACATCATAATGACATAAAAGTGATTTAATATAAACAATAAAATGTATCCATGACCAAATTATATTTACCCTTTAAAGTAATTTTTTTCTCTGGTTATTTTATTAATTTTACTAACTCATAATGAATCCTAAAAAAATACTTTTTATTTTATGTTTTTAAAATAAATTATTTATAAAAATAACTCACTTTCACATTAACAAGGAAAATATTTTAATGATATATGTTATTGAACATATAAAATAATGAAAAACACTTCATTTTACTATAAACCATGGGAAAAACCATGGAATGGTTTATGGGTTTGATTACTTTTTCATAAAGAGTCTAAAACATAAGTATGAAAATTAATAAAGAATCGTCCTAAATTTTTCCATATAAATCAACCAAAAAATCCTTTCACATTTACTAAAATTATTTGTGTCATGATATTAATCTAAACCTATATCTATAAAGGCATACTAAGGTTCCCTAATCACTTAATAATCACCTCATAATCATTACGAAGCACCCTCTTTAGGTAAGGGATCCTCCCCTTCTCTTTATTCAAGAACCCTATTTATATTATTCTTTTATTTTCCACTTTTTTATGTTGGGATTTTATTTTTATAAATCCTTATTATTGTAATTATGATTCCCAAGTAATGATATACCCATTTATCTCTCATTCTCCCCTTCTATAAACCTTTATGTACACCTCTTATGCGGTAAAAATTATCTTGTGATTTTCCATGACAACATTTGGGTTTTGAATACCTATCTCCATTTCCACTCTAGGGTAATCACCTATTTTTAAATACCATTAATTTATTGGGGATTTATATTAATTTAACCCTAAATCCTTAATCTTGGGGTTAATATTGAGGACATGCATACCTATATTGTATGATCTATGTGGCACACTTATGAATGAACAAGATATGAAAGTGAAAGGAGGACCTAAAATTATACAGCCATCCAATGAATTGGTTAATGTTTTAATCTCATTGTCTCCATGTATGGTTTATGGGAGGTTATCCTAAGAAAACTATGATCTGTTTTATTGGTGGTTATACATGACTTATGTTTATGATTCCATGTTTTATATTGTTTCAACATTCTACTATGTAAATTTTTTTATTCAAGTTAAATTTCCCTACAGAAACCAAAGCCTTAGGGACACAGAGGTCCCTAAAGAGGGATTAAAATGATTAAGGACCAGGTAATCCCCTTTAATAACAACCTTACATTCAAAGTGTAGGAAAACCAGACAATCATAGAAAACAAGATCCTCTTTCGGCATTCCCAAGTGGGAAGAGAATCAGAAGAAAAATTCACCTCCCTCATGGTATGATAAACAATACAACCATGATTAGTCTCCCTCATGAATCTTCAAATCAAATAAACCAACTTCCAAAGAACTGAAAAATTCATCTAGATAGACCTCACTAGGATTTCTGAGTTGGACTCAACCTCAGTGACATTAAAACTACTACTCTTGTAGACCAACAACCTAGAAAGATGAGCCCACATCTCCACCCCCAAGGAGCTTCCTAGTCTATAAAAGGCACTGAATCCCAATAGGACCTAACCCCTTAAATCTCAAAGAATCCCCACCTCTCATCTGTCCTTCATCAGGGAACTATCGACAGTCAGTTTCAAGCCATTGAGTGATGGTTTCCACATGATCCAACATCCAACACCTTTATATTTCATTAATGTTATTATGTAATATCATGACTCAATGTTTGAAATTATGAATCTCAACCCTACTATGTTACATTTAAATGACTGTTGGTTCACATTTACTTATTTACAATATTTCATGCTTTTTTTATTCCTTTATCGGGGTTTATAGCTCAACCCTTTATTATTTACATCCCCAGGTGATTCTTTGCATTTCTAGAATAACAATGGACTTTTAGGAGTAGGTTAAAGAAGCTTTAAATAATGGAATTGTATTAATATTGAAAGTTGTTATTATAAAAAACTAATTAACTAAAATATCATGATTTCAATATCTTTTGGGATTTTATTATTTTCACCTTTATGTAATAAATCGCAAATTAAAGTGTATTAAAAAATTGGTTGCTATACATAGGTAGAACATTTAGTATTTTAAGCACCAAGTTTATAGGGGTGCTAGACTTTCCACCCCTTTAATGCACAATACCATTATTGTGGACCCCAAAAATCAATCCCAGTTTGCACCTCTATAATTACAGCTGAGTATTAGATCTGATACCATTTTTTCAAGACCTGACCTTTCTTTAGATATGAACGTGGCAATCTAACCCCATGGGTGTCCATTAAATTAATATAGGATACCCACACGGTTAGATGACATGGTTAATGGAATAGGAAAGAACATTTCATGAAAATTTTTATCAGTGTATAAAAATATGGAAGTGTAGTGAAACTTCCTAGGTTTGAGGTTTGGGGTGCATAATGAGGGTGTTGTGCTTTAAAGGGATGGAGAGTGTACCATCCTTGGAAAAGTGAGACTTAACAAGAAAAATATTATTTCCCAGGTAACCAACGTAAAGCATTAATTTTAGGATGATTATTAGTTATAACTCCATAGTTAATCATTCTTGGACAAGTGTAGTTTTAGGATGGGTGACCTCCTCATATTTTTTCAATGGTGTGTGTGAGTAAGGACAAAGAAAACTAAGAAAACATGTCTTGAACTATAAGGATATTCATTAGTATGATAATTGGCCACATTTTATAATATAATATGATGTTCAAATAAAGAACCAAATGTATTAAAAGAGACGCATGATGTCATTTGACTAGGTTCATTTTTTGGGGAAGGTTGAGTCCGGACATAACGACCCTTGTTTTTGATGTTTCAACATTATAAGATGTATTTCACAATCAATAACTATTTATTCATGTATATGGAATAAATATGAAAAATCAATAATAAAATAATAAAAATATTATATTTGTTTTCCAGTTTTTTCATATGTATTTTTATGATGACGCACTTATATGTCTTAAAATGGGTCTCAGATGGCACATTTGAGAAACGATTTGGATTCTAGTCAGGGTGTTTAAATTGTAAATGATGAAAGTTTAGTTCGCATCAGGACTCCTAGGCAATAAATGTCTCATGGAAAAAATAAATAAATAACTTTATTATTTAAATATATAGAAAAACCCTCAACATTACTTTATATACAACATATTACAGTTTCTATCTAGGGTTATTCATTGTTAATGACATGAATCATATTGATGAGGAGGTTGGATGACCTAAAAATTAGAATTAATTATGGATAAAAGGATGATGATTTCATCTAAAAAAATACTAATGAATAGATCTTTCACATGTGATAGTCTAATTGAAGTGATGATTATTTTAAATCAAGGTAAGACATTATTATTTATGGAATTACTCTCTTATTGTTTGAGTTTTTGTGTATAGATAAATGTATTTTTTTCCAATAATTTAATATATGACTTCACCTATATATTTTTATATTTCTTATTTGATCTTGGTAAATTTATTTTGTTTTTTAATAGATTCGTCAATATTTAATTCATATATTTTTTTAGATCCATAATGATCATCAATGTTTTTTTTGTTTATCTGGTTTTTCCCACAATTATCCTAATATTTATGGTCGTAAAATTTGTAGGTTTGAGAGTAGAAATTATTAATCTTATTTGGATATGATATAATCCCTGAACCATAGGAAATTATTGGTTTTTGATGGTGGTGGTTTAGGTGAGTGGTATGATTCTCAAACACAAAAGAAGAGAGGCATGCTATCTTTCTGTATGATGAAAAACAATACATGAATTGGATCCTACATAAGGGATACAGTTCAATGTAATTAAACATAAATTACATGTAGATACCCCTTTCATGCTATATGGTGTGCAAATACAAGACTTGGATACTACATAGGGGATACACTTCATATACCCCGTAGAACACACCGTGTACTTCATCCAAATCTAGCGACCTATGGTATTTCACAATTGGGACCCATATTTGGGAAATTAAATAGAGTATTTTGATGTTTTTCTTGAAATAAATAAATGGTTTTATTTATATTAATATCATATATGTAAGCGGGATATTTTTTAGCTTTAGATAGCCAATGATAAAATTCATGTGTGATAATCAGAGTGATATTGGGGTCTGTATCCTATTAAATGTACTGTATTCCAGGGTTGAATGATTCCACTAATTCCTATATATATATATAAGGTTGGTATCCGTCAATACAAACTTGGGATATAGGTTCTCTATCTATAGATTTAGTATCCAGTTATCTAGTAGTTCAAGTGGGGTGTGTTTCCTCCATCCGGGTGAGTATCCTCTCAACCATTTTGTATCCATCACCATGGAATGTTTCATCCACCAAAATTCTAGTGAGGTTACATGGTTTTATTATAATTTATATATTATATGTTTCATTGATGATTCATTATTGAAATGTTAGAGGATACAATATTTTCTCAACCAGTGAGTATGCCTCATTAGTGAGAAATCTTTTCATCTTTGACATTATATGCATTTGAATTGTATTTTAAAGGATAAGTGCTGCAATGTTTCATGTGAATAATGACTCCTTGGTTCCACATGGGTTTCTATTAAAGGAAATTTTCATCTTTATAGCATGTTCAAGCTTCATAGGCTCCTTAGAAATCTAATAATATTTGTTTCCCATATGGTGAAAATTTGAGAGTTAGAGATGGTATGATTAGAACTTCTAAATATTCTTGATACATATAGTGGTTTATCATATCTTAATTATTTTTCTTGATTTTGTCATAGACACCCTTTATTACCATGAGCTCTTATCCGACTTAGTGTTCTGGTTTCCCTTCTCTGTCTTCATCATGGTCACCTTTTATACCAAGAGTTGAGAAAAATATGTGTTTTTTTTATTTTTAGGATTTCTAAGGTTTTATAATGAGTATGATTATAATAACATATTAATAATAATTATTCCCACATGAGTTGTGTCAATACAAATGATACATATATTTAGAGATGAGATGGGTAAACTTGTAGATGATGTGTTATTTTTGGAGTTGACACTTCGGGATGTTTGGTAATTAATTATGGAGATTGGTGATTTGAGAGTTTAGTGGTGACCAATGAAATTGGTGTTTGATACAAGTGTACCTATATTGTGGAGGGTATTCTCAATGTTTTGTGATTATTAGAACTATCAGATATAATATTTACCTTTTATTTTCCCTTTTTTTATGTACTTGGACTTGTTGTATCCTGTATACATTATATACAGTTTAATTGATCATTTATATATCATTTTGTGTTAGGGATACCTTATGTATTAGATATATGTATTTATTATAGGTTGATATATTCTAAGGCCTTCCAATTTTTGATATATTCCTAATCAATTCTAATAATAACCCCTTGGGCCATTTGTGGAGATCCTGGGTAGCATTATCATCTTATATCAATCACTGGAGGGGCCCTAGTGTGTCAAATCACTTTAGAAAATATCAAATATGGGTTCTCTTATATAGAATTTGATGTCAGTATCCACATTAGGATTTGGTTTTAGATCTTAGTTAAATTATTCTTATAGGGTCTTGATTTTAATTATTTGATCCGAGAGACTAGTTAAGGTTTGACAGTTTATATGTCCTTTCTCCGGGGCAATGATAATAAGATAATCGACCAAGGTATTATAGACATAATTATGGGGTATGTTTAGGGTAAATATATGCATCATATTACAGTTAGTTATGGTCTTCTTGAATTTTTTCTATATAAACACATCCAAATATTCTCTAATATTCATGGATTCATCATATCAATAAAGGATTGAACATTTTGATATATTTATTCTATGATAAAGGTGGGTTTTTGGCGAGAATGTTCTTTTAGTTGGGAATTTCCACATTTTATTGTGTGTTATGAGGAGTTTTATCTAATATTTAGTTGAGATATCTTCTTTCCATATAATCTAACATAATTTCCCCCCATTTTTTCATTATATAGGATTCTTTTAGAGTAGATGGAACTTTTAGATAATTTGGCCAGAGCTAACCATGGATGAATATGTTGGTTTTGTATTTATGATTGAGGGATGATTTATCCTAGAGAGATGGAGGATAATTTTTAGTTTAGGACTCACATTTCCTTCTATTTGGGGCATGCACTGACTAGATAATGATATTTTATTTGAGACATACACATGGCACCATAATATTTTAAGGGGAGGTATGATGATTATTTTCTAGACCTCATGATATGTATGTTATTCCATGGATGAATTTTTATCCCTTTATCTGAGACAAAGTGTTATCAAGAATTTTGAGATTATTTTTAGGGTGATATTACCATGTTTGAGTATGAATATATCCCTATAGGATTTTTGATTTGTTCTTATAGGAATGTTTTCTGAATAAAATGTTTGATATCATAGGTTTGGGTTGAGACTCTAGATGAGGGGACTTTTATTTTTGGTTGTGCATTCCTACTCCACCACTTATATCTAAGTCTCCCAATTTACCATTTATAGGATAAGAATTCATGAGGAATATGCACCTTGGCTATGTGAGAAGGTTATATTTTTACCTAAAGACCAATAAAACAGTGCATTGGATGGAACTCAATATTAGTGTTACCGTTTTAACACTTTTAGATATTATATGATTTTTTTGGTAAAAGATTAGGTGGTGAGAGAGTTTTTTTTTGAAAAAATGACACATCAAACTTCTCCCCTGATTCCACACTGGCATTGATTCCTTGTTCAGTATGGAGTATTATTTATTATGGATTTGAGTTTCCGTATGATGAGGATAACTATGGATAGGTTACAAATAGTTTAAATCCAAGTATTCCTTGTGTCCATTCTTCAAAATCACTTATTCTGGTCAATGTGTGTAGTGACCCAAAATTATCATGCATAAAGATTAAATATTATTAAATGAATATTAAATAAAATTCAAAAATACATGTCTCTGGATCGTATATGTTTATTAAATTTGGAGACTAGATACACTCTATTCTTAGCTGATGAGTTATCTTCAATGTATCCTAGAAATATTTTCCTATTTAATACTCACCATAGACATACCATACTTAAAACTTTTCTTTATAACCTGGCGAAATGAATCAAAAGAAAGGGTGAGATCCGATGACCAGTAAGGGTAAATAAGGTAGATATTAGTATAACCTAATAATAGTGCTATGAGAACATGATAATAACATTTGAAAACCATACCATATATATCATATATCATAAACATGATACATGACATACATATTGATAGGTCAAAAGACATGAATCATAAAGGAATAAAAGAACATAATCCTTTTTAGGTATAATACATGAAGTTGTTTCATACACGTTAGATTAAAATATATTTTTTCAAGGAAAACAACCAATAAATTAATAACATTCTAGTCTTGGGATAATGACCTATGTACCTATATTGGGCTTGAGATAACCTATTGTAAATCCTATTGGGACAACCTGACATGTACCATATTTCGAGCTTGGGAGAACCTCTTATGTATCCTTTGAGATCATATAACATGATTAATTACACAATTACTTGAAACGAGATATAGGTCTACCCATCACATAATGAAAAAATATATACACATGACAAAATATCATAAAACATTCATTATATCAAGACCCATGAAAAGAAATGAGTTTCATAAACATTTCACCATAGCATTATCTATAAATAAGAAAAACGTTTAATAATTATTTTATCATTTAATCCCAACATAACTCATGAAAACTTAATTAGGTTTCATAATAATTTTATCATGGTACAACTTGGGGAATATAAATAGTTTTCATAAACATATCTTCATCATAAAAATAAAACATTCAGATAAAGAAAAGACTGGTATCCTTGGATTATATCTCTAATAAATCATCAGTGACATCATAGTTTGTCATGTTATATGGAAACTGATTTTTAAAGATCACATGGAACATTTCTTGAGGAAAATATCCTATCTACTATGAAAATAACTTATCAAAATAAAAATTTAACACAACATATTCAAAATAATTTTCTTTTAAAATAACATTTGAAGAATATAAAAAATTATTTAAATCATTTAAAACAATTCTGGGTGAAAATATCATTTTCACATTCAATTTTTTTTAAAACATAAAACATTTTTAGGGGCTATGACCGTGAAAAATTCGGTTCATGTTTTAGATATTTAGAATTGGGATTTCATTCACATTTTCAATAAAATCCACACATGTTTTTTTGGAAAATTACATGAGGATTCCTTTTAATTTTTTTTAAAATTCTATAAAATAATGAAAATAACTATAAATAGTTATATAGGAACATTAATTTTTTTTTTAAAACATGGATTTGGAAGAAAAAGTGATGTCGACCGAAGAGAGAAAGGAAGTAATTTTTCATTAAAAAAATATTTTGGAACCTTGAGTAAATAAATATAGAAAAATGAATGGAAAAGATTTATATACAATAAATTACTAGAGGAGAATAAAATTAATGAGTTTTTCAAGATATATATCATAATATTTCATTATCATAATCATAAAAAAAACAATGATAAAAAATTATGAGTGTATCGTAATAACCTTACCAATTTGGTAACATTGAATCACAATACCCATGATGGAATAAAATTAAATAAAACATAAAATATCATAGAAATAAATAAAAAAATTATATTAATTTTCATAGGGGATGTATAAACACCTCATAAAAGCTTATAGTTTTATAACATAACATATGTCCCATAAATGATAAATTGAGAAAAAAATCCTTTACCGTTATGGTAACATTAAACTGTACACCCCATGAAAGATAGATCTGATAATGGATATGTAAATCTAAATAATTTTCAGTACATTAATCATAAAATAAATTAATTTATATTATATAGACCACATAAAATAAACTCATGGTTAATATGGTTCGTGTCTCATAAAAAATAAAAGTGAGATGAAAATCCTTTACCTTAAGTCTCGAATTCTTTTTACACATTAAAAATTTAGATTTATAAAATATAAGTTTATTATATATATATATATAAATATATTATAGAACCATAATTATACATATCATACCCTAAATGATTTTCTTATGACTTTTAATACCCTTTTATTAATAATTCTTTGTGAAAATCACATTTTCAGTAACAAATGAATTGTTTTCCATATATATTGCGAATTGGTATTTTTCATAATTTCCCATTAATCATGGTTAAATAATATATAAAATTTTAACCATGATATATATATATATATATATCATATAAAGAAATAATACTTCTATTTGGAGTAATCCATAAAATATATATTTTGAAAATGAAATACATAGTTCATGGAGGCAGTAGGTTGAACATACACAAGAATATTGTTTCAATTTTTTTAATGGAAGAAAAAAATAAAAGTAAATAATAATTCAATATTAAATATCATTTTTATTTCATAAATATAATATATATTTATTAAATTTATATATATTACCTTCTATGTAAAGATTTAGTGAAGAATGAGTCATAAGGCATTGCGAGGTAGTAGTCCATCTCCACTAAAGAGATGTTATGGTATCCCCCACAGAATAAAAGGTAAGAAATTAAATATGATATATTAATTAAAGAGTGTAAATTATGTTAAAAATATCAGATATATATTTATCCAATATACACTTATTTCCATCCAAGTAAAATGGAAATGGAAAAAAATTTCCCATTGGTTCGCGAGGTGGTAATCTTCTTTACACATGAGCGACTTTATAGATTTTCAACAGACTGAAAGGTAAGATTTTAGTTGTGATATTATAGATAAATAAGTTTAATAATATCATATATATCTTATATAAACATTAACTCCATAATTATTTTTATCTGTGAGAGGTGGTGATGGAAAAAAATCATATCGATCTGTAAGGTGGCAGTCCTCTGTACACAAGAAAGATGATTTTGTTTCCCATTTGATGGAAGTATAGATAGATATTTATTATTAAATTAAAATGATAAAATCACATTATATTTTATCCTATTTATATATTATATCATCATTGTTTAATAATATTATAGGATGTGGAAGAATAAATAATACAAAAATGAATGTTTTAGAATTTTAACTCTTCTTTGGAGAGCTTCTTTAAATTTACACCTAAAGCCTTCTTAGGAGAGATTAATAAAAAAGGACTCTATAAAAATATAATTGTATAATGTAATGTATTTATAGAATTATATTCTTAAAAATGGGTTTGAAGTGTGAAAATTATATTGGATGGGGTGGCCTTTTATATGTGGGGAAGAGGACACACATAGAGGTTTTGATAATAATAATGTTTACCCAGGTTTTTCACATTCCAAAAGGATCCAAAATAAGACATTATCAATAATTATAGGTTATAAGGTCCCAATATGGCCATAAAATATATTTTAAACATTTCAAAGATCATTTTAATCCATATAAGTTTATTTTAACCCTCCAATAAATCTGTTTTTACCTTAACTTTGAAAATTAATTTTTTCAATTTTTACTATTAATGATGATAAAAAATTATGTTAAAAATATTATATAATATTAATTATTATTATTCCAATTATTTAAACCATTTTTTCAAATTATGTTAAAAAAATGTGAAATATTTAATTTAAAATTAAACCCACACACGAGATAAGAAATGAGGTTTCCAAAGAGAAAATGTTCCCAAAGTATAAAAATTTGTTATATAAAAAATCAATATGAGATAAATAAAAATGAACAAAATTGGGTTAATAGACATATAAGTGAACTAATATTAATTTTAAAACCATAGTAAAACAATTTTTAGGGCTTTAAACTCTTTAATAGATTTAAAAATTCAAATTAAAAACCAGTATGTTTAATTATTCATAAAAAAATTTATCTTTTAATAAAATTCAAAAAACATCACCCAAAGATAATTTTGAAATGATGATTTCGAAAATTAATTTAATTTTGACATATAAAATTACTAAAAATTTAAGAATTTAATTTTAAAAATAAGTACGCAATATATGACAAAATTGATTTTTTGAAAAATATTGTTTTAAGTATAAAATTGGGTTTATTCGAAGATAATGATTAAAAAACACATATAATGAATGTAAAAATATTTTACTATATATATAATATTTAAATTTCATTAAAATAAATCACCAAAAGTGATTTATTTAATTTATTGAGATAAAATATGTTTGTGCACATAAAAACAGTTTTTTAGAAAATGAATTCTGTTATTTTCAATTTGGTAAAAATAGTTCATTTTAAATATTGGTTTACACTATATTTTTTCATAATTTAGTTAATCCTATTCATACCCTTAATTCCAACAGCTAGGCGATAACTATCATTTAATTAATAATATTTTAATATAATTCCACGTTTTGTGAAAACATGGTGTTGCGTATAACACATTCTAAAATCAGGTTTTCATGTAAGAAAAGATAAAATTGGTGTTGCGTGTAATGAAATATATTAGAAAAATAAATTTTATTTGAAAAAATTCATAAAATCTAAATGTAGTACATTCTATCCCCTTAAATAAATTTTTTCCCCATAATTTGAAATTGTGGTTGGCAATCAGGGCTCATCATTTGAAAATCCCATTGTGGAAAACCCACATCATAAAAAAGGATAACAAAAAATCCTTTTGAAAAGATATAAGGGATTTGATAAGGTCACATAGAATAACAAAATACTAGGTTTCCATATAGGATAACAATGGTGGGAAGTGAAAACATGGACATGGATGAGAAATTAACACCCAATTACAATTAGAGAGTAATAGAGAGTATGGCTAGAAGAAAGTAAACTACCACAAAGCGATAAATTTGTGATAGGTTAAAAGGCCATTAATATAATATAATTTAATGTAAATGTATAAAATATTTTATCAAGATCCTTTTTCCTAAATTTTATGAATTTTCATAAGAAGATATACTTACTTGATTTCATTCCAATTAATAAGTACAACATCATCCTTTGGTTGTCTCTCGATCAATTTCCACTTCATTACATACTCTATGTTGTAACTTTTTTATTCCTAATGCACTAATAGATATTAAAATCAATAAAATAATGATAATAAATTCATTCTTTCTATAATTATTACCATAAAAAAATGGATAGAACATGTTATCCAATATGCATAAATCTTGATATTATGAAATAATACATTAATATCTAATAAATTTTTACAAATTTTAACATAAACCATTCCATAAATAGTAAACCATATGTCCCTCAAAAAATTCAAAATTTAAAAATAAGGTCAGAAAATTTCAGAAAAAAAACTTAACATTAATCCCGAAAATATTATTAAGAATCTCTTAATAGTCACATGCTAAATATTTTAATAAATTATTTATATATTCTTTTAAATCTTAGTAATAACCACGATTACCTTAAAAACTCAATAAAAACATTTACGATTCCTCATTCCATAAATAAACCACGTATTATTTAACATATTCATTAAATTCAATAACTTTATTAACTGAATTAATTATAACATAAACCACTTTTTCAGCAAATCATTAATCAGTTCCAAGGTCATCAATACTATCCAATTTACTTTATCCATATCAAAAATCTATTTATGAAAACTAAAAAACATTATCTAAAAATCAGAAACATATTGTAGGTTATCAATCCTTAATCACGTGTTTTCCATAAAATATAACCTTCTATTAAATAAATTTTATAGTTCATCAGTACCATTCAATATATTTTTACAAATACATAATGCAAAAATTCTATATAAAAATACTTATATATTTCATTATTCAGATAATATAATTCTAGAGATCCCTTAAAAAAAACTTAAATCATTCAACTTCATTGTTAAACCATTAACAAGCCTTTACAATCTTATTACTTAATACATATTTTCTACAATATAAAATATAAATCATTTATTAATATTCATTAAACTCAATTTAATATTTCTTCTCATGTTTAACATATAAAATACTTTTATAATAAACTACAAATTTCATATGTCATTTATGGTTTATTCATCATAAATAGTATAAATATTACTTGTACCACATTACTGATTCTCTTCATGAGATTTCCCCTAATGAAATCGATTCATATAATTCCCATACTTTCCACATTTTTAACATTAAAATGTTAATGATGACTTATAGAAACCATTATTATTGTCCATTCAATTAACAAAACATTCAAATTTTCAATGGAAATAACATTCTATTAGTTATTATTCTCCACTAAAAAAACTACTTTTCATCCCTTTGATATATTACCTTATGAGATTCTTCCCACATTCTTGGTAATATAGGAGAATGAGTCTTAATTCCTCTATGGTCTCCACTACTTAAGATCTTAGATAACTTTTTCATTCTCTTCTTTTTTAAGTTTGAGAGTTGGATAAGGATAAAATTGTTAATAATATATCATGATAAAGGATTAGGAATAGTCAAAATATCATTTAATCCAGTCATTATTTCATTTGGTTTCACATAAACACATTATATATCACATATAATTTTTTCCTAGTTCCTTATGGTTCTTTCTATCAAATAAATCCAAAAGTATAGTGTTAGAAACAATAATCATATTAAGGAAATCACATAGTTTTAAATAATCATTTTTAGGATTTATAAATTGAGAGACTTTATTTTAAATCTATAAAAACATAGGATTAAACTAGGTCATACATGATCAAAATCTATTGAAATCATTCATGATTGTTTGTAAATAGTTTATGAATTTCCAAATAATATCTCCTATGTCACGAACTAGATTGGAGTTCCATCCAACCTGACATCCAATCCAGTCCGAGATATGGCCCGAAGGGAATTCCAAATCCCCATGGGTTGATAACTAGTGCCATGCCTTAATGTAATATTTACTGGAATGATTTATTAATAAACTAAGATCAAATAAAATAAAATGAACAATAGGAAGAACCAATCATAACGTAATCTCAAAGAAATATAAAAAACTGATTCAGTTACAATAGATGAACAAAACAAAAACTAAATAAAAAGATGAGACTGAACCACGCTACCATGATCTCTACGTGACCTCTTTGTCACCATAAACCACAAGAACAAAATGCTTCAAAAATTAGTTCTCAAACCAAAAAACCTAGACGTTAAAAAGATCTCAGGTCTACCAATGCTGAATGGTACTAGTAGGGTGTGAGATTAACAGCTATGTTGGAAACCACTATAGAATCCAAATGTTTTCTTTCTCTAAATAGTACACAACACAACATTTAAATAAAAATATAAAAATAGGTTTTAAAAACATTAAAGAAACAACCATAACTTTTCCTTTTTCTAAATTACACACACTAAATTCCCATTTTTTAAACAAATTTATCTTTTCAGAAACAAATTTTCTTACATATGTCAAAAAAGAGGTATAATGATATACAAAAAACTAAATCAATAGATACCAAATAGAAAACCAAGTGAAAAAGAAAAATAAACAAGTAAAAATATATAGTAACAATGGTAATTTCCTAAACATTCCTAGAGAGATACCAGGGCGTACTGGAGTCCAACTCACTTGCCATAATATTGTGCAGCTCCATAGTTTATAACCAACTAACCACCCTAAACTGAACAATCAAGTGGCACATCCCAGTAAGACTTATCAAGTTAAGGTTTTAACAACCCGTCTAATCAGGGTTGATAAGAAACCATCACTCAAAACTCTAAATGATTCCCAATAAACCCAGGGTAATATTATACTATTTAAGTAGGAGGTGTCACCACACATTCCATCAACACACTCACCACCACACTCAGATGCGTGATACAACTTACCTGCCATCACCACACTTTCCTCATCCAAACACTAACACCACCTATATTATAACCCATATATGTAAATCCTTTATTGGGGAATCCATCATACAAAAATACATTTAAAAGTTTCAATGAGGCCATCACATAACATGATATTTCAAACTATTTTTCAAAACATAATACAATTCCAATTAGGAATTTATATTTACAAATGTCCTTCATTTTCCCAAACATTAAAAGGTACCAACCATACCTTACATCATGTCTATTATGAACAAATTTTAAAAACAATTTCCAATATTTTCCATTTTCAATACCATCTCAAAGAAAAAACCAAAACATAAAACTCACTTTGATTTGCTAAATGGGATTTCAAACCATTTTAGAGATCAATAATGATCCAAAATTCCAGATGATCCATGTTTTAAAGGAAACATTTGAGACCACATTAAAAACCCCATTGATACCATGAACCATTTAAAAAAACATGTAGCATTGAAGATATTTAGGAGTAAGAGGAGGAAGAAAGGTTAACTATTTTGGAAACAGAATTTTATTTTTTAAAAAACTTGTCCAATACCATTATAATTTATGTAGCTATCCACGTGTTCACTTGGGAACAAATAGATGATACCATATCAAATGGAACAAGTCATGTATTCCTCAAACCACCCTGAAACTACTTTTAAAGAAGCACTGCATTTTTTCAAACTAAACCCAATACTTGCACACAATCTCAAAAGAATAATTAAGGATTTAAAAATCGAATAAAACATTCCATACATTTCACCCCATTCACCAATCCATAAAGAGGAATTAAAAATAACACATCAAGACCAAATTACCATTCCAATCATATTACTAAAATATTAAAATGCCAAATATTACCACATGAGTTCAATTTCAATTTTAGAAAATATTCGGCCTTTCAACCAACACTTTTTTACAATTTCAATATAGGAAAAACTAAAGAAAACACTTTTAAAATCCATTTCACACCATGTTTCCACAATATAAATAGAAAATAAATTTATTGTAACACCTCAAAAACAAGATTATGAAATTTTTAATGCACTCAAGGAAATATCAAGAATCAATGGAATCTTTTAGAAAGTAAAATAATAGAACCACCAACCACAATGGAGTGAATATGCGACAAAACTATTTGAGAAGGAAGAATAGGCCCCTAGAATTATTTACACACCTTATATTGAAAATAAATCAAATCACAAACAAAACCTAACCCATAGGGTTTGTACTAGAGAGAAACCTCATAAGGAAACACCAAATAATCAATAAAGGAAAATAAAAAGATTTAAAATTAGGACAAAAAAACCATAAAATCACCTAGATTCATAGGAGTATAATACATGGAGGCGGAGGAGCCTAGGACAGTGGGTTTTAAGACCCCTTTGAGCCCCAAAATCAACTAAGAGGGAGGGGCCCAAAATTGGGGATAAAAAGAGGGGAGGTTAGATTAGGAATTTAATTTTTTTAAAAATATGGGCCGATAACATGGTTTGGAAAACTGTGCACCTACTACTAGACTAGAGGGGCACTATACATGGGCTGGCCGCATAGTTTCCAAATCATGTGCTGATTGTGTTGACCACCTATGTTCGATTCTATAACAAAAAAACATAGTTACCCCATAGTTTCCCAAACTGTGTATAACCCATCCACCCTGCCACTAGACCCTTTACACAAGCTGCACTATTACCTGGGATAAGATGCACAGGTTACCTAAACTATGCTCTAACCATGAATAAACCAAAATCTCACTTAGGACTTCCAAAATACAAAAAATGAAACTGGGGATCAACACGAACATCAATAATGGATCCAAGATCAAAATAATAATAAAATGAATGGTTTTTGAAGGTAGGGTTGTGAAAAATATCCCCACTAAAAGCACTTTATGCTCTTAAAAAGTCACTTAGCCAATAGATGAACAAAACTTAATTTCATGCCTGATCAAAATTGAATAAAACATTGAACCTTGGGGTGATATCTCACTTGAATAGTAACACTTGAGCAATTATAGATAAAATAACCACACAAGAATGTGTGGATAAAAAGAGATGGTTATCCCCACCATAATAAATCAACTAGCAACACCAAACCAACATGGAACTCACAACATGAGATAACTGATATTTTTTTATATATACCATTAAACACCATCACTGTGCCCAATAAATCCCATCCACAACAAGAAACATCCCCCACAAACCCAATTCCTAGCATAATTGGGACCCATGAGTGAATCAAAACCATAACCCATGAATTCCAAAAAACTCATGCATCTCTAAAATTAAAAAAACTAAAACTGAGACTAACCCACATAAGGGATAAGAATAGTAAAAGAAGAACAAATGATTCAAAGATCCATATTGAGATAAGAATAACCTATATGTTTCTAGCAATAAAGTAAAAAATAAATTCAATATCTAGATTTGAAAAAGGAAACTTCAAATTTCCCCATACCAAAACTAGAGACATGAATTGTGCTAAGGATCTTTGCACCCCCGATGATCCCCTGACTATGCATGAGCTTAACTCCGAGGCCTGTGGATGGAGACCTGATGATTGAAGAATCAATTGAATCATATTCATCAACTAACATCCCCTGATTTGGACTTTTACTTTATGGGATGATTCCTACAAAACATATTCAGATGACCCTAATAACCAGTATGACAACAAGCCTTTGGGGGTTGTGAAAAGTTGGATTCAAATTCCCAAACCAACCAAACTTGAAACATACTAGTGAAATGCACGATGAACTGGGAGTTATAACAAATAAAAGAGATTAGTTAGGAACACGTTCCTCTAGAATATACCCCTAAACAGATGGGGAACCTTCACAAGTACTAAGAAAAACTGGATTTCCAACTCCCGGAACTCCAATAAACATATCAACTAAGAATTATTCATCCACCAACTTCTAAAAACAAATATCCTTGGAGGAGAGGAATAACTCTTTTATATCTAGTTGAGGGCCCCAATAAAAAGGGAAACCTTCTACAGATCTTATGACACCACCTCTAGAGAAAAATAAACCCATTCTATATAGTGGTCAATATTGGCCTTCACTGTCCATTGGCCTTACTGGGTACTCCGGAGATCTTTCCCTTTATTCACCTTCACCTCATCAGGTATAAACAATCAGAAAAAGACAGACATAAAAACTTCCCACATATTACTAACAAACATTTATGGTGGGGATAAAATTTCTATTCATCCAATGCTGGACCCTCAAACAAACCCAGAACATCACAAACTCTAAGAGATTCTAGAGTTCCCAACGATCTGAAGAAAAAATCAACTTCCTCAAGCCACTCGAATTCCTATAACAGACCTTGATCACCATGATAAACAACCAACATTTGAGAAAAACCAAAAACTAATAAAGACTGATTAGAAACATTGGGACCCTTTCTGGGTGGCACATTCTAAACAACACAAAAATAAAAATCCAAAAATAAACATCCAACCAAAAAACAACCAAGAGACCATATCAAGCCAAAACAACTAGATCACAAGACAAACTTCACAAAAAAACAATAATAATATTAAAAAAACACTATTTTAGTTTCAATTTCCATAACCTTTTTATTTTAAGGTCACATCCCAAATACCAAAATCTATTTTCATAGGACAAAAATCTATTTTTTCAAAGATAACTCAATCCCAAATCATTTTTCTCTCGAAAACTATTTCAGAAAACCCAATTTATACCATTAATTTCATATAATCTCCATTGGAATCCGATGAACCACCACATATGGGTCCAACCACTTCTACTTTTATCATATATTCCCATGTTTCCCCATGAACATTCTATACATACCCACAGATATGTTAAAATTCACAAGGAGTACCAAGGTTCAACCTTATCATTTCATTATCAAAACTCAAAATCCTTCGAATATTCAATCCAAAACATTTTCCTTTAAAATCCATTTTCCAATACGAAATCATTTGAGTGAAACACTTTTTAATTCTAAAACTACTTTAATTTTAAAATATTACTCACATCAACTGAAACCAATACAAGACATAACTCATGCGAAACTACTGGAATAAGGAACTAGTAGTCATGCCTAAACCACCGACATGGTTGTGGGCCATGCCCTAAGTAAGCATGAACATCTAGGAGGATCTTGAATCATGCACTTAGACTACACATGGGTAACTACTTTATGTGATATCAAAAAGTGACATCAATTCACCTATATTTCAATTACTTAATCTAGAACAGAGACAAGAGACTCAAATCCCTCACTACCCCAAGAAACTCAAGGATCAGAACGAGCAAGGGTTCATGATGTCTTTACCACACCTACCTCTCAAGTCCCAAAATTTTTAATCTCCGAATACCATAAATGACAAAAAAAATGGTTGTACTCTGATACCATTTTTTTCATGAACCAGATCAGAGTTCTATCCAACCAAAATCCAACCCAATCTTAGACATGGCCCATAGGGTGTTTTTGATCTCTATGGGATGGAAACTTGTTCTGGGAATCAGAGTAATATTTTTTTGAATGATTTTTCCCATTAAACTATGTTTAAATAAAATAATTTGAATAAGTGAAAGAACTAACCATAAATAAATCTAAAATAAATATAAAAAATGAATTCAGTTACAATAGATGAACAAAATATAAAATAAGTACAAAGATGAGATTGAACCAAACTACCATGATCTCTGTACGACCTCTTGGTCACCACAAACCATAAGAATAGTCTCCCACACCAATAAGAACTCAAACCAAAAACCTAGACCTACAAAATATCTCGGGTCTATCGACACTGAATTGTACAAGTAGGGTGTGATGTAAACACCTCAATAGGAAACCACCAAAGAATCCATACATTTTCATTCCTAAAAAAGTCCACAAATAGTAGTTTGAAATATGAATATAAAAATAGTTCTAAACCATTTTGAAAAAGAAACCATACCATTCCATTTTTCTAAATAAAACACACCATATTCCCATTTTCAAAACCAATTTATCATTATAGAAACAAATTTCATTACATACGTCGAAAACAAGAGGTACATGGCTATGATGAAAACTATATAAAGAGATACTAAATAGGAAACTAAATGAAATAGAATCATAAACAAGAAAAAATTGATAGTAACCATTGGAATTTCCTAAATATCCATAAATTTATCCCCGTACATACTTGAGTCAAACTCACATTATGACATATGGAATAACTCCATAGTCTGTAACTAACTTTTCTTCTTAAACTGACCATTCTAATGGCACATCCCACCAATACCTATCAAGTCAATGGGGGTACCAACCCATATAATCAGGGTTGAAAATCATCCATCGCTTGACCATCTAGAAGACACCCAATAAACCTATACCAATAGTATATTGTGAAAGTAGTTGGTCCTCGCATGCATGACTCACCTTACCTACCTTTATCGTACTTTACCACCCCATACACTAACATCACCTATATGATAACTGATATAGTGAAATACTCTCTATGGGTGATTTTTATACAAAAATTCATTCAAAACTACCGAATTGGCCATCAAATCAAATAAAATTTCAAAACATTTCTCAAAACATACTATGCTTCCAACAAGGAATTTAGGTTTCCAAACCACATTCATTTTCTAAAACATTAAAAGGTACCAACCTGGACTTACCTCATGTACATTTCAATCATATTTAAAATAAATTTTCTATTTGTTTCCAATTTCTATTCTATCTCAAAGAAAAAAAATATATACATCTCAATTCATGTTTCCAAATATGCCTTCAAACCATTTAGAGAACAATCATTTTCTAAAATTTCAAACATGCCACATTTTAAAGAAACATTCAAAAACAATTTCAAAACCACATTGAGGTAGTGAACCATTTCAGAAAATATGTAGGATTGAAAAAAATTAGGAGGAGGAGGATGATGAAAGGGTAAGTCTTTTGGAAATTAGGTTTTATTGTTAAGAGGACCCATCCAATAACATTATCATTTGTGTGCCCATCCACGTGTGCACTCGAGCACACTGGGAATAGTCCACATCTAATGAATCAAGTAATTTCTTCATAAAATAACCCAACAAACCAATTTTAAATAAACAGTAAATTATTTCAAACTAAATCCAATACTTTCATAAAATTGAAAATGCATAATTAAGTAATTCAAAATTAAAAGAACATTTCCAATCATTTAACCACAATCATCAAGACATAAAGAGGCATAAAAATCACATATCAAGCCCATATTACCATCCTAATCAACCTACTATAACATAAAAAGTCCAAATATTACCACAAGAGTTTAATTTCACTTTTAGAAAACAATAGTATTTTCATCAAACACATTTATTGCAGTTCAATATAGGAAAATCAAAATAACCTCATTTCAAACCATGTTGACACAATAAAAATACCAAATAAATTTATGCTAACACCCCACAAGGAATATTATAACATTTTTAAGGAGATAAAGTAAATCTCAAGCATTAATTGCATGTTATAGAAGGAAAATAATGGAAAAAACTTCCTCAATGGAGTGATGATTTGGTTAAACTCTCAGAGAAGGAAGAATAGCCCCTAAAAATGATCCACACTCCCTAGAAAAAAAAATCGAATCACACACTAACCCTATCCCCTAGGGTTCATCCAAGATGGATAATCCACAAGGAAAAACCAAGTAATAAAGATAGGAGAAGTGAAAGAAGAAAATGTAGGCCAAAATTCCTAAAAATCACCAAGTTATAAAGGAAGAGCCTCAATATAAGAGGATGAGAAAAGAAGATGGGGGGTTTTGGGACCCTTTCATGCACCAAAATCGATCAAGAGTGATGGGGCTTGAATTGAGGATAAAAAGTTGGGAGTTTAGATTAATAATTTTAAGACATATAAATCTTGTTTGATCGCATGGTATAGCCACATGGTTTGGTAAACCATACACCAACAATGATTCTTATACTAGACAAGAGGGGAACTATGTATAGGTTGTGTCGACTGTGCTAAACATATCTGTCTAGTTCGATGACCAAAATTCATGGTTTCTATATAGTTTCCCAAAATGTGAAAAAACCATGCATCCCACTAATGGAACCCCCACAGTCTGCACAATTACCTAGGATAAGATGTACGGTTTATCAAAACTATGTTCTAACATTGAACAGTAAAAAAACACAACTGTGGCTTCTAAAATTCAAAAATTGAAATTGGGGGTCAACTCGAACCTCGATCAAAGGATCAAAGATCATGAAACTAATTAAATTAATGTATTTTTAAGTTAAAGGTGTGACACCCTAGGAGTTTCAATAATGGTGCACATTAAGGCCCAATGTTGTATAATAGGTAATGCTCTAGTCAATCCAAACATTTTTTTTGTGTTATCAAACCTACATACATCTTTTTCAGAACAACATCCATTTATTGTATCCAAATATGGAAGTATATCTTAGAAAATGACACTAATTTAATTTCCATATCTTATGATGTTCTCCCATACTAAGTATTATCCTAAGGGTTATCAAAAAGTATTTCCCTCCCTAGTTTCAAAAGGTTAACTAAACCTTTCCCATGATACCATATTTTGATTCCAAAATTTCTCAAACATAAAAATTAAATCTTTTTAGATTAATATTCAATACATTTAAAAAATATAGGCATGTGTACCATTTAGGTTTAGTGTATTTGTATAATAGATACATAATATTTTTATTTCATAAATGATATTAAATGCTTCCTATAAAGATCTTCCAATTTATTACTCTTTATAGACAAAAACTAATTAAAAAAATTATTCATAACCAAGGGAAACAAAACCTAAGGAGTGATATTAGATTCCTAGTAAGTGTAAATAAGGGAGATATCAATATAAAATTCTTAGAAAGGTATATGAACCTGAAAATTACATTTAAAAACCACACCCTATATATCATAGATATTAAACATGAGAATTCAATTAATCTTGGTAGCTCATAAAACATGAATCATTAATTAATCAAAGAAAATAATCCTTCTTATTCATAAGACATGGAGTTGTGGAATACAAGTAATCATAGAAAATATTATGTCAAGGATATATACCAATACCTTCCCAACATTTTAGGCTTATGATAACCACCAGTGTACATGATTTGAGCTCAAGATAACCTCTCATGTACCATCTTTTGGGCTTAGAATAACCTCCTATGTACCCTCATTCGGAATTGGGATAAACACCCTTATACTATTCAATATCATATAACATTAATCCTTACCCAATTAATTAGAGGGATATATATTTCTCACCCATCACATAATGAAAATCATGTATATATTTTCCACAAGATCATAAAAAACTAATCATATCAGAATCAATGAAAGGAAATGGGTTTCATAAACATTTTGATCACAAAATAAAATGTAGAAATGAAAAAGGATTCTTAATATTTTTTATAATTTCATTATAGCACAACCCATTAAAAAATATTCTGGTTTCACAAGAATTTTATCAGGGTATATCATGAAAAATAAAAATAGGTTTTATAAACATCTTATCATCATAAGAATATACCATTAAAATTAAGAATGAGAATTGTTTCCATGGATAATATCTCCAGTGAAGAATAAGTAACATTCAAGGTTGTCATCTTTGATGGAATTTTTTTTAAAGATCACTTATAACATTTAGTAAGGGAAATAGCCTTTCCAATTTGATAATCAATTTTTAAAACTAAAAATTCATAAAACATTTTCAAAATATTTTTATTGAAAATAACTTTGGAAAAATATGAATGAGTCTTAAATCATTTAAAAAACTTCTTGAGGAAAATAAAATTTCCACTTTGAAAAAAACATCTTAAAATAGAAAACATTTAAAAAATCCTTTGATCTAAAAATAACCCTTGAATCTTATATTGGAAGATTTAAAGATTATTTAAAATTTTATTGACGAAAATTTCATTTACCCTTTTAAAAAACCATTTTAAAACTTAAAAATTCTCAAAATCCATTCTGATGAAAATAAAATTGTAAAATTATATAGTAATAATTACAACTGGGAGTAGTCATGATAGTGGAAAATTAAAATCCTACATTAAATGTTTAAAATAGTGACTCATTTCACGTTTTTAGTAAAAACCAAATTTTCTTTATTTGGAAAATAACATGAATATTAATTTTTTTTATAAAAATGAAAACATAGATACAAATGAATTCAAATAAATATATATTAAAATTAAAACTTTGTTGAATTTTTTTTTTGAAAACATAGTTTTTGATGAAAAATGGATTTCAACCGATAAGAGAAATAAAGATGGTTTAAAAAAATGATTATTTTGGAATCTTGAGTGCATAAAGAGAGAAATATAAATTATAAAATTAAATCTAAAGAAATTACTATAGGATAATAATATTCATGAGTTTCATGAGAGTAATATCAAAAAATTTTATCATCAAGAGAATAAACATAAACAATCCTGATACACAAGATCATTGTATTGTAAAACCCTTACCAATTTAGTAAATTTTAATCACAAGAACCATGAAGGAATAAAATTAAATTAAACATAAAATATAATTAGAATAAATAAATTCATTATATTACTTGTTAAAGGGGATGTGAATACACATCATAAAAGAATATAGGTTCATAACCTAACATATGTCTAAAAAAAGAAAAATTGAGACAAAAATCCCCTACCGCTTTCGTAAAATTTGAACTGTAAACCCTATGATATAGAGATATTAAAATTAATATGTATATACTCATAATTTTATGGATATTAATCATAAAATACGTTCATGTAATGTATATAAACCACATAAAATAAACAAATGTGGAATATTTCTTGTGTCTCATAGAAAATTAAAGTGAAAAGAAAACCCCATACATTAAGTCTAAAATTATATCATACGCATTAAAAAATATTGTAAAATAAAATTATTTTTAATGTAAATATTTTATAGAAACATAATTATATAGATCATTCCGTATATTATTTACCTATTTCTTTTTATTACATATTTCTTTACAATTCATTGTCAAAATTATGTTTCGGGTAATACATGATTTTTCTTTTCATGTGTGTTTTGATTTGGTATTTTTAATAATTTTAAATTAATAAATTTTCCATCATTTAAATAATTTTTTACATGTTATAAATATCATATAAATTTAATTTATATACATTTATATTAATCTATAAAATTTATTGATAGGAAATGAAGTACATCGTTTAAGGGGACGGTAGGCCATACATACACATGAACACTATTTCCATTTTTTAACAGATAAAAAAAGTTTATAATAATTAACCTTTCAAATAAAATTATGATTTTATATATCTCATATATATTTATTATATTTATCCTTATTACCTTGCATTCATGGTGTTAGTAAAAAACGAATCACATTACTTCGTGAGGGTGTAGTCCTCCATACAAACGAGCAACGTTATCGTAACCCCCAAAGAATGGAAATAAAGATGGTATATGTGATATATTAATGCCAAATATATAATTATTTTACCAATATATTATATATTAATTTAATATATATTTTTTACAATCCAAGTAAAATTTTAATGTTAAAACAAATAACATCATTTATCAAGGTGGTAGTCCACCGTAAATATGAGTGATGTTATTGCTTTCCAATAGGTTGGAAGGTAAGAAGGTAGGTGTGGTATTATAATTAAATAAGTATAATAATATCATATATAACTTATATAAACAATAAATCCATCATTACATTTGGTCGTGAGATGTGGTGATAGAAAATGAATAATATCAGTTCGTGAGGTGGTAGTTCGTTGTACACACGATCAACGATTTGGTTTCCTATTTAATGGAAGTAGAGGTGGATATAAGTTATGAAATTGAAATAATAAAATATATTTAAAAGTTATAATTTTTTATTATATCATTATATTTTAATAATATTATAGGAGGTGGATGAAGAAATGAGTCAAAAATACAATTTTAATAATTTTATCTCTTCTTTAGAGATCCACTTTAGGATTACAACTAAATACTTATTATGAGGGATTACTAAACAAAATAATGTATCTAGGATTAGGGTAGGGTAGTAAGTAAATTATTTGTGTAGGTATGGTTTTTAAAAGCATATTTTTGGATGTGTGAAGAAGATATGAGAGGGGGTGCACTTTTATAAGAAGGGGAGAGGACACACTTAGAATGTTTGAAATAAATAAAGTATACCTAAGTTTTTTACAAACCAAAAGTCCCCAAAATGGGTATCTACCAAACCATAAAGATTATAAAGTAAATATATGGTCATTAAATATATTTTATAATATTTTCTCGGTCATTTTAACCCACTTATCTTTACTTTAACCCATGTCAAATCTATTTTTACCTTAATCACAATAAATAATTTTTACTATTTTACTATTCATTATGGTATAAAATTATGTAGAACTTATTAGAAAATATTTAATATTTTTAATATAAATAAGGAATTTATTTTTCCCAATTGCATTAACATAATTGGTGCATGTTAATCTAAAATTAACCCCACAAAAAAGTGAGAAAGTAGTTTTCCTAAGAGAAAATATTGAAAATGCTTAAATTTTTTATATATTAAAACTCAAAATGAAATTTATTAAAATAAAATTAATTTGATTAATAGATATATAATTAAACTAACTTTTCTTTTAAAAAAAATATTAAAACAAATTTATGGTTTTCAATTCATTAATAAAAATTAAAATTCACAATAAAAACATGTATTTTTTACTATTCATAAATAATGTATATTTATAAAAAAATTTAGAACATCACCCAAAGTTAACTTTTACATGATTATTTGAAAATTAATTTCTTATCTTCAAATAAATTTTCAAAAATGTGAAAAACTAATTTTTAAAATATGTGTGAAATATATGACAACTTTGTTTTAAAAAAATGATGTTTTTAAGGAAAAAATAGATTTATTCTTCTATAATGATTAAGAAACACATAAGAATAATGTTAAAATATTTTATTAAATATATAATATTTATATTTCATTAAAACAATTCACCAAAAGTGATTTATTTAATTTATTTAGATAAAACATGTTTGGGAACAGAAAAATAGTTTTCCCAAAAATGATTTCCGTTTTAATAGTTTTTATTATCATTTATAATTAATTCATAACCATATAATTCATTTTATATAATGGTGCAAACAAATATATTTTCATAAATTATTTACCCGTATTCAAACCCACTTTCCAATAGCTAGGTGATAATAATCATATTAAATAATATTATTTTAATAGTATGTTGTGTTTCATTTAAACATGGTGTTGCATGTAACACAATATAAAATTAGTGTTGTGTGTAATAGAAGCTAAACATAGTTCTCTGTGTAAAGGAAACTATCAGAAAAATTAAATTTATTTTTTAAAAATTCATAAAATACAATGGTGTTACTATGTGGTTGAGATTAATTCATCTTATTCCATGTGTTCAAACGTTAGATATTTTGGTGGCACTTCATACTAGACCATGTTCTGGTAGAGAACATTCACTGATGGTGGACATCATTCACTTACCCTTTTTGATTTAGTGTGGTACTATTTGATGGATACTGGAGTATTTTTAATGATTCCTTTAAGGAATAGAAAATTTTAGTAGTATAGACCTTGATATGAAATGGTTTTTCATTTAAGGTGTCATGGTGTGTTCGAAAGGAAGGTTTTATAAAAAATCATGACAATGATCTCCTCAAATGTATAAAGATAACCCAACCCTTTATATTTTTAGACTAGATACCCATCAATTTGTGGTGTATCTTTATATTCCATAAGCATGGAGTATAAACACATATCCATCAAGGATGAGGACTGCATTGAATCCTCCAAAATTTGAACCATCATTGGCCCTTAATGAGAAGCTGATGTAAACATGAGCCTATATTTTAGGGATCATAAAGTCAATTTTTGGGATTTGGTGTAATGAACTCTTTTTATCCTTGATATGATTCATGATGGAGATTATCAGATTTATAGGTTCACATTGTGTGGAAAATGAGTTTTTAGAGTGGCATTGGAATTTGTGATAATGATGTTATGGAAGATGAGGGTATCAAATTAGCACATTAGTGGCATGGTGGTTTGCACTTGTTAGTACATGTTTCTAGGTATAGGTATTAATGAAAGTGTGTGACAAACATGATTTGAAATAATTGATTCCTGTTTATATAGGGAGATATTTCTAAACTTTGGTCGATAGTGGTGGCCAAACAATTTTCTCTTGTGTAAAGGATGCTATGATGGTGGTTTCAGAATAGTGGGAATTTGGGACTTAATGTTCTTAGTTGATAGAAATGAGTATATTTTATTAAATATGGGGATCACCTTTTCATGTTTAATAGATAGATAGTTATATTTAGTTGATTCGCATGTTTAAATATGCGATAATATTTCTTAGGAGAGACTAATATTTTAATATGTGTTTATCAGTATGGTATTCCATATGGATTAGAATGTTCATACCCATATATTATAAGAACATGTTATGTGATGTAGGAGGATGTTATTTAGAAGGTTGTGGATGTTGGCCTCCAGAGAATGTTTTTTATTAGGTCTTGGTTTCGACATACCTGGATCATCTTAATGGTCGAACTACTCAATTTTTATTTTAGTGAATTGGGAAATCCATTGAGAAGCGGTGTGATGATAAGCAGTTGAATGAGGTTTGTTCTTTATCTCAGTTTCTTATCAATAGATTTTTCAAACTAGTAATATCACCAGAACTAGGTTGTCATCAATAGTGGTGTTTTGGGGTTGTTGACGATTTTTCTGTGGATAGGGAATTATAGAAGATGTTCATATTGCGGTTTTAAAGATACACGATTCTGTTATGACACTATATTTCAACAATGGGGCCTTTATTTTTTTGGTTGGATACAGTATAGATAATAACTCGAGTATCCTAAATCATACTTCCTTACAAATTTTCCTAATGGAATCTTGGAAGTTGGTAAGCACTCAGTGTCAGAGTATGACGTGGATGGTTGTTTCCCAAAAAAGAATTATATTTATTGTTCTCTAAAGGATAGGAGTGGGGAACTCCCACCAAAGTTGACATTGTTAATAAAACCATTTGATATGATTATTGAATAATTTGTGGAATCTTTTCTACCCTTATGTTTGGTAAACTATTGGATGAAGATATTTTTTGGGGGTGTAGAGGATTAAAAAGGATTTATAATTGTTGATGCATATTTTGACATTTTTAGGTCATTGAGATGGAACGAATAATGAATATTTATGAATGGAGGCAGATGTTATCTATCTTAAATAGTGGTGTATCGAGTTCTGTTAGAGTTCTCATCTTTTAAGATAAGGGATTGAATGTGGCAATGTGCTATTTTTCACGCAGATTTGTTCTTATGTTTCACTATTTTTTTAGTTTCTGTTTTCTCCATTTTAAGGATGAAAGGGTTTAAAGTGTGATGTAAAGTGACCCATATTTTTTCCATGATGAACATAACTAATGTTTTGAGTTTCTTGAAGTAGTATAGCCTCACCGTGGGTAAAATGGTAAATTATATCTCTAATATGAATTCAAAAAATATCATATTTCCATTGATCTTGGGGAGTGGTGTTAACCCCCCTGAGTGGATTTTTAGTTACTTTTTGAGTAGTTTGAGTTTTATGGAATATTTTATATTTTTAATTTAAATAGATAATTATCCCACCATCTCAATGGTGGTTTAACAAATTTGATTTTCAATGTTTTATCCAAGGGTATTTTTCTAATTTTCATATCATAATAAATTATTGAGTCATAATATAAATGAGAGTTCTAAAGTCCTCTATAATGGTGTAATATAAATATTATTTCATTTTTTATTCTATGCATGTGTTTTTTTTTGTAAAAATTATTGAATATATTAATTATGGTTTCGATTGGGAAATATAAGATACCATTTGAGCCTTAGTTATTGTTTTTACCCTAGGAGTTATGTTTATTTTGATCTAATTGGTACACCAAGGTTGTATCTGTTGTGGGTGAATAAATAAATAAATAAAATTAATTAATTTACTATTTTTGGTAATCGTGAAACCATATATATATATACATCTACATAAATCATGTTATGGGTTTTATCAACTGGTATACATTATCATCAAAATGAACCATTCAGAGAAAGATGGTGGATAAGATGGATCTAGGAGGAGATAAGGGATTAGAGGATCAATATTTCCTTTGTACAAACATTAATGAATAGGTCATGTGGCTACGATAAGAAAATTTAAGTGGTGAAAATTCACCATCATGGAAGGGTATTGTTATTTATTTATTTTCTCTACTATTCTTTGAAATTTAGGTAATGTATTATTGTATTCTTATTATTCAAGAATCTATTGATTCTCCCAATCAGTTCCAAGCATCATGATTTGAGCCAAATTAAAATTTCCTTTATTTTAGTCCGTTTATTTATTTTTTGTGCCTATGTCCAATGAACAGGTTCAAAATGATCATGGATGATATTTATCTCATTATTTATTTTTTCCTCCCATAATTCATCTTGTAATCATCATCGACATATGGGTAAGTCATCAATTTTATATTCTTAGTCTGATTCTAGGATTATCTAACATCTTAACCATGTTCAGTAGTTTGTTTTCAATGGTTTTAGAAACCAGTGTAAATATAAAATGAAACGGTAAGGAGGTGTAGTATCATCAAATATTATGATGAAAAAATATGATAAACTCATATGGATAGTTATGGATTGAATTCCCATCAATCAAATACAAGGTTTTGATATCCAATGACATTACATCCATGATCTAATACATAAAAGTATATTTGGGTAATATTAGAGAAAAAATAGGTGAATATGATGCAATTTTGAGGAAATAATATGAATATAATTTGAAATACATGATTAAATTATGTGTAGTTTATTGGAGAAAATCATATGTATCACGTTGGAAAAACAACTAGTCTTTTTGATAGAGTTAAATATCGTTGACCATGTCAATTAACCTATAATACATGTGCCCCTGACCAACCTACTAGGTGTGTATAGTGTGTAAACATTCAGGAGTAAATTTAACTTTATAGTCCATGTGGATCAATAATAAAAGATATATTCCATAGTTATGTATGACTCTGGTAGTGGTGGTACACACCAGGTACCCCCACTAGCCTGACATGTTGTATTTTTCAAACTACATTACATGTTGAAGAGCCATTAATTCCATGAGGTGAGATAGTACATCGTTCCTTATTATTCATCAAAATCCAAAGGTTTATGATATTTCCCTACCATAACATGGATATGGTCTTGTAAATAAAACATTCTTAGTGTTTTTCTATATATAACATGGAGGCCTGATAAAAAAATTTATTGAATATTTTATTGATAATAAAGGACATAATTTCATCACATTTTATTAGATATTTTTATTTATGTAATATTTGGTATTATATCATTTAGTTGAAAAGTTTGATGAAAATTCCATTTTTTACCTTTAAAGTTCACTATAGTATTTTTTCCCTAAATGTTATTGGAGGCTTATTTGAATATAAAATTTCAGAAAAAAATTTATCAAATAATTGGATAAAACATTAATTTAGATCATTTGAGATGGACCGTGCCTTTGATTAGAGTAAATGGGCCATGAATTCAATGTTGGCCTAGTCTCATTATAATGGACATGAGTTCACCATTTGGGACATATCATCAACATATGACCTTATATTGGGTCAAATTTTGATAGTATATATAGGAATAAATACTGAAAACATAATATTTATGGAAGGATTGCTGTTTTATGATTTTTAGAGGTCAACAAGTCAGGTCAAGTTGGATTAAAATATTTGGTAAAATTGACAACACACACTTGTAAAGTCTTGGAACCCTAGACTCCCTTCCAATCAATAAATGTTTGTTTTTATCATTTGTATCTAATTGTCTATGAATTATTGTTTTGGGATTAGTGGATATTTTTTTCCCATCCCATTTATATAAACAATTAGAGGTTGTAATCTCTGAAGCTAGAATATACTCCAAAATGCACTTACATTCTTATTCTTTGTTGTAATGCCATTTTTCATGAAATGAATTTTATCATTATCAAATATTTAATATATTTGAATTCATTTTAATTTTTCTTTTCTTAACTTATTTGTTCTAGAAATAATGATTATAACAAATATTGGTTTATACTATTTCGAGACCTTTTAACTGGAAAAATGTTTCAATGATCACTACTACAAAAATGGGCTTTATCAGCGCTCAAAACAGGCTTTAACAGCACTAAAAAATCACTATAAATCTCTGCCCTGATGGGGGGGGGGGTCCCCTGTATCAGTGCTAAAAAAGAGCGGATAAAGTTATTATTTATCAGTGCTAAAAATCTCTGATAAAGGGAGCCTTTATCAATGCTAAAAAGGCACTAATAAAGGGATCCTTTATCAGTGGTTAAAAAGCGCTAATAAAGAGACTGCTTATCAGCTCATTTTTAGCGCCAATAAATGCCCTGCCTACTGTAACATAAAATTCTACAGCAACATAGCCAAACAAGAGCTATAAAAAATTATCATATCAACAAGTATACCCATACAAAATAAAAAAATAATTCATAAGGTAATTACAGTAAGTATACACATAAAATAAGTATACCCATAGAAAAAGTATACCCATACACCATTACCACATAATTCATAGGTTAATTAAATACATAATGAATTCAATTCAGAATTCCGGGGGATGGGGTCTGTTCAAGGGTTTGGGGTGGCTATCCAAGGGGGTAGGGGTGTCCAGGGGTGGTGGTGGTTGTCCAGGGGGTGGGGGTGTCTAGGGGGTGGGGATGTCCCAGGGGTGTAGGGGGTGTCCAGTGGGTGGGGTTGCCTAGGGGGTGGTGGGAGGGGTGATAGGGGGGTTCTATATGGTTGGGGGGCTATCCAAAGGGGTGGGGGTGGTGTCCAGGGGGTGGGGTGGCTGTCCATGGGGGTGGGGGTGTCTAAGGGGGGTGGGGTGTCCAAGGGGTGGGGTTGTGTCTAAGAGGGGTGGGGGTTGTCCATGGGGTGGGGAGGGGGGGGGGGAACCCAAGGGGTTGGGGGTGTCCTGGGGGAGGATATCTAGAGTGGTGGCGGGGGGGGGGGGGGGGCTGTATATAGGGGTGTCCAAGGGGTGTTTGGTGGTGTCCGGGGGGGGGGGGTGTTCTGGGTGTTGGGGGCTATTTCTAAGGGTGGGGGTGTCCGGGGGTGGGGATTTCTAGGGGGTGGGTTGGTGTCCATTGGTGGGGGGGTCTAGGGGGATGAAGGGGCTGTCCAAGGGGGATAGGGTGGTGTCCAGGGGGGTGGGGGTGGCTTTCCATTGGGCTGGGGCCATCCACAGGTTTGGGGGGGTGTCTAGGGGGGGGGGGGTTATATGGTGGTGGTGGTGGTGGGGGGGGGGGGGGGGTCCATGTGAGTGTCTAGGGGGGTGGGGTGGGGACCAGGGGGTGGGGTGGTGTCCAGGTGTGGGGGGGATTTTATGGTTTTTATGAAATAAATTTAATGGATTTTAAGATCATTAGTATATTTAAATAGGTTTTAAAATGGTTTTTATTTTAATAGTATGTGTTTATTTATTAAAAAATGAATGCTTTTGGTGTATATGGTAGGAAGGGGGATTTCTGTATGTCAATTGTTGATTTAACTTAACATTCTGTCCATTTTAAACAAAAGAGAGAGACTTTGACTGATACTGGCCACAACGTGCCTCATATTGAGGCGGGGTTGACTTGTACACATCACAAATGACCCATGGATCGTTATCCTAAAGTATCAACATAGTAAAAATGTGTTTGGTTGGATTTTCGTATGCCAGTTGTTGTTTTCACTTAAAATTCTATCCATTTTAAACAAAAGAGAGAAACATTTAGTGATACCAGCCACAACATGCCTCATATTGAGACAAGGTTGAATCATACATGTCAAAAATGACCCATGGATCATTCTCATAAATTATAAAAACAATATGAATGCTCTTGGTTGGATTTTCGTATGTCAATTGTTGTTTTCACTTAAAACTATGTCCATTTTAAACAAATGTGAGACACTTTGAGTGATACCAGCCACAATGTGCCTCATATTGATGCGGGGTATACTCTTACTGGTCACAAATAACCAATGTCTTGTTCTCCTAAAGTATCAACACAATTCGAATGCGTTTGGTCAGTTTTCTGTACGTCAGTTGTTGGTTTCACTTAAAATTTTGTCAATTTTAAACAAAAGAGAAACACTTTGAGTGATACCAGCCACACCATGCCTCATATTGAGGCAGGGTTGACTCATACATGTCAAAAATTATCCATTTATCATTCTCCTAAAGTATAAACATAATACAAATGAGTTTGGTCATATTTTCATATGTTTGTTGTTGTTTTCACTTAAAATTCTATCCATTTTAAACAAAAGAGAGACACTTTGAGTGATACCAGCCAAACCGTGCCTAATATAGAGGCGGGGTTAAAACTTACACATCAAAAATTACCCATGTATTGTTATCCTAATGTATCAACACAATAATAATGTGTTTGGTCAGTTTTCCATATGTCAGTTGTTTTTTTCGAATAAAATTCTGTCCATTTTAAATAAAAGAGAGACACTTTGAGTGATACCGGCCAAAATATGAATTATATTGAGGTTAGGTTGACTCTTACATGTCACAAATGACCCATGGATCACTTTAATAAAGTATGAACTCAATAATAAGGTGTTTGGTCTTATTTCCATACGTTAGTTGGGTTCACATAAAATTCTGTCCATTTTAAACTAAAGAGAGACACTTTGAGTGATACCGGCCACACTTTTCCTAGTATTGAGTCATGGTTTAACCATACATGTAAAAAATTACCATGGATAATTCTACTAAATTTACAACATAATCCGAATTCTTTGGTTAGATTTCTGTGCATTAGTTGTTGTTTTCACTTATAATTCTGTCAATTTTAAATAAAAGAGGTACACTTTGAGTGATACCGGTGACACCATGCCTTGGATTGAGGTGGGGTTTACTTTTACACATCAAAGATGACCCATGGATCATTATCATAAAGTATAAACAAAATAAGAATGCGTTTGGTAAGATTTCCGTATGTCAGTTGTTGTTTTCACTTAAAATTCTGTCCATTTTAATCAAAAGAGAGACACTTTGAGTGAATCGAGCCACACCGTGCCTCAGATTAAAGAGGGTTAGACTCATACATGTCAGAAATGAGCCATATATCATTCTCCTATAGTATTAACCCAATCATAATGTGTTGGTCATATTTCCATATGCCAGTTGTTGTTTTCACTTAAAATTTTGTCCATTTTAAACAAAAGAGAGACACATTGAATGATATCGGACACACCATGCCTCATATTGAAGTTGGGTTGACTCATACACATCACACATGACCCATGGATTGTTCTCCTAATGTATCAACACAATAATAATGTGTTTCGATGGTTTTCCGTACGTCAGTTGTTGGTTTCTCTTAAAATTGTTTCCATTTTAATCAAAAGAGAGACACTTTTAGTGATACCGGCCACATCATTCATCTGATTGATGAAAGGATGACTCTTACATGTAAAAAATTAACCATGTATCATTATCCTAATTTATCGACACAATCCAAATGAGTTTGGTTGGATTTTCATACATCAGTTGTTTTTACTTAAAATTCTGTCAATTTTAAACAAAAGAGAGACACTTTGAGTGATATCGGCCACACCATGCCTCAGATTGAAGCGGGGTTGACTCTTACACGTCCAAAATGACCCATGGATCGTTCTCCTAATGTATCAATACAATAAAAATGTGTTTGGTTGGTTTTATGTATGACAATTGTTGTTTTCAGATAAAATTCTATCCATTTTAAACATAAGAGAGACACTTTGAGTGATACCGGCTACACCGTGCCTCAGATTGAGGTGGTGTTGACTCGTACATGTCCTTAATGACCCATAGATAATTATACTAAACTATAAATACAATTCTAGTGTTTTTGGTTTGATATAAAGGTATTTTGGAGATTTTACTGGTTTTTCTTATCCAAAGCTCAAATTAAAGTGTTTTATCATTCTTGCATGTTGCTGGTGCATTTCATCTATTAAAATGGACAGATGACTTATTGGAGAAATGTTGTTTTATTTAAAAAAAAAATATAATTTTCCTATGAACATTTACATAAAATATTTTTTCATCTTTTGATCTCCTTAAACCCTCTCAAAAATGGCCGCCAATTGTACACGTCCCCAAGTTAGATCTTCATGCTATTTGTGTACTATCTTCCATTAGGTATGTGGCCCACTTGTTTTGGAACAAATCTATATCATATTTTGAATATGAGGCTTTTGAAAGTTATAGTAGAACAGATAAATATATAAATAAATAAATAATAAATAATTTAAATCAAATAGTAGTTTTTTTAACATACCACTTTAAGGATGCTAGTTTGTTGATGGAAAATGATATCTCTCATAAATTTACAAACATAAGAACCACAATCATTATCGTTTTTATGGAAACTAAAGAAACATTGATCATTAAAAGAATAAGTAACTTTTTTTGATATATGTTTGGATAGTGAAATTTTATTATATATACTCGGATATTTTTCCAAAAGTTGTACTTTCTCGCCTCCTTATGCTTATCCCCTGTCCTCATTCCTTTTTTAGATTATATTGATACACCACCCAATCATAAAATAATCCTTAGTAAAAGATAATATAAATTATATTACATGATTTTTAGACCTAAAACGTAGGATGTAGTGTCTTACATATGCAATAAATCCATCATCTGTGGGTGGTTATTGGATATCCTTGTATTGAATCCAGAAAAGAAATCTTTGGAGTATCCACGTTCACCACAATTAGCAGCCAATGTTTCCTAAAAAAGGAATAATTAAAAAATAAGTGAAAATATAATTGATATGCTTTAATCGTAGAGTTTTTCCCCTTCATGGTTGGTATTAGGAAGATTCTGTCATCCATAATCTTTCCTTCAAATGTTTTCAGCAAGACTTTCACTATTTCATCCCTTCTCAATAGATCTAATTTTGTTAGTTTTGTTGATGTGATATGAGGACTAACGAGTCCGAATTTTGGCTCATTGAAAAATTCCTTCAACTTTTTTCATATATATGCCTACCAATAATATAAAATGCCTTTAGTCATAATTAACACATTATATCATCTTTTAGAAAATCAATTCATGAAAACATAACTCATATATAAATTTACAATGGTGACTCCTAGCCAACCGTATTCAAGGATCTCATTTAAATTTTCATCTGCAAGGAAATATTTAATTTCTTCTCTATATATATTCTTTTCAAAAACCACTATATGACTACTAACACTTTTTAGCTTCGTATCCACATGAGTCGTCAATACTAGTAAGTGTGGATAGAGAAAAAGTGGGGTTATTATGTTTTTAGTAGATCTTTGGGATCGGTTGGTCGATCCTTGAGATGCTTTTGAGCCCACATTTCTTGTTACCCCTTCCCTTTCTCCATCAATAATAACATTTATTGGTTCAAACCTTTTTTTCATTAATTGTTAAAGGTTTAGCTTGAAAAAAATGGAAATAAATTACTCTTTGTCCACATGTACTCTTACAAGTTGTGACAACCATGAAATGAATGTACCAATAGCCTTTTCAAACCTATGAATATCTTCTCCATCAAGTGGAATAGGTCGCTCTTCATTTGGCTCATGATCTAATGTAATCACCACTTTTAGATGATCTTCTAGAAGTGTTCTATAATGCACCTTGTCCTCTGGGATATTGGATACCATAGCCCTTGCTACAATATGATAGGATGGTGTTGATAGATATAAATCACAGTCATTATCACCCTATAGAAGATTAGTACAGGAAAATTATTAGTGTTTGTCTGTTTCATATTTCATGGGAACAATTATTAAAATATTGATTACAAAAACTAAGACAACTCTCTAAGGGGAATGGCTCACATCAAAGTTAGTGGGGGGGGGGGATCTTCACACGCTAGTTGTTCATGAGTTGTGTCTTCTCCTTACTTTCCACCCATTTAAGTTTCTATAAACAGTCCCTGTCATTGAAATCATTCTTCAATAATTGCTAGTCTTTCGCTCATTTGATTCATTTCTTCAACTCTATCATCCGTTTTTTTATCAAAAATATACTCGGGGTGTCACCCTAAACACCGCACCTCAGACACGACCATATTGTTCTAGCCACATCAAATCCTTCAATAATAGGTCTGGATCCACAACAGGAGTAGCTGATTCCTGTGACTGTCAGATATAGTAAAATAAGTAATTATTATTATGTAATAGCAGTTTAAAACAAAACATTTTATCATGTCATACTTACACATATTTTCCACAATTTTTGTGTGTTTTAAACTACTAGATTCCATTATTCACAAGTTCCTCCTTCCTCAGCACATGATGTGGGATGGGTGTGTCTTTGTCATTAGACTCATCAATCTATATATAAATATAAAAAGATAACTATGATGTTGTTTCTTGGCACCTAAAAATATTATTGTAAATTAAAAGTACATACCATTTTATTTTCTAGTGAATCATACCCCATCCTTGCTTTACGATAGGGGTATGTTGGTTTTGATGCACGTTCCTTATTTTTGTACTAAGTTGTTGTTTCATAAATAAAATATTGACAATAAAAGTGATGAATACACGTATCATCTAACAACGTATTATCAACCCCAATGTACTTGAAACATCTCATTCCCATGGCAGTCAATAAATGCATCCCATGCATCTTCGGATATCAGGTGAGCATAGACAAGGGATGGGTGCAGGTTTATTTTACCTTTGGAATCTTTCAGGTGAAATTTTGTTAAAATAGTGTGAAATCCTTAATGAATCCATCCTGCAAGACTTAGTACATAATTAAAATGTGAGTAATCTACTATAAATGTACTCTACAAGATATTTATAAGATTAAGACACTATTTCATTATTTTATTTTCTATTAAATTAAAGAAATAATATCATAATGTTACTGTAATTTATTTCTATATCATAGCCTTCCACCCAGACACAATATGGTTCCATGAATCTATGTCAATAGACACGCATTTCTGAGGGACAATTGCAATGTAACCACTAATCATATCTTTTTTGGGATTCAAATGTTGACCTTTTACATTATATCCAACATCAAATTTGATTCCTTTGTTTTTTGCATTAAGTACTTTGGATAACAATGTCAAACTACAATGCAATTGTGTTTTCTGCGACATCGATCCTTCATCCCCGACCATTTCATCGATAACAACATCATCTATATGTTCATCCTAAATGGTAGCAACTGAATGTTCTGATGGTTGTTGGACCTCAACACTAGAAGCAACAACAGGTTCCAAAACCTGTTGTTACTCTGCACTGTGAGTAGCAACAACAACAAGAGCTTGAAAGACTTGTTCAGCCTTAAGTTTAGGAGCACCAGAACATGCAGAAGTCATTATCTGCAAAAGTGGTGAAATAGTTAATTTAGATTACATAAATTCATTACTGATAAGATAATAACATGAGATAACAAGATCTGTATTACAAACAAAATATAACATGACTATTGAACTCTCTTTATTTTTTTTCAAAGGATGAAGGGATATGAAACCACTATCGATTATCCAAATCCCTTCATTGTGGTCTTCTCTAACATACAAAACATTATCTACATTGGGACTCCTATAAAATGATAGAAACATACCAGAAAAAGTATCTTCCTCAACTAAATTTTAATCAAACCCTTTAGTAGTTTTGGACAATAACAGAAAAATCAACCACTTTCGGTTTGCGGGATCTAAAACCTAAAATACTTTTACCGCTTGTGATTCCATTATAAATTGTTCTTCTTTATACCATTATTTACTAAAATCAAATTCCACAAATCCCAATTAATCTATTTTAACACCTCTATTTTTATCAACAAATTTGCATTGAAAATATGCAATTGGAATGTTGTATAATCCAACTCCCATATTTGTTTGACAATGCCAAAGTATGATATACTCGCATAAATTGGATTTTTTTCCTTACTACCAGAAACATGCATTGCTTTAGCCACAAGTGTAACTCCACTATTTTTCATGGTACTATCTTCATCATGTTCATATGTATAGAATGTATAACCATTAATTAAATAACCATTTTAAGATAATACATACACACTTGGTCCGGTGGTTGGCCATCAACGTCATTCTGAAATTGAATTTGGATTTTTAGCTAACACCTTAAAAATATGGTCCTGAAACCATCCTATAAACCGGTGATTATGTGTATTTGATATCTATTTTTCATCCCTTGATGGATTCAACTTCCAAGGAATTTTATTGTGGGTTTCAATATATGTAGAAACCTCCCAACTTTTTTGTAGAACATAATAGGAAGGTTACTCCGGATCGGTAATATTGGCTTCCATAACATCTCATCTAGACATTCCCTCACCCTAAATGCATCTAGTGTGATGAGATTTTGGGAGACGAATGCTTTCCACATTAGATATGTATTCAGTACAAAATTCAATGGATTCCTCAACAATATATTTCCCTACAATACAACCGTCTGGGCGACTTCAATTTTTTACATTCGCTTTCAAAATCTCTATATACTGTTCAATGGGGTACATCCTTCTATAGTGCATAGGACCACAACGTCAAATCTCTCTCACTAAGTGAACCAAAAAATGAACCATCATATCAAAGAATAATGTAAGGTATAAACATTTCTAATTCACATTATATAATGTCAATTTCTCTTTCTATAGCTAGAAAATTCCCCAGGTCTAAAACATTGCTGTATATATCTTTGAAAAAGAAACAATGATTGGTTAACGTATGATGATCATTCTTGGGAAAATGCAACGTAAAGATATAAGAATTAAATCTTGCATAAAAACATTGCAATCATGGGGTTGAAAACCTTTTAACTTCAAATAATTAATTGAATCAATGTTCTTGATATTTGATGAATACCCCTCTAAAACCTTTACATCATTAAAAAAGTTGAAAAAATAATATCTCCTCCTCCCTGGAAATATTGTATGCAACTGGAGGAAGAAACATTCTATTTTCACATTTAACAGGAGCCAACTCTTCTCATATTCCCATGTCAACCATGTACAACCTTTCCTTAATTCCATCCTTTTTTTTGCCAGGGGAATTTCGCAATGTTCTAATAACACTGTTACATAACCTTTTCTTCCACATGCATTACATCAAGAAAATTTCTGACATACAAAAAATTCCAGTATGGTAATTCAAAAAAAAACTGATCACTTTTTCCAACCTATTTTTGTATGATTTTTTAAAAATGGTTTACCAAAAATAGTGTTCATATATTTTACTTTCTCAAACAACTGATCACCTGTTAATGGAGACGGTGTTGTGCATTATTCTAAACTTCCATTGAATGATGCCATCCAAGATCGGTACTTATGCTGATGAGGTAGAAATATATGATGTCCTAGAAACATAGATATTGATGAATGTTTCAACTTAATTGATTCCATATCTTCTTCGAACATGGGACACCCTTGAGTAACTTTAATGCTATAACCTAAAAAATTTCCATAAGCAGGGAAATTATTTATCATCCCATACAATAACACTCTCAACATGAACTATTCACTTTTATAAGCATCATACAACATAATACTGGAATCCCACAATAAATTCAAATCCTCGATCAAAGGATCCAAATATACATCAATATCGTTACCTGGTTGTTTTGGTCTAGATATAAGCATAGATAACATGAAGAATTTCTATTTCATGCATTACTAGGGTGACAAGTTATAATTTTCCAACATAATAGGCCATGTACTATGAGTGCTGGTTTGAAAACCAAAAGTATTCACTCTATCTATAGATAACACAAGACGAAGGTTTCTCAACTCATTTCCAAATTCAAGATACTCATGATCAATTCTCTTCCATTGAGGAGAGTTAGCTGGGTGATGTAATTTCCGATCATTATTTCTTTCCTATATATTCCATGACAATTGTCCTGCAGTTTCTTCACATCCATATAGACGCCTAAACCTTAGAATGATTGGAAAGTACCAAATAACTTTCATAGTACTATATTAATCTTTGTTGCGTTGGGAATTACCACACTTTGGGAATTCTGTAAGTGATTTGTTCTCCTTGTGAAATAATATACTGTCTTTTGGGTAGACATGTATTCTTTCAGAAATCATACCCACCGAGCATAGAATCTGTTTAGCTTCATATGTCCGTATTGGGAGCTCATTATCTTCTGGGAGCATGTCATTCAAGAGAGAAAGTAGTTCCGTAAAACTAACATCAGTCCATCCATTACCTACTTTCAATTTATACAACTTCAGTTTAGCTGACAATACTGTATATTTAGTGCAGCCATCATACAATGTCGTCTTTACACAACTCCGTAACTTCTCAAAAAATTTTGGGGAATCACAAATTTCGTCTTCAAATGTCCTTAACATTTTCTTAATATGATCTTCATCATCATTGACATCTGTAATCACATCCTCCATATGGTGTTCTTTATTATCCATATTTCTAATCATTGATGATCCATAAAATGCAGTTTTATCACAGCTAGTATCTACATTCTATTTTTCTCCATGTTTATTCCCACATTTGTAAATCCAATCTATTCTGGGACATATCAAATGTTTTTTCAACTCCTATGGAGTAAATAGTCTAGAATAACAACAACTTAAACATAGACAAAGGATTTGAGAAGGATCCTTTGCGTGATCCTTTGCAAACTTGATGAAATCTTTCACTCCATTGTCATACTCAATTGTCAAACGATTAACATCCATCCAATATTTATTCATCGTTATCCTATTTGAATCTCACATATTATTATTTATGATTAAAATACACAAATAAAGACTTAAATATATAGTATAAGAGAACCACTTATAAAAATAAATATTAATAGAGCCTAACCATATCCAATAAAGATTTGGAAATCAATAGAACCAGGATAGACCACCCATCAAAATCAACACACTTTCCAGCCCCTTACCAATAGTTATATCACCCACCACCCTTGTAGAAAACATTAAACATCCTTTTAACCACCCCTACCATCCACCTCATTCATAATAAAATAATCACAAAAAACATCCCAAAACTAGTGACCAAACTCAAATAAAATGAAAATAAGGATACAATTTTGATGAGAAAACTAATATAGTAGATACATTTCAAAACACAAAGGGGCTCATAGGGAAGACAAATAACATAAGTTTATCCAAAATTACTATGGAACATCATAGGTTTTGTTACCCAAATTATCATAAGAAATAGAAAATTGAGGTCAGTAAACATAAATTTTATCACGAGCATCTAAAAAATATACAATAACTCTCCCTCACCTTCCCCAAACTTATTAGTAATATCTACAAATACGTCTTACATATATTCTATGAAAAATAACATTCCCATACAAAGGGATAAACAACAATAACTTGGTGTTAAAAAACTCACACATGAGGGAGAAGGACCACATCGACCATCCCTACCCAAAACTCAAACCTTCTCTCAACCCTTCTCTCACTAACTATTAATACCTTTAATAATATTAACACCCACAATAAATAAATTATTTCCCAAAATCATGACCTTTAGATTAGAAAATTTCCCATCTATTTAGGTAATGTGAGAATACACTTCCTTTTTTTCTTATGAATCATTAAATTTGGACAAACACACTAACCAACTCAATAAAATTAATATTTTCAAAGGAATATGAAGTTAAAGATAGATAAATAATTCCATTGAAAATAATTCAACTGAATCTTTTAATATCATTTGAAAGAGGGTATTTTTTAATAAAGGGATGATGTCAATAACTACGGACATAATCATGCCTATACTCTCAAACAAAACTCACCACATCCCATAATTTTATCAGCAAAAACATGACCATATGACTAAATAAAACTACACCTTACTGAAACCAAGAAACACTATGAATCATGAGGGACTCATATTACTAATCCCCACTATATCACCATTGAAATAGATCAACTATACAGTTATGGTACACTTTAAGATACTCAACCCTAGGGAATAATCCCTACCCTAAATCTATAAAATATTATCATTCCCTTTTTCCTCATTCCATTAGAACCACAACTCAAGGAACCATATTTATCCTTCTAAGAAACTTGAAGAAAACCACTCTTTAAAACTTCATCAAAATCCCTCATTTATAACAAAAAAATTAAACATAAACTCTCAACCTTCCTTATAATCTCTAACCTCAAAGTTGAATCAAATTTATAGGATTTCACTTCTTCATCAACCAAGTTTTCTAAAAACCAGATCATCAAAGCACTGATGTGAATCCCAATGGAAAGCACAACATATCCAAATTGAATTAATTCCATGATATTCTGTATACACTCATACTTCTATATCTTGGGAATAAAACTCTTCCTAAAACCACTTTTGACAGAACATGATTTTCCTTCCATCATTCTCAATCCACCCTTAAAATTAATCACACTACTAAGGAAACACATAAATGAGCAAGAATATTTTTCAATTCAAAACCGTCCTCAACCGATTCTATCCAATTATTAACCTTAGGACTCAACACATATACAATAAACATAAAAAACTCATACTATTAAGATTTGACAAAACTCTATCCCATGTCTCTTTTTACATCCTGCGCACTTTACCATGATAATGATTCAACATGTTTAAGAATCAAAATTAAAAAATATAATCCAAAAAATTAAATAATTTACCAACACCGAGGGATACTCTTCCACACTAAAAGAATCATATATATCCCAACACTTATAAACTACCAAAACAATTCATAATCCATTAAAAAATATTATATTCCTATGAAATCGTCACCAAATATTAAAGATTGGAAGCCATGAATCAAACCTTATCGAAAGGAATCCAAAATACTTGGACTAGGGTTCGTGGGGAGAAGTAAATATAGGGTCCACGGGGAGGAGGATCCGTGGAAGGGGTTTGAGGGGGAGGATAAGGAGTAGGGTTAATGGTGGAATAAGGCTAGCAATGGAGTAGGGCAAGTAGCAGCTGAGGTCTAATAAATAGAAGAGTGGCAGAGTAGGGCTAGTGGCGGTGGAGGTCTGACAAAGAGATGAGTGGAGAAGTAGGGCTAGCGGCGGTAGAGGACCTAAAAGGAGAAGATCGAGGGTGGGGGAGGGGATTTTTCATAAGGGTATAGTTTTGTGAGAGCTTTAGGTCATAATAAACAGAGGGCACTGTGCACCCCATTTTATAAAATGGCACTATGGTTTTATCAGTGCAAAAATTTTAGCACTGATAAGGGGTGATCTTTATCAGGGCTTTTCTAGTGCTGATAAAGTACCCATTTATCAATGCTAAAAAAGCATTGATAAAGGCACCATTAATCAGCGCTAGAAAAGCACTGATAAAATGTGGTTCTTCCCTTGCTCATTTTTGTAGTAGTGGAGGATTACACCACCCATAGAAGAATCTGTTTTCTTAGTAATCGATTTAATTCTCAACATCTCTAATTATTAGTTTTAAATTAATTAGAAATTATAATTAACGTAATATGATCTTTGAATTTATTTTTTAACTTAAAATAAACTAATGAAGAAATTGAACTGTTAACACAAAGATTGTAAGGATTTGTAATGTGTGAATTGTGAGAGTGCAATATTAATCATCAAAACAATAATTGTATGGTATAAATATGTAGGGTTTAAATATAATACTTAAAGTCTATTTATCCCCACTTATAATATGTATATGTGCGTTAATTAACTACTAAAAATAATTTATACTTGGAGTAAAAATAAAATTAGGGTGCTTTTATTTCATATTCTGAAGATAGACTTGGGTTTAATTCATTTAATTTTTGTGGTTAAGGTAAATTCTTTTAGAGTTGAAGAGTTAAAAAATTAGGGGGATCATAATTAAGTGTATTTTAATTTTAAGGAAAATGATTAATAATTATCTTATGTGGTATATTTAGATATATTAATCCCAATAAATATTTTCTAAAAAAATAGTCTCATTGTGTTTTATCAATAAAATTTTAAAAATAAAACAAAAAATAGTCTTCCTAAAGCTAACATATTTCGGTGTTATAAACCTTCAACAAACCCCCAATTTTTTTTATTTTTTTATTTTTTTTCAAAATACCTTTAATACCTTTTTAAGTACTTCATAATAAAAGAGAAACCTTGTTCAGGCACTCTACTACACCTAAGCACTAAACATTACACATTATTTGTGAGTTTCCAGGAAAATGAATTTCAAATTTGAACTATTTTCAGGGATTTTATTGAACCAATTAGAGGTTTTTTTCTTCTTCGTTTTCTTCTATGATATTTCCCCCTTCTGTTTTTTCAATTTTTTGGAACCATAAATTCAGGCTTCATATATTTTTATCATGGACAATTTTTCATCATTTCAATTTCTTTGATTTATTACATGAAATAATTCCAAGGATATATTTGATCCAAATCTTGTGATTGAATATAGACTTAGGTATCAAATCCAATAGTATCATTCTATAAGATGTTTCAATATTCACCCAACTAGGGAATTCCACTATTCATGTAATTTGGAAACATGAACCACATCTAAAACAAACATAACATTAGATACAATGGATGAAAATAATAATAATAATATTGATATAACCATTTGATAATTATTTTTAGTTGATATTAATTGTCAACCAACATAAATTTCATATCCAAATATTGAAAAATACTTTAACTGAAATCATGGTTAACTCAAATTATCATAAAATTTAATGGATTATCTGGTGAGGATCCAAAAAACACCTTAAATAATTCAATATGTTCTTATAAAAAATGAAATTAATAAATTTATCCGAGATAAAATCAAAATAAAAAAATTCCCAATATCACTTGATGGAACTCTAAAGGATTGGATTTATTATTCACAATAAAAAGACATAAAATGTTGGAATGATTTGAAAACAAATTTCTTGGATAGATTTTTCCATCTTCTAGGACCTCTTATATTCAAAAAGAAGTAATAGTGATCAAGAAAGAATATGGTGAGTCAATATAAAAGTACTTGGAGAAATTCATGATGTTATGTTTAATCTGACCACATCATCAAATCATTGAGAAAATCCTCATCCAATACTTATATTAGGGCCTCACACCAAATGGAGATGAACATGGTAGATATCACATTAGGAGGAGAACTGGTCATAAAAAGTACAAAAATTTTATGGTTTTTGATTGAAAATATGGCACAAAACACCCAAAAATTTAGCGACCGCGATATAAAACCTATTAGAGGAGTACATCAAGTAATTAATTATATAAAAATAATTTAATTGATATTATGTTATATTAATTTATTAGTATGGTGAGGTCGATTAATTTTTCTCAAAGCACCCATCAACCATCTCTTTTGAGTCCTTACATCATTTTCACTAATCTAGACCACCCTATGTTTGTTTCCCACAATTATAAGAGATAAATGATTGTTCAGACATATTCCATGGTAGTCCATATCAAGAGAAAAAATAACCACACACCCCAAATAAGTATGATTCATTTCTACGAAAATATAACTAAGGGTGTAAAGATCACTCATACATGTTGTATGACTGTAGAAGATAAAAAACACCACCCACTATAATAAACGTTTTAGTTGCCACCACCATACCGACATGGATTTTAAAAAACCTAAAAGATATATGAATCCCAAGAATCACAATTTAAACAAAAAATGGCCATACCAAGAAATGGTTGATTATAATAATAATGATCTTATGAAACTAAATTTTAATAATCAATAAAATGAGCTTAAGGGTCAAGGTAAAGAGTTTAGGGTGATGAAGATTTAAATGATCCAAATTATCACTTTCCTCTTTGAAAAAGTAAGAAAGAACTATAGATATCATACTTAAAAAAATAATCTAAATTCCATGGGGAATATTAGTTCCATCACACTAAGAAGTGAGAAGTAGATAGTTCATCATCTGCTCCTACCTGTCCATCATGATTTTTCTCATCCCCAAAAAATCCCCAGTCAAGACCAATTGATGAGAAGCCAATGGAGAAAGATAAGACAAGAATTTTTTTTATATTACTAAAAGGAAACTTCCATTTATAAATATAGTATTACAAACAACAAAGATGAAAACAGAGGTAATGGAAATAGTGGGTTTAGGTATATTCAATCATTTGGAGATAAAAACCTCTCTACCTGAAGAAATCAATAAAATTACAAGTCCTGGCATGTTTTTGAAATAAATATGTAAAAATATAATAGGTATAAATATAAATTAGTGGATCAACCTTGGAAGGAATGTATATATGCACATAACACCAAACTTGGAAATGTAAATAATGTGAAAATACTATAGGATATTCACCATTATATGAACTATAGACGAGTTATAATATTTGGATTATTTATGTGATTTGGAGCTTCAATAAATATAATTAATCACTATATTTCCCCTATTCAATGATTATTTATTTAAATCTTACAAGAGAAGTGGTGAAATTGAAAAATAGAGCTATGACATATCTGGTGGGAGTGCATGAAGATATACTTGTTTAGGTAAGGGAAATGTTATTTCTTTTGTATTTATACATGATGAATATGGAGGATGATTAGGAATGTTACCATGATCCCCTCATTCTTTGAATTCCTATAAAAAAATATACCCAGACATCAACAAATATAAATGAGGGAACACATTATATTTATCTTAGAGATGAGATTGTATGATTTAACATTCTAGTCTGCATATAAGACTGCTCAAAAACCATTATGCTCTTTTTATGTCATATTCGGACTCATCCTATGATGATTATCCAAATATAAATTTTTAAACTTTTTCTAATGGGGATCATTCAATGTTTATAGTGATTTTGATTATTCTGGATGGCTTGATGTCTTAGAAAATTTACACCAATATTTTTTATTATACTTTCTCTCATGGTACTGATTTTAATGTGGATTGTGATATTATTAATTTAATTTTTAATTCTAACATGACTATTGATTTTACAAAAGGATTTGATTCATTATTCACTAATGTTGATGATTTAATAATGACCTCAACATGAATTTTTCACATATCTCACTTCTATTATCATTTCAATTAGTATAAAACTGAACTAAACTGGATATTAAAAATTACCCCAACATTTGAAGAATTTATACCTATTGAATAATGATATATTTCCTATAATGATTACTAATTATCCCCTTACTAAACAAGAAACATGACTTTTAATCTATTGAGGGAGAATATTAAGGCAACTGAGTAGACCTTAGAAGATATACAAATTATTAGCCTTTCCATTTGTATGAATATGATTATAATAGAGGATGGGGATAAATATGTTAGATTAAAAAAAGGATACTTAACCCCACACCACCATAAGTAGTGAAAAGGATGTTGAAAATTTACTTGAAGCTGTTATTATTTATCCCATATATTACTCTTAGTGGGTTCATTCTTGTTCCGGATGTGCCAAAGAAAACTGGTTTCAATATTATAAAAAATGAAAAAGAAGCGTTATTTATCATGTGAGTAAGAGGTAGTTATCGAGTGTTCACATAGTTATAGGAAATGATACCAAACCTACTGTAAAAACTATTTTACCCTCCATTAATTTAACAATATTTGAGATAATTTCTAGTATTACACACTATTGTTTCTTGGATGGTTTCAATTTCTATTTACAGTTTCCAATTATAAAAGAAGACCAGAAAAAGAGTAAATCCACCATCTATTTTGGAACATTTTATTACCAAAGGATGAAATTTGGACTTTCTAATTCCCCAAGTGCCTTCCATAAATGCATGGAGAGTATATTTTTTGGTTTATATTGTAATTTCATGGAGATAATTTTTAATGATTCTACTATATATGGATCATCATATGTTGAGTGTATCTTGTGTTGGGGTAATGTGTTGCAACATTTAATTTCGGAAAATATAATTTTAAATTATAATAATTGTCATTTCATGGTAGATAAGGGAATTTTTCTAGGTTATTAAGTCTCAAAACATATAATAAATGTTGATAGATATAATGTTAAAATTATTTACACAATAATCTATCCTACATGTGTGTGTGATGTCATATTTTTCCTAGGAAATGTAGGTTTCTATCGAAGCTTCATCATATATTTTATTAATATTTATCTTTTATTATATATAATAATTAAAAAGGAGTCTGATATTGGAATCAGTTATTATTATTGGGATTCCTTTCAAGAGATGTAGAAAAGTCTCACCAGACCAGTAGCAATTCATACCCCACTATAGATCTTCCATTCGAACTTATCTGCAATGTTTTCAAAATTCATAGTTGGAGTAGTCTTATTTTGTTGGGTGGAAGGATGTAGATATGTTATCACCAATACATAATTTAAATTATATTCGACCCAATAAATCTTCATAACAAAAAAAAAGGAGTCTCTTGTAGTCAAATTTTGTTTAGATAAATATAGTTCTTATTTACTGGGATCTTAAGTAGTTGTTTTTTCTCACAATATTTCTCTGAGGTACATATTGAGGAATCCAAATTCAAAGAGAATACTTTTCCATTGGATTCACCATATTCAAAAGATAAAAATTGAGATTATTTATAATAAGGATTCAGATAGATTTTTAGCAAACCACATGAGTAGGATCACACACACACTAAATAATGACACCTTAGATCAATTAATACATCAAGACACATTTTTTAATGAGAAAATTTATGAATTATTAGGTTCACATCATTGGTATTTTGATTTAGTTAAATATATTTTCTTTTATGAATCACCAATAAATATAAATAAAAAAATCTAAAAATTGAAAAATGAGTCGATGCATTATGTGTGGGATGACCCATAACTTTGGTGCATGTGTAATGACCATTTTATAAAGATATATATCCCTAATCATGAGTTTATTTTTGTTTTATATTTATTCAATACACATTCATGTATAAGGAATTTTCCCCCCAATAGAAATCATGTAAGGTATTAAAATTTTGTTTACACTGACATAGTTTGCACAATGATTCCCATGGGTTTTCAAAGTCATGTTCACATTGAGAATACATTAGTATCATTTATAAGAGACACAAGATACCTCAAAAAACCAAATTATTTTTATTTTGATATTTTTGAGGTATGTGGAATATATTTTATGAATTAATATTCTTGATTATTTATTCTCTTTTATAGCATTTTTTCTTTTGATTATGTTATAAAATTGGTAGAGGGAAAGGCTACCATGATTAATGATGCTCATTTTTTAGTCAATGTTTTTAGGGAATATATTTATTGAAGGTTTGGAATAAAAAAGGTTATCATCCTTTAACAGGGGTCACATTTTAGAATCAATATTTTTCTTCCCTCAATTAGATGTATGGGTTGACAGATAAAAATTATATTCCATACTACCCCCAGACAAATAGTCAGTCCAAAGTTTCAGATTTGGGGTTGAAGATGATAATTGAGAAATTTTTTCAGCATAATAGAATGGATTATAAAATTTAATGTATGATTAACATTGATAATATATAATTATTTAGAAAAATCCTTTTGGTATGTCCCCATTCTAGATTATTTTTGGGAGATCTAGTCATCTCCCCATTAATGGTGAGCATCAGTCAATTTGGATGATAAAGAAGTGCTACATGGATCTAGCATAAGTAGGAGAAGAAATAAATATGTAACTTCAAGAGATTGAGGAGATGTGAGTATCATCATATGAAAAATCAAGGCTCTAATATGATCTATAAAAAATAACCCATGCAAAGAAAAAATAGAAAAGAGAGTTTCACGAGGGTGAAAATGTTCTTATTTACAGTTCATGATTGAAGTTGATGCTAGGTAATTTGTATTCCAGATGGTTAGGTCCTAATATTATATCTACTATTATTACTTATATTTTAGGGTAGATCTCATTATAGTAAATTTGAGGGATATTTATATTTAATGGGACGTTTTGGAAGAAATAAATTGAGGGACTACCCACACATTCAATTGATTTTATCACACTGAAAGACCCCATCATCACATGAGAATATTAAGATTTCTATAACGCTTTCACTTTTATATAATTTTTCCTATTTTAAATTCTAAATTTCATCAGCATATATCATCTCTTATGTTTCACATTGAATACCATGTAATATTTTAATTGTGGACGAGTGTACAACATTTTATAGATTGGTTATTTAAGACATTCATTTGTGTGTTTTGTGTGTGAATGTTTTGTTAATTTTTTAAAGAAGTGAAAAAACACCAAGTAACCTACTATTTTACATGCGGAACATATAAAAAATATTTTTTTAATTTTAAAAATTCATTATTATCATGATAATAATGAGAAATTGTATCATTATTGATGGTTAATATTTATAAAAATGGAAGTCATTGATAATATGATTGGTTGTGTCATTATAAAACCTTTTAGATTTTGACACCATTATTTGTAAAATTTCGTAATGGTAAATTGTGACATAAATTAATCCACATAACTTAAAAAATAACAATTAATTGATAAAATTTTACTATTCAATTAAATGTGTAGTCAAGTTAATTTATTTTTTTCATCTCACATTAATGGTTAATCCATAGATATTTGTTCTTCTGATAATTTTCATTACTATACCAAATTAACATATACATGTTTACTTGATATAAAAAAATTGTACACCCCCCAAAATAATAATAATAATAATAAATTATATATTATCTTAATAAATTGGTGATTGTTGAAATGTACAAATTTTGGGGATATCTTTTTTGGGAGCTTATGGATTGAATTTTAAGAATACTTAAGTGAGAGGGTATTGAAATTTGTGACATAAGAATGTAGGATAGTCTCAATTTAATTAAACTTGTTAATATATTTTTTTACATGAATTGAATATACCAACTAAAGGGTGGTTATATGAGCTTGAAATGGGGACACACACACAAATGGGGAATTAAAGGCATAATATACCCATAACTTGTTTTCCTGTGATTAGTGTTATTAATATCGTTTAATTTTAATTTGATCCAATTAATGAGGAAATGAAATTCAAATTTATTAATATGTAATTCTTAATGAGATTCTTACATTTCCTATATTTCCACTATGGATTGTGAAATATAAATATGTTAATCTTGTGAAAATATTCTAAGATAAACTACATGTTTTTTTCTTCTAAGTTACAAAGGGTAAGTGTGAAGGAGTTGATATAAATTTTTTTATAATATTTTATTGATAAAAAATAAAATAATTTCCTATAATTTTGTAAAATATTAGTATTTTTGTAATATTTGGGATTAGATCATTCATTTGCAAATTTTATGAAAATTCTAGTTTTGAAGCATTAAAGTTCAATATTGTATTTTGGTTATAAATATTTTTATATATCTTATTAAAAAATAAAATTTAATAAGGTAATTCATTAATTAATTTGATAAAAATTTCATTTAGATCATCAGAGATGGATCTTTTATTTTCTTCGAGTAAATGTTCCATGAATTCAATGTTATACGAGACTCATAATACTAGACCCCACATCACTATTTGAGCAATATATTATACATCAGGATTTTGATTTTGATCAAATTGGGAAAATAGATATAGGAATAATTTTCACACAAATCATACCTCTATAAGGATATATGGTTCATGACTTTTGGAGGTCAATGATTTGGTGTATGTTAGGCTAACAAATTTGAACAAATTTCCCATTTACACTTGTAAAGCCTTCGAACCCTAGCCTCCACTCCACTATATAAATATTTTTATTATCATTTATAGGTGTTTGGAAATATATTATAGGATTCGGAGCATAAGATAGGTGGTTGCATGAAATTTCTATACACCATTGGTGGTGGGAAGCTCTTAATCTATGATCTCTTATAAAATAATCTTATTTTCATCTTCTTTGTTATAACATTGTTGTTCTTGAAATAAATTTTCTATTTATATTACCGTTAACCTATTTTTTTAAGTTTATATTTTTTTCTTATTTGGGATATGAATAAGATGTCAAAAGAAGATTGGGTTATACCCTTTCAATACATTTAGACATCCAAAAGTTTTTACAATGACTACACCACCCATGGAGGAGTAGTATTTCTTATTAACCGATCTAATTATCAACTTCATCAATTTTATGATTTTAATCAGTGAGCTATTTTAATTAAAAAAACATGATCTAATAATTATTATTTTTGACCTAAAATAAACCAATTAACAAATTAAACAGTTGACACAGAACATGATAGGTCAAGTAATGTGTGAATTATGAGAGAACAATATTAATTGGTAAAATAACACATATATGAGATAAATTTTTAAGTTTCAAATATAATCAATATACTCAATTAATCTTCAATTATATTATGTATTTTATCCCTAATTCACCATTGACCATAATGTATCATTGAAAAGATAATTAAAGTAGGGAGCTGTGATTAAATGTTCTTAAGCATACCATGTGGTTAACTAAATTTCTTTTTACGATTGAGGTAAATTAGTATTGCATTCAAGGGTGACCAAATTAATGGATAGTAATTATGTAGATTTTAATTTTAATAATAATTATTAATAACTAAGTGAATAGGTAGATTTAAATCGATTATACCCTATAAAAAATATTTTCAAAAAATATTCTCATTCTTTTTTATCAATCAGATTTTTAAAAGAAAAAAATACAAAAAAATACAATATTCTTAAAAATAAAATAATTTTATTATAAATATTTAACCCCAACCATTTTTATTATTGAATTTATTTTATTTTGTATTAAAAATTTATTTAATATGTTTTTATGTGCTTTTACCTTATAGAACAACCTTTTTAAAACACTCTAATTCACATAAGAACTAAAAATTACACATCATTTGAGAGTGCCTATGATAGCTCTTATCATGGTCTTTATTTATGTATCAATTATGTTAGTGGTTTTTTATTTTTTATTTTCATAAGATGATGATAGAATTCATGTTTGATATTTGGAGTGATATTGGGGTTGGTATCATCTCAACTACGGTGCCTTCTAAGGAGTTATAAGTCCTCCATATACTATATACTAATGGGGTTGGTATCTCACTATAAACACCTCATAAATGGGTCTTATATCTAAATAATTTATATCATATCATTTAATATCTTATGTATGGTGTGAGTTTTCTATCATGGTCTGTATCCTCTCAATCGTTGTGTATCCATCAATGAGGTGTGGGTCTCTAGCACCTTTCTGGTAAGGTTATGTAGCCTTCTTGGATTTGGTAGATTTTTTGTTTGATCTATAATATGGTATTAATGGTTCAAATGAAGAAAATTCCTTGAATTGATGATCGGGATTTAGTGATGAGAATACTCTCTTTTTAGACTTTTTAGGTGGTAGTATCATATTTGAAAATACTGATTAGTGTATAAATTTTCAAGACTTACAATTCTATGGTATAACAAGGGGTTGCCTTTTAAGAAACATTATGATTGATATAAAATTTAGGATTCATGTGATCCTCAGTGATATGATTGTTCTAAATGATCATTTGTTAGATCTTTAAGAGTTGGTGCTGGAATGACAGGTGTTGGATCTAAATATGAATGTAGATGCCCAATTTACAAAGAGGAGGGGTGAATTGTAAGTTTAAAAAAACTCATTTTTAACCTTAAGGAAAACTATGTTTAACAAGTTTAAATAAGGTAAATTCACAAGTCCTCTTTCAGTTCAACAATCATTCTAATTTCTGGAAATATGGTTTTGGAAATGAAACTTAACAATAGTTTACAAGGAAAAGATTCTACCTTAAAGCGTATAAAATCTTACTTATCTACAACATCCCAGGTACATAAAGTATTTGAAATTTGATATTTATTAATATTTGTGAATTAAATATTAATTTTACTTTAAAATGGATTCTATGTTCTATGGTGTACCTGATACGCAACAACAGGTTTCTTTGAAGTGTAATGTTACACACAATGTTGAGTCATACTAAAAAATAATAATATAATATTATTTTAAATTGTAGTTAACACCTAACTATTGTATTATAAAAAATGAATAGATCTAACTAAAATATGATTATACATGTTTGTTAAATGTTTTTACATTTATCCAATAAATTTTAGAGGCTTAAAATAAGAAAATATCTGATTTTAAGCATAAATACTCTATTTTTCAATAAAAGGACAATTTAATGCCTTCTGATGGGTAACCCTATTTAAATCACGTTTTGGTCACTTTTATATATTTTATTTGAAAAAAATAAAATTATTATTTAGAATCGGGACATCAAAATTCACTTTGGATGAAATTTTGGTATTTTTCTAATAAAATTAATTTTTAATGAATAGTGAAAAATACTGTATTTTAATTTAAAACTGACTTTTAATATAATGTATTTATAAGGTTATATTATCTTTTTAATTGGTTTTAAAGTATAATTATATTATGTTTTTACTATTTAATCCAATTTTGGTCATTGGAAGAAATTTTACTTTGAAATTGGACATAAATAAGTGTCAATATTTTGATAATTATTATTTATTAATAACACACCATTTGTTTTGACAACAAGAATTAATTTTAAATTAAATTCTACCACTTCTATGTTTTGAATTTGAAAAAATGGATTCTATATTTGGAATCAAAAGTTCCAAACTGTGTAAATAAGTAACTTTTATTTTTATAAATTATGGATAAATACTAAAAGAATATCCAAAACCTATATAATTATTATTTGAGGATTTTATTTCGAACATGAGTCATCTTATCTTCTAATTTAATGATTTTTGGACATTTTGAAACTGAAGATAAGTTTATAATAAAATAATTGTTTCAAACATTCCTAAAGAGACCATCTTTCCACTTATAAAAGAACACCTCTTCTAACCCATTCCTCACAGCTCTCATGCACCTCATATCATCCAAAATCTAACTAAATAAACTCTAAAGATCCCCATACTCCTCATATAATCCTTAACTTATCCAGAAGGCAATTCAAGTAAACCTTTATGTTCAAACCAAATGGAGATAACGAATTTAAAGGTAACACCTTTTTTATGTTATTTTCTTTTTTATTACTTCTCCAGCCACCAAAAATATTTTTATTCATTTCTTTTATAACAAATATAGTATAAAAAATATACTAGGTTGTTGTTATGTGATGTATTCAAACTGCACTTACACACAACTCCACCCAATGGATACGAACATATTGTTTCTTTGAAGGTGAACTACTACCTCACAAAACATTGATTATTAAAATATCTCCAACCTCCTCTCATTGTGGACATTATGATGGAACTGTATTTATATATTATATTTATTATATTTATGTTTTCTTTATTCTTCTGTATTTTATATTTATAGCATACCTTTATGGTTTCCATAATGGGAAAACACGATAATTTCATTTGAGTAAGTGAAGACTACAACCCCCTCAAAGTGAAATGAGTCATTCATGCCTTATGTGGGATGTATAAAAGATGGAGTTAATGAAATTATATATGATATCATACTGGAATTATAATATAACAATGTATCATTAAGTTTTTATTTCATTAAAACATGAAATATAAATCAAAGTAGCATTCAGGATTACGTACGATATACCATTTCTATGAATAGTGAATTTCATTTCATATTTCAAAATGTCATGAACTATTATAAATACATATATATACTAGATATATATGATATATATGTTATCTAAATCATGAATATCATTCTGGAGATAATGTAATTTCTACCACAGGAACAATTTTTAATTATAACAAATTCATTTTAACTCATGAACTGAACATGGAAAAAATGTATAATATGAACTAAAATAATTAAGTAGTTGTTATAAAAACATAATAAGTGATATAAAAGAAATAATAAAATGGAAAAATATTCTTAACAAATTAGAAATTAACTTATGTTTTTTATTCATGAAATTAAAGAAACCAAGGGGTCAAGTCAGACACGATGTAAGTGACTTTGTCCAAATCTTCTTTCATTGAAGAATATTTTGTTTTATACATTACTTTCTTTTATATAGTATATAGACACCTTTGAATTTTCATTTCATTCAACTGGAATCTTTTTCTATAAATTTTTTTACTAAACGAAAAAAAATGTTTTAACATAAGCAGTGACAATGACCTTTTCTGTCGCCATGAGTATTATTTTATGTTTGGTTTCCTTAACAAGTTGTAATGTTTTTAAAAGGAAAATAAATACCATATACTCTTTTACGAACTTTTGGTATTGAAAATGGTTTTAATAATTGGTTTTTATATCAATATATTTAAATCATATATTGTGATTGAAATGTAGAAATGTTTTCTTTCCTTTATATTAGTTTTATGTCTTATGATTTTATAATGGAAGTTTGACATTTGACGTGTGGTTATGTGATAAAAAAATGAAGGGTGGTTCTGTCATAAACTGTGATGGGTGGTAATGTTATAACCTCCAATTCATTGGATAAGTAAGTTATTCGTATGGCTATTCCATTTAGTTATATGTGTGGAAGTCGACCGCATTGTTATTCCATCTAAGCATGTCTATGTCACAAGTTACCTTTATATGTTATATGTTCTTTCTATGGGTTTTATGGTAATATTTTGGTTACAAAATGATAAGAAATGATCTTTTATTCAGTGAATAGTATTTACTACTTCATAAAGTTGAGAAGTATTTCTTATGATAAGCTATTCATGGTTTACTTGTTGTTTTGAAAAACTAATAGTTTTTATTCTTTGTGTATCCCTTAATGAGATGTTTGTGCTCAACCCATGTTCTTTAAATGATTTTCATAGGACATAAAGTGGATTAGGGTCAAGGATGAGATTAAGGAAAAGTCATGCTGTCTAAAACATGGAACTAGACATGAATCTTTTTTCCAAATTTTTTATATTATGAAAAAATGGAAATTGAGTAGAAGTGACTAATTTGTAATTTTTTAGAGGAAATGTAATAGTTTTGGACTAACTCTCTAAAACTCTAAACCTGAAAATATCCTCAATATGAATTACTCATTTAATTCATGATTATGTAATGTTTTAAGGCTTGATCCTTATAGTTGGTATCAGAGGTTTGTTTAGATAACTTCTGGTGTTAGAATATTGTTAAATTAATTTATGGTAAGATTAAAATTATATAGCATTAATAGATTACCATGTTGCTTCACCTAAGATATTTTGGTGTTCAAAATGGTTTTTCCTTGAGGAAACATGGCAGCTATACTGGGAAGGAATACAAAAAAGCTTAACCTTCCAAACCAGCAACCTGAGATGGTCAAAATCAGAACTGAATAGTTTGCTGTAGTGATGGCACAGTTGACTCCGGCTATAAATGGTGGTGGTATCCATGCACCAGATCATCCAGAACAACCACAAAAGAACATGTCTGTAGTGGGGAATTTCATGAGGGAATGTCAACCATCATTTATAGGATCATATGGCCCTGTGCTAGCTAAAGGGTGGAATAAAGAACTGGAGAAGATTATGGATGTCATGGGGTGTTCAGAGCATCAAAAGGTTAGTATCGCTTTTTACCGTTTTGAAGGTGAAGCTGATAAATGATGGTCGATGGTGAAAAATATCATGGATAGTGAGGATATTGATACTCTTGATTGAGATTAATTCCAAGGTATGTTTCTTGAGAAATATTTTCTTAAGGAGGTTCATCTTAGAATGGAATAACTTTTTTTGGAATTGAGGAAAGAGGATGACTCAGTGGCTTCTTATGAAGAAAAATTCACTCGACTGGCAAGGTATGCTCTAAATTTATTCCGAGATATTGATAGTAAGATAAATAAATTTTACTCAGGATAGAAGCTGCGATATTGAAGAGAATTAACATCTCGTGAATTCAAAATCTATGAAAAACATGGAATATGTGTCGAGAAGGTAGAAATGCAATTTTATGATGATCATGTGTTCTAAGAGAGCAAACAAAATAAGAGGTTCAGTTGGAAGGCAAAGGGAACGAATTCATAAAATAATCTTAGAGGTAAAAAAACTAAATATATATCTTGTGAGAAGTGTGGTAAAAATCACCTAGAAGAATGATTGTCAATGTCTGGAAAGTGCTCTTGGTGTGGTAAGTCTGGTCATATTGCTCGTAACTGTAAGGAAAATGATCAAGAAGGCAATGAAAAACTAATGGTAAGATGTTTTAAGCGCAATGAAATTGAGTGTCCAATAAAGAACTCAATTGAGGTAAAGCATCCAGAATACAAGTAGAAAGGGGTGGTGAAATCCTTTGAAACTACATAAATAGATGTTGGGCCATCAAATGAAGTAGTATTAGGTACACTTTTGTTTGTTCAGATTTTTCCAACCCATTTTTTGATTCAGGGTCTACACATTCTTTTATTCCTAAGAAGTTTTCTAGTAAGTTGGGAATTACATCTCAAGATATGAATCCTAAACTTATAGTTAAAACACCTGGAGGAAATGTTGAGTCAAAAATAAAACATAAGAACCTTCTTGTCCTTGAGTGTGGAAAGAATCTACCTGCAAACTTTATTGTTTTTCCTCTAGTAGAGTCTGATGTTATTTTGGGTATGAATTGGATTTTTGTTTATCATGCTAAGAAATGACTGTAGAGCTAAAGAAGTATCTTTTATGAAAGAATTTCTGTTTGTCTACAAGAATGAACCCTTATTTTTGATAAAATTCGGAGAAGCTGAGAAACTAGTAAAAGAAGGAAATTAATGTTACCTAGCACATATTGTTGAAAACAAATGACCTTTGTAGATTAATAATGTGCTAGTTGTATATGAGTATCATGATGTTTTTCCTGATGAGTTTCCTGGAATTATAACTAATCAGAAATTTTAATTTACTATTGACTTAGTTCATGATGCAAAGCCAATTTCAAAACCCCCTTACCGAATGGCACAAATTGAACTTTTAGTGTTAAAGAATAAATTGTAGGAGTTATTAGATAATGGTTTCATTCAACCTATAATATCACAATGGGGTGATCCTTTCTTATTTATTGAAAATAAATATGGTTCATTGAGACTTTGTAATGATTATATAGCATTGAATAACATCACTATTAAGAACAAGTATCTTTTTCCTCATATCGATGATCTGTTTGATCAGCTCTAGGGATCTCTGTATTTTTCAAAGATTGAAATGAGGTCTGGGTACCATGAGTTGAATGTAAAGGAAGAAGACATTCTGAAGACTGTGTTTCATACTAGATATTTCCATTATAAATTTGTAGTTATTCATTTTGGGTTAATAAATGCACCTTTTGTATTCATGCATCTTATGAATAGAATTTTCATTGAGTTTTTGGATAAGTTTGTGGTTCTATTTATGGATGATATTTTGATTTATTCCAAAAATAAAGAGGAACATAAAAGTTATTTAAGGTTTTTCTTGCAAACCTTTAAACAAGAAATTGTTAGAGAAATTTAGAAAGTGTGAGTTTTGGTTATAAGAAATTTCATTCTTTGGTCACATTGTTACAAAAAATGGCATAATTGCTGATCCTACTAAAACAAAAGTTATGGAAGAATGGGAAAGACTCAAAAATATAAATGAGATCCGTAGTTTTTTTGGTTTAGTAGGTCAATACCAGAGTTTTGTTGAAATATTTTCATGGTTATCTAGCCCACTGACTAAGTTAACTCAAAAAGGTGTTAAGTTCATTAGGAAAAATAATGTAATGATTGTTTTCAGGAATTGAAAAGAAGATTAGTGAATACTCATATTTTGGAACTGACTTCCCAGAAATGGTGATTTTGTTATCTACAGTGATGATTTGTTGTAAGGACTTGGTTGTGTCCTTATGCAGAATGATTAGGTAATTGCTTATGCTTCACGTCAGTTGAAACCTCATGAGTTAAATTACCCTACATATGATTTGGAATTAGCTACTATTGTTTTTTAGTTTAAAATAATGGAGGAATCATCTGTATGGAGTAAATTGTGAAATATATATTGGCCAAAAAAGATTGAGGAATATATTTACTCAAAAAGTGTTGAACATGAGATAGAGGAGATGGTTAGAATTAATAAAGGATTATGATTGCATGATCCTTTACCATCCAAAAATGGAAAATAATGTGGATGATGCTTTGAGTCAAAAAAGTAATACTACATTAACTATGCTATGTTTGGAATGAAATCCTTTGGTTTTTGAATTGATGAACTTTGGCATAGAATTTGTTGGTGAAGGAAATTCCTCTATTTTTGTTTTAGATTTCAGTGAAATAATCTCTATTAGAGAGAATGAAGAAAGAGTAGAAAGAAGACAGTGAGTTACAGAAAAAGGTGAAGTTGGTTGAGAAGGGTATGTTGCATGAATTTTACATTAATAATGATTGTGTTTTGAGGTTTGGGAAAAGATTATGTGTGCCGGGTGATTCACTGTTGAAGAATGAGTTGTTATGTGAAGATCACAGTTCCCCATTTTTAGTTCATCCTGGAAATAATAAATATACTAAGATCTTTTGGAGTATTATTGGTGGGATGGAATGAAAATATATATTGCTGAATTTACTGTGAAATGTTTGACTTGTCGACAGGTTAAAGCATAGCGGTAGTTACCGAAAGGAATGATTCAGTCTTTACTAGTTCCAGAGTGGAAATGGAAAACTATATCCATGGACTTCATTGTGGGATTACCGAAGTCATCTCTAGGTAACAATGCAATACATGTTATTGTTGATCGGTTGATTAAATCTTCTCATAGCATTCCTATTCAAGATAATTTTTCTGTAGATCATATTTCTCAGTTGTTTGTTAAAGAGATAGTAATTTTGTATGGAGTTCCCCTCTCCATTGTATCTGATCATGATCCCTGGTTTATTTCTAAATTTTGGAAAGACCTTCATAAGTCATGGGTACTGAATTAAATTTTAGTACAACTTTTCATCCACAATCAGATGGACAGTCAGAACGAACAATTCAGACCTTGGAGGATATGTTACGTGCTTGGTTGATGGATTAACAGGGATGTTGGGACTAAAATCTTTCTTTGGATGAATTATCTTATAATAAATGTTTTCATTCCAGTATAGAAATGGCTCCATTTGAGGCATTATATTGGAAGCAGTGTTGAACTCAAGCTTTTTGGGATGAAGTAGGTGAAAAAAACTTATGGAACTAGATTTGGTATAAGACTTGGTAGAAAAAGTTTAGTTGATTCAGAAGCACATGAGAACAGCTTAGAGAAATAAGAAAGGTTATGTGGATAACCGAAGGTTGGATCTTTATTTTGAGGTATGTGATCATGTCATTCTTAAAGTTTCTCCATGGAAAAGTGTGAGGCGTTTTGGTAAGAAGGGAAAGTTGATTATGAGGCTCATTGACCTTTATAAAATCCTAGAGAATGTGACATTAGTTGCATACAAAGTGGATTTACCACCATGTTTATCCTAGTTATTTTTTTTTTTACTTTTCAATGTTGAGAAAGTATATGCCAGATCGATCTCATGTTTTGATCCTAGAGGTAGTTCATTTGGAAGAGAATCTCTCTTATGAAGAACAACTAGTTCAGATTCTTGACCCAAGAGTGAAAGTGTTACGAAATAAGGTAATTCAACTGGTAATGGTTTTGTGGAAAAACCATATGGTTTAAGAGAAAACGCGGGAATCTGAAAATGCTATGAGAGGTAAATAACCACATTTATTTGATAAGTGAATAAAGTTGAGGGGACGCAACTTCCAAAAGGGGGAATGATGTAAAATCCTAGGTAAATAAATAATATGACATTTATTATTTATTAATATTTGTGAATTAAATATTAATTTTAATTTAAAAAGGATTGTATGTTCGATGGCGTACCTCATACGCAACAATTGGTTTCTTTGAAGTCTAATGTTGCACGCAATGCTTAGTCATACTGAAAAATAATAATATAATATTATTTTAAATGGTAATTAACACCTAGCCGTTTTATTAGAGGGAATGAACAGAACTAACTACAATATGATTATTCATGTTTGATTAAATGTTTTTACATTTATCCAATAAATTTTAGAGGATTAAAATAATAAATAATATGATTTTAAGCATAAATACTCTAATATTCATTAAAAGGACGACTTACCACCTTTTGATGGTGATCCCTCTTTAAATATAGTTTTTGTCACTATTATATGTTATATTTGACAAAATAAAATTTTTCTTTTCAATTGGGACATCATAATTTTCTTTGGATGAAATTGTGGTATTTTTCTGATAAAATTTATTTTTAATGAATAGTGAAAAATACTGTATTTTAAATCCAAACTGCCTTTAAATACAATTTATTTATAAGGATAGATTATCCTTTTACTTATTAATAAAGTGTAATTATATTATGTTTTTACTATTTAATCCAATTTTTCTCATTGGAAGTAATTTCACATTGAAATTGGACATAAATAAGTGTCAATCTTTTGATAGTTATTATTTTTTAAAAACACGACTTTTGTTTTGACAGCAAGAGTTAATTTTAAAATAATTTCTGCCACTTCTGTGTTTTGAATTTGAAAAAAATGGATTCCATATTTGGAATTAGGAGGACTAAATTGTGTAAATATTAAACTTTTATTTTTGGAAATTATGAATATTTACTTCAGTAAATAATTTATTTACCATGGTTAAAGGGTAAATCTGGTAAATAAGGGTAAAACATTTTTATTATAATAATATAAAATTACCCTAAAATCTTTCTTAATACTATTGGTTGATACATATATGACCATGGTCATCCTTGGGTCGACTTTGGGACCCCATGGAGACACTTGGGATTGATAATGAATCTTTATTTTAACTAACATAAAGTAAAGCAAAAAATGACATAAAAAATATCTTTCAGTAAATCAATTTTTACATGGGGTTATGTATGTTATCTCTAAGACTATAAATATGAATCTTAATGATAAAAATATTACCTACATTGTGGTATTTTTTTTAATTTTTAGACATCAAATAAATAAAAAAAATTATGACACAATAATGATGCATTGTTAACCACATTAACGAATGATTTAAATAAATAAGACTATAAATACTAAAACAATATCTAAAACCTATACAATTCATATTAGATGATTCTATTTCTAATATTAGTCATCTTATCTTTGACTTTAATTATTTTTGGACCTTTTTAAGCAGGAGATAAGTTTATAATAAAATAATTTTTCAAACATTCAAAAACGAGTCCCGCCTCCCCATTATAAAAGGACACCACTTCTAACCCATTCCTCACACCTCTCAAGCCACATGGGACTTCAAACATCTGTCTAAATAATCTCTAAATATCCCTCCCTTACTTCTAGAATCCTTACCTTAGGCAGAAGGTACTTCAAGTAAACTTTAGGTTCAAACCAATGGAAGATAACCGATTTAAAGGTAACGTCTTTTTTAAAGTTCTTTTATTTTATTTTAATTCTCCAACCCCATAAACTCTTTTTATTCATTTATTTTATAACAACACATGTATCATCAATATAATAGGATTTTCTTATGATATTTTTTCTAACTACACTTACACACACCTCCATCTAATGGATACGAACATACTGTTTCTGTGGACGGCGAACTACTGCCTCACAAAATGATGATTGTTCAGATATCTTCAACTGCCTCTCATGGGGAAAATTATGATGGAACTATATTTATATATAATATATATTATGTTTATTTTTTCTTTATGCTTCTTTATTTTCTATTTATATCATACCATTATGGTTTCCATAATGGGTAAACACGCTAATTTCATTTGAGGAAGTGCGGACTACCGCTCCCTCAAAGTGATATGACTCGTTCATGTCTTATAGGGGACATGTAAAGGATTTATTTAATGAAATTATATATGATATCATACTGGAATTATAAAATAACTATGTATCCTTATGTTTTCATTCCATTAAAATATGAAATAGAAATGAAAGTAGCGTTCATGCATATGGACTACTTACGATCTCCATGAACGATGCATTTCATTTCATATCTGAAAATGTTATGTACTATTATAGATAAATATAGACAATATATATATATGATATTTATGATAACTAAATCATGAATATAGTTCTGGATATAATATAATTTCTACCACATGAACAATTTATAATTATAACAAATTCATTTTAACTCAAGTTCTGAACATCAATAAAATGTACGATATGAACTCAAATAATTAACTAGTTGCTAAAGAAAGGTAATAAGTGATATCAAAAGAATAATAAACTTAAAAAAGGTTCCTAAACAAGTATAAATTAGCATAATTTTATTTTTTAGGAAATAAAAGAAACGAAGGGGTAAATTCGTACACGAGGTAAGGGACTTCGTCTCAATATCCATTCATTAAGGAATATTTTATTTTATACACGACATTATTTTATATGGTATATAAAAACCTTTGAATTTTCTTTTCATTCAAAGGGAATATTTTTCTATGTGTATTTTTACTAAATGACAAAAAAAATATTTTTTAACGTAAGCGATGACAATGACCTTTTTTGTCACCACGAGTATTATCTGATCTTTGGCTTCCTTAATAAGCTGTAATGTTTTTAAAAGGAAAATAAATACCATACACAATTTTAGGTAATTTGATATTCAAAATGGTTTTAATAATGGTTTTTTTATGTCAACATATTTAAATGATATACTATGATTGAAATGTGGAAATTTTATCTTTCCTTTATATTTTTTTATGTGTTATGATTTTATAATGGTACTTGGACAATGGACATGTGGTTATGTGATAAACCAAATTACGGTTGGTTCCGTGATAAACCAGGATGGGTGGTTACGTTATAACCTCCAATTCGTTGCGTATGTAAGTCAATCGTATGGCTATTCTATTGAGTGATATGTGTGGAGGTCGATCGTACGGTTATTCCATCTAAGTATGTTTATGTCCTAAGTTACCTTTATATGTTAAATGTTATTTATGCGGGTTTTATAGTAATATTTTGGTTACAAAATAGTAGTAAATGAACTTTTATTTAGTGAAGAGTATTTAGTACTTCATAAAGGTTAAAAGTATTACTTATGATAAGGTATTCATGGTTTACTTATTATTTTGAAAAACTAACTGTTTTCCTTCTTTGTGTATCCCTTACTAAGATTTTTTTGCTCATCCCATGTTTTTTAAATGATTTTCACAGGATATAAAGTGGATTAGGATCAAAAATTGGATCAAGGGAAAGTCATGTTGTCTAAAACATGGAACTAGACACGACTCTTTTTTTCAAAAAGTTTTTATTTTATGGAAAAATGGAAACTTATTAGAAGTGAATAATTAGTAATATTTGAGATAAAATGTAATCGTTATGTCCTAAATCTCTAAAACTATAAACCTAAAAAATATTTAATGTGAATTATTAATTTTAAACAATATTAGGTAATGTTTTAAGGTCGAGTCCTTATAGTGGGTATCAGAGGTCTGTTTAGAAAACTTTAGGTGTTAGAATATTGTAAAATTAATTTCAATTATGATTAAAATGATAAAACATTTACACATTACCCAGTCACTTTGCCTAAGACATTTCTATGTTCAGAATAGTTTTCTGCAGAGGAAACATGGAAGATATATTGGGAAGGCATACAGAGGAGCTTAACCTTCCAAATCAGCAACCTGATATGGTCGGAATAGGAACTGGAATGTTTGTAGTAGTAATGGAATAGTTGTCTCAGGCTATAAATGGTGGTGGTATCCATGCACTAGATCACCCAGAACAACCCCAAAGGAACATGTCAGTAGTGGATAATTTCATGTGGAAACGTCCCCATCATTCAGAGGATCATCTAACCCTATGCTAGCTGAAGGGTGGATTAAAGCACTGGAGAAGATTTTTGATGTCATGGGGTGTTCAAAGAATCAAAAGGTTAGTCTCGCTATTATTTATTTTTAAGGTGAATATGATCAGTGGTGGTTGATGGTGAATAATATCAGGGATAATGAGGATATTGTTACTCTTGATTGGGATGAATTCAATGGAATGTTTCTTGAGAAATATTTTCCTAATGTGGTTCATCTTAGGATGGAAAAAAATTCTTGGAATTGATGTAGGAGGATGACTTAGTGGCTGCTTAGGAAGCAGAATTCACTCGAATGGCAAGGTATGCTCTAAATTTCATCCGAGATCCTGATAGTAGGACAAATAAATTTTACTCAGTATTGAGGTCATGATATCGAAGAGAATTAGTATCTTGTGAATTCAAGAGCTATGAAAAACTTGTTAGATATGCCAACAAGGTTGAAATTTAATTTTTTGATGATTAGGTGTTCCAAGATATCAAAATAAGAAGAGGTCCAGTTGGCAGGAAAGGGGAACAAATTCATCAAAGAAGTTTGGAGGTAAAAAAAATTAAATATCCACCTTGAGAGAAGTGTGGTAAAAAGAATCTAGGAGAATGTTTTTCAAAGTCAATAAAGTGCTTCCATTGTGGTAAGTCCGATCATATTTCTCGTAACTGAAAGGAATATAATCAAGTATAAAATGAAAAACCAAAGGTAATATGTTTTAAGTGCAACGAAATTTTTCATTATGAAAATGAGTGTCGAACGAAGAACTCAACTGAGGGAAATCATCCCGAATACAAGTAGAAAGGGGTGGTGAAATCCTTTGAAAATACTTCAATAGATGATGGGCCATCAAATGAAGTATTATCAAGTACACTTTTTGTTTGTTCAGATTATGCGAACGTGTTGTTTGATTCAGGGTGTACACATTCTTTTATTTTTGAGAGGTTTTCCATTAAATTGGGAATTCCATCTCAAGATATGAATCCTGAACTTATGTTAAAATCTCTTGGAATAAATTTTGAGACAAAAAGAAAACATAAGAACCTTCATTTCCTTGTGTACATATAGAATCTACCTTTAAAACTTATTATTTTTCCTCTAGTAGAGTTTGATGTTATTTTGTGTATAAATCAGATTTCATTTTATCATTCTGAGATTGACTGAAGAGCTAAAGAGGTTTCTCTTCATAAATAATTTCAGTTTGAGTGCAAGAATGAAACCACACTTTTGATAACATATCTAGAAGCTGAGAAACTAGTAAAATATGGAAATGAATGTTACCTCACACATATTATTGAAAACAAAGGAATTGTACAAATTAATGATGTGCTAGTTTTAAATAATTATCTTGATGTTTTTTACTGATGAGTTTTCTTGTATTATACCTGATCAGGAAGTTGAATTTACCATTAACTTACTTCTTGTTGCTAAGAAAATTTCAAAACCCCCTTAGTTTTTGGATAAGTTTGTGTTTGGGTTTGTTGATGATATTATGGTCTATTATAACATTATAGAGGAACATGGCTGTCATTTAAGAGTTTTCCTAAAAACTAAAAAAGGAAATAAAACTATTTGGGAAATTCAGTAAGTGTGTGGTTTGGTTACAAAAAATATCTTTCTTTGGTCACATTGTTTCAAAAAATGACATAACTGTTGTTCTTTCTAAAACAAAAGTTTTTGAAGAATGGCGAAGACCCACAAATATAAACGATATCCATATATTTCTTGTTTTAGTAGGTTATTACCAGAGGTTTGTTGAAAATTTTTCATGGTTATATATCCCACTAAATAATTTAACTTGAAAAGGTGTTATGTTCATTTGGAAAAAATAATGTGATGATTGTTTTCAGGAATTGAAAAGTAGATTGGTGAATATTCCAGTTTTGGCACTGTCTTCCTGAAATGGTGAGTTTGTTATCTACATCGATGCTTTGTTTGAAGGACTTGGTTGTGTCCTTATGCAGAATGATCAGGTAATTGCTTATTATTCACATCAATTTGAACTTCATGAGTTAAATTACCCTACACATGATTTGGAATTCGTTGTTGTTGTTTTTTCTTTAAAATTTTGGAGGCATCATCTGTATAGAGTAAAATGTGAAATATATACTGACCAAAAAATTTTAAAGTATATATTCTCTCAGAATGAATTGAACATGAGACAAAAGATATGGCTAAAATTAATCAAGGATTATGATTGTTCAATCCTTTACTATCTGGGAAATGAAATTAAAGTGGCTGATGATTCGAGTTGAAAAAGTAAGGATTTATTAACTATACTACATTTGGAATGAGATCCTATGGTTTTTTATTTAATGAACATTGTCATAGAAGTTGTTGGTGATAGAAGTCCCTCTATTTTGTTTTAGGTGTTAGTGAAATCATCTCTTTCAAATAGTATAAAGAAAGCACAGATAGAAGATAGTGAGTTATAGAAAAAGGTAGAGTTTGTTTAGAAGGGTAGGTTTCTTGAATTTAATATTGACAATGATTATGTTTTGAGGTTTGGGAAAAGATTATACGTGCCTTGTGATTCACAGTTTATGAATGAGTTGTTATGTGAAACTCATAGTTCTTCATTTTCAATTCATCCTGGAGATACTAAAATATACAGGGATCTATGAGAGTATTACTGGTGGGATGGAATGAAAAGAGATATTGCTGAGTTTACTGTGAAGTGTTTGACTTATCAACGTGTTAAAGAAGAGTTCCAGTTACCGAAAGGAATGATTTAGACTTTATTGGTGCCATAGTGGAAATGGGAAAATATATCTATGGTCTTCATTGTGGGATTACTGAAGACATATCGAGGTAACAATGCAATCTGAGTTATTTTTGATCGGTTGACTAAATCCTCTCATTTCCTTCCAATTCGAGATACTTTATATCTAGATCAAGTTTCTCGGTTTTATGTTAAAAAGATAGTCATGATTTATGGAGTTCCCCTCTCCATTGTATCTAATCATGATCCAAGGTTTACTTCTAACTTTTGGAAAGGACTTCATAAGTTGTTGGGTACTGAATTAAATTTTAGTACATCTTTTCATTCACAATCATATGGATAGTCAGAATGAACAATCCAGACCTTGGAAGATATGTTACCTGTTTTCTCGATGTATTACAAGGGATTTTGGGACAAACGTCTTTCTTTGGCTGAATTTTCTTATAATAACAGTTTTCATTCTGGTATATAGATGGATCCATTTGATGCATTATATGGTAAGTGGTGTCAAACTCTATATTTTGGGGATGATGTTGGTGAAAGGAAACTAATGAGTGCAGAATTGGTAGAAGAGATGGCAGAAAAAGTTCAGTTGATTTAGAAGCACATGAGAACATCTCAGATCAGGCAAAAAAGTTAAGTAGATAACCGAAGGAAGGATCTTTCTTTTGAAGTAGGTGATCATGTCTTTCTCAAAGTTTCTCCATGGAAACGTATGGTGAATTTTGGTAAGAAGGGAAAGTTGTGTCATAGGTTCATTGGACCTTAGGAAATGATGGAGAAAGTTGGATCAGTTTCATACGCGGTGGATTTACCTCCAAGATTATCCAAGGTACACAATGTTTTTCATGTTTCAATGTTGAGAAACTATATGCCAGATCCATCTCATGTTTTAAGCTATGAGGTAGTTCAGTTGGAAGAGAATATCTCTTATGAGGAACAACAAGTTCAGATTCATGACCAAAGGGAGAAAGTGTTGCAGAATAAGTTAATTCTTTAGGTAAACGCTTTGTGGAAAAACCATATGGTTGAAGAGACAACATGAAAATCTGAAAATGATTTGAGGGATAAATACCCCCATTTATTTGATAAGTGAATAAAATTGCGAGGACATAATGCCAAAAGGGGGAAAGGATGTAACATCCCAGGTAAATAAAGAATATGATATTTCATATTTATTAATATTTTTGAATTAAATATTAATTTTTATTTAAAATTAATGGTATGTTTGATGTTGTACTTGATACGAAACAACGAGTTTCTTTGAAGTCTAATGTTACACACAATGCTGAGTAATATTGAAAAATAATAATATAATATTATTTTAAATGGTAGTTAATGCCAAGCTGCTGCATTGGTGGGAATGAACAGAACTAACATCGATATGATTATACATGTTTGTTAAATGTTTTTACATTTATCCAATAAATTTTAAGGCTTAAAATAAGAAATAATCCAATTTTAAGCATAAATACTCTAATACTCATGAAAAGGATGATTTACAGCCTTTTGATGGAAAACCCTCCTTAAATCTAGTATTGGTCACTTTTATATGTTATATTTGACAAAATAGATTTATTCTTTAGAATTGGAATATCAAAATATTATTTGGATGAAATTTTGGTATTTTTCAGATAAAATTCATTTCTTATGAATATTAAAAAATACTATATTTTAATAAAAAACTGCCTTTTAATGTAATTTATTTATAAGGTTATATTATCATTTTAATTAGTTTTAAGGTTTAATTATATTATTTTTTTTCTATTTAATCCAATGTTGGTCGTTAGATGCAATTTCACATTGAAATTGGACATAAATAAGTGTCAATATTTTGATAGTTATTATTTCATAAAAACACGCCTCTTGTTTTGACATCAGGAATTAATTTAAAATCAATTTATGCCACTAATTTTTTTTGAATTTGTAAAAATGGATTCCATATTTCAAATCAGGACTTCTAAATTGTGTTAATATTTAACATTTATTTTTAGAAATTATGAATATTTACTTCAGTAAATATTTTATTTACCATGGTTAAAGGTTATATCTGGTAAATAAGGGTAAACAAATATTTTTATAATAATATAAACTTAACCAAAAATGTGTCTTAATACTATTGGTTGATACATATCTGACCAAGGGAATCCTTGGGTTGATTTTGGTACCCCATGGAGCCACTTGGGAGTGTTAATGACACTCTATTTTAATTATCTTAAAGTAAATGAAAAAATGACACAAACAAATATCTTTTAGTGAATCAAGTTTTATATGGGTTTATATATGTTATCGCATCGACTATAAATATGATTTTTAAATATAAAAAGATTTCCTACATCATGGTATTTTTTTTTATAAATTTTAGAAACCAAATAAATAAAATTATTTATGACACAATAATGATGTAGCGTTTACCTCATTAATGAACGATTTAAATAAATAAGATTATAAATACTAAAAATTATACAAAACCTATCTAATTATTATTCGATGATTTAATTTCGAACAAGAGTCTCTATATCTTTTACTTTAATGATTTTTGTACCTTTTGATACCGAAGATAAATTTATAATAAAATAGTTGTCTCAAATGTTCCTAAAAAGCCCCTCCTCCCCTTATAAAAGGGAACCACTTCTAACCCATTACTCACACCTCTCAAGCCCCTTGGTTCACCCATACTCTACATAATAAGCTTCCAATATCCCTCTTCTCCTCCTAAAAGCATTACCTTAGGCATAAGTCACTTCAAGTAAACCTTTCGGTTCAAACCAACAGGAGATAACCGATTTGAAGGTAACATATTCTTTTAAGTTACTTTCTTTTATTTTTCTTCTCCAACCCCCTAAACTCTATTTATTCATTTATTTTATAAAAAAACCAGTATACTCAAAATTCTATGTTTTCATTATGATAATTATTCAAACTATACTTACACAAACCTCTATCTAATGGATACGAACATACTCTTTCTGTTGATGGTGAACTACTATCTCACGAAATGATTATTGTTAAAATGTCTTCAAAGACCTCTCATGGTGGTCATTATGATAAAACTATATCTAAATATGATATATATTATGATTTTTTTCTTTATGATTATTTATTTTCCATTTATATCATACCTTTATGCTTTCCATAATGGGTAAACACGATAATTTCATTTGAGGAAGTGCGGACTACCGCCCCATCAAAGTGATATGAATCGTTCATGCCTTATGTGGGACGTATAATTGATTGAGTTAATGAAATTATATATGATATCATACTGGAATTATAATATAACTATCTATCATTAAGTTTTCATTCTATTAAAATATGAAATAGAAATGAAAGTAGCGTTCATGTGTATGTACGGCTTACCGTCTCCATGAACGGTGCATTTCATTTCATATCTCCAAATGTTATATAATTTTATAAATGCACATATATACTATATATATATATATATATGATATCTAAATCATTAATATCATTGTGGAGATAATGTAATTTTTACCACATGAACAATTTATAATTATAACAAATTCATTTAACTCAAGTTCTGAACAACGAAAAAATGTCCGATATAAACTCAAATAATTAAGTACTTTATATAGAAAGGTAATAAGTGATATAAAAGAAATAATAAACTTGAAAATGGTTCTTATGTAGGTTGAAATTAACTTATGTTTATTATTCATGAAATTAAATAAATGAAGGGGTCAATTCAGACATGAGGTAAGAGACTACATCTCAATCTCCTTTCATTGAGGCATATTTTGCTTTATACGTGAATTTATTTTATACTGTATATAAACACTTTTTTCTTTTCATTTAATTAAAATGGAATCTTTTTCTATGAGGTTATTTACTAAATAACAAAAAAAATAATGTTTTAACGTAAGCGGTGACAACGACCTTTTCCGCCACCACGAGTATTATTCAATCTTTGGCATCCTTAAAAAGACGTAATGTTTTTAAAAGGAAAATAAATACCATATACTCGTATGTTTTTTGTTATTGAAAATGGTTTTAATAATGGATTTTTTTTATGACAATATATATAAATTATATATTTTAATTGAAATGTTGAAATATTGTCTTTCATTTATATTTTTTTTATGTGTTATGATTTTATAATGGTACTTGGACTTTTGAAGGGTGGTTACGTGATAAACCAAATGACGGGTGGTGTCGTGATAAACCAGGAGGGGTGGTTATGTTAAAACATCCGATGCATTGGGTATGGAATTTGGCCATATGGATATTCCATTTAGTGATATGTGTGGATTTTGACGTTATGGTTATTCCCTCTAAGTTTGTTTATGTCCCAAGTTAACTTTATATGTTATATGGTCTTTCTATAGGTTTTATGATAATATTCTGGTTACAAAATGGTAAGAAATGATATTTTAGTCAGTGAAGAGTATTTACTACTTCATAAAGGTGAAATGTATTACTTATGATAAGGTATTCATGGTTTACTTTTGTTTTTAAAAACTTACAGTTTTCCTTATTTGTGTATCACTTACTGATATTTTTGTTCTCCTCCCATGTTTTGAAATGATTTTCATAGGACTGAAAGTAAATTAGGGTCAAGGATGGGATTATGGAAAAGTCTATGCGGTCTAAAACAAGGAACTATACATGAATCGTTCTTTCCAAATGTTTTTATTTTATGAAAAAATGGAATCTAAGTAGAAGTTTCTACTTTGTAATTTTTGAGATGAAATGTAATAGTTATGGCCTAATTCTCTAAACCTCTAAACATGAAAAGATACTCAATGTCAATTAATCATTTAATTCAATATTATGTGATGTTTTAAGGTCGGGTCCTTATATTATCAGAGTATACTAAAGTACAAGTAGGTATAAGAAGGTTATTCTTTATTAATTCATCAAAATGCAGCAGAAATTAACTTGAATCAAAACAAGTAACAAGTATGAAATCCTTTAACCCAAAGGTAGGGGTTTCCAAAAACCACGGATAATGGTCCCATGATTTATACTTTCAAGAAATTATGTCTTACCTACACCAAGGTAAGCCCTCTATTGGAATATTAGAATCTTTCTTGTTATCCCCTTAAGCCCTTGAACATTAAGGTAGTCAGAAAATCTATCTTCCTATCACCAGAAGTCATCTAACTTTAATGTAGTCAGTACCTTTGTCTTCCTATCCTAGGAAGTCCTTGAACTTTATGTTTTTCTATACCTCTGTCTTCTTATCCCCATAATTCCTCGATTGATCACAACAAAAATCAGATTCACACGAAGCAATCTGAAAAAGATGTTCAGTACACACAAGTCATGAGAGTTTCTCTCTCCAGAAATTACTTCAGCAGCATGTATTCTCTAGAGTGATCAATAGGTAATTTTCTATTATGGTATCTTTCAAATGAGATCATAGTTATAAGAACTTGTCCAACAACCAACTCCCTCCTCCAATGGTCATATTTTTTCTTTAATCTAAGAGGGACCTGTACACGTGTCACTCAAACAACAGTTAGTTAGAAACCAATTAAAAGAAATAATTTCATAACTATAACAAGTGTAAGCAATATGAAGTTTCTTAAACAAATCTATTTTTTAGAGTCAAGGGAAAAATAAAGTTCACATTCTAACCAAATAATCATTTAGAGACTACAATACATGGATATTAAAATTTTATTTTAAAAATAATTAAAAACCTGAATTATATAGATTTCAATGTCTGAATTATAACGAATTCAGAGTCTAAATTTTGAGAAATTCGACGTTAGAATTCTGAGGAATTCAGAGTCTGAATTATAAGGAATTCATAGTTTGAATTCTGAGGAATTGGGAGTCTGAATTCTGAGGAATTCAAAGTTTAAATTTTTGAGAATTTGGAGTCTCAATTTTAGAGAATTTGGAGTCTTAATTTTAGAGTATTCAGAGTCTGAATTTCATAGAATTTAGAGTTTGAATTTTAGAGAATTCAAAGTCTGAATTTCAGAGAATTCAGAGTTTGAATTTCCTAGGATTCAGAGTCTGAATTTAAGAGAATTCAGAGTTTGAATTTTAGAGAATTCAGAGTCTAAATATCAGAGAATTTAGTATCTAAAAATATAATACATTATAACCAAGAATTTATTGGATTCTGAGGTTTTATATGTGAAACCAAATATTAGAATTAGGAATAAAATGAGTTAGATTTAGAGAAACTATAAAATGAGCAATGAAAACATAGGTAAAGATAAAATTTCCATGGAGAAGAAAAATTTTCCTTATTAAGGTAATTCTTATGGAAAAAAATAATTTTCCTTAAGATAGATTGTTTTGAATTTTCAAAACATATATGATTAGAAAAGTCATAAGGAAACCTTATTGACACAACAATATCCCCCGTTTTAGAATGCACAAACATCCTTACGAAAAAGAATATAAGGACTTATAATTTTTCTTTATGGACATGAAAATAAAATATTATCCCCCTTTACTTATGAAACATGGTGAATACGACTAAATCCCCATTAGGTTTTAAAATCCTTAAGGATCGTATTCATGAATTCTTTAAATGGATTTATCTTTTTTCTATATAAGTAAATATTCTTTGATGAAAGTCCTCCTTAGATCGAATCCCCCATACATAGGGAATTCACTTCTTTACATAGTATTCTTTTATCATTCATCCCCCTTGTGATTTTCAAAAAGGAGTAAAGGTAATGGAAAAAAATTGGTACGTGAAATATTGGTACCAAAAAATAGAATATATGAAGAATAACCAAAAAAATTCATTACAATTGAAAGTATTTGTACCAATAATGAAATAAAAAAAATGATCAGATTTGGGAAAAAATCACCCTCCTCTATCCTTTGCAAATAACTTATTCAGAATGGTTTTCAGCTACTTAATCACCTTGTGATATTTTTCCACCAGCTTGAGTAGCTGATTCTGATCTTCATTTTTCTTCTCTAAGGCTTTGAGTTTTTATTCCCGAGCTTTAAGAATTTATTCTTGTGGTTTTAAAACTTCTTCTTGCTTATTGAGTTTTTCTTGCAACTCAAGTCTAAGATCTATTTACCATTTCCAATTCAAAGCCACTGAATTAAGATTTCCATTCAGATCCTTGACTTCGTGCTTCCGAGTTGTCTGTTCGAGACGTAGATTTTCATCAAAACTTTTAGTAAGATATTTTAACTTCCCATATTCGGTGTCAAAAGAATCCTTCACACTTTCTTTAAAATCATCAATTATTTTCATCTCTTCAATTTTTTCCTTGACAACTTTGTGATTTCCATTCATTATCTTTTGTGAGCTTCATATCCAATGAAGAAGGATTTGAAATTGGATTCATGCCTGAAGAACTTATCCAAAAGCATGGTAAGTGAATCCAATTTCTGATTAAAAAAGTGCTGAAGCATCTGGTACCTCTAGTCTATACTCGGAAATAAGGGAATGATATAACCAGATTCTTCCAAGATTATACTACAAAAGTCTTGTGCAAGAGAGGATGATTCCGAATCATATTGTTTGTTTGGTGAGGATTATTTTTCTATATCTTCATATTTTCTCTTCGATGAACCACCGACATCTTTTTTTTTCACTACAGATTTCCTAGGAGTATCAACCAACACCTACATCCCCTTATCAGCTTTCAAAATGCTCTCTTCTTCTTTTAGAGATTCGAGATCACTATCTGATAATTGAACTATTTTATCTTCCTCAAGATTTCATTTCTCAACACCTACAACAATATCTTCTATTTGAATGATGTCATTATTGGTACACTCTTCTTCTTATGGTTTATTCACTTCTTCACGACCCTTTTTTTCTTTTCCTAGAGTTGCAAGTTTTGAAGATTCAAATTCATATTTTCGGATTGAAAACCTTTTAGAGGGACTCTCCCTCTCATGATATTATTCCACTTGTTTTATCACGTCATTTGTATCATCAATTCCTTATTATTATAATTATTCATCCACTTCTTCCTCTTGATCTATTTCATATTCTTCTTCTAGTTTTGGAATAACCATCTTCTTTCTCGAAGTCACTGAGAGTGATTCTCTCAAAAATGATTTGGGTACTTGAATTTTTTCAGAGGATTTCTCAACAGCCTTGAGAAGGGATTTAATGATCTCAAACTCTGACATCTTTTTCCTTTTCTTCTTTTCATTTTCTTTCTTCTCAAGATCCTTAGTAGCCTTTAACTTTAATGCTTCTACCTCAGCTTGTCCCAAGCCAAAACTAGGCTCCCATTATTTCTTATTATTCTTTTCTTCTCTCCACTTAGAATCCAGTTTATATGGGTAAGTATTTTGCTTCTTAGGTTTTGGAGGTGCAGATTTAATTTCCTTAGCCGCAGGATATTTTTCTTTATTTTCCAGTTCCTTCACCTTCCTCTTCTTACCACCCTTCTTGGAAGTCTCAGCCACATCTAGTTTCTTTTAAATAGCTTTGATTTGTGGTTCAGGTAAATCGTATAATTCTATTGATTTAGAAGAGAAATAAACCTTCATTCTTCTTAGAGTATCATAACTCAATAACATTAAAATGAAATTATTTGTCTTAAAACTAAAAGGGATTTTGAATGATTCTTGACAAAGAAAAATAATCTTGGAGAGAATAATCAGATGCATGATTATCTCTGATTTGAGGGTCCCATTAATGAAATTTATGATTGTGAGAAAAACATACTTCACCAAATTTATCTTTTTAAGATCCTCCAAAACATCCAAAGAATAAATATTACTCTTCTTCTGTGTATCCTTATCACCATTTCTCGAAATAAGAAATCCCTGAAATCATAACTCAAGAATCTAGAGATTTTTAGAGAGATGGATAATATTCAATGTCTTCACTTCTGATAGACCAAGGCACTCTAAATCCTTTTCATTATTGAACAATCTTGATACATCTAGTAACTTGTGGTTTCAAAATTCTTCTTCACACACATACAGAATTCCAATTATATTGGCGACCTTACTGTAGGAAATAGAATATGTATTTCCATAGATCTTAAATAAAAACTTATCTCAACCTCCTTTATTGATGAACCTTATGGATTCATATAATTTTACCAACAACTCCAGATAAACCGGATCCTATGCCTTTGGTTTGAAAACATAGAAGCTCTCCCAACCATTCAACTTGATATTTTTTGAGATAATAGAATCATAATTTTCAAAGAATTTAAAATCTACTAAAATTTTTCTGTATATCTTCCACTTAGATAATTCCTTTACTAATGACATTTGATTCTGAGGAGAACCTTCCACAGACATTCAGAATTGAGGAAAACTGGGAAATTTGGAATGGCCCTTAAAAGACTACTAGGGATTCAACATGCCAACGCTTTGAAGATCGATGTGGGATGACCATCAGGGTGTCCTTATATAGGTATTTGAGGTGATGATTTATCTTCCTAAAGATATTCAATGGTGGAAACACATTTGATCAGATCTAATGGTCGTGATTATAGCTGAATAAGGAATTTGGTAGGTTCTGATCTTTTGAGGTTTTATATGATAAAAATTCGGATTTAAGTAAAAGTAAATATTTTTTTTTCTTCAACAATATTAAAATATTAACTTCTAAAAAGATGATTATGAAAATTTATGAAAGGAAACAACCTTCCAAAATTCTAGGGAAATGAAAAATATAGTAACGAAAAAAATTATTCTTCAAGAAATTTAGATTCTAAAAAATTTTCTTAAGTAATGTTTTTTTTAAATTGAGAGTTCTATCTACCAATTTGTTTTTAACTAATGTAAAATTTTATTAAGAAAAATTTAGATTACGGAAAAAAAATTATTACAAAAATAAATTTGATTATTCTTTTCTCTTAATAAAAAATGTACTCCCCCTATGAATAAGAGTTTCTTACTATAATGAGATATGTTTGAAAAGAAAGTTAATATGGAAGATTAGCTTACAGTTATTATTATTAACTTCTATTTAATGTATTAAAATATATCGGAGGGTAATGATTTTGTGAAAATATCAACAAGTTGGTATTGCATTCTGATAAATTGAAGAATGATATCTTCTTTTTGTGTGTGATATCTAAAAAAGTGATTCCTAATATCTATGTATTTTGCACTAGAGTGATGTGAAGGGTTTTTTGCTTAGGGAAATGATACTATTATTATCACACAATATCTATGTTATGGTAAAACTCATACCATAGTCAGTGAGTTTGTGTTGCATCCACAACACATGGGCACAACCACTTCAAGATGCTACATATTCATTTTCAGTGGTGGAAAGTGCAATCGAGTGTTGCTTTTTACATGACCATGAAACTAATAAATATCCTAATAAATGAAAAGTTCCATATGTAATTTTCTTATCCATTCTACATCCACTAAATTCAGTATCTGAAAAAAATTATAAAAAAAACCATTTCCAGAAGTATAAAAGAGTCCTAAGTCCATGATTCCCTTTAAATAGAAAAAATTCCTTTCACTGCCTTTAAATAAGATTCCTTAGGATTGGATTAATATTCTTCCCATAATAATACTGAAAACAATATGTATAGATGACTAGATATCAAGTGTAGTAAACTTCTTATCATACCTCTAAATTATTTTTAATCTACTGGTTTCCCAACTTCATCAAGATCAAGTGAATTTGAGGTACCAATAAGAGTACTTATACTTTTAGTGTTATCATATCCACACTTTTTAAGAAGATATTTAATATAATTTTTATGATATATATATGTTTGTTATGGTTTTTGAGAAATTTTAGAACCTAGGAAGAATTTTAACTCACCCAGCATACTCATTTAAAACTCAAATTTCATTAAATTCGCAAAAAAATTCATTAAAAATTGCTGAGTTGAACCAAATTTAATGCCATCAACATAAATTTTAATAATTAATTTTTTTCTTATCTTAATTTATAAAAATGGTTGGATCAAAATTTCCCTTAACATAGTTTTTTTTAATCAAAAATCTTATAAGTCTACCATATCAGGCTCTGGTAGCTTATTTAAGTCCACATTAATGTTTGGTAAGTTTGAAAACATGTTCATGATGTTTTGTGCCTTCAAAACCAGAAGGTTGTTAAAAAAGAACTTCTTATTGAGCATATCTATTAAGGAAATCACATTTAAAATCCATTTGAAAATGCTTAAAGTAGAATAATGATACAGAGGAATGTAAAATATAGATAAATTCAAGTCTAGCTACTGAAGCATTGGTTTCTTCATAGTCTATTCCTTCTTGTTGGTTATAGTGTTTAGAAAATAATATAGCTTTATTTCTTACAGTGATTCCATTTTCATCAAACTTATTTATGAAGAACCATTTTATTCCAATAACAGAAGTTTTATTAGGTCTTTCCACCAAGGTCAAGACTTTATTCCTTTTAAATTCATTTAGCTCATCTTGCATGGCTTTAATATAATAATCATCACCTAAAGATTCATCAGTGACTTTTGGTTCTAATTGGGAAATGAATGCTTGATTTTCTACTTCATTTCTTATATAACTTCAAGTCCTTACAGGTGGATTTACATCACCAATGATACTATCACTGGTATGATTATTAAGAAACAATTAATTCATGTTTTTAATATCTATTCATCAAAATATGGCAGGAAATCATTTGTGGAATATTCTTCAGAAATAGTTTCTTGAACATTTTCCTTATAGGAAGGATCTTATATCAAGGGTTGGTAATCGGGTTTTTAAGACACATTTAAAGATATAAGATATGGTTTTTTACAAACAAAAGGATTGGTTTCATCAAATTTATCATGTACTGCCTATTCAAAAATACAAGTATTTTTATTAAATACCCTTTAATCCTTATACGTTATGGAGTAGCCCATGAAAAATCCTTCATCAGATTTAGGTGTGAATTTATGTAAATTATCATTAGTATTCATAATGAATACTTTGCAACCAAATACTTTGAAGTAGAAAAGTCATGGTTTTCAACCATGTCACAATTCATATAGGGTTTTATTAAGAAAAGGTCTAATAAAAACTCAATTTATTGTATAACAAGAAGTAATTAAAGCTTCATCCCATAAAGGTTTAGCTATTTAATATTCACTCAACATGGATCTAGTTATCTCTTTAAGAATTTGATTTCTTCTTTCAACAACACCATTATTTTGAGTATTTCATGGTGTTGAGATGTTATGAGTAATTCTTTCTTTACTACAAAAAGTTTCAAAATAAAAATATTAAAATTCACTTCCATGATAACTAAGAATAGTTATCAATGGAAGGTTTTTATCATTTTTAACATGGGATCTAGCAATTTTGAAATAAGAAAAACTGCATATTTCTTTTCTAGAAAATAGACCAACATAAATCTAGTATAATCATCAACTATGAAAAATACATAATATTTGCCTCCAATTCTTCTAGTTTTTAATGGAAAAAATATACATATGCACTAACTATAATGCATTAGTAGTTTAAAATTCACTGATTGATTTAAAACTGGATTTATGCTTCTTTCTATATTAACAAGGATCACAAATGTTTGAATAATCAAATCTATGTTCTGGTAGATCCTTAAAAAGTATTTTGTTAGAGAGTTTACAATGGTTACAAATGATAAAATGTTCTAAATATCCATTCAATAACCAAGATTTATTTTCCATTGCACTCAGGAAAGGTAGATCTTTTCTCCTAAGATATTCTATGTTTAGTGTGTATACATTCTCTTGCCAGTGGAGAGAAAGAATGAACTCTTCCTTGGAATTGTTTACTAAGCATAGATCATTACTAAAATTAACAAGGTAACATTCATCACATAATTGGCTTATGCTAATGAGGTTATTCTTAAGACCCTTAACAAATAAAACTTCTGAAATCAATGTTTTTCCAAGAAGATCAATGTTATATATACCAATAATCTCTCCCTGAGCATTATCTCCAAATGTTTCTTTTCCTCCTTTCATCTTGATAATATTATCAAAGAAATTTTTGTTAACAATCATATTCCGAGAACATCCACAATCCATGTACCTTGCATTTTTGTTTTTAATGTCCCTATTTTCCTAAAAATAAGAGTGTTAAATTTTTTAATCCCAATTTTATTGGATAAGGAAAATTCAGAAAGTAAGATTTTAGGAATCCACATTTTCTTAGAAAAATAATCTTTAGGAAAACCTGAAGACTACGTTTTATTTTGAGAATATTTTTTCCCATTGTCCACCACTCTAAAATTTAGTGCAGAATGAAGCACTTTGAGGAACAAAATAGTTTTTAGTAAAAACGATCTTAGAATTAGTATAACGAGATCCAGAGCAATTTCTTATAGGTCAAATTTGGGAATACATCTTGTCAAAGTATTCCTTAACAGAGGTAAATTTTGAAAAACACTTCCTGAAGGAAAATATTTCTAACTTTAGTTTAATAACTATGTTTTTAACCTCAAAGTCATTAGTTTTAAATTTAGAGTTAGTCTCTAAAATACTTTTCATAGAAATTACATTTTCAAGATCCATAGAAAGTTTATCCTTATCATAATCAACTTCCTCAAGGTTATTTTGAAACACTTTCAATATCATCATTTTTCTCATCAATATCTTTAGAATGATCTGATACTTATTTAGTAAAAATATAAATTCTATAATTTTCCTTATCAATCTTTTTATTGAGTTTTGAATTTTCATTCTCAAAATTTTTAGCAAACCTAGACACTTCATTATAATTAGGTAAGGTATTATCTTCATCAGAAGTAGATTATTCATTTGAAGACTTATTATATTTGTTATCACTATAATTTTTATTCGAGGATTCATTACTGATAGATTAAGCAATTTGTACCTTGGCCATTAGACAATAATTTTCAATGGGTAATATGGCTAGTATACCAGGATTCTTTTGACCAGAATATTCATACTCTGAGGATTCATCAGAAGAGTCTCTACCACTGGCACTCTAGGAGTCATTGGATTTCAAAACATTAATAGCCTTATTCTTGTAATAATTCTTTCTATTCCTCTCAGAATTATTTTACTTTCTATCATTTTTCATTAATCACAGGACAATCCAGCCTGATATTCCCTGCTCTTTTTCTTTCATAGCAAGTGTCTTTCGAGTATTTCATGTCTTTTCATTCTTTATTATGATATATATACAAAAATTATTTCTTACAAACTATATTGTTCATCCTTCTAGAAATATTAGCTTGATCATTTCATGAATGTTCACTTTCACTATTTTCAGATAAAATAGAGACTTTCTTTGTCTTCAATCTTATAACTGTTTTAGGAGTGTTGGCTTTAGTGGTAGTAAAGGCTACAATTCCATTTCCAGTTTTCTTCTTATTCATATCATCATCTCTTTTCATTATTGTCTCATGTTCAATAATAGTTTAAAAAATTACATTATGAGTAATTTGAGATACTTTCATATTCTCATCAATAGTAGTTCTCTTAGATTCCCACTTATTATGAATGATATCAATAATCTAGTCCATAAGAGCTTCATCATCAAGACCTTTCTCACCCAGAGATTTTTGGTTGTTAACAATAGTCCTAAACCTTTATTTCAACTTGAATACTAGTTCTACAAAAGGAAATAGAAATCCATGATATTCTGATCTACGAATATATTTTCTTGTTTCTATAACTTTGGATGTAACCAAATGTGTAACCTCCACTATTTTCTAGATACAGTTATCACCTTCACAAGAAGAAATATGACTATATATATTACTGGTCATGGAACACAAAAAAATATTGTGTACCTTGTAGTTTCGTTGATATTCTATCTTTTCTTGATTGGTAAAGGTTTTGACTTCCTTGTCAGGAATTTTGTAATCTCTAGTAAGCATGACAAAGTTGTCCACTCTAGTATTAATAAAAATTTGTTTATAATATCTCTCCAATATTCATAATCATTCTCATAAAATACAGGTGGTCAAGTAGGATTTATATTTTCAATCAAACAAACATTCATTCCTACCATTCATAAAAAAAATATCTTTCCATAAAAACTTGTTTATAGTAAAAGTTTGTAAACAAAGATAAAAATTCCTAAGTATGGAAAAAAATTTGAACAATGAAAACATGAGAAAGAAAAACTTATATATGAATATAAGTGTTTCAGATAACTGATCTAATACCAAATGCCGGATCTAAATTTGAATGTAGATTCTCAATTTTCAAGAGGGGGTGGGGTGAATTGTAAGTTTAAAAACTTTTGTTTTTAACCTTATGGAAAACCATGTTTAACAAGGTTAAACAAGGTACATTCACAAGACCTATTTTATTTTAGAAAACTTGCAAAAGTTTCGAAAATATGCTTCCTGAAATGAAACTTAAGATAAGTTTAAAATTAAAATATTCCACCTTAAAACATATAGAATCGTATTTATTAGAGTATAATAAAGTACAAGAAGTTATATGAATTTTATACTTTCTTCTTTTACCAAAATGAAATGGAAACAAACATGAAACAAAACAAGTAAAAAGTATAAAATATTTTAACCCAATGTGAAGGGTATCTAAGAACCTTGGATAAAGGTCCCTTGATTTATACTTTCAAGAAGGTCTGTCTTACCCACAATAGGGTAATCCCTCAATATGAATATCATAATTTGTCTTTCTACCCCAGAAAGACCTAAAACTTTAAGGTAATCGGTACCTCTTTATTCCTATCCCAAGAAGTCCAAGAACATTAAGGTAATCAGTACCTTTGACTTCATATCCTTGAAAGTCCTCAAACATTAATGTAGTAGATACCTCTGTCTTCCTATTCTCGGAAGTTTTCTATTGATCACAACAACAATCAGAGTCTCCGGAAGCAATCCAAAAAAACATGTTTTATATGCACAAGGCATGAGAGTTTCTCTCTCTAGAAATAAACTCAGCAGCATTCAATATCTAAAGTGATCAATAGGTAATTATATGTTATGAGATCATTAAAATTGGCTCCTATTTATAGGAACTTCTCTAAAGTTCATCTCCCACCTCCAACGGTCATATTTTTCCTTGAATGTCAGAGGGACCTGTACATGTGTCACTCAAAAAATGGTTAGTTAGAAACAGATTGTATGAAATCATTTCACAACTATCACAAGTGTAAGAAAAATATTGTTTCTTACCCAAATATATTATTCAAATTCTAGGAAAAAATAAAGTTTAGAGGCTAACCAAATAAAAATTCAGTGACTATAATACATGGATATTTGAATTCTGTTTTCCAAAGAATTCAGAACCTGAATTATATAGATTTTGGATTCTGAATTCTCTTAAATTTAGAGTCTGAATTATATTGAATTCAGAGTCATAATTCTATGGAATTCAGAGTCTGAATTCTAAGGAAATCGGAGTCCAAATTCGTGGTCTGAAATCTGAAAAATTCGAAATCTGGATTTCAAAGAATTAAGAGTTAGAATTTCCATGAATTCAGACTCTGAATTTCAGAGAATCTAGAGTCTGAAATTCAAAGAATTCAAAGTTTGAATTTCAAATAATTTGGAGTCTAAAAATATAATACTTTATAACCAAGGATTTATAGGATACTGAGATTTTAGATGTGAAACCAAATTCTATTCATTGTAATAAAAATTGTTATATTTAAAGAAACTATAAAATGAACAATGAAAACATAGGTAAGAATAAAATTTCCATGGAGAAGAAACTTTTTTCTTATTAATATATTCTTAGGGAAAAAATAATTTTCCTTAAGATAGAGTGTTTGTGATTTTCCAAAAATAGAGGAGTGAAAAATTCAAAAGGAAGCCTTATTGATACAACAACAGGAACATTTAAATATTATTCATAATTATAGTGGTTGAGAAAATCTAGATTATTGACTGTTGTTGTTCTCCTAGAATCTATTCAGTATAAGTAGCTCTCAAATGATTTAGTGTTATAATTTTTCGTCTTCATCTACCTTCTGGTCACCTATCATACCAGCCATCATGTTGAAAACATTCGAGTTTTCTATATGGGAGTGAGAAACTCTATGTCCTGTGGTCACTTGATGTACTCGAAAAAGGGATAACAAAATTATGCAAGCTTGTATATGAGAAAACTATTTGATATAGGTATGGATATGTCTGTATGTATATATATGTCTGATAGAGATATTTCTAGATCCAATTATTACATGAGTATTAATAAAAATTTTATAGAGACCACACATTTCTAGATTTAATGGACTAGTGAATTTGTAATTTTTTCAACATTACAAAGGCCCGAAGGGTGAAACTTTATGGTTGTGAAAATGATGATTATGTTCTTTTATAATGAATTGGTAATAAATATTGAGAGATACACTAAAATTATTTTAGAGGATATATAAAAGAATATATATATATTCATAAGTTGCTATATATGATATAAGAGATTTCTAAAAGGAATGATAAATTTTAAAGAAGGAGTTTTTAAAGATATCTGAAAGAATTTGTTCATACAGTTTGGCATGTTTTAATTTACATTGTAACATAACATAAAGGTACAATATGTCTATGGGGAATTTAGTACGTGTGGGGGATTTATAGAAACCTACATTAACAGATAGACCATAACTTAGTGGTTTATACCATGATATATTCTATGATGGGATAGACAATGATGTTGTTAATTTACTTACCCTATAATTTTGTTCATGGTAGTTTTATATAGTATTGTATAATTCATGGATTTTACTTCTTCTCATAATATATTTCATCATAATAAGTTTGATCATCATGTGATAATTATTAGAAGAGATTGAATATAACAAAAAAATGTTTAAATGTTAATTATTTAAGAGTTGAATATTACAAGGAGTTGAAAACTAAGAAGCATTTTTGAATTTTTTCATTAATATATCCAAAATATTTAGCTCCAAATATGGTCTTTTGAAGGATATATATATATATATAGGTTCCATCCATGGGAATGTTTATTTTGAGGCACTCTGAAACACCTGAGGCTAACGATATCCTGCCTTAATTTTCTTTATTCATTGATATTATAGTTATAGTATACCATGGATAAGAGATGATTATTCCAAAGCATTAGGGGATTTTTATATCCAATGTTATCCCATGAAGAAAGGGTATATTAGTTTCTACATAGTGATTATTATTAATTCTTGTGTTAGGGCATGGAAAAAATTTAGATCGATAGAAAAAATGTCTTTAATTATTCATTTATATTATTCTTTCTAAATGAATAGTTATATCTTATAGGATTATAGATTTTCTTTGATTCTTTATGTGATGTTTGTAAAAGTTTTTATTACACAAAATCCTTCATAATAATCATCATATTAGTTTATTTAATGAAAATATTTTTTTGACATTATTTTTTTATATATATAACTAATATATAAAATGATTCAATTTAAAATTATTTTACTTAAATATACTTTTTTATGAGAATAAAAATTCATAATAAAATATTCTAAAAGAGAACCTATATTAAGAAATTTTTGAAATTTAAAAATTGGATTCAACCATTACCATCTTTTAAAAGGTTTTCATAGGTTCATTTTTTTCACATTTAATACATGATTCCATAAATAATAAAAATAAATAATTAATATGTATTTAATATAGATATTCTTATAAGGAGGCCTATATTATAGATCCATTTTTTTCTATTATCCGTTTTTTGAATCAGTTTTTCACTTGAGATCTTCTAAGATGCTTATTCTATAGAGTAATTTATATTGATCATTTTCTAGATTTATTTGTATGATGTTATTATTTTTTATATTTTCTTAGAGTAAATTTTAATTATTTTCCTTGGTAATTACCCTTTTATAAATTTCTCCTTGTGGTACTTTTGTTTTACATCGATAATAATATCTACCCCTAGTAAATAATTCATAAATTACTTCAGTTGTATATACGTTTTATGATCATTTACTAAAATATCTTACATAATATCTTTTGTGAAGTAATGGGTTGTAACTATTATCTTGAGGTTAAACAATGATTAAATTTTTATTATTTTTACGAAAGAGTCTTTTGCGAATGTTTAAATACATTTTAATTCTGGGAAATGTTTTTTAATGTATATAATAATAAATAAATTCAATTTATTTCATTAGATGTAATGATGGAGTGTGTTATTATTTAATTTCTTTTGCAAAATATTTTTGTGGAAGATATATATTGATATTGACCAGACATGAATTTTCTTTGATATCAAGTGGGGAGTCTAACAATAATTATCTATTTAATAATTTTTTTTCATTTAGGAGAATATTTAATAATTTTAACCATTTCACAAAAACAAATAAAATATTTTTATTTAATTTATAGTTTATTAAATTGAATTAAAAAAATTATATAAATAGTTTTGTTTCATAATTTTTTTTTTCAATTTTAATAAATATAAATATAAATAGAGCCACAGACATCCAAAAATTATGTCTTGTTCTATTCCCATGTGGGAATGAAACTATATGACATATCCCAAGGCCTAACACTGTTTTTGGAGTAGTAGTTTCCCCACTAATCATATCTCTAATTGGTTATAGAATAGTGGTATTCACTAAAGGGACATACATTCACATTTTAAACATTATCCATCAACCTATAAGAAACATCCAAAACATGTAATGGGCCAAAATTTTATAGTCGCATCATGACGTTTATTTCTGGAACATTAATAATAAAAAATGTGTGAATGTATATGTTTTTGAAAGTTTTTTACATTAAATATGGATTGGTGGATTGGTATTTAGAATCTTTTATTAAAATATAATAAAAGATATCATCAAAAACTTCATGGAATCAGATTAGGTAACATATGATCCTTATAGGGGTAAAAACCAACTTTTTGAACCATTAGCCTACCAATAGGTTAAGGACCATTATGTCCCTCACAGACATTATACCACCGGGTACCCGATAGTAACCAAAAGGGATCCTTATTGTAACTCACTTGCTTTTTGATATTCTAAGAACATTAAATCCTTAAATATATTTTATCTAATTTTTTTAAAAAAATATAAAAATACCTAACTCCTTTTTCTCTGCTATTTTCTAAATCCTTTCCCCCTCCCCTTGGGGTTCTTTTCATATTAGAGCACACTACTTCTTGTCTTGTGTTATAGTAAGGTACTATAGAGTACATTGAGATCCCTAACATAATGATAAATATTTTGATGGTTCAATATTTGATTTTATATATTATAAACAAATTATTCATATCAGGCACTGCTTTTTGATGTGTATCTATTATGATTTTTGATTTTAATTGGTTACAAACAATTTAGACTCAGGATTATAATAATCTAACACCAAAAGGATAGAGTAGGGTGGTCCTAAAAACTATCTATCATTTTAATGTGTGTTTACGTTAAACAATTTTATTTATGAAATTTAATATTATTTTAAAGTGTTAAGAGTCTACCATAAAATTATTTGGTTTTCATGGTGATGTAGTGATAACTACTAATAACATTGATGAAAACATTTTTATGACTTCCATGATTTGAGTGTATTTTAATGACTACACTTTTCATTGGTGAGATAATAAATTCGAATAATAGACATCATATAAGTATCCTACCAAGGGGGTATTACATTGATGACTGAGATCAGTCATTTGAAATGAATTTTGGAATTTTATCAAATTTTATTGATGGTATTTTATTAAAGGAAATATAATTTCCTTATATAGTGAAAAATAAAGTTGATTAGAGTCATAAGGCCTTAGAATGTTTTGAGAGAGGTTATATTGAGGTAAATTTCCTAAAAAAAGTGTTGTGAATCTCTATTGATAATGGTGGATATAGAACACTATTGATAAATGAAATGTTGCTGTGTTTTTAAAGGGTTATGTAGGACCATGAGGTTATATGGTTTATAAAATTAAATACAAACTAGAAAAATTGGGTGTAGACTATTTCCTAAGATTTTGGATATGTGACACACTCCTCACTTATTTAATGAAATTTTTATGGATACTTATACTAGGGAAAAACATGTCTACTATGATTTTACCAGTTTACGATTCTATTACCAGGTGATTGGATTCATTTCACCATTTCCAAATGATACAAATTTTCATCCTATTAATTTGATTTGCAGGGTTGAACACAAGTTCAATGACCTCATAGTGTGGATAATATTTCTCAAAGGATTGGTTTTATTATTCAATTTACTGTGAAATATATATAGCCATTTTATTTTTTATTTTGTAATATGGTAATGATATCACCATGATATGTTCTATTGGTATTCATGGGTGCATGATTTTCATGTCACATATCTTTCAAAAAACGCCGGTATAAATGAACATTGTGGTGATTTGGTAAGCACATTATGATCCCATTTTTTTTCTTTTTCACTATACACTACTCAATTTATGCACTCACATGGATTTTCTTTATGGCAGTAGATTAATAAATATTTCTCACACATAATATACTTGAACTTTGGTTTGTGTACATAATTCATTGTTTGAGATATGGGTTTGTTGAATGAAGTATTTTCACATGGTTGAGTTTTTACATCATGACATGGAGAAAGAGCTACCTATGAGAATATACCTATACCTTATTAATTTTGATTATATTATCAAACTTCTATAGTGGTGTCCTTTTTTTATTACTAATTTATGACTTAACATGGGTTATAAATTTTTTATTTCATTGTGATGCTTTCTTGGTTTTTATATAGTTTCCATTCCTTGTTTTGTTATATTGTAAAATTTAATATTTTGTATGTTATTATATTTTATGGGTATAATATTAATGATATAGTCTGTAAATTATATGTATTAGAACCTCATCTCTAGTAAAACACCTTTGGAAAATATAGAGGCATGCCTTCTGTAACATAGTGTCCCAACTCAAGCATTTTTGGAGAATACCAAGATAGAGAAGTTTCAAAATTTTATAAGAGTCTACTTATTTTATTGTCCTGTGATTTTGGGGTATGTTATATGAATATAGGTTGGATGAAACTTATAATGAAATCTATTCTTGTTTTTAGAAAACAATTATATAGACGACATCCATGTTAATAGAGTATTATATTGATATTATTTATTTTTATTATTATATGTTTTATTATTTCTATAATTGATTATGTTGTTGATTATGTTTTAGTTATTTACTTTGGGATCAGTTTGAAAAGAGGGTAAGAGTATATTCATTAAATTTTTTATAAAGGATTATGTGACATATTCATTTTTTTGTGTTATTATAAAAACAAATTAAAAAATGGGTTTAATTAATTAAGTTAAATTATTGATTTATTCAATGAATCATCAAATAAACCATTTACTATATATTAATTAATTAAAATATATTTAAATCTTTCTCTAAAAAACTATTTAGTTGATTTGAATATGGTATGATATGTAGATGTGGTTTGAATAAGAACTTTTGGTTGGGGTGTGTGGATAGGTGATTTTTAATGAATAACCATGAATTGAATCATCAATAAATTCTTAATGATTTAATGTTTATATTCAGTAAAAGTATGATCAATGGGTTTAGTGTGTGAATTCTAGTCAGTATAAGGAGTTTATTGTGATGGAATAGGTTATATTCTTAGATATGGGATAATATATGACAATACACTGAATTTGTTTTATGTTTTACAAAACCTATGATTGGATTTAGAACACGTTTTTGAATTATTATATTGTATTTCAAAAAAATAACACCATAAAATGTTCTAGTGTGGTACTAGTAGGCTGTAGCTGAGCATTAAATAATAGAAACCCTAATATCTCAAGTTGGATTGTATCTTCCTATAATAATTTTTATGTTACACCAATTGATGGTAAGAATTTTCTATGAGGTGAGGTCACAATGGTGCAGTTATCTAGGGACTCCTTAATTTAACAACAACCCAATTTATGGGGGTAATATAAGTATATATGATCTTAAGGACTATTTTAAAGAAATTAGTGTATTTTTGCGCTAGTTGAGACCCTAGAAAAAAAGATGATGAATATGGATACTTTTATGTTTTAAGGACTATCAAGAAGATGATTGGGGTTCATGATGTTGATCAAGAAGCATTTGGATAAAAATGGGTGTCCTTCAAACCCTATTTTTTTAGGAATTGATTATGAAGACCCTGAAGTTAGATATTAAGATCAATAAGATTAGTCATACAAAACATTTAATGACCGATGACTTGATTTTTTTAAAAATTTCATTAATTTTTTGCATTTGTAGAAAGAGATATGGCCCATAAGACCTATTGTTTTGAGATTTGATTATAGATGACAATTTGATATCAAGTGAGTTATTTTCAGACTAATTTCTTATTTAGATTTATTGTAAAATTTATTCATTACTGATAAGATCCTTGGGATGTGAAGAGAATAATATATAATTTTTCTACTCATAGGTTAATTAAAAGTTTATTTTAGTGGACAAAAGAGGAGAGTTGATGAGTAATTTTATGGGAGATATATGTAGGAAAGATATGGTAGTGGTTCATCAATTCCTCTTCATGGGTGATTATTTATCAAGTTATTATGTTGTGTGATATCATGCCAAATTTGGACATAATTATTGAATTCATTGATTGAGTTTCATATATGTTGAGAAAGAGTGAATTTATAATGTTTCTATGTAAGGATTCCGAAACTAATCATAGAGAGAGGTCCAAATTTTTTGTTAGATTCTGTAATCTTTATTAAGAAAAACACCTTGGAGAAATAGGAGGGTATCATCTGGATTGTCCGTATGAGGAGGAGGATGGGGAACATTGGTTGAACAATATTATCAAAATAATGATTTGTGTAGTGTTATTGTATGAGGTATTGTAACAGCCCGAGATTTTATGAAAACTATTCTTTTTTAATTTTATTAATGTCTTGTGTTGTACGCTACACCAAAAGGAGCTTGCAAAACACACATCCTTGACTTGCCTTGCATTACACGCAATCGCGACCTTCCTCGATAGCGTGTGTAGTACGCAATACCGAGTTTCACTAAACAACGATATGCTTTTATAATATTATTATAACTAGCCGTTATAAATAGTAATAACCACCTTTTAAAATTTTAGAAATTTTAGATCTCAAAATGGACTTCATTTTTGGATTCATAGTATCGAATTTAGCCTAAGGTGAAATTTTGGTACTTTTCAGATAACTTTCATATTCTGATGAATAGTGAAAATTACTAAATTATAATTAAATACAACTTTTTTTAATCAAAATAATTAATTGTGATAAATTATTAATTTGAGTGGTTTTAAAGTATATTTAGAATATATTTTTACAATTTAATACAATGTTGGTCATTGGATGTAATTTCACATTTAAACCAGACATAAACAAGTGTCAATCTTTTGATAGATATTGTTTCTTAAAAACACGCTATTTATTTTAACAGCGGGATTTAATTATAAATTTAATTAATTCAACTTCTATGTTATGAATTTGGTAAAGTAGACTTCATTTTTGAATTTGGAATATGAAATATAGCTTAGGATGAAATTTTGGCATTGTTCTGAAAAACATCAATTTTTGATGAATAGTGAAACTACTAAGTTGTAGTTAAAAAAACTGAATTTTTCATAAAACTTAATTTTACCGCTTCTGTGAATGGAATTTCAAAAATCCGAGAGACACGGTTGATTTCAGTAAGTAAAATGTTGTTCAATGAGATGAAAATAATTTTTGGTGAATAGTAACTTTTTACTTTTATTTACCACGGATAAAAGTAAATAGGGTAATTGAGGATAAGAATGATATTAATATTATCCTAACACATGTCCTAATTCTATTGGAAAAGTGTATCTCGACCAAAAACAACCTTAAGTGTAAAATATTATCATTTAGGCCCATTTGGATTAGATTAGGACATTTATTATTAATTTATTTAAAGAAGGGTTAAAATTGTTAAAATTAAAGTTTAATAAGTAAATCATTTTTAATATGGGGTTATACATAAGATAAATTCGACTATAAATATTCATTAGAAAGATAAAATTATTTACTACATAATGGTATTTTATTTATAATTTTTAGACATTAAATAATTTAATTTATTTATGACACAATGATGATTTTGTAATTATCTTATTAATGAAATATTGACATAGTTGATGTTATAAACACCAAAATAAATGTAATTTGAGACTTTTTATGAATCCCACTAATTTTATAGGTTACTATGATATATTAGTGTTGATTTAATAAACTTGGTTCGAACATATAATTCTGTTATGACTTTCACAATAATCATATATCAAATAGTGTCAAAATTGACACAAAATAGTTTTTAAATAAAATATTATATTATTAGTTGTTATTTTATTCCTAAAAATCTATGGATCGGCCAAATGACTTAGATAAGGATATATATGTTAATAATAAACAATTTGGGGTTCGTTTGGCATGTTATAGTAAGTGTATTAACCACATAGTTTAAGAAAACAAAAAGACACGGTAAAAGTTAAATTATTTAACATAGAGTTAAATCTAATTGATAAGGTTAAAATAATACCCTAAACTTGTCTAAATCCTATTGGTTGATAGTATTTCGACCCATCCCCACTTTAGCTTCGAAATAATACCCTTTGGAACCATTATAAACCGATTTTGGCTTTAATATAAAATAATATTTTGAGATATTCCTAAGGTACCCCTCTCCTCCCTTATAAAAGGGCACCTCCTCCCCCTCCTCCTCACACAACTTTGAGCCTTCAAGCTCGGCCAACCCCTGCCAAAATCTCTTCTCCACTTCCCTAGAATCATCCTAGAGGTCCTGGTCTTCTTCAAAGACCATCCTTAGTTCTTTAAGTAGTGGTTAAGAAAAGGCGCGTCAAAAAGAGGTAATATCCATTACCGATCTTTTTCAATTTTTGTCTTCTTAAACTTCTTCTTCTTTAGTTGTTTCATGATAAAGTAATAACATCAGTATTTCTTATATACTTATATGTTATTATAAATATGAAACAACTCTAATTAACCTTCTATCCATCCTACGGAAAAAGGAAATCACCGCGCGTGCGTACGTACGGAATACCGTCTCCACACCGTGGTGTAATCTATTTTCCGCCACCACCATAATTGGATGGGTATAATGGTTTAATGAGTAACTATATATGATTATTATAAATTGATATTGATACTGAAGTAGTATACATACACTTCAACACAATTCCATGACCATGGGAACAATATCATCGCTCGTGCGTACGTACGGACTACCGTCTCCACGACGCGATGAGATTCATTCTCAATGATTAACCATTCATGAATGATTATAAAGTATATATAATAAGTACTAATGAAATATATTACATAATAATTATAATGGAATTATTTATTTTTATATGTATGTCATCTACTTAATTCCATTCAATTCAATAAGGAAACGAAAACAGCGTTCATGCGTACGTACGGACTACCATCTCCATGAACAATGTATTTCTTTCCATTTACTGATTTATTATATATGTATATTCTGAATATATATATATAAATCATGTTTTATATTCTGGAATTAAGTAATAATGATTTAAGTAATCATATGAATAATTACAAGTTAAAAACACGAACGACAAATGAGATGATTTTACCCAAAACACTACTTTAACATGAATTTACAAAAGAACGGGTAATATAAAGTCATAAGTGGACCATATATGATATAATAACAATGAATATGATTCTGGAATAAGTCAATAACATGATTTAAATCATTATATAGGAGGTTGGGACACTTACAAAGCAAGTTAGACCTAAGGTAAGGGGAAATATCACAATCTCATTTTTATCCGAGATTGTTTATACTTTGGTATTTACTGGGGTGTATTTTATCATCCACATCCATGTTCCCTCAATATTTAATATTGTTTCCATCCAATTACAATAGTTTAAATCCAATTTTACCCTTCGGTGAGTTTTTAGTAAAAGATATGAAAGGAATCTTTTGTCATTTTTCGTACGAGGTACTTTTTTGACTTTTCTGACAAAAGTACGAAGAATGTTTTTTTAACTTATACGACATGAATGGATTTATAAAACATTATTTCCAAGAAGCTTCCTTTACAAGTTTTCAAGTTTATTTTTAATCAAATTATTTTATTTTAAAGTCGTATAACATGTTATGAAAGGAAAAATGTTTTTGAAGAAGAAAGGATATTATCCTCAAGAATGGAGTTCAAGTGTTTTATCAAAATTATTTTCCATCTAAGATAATAAAGGGTTATGTTTTTATCCATATTATTACATTTATTTGATCATGTTGTGATTGAATTATTTTTATGAATTCCTTTATCTTGTATGAATTGTTTTATGATGCCATGATGTTTAAGATTCCCATTTGTATTACATGGGTTATGCAATGATGTATGATTTATGATTTTGTGGCACACATAAGAATGGTATCATTATGAGATGGGTGGGACCTATATCTCCCTCCAATGCATTGGGTAAAGATTTTATATCTCATGAGATAGACATGGCTGGATTGGTAAGTTATACCGGTTCAGTGAAACAGGACTGAAACGAGGGTGACTCGATTCAGAAAGGGACTTTGTCCACTAAGATAGTCTTGGCAATGAGTCTTGACTAACAAGAAATGATTCTCTATGATTATGTGTGTATGCCACAAAGTTTCATGTTTTATGTTATGATTATTGGGATTACATTTCACTTCTATGATTTATCCCATGTTATGATATTATGAGCTCTCTTTTTTGCAGGTTGAGATTTCCAAAAGCTATGTTCTTGTGTATATGATGTGATTGATATTTATTTTGTTTACCCTTACTGAGAATTTTAGCTCACCCTTTTATGTTTTCTTTTCCCCAGGATATAAAGAAAGGTTTTAAGTATAAAAAGAAGAAGATCTTTATGGGAGATGTTGAAGATCATTCACCACGATTAGAAGATTATATTCCGAGTTTTCAAAGACACTAAACTATTATGGTCCTTGTGTGTGTGTTTTTGTTATGTACTAAGTATTCCACAAAAGTAATGTAATATCCATGTACGTTAATCTTCGGGTCTCTACAGTTGGTATCAGAGGAAAGGTTTAGTCAACCTTTAGAAACTAGGATGCGAGAACTTTAGTGAGATCCCTAGAGATATTTCTAAGGTATGTCTAGGGATGTCCCTAAGGTTAAGTATACGTATAGGTTATAGTACTAGACTTACGCTAACGACCATAGAATTAAACCTAAGATGTTAGATATTGGAGGTACTCCCCCTTTATTATGTTGTTTTCCCTAGCATGATTTTTGCCTCTCACACTATTCTTTTTGGGTTTTAGACGATGGCTGGAACCCGAAGGAACCGTGTTGATCAATGCAATGGACAATGAAATGATTTTCCTCCTGAACAAAAAAATGTTATGGGAGATGGAGTGAAAAATCTTATTGCTATACTTACACAAGCTATGAATCATTCTGGACTTCCAAATGAGCAGAGAAGGGAACAATATTCTATTGATTCCTTCATGAGGCAACGTCCACCTTCTTTCAGTGGGTCTTCTGATCCACTTGTTGCTGAACAATGGATCAGTACCACTGAAAAGATATTTTCAGTTCTTCAATGTTCTGAACATGATAAAGTCATCTTAGCAGCATATCGTTTGGAAGGTGAAGCTGATCAATGGTGGAATTTTATCAAGAATACGAGGCAAACAGATGAAATTGAGTCCATGGAATGGGACGAGTTCAAGAACTTGTTTTTCAGTAAGTACTTCCCTCGTATTCTTCGAACGAAGATGGAAAAGGAGTTTCTTGAGCTGAAACAGAAGGATGATGAATCTGTTGGTATATACGAAGCGAATTTTACAAGACTTACAAGGTATGCATCTGGCATTATCATCCAACCTGAAAGTAAAGTTGATCGATTTTTCAGTGGCATAAAACCAAGTCTTCGAAGGGCATTAGCTATATGATACTTCAGTAGCTATGAAGAAATTGTGCGTTGTCCTATGAAGGTAGAAATGGAAGTTGGTGTTACATATCCATCTCATGGTTTTGAAAAGAAACAAAAGATGGAGTTCAAGGAGAAATCTCAGAATAATGGTGAAAAGAAGATGGATGTTTCCTTATGCACAAAGTGTGGAAAGAAGCATGGTGGATATTGTCTTAAAGGGACTAGAAAATGTTTTAAGTGTGGAAAAGAAGGTCATCGAGCAGCTGAGTGTCGAAGTAATGGAAAAAGGGTTTCTAATGATGTGAATAAAGCAAACACTGCAGAGAAAGCACAACCAACACTTCAATGCTTCAAGTGCAAGGAAATGGGGCATTATGCTAATAAATGCCCTAATCCAAGGGTCAGTGATGATCGACATGAGTAACCGCTTAAGGCAAAGGACAAAGGGAAGTCACATGCGATCACTATTGGCAATGTTGAATATGACAACGATGTGGTGAAATGATTAAGTGTTTATGTAATGGGATTCCAAAATAATGTTGTATCATGGTGTATTAGAATATTTATGTATTGGTCTAATGTGGTATTCAAAGTGATTGAGATATTATGCACATAATGAAAGGAAAACGAGAAAATGAAAAGTTTAACAGTATTCATGAGCTCATGATTGATATAAGGACTAAGTGATATCATGGTTTGAGTATATAGAATTTTGAGGATTTTGGTATGTGGAATGTGTTAACTTTTAACTGCATTCATGTTTTCACTAAGGTATTAAAGAGAATACATGATTAAGGACATTGAATGTGACCAACAAAACATATCATATGATATATGGGGATCGACGATGGTGTTAAATCTCTGGTAATCGTTTTACTATGTTATGAGAGTGGACTGCAGTATTATAGATAAGCCTGAAGATTGGAATGGATTATGTTGGATATAAGTTAGTATTGTTTAAGGATAGAAGTTTTTTTTCGATATCATTGATGGGATGTTATAGTAATATAGTTTTAGAAAAAAGACAACCTGCAGGACGGGCGACAGCCCATCGCGTCGGACAAGGCTGTGGAAATCGAGCCCACAATCGAAGTGCGACTGGCCTTTATCGCCTACCACTGGCCTACAGGAAGTCCCTATTTAGTATAAACTAGTTTTATTATATTAAGAAGTATGATATATTAAGTATAAGTCCATTTTAGGAACCATATATGATAAATCTCACTATAGATCGACTTATGTATATAATTTTGGTAACCTTTTGTTTGAGACAGATGGAATGACCCGTCATTCTATCACATGATCTGCTAACACTTCACGAATAACAAATTCAACTTCATTTATTTAATAGATGAAGTGGAAATTGTTCAAGGCACGAAAAACAGTGAGATTGTACCAAAATAAAGTAAGTATTTATTCTAATTCAAATTTTCAACTTTAGGGAAATGATCTTGAAAACCAAAAATGTTGTCCTAGTGATCTTATACCTGATGAATCAGATGGTACCTTATATCATCACAAATCTATGGATTTGTGATTACTGGCTTTTCCATATCCATGTTCTCTACCACTCTCCATCAGAACATGATGGTTAGATTTCTCTTCCATATCCATAATTTCACCTATGTGGAAACCCAATGATTAGTTTATTTGGGTAATCGTTACATTTCATACTTTAGTTTTTAAAGCCAAGTTTTGGTATTCCTTTTTACGATGTGGGTTTCTATTAAAAAAAACTTTTGAATATTAAACTATTTATAACCCCGATGAATTTCGAGGGAGAAATTCATTTTAAGGGGGGTAGAATGTAACAGCCCGAGATTTTATGAAAACTATTCTTTTTTAATTTTATTAATGTCTTGTGTTGTACGCTACACAAAAAGGAGCTTGCAAAACACACATCCTTGACTTGCCTTTCATGACACGCAATCACGACCTTCCTCGATAGCGTGTGTAGTACGCAATACCGAGTTTCAATAGACAACGATATGCTATTATAATATTATTATAACTAGCCGTTATAAATAGTAATAACCAACTTTTAAAATTTTAGAAATTTTAGCTCTCAAAATGGACTTCATTTTTGGATTCGGAGTATCGAATTTAGCCTATGGTGAAATTTTGGTACTTTTCGGATAACTTTCATATTCTGATGAATAGTGAAAATTACTAAATTATAATTAAAAACAACTTTTTTAATCAAAATAATTAATAGTGATAAATTATTAATTTGAGTGGTTTTAAAGTATATTTAGAATATATTTTTACAATTTAATACAATTTTGGTCATTGGATGTAATTTCACATTTAAACCAGACATAAACAAGTGTCAATCTTTTGATAGATATTGTTTCTTAAAAACACGCTATTTGTTTTAACAGCGGGATTTAATTATAAAATTAATTAATGAAACTTCTATATTATGAATTTGGTAAAATAGACTTCATTTTTGAATTTGGAATATGAAATATAGCTTAGGATGAAATTTTGGCATTGTTCTGAAAAATATCAATTTTTGATGAATAGTGAAACTACTAAGTGGTCGTTAAAAAAACTGAATTTTTCATAAAACTTAATTTTACCACTTATGTGAATGGAATTTCAAAAATACGAGAGACACAGTTGATGTTAGTAAGTAAAATGTGGTTCAATGAGATGAAAATAATTTTTGGTGAATAGTAACTTTTTACTTTTATTTAACACGGTTAAAAGTAAATAGGGTAATTGAGGGTATGAATGATATTAATATTACCCTAACACATGTCCTAATTATATTGGACAAGTGTATCTCAACCAAAAACAACCTTAAGTGTAAAATATTATCGTTTAGGCCCACTTGGATTAGATTAGGACATTTATTATTAATTTATTTAAAAAAGGGTTAAAATAGTTAAAATCAAAGTTTAATAAGTAAATAATTTTTAATATGGTGTTATACATAAGATAAATTCGACTATAAATATTAATTAGAAAGCTAAAATGATTTACTACATAATGGTATTTTATTTATAATTTTTAGACATTAAATAATTTAATTTATTTATGACACAATGATGATGCAGTAATTATCTTATTAATGAAATATTGACATAATTGATGTTATAAACACCAATATAAATGGAATTTGAGACTTTTTATGAATCCCACTAATTTTAGAGGTTACTATGATATATTAGTGTTGATTTAATCAACTTGGTTAGAACATATAATTCTGTTTTGACTTTCACAAAAATCATATATCAAATAGTGTCAAAATTGACACAAAATAGTTTTTAAATCAAATATTATATTATTAATTGTTATTTTATTCCTAAAAATCTAAGGTTCGGACAAATGACTTAAATAAGGATATATATATTAATAATAAACAATTTGGGGTTCGTTTTGCATGTTATAGTAAGTGTATTAACCACATAGTGTAAGAAACAAAAAGACACGGTAAAAGTTAAATTATTAAACTTAAAGTTAAATCTAATTGATAAGGTTAAAATAATACCCTAAACATGTCTAAATCCTATTGGTTGATATGATTTTGACCCATACCCACTTTAGCTTCGAAATAAGACCCTTTAGAACCATTATAAACCTATTTTGACTTTAATATAAAATAATATTTTGAGATATTCCTAAGGTGCCCCTCTCCTCCCTTATAAAAGGGCACCTCCTCCCCCTCCTCCTCACACAACTTTGAGCCTTCAAGCTCGGCCAACCCCTGCCAAAATCTCTTCTCCACTTCCCTTGTATTATCCTAGAGGTCCTGGTCTTCTTCATAGACCATCCTTAGTTCTTTAAGTGGAGGTTAAGAAAAGGCGCGTCAAAAAGAGGTAATATCCATTACTGATCTTTTTCAATTTCTTTCTTCTTCAACTTCTTCTTCTTTAGTTGATTCATGATAAAGTAATAACATCAGTATTTCTTATATACTGATATGTTATTATAAATATGAAACAACTCTAATTAACCTTCTATCCATCCTACTTAAAAAGGAAATCACCGCGCGTGCGTACGTACAGAATACCGTCTCCACGCCGTGGTGTAATCTATTTTCCGCCACAAACTTAATTGGATGCGTATAGTGGTTTAATGAGTAACTATATATGATTATTATAAAGTGATATTGATACTGAAATAGTATACATACACTTCAACACAATTCCATGACCATGGGAACGATATCATCGCTCGTGCGTACGTACGGACTACCGTCTCCACGACGCGATGAGATTCTTTCTCAATGATTAACCATTCGTGAATGATTATAAAGTATATATAATAAGTAATAATGAAATATATTACATAATAATTATACTGGAATTATTTATATTTATATGTATGTCATCTACTTAATTCCCTTCAATTCAATAAGGAAACGAAAACAGCGTTCATGCGTACGTACGGACTACCGTCTCCATGAACGGTGTATTTCTTTCCATTTACTGATTAATTAAATATTTATATTATGAATATATATATATAAATCATGTTTTATATTCTGGAATTAAGTAATCATGATCTAAGTAATCATATGAATAATTACAAGTTAAAAACACGAACGTCAAATGAGACGATTTTACCCAAAATTCTACTTTAACATGAATTTACAAAAGAACGGGTAATATAAAGTCATAAGTGGACCATATATGATATACTAACAATTAATATGATTCTGGAATAAGTCAATAACATGATTTAAATCATTATACAGGAGGTTGGGACACTTACAAAGCAAGTCAGACCTAAGGTAAGGGGAAATATCATAATCTCATTTTTATCCGAGATTGTTTATACTTTGGTATTTACTGGGGTGTATTTTATCATCTACATCCATGTTACCTCAATATGTAATATTGTTTCCATCCAATTACAATATTTTAAATCCAATTTTACCCATCGGTGAGTTTTTAGTAAAAGATATGAAAGGAATCTTTTGTCGTTTTTTGTACGAGGTACTTTTTTGACTTTTCCGACAAAAGTACGAAGAATGTTTTTTTTAAATTATACGACATGAATGGATTTTTAAAACATTATTTCCAAGAAGCTTCATTTACAAGTTTTCAAGTTTATTTTTAATCAACTTCTTTTATTTTAAAGTCGTATGACATGTTATGAAAGGAAAAATGTTTTTGAAGAATAGAGGATATTTTCCTCAAGAATGGAGTTCAAGTGTTTTATCAAAATTATTTTCCATCTAAGATAATAAAGGGTTCTGTTTTTATCCCTATTATTACATTGATTTGATCATGTTGTGATTGAATTATTTTTATGAATTCCTTTATCTTGTATGAATTGTTTTATGATGTCATGATGTTTAAGATTCCAATTTGTATTACATGGGTTATGAAATGATGTATGATTTATGATTTTGTGGCACACATAAGAATGGTATCATTATGTGATGGGTGGGACCTATATCTCTCTCCAATTCATTGGGTAAAGATTTTATATCTCATGAGCTAGACATGGCTGGAATGGTAGGTTATACCGGTTCAGTGAAACAGGACTGAAACGAGGGTGACTCAATTCAGAAAGGGACTTTGTCCACTAAGATAGTCTTGGCAATGAGTCTTGACTAACAAGAAATGATTATCTATGATTATGAGTGTATGCCACAAAGTTTCATGTTTTATGTTATGATTATTGGGATTACATTTCACTTCTATGATTTATCCCATGTTATGATATTATGATCTCTCTTTTTTGCAGGTTAAGATTTCCAAAAGCTATGTTCTTATGTATATGATGTGATTGATATTTCTTTTGTTTACCCTTACTGAGCATTTGAGCTCACCCTTTTATGTTTTCTTTTCCACAGGATATAAAGAAAGGTTTTAGGTATAAAAAAAGAAGATCTTTATGGGAGATATTGAAGATCTTTCACCACGATTAGAAGATTATATTCCGTGTTTCCAAAGACACTAAACTATTATGGTCCTTGTGTGTGTTTTTTTGTTATGTACTAAGTATTCCGCAAAAGTAATGTAATTTCCATGTACGTTATGCTTCAGGTCTCTACAGGTATCAAGTATTGAGTCATAGGTCATATATAAGAAACTTTTTTTTGCATGTGTTAAGATTTTATGGATGGTGGTGAGAAAAAATCTATAGTAATAGGTATTGTTATATAAATATCTACCTTAGTAGGTGCAAAAAAATTACTTTTCCTCTACTAATCTAGTAGTTATAATGGGGTTTTTATTTGAGTTATTGGTAGGTATTTTATCATTGGACTCACGTATATGAATTATTTTTTACCATGTTAGGAGATACAATGGGTGTGCGATCATGGTATGTTCTTATAACTACTTGTGGGATTTGTTTTTCTAATGGTTGCTTTAGTATAGAGTGGATGAATCAATTATAAGACCACATTGACTAATACAGAAGTAAATTTTCATTTTATTCTATACTATGGAATGATTATAACTTCATAGGTGAGTAGTATTTATAGATAGGTAGTGCTGGAATTGACTATTTGTGGTTGGGTTCTATTTCTAGCTTACTCAGTATTATGGTATTTAATGTCAAAGATAGAGTGAATCTATTGATTTGTAGTCTAGTATTAAACCATTAAAAGAATATTTTTCACCATGAATTATTTAAATTAACACATTAAATAAATATTTAGTTCACTAGTGATCATGTTCTAGATTCATAGACCATATTGATACCCTCATATCACATGGATCTGAACACGTTTACAGAGCTTATGATTTAGTTACGTGATCATAAGTTGGAGGGATTCATTCATATTACTAAATATATATGGGGTGATTAAATGTTATTTTTCAAGAATTGTTATTGAAATTTGAGGTTATGAATGGATTATAAGAAGAAAAACCAAACTAAAATAGAAAAAATATTCTTTTTCTTCCAAATATGGTTAAATTATTTGATCAGCTATGTGGATCCCAATGGTTCAATAATGTTAAAAAATGATCAGGATTTCATTAGAATAATGTGAGGGATGAATACATACCCCAATTTTTTTTGAGTATTTATACGTTATTAATGATTATATTTTTCATGATGAATGTTCTAATAGTGTTCATGGATCTCATGAATAGAGTCTCCCATAAATACTTGAACACTTTATTTTTGGTATTTATTGATGGTCCTTTTGTTTTTCCTAAGACTCAAAAGATATATAGATAGAATTTCGATATTTATTTAGGAACACTTTATGCAATTTCATTTCAAACCATTCTCATTAAGCGACATTTTTGAATTTATGAGGTAAAATTTTTAGGTCATATAATAGTGAAAGCTAGAATTTTTTATAGATCCAAATATGGTTCATAATAAGGAATCTTGTGTTAAATACAATAATGTATTTGATGTCAAGATATATTCTTGTTTGTAAGGTTACTTTTTATAGTTCGTTAGTTAATGTTTGCACTTGGTAGTGCCTATGATATCACTACCCAAGAAAGGGGGAAAATTTTATTGGAATGGGAAATGTGAGTTTGTGTTCTAAAATTTAATGTGTAATATTACATCTATTTGATCCTAACAATAGATTACCCAGATAAAGGATGAAATATTTACTATGACACATTAGGAGTCATATTAAGAGTACTGTTTATGTGATCTTACATGATAATATCTTATGGATATCATTATTTAGTAGCACATGAGTCACACTACCCCACTCAAGATTTGGAATTAGCTGTTATAGTCTATGCATTAAAATTATAAGGCTTCTATAAATCTATTGATTGATTCTAGGTTAATAATGTCTACAACATATTGAAGCATATATTTTTATAGTAAACTTTTAATCATTTATAGATTCTATTTGTTGAGTAACTCTAAATTATTGATTATGAGATGGACTATACCCCATAAAAGGGTGATTCTATAGAAAAATCACATTATAAGAAAACGAAAGAGGACAAATTATAGGTATTGAAATATGAGTGGTGACTTATGAGACTCCTATCAAAGCTTCACCAATTAATGATAATGTATTTTGGGATTATCACCTTATCTCCACTCAGTTAACTTCCTTGTTTATAGAGGGTGAAATCTAGTCTGGAGTAAGACCAAAACTACTTTTTTATGAGAGAAAGATTATAATTTAAGTAGTACGACTCCTGATAGTCTTAGGATGTAGCCTATTTATAATATATTTTGTTATTTTATTGGTACTGATATATTTTATGGGGAGTTAGTGAAGAATAAATATGACTATTTATTGGTGGTGCATCATGAGTTTGTAATGATTTTCTATGAAATTAAACATCTATTTTGGTGACTACAAAACATGTTGGATATAAAATGTTATATAACTTAGTGCCTCAACTATTTTCATGTGAAGGATAATCACTAGTGAATTTACAAATTATAGTATCCAGTAGTGGTTTTCTCTTAGATGTGTAACGAGGTTAGTATGGTCTTAAAAAAGGATATTAGAAGGTTTCCCTAATTTGAAGTTACTGTGTGTGTTGTTATCAATCAAATTTAAAATATTTCTTACTTCATTTCTTGTTGGGAGACAAAAGTATTGGATGAGTTAATAGGTTACCTATGAGTGAGTTTTTCCACTTTTATATATTTATTATGAGTATATAATCTATCTGAGATGAATAATTTATGTCCCAATTCTAAAAAATAGCGAAGAGGGTTATTGGAACTCATCTAATATCAGAAAACCATACGACCTGAAAATGGTCATGCAATTGGAGAGGACTGTTTGGATACATGAGGATATTATTTTGGTTTTTGTTAGATATTTTTGTGTTATGGTAGGGCTATCAAACTATGGTTTCATTTATATATAATAACAGTTTCTAGGTATCGACAAAAGTGTATCTATTGAAAAATCTGTATGGTAGACAATGTAGTTCTCCTTTTTGTTAGATAGAGGTTGGATGGTTGGATATTATGGAATAGATAATCATATCAGATACATTAGTGAGGGTCTAGTTAATTAATAATTTCATGGTAATCATTAAGAACAAGTATCAATCCTAGATCTAAAAGAGGCAATGAACATTGATGCTAACTATATTTAATGACGTATACTTTTAGATGTTTTCAGGGTTTGATCATCATTACATGAGGAAGTAGGGATATATTGTTCCTTGATATGTGGGTCTGTTCAAGATTACGGGGAGGATTGAGACTGTGGCATAAAAATTGATACACCCCAACCTAAATCATGAAATGTATGATGTTTTCTTTATTTCATAGATAAATATGTTTGATATAAAACCCTAACATGTTATTTAAAGTAATAAAATTTTTATGGGGTCATAACGATCCATTGATGAGGATCTAGAGTAAATAGTATACTAAAACGAGAAGGTTCTATGTGAATTTTTTCCCTCTATTTTGTGTGTTGTAACATCATGGGTGTATCCATGAGGATAAATTGGAATGGAAGTATGATATGAGATCCTAATATCATAATATTTTTTGATAATGGTATGTGTGAAGATTCTAAAGTATAAAAATTCTTATAGTGGAGAGTTTGAAATGCCTTTAATATTTTAAGGAATGTCTGGATGTTTATTTTTAGACCTTTAATAATAAAATATGTTTAATTTTAGATTAGTTGATGAATTTTTTAGATTGGAGATGTATTTTTGGATGAGTACTAGGTTTCTATTAATAATGAACAATATAAAATATCATTGGGTGGCCAGTAGAGGTCCTTTGAGTATCCAGTTTGTAAAAAACCAACCCAGGACATCCATCCATTAGATTCCTAATATGATCCACCACATACCCTAAGAGCATCCCCAATCCCCACTGGTTGATGAAAATAATTAAGGGTATCATATATAACCATTGGGAATGTTTTAACATTCATGGAACCAAATAAAAACACCCAAAAAAATCATAATAGTGAAACAAAATGATACATGCCAAATGACATATCATAAAGATAAATGTCCAATCGGAGTTACAAAACCACAATGGAACCTAATAAAAAATAATTACATAATAAGACAATAAAATCTGGAACCTACCAGTTCCATGAAACAAAAGGTATAATCACAATCTACATGTGAATCTCTGGTCACCACCATCACCTGAACAACACCCACTTCCCAAGGAAGATGTCACAATATCCAACATGAAATCCAAAACCTAAAGTAACCAATAAATGAGATGAAGAATACATTCCTGCCAACATGAGTATGAAGGTTGCGAGCCCAATCTTGTAGGATACTACCATTAGTCCAATTCATTCCCTTTAATAAAGAAACAATGTTTTTAGTTTGGAAATAATATGAAAAATAGGTTTTCATTGTTCTTTACATAATAAAATAAAATAAAATATTGAAGTTACCTTTCTCTAGAGCACAAAATTTGAAAAACCTTCCCTAATAACATTAAAAAACCATGCCAAACTAAATTTTTAACTACACCTCTTTTAAAATACCATGCTTTTGAATAATCAACCCACACATTGTTTAAAACATTTAAAACTTATGAAAAACAATAATTCCTCTTTGAAAACCATTTCTCAATTTTTATTTTAAAATATTTTACACATAATAAAAGTAAAAAAATGGAAATGGTAGTAATTATGAAACAAAATGATAGCAGTTTATAAATAAATCCAATAAATTGATGGAATAAAACTAGTCAATAACATAACTCAACCAAAAGAGAATCAACTCATCAAAAAACATCCACGCAATAAAAATCTCAAGGGAATACATTTATCCATTACATGAACTCATTTTACCATTGATTATTAGTTTTGGTACCCATACCATATATCACATGGGTCACAGGTCATCAATCATGGAGCCTCAATCTAAGAATCTAAGTAGGTTCTTGTGCATCATGTCTGTCCATCCCAACCACTATGTAATATGTTAGGAAACACGAATCATCGTTCCATGAATCTATCCGGGACTTAGAACATCATTTTTAACAATCCGAATATTTAGGTCATAGGTTTAAAAACACAGACCATCCATCCATGAATCCAACTAGGACTTGGGATGTAATGTCTCACCATCCTAACCTTGATATGGAATTCCATTTCCATTATTTTTGTTTTTGTAGTGTTAGTCCATCCCCAAAATAACTACGGTGCACTATGGCACTTCAAGAATCAGTTTGGACTACCCAAAATAGGGGAGTGGAGCATCAATTGAACATCCGAAAACAAATATTTATAGGTTGAAAAACATGTATCATCATTCCATGAATGAAATCCAGATTTCACACATTTCGTTCGAAAATCCTAAATCATTAGTCAAGGGAAAAATCAACATCACATCACAAGTGCCAACCAAGTATTTACTTATATCATATACTTTTTAATATCCCTTTTTAAAAAAATTTGGTAATCAAACACAATTCCAAAAAAATCGTGAACACTTCCATGCGCATCCAAATATAGAAAGGGTACCTCTATTTTCATTTTAGAAAACCAAAACACACTTTAAAAGAAGGATACCCTTAAAAAATAGATCTCACATTGAAAACTATATTTAACCTAAATCCCAAGGAACAAGCTCATTTCACAAGGAGAAACCTCATTGGAATTTAATCAGACATTAAGAATATGTAAAACTCTATTTCCAAAGAAATTCCATTGAAAATATAAATACAACAATTATTTCCAAAGGAAAAAACCAAACCAGGAAGAAAGATAATTAAAAAATACTATTTAGAAATAACATAAATCAATAATGTAAATTTAAAAAATCCTTTGAAACATCAATAAATCAAGGAACTCTTAAATAAAAGAAAATAAATTAGAAAAAAAATAAGTCAGGTGAATGAATAATTTCTCCTTCAACAACATCAACTAGAAATACACTCATACAATAGCTCACAACCCTAAGAATGAATACCCCCCAATTTAGACCACCCTTGTTGTGTCTTTGATTTTTTTTGTATTATTTTTAAAAATTATATGGATTAATTTTGAGACCAGATACTTAGAGGTTGTGAAATTTGAAGACAGATGTGTTTGGAATAATTTTTTGATATATATTAAATATATTAAATAACATGCACCTGCAATTTTTCTGAAAAAGTGTTATAACTCTTAAATGGGTTCATAGGTCTTAAATCTAATGGTAATATTCAGTTTGAAAGGATATTTTTACTCTAGGAGTGAGTTAACATTGGTCGACATGGGTCATTTGTGAAAAAGTTGTCTCTAACATAAAATGAATAAAATAAATCAATAATTTTTTTGCAATGAAGCTACTTAATCATCTTTAAATAGATTATTATTTTTGAAATTTGAGGTTAGCTGCATAACCCTAAAATATTCCAGATCATCGCTAAGGAGATCTTTAGAGAACCCTCTCATGCAAACAACAATGGATCATGGATCGATCGATCGATACAGCCTCATATTCAATGGATCTCAACAATAAATGACACAGGATAACTATTATTCATCAACGATTAAATTAATATGATGTAGGACTAGTTTTTTATTTCGATTTCTTCCTTGTTATTTATTTCTACGATGAAAATGAATCAATCGATTAATGGATTGATGCATGGATCAATAGTTATGTGGGACAAGTTTTTTTGTGGGGTTTATCATGAGATTTATTCATGGATTTTTATTATTAAATTGGATTTATAATATAAATTCAATGATATCAATAATAACATTTATCAAGTTCCCATCCTCTTGTTTAGATTTGTACTTTTCTCCACTGTTTTAGCATTATTTGTGATGTTATTAAATTTTCAACATAGTTCGATGTTTCTTTGAAAGATCGATCATTGTGAATATGATTCATAGCACAAATAAAATTGTAGATATGGAATCCGTACAACATGATATAGGTATAATGATGGTTTCTTTAGTGTATTTAACGACAGTTGGTGTTGATTTTTTATTCTTCGATTCAAAATGAAGAACAAAGATGATCTTGCTTTATCAGTGTATTGAGGACTCAGAAGTGGTATATTGGTGATAGTAAGGCTAGATTTTTTCTCCCCCTTGATTTTCCTGGTAAAGAGCTACTAGAAGAGTGACAAGAGCGATGAAGGAAACAAACAGACATCAAACTATGGATATTTGAAAATACGGAATTACACGTCGTGTAATCCTATATTACATGATGTGTGGGCCTCCTTGAGTGGTGACTAGGGTTTAAGGTGGGAGATATGTATGACATGGCATATAGCCCTGCTTACAGGGCATGTGGTCCCTCCCTAAATACCCAACATGTAATTTGGTAAGAACAGAACATGGGGTGGAGTACACTAGTTGCATACCTGACAAGTAATCCCCCACATGGCATGGCCTGGACCATGTACACTTGGTACCACATTTATCAGTATAGGGGAATAGATACACCAGATAACACCATGTACAAGAACATGACTGGGGTACACGAGTAGGACTGTAGATACATAGACACGATGAGTGACCCCTCTACACAATGTGTACTCTCCTTCTACATGGACACAGTTTAGATGAAGCAATCCAAATACATGGGAATAACCAAGGGTCAGGGGAAATTATGTGTAACCCTTATACACATCATGTGATCCTTTTTTAAATGGATTAGATCACATTTCCCCAATATCTTGGACATGACTCAATATGGTTTGTTCCCTTTATCCTTTCCTTGAAGGTAAGTATGAATTGTTTCTTACTTCTAGGACTACGATCCCTTTAATGAGACATCCTAGATAGAGTCATCGGAATCCCTTCGATAGGCCTTGAGTAATATCCTCTATTAATAATTTTGACCTAGGTGGATTTATTGTTAACAACATGACCAAAAATACCTGATATCTGATCCTTTACTAGGTAGGGTTAATCCAAATTGAGTTTTTTGGTATCACCTCATGGCCTTTGCAGTGATCCTCATTTGTTTATTGTATTCTCTTCAAATATTTTAGTGATTATTTATCATGATGAGACCTGATGAGTAGTACCTCTTTGATGGACATCATTAGTGCTATCAGACTCTGGAGCGTGTTCTCCCAGATAAGTTCTTCGTGTATTCATAGAGATGGAATCATAGTCTTGGACTATAATGGTTATCGATTACACTGATAATGCATGTATTTATTTTATTATATCTCGATATTATTGTTATATGTGATGTAGACGTATACATATGTAGATATGACTATATTTAATTTGTTTTATGCTTTTTGGTTTCAGGGTATCAAACTGAGTGTTATTATACTCACCCCTACATGATATTTTCCTGTATGTGTCATGTATTATGCAAACGATCAACCTTTTGATATATTCCTTGGAGGACTAGAACCAGAAAGTGCATAATGAGACTAGACAGACCGAGGTGCGTTCATACAACATTTAGATAGCATACCTAATACTATTACTTTCAGGTTGGACTTGTATTACAGACTTCTTTATGGTGGTATTTTATTTGACCATGTTTACTTTAAATTAATTCCCACCATACAGTAGTTATTGGATTTAGATGAATGAAATCATGGTTACTTTTTAGTTTTTACATTTTATCATTTTTTGGACTTGGAGATGTGTGTGTATGTGCACGTACTTAGTAAATGCCTCCCATGTTAGTGATATGCATAGTCGATGCTAGTTTCCAGCTCCTGGCCTATTGGAGGTGAGCTTGGGGGGTCACGACATGGGCCCCACTAAGATGGGTCATGATTTATTAGTATCAAAAGTGATTAGTTATACATTAGGATTTAGTGTCTATGAGATTGGTTTGGTGAAACCTTGTTAAGTATTTTGAGTTCAGATTTTAGTCTAGGGACTCTGGTGTAGGTGCAGAGACCGACGTATCTATACAAGGGGACTTTAATCACCATATTTTTAAATCTATACATAAGAACATTGTTTGAAGTGAAAAAATGGTAGATTCATAATATAGGATTGAGTTGTGGTTTTCATGTCCTTATTAAGTCAGTTATCCAGATATACTATTTGACCACAGTACATCTTTCTTACTTTTAGGATACCTCTACGATGTATTCCAGCTTGGATTTTGCATCAAGAAAATGAGGATGGACCCTTGAAATGCGTGGCCTATTGTCGCCTATCTACTGATCAAATTTTCGATGCTCTGATAATGTGTATAACAACACTTGGGTCGAATCCTTGGTGACGATACTTTTTAAATAATCGATTGTTTTTAGTTGATTATATTTTGATTAGGGGGTTAGTTTGCAGAGCTTAATTTAAATGATTGATTCATTATTATTGATTTAACAAATTGATAATTATTGGGGTGAGTTCATCATTAGGTAGTTAATCTTGTGAAATCATTGAGCCTTGCTTTATATTGCATTAAATTAACACCAACTTCACAAGATAATGTTGATTGGAATTCCAAAGTGTTAATGCTTTAATCTAATCCTTATCTTAACTTAAGATTATAATCTCAATCATAGCTTGTTTATGGTGGTGTATTTATGGTTCCAATAATCCATGGAAACCACACGTTAAAAAAAACAAGTCATTAATCCATGACATGTTAAGTCCAACATACACAATTTTAATTCAAAGAACATTCATCAAGAAAATACTCTCAATCAAATAACATCACTAAATTTTGACTCACCCAAATAATGTATTTACTCATCCATTTTGGTGTTTAATAATCTATTTATAATGATTATGATGAAAAATTATGTATAGAAGAAAAATAAAGGGATAAGAAAAGAGTGGTGCGTCGAACACACACACACACGAACAATGATGATAACTAAAAATGGCCTTTCAATTGAATAAGGAAGAAAAAGAAGGGAAGGGGATTCAACTGTATTTGAAATATTTTATGAAAATTAATATTAAACTATAGGAGGTGGATTGGAATAAGTGACATTGAATAAGAAACATGCATTAAAACAGAATTACAAAGAAAGAGACTTACATGATTACAATAATGAAGAACACAAAAGTAAATGAAACGAGAGAGAGGAGGAAAGGTCTCTCAAGTGAAAACATGAGTATTGAAGGTCCTAAAAAGCCTTTAGAAAGGCATTTTTCAAGAAATTTGATTCTCCTATCTTCTGAAATTACAAACCTCTTGAATGAGAGGAGGGGGATGTATTTATAGCCCAAGGAAGTGGACTGTTTGCATTCCCAATCTATCCCTCTAGATGGATTCACGGGTTGGACATCCAGAAAGATGAATCTCTAGATATTTCCTTCTCCAAAGTTTTATATCATTAAGTTGGCCAAACCCTCTCAAAATTTGGAGACATTGGGACCTATGGAGACAATATCATGGCCAGTTGAGTAAACAATTTTAATCTGTCAGTTTCAATCCATTATTTTTGATGTCCAAAATGTGAAAGGGTGTTTGAATAGGAATATGCCTTCAAAGATGAAACATTTCTTCAACAAAGTCGTCCAACTATATCTACTATTTCACACTGAAAAATCTAAGATCTATTTGATGATTAAATCATGAGATATGTCATGAATAGTGTCCGGATTTTAATTCCCATCCAGAATGTTGGTATGGACTTCAAAGAATTATTTGGGCTCCTGTTTCTTGAAGTTGGACCTTCAAATTTTTATCCAGGATTTCTTTTTATTATCTAGAAAATATGGTGTAGTTTAAAAAAATTTGGGTTTCGGGATTTAGACCAGTAACTCAATCATCATTGATGGTCTAGTTTCATCACAAATTCTTTGGGTCTTCTTGTGTTGACCATATATGCCTTCAAATGGCAGAATTGGCCCATGATTCCTTCCAATGATATGTGATAAATTGAATAGGGAATCCCAAAAATGAATAACCACACAATTTGAATCAATAGGGTGAGAGTGATAAATAAAATAGTAAAATGACTCAATTGGACTACTTCTAAACATGCTCAAAAATTATACTTAGTATTTAAACATTAATATTTAACAAAAATTATGAACATTTCATATAAAATATATAAAGGGAGTATATAATAATTCATGAAAATATTAATAACATAAAATCCCCCACACGTAGTCTTTTTCATGTTCGCATGTGTAACAAATATGAAAACAAAACAAAATCATTTTCACTCACCAAAAAATATTAAAATTTTGTTTTCTCTAATCCGGGGAGGTTTAGACTATTTCACTCATCCATTTTAAATTCCACCACTAGTTTTTACATAAAAAATGTTCCAAAACTAATTCATTTTTTCATGCTCAAATTTAGAAATGGAAAATATGGACACTGAAAAGTCACACCTCTCAAGATGATAAAACTAATTTGTGGAGGTTCAATCTTTCACCAACCAGAAGTGAAAATCATAGAGTTTGAAAGGGATCTCAGCTTCCAATACCTATCCAAAGAGCACAAGAATAAAGAGGTATTTTGAAGGGGGTTTTCTGTGTCTATGCGACGGTAGGAATATAATGTCTACGAGAGAGAATAATAGGGGAAAACACCAACATGGAAAACACAATGCACAATATTATTAAAATAAAACATGAAAGGAAATAGAAACACATATTTATGTCAGAATGAAAATGTCAAATAACACACAAAAGTGGAAGTAAATATGAAGGGAATGAGAAGATGGAATATTTACAAAAAAAAACTTCACCCAATAAGAATATAATGCAAGTGTTATTTTTTTTCTTTTTCTTTGTTTTTTCGAAACTTGACCTTGAATCAGATCTCACACTCTTATCCCAACCCATGTTTGATCTCCTCATGACACTAATCGTAATAGTTATAAAAAGATAAAAGGTTGATGAAGAGTGAGTTTTTACCTACCCAAGACAGAACTCATTTTTTCATTTTTTTTGATTTTTTTCAATATTTTTTATTTTTATGAAAACTTGTCAATAACATTTACAAAATTACATAAATGTAAGTAAATTACATTCTCAAAAACTCACTTAATGAAAGCCTCGCCCCACACTAAAATGGATTCTTTCCCTCAGCATATGGTAACATGGTGAAATCATCAAAGGGCACCCAAAATGAAATCCATCCCCCCCACACTTAAATTTTAAAAAAAATATTCAATGAAAAATCCATGTTGATATTGGGTGGGATAAGGTATTGGGCTTGTAATATGGCTAACAAAGATATGGCTTTCATAGGCACGAATGGGATTTCAAAAATAGGATTAATGTATGGCAAATGGGAGGCTATTTGGCTATTGTGATTCTCATGTGGTTCAGAAAATTCCTCTATCATATCAATGCACACTAAAGTAGGAAATTAAGCCCAAAGGTCCAAAAACTCAAGACTCAGAAATGGGGGTGAAAACACACATTTTGAAAATATGGCTATAGCTGGACTTGGCATGAAATAAAATATTGTTCCTCATGGTTTGGGAAAATAATTTTCCAAATAAAAAATTTAGCATTAATTTTTTTTAATTTTGACACAAAATTATTTATCCAAAGTCATGATGAAAATACAAAATTTTTGAGTTGAAAAAATGTCTGTTAACTCTCCAAAATGGTTAGAAATAATTAGAAAATTGGAAGGTGAGTAATCATAACTCTTGATTTGTTTCTATGTTTTTTTGTTATTTTGCTTTTTTGTTTGGTTTTTGTTTAGTTTTTTTAGTTTTTAGTAAATATACACCCACACAAAAGAGAATGTAAAAAATAATAGGTTTGATAAAGAAAGTGGAAAAAAGAGAGGAAGAAGAAGAAATAGGTAGAGAGAGGAAGAGATAAAGAGAGAGTTAAACGGAATGAGGTACCCCCTGGTTTGGATTTGGCAGGTTGCCATCTCCATCTAGTGGTAGGTTCACTGGAGAAGTTTCAGATCTAGTGGTAGTTGATGTTGATCCATGATTTTTCATCCTCTCATGGTGATGCTTTAACCGATGTCTATTAATCGTGAATGTCCTTTTGGAAGAGGGATCTTGGAATTGCACTGCACCAAATGGGTAAACATTAGTAATAACAAAAGGACCTTCCCAATGAGAATTAAGCTTACCTGGGAGAAGCTGAAATTGAGAATTGAAGAGAATTACCTTTTCAACTTCATGGAATACCTTTCCCAGGATGTGTTTGTGAGGGAGTACCTTAGCCTTTTCTTTGTACATATTGTAATTCTCATTAGATTCAAGTCGAATCTCCTCTAGTTCAGCCAATTGAAACAATCTTTCTTCACTAGATTTTTCACAATCAAAATTATAGGTTTTCAAAGCCACAAAAGTCTTATGTTGGATTTCAAGAGGTAAATGACATGATTTACCAAAAACTAGCCTAAAATAAGACATACCAATTGGTGTTTTATTGGAATTTCGATAAGCCCAAAGTGCTTCTCCAAGTCTTTTATGCCAGTCTTTTCTGGTGGGTTTTACAATTCTCTCAAGAACTCTTTTCACTTATCTATTATAATGTTCATCCATTCCATTGTTTGGGGGTGATATGAAGTTGAAGTTTTATGTAAAACCCCATTATTTTTCAAAAGATATTCCAAGGTTCTATTATAGATATGGGTTCCTAAGTCACCTATCAAGGCATGTGGTGTGTCAAATCGATGGAATATGTGTGTCTTTAGGAACTCACTAACAATATGTGAATCATTATTTTTGTGAATTTGTCCTCGATCAACCTAGAAACACAATCAACTGCAAGAAGGATGCATGAGAGTCCATTGGAAGGCGGAAGTGGTACAATGAATTTGATTCCCCAAACATCGAAGATCTACCGAAAATTAATGGTTTTTGGGGAACATCATTTATTATTGAAATTATGCCAAAATTTTGGCAAGTGGGACATGATTGACAGAACTCATGTGAGTCCTTGACGAGTGAAGGCCAAAAGAATCCATATTCTAGGACCTTTTGGAAGGTCCTTTGTGGTCCAAAGTGGCCAACACCAGGCATTGAGTGATAGAATTGTAATATGGAAGAATTTTCATTTTCATCGACGCATCTTCTTATTACCATGTCAGCCCCAATTTTTTAATGTTTATTTTCTTCCCAAAAATAGTATTTTGAATCACTTTTCAACTTCATTTTTTGTTCTTTTGAAAAATTTTCAGGAAAAACACCTGAAACCAAGTAATTTACAATTATTCCATACCATGGTATTTGTGGAGTGAGAGATGAAAGGTGATCAATGGGGAACTTAGGATCAATGATTTCAAAATGAGAAGAATTAGATATTCTACTCAAGTGATCAGCCAAAAGATTTTCTTTTATTTTTCTATCATTGATTTCAAGGTCAAAATCATAGACAATTAGGATCCATCTTATTAGCCTCAGTTTGGAATCACTTTTTTGAGTAAGAACATTATAGAAAAATGGTCTGTGAAGATGATGATTTTGGCAGCTAAGAGATAGGGCTGTAATTTATCAAAGGCAAAAACCACTACTAAAAGTTCCTTTTTAGTGACAATTTAGTGAGATTGAGTTTCATCCAATGTTTTTGAGGCATAATAGATGACATGAGGAATCTTTTCTCTTCCATGACCAAGAAGATCCCCAATAGCTCTATCAGAAGAATCACATATCAAATCAAAGGGTAAGGACCAATATGGGGGTTGGATTATCGAGGAATATGTAAGAGAAATTTTGAGTTCAACGAAGGATCTCATGTAAAGCTCATCGAAATTAAAAGTGACATCATTTTGGGGCAACCAAGTTAGTGGGAGGGAAATTTTTCTGATGTTATGGATGAATCACTGATAGAATCCAGCATGACCAAGGAATAAATGGATGTCTCCAACAGAAGTGGGTTCAGGAAGTTATTGGATCACTTCAATTTTGGCAGGATCAACTTCAATACCATATTTTGAAACAATGTTCCTTAGAACAATCCCATTTGCAACCATGAAGTGACATTTTTTAAAATTTAACAAAAGGTTACACTTGACACACTTTTTAAGGACTAGAGAGAGTGAATTCAAGCTTGATTCAAATGACACTACTTAAATGGTAAAGTAATCCATGAAGACTTCCATGAAATGTTCAATGAATTTAGATAAGATACTCATCAGACAACTATGGAATGTTGTAGGAACATTGCAAAGTCCAAAAGGAATTCTCCTATATGCATATATTCCAAAGGGGAAAGTGAAAGTAGTCTTTTCTTAGTTCGGAGGTGCGATTGGGATTTAGAAGTAGCTAGTGTATCCATAAAGAAAGCAATAGTGTGACTTTAAAGCTAATCCTTCTACCATTTGATCAAGGAATGAAAGAGGGTAGTGATCTTTTCTTGTTTAAATATTCAATTTCCTATAGTCGATGCACACACGCCATTTGTTCTTCACTCGAGTTGTGACTACCTCCCCATGTTCATTTTTGGAAATAGTTATCCCACACTTCTTAGGTATAACTTGAATTGGACTAACCCATTCACTATCAGAAATTGGATAGATAATACCAGCTTGAATAAGCATGGCGATCTCTTCCCTAACTCCCTCAAGCATGAGTGGATTGAGTCCTCTTTGTGGTTGTCTAATTGGTTTGGATGATTCCTCAAGATGGATGTGATGCATGCAAAGAGCAGGGTTGATTTCTGGTATGTCATCTAGGGTCCAACCTAGGGATTTTTTGTTTTACTATAACACTTGAACAAGTTTGGACTCCTCAGTTTTGGTAAGTGAAGAAGAGATAATGACAGGATAAGAGTGATCATAGAAAAGGAATACATATTTTAGGTGTTCAGGAAGGGTTTTAGATCAGTATCATATCTCATTATTGGGTTAGACATCCCTAGAATGAATGAAAGGACTTCAGTAGCTTCGGATTCATTTTCTTTAATACTGTCCAAGGTGGAGTAGTAGAGATCAGAGTTGATGTGGGATTCACGATAGTTCTCAAGTTTCTCTAGATTGATGGAGTCTATGAATGAGTGGTCCACATAAACATTACCATTTTTTGACTTGGTTAATATTGTTGCATATTTCACAAGATCCTTTATCATCAGAATAAGATGAACATGATGTAATGTGGTTCAATTGAATCTTAGAAGTGTCCTCAGAAGCATGGATTGAGAATGTAGTGTAATCCGTAGATGGGTATCTCATGTCTTGGAAAATGTTGAATTTGACTAGTTAGTCACCAAATTCCATGGATAAGATTCCTGAATGGACATCAATTTTGGTTCTAGCACTCATTAGGAATGGTCTTCCTATAATTAGGGGAGATTGAGAAGAGTTCGTCTCACCTTCCATGTTAAGGACATAGAAATCAATTTGGAAGATAAGATCATTAACACGAACAAGGACATCCTCAATTATACCCTCAGGACTAGCAGTGCTTCGATTAGCTAACTAAATAACAACACCCATTGGATTTAGGGGACCTATACCAAGGTTGGAGAAGATGGATTTGGGAATGACATTAATTGAGGATCCTAAGTCTATGAGTGCATCATCGAAGTTAGAATTTCCAATTTGGCATGGAACCATAAAGGTCCATGGATCTTTTAACTTTATGGGAATAGATTGATGGCTGGACACACTTTCAAAGGTCCTATTTTTACTCTTGTGGTTGGACAATTCCTTAAGAATCTTGGCATACATAGTAATGTTTTTGAGGGTATCTAAGAGAGGAATGTTGACTTCAACATGTCTAAACATGTCGAGCATTTCAGGATCAGGTTTAAGGGACTTATTTGTCTTAGAGATAGCTTGTGGAAAAGGAATTGGATTCCTAAGTGGAATTGAAAGAGGTGAGGGAGTGGATTCAAATTTCTTTTGAAGATTATTTTTCTTTTCATTTTCTAGGTCAACATTCAATGGAGGGTTGGATGACATATCTTGAGTCATAGCAATTTTCTTTCCTGATCTAAGTGCAATTTCACTTACATTACCCTTGGGGTTGGGTAATGGTTGAGTTGGGAGTTTGGAAGAATTGGATGGTTGTTACGGACTAAGGTGGGTTTCAAGTTTACTAACTTGGGATTCAATGTTCTTGAGACTAGAACATGTGAAGGAGGAAAGATCTTCCGTAACAGTTTCCCATTTTTTCTTGGAAGAAGAGGCTTTCCCTGAATTGGGATTACCTTGATTTTGGTTCTCAGGAAAGCAATTGTATTGGTTTTGAAATTGGGAAGGCTCACTAGGATTATGGAATCCAACAGTAGGATTGTTCCTTTGAGGTTTAGGAAGAAAAGGATAAGCTTGTTGGAAGTTACCAACACTTTGACCATATTGTAATTGGTTTGGGTTTTCAGGAGGGAATTGGGGGGGATGAGGTACATGATTCCCATATCTCACGTTAAGGTTATATGTAGAAGAGAAAGGCTCAGAATGAGATTGGTTGAAGTTTCTAACAAACATACCTGATAGTTGAGGGTTGTTTTTCTTCTGATCATATGATGCATTAATCTCCATTGGCCCAGATGAATCGGATTGATCCTCTTGAAGTTGGGGACATGTGTCAGTTGGATGAGATGGAGAGTCGTAGATTCCACAGTTTTTGATAGGTCCAAGAAATAGTGATTGTGGAGAATATGATTTTGGGGCTTTGGATGCCACAAATAGTTGTCACACAAAACCTGTAAGTTCACTCATCCACTCGGTCATCATGTTCAGCTATATGGATTTATTTTCTTGGAATTTATTTACTTGAGCATGAGCTCTAGTATGGAATTGTTTTGTGTTTTTATCCATGTGCTTATAAGATCTCTTGCAATTGTAGGATTTTTATCAACAGAAGCACTAACACTTGCGACATCAATGAGAGTTCTCTCCATAGCCAATAACCCCTCATAGAAGTATTAGATCAAGATTTGGTCAGGGATTTTGTGGTGTGGGTAGGTTGAAACAAAATTTTTGAGCCTCTCCCGTTATTCATGGAGTGATTCACTTGAGAACTGATAGATACTACTTATTTCCTTTCTGATAGAAGGAGTACGAGAAGCAGGAAAGAATTTCTCTAAGAAGAGTCACTTCATTTCATTCCTTGTGGTTATGGAACCAGGAGGAAGGTACTAGAGCCATGACTTAGTAGTGTCAACTAGGGAGAAAGGGAATTCTTGTAATTTTATTTGTTCCTTACAAACTCATTGATGCTTCATGGTAGAACACACCACTTGGAACTCTTTAAGGTGGTGATGTGGATCCTCACCGACCAGCCCATGGAAATGAGGGAGAAGATGAATGAAACCCGATTTGAGTTCAATGTCACCTTTTATGTATGGATATTTAATACCAAGAGGTTGTTAATTCATATTAGGGGCAACAAGTTCTTTTAGTGTTTGTTCCCTAGGATTGGCCATATCTAAATCAATTGGTTGTACACGGACTAGTTCATGAATGAGTTGATTATCTCTTATGTTCCTCCTAAGTTGGTGAAGTTTTTACTCAATTTCAATGTAAAAAAAATCCGAGGGATTTTTTGGGAGGCTATGGGGTATTCTGGGAGATGTTGAAAGGAAAAGGAAGATGAGTTTTTCTTTTTATTTTTTCAGTGTAATATTTTAATGAGAAGACGAGGTTTTCTTTGTCTTTTTTTTTCAATATTTTTTAGATTTTTTTGTTTTTCACAATAACCAGAAACTAATGGATACATAAAGAACCATACCAGAAATGGAACCATTTTTAAATGCATGGCCTATTGTCTCCTATTTACCAGTCAAAGTTTTGATGCTCTGCTAATGTGTATAGTAGCACTCGGGTCGAATCCTCGGCGATGATACTATTTAAATAGTCAATTGTTTTTAGTTGATTGTATTTTTATTAGGGGGGTTTGTTTGAAGAGAATAATTTAAATGATTGATTGATTATGATTGATTTAAAAAATTGATAATTATTGGGGTGATTTCATTATTAGTTAGTTAATCTTGTGAAATCATTGAGCCTTTATTTATATTGCATTAAATTAACACACACATCACAAGAAAATGTTGATTGGAATTCCTTAGTGTTAAGCTTTTAATCTAAGCCTTAACGTAACCTAAGGTTCTACTATCACTCAGATCTTGTTGATGGTGATGTATTTATGATTACAATAATCCATGGAAACCACATGTTAAACAAAACAAGTCATTAATTTATGACATGTTAAGTCCAACATACATAATGTTAATTCAAAGAATATTCATCGAGAAAATACTCTCAATCACATAACATCCATAAATTTTAACTCACCCCAATAATGGATTTACTCATCCATTTGGGTGTTTAATAATCCGGTTATAATGATTATGGTGATAAATTAAGAAGAGATGAAAAATAAAGGGATAAGAAAAGAGTGGTGCGTCGAACACACATACACGAACAATGATGATAAATAAAAACAGACTTTCAATTGAATGAGGAAGCAAAATAAGGGAAGGGGATTAAAGTTTATTTAAACTATTTTAATCAAATTAATATGAAACTATAGGAAGTGGATTTGAATAAGAGATATTGAATAAGAAACTTTCATTAAAACAGAATTACAAAGAGACTTACAAGATTAAAATAATGAAGAACACAAAAGTAAATGAAAATAAAGAGAGAAGGAAATGTATCTCAAGTGAAAACATGAGTATGTAAGGTCCTCCCAATATTTTTTTCAAGGCTTTGGTCATGCCAATTGATGCTCCTCTCTTCTGAAATTCCAACCCTCTTGAAGGAGAGGAGGGGGATGTATTTATTACCCAAGGAAGTGGACTATTTTCATTCCCAATATGTCCATCTACTTGGATCGATGAGTTGGACATTCATACAGCCAAATCTCGAGATAATTATTTATTAAACGTTGTAGATAATAATTTTGGTAGACTCCTCTGAAAATTTGAGTTATTTGGACCAATGGAGACAAATTTATGGCTGGTTGAGTAAATCATTTTAATTTCTCCATTTCGAACCAATATTTTTGAAGTCTAAAATGTAAAATGGTTTTTGAATAAGAATATTCCTTAAAATCCGAATGATTTATTCAAAAAAGTCTGACATGTATATCTCCTATTTCACAATACCAAATCTCAGATTGATTTGACGATTAAATCATGAGATATGTTAGGAATAGTGTCCAGATTTTAATTCCTCACCAGAATGGTGGGTTGGAATTTAAGCCATTAGTTGTTCCCCTTTTTCTTGTATTTGGACAATAAAATTTTAATCCACGATTTATATGGACAATATAGAACATATGGTGGAGTTTCATAAAATTTGGGCTTTGGGATTTATACCAGTAACTCAATCATCTTTAATGGTCCAATTTCATCACAAATTCTTTTGGTCTTCTTGTGTAGACCATATGAGCCTTCAAATGGAAGAAATAACCCATGATTCCTTCTAATTATATGTTACAAATTAAATAAGTAATCCTAGAAAATAATAAACACACCATTTTAATTAGTAGGGTGAGAGTTATTAATACAAAATTAAACAGACTCAATTGGACTGCTTTTAAAAATGCTCAAAAATTATACTTAGTATTAAAACATTAATATATCAAACAAATTATGCACATTTAATATGAAATCAATAATGAGAGTATATAATAAGTCATGAAAATATTAATAACATCACCCCTTAGTGATGGGGCTTTAATAAAGGGACCAGTTCCTGAGATGTTACTTCAAGGTGTTGCCCAATCCATTCCACCACATTTGGAGAAGAACGTGGTATCCACAGTACCATTAGATGTGTTGCATAGGCTGAAAGTGCTTCCAAATATTCCACAACAAAGTTCCCTCATGTTTCAAGGAGAGACCATCTCATAGGAGGATGAGGAATGTCTTGAGGTAGTGACCCAAGTTGTCCATTTTTTAAGGACCCCAATAGATCACATGGAGGTCCTGGAGGTGTTCCTTATTCATGGATCAACATAACGATGGTGGAGTTTGGTTACCCAAATGTGTGATGTGGTGACACTTTCATGGAAAGAGTTTGAAAACTATTCAGAGATGAGTCCTGACCAGCTATACAATGGGATGTGTGTTTGCAGGAGCTTCTATAGCTCTACAAAGGTAGTATGATAGTATCTCAGTATTCATCAAGGTTTAACAACCTCTCTAGTTACTCAATGTATATGGTTTGAGAATAGTTATTCAGGGACCAGACCATTGAGTGAGGTTTGTATAGATACATCTGATCTATTTTTATATTATATGAATTTATACTTATACTATGGGTAATCAGTGGCTGTCAGTAGGGGAAAGAAGGAGGAGAGAACTTAGTAGAAGGGAGATGATATCAGTCTAAGGTACATAGATGCGGGAGACATTTCATGAGGTTGTCCTAAGACAAAGAATCTAAATTTTAGGGCTAACAGGGTGGGTCTAGTTACCGTATAGAGTGCAGGTTCTACCCATGTTATGATAGGGGATATCATGCTCGAGATTTTTTAACCCATTGTACAATTTATAGAGAGACTATGGATATAGCACTAAGGATGAGATAAAAACCAAGGTAGAAAAATACATAGGGTGGTGGATGTGGAAGAAGTTATAGGAGAGTATTATGAAGTTGTCGATGTTTTTACTTGTTACCACCACCACCCCCAGGTTGTCCATGCCAAGCTTAGGGAGCCGGATGATAGGGGTATGGACCGATGTAGGTGGCCGAGGTTTATGAACCAGGGGATCCAAGAATTATTTTATATATATTATGTGTCTTTTTTACCTTAGATTCAATACTAATAGACACAAGTTATATCCTTTACATTATCCCCATATATCCTGTTCAGGACTTAAGGGTTCTAGTTGAACTGTTGACTCAACCCTTACACTTAAAGAAATATACTATAGAAGACTCAGTTATCAAACAATTATACTGATTGTGTGACCAAACTCTTAGAGGTGATAGTTTCTATTGGAGCCTCTTGGAAGTGGCGTTGAGGCCTTACGACGTCATTCATGGTATGTATTGATTATCCATAGACCATGATTAGATTTACTATTTTAGGAGAATGGTGTGGTGTGTTTGTAGTGATGGAAGAAAGTTCTCCTTTTCTGGTGAAAAGGAAACCGAAGATGTTCAGGATGGACTCTTGAATAAGAGGGTGCAACTGATTACTCATTAGTTAGCTAGCATAATCCTTAGAGCAATGTACATTGTGAGTTTACATTTTTCTATAGTATTGGTGATGTATGATGACATATTCCTTGAATATGTTCTAGGTTTTCCTCCTTCTATAGAGACATACTTCTGCATTGATCTACACCCAAGGATGTCACTAATATCAGTGTCAACATATCGGATGTCTCCCACAGAGCTTTGTGAGGTGAGGGTGCTGTTAGATGACTTATAGTGGAAGGGATTCATGAGACTGAGTGTTTCACCTTGGGCATCCCTAGTTTTTTTTCAAGAAGGAAGATGAGATATTGAGGTTTTTTGTAGACAATCAGCACTTTAACCAAGTGACTATGAAGAAAAATTATCCACTAATGAGGATCTATGACCTCTTTGATCATTTTATAGATGCATAATGATTCTCTAAGATTGACCTCAGATCATGTTATCACTATCTATGAGTACAAGATGAGGATATACCAAAGAAAACATTCAGATATTATTACAATCACTATTATTACTTGGTGATTCCCTTTAGCATGAATAACACCCATCAATGTTCCTAGGACTCATGAATTGGATTTCTAGCTTTACTTAGACTAGTTTTTGGTAGTATTCATCTATGATATCATTGTGTACCCAGGGTCTAGTGAAGATCACATGAGACACATAAGGATAGTTCTGGACATACTCTAAGAGAACCAAATTCATGTAAATTCCTCAAAGTGCTAGCTGTAGATTCAAGAAATCCACTTCTTGGGACACATTATCTCAGTATATAATGTCATAGTTGACTCAAAAAAGGTCGTGGTAGTTTTAGCTTGGAAGCCACCTAAGAGTGTGATAGACATACAAACCTTACTTGGGTTGGTGAGATATTATTGGAGATTCAAGCCTAGTTTTTCTAAGATATTATCACCCATGATAGCCTAGACTCAAAAGGGGTAGCGTTTTGTGTTGACAAAAATGATCCAACTGGATATTTAGTAGTTGAGGCTGAGTTTGACGTGTGATCCCATCATGAGATTGTTAGAGGATGGGTTTTAGTATGTAGTGTTCTGCGATGCATCAGGAACTGTGGTTGTTGTGTCCTAATGAATTTGAATGAAGTGATTGCCTATGGTTCATGCCAGTTGAAAACACATGAAAAAAACTACACAACCTAAAATCATGAGTTAGTAGCGGTAGTATTTTCATTGAATATGTGGTGAGACTAACTTATTGGAAGGAAATTTATCATCTACTTCAATCACAAGGGTCTCATGTATATCTCCTATTAGAAGGATCTCAACTTGAGATAGAGGTGATGGTTAGAGTTTCTCTAGAAATTTAACATTGAGATTGTATATACTTCTATGAAGGGGAACATAGTGATAGATTCTCCTTGTTGGAGATCTAGTTCACATTTTCTAAATGAAGAGTTAGAGTAGTTATCCTCATTGTAGTTAACCTTTATATATAGAGATAGAGAATCATACCACTAGTCGATGGGTTTCACCACTCCACTCTTATAAGGAGTTAGGGAGGAACAACTTGTGGATACCAACTATGTAACCCTATGTGCTTAGATATCCATAGGGAGTGATCTTGAATGATTTTTTAAAGGTGGTGAGCACAACGTTATTTTTAGATGACACATGATGGCACCAGTGACATTGTGTGGGTACGTTGTAAAGCAGTTTTATACACCCCCTTTTTTGGTACATATTAACATTGAAAATATGTACTATGACCTTTGATGTATGTTTTTGTGTCCACGAATGAAGAAAGTAAATGTAGAGTTTATCTCTTGATAACTTACTTGTTAGCAAGTGAAGGCTGAGGAACAAGTTCCAGTGGGTTTGGATAAACCCCTTGAGGTTTTAGAATGGAAGCAGGATGTGATATCTATTGACTTCATGATAGGATTACCACGTATATCCATGGAAAATGATTCCATATGGTTTATCATTGATCAACTAAGCAAGATGGCCAAATTCCTAGATATATGATAGTAGAGCTCAGTAGAGAGATTGAAAAGAATATATATTCAGAAGATAGTCCATATCCATGGAGTTCAATTGATGATTTATTCTGATCATGATGATTTCTTTACATCCCAGTTGTGGAAGGGATTACAAGAAGTATTTGGGACCCAAGTAAACTTTAGCACATCATTTCAACCACAAAGTGATGGCTAGACTGAGCATGCCATTTAGGTTCTAGAGGATATACTATGAGATTTCATGTTGAATTTGGTCATATTTAGGAGGATCACCTACCATAGGTGGGGTTTTTATTCAACAAACAGTTAAAATTCCACCATCAGTATGGTCTCATTTGAGGCTTTGCATGGGAGAACCTATAGTTCAACACTTTATTGGACAAATCTAGGTGAGATAGCACTAATGGGACCAAATTAGGTGTGAGATACATGATAGAAGGTTAATATCATTCAGGTTAAGATCATCTCATATTCGTGCTCAGTACCCTCATCTTTTTGAGTAGCCTTTTTTTGGATTTTGGGGATGTAAATCCCCAAGGATGAGATACATTAGTCTTTGAGTGTTCCCATGTATTATTTCTATATATTATATGAATTTATTTTGAGACTAGATGCTAAGATGACATGTAATCCAGAGACCCAATGTGTCCGAAACAAAATTTTGAAATATATTAAATAGATTAAATAGCACACACACACATTTTTTCTATAAAGTTGAATAACTCATAAATGGGTTCTTGGATCATAAATCTAAAGGAACCATTGAATTAATATTGTTTTTTTACCCTTGGAGTGACCTAATATTGTTCAGTGTAGGTAATTTGTGAAAAAGTTGTCACGATCGTAAAATGAATAAAATAATTAAATAAAAAATATTTTATTTTTTTTTCAATATAGAGACATAATTGTTTATAAATAGATGTTTATGTATAAAATATAGGGTTCTAAGTATAACCCTGGAGAGTCCAGAGGATATCTATGGAGATCATTAGAAAACCCTCCGAAGTGAATGGCAATAGACCGCATAATGATTGATTAGCACAACCTTGGGATTGATGTATCTCATCAACGAACATGACGTGAAAACTATACTTTGTCTGTGATCAAAATGAATTGAGGTAGGGTGTGTGTTTTATTATTATTTCTTCCTCATTCTTTATTTTTTCAATGAACATGAATCAATCAATGAACGGATTGATTGAAATATCAATCGTTAAGTAGGATGGGTTTATTTTGCAGGGTTTATCGGGGGATTTCTTCATAGATGTTAAATTTTTTATTCCAATGAAAGCAAACCAAGATCGGCACAAAAATTGATCAAGTTTCATTCATCTTGTTTGGATTTGTTCTTTTCTCCCCAGTTTCACAGTTCTTTATGATTTTCTTCATTTTCCCTATGGTTCGACATTTCTTTAAACGATCGATTGTTGCATGTCTTATTCATGGATAAACAATCCAAAATCATAGATACAAAATCGGTATGACTCGATGGATGTTAAATGGTGGTTTTGGAAGTTTATTGAATGATGATTGGTGTGAATTATTCATTCTTCAACGCACAATGAAGAACAATGATGATCTTTTTTTCTGAGTAGATCGAGGACCCGAAGTGGTAGATCGGTGATAGAAAGTCTTAGACGAGTCTCCACCTTGATTTTCCCAGTGAAGTACAATTGGAATGATGGACAAAGAGATGGATGATATTAATGGACAATGAACCAGATATTATAAAAATCCCTCATTATTTGGTGTGTAATCCAGGATTACATGGCATATGGGCTACCCTGAGTGGCATCTAGGGTTTCAAGTAAGAGATAAGTATCACCCGACTTGTGGCCCAGTTTATAAGGCCTCTCACTCCTCCCTAGATACTCAGTGCATACATTGGGAAGTACAAAGGCATGAGGTGATTACACAGGTTTCCTACATGGCATTTACTCCCCCATATGAGATGACCTGAACCATCTACACGAGCTACCCCATGTACTAGTACATGAGCGTGGATACATAGGATGGAACCATGAACTGGAGCATGATTGGTGTATATGGGAAAAAACATGGATTTATGGACATGGCGTGTGACCCCTATACATGTCTTATACTCTCCTTCTACATGGACACATTTAAGATTATGTGGGCCATTTACACAGGTAGAACCAAAGTTCTAGGGAAACAACATGTTGCCCCTTAGCATTCCATGTATATTTTTTTTTTCATTATTAAGGTCTATTTTACACCATAAATTATTTAAGTCTTGTCAGGGTTAGTTACCCTTATCCTTTCCCTAAAGGTATATATGAATTGTTTCATACTCCTAGGACTACAATCCCTTTAATGAGACTTCTTAAAAGAGTTAGTTGAATCTCTTTGATAGGCCTCGAGTGAGATCCTCTTTTCCTCTTAATGACCTAGGTGGTGTTATTAGTATAGATGTAACCAACACTACCTAGGTGTTGACCCTCTACTTATCAGTGTTAATCGATATTGAGTTTTTTTGGTATCAACCCATTTCCTTAACAGTGATCCTTATCTATGTATCATATTCTCTTCAAATTGTTTAGTGATTCTTTCTCCTAATGAGACCCAAATAGCAGTACCTATAAGACATACATCATTAGTGATATTAGAATTAGGAGTGTGTTCTCCAAGAAGAGTGCTTCATTGATTCTTAGATCATGATTTCTAGGCTTGGTCTTCTAAGATTGTGGATTTCTCAGAGATTGTAGGTCTTTATTTGATTATATTAAGATAATCATGTTATATGTGATGTAGAAATATACATATGTAGAGATGATTGTATTTACTTTATTATATTCTTTGTGGTTATGGGGTGTCCTATTGAAATTTTTTATACTCACCCATGAACAGTCTATTCCAACTCTTGTCATGTCTTGTACATAAGATCAACCTTTTGATGAAGTCTTTGGTGGACCAATACCAAATGGTTATTAGTGAGAGAAAACAAAATATAGTGTGTTCATTTGGATTTTTGAAAATAGTCTCAGTGAATTTACATTCAGGTTGAACTTGTGATAAATAATTCTTTGTGGTTAGTTTGTATTTGGACATATTTACTGTTATTTTATTCTTATCGCACTATGGTTATGGGATTTATATGTATTCATGCATGGTTACTTAGTGGTTTTTATATTTCAGAATTTTTTGGGTTTATAGTTGTGTGTTCGTACATGCAATTTGGCAATGACTCCATGTTAGTGATATTCCAACTTGGTGCTAGTCACCAACCCCTAGCCTATTGGAGGCGGGCATGAGGAGTCATGGAATGAGCCCCACTAGAATAGTTTGTGGAAACCATAGGCATAAAAATAAGTAAAACATAGACACTAGCGTAATTGGAGAATAAGAAAGTGGAAAAAACCAATGGTGATGGAGAATGAAGCCCTATCCTTTTGAACCTGGTGAATAATCACTATGAAACCACCATAAAATCACCATAAAGAAAATTTAGAGAAGGAAAACCCTCCATGGAAGTCATCCTAGTTGAGAGAATTTAGGTGGGGTGCCCAAGGGAAGAAAACACATGTAAAAATAATCCAAAGAGAAAAACATACCCCTCTTTTGGTAGGTTTTATGGTTAACTCATAAGTTTCAACAAAACATACCCAAATTATGCAAATCCTCCCTATCAAGAGTTTCATAAGATGCACACAAAGGATTCTTGGTTATGTTAATGTTGAATAGGCTATGCCACATGTTCACACTTAGGAATCATGGCCAAACAATCCATGCACCTAAATCACGAGACAATGAAAAATTCAACAAAAATTCATCATTTGATCCCAAAATTCCTCAAATTCAAGGTGCTAAAGCACCTAAAAAATACTCACACATAAAAGGCACACTAGGGGTTTTACAATCTCATAACCATGCCACTTTATACCCATAAAATTTCTAGAGAAATTATGAATGTAAAATATCAAGTCACAATACACATTATTCAATGAGAGGTGAGTTGGATGATGAAACACTACTATTTTCCTTAGGAAAAAACAACAAAGAATCAAAAAATCCTTAAAATAAAACCTTCAAATCCATAAGGAAACCAAGAATCTCTATGAAAAACACAGTCACACATACTTTTATAAGATACAAATAGAAATAGATATTGAAAAAAAGTCTCCCCACTATTTATAAATCTACCAAATGGTTTAAAAAAAGAGAACACATAAAACAAAAATCTCTACTATGGAAAACATCTCCAAAAATCTCAATAGAACCCTTAGAAATGTGCTCTCACTCTCTCAAAGGAAAACCATCACAAATGAATCAACAATCACATTGTAGAGACATTAACAATCTTATAACACACCTCCATAAAAGGGAAACTCCTTTTTTTCCATAATAAGAGATGACATTAGACCTTGAACCAATTCACCATACTCAAGGTGCAGGCTATGACATCCAAACAGAACACCATCCCAGGGTGAACCCCAAAAAACTAGAATAATAAAGTGCTCAAATTCCCAAATGCAACATCCATCTTAATTACCCATGTATCTACCCCATGTTCACTTACACCCAAACCAAAAAAGAAACTTTCCATATAATATGAAAAGACATAAGAAAACACTAGAGGATTAAAAAAAGTCAACCAAAAAACAAGGCGTGGACCTAAGCTCAAAACCAAGGCATCACAAAAGCTGGAATGCAATCACAGAAACCAAAATAATTTAAAACCCAAAACACCCTCAATAGATTAAAAAGACACTCAAAAATGGTTTAAATTGACAACCAATTTCAAATAACCTTTTTATGATATAATCGATTTTTAAAAATACTGAAAGTGGTAAATTGACAAGAAAAACACCTATGAAACCAATTTTTTTTCCATTTTCAAAAATATTCTCAAAAAAATTCAAAGAACATCACCCTGATTTTTCAAAAACCACTTTACAAATAATTTCATCAATCAAATTTGACGGTGAATTAAAATACCAATCATCTATTACATTTAAGAAAACATTAAAGTACTATTTTTAATGTTTGGTTTACCCCTTCAAACAATCCTTTCAAAGCCATGATATTGATATCATATTTGGAAAACGTCTTCCGTATGAGTTTTTAACAACTCAAACAATAAAAAGTCTATAAACCAATTTTTTTCCTTGAAAAACCTTAATGGGATTAAAACCCCCCTTTAAAATTTTACTACATGACCCAATCTAGGTCAAATCATTTAAAAACATCACACTCCTTTTAAAAAACTTTTTTTAAAAATTTCAAAAGAAGTAAAAACTTTACATCATCAAACAAAAACATTTCATGTTGAATTAGAAACATTCAATTTCATTTCATGACCCAAACAATATAAAACTATTTTTAAAATCCCTTATAAAATCTTAAATAATCCTTTAAAAGTTAACACTAATTGTAATTTAATGTCGCACATTAAATTCCATGTGAAAACCATAATTTAAGAAAAAAATAAACAAATTGACATTAAAAAGATTTAGAAAACCAAAAGAATCCAACATTCATGGGTTAAACCGTCAGACTTGGTCATTCTAAAACTATTTAGAACTCACGTAAGGACATCAAAAATGTAAGAGGTAAAAACCCTAGGATCAAAAGAATCGAACGAGAACCCATATGATCAATAATCTCTCTTCTACCAAGACTTTTCTATGAGAAGCTTAAAAAACATAGGGAATAATCGCAAACACACATGCTCACCAAACAAAACAAGCATCCCCTTAACAAAGGTAACCATTGAAAACACCTTTTCAGAATGTATTTTGAAAAAAATGTCAAACAAAACTGAAAATTTCTTTTGAAAACCCTATAGTTTACACCACTTTTCTTTGGACCTCATCCTTTTACTATGACCCAGAGATCTCCAAATTCCATTTAAACTAATGGTTAAATTCTCTCTCCTTCAAATGTATCTCTTAAATTATCATAAAAATAAATCTAAATCTTATTTCCAAAAGGATTTCAAAACACCAATTTGGTATAAACCATCTCAAGGAAAAAATTTCCAATCTCAACTCATTAAACATCTACCTTAAAATTAAAATATTTACACAAAATTATATATTTGAACGAAAATGTTTTAAACTAAAATAATTCTACTTATCTTGGTTTAAAAATAAAAATGTACATGGTTTTAAATCCCATAAAATATAGTTTATAAAAATTAAAAACCTTCCCTTTAAAAAATGAATTTTACACTTTTTCATAATAGAGTTCTCTAAGGTAAGAAACCAAGCCCAAAACAACACATATCAAACAAAACCACATTCACAACACCAATTGATATAAAAATACCCATTAAAACCCCATATTGGGTACTACACAAATAACGTACACCATTTGAGTCAATCCAAGAATAAATGTAGGGAAAATGAAATTCTAAATGGGAAACTGAACTATGTATGATTTGGTCACACATGCTGGTAAATTTTGAACCAACTGTGAATAAGGAACAATCATGGTTTACAAAACCATCTCGTACGTACACCACATAGTTTACCAGACCGTGTGTGGTAATCATGAACCTCTATTCCATTCACCATTTTGACTATAACACATAAATAGACCCCTAGAATTACTAGTACACTCAATGAGGATCATGGAATAATATGATCATATCAATTATCTGCCAAACAATATATCTAAGTACTCAATATCATGGATCAAACCTGACATTGAAATGAAAAATCATGATTTAGTGAAATGAAGTGCTAGCCAGGACCCTACTAACAGCCTCTACCCCAGCCCTGAAAACAATGGTGGTCTCTAGAATATCCAGACACACACCAAATAACAAATAGGGTTAGTCAAGAACCTAGTCCCCATTTCAAGAAACCAAGATCTCTAATTCTATTTTGTAATAGACCAATTCAGTACATCCATATACTGGATTCTCAAAATATCCCCCCACATACCTAAGGAGCACCCCATATCCCCCAAGGATAAATAAAATCATCAAGGGTATCATATATAAGTGTTTGGAATGGTTTCCTCTACATAGAACAAAATTAAAACATCAAGAAAAATAATAATAGTAAAACAACAAGATAAACACTAAATGATATCTCATACAAATAAACAACCAGTCAGAGTTACAAAACAAAAATAGAAGGTACAATAAAATAAAGACATAGGAAGATGATATAAATGTCAATCCAACTATTTCCAAGAAATTTAAATTCCGATCACCGAATTTATGTGACTCTGCGATCACTACCATCACCTGAATAACACACACTTCCCAAGGAATATGGTACCAGATCCAACATGAAATCCAAAACCTAGAGGATCTTATAAAAGACATGAATACTACATACCCACTAGCATGAGTATGTAGAGTGTGTGACGAAGCTAATAGGAACCACAATTAGTTTAATTCCTTCCTTTTAATAATGAAACTTGTTTTCTAGTTTAATGAATATATGAAAAATAGTTTTTGATCCTCCATTACATAATATAAGAAAAACCCAATATAGAAGACACATTTTTTCAAAGCACGTCATTTTCAAAACATTCTATAGTAATGTTTTATCAAAACCTTGTCAATCTAATATTCTAACTATGTCTCTTTTAAAATACCATGGTTTTGAATAATAAACCCACACATGGTTCAAAAAATTTCAAAATCATACCAACAAATAATGCCACTATTAAACCAATTTCTCACTTTTTTCCTTCAGAATATTTTACACACCGAACAAAAGTTAAAAAAAGAAATAAGGGAAAAAATGATGAAGCAAAATCACAGATGTTAATAAATAAATCCAAAAAATTTATGGAATACAACTAGTCAATAACATGAATAAACCAACAAATGTTCGACACATAAAAAAACCATCCAATATAAAAATTCTCAAGGGATCTAATTTATCCTTTACTTTAATTCATTGTACCATAGAGAATTATTCTTGGGTACCCATACCCTATATCACGCTGGTCACAATTCACTAATCAAAGAGCCTCAATCCAAGAATCCAATCGGAAGCTTACACGTCATATCTGACCATCCCAACCACTATGTCATAGGTCGGAAAACATAGAGATTCATTCCATGAATCCAACTGGGACTCAAAATTTCATTTCTAACTAACCTAACCTTTAGGACACAGGTCAGAAAAAACTATGCGTCATTCAATGAATCCAATCGATACATAGAGAATTATGTTTGATAATCCCAAACATGATATGAGTCTCTATATCTATGAACCAAGGTTTAGGATCATCAATCCTTCCCATGAATATCTATGGTAGACTAGAGTGACTGAAGCATTAGTCTAGCCCACCCAAAACTAGGGAATGAACCATCAGTCCAACATCCCAAAACCATTATTCATAGGTCCACAAACATGTTTCATCAATCTATGAATCCAATCCGGATTTATCATATCAAATCCAACTATCTCAAATAATTAGTAACAACATAAACCATTTTCACAAACAACATTCCCAGCATCAGATACATTCAACATATTAAATCCATTTATACAAACATTTTAGAAACCCATTTCTAAAATCATTTATAAATCAATTAAAATCTATTAAACACATTTGAGTGTTTCATCAAGCACATGGAGTGCAACAAACCGCTCCCTTTTTAGAAAAACTATTTTAAAAAATATAAATTTTCTACAGAATTTAATGGATCACATCACCAAAATTGATCACATGGATATCTTAAACATCATATAAAGACATGAGGGCTCAACAAAAAAGTCATCATCACAACAAAAGTTACAATAGATCCTCCACATATATCCTATACATTTGGAAAACAATTTTTGAAATCAATTTGGAATTCAAACACAATTCCAAAGGAATGCATAAAGTCATCCAATCCCAACCAAATAAGTTAGGGGAAATTTATTTTCACATTATAAAATGAAAACACCCCATTAAAATAAGAAAAACCTTTGATCACCCAAAGGGAGATCACTTTGAAAACACCATTTATCCTAAAGCCGAAGGAAGAAGTTCATTTCACAAAGAAAACCCTCATTGGAATTTTATCATAAATTAATAATTCATAAAACACTATTTCAAAACGAACTACCATTATGAAAATAAATTCACCTAATATTTAAAAAGGAAAATACCATCCAAGCATGGGATAATTTTAACAAATACAAACTAGATATAAAATAAATCAATAATGAAAATCAAAAACACCTTTAAAGAATTAATCAATCAAGGAAATCTTAAATAAAAATAAATGAATTGAAAAAACCTACCTCAAGATAAATAATAATGTCACCTTCAATGAAATATAGTATCAAGAAAATCCTATGATGGATCATAGCCCTAATAAAGATAATAACCAATATTTACACCACCATATTAATGAAAATCGGCTATGGACACTAGGGTTAATGTATAAGGGGAGAATGGAATAAAATTAATGGGGTAGGGGAAGGAAATCCGATCCTTTTTTAGATTAGTGACAAATCACTAAGAAATCATCATGAAATCACATTGGAGTATCTTTAAAGAATAAAAAACCTCCATGGAAGGAATCCTAGTTGGGGGAATTCAATTGGGGTTACCAAGGTAATAAACCCCACCTAAAAAGAAAATAAAGAGATAAAAAATACCACTCTTCGAGTGGGTTTAATGGTTAAATCACACAGTTAATCAAAGAATGTTAAAGCCATCCAAATCACCACTACTAAGAGATACATGATCTATGCACTTAGGATTCATGGTTAGGTTAACCATGTGCATGCCGTGAAACCTGTGCACACTTTGGATTCATGGATAAACTAACCATTTCCTTAAACTATGTGACCGGGAAAAAATTCCCCAAAAATTCATCCTTTGAGATCAGAACACTTCAATCTCAATGGAATAAATCAACTAAAAAATTACCCCCACATAAAAGTGTAACTAGAGGTGTCACATAATGTGTCTTTAATGGGTATAAGGGAAAATTGTGTGTGTCATTGATTGACAAATGCCTTTGGATTGGGTGGTTTATGGGCTCTATGGGTCATTATTTCATCTAAATAGGTATATAGATGTTAATGGGAATGACTAAAATGGATAAAATAACAATAATTTCTAAAAAACCATTTTAAATAACCAATCCCTTCCTCTTTTCTAGATTATTAAGATTTTCTTCACTTATATTGATATTCTATACCCATAAGATATCCCTAATCGTTTTTGGATGTCAAAATTAATTAATATAAAATGAATTGATATCCCTATATAATGAATAACCTTGTTTATGCTACAATCATGTTTTTTTTCCTATTCGCTAGTTATTTATCTCAAATCACAACAGGGGGGTTGATATGAGTTTTGATTATAAATTATTAAGGAAAATATAAACTTCCTATTATTATCTAGCATCAAAATGTTATATCTAGGTATTACACAATATTAGCACCTATGTATATAAATGTTCATCTTATTTGTGGTATATTTTTGTCTGTAGTGAGCATGAGGAGTGTATATCTACACTAAGAAGATTTCGTATACATAATGAATTAATCATAACTCCTAGGAATAATGATATGTATATTATACCTCCCTCATATATCCATGATTAGTTAGATTTTGGTACTTTTATTGGGATGAGCATGACATTATAAAAATAAATACCATATTAGTTGTCTCGGTGTGGGGGAACATGATTGGGGGCTTAGATCCGTAATTGGGAATGTGTTTTGATAGTTTATCACATATTATGGATGGTATTTTATTAAATATAGTGTACTTTTATGGTATATCAATATTGAAAATGTGGATGGTTATTTTTGGTCATTATATATTTTGATAGTGTTTAAGCCAGTGGAAAGGTTATTCCATGAATGTCCATACCCTATATTGAGCACAATTGATATGAATCACCATGAACATGTGGGATATATTAGGTTTCCAAAATAGGTAGTGTAATGAACACTATAATTTTAGGTTAGTTCTACTTTTTCACATAATTTTTTCGCTAAAATAGTAAAAAATAGTGTTTGAAGTATATTTATGCGAAATTAAAGTTGACAAGTTCATTTAAGTATGAATCAAAGAGTGATTTTGGTGCAGGTATAAAACTAGGTACCTGGTGGCGGTGTACTGTGTATTGGTGTTATCTAGTATACTTTCAAATACATATGGTGAGACCCTTGTTTACCTATAGGACTTTCATTGTGTACTTAAAAAACTACTATGGTGTTTCTTTATAATGGGAGTATATTAACCTTTTACAACCAAAGATTTTTACACTCAAAACCTAATTACTCAATATATAAATTAATTTCACTTATAAATAGACCCTTTGGATGCTCTCATCATCCAATAATATCTTTCGAGTGATTCCAAATTCAATGTAAACTTGTATTCAATGCATAGTTTCCACATGGATTGATTTTTGTAAAATATTAGGTAAATATTACTTCATATCCTAGTATTTATACTATCCTTTAACACAAGAAACACAAATCCATAAGTCCTATTTATTTAAGTTATGAAACCAGGTTCTCCCTTTTACTATTATTCCTTTATGGGCTAACGAGGGATTGTTTATGTTGTTTATGAGGCTTATGACGATCAACATTCTTTTTATTTGAATTTTCCTTTATGAAAGTAGTGAAATTATTATTCTACTATACCAAAGGTTTTATTAATAATTTAGATAGTGTAATCCCTTATTCCACTGGAAATTGGAAGATGTTTCAATATAACGTTTAGTGAGAGACTCCTCTTATCCTTTCATATGATAGTAGTGGAAATGATAATAGTTACATGGGGTATAAGTTTCCAAAATTGAAAAGTGATTGTTTCTCTAAATGAATATTAAAAAAGACATGTGTTGAAATGGTTAGGAAATAGGGAAAGTATTGGTTCTATAAACTATAGTTATGATTTATGATTTTCAATAACATTAACTTATTGATAAGTTAATGTGTTTTAGATTGGTCTTAACTTATTCATATATCATATAACATAATATGAAATTAATTTTTGACATGTTCATATTCCCCTGAATAGTTATGTGATTATGTTATGTGTTTAGCCATGACATTTTACATACCATGATGTATTATATGTCATTTTATACCTTTCCTTCTATATTAAAATACTCTAAGATAGTTTTGGATCATTATTTTTATATGTACCTTTTCTATACACATTTTTTTGAATATGAATTGTATTTTTTTAGAAAATTAGAATTTTGTATGTATATTAGAAAGTTAAAGGTGATTCTTAGTGAAATACTAGTTATACATGTGACGAATATATTTGGATTTTATCTTAGACTTTATTTTCAGTCTTTGATAGATAGAAAATAATTATTATGTATATGTGAAAAAATTATATATATTTACACATATAAACTACATGATGAGGAAGAGGTTCCCACCTCAAGGTATGTTGTTTACTTATGATTACTGTAATGAAGGTAATTTGATCCCTCTAATAGCATATATGTAAAGGCATTGAGAACTTGTTTTTTTATAGTGTTACAATATTTTCCTAGCCTAATAACATAACATCCAAGAATGACACATATGATATATCACTGGGTTTCCATTATAGGTTTTCTAGTACCTAGTAACTGAACCATTGTTATCTAATTTACCTGACTTTAGAAATCATGTTAGGAACTTATTATGTTATAAATTACATAATCCTTTTATGCAATTCACACTATTTATTGTGTTATATGATATCTATGACTTGTTTATTTTTATATTGTCTGATTCATATTTCTATTAAAACTTATTGATTGTATAACCGATTATTAGGGGTCAGGTGGTGACAGCCCACTGAGTATAATTTACTCACACCCAATATGCACCTTTATGAGATGTGTGTAAACCTTGTTTTATTTAATAAAATATAATTTAGATCACAAGGGGATGGGTAATCATAAAGTATAGAGCATGTAGACACATTTTATTTTTTATAGATATTGACAGTTGAATTTGACATAGATATCATAGTATGTACTTAGTCATTATATATATATATATTATTACACACTAAGTATATCCCTTCATGACCTCTTTTATATGTATGTCTCACCTATATAATTTATATGTCAGACATGTCTAGTAGTGCGTGTTTTTTGGTTTGTATTAGTGTTTTGGTACCATGTTGCATGGGATTGAATTTTTCATATTGATGTCAACTTATGTTGTTATCTAGGTAAAAAATGATTTGAATTAAAATTTTAGTAATTACTTTTCCTTAATTAAATACCACATAATTAGAATCTTGTGCAAGAAAAACTGAAAAATAACAAAAATCTCCTTACCTTAGTAACATTGTTAAATATTAACATTATAATATAACCATTAAATTAGTGGATATCAATTTCAGTAGTAACTTTAAGAAAAATATATGAGAATTATAATAACCCAATGATAATTTTATTCTTAGAGATATAATTTGTATTCTGATAAGTATTTTTATACATTAAGTCTACTAATACAATAATTAAAATTTTTACTCCTTTAAAATACTTTTTGGTAATATAGATTCTATATTTTCAATATTTTGGTCCAAATTGATTAAAAAATACCATTTTATTTTTAGGAATAATTTTTTTACTCACATTATTGGTAAATTTAATGATAAAATTAAAATTATTATTTTCAAATGTTTTTATTAATATTATGTAATTTATATCTAATAATTTAAATTAAATTTTTTAAAAATTATTCTAATATGATGTTTATATGTCTTGGAAGAAGTTATATAAATTTTTTTAGGGAATCTAAAATCCTATAGTTGATATGAAAATTTAGATAAGTCATAGTGAATATGACTTTTAGGAGATTTTTATGACTTCAGTTGGACTCTCAGAAGAATTTTATATATAGGAGTTAAACATCAATGATGGTTGAAATCTAGAAAATTATTACTTCTTAATAGTTCATCAACACTTTATATGACTTTTATGCCTATTTATATGACTTACATGGATCCTCATATGACTTCAGATGAGCCTCAATATTCTGAATCATGCCAGACTTTCATAGGTAATTCATTTGACTTCCCATGTATGTATTGGAATTTTAATAAATAACATATGATTTTTTATGTTTTTATAAGACTTACATATACATCCATAACAATTTTTGAAGCCTCATAAGACATCATTCCATTGTAAAAATTGGGGAGTTTTACTAATTGAATCATTTAAATCTCTAAACATTATATCATGAATCCAATTAAAGAATATGATGTTAGAGTTGATCTTTAGTAATTAAAAAAATATAATTAAAATATGACTCATAATATGTAAATAATTCAATATTTATTTATCAATAATAAAGTGATAAAATTTTAGAACAACTGAAAGAGAAATCAAATGTTTTTACTAGTTATCTTGAATAATATACATATTAGTGTGAGGGTGATTTATTATTTTTTATTTTCTAAATCAAACAATAATCAATCTGTGATGAAATTTTTTTTTTGATTTTTCCAAGAGACCTATATATCTATTTCTACTATAATGTAAATAGTCAAGTTGAGATCATGTAATTAAAATCATAGATGAAAAATGATCTAATTTTAACCAAAAACATATTATAGTAAAGCATGTATGAAATTTATAGTTATATATTTTTATTATTTGTTTAATAGTTATAAAATATAAAGTAATTTCTATAGTGGTTTTGTTTAAATTTCTTGATTTTTTTTACATTTTGAATGAATCATTAGTTGGAATGGGTGGTTGACCCATGTAGGAGTTTTGATAATAGACGCATGATAGGTGATGAAGCTGAAAATGGGATATGATTATTATATTTTCAATTGAATCCTCAATAAATTAAATACTACAATATTTATTCTAAAAATCATGGAATAATATATAGAATCACATGTATAGAAAATTTACAGTTTATTTTTCCATGAGAAATATTAAAGATATCCTAGAGGGAAAATACCATGGGATGGTTAAATAAGATATATAAAAATTTGAGAAAGAGTTATAACTGAATAAATAAAAATAGAGAGTTTTGAAAATATAATATCTAAGAATTTATTTATTTAGAAGAATTATATCTTCAATGATTTTTATTATTTTGATGAAAATTACTTACCATTCATTTTCCTTCATTTCTCTTGAAAAATAATGTTTCACAAATATTTTTGAAGAAAAGTTTTTAAAAACTTTTATAGGATTAATGTGAAGTATTTTCATTTGTTTTCAGACTGACCAAAAATTTCCATTGATCTTTCTCAACTGGTGGTGTTTCATGTTCCTTTCAATTAGTTGAGGCATATATAAAAATATTATAAAAAAGGAGATAATAATTGTAGATAAATTATAATACCTTCCCACCCATAGTAAGTTAGTGATATATTTACTATGGAAAATATCTGCCTTGGGATAATTACTGGATACATCATGTAGTAGACTCTAACATTGATGCCAAACCATGTAAATATTGTTCTGTGTGTTCCTTTTTTCATTTTTAACATTCTTCATGAAAGGATTAGTGTCATTATTTAATACATAGAACATGACTTCATCAATATAATTATCCACCTCTGATGTATCCATATAATTCACTAGAACTAACATGTTATTTTATGAGAATGATCTTGAGAGAATTAACTTTTTAATTTTATAGATTATGAATTTTTTATAGTTTAAAATCTATGATATATGGGGTTTTTATCCTTCTTTTGTGGAACACATTGTATGCTCTTCTCTTTTAATAGAGTGGGTTGTGTCCATGGGATCGTCATGGCTGATCTAGTTTGTTTTCCCACCATTTCCACTTTCTAAAGGTGGGAAAACTCTACCACCATGTTTGATGATGTTAGATCCTTTATTGGAATGGGATGAATGGATATTATCTCATCCTTGTATGAATTACCCATTAGTAATCATTTATTAGTTCATGTATCCCTCATCGATTTCATAAATGTTCATGAATCTCATTCATAATTCCATATTTAAGTGGACATCGATTAATTATACTACTTGATGTTGAAATAGTGAAGAGAACTAGGGTTATAGATGGTGAATAAATTTTGGTTTTTAAGGAATCTATAAAATCATTCCTCTTTTAGAGTTGATAGAATTTCGGGTATGAGGCATATTAGATTTAAATCCTAAGGAATATCATATCTATTATGGAGTAAGCCTTGTGAGGAGAGTGAGGCATCCAAGGATTATTGAGTCATGAATTCTGTATTTGTCAAACACGATGAGTCATGTTTAATATGTATTATATGAGTAACCCAACACTCGTTATGTGGAGAAACCTATTCTGATCACATAAGGATTTTTAGGATCATCACCTAAGACATCTCATGCTCATCACATGAGGTATATATTCGGATGCATCAGGAGGGGTCACATGTTTAGAGACTTATGGGGACATGATCATAGTTTTACGGTCTTGTGGGGAAATAATAAAATGTTTAAATACATTTTGGGACATTATCAAAGGTTTAATGAATCATATAAAAGTAATCAAATGTTTAATGTGTCATGGGGATGTGATTATAGCTTTATAGTCTTATAGGGATGTGATCATTTCATTGAAGAACCGTGGGGATTTTTTTTATATAGGATCCTCATGTATAGGGTTGAATATTGGTTTGAATCAAATGGAGGGATTGCAGACTAGTGGGGACCACACGTTTGGTTGGAAAGATGATAGGTGTGTTCATGGGGGGAATGATCACACTGTGGGGTTGATTACTACCATGAGGAAGATAGAGGGATTTTTGGTGATGTTGGGATTGAACCTTAGGGAGGAATCCTACATACCCTGTTAGAATACAGGGATAAAAAACCAAATATTTGGACTTATGTTTTTAATCATATGTGACAGGATCGGTCCATGGAGTTCAACATCATGCAGTAAGGAATATTTTTTCATGAAAAGAGCGACAATAGGGGATTTTTTGGGGATTAAGAATATAGGATTCTCAAAAGATAGAGGATAATAACATACTTATCACATGTGGAATCCTATATTTTTTACATAGGGCATGTCTATAGTATAACAACTCACAATAATTATGTTTTTGTGAAGTTTAACATAATGAACCTATGACATTATTGTGCATTTATATACTGAAAAACTAGGATGTTTGTTCAATAATGTTTAAGGTATTACAACACAAATTTCATTGGGTCTTATGCATGGAGAAACCCATTTAATTAGGGTTTTAGGATTTGAGGATTTGAGGATCCTATACTCCCTTATGAAAATTGGGAGGCATCCTATTTACCATTATAATTACACCATTAGAGATTATGTGTCCATGAAACTGGTGATTTTGGATACAAAAAGGCATGAACAATATGCATTTTAGGCAGTAGTAAGGGGTCCCAAGGTTAGGTTAACTATTCATATGAGTCAATATAAATGAGACTACCCAACCAATTCATGAAGTGAATGTTTTAGATATTCCAGTTTTTGATACTAGTTTTGCAGGTACGATTTTTTCAATGAACCATGTTTGGATGGGTGTAGGGAGACTAAGTACTCTACTTGTGCACAAATATGTTGTGAATAAGGACACATTGTCTTAAGAAACCAAATCTTATGTCACGTAAATTCCGGGTTACACCCAACTTGTATGTTTCAGGATCTATGGGATCCTGCACAATGATGGGGAAATTATTCATGATCTATAGTTACACATAATATTTTAGGTTATATGAATCTTAGGGTTTCCTGGAGGAAATTTATCTTTCATGATCCTGAATTTACATCATGTTAAGTTTCACAAGTAAATCTATAGAACATGAAAAATTGGTTTGGGGACTATATGAGGGGAATCATGAAGTTTATAAACTTATTGGAATCCATAAGAGAATGGAGTTATGTGAATTCATGAATGGAAGGGTTTTGTGAACAAGACCATGACACTTTAACATGTGGAGGTCAATCCCTAAAATGGTAGGGGTGATTATATATTGATCAAAAAATTAGATTTCTAGGTATTGGGTTACACAACATTATCCACATCACACAACCTATGGATGTCTTATGAAACTATGGGTATCATGAATCTCATTTCCTTTACACTGGAGGTCAATCATGAGAGGATGTTATTTAACATCACCATTCTCACAAAAGTAACATCTGAACTAAAGGTGTGGTTGAAAATAAGTGCACAATGTTGGTTGTGAAGTTTTCCATTTTTTATGGACTTTAGAAAATCCACACAAATTATGGAATTCTATTTCTTATTTTTATTTATATGATTTTCACAAAATAATTGGGATATTGTGGAAAAATTCTTGAATTTATGCGCAAACATCTACTTTCATCCAAAATTCCCCTGGGTTGTGTTTTCAATTGATTTGAAAAAAAAAACGATTTTTTTATATTGAGGAAAATTTTTTGCAACAACCCCCCTCATAAATAGAGATGATGATAAAATAGAGGGTTGAATTTTGAGGAAAACACTAAACTTTGTGCAATTTTACACCTTTTCACTCAACTTTGAGTCTGGGTCATGCAATTTTGCTACAAACATATGAAACCTCCATTGTCACATGACTATAAACTGTGTACAGGGACCAAGGTACATACATTTACCTTTTTTGTATTATATGAATTCTCTTGTGTGTCAAACTCAACCTACATGCACAAACTCTTAAGCCTTAATTCCAGGACATTCACAAAACTTATCTCTTTGTGAATTTTTTCTCTCAATAGAGAATTTTCTCTTCTATAACTTTTAACAAAATGGGGTCCTCTTGAACGATGTAGAGCTAGTTTCAGGAAACCACCTATAGTTTCACGATGAAGAGAATATTGCATGACACAACCTTTTAAATAACATAGAAATGTTCCACCAATCTGCTCAAATTGTTGCGGCTACTACCAAGAAGATAGAAATGGACAAAAACATGAAATCCCTCCATAATGGTGGGTTTTATATAGATAACGAGGAACGAATTAACATGATTATAGAGGTAAAAATGCGTTATATACTTATAAACGTGTTACCTCTCTATAATTTTGGACTTCTTGATTATGTGGCCATTATAAATATTGAATCCAACACAATGAGGTTCTCATTCTACTTACTTGATGAGATTCAGCATTGGAAAATCATTTATATTAGACACCCTCTCAGGAAGTGTGATGATGGTTCCATATACACCCTTAGTGGTAGGATGAATACAATCTCCTGTAAAAAACTAGTAGATTAAGTGTTTCCAAACAACTATACAATCATTGTCTTATATAGTATTTCAGACACCTTGATGGGATGATATAAATACTATGAATTATAGTCTAGGGGGATGATTATAGATGAAAAACCATGGGGTACTAGGTATGCTACACATGTGAGGAGTAAGAGACTGAATTGTGCAATTTTTTGCTATACAAGGTAGTGTGTATGTCCCAATTTCCAATCTACCGCTATGCAGATATGCTACCACAACTCTATATTTTATAGTCCCTAGATATGTATAGAGACCACCTTCACTATGGGGTGGTGGGGATCAGTCCTTCAGACTTACCATATCATTTGTTTCCCCATGACTAGTTATTAATATGAAAAATTCTTTACATTGCCTAAACCTTTGGGTTATATAGACTCGACATCAGTATCTGCAATGATTCTATAGGACCAGCTAATGCTATTCATAAAGAATTACACACCATTCAAACATAAAATTATATTCCAAAAATGGGTTTTACTCTTATTTAATGATCCAAGGTATAATATGTTAGAGAATCTAAATAAATGAATCCAATCATGTAACCATAGGTGGTTAGGGTTATATTTGATAATGTTGGAGGAATGATGATACAATGAGTTGGGATAAATCACAGTGGATTGAGACCCATAATTCTAGTATATGAAATTTCTAGAAAACTTTACGAGTAGTTGGTTATTTCATGTTTGGGATAAAATCATGGGGATGCAGTAGAGGGACCTAATGATGGAAAAGATCACAGTGTTTATGAACTAGGTCAATTTGGAATCCTAATCCTACCCAGGTTTTATAGCGAACTAGGGCATGTCATGAGTGGGAACATGCGTAAGAAATTGTTTTGGTCTATTATAGTTCTTTCATGGTTGTATCATAGTGCACTTCAAAGGGTATTAATTTCTAAACACTATTACCCCTTGAATGCTAGTCTCATGCCAAATATCTTCAACATTTAAAGGCTATGAATGGTGATGCAAAGGGAAGACATGGTAGGGGCATGGATTGGAAACATTAGAAATTTAATCTTCTGACACTTCTTGAGACCATATGAAGAGATTAAAGATAATCTATCATGGACTATAGAGAATATGGATCACTTTTAGGCTTTTTGAGATGGGAGTGTTGGTTACATGGATTGATGAAAACACCAATTGCGACCCATACACACCATGTCGATTTTCCTGAGATTTTTGGTTCTTCCAAAAGATAGAGAAAAAGATTTATAAATGGGTCTTATTAAAAATAAACCCTTCTATAATTTTTGATATGTAGTGGATTATGTTCCATAAGTGTTATGGATATGAAATCAAGATTCCCCCAACTAACCCTAAGGAAATAATCACCGAAAATTATTCCAATAATTTTGTGGCAATATACCAATGCATGATTGTTTCGTGATGGGTGATAAAGGTGGTTCCCAAAAAAATCCCCATGTTAAACATGGTGGAAGGATGGATAGACTACGAGGTGCACACCAACTGAAAATAAGAGACCATGATGGAGTGAAATTGGTATCAGGAGCATTAGAGGACCCACCACCTCTATCTGATGGAGGGATCCTTAGATAAAGAACAATTGGTTGTATAGAGATCTATAAAAAATAACCCTTTGAGTAGTATAAAATCTCTCATTGATAAAAAATTTTCCTTGATGAGGAAATAGGGATGAGGATTGTCTATGTGGTGTAGGTGTTCAATGAATTCATCCACCCAATTCATTGTGAGGCCTATGAGTTATTTCGGCTATTCAACACACTAGAGAAGCTATAATAGAAGAATACCTAGGATAGGGATTGAAATACCATAACATGGGTTTGCATGGATCACCACATGAGTATATTTCTAGGAGTGGTATTACTATATAATAAACATGGGTGGTCAGGAATGATGGAGAAGATAAGGTTATCATTTCACCTTTGGAGTGCGGGTTATTCTTGGAGGGGAGAATGATGAGATGACCAGTACTAAATCATTAGCCCTAAAGGCATTGTCTCATCACTACTGTGGTGGGGACTCATGGGGATCTAAATCTAGGAAATAAATTCCTTAATAGAGTGGGAAATTCACCCCAGATGATGAAGATATAACTGAGCTCCTCTTTATTGAGATAATATTTCAGGTTATTAGTTTTAGGTCACAATTATACAAACATTTCCTTTTAAAATTTATATCCCAGTATTCAATCCATGTACGGATCATAAATATATTTATATGATCCCACTATTGAGATTGGGGAGAGTGTATACATGGGTAATGGGGAGCCCAACTCAAAGTCCTCTCCCAAAGCCTCAATGAAATAGGTTCCCGTAAAGGATACTAATGAGAAGAATGTATGTTCTCCCACACTATTAGTCATCTACATGGGTCTATGCTATGGTGTTCTTATGGTGGTTCTATCTAGAAGTGGTGAAAGATTCTTGAGATATCAAGTCATCTATGTCCACATGCATCCATGAGGTAAAATCTAAATTTCATAAAAAAAGTATCAAAAAATATTTTACAATTGCATAAACTTTCCATATTAACACACAAACATATCACATATATATTTCAGGCATATAATACTTGATAATTTCCTAAAAAATGTGGTGGTGCCAACCGTTGTGGAGGTGGATCTAGTGGGGGACCTCCCATATGTGACCCCAGACTTTTAAAGGAAATCTAGGGCAGCAGCTACTCACAATTAGGTTGTTGAAGCGGTGATAGAAATGGAAATCATCCATACCCCTATATCACATATGTTTCCTCTCATGTGAGTTATGTTTATTAAAATTGTTTCTAAATATTATGGTGAAAACTTTACTTTTATGTGACAGTGTTTGAGGATTCCTTTTATTATTCAAGCATTTTAAGAGGACTGTGGCTTCAGATATTGTCCAAGTGGTTTACCTAAGATCAAAGGGGTCACCCATTCATGGAGAACTGACTATAGTTTAAAGGAATAAACCCATCAAACCTGAGGATGAAATTGGGAATACAGTGGATATTGAGGCTAGATATGGATTCAATATTAGTGAAGGGTCAGTGAAAAATAATCTCTATATAAACATAGATCCCAAACTCGATAAAACGATTCTTGAGTAGGAACCTATTACTGATGTGATTGTAGCCTTCCTAGAGTACCGAACTACACCACCTAAATAGTTTGAATAAATTAGGTCTGACATCACATATGGATATGATGTGGTATTGTAAAGATCATGAAGGATCTTATGGAGTTTCATATCTCATACCCCATAAGATAACCTAATTTTTTGGACGGTGATCCTCCACTCTATGTTGGAGAATTTGGGGACTGGTGGGGTAGACTTCTAATCCCTCTATGTAATGCCCCATGTCTTCTTGATTGAATTATTTCATGTATAATATAATTAATTTGATGTTACCCAGTATAAGAAAACCTCAAAAGGAACTAAGGTTCTTTAGGTAGCAGAAAAAGATATTGATCGGCTAGAGGGAGAGGAAAACAATCATAAATCCACCATTACCTCCAAGGAAAAGATCATTATCCTATTGAGGGCATAGTTGGTGGTTACCAAGGTTGAGGCTATGTGATTTAAATCCTTTGAATATTAGTGGAGTTTAAATGATGTTTAGGTGAAAATGTAGTCTAACGAGGTTTTATCTACATTATGGGAGGAGATGGTGGAGCAGTTTAAGTAGAAGTATGATCTCCAGGCCACCAAGAAAAGGCTATCAAAGTTGTATCAACATCTCACCAAGATCAATCTACAAGGGCTATGTTGTTGTAATTTTTTTGTTATAATGTAGGATATTCTCAATCCTATGAATATAAATCCCTATTTTCAATAGTTTTTAGCAATTTTTCTTCCTTATCCTCCTACATGTTCATTTTTTCACATCTCCATCTTACTACTAAGGAAACCAACCACAAATTTATAAGACCATTTTTGTCACACTAAATGTGAGAAACAATGTGTGAATAGAATTTAGTTTATTTGTATTATAGTTCTATAAAAGTGATGAAGGGTTGGGGTTATAATGGTCCATAAAACGTTGGGAGTTTCCCGAATAGGTAGACATTGGTTGGAGAGATGGACACTATGAAACTGAATTTCATTCCTAACATGTATTAGTCCATGTGAGAGGTAATAATGTGAGCATTAGATTCTACCTAAACAAAGGGGGAAATTGAGGATGTCAATTGATATTTCCAAGACATTCAATGAAAATGGTAACAATTGAATGATTGATTATGACTACAACTAACATTTGAAATGATGGTTCTACTATGACACTACCCAGGCTGAGGAAATACAATTGTGGGTTGACCACTATCCATGTTCGAAACATGGGACATATAAAATTATAATTAGAAGTCATTTTAGGCATGTCCCTTGGAGGGGAGGTTATAAATTTTGGATTTCAACCTTCACCATTAAGGGATCCTATTCAGATGTAAAAGCCATTGGGGATCCAAATAAAGGAAAATGAGAAGTGTGGGGGTGAATTGAGTAAATGTTCATGTGGAGACCAATGAACTAGGAATTACATCACTGTGGATCTAGTCACATTTAAGAGGAATGTATAAAAAATTTATGGTAAGACTTATCTCCCACGGTGATAATAATTATTGTTATAAAGATATGGTCAAGGAACATAACTAATGTTGTAGGTGATTGGCACTAGGTGGAGGTCCTCTCAAGTGAAGGCTATTATTTCCAGTTTTACATCATCCAATAAGGATGAGAAGCATGAAGTTTAAATTCTTATAGGGAGGATGGTGAGCATTTATTTTAACATTATATGATGTGGATGATGTGTCATATAGTTTAATGTCATATAACTAGGACATGTGTCATATAAATTAGTGTCTTGTGACTAAGACATGTTTCTTGATGTGGATAAAATCCACCCTATCGATGTAGTGTTATTTATTAAAGAGTAACACATAGTGTGGAACCCCATTGAGGAACCCATGATGTTGGAGAAAAATGGGAGAATGATTGGATCTCAGTTTTCTAGAACCACTGGGTTAAGTAAGCCAAACAATTTTTTGAGGCCCAATAAAAAGTCTTGATAAATTCTTACCTTTTCATTCATGACATCACTTTTTTCCCAATTCATAAGGGTTAATTGGAATGTCAAATAATTACTTTCTCAGAGGATTATTTTTATGGGTTTTTAACCTGAAAGACTTTTGTTCCTATTATCTTTGTCAACTTGTTTTCATTCTTTTTAGACCAAAGTCATCACAAGGAAGACAATGTGGATGAAAAGGTTATATAAATCAAATGTGAGTTGAGGGAAAAAGTGATGTAATGAAACATATAAATCCATTTTTATAGGCACACATACATTAATTTCATAATTCCTTGTCAAGAAATGTTATATGGGCTATTTGAATGAAGTGAATTATTAGTATCATGGGTGGAAGGTCCTAGGTGGTGTCCAATAATCCTGTTACTAGGATATGTGTCTCATAGAAGGAGGATAAAACATTTTATAGTTTTATGATTTGGTCATTGAACAACACATATCGTCATGTTTCTTCCACTAAAAGGGTTTAATTCCAATTTAATTCCCTGGAGATTGGAATATATGGAGAGGATTGTATGGATGATACGGTATAATAACCCAGACATAAGGAGAGTTCCATTTAGTTACAATACCACAAATATTTTTAAATAGATTAAGGTTAGATTTCATTGACCATCCCCATCTGAGCATCACACCACCTTAGAGTGAAAATATGAATCATGTTTTAAAGTGAACTAAGAAATACCAAAAATAAGGCATGAGTGATTGATAATTTCATGACTGAACTTTATATAGAAAATCTAGGTGTCCCTACGTATCCCACTAAATGTGGGCTCTAGCCAGGAATAGTTTTGGGTGTGGTGTGATAGGATAATGGAACCAAAATGGTATGTACTAATATGTATGGATTTAATGATAGAGGGGAATTAGTGCATGAAAAAATAGACTTGATGAAAACCAGCTGTTGATCAAGGGCCATAGGGGTCCAAATTCACATAGTTTATAGTCATGGTGTTTTCATAAGAAGGAATCTAGTTTATGGTTGTAGATATTGGATCGAAAAAATGGGATGTCCTAGAGAGGTAATTATATAATTTGAGATATTAATAACCTAATGTGAGAGGAGGTCCAAGGAGACCTCATGTAAAAAACAATTCTCCAATATGAGTTACATATTGTTTTAGGTTGTGCTGATTGGACTAGTAATTTTCTACCAGCTTAAGGTCAGAATTCTTGAACCAAAGGGTTTTGTTATAGATGAAATATTATGGAATAAATTTTTTTGAAATTCTATTTAAATTTAGGGAGACATGGGGCACTCCGAACACAAACATCCCTAAATTTATTTTTACATATATTAAGGCCAGGCTTCCTACACGGAGAGGAGGCTTGGTGTGTCTCAACTATGCAATCGGGGACCCTAAAATGAATCCTAATCCAACATGATACATGGTTGTTGAGAGACATAAAAAATGGTGGGGAGCCTTTCCTATCACATGGGAGTGAGGCACATGATGTGAAGAATATAATTCAAGAGAGTCCCAATAACATTGGATTTCATCGTAATCATTCATAAATGCAATGATGGGTAACACTAAGTTTGTACCAATTCCACTGAAACCGAGCAAGATTAAGGGGAGTAAATCAAGACTTATGATATTTGAACCAAAAATAGGAGTAACCAATGAGTGAAAAATGAAAACTTACCATATTAAAAATGTGGTAGTCATAATCACATCATCCATGTATGGGGTGAGAAAATAAATGATAAGTTTTTGATCAATTTCAAATGATAGGAAATGTCACCATTCACAAAAGATCCATCAAGATGTCTACCTAGGATCGGTGGTGAGCCATTTTTTCTAGGTAAAATTTCCATTAAAGGATCCTGTTTTTATTTAGAGGATGATAAGGATCCAAATCAAAGAATTAAAAAAGTGTAGACATGATTTGGGAAAATGATTGAGAAGAACTCAACAATCTAGGTTCTACCCTACCATAAATTTGAGGACATCATAGAAGTGTATCAGTGAGTGAGGGGAGAAACCATTCTCAAGGATGAAGGTACAAAAATAAATTAGTGAATGGGAGAGGCCAAGGTTTTACGATCAAGGTGTCTCTACATATCCCAAAAAAATTAGAATCAATCCACACTTAATTCTATAACATGGTGTGGTAAATGACTGACACCATCAAATAAGGTCATCTTAGGTGATGGAACAAGTATCATTTAATAAAACATCTCATGATAGAGAGATTTACCTACTATTTAACATCATGTGACTAGGATGAGTGGTATCTTTTGTTTACGATCATATTTATTTGACCAAAGGTGAGGCTGAGACAACATCTCCAACTAGTAATAACAGTTTTGACTTTAATAGAGGCCTAAAGGGATAAATATTAGCGAACAGAGTCTCACATGGGGGGAGAAATTTGTGGATGGTTGAATGACAGGGGGTCTGGGAATCACTACATATACAATAAAATGGGAATCAAACCACATATAGTTCTATAAAATTTCATGGTAGGAGACCTACACCGTAAGTTGGGGGCTATCCTCTCCGGCATGGATGATAAGAAATTTTTTTGGTTGAGCCAATGTATAGGGATATTCCAACTATGTAGTTTAATGTCATACAAATAGGTCCAAAAGGTTACCCCATGTTTAGGTTTATAGAGATTGGATCCAAGTTTTAATATAGTTTAAAATCATTTGATCATTAACTTTTTCTACATTTTAATATTTTGATACCTAGAGGGTTTATTTCTATAGATTAAGATCATATAAATTTGACCGAGGGTTTTCATAAAGATAAATTCATGTTGATTGAACCAATGGTGACACTATCAGTTTAAGGTCATAGAGCTTAGACTATGGGTTTTGTTCAAGAAGTAAGTTTTCTAGTAAAAAACAAAGCGGGAAAATGAAAATAATGGAAGGGAAAGGAGGACTCATGCCAAACAAATACCCCTAAAAAAGCTGAACATAATTTAGTAAAATGATTCTTGGAATGAGGGGAACATTATACTTTTTTAAATAATTTTTTTCTCAAATATACTAGGGAAGACCCTACCATGACTCCTAATCCCATGTGATACATTGTTGATATATCAAACAAGGAGTAGCCAGAAGTCTCCTCGATCAAATGGCAGAACACAATAAGGGAAAATTGAATATCACATTAGAGGGTTCCAACAACACTAACGTACTTAATCTACATTCATAAATTCATAGAGGGGTAAAACCAAAGGTGTTATGAATCCATCAGAATAAAGGTAGGTAAAAAAGAGGTAAATCATGGATTCTATGATCTGAACCATGAATATAGGGAAAGTGATGGGTATGTAATGAATTTGAAACTTTTTTGAAACATGGGTTCCTCAACCACTAATTATAGATTAGGTTAGAAAATGTAGGATCAACTATTGAAAATATTCGACAAATGTGAATTGTAATCTATCACAAAAGATCCGTCAAGGCATATACTTAGGATGGGAGGTGAGATAGTTTTGCTAGGAACCATTGTCATTGGGGGGGATATTCACACAAGGAGGACAATGAGAATTCAAACGCATGATGTCATGAAGTGAGAGAGTGAACATGGTGGGATGTTTGCAGGGGAGTTGAAAAACTGTAGGAGTTATCATACCATGTTCTCAAATTATTCATATGGGAATATCTATGAGGGAGAATTGGACATTTTCTCAAGGATAATAGCCTTAAAATAGGGAATTGGTTGGGTTGGGCTTGAGATGTGAGATCTTAAAATTTCTAATTATCCCATTAGAAATTGAAGTCAAGTAATGATTATTTCTGGAAGGTGAAATGATACGATGTCGAAACATGGAGAGGGTAACTCTCACAAGTGACGGTTCCAAGCATCTTGATGTTTTATATAATGTGATAATGATATGGACCATGCAGTATAATGGATTTTGGAATGTAAATTGGAATTGTAGTTTAAATTCATATGATAACAATGATGAATCATATAGTTTAATGTCATGTGATAGGAAATTTGTTTGGTAGTTCAATATAATGTGACCAGGGTGTTGTCATGAAATTTTAAATCACGTAACTGGGAAGAGTGGTGATGATTCATAGAATGTATAGATTGAGAAATGTATAATTGATGGGAGATTTGATGTGTGCCCCCCCTTTATGGTGATCAATAAGTACACACCACTAAATTAGACCTTATAAATGATGTAAGGTTCTTCCCATTTGGGTTTTCTCTTGGAAGTATTCATCCAAGGAAACAACAACATCCTTATAACTGATAACATATCCCCCCAAAGGAAGGAGTAGTGGAATACCACTTTATTGAATGCTCACAGAACCCATTTCTGGTGAATTTTTAGGTTATCTCTTGAATAATTTTTTCTTTGAGGGATTCCAACTAAACCAGAAAAACATAAACTCTCTTATTTGGTTATTTTGATTGAAAATGACCGTCTGGAGTGATGGATACTGATCCTTTATATGTAAAGATTCCTATATCCCATACATTAGGGAGTATATATTCTATTGGGTGGAATTTAAAGTTGTTTTTTGATTCCCTTATAGATAATTAGAGAGTTTATAGGGATAAATATTATTGTTTTGGCCCACCATTTTTAGATGATATTAGAGAGGGTTTTGTTGAATGCCTTGATATCCCCATTTTCTTATGTGTGGTAGATGGAGATACAGTTATATTCTATATTGAATGTGGAATTCAACTTCATCAGCACATAATATTGAAAACTAATGTTATTTTCTATGAGAATTGTGTGATTAATCCAAATTCAATGGATGATAAATGATTTAAAAAAAAGATAACATACCAGCCTCTGTCTTCTTTATGAGGGATGTATTCTACCCACTTTGAGAAGAAGTAAGTGGTTATTCTTATGAACTTGAACTATTGAGATATTACTAGAATGTGGGGAATAATATTTATAGTCCCCATACATTAAAGGGCCAGGAGTACATTATCTCATGGGGATGTTTTTGAAATTGATGCATTTACATGGAATGGATCTAGAATTCATGACACTTCTTGGAGAACTTAATGCAGTCATGAAATATGGTGAGATATAAGTTCCCTATTCTCTAGATCTAGTGGGAAACCTTCAATCCTTATTGATGGGCCCCACATGACCAAACATTGAATTCCTTCATGTCCTAAGAAACTAACCTACCTTTGATGCAATAAATAAGGATTCTATTAGAAACATATGTATAAATTGTATACTCTACTTTAGGGCTATCCAAGAGGCTAAATTCTATTGCGTGTTGATAGATCCTCCCTCACTTAGTTTGTTATGGAGGGAGAGTTCTGTTTTTGGGATGACAGATTAAGGGATTTGTCTAATTAGGCGATTCTTCGACTACCCAGGTGTTTGAGGGCCCTATTACAGAAGTTTTTGTGGCTAGCTAGATTAACTATCAGCCTTATTTGTCAAAATATTCATGGTATATTAATCTCCAATGTAACATATGAATTACTATGTAGTCTTGATCAATTTATTCATGGGATATGACTAGGATTACAAGGCATCAACTCAGTTGTTATAAGATTGGGAACATGAAAAACCTTTCGTTGGGAAGGGAAATAGGCCACCATCTCATGATTGTACCCCAACAAGGGGTTAATCTCATGCATCTTGATGATGTAATCTTTATTTATTTACTTGATGACTAGCTCAGAGTCTCTCTTCTCATGAGGTCATAGTAAAATAATATCAAGGTAAAACTAGAGATCGAGGATAAGAGACTAATTACCTTCCTCATTTTAGGTAAAATATTCCAAAAGAATGAATGAGTATCAAAATACATCTATTATAGGATGGATCAATACAATCCCAAGGCCCACCCTACTATGTTTGGGGATATTGAGCCTTTTCCTGGTAAGGATCTTGGTGGCACTGTCAAAGTTCATATTCCAATATGGCATGGTATCATCAATAGAGAGGATGGAATCATATGAGATGTCAACATCCTTGGGTAGATCCTCAGTGTTTAGATGCATGGAAAGAAAATATGAAAGTGATTGAACATTGACAAGCTTATGGGGTAGAAAAATAATATCAAACACCCATAACATTACCACCCATAGTTTTACCCATGTGGTACTTTGGTTGTATTTGTTGTCAATAGATCATTGTGTTGGTTATGTTGAAGAAATAAAGTATATTGATAAGGTGATAGAAAGAAATTTCTATTGGAGAACGTTCTCAATTGGATCTAGAGCATATGTATGATTCAATAACATCACTCGCATTGGGATGTTGATAAAAAATCATAAGATGATGAAAATCATATTCACCATCATAATTAGCAAGAAGTCTATTCGTGATCAGTTTTTCTTCCAAAGAAGAAAATTAAATCACATAACCTCATAAAATAAGGTGATTGGATGAGTGAATATAATCAATCACATTGGGATGTTGATAAAAGGAATAATCTAAGGAAAATCATATTCACCGTCATAATTAGGAAGAATTATATTGGTGATTGGTTTTCCTACCAAAGAGGAAAAGGAAATTACTTCACTTCATAAAATATGGTCATCGGAATCCAAAATTGTAATTAAGAATTTATTCTTAAAATTATTGAAAAGATATATCATATTCAAAAGAATCTAGCTAGAATTAAAGGGGTATCAGATTCATTCTAGATCAGATTTGGAAGAAATTATTGTAATGAGGAGAATCCGAGTCTTAATGACAACAATTTCAAGGTGATGACACTTTACTGATCATGGAGTTCTCATAAATCATAATTATTTTTCAAAATTATGATGTGGGATTTTGAATGAAATGGGGAATGAAAGAGATGTAGCCAATCATATTCATATTGATCAGATCTAAATGAGAAAACGGGTGCTAGAGATCATTTTCAGACTGATCGTATTCAGTCCAATTGTATTTAGGCCAACTAAATTACAGACAATCAAATTTTGTCTGATTTGGAAAGAAATATGTTTGCTGATGTTTTTGGGAAGTTACAATACATTTCATTTAACACCATCTGATTCTAAATTTTTTCATCAATGTATTCAATGTCATGAAAGAAGTCATGATACATGGTGAAGTTTGTGAAAAAAGAATGTGGATGAAGAAAATGTTTTTTATCCACAAGATCATCATAATTATTTTCTGAATATAGATTCATTTAAAGGTTGAGAAGGATGGTCAAAATGAAGAAATGAATTAATATGATGAAGTTAATGTTACTGAATACATATCCATCATATTTGGGATATAATATTCTTAATTAGAGACAAAATTGATTGTGCAGAAAATTCATTGGTATCATATTGATAAGAGAAGGAAAGTTATAAAGAAGAATCTACTAATACCGGTCCATCATCCTCATTATGTAATCATAATGATCATAAAAATAATTGATTGGAATTGATGAAATAAAAGAAATAGAATAGTTTGTGGTGGCCCATATGAAGAATAAATTCGAAGCTTAATCAACAATGTAGTCAACCATTTGAAATGGATGAATTACATTATTCTTTATTCAAGTGGGTCAAGTAATTAGATGAAGAATAATATGTTTATTTACATTTTTCATCATCATAATGAGAAAAATCATAATCAGAATTGGAATCAAACTTTATAGATCCTGAAGGAAACAATTGAATGCATTGTCGAAGGTGATCTTGAAATTCGAAGAAGACGTATGTTTTTAGCAATTTTTATAGAGAATCATAATGATGAATCATAATGTAGTTTTCAAAAAATTTGAATGATTCCTATTTCTTTATATATATAATTGGTTTAGAGGATCATAATGAAGAAATCACGTTAGAAATCAGATTGGTAAATCAATTTTGAACTACTATTTCAAAATAAGGTTTGAAGAAGATTTGAGGATGTGGAGAAAATTTGAGAAGGATGAAGATGAATTGAGAAGAGTTGGGAAGAATTGACTAAGTCATAGATGCACTTGAAATTCAAGGATACATGAAAATTTAGGCAATTTGGTAGAGCTTAAAATAATTTCTTATTCTCATCCAAACCACTCTTGGATCACCATTAAAAGGCAATAGGTAAATAATTCTTTTAAAATGATGAGGATGAGTTTATTGTTCATGAGAATAGAGATAATCTCTAAAGTTATAGGGAGAAAAAGAAGTTTCCATATTTAGATGTTTTGAAGAAGTTTTGATGGAGTGAAGTGTAAATAGAAGATACAACATTTTAATGTATTCGACTAATCATTGTATTCAGTGATCATTGTATTCGGCTATTTATCATATTATTCTTATCAATGTATTTATATGTTCATTGAATTAGGCTGGATAATCATATTAGTATTTCTATATTATGGATTTCTGGATTGATGAAGAAGGAATTCTGAAATGACTCAATTCTATTCTAATAGAGTTATATTATCATATTGGGCATTCAGATTGGATGTTTCGAACTTGGAAGATCATACTAGTCAATCAGGATATGTTTCATTATGAATTCCTTGATGTTCTTACCAGCTTATGGGTAAGAAATTGAAGAATTTTTTTGAAAGGAATAAATTTTTAGAAATTTAAAAATAAGCACAGGTAGTATGTGTTTTTACACAACCATTGTTTTACCCCAATTGAGCTAGAGATTTCGCACCCACTATTGTATTTCTTTAAGAGATACATGAGTGTAAGTGTATATCCTAATAATTGTATTCAATAGAATAATTATTGTTTTATATTGGATTGTGTGGTGTTGGATTGTTTCAAAACCATACCAATGACATAGTTATTCTTATTGAATAGTGAACCTTATAAATACTTGTGTTCCTATGGATGTGTGTTTGATTTGTTTTTTGTAAGGAAAGAAGACTTTAATAGGAATTGAATGTTGTTTTATAAGAAAAGAAACTTAAAATAAAAATTATCATTGATTCACTCCCCTCTCAGGGAACAAACTATCCTACATAGACACATACAACTAGTAATAGAGATAAGGTTCCCTTTGCTTATTCTTTTCTAAATTTTTTGAAGAATAAGTTCTGATGGAATATTAGAATTTTGTGAATAGTAAAGGGATTACAACTTCAAATGATAGGAATTATCATATATGGAATGGAATAATGCTTCCATATCTTATGTATCATGATTTTGATGTTTCATGTTTTGACCCAAATCTTTGGCCAAGGTATAAATAATTAATTTTTTTATGTCTTCAATGGTCCTGGTGATGTCTATTAATTATGCTATGGAGGTCACAAGAGCTTCTAAGGAACTTCCAGATCCCATAGCTCCAAAAATGAGAATGTAGGCTAGGATGAACGGTTATGAGAAACCGTTTGGGCCCAGATGCACTGTTGTGCAACCTACTATAGAGAGTTGCAGAATTTGTAGAACCATTTTGCACGGTTTGGGAAACTATGAAAAGAGATAGTGTGGGCTTGCTGTAAGGGGAAAAAACCTTGTACACAATTTCACAAATTTGTATGAAAACCATGAAATCCTGATTTTAGGATAAAACTACAATTTCCCCCTAGTACCTTTATGTTATAATCTCCCTTTCTTCCCCCTTATATGCACAATACCCTCCCATGTTCTTCTTGATCTCTCAAATCCTTTCTCTATAACACCCCAAGAATTTTAAGAGATAGATTTTTTAATTTCTTTGATGTCTTCTATTGTATGCTACAACAATATTAATTTTTTCAATACAAAAAATAAAATTTGTTTATGGTATATGTAAATCTATTCTTGTCTTGTTCTACACACAAGTTCATGTTCTTTTGATATAATTCATTTCATGCATGACTGAGTATAAGTGAAAAACTAAATATTGTTATATTACCTAATCACCTAGCTGTTAAAATGGTGTGAATGAAAATTATTAATCTATTTATGAAAATATTTTTTTACACATGTATTTAATTAATTATTCTATAATAAATTATTTATAAATTAAAATGAATCCTTTTTTAATTAAAAAGGAATCATTTTTCATAAAAACATTTTAAATGAATATAAGTGAGTTTATTAACATATAAAATCACTCTTTATGGATTTTTTTAATTTAATATATATTTAATATATTTAAATTAATGTTTTAAATTCATCATATATTTTTTCTACAAAATATATATGAACAAATTCAATTTTTCGGATAAAATTAGTAATTTTTTTAAAAAATACAATTTTACGACCATTTGATTGAGAACACATTTTAAATCTAGTTTCTTACACTTTTATAAGTTATTTTGAAAATATATAATTCTTCTTTGGAATAGGGACATAAAAATTTACTTTGGATAAAATTCTGTTATTTTTATGAGAAAATTCTTATTTTAATGAATAGGAAAAAAACAGCATTTTCATTCAAAACTTCCATTAAATATAATTAATTTGTATTGATATATAATCATTTGAATTATTTTTATATTTATATTATGTTTTATCCTTTAGTTCAATTGTTTTTCATTGGATGTAATTTCTCATTAAAATTTGATATAAACACTTGTTAATCTTTCAATTGTGTTTACTTAAAAAAATATATTTTCTCGATTTTACTATGAGAATTAATTTTAAATTAATTATAGAAATTAAATTATTTTGAATTTTGAAAAATGGATTCCATATTTTGAATAAGTACGTCCAAATTATGTAAATAGTCCCTTTTATGTTTTTGGAAAATATGAATAGTATCATTAGTAATTTTTATTTACCATAGTTAAATGTAAAACTGGTAAATTAGGGGAATAAAAAATATAATTAGAATAATAAAATTATGCTAACACCTAAAAAATATTATTGGATAAATCAAAGTCTCCCCTTAACACCTAAAGATCAAAATAGATTCATTTAATGGACTATTTTCCATGAAAGTGATGTTATTATTATTTAAATTAAAGAAAGTGACAATATGTCACTCTCTTATCTATTATATAAATAATACTTTTAATGTAGTGGTAAAATTGATAAAAATAAAAATATAGGTTGTCTTAAAAAAGATAACTAACTTATATACATATTGATAATTTATTTATATTTTTATATATTAAATAATTACCAAAATATTTACACAATAGTGATACAAAAATTATTTTATTAAGAGAAATATCAAATAAATGATATTATAAATATTCAAATAAATATTATATGACATAATTTATTCCATATAATAACTTTATAGGTTAATATTACATTTTATAATACTATTAAACGGTTTTTTGATGTTATCTCTATGTAACATTTTTATTTAAATTCAATGAAAATAATAGTGTAAAAAATGGTTCTATTAATATTTTATAAAAATAATATTTTATTAAATTATTTAAAAATTATAAAAATAATTTAAAAACTAAAAAAAGACAATTATTAGGTCTAAAAGTCCAGTAAGTGTTCAATTATGGTAAATTTACCACATATAAGGAAAATTAAAAACCTCTTAATACATAAAATGTTATTACCGAAATTAAAATAAAAAGATAATAAAAAGATTAATAAAAAATGATAAGGTTTAAAATAAAATCAATACACGAATAAAAATAATTGGATGAGAGGATTTTGAACTATCCTCATCATATCTACAACATATTTCAATTCAGAAGATTTTGAATTAAAAAATTGAAAAATTTTAATTTAATATTTTAAGAATTTCCAAAGGATCCCCTCAACTCAATTATAAAAGAGAACTTCCACCCTCACCTCTTCACTTCAATTTCAGCCTTCAAGTTTGGCCATCCCATTCCCATTTCCCTTATAAAACTCCTTAGTCACATTATATATGTTTTGGTCTTCTCAAAAGATTAACTCTTTTTTCCTTTAAGATGATTTTTAGAGGAAGCACATTGAGGAAGAGGAGGGTTGAATACAGAGAAAAGGGTATCATACCTAAGGTAAGGGATTATTTTTTCTCACTTTTATTTTTTCAGGACAAATGCATTATACACCACCCATTTCTTTTCTGTGGTGTTTATTCTTTTCATGAATGTTTTTTTATTTTTATTATAAATTTTTTGGTATTTACATAAGCATATAATTTTGTTTATTTTATGAGGCATATGATTCACCTGATAATAATTTGTAAGGGATATTTATTCAATCTCATTTTTGCCAATATTGTTTATACATAAGTATTTACTAGGCGTATATTAATCATTCATGTCCATGTTTTATAAATTTTTTTCCATAAAATGTCTACTATTCTTCTATGTATGTTTAATGTTATTTTGACCCATTTTTAATTTTACTACATGGTTTGGATAGAATATTTCATTCATTTACCTTACGAGGTACTTTTTGACTTTTTTTTTTGGAAAAAGTACAATGAGAATTTTTTTAGCTTATACAACATGGATGGATTTTTATGACTTATTTCCATGAAGCTTCCTTTAAAATATTTCACGTTTGTTTTCAAATAAATTCTATTCTTTTAAAATTGTGTGGAATTTTGAGAAAAGAAAATGTTTTTGATGAAGAAAGGATATTTATCTTGAGAATTAATTTCTAGTGTTTTATCAAAATTATTTTCCATCTAAAATGACATTATTTAAATATGGTTATGTTTCTATCTCTATTATTAAAATGTTTGGATTATTTTTATGATGGAATGATATTTATAAAATCCATTTGTTTTACATGGATTATGTTATTATGGAATTTTGTTTATGAACACCATTAATTTCATTGGGTTTTGTTATGATGAATAATTTATGTATTTGTAGAATACTTATGAATGGTTTTAATTATGTGATAGGTAGGACCTCTATATACCTCCAATGCATTAGGGAAAGATTTATATCTCCTCACATAGGCACAAATGTAACTGAAAGTAAATCTACTTCAGTAATATAGGGCCAAAATGGTATGTAAATCTAGTTCAGCAATTCAGGGATGATATGGGAACTAAACATGGTTCTGTAATGGACATTGTCTACTATGATGGCCTTGAAAATGAGACTTGGATAATATTGATATGATTTTATATGCTTATGTGTTTTCCACAATTCCATATTTTTTTCCAATGCTATGTTATCATTGTTAATTTCCCTTTATGATTTATGTCTTATATAATACAAAGATTTATTTTATGACTCAATATTTTGATAAAAAAATATATCTTCATGTTATTACATTCTTATGTTTACATTTTGTTTGATGTTCTCCAAGTATACCCTTTCTGAGGATTTTAGCGCACCCTTATTATGTTTTCTTTCCCCAAGAAATAATGAATGGTTTTTTGAAGGAAAAATGATGGGGAAGATCATTATGGGAGATATTGAAGGTCTTTAACCAAGCTAGAAGATTGTGTTTCGAGTTTCCAGAGGATCTAATCTAATATGGTATTTAGGCATCTATTTTTGTAATGTATTAGGTATTCTAAAAATGAAATTTAATTTCCATGTACTTCAAGCTTGGGTAATTAAAGTTGGTATCAAAGTGATGTATTAGTCCATCATTAGAAACTAAGATGTGAAAACTTTAACAAGATCCATATATATATTTATAAGGATATGTTTAGGGAATTCCTTAGGATATGTCTATTTATAGGTACAGTCCTAGGTTTTTTGATAATAATGAAAAACCTATGGTTAAACAGAAGAAATAATAGATTGAAACATTATATGTAATTTACCATACTTGAGTTTTTTTATTCTCTGATATGTATTTCCCACACATATATTTCTGGTCTTAGTCAATATAATTAACTACATAGGAAATAGTTAACCATTAAATGTTTTAGACGTAGAAATTTTGGGAATTAGGAAGATCAACTTCATAAGTGGAAATATCATGTAGATAATCATGGCGATGATACGAGTATTGGTCAAACTACTGAGGATAAAGAGATGGTAAATGAAATGTGAAAGGTACATAATGTTGTTCTAATATTTTTTACATTAATCCTAGTAATATTGAGCATGAGAAACCATAAGACATAATTTATATTTTAGGAAAGACAAAGATGATGTATCTTGAATAATGGTTTAAGAATAAAGTTGGATGATTGAGGTGTATATGTTAGGAAATTAAAATATAATGTTATATAAATCATGAAATATATAAGTGTATTTTGTATACTTTTTTCATTAAGTATTTGAAAGGATATGTTTAATAGTTTTATTGATCCAAAACAAGTGATTTAAGGGAAATATGATATACTTGGAGAACACATGATTAAGGGAAAGATATAAAGGACCTCAAAACACCCTAAGAGGGGAGGGGTAAATCAGGGTGTAAAATATTTCTTTTCAAAGATGTGGATCATGTTCCCAAATTGGAAGCAAATTTCTAAATCTTTCAGTCTAATGAATTTATGGAGATGACACATCAATTTTACTTGGTTCACCATAAAGGGATACATCGAAGGATCATACAATGACATAGTGTCGATCGTACCAAAATCTACTAATCTTCACCAGTCATGGAGTACAAGAGTTTAGTCACAGTAACTCTATTCTAGGAAAACTTCCCTTAAAAATGTTTAGGGATCTATCAACACATCACTCAGAACACTTTTTTAAACACCCCCATACCCACTACTATGAAAGAAGTCTAACACAGTTTATCGAATTAATGTTTTCCATAATAGATTGGCATTGAAGTCTTTGTCTCTGTCCAGTAGGAGACAATGCTTGCATCAATGAACTAAGTAGAAGCTCATTTAAATCCCTAACCACTCAACACGGACACTCAAAACAGCCCTTTGAAAAGCCCCTTCTCAAAGATAAACCATTCACAGAGCACACCACCTCACAGAGCATAACCCTTTGCTAAGCTCACTGCCTCACAAAGAAACCTACTACGCGAAGCTAACTGATCCAATGCAGAATACCCAATCATTGTGAATATCACATGAAATATAAACATTGGCATCATTTTATACATTAAAAGTTTCCTCATGATTCTCAATATCACATAGAAAAATCTACTTTTTGGAGCACCCCTTGCTTCGCAATGCCCCAGAGATACCGGATTTTCTCTCTCAAACTCATGCAAAATGAAGAGGGGTGGCCTCTTATTTTTAGGGATGGTCGAATGAAGATCTACGTTTCTTTAGGAATGAATTCCATATTGGGAAAAAAAATATTCTTAGTGCATCTTTCTCTTTTCAATTCTTGTCATAACCCAAGAGCTCTCTATCAAAACCCCTCACACCACCACAAATCACCACCGCAAAGAATCACTGACAAAGTAAGTCTCGTAATCACAGAGGACATCATCACAATATTCATGTCTTTGAAAAACAAACATCATGAAGCCTATATATGCGAAACTCATTCCTTTTCTATATTTTCATGAGACCTTCAAGAAAACCATTTTTCACAATGCTTTCCATTCCCATAATTTGGGACCCCAAAAATTTGGCTAACACTGGGAAATGAAGTCACATTCAAAACTGCTTATGACATGAACTGTATGATCCCTTTCTTTGCAATCTCCCTTATCATCAATTAGAGGATCGACAATAAACACAAACCAAGTTCATTTCTCAACAAAGAACATCCTTGGTTACAACAATATCCCCCTTTGGATTTGTTATCAATATTTAGATAAATTCCTTGATGCACCATCCACGATCTAGACCTGAACCTTCAAGAAACAACTCAACCATCACTCTAACTCTATGTGAGTAGTGATTTGTGTAGAAAACAAGATATAGAACATGAATTGAGTACTCATTATTTTCATTTCTCTCCTATATTTTTATTTTTGCCTTTTTCATTTCTCCATCATTCTTGTATCAGAATGAAATAGAACACTCTCCATTAAATTTATCCATCCCACCTTTGGAAATAAACCTAATGAATTGAATCTTGACATATGGAGTAAAAAATGATCCCTATGGAACATTTCTCTCCCATAAACCTCTATAATATCCATAAATAGATTTAAAATAGTTAAAAAAACTAGGGAGAGGGGAACCTCTTAACCTCCTTATGCACCAAGTGGTGGATGAACACGAAGGTTCAACTAATATTTCTCAAACACATTTGCTGATACTGTATTGGGAATAATTTCAACCACTTGATCATCGGTTCCCACATGGTCCATTTTGATCACTCCTTGTTGAATATTTTCCTTGATGAAGTTATATCTAATCTAAATATGTTTTTTATGATAATTATTAATATTATTCCCTGTAAGGTCAATTGTGCTCTTGTTATCACAATAAATATCCATTGGTTGTTTCACCTCATCACTTATGTCATTCAGTTGTTGCTTCATCCAAAGTAACTGAGCACACATCTTGGTAGTAGATAAATATTCAGCTTCAGTAGTACTAAGAGAATTACTTTCTTATTTCTTTCTTATCCATCCCACACATTTCTTCTCAATATAGAATACTCCACCACTAGTGGACTTTTTATTCAAAACATATCCAGTCGAGTCATCATCATAAAATGATGATAGTTCACTCTCTCTTCATGGAGCAATGTATAATCCATAATTATGAGTACCTTGAATGTACCTCATGATTCTTTTCACATCCCCCATATATTCTTTCTTTAGATTACTCTGAAAGTGGGCCATAAAGAAATTTTCAATGAAAATATCTTTACATGTCGCCGTTAGGTACTTGATGATTCCAATGTTTCTTCTTTACATGGTGGGATCTACATAAGTCTCATACTCATCCTTCCTGAGGTTAGTTCCAATAGCAATTGGAGTCAACATTGGATTGGAATCACGCATATTTAATTTATTCAACAACTCTATTACATACATTTTTTTAGAAATGAAAGTGTAATCAGTCTCTTGAATCACCTTTAACCATAAAAATTACAAGATTTCAACAATCATGAACATTTCAAATTTTGATTTCATTTGATTGGAAAATTCATCCCCTGATCTCGACCTACTTCCACTGAAAATAATATCATCCTTGTATACTAATATTATGAAATGATCCTTTTGGGAATTCATCACATATAGATTGTGATCCACTCACCCCTATGAAAATCTATCTTTCTCAGATAAGATTCCAATTGAGAGTACAACATATAGTGACCCGACCTTTTCATACATTACTATTACATCATTTCAAAGATAAAAAAAACAATAGTATTACAAATAGAGGATCAAATGGTTTAGTGTCTTGGGAAAACTAGTACCATACATAACAAATACAACACCTAGCATAAACATTTATTTAATTTCTTATTCTCCAGCTTCTTAGTGGCACTTGTCCTCTCCTTAGTACATGTAGCAACCTGAGGATATACATCAAAATGGGTGAGCTAGAATCCCAGTAAGAGGATATATAAGAACAATATAGCATGGGGTGAGCATAATCATAACATAGGCAAAAGATCATGAACATGAGAGGATTATAAATAAAAGACTTGAAATGTGGAAATGCATAAAAATGAAACATCATGTCTTAGTGGTTAACTACCACACATACTTGTGAACCAATATAGAATCTTTTTCACACATCATTTCACATTTACTCATGATATTCTTCACTTTACCCAATGCATTGGAGTTCATTATAATTCCAGCCTCACCCATCACATTTAAACATTCTTACTACACTATATAATTCCGGGCATACCTGTCACATCATAACATTGTCATTTAACATGCATGCCACAATGAACATATAACATAAATAAACATAATAAAACGTGAAAAGGAATGATTTTAATCTCATAATAACACATTCATAAGCTTTGGGTTCTGAAAAGAGAGGGGGAATAACACACATGTTACAAGAACCGTCCACTTTGAGTGAGAAGTAAAAGGGGTGTTCTTAAAAAAAGAGTTCTTTTGGAAAATATTTTGGTGGACATAAGAACAAGTGAAAAACATCTATATCCCAGAAATGTAATTTAAAAGATGAAAAAATGATCTGTAAGGAGTAACCATATCAAAAATGGATTGAAAGAGGGAGAACCAGAAGGAAGAAAATTGGGTTTGAGATTTCCCCTTACCTTGTACATGAATGCTTCCTTCTCTTTAATGTCCTATATAATGACATTATATTCATTAATTAGAAATAAAGAACCATGTTTACTTTAATAGGGTTCATTATGGTTTCATTATTACTTATTATCTTCTTTTGGATGATATATAGAGTTTAAAAAACATTGTTCAGGGATGTTCGTTTTTATGGTTTTTCTTGGGTGGTTCACTTGTATTCTTAAATTGAAGTTCGGGTAGATGATGGGTAAACATAAAGAAATAATATTACATGTTATTAGTGGTATTATAGGATATTGAATTATTTTATAATTAATTATATTAGATCCATGTGGGTGAATCATTAGATAAGAATTAAATGATGATTATTTGGGTTAATTTGAGCGGTTTTTGGATCACAAAGAACTTGTTTTTACTTTTAACTTAGTAATATGGCCACATGTTATTTCCAGAACTTAAAATAGAACATAAAACATATAAAATATTCATTATCAACCATAAAAATGGTTTAATGTTCATATCTGAAGGTAGAAATGGAAGAAGTGAGCATGTCGTTTTTGAAGGTGATGAATTAACACCTCATGAACAACGTTCTCTTTAATAAAATAAAAGGAAGTGGGAAAGGGTGTGGGGTGATATAATATCCCATTAGAATAATACAATTATAGTATATGTATAATAATGGATTTAAAAAACAATTTGGATGAATATATGTGGGGAGATATCAAGAAAGGAACTTGAACATGAAAATAAATTAAAGGAGAAGATGGAGGGAAATTGCCTCTTGAATCCTTCACTTGAGAACCTCCTTAAGGGCCTAAGATTTGTCTTTTGATGATACCAGAACCTCTTAGATGTGGGGAAGGGGCTATAGGAGATGATTGGGCAGAGCTTAGATAATTATTGAAGCTTGAGAGGTGTGGTTTGGCAAGAGGAGGGGGAGGGCTTATTTATACATGAGAAGGGAGGTGTTTTTGGTAAAAAAATATTAAATAAAATAATATATCAAGAGTTAGACTTGTAATACTAGTTTTTTGACATCCTAAATCATATATTAATATAATATAATTCTTTTTCGGCTTTAATTTTTATTTATAATTCGAATTCATTAATTTATTGAAAGGAAAGTGAAAGAAAGAGAAAAAGACAATTTAATAAATCACCTTTTGACTTTAGGCTTTGGAAAGTTCTTTTTATGGTTGAGAATTAGATTTATTTTATTTTAAGAAAAAATTTATGAAATTTAATTTAAATTGTCCGAAACTGAGGTTCTATAATGTTTATGTCATCATTACATCATTAATGATGCAATTTAGTATATACCGATTATGCCAAAAACTGTATTTTTACTACTCACCTGAAAATTGAAGTATTTTAGAAAAAACCCAAAACTTTACACCTACTATTTTTTGACGTTTAGAATCCAAAAATGAAGTCCATTTTTAAAAAATAAGTTTATAAATATTATTAATTTAATATTTAATTAAAATCATAATTTACTTAAAAAACAGTTTTTAAGATCAAAACTGATTTTATAGTGCTTCCAAAAATTACGTAGGGTCTTATTAAATTATCTAAAAACTATGATACATTGATTAAATAATTTTTGAAAACATTATATTGAAATAAATATTTTTTTTAAATTAATTAATTAATTATAATTAATTATTTATGACTTAGAAAATACAAAAAATGTTTACTAAGGTCAAATTGTCACTTTTTAAGATGAATAAATTTTATTTAATTATCTATAGGTAATATTACTCTTATATTGGATGATTTACTATTAATAAGGGTCATATTACTATTCATAAGTGTATGTTACTATTCATAAGGGTATGTCACTATTCAGAAAAAATTATTTTTGTTTCATTATACTCCAAAAATCAACTTGAACATAACTATGTATGTCAGATTTTCAAAATTTCAAACACTGAAGTGACAAAATTATGTTTAATGGTCACTTATCACTTATTAGTTCATTATGTTGTGATTTAATTTTAATTTATGAAATATTTATAAGAATGGAATTTCCGTTAAAAATTGTTGGGTTGTTACATTCTTCCCCCCTTAAGAAAATTTCCCCCTAAAATTTTACTTTACACAAATCAGTGAAGGAACTTCTCCTTCATTACTTCTTCTGATTCCCAAGTTTCTTTCTCAATATTACGGTTCCTCCACAACACTTTGACAATATGGATTTTCTTATTGCATATAACCTTATCACTTTGGTCCAGAATCTTTACTGGATGATCCTCATAGGAGAGATCATCTTCCAGCTCACCACCTCTGAATTTAGTACATGTGAGGTGTCTGGTAGGTACTTCCTCAGTAGTGATACATGAAACACATCATGAACTTGATCCATATTTGGTGGAAGTTCTAGAAGATAGGCCAAAACTCCTATACGGTTAAGGATCTCAAAGGGGCCAATATACCTTGGGCTTAGTTACCATTTCTTCCCAAATCGCATGACTCTCTTCCATGGAGATATTCTAAGGAAGACTTTATCTCCAAGGTTCAACTCTATGTCCCTTCGATGGTTGTCAGCATAGCTCTTTTTCCGACTTTGAGCAGGTTTGATGTGTTTCTGGATGACTTGAACCTTCTCGGTCATCTCTTGAATAATATTGGGCCCAATTATCATTCTTTCCCCAACTTCATCCGAACATGTTAGAGTTCTACATCGCTTCCCATAAAGAGCTTCATACAGAGCCATATGAATACTCAAGTGGAATCTATTGTTGTATGGGAACTCAACCAATGGGAGCTGCTGATACCAACCACCTTTGAATTCAAGAGAGAAGGATCTTATCATATCTTCAAGCATTTGAATAGTCCTTTCATACTGGCCATCGGTTTGGGGGTGATAGGATGTGCTGAAATTTAATTCAGTACTCAAAGTATGTTGAAGGATCCTCTAGAATTTAGATGTAAACCTTGGGTCACGGTCAGAGAAAATTGAGAGTGGAAAATCGTGCAGTCTCACCACTTCCTTCACATATATCTTTGTAAGTTGATCGAGAAAGATATCTTCCCTAATAGTGATAAAATGGGAAGTCTTGGTGAGTCAATCAACCACAACCCATATCGCATTATTTCCATTTGACATCTCTGGGAGACCCCTAACAACGTCCACAGTAAAATTTTCCCATTTTCACATGGGTATATGCAATGGTTGCATCATACCCTTGGAATTTTATCTCTCAGCTTTAACTTGCTGACATACTAAGCACCTTGATATATATTCCACAATCTCTTTCTTCATGTTATCCCACCAGAAGTGTTATCGGAGATCACGATACATCTTGGTACTCCCAGGATGGATAGAGAATGTTGAGCTATGTGAATTATCCAATAGCTCCTTCTTTATCCCGGGTGACGAAGGCATATAAATCCGCATTCCAAATTGAATCACACCATCATCGTCGATATGGAAATCTTGCAACTTTCCTTCCATTACTGCATTCACACTCTTTTGTACCTCCACATCATCCCTTTGTGCTTCCTTAATCTTCTCCTGGATGGATGGTTTCTCAATAATTTGGTTAAGGTAGGATGTATCCCCTTCCCTTACGATTCCCAAATCCAACCTTTGGAAATCCAAGAAGATAGGGTCTTTCTCAATCCGCAACATGGATAGAGTAGCAGGTTCTTTTCTGCTTAGAGCATCAGCTGCCTTGTTCACCTTCCAGGATGATAATGAATAGAGCAATCGTAATCCTTGATGATCTCTAACCATTTACATTGATGCATGTTGATCTCATTTTGTGTGAATATATAATTTAGGCTCTTGTGGTCGGTGTATATGTCACACTTCTCACCATAAAGGTAGTGCCACCAGATTTTCAAGGCAAAAATCACAGCTGCCAGCTCTAGATCATGCTTCAGGTAGTTCTTCTCATGGATAATCAAATTTTGTGAGGCTTAGGATATCACATTATCATTTTGCATGAGTACACAACTGAAGCCTTTCTTTAAAGCATCATTGTATATCACAAAACTTTCTCCACTTTTTGGTAGTGTGAGTACAGGTGCAGTGATCAGCCTTCTCTTTAGCTCCTTAAAGATTCCCTCACATTCTTCTGTACAGACATACTTTAACCATTTCCTTGTTAACTTAGTTAGCGAGATTGAAAATCATGAGAAGTTTCTCAAAAAACGTCGATAGTACCTAGATAATTCAAGAAAACTACAGATTTCTGTGACACTTGAGGGCCTGGGCCATTCCTCAATCGCCTTTGTCGTTGAAAGATCCAGAGAAATTCCATGACTTGTGATCACATGTCCCAATAATGTGACTTAATTCAACCAAAAGTCACACTTGCTGAGCATGGCATACAACTTCTCATTTCTTAATGTCGCCAACACAAGTCTTATATGTTCTTCATGTTCCTCCTTGATCTTGGAGTAGATGAGAATATCATTGATAAACACTACCACAAATTTATCAATGTAATGTCTAAAGACTCTATTCATCAAATCCATGAAGATTGTAGGGGAATTAGTATGTCCTAAGGGCATCACCAAAAACTCATAGTGCCCATACCTTGTACGGAAGGCAGTCTTCTTAATATCTTCCTTCTTTACCTTTACGTGATGATATCCAGAATGAAGATCCACAATTGAGAAGTATTGAGCTCCTCTTAACTGATCAAACAGGTCAACAATCCTAGGGAGAGGATAATTGTTCTTTATGGTGATCTTGTTGAGTTCCCGATATTCGATACACAGCCGCATTGTTCCATCCTTCTTCTTCAAAAAGAGCAATGGCGCACCCCAAGGTGATCCACTAAGGCGTATGAACCCTTTGTCCATATGCTATCGCAGTAGCTTCTTTAACTCCTACAGTTCGATAGGAGCCATCCTATAGGGGCACTTTGAGATAGGAGTAGCTTCGGGTATGAGTTCAATAGAGAACTCTACCTCATGATTCGGGGGAATTCCGGGTAACTCTTTAGGAAATACATCACCATATTCCCTCATGATGGGAATTTCCTCAAGGTTGGAAATTTCCTTCGACTCAACCATTTGGGCGAGGTATGCATCTTCATAGGGAATCAACACCCACACCATTAAAGGATTTATCAAAGGAGATTCATGATCTTCCTTTCATTTGTAGAGGATCATGGGATGGTTCGTAATATGAAATGATATTTCATTTTCCCAATAGTTGATATGTGCTCTATAAATTGAGAGCCAGTCCATTCCCATTATAGCGCCGAATTCCACCAAGTGAAGTATTACGAGATTTTTCGGAAGAATCTTCCCACATACGACAACAGGAGAAGATTCAAACACTTGGGTTGTAATGATTTCACCACTTGGTGTTTTTACAGATATCTCTACTTCAAGGTTTTGGGGCTTCGATTCTATAGTTCTAGAAAACTTGCAAGATATAAAAGAATGCGTAGAACCAGAATCAAATAAGAATTTTTCCATTCTTGAGTGAATATGAAGTGTACCTTGTATGACTTCATTATCATGCTCCACCTCCGCAGTAGTGATGGCATAAGACTTCCACTGTTCCTTTGGCTTTTGTGGCTGCTGATGCTAATTACCCTCGAGAGCTCGAGGTTTAGTGCACTGGTTTTCATAGTTCCCAAGCTCCTTAAAGTTGTAGCATTGAACCATGAACAGTTTTCTCCTTTCATCGTCTACATTCTCCTTCCTTTTCGTGTCTTTTCGACACTCTTGAGCATGATGTCCTTCCTTCCCATACATGAAGCATTTCCCCTTCCCTTTGAGGTAGTTCCCATTGTGCAAATTCCCACATTTTTGGAATGTGGGTCATTGATTTTTATTTCCACCTTTTTCATTAGATCCACCATCATGAAAATCCATCTTTCTTTTCTTTTCACCATATCCATGGGACCATTCTACAAACTCCATATCCACTTTGAGAGCACACCGAACAACTTCTTCATAACTTCTAAAGTCTCAAATTGTAAGAGACTTTCAAAGGTGTGGTTTTAATCCACTAAAGAATCTATCAATTTTGCTATCATTGTTGATAACAAAACCCAAAGCATTCCTTGTGAGCCTTGTGAAATTTACTTCATAGGTTGTGACATATTATCCGTATTTTTGTTTGAGATCTATGAATTCTCTCTCCATCTTCGTGAGAAGAGTTCGTGGGAAATACTTATTAAGAATAAATATCTTAAATTCTTCCCATTACATCGCTTCATTTTCCTCCCTTGTCATGGTGTTCTTAAACAAATTCCACCATTGATTAGCTTCTTTATCTAGACAATAAACGGCTAGAGTAACCTTCTCCATCTTAGAATAGTGAAGCATATAAATGATCTTCTCGATGGAGTTGACCCACTGTTCCGCAACTAGTGGATCAGAAGATCCACCAAACGTCGGTGGTTGTTGCCGCATAAAACATTTGATAGCCAGTTTCTCCATCTTTGGTGAAGGAGGGAGTTCCCCATTATTATGGTTATTGTTCATAACCTGAGATAATTGGGTAAGCATTGACATGAAGTTTTTAACTCCACCTCCCAAATCATTGGGGATGTTGTTCGGGCAATCATTACATTGGCCCTCGCAAGAGTTGTTGGCCTAATTTCTCCTGCTTCGCACCATTTTCTAAAATAGAAATGGATAGAACAAAACATAAGTAAAAAAGTCATGAATAACATATTAATTTAGAAAATTATACCAAAAACATAACATATGGGATCCTTAGGTAAATATTCTTGTGTGCATATTTTTACTTAGTCTCATACTAGAGGTTTTCTCTAGGGTTCACTAATCATAATTTCCAAATTAACTAAACCTTACCTCTGATACCAACTATAGTGACCCGGCCTTTTAATAAATTACTATTACATCATTTAAAAGATAAAAAACATAATAGTATTACACATAGATGATACAAGGGTTTAGTGTTTTAGGAAAACTAGGACCATACATAACAAATACAACATCTAGCATAAACATTTATTTAATTTCTTCTTCTCTATCTTCTTAGTGGCACTTGTCTTCTCCTTAGTACATGTAGCCACCTAAGGATATACATCAAAATTAGTGAGCTAGAATCCCAGTAAGAGTATAGAATAGAACAATATAGCATGGGGTGAGCATAATCATAATATTGGCAAAAGATCATGAACATGAGCAGAGCATTAAAAAAAGACTTGAAATGTGGCAATGCATAAAAATGAAACATCATGTCTTAGTGGTTAACTACAAGACATACTTGTGAACCAATATAGAATCTTGTTCACACATCATTTCACAATTACTCAAGAGATTCATCACTTTACCCAATGCAATGGAGTGGTATATAATTTCAGGTGCACCCGTCACATTTAAACATTCTTACTGCGCTATAAAATTATAGGCGCACCCGTCACATCATAACATCATCATTTATCATGAATACCACAGTGAACATATAACATAAATCAACATAATGAAACCTTGAAAAGTAATGAGTTTCATCTCGTAATAACACATTCATAAGCTTTGGGTTCCCAAAATAAAGGGGGAATAACACACATATTACAAGAATCATCCACTTTGAGTGAGAAGTAAAAGGGGTGTTCTTAAAAGACGAGTTCTTTTGGAAAACATTTTTGTGGATATAAAAACAAGTGAAAAACATGTATATCCCAGAAAATAAAAGGCAAATATGACAAAAATGATCTATAATGAGTAACCATATAAAAAATGGATTGAAAGAGGGAGAACCTGAAGGAAGAAAACTGGGTTCGAGATTTCCCCTTACCTTGTAACCGAATGATTCCTTCTCCTTAATGTCTTGTATAATGAAATTATATTAATTAATTAGAAATATAAAAATATGTGTAAATTAATAGGGTTTATTATGGTTTCATTATTTCATATTATCTTCTTTTGGATGATATATAGAGTTTAAAAAACATTGTTTGGGTATGTTCGTTTTTATGGTTTTTCTTGGGTGGTTCACTTGTATTCTTAAATTGAAGTTTGTGTAGATGATGGGTAAACATCCAGAAATGATATTACATGTTATTAGTGATATTACAGGATCTATAATGATTTTATAATGAATTATATTAGATCCATGTGGGTGAATCATTAGATAACAATTAAATGATTATTATTTGGGGTAATTTGAGGGGTTTTTGGATCACAACGAACTTGTTTTAACTTTTCACATAGTAATATGGCCAAAGGTTATTTACAGAAAATAAAATATAACATAATACGTATAAAATATTCTGGTTTAACCATAAAAATGGTTTCATGACCATATCTATAGGTAGAAATGGATGAAGAGAGCATGTCGTTTTTGAAGTTGATAAATTAACTCCTCATGAACAACGTTCTCTTTAATAAAATAAAAGGAAGAGGGAAAGGGTGTGGGGTGATATAATATCCCACTAGAATCATTAAATTACATTATATGTATAATAATAGAGTTAAAAAACAATTTGGATGAATATAGTTGGGGAGAGATCAAGAAAGTAACTTGAACTTGAAAAGAAATCAAAGGAGAAGAGGGAGGGAAATTACCTCTTGAATCCTTCACTTGAGAACATCCTTAAGGGCCTATGCTTGGTCTTTTGATGAGACCAGAAGCTCTTGGACGTGGGGGAGGGGCTAGGGGAGATAATTGGGCAGATATTAGACAATTATTGAAGCTTAAAAGGTTTGGTTTGGCAAGAGGAGTGGGAGGGATTATTTATACATGAGGAGGGAGGTGTTTTTGGTATAAAATATTAAATAAAATAATATATCGAGAGTTAGAATTGTAATAGTAGTTTTTTGAAATCCTAAAACATATATTAATATAATATAATTCCTTTTTGGCTTTAATTCTTCTTTATAATTCGAATTCATTAATTTATTAAAAGGAAAGTGAAAGAAAGATAAAAATACACTTTAATAAATCACCTTTTGACTTTAGGCTTTGGAATGTTTTTTTTAGGTTTTAGATTTCAATTTATTATAATTTAAGAAAAAACTTATGAAATTTAATATAATTTGGACGAAACTAAGGTTCTAGAATGTTTATGTCATCATTACATCATTAATTATGCAATTTAGTATACACCGATTATGCGAAAAACTGTATTTTTTTCTATTCACCTGAAAATTGAAGTATTTCAGAAAAAACCCAAAACTTTACCCCTACCATTTTTCGATGTGTAGAATCCGAAAATGAAGTCAATTTTTTAAAAATAATTTTTTAAATATTATAAATTTAATATTTAATTAAAATTCTAATTTACATAAAAAAACAGTTTTTAAGATCAAAACTGATTTTATTGTGCTTCCAAATATTAGGTAGGGTCTTATAAAATTATCTAAAAACTATGAGACAATGATTCAATAATTTATGAATACATTATAAGGAAATAAATATTCTTTAAATTAATTAATTATTTATAATTAATTATTTATGACTTAGAAAATACAAAAACATTTACTAAGGTAAAATTGTCACTTTATAAGGTGACTAAATTTTATTTAATTATCTATAGGTAAGTTTACACTTATATTGGATGATTTATTATTCATAAAGGTCATATTACTGTTAATAAGGGTATGTTACTATTCATAAGGGTATGTCACTATTCACCAAAAATTATTTTTGTTTCATTAGACTCCAAAAATCATCTTGAACATAACTATGTATGTCAGATTATCAAAATTCCAAACAATGAATTGAAAAACTTATGTTTAATGGTCACTTATCACTTAGTAGTTCATTATGTTGTGATTTCATATTAATTTATGACATATTTATAAGAAGGGAATTTCCATTAAAAAACTTTGGGTCGTTACACAACACCTATGGTGCCTGTTTCAATCCATATAGATATTTATTTAATTTTCAAACCTTTTGTTTATCATTGCCAAGCCAGAACCCCAAGGGTTATTCTATACAGACATCTTCTTCCAAAACAACATTTTAGAATTCTGTCTTGATGTCCATTTGATAAACTTTATAACCTCTCTAGATTTCCTTGGAAAGAAATAACCTGATTGATTCCAATCTTGCTTCTGGAGAAAATTCATCTTCAACATCAACCCCTTAAATTTGTGAGTATCCTTTAAAAAAAAATCTCACCATATTTTCAACCACATTTCGATGATTTTACAAATTTTTCTTAAAGATCCACTTCATATCAATCACATTTTGACCTTCGGGTCTCTTGACTACGTCCCATGTTCGATTTTTTTCAATCAGATCTAACCCTTCATTCGTGTCTTTCACCAATGATTCATTTTTTGTAGTTTATTTAAATGAATATGGCTCCATAACTAATAAAAATATATATTGTGTATTATTCCTCATTCTTATCATCTATTGGGTGCAGTCCAATCTCCAATAATATTGGATTGATCAATTTTGGCTCTTCGATTCCTCCTTTGAGATTCAACCGAATTCTCTCCAGCCATAGTTCCTCTTCAGATTCTTCATCTGAGTCAACATCATGATGTGACTTTTGTTGATTTTGTATATGATCCACTATTTCTGTATATTAATTTTCTCTATGTTCACTTTCTTCCTAATCTTTTATCACATCAATATATGAATTTTTCAAAGCATTTTTGGTTTTCTCTTCATCGATCTTAACATCGCTGCTTTCTGCTATCTTTCCCAAGCACTTAATGAAACAATTGTTCCCTTTTCTATTCATTGAGTATTGATGGAAAATTTCATCTTTTTCATTGTCACTATACTACCCTTGATTTACTTATTTTTTCTGATGAAACATTTACTTCCAAAAATATGAAAGTATTTTAAAGAGTGTTTCCTTCTATGCCACAGTTCATATGTTGTCTTTGTCTCACCCATATAAAGCTCTGTCTGACTTTGAATATAAAATACTAATTGAATGACCTCTTTCAAGTAGTGTTGAGGAATACGACTCATGATATGTATAGTTGTTTCAATGTTGTTCACCTGTCAATTCCTTCACTCAACAACTCCATTTTTCTATAGAGTTCTCACAAAAACTATCTGATGTTGTATCCCATGCTTCTCCAGGAAATTTTCAAATTAAATGGATGTATATTCACCTCTATTGTCCGACTTCGAAACTTTAATTGTTTTTCAAGTATCATTCATGGTGATTCATCAATATGATTTCTTGCAGTCAAGTAGTTGTCATTTATTATGTATAACCATCACACATGACATTATACTATAATAATATATGAAAAGGATGAAGTAACTTTATCCATGAGTTCCAATAACATTTATTGATCAACATAAATTTGAATGAATGAGATCAAGAAGATGAGATTCCCTTTTCTTCATTGGACAATATGAACTGTAGACTAACTTCCCCCAAATGCAAGAATCAAAAGACTTTTCATATTCACACTTCTGGCTAGGAATATCTATGATAATAGTTTGTTTTGATATCTTCTCCATGTCATGTTTATTGATGTTCCCCAATCTCTGATACCATAGGTTATTTTCTTCTTTAACAGTAATGTAGAAATTTTTTTCTCTACTATCAACCTGATACATGTTTACTTCAGTTCTTCATCCTTTCATAAGTGGATTTCATGTCTTTCCTGTGATAGTGCAACCTTTTCAATTAAAATTAATTATAAGTCTTGTGTCACAGAGTTAACTCACACTGAGGAGATTATGACATAGGTCATCCACATAATGGACTTTAGTTTTTTTAGCTTACCATTAGCTTGTTCAATACTTCCACTATTGTTGATTTTCAGAGCTCCATCTTTACAAAACCATACAATTTCATCATCCATCCTCATAATATTTGATAATGAGTGTGTATTACCAGTCATATGAGACGAACAACCAAAATTAGGAATCCAGGTGCTGTTTATTTTTGATGCTTTAAGTGATACTTTTGCAAGGTTGGATTTGTCAATTTTCTTCTTTTCCTTCCATGAAACATTCGATTGAGTGTAGGACATTGATGTCCTTTCCATTCTCTCTTATATGTACATGGATTCTTTATTATCAACATATTCTTCTAGAGGACCAAACATATTTTAAAGAGAAACACCATCTTTGTTGAAGTGATATGAATTGTGTCGAACTTCTATATGAGGTGTCCATGCCACTCCTCTTCCTACAATAAATGGATTTATGGCCAAATTTAGAACAATGAAAACAATATCCGTAGAAAGTTTTTCTTCTGTAAGTATTAGGATATGAATTGTTTCTCCTTTGTTAAACTACCAACTCTCGTCCATTTATATTTCTTCTTTCCTATTTTCAATATGAAAAAGTATGACCCAGAAATCCACATAACTGACACTTCATGAGTGGAAATGTCTTCTCAATTATATTTATCCTCATGCCTTATTCCTTAGGAAAAACGTTTGACTGCCTATCATTCCTGGAAGCTCGAGGACAGTCTTCTTCTCTCATTTTAGTTTTATTTAAGGTCCTCTTCTTCAGCGCTTTTGGTTATTTCTCAACATGATCAACTTTTAGCTTAACTTTATTCTAGTGCACTTTATTTGCATCATTTTATGTTTTAGCATCACAACCGATTCCACTGTTTCCAAAGTATTCGTGTCATTGATCATTGAAAATATTTCTAACTCTATCAGACCCGCATTTTTCTCTCTCAAATATCTCATCATCTAAGAACCTACCAAATTTTATTTTCTCATTTTCTTTGTCTAATCTTTATTCACTTTTGAGCATAATCTTAAGAGTAAAAACTGATTTTTTGATCCCCCCAATAGTTCTTTACTTCTCCTCTTGTCTTAAGGTTAGGTCATTGATGACCTTTTCTTGCTCGTATATTATGAGATTTACTTACACTACGTCATTAGTCCCTTTAAGTATTGATGATTGTACTTTCACATTTTCTTCTTGTCGTTCAATTTCATCTTCAATATGATCAATATATTCTGTTGATTCTTCCACCATTTCTTTTGACTTATCACATCTATTGAACTTATTCTCAAGATTACCAAAATCCTCTCTATGATGTAAAATGGGTTCAGAATTTGTTTTCAATTTTTTATCTATATCGTTATCATTTGATGGTTTTGAATTTTCAATTGTAGCCATCATGAAAGCATGGTTTCCAGTTTTAAATTCTGGTTCTTCTTCTTCATAGAATTCATTATCATCATCTTCCTCTTCATAGATAAAAATCTTCTTCTGTACTTTATTTATAGATATTAAGTTTCCCTTTATGAAAATCCTTTTTTGTGGCTTATGAAAATTTTTAACTTCAATTTCCTCATCTTCAAACATTCTTGACAATGTGAGGCAATGTGACCAACTTTTCTACAACGAAATCAAGTCAGAGTTAACTTTCCATTAAAATTCCCTTTTCTCTTCTAGAACATCATGGAAATTAGAGAAAAAATTTATTTTCCCTCATTGTCTTCACCACTACTATATCTTAAAATTTTCAGTTTTTCTATGGATTTGAACTCCATTTCCTTACTCACTTGAGTCATAACATCTTTGGGTTTGACCCTCATTTCATATGCCACCAGGCTACTCAGCGGTTCATCTAGAAAATGTTTTTAATGATTTATTTCATCAAGGGATGAAACCTTATCATTGTATAAGGGTGGATGTATTCTCAATATTTTCATTAAAATACCAATTTCATTGATTTTTTCACCCAGACCTCGAATTTTTTCAACCAATTCAATCATTTGATTGAAGAAGGAGTCTACATTCTCATCAGGATACATCTTTAGATCATCAAACCTATTGTGAAATAATTGTAGTTTTTCCTCATTCACTTTGATATATCCTTCATAAATGTTTTCAAGTTTATCCCACATGGACTTTTCTCAGGTGCAACTAATCACCTTTAGGTAGATCTGATTAGAAAGGGCTACAGTAAGAACATTCTGCACTGCATTATGAATCTTTCTGTCTACATCAATCACAACTAGCCCTATTAGATAATTCACATTTATTACTTGAAGAGTATAAAATATGACTTCCATTCCAAGGGATATTTGATGAGAACTCATTATTCTCTTCCAAATCTGAAAATTACTTCCATCGAAGATAGGGAATCCCCTAACATTGGATGGATTCTCCATGACAGTATAAGAAAAGTCCAACAACTATAACCTTGCTCTGATACCACATGAAGGACCCTAAAATACCATGAGAGGGGAGGAGTGAATCAGGGTGTCAACTTCTTATTTTTAAAGTTATGGATCTTCTTCCCAAATTGGTATGATCTTGTTAAATTTGTTAGTTAAATAAAAGTAAAGAGATGACACAACACTTTTACATGGTTCTTTTCAAAGTGATACATATGAGGAGCATATGCCGATAGTGCGTCAGTCATACCTAAATCCACTAATCTTGACCAGACATGGAGTACATGTGTTTGTTCATAGTCACTCTATGTCAGGCACAATACCATTAAAAATGTTTAGGGATGGCTCATCGCTTCCCTCGAAACACTTCCAAACCACCCTAGATTACTACTATAAGAGAAGTCGAACTCAATTTATCAACATGAAAGTCACTTAAATAGATTGACATTGATATATTTGTCTCTGTCCAGCATGAGACACTTCTTACACCAATGAACTGAGTAGATGCTCACTGAAATCCATGAAAACTCAACACAGATACTCAACATAGCAATTCGCAAAACCCCTTCGCAAAGAACAAACCTTCACAGAGCACACCACCTCACAGAGTACAACAATTTTTTGAGCTCAATAACTCATAGATCACAACCATTCACAGAGCTCACTACCTCGTAGAGAAACCTAATTTGCAAAGATCCCTGAGCCAACAAAAAATATACCATATTTTTGAATCTCACATGACTTAGAAGCATTAACATAATTCAGGACTTTAAATGTATCTTCGTGATGCTCAATCTCACATAGAACAATCAGATTCGTAGAGTACCCCTTGCACCATGAAGTTAAAGAGATACTAGAGTTCCTCTCTCAAAATCATGTGAAATGAAGAGGGGTGGACACTTATTTATAGGCATGGTCGAACACGGAGCTTCACTTCTCCAGGACCAAAATCCGTATCTGCCAAGAATGTCTTCATGCCGTATCTCTCTCTTTTCAATGATCGTCATAACCACATAGCTCTCCATCAATACCCTTCACACCACCACAAAGCGGCACCACAAAGCACCACTCACAAATAAAGTCTCGTAATAAAAAAGAACACCTTCACAATATTCATGTCTTCATGAAACACACCTCATGAATCACATCTCTATGAAACTCATTCATTTTCCATATTTTCCTGAGACCTTCAAGAAAACAATTTTTCTAAAAGCCATCCATTCTCCGAACATTATACTACAAAAATTTGGAAATAAAGAGGGAATGAAGTCACCTTCAAAACTTCTTACAGATTGAACTGTATGATCCCTTTCATTGCAATCTCCCTTATCATCAATGAGAGTATTGACAAAAAACCAAAATCATACCCTTTTTCAGCAAAGAACACCCTTGGTTCCAACATGAATACCCTTAATATTCCCACTATGTTAAGATAATAATGTTTAGAAAAACATATGCTGTATTTTAATAATTAAATTGGATGATGCTAATTTCCAGGGAATTAATTATGGAGTTATAGATAAGAGGGTTATGCTATCATGGATGAGGTATAAAACTTTTTGTGACTTAAGGAATATATCCAATAAGTTTAGTAATAATGAAACAAGCATGTTTTCAATATGTATATATGATAATTTGGGATGTTATCACGACTTTAGAGAATATGGGATGAAGTTGTTCACATTTTTGGAATGTGACCAACTAGATATATCTTATGATATAAGGGGTATAATTGATAAGATAATTTTGTGAACCTTTTATTATAGTTTATGTATTTTTATCTTTAAAAAGGATTTAAGGTTATAAAATGTTTGGAAATTTTATGTTAAACATCGGATAATGTTTTTTAGAATTATGTATTATCTCACCATATATGGACTTGTGCATGTTTGATAACTTCTAATAACCTTTTTTTGATAAAGACAGATGGAATGAGTTATCATTAAATTTATGGATAATATAATCTTCAAAAACTTCAGTAATAAAATATTCGACATCATTTCATTAAATAATAGATGGAGTGGAAATTGTTCAAGGCACAACCAATGATGAGATTATAGTGAAATCAAGTAATGTGATAAACATCTGGGTAATTGGGTATGTTGGCACCCACCTTCAAGGGGTTTGAATATCAACAGTGATGTGTGTTGATGGTTTGATTAATGGGGGGTGGTGTTATTCTTGATAGTGGTGGTTCTGTCTTCCTGGCTTTCACTATTATGCCCGGACAGGGTAACTCATTTCATGCTAAGGAAATGGCTTTGCTCACAGGGCTGAACATTTGTAAGTAGAGAAATTTGGTGATTAATGAAGTCGAAATGGATTCTATGCTCTCACATAATGAAATTCATGGGAGGGGTATTATTCCTTGGTCGATATCGTATATCATTAGAAATATCTGGGCATTATTGGTGGTGATATCAAAGTTTCTCATACATGGATGGGGGGTAATAAATATGCACACTACATAGATTCGATGGACTTTCCTGGTATAGAGTGTTTATTCTTTCATGAATTGTATAGTTTGAAGCCATAGGGTCTTAATATACTTATAGGAGACGCCCACATTCTTCACTATTTTAGGCCCTCGTGATTCTATTTTTCTCTGGTCTGCCCTTGTGGACCTTTTTCCCCTTGTACTTTCTCTTTATTTTTCTTAATAAAAATTTGATAATGATGATGAAGTAAGTATTTCGTCTAATGTTCTTCAACTTTAGGAAAAGTATCTTGAAAAACAAGTGTTATATTAGTACCGTTTTATCTGATGAATCAGATGGTCCCTTAAATCATCATAGATTTATAGATTTCTGAATAATAACTTTCTCCTAACCTTATTTTCTATCACTCTCAATCATAACATGATGGTTAAATTTTTTTTCTTCCATATACACGTTTTTACTTCTCACCTATGTTCTCTAATATGGAAACCCAATGATGAGTTACATTGTGAGACCATTACATTTATAAATATATATTTTTAATTTATGTTCTAGTAATCCTTTTTATGATGTGAGTTTTTAATGAAGAAACATTCAAGTAGTAAACTTCTTATAACATTGATGAATTTCAAGGGCGGAACTCATTTAAGGGGGTAGAATTTAACACCACAAGATTTTTATGAGATAATGGTTTTTTTATTTCAATGAGTTATTGTGTTATATGATAAACCAATATAAGTTTTCACAATACACAACATAGGATTAGCTTGTTGTATATGCAAAAATATTCTTGGATTGTGTTACACACAAGTTCAAGTTCTTTTGATAAAATTCATTTCATGAAAGACTGAGTATAAGAAAAAAACTAAAAACTATTATGTTACCTAATAACCTAACTATTAAAATGGTGGGAATGAAAAATGTTAATTTATTTAAGAAAATATTGTTTAGACATGTATTTAATGAATTTTTTTATGAAAAATTATTTATAAATGAAAATAAATCATTTTTTAATTAAAAGGAAACATTTTTTCTGAAAAACTATATAAATAAAAATAATTCAGTTTATAAAATAATAAATCACTCTTTATGGATTTTATTAATGAAATATATATGTAATATATTCAATTTAATGGTTTAAATTCATCATATATGTTTTATATGGATGATATAAGAAAAATTCCATTTTTCGGATAAAAGTAGTATTAAAAAAAACTTTTACCACCTTTTGATGGAGAAAGAATTTGAAATATAGTTTTTTAACAATTTTATATGTTTGTTTTGAAAAAATAATTTTTTTCCTTGGATGTATGAAATAAGATTTTAATTTGTTAATATTTTGGTATTTTTCTTAGAAAAATCATATTTTAATTAATAGTGAAAAATACTGCATTTTAATTCAAAACTAACTTTTCATCTAATTTATTTGTATTGATAGAATTTAATTTGAATTGGTTTTAAAGTATATTTGTATTATTTTATTATCATTTTATTCAATTTTAGTCATTTAAGGAAATTTCACATTGAAATTTGATATAAACACATGTTAATCTTTTTATGGTTTTTACTATAAAAAACATTATTTTCTCACTTTGAAAACATGAATTAATTTTAAATTAATTACTAGAAATTTTTTGTTTGGAATTTCACAAAAATAATTCCATATTTATAATAATTCTTTCCAAATTATATAAATATTTCCATTTTATTTTTTGGACATTATGATTAGTAACATAGGTAATTTTTATTTACCACGATAAAAGGTACATCAGGTAAATTAGGGTGGAAAATAATATGATAAAGATAATAAAGTTATACTAACACCTCAAAAAATCTTACTGGATGAATAAAAGTATATCCTTAAAAACTAAGTATAAAAATTGATTCGTTTAATGGAATTTTTCATATGAAAGTGATGTAATTATTATTTAAATAAACGAAAGTGACAACATATCACTCTATTATCTTTTATAAGTACAATTTTTTTCGTGATGATAAAAATGATGAAAATTTGAGAATAACTAGTCTTAAGAAAGATAATTAAATTATATACATCATGTAATTTTATTTATAATTTATAGAGATTAAATAATTATTATAAACATTGACACAATAGTGATAAAATAATTATTTTATTAATTGAAATATCAAATAAATGATACTATAAATATTAAAATAAATATTAGATGACATAATTTATTACATAAAAGAATTTTATAGGTGAATATGATATGTTATATGACTATTAAATGATTTTATTAAAGTTATCTCTCAATTTAAATTTTATTTAAATTTAATGAAATGAATATTGTAAAAATTGACACTATTAAATTTTTTTAAAAATAATATTTTAATATATTATTTAAAAATCATAGAAATATTTTAAAATAAAAAAGTAACTAGGATAAGGTCAAAATGTTCATTAAGTGACCAATTATTAGAAATTTACCCCATATAAGTAAACTTTATAACCTATTAATACTTAAAATGTTGTTACCGAAATAAAAATTAAAAGAGAATAATAAAGGGTAAACAAAAAAGATAAAGTTTCAAATAAAATAAATACATGTATTAAAATTATTAGACCAGAGAATTTAAAACTATTCTCATCTTATCTTCTACATATTTCAATTTGGATGCTTCTGAACTGAAAAAATAATTTATACCAATTTAATATTTTAAGAATTTTCAGGGGTGCCCCTCACCTAAATTATAAAAGGACAAATACTCCCTCACTTATTAACTTAAATTTATTACTTAAAACTATTCCATCCCCTTCCCTTTTCACTTATAAACTTCCTTAGTAACATTCTTGTCGTTCTTGTATTCTCAAAAGACCAACTCTAGTTCCATTATGAGGAGATTTAGAAGAAGCATGTTGAGGAAGTGGAAGTTCGGATACACACAAAGGATATCTTACTTAAGGTAATTGATTATTTTGTATCACTTTTATTTTTGATAAAAATATGATTATACACCACCTATTTATTTTATGTGGTTTTTGTGTCCCCCAAGAATGTTTTATGATTCTTATTATGAAGGTTATTATATTTACATTTGAATATGAGTTTCCTTATTTTATGAGGCATACGATTCGACAGATTATAATTTGTAAGGGATAATTTTTAATCTCATTTTTATTTGAGATTATATATATGTAAGTATGTACATGGAGTATATTTATCATCCATGTCCATGATTTCTAAAAATGGCTTCATAAATTTTTTATAATTCTTTTATGTATGTTTAAAGTCATTTTTACCCATTTTTAACATTTACTACCTAGTTTGAAAGGAATAATTTTTTCGTTTACCTTATGAGGTACTTTTGGACTTCTTCTAAAAAAGTACAAGGAGAATGTTTTTTAAATTATACAGAATGTATGAATTTTTACACCCTATTTCAATGAATCTTCCATTACATAATTTCATTTTCATTTTCAAATATATTTTTTAAATTGCTTGGAATTTTGAGAAAATAAATTGTTTTTGAAGAACAATGTATATTTTCCTAAATAATTAATTCCATGGGTTTTATCAAATTTATTTTACATCTAAGATGACATTATTTAAATATGGTTATTTTTTATCCCTATTATTACTATTATTTTTTTGTGTTTATGATAGAATTCTATTTATGTAATCCATTTGGTTTATATATATTATGTTATGATGTAATGATGTTTAAGAAACCCATTTACTTCATTGGGTTTGTTTTATGATGAATGATTTATATTTTTGTGGAACATATATATATGGTTTTAATTATGTGATTGGTTGGACAAATATCTCTCTCTAATGTATTAGGTAAAGATCTATATCTAATGAAATATACAATAGAATAATGGTATGTAAATCCAGTTTAGTAATACAGGGCTGAAACAGAATATAAATTCAGTTCAATAATACAAGTATAAAACAATACGTAAACATGGTTTAGTAATGTAATTTGTTCATTATGATGGTCTTGGAAAGAGTATTGAATAATATTTAAATGACTTTATATTCTTATCTATTTGACACAATTCTATGTTTTATGCCAATTCTCTATTATCAGGGTTAATGTTCCATAAGCATTTATGACATAAGAACTTCTATTATTTTTATTTCGGACTTAGGATTTTGATATTCAAAATATATGTTCATGTTTTTACATTATTATATTTATGTTTTGTTTGATGTTCTAGATAGTTACCCTTACTAGGAATTTAAGATCACCCTTTTAATGTGTTATTTCTCCAGGATAAAAAGAAAAGATTTATTTTGGAAAACTAATGGGGAAGATTATTAGGGGAGATGTTGAAGATCTTTCACCAATCTAGAAGAATGTGTTCCGAGTTTCTAAATACCCTAAACTAATACATTATTTGGGCTTCTATTTGTGTAATGTATTTAGTATTCCGTTAAGGATATGTAATGTACATTTACTTTAATCTTGGATCATTAGATTCTCCCTTCAATCTCTTGATACTCTTTTATCTGGTGTTTGATATTCAGTACGTTAGTGGCATTGAATCCTTTGAGTTAAGGATAACCTTGAATAACCCTTTTGTTCACTGAATCCTTCCATTGGTAACATTATTTAGAGTAGAATCATTCAACATATTTTAATGGCATTGGATGGAAACTCAAATCTACTCCATCCTGCTCCAAATCTAAGGCCAATACATAGTAAGTCATCACCAATGACCCTAAGTTATGTGGTCACATAGTTTTCCATTTGAGTTTTGGCCGTTTCATTTTAAATTGGATTATGTTTTGGGCTTACCTTTTCTTATCTTTTATAATGTGTTGTTTCCTTTCTATCTAATTGACCCTAGAGTGATGAAATAGGCTAATAGATTCATGTTTAGGGCTTTCGTTTTCACCATTTCTCAATATGGACTTCCAAGGGTTGTTCTTCCATAGTTGGCAATTTTCATCCAATTTCTTGGAATCGGTTGTTATGGTTTAAGGTTTCTAGATGGGTATTTAAATGAAATTACCTTTGTCCCATGTGTATTTTGACCAATCCAAGACACCCCATGGGTTTTTGTACCTGTATGGATTGAAATTTCCAATTTTACCATATGACTATTTGATAAATCATTTTCGTTTGATATAAGCCTCGTAAATGGAATTTTCTTGTTAACAAAATGAAATTGGATAATATTATGGGTTGGCTTAGATGTGATGTCTTAAAACCTTATGAATTATTTTTATAATATTGATTGGATCAAGGGAGAGCACGACCACTCCCTGTTTTGTTTTATTATTAAAGCCATTGCATAATAGCTTTTTCTCTAATTTAAAATGTTGTAAGATGGGGTTCCTTACATTTTATAATGTGAATTACTTTTTCATTGGTATGCTTTTGGATTATGTTAAATGTGTCTAGTAGGAATTATTTCCCCAATCCATTCTATAAAATGTTGGTGGAAAATATTATATCCTTGAGCCATTTGTAAAATTTGGTGGTAGGAATTATAGCCCTGAGAAATTCTATAAAATGTGGGGTGTAGGCATTATAACCCTAATCCATTTTGTAAAATGTGGTCGGTAGGCATTATATCCCTAATAAATTATATTAAATGTGAGTGGTATGAATTATATTTATGTGTCATTCTCTCACATATGGGCTGTAGGCAATATAAAATTGCTCCATTTATATCAATATGTATATATACTATTTGACATACTCAAATAGGAAGGCATTGAGCAGAGTTAGGTAGACCCGCCATGTGTCCTTTAGAACTTGAGTGGGAGGTTAGTTAGATATTTTATATTTCATTACTTTTTTTCTATTAGCTTCACACTATTTACATATGAGCACCACTCGGATAACACGTAAATACCATTGGTGGTGGCATATGAAGATTTATCTCACACCCTATTCAGGCTACCTATGGAACTTGAGCAGAATGTTTTCTAGTAGTTATGGGTATAGGGAAATGCCCCACTTATATATTTTGACTCTTTTTACTTAGCTGGATCTTAGGAGTAGAGGGCCAGGCTTAAAATTGAGATGCTATTGAGTAGCTTTTGTTTTTTGTTTACTTTTTTCCTTGTGTACCTGTATGCCTATTTTTGGATTTTGTTCCCATTTTGTAATAGAATTCCATGAATTAATACTTATATCAGACACTTCATATAAGGCCCAAGTGTTTATTCATTAGTCTTCTACTGTTTATTTATTAAGTGCTTTGATTATTATTTTTCTATTGTATGTTCTTATTAAACCGTATGTACTATAAAATGGGGGTAATGTGTCCCCACTGATACTACCATTTAAACCCACACTACTAGTTGAAAGCCCATGGATTATGGGTAAATGTAGAGACCCAAATCATGGCGTACATAGACATTACATAACTTTTGTGGAATACTTAATACATAACAAAAACAGACACACAAGGACCGTAATAGTTTAGTGTCTTTGGAAACTCGGAATATAATCTTCTAATCGTGGTGAAAGATCTTGTACATCTCCCATAAAGATCTTCCCCTTTTATTTTCTTACCAAAAACCTTTCTTTAAATCATTGGGAAAGAAAACATATAAAGGATGAGCTCAAATTCTTATTAAGGGTAAGTATGGAGAAAATAAAACAAAACATATACATTTGAACAAAAAAACATGAACATAATGTTTAACAATAAAAATATTGAGCAATGACATAAGACATCGCCGTACATAAGGCATAGATCATAATGAAACATTAATCAAGATAAAATAGAATGTGAATAAAACATGTAATTGTGGAAAACCATTAAGTAGATGATATTATTTCTATAGTAGCCAAGAAATTGCTGCCAAGACCATCATAGTGGACAAAGTCCCTTTCTGAATCGAGTTCACTCCTCATTCCAATCCTGTAACACTGAACCAGATTAAATTACTATTCTAGCCATGTCTATCTCATGAGATATAAATCTTTACTCAATTCATTGGAGGTAGAAACAGTTCCCACCCATCTCATAATGAAACCATTCTTATGTGTTCCACAAAATCATAAATCATAGCATAACCCATGTAATAAAAATGGGATTCTTAAACATCATGCCATCATAATATAATACATATAAGATAAAAAGACATCATAAAATTAATTCCATCATAACATAATCAAATCAATGTAAAAATAGGTATAGAAACATAACCCTATAATATCTTATATGGAAAATAATTTTGATAAAACACTTGAACTCCATTCTTGAGGAAAATATCCTTTCTACTTAAAATTTATTTTACCCTTCTTAACATGTAATACAATTTTAAACTAAAAGTAGTTGATTTAAAATAAACTTGAAAACTTTTAATGGAAGCTTCATGGAAATAATGTTCTATGAAATCATAAAAATCCATTCATGCCATATAAGTTAAAAAAATATTCTCATACTTTGGCCGGAAAAGTAAAAAAGTACCTCGTACTAAAAAAGGAAAAAGATTCATTTAATTTATTTAACTAACAAAAGGGTAAAATTGGATTTAAAAAATTTTAGGTGGATATATATAATATTACATATTGATGAAACATAGATGAGGATGAAAAATATTCCCCAGTAAATTCTGAAGTATAAACAATCTCAGATAAAAATGAGATTGCGAGATTTTCCCTTACAAAGAACTTTTTGTAAATAAAATAGATCACTTATGTGTATTCCCTATAAGATCACATAAATAAATTATAAATACAAGATAATATATAAAAATTAATTTCTCACATAATCAAATAACGACATAAACAAGAAAGAGAAGATCAACCCAAAGAACGAAAATTAGGTTAAGAAGTTCCCTTACCCTGTGTACGACTTGACTCGATCGTTCTTTAATCTCATGAATAATAAACCAAAGTTAATATATACTTGCTTAAGAACATTTTTCAATTTTATTATTCCTTTTATATCATTTATTATTCTGATATAAACATTATGTAACCATTTAAGTTAATAATGTTCTTTTTGTCGATATTTGGTACTTGAGTCAAATATAGACTTCTTATAATTACATGTTGTTCTTGTGGTCAAAGGATAATTATATCCAGAATGATATTAATGATTTATATATCATATATATCATATATATCTAGAATATACATGTATTTATAATAGTACATAACATATGGAGGTAAGAAATGAAATGCACCGTTCATGGAGACGATAAGCTGTACGTACACATGAACCCTACATTCATTTCTATTTCTTATTTTAATAAAATTAAAACATAATGATACAAAGGTATATTATAATTCCAGTATAATATTATATATAATATCATTAACCCCATCCTTTATACATCCCACATAAGGCATTAACGAATCACATCACTTTGAGGGGCGGTAGTCCGCACTTCCTCAAATGAGATTATCGTATTAACCACTATGGAAACCATAAAAGCTTGATATAATAGGGAATTAAAGAAGAATAATGAGATAATAAACATAATATATATCATATATATATATAGTTCCATCATAATGGCCACCATGAGAGGCGGTAGGAGAAAATCGAACAGTCATTGTTTCGTGAGGCGTTAGTTTTTCATTCACAGAAACCTTATGTTCTTCATCCATTAGATGGAGGTGTGTGTAAGTGTAGTTAGAATAATTATCATAACAACATCCTAGTATATTTAGGACACTAGTTTTCTTACAAAAGAAAGGATTAAAAATATTTTAGGGGTTGGAGAAGTATAATAAAAGAAAACAATTTAAGAGAAACTGTTACCTTTTAATTTGGGTAACTTCTTTTGGTTTGAACCAAAACGACTTCTTAAAGTTCCTTATGCCTAAGGTAAGGCTTATAGAGGGAGTAGAGGGATGTATGGAGTTTAATTGGGCAGAGGGTGGATGATCCAAATGGCCTGAGTGTTGTGAGGAATTGGATACAATTGGTCTCCTTTTATAAGGGGGAGAAGGGGATCTTTTTGAATGTTTGAAAATATAATTTTATTATAAACTTATCTTCGGTTTTAGAGGGTCCAAAAATAATTAAAGAATAATAAAAGATGACTAATGGTCGAAATAAAATCATCCAATCAGAATTTAACATGTTTTGGATAATATTTTAATCATTATAATCTTATTTATTTAAATCATTTATTAATGATGTAAATACTGCATCATAATTGTGTCATGAATAATTTAATTTATTTGATGTCAAAAAATTATAAAAAAATACCATCATGTATTAAATATTATTATCTTTACAGTGAATATTTATAGTCGAAATGAAAATTTATATAACCCCTTATAAAAATTAATTACTATAAGATTTTTGTTAATGTCAATTTAGTCTTTACATTAAATTAATTAATCCAAATTGTAATTATCACTACCAAGTGGCTCAATGGGGTACCAAAATCGGCCCAAAGATGACCATGGTCGTAAATAACTCAACCAATAAGTTTTGGACAATTGTTAAGTTAATTTTTAATTATTATAATATTTTTTTGACCTTAAATTACCCTATTTACCTTTAACCGCAGTAAATAAAAGTCAAAAGTTACTATTCACCAAAAATTATTTTCATCTTATTGAACCACATTTTAATTCATGATAACAACCATGTATGTTGGATTTTTGAAATTTCATTCACAGAAGTGGTAAAATTTCATTTAAATGAAAGAGTCAGTTTTTTAACTACCACTAAGTGGTTTCACTATTTATCAAAAATTGAAGTTTTTCAGAAAAATATCAAAAAATAATCCTAAGCTATATTTGATATTCCAAATTAAAAAATTATTTATATTTTTCCAAATTCAAAATATATAAGTGGAATTAATTAATTTTATAATTAGTTTCCATTATCAAAACAATGAGTGTGTTTTTAAGAAATATTAACTATCAAAAGATCGACACTTGTTTATGTCGAATTTCAAAGTTAAATTATTTCCAATGAAAAACCTTGGATTAAATGGTAAAAATATATTCTAATTAAACTTTATAACCAATTAAAAAGATAATCTAACCATATAAATTATTGCGATGAAAAACGTTGTTTTTAATTAAAATATAGCATGTTTTTACTATTCATTAAAATATGAAAGTTATCAGAATAATATGAAACATTTTACCAAAATAAATTTTTATATCCTGATTCCAAGGAATAATTTTATTTTTTCAAATTTAACTTATAAACATGTCAAAAAGTAGATTTAAAGTGGGTGCGCCATCAAAAGGCGACAAAACTACATTTTTTGAAACATATTTATTTTACCCGAAAAATTTATTTTGTTCTCATTTCATGTTCTTAGAAAATGTTTAGGATGAATAATAATGTTATAAAATTCAAAATGTAGTTAATACTATTCATAACGACTAGTCCGTAATACTATTATAACCATATGTCGTTGTTTAGTAAAACCTGATATTGCGTACAACACACGCTTCTGAGGACGGTCACGATTGCGTGTAATGCAAGACATGTCAGTGTTGCCTGTTATGAAAGACACCTTAGTTATTTCGTATATCATAATCTAACCATATTTCATTTATAAACATATATATATATACAATCAATGTTGCGTAGAATAACTTCTATCAAATGAACTTGAAATTGGGTGTCACATGATCCAAGAATAGTGTTGCGTATACTGCAAGCTAATACGGTGTTGCGTATAGGGCAAGGAGACCTTGGTGTAGCATAAAACATAAGTTATAAAAAAATAATATATCTCATAAAATCTCGGGGTGATATATTCTACCCCCCATTAAAATGAATTTCTCCCTCGAAATTCGTCTGGGTTATAAATAGGTTATTACTTGAGAGTTTTTTCATAGAAACCCACATCGTAAAAAGGAATACTAAAACATACATTTAACAATGAACATTAGAAACAAAACGGATACCCAAAGTAACTCATCACTTGGGTTCCCACATAGGATATCATTGGTGAAAAATATGGATATGGAAGAGAAATCTAACCATTATGTTCTGATGGAGAGACGTAGAGAACATGGCTATGAAAAAGCCAACAATCACAAATGTAGATACCCAAAGCATGATGTACATAAGAATTACATTACTTTTTCAGAATACTTAATACATAACAAAAACAAACACATAAGGACCATAATAGTTTAGTGTCTTTGAAAACTCGGAAAAATAATCTTCTAATCATGGTGAAAGATTTTCAACATCTCCCATAAAGATCTTCACCTTTGTTTTCATACATAAAACCTTTCTTTATAACCTGGGGAAAAGAAACATTTAAAGGGTGAGCTAAAATGCTCAGTATGGGTATGCATGGAGAAAATAAAACATACCATATACATTTAAACATAAAAACATTAACATAATGTTTAAACAACGAAATCTTGAGCAATGACATGAAACATGCAAGTACGTAAGGCATAAATCATAATGTAACATCAATCATGATAAAATATCTGGTAAATAAAACATGTAATTGTGGGAAAAAATTAAGCACAAGATATAATTTCCATGGTAGCCAAGGCAATGCTGCCAAGACCATCTTAGTGGACAAAGTCCCTTTCTAAATCGAGTTCACTCCTCGTTTCAGTCCTATAACACTGAACCGGATTAACTAACCGTTCCAACCATGCCTATCTCATGAGATATTACCCAATTCATTGGAGGGAGATATATTTCCCGTCCATCTCATAATGAAATCATTCTTACTTTTTCCACAAAATAAACATAAAGCATTCATAATAACCCAAAGAATAAAATCGGTTTCATAAACATCATCCAATCATCACATAATCCATATAAAACAAATGGATATTTCATCATGATAAAAGTGAAACTATGTAAATCATAGAGACATTATATTTGAAAGATACACATTTGAAATAATGTCATCTTAGATGGAAAATGGTTTTGATAAAATACTTGAAAAGAATTTTTGAGGAAAATATCCTTTCATCTTCAAAATCAATTTCTTTTCACAAAACGTCATGAAATTTTAAAGGAATTTTTTTTTGTTTAAAATAGTCATGAAATATTTTGGAGGAATCTTCCTGAAAATAAGGATTTATAAAACCGTAAATATCCTTTCATGCCGTATAAATTAAAAAAACATTCTCCTCATACTTTTGTAGGAAAAGTCAAAAAGTACCTCGTGACGTAAACAAAAGAAATATTCCTTACATACTATGTAGTAAAAGACAAAATGGGTTAAAAGGACATTAAAAATACATAAAAACACTTTTAGAAAACATGGACTTAGATGTTAACAATAACCCCAACAAATACTTAAGAATAAACAATCTCAGTTAAGAACGAGATTGGAAATATTATCCCTTACCTTAGGTCTGATATGCTTCGTATGTATCCGAAACTCCTGTATAATGATATAAATAATGTCATTGACTTATTAAAGAATCATATTCATTGTTATGATATCATATATGGTTCAGTTATGACTTTATATTAGTCGTTCTTTTGTAAATCCCATGTTAAAGCAAAGTTTTGGGTAAAATCATCTTATTTATCGTACGTGTTTGGACTTGTTGTTCTTGATGTTATTATTACTTATATCATGATTTAATTACTTCTACAATGTAAATAATGATTTATATATCATATATATTCATTATATATCCAGCATATACAAGTATTTATAATAGTACATAACATATGGAGGTAAGAAATGAAATGCACCGTTCATGGAGATGGTAAACTGTACGTACACATGAACGCTACTTTTATTACTATTTATTATTTTAATGGAATTAAAACATAATTATACATTGGTATATTATAATTACAGTATAATATCATATATAATATCATTAAATCCCTCTTTTATACATCCCATATAAGGCATTAACGAATCACATCACTTTGAGGGGGAGGTAGTCCGCACTTCCTCAAATGAGATTATCGTATTTACCAACTATGGAAACCATAAAGGCTTGATATAAATTGGAAGTAAATATGAATAAGGAAATCATAAACACAATATATATAATATATAAATACAATTCCATCATAATGGCCACCATGAGAGGTGTTAGGATAAAATTGAACAATCATCGTTTTGTGAGGCGTTAGTTTGCCATCACAGAAACATTATGTTCGTCACCCATTAGATAGAGGTGTGTGTAATTGTTGTTATAATAATTATCATAAATACATCCTAGTATTTTGAGGATACTGGTGTTGTCACAAAATAAAGGATTAAAAAGATTTTAGGGGTTGGATATGTAGAATAAAAGAAAACAACTTAAGAGAAACTATTACCTTTAATTTGGGTAACTTCCTTTGGATTGAACCAAAAGGACTTCTTGGAGTGTCTTCTACCTAATGTAAGGCATCAAGGCAGAGGAGAGGAATGTGTAGAGCTTAGTTGGGCAGAGTTTGGATGAGCCAAATGGCTTGATAGGTGTGAGGAATTTCATAGAAGTGTTCTGCTTTTATATGGGAGTGGAGGGGCTCTTTAGGAAAGTGTGAAAAAATTATTTTATTATAAACTTTTATTCGGTTTCCAGAGGTCCAAAACACATTAATGTCTATGATATGAGGACTAATATGCGAAATAAAATCATCCAATAGGAATTGGACAGGTTTTGGATGATATTTTATTCATTATAATCTTATTTATTTAAATCTAATGAGGTAAATATTGCATCATTATTGTGTCATAAATAATTTAATTTATATGACATCTAAAAATTATAAGAAAATACATAAATGTAGGGAATCTTTTTATCTTTCCAATTAATATTTATAGTTGAAAAGATAATTTATATAGCCCCATATAAAAATTAATTACAAATAATTTTTTGTTAATGCCAATTTTGTCTTTACATTAAATTAATTAATCTAATGTGTCATTGTCTTTCATAAGTGGCTCCCTGGGGTCCCAAAATCGACCCAATGATGCCCATGGTCGTCCATTAGTCATCCCATAAGGGTTGGACAAGTGTTAAGCTAATTTTGAATTATTATAATATTCTTTTAACCTTGAATTACCCTATTTACTTTTAACCGTGGTAAAAAAAGTAAAAAGATACTATTCACCTAAAAATATTTTTATCTAATTGAAACACATTTTACTCCTTGATATTAATTGCGTGTCTCGGATTTTCGAAATTCAACTCACAGAAGTGGTAAAATTATGTTTTATGAACAATTGCAAAAGCTCCTAGGAGGTGGGTAAAAGACGGTGAAAAGTTCAATACAATTTTTATAAATCTAAAATTATTATAAAATGATTCCAATGAATTTCATTGAAATTATATAAGTATTATGTATCTATTTTGAACTAAAAAATTTAAATCAAATAAATTATTATAAAAAGTCGATTTTATCCAAAAAATCAGTGTTTTCACTATTCATCAAAAATTGATGTTTATCAGAAAAATACCAAAAATTAATCCTAAGCTATATTTGTTATTCAGAATTAAAAAATGATGTATATTTTTTCAAATTCAAAACATATAAGTGGCATTAATTAATTTTAAAAGTAATTCCCGTTATCAAAACAAATAGCGTGTTTTTAAGAAACAATAACTATGAAAATATCATCACCTGTTTATGTCCAATGTCAAAGTGAAATTAATTTCAATGACCATCATTAGATTAAATGGTAAAAATATATTCTAATTACACTTTAAAAAAATTAAAAAGATTATCTAGCCATATAAATTATTGTGATGAAAAAATTTGTTTTAAATTAAAATATAGAATTTTTTACTATTCATCAAAATATGAAAGTTATGAGAATAATATGAAAAATTTATCCAAATTAAATTTATATATCCTGATTCCAAGGAAGAATTTTATTTTTTCAAATTGGACTTATAAACATGTCAAAATCTATATTTAAAGTGTGTGCACCCTCAGAAGGCGGCAAAACTGTGTTTTTGAAAAAGTTACTTATTTTACCCGAAAATTTATTTTGTTCTCATACCATGTTCTAGAAAATATGAAAGACGAATAATAATGTTATAAAATTAAAAATGTAGTTAATACTCTTTATAACGGCAAGTCCATAATAATATTATAATAATATATCATTGTTTAGTGAAACCTGGTATTGCGTTCTACACACGCTATCAAGGAAGGTCGCGATTGCATGTAATGCAAGCCAAGTCAGGGTTGCGTGTGATGCAAGAATCCTTCGTTGCTTCATATAACAGAATAAAACCATATTTCATTTATACATTGAATATATATATGTATATACACACTCAATGTTGCGTAGAATAACTACTACCAAATTGTGTGTAACATGATCCAAGAATAGTGTTGCATATACTGCAAGCTAATACGGTGTTGTGTATAGCGCAATGTAATCTTGGTGTAGCGTACAACACAAGACATCAATGAAATTGAAAGAATATTTTTCATAAAATCTCGAGGTGTTACATTCTACCCCCTTAAAATGAATTTCGCCCTTGAAATTCGTCGGGGTTATAAATCGTTTACTATTCATAGAAACCCACATCGTAAAAAGGAATACTAAAACATGATTTTAAAAACTAAAGTATGAAATGTAACGATTACCCAAAGTAACTCAACACTGGGTTTCCATATAGGATAACATAGGTGAAAATATAAATATGGATGAAAAATCTAACCATCATGTTATGATGGAGGGTGGTAGGGAACATGAGTATGAAAAATCCAACAATCACAAAGCCATAAATTTCTGATGATCTAAGGTACCATCTGATTCATCGGATATGAGGGCACTATGACAACATTTTTTTTGTTTTCAATATCATTTCCCTAAAGTTAATGAATTAAAAGAAATACTTACATGATTTTGGTACCATCTAACTGTTGTTCATGCTTTGAACAATTTCCACTTCATCTCTTAATGAAATGAAGTTGAATTTGTTATTCATGAAGTGTTAGCAGATCATGTGATAAAATGATGGGACATTCCATCTGTTTCAAACAAAAGGTTATCAAAATTTATCAAATATATATAAGTTCATCTATGGTGAGGTTAATCATATATCATTCCAAAAATTGACTTATAAATCAACTATCGTACTGCTTAATAAAATAAAACTAATTTCTACTTACCATGGACTTAATGTAGGACAGTGGTAGGCGATAATGGCCTGTCGCACTTCGGTTGTGGGTTCGATTCCCACAGCCTTGTCCGACACGACAGGTTTTCGCCCATTCTGCCGGTTGTTATTGTTTCAATAAATACAATATTATAACTTTCCATCAATAATATTGAAAAAGTACAAGCCTTAAACAATACTAATTTATGTCCAACATAATCCATTCTAATCATTAGGCTTATCCAAAATACTGTTGTCCATTCTCATATTATAGTGAAAATGATTACCAGAGTGTTCATATAACAAGAATGTTAATACCATTGTTGATGCCCATATATCATAAGATATGTCTTGTTGGTCACATTCCAAACATTCTAAGGCCTTAATCATGTATTCTCTTGGAAAATTAATACTCATTGAACACTAGTGAAAACATTAGTGCTGTCAAAAGTTTACTCTTTCCACATACCAAAACCCCAAAATTCTATATACTCAAACCATGATATATCTATTTACTTATACCAGTCATGATCTCATGAATACTTTCAAAAATTTTATTTTCTCCTTATCCCTTCATTATGCTCGTATCATCTTCTTTCCAACAATATCTCAATCACATTCCATGGTTATCGGTACCATAAAATTATTGAAAACCACAATAGAACAATACATAAATATTCCAATATTCCACAATACTATGTACAACATTATTTTGGAATCCCATTACATAAACACTTAATCATTACACAACATCATTTTCATACTCAACATTACAAATAGTGATCGCATGAGACTTACCTTTATCCTTTTCATTGAGAGGTTGCTCACATAGATCATCATTAACACGGGGATTAGGGTATTTATTAGAATAATGTCCCATGTCCTTGCACTTGAAGCATTGAAGTGTTGGTTGAGAGTTCTCTGTAGTCTTTTCTCTATTCAAATCATTAACAACCTTTTTCCCATTACTTCGACAATAAACTGCTTGATGACCTTCTTTTCTACTCTTAAAACATTTTCTAGTCCCTTTAAGACAATCTCCACCATGCTTCTTTCCACAATTTGAGCATAAAGAAACATTCATCTTCCTTTCACAATTGTTATGAGATTTCTCCTAGAACTCCATATTTTGATTCTTGTCAAAACCATGAGATGGATATATAACACCAACTTCCAGTTATACCTTGATAGCAAAATGCACAATTTCTTCATATCTACTGAAGTCTTTTATAGATAACTCCTTTCGAAGACTTGGTTTTAAGCCACTGTGGAATCGATCAACTTTACATTCAGGTTGGATGACAAAGCTAGATGTATACCTTGTAATAATTGTAAAATTTTCTTCATATATACTAATAGATTCATCATCCTTTTGCATAAGCTCAAGGAACTCCTTTTCCATCTTTGTTCGAAGAATACGAGGGAAGTACTTATTGAAAAATAAGTTCTTGAAATCAACCCATTCCATGGAGTCAATTTCACCTTGGGGCCTTTTATTCTTAATTAAATTCCACCATTGATATGCTTTGCCTTCTAATCGGTAAATAGAAAGAATTATTTTTTCATGTTCCGAACAGCAAAGTATGGAAAATATCTTTTCAATGGTAGTGATCCATTGTTCAACAACAATTGGATTAGAATACCCACTAAAAAAGGGGGACGTTGCCACATGAAGGACTCAATAGAATATTGTCCCCTCCTCTACTCATTCGAATGTAAAAAATGATTCATAGCATGAGTAAGTATTGAAATAATATTTTTCACTCCATATGTCATAACAATGGTTTTTTCAGAAGGACAATCAGTTCGTTCTCCATTATATTGATCAACACGGTTCCTTCGGGTTCCAGCCATCGTCTAAAACCCAAAAAGAATAGTGTGAGAGGAAAAAATCATGATTGTTAAAACCACATAATAAAGGGGGATTAACTTCAACATCTAACATCTTAGGTTTAACTCTAAGATTGTTACTGTAATTCTAGGACTATAAACTATACTTATACTTAACCTTAGGGACATCCCAAGACATACCTTAGAAATATCTCAAGGGATCTCACTAAAGCTTTCACATCCTAGTTTTCAAAGGTTAACTAAACCTTTCCTCTGATACCAACTATAGTGACCCAAAGCTTGACGTACATATACATTACATTACTTTTTCAGAATACATAATACATAACAAAGACAAACGCACAAGGACCGTAACCGTTTAGTGTCTTTGAAAGCTCGGAAAAATAATCTTCTAATCATGGTCAAAGATCTTCAACATCTCCAATAAAGATCTTCCCCTTTTTTTCTTACCTAAAACCTTTCTTTATATCCTGTGGAAAAGAAAACATATAAAGGGTGAGCTAAACTTCTCAGTAAGGGTATGCATGGAGAAAATAAAACAAACCATATACATTTGAACCTAAAAACATGAACATAATGTTTAAACATCGAAATCTTGAGCAATGACATAAAACATGGCAGTACGTAAGGCATAGATCATAATGTAACATCAATCATGAAAAAATAGCTTGGAAATAAAACTTTTAATTGTGGAAAAAATTAATCACAAGATACGATTTCCATGGTATCCAAGGCATTGCTTCCAAGACAATCTTAGTGGACAAAGTCCCTTTCTAAATCGAGTTCACTACTCGTTTCAGTCCTGTAACAATGAACCAAATTAACTTACCAATTGAGCCATGTCTATATCATGAGATATAAATCTTTACCCAATGCATTGATGGTAGATATGGGTCCCACCCATCTCATAATGAAATAATTCTTACTTGTGCCACAAAATAAACTTAAAACATTCATCATAACCCAAATAATAAAATGGGTTTCATTAACATCATCCCATCATCACATAATCCATATAAAAAAATGGATATTTCATCATAAGAAAAGTGAAACCATGAAAATCATAGAGACATTATACTTGAAACGTACACATTTAAAATAATGTCATCTTAAATGGAAAATGGTTTTGATAAAATACTTGATAAGAATTCTTGAGGAAAATATACTTTCTTCTTCAAAATCAATTTCTTTTCACAAAACGTCATGCAATTTTAAAAGAAAAATATTTTGTTTAAAATAGTCATGAAATATTTTGGAGGAATATTCATGAAAATAAGGCTTTATAAAACCGTAAAAATCTTTTCATGCCGTATAAATTAAAAAAAACATTCTCCACGTACGTTTGTAAAAAAAGTCAAAAAGTACATCCTAAAGTAAAAAAAGAAAGATTATTTACATACCATGTAGTAAAAATCAAAAATAGATAAAAAGGACATTAAAAATACATGAAAACACTATTATAAAACATGTACTTGGATGATAACAATAACCCCAACATATACTTATGAATAAAAAATCTCGGATAAGAATGAGATTGGAAGGATTATCCCTTACCTTAGGTTTGATATGCTTCGTACGTATCCTAATATCCTGTATAATGATTTAAATAATGTCATTGACTTATTACAAAATCATATTCATTGTTATTATATAATATATGGGTCACTTATGACTTTATATTACCCGTTATTTTGTAAATCCCATGATAAATCAATGGTTTGGGTAAAATCATCTTATTTATCGTACGTGTTTAGACTTGTTGTTCTTGATGTTATTATTACTTATATCATGATTTAATTACTTCTAGAATGTAAATCATGATTTATATATCATATATATTCATTATAAATCCAGAATATACATGTATTTATAATAGTACATAACATATAAAGGTAAGAAATGAAATGCACCGTTCCTGGAGACGGTAAACCGTATGTACGCATGAATGCTACTTTAATTTATATTTATTATTTTAATAGAATTAAAACATAATTATACATAGGTATATTATAATTCCAGTATAATATCATATATAATATCATTAACTCCATCCTTTATACATCCCACATAAGGCATTAACAAATCACATCACTTTGAGGGTGCGGTAGTCCGCACTTCCTCAAATGTGATTATCGTATTTACCAACTTTGGAAACCATAAAGGCTTGATATAATTGGGAATTAAATAAGAATAAATAAATAATAAACATAATATATATCATATATAAATACACTGATATCATAATTGCCACCATGAGAGGCAGTAGGAGAAAATTGAACCATCATCGTTTCATGAGGCGTTAGTTTTCCATCACAGAAACATTATGTTCTTCATCCATTAGATGGAGGTGTGTGTAAGTGTAGTTATAATAATTCTAATAAAAACATTATAGTATTTTTAGGATACTGGTTTTGTCACAAAAGAATGGATTAAAATGATTTTAGGGGTTGGATAAGTAGAATAAAAGAAAACAACCTAGGAGAAACTATTAAATTTAATTTGGGAAACTTCCTTTGGATTGAACCAAAATGACTTCTTGGAGTGTATTATGCCTAATGTAAGGCTTCAAGGAGGAGGAGAGGGATGTAGGGAGATTATTTGGGAAAAGTTTGGATGATCCAAAAGGCTTTCGAGGTGTGATGAATTTCATAGAAGTGGTTTCCTTTTATAAGGCAGAGGATGGGCTTTTTAGGAATGTGTGAAAACATTATTTTATTATAAACTTATCTTCGGTTTTGAGAGGTCCCAAACACATTAATGTTGAAGATACAATGACTAATATGAGAAATAAAATCATCTAATAGGAATTGGACCGATTTTGGATGATATTTTAATCATTATAATCTTATTTATTTAAATCATTTATTAATGAGGTAAATACTGCATCATTATTGTGTCATAAATAATTTAATTTATATTATGTCTAAAAATTATAAAAAAAATACCAAATTGTAGGAAATATTTATATATTTCCAATGAATATTTATAGTCGAAATGATAATTTATATATCCCCTTATAAAAATTAATTACTAAAGGATTGTTGTTAATGCAAATTTTGTCTTTACATTAAATTAATTAATCTAATATGTCATTGTCTTTCATAAGTGGCTCCATAAGGTCTCAAAATTGACCCAAGGATGCCCATGGTCGGTGATTACTCATCCAATATGGTTCGGAAAAACTGTTAAGGTAATATTGAATTATTATAATATTCTTTTAACCTTGAAAAACCCTATTTACTTTTAACCGTGGTAAATAAAAATAAAAAGTTATTATTCACAAAATTATTTTTATCTAATTGAACCACATATTACTCATTGATATTAACCATGTCTCTGGGAATTTCTAAATTCAACTCACAAAAGTGGTAAAATTATGTTTTATGAACAATTGCAAAAGCTCCTAGGATGTGGGTAAAATACGGTGAAAAGTTCAATAAAATTTTTATAAATCTAAAATTATTATAAAATGATTCCAATGAATTTCATTGAACTTATATATTTATTATGTATCTATTTTTACATAAAAAAATTTAATTCAAATAAATGATTATAAAAAGTCGGTTTTAACAAAAAACTTAGTGTTTTCACTATTCATCAAAAATTGATGTTTTTCAGAAAAATACCAATAATTCAGCCTAAGCTATATTTGATATTCCGAATTCAAAAATGATGTCTATTTTTCCAAATTAAAAACATAGAAGTGGAATTAATTAATTTTAAAAGTAATTAACTTTATCAAAACAAATAGCGTGTTTTTAAGAAACAATAACTATCCAAAGATCATCACTTGTTTATGTCCAATTTCAACGTGAAATTAATTCCAATGACCAAAATTGGATTAAATGGTAAAAATATATTCTAATTAAACTTTAAAACAAATTAAAAATATAATATTGCAATATAAATTATTGCGATGAAAAAAGTTGTTTTTAATTAAAATATAGCATGTTTTTACTATTCATCAAAATATGAAAGTTATCAAAATAATATGAAAAATTTATCCAAATTAAATTTTTATATCCCGATTCAACGGAGGAATTTTATTTTGTCAAATTGAACTTATAAACATGTCAAAATTTATATTTAATGTGGGTGCACCATCAAAAGGCGGCAAAACTACATTTTTGAAAAAATTACTTATTTTACCCAAAAAATTTATTTTGTTCGCATACCATGTTCTAAAAAATATGTAAGATGAATAATAATGTTATAAAATTCAAAATGTAGTTAATACTATTCATAACGGCTAGTTCATTATAATATTATAACAATATATCGTTATTTAGTGAAACCCGGTATTGCGTACTACACACACTATCGAGGAAGGTCGCGATTGCGTGTAATGCAAGACAAGTCAGGGTTGCGTGTGATGCAAGACTCTTTCGTTGTTTTGTATAATAGAAGCCAACCATATTTCATTTATACATTGAATATATATATATATATATATGTATATACACACTCAATGTTGTGTAGAATAACTAATATCAAAATTGTGTGTAACATGATCACAGAATAGTGTTGCGTATACTTCAAGCTAATACGGTGTTGCGTATAGCACAAGGTAATCTTGGTGTAGTGTACAACACAAGACATCAATGAAATTGAAAGAATATTTTTCATAAAATCTCAGGGTGTTACAAAGAATCCATAAATTTGTGGCGATCTAAGGTACCATCTGATTCATCAGATATAAGGGCACTAGGACAACATTTTTTGTTTTCACGATCATTTCCCTAATGTTGAAAAATTTTCGAGTTAAAATAAATACTTACATGATTTTGCTACAATCTCACTGTCGCTCATGCCTTGAACAATTTCCACTTCATCTCTTAAAGAAATGAAGTTGAATTTGTCTTTCATGAAGTTTTAGTAGATCATAAGGTTTGAAAAAATTATATACATAAGACCATATATGGTGAGATTAATCGTATATAGTTCCAAAAATGGACGTATACTTCATCAATCATCCTGCTTAATTAAATAAAACTAGTTTCTACCAACTAGGGACTTTCTGTAGGTCAGTGGTAGGTGATAAAGGCCTATCGCACTTCAGTTGTGGGTTCTATTCTCGTATCTTTGTCCAATGCGAAGAGTTGTCGTCCATTCTACGGCTTGTCCTTTTTCTAAAACTATACTATTATAACATTACATAAATAATATTGAAAAATGTTCTAACCTTAAATAATACTATCTGATGTCCGAAATAAACCATTCTAATCTTTAGACTTATCCAAAATACGTTTTTCCAATCTCATAGTATAAAGAAAACGATTACTTGAAAGGTCACATAATAATCACATGAATAACATCATTTATTACCCATATAAGATATATCTCATTGGTCACATTCCAAACATGTGAATACCTTAATCATGTATTCTCCTGAAAAAAGAATATCCATTTAACCTTAGTGAAAACATGAATGCTATAAAATGTTAACTCTTTCCACATACCAAAATCCCAAAATTTCTATATACTCAAACCATGATATCACTTTGTCCATAAATCAGTCATGTGCTCATTTCATTATCTCTTTATCCCTTTAGTATGCACATATCATCTTCTTTCCAAAAATACTTTAATAACCTTTCATGGTTACCGGTAGCATTCATCACATACTTTCAAAAACTCAAGGAAAGACAAAAGTGTAACAATCCTTATATTTTTCTTTATTCAATAGTATCAAACATTATTCTTGATAAACATACAATATTTCCACTACCTTCTTAAACCAATAACTAAGCTTCATCATTTCTTTCATCTCATATATCATTTGTAGTCTCTTCATCATCATCCATATAAATACTACCCATATGACCATGCTGATTCTCTTCATGAGATTTTCCATTAGGGAATTGGTTTGCATAATGCCCATACATTCCACATTTAAAATATTTTGTCATTGTTGATGCCATAGAAATAACATTATCCTTGTATAGGGTGTTAATTCAACCTTTTCCTTTGCAATTACTGGATTTGTGTCCATCCTTTCCACACCCAAAGCATCTTCCAGTTCCTTTGAAACATTTTCCTTGATGCCTCTTCCCACATGATTTACATGAGGGAAATTGAACTTTATTTCCTCTATGATCATCATGAAACTCCACCTTTATCTTATTAGATGAGTCTGGGTACTTGAAAAAGTTGAGATTATTGATCATATATTGAGACTGTAGATTAGGCATAATAATGATGTTTTGACTTCCAAATCCCATTTCATTTGGTTTCTCATGAATAATATCATTCCATTATCCATCATATCCTCCATTATCGTGAATCTTCCTGTTTCCAGCCATTTTCTAAAACCCAAAAAGAATAGTATGAGAGAAAACAATAATGCTAGGGAAAACCCATAATAAAGTGGGAGTACCTTCAATATATAACATCTTAGTTTTAATTATAAGATCTTTACCGTAATTCTAGGACTTTAACCTATACGTATAATTAACGTTAGGGACATCCCTAGACATACCTTAGAAATATCTCTAGGGATCTTACTAAAGTTCTCACATCCTAGTTTCCAAAGGTTGACTAAAGCTTTCCTCTAATACCTACTGTAGAGACTGAAATCATGGAGTATATTGAAATTGAATTTCTTTTTCAGAATACTTAATAAATAACAAAAATAGACACACAAGGACTGTAATAGTTTAGTGTCTTTGGAAACTCCGAATATAATCTCCTAATTGTGGTGAAAGATCTTCAACATCTCTAATAAAGATCTTCCCCTTTTGTTTTCTTACCTAAAAAATTTCATTAAATCCTAGGGAAAAGAAAAAATATATAGAGTGAGCTCAAATACACAGTAAGGGTAATCATGGAGAAAATAAAAAAATCATATACATTTGAAAAATAAAAAACATGAACATAATGTTTAATCATCAAAATCTTGAGCAATGACATAAAACATGGTAGTACGTAAGGCATAGATCATAATGAAACATTAATCATGATGAAATAGCATGGGAATAAAAATGTAATTATGGAAAACCATTAAGCACAATATATGATTTCCATAGTAGCCACGACATTGCTTCCAAGACCATATTAGTGGACAAAGTCCCTTTCTGAATCGAGTTCAATCCTCGTTCTAGTCTTGTAACACTGAACCGAATTAACTTACCATTCTATCCATGTATATCACATGAGAAATAAATCATTAACCAATGCATTAGAGGGAGATATAGGTCCCACCCATCTCATAATGAAACCATTCTTATCTGTGCCACAAAATCATAAATCATAGCATAACCCATGTAATAAAAATGGGATTCTTAAAAATCATGCCATCATAACATAATCCATATAAGATAAAAGGACATCATAAAATTAATTCCATCATAACATAATCAAATAAATGTAAAAATAGGGATAGAAACATAACCTTATATTATCTTAGACGGAAAATAATTTTGATAAGACAGTTGAACTCCATTCTTGAGGAAAATATCCTTTCTACTTCAAAAACATTTTACCTTTCTTAACATGTCTTACAATTTTAAACTAAAAAAAGTTGATTAAAAATAAACATGAAAACTTGTAAATGAAGCATCATGGAAATAATGTTCTATGAAATCATATAAATCCATTCAGGCCATATAAGTTAAAAAAAGATTCTTCTCATACTTTGGACGGAAAAGTCAAAAAGTACCTCATAATAAAAACAAAAAAAGATTCCCTTCATTTATTTTACTCAAAAAAGGGTAAAATTGAATTTAAATTTTTTTATTAAGATAAAAATAATATAACATATTTAGGAATCATTTATGTGGATGATAAATATTCCCCTGTAAATTCTAATGTATAAATAATTTCAGAAAAAATTGAGATTGCGAGATTTTCCCTTAGAAAGATCTTTTTGTAAATAAAATAGATAACTTATGTGTATTCACTATAAGGTCACATAAAAAAGTATAAATACATGATAAGATACAAAAATTCATTTATCAGATAATAAAATAACGACATAAACAAGAAAGAGAAGATCAACCCAAAGAACAGAAATTGGGTTAAGAAGTTCCCTTACCTTGTGTCCGACTTGACTCGACCGTTCTTTGATCTTCTGAATAATAAACCAAAGATAATTTATACTTTCATAAGAACCTTTTTCAAGTTTATTATTAATTTTATATAACTTATTACCATGTTATAAACATTATGTAACATTTTAAGTTAATAAGATTTGATTTGTCGATATTTGGTACTTGAGTCAAAAATGGACTTCTTATAATTACATGTTGTTCATGTGGTCAAATGTTAATTATATCCAGAATGATATTTATTATTTATATATCATATATATCATATATATACATCAAATACATGTATTTATAATAGTACATAATATATGGAGGTAAGAAATGAAATGCACCGTTCATGGAGATGGTAAGCTGTACGTACACATGGATGCTACTTTCATTTATATTTATTATTTTAATGGACTTAAAACATAATTATACATAATTATATTATAATTCTAGTATAATATAATATATAATATCATTAAATCCATCCTTTATACATCCCACATAATGCATTAATGAATCAGATCACTTTGAGGGGGCGGTAGTCCACACTTCCTCAAATGAGATTATCGTATTTACCCACTATGAAAACGGTAAAGGCTTGATATAATTGGGAATTAAAGAAGAATAAGGATATCATAAACATAATATATATCATATATAAATATAGTTCCATCATAATGGACACCATGAGAGGTGGTATGAGAAAATCGAACAATCATCATTTCGTGAGGCGTTAGTTTTCCATTCACAGAAACATTATGTTATTCATCCATTAGATGGAGGTGTGTGTAAGTGTAGTAATAATAATTCTCATAAAAACATCCTAGTATATTTATTATACTGGTTTTTTTAAAAAATAAATTATTAAAAAGAGTTTAGGGGTTGTATATATATAATAAAAGAAAACAATTTAAGAGAAACTGTTACATTTAATTTGGGTAACTTCCTTTGGTTTGAACCAAAAGGACTTCATGAAGTGCCTTCTGCCTGAGGTATGGATTCTAGGGGGAGTAGAAGGATGTAGAGAGATTAATTGGGAAGATTTTGGGTGAGAAAAATGGATTTATAAGTGTGAGTAATTGGATAGAAATTGTCTCCTTTTATAAAGGGGAGGAGGGGATCTTTTGGAATGTGTAAAAATATTATTTTATTATTAACATATCTTCAGTTTAAAGAGGTCCAAAAATAATTAAAGATGAATATAAGATGATTCATGGTCTAAATAAAATCATCCAATTAGAATTGGACATGTTTTGGATAATATTTTAATCATTATAATCTTATTTATTTAAATCATTTATTAATGAGGTAAATACTACATCATTATTGTGTCATGAATAATTTCATTTATTTCATGTCTAAAAATTATAAAAAACTATTATTTATTAAATCTATTTATCTTTACAATGAATATTTATAGTCGAAAAGATAATTTATATAACCCCATATAAAAATTAATTACTGAAAGTGTTTTGTTAATGTCAATGTTGTCTTTACATTAAATTAATTAATCCAAATTGTCATTATCACTACCAAGTGTTTTAGTGGGGTCCCCAAATCGACCCAAAAATGACCATAGTTGTAAATGACTCATCTAATATGGTTTGTAAAAGTGTTATGGTAATTTTGAATTATTATAATACTCTTTTAACCTTGAATTACCCTATTTACCTTTAACCATAGTAAATAAAAGTCAAAAGTTACTATTCAAAAAACATTATTTTTATCTTATTGAACAACATTTTACTTCTTGATAACAACCATGTATGTAATATTTTTGAAATTAAATTCAAATAAGTGGTAAAATTTCATTTAAATGAAAGAGTCAGTTTTTTAACCACCACTAAGTAGTTTCACTATTCATAAAAAATTGATGTTTCTTAGAAAAATACCAAAAATTCAGCCTAAGCTATATTTGATATTCCGAATTCAAGAATGATTTATATTTTTTCAAATTAAAAACATATAAGTTTCATTAATTAATTTTAAAAATAATTTCCCATTATCAAAACAAATAGTGTGTTTTTAAAAAACAATAACTATCATAAGATCGACACTTGTATATGTCCAATTTCAATGACCAAAATTAGATTAAGTGGTAAAAATATATTCTATATAAATTTTAAATACAATTAAAAAGATAATCTATCCATATAAATTATTATGATGAAAAAAGTTGTTTTTAATTAAAATATAGCGTGTTTTTACTATTCATAAAAATATGAAAGTTATCAGAATAATATGAAAAATTTATCTAAATTAAAATTTTATATCATTATTCCAAGGAAGAATTTTATTTTGTCATGTGGAACTTATAAACATGTTAAAAACTATATTTAAAGAGGGTGCACCATCAAAAGGCAACAAAACTACATTTTTTGAAAAATACTTATTTTACCCGAAAAATTTATTTTGTTCTCATACCATGTTCTAGAAAATGTATAAGATGAATAAAAATGTTATAAAATTCAAAATGTACTTAATACTATTCATAACAGCTAGTCCATAATAATATTATAACCATATGTCGTTGTTTAGTGAAACCTGGTATTGCGTACAACACATACTATCGAGGAAGGTCGCTATTGCGTGTAATGCAAGCCAAGTCCGGGTTTTGTGTTGTGCAAGACTCCATCATTGTTTTGTTTAAAATAATCCAACCATATTTCATTTATACATATATATATATACACTCAATGTTGCGTAGAATAACTACTATCAAACGAACTTGAAATTGTTTGTAACATGATCCGAGAATAGGGTTGCATATACTACAAGCTAATATGGCGTTTCTTATAGCCCAAGGTAATACTGGTGTAGAATACAATAGAAGATATAAAACAAATAATATATCTCATAAAATCTTGTGGTGTTATAGTAGATGTGCCAGGGGTCATGTGGCCAACCGGGCTTGGGGCACAGGTTACGCGTCAACTAGGTCAGGGAAATCACAATGTGGTATTAGAAGATTTTCTTTATTTCTTTACTATTTGGAAGTAATACATTATAGATTGGGGATGCATAGGGGCTTAGTCATGAGTCTTTGTTGAGCATTATGAACCCATGTATTGGGTGAAGACCATGTTTCCTTACCTATTATAGTTATTGTATTTACTATTACTGTTGATATTATTTCTCCATTGGTGGCTAAATATGTGTTGTTATTATATTGATATTAATGATACCAGAATTGTGATTTCATTATTCGACCCAATGATACGAGGGTTATGTGTTTGAACATGCATCACAATAGTCACAATATGAATAGACCCTTAATATTTTTATGTCATGTTTAGATTTTCATTGAGCAATACCTATTTCATATTGTTGTGACCTGTTATATATATATGATTGGTCTAAAACTTTTTTTTCAGGATTTAGATCATTTTATGGTGTGAGTTTAGTGTGTTCCATTATTTTCTTCATAAGGTGTATGAGACCTTATGGGTCGGAAATGGTATTACTATAAGATCATCCATTTGGGAAATGATATAATCAACGGTCTAAGCACTATTTAAAAAGTAAATTAATATGAAATTATTTTCACCTTCTAACTCATAAAGTGTATGGGCCCTTATGGGACAGAAAATGATATACCATTGGTTTAAACTGGTTAGAATGACCTGTAACTTGAGAACAACCTTTTTACCCAAGCCTATCTTAGAATATTTACCCGAACATGACCTTAGTAGTGGGGATGGGGTGTTATACATTCTTATGACCTGTTAAGTTTAGTTCTACAATGTAGTCCTGGTATTAGAAGCAAGAAGAGAGGCATGTTTGATCTTTTTGGAAAGTTTTAGTACATATTCGAGTTTCTTAAATGCAATCCCTTGAATTGATTAAATATCTTTTGAGAAATTCATTTCACATTGTAGCATTATTAGACCACGACTCCCTCCATTCGTGTACCCTGATGGTGATAATGATTATGTTCTTGAGGTGGAGGGCCCTGAACTTCTCACTGTTCTACCAAAATCACCACATGTGGTTCACCATATTATACATAAATAGGGTGACCATACTAACTTTCAATAGGGATTCTTGTGTAAGATGTAGAATATGAAAGATGGAGTGATACCTTCCCCAAGCATGGTAGAGTTGACTCATGTGATTTAGTATCAGCATCATCCCACTTTCTTGGGGGATGGTAGACCTTTTTCTGTAGAGTCCTGGATTAAGGAAATATTTTCTATCTTTGAGACCCAAGAGACCCCTCCATAATGGAGGGTTAATATAGATGCCTACATGCTATGCGAATCAGCCATGAGGTTGTGGGTTATCATCACCCAGTCATGCCAAAAGAGGGAGATGGTTTGGGATAACTTCCAAAAAAATTTCTACGGATACTTATTTCTCAAGACATTAAGGGTTGAATGAGCTAGAGAGGTCAAGAATATATAATAGGTGACCATGTTTGTCATGGAGTACTCATCCTATTTTCCGAACTATAGTGTTTCACCCCTTCTTTAACTACCGATGACCTTATATCTTCTAGATGATTTGAGGATGGGCTGTGTTACACCGTCTGGTTATAAGCTAATGTTTTCAGGATGGCAACTATTTATGAGATCATCAACCAAGAGCTAATTATAGATCTGAATTTGATAGATGTTGAGGGTGAAATCCAAGACCATTTGGAACTAAATGATTATAGTGGATCTTCTTCGGGAAAAAGCATTGATTTTTGGAATCTCGTGGGAGAAGTAGTGTTTATTCCCCTTACACTAATGTCTCTCTTGTCTATCACCTGTGGAGAGTTCTAGGGTATTACAAGAGGTAGTTCAAGTGAGATCCAGTTGAATGAAGAGGTTGTTTCATGATGAGTCACCTCCATCATTTCTAAAGATTTCTCCCTCCAGTACCTAGTGAGAAGGTTTCCACACATACTCTATGGTCAGGAGTGGGTTTGGAAGGATCATGATAGTCAGGCAGTGAGAATACCACTAGTCAATCAGGCCGAGGTGGTGGTCGAGGTAGAGGAAAATAGACCTATGATTCAAAGGGCCAGTAGAGAGGGCCTACATAGGGTAGTTAGGTAGTGACTTAGGCCCACAGTACATGCCAGTTAAATGAAGTTTAGCCGACAACAAAAAAGTAGATCACCATATCATATACTGTGTGAGTTATTATTACAATTCCATATACTCTAATATCTCCTTTGTTTGACATAGTCTCTTCTCACTCATTCGTATATGAGGAAATCAATGAGAGTCTGGGACTCAAATTTTAGCATTATCATGGGGTTATGATTCTTAATACACCCTTAGGTATCCGTTTAGAGGGAATTCACATTTTTAGAAGTGTATCCTTGAGATAGGTAATTAAATTTTCAAATAGAACCTACAGATTCCTGATATGATGGGTTTTGATGTGATCCTCGTGATGGACTGGTTAGTTCCCTATAGATTCTGTATTGAATACTATTTTTCGATGGTGGAATTTACATCACCAGAGGGAATTATCCATATTCATAGAGGAGAATGGGATGTTTTTATGACAGGATCAGGACCCGAGCACCAGAGGCTAGGTAGTGTTACGACATTTGTTCCCAGTATTTACCTTGATGATTAAAGGTTGAAACACGCCATTTACCTCCTATAATGGTGCGGTTTAGAGACGTTTTTCCTGATGATTTCTTCAATATATTTCTGATATGAGAGGTATAGTATACTATTGATATTGTTCAAGTAGTAGCACATGTGACCATTCCTCCACATAGGATGGAACCTAAGGATCTTATGAAACTCAAAAATCAGTGAAAGGATCAGGAGGAAAAAGTTTTTATACGCCCCAGTAATTCTCCTTGGGGTTCACCTGTGCTCTTTTCCAAAAAAGGTAGATTATAACCTTAGTATATTCATTGATTACCATTGGTTGACTTCACTAACTATCAAGAACCATGATGCCTTTCCAAGAATTAAAAACCTCTTTGATCTGCTTCAAAGAGTGAAGGTGTTTCCAAAGATAGATGAGAGGTCGGGCTATCATAATGTGTGTGTCAGGACTTATTACACACATCTCAAAACATTTATGAGAAAATATGGTCTTTACAAGTTTCTAGTTATGTCATTTGGACTCATGAATCTACCTGCTATCTTCATGGATCTTATGAATCGGGTCTTCCATCCGTATGTGGAATTTTTTTGGTTGACTTTGTAAATGATATCTTGGTGTATTATTGAATAAGACATGATCATTCAATCCATCTTGAGATCATGTTGAATATGCTGAGTGATAATCCTCTCTATAGTGAGCTTAGTAAATTCCACGTTGGGATCAATAATGTTCACTTCCACTGTCATATCATCTCAGAGTCAGGAGTTTCTGATGACCCAGAGAAAGTGAAGGTTGTGGTTTATTTGGATCATCTGAGGAATGAATTTGATATTCAGAGTTTCTTAGGAATTTTTGGATACTATATACTTTTCATTTAGGATTTATCACTCCTTGAGTACCATTTATAGGTTTGACGAAAAAGGGTGTGGAATATGAATGGTCAGGAGCTTTTGAATCAGCCTTTCAGGAGTTGAAGGGAAGACTTAATTTGGAACCGATACTGATTTTTCCAGATCATGGTAGGGATTATATAGATTATTGTGACACATCTGGTATCAGTCTTAGAGAAATATTGATATAGGATGAGTGAGTCATTTCGTATTGTTCTTTTCAATGGAGGTATCACGTGTGGAATTATCAGATTCACAACCTTGAGATCACTGTTGTTGTTCATGCCTTACACTATTGTAGAAACTACTTATTAGGAGAGTATCTTTTGGTGTGTATAGACCAAAATATCCTTAAATACATCTTTACACAATCAGATCTGAATCTTAGGCAATATAGGTGGCCGAGTACCTATAATTTTTTGATTTTGAACTTCCCTAGACTCTAGGGAAAGGGAGTTTATTAGCTCATGTTCTAAGAGAAAAGACTCAGACATTGGTAGTTCAGGAGTCCAGTGATGAATGGATGCTTATGGAATTATTATCAGAGATGCACATTGAGTTTTAGGAGGACCATGGTAAAAAAAATCCTCTAATACTTAGTGGTGAAATCTACTCCCCATGAACAGGTAATGATGAGAAAAATATTTGATGATGATGGTCTTGTAATACAGGATAGTGTCATGGATGATGAAGCATCTTCTAATTGGATGGTCAATAGGGATGATACACTTCTATTCCATCAGCATGTATGGGTCCCAGCTGACATTAGAGAGGAGACGATGATGGATTTCCACACATCAGCATGGGCGGTTCACCCTGGTGTCACAAAAATGTACTGAGATCATTGATGCCAATATTTGTGGCTCATCAAGAAGAATGAAATAGCTGGTTTCATTACATGATGTTCCACCTATCAGTAGGTGAAGGTAGAACATCATCATCTAAGAGGTCTTCTTCAAACCCTATTTATTCCTAAGTGGAAATGGGATGATGTTTCAATGGAATTTATTACCGGTCTATGTAGATGACCTAAGGCAATGGCGTAGTGTGGAATATATTTGATCTTCTAATGAGGGTCTCACATTTCTTACCTTTATGAGAGACCTTTTTGTGGACGAGCTGGGAAGACTATAATCTAATAAGGTGGTAGATATTCATGAAGCACCTCGTTCTATTATTTTTGATAGAGACACTCATTTTACGTCACAATTCTTATAGGGGTTCCAAAAGACCTTTGGAACATAGGTACTTTTGAGCACAAACTATCACCCTCAAACCAATGGGATGATTTATCATACTATACAGGTGATAGAGATAAGCCTCATTCATGCATTCTTGACTTTTGGGGTTCTTGGGGGAAAAAAAATCCCATTATCAGGTTTTCTTATAACAATAGATTTTAGGATACATTTGAGATGGATAATCCCAAAGGATTGTATGGTAGGCCTTTTCGCTCTCCTGTGTGTTTGTTGGAGGCAGAAAAAGTATCTGTCCTTGGGCCTCGTCTTGTGTAGGAGACATTATAGCAGGTCCAACTGATTCAGAAGTGTATGTTGATATATTAGTCTAGATTGAAGTCTTATGTAGAGACCCAAAGCTTGACATACATGGACATTACATTACTTTTGCGAAATACTTAGTACATAACAAAAACACACACACAAGGATCGTAATAGTTTAGTGTCTTTGGAAACTCAGAATATAATCTTCTAATCGTGGTGAAAGATCGTCAAAATCTCCAATAAAGATCTTCCTTTTTTTACCTAAAAACTTTCTTTATATCCTGGGGAAAAGAAAACATAAAAGGGTGAGCTCAAATGCTCAGTAAGGGTAAACAAAGGAAATATCAATCACATCATATTCATAAGAACATAAAATATTGGAAATCTTAACTTGAAAAAGAGAGTATAATTTCATAACATGGGATAAATCATAGTAGTGAAATGAAATACCAATAATCATAACATAAAACATGAAACTTTGTGGCATACACAAATAATCATAGAGAATCATATCTTATTAGTCAAGACTCATTTCCAAGACTATCTTAGTGGACAATGTCCATTTCTGAACCGAGTCACCCTTGTTTCAGTCCTGTTTCACTTAACCGGTATATCCTACCGTTCCAGCCATGTCTATCTCATGAGATATAATATCTTTACCCAATTCATTGGAGGGAGATATAGGTCCCACCCATATCATAATGATACCATTCTTATGTGTGTCAAGAAATCATAAATCATACATCATTACATAACCCATGTAATAAAAATGGGATTCTTAAAAAACATGACATCATAAAACAATTCATATATGATAAAGGAATTAATAAAAATAATTCCATCACAACATAATAAAATCAATGTAATAATAGGGATAGAAACAGAACCCTTTATTATCTTCGATGGAAAATAATTTTGATAAAACACTTGAACTCCATTCTTGAGGAAAATATCCTTTCTGCTTCAAAAACACTTTTACTTTCTTAACATGTTGTACAATTCTAAACTAAAAGAAGTTGATTTAATATAAACTTGAAAACTTGTAAAGGAAGCTTCTTGTAAATAATGTTTTAAAAATCCATTCATGCCGTATAAGTTAAAAAAAAATTCTTCACATACTTTTGTCAGAAAAGTCAGAAATGTACCTCGTACGAAAAACGAAAAAACATTCCTTTCATATCTTTTACTAAAAACTCACCGAAGGGTAAAATAGGATTTAAAAAATTGTAGGTGAATGGAAATAATATTACCTATTGAGGAAACATGGATGTGGATGATAAAATACACCCCAGTAAATGCCAAACTATAAACAATCTCGGATAAAAAGGAGATTGTGATATTTCCCTTACATTAGGTCCGATTTGCTTCGTAAGTGTCTGAACCTTTTGTATAATGATTTAAATAATGTTATTGACTTATTAAAGAATCATATTTACTGTTATTATATCATATATGGTTCACTTATGACTTTATATTACCCGTTTTTTGTAAATTCAGGTTAAAGTAGCGTTTTGGGTAAAATCGTCTCATTTGTCATTCATGTTTTAACTTGTAATTATTCATATGATTACATAGATAATGATTAATTAATTCCATAATATAAAATATGATTTATATATAATATATATTCAGAATATACATATATATAATGGATCGATAAATAGAATGAAATACACCGTTCATAGAGACGGTAGGCCGTACGTACGCATGAACGCTATTTTCGTTTCCTTATTGAATTGAGTGGAATTAAGTAGATTACATAAATATATATATATATACATAAATCCAGTAGTAATATTATTTCATATATTTCATGACCACTTATTATATATACTTTATAATCATTAATGAATGGTTAACGCGGAGAATGAATCTCATCGCGTTGTGGAGACGGTAGTCCGTACGTACGCACGAGCGATGATATCATTATCATGATTGTTGAATTGTATTGTAGTGTATGTATACTATTTAATAATCAATATAACTTTACAATAATCATATATAGTTATTATTTACACCATTATACCCATCCAAGTAAGGTGGTGGTTGAAAATATATTACACCACTGCGTGGAGACGGTATTCCGTACGTACGCACGTGCGGTGATTTCATTTTCCATAGGATGGATAGATGGTGAAATAGGGTTGTTTCATAATTATAATAACATATAAGTATATGAGTGATACTGATTTTATTACTTCATAATTAAACAACCTAAGAAGAAGAAGTGGAAGAAGAAATAAAGTTGAAAGAATCGGTAACGGACATTACCTCTTCTTTGAAGCGCCTCTTTGAGTCCTCCTCTTAGGGTACTAAAATTGGTCTTTGAGGAAGACCAGAACCTCTAGGATGTTTCTAGGGTAGTGGAGAAGATAATTTGGCAGTGGTTGGCCGATCTTGAAGGCTCAATTTGGTGTGAGGAAGAGAGGGAGGGGATGCCCTTTTATAAGGGAGGAGAGGGGCACCTTTGGAATAACTAAAAATATTATTTTATTATAAATCCAAATTCGGTTTTAAATAGCTCCAAATTGATTTATTTGGAATCTAAGGTGGGGATGGGTCGAAATAATTTCATACAATATAATTTAGACAAGTTTATGTTCCTATTTTAACCTTATCATTTATATTTAACTTTATGTTAGATAATTTTTCTTTTACCGTGTCTTCTTGTTTTCTTAAACTATAAGGTTAATAAACTTACTATATCAAGACACACGAGCTCCAAGTTGTTTATTATTAATATATATAACCGTATCTAAGTAATTTTACAGAACCTTATATTTTTAGGACTAATATAACAATTAATAATATAATATTTGTTTTAATAACTATTTTATGTCAATTTTGACACTATTTAGTAATTGATTTTTGTGAAAATCATAACAGAATTCTTAGTTCTAAAATAGATAATTAAATCAATACTAAAATGTCATATTAACCTATAAAATTAGTTTAATTCATAAAAAGTCTTAAATTACATTTATTTGGGTATTTATAACATCAATTATGTCAATATTTCATTAATAAGGCAATTACTGCATCATCTTTGTGTCATAATAAATGATAATTATTTAATACCTAAAAATTATAAATAAATTCCTATGATTTAGATAATTGTATTAGATTTCTGGAGACTATTCATATTTGAAGTTTCATGAAGTGTATCACTAAATTAAAATTATTATACTTATAACATTTAAGAAAGTTACATATTGTCACATTCTTTTGTTTTAATAATAATTAAATTATTTTCATGGAAAAAAGTCAATTAAATGAATCTAATCCGACCCATAGGTGATATGGGTCGCCTTTTAGTCATCCAATAGGATTTTTACATGTGTTAGGGTAATTTTATAATATTATATTTACCCTTAATTACCCGATTTACCTTTAACTATGGTAAATAAAATTTACCATAGTTACTATTCATAATTCTCAAAAATAAAAAGTAGCTTATTAACATAATTTGGATCCACTGATTCCAAATTTGGAATCCATTTTTCCAAATTCAATACACAAAGTTGCAGAAATTAAATTAAAATTAATCCCGTTGCTGAAAGAAAATTGGTTTTTCTTTAAAACATTGCAAAAGATTGAATTGATTTAACCTACGAATTCAAGGTAAAATCAATGCTAATTACATTCATTATATTAAATGGTACAAATATATTATATTTATTCATTAAAACCATAAAATATTATAATATGACCACATAATACATTACGATGAAAAAATTTGTTTTTAATTAAAATATAGCGTGTTTTTACTATTCATTAAAATATGAAAGTCATCAGAATAAAATGAAAAATTTATCCAAAGTAAATTTTTATATATTGATTCCAAAGAATAATTTTATTTTTTCAGATTTAACTTATAAACATGTCAAAAAATAGATTTAAAGTGGGTGGTCCATCAAAAGGCAGCAAAACTGCATTTTTTGAAAAATACTTATTTTACCCAAAAAATTTATTTTGTTCTTATACCATGTTCTAGAAAATGTGTAAGATAAATAATAATGTTATAAAATAAAAAATTTAGTTAATACTATTCATAACGGCTAGTTCATAATAATATTATAATAATATATCATTGTTTAGTAAAACTCGGTATTGCGTACAACACACGCTATCGAGGAAGGTCGCAATTGCGTGTAATGCAAGCCAAGTCAGGGTTGCGTGTTGTGAATGAATCCTTCATTGTTTAGTATCACATAATCCAACCATATTTCATTTATACATTGAATATATATATATATATATATATACTCAATGTTTCCTAGAATAACTATTATCAAAATTGTGTGTAACACGATCCAAGAATAGTGTTGCGTATACTGTAAGTTAATATGGTGTTGCGTATAGTGCAAGGTAATCTTGGTGTAGCATACAACACAAGATATTATTGAAATTAAAAGAATATTTTTCATAAAATCTCGGGGTGTTACATTCTACCCCCCATAAAATGAATTTCACCCTTGAAAATTATTGGGGTTATAAATGGTTTACTATTCAAAAGTTTCTTCAATAGAAACCCACATCAGAAAAAGGAATACCAAAACCAATCTTTAAAAACAAAAGTATGAAACGTAACGGTTACCCAAATAAACTAATCACTGGGTTTCCACATAGGTGAAAATATGGATATGGAAGAGAAATCTAACCATCAGGTTCTGATGGAGAGTGGTAAAGAACATGGCTATGGAAATGCCAGCAATCACAAAGCCATAAATTTGTAACGATCTAAGGTACCATCTGATTAATCAGATATAAGAGCACTAGGTCAACATTTTGGGTTTTCAAGATCATTTCCCTAAAGTTGATGAAAATGGAATTAGAAGAAATACTTTCGTGATTTTGGTATAGTCTCACCGTTTGTCGTTATTTGGACAATCTCAACTTCATATCTTAAAGAAATGAAATTGAATTTTTCATTCGTGATGTGTTAGTAGATCATGTGATAGAATGATGGGTCATTCCATCTGTCTCAAACAAAAGGTTAGAAAAGTTATCAAAAAATACATAAGTCCATCTATAGTGATATTAATCATATATGGTTCCTAAAATGGAATTATACTTCATATATCATACTTCTTAATATTATAAAACTAGTTTCTACTAAACAGGGACTTCCTGTAGGCCAGTGGTAGGCGATAAAGGCCAGTCGCACTTCGGTTGTGGGTTTGATTCCCACAGCCTTGTCCGACGCGATGGGCTGTCGCCCATCCTGCAGGTTGTCCTTTTTCTAATACTACATTACTATAATGTCACATAAATAATATCAAAATAAGTTATATCCTTAAACAATACTAGCTTATGGTTAACATAATCCATTCCAATCTTTAGGCTTATCTAAAATACTTCGGTCCAAGCTCATAGTATAAAGAAACGATTACTTGAAATGTCATCAACCAAGCATGTGAATACCATCATTTATCCCCCATATATTATGTTGGTCACATTCCAATAATGTGAATACCTTAATGATGTATTCTCTTGAAAAATGAATACCCATTAAACCTTAGTGAAAACATGAATTCTGTCAAAAGTTAACTCTTTCCACATACCAAAATCCAAAAATTCTATATACTCAAACCATGATATAACCTTCTCCTTATATCAGTCATGAGCTCATGAATACTATCAAACATTTAATTTTCTCCTTATCCCTTCATTATGCACATATCATCTACATTCCAAAAATATCTGAATAACCTTTCATGGATACTGGTAACATTAATCATACACTTTCAAAACTCAAGGAAAGACAACAGTGTAACAATCCTTAGATGTCTCTTTATTCCATAGTACCATGAGATTACTTATACAACATTACACATGATAAACATGTAATCATTCCACTACATTCTTAAACCATTGACCGAGCTTCAACAATTATTTCATCTCACATATCATTTATAGTCTCTTCATCATCATGCACATAAATAATACCCATACGATCATACTGATTCTTTTCATGAGACTTTCCCTTAGGGAATTGGTTTGTATAATTCCCGTAAATTCCACATTTAAAACATTTAACCATTGTTGATGTCATAGAAATGCCATTATCCTCATCTCTGGTGTTAACTGAACCTTTTTCTTTGCACTCAATGGATTTTTGTCCTTATTTTCCACACCCAAAGCATCTTCTAGTTCCTTTGAGACATTCCCCTTGATGCCTCTTCCCACATGATTTACATAGGGGAAATGGAACTTTCATTCCTCTATGATCATCATGAAACTCCATCTTTCTCTTATTAGCTGAGTCAGGAAACTTACCAAATTTTACTTTATTGATCATATTATGAGATTGCCGATTCGGAATAATAATGATGTTTGGACTTCCAAATCCCATTTCATTTGGTTGCTCATGAAGAATATCATTCCATTGTCCATCATATCCTCCATTATCGTGAATCATCTTGTTTCCAACCATTTTCTAAAACCCAAAAAGAATAGTGTGAGATGCAAAAATCATAATAAAGGGGGAGTAAATTCCATATCTAACATCTTTCGTTTAATCTAATATCGTTACCATAGTTCTAGGACTATATCCTATACGTATACGTATCCTTAGGGACATCCCTAGACATACCATAGAAATATCTCTAGGGATCTTACTAACGTTTTTGCATCCTACTTTCCAAAGGTTGACTAAACTATTCCTCTGATACCAACTGTAGGGACCCGACGCTTGACGTATATGGACATTACATTACTTTTTCGGAATACTTAGTACATAACAAAAACACACACACAAGGATTGTAATAGTTTAGTGTCTTTGGAAACTCGGAATATAATCTTCTAATCATGGTGAAAGATCTTCATCATCTCCCATAAAGATCATCCTTTTTTTACCTAAAAACATTATTTATATCCTGGGGAAAATAAAACATAAAAGGGTGAGATCAAATTCTCAGTAAGGGTAAACAAAAGAAATATCAATCACATCATATTCATAAGAACATAAAATTTTGGAAATCTTAACCTGCAAAAGAGAGCATAATTTCATAACATGGGATAAATCATAGTAGTGAAATGAAATCCCAATAATCATAACATAAAACATGAAACATTGTGGCATATACACATAATCATAGAGAATCATATCTTATTTGTCAAGACTCATTGCCAAGACTATCTTAGTGGACAAAGTCCATTTCTGAACCGAGTCCCCCTCGTTTCAGTCCTGTTTCACTGAACCGGTATAACCTACCGTTCCAGACATGTCTATCTCATGAGATATAAAATCTTTACCCAATGCATTGTAGGGAGATATAGGTCCTACCCATCTCATAATGATACCATTCTTATGTGTGCCACAAAATCATAAATCATACATCATTACATAACCCATGTAATAAAAATGGGATTCTTAAAAAACATGACATCATAAAAAAATTCATATATGATAAATAAATTCATAAAAATAATTCCATCACAACATAATAAAATAAATGTAATAATAGGGATAAAAACAGAACCCTTTATTATCTTAGATGGAAAATAATTTTGATAAAACACTTGAACTCCATTCTTGAGGAAAATATCCTTTCTGCTTCAAAAACACTTTTCCTTTCTTAACATGTTGTACAATTCTAAACTAAAAGAAGTTGATTTAAAATAAAATTGAAAACTTGTAAATGAAGCTTCTTGTAAAAAATGTTTTAAAAATCCATTCATGCCGTATAAGTTAAAAAAACATTCTTCACATACTTTTGTCAGAAAAGTCAGAAATGTACCTCGTACGAAAAACGAAAAAACATTCCTTTCATATCTTTTACTAAAAACTCACCGAAGGGTAAAATAGGATTTAAAAATTTGTAGGTGAATGGAAGTAATATTACGTTTTGAGGAAACATGGATGTGGATGATAAAATACACCCCAGTAAATGACAAAGTATAAACAATCTCGGATAAAAAGGAGATTGTGATATTTCCCTTACCTTAGGTCTGATTTGCTTCGTAAGTGTCCGAAACTCCTGTATAATGATTTAAATAATGTCATTGACTTATTACAGAATCATATTAACTGTTATTATATCATATATGGTTCACTTATGACTTTATATTACTCGTTCTTTTGTAAATTCATGTTAAAGTAGCGTTTTGGGTAAAATAGTCTCATTTGTCATTCGTGTTTTAACTTGTAATTATTCATACGATTACTTAGAGAATGATTACTTAATTCCAGAATATAAAACATGATTTATATATAATATATATTCAGAATATACATATATATAATGGATCGATAAATGGAAAGAAATACACCATTCATGGAGACGGTAGGCCGTACGTACGCATGAACGCTATTTTCGTTTCCTTATTGAATTGAGTGGAATTAAGTAGATGAAATAAATATATATATACATAAATCCAGTAATATTATTATGTCATATATTTCATGACCACTTATTTTATATATACTTTATAATCATTCATGAATGGTTAACGTGGAGAATGAATCTCATCACGTCGTGGAGACGGTAGTCCGTACGTACGCATGAGCGATGATATCATTCTCATGATCGTTGAATTGTATTTTAGTTTATGTACACTACTTAATAATCAATATCACTTTACAATAATCATATATAGTTATTATTTACACCATTATACCCATCAATGTAAGGTGGTGGTGGAAAATAGATTACACCATGGCGTGGAGATGGTATTCCGTACGTACGCACGCGCGGTGATTTAATTTTCCGTAGGATGGATAGATGGTGAAATAGGGTTGTTTCATACTTATAATAACATATCAGTATATTAGTGATACTGATGTTATTGCGACATAATTAAACAACCTAAGAAGAATAAGTGGAAGAAGAAATAAAGTTGAAAGAATCGGTAACGGACATTACCTCTTCTTTGAAGCGCCTCTTTGAGTCCTCCTCTTAGGGTAATAAAATTGGTCTTTGGGGAAGACCAGAACCTCTAGGATGTTTCTAGTTAAGTGGAGAAGATAATTGGGCAGGGGTTGGCCGAGCTTGAAGTCTCAATGTTGTGTGAGGAAGAGAGGGAGGGGTTCCCTTTTATAAGGGAGGAGAGGGGTACCTTTGGAATAACTAAACATATTATTTTATTATAAATCCAAATTCGGTTTTAAATAGCTTCAAATTGATTTATTTCGAAGCTAAGGTGGGGATTGGCCGAAATAATTTCATCCAATATAAATTAGACAAGTTTAGGTTCCTATTTTAACCTTATCATTTATATTTAACTTTATGTTAGATAATTTTACTTTTACCGTGTCTTCTTGTTTTCTTACACTATAAGGTTAATAAACGTACTTTATCAAGACAAAAGAACCCCAAGTTGTTTATTATTAATATATATAACCTTATCTAAGTCATTTGGCAGAACATTAGATTTTTAGGAATAAAATAACAATTAATAATATAATATTTGTTTTAAGAATTATTTTATGTCAATTTTGACACTATTTAGTAATTGATTTTTGTGAAAATCATAACAGAATTCTTAGTTCGCACAAATTTAATTACATCAATACTAACATGTCATATTAACCTATAAAATTATTGTAATTCATAAAAAGTCTTAAATTACATTTATTTGGGTATTTATAACATCAATTATGTCAATATTTCATTAATAATACAATTACTGCATCATCTTTGTGTCATAATAAATGATAACTATTTAATCCCTAAAAATTCGAAATAAATTCCTAAGATGTAGATAATAGTATTGGATTTCTGGAGACTTTTCATGTTCGAAGTTTCATGATGTGTATCACTAAATTAAAATTATTATACTTATAAGATTTAAGAAAGTGACATGTTGCCACATTCTTTGGTTTTAATAATAATTAAATTATTTTCATGGAAAAAAGACCATTAAATGAATCTAATCCGACCCTTAGGTGATATGGGTTTACTTTTAGTCATCCAATAGGATTTTTACATGTTTTAGGGTAATTTTATAATATTATATTTACCCTTAATTACCCGATTTACCTTTAACTATGGTAAATAAAATTTACCGTAGTTACTATTCATAATTCACAAAAATAAAAAGTAGCTTATTAACATAATTTGGATCCACTAATTCCAAATATGGAATCCATTTTTCCAAATTCAATACACAAAATTTGCAGAAATTAAATTAAAATTAATCCCATTGTCGAAAGAAAACTGGTTTTTCTTTAAAACATTGCAAAAGATTGAATTGATTTAACCTACGAATTCATGGTAAAATCAATGCTAATTACATACATTATATTAAATGGTAAAAATATATTCTATTTATAATTTAAAACCATTCAATATTATAATTTAACCACATAAGATATTACGATGAAAAAAATTGTTTTTAATTAAAATATAGCATGTATTTACTATTCATTAAAATATGAAAGTCATCAGAATAAAATGAAAAATTTATCCAAAGTAAATTTTTATTTTGTGATTCCAAAGAATAATTTTATTTTGTCAAATGTAACTTATAAACATGTCAAAAACTAGATTTAAAGTGGGTGCTCCATCAAAAGGCGGTAAAACTGCATTTTTTGAAAAATACTTATTTTACCCGAAAAATTTATTTTGTTCTTATACCATGTTCTATAAAATGTGTAAGATGAATAATAATGTTATAAAATTAAAAATTTAGTTAATACTATTCATAACGGCTAGTTCATAATAATATTATAATAATATATCATTTTTTAGTAAAACCCGGTATTGCGTACAACACACGCTATGGAGGAAGGTCGAGATTGCGTGTAATGCAAGCCAAGTTAGGGTTCCTTGTTGTGAATAAATCCTTCGTTGTTTAGTATCACATAATCCAACCATATTTCATTTATACATTGAATATATATATATATATATTTACTCAATGTTGTGTAGAATAACTACTATAAAATTGTTTGTAACACGATTCAAGAATAGTGTTGCCTATAATGTATGTTAATACGGTGTTGCGTATAGCGTAAGGTAATCTTGGTGTAGCATACAACACAATAAATTATTGAAATTAAAAGAATATTTTTCATAAAATCTCAGGGTGTTACATCTTATGCCAACAAAAACTAAAGAACTCTTGAGTTCGAGGCTGGAGGCCGGTTTTTATTGAATGTATCACCCAAATTAGGGAATAGATTTCTTTAGATGTATGGTAAGCTATCACAGATATTCATTGGACCATTCGAGGTTATGAATAGAATCATACATGTAGCTTACTAGTTGACCTTTATAGAGGTATTGGTCCATATATGATGTCTTCCATGTTTCTCAGCTCCACTGGTATTATCCAAACACATCCAATGTCTTCCAGCCTGATGATGTTGAGCATGATATGGACACTTCCTTCGAGTAGTATCAATTTTGTATTGCTGATGAGAGTGTGAAGACACTTTGAGGCAGGTTTGTTCCTCTTGTATGGGTGATATGGTAGCATAGTCAGGTATAGGATGAGACCCGCGAGTGGGAAGATGATGTTCAATCTTTGTAGCTGGAAGAATTTGCTGACATTAACTCTCTACCAATAGAAGGAAAATTAGGGATGTGATTCTTTAAGGAGGGGATGTTGTGATGTGCCGACTCTTTTCCCAAGGTACATATCATTAGTTTTTATTTTTGAATTTCTTGAATGGTCTTACTAATGTCTTCTCATTATGATAAGGAGGTCATATGAGAAAGAAGGATGGGCCACATGGTTCGGAGAAACTGTGGGAGCCAGGACATATGGCAGTGTGACCTACTACAGAGTGTTGAAGATGTTGTAGAACCATTTTTCATGGTTTGTTCATGGACTTGAAACCATATGCATAGTCAATGTGAGCTTGCTGTAAGGGGGTAGAACATGGCGCATGGTTTGCGTGGTTTCCGAAACCATGCACAAAAAAAATATATGATCCAGATTTTAGGGAATAATTACCATTTTCTCATAATCCCCTTTATGTATAAATTATATTTTCTTTTCCCTTATGCACAAAACATGCCCCCACGTTCCTCCTCGAGCTCTCAAATCCCATCTCCCTTAAATATTTTACTACTTCTTCATCCGGGGTGTAATATTCAGTCCATCAATTGAATTGGATCCCTTGAGGTATGGATAACCTTTCATAACCCTCTTTATTCACGGAAAATTTCCATTAGTTATGTTATTTAGATGTAGTATCATTCCCCTTATTTCCTGGGATTTGGAAGAAAACTCAGATCAACTCCAACCTACTCTAAATCTGAGGCTGATACTCAATGAGTCATCATCCATGACCCTATGGTAGGTGGTCATGTAGTTTTCCATTTGGGTTTTGTCTATTTTGTAATATATTTCATTGTGACATGGGCCAAACATTTCCAAGATCCTATAATATGTTGTTTCCTTTATTTCAAATTGACCCTAGAGTGATGATATAGGTTAATTGGTTCATCTTTATGGGTTTTATTGTCACCCTTTCTCAATATGGACTCCTCGGTGGCATTCCCCAATAAATGTCCATTTTTTCTCTGATTTCTCAAAATCAGTTTTTGTGGTGTAAGGTTCTGAAATGGGTATTTAATCAAATTTTCCAATGTCTCACGTGTATTTTGACTAATCCAAGACACCCCATGGGTTTTTGGAACCATATGTCTTGAAACGTCTAATTTGACACTATGAATATTTGATATATCCTTTTCCTTTGATTTGGGTCTTGTAAATGGAATTTACATGTTAATAAAATGATATGGGTGACTTTTATGGGTTGGATAAGATGTGATAACCAAAAACCTTATAAATTATTTGGCTTATATATAATGGACAAAGATATGGCATGAGAAGTACCTTTTTTTGTTTTATCATTAAATGCGTTTCATAATAGTATATTATCTAATTTTAAATGATGTAAGAATGGGTTCCTTAAATTTTATAATGTGAATTCCTTTATCCTTGGTATTATTTTTGACTCTGTTATATGTGGTAGGAATGCATTATAGCCCCATACCATTCTGAAAAATGTTGGATGTATATAATAAGCCCTGACCCATTCTATAAAATGTGGTCAATATGCATTATAGCCCTGAGCCATTCTATAAAATGTCGGTGGAAGTGGAAAGCATTATATTTTCGATCCATTTTGTAAAATTTGGGCAATAGCAATTTTATCTCAGTGCCATTCTTTCACATGTTGGCGGAAGGAAATATAGCCTCTTTCCATATATATCAACATGTATATATACTAGGTTACATACTCAGAAATTCCAACATTGAGATTAAGCTGGTAGGCCCGACATGTGTCCTTCAGAACCTAAACGGGAGGTTAGTTGGTTATTTTTTGTTTCTTTACTTTCCTGCTATTAGCAACATGCTATTTACTTATGAGTGTTACTCAGATTAAACATAGACACCGTTAGTGGTGGCCTAATGATATTTATCTCACACACTATTTGGGCTGGCTATGGAACCCAAGTAGATTGTTTCCCTGTATGTATGGGTTTGGGAAAACACCCTCTTCTGGATGTTGACTCTCTTTGCTTAGGTGGATTATAGGAGAAGGGGACTTCTCTTAAGCTTGAGATACTATGGAGATTATTTTGGGTTTTGTTTACTTTTTTCCTTGTGTACCTGTATGCAAGATTCCAACCTTTGTTCCCATTTTTTATTAGAATTCCTTGCATACATACATGTATCATACACTTCTTATAAGTCCCTAGTGTTTTTCCATCAGTATTCCAATGTTTATTAACTATGTCTCTTGATCATGCTTCCACTATTGTATATTTATATTACACCACTGTTTACTATGACATGGAAGTAAAGTCTCCCCGCTAATTTTACCATTTAATCGCATGATTTTAGTTGTAATACCTTAGCTTTTGGGACGATTATCCAGAGGTTATGTGCCTAACTAAGTTGAAGGCACGAGTTACGTTGTAACTGGGTCCAGGACGTCACATTTAAAGAGTTGTTACAAATGGTTTCCTTCCTCATATTGAAAATTATATTCTAAAAAATTCAGATAAGAAAAACATTGAGAATGATGGATATGATAATAGTGATTTACTCTCATCACTTTCTAAAAGTGATTTTGTAAGACTAAAAATAGTTTCCACTAGTAAAGGTATTTAGGATAAGCTGAATAACATTTATAAAGTAAATACCAAAGTGAAAATTGGAAAGTTACAAATATGGAGATTGAAGTATGATGATCAGAATATGGGTGAGTATGAATCTTTTTTTTACTTATTTAAGAGGGTGAAGGAAATTTTTAGCACTATTAGAGGCCATAGTGAAAAGTTATAAGATTCTTCTATTGTTGAAAAGATAATAAGAATTATTCTCGACAAGTATGATGCCAAAGTTTCTTGATTATAAGATAAAGATCATGATACATTATATTTGGATGATTTACATAGAACTATCATCACATATTAGATAAAAAGTAAAAATTTATGAAGGGTAAAATTTTTACAAACAAATGTCTTTCAAAGCTTCCAAGAAGTAAAAGTCAAGGAACACTCTTGAATTAGAAGAACCTATAGATTCTGATTTCGAAAATGAAGTATGTAAAAATATTGATTAAATTTTATATGTGTTTCTTAAGAATATGAAAATAAGTATAAGAAGGTTTAAAAGGATACTTCCCTTAAAACGTTTTAAATGCATATATAATGGAAATTTCATTTCTAATGGTCCTTGAAGTGGTGATGAAGGAGAAAGTGATGGAAAAATGTTATTAATAAGAATTAAGGCCAAGAAAAACATGGATGAAATGGGTGATAAAAAAACCCTATTCCAAGAGGTAAGATAATAATTTCTCTAAATCCAAAAGTAGAACACTTTTTTCTAAGGATGATTATAATGAATAGTTTACAAATTATGTTGGATAGAACTTTTTATTGAAATAGGTAATGAGTAAATAATTTCAAGAAGTGAAATTAGTTGTTCTGAAGAAGAATAATAAATTTAATATGAATACAAAAATTCTATTGGGTCTTTTGGTGAGAATACTTTAAGGAAAAAGTGAGTGATGAAAAATTCAGAAGAATTAGTTCTGATGAAGATGAAACTGAACTTGAAATGAATTTGAAAGAAGATTTTAAAGAATGTCTGAGAAAGATAAGAAGAATTGAAAAGAAAAACTAGAAGTTAGAATATGAATCCGCCTTAACTATTCAAGAAATATTTTTATAAGAGAAGAACAAGATTCTGGTAGAGATTGTTGATTTGATGAAAACTCTTGAAGAATAAAACGATTGTAATGAAAATATGATGGTGAAGCAAAAGTAAATAGATGAAGACATGAAACTTATCCAATGAAATATTTCTAATGTTGAACAAAGAATATAAGTTTCAAAAACCTGATTTATTAAGTTTTTGAGAGTTCTCTAAAGGAGAAACATGATAAAGAAGAACAAAATTTACATTACAAGGTTAATATGAAAGATTTAATTATTTCTATATATAAGAAAGCTAGGAACGATATGTATGACTACAATACCAAAAAAAGTTGATAATTTAAAAGATTCAAAATACCATGAGCCTAATTTTTTCTTCTAACATTATAAATCCGAAAAAGTTTCAAATCATTCTATTTATGATAGATATGAAAAGAAAATAATGATTACGTTTGATAAGAAAAAGGTTAATAGCTCAAAAAAGAAAGATAATAAGTATGCCGAGAAAAATGTATAAATTTATGATCAGTATGGAAGTTTCATAGGAAAATACTCTTTCTTTTTCTACTATGGGTATTGTGGTGGATTCAGGCATATGGATAGTATGTATTGGTTCATCCAACAACATTACTATTATTCCAAAGGTTATAGAAGGAAAAGACTGAGGGCGAGTTACCTCCCACAAAGAAATAATTTGGAAAAGGGTATTTTAATGAAACTTGAAAAAATGGAATATGAATTGGAAATAGAATCTAACCATTGAAAACTATTTATGAAAGATGTGAACAACCTAGACACCTTAATAATGGATGTATTGTTTTGTTACTGGCTCAACAGATGTTTCTGAAAAATTCTCAAAAGAAAATTTTTTGGATGTTAATAAATATAGAGTTGATGAGTCTGGAAATAAAAAATGTTTAGGTATCTTGACTGAACATGTTGACTTGGCTAGGAAGGTAGAGGAATCAAAAAAATTAGTAAAAGAAGCGGGATAGAAAGATTCTTTTAAGGATGAAGAGAAGTCTACATTCTCATCATAAGATTTTACAAAAGAGAAGAAACTTGTTACAAAAAATGAGAAGGATGAACAGAAGGAAGAATGAACATCTAATGAAAAATCCTAGATAAATAAGAAAACAAAAAGACTGATAAAGGAGTCTCAGTCTGATTTTTGTTTCAAAGAAAATATTGAGGTTTCTTTCTATTCCAAAAATCATTGAATATTTTTACAAACATTGGGGGAATTGAACGAGCGGAAATAAAAAATATGGAACTGATGAGTCTCTTACTATTCTTGCAAAAGAATGTAATAAGGTTATGAAAAATATGTGGTTTTGGAAAGTTGTGTTTTTAAACACCTAAACATTATGATATTTTCGTTGTGATGGGTGCTAGTTAATTTTATCTTAAATATTTTTTTTCAAGATTTACCTACAAATGATAATATTTAAAGAAACATGTTACGCTATTACATGACAGTTGTGTTATGTACATCATTGATAACATTGATTTTAAACTCATTTTATCTACACACATTCTCCCACATAGAAAAATATTTGTATAGTTAAATTATATTTGTTACGAAACTCATGTTATAGTTATGTTTTTCGGAAGAAGAGTTTCATGTTTTTGAGATAAACTGTTCCAACCCTTGGAAATGAGGTCATTTTTTCAATTAGAGAGAAAAAAGTCATATAAACAGTTTTAATTTGATTGCCAATAAGGGGAGATATTATATAAAGGGGGACAAAGAACAAAATAAAGACAAGAAACAGTGAGAAAAAACAATACAAATTGTTGTTTTGAAGTGGTTGTAAGGCCCAAGTTGGGTTTGGTTGTTTTTATTTTCCATAGATCTTTTTTTTGGTTATGTTGGATAAATAAATTATATAGAGTAGCTCATGGATAGAAATAAATATTGTAAAAAATTTCCAATAGGATCCAGATCATCAAATGAGTCAATATGATCCATCATATTAGGATATTGATAAAAATTCAGAGGCTAATGAAAATCATATTCGCCATCATATTCAAGAAGAAGTTGGTAGGTAGTTGTTTTTACACCAAAGTGTTAAAAAAATTACTTAACTTCCTAAAATATAGTGATTGCATGAGTTAATATGATTAATCGCATTGGGATGTTGATAAAAAGATAGAAGCTGATGAAAATGTTATTCACCATTGAATCCAGGAAGAAGTTTGTTGGTGATCATTTTTTCTACCAAAGAGGAAAATAAAATCACATCACTTCGTAAAAGATAGTTATTGGACTCAAAAATATAATTAGGAATTCAGAAATATAATTATTGAAAAGGTCCATCATTTTCAGAAGAAGCTGGTTGGAAGTAAAGGACCATTAGATTCACTCTAGATCTAGTTTAGATGAAATGATCATAATAAGGAGAATTATAGTTTGAATGAGTATAATTTAAATGTGATTATGATTTTCTAATCTTGGAGTTCTCATAAATTAGTATTTGGAAAACATTTGATGAAATCTTGATGAAGAAGGGGGGGGGGGTGTTGAAAGAGATTCAGCGAATTTTAATTATACTGATTAGATATAGATGAGAAAAGGGTGTTAGAGATCATATTCAGACTTATTGTAATTAGTCCAATCATATTATGACCAATTGAATTTTTGAAAATCGTATTTAGAAATATGGCTATTGATGTTTTGGGAAGTTGAAATACCTTCCATTGAAAATGAGATGATGCTAAAGTTGGTCTTAAATGTATTCAAAGTCATAAAAGAAGCCCTGATATTATTTAAAATTTGTTAAAGAATAAATTTAATGAATTTGTAGTTTTTCAGCCTCAAGATAATCATAATGAGTTTTCTAGATGGATATTTTTTTAAAGGATGAGAAGGATGGTTTTAATAAAGATATTAATGATATTTCTAAATTTAATATTGTAGAATACCAATCCAACATATTTATTAGAGATATAAATATTTCTTCTGAACATTCATTAGTATCATATTCAAAAGCTATAGAATATGCAGAAGAAGAAGCTATTGATATTGGTCCATTAGACTCGGTATGAAATTGTTATAATTAGATAATGAATTGATGGGTACTGATGAATGAAAATAAAAATAAGATTATGTGGTGGCCTATATGAAGAATAAATTTAGAGATTAATAAAAAATTTATTCAACCATTTAAAATGGGTTGAATAACATTGTTTTTCATTCATGTTGTTCAACAGGAGAGATGTAGAAGATTCTGTTGATTTACATTTATCTTCATCACAATTAGGAAAATCATAATAATAATTGGAATTTCACTTCTAATATCTTGAAGGAAATAAATACATGTGTTTTCATAGGGGAGATTGAAAATAAAAGAAGATGTATGTATTCAATAGTTGGTATGGAGCATCATAATAAACAAGTAGAATAGAGTTTGTGAAGAATATGAAATCCCTATTTCTTCATATAAATAATTTGTTCAGTTATTTGTAATGAAGAAATGGTATTGAGAAAATGGGATTTGGAAATCAAATCTAGAATTTTTTTTGAAAATAAATTCTAAAGAAGACTTTAAGTCATAGAGAATATTTAAGAAGAATCGATAAGAACAGAGAAGAGTTGAGAAGCATTGAAGGATTCATTGATACACCGAAAATTCAAGGATACATGTAAATTCTTGTAATGTTGTTGATCGGGAAACCATTTCCAATTCCCTCCAAAAACAAATTATGGTTCACCTAAAAAGTTCATGAAGTACATAGTACTTTTGAGATTCTAAGGATGGGTATACTACTCATGAGAAGAGATAGAATCTATGATATTATAAAGAGAGAAAAATGTTTCAATATTCAGTGGAGTTAAAGAAGTTTTGATAGAGAGAAGTGGAAATTGAAGAAATAGGGATGAAATGTATTCACCTAAACATTGTATTCAGTGATCATCATATTTAGTTATTTATCATATTCATATTGTACTTTTATTTAGTTGAACATCATATCAGGATGGATAATTGGATCGAGATTTTTATATAGGGGATTTTTTTACTGAAGAATAAGAAATTATGAAGTGAATCACTCATATAATAACTGATATATATTATCATATTAGTCATTCAAATTGTAATATTCTGACTAGGAATATCTGAATGATCAATCATATTATGTTTCATTATAGAGTCCTTGAACTTCATACCAGCTTCTGGGATAGAAATTGAAGAATATGGTTGGAAGGAATGCATTTTTGGGAAATTTTAAAGGAAGAACAAGTAACACATTTTGTCACACAAACATTGTTTTACCCTAAATGCATTAGAGGGTGAACACACACTATTGGATTGTTTTCAAAGTGATACATGATTGTAATGGTATATCCTACTAATTATATTCCACACAAAATGATTTTTTTCTGGTGGATTGTGTGTTATTGTATTTTTTCCAAACTATAACAAGGATGTAGCTATTCATATATAATAGTGAACCTTATAAATAATTGTGTTCTTTTATATGCGTGTTTTATTTTTTTAGCAGGTAAAGGAATCCTTAATTGGATGTGAAGGTTGTTTCAGATGAAAGGAAACTTAAAAGAGAAAGTATCACTAATTCACCTCCTCTCAAGGATACACCTATCTTACCTAGACACTTACACCCAACAAAAAAATAATCCATTAATTATGGTTCATTTGTAAATTTACATTAGTGAATCAACATGAGACACCAACTTTATCCCATGTTGCTCTAGGTAGTGATATAACTTTTGAACCATGAATACCAATGTGAGGAATCTATTCTCAAGAGCAGTATAATAAGTGTTTGTATATATTGGCTTTGGTTTAAGTTAATACAATATGTTCTCCAAACCCTTATTAGACTTCTGATCTAAGAGGGATCGAAGGAACCCTTCAAGGGATGTCATTTAATGGACCAGATGATTTCCTGGGATGATTGGAATCCACACCAGAAAACATATAAGATACTTCTTAATTTCCTTGAATGTGGTAAGGAATTACTAACCAAACTGATAGTATGTGAATTTATAAATCATACATAATTAGTGATTACACCCTCCTCTATATACATAATAAATCATCCATTGTTGGAAATATGGCCCCGGTTTCCCTACAATTTCATGAAATTTTTCAAATGATGCATTTGACTAATATCTTTAATCTTATCAGGATCGATTTCAATTCCTTTATACCTGATAAAGAAAATGATTAAATTTCCAAATGTACACCCAAAATAAAACATCATTGGATTCATCTTTAGGTGATGGGAGCATAGTAATTCGAACAGTTTCTTAAGATCCATGAGATGGTCTTAGAATTGGGGTATTTGACCTCCAAATCAACCACATAAAACTCCACCAATATCTTAAGGAGTTGATTGAAGATGTAGTTCATGGAAATTTATTAGTATTCCCAAAATATTTTCTAATTGAATGAAATCACTGGATAATAAAATAATCATTGAGGTTCCCAAAAGGCATTTTTCCTTGGGGGACATCTAGATTTGATTGTACTCAAAGTACACTTCCAAAAAATAATAGGTACTGGAAATATGTAATTTCATCAATTAGTAGTTCTATAAATGGGAGGGGAAATCATTATTTGTGTAGTAATGTTTATTTCCTATAATCAATTGATAAATTTATATTACTATTTCTATTCATGATTATGATGTTGATGGTTAGCCACATAGGGTGATAAACATCATGATAAAGTTATCCTTGTTGATTTTGTTAATTTCAAAATCAACCATCAAACCCTGGGAAGGGTGAATATTTATAGGATTATTTTTAAACTAGGGGTGGAACAATGAGATTCCAAGGTAATGAACACAAATATGGTGGTTGAGCCCTGAAACTTCTTTTTCACTCTAGAAAAACATGTCATGATGAAATGTTTAAAAGATACATATCACTTATGATTCTTTAGAGACACGAATGCACTAATCAGAATTGGACTAATAGCCCCCTTAATGTCTAGATTTCCATATATGAACTCATAAATAGTGGTATATACACCCTTTTCAAAGTAAAAAGTATAATCCTTCAAATCCTCCTTCTTATCTTAGACATGAGGACTAAAGGAAGGAGGCGATTCCCCTAGAGATGAAGTTTACAAAGTGGTTCTGTCATCTTATTCAGTAGGGGTGGGATTCTCAATGAGGGATTCAGTACTTTAAAAATATGTGGTAACAAAATATTTTGATTTGACTTCATGTGGTTTATATTGTAAAAATTGACCCCTGATATTGAGAATATGGATTTGGGCTGAACTATGTCGAACTTCACATTCCATCTAGAATGTATCGTATTGTCGAAGGTCAATAAAAATAAGATGAAAATATACGTACTCAATAGAAGAGGGGTTTTTGGATTCTACAAATGTTTTCATGTGTAGTAATATGAGATAATCTTCAAACATTTCATTTTTTTAGGGAATATTAAATGGCTCCCATGATTCATGGGTGTGGGATCCATCTGATGGATTGGACAGGTGATGCTATCTTTCAATTACACAAATTGGTCGACTATGTTGGCCATCAAATAATTTTATCCATTGATGCAATTTAACCCATCAATTTGAATATTATTCCCATTCATTGTTTTGTACAAACATCCTAGTATCATACTTTAAAAGAGTTGGAGGTACCAACATCACCAAGGAGTACCCCTACTCAACCAATGAGAATTATTTGGGGCACTAATGGTTTGCCGAGAGGACCAATGCATGTAGATGGAGTATGGGACTTCCCAATAAGGGATTCTACGAAATGTCCTTTGACATAACAATGCAGTTGATTTTGTCTTGAATGTTACAAAATCAAGTTTCTATATGAATCATTTAACATGAATTCCTATCACTTTTTTCACTCCCCTAGATTTCATAGTTAAAGGGCTTCAGATCCTCTTCTATGAGACACATCTTGTAGAGCATTTGAGTTGGGATAAGATTGATCCCAGAGATTTTTTTCACTAAGGAATTCTAGATATCCATGATATTAACCAAGTATCTGACATAATGTGGGGTTATATTCACCTAAATAGTGTAAAAAATATCTCTTTAGTAATTGGTGACAATGAATTATAATTTCTCATGTCTATATTATTTTGAAAAATAGGCCCTATAAGAAGCCCCCTCAATCCAAAATTGAAGGGGTGGGGTTCAAAAACTCGATGATAGAATCACACAGAAGGTTTGATAGGCAGAGGGTATCAAGGATCAAGAGTGATGATGGTATATTGTTGAGGCGGTTCAAAATATCATACATCCCAAAAATGAGAATATTTATATTCACTATGGGTCTCTATATAGTTGGTAGTTCCAAAGGAATAATAATCTATGGTACTAGGGCCTAGGGGGGTCTCTATGTTTTTCACTGCTTTTAAGAAAATTATGATGCACACTTGATGAATAAGACATATCTCTAGTCAGTCCTAATTGATATATAGGATTATATGTATGAGTAACATATCTATTTAGTTGAGTAGGTTTACCCAATGATGAAATTCACGTGGACTGTGCCTATTAATACTTAGTGTGGCTTGAGTTCTAGTCTCTATGACATGATCTATAATATCTGAAGCACTGGCCTAGAAGAATTTCATTCTAGAATTACACCTACCCATCCATTAATGTATTCATCTTGAGGTTATTAAAGGGGATACATAACATCTCTCATAATCAAGTACTGCATAATGATCTACTATCATAATTGAATTGATAGTGAAATACTTATGTTATTATTACGTGGAATATTCAAGGATGAGGTAGATTCTAGTGGATTTTCTCAACTCTAGAGGAATTAAGTGACATGTAGTGAAATTTAATTTTAGAATTTTTTGCGGACTCTAATTTCACTATCATTTTGGATGCTTATTCTTCTAGGACTACGAAGGCTGTAATGAAGATGAGGTATATGGAGAGCATGTGACAACTATAGAATGTTATGATTTTCTCAACTGAGCACATATAATACTATTTGTGTGAGAAACCATATTATGATCTAGAAAGTCATCATACATCTACCTACACTAACTAGAAATTTGATTCAATTAAATAGAGTATTCATCATCACTATCGATGGTGGTAGAGACAAATTCCACATATTCAAGAACATCACCACACTCAACCAATCCACAGTCTACCTGGTCATGAATATAATATTTAAAGAGGAATATGTAAGATCCTATTTTTTATGAGGTAATGATCTTTATATTTTTGGGTTAATTTCTTTTTATGGACTAATGTGTGTTCCAAAAGGGATTACTGGTGTATTAGGTGTGTTTGAGGCTTGCTCGAAGCCCAAAATTCTTCCTTTTAGAAATCATAGATAGGAAGCATGGTTATGGGGAACAGTACAAGATAGGTCATACAATTACTCCAACTATTCAAGGATTGGAAATTGGGGTAAAGTAGGTTGCATAGTTTTATAAAAACATTCCATGTTAGGTGGACACCCTAACAATGGCCTTAATAGTTTTTGATAGTGGTTGAGAAATAGTTTTCTCATGATTATGAAAGATGTGTGTATAGACTATGCATGTTTCCCTTTAACATAGTGAAGGGTGTAGGGTTTGTCTATCCACGTGTCTAAACCATGTGGAATAGTAATATTTCGGCGAAATCAAAAAATTTCCCTTTATGTTTTAGAACCTAAAATAATTTTATATTTTCCTATTTTAGACAACATGCCTCATTTTGTAGATCAATTAAAGTCCATTTTATAGACTTTTATTTTGACTATTCATACTGTCTCAAAATCAACAAATATTTTTAAAACAGCCAATGCTTTTCAAAAATTGATCCTACATCATTTATTTGATCATTTAATACATTACACAAAATACATCCAAATATCTTATTAGTTTACCACCTATGCAAACTTGGAACAAAAACTTATAGCCTTGTGAAATAAATTAAATGTTTCTCATAATGATATAATCCTATAGTAACCCTTCCTAAAACATTTATTTATAACTTGGTAAAAATAAAAAATAAAAAAAATACTGAGATCAGATGCCCAGAAAGAATAATCAAGGGAGATCAATTAACATAATTATGAACATAATGGTATGCGAACATGATATTACCATTAGAAAATTATACCATGCATATCAAAGATCATAAACATGAGTCATTGAATAAATAATTAAAATTGATAAGACATTAATTATATGGAAATAAATATCCTAAACCATGGACTCATAACATAATAATATGACACCGAATTTCTGGCATAGATATAAACATGTAATGTCATTCTTTATAAATCAAGATGCATTTAAAAAATACAATTAGTCACTTCATAGGGACAAAACATTATGGTAAAGACACACCACCATCCCCAGTCACAATGATTTATTTATAAGGGATTGGTTTTAGAAATATTCCCATAGTGGATCGGGATACCACATCTTCCCACAGTGGATCAAGATTCCATATACTCACAAAGTAGGTTGGTTTTCCCCATATTCCATTGTGGATAAATCCCATAGACCAATTTCCATCATTATCTTGTGATATATAAATATTTACCAAATTCATTTTGGGGAGATATATGTCAATCCCATGACATAATAATAATTATACAAATGTGCTCCACATGAACATAAATATTCATTACTTCATAACCCTTGTAAAGAAATGATTTTTATAAAAAATTCATCATAACATAACTCATGGAAAAGAAAATGGATTCTAAAATATCTTTACATAATAAACATAAAAAATTAATATAAAAGATAAAAATGGTATTCTTGTGCCATATCCCTAGTAAAACATAAGTAACATCAAATAACATTTTCTTATAAAGAAAAAGATTTTGAAAGATCACTTGAAACAATTTTTGAGGGAAATAACCTTTCAATTTTAAAAAATCCTTTCAAATAATAAATTTTTTAGAAATAATGTTTTTAAAACATCATTTAAAAGTTATAAAATAATCTTCTAAAACTATTTTAAACATATTTTAAATTCTTTTTCTTTGAAAAGATCATTTAAAACACTTTTAAATCATTTTCAGAAAACATTATTTTGAAGGAACGCAGATTTGTGACCAATGAGGAAATAAAATTACATGAAGCTTAAAATATCCTGAAAATATTGAGATTTATGATAAAATATTTCAGTTGTAAGAATATAATCCTCTTAAAATAATACAGGTTCATAACATAACATGTTTACCAAAGAAGGAAAATTGAGACCAAATTACCTGACCAATTTGGTATTTTTTAAACTTTAAACCCCATGAAAGATATATCATCAAATGGATCATTAAATAATCATAAATTTAAGGATAAGTATAAAATAATAAATTCATGGGAAATATATTCACAACACAATATAAATATTGGGTGAACATGTCTTATATCACATGGACAATAAAAGTGATACTGAAATCCCTTGCCTTATGTATTGATTCTCACAGCACTCATGAAATCCTATAGAATAATAAATATAAGTTTATTAAAAATATATTATCCAAAAATATTTATACATATTATACCATATATTATTTACTTACGACATTATATCTCCCTCTTATTAACAATTCTATATTTAAGTTATGTTTTGGGTAATAACTGCTTTGTTTCTCGTACATGTTTTGACTTGTTATTATTGGTCCTCATAATTAGATAATGATTTAATTATCTAAAAAATTATAAAAATGATATAAAAATGATATATATTCATTATATATATATATATATATATATATTTATGGTTATTTATAGAATATATAAATAGAAAACTAAATACTCGGTTCATGGAAATGGTTTGTCCTACGTACGCATGCACGCTGCTTCCATTTCACGTCGTTTTGAAAGAAAGAAAGTTAATGACATATTTTTGTAAATTATAATTTAATTATAATTATTATTTAATATATATCATATAATTTTACAAAGACCATCTTTAATACAATCCATTTAAATTTTGAATGAATCACATCTCTTTGAGGAGGTGACACTCCACACATCCACAAAAAAAGTTATCCATTTTAAAAAAAATTGAAATAATGAATTTATATATTATATAATAATAATAATAATAAATAACATATAACATATAAATAATAAGAAACCAAAATTTAATCACTATTTTTAACCTTTAAAGGTGTCAATGGTTGAATGAGCGACATCTGTGTGCGGGGCGGTAACCCACCATACACACGAACAATGATTATGTATTATATTTGACTGAAGTGTTGTGTGTGCAAGTATAAAACAAAATATAAAAACATTTTATTATATTTTTTATTCTTAGTTTATTATATAAAAGTGAAATAAAAATAATTTAATGGTTTTAAGGAATAAATAAAACAACATTATTCATTTATGAACGTATCCTTTTTTGAATCTGTTATTAATTTTCACAAAAGAAATCATTTAGTTGGATTTATGCACAAATTAATAGATTTATGATTAAGGGATGAAATTTGGGAGAATATTTGGATAGATTTATGATGAACCAAATAAATTCTTATGTGTAAAGATAAGAGTAGAAGATGTTTTATTTTATAAGAGAGGGAAGAGGAAATTTTAGAATTTCTCAAAAGATTAATTTATAATAAATTAAATATCAATCGAAATAACTCGAAAATTACTTTCATTAAAAGATTATATATGATAAGGTTGTAATATCACAATCCAATATATTTTATACATGTTTTGGTGTTATTTTAAACCATATCGTTTTAATTAACCCTTATATAAGACATTTTAATTTTTCCAATGTTAATAAAAATTTCAATTTTAAGAGGATGTAATGTTTACTTATAAAGCATCAATTAGACCATTAATAGAAAATTTATGGTCTTTTAGATCATATATAATCCCATTTTCCCTTATTTAATATTTTTTTGTTTCAAAACAATTTAATAAAATACTATTTTCATAAAATATCATAATTGTCAATTGGGACACTATTCAATACATTGACATTAAGAAAATCAATACAACAATATAGCTTAAAAAAATTTAATAAACCACTAACTTGTCATATTAACATATAAAATTATTTTATCACCTTAAATATGTAAAATTATATATCTTTTAATATTTATAATATCATTTAACTGATTGTTTCATTAATTGATCAATTAATGCATCATCAATTTGTAATTTTTTTATATTAACTATTTATTCACTAAAAAATGAAAAAAATATAAGATTAAGAATAAAATTTAATATTTCATAATAATAGACATAGTATAGAATATCTTATATTTAAACCAATATTAATAAAATTATACTAATTAAAAGTAACTATGTGACATTTTTTTCACACTCTTTTATTTTAATAATTTCTATGTCATTTTCAAGGAAACGTTTCAATTAAAAAAAGAATTCAGATACTTAGGATTTAATGGTATAATATAATTCATAAAATATAATTTGGGTAGGTTTTAGGGTAGTTTTCAAATATTTATAATACCATTTTAACCCTTAATTACCTGATTTTTCCTTAACGATGTCAATAAAAATTACTAAAGTAACTATTCATACTGTACAAAAATAAAATGGTAAAAATTACTAAGTTTTTAACTATGGATTATAAATATGGAATCCATTTTTCCAAATATTATTAAAATAATTTTTGGAAATTATTTGAAAATTAATCCCATTGACGGAATGAGAAAATGAGTTTTTAAAGTTAAAATGTTCAAATAATTGAAATGTGTTTATATCAAAATTAAACATCAAATTGATTCCAATGAACTATATTGGATTAAATTATCAATAAATTATAAAATTTTACTTTAAAACACATTAAAAACATAATTTATCTATATAAATATGTAATAAGAAATAAATATATGTAATAAATTTCATTATTTTTCACTCTATCAAAACACGATATCTCTTCGAATAATACAAAAAGTTCACCCAAACTAAATTATGATATCACTATTTAAAATAAGAAATTTATTTTTTAAAATATAATGTATAAATTTATTTAAAAATATATTTTTAACAGGTGTTTCATTACGAGGCGATAATTTTTTTAAGTGAAACACATTTTTATGCGTAAATATGGATTTGTTCTTATGTCTTGTCTAGAAAACACATAAAATGAATATTAAAAATTAGATTTAATAATATATATATATATATTTAATTACTATGATACAAAATTATTTATTTTCTTATTTAATAGTTTAAAACACAATTGTTCACTTTTAAATATTTTTTTTAAAAAATTCATTTTATTTTAAAAAAGGTTTTACATTCATTTTAATTAATTTGTTAAACAATTAAATATTCATGTGTAAATGATAATTAAATATTTTTTTAATATATTTAAAACCTTCCCTTCTAATGGAAAATTTATATATTTCTTGTTTATATAATTACAATAATAAAAAATGATTCATATAAACTCAGTGACACAAGTAATGTAAGCTAAACAAGTATTGTATGTAACACAAAACAGAATAAAATGAAATTATTTTTAAAAATTTATCTCATAAAAATATATAGGTGTTACATTCTACCCCCCTTAAAATGAATTTATCTCCTAAAATGTTTCTCGATTATCAAAGGATTAATACTTTAATGTTTCTTTCATAGAAACCTAGATTGTCAAAATGATTACTAAAAATTAATTTCAACAAGAGAAAGTTAGAAACTTAACATTTACGCAAAGTAACTCATTACTAGGTTTCCACATTGGAGAACATAGGTGTTAAATTAAAACATAGGAAAGAAATTGAAATCTAACTGTCATATTTTGATGGAGAGTTATAGAGAACATATTCAAGAAAACATCAATGATCACCACACCACTATGCAAATAGGTTTGGAAAAAGGTCATTGATATCATACAAATTTATAAAATAGGATAAACTTATATTTCAGGATCTATTTATAATATATAATTACTTTATTTCATATCATAAGTATAATTTCACTCTATGGATGTGAATGGATCAATTTACACTTCATCTTTTATTACATGCAACAAATGAAAAATTTTCATTCTTGAAGTATTAATTGATCATGAGAACCATAAATATAATTATAAGTCATTCCATTTTTCTTCATCCCAAAAAATGGTTATTAAAAGTCTCTCAAGATGCATAAATTATTTTATGGTTAGATAATACTTTAATCTCAAAAACCTCATAAAATTTTTAAAATAAACCATTCCATATATGGTTAACTTTGTAACCCTTATAAAAGATGAAAGTACAACTCTTCATAAATAAGGTCACTAAATTTACCAAAAATATCTTTGCATTGAACCCCCTTAGGTCATAAAGAATCTCTTATTGGTCACATACCAAACAAGTGAATTTATTCTTAAATTATTTTCTAGAAACTTGTATGTAACCATAAAAAATAATTTAAAACATGCATTATTTTTTATTCCCAGGATTATTGGATACTTTCATTAATTCCCAAAATGTTTTAAACTCCATTTGTGATAGCATAAAATATTTTTTCAATAATTACTTAATCAGATCCAAGTAATTTAGAGCTATGAAATTTACTTATTCATTTCCAACATACCATTCTCCGAACATAATTATTTCAATATTAGGAATATATTAAGTGTTATAATTCCCTTAATATTGTGTTTACCATGAATATCAAAATTCCATTAAACAACTTTTCTATGTCTTCATCACAATTAACAATATCCTTTTCAATACATAATAAAGAACTAACACTGAAAATAATTATATTTTTAATGATCCGTATTAAATAACCATTGAATTCAAAAATATATACACCTTAATCATACATATTTATCCTTAAACCATTACTCCCTCATCATCATCTAATATTTCTTATAATATAAAACATGAATCACTTATTAAGGTTACTCAACCAGAACCCAATCATGATTCTTATGAATAATGTAAAAAATACTATTAGAACATCCCATACCATTAACATGTCATTTACAGTCTCTTTATCATCAATAGTATAATCAATACTCTTACCACCTTTCTAATTCTCTTCATGAGATTTCATTTCATGACATCAATTTTCATAATTCTCATACCCACCAGATCTGAAATATTTAATGTTAACCCTGTTCCTACTAGTTCCCACTGTTGAGAAATACTATAAAGCATAATGTGTGCAATAATTATCATAGTATAAAAATAAAAAAACATGAAACATTACGCATAAGATTCTAAAAACAAGACACATACTTTTAAATCTATGACACATTAGTATTTTTCTTAGAGAAATCCCAAGAAATATCCTAAGAAATATCTCTAGGGATATTATTAATGTTTTCTCATTCGTGTCTCCAAATGTTGACTAAAAATTTTATATGATACCAATTATAAGTACCCTTGATTTTTATACATGTATATTACATCATGTTTTCAGAACATTTCATACATTACACAAACACACTCCCTAATACTATATTAGCTTAGTACCTTTGGAATCATGGAATAAAAAAAATATTCAAGTGAAATATCTTCAATGTTTCCCAAAAATATCCTATTCTTTAGTATACCAACCTAAAAAATTTCATTCTAAGATAAGGAAAAGAAAAAATAAAAAATGTTGAGATCAGATGCTCAGTAATGGTATAAAAGGGAGATACGAAATCATTATCATGAACATAAGGGTATGAGAACATGATATTAATAGTAGAAAATCATACACTACATATCAAAGATCATATAAAATATTCATCAAATAAATAAGGGAAATTAAAGAAGACATTAATCATGAAAAAATCAAGATCAAAATCCATGGAATCATGACATAAGAATAAGTTGTGGAATTTTTGGCATAACCATAAAAATTTATTATAATTACCTATAAGTCAAGGCACATTTCCAAAAAATTATAGGGCACTTCATGGGGACTAAAAATACTAGGGGTGAAATGAACCAATGTTTTTTATGGAAATTATTTTCTTCTAAATATGTTATATAATCACATGAAATCACAACATAATAAACTTCTAAGTACTATGTGACCTTTTTACATAATTTTGTCACTTCAGTGTTCGGAATTTTGAAAATGTGACATTCATGGTTGCGATCAGAAATATGTTTGGAGTCTGATAAGACAAACATATTTTTTGGTGAATAGTAATAAACACTTATGAATATTAATGTTAACCTTATGGATAGTGACTTACCCTAATGAATACTAACCATACATTTGGTAGTATATAAATAAGATTAAAATTGAATTATGATATAACTATACCTGGGAATAAGAAAATAATTATTCTACAATTATTGTTTTATCGAGTAAATTGTTATATTAATTCAAAATAAAGTTAATAGTATTTTTAAAACTAGTTTTGAAAAATTGAGTTCTTTTTTGGATTCTACATGTTGTAAAATGGTTTGGGTGAATTTTTGGGATTTTTATGAAATACTTGAATTTTTGGTGAATAGTAAAATACATTAATTTACAGTATAAATACATTTTAAATTAAAAACACTCTTCCTGACATAATAAGTGATGTAAGAACCCAAATATAGAAATCACAAAAAAATATCTCTATTCATGGTCATGGGATCATTACTATTTCATGTTTTATGAAAAAATAATAAACTAATGATTAAAATATTAAGAAAACCCTCCTCCATCCACTATAATTACCACCCATCTTTACCTCTAATATTCACTCTCCTCAAGCATTCTCACATTCATATATTCGACCCAAATATAATTTCAATATCTTTCCCCACATCTAAATGACCCAGTCTCTTCAAAATACCAAATATTCTCCCCGTAGGAGGCTCTCAAAGGAGGTAAACTCAAGAGGTAAATTCATGTTTCCTATTCTTTTATTTATTTTATGTTCTTTTATGTTCTTATTTCTTTCCTCTAATAACTTCACCCAAATGGTATTATAACTCCAATAAAATACATGTATTGGAATTTTATTATGAAAATGGGATAGTTCAATATCTTCTCTCCTTTCCCTATATATTATTTGATTGAAATTAAAACAGCATTTGAGAAGAGTTAATTTAGAACAATCAAGGACAACAAGTTATCAATTTCCATTACCATATTCAATTATGGTCATGGAACCATTTTCATGGTTTATGCAGACCATAATATATTTATTATGCCTCATAAATGGTTCTGGAATCCTTTTTTACACATGGTTTTGGTTTATAAAACAAAATGTGTTCTTTGTGGTCAAAACCCACCAATTAACCCAAAAAGATGTCACTAATGTTATATAAAATGATTCAAAATCACTTAAAAAAACCAAATTAGGTTTCACCCATTAATACTTATAGATTTTAAATAATAAAATATAAATTCAATTCTTTACAACCACCTTCATCATTCATTTTTATCTGATCATGAATCGATCATTAAAACCAAGCAAGCAAGCATACCCGAACAATGAAATTGAACCTCATAACCAATAAAAATGGTTATAAATAAACATAAAAAGGTTATAATAAATAATTTAAATATATAATAGGTTCTTTAATTATTAATTAATAAACATAATTTTATTTTTTCGGTCACTAATTTCATGAAAAGATCACCATCAGATTTATGGTACGGGATCCTCTCCATTTCAATTTTATTCAAGAATGTCCACTATTCTATGACAAATTTATATGTAATTCCTAATTATGGGGTATGATTTTAAACCTACCCAATAATTCCATAATTATTTTAATGTGATGATAAATCCTTTTTTCTCACTTGAATCCCTCTTAAGTACACGAGCTACCATGTGGATAATCCATAAGGAATTCTATCTGAATGCCCTTTATTCATTCGGGTTGCTCTATCTTTATTTTTTACTGAGATGAATCTGTATTTTATTTTTATGTAAAAATTCAACATTACCTTTATATTCTCTAAATTCATGTTAAAAGATCCATCCCTCATTCTTTTTTAGATATATACATGCTTTTATGTGATTCCCTCCTCGATACTTCCCAATAAAAAACTAGTTTTAAGGGAACTTACCTAATTTTAGCCCAACATCAAGTGCAATAAATCCTCTATTTTAATCCCCCATTGTTTTTATGAAATCCGTTTTTTATTATTAAAAACTTGTTTATTGAATTTTTGTTTTATATAAAATATTTTCTTATTTCGATTTTAAAAGCCTTATAGTATTTTCCATAAAAACGGTTAAAAATGTTGTAATGCTAAAATTTCTCAAATACATTTATTACATGTTCTCACTTTTGTTTGACATAAATTACCATTATATATCCATATTTTACCATATGAACATCCATGTATGTTCTAATTCATTTCACTTGTAGACACTTTCATGATACGTCTATTGGTTATGATTTATGTCATGATTGTGGTACCCAATTCTTTCAATGAGAAACCCTTATGTTTATGTATGATTGATTATATATGATTATTTATAAAGAAAAAATATTCATGAAATTTAAGATAGGTTCACCTAGATAGTGGTCCAATGCATTGGGTAAAGTTGCATCTCCTGAGATGTTATGTGTGACAGTCATGGTGGTTAGCCTTAGATTGTGCTACTATATGAAGCGGTCTTGGAGGTTAGCCTTGTCTTGTGATACTATGAGAAAACGTCTTAAAGGTTAAACTTGAATATTTATAAATTCATTTTTTATTCTTCTTCCACATTTCTATGAATCCATGATTTAATGATCCCTTTTTTATATGTTATGATTCTAAATGTTACATGCCTTTTTATATCATCATGTCATGCCTTCTATTCCATGTGCTAATGCTTTGTTCATATGGTTATTCCATTATTGGAATTTTATCTCATCCCTTTTTTATGTTATCCTAGGAAGATTCATGAGCACAATGGAAGATATGATCACATTATAGAGTACAAATAAAAAGTTGTTCTTATAATGATTGATTATGTACCAAGTTTTCTAAGACACAAGACATTACAATCCTTGGCTTGTACTATGATGTATAATTTGGATTAAAATCTTCTAAATTATGTGTAAATGTGTAGACTCACTATAGATTTTATCAAAGGATGGTCTAGTTTTTTTGGAGATTAGGAATAGAGAACTTTAGTAAGAACCTTAAGGATGAGACAAACTATATGAAAACATACCTAAATTTTGGTAAGTATAGATAAAGTGGTTTATAATGAAAATATGTCCCAAATTGTATACAAACAGGTAGAGGCAGCTATGGAATAAATGTACCAAGGAGTGAAAACACCAAAAAGGAGTTTTGGGCTGGACTCGGGATATCCTCGTACATGACAACAGGCTGTGTTGCACTCTTGGTTTGATACTCCTAAGGGATAAGCTTTGGTAAATTCATGAGGTTAGTAAAACCCAATGTTAAGGGAATAAAAAAGACTATATGAATTTATGTTAATAAATAGATTGATAATAACCTAGATTTAATTATAAAGAATCACAAGTTTGGATATACTTATCATCTACAAGTTTATCATTTAATGTTCAAATTTTCCTTTTTATGCTCAATAGCTAAGTATTCAAGACCTTTAATTGTAAGTTATTTTTCTTAGTAAATTCTAGTAATTAGGAGAACACTTTCCAACAACCAATGTGATAGGAAATGTGAATATTTACTTAATGATATGCCCGAAATAATGGGAATAGGCGCTCAAAACATTACGACAATACTTGCTTAGCTGGCTCTTGTTATGAGTAATAACTTGAATCAGATGGAACACCATCATCCTATAAGAAAAGGACATGTTACTTTAGAACACTTCATGCGAAAAATACCTCTCATGTTTTGCAGATCTTACGATCCGCTCCTAACAGAATAATAGATTAACTCAATTGAAAATATATTCTCTATCCTCCAGTTCTCCAAAGAAGAGAAAGTTGTTTTTTCCGTCTATTGTTTTGTTAGGGAAGATGATCAGTTGGGGACATTGATCAAGAATAAAAATCCATAGGAAGAAATTTATTCCATGGATTTGGAGGAATTCAAGAGAATGTTTTTCAATAAATATTTTCCTCGAAACCTCTATCTCATGATAGAAATAGTGTTTCTTAGAATCAAGAATAAGGAAGAACAGTATATCAGAGCATATAAAGAAATATTTATAAGGCTTTCAAGGCATGCCTCTGGCTTCATCATGAATAATGAAAGTAAGGTGGATCACTTCTTTATCGGATTGAATCCAAGTATATAAAAAGCATTAGAAACTTGAGAATTCAACAATTATGGGGAGATTTTTTGCTGGGACCTCAGTATTAAAATAGATATTGGAGACTCTTAATAGTCTCATGGGCCCAATGACAAGAAGTGAAAAATGTAGAAAAACATGGGTGGTTTAACAAACAAATACCATGATGGAAAGAATCTCGAATATCCAACATGTAAAATTTGTGGGAAGAATCATCCTAGGAACTGTCTAAAGGGTACCAAGTATTGATTTAAATGTGGAATGATGAGACATTTATCCAAGAACTACTGAAGGTATAAGGATAATATCAATAATGTGGAAGAAGAAAAGAAGGTTCAGTTCAACACACAACCTATTGTGTAGTGATACAACTACAAGGAGAATGGTAATTATACGAACAATTTCCCTAAGCCATGGGTTGTTGGAGGCAATCAACAAAAACCTTCAAGGAAACAAGAAAGGGCTTACGCTATCAATAATGTTGAGGTGGATCTAGATGATGATGTGGTGACAGGTATGCTAGTTGTTCATGCATGAATAGAGAAAAAACTATTAGATTCTGGTTCTATGAATAATTTCATATCATTCAAGTTTAGTAGAACTATTAAAAGGCCACCTAAAAACATAGAGGATAAGTTATCTGTGGGAATAGAGAGCGTAAAAATTATTGTGTCCATGGTGTATAACTCCTCCCTAGTTTATATTTTTGGAATGAACCTCCCATAAAATATCGTCATACTTCCTTCAGTAGAGTTTTTTGTTATCTTGGGCATGGATTGGTTAACTTTGTACAAATCCAACATCCAATTTCATGAAAGGGAGACCACTCTTCACATCCTGAAGCATCCTCTGATTATTTACATGTGTATTGAGGAAGAAAAGTCTCCATTATAATCATCATCTAAACTATGGATATTTATTCCATATGAGAAATCATATTTATCCCGAATTATAGAGATAAAGGAGAAAATCATGCTTGAATACATGCCCATCGTGAGGGATTATAATGATGTGTTCCTTGAAGAGTTTCATGGTCTTCCTCGTGATCAAGAGGTTGAGTTCTCAATTGAACTTATTCCTATATCTCTACCAATATCAAAGATACATTATATAATGGCAACTGTTGAGCTGGAGGAGTGAAAGAAGCAGTTATTGGAGAATCTAGAGAAGGGTTTTATATGCCTGAGTGCTTCGCTGTAGGGTGTCCTAGTTCTATTCATCCTGAAGAAAGATGGATAAATGAATTTATGCATTGATTATCACAAGCTCTATAAAATCAGGATAAAGAACAAGTATCACCTACCATAGATAGAATACTTATTTGATCAGGTTCGTGGGGCCAGTTATTTCTCTAAGGTGGAACTTCGGACAGGATATCACCAGTTAATGGTGAGGAAGGAAGATATTCCAAATAATTCCTTTCCAAAAAGGTATAGAAACTATGAGTTCATAGTGATTCCCTTTGTACTCACTAATTATCCTTAATTTTTCATGGATTTAATGAATAGTGTATTTAGATGTTTCCTTGACAATTTTTTTGTAGTCTTTACTGATGATATTATGGTATACTCTAAGAGAAAAGAGAATCTTGAGGAGCATGTGCATACTGTGTTAAAATAACTATGAACGGGGAAGCTATATGAAAGGTATGGTAAATGTGAGTTTTGGATGGAGGAAGTATCATTATTGGGGTTTTTTATCACCAGTAAAGGGATATATATAGACCCACCCAAGACAAAGGCAATTGAAGAGTGGCCCAGGACACCATCAATAACGGAGATCCACAGCTTTTTGGGTCTTTTCGGGTATTATCGATGATTTGTGAGGAACTTTTAATGATTTTAAAACCCAATGAACAATCTCATATGGAAGGGAGTATTGTTTTTTGGACTTAGGAATGTAAATATTGTTTTATGGAGTTTAAAATAAGGATTATCACTGTGCCAGTACTCACACTCCTAGCAAGTGGAGAACTCTTTGTGGTGTACAGTGATACTTAAAATAAGTTATTAGGCTTTGTGATGACGAAAAATGATAAAGTGATAGCAAATACCTCAAGGTAGTAGAAAATATATGATCAAAACTATCGTACACATGATCTAGAGTTGGTGGTGGTGATCATTGCATTGAAAATCGGGCGGCATTATCTCTATGTGGAGAAGTGTGAGATATATACTCACCACAAGAGTCTCAAATATATATTCACAAAAAAATAGATCAATATGAACCAATGAATATGGATAGAACTTATCAAGGATTATGAATGCTCAATCCACTACCATCCTGGTGAGGAAAATAAGGTGGGAGATTCTCTAAGTAGAAAGGATCCTGCGTCTTTATCAATGAAGTGAATTGAAAAGGATCTGATCTTCTTATATTTTTAAAGGATAGACATGGGAATCATTACAGGAGGAACATCAGCAATACTTTCTCAAATGATTTTTCAACCATCTCCTATGGAGAAAATAATGGATTCTCAAAGAAAATATGTAGAAAATTTGAAATCGGTGGACGCTATCATAAATGATAGATTGTCTGAGTTCAAGATTGATGTGGATGGTGTTCTAAGATTTAGATCATGATTATGTGTACCATCTGATCCATAGATGAAGAATGAGTATCTAAATGAAACACATAGCTCAACCTTTTCTATCCACCCAAGGAACAAAAATATGTATTGAGATCTATGAGAATGTTTTCGGTGGGAAAATATGAAAATGGTTATTGATGAATATACATCAAAGTGCTTGGTATGTCAGCAACTACAGGATGAGAATCAAAAGTATAAGGTGATGATGAAACCACTACCCATACCAACATGGAACTCGGAGAACATCACTATGTACTTTGTAACTGGACATCCAAGGACATCTAGAGGAAATAATGCTATATGGGTCGATGTGGTTCGTTTTACAAAGACAACTCACTTTATTGAAATTCAAGAGGACATGTCATTGGATCAACTTTACCATATTTACATAAAATATGTGGCAAGGATGCATGGAGTACTACTATCTATAGTATCCTATCGATATCCGAGATTCACATCAATGTTCTTGAAAATTATCCAACATTCTCTAAGCACTGAACTGATCTTCAGTACGGCATGCCATCCTCAAACTGAGGGCCAATTTGGGTTAAATATTTAGACACTGTATGATAGGTGGAGAGAATGTTCTATGGACTTCAAAAGAGGATGGGACCCATATATTCCACTGGTTGAATTCTCCTACAATAACAATTTCCACTCAAGAATCCAAATCGCACCATATGAATCCCTTTATGGGAATAGATGGAGAACACTTGTGTGTTTGGCTGAAGTCGGTGAGCGTAAGCTGCTAGGACCTGAAATGGGAGACAAAATGGTAGAGAAGGTGAAAACCATTCAGTATCATATCACAAAATCCCACATTAGATAGATTATTTATGCAGATAATTCTTGACGAGACATTGAGTTCAATGTTAGAGACATGGTATTTCTCCGATTATCTCAATGGAAGAAGGTCATGAGGTTTGGGATGAAAGGGAAGATGAGTCTGAAGTACATCGGCCCCTTCGAGATTCTTGATCAGGTCATGGATGTGGCCTATTAACTATAATTTCCAGCTTACATGGCCGAAGTACAAGATTCCCTTCATGTATAACTCTTTAGGAAGTACATAAAATATCCTTTACAAGTACTCTCTTCAAAGGTGGAAAATTTGGAGGATGATCTTCCTTATGAAGAGCAGCTAATGAAGATCTTGTATAGTAAAGATATTGTTCTACGTAACGAGAATACTCACTCGGTCAAGGTACTATGGTAGAACTATATTTATGAACAGGAAACATGGGAACTGGAGGAGGAAATGAAGGAAAAGTACCCACACCTGTTTAGGGCCAAGAATGTAAAACGAAATTTCTGGGGTGAAATTTCATAAGGGGGAAAAATGTAACAACCAAATGATTTCTATATAAAAATTATTTTCTTATTAATATCTGATATAATCACATGAAATCACAACATAATTAAGTACTAGGTACTGTGTGACCTTTAAACATAATGTTGACACTTTTGTGTTAGGAATTTCAAAAAATCTTAAATTCAAGGTTGCGATAAGTAAGATGTTTGGAGTCTGATAAAACAAAAATAATTTTTAGTGAATATTAACATACCCTTATGAATAGTAATGTTACCCTCATGAATAGTGACATACTATAATTAATAGTGACCTTAACCATGATAATATATAATGAATATTCAAGATGGAGTATGATATACCTATACCTGGGGATAAGAATATAATTGTTTCTAAATTATTGTTTTTTTGAGTAAATTGTGATTTAAATTAAAAACTAAGTTAATAGTATTTATAAAATTATTTTTCAAAAATAGAGTTCTTTTTTGGATTCTACATGTCAAAAGATTGTTAGGGTGAATTTTTTGGATTTTTTATGAAATAATTGAATTTTTGGTGAATAGTAAAATACATCAATTTACTGTATAAATACATTTTAATTTAAATACTCTATTCCAAACATCATAAGTTTTGTAAGAACCCAAATATCTAACTCAAATGAACTCATCTCTATTATTGGACATGAGATAATTTCTATTTCTTTTCTTATGAAAAAACAATATGCTAATTATTAAAATATTATGAATACTCTCCTCCCCTCCACTATAAATACCACCCATCCTTACCTCTTCTCTTCACACCTGTCAAGCCTTGTTCGATGAAAATATTATTCCCAAATATCTTCCTGAGTACCTTCCCCAGGTCCAAAATACCCTAGTCTCTACAAAATACCAAATCCTCTCTCCTTAATAGGCTCTCAAAGGAGGTAAACTCAAGAGGTAAATTCCTCTTTCCAATTCATTAATTTATTTTATGTTCTTTTAATTTCTTGTTTCTTTCCTCACTTACCTTAAACAAAATGGTATGATAAGTTCAGTAATATACATGTATTATAATTCTATTATTCTAATGGGATAATTAATTATCTTCTCTTTTTCCCCTTCTTTTATTTGAATGAAATGAAAATACCATTTGGGTTGTGTTAACTTAACGCAATCAAGGACAACAGGTTATTAATTTCCATTACCATCATCAATTATTATCATGAAAAAATTATAATGGTTGAACCAGTCCATAATATATATATTATTCCTATTATATGTTTTTTTAATTCTTTTGTACACATGTTTTTTTAGAAAATAAAATGTGTTCTTTGTGAAAAAAACTGTTAATTAACCCAAAATGATTTCACAAATGTTTTATAAATGAATGAAATTCACATAATATAAACAAATTATGTTTTCAACCTTGTAAAATTTTTCATGATCAATAATAAAATATAGCTTTTATTCTTGAAAACCACCTCCATCATACATGTTTATCCAAACATGAAACGATCATTAAAACCAAGCAAGCAAACAGACCCAAACAATGAAATAGAACCTCTTAACCAATCAAAATGGTTATAAATGAACTTAAAAAGGTTATAATAAATATTTTAAATATATAATATGTTCTTTAATTATTAATTAATGAAACTATTTTTATTTTTCTGGTCATTAAGTTCAATAAAAGATCACCATTAGACTTAATGTAAGGGATCCTATCCATTTCACATTTATTCAAGAATGACCTCTATGATATTCAATTTTATGTTTAATACCTAAAGATAAGGAATGATTTTTTACCTCCCCCATACATTCATCATGATGTATATGTTATGATAAATCCCTTTCTCTCTCATTAATCCCACTTAATTAGACCCAATACAATGCCGATAATCCATAAACAATTCTACTTGAATCTCCATTATTCATTCGAGTTTCTATATCATTCATTTTTAACAAGATAAATCTTTATTTTCTTTTTATTTACAAATTAATTTTTTTTTATATGCTCCAAACTCATGTTTCATGATCCATCCCTCATTATCTTTTAGTGATATATATGGTTTTAAGTGATTCTCTCCTTAATACTTTCCAATAAGAAAACTCGTTTAAAGGGAACTTCCCAAATTTTTATCCAATTTCATGTGAACAGTACCCCTTATTTTAAGTCACCATTATTTTTATTAAATCATTCTTTTTTTATTAAATTTTTTTTGTTCACTTCTTGTTTTATATAAAAGATTGTTCCATTTTATATTTTAAATGATTTATAGATGTTTTTTTAAACCGCACAAGAATGTTTTAATGCTAAAATTTCTTAAATACATTTCTTACATGTTTTCACTTATATTTGACATAAAATACCATGATATATTCCCATTTTATCTTATTAACATACATGTATTTTCTAATTCCTTTCTCTCATGGACCCTTCCATGATACGCCTATTGGTTATTCCTTATGTTGTGATTGTGTTACCCAATTCTTTCCATGGGTAACCCTTTTGTTTATGTAAGATTTTTTATGTATGATTATTTATTGTGGAAAACATACTGATGAAATTTAATATGGGTGAACCAAAATATCACTCTAATTCATTGGGTAAAGTTGAGTCTCATGAGGCGTTATGTGCGGAAGTCTTGGTAGTTAGCCTTGGCTTGTACTACTTTGTCCAACCATCTTGGCAGTTTGCGTTGGCTTGCACTACTACAAGAAACAATCTTGGAAGTTATCCTTGAATCATACTAAATTCATGTTTTATGATTCTTCCACATTTCTATGATTCCATGTTTAAATTACTCATTATTTATATGTTAGGATTACATGTGTTGCATGACTTTTTATATCATCATGCTATGCCTTCTATCACTTCTGTTAATGCTTTGTTCTTATCGTCATTCCATTACTGGGATTTTAGCACATCCATTTGTTCATGTTATCGCCAGGTTATCCAAAATATATGTATGATCACAATAGAAGATATGATCTAATAATGGAGTTTATATAAAAATTTGTTCTTAAAATGTTTGATTATGTACCTAGTCTTCTAAGACACTAAACTTTATGATCCCTGGCTTGTACTCTAATGTATAATTATGATTAAAATCATATAATGTTTTGTGAAAAAGGATAAGATCAGTATAGGGGGGAAAAATACCATTTCTATTCATAGTCCTTTTATTATAATGTATTGGGTTTCCCCATATTCCCCTAGTGTATCAGGTTTTCCCATCTTCCCATAGTGGATCTGATTTCCCCATATTCCCATAGTGGTTTGGGTTTCACCAACTTCCATAGTGGGTCATGCCCATAAAATTGTTTCTATCACCATCTTAGGAGATATAAATATTTTCCCAATGCATTATAGAAGAAATAGTTCCCACCCATCACATAAAAAACATACAAATATCTGACTTAAGAACATATATCATTTATTACATCAGAACCCATGTAAAGAAATAAGCTCCACAAACATTTCATCATAACATAAAACATAGAAAATAAACAGGTTTTATAAATATAATTCCTTCATAAACATAAAACATTCATATAATGGATAATAATTTTATCCTTGGTTTATATCCCTACTAAAACATATGTATCATCAAATAATGCCATCTTATATGGAAAATGATTTTGAAATATCACTTGAAAGAATTATTTATGAAAATATACATTCCATTTTGAAAAATTATTTTAAATAATAAAACATTTATCAAAAAATTTGAATTTAAAATTAATTTAAAAACATAAATAATAATATTTGAAAACAATTTCAAACATATATGAAACGTTTTTCCTTTGAAATATCATTTAAAACACTTTGAAATCATTTTTAGAAAACACTGTTTTGATGGAACAAAAATTTACAACCAAAGAGAGAATAAAAGTAAATTAAGCTCAAAATATTTTGTGAAAAATAATATTAAGGCTTAAACATTTTAAGGAGAATTATATACACCTTTTAAAATAATACAGGTGCATAACATAATTTGTGTCTGAAAGAAGTAAAATTGAGACAAAATTACCTTATCGATTTTTAAATTTTTGTAATGGTAACCCAATGAAATAGAGATAATGAAATGGATATGTTAATAGTAATAAGTTTTTGTATTTGGATCATATAAGACATTCATGGGTGTTATAGAAACCACACAAATTAAATATGTGGTGATAATGTCTTGTATCTCAAGGAAAATTAAAGTGAGACATAAATCCCTTACTTTGTGTCTTGACTCTCATCATACTCATGAAAACCTCATGTATAATAAATATTTGCTTCTTAAACATACATTAGAGGAACATATAATTATATATAATGTCATATATGATTTAATTATGACTTGATATTACCCTCTTATAAACAATTCCATGGTTATGTTATGTTTTAAGTAACAACCAATTGGTTTCTTTAACATGTTTAAACTTTTTATTCTTGGTCCTTATACTTATATGATGATTAAATTATCAAAATAATGATAAAAATGACATAAATATATTATATATTAATTATATTTGTATTTATTTTTATCTATTTAAGAAAAAAAATAGAAAAATGAAATAGACTGTTAATGGAGACAATAGGCCGTACGTACACATGAACGATGCTTCCATTTCATGTTGCATAAAAATAAAGTAACTAAATTACATATATAAATATATAGAATTATTATTTAATATAAATAATATAATTTAACTAAACTAATCATTAATAAATTACATGTAACATGTGAACAATTCACATCATTTTGAGGAGGCAATCACCCACACATCCACAATTAATGTTATCTTATTTGAAAAAAATGGATAACATTAAGTCATGTGTAACATAATAACTAAATAATCATAAATAAATAATAAATATCATATAAATCATATAAAAATAGAAATTAAATCATTATTTTCAACATGAAAAGGTGATAATGGAAAAATGAGTAACATTGGATCGTGAGGGGGTAGTCTACCATACACACGAATGATGATTGTATATCCCATTTGAGGGAAGAAAATGTGAGTGTTGGTAAAAAAAACTAATATAAAACGTACAATTATATTTAGGATACTCATATCATTATATAAAAATTAAATAAAAACAATTTAATGGGTTTACGTAAGAAATAAAACAATAATGTTCATTGATGAACGTTACCCCTTCTTTGGGTATCTCCATTATATTGGAAAACAAGGACTCATTTGGTTGGATTTTAACACAAAGTAATTATCCTAGAATGAAGGGAGGGATATTTTTGGTATATTTGGATAGATTTTTCCTTAAAAAATAGGTTATCAATTGTATATAGAAGAGAAGAATACGACCCCTTTATAAAATAGAAAATGGGTACTTTTGGAATTTCATTAATGATTTGTTAATAATAAATTAAAACTCAATAGAAAAACTAAAAAATACCATTTATTATAAAAAAATATATTATATGGTTTTAATATAACCAAAAAATATATTTTAGACAAGTTTTGGTGTTAGTTTAAACCAATCCATTTTGATTAACCATTAGTTATGAAATTTTAATTTTAACAATGGTAACAAATTTTCCAATATTAAGAGGATTTAATTTTTTACATATAATGTTTCATTTAGTTCATAAATGTCCCAATTATGATATTTTATAATATATATAACCCCATATTTCTTATTTAATATTTTCTGATTTATAAATAATTTAATAAAATATTATTTTCATAAAATATCGTTTGTTTAAATTTTGACAGAATTAATTCCTTTGAATTTAAGAAAATAAATTCATCAAGATAACATAGAAACAATTAATTTAATACAACCCTAACATGTCATATTCATCTATAATATTTTGGTATCACTGTAATTATGTACAATTATATATATATATATATTAATATTTTTAAAATCATTAAATTTATTTTTTCAATAATTGATTAAATACTACTTCATCATTTTGTAATTATTTATAATAATTAATTATTACCTAAAAATTAAAAATTAAAGTACATGATGAATAAAAACATTTTATATTAAATAATAATATTTATATTATATCATATATTCCATTTAAACCCATATTAAAAATATTACTCTTATTAAAAGTAAGAGTGTAACATTTTTTTAGTCTCTTCAATTTTAATAATATCTTATTAATTTTCACGATCAAGTATCCATTAAAAAAAATTAAATTCCAATAATTATGTGTTATGGGTTGATTAAAATCAAACATTATCATTTTTAAAATCAAAGGGTAGTTTTATAATAGTTATAATATTATTTTTACCTTTAACTACACGATTTTACCTTAATAATGGTAATAAAATTTACAAAAGTTACTATTCATATTGTCTTGAAAAAAATGAGTCCCAATTAATAAAATTTTATATTTTTATTTAAAATATAGAATAAATTTTCTCTAAATTTAATTCACATAATTTTCATAATTTAATTAAATATTAATTTCATTTATGGAATAAGAAAGCATGCTTCTAAAGTGAAAAAGTTTAAAAGATTGAAATGTGTTTATATTCAAATTAAACGTGAATTTGATTCTAGTGATATAAATTGCATTAAATGATAATTAAAAAAAAATAAAATTTTAAACTAATTAAAATATAATTTATCTATATAAATATGATATAAGGGAAATCAGTTTTGAATTAAGAATCAATATTTTTAATTATTCATCCAAACTTGAAACTTTTCTGAGAAATACGTGAAGATAACCTAAAGTAAATTTTGATTTCCTAATTTCAAATATAAACATTATTTTTTCAAATATAATCTATAAAAGTTTCAAAAAGTATATTTTTAACAAGTTCTCTATCAAAAGGTGAAAAAACTACCATTTAAGAGAAATAATTATTTTTTTGCAAAAAAATTGGATTTGTTCTTATATTTTTTATAGAAAACACATAAATTGAATGTTGAAAATTATATATAATATTATATATATATATATGAGATTATTATTATCCAAAAAGTGTTATTTTTTTTATTGGTACAGAACACACTTTTTCACATTTAAATAGATTCTTAAAAAAAACTATTTATTTTTAAAAAGTATATACAATAAATTATAAATAATTGGTTAAAAAATTATATATAAATTTATAAACCATAATTTTATAATTCAATGAATCATATTATTACTATCTACTATAATGTCTATGATATAATTTTATTGTTTGAATAATTATAATAGTAGAAATATGTTTCGTATAAACTAACTATTGCACATAACACAAGATAATCTGGTGTTGCATGTAAAGTAAGACCCCAAAGAAATCAAATTATTTTTAAAAAATATACATCATAAAAATCTATGGGTGTTACAATTTATCTCCTTATACGCACACCGATGAATAATCCATTCATATTCTCATGTTCGTCATTTGTTTTGCTATCAAAAGAGTTATTTTGGTTCATGTTAATAATTCCAATTTCCGTGTTCTTCATCCAATATTGATTTTTTTCACTCATCTGGATCAAATCCAAATATGACACTCAATTAGTGATATAATATGAACCTATAGTAGGCGATATATACCTTCCCCTCCTGATTTAGTGTTTTATATGATTATTTGTCATTTTCCACTCACAAGACTCTATAGAGGAACCCCTTTAAAAATTTAAATGCTTTAGATGAACTGATTCAAACATGATTGGGATGCCCACTAGTTCCTTTAAGGATGTTAGAGGTTTCTTTCTAACCAAGCCCACCCATGAGGTATTCCTTTTTTACATACCTTACTTTATACCACCCATGGGTTGCGTGAAAGCTTTCCTAGTAAGAGTAATCACTTTATAAATTGAATTGATTGATTGGGAGATGGATGTTTCATTTTTTTCATGTGGTTACTCGGATTAAATTATTTTATGGAATAATTGATAGTAATTGGTTAAAATAATATCATATTATATATTTTGATTTGATAAATAAATTAGATGATTAATTAAAGTGGTAGTGGATACTATGGTTGGTATACATTGGATTCTTATTACATTATCTTCCATGGATGTTTCTCCCTTAGATCATGATTGCGATAATTGATGACTTGAACATATTTACTCCTTGGGTCTTGATTCTATAGGATGCCATGGACCTTTCTACCCATTATATCTAGTTTTCTTAGGCTCACATTGGAAATGTTTTGTTGACATTCTGCTTAGAATCAACCTAGGTTTTTATTGATCTTCCATTGAGATACTCATGGGACTCGATGAGGATGCCTAGGTATTCTATACCTTGGATCCATCCCTTAGAGGTCTAACACATTAAATTACATGGAGAGAAAATTTTGGATGACAGGATTGTATGAAAAGGCCATGATGAATGGTATATACTAAATTATATGGCGTGGAAACAGTAAATGTTTCCATTAATACACATTAAGGTCATTGTTGACTTTTGATATGTTTTAAAGAAAGCCCTTGTATGAATATCCGATTATAGTTGGTAGACATCACAAGGTAATTTTTTTATGTTTTAAAACTTCACTTGATATGGGGGCCTAATTTTTGTTGGTAGGGATATTTTTTTGGGAATGAATGTTTCACTTTACTTGTATCATATATTCCATGAGCACTTCTTTCATTTCCGTTATACTAGTGATATAAATTACACATTACCTAACATGTATTTCACAACCTAGTTATGTTATAGAAACTTTTAGTGGTGAATTAAAAAGTTATATATCACACCTTTTTTAGGAATCAATTGGGTGCCCAGATAGAATCTATGGATACAAGTAGGGATACAGGAATGTTCCCACATCCTGATAACAAATTTGTATCTTTCTTAAGAGGAAGGTAGCATAAAACCGAGATGAGGCTTCCTATACAGGATGGGATATATATTTTTTAATTTTTTTCTATATTGATATATTTATTGTAATGGATTATTGTATAACTGTTTCTAGATTTTTAGAGACATGACATGACACCTCATTTCATATGAGATTACTTTTGAAATTCTTTATCTATTACACTCTAGGATGTTCAACTACAATCTGATTATTTTATTTATTACTATATGTGACACCACGACACGATGTAATGATATCTATATAGAAACAACCTATTCCATCAGTACTAGTGAAAATCCTCTAGAATTTGGGGAGATGTGGTTGAGGATATGTGATCCACCGGCTCAGGGGTACCATTTTGGTGGCATTTGGGTTTGGATGTTACAAAGTGGTATCAAAGGAGATTTATTTCTTTGTTTACTATTTTGAGATAGTAAACATGTATTAAGAAGGTATTGGAAATTTTCAATGATCTATACCTAGGAGTTTCTAAACCACATATAGGAAAATTAAAATTTCATAGAACATGAATTGTTTTTTTGGATTTTACTTGTGATAGTTGATTTGATTCCACCATTGGGTGAGGTAATTTATCTTGGATGATATTTTTATTAGGGATTTTTTTCATTGTCTTATGGGGTGAGGGTATAAATCACATGCACCAATTTTAGGCACAGTAATTATTCACATTCCATGCATAATTCCAATCCATATAGGATTTATTACTTGACTGTAAGTCTTTGTGATATGTGTTTTGTGTGATATACCTGTTGTTTGATAATAATTTATTTATGGAACCAAGATCATGGTTGGTACATAGATTGATTGACGTAACCTAAATAGTTTTTTCCTAATTAGGCTACAACAGACACCCTAAGAAGTTTGAAATGACACGTTGAGTCATAGACTACTGGTTGTATGGATAAGAATGTGTCATGGATTGGATTTTATGGGGTCTACATTTCAGTTCATGAGGAGCATGAGTCCATATATATTAGAAGTGGTAACCCATTTGGTCTAACAATTCAAAGAAAAGTGTGAATAAATTGAAATTTAAAATAGATTTCGATCTTATGAAATCAAAGAACTAGACCTTGACCAAGATATTGAGTGGCCATTATGCAAGGTCTCTTGTGATGTTTACGACTATTGATTTTTACATAGTCCAATATTTTGAAGTTGATAGTGAAGTATTACCAGTTTATTAGAAGTTTTGACCTATCATATTCTTTTAGCAATTAACTAATGAATATTAGATAATTTATGAGGAATGTGTTTAATGTTATTGAGATATACCATAATGAGGACCTCTAGTCATACGCCTCGAGGGTGGAGACTACCATGCTTTAGAGGTGGTGTGGGCAATGGTGTACTAGTAGATCCTCTTATATTTCCAGCCATTTCACCTGAAGATTTACCATACTTACGTGCTGAGGTACAGCTCAACAAGGGTTTTCTATACTATATACAGACTTTTTATGGAGCACCACAGAATACATCATCTATGGAAGACCTGACACATGAGTTCCAAGGACATCTTCCTTCCATGTTTTTAGGGGATGGTGGTCCCAAAGATGATAATATATGACATGAGACTACTTTTTAGATCATAGAGCATCTGGAGACACCTACTAAGAAGTGAGTGAATCCAGGTACTTACATGCTATGGGGATCAAAAAAGCACTAGTGGGATGTTTTGAACTAGGCTAACAAGTTGCAATATATGGGTTGTGGTGATTTACAAACCAGGTTCCATGATTAGTTTTTTCTTGAGAACCTAAGAGATAAAATTTACAATGAGTTCATGTGTATGGGGTGGGGAATGGTGATAGTTATGTAATATTCAACACACTTTACTAAACAACATCATTTTGTGCTGATTTTTTTTGATTATGAGGCATTGAGGGAGAGACACTTCTAGGAAGGTCTCAAAAATTACATTTTATCACATGAACACATGTTCAGGTTGAATACTATTAATATGATAATGAATCATGAAATAATTATAAAGTAGAACCCGAGGTAATATGGGGGGAGAAAGTAAGTATGTTTATCCTCTCAACCCTTTAGTTTAGCTTCATGTGGTAGGAAGTGACATTTTGAGGGTTCCTAAGAAATGAGTACCAACCATGATGTTAGTGCTGGTATAGTACTTTTCTTTATTTAGTATGGAAGATAGGGACACATAAAAAATAAATGTGATAGAGACCTATTTGAGTACTGACCATATGGTGGGATGGGCCCTATGCATCATTTTTTCAAGACACTCTCTCTAGTAGTCAATGGATTTGGGTTAGCTCTGAATTTAGGTTCGAGAGTGGGTATCAAAGCATCATGTCAGTCTAGAAACTAGAGTATTACCAATAGTTTAGGACAAGATGGTGTGTATGACCAAGGTAGATTGGAAGTAGTTATAATAAGATAGAAGAGTGGGATTGATCTAGGTAGTGAATTTATTTCACCATGTCATGGTTCATGGAAAATATATTCTTTATAGCCTACTGTTGAGATAAAGATTATTGAGCTATCTATTATGAGTGGAATGATCTTATTAACCTCTATGTTAGCATCTAATATCTTTGATATAGGATTTTATCATAGTTTTATATATTCAACTATTAAGGAAATCCTTCTGCTCATTGTTCAGTTACCTGAGACAATTATGATTCTTGAATTTTTTTGGGAATCAGAACCGAGGGAATAATCCTGTGTAAGGAGTTCCCCTTTGGGATTGGTGGGTGTAACTTCATATGAGATCTTTTCTTCCATGGGATTACCTATAATTACATCAAACTCATAATGGGTTAGCTAGTTTCTAATTGATCCTATATTGTTTTCTATCATCATAGGGTAAGATTCAAATAACCAGAGGGTGGATATTCTATTCAAAATGGTGAATGGAATGTCTAATTATGTAGAGTTGAACCATAGCATAATTTGCTATGTATAATGAAAACATAGGTTTCTAGTTTATATCTAGATGATTCGAAAGCACGATAAAAGGATTTCCCTCCAGTGGTAAATTGTTTCATGTATTTTTCTCCTATACGACATTCCTAGTTTACCTCATAATAGACAAGATGACTTCTCCACATATCTAGTTTCGAGAGATAAAATGGTATTCATTCCTCATAATAGATTTTTCCTACAAAAAAACTATAATAAACTATATAGATGGAACCTTATGAAAATATTTGTGAAATTTCATTCTGATTACCTCTACAATAGTTAGAGGTATGTGAGTTATAATTACAAGGACCTCATCTCATGTATGTCCAATTTATAAAAAATATGATGACTATTGTATCGTCTAGATAGAAATATTATTCCAATCATCATCAATGAACTATGGAGTTCAATGTTGGGGATTTAATATTTTTTCATATCTTATCAAGGTTGTGAAATTGATAGATTATTAGATATTATAATACTTAACCTTCTTATATCATGCCATTCGATATTATAGATAGATTTAGCTCAGTATCAAATTGGTTGTAGTTACCTTAGAGGTACATGACCCTGAATGAAATATTCTATGTATCATAGATGCATAATTATCAATCAAACCCATCTCAATCTCTACATTCAGATGAGGTGTAGTTACAGGTATACTTATCAACTAAGGATTATCTTATACATATTTTTTGGATGGGAATGAAGGTTCTTAAAATCAAGTTAGATCCTCTAGTATGGGCATTATAAAAGAGTGACCTTTTATAAGATGGGACTTAGTAACAGGAGTCAGGAATACATGCTTACTAGATAGAGTTTTCCCAGGTGATTCTGGATAAACCATGAGAGGAAATTTTGGGGACAAATTTCTTTAAGGGGGAAATATTTGTATGATCCTAGGTTTTCCTATGAGGTGTAGCTTTTTTTCAGTTTAAATTAATTTGTATTGAATAATGTGGGAGAAAAATGATAACATGGGTGTTTTAAATATCTCAAAGGCTTGTTCAGGGTCTAGATTATTTCCTTTTTAGAAAATAGTTTTTCCATATGGTTTTGGAGAAAACATGTGGGATAGGATTCATGGTAACTCTAATCATGCGTGGTCTAGAGAATGGTCTGACTGAGGTCACACAGTTTGAGGAAACCATGAAAAATAACCTACACGTCCATGTGGGGTCCTCTTTAGTTTTTGAAAGTGGCTAGAAAATATGTTTTAGTGAATTAGTAAAACCATTCCATAGATAATACGAGGTACCACTTAACATAGTGTTGGGTGCACAGTTGGCGCATGGTTCTCCCAACCATGTGAACACACCATGAGGCCTAGAAATTCTTGAGAAAATTAATTAGTTTCCCTTAAATTTTTTTAAAACCCAAATAAAATTTCTATTTTCCTTTATTGGACAATAAATCTCATTTTGGAGCACCTTTGAAGGCCATTTGATATACTTTTCTCCAGATCATTTGTCCAGAATCTGATTCAAAAATAGTTTGTCTCATTTGTTTCACATTAGTGAGTAATACCTTAAACTTGTCTCATTCTTAATATATATTTGAATCGATGGAGGTATTTTGGTGCAAGATAATATGCCCTATTTATAGGTTCTTCATTTTTTCTTCATTTTTCCTCTAATCTGGACGAAATAAGAAGTTGATAATGGATAAGTGATCTACCATAGATCTATAATATGTAGTTTATAACATTACTTTGGTATTTGTTGTATTATAATTATATTCATCATTTTTCCATGAGCCAGGCTTTCCTAAATCACCCCATTAAATATTTAAATGATTGAATTGAAAAAATTGGAACATGTTAGGGATTCCCAGTTGTTCCATTGAGGATGACTGAGGGTTTTCCCAACTGAGGCCTCACATGAGATGTTAATTTTTATTTGTGTTAGAATATACAACACATGGGGTGCAAGTCACCTTTTCTAGTAAGATAAATACTTTTAAAAATTTATTTTATTGATTAGAAGATAGATGTTTCATCTTTTTCATGTGGTTTTTGTGATTAATTTGTTATATGGAATTATTGATATAATTTAGATGACCCATGGAATATAATTGATTGTGAATTTATAAATAAAATTAAATGATAAATTAAAATGGTAAATTATTCATTGCGTGTCATACATTGGATCCAGATTCCATTATATTCCATGGATGTTTCTCCCATGGATCTTGAAAATAGTAGTTGATGACATAGATCTGTTTGTTCTTTGGGTCTTGATTCTTTACGATGCATTGGGACATGCTACCCCTTGGATCTGTCTTTCTTAGAATTTCATTGACAATGTGTCATTACCATGATCCATTGACCCCACCTAGGTATTTACCCCACTTGCATTAAGAATATCCATGGACTCGATGCGAATGCCTTGGACTTTTGTATAATTGTTCTGGCCCTTTGTGGTTTGACACTTTTGATTACACAGTGAGTTTTTTGTGGATGACCTGATTATATAATAAGGATCTGATGAATGATACATGCTGGATGATATGGTATGGACCTAGTAAATCCATTCTTGAATACATAGTAAGTCCATGTGGACTTTTTCTATTCATTAGAGAAAACCTTGTTATGGGTATCAAATATCAATGGGTTGAATAAATATGGTTACGTGTTTATTTATATTTATATTTTTATCTTAATATGGGATCCTGATTAATATTTTCATGAATCATTGTTTGGATATAAAATTTCACTTTACTTGTATAATATATTCTCTTTGAACTTGTTTTTTATTGTACATGTAATATACACTACACACTACTTAGCTTCTATTTCATAGTCGGGATTTGTTATAGAAACCATTATAGGTGTCATACTAAGTGATATTTCTCACCCTATTTGAGATTCAGTTGGGTACCTAGATAGACTATATATATGAAGGTAGTGATCAAGGTAATTTACATCAATTTGATACCTGATTTGTGCAATGCATTTTACTAGGGGAGCCTAGGACTGAGACGAAGCAAAAGATTCTAGCTATGATAAGTATTTTTATAATTTTGGAATGTTGATAAATGTACTTCACAATATGGTTGTACATCGATTTTCTAGCATTGTATATACATGACATGAGACATCATTGTTTATGAGATTACTTTTGGCATTTCATATCTATTCTTTTCTTGGATGTTTATCCGTTATATGATTGATTTATTAATTTATCGACTGAATATTATTATTATTCATCTATGTTAACCTCTAACATAAGGGAATAATATCCCCACAAACACACCCTTGGACCTTACTTCTGGTTGGAATCTTCTATCATTCTGGGAGATGTTGTTGAGTCCATGTGACCCACTAGCTCGGGGAACCATTTAGTCTAAATTGGGTCACGATGTTACAAAATAATTCATTGGTACTATTTGCATCGACCCTAGGGTATGGAACATAGTAAATATAGTTTTTTCAATCCAATATATTACTACCTCTATGATTTAAGAAACTTCATGATGTTCTTTTTTAGGGCACAAATGAAGTACCCTAGGACCTGTGGATCCCCAAGGAAGTTGAAAATGTTATTCGATTCTATGAAGGGAACCAAGAGTGACTATACATGCTGTGATGTCTGGAAAGTATTCACACGATGAGGTTATCTGGGAGAGGCATGTCCAATAGAGGTTCCTAAAGGCACATTAACTACATGAAATGATTCAATATAGTGTAATATATTTATACCATTACATTTTTCTACACTGCATCTGTAGGAGGTAATGCACATGAATGAAAATTGTTTCGCATTAATGCTTCTTATAAATGATGAGATATTGTGTAAACTTCTTGAAATATATCTAGATATCTCATTAAGATAATTATAGGGACCAAAAAATATCTAAAATTATCCACACATATCCTCAATATCTTTTCTTGGGAAAGATATATATCAAGCGACTACTTTATCCCCTTTTATTAGGAAATAAAATATAAAACAATCTCATAGGAGCTCTACATTCATTTATAGTGGTTAACGATGAGAGTTTTGGGTATAATGGAGAAAAAATAGTAAAGAAACTACATTTAGAGATATTTTAGTTGATATTAGACCCCGATTCCAGTTGATTGTTCAAAACAAAATTGTGCCCTGCTAAGGTTTGGACAAATAATTGATTCTTTGTAGTTTGATATATTTTTTGGGTTCCAATAATTAGGCCAAGTCATGAGGAAAAGTGTTCCAGATCATAAAATAGATCATTGGTCTTGTTGAACTGGGTGAAGCTTGAATTAATGAATAATAGGTGTGTATTAAAACCATCCACTTATGACAGATCTGGTTTCCCTTTAGGTTGGATAAAATCTTATTTCGTCTTTAGAGCTTTAATTTTTGTTGTGGGAGAGCCTATCACATTGTTTGGATGAGGGTTGTGAGTTACCAATGCTTTGATTGGTCTGCTAGATCGATAGGGATAATTATTATGATCCAAATAAGGACAGTGAAATTGCTCAAGTGGGTATGTGGGTAATATCTCAATCATTTTCTGAATGCACCAGCCACTAACATGATTGGGTAGGTGGGATCGCATGTCTCAACACCAGATATCTAGATAGAGGCAATATGATAGGCTGGGGGAGGGGCAGAGTCCTGTCATTAATTTTTTCACTCTAGATACTCAGTGAGGAGTTCAACAATGAGCCTCTTATATCCCTCAAGGTCATGGAACAAAGTGGACAATTTGGAATCCTTTTCTATTTTTGACAGGGCCTTGGATTAGATGATGAGATAAGTGATTCCTTTTCCTCTGTCGAGATATTGATGGGTATGTGATTTCACCTTAGAGGGGGGACTTCAAATACATAACATCTATGTTTAATGATGATTAGAGAAACTGATAAGAAGATCGAACTAAGGTTTTATATCCCCTTTGGGTAAATTATCTCCATCATGCTCTGTGTCATCATCCTAATTTCTCTGATCATCTTTGGGATTGATCATAATTACATTCACTTTAGTGGTGTTTAGAGAGGAAATCTCACCATTAGTTATAGGGTGTGCCTGAACGTTCTATTAAAACCATGATAGATGATTTTTAATATCTAGTTATATTATGAAATATTATTTTTAAAATAAATTTATTTCATTGATATTTTCTATTATGCACAACAAGAAGTCTAAATAGACCACGATATACTATTAAAATATTATTGTTATACATTATTACATTTCCATTCTATTACTGGCCAAGAATAAGACAATATAAATTATATAAATGTTTGTCTTTCACATTTATAAAAATAAATGATGGGTTTCTTATTAATTGTAAATGAAAAAAATTATAGGAAAATAAGGGAGAAGTTGAAATACATTCTTTAGGAGTGCAATGTATATTTATCCTAATAAATTAAAAATACCACTATTGGTGAATGATTTTAATGAAATTTATATATTATATATATATTTTTTAATCATTCATCAAATATTTTATAGGCACCATATCAAAATAAATTCTATTTTATTTTTAAAAATTGTATTTTTCTAAAATGCAGTTCTTATCACATTTTGATCTGTTACATTAAAATTAATTTCTTATAATTAATGGATTTTAATTACAAAAAAAGTTATTCCATACTTATAATTAGGTGTTTCAAATTTTTTAAATATGACATTTTTATTTATTATCAATATAAATAGTAGCCATGGTAAAATTTATCACGTCGATAAAGGGTGAATCAAGATAATATGTTTTAAAACTATATAATAAAGACATAAAATTTCATACTAACTCTTTTTTGATGAATATAACTCAAACTTTATCAACATATCCTTGAAATTTATTTTTTTAATAGAAAATTTCCATGAAAATGAGAGGTAAAATTTATAAAACATACAAAGTAATAAAGAGAAACTCACTTATTTTTAAAGATATTTTATACATTAGGATAGGAAAAAATAGTTATGAATGATCATTGATAGTTATTTTATGGATAGGGAAATTATTTTCATTATATAAACTTATTTATAATTTTTAGTAATTATATAATGATGTTAAATTCCCTTGCAACCCCAATGTAGTAATCCTAAAACTAATAAAAAATATAAAAATGAAATTAAAAATTCTGAAAGTATTATAATTTGAGAAATTTAATATATTACATGAATTTTATAGATTAATTTGAAATATTCATGTTATTTCAATTAATTTTATTCTAATTATAATGTCTTAATTATAACTATTAATTCAAATTAAATGAAGAGTTCCATAATTGACATTAATGATATTTTAATAAAATAATAGATTATAAAGTTAGTTAAAATCATAAAAATATTAAAATATGTCAATTGGGATAATATATCATAATTTTTTTATCCCCTATACATTTATAAAAAATTTAGAAAAATTTGGATCTAGAAAGTCATTTTTATAATATAACCTTTTATGAAATTCTATGTGCATCCGCTCCCTCCCTTATAAAAGGACACCCCTTATTTCTATTCTTCACACTACTATAAGCCTTCTGGATGAACCATACCCTTATAAATTTCCTTCTCATAATCATAATCCATGATTCTTTTGGTACTGATATCCCCAAAATTCCAACCCTATGTTCTTTGAAGAATGATCTAACAGAGGTCTCTTGAAAGAGAGGTAGTTGTCTAACCGAACCTATTTCAATATATTTAATCTTAAAAATGTTATAAATATTATTTATTTATGATAAAATATAAAATTATTATCCATTATATGATTAAATTTTATTATTATTATTATTATTAAACTACCATTATCCACCCATTTTTATCAAATGGGATGTGAAACTATCACTCATGAATATATTTGACTTACCATCTCCACGTAGATGTACAGTTCCTTTTCCATAACCATAATTCATTGATGAATATTGTTATAGTTTTCATGTTTGTATTTTTTAATTATAACATAATTCTTCTTCATTAACGAAAATATCATTTCTACTTTCTTACCTTCCAACCCGATAGAAAAAGATTACTCGCTCATTCAGAAGAGTTGACTAGAACCTTCGTAAAGAGAAGTGATTAGTTTTTCATTTATATTTCACATGTATTGTAATGAGGTTGTATTTGACAAATATAAATTATTTATATGATATTATAATTAGTCCTAAGTGGTGAATTTTTATTTACCTTTATCTCTTTACACTTTTTAAAAAATGAAAACATTCATCCGTACATATAACTTACCGTATACATGAACAATGTACTGTGTATTATTTATCCACATTATGGATGAATAAATATATACATATATAAAGAATATATATGATATAATAATAACTTTTTTATGATATATAAACTCAAAAAAATTTAATGTCTCTAAATAGGAGGTTAGAGATCTTTTGAAGTAATCTTAATTCAAGTTAATGAATTTTCATCTCAATTTTATTTCCATGGGACACATGTCATAATAACAACTTGTTTATTGGGGGGGGGGTGTATATAATACCCATTAATGTATTTTTTAATCTTACATTTAAACTTATGTTAATTTACATATCCAACATATTTATTATTTTCAGGGAGCTTATGATTCAAAAGTTTCAAACCTTGTAATTATTTTAGGATACAATCTCATTATTTATTAGGATTATTTAGGATTAGGTTTCTGATGATGCAATATTATGATCCATCTCTCACAAAACATATTAATTTTATTATTACTAGGTCAATTTTTTTTAAATTCAATTTTTTCGTAAGTTTTCCTCACCTTATGTCCTCTAAAGATATAAAATATGTTTTTATGGAAAATCCTCATTTTTAATTTTTTCTTCCAAGAAACCATTTTACTCAAAGTATATGTTATAAAAAAACAATTTAATTTTTTTACAATTCTACAATTAATTTTGAAATTAATTTTTCTAATTTTTAATTTTTCAGAAAAAAGAAGGAATATTCTATAAATTTTTCAAAAAGGCACCTTATATTTTTTTACCAAAGTGTAAATGAAATGTTTTACTTCAACTTATATTACATGAACATAATTTACCACTACCATGGACACTCAATGTTTTAAAAATTCCTTTAAAATAATCCATATAAATTTTAGAATAAAATATTTTACATAATATTTTGTGAATTTTTATATTTTAAGGAAGTGATTTTAAATTGAAATGGTTATTTTTATCAAGAAATGGTCAATGTGATATTCCAAAATAATGTTCCATCTAAGATAACATCCTTTGATGTTACTTATGCCTTACTGGGGTTATGATCCAATGATACCATCCTTATTCATTCTTTATATGGGTTTTGTTTATAATGATTTAATTTATATGAAACCCATCATTTTTGTGGGATATGATATGCTGAAATGTTCATGAAACATTATTATTTTCATGGGTTCTAATATGATGACTACTTTATGATATTTTGGAGCACATATGTATTATTTTCACTATTTTACGATTGTGACCAATATCTCCCTCTACTTCATTGGGAAATGATTAATGTTCTATGAGTTTAAAAGGTACAGGTGAGGTTATCCCATGCCAAAAGATGGTGCATGAGAGGTTACCCATGCTCGAAGTAGGTACATTGGTGGTTATACCAAGCCTAACATATTGTGAATGTATTTGTGGGAATCCCTTTAAAATATTTTTGAATAATTATTTGTAATCAAAAATTCATTTCCAAATTTTAATTTTTCATTCTCATGTATAATTTTCTTGATTATGATTATCATTAATTTATTATAAACTTCAATGATTTGTGAGATGACCTAATAATATAATATATGACATGCATGGAATTGATTTCAAACATTAAACTATAATTTTAATACCCTTAAGCCCATGTCACACTTATGTGACATAAATATCTACCTTACTTACCCTTACTGAGCATTAGAGATCACCCTTTCTTATATTTAATTTTACTAGCTTATGAAGAACTTTATTACTTATGATATGTCTAATAAGGGTAGTATATCTGAAGAACTAAGTGGTAGGTGATGTGGTTCACTTTTTAACTAGTTGGTTATGTTTTCATGTTTCCAAAGGCATAAGACTTAGATGATCGTGGCGTGGATTTCCATGTCAATTAAATAATAATAATCTGATATGATGTGATATTTATGTATAAGAAGTATGGGTTGCTATAGTTGGTATAATAGAATGGCTTTTCTACCCTGTGTAAACTAGGATAATAAAAAATAAGTGAGTCCCATAAGGATATGTCCATGTATAGGGTATACTCAAAATGTTTTAGTAACAATCATTAATTTACTTGGTTAAACCTAAGGAGTTCAAGATTGAAAATAAGGCACAGTGATTTTGAAATCTTTTAAAGGTTTAATAATTATTATGTGCTTTCCATCTGTGATTAATGTTTCTCACTACATTTTTTTGGTTTTAATTGATGGATGAAGCCTAAATGAATCATGTTAATGATAAATTAAATGGAAAATTTGATGATTGTACTATTGAGAAACCAAAAGTTATTGTATTGGGAATGAAAACTCCCATTAATATGCTCAAAACAATTTCTAATGGGATGAATCAGACTAATATTTGAAAGAAGAAATAGAGTAAACAACATTCTTTCGAGTCCTTCATGAGGAATTATGTACTTTATTTTCTAATGTCTTCTGATCCACCTATTTATGATAAATAGATCATTACCATTGGAAATATATCTCTTTTTCTATAGTTTTTGGATCATTAAAAGTCAATTTCTTCTTTTTATTTTTTAAAGAAGAATAAGATCATTGGAGGAATCTTACCAAGAGCATGAGGGAACAATATGAGATTGAATCCATGAAATTATATCATATTAAGAGATTATTTCTCAATATATACATCCATAATGTTATCTTAAAAAATGGAGAAGGAATTAAATTTGTAAAAGTATAAGGATGATGAATTATCTTGAATGTATGAAGAAAATTTTACAAGAATTGTGAGGTACACTTATGGAATTTTCATATAACATGAATGTAAGGGTGATCGATTCTTCAATGGATTAAAACCAAGTCTCTAAAAGGTATTTTTCATAAGATAATTCACCTGATATAAATAAACTATTAGATGTGATATCATGGTTGAAAGTGATATTGGATTTAATTATCAATCTCATGGTTTTGATAAGAATAGAAATACAGAATTTGAATTAAATTATAAAAACCATGGAGAGAAGAAGCAATGCTACCCTTTATGCTCAAATTGTTTAATAAACATGAAGAAAATTTTCTTATCTGGACAAATTAATATTTTATGTTTGGAAAGGAAAAATTTATTGAATCTAAATTTTGATGTGGTCAAGATAATATATATAAAAATGCGAATAAAGAGATATCTTTGAATAAGGCACCACCCACAACCTAGTGTGTCAAATTCTAGGAGTATGTAAATTATGTTAACTGTTGCCCAAATTAGAAGCATAATAACGATAATCCTAATGAACACCATCTTAAGCCTAGAGACTAATGGAAATGCTAGGAAATAATTATTTCTGGTGATGGGTGTGATGTAGTCATGGTGAAAGGTACACTTATCATCCAATATAAAATTGATAATTTTGTCTTTGATAATGGATCTAAACACTCTTTTATTCGTGAATAATTTATTAAGGGTATTATAGTACCACCTCAACGAATATATGATGAATTAGAAGTGAAACCCCATAGTTGTATAATAATCAGATATCAAGTCTATAATTATTCTCCATATAAAGTTTGTGGGAATGTGATTCATATAAATTATGTTATCCCCCACCTAGCAGTGTTTGATGTTATTTTTGGTATGGGTTAGTTTTATTTACATAAATCCTACATCAATTTTCAATGATGGGAAGTCACATTTGATATTCACAACCAACCTATGAACATATATCTGTGTGAAACTAAATATTAAAATTCTATAGAAATCACATCCATTGTATGGGTCATAATTTTAATTCAAAAGAAAATTATATCTCATATGGTTGGTAATAAAAATAGTATATAATATATTTATATTTCATGGGAGTTTGTAAATGGTTTTTTAGATTATTTTAAAGTCCATAAACTGAATCATGAAGTTGAATTTTCAATAGAACTAATTCCTTGTTCTAATCATATTTTAAGGAATCTATATAGAATATATCAGATTGATATGTAAGAATTACATAATAAACGATAAAAGAATCTTCAAAAAGGATTCATTCGGAAAAGAGTGTCACCTTGGGGTATACATATTCGTTCTGTTAAAAATAAATTTGGATCATTGTGAGTATATATTGATTGTCAAGAAACAAAAAAAATCACTATTAATAAAAACTATTATATTCCCTCTGTTCATGAATTTTTTGACTAGTTTTTCGGAGCCTAATACTTATCCATGATTGAAATTAATTTTGGATATTATCAATTGTTGGTCAAGAATGAAGATATACCTATGATGAAATTTTGAAAAAGGTAGGAAAACTATGAATATATAGTGATTCCCTTTGATCTTTCTAATTCACCCATAACATTCATGGATTTAATCAATAGAGTCTTTAGACATTACCTTGAGTAGTGTTTAGTAGTAGTTATAGATAAAATTCTTATATATTTATAGTTCAATGAGGATCATGAAGATTACATGTTTTTTTACTAAATACCATAGGGAAGGAGAATAAATATCAAAATTTTAGAAAGTGTGATTATTTTCTAGAGAAACTTCCATTTTTTTGTCCTATAATCTTAATAGAGGATAAACCTATGGATCCATAAATGACAGAAGTTATTGCAGATTGTATGAGAAAAACATGGTTACAAATATATTTAGTTTAGTTGGTTTGGATAACTTTTATAAATAGTTAATATATAACTTTTATGTCCATCCAATCCACTCATAGTTTCATCTTAGATGGGATCCATGTTCCTTTGGAAAAATTAATGCGGGGAATGATTCAATGAACTAAAGAGAAGGAATTTTAGTTAACTTGTGTTTACATTTCCCTATAGTGGATAAAGGTTTGTGATAAGATAAATTTATTTTTAATATTTTACTGACTATAAATGACATAATTTCATCACATTAGTTTAAATATGTTCATTTATGTAATATTTGGGATTAGATCATTAATTTTAGAATTTGATGAAAATTCTAGTTTTCACCATTTATAGTGCTCTCTAGAATTTAGAAAATAAATATTTTTTATGGAAATTATTTGAACGTAATATTTTTACCAACTTTCTTAACTCCATAGTCTACAACATTCATTGATAACATATAAGATAAATAGTGAATTTGATTGGACTAAATGGCCCATGAATTCAAATATGGAATGAAACCACCAGATTGGACACCACTTCATTATTTGGGCCATATATTTTACAACCTACCTTTGATTTGGAAATAATTCGTATAATAGATAGAGGATCCAATTATGAAAAACTTATCCTTAAGAAGGGATAGTTGGTTCACATGTTTTGGTTTTCAACAATGTGGTGAAATTAAGATTAAAATACTTGGATGAATTTACCCATTCGACTTATAACCTCTTACTAACATAGAATCCCCATCACACTATAATTTTGTTTCTAATTTGGAAGGGTTTTTACATACCTTATAGTATTGGGATCATATGAGAAGTGGTGCCTTTCCATTTAAATTCACCATAAGAGGAGGGAATCTATAAACCTAGTAATTCCTCCAAAATACTCATCTTGTCCTTTTATCTATTATAATGTTTTTATTCTAGAAATAAGATTATTATTTACTCTTGTTTTGCTTCTTTTTTGTTAAATTTTCATCTCTCTAATTATTATCTTTGGGCTGGATATAAAGAGTTTTAACTTTATTATGTTATACCCTTTCCACGTCCCTGGTGAATTTAAAACATTTCTATGTGACTATACTGACCATGGAAGGGTCACATTTCTTAGTAATGGATCTAATTATCACATTCTTCACATTTTTTTGAATGAATTTGATAATGAAATTCAAATAATATAATCCATGAATTAATTTTTACCATAAAATAAACTAAAATAGAAATTTACTATTCACACAAAACTTGTGAGGCCGAGTTGTAAGATCCAAACCTTTTTTAGAGCTTTCACAGGCATGTTTACATGTAAAATTTTACCACATGTTGAATACTTTTTGATTGGGATTTACCTTGAGATTTGTTTGGATGAATTTTGAGAAAAAATGAAGGAAAGTGGGTTATGCATGTTTGGATCATGGTTAATGCAAACCATGTGCCCCATCCTAACAAGCCTTGCATCCCTGGACAGTGGGGATTAGCAAGGCTCATGCATAGTTTTTCATATCATGTCTCTTAAAAGGAGAAACTTCTCACCCCTAAAATAATAGGTGGATGGTTTGCACACAATTATAGAAAACTAGGATCCCTTTCCTAGGAAATCATGTGTGATAATTTTAATGGTAATAAAATTAGATATTTATTACACAGAACCCCTGAAACTCTCACATATTGACCCAAACTCAGATCCTTAAGTTTTTTAATGATTTTAGAGTATTAAGTAGAGATTCTAAGGCCATACAACCTTCCTTATTCATGATTCATATCCCAGATCAAATATCTACACCTTTCCCAGTAAGAGGATCCTATCCCACTTTATTTATCATTCATCTCCCATCATTCTCTCTTTCATTAAGGGAATATATTCTCTTTTCATGGTTACATATATACTTAATATTATGGATCAAGATCTAAATTAAATATATATTGATTCTTATAATCTTAATTTATGTTTTATATCAGGATCCCAATCTATATTATTGTGCTGCTCATTTGTTTGGGAATTTCTATTGGGTGATCATTAATCATCGAATTGAGGTAGGCGGTCTATTATTAAATTACCAAATTCGACATATTAATTGTGATTATGTGATTATATAATGTACTTGGGTTAGTTTATCAATTATAATTCTAAATTTTAATTAGATAATGTGGTCAATTAATTAATTGGGAAAATTGGGGTTTTAATTGAGTAATAGAATTGTAAAACTAAGATATTTATTTGATGAATAAATTATCGATGTATTTAATTATGGAATTATGGATAGTTAATTATTGGGTTAATTATCAAAAAGTTGATTATTTAAATGAGGCAAATTATTTGTTGAATTGTTAATTGATAAAATTAATAAGTGAATTAATTATTTGATGTCGATTTTATGAAATGGTTAATTAATTTTTTAATTTTTTAATGGAAGATATGTTATTGATTAATTGGTGAACTAATAAATGGGTAAGATGTGGATAAGTGATTGTTTAATTAATTAATGGTTATTGATTTTATTAATTTATTGTCGAATTAAATAACAAACATGGATTAAATAATTTATTAATGAATTAATGGAACTTGTGGTGGTTAATTGTGAAAATAGGATTAATTTTAATTAATCATGGTAGATGAGATAATGTGAAAACATGTGATAGTGAGATACATTTAATATGGTGAGTTATTATGATATATATATATATATTCATGGTTTATAAATGGGGTTCTAGACATAAAAATCTACATCAATGACATATATTCATTTTTGATAAATGGGGTGTTATACATGAAGATCAATGCCAATGATATATATATATATATATGCATAGTTGATAAATGGGATTCTATACATGGACATCATTGACAATGATATGAATTTATTGTTGATAAATGCGGTGATAGAAATGATGACATATGAAAATAGAAAATATGCATGATTTAGGATTGGGGTTCTAGTCATGGAATTATTTTCCCATGATATCTATGCACGTTTGATAAATGGGGAATTAGACATGGAGTTCTACACCAAACACATTAGTAGGTGAATATGTTTCCATGTGGATATAATAATGAAATTTAAGTGACATGGATAATGTAATACCATGTTCCATAATGAAATGTGTGTTGAATATGTAACATATTTCAGACCCAGAAATGGCCGAAGTAGGTATCACGGTATGAGTGTCCTTAAGAACCTAGTGTTCTATGTTGTTTAATAAATATTAATTGATAATGTGATAATTTTTTACTTCTGAATTGTAATTTTTTCATTATTCAACTACATATAATTTCCATTGATTGTATTTTTTAGACACCATTAGAGGTGGCCTTCTGAGTTGTACTCACACCCTACCTAAGATGCCTGATTGGTACCCTAATTGAATTTATTATGATAAGACACAATTAGGAAAAATGAACTATTTTATATGGATGATTTGAATATGGAGCATGGTTAAGGGACCTATTCATGGTTTGGGACCCAATAAGATTTGTTAGTGTTAGTATTTGGGGTCTTAATTTTAGAATCCTAACACGTACATTAGTATCCAATGGTTTCTGCTTTAGTTTTGACATTGTATCTCATTATTTGATTTTCATGAGATATTGGTATTGTTTATGTTTATATATATTCTTATGCTATTGATTATTATTTTCCATAGTGCATTACTCTGATAAAGTAGGATATAGTCTCTGCATGATCGACTTATTAGACCCTCATTTCTAGTTAGAAACCTCTAATATATAGGGAGGCATTCCTAAAGCATGGGTGAGACATTCATAAGTATAATGGATAGGCTGATGGTATACTACAGAAATACTTTTTGGAGGAGTTTCTGCAGCACTTCTACATAGATACTCTAAGACAGGATAGAGCAGTAGAGTTCATGTGGCCGACTCAAGAGAGAATGTCCATGATGGATCATGCTAGATGATATATAGATTTGCAACACTTTCCTCCAACATTGATGGAATATGAAGCTAATTCTGCAAAATAAATTATGGACTTAAGTGTTAATTTAAGTACTAGGTTAATATCATCAGGTTAAATAAGTTTTCAAAAGTGGTGAATCAGGCTCTCATGGCATAGGGAAACTTGAAGGAGGCTCCCAGTGGCAGTAAAGTTATTTATTCTAGATGATCTAGAGGTATGTATTTTTAGAGAAGGAAGCATCGTTATGAGGACCTTATCCAGAATAGTGGGAATGAGAGTAGATATTAAGGGGGATCATCCACTCATGATCACACCCATGTTATTTTCTACTAGTCTAGTATGCTTTGAAACATACAGAAAAATTGTCCCCAACCCCCAATGGAGTGTCAATATTGTAGAAAGATATAACATCTATAGAGTTTCAATAGGAACCGAAGACAAATGGTTAGTGATAGAAGAGCTAGATATAACCATGGTGCAGTAAGGGGATCGTCTTATATATATCAATATAGAAATTTGAGTTCTACTAGATTATGTGGTAGACGCTATGGATGTGGTTCCTTTCTGAAATAATGCCCACATTAACAGAGTGGTACAAATCAACGGAGTTAGAAGATATCATAAAAAATGGGCAAGTCAATTGCATTTGGTGAAACCTGTACTTGTGGATAGAGTGGATATAACTTCAACAGTAAGAGGTACTATTCTTTCATCTTCTACATTATCTAGTGCCTTATTTGATACTAGGTCATCTCATTCCTTTATATCAAGATAATTTTGTAATGGTTAGAATATCAAGGTGGAGTTTTCAGTGTGGTAATGATGATATATACAACATTAAGAGTATTATCTAGAGACATCTGTTTTTGTAAGGGGTGTTATCTCAAGATTGAGGATTACCATTTTCTCTAGGCTCTCTATATTCTTGATAAGTTAGGCTTCAACCTAATTATGGGTATTGAATGACTAGTCTCATACCGATCCCTCATTAATTTTTTCTAAGGGAAAGTTACCTTTACATTTGTTATGGGTCAGTATTACCTTTGCAATGGAGACTAGGTTATCAAGGTAGGTCGAGCAGGGAAAATTACTTAGCAACTACGAGATCTCATAATCTATGTTGTTATTTTTTTGTCTGATGATGGTGATATAATGTTGGATATATTTCCAATGGTAATGTAACTATTTCAAGATGTTATTCCTAAATAATTTTGAGGGTTTCCACCTAGGAGAGATGTGGAGTTCACTGATGATCTAATGTTGGACATTGATCTAGTTTGATTTCCTCTATATAGAATGAAACCTATAGAGCTTCAAGAGCTTAAGACTCAAATAGAGGAGTTGAAGGATAAATGATTTATCTATCTGAGTATGTCACCTTGGTGATCACCTATGTTGTTTTATATAAAGGATTATTGGACTCTACCTTTGTGCATTGATAAATGAATGTTGAACCAGATGAATGTGCATAACTAATAACCTCTTCCATGTATATCCGATCTATTTAAATATTTGAGATAAGATTCTGTGTTCATGAAGATCCTCTTAATATTGGGGTATCATAAGTTGGGAGTTTGGACTTTTGATATACTAAAGAGTACTTTTAGAAGTAGGTATGATCTATATGAGTTTTTGTAATTCTTCTGGGTTGAGGAACACACCAGCAATGTTTCTGACCTTAATAAAGAAGATGTTTAATAAACATGTGGTCAGTTTATTATGGTGTTTTTAGAAAAAATCCTAGTGTACTCCAAGACTCATGACAATCATGACCAACATCTAGAAATAATCTTGAGTACAGTGTGAGAGCATCATCTATACACAAATAAATCTATGTTTTACTTTTAGATAGATCAGCTGAACTTATTGGTACACAAAATTATGTATGAAGGTGTGTCATTGAAATCAGATATGTTTCCTATAGTGGCTTCATGGGAGGATCCCAAGAAAGTATTGAACATCAGTAGCTTTCAATGATTAATAAGATATTAAAAGAGAGTCATCTAGGACATTTCCCATTTTTTCATACATCTTTCGAATTTGACCAAAAAGGGGGAAGGATTTATTGGTCGAAAGCATGTGGGGAGGCCTTACTTTTGATTAATAGAAATTTGAAATCATAACCGATATTGATCATATCTAATAAAATTGAAGAGTATACATTGTACATTAATTCTTATGGAATAATACTTGGAGATATGTTAATGTAGGGAGATTGATCTGTTGCATATGGGTCTCTGTAGCTAAGGCCACTTGAGAAGAACTACCTAACACATGACCTTGAGTTGAATGTTGTGGTTTGTGACATAAATATTTGGGGACATTATCTATTTGGTGAGAAGTTTACAGTGTTTACTAAACACCATATTTTAAGTATATGTTTTCCTAGTGAGATATGAATCTTCAATAATAGAGATGGGTTGAGTAAATTTTGTATTTTGTATTTGAAATTCCATATACACCCAGAGAAAGAAATACTATGTCTAACCCTTTGAGTAAGAAAACTCATACTCTGATTGTTTAGGAGTCTATTGATGAGTGGAAGATGATGGGTATATATGATAAGATGCATGTGGGGGTTTAGGAGAGCGAGGAGTAGATGAATCTGGTATCAGTTTCAGTGGATTCTAAACATTTGGGATAGATCCAAGATAGGATATTTGAGGATCCAGAATGTTTGGACATGAGGGAAATCAATGAAGGTGGGGATTCACCTTACTATTGGTGCATATATTTGGATGAGATAAACTGTTTTAGGAATTAGGTTGCTGTGACTATGAGATGTGACAAGAGGTCATGCTGGAATTTCATACATCAAAGTCGGTGGTACATCTAGCTATGGCCAAAATGTACCATTACCTATGATGATTGTTTTGGGGTCCATGCATTAAAAAAAGATAGCAAGGTTCATAAAACAATAATACACCAATCATTAGGTGAATGTAGAGAATAAATGAACTATAGGTTATCAGCAGTCATTTCCCATTTCAGAATTTTAAGTGGAATGATGTGATAATGGACATTGTAGTGGGTCTTCTGAAGACACCAAGGAAGAATGATACTATTTGGGTTATTATGGATTGAATGATGAAAGTAGAACATTTATTACCAATATGGGATACATTATTAGTTGAAAAGTTGGGAGATTATTATGTTCTAGATATATTCTATTTGAAAAGGTTTCCATTGAATATAATTTCACGTAGTGACACACATATAACTTCACACTTATGGAGGAGATTGCAGAAGGTTCTCGATATACAAGTATTATTAATTATAACCTTCCATCCTTAGACAGTTGGGCATTTAGAGTGTACTATAAAGGTGTTTGGGGATATGATGTGGGATTGTGTTCATAAATTTAATGGGTATTGAGAGAAACACCTAGCATTGGTGGAGTTTTCCTATAAAAATATTTATCAGGAATTCATACAGATGGAGCCATACGAGGCGCATTATCGTAGGCCCTGTAGATCACCTTTATATTGGTTTGAGGTAGGAGATTCTGATCTATTGGGACTAAGTCTTGTGAATGAGAAATCAAATAAGGTACAAATAATTGTAAAATTCATGGATTAAACTCATAGAATATAGAAATCATATCCTGATAAATGAAAAAACCCACTACAGTTTTTAGAGGGTGATCGTGTATTCCTTCGGGTGTCACCTAGGTTGGGTCACCACAATATAAAGAGGCATGGAAAGGTGGTTCCCAGGTTTGTTGGATTGTTTCCATATTACCTCACCATAGGATATGTTTTCATGGTTGATAAACGAGGTTCTCAATGTGTTGATCTATGCCAAAGACATATATACATGGTTGAGAATTGGGGTGTAAGACATGACATTATAAGACTATTATATATATGCATGATTGATAAATGAGGTACTAGGAATGGCGTTCTACACCCAACAATTTTGCATTAGAATATGGTTCTATGTGGATATAATAATGAAATTGATGTGACATGGATTATGTAATCCCATGTGCCACAATGAAATGTGAATCAAATATGTGACATTGTTCAAACCCATGTCGGGCCAAAGTATGTACTGAGGTATGGGTGTCCTCAAGAACCCATGGTTTATGTGGTTTAATAAATATTAATTGATAATGTGTTATATATTAACTTATGCACTGTAATTATTTATTTATACAACTACATACATCTTTTATGACTGGATGTTTTTTAGACATCATTGGTGGTGGCATACTGAGTTGTACTCACACCCTACTCAGGTTTCCTGAACGGTACCCAAATGTAATTTATTATTACTGGAAATATAAATGGAAAGGACCTATTTTAGATGGATGATTTGGGGATAGATGATGGATGAGGGAACCAGATGCAGTTCTTGACCCTCTAGAATTTATTAGTGTATTTATTTTGGGTTTTCATTTTAGGCACATGACACAAACATTATCATCACAAGTTTTCTTATTTAGATTGGATTTGGAATCTAAAACTTTGATTTTATTGTGATATTGGTATTTTTTATGGTTATATATATATATGGTTATGCTATTGATTATTATTTCCACCGGGCTATTCATCTGATAAAATTGGGTATAGTCCCCCCATGATCGACTTATCAGACACTCACTGCTAGTCGGTAACCTCTAGAATATGAGGAGGAATGCATGAGGTCATGTGACCGACCATCTTGGGGCACTGGTGTGTGGATCCTAGGTCAGGACATTACATGAGTAATTTGTGAATTGTGAGAGTGTGATCTTAATATGTGAGAAAAAATCACAGGAGATAAACACATAGAGGTAAAATTCAATCACATAACTCAAATCATCCTTATTTAAAGAATTGATATATAACATAATTTACCATTGTCTATAATATATATTTAGAACTAATATCAAATTAGGGTTCTATGATTTCATTTTCTAACTCAAGAATTTGTTTTAATTCTTTTCATCATTGTGTTAATGTTAACTCTCATGGGGTTTATTGGATAAAAAATTAGGCTATCATTATTAAGTAGATATGAAATTAAATTATAATAATTAATATGTATGTGAAGAGGTATGGGCTTATCAATTAAGAATTATAAAATATTTTCTATAAAACCCTCTTCTTATTATATTTTTATGATCTCATTTCAAAATAAAAAAATACAATTTTCTTCCAGCATAATTTATATTATTCTTTTATAAACATAAAAAAAATCACCCATCCTTTTATTTATTGTGTTTAATTTATTTATATTTATTTCTATAATAAATTTAATATGATTTTAATCACTTCCTACTTTTAAAGATGGGCTTGGTCAACCACTATGTTACATCTAAGAAGAAAACATTACACATCATTTGAGAGAGCCCACAATAATTCATTTCAAATTGGAGCAATTTATAGAGAGAAAGGTAATTTATTCAAAAGAATAGATGTATTTGTTTAATTTTAAATTTCATACTATTATTATATATTTTATTTCTTATTTTACTTTTATTATATTTCTATCTTTCTTTATTATTATTTTGGGCCATTAAATAAAAATGACCTTCTTTTCATTATAGTCTATTTTTCTATATTTTCTATTTTCCATTGATTTATGACATGAAATAATCATGAAAATATATTGGATCAAGAACCTAAAATTGAACATATCCATTGAGCTTGATTCATACAATCTCAGTTTATATGTTGTTTCAACATCCTCCCAGCTAGAGAATTCCTCTATTATGGGAACACTGAAATTGGAAGCACATCTAAATAAAACATAATAATGAACTAATGGCTATAAAAAATAACTATGAACTTAATAGAACCATTCAAAAATTGGCTTCATCTGATATTAACTATCAAAAAAATTTTATTTTAAACCCAAATCATGAATTAGATATTGAACTAAAATATATGTTAATTCTCTTTCTTACAAAATTTCATAGATTTTTTGATGGGTATTAAAAAAACCATAAATAATTCAATGTGGTATGCTCAAAAATGAAACTAAGAAATTTCATTGAAGATAAAATCATACATATTGGATTACCAATTTCACTTGACTGAACTATGGGGGATTGGAATTTTTATTTACAACATGAATAAGTAAATGTTGGATTGATTTGAAACATATTTTTCAGAAAATATTTTTCCCAATATCAAGGACCAGTACCATTCAGAAAGAGATCTTAAGAATCATGAAATCCCAAGGGGAGTTAATGTATGATTACTTGGAGTAATTCAAGAAGTTGTGTGAAAGTTTTGTACATCACCAAATCCATGTGAAACTTCTCATCGTGTAATTTTATGAAGTTTTCACACCTATGGATAAAAGAATGGTGTATGACTCAGCTTGAGGGGAATTGGTTGACAAAACACCTGCAACTACACGTTTGTTTATTATAATGATGGTAAAAAACTCCCAAAAATTTCATGATCTTGGTATACCACGTGTTAGATAAGTACATCCAATAGGTCCAACTTATCATGAATATAATTTAATTGATATATTGCTGGAAGAATATACCACTATGGAGAGGTAGATTGAATTGTCTAAAGAGATATCCTAACCCACTCCAAAAATGAATTGTGGAATTTTCATTGAAACAAACCACCCAATTAACTATTTTCACCAATTACAGGTTACAGAGTATTGCATAGCCATATTACCTAAAATACCATATTAAAAGAAACAACAACCATATCCCTATAAGTTCTGTGATTCCTTTTAACCAACATATAAAAATGATGTAAGGATCAATTTAACATCAGTTATGGATTTCGAAAACAAAAAATACCCCCTTTTCAAAAAAACATACAATAGCCTCTACCTTACCAATAGATTTTTCCAGAACCCCAAAGTATATTTAAAGCTCAAGCATCAAGACGTTAACAAAAACAGAATCCCCAAGAAAAGGTTGTTTCGAGCACTTATGAAATTTAGGAACAATTTTTTTAATAAAAAAGAATGATCTGATGAGTCAAGGTTCATAGTTAATGGAATTGAAGAAATAAATGGGCTAGATTTCAAAATCTCTCCATGAATAAGTAAGTAAGAATAGTAGAAATACTTTTTCACAAACCACTCTGAATATCCATGGGAATTTATGTGCCATCAAATTGTGAAAAAATAATAGAATAGATGATACATATTCACCTACCATTCAACATGGATTCACTAATACTCTGTAGAATCCAAATTTTAAACCAAATAATGAGAAACCAAAGGAGAAATAATAAGGTAAGAAAATGATTGATGATGCTACTCCAAATCCCCCTCCCATTCTAAATACATATTTTCAAACCATGAATATGGATAAATAGGTAATGAAAACATATTTTTTACACACATTCAATCATGTAGATATAAATATCCCTCTACCTAATTTAATTAAAAAATTACCAAGGTATTCCAAATTTTTAAAATAATTTGTTACTAATTGAAGAGGGATCAAGGGAAATGAGAGGATAAATATAGGATGGAATGTGTCATCACTCATTACACCAAATCAGTCAATTCCAAAAATGTACTAGGATCACAGTACATTCACTATTCCATGCACCATATGGGAGTTACACTTTTCTGATGCTATATTTTATTTGGAAGATTCCATAAATATAAAGCCTCAATCTGTTTTATCTTCATTATAGGTCAGTGAGTTGAAGCTAATGAGAGTAGTGTTGTCGTTGGTGAATGGAGTTACAACATATCTAGTGGGAGTCCTTGAGTATTTAGTTGTTTGGGAAGGAGACATGATCTTTCTAGAAGATTTCTATATACTTAACATGTAGTATTATCAGGTAAATTCTCATACTCCCATTATCTTAGGTAGTCCATTCCACAAAACATCAAGAATGACCTTAAAAGTGCATAAGGGTACACTTTCCAGGGAGTTTGGAGATGATTTTGTGATATTTAATGTTATGGACTCCATGAAGTACGCATTATAGGACCATTATTCAATTATTTTATCCCATTTTGAACCACTGAGTAAAAACCCCATGTATTTTGATTATCCTATAATTAGTGGGATTATGAGAATTGGTTATAGTTTTATGTATAAGTGAACTTCCACACCTATTTATAATTTAGAAGGCTCTCTTGTATTTGATTATAATATGGATTCATATTCTGATTTAGATCATGTTCACTCTGATTATGACATGGTTTAAGAGTATTGTAATGGACATGATCCATTATTCTCTAATTTTGAGGTTTTTTTTCTTATACTGATGTTAATTATTCACATATTTTAGCTCCTTCAATGTCTCTATCCATACATCACCCTCCTACATTAGAACTCAATCCATTTTATCCAAATTCAAAATACTCATACTTGTTGAATGGTGAGATATTACCTATTATAATTCCTAACAATCTCCCATTTTAACATGAATAATTTTTTAATACTTTTTAGGGATAACATTAGGGAAATCAGGTGGACCTTGGAAAAAATATTTTTATTATACCCTGTATTTTAAGTAAATGGATTCTTCTAGAAGATGATGAAAACCCGGTTAACTATCCCCAACAGAGACTGAATCCAACTCATTTGGTTGTTTTTAAAAAATATGTTATAAAATTGAATGTCTTAGGTATAACTTATCACATTTCATATTCCTAGTGGGTGAGTCCTATTCAAGTTGTTCTAAAGAAAATTTTTGTTACTATTGCTAAAAATGATAGATATGAGTTCATTCCATTGAGGGTGAAAAATAGTTAGCATGTGTGTATTGATTATAGGAAACTAAATCAATCAATATTGAAGGACCATTTCCATCTCCCATTTGTTAAAAAAATTCTTCAGATACTAGCTTGAAGAGATACTACTCTTTCATGGATGGATTTTCTATATTTTTTCATGTTATTATTTCTCTAAAGGATCATAATAAGATAACATTCACTTTTCCATTCGGTACCTTTTCCTACCGATGTATTTTATTTGGACTATTAAATTTCCCATGTACCTACTAGAGATGCGTTGTGAGTATTTTTTCAGATTTCATTGAGACATTCATGGAAGTGTTTATGAATTATTTTACAGTGTATAGATCCTAATTTGATGAATGTATCTTTATTTTAAGAAAGGTGTCAAATCATTGTATTGAGAAGAGTCTGGTTTTGAGTTATGAAACGATTCATTTTATGGTAGATCCTGGAATTGTCACAGAGAATGTAGTATCAAAACAGGGAATAGAGGTTGATTGTTCTTTGTTAGATATTATTTCATCCTTTTTCTATACTTCATGTGTTCATAATGTTAGATAATTCCTAGGGCATTCATGCTTTTATCGACACTTCATTTCATATTTCAGTAAGATCAATCTACCCTTATCTCGATTGCTTGAAAAATATTTGGAATTAATTTTTGATGATTCATGAAGAGTATCATTTGATGAGATAATGAAGTTTCTGACCACTCCACCAATCATACAACCCCCATGGTGGGAAATTTCATTAGAGATTATGTATAATTCTTTAAACATCATAGTTGGAGATGCGTTATAAAAATGGGTGGAGGGACGTTCATATGAAACTCTGTACACTTTGAGGAAATTGGAATCTACGTAAAAACACCACACAAACAAGTAAAATAAGTTTATTTCCATTATATTTTATTCAGGTAAATACTGTTAATATTTATTGGGATCTAATGTATTATTTTTTCTAACCATGTATCTATGAGGGATCTCTTGAAGAATACATATCCAAAGTCTAGACTTATCTGATGGATTATCCTTCTTCAAGAATTCAATATTGAGATAAAGGATAAAAAGGGGTCAGAAAACATGGTGGAAAATTACATGAGTAGGATTACTAACACACTATAGGTTTACACTTTTAACCTAGTTCCATTTAAAAAACATATCACGATGTGTATCTTTATGCACTATCAGGTACACATCATTGGTATAAAGATTTTCTAACTACACTATTGACTATAAAATTATAGAATCCTTAATAAAATATATAGTCCAAAATTTAATAAGTGAGTCTAGGTATTATGTGTGGGATGATCTCTACCTCTATAGAATGTGTAGAGATTATGTTATTAGGAGGTGTGTTCATGTTCATGAGTTTGAGTCTGTTTTGTATTTATTCCATACACTTTAACAAAGTGGAAACATTGTACACAAACATACATTTAGGAATGTATTAGACTCTGGAATATGATTTCATAGATTGTTTCCTGATTTCCATGTGTTTTGTAAGTCATGATCTCATTACCAACACACTAGAAGCATTTTTAGGATACAATATATTCCTCAATAACCCATATTATTTTGAATGACTTTTAATGTATGGGGAAATTATTTTATGGTTATTTTCATATGTTCATTTTGGGGTTTTTACATATTTTGTTTCTATTGATTATGTTAAACAATTGATGGATTTCATGTCCACTAGGAATTATGATTATCAGATTGTAGCTGATTTTTTCAAGGACTTTTTCATAGGTTTAGAGTTCTAATGGTCATCATCAGCAACCTAGAGACACAATTTTTCATTTATAATTTGGATTAGCTCTTTAAAAATTAATGATTGATAGAAAAACATAAATTCCATACTACCCCCAAAAAATGTCTAAGAAGAGGTTTGAAATCATGAGTTGAAACAAAATTTTGAGAAAACAATGCAGCTGAATAGGATGATTTGAGAAAACACTTGGATGTTGAACTTTGGGATTACAATAGAAAATAAAAAACTCCCATCGTTATGTCCCCATATAGAATTTTTTTTATAGAGCATGTCATCTCACCATGGAGGTCAATCATAAAAAATATTGGGCTATAAATAAATGCTTCAAATATTTGGCCCAAGATAGAATTCAAAGGAGGATACAAATTGAAGATATTGGAGAGATTCAATTTTCATCATATAGGAAGTCAAGTATCTATAAGGAAATATCAAAAGTGACACATGATATAATGATCCCAAAACAAGAGTTAAATGTTGGATAAAAAGTCCTACTCTACAGTTCATGACTGATGTTAATGACCGGTATGTTTCATTATAGATGTTGAGGTCCTTATGTTGTATGTTATGTTTTTTATTATGGTGTAGTGAATATCATGCCAAATAACACAAGAAAAGATATTTACTGGAAATTAAATATTTTGAAGGAAATACATTAAATGAATTCCCACCCATGTAGTGGATTTCATCAAACTACATAACCCCAACATTACATGAGAATATCAGGTTTTTCCTTATCCTTTCACTATTATATTAATTTTTATGCTTAAATTATACATTTAATGTTCACATATCATCTCATAAGTTCAAATTGGGGAAAATAACATATTTTAATTGAGGGGGAGGGGAACAAATTTTGGGTTAGCATCATTTGGTTTTTAATTATTTGTGTTTTTGTGTGTATGTTTAATGTAATATAAAAAATAACACCTTGTAACATGCTCAATTACATATAGAATATATAAAAAAATAATTTTTTCAAAATTTATATGTGGAATTATAAGAATGAGAAAGATTTCATTAATAAGGGTTGATTTTTATAAAAATAGAAGTCATTAATGATATGATTTGTTTTGTCATTATAAAACCTTTTATATTTTGACATCATTGTTTGTAATATTTTTTCATTATAAATTGATTCATTAATTTCTCCAAATAAATGATCATTCAGAAATGAATTGTTAATTTTTTTCTACTATATTTTATGTATAGCCTTGTCAGGCAACAAAATTCATCTTAAATAAATGGATGACCCATACATTCATTTATCATCTGATCAGTTTCATTAGTATACAAAGTTTACCTATGCATGTGTATGAAATATCTGATAGTTGTAAGACATAAAAAATCAATAAAAAACTAATTATAATATATATTATCTTAATAAAGAGGTAAGTGATGAAATGCACAACACATGGGGATATCTAGGATGGGAGCATAAGATTAGAATTTCGGGAATACATGAGTGAGTGGTTCATGAAATTTTATTACAAAGGAATGTAGAAAATGTTAGGTGAATTAAACCAGGTAAGAATTATTATCTTACTTAACCTAAATATAATGAATAATGTGTGGAGATGTTAGCTTTAAATGGTTGGCACACAAACACATGGGGAATTAATGGAAATGTAGACCCATAACTTGTTTCTCTATGATTATTTTCATTAAAATAACTAGATTTTATTTTGATACAATTTCTGACACAATGAATTTAAATTTTTTTATATTGACTCTTTATGGGATTATTACTTTTGCTATATCTCCCCTGTGGATTGTGAAATATGAAAATGCATATATTGTCACAATTTTACGAAATACATGACTTGTGACTTTTCCCAGAAGTAAAAAGGGTAAGTATGGGGGAGTTAAAAAACACATGTTATTGATTATTTTTTTTATAATAACCATCATATTTTCCTCACATTGTCTTAAATAAGTTCATTTATAGAATATTTGGTATTAGAACATTTATTTTCAAATAATATGAATATTCCAATTTTGACACTTTAGAGTGGACTATGTTATTTTGAACACAAATATTATTATATAACTTATTTGAACTTAAGAATTTGTAAAAGTGGTCATATATCCATAGGATAAAACTTAAATTGAGGAAATATGAGCTAAATCGTGCATTTGATTGGACTAAATAGTCCAAGAATTCAAAGTTGGACTGGACTCTCCAGACGAGACATCACTTCAGCATTTGGTCCATATCTTTTACATCCAATCATGTATTGGGATCTAATAAGGATAGTAGATAAAGGATCAAATTAGAAAAAAAAATAATCCTACTGAATGGAATGTTGGTGCACATATTTTTAGGTCCATCAATGAAATTCCATTGGGATAAAAATATTTGGCCCAATTTCCCACTCACACATGAAAAATATTATTAACCTACCCACCCCTCCACTATATATATTTTTATTATTATCATTTCTATGGGGTGGAATGGGCTTTAAAGGATTTTAACTGAAGGATAAGTAGTTCCATGAAATTTCCATTCACCATTAGAGGAGGTAATCTATCAAGATAGGATCTCCTCCAAAATACTTTTTTTTCATCTTATTTGTTGTAATGTTTTGTTCTTAAAACAAAATTCATATTTATTTATACATTTATCCTTTTTTGTAAAATATTGTTCTTGTATAGTCATCCTCTTTGGGATATAAATTACGAGTAGAAACATTATTGGGTTATACCCTTTCCCCGACCATTCCAAATAAAAAATGCTTCTACGATGACTACGCCACCCATAGAAGAGTAATTTTTTGTAGTAATTGATCTAAATCTTAAATTATTCCCCAATTTATTTTGAATAAATGAGATATTTTAATTCATATAATATTATAAATGAATTTATTTATAATCTTAAAATAAACTGAAAAATAAATTGAAAAATTTATACAAATCATGCGAGGTTGAGTAATCTATGGATTGTGAGAGCATGATCTTAGTCGATAAAAAAACCACACCAGATAAATTTGTAGATTTAAAATTAAACCACATTATTCAATTAATCATCATTTTTAAAATGGATATATTACCTATTTTACCACTGACCATAAGCTATAATTTAAAATACAATAAAAGTAGGGTGCTACGATTTCATGATCTGAAGTTATCATATGGTTTAATTATTTTTGTATTTGTTGTAAAATAAATTATTTTAGGGTCATAGTGTTAACAATTTTCGGGATCATAATTAAGTTTTTTTCAATTAAAATGATAATTATTAATAGGTAGGTGAATTGTCATAGTTAGTTTTATTACAACTTCTAAAATATTTGCTAAAAAATATTCTCATAGCATTTTCTCAATATGATTTCAAAAAAAAAAAGAAAAAAAATTATTATAGAATCCTTCATAATCTTCTTTTATAGACATCAAAAAATCACCCCATCTATTTATTTATTCTGTTTATTTTATTTTATTTAATTTCTTAAATACCATTAAAATGTTTTTTAATTACACCATCTTTTGTGAGATAGCCTTGTTCAACCACTTTGCTGCACCTAATACGTAAAAATTATTCACAATTTTAGAGTTCCCACAATAGCACCTCTATTTTTTTTAATTTATAATGATGGATAAAATAAGGTATTGGTATGTTTCCTCATGAAAAACAAAATGGTCATAGATATGGATCACAAAAATTGATTGTTCATGATCAAGATTACCTAACTCAATATTTGGAGTTTGTTGAAGTAATTTATGTATTAATGATATGGGGGAATTATATTTATGGATAAAGGTGTGATATATATACTGATCATAAAATTTTAATTTTTATATTTAATAATAAAATAATGAATATGAACTAGAGAAAATGACTAGTGCCGATTAATGACTATGATTACTCAATACATTACCGCCCTAGGAATGAAAAAAAGGTGGATGGTGATTTTAGTCAAAAGGATAAAGATATATTATCTATGAAGAGGATAAAAAATATTGAATATTATAATATTTTTAAATTATGGAGATATAAATATTAAAGGATGTGGAATATGATATGCAGATATAATGAGTGTTCATCCATCAATACATGTAAGAATTAAAGAGGCACAAAATGATGATTTAGAGATGTAAAAGAAGGTGAGAAATTTTCTTGAGTTCAAAATTGATTTTGATGTTGTGATAAGTGTTTTAAATCATGTTGGTGTCCCTTACTTACCAGTTTTGAAAAATGAGATATTAGATGATGCTCATAGTTTTTTATTCTATATTCAACCTTGAAGTACAAATATGTATTGATATTTGAAAAACAATTTATGTTGGGATGATATAATGGGTGTTATTATAGAGTTTTTATAACAATAATTAGTATTCTATTATGTAATAGATGAGATAAAACACTATAATGGGTTTTTAAAAATAATACCCACACTAGAGTTCTAATGGGAAATCATCACCAAATATTTTGTCAATAGACTCCCCAAAATGTCTAAAGGAAACAATGACATATGAGTTACAATGAAAAACCTTACAAATTCATCAAAATTAATTTATATAAGAGAAATTTATATTTATATCATACTTCTAGGATATATATTAAGGAATTGGTAAGGTTTTATAAAGTACTACATTCCACTGTATCTGATTGGGATTTAAGGTTTATCTCAGTGTTTTTGCAAAGTATTCAGTATACTATAGATATTGAATTAATTTTCAGTAAGAAATATCATCCTCAGACATATAGTCATCCTGAGTGAAATATTTAAACTCTACATGAAATTTTGGGAGATTTTTTTTATGTAATTCAAAGGTTCATTTGATTAACACCTTCCATTGGTGGAATTACAGTACAATAATAGCTTTCAATCCAGCATTCAGATGGATCCTTATGAATCTCTCAATGGTAGAAATTGTAAAAATCAAATTTGATGGAATGTTTTTGAGTAAATAAAGATATTGGGACCTGACCTACCTATGTAAATTTTGGATAATGATAGACCAAATCTGTAAAATTTATGGGAAGGCCAGATCCAAAAAAAAGATTAATGCTCATAATCATTAGAATTATTTGAAGATTAAAGTTATTGAAAATGTTTTCATATGAGTATATCCTTAGATGTGGGTGATAAGATTTGTAATGAAGGAGAAGATGAGATCTATGTATATCAATCTCAATGAAATATTTTATTGTGTTTGGATTGTAGCTCATTGTTTAGTGCTTCCATTGAAGCTATCAAAAGTTTATGATGTGTTTCATGCATATTTCTTGAGGATGTATATACCAGATAAATGACATATACTATGATATAAACACATATCATTGGTTCAAGATAAATCTTATGAGAAATATCCAGTAGAGATTCTGGATTTTATAGAGAGTTCAATGAAACATGGCCACTTACCTGGTCAATGTTTTGTGGTGAAACAACCAATTTGAGGAAGCTACATGAAGACCCAAGGATATAATGAAATTTTTATAACCTAATTTTATATATTTAAGTGATTTATTTGAAGGGATAAATTCATTTTAATGGGGGTAGAATAAAGAACCCTAATATTTCATGAATTGTTTTTGAAAATAAAATTATTTCTTTGATATCTTGCGTTACACGCAACAACAATGTCTAAATTAACCGTGATATAATAATAATATATTATTTTTATATGGTACCACCAATAAATTGGGTTAGAGTGTATTAATATGATTAAATAAATTATGAAATTTTATTTCTTACACATTTATAAAATAAATTCATTGGTAATCAATTGGCAAGAAATGAAAAAAAATCATTAGAAAATAATGTTGATGTTTTTCTAACGAAAATATTTTTTGCATTAAATTAATTTTTATCTAAATAAACTGATTTTATCAATTTTTGTTAATGATTATAAGGAAATTTATATATAATAAATTCAATAATTTTTTTTAAAATATCATATAATATTTTCTAGGCATGGGATAAAAATAAATTTTATTTTATACTTTAAAACAACAATTTCCTAAAAGCTATTTTTATCGTGTTCATAACACTAACATTAATACTAATTTATTCAAAAAATTGGTATTTAATTTCATAAAATAAATACCATATATAGAATTAGGAGGTTCAAATTTTATAAATAATACCCTTTAGTTTTTTTTGTGAATATTAATAGTAATCATTGTAAGATTTATCACATCGGTAAATCAATAACCTGGTAATCCAGGTTAAACTAAGAGATATTGAAATAATGTTTCATATTAATTATTCTTAGATAAATCAAATTAGACCATGATCACCTTATAATATAAATATATATTTTTAATGGACACTTCTCCATGAAAATACATTTATAATATTTAAAACTAAGATGTTTATAGAGTTCCACTCTCAAAGTTTTAAAATAATTTACGCATTTATATAAGAAAAAACATTTATGAAAAAACCTTGATAGTAATGTGGAGATTAATTATATTATTTCATGAAATAATTATATTTTTAATTTTTATTAATTATATAGTGACTTTAAATGCTTCATCAATGTTGATAAAATATTTCTCCAATTCATAAAAAAATTATTTTATAAATATTAAAAGTAATATAATATGAGTCATTTAATGTGTTCCATGAATTTTTAGATGAATATTTCATATTAATTTTTTGTAAAAAAATTATTCGAATTCAAAATTTTTATTTACATATTTGCAGTCAAATTAAATGAATACTTACAAAATTTTCATTAATGATAATTTATAAAATAATATTTTATTAAATAAGTTAAAGTTAGAAAATATTAAAATAGGAAAAATTGTTAATTAATTATTAATAAATATCATCCCTTATCTATTTAGAGGTCATTGGAAATAATTTTATTGAGTATTTATCTTTTAGAATTTAATCATTTAAGAAATTACAAGTGTGTCCTCTCCCTCCCTTAAAATGGAAACCCCTTATTTTAATTCTTCACTCCCCATTGAGCCATCAAGATCGACTATACCCTAGAAAATTTCCTTCTCTAAATCTTTATACATGTTTTTGAAGTTATTATCTCCCCAAAATATCAACCCTAAGTTCCTTAATAATTTTCTAAAATGAGGTCTCCTAAAATAGAGGATATAGTCTTACCCAACGTATTTCATTTTTTCTTCTTCTTATATTTATGGAAAATATAAAATATTAATCAAAACATAATAATTTGATGATATTAAATATTCATAAATTTTATTATTATTAATTTACTACCATTATACAACTTCTATACATCTAATGGGAATTGAAAGTATCGCTCGTGTGTATGTATGGATTACCATGTCAACATTGCAGTACAATTAATTTTCAATCACCATATTTAATGGATGTAAATTTTTATGATTTTAAAAATTCAATATTATATTTATGACATGATTTTTATTCTTTAATGATAATATCATATCTACATTCCTACATTCCTAACTGATGGAAAATGATAACATCGCTCAAGTGTATGTGTGAACTATCACCTCCATAAAGAGATGTGAATACATTTTCATATTTATTTTGAATATATGGTAAGGTTGATAGATATGATGAATATTTATGACTTATATGATACGATAATGATTATGGAATGTTGAATTCTATTTACATATTTTTTTGTTCCATCCATCAAAAATATAAATACATCATTCATGTGTATGTATTTCTTACCGTCTCCATAAATGGTGCAATTCATTTTCTATCACTACCATTATAGATGAATCTATATATATGTATATAATGAATAAATAGGATATAATAATAATTTATTTGATTATGGTATAGATTTATAATAAATTTAAATTAACTATACTGGAGGATAGAATTCTTTCAAAGCAAGTGGAACTCAATTTAATTGATTTTAATCTCATTTTATTTGTGTGAAACACAAGCCATATTTACCACATGTTTCTTTTTTATTGTTTTTATACTCCCCATAAATTAATTTCACGTTTATTATATTGAATTTTAAATTTATTTACATATCCATATATTTTTATTTATTTAACGGGGTTATGATTCAAAATTTTCGAAAGTGGTAATGATTTTATGTTTTTATCACATTGTTTATCAGGATTATTTATGTTTAAGTTTTTGATGATGAAATTATAGTATCTATATATCAAGAAACATATATATATTTTATTTTCCACTAGTAATGTTTTTTGAAAATTCATTTTTTTTCTTTCATTTTACTCACCTAAAGTGATAAATAGATAAAAAATAAGTTTTAAAGTAAAACAAAATTTATTTATCTCTTCGGTCGAAAAAAACATTTTTTTTCTATATCTATGTTTTCTAAAATTGATTTAATGTAGAATTTATATATTCTCATATGATTATTTAAATTAATTTTCTACCATTTTTATATTTTAAAAAAATTGCTCCAGAGGAATATTCTTATCATTTTTCGAGCAAGGTGCTTTATGATTTTTTTCAAAAGTATAAAATGAAAGTTTTCATTTAATTTATATAACATTAATGGAATTTCGACCATCATGAATACTCAATTTTTTTAATATTACATTAATTGTTTTTATGGTTAAAATAAAATAAAATTCTTTCCATTATATTTTTAAATGTTTAGTGTTTAATGAAGAGATTTCCAAATTGATTTTTATAAGTATATGTTCCTAGTTATCTTTCAAAATAATTTTCTATATAAGATGAAATACTTTGATATTAATTAATAAATAATGGTGTTATTATCCAATGATCCCATAGATATTCAATTTTTTTATGTTTATGATGGGATTATTTTAATGAAATCCATACCTTTTCCATGGCTTAGATATGAGTAAATTTTCATGAAAACCATTCATTTTCATTTATTCAAATAAGATAAATATTTTTAGATATTCACATACACATTTATATGATTTTCATTATGAAATGGGAGGGAACTATATCTCCTTCTAATTGATTGGTAATTTATTAATCTTTTATGATCTCAAAGGGTACACATGAGGTTATCCCAACCCAATAAGAGGGTACATGAGAGGTTCTCCCATGACTGAATGAAGTACATAGTTGGTTCACACAAGCCTAAAATATTATGAATGAATTGGTAGGTAGCCTTGATAAATGGTTTTATATTCTTATGTGTATGCCACAATTACTATTCTTATGACAATGTTATTCTCTCATGGATCATGTTTTGGATTCCATTGTGATTCATTTATTATGAACACCCATGATTTATGATGCGACTCAAGATTATAATCTATGATATACAATGCATTGTTTTCAAATGTTAAACTATCTTTCTCGTACCATTATTTTCATGTTATTATTTTGTGACAATATATATCTCCTTTTTTATAAATTACTGATTATTTTACCTCACCCTTTCTAATATTTTATTTTAACACATTATGAAGAAATGTATTATGTATAATACATCAAATTAGGGTGATAGTTATGAATAAATAAGTGGGAGTAGATTATGATCTAATTTTATATGTTTCCATTTTTCCAAAGGCACTAGACCTATACGATTCTATTATGTATCATCGTGTTATATAAATAATATTAATCTAATACGATGTGGTATTTATGTATGAGAAGTATGATTTGTTATAGTTGGTATCATATAATGGTCTAGTTAACCCTTAGAAACTAGGATGTGGAAACATTAGTGATAACCGTAGAAATAATTCTATGTATAAGATAAAATCTTAACGTTTTGTAAAATATCATTAATAAACTTGGTTAAATATTTGTTGTCATAGATTGAAAATATGGTTCCATGATTGAGACATCATTTATTCATTTTTTTCATGAATATGTGGTTTTTCTCATTGATTAATGTTTCTCACACTATGATTTTAGGTTTTAATTGATAGAAATAACTTGGAGGGATCATGTTAATGCCAAATAAATTGGAATATGAAATGGATGTCCCTCATGAGTAATAAAATTTTATTTGATATAAAATAAAAAATGTGGTCGGTATGCTCACACAAAATTCTCAAGTTATGAATCACACCGATCTTATAGACGAGAAAAGGATGGAAGAATGTTTTATTGAGTATATAATGATAAAACATATAACTTATTTTAGAATGTCTGGTGATCCAATAATTTTTTAGCATTGGACTGGTACCCTGAAAATGTTTTTCTCATTCTTTAGTGTTTGGATCATGAAATGTTATTTTGGTTGTGTGTTGCTTATAAGGTGAAGAATATCAATGGTGGACTCTTATCAAGAACGTTGTTGAATAATATGATTTTATATCGATGGAATGGGATTAATTTAAGATATTAATTATCAATATGCACTTTAATCTTATTATTCAAACAAAAATGGATAAGAAATTCATTGAGTTAATGAAGAAGGATGATGAATATGTTGGTATTTATGAGAGAAATTTTATAAGAATATCAAGGTATACATTTATAATTATCATCCAACTTTAATGTAATGTTTTTAAATTTATAATTCCATAAAACCAATTATTTGAAGTCAGTTATACCTGAAAGACCTCAGTAGCATGAATATATCATTCTAATGTGCTATCAATGAGGAAATAGAGATTGGAGTTTTATATTCATCTCATGGTTTTTATATCAAAAGAAATATGGAATTAGAATGAAATTCTAAAAACATTGGATAGAAAAATCGGTGACTTCCTTTATGTTCCAAGTGTGGAAGGGAACATAAATGAAATTTATTTAAGGGGACTAATATATATTTTTAAATGTGGATGAAAGGCCATCAATAAAACGAATTCAAATGGGATATAAAAAATTTATCTATTGATGGGAATAAAGAGAAACCTCTATAGAATGCACCACCAACTATCCAATGTTTCAAAATAAATTATTATAAAAATTATGAAAATTAGTGACAAATTATATAAGTTATTGATGAATATCAACATCAATAACCTCATAATCCAATTTAATAAGGGAAATATAATGTGATAATTATTTATGATGATTTTTGATGAAGTTGGGGTGAAAGTTACACTTATTATCCAATCTATAAATTATAATATCCTGTTTCATTATGTGTCTACTCACTCTTTTATTCATAATGAAAATTTTATGGGTATTATAGTACCATGTAAGAAATTATATGTTGAATTAGTAGTGAACACACCTAATGGTAGAATGAGTTCATCTAAAGTGAATGATTCTTCTCTGGTTTAATTTTGTGAGAATGTGCTTCCTATAAATCATGTTATAATCCCTTTGATTGAGATTTATCTTGTTTTGGAATGAGTTTGTTCTCCATACATAAATCCCACATCAACGTATAAGGAAGGGAAGTCATATATGATATTCCAAAACAAACTATTACTATATATCTATGTGAGGATAAATATAAACTTATTATAGAAATAAAATCGATTTTATGAGTCTTGATTATTAGTCAAAAGCAGTGTTTATCTCAGAAGGTTAGGGAGAAACTCCAAATAGAATATATGAATATTGTGTGGTATTATCAAAATATAGTCTGTGAATAGTTCCCTAGTCTTCCACTTAATTTTGAATATGAGTTATCAAAAATATCTAATTCTTGATTCAAGTTAAATTTCAAAGACTCGAAATAGAATGAATTTTATTGAGTAACATGAATTGAAAATTAAACTCTAGGATAATATTGAAAGGGATTAATTCGGAAAAGTGTGTCACCTTTGAGTGATCATATTATTTCTATTAATGAATAATATAGATCAATATGACTCTTCATTGACTATTAGTAACATTAAATTATCACTATTAAGAATAATATTCTTCTACCCTATATTGATGAATTGTTTGATCAGATGTGCAGAGATTAATAATTTTCCATGATTAACCTTTTTTTTGATATAATCAATTTTGGGTTAAGAATGAGGATATACCCAATATATTATTCTGAAAAATGTATATACACTATGAATATATAGGGGTGCCTTATATTCTTACAAATTCCCCTTCCTTCATGGATTTAATGAATAGAGTATTTTGAGGATACCTTTATCTATTTGTGATAGTCATTATAGATGATATTATGATATATTTTAAGATAAATGGAGAGAATGAATATCACTTGTTTATTGTATTGAATATCATAAGTAAGGATAATATACATCAAAAATTTTAAAAAATGAATTTTGAATATATAAATTTTAATTTTTTTTTCATATAATCTCATGTGAGTGTATATCAATGGATCTATAAAAGATAAAAGTCACTGAATGTTGGACCAAAACAACCATAGTTACTAATATCTATAGTTTAAATGGTTTGGATAGATATTATCAATGGTTTATAGTGATTTTTATGACAATCCAATCCACTCACCATTTTAATTATGATGGGAGCCAAGTTCCATTAGAAAGATGATTGTGAGGAATGTTTTAGGGAACTAAAGAGAAGTCTAGTAATTTCACATGTGTTTACATTAATTTATATTGGAGTAGGGTTTTTAATCTATAATGATTCTTAAAATAATGGATTGGGATGTTTCCTCATGTAAAATGATATGGTTATAGCTTATGCCTCAAAATAATTGAAGGTTCACTAAAAAAATTACCCAGCTCATGATTTGGAGTTAGTTGAAGTAATTTTTTCATTAAATATATGGATATATTATATTAATGGATAATGTTATGATATATAAAGTGATCAAAAAAATTTAATGTTTATATTGACCCAAAAAGAGTTGAATATGCACCAAAAAAAATTGTTGCTGTATATTAAAGATTATTACTGCTCAATACATTACCACCCTATAAAATAAAACAACGTGTCTGCTACTTTAAAAGAATCAAGATATATTTTCAATGATGAGGATCATAAAATATAACATATTATTATATTTAAAATTGTTGGAGATAGATATATTAAAGGAAGGAGAAACATCATATCTTGCTCAAATGTGCATTCAAACATCTATTTGTGTAAGGATTAAAGAGGATGAGAAAGAAGATATAGAGTTTTAGAAAAACTAAGAAACTTTATTAAGTTAAACATTAATTTTAATGGATTGAAAATATATAGGAACTATTTTTGTGTCACCTTTATATTAGTTTTGAATAATTTTCTATTGGGTGAAGCTCATTGATCTTCATTATCTAATTATGATGGAAGTATAATGGTGTAGAGATATTTTAATGTGTATTTATGTCAGTATTGTATGATGAGAGATATTTCTGAGTTTGTATGTAATAACCTGAGATTTTATACGATATATTCTTTTTAATTTCTTTTATATATTCTATTGTATGATACACCAATATTATCTTGCGCTATTCGCAACACTGTATTAGCTTGCAGTATATCCAACGCTATTCTTTGATAGTGTTACACACAATTTCAAGTTTGTTTTATAATAGTCATTGTACGCAACATTGAGTGTGTTTATATATATATATATTCAATGTATGTATTCTTTTATATGAAACAATTAAGGATTCTTGGACAACACGCCACCCTGACTTGGCTTGCATTACACGCAATCACGACCCTCCCTGATAGCGTGTGTTGTACGCAATACCGGGTTTTACTAAACAACAATATATTATTATAATATTTTTATGAACTAGCCGTTATGAATAGTATTAACTAAATTCTGAATTTTATAAAATTATTATTCATCTTACACATTTTCTAGAACATGGTATAAGAACTAAATAAATATTTTGGGTAAAATAAGTATTTTTCAAAAAATACAGTTTTGCCGCCTATTGATGGCGCACCCACATTGAATCTAGTTTTTGAAATGTTTATAAGTTCCACTTGACAAAATAAAATTATTCTTTGGAATCAATAAATAAAAATTTACTTTAGATAAGTTTTTCATTTTATTCTGATAACTTTCATATTTTAATGAATAGTAAAAACATGGTATATTTTAATTAAAAACAACTTTTTTCATCATAATATCTTATGTGAATAAATTATAATATTTAATGGTTTTAAATTATAAATAGAATATATTTTTATCATTTAATATAATTTATTTCATTAGTATTGATTTTACCTTGAATTGGTAGGTTCAATCAATTCAATCTTTTGCAATGTTTTAAAGAAAAACCCATTTTCATTCGACAACGGGATTAATTTTAATTTAATTTCTGCAACTTTTGTGTATTGAATTTGGAAAAATGGATTCCATATTTGGAAGCAGTGGGTCCAAATTATGTTAATAAGCTACTTTTTATTTTTGGGCATTGTGAATAGTAACTACTGTAAATTTTATTCACCATAGTTAAAGGTAAATCGGGTAATTAAGTGTAAATATAAGATTATAAAATTACTCTAACACTTGTAAAATCCTATGGGATGACTAAAAGTAGACCCATATCACCTAAGGGTCAGATTAGATTCATTTAATGGACTTTTTTCCTTGAAAATAATTTAATTATTATTAAAACCAAAGAAAGTGACAACATGTCACTCACTTAAATCTTATAAGTATAATAATATTAATTTAGTAATAACCTTCATGAAACTTTGAACATGAGTATTCTACAGAACTATAATAAAATTATCTAAATCATATGAATTTATTTATAATTTTTAGGGATTAAATAATTAACATTAATTATGACACAATAGTGATATAGAAATTGTTTATGTAGTGAAAAATCAAAGAAAATAGTTTGTATTAAACTCACAGTGACCATAAAATGCACAAAACCCTGACCAAAACTCATTGGTCATGGAAAATTAAACCCCAATCATCCAATGGTAGAATATTTGACAATTTGGAGCCTTATCAAAGTGATTATGACACTTATGTTATTTTATTTTAAATAATTCCAAAGTTGTCACCTTCATAATTTAATAAGTATAACAATTTAAATACTGTTATTTTAAGATTATAAATTCTAGTAAAAGTAATATTGTGAACGTTAATAGATTTATCTTAATCATAGGATTTTAGTTTTAATTTTTATGCAAGAAATATGTATATTACATAATTATACAAAAATGTTGTAGTATTTATTTTATTAACAGATAATCCAAGTAAATGGTTTTACAAATAATAAAATAAATATTATATGAACTATTTAATGTGCTCCACTAATTTTATAGATACATATCACCTTTTAGGAATCTATTAAATCTTTTAGTTTAAACATATCTTCTGTATATATATTATTTAAATTCAAATAAATGAATAGTGTCAAAATTGACACTATTGTTATTTTGTAAAAATAACATATTATAAAATTGTTTAAAAATCACAAAAACATTTTAAAATTATAAATTTAAATTTATATGGTCTAAAATATTATTAATTATACAATTATGGAAAATTCACAACAAATAAGTAATTATTTGTTATAATTTAAAATTTAGAATGTTATTACCACAAATAAAATTAAATTGATTAAATAAGGATCAATCAAGTTGATAATGTTTAAAATAAATTCCTAACATGTATAAATTCTATAGTTTGATGGGATTACAACCTTATATTATCTAATATTATAATATGAGTAATTTTCGGATGTTTTTAAGTGGGGTTATATTTATTATAAATTAATATTTTTAAGATTTCCAAAGGTGCCCCTCTCCTCCCTTATAAAAGGGCACCTCCTCCCTCTCTTCCTCACACCACTTTGAGCCTTAATGCTCGGCCAATACCTACCAAATTCTCCTCTCCACTACCCTAGAAACATCCTAGAGGTCCTGGTATTCTTCAAAGACCAATTTTAGTGCCCTAAGAGGAGGACTCAAAGAGGCGCTTCAAAGAAGCGGTAATGTCCATTACCAATTCTTTCAACATTATTTCTTCTTCCACTTCTTCTTATTAGGTTGTTTCATTATGAAGTAATAACATAAGTATTACTCATATAATGATATGTTATTATAAGTATGAAACAACCCTATTTCACCTCTTATCCATCTTACGGAAAATGAAATCACCGCGCGTGCGTACGTACGGAATACCGTCTCCACGTCGGGGTGTAATCTAGTTTCCACCACCACTTTATTTTCATGGGTATAATGGTGCAAATAATGACTATACATGACTATTTTAAAGTGATATTTATTCTGAAATAGTATACATACACTCCAATAAAATTCCACGATCATGGGAATGATATCATCGCTCGTGCGTACGTACGAAATATCATCTCTACAATGTGATGCGATTCGTTCTACATGATCTCAATTGAATAATGATTATCTAAATGAATTTAATGAATAAATATGATATATAGAACATTAATACCATTCTGGAAATTATCTATCTATATCCCAAAGAGAAGAATAAGAATTTATTCGACAAAACACGCATAATAACAAAAAGTTATAAACACCCGAATAACAAGTAGCAATGAAATATTACTACCAAGAAACTAATAATATGACCATATATGATATCATAACAATATTTATGGTTCTTTAATAAGTCAATAACATTATTTAAATCAATATACAGGAGGTTCGAACACTTACGAGGCAAATCGGACCTAAGGTAAGGGAAATATCACAATCTCATTTTTATCCGAGATTGTATATACTTTATTATTTACTGGGGTGTATTTTATCATCCACATCCATGTTTCCTCAATATGTAATATTATTTCCATCCACCTACAATTGTTTAAATAAAATTTTACCCTTCGGTGAGTTTTTAGTAAAAGATATGACATGTTAAGAAAGGAAAAGTGTTTTTGAAGTAGAAAGGATATTTTCCTCAAGAATGGAGTTCAAGTGTTTTATCAAAATTATTTTCCATCTATGATAATAAAGGGTTCTGTTTCTCTCCCTATTATTACATTGATTTTATTACTTTGTGATGGAATTATTTTTATGAATTCCTTTATCTTATATAAATTGTTTTATGATGTCACGATGTTTACGATTCCCATTTTTTATTACATGGGTTATGCTATGATGTATGGTTTATGATTTTGTGGAACACATATGAATGGTATCATTATGAGATGGTTGGGACCTATATCTCCCTCCAATGCATTGGGTAAAGATTTTATATCTCATGAGATAGACATGGCTGGAATGGTAGGTTATACCGGTTCAGTGAAACAGGACTGAAACGAGGAGTGAACTCGGTTCAGAAAGGGACTTTGTCCACAAAGATAGTCTTGGCAATGAGTATTGACTAATAAGAAATGATTCTATATGATTATGTGTGTATGTCACAAAATTTCATTTTTATGTTATGATTATTGGGATTACATTTCACTACAATGATTTATCCCATGTTAGGAAATCATGATCTCTTTTGTAGGATAATATTTCCAAAAGATATGTTCTTATGAATATGATGTGATTGATATTTCATTTGTTTACCCTTACTGAGTATTTGAGCTCAACCTTTTATGTTTTCTTTTCCCCAGGATATAAATAATGGTTTTAGGTAAGAAAAAAAAGAGAAGATCTTTATTGGGAGATGTTGAAGATCTTTCCCCATGATTAGAAGATTTTATTCTGAGTTTCCAAAGACACTAAACTATTACGGTCCTTGTATGTTTGTTTTTCTTATGTATTAAGTATTCCGAAAAAGTAATGTAATATTCATGTACGTCAATCTTTGGGTCTCTACAGTTGGTATCAGTTGAATGGTTTAGTCAACCATTGGAAACTAGGATGCGAAAACATTAGTGAGATCCCAAGAGATATTTCTAAGGTATGTCTAGGGATGTCTCTAAGGATAAGTATACGTATAGGATACGGTCCTAGAACTAGGGTAATGATCTTATAATTTAACCTAAGATGTTAGATATTGTGGGTACTCCCCCTTTACTATGTTGTTTTACCTAGCATGATTTTTTCCTCTCACGCTATTCTTTTTGGGTTTTAGAAAATGGTTGGAAACTTGATGATTCATGATAATGGAGGATATGATGGACAATTGAATGATATTATTCATGAGAAACCAAATGAAATGGGATTTGGAAGTCCAAACATCATTATTATGCCTAATCAGAAATCTCATAATATGATCAATAATCTCAACTATGGTAAGTTTCCTGACTCAGATAATAAGATAAAGATGGAGTTTCATGATGATCATAGAGGAATGAAAGTTCAATATCCCTCATGTAAATCATGTGGGAAGAGACATCGGGGATATTGTTTCAAGGGAACTGGAAGATGCTTTGGGTGTGGAAAAGAAGGACACAAATCCAGTAAGTGCAAAGGAAAAGGTTCAGTTAACACCATGGATGAGGATAATGGTATTGCTATGACATCAAAAATGGTTAAATGTTTTAAATGTGGAATGTACGGGCATTATGAAATCCAATGCCCTAATGGAAAGTCTCATGAAGAGAATCAGTACAGCCGTATAGGTAGTATTTATGTTGATGATGATGACAAGACTACAAATGATATATGAAATTAAAGAATTGTTGAAGCTCAGTCAATGGTTTAAGAAGGTAGTGGAATGATTACATGTTTATCAAGTGTAATGTTGTATAAGTAATCTCTTGGTACTATGGAATAAAGAGACATCTAAGGACTGTTACACTGTTGTCTTTCCTTGAGTTTTGAAATTGTATGTTTATTGGTACCAGTATCCTTGAAAGGTTATTCAGATATTTTTGGAATGTATAAGATATGTGCATAATGAAGGGATAAAGAGAAAATTAAATGTTTGATAGTATTCATGAGGTCATGACTGATATAAGGAGAAGGTTATATCATGGTTTGAGTATATAGAATTTTTGGATTTTGGTATGTGGAAAGAGTTAACTTTTGACAGCATTCTTGTTTTCACTATGGTTTAATGGGTATTCATTTTTTTAGAGAATACATGATTAAGGCCTTTGAATGTTTTGAATGTGACCAACAAGAAATATCTCATGATATACGGGGATCAACGATGGTATTAACATGCTTGTTATATGAACTCTTTGGTAATCGTTTTCACTATAATATGAGATTGGACAGAAGTATTATGGATAAGCCTAAAGATTGGAATGGACTATGTTGGACATAAGTTAGTATTTTTTAAGGATAAAAGTTATTTCGATATTATTGATGGGATGTTATAGTATTGTAGTTTTAGAAAAAGGACAACCTGTAGGACGGGCGACAACCCATCGCGTCAGACAAGGCTGTGGGAATCGAACCCACAAACAAAGTGCGACTTGCCATTATTGCCTACCACTGACCTACAAGAAGTCCCTGGTTAGTATAAAATAGTTTAATTTTATTAAGCGATGTGATAGATGAAGTATAAGTTCATTTTTTCATATACGATTAACCTCACCAAAGACAGAATTATGTATATTTGATAACTTTTGCTAACCTTTTGTTTGAAACATATGGAATGACCCATCATTCTATCACATGATCTTTTAACACATCACGAATAAAAAATTCAACTTAATTTCTTTAAGAGATGAAGTGGAAATTGTTCAAAACACAAACAATAGTGAGATTGTACCAAAATAAAGTAAGTATTTATTCTTATTCAAATTCTTCAACTTTAGGGAATTGATCTTGAAAACCAAAAAATGTTGTCCTATTGCTCTTATATCTAATGAATCAGATGGTACCTTAGATCATCACAAATTTATGGCTTTGTGATTGCTGGATTTTCCAAAGCCATGTTCTCTACCACTCTCCATCAGAACATGATGGTTAGATTTCTCTTCCATATTCATTTTTTCACCTATGTGGAAACCCAGTGATTTGTTTATTTGGGTAACCGTTACGTTTCATACTTTTGTTTTTAAAGATTTGTTTTGGTATTCCTTTTTACGATGTGGGTTTCAATTAAAGAAACTTTCAAGAAGAAAACCATTTATAACCCCGACGAATTTCGAGGGCGAAATTCATTTTAAGGGGGGTAGAATGTAATAACCCAAGATTTTATCAGATATATTCTTTTTAATTAATTTTATATCTTCTATTGTACGATACACCATGATTATCTTGTGCTATTCGCAACACCGTATTAGCTTGCAGTATATGCAACGCTATTCTTGGATAGTGTTCCACACAATTTCAAGTTTGTTTTATAATATTCATTCTACGCAACATTGAGTGTGTTTATATATATATATATATATATATATATTTAATGTATGGATTCTGTTATATGAAACAACGAAGGATTCTTGCACAACAAGCAACCCTGACTTGGCTTGCATTACACGCAATCACGACCTTCCCTCATAGCGTGTGTTGTACGCAATACCGGGTTTTACTAAACAACAATATATTATTATAATATGGTTATGAACTAGTCGTTATGAATAGTATTAACTAAATTTTGAATTTTATAAAATTATTATTCATCTTACACAATTTCTATAACATGGTATAAGAACAAAATAAATATTTCAGGTAAAATAAGTATTTTTCAAAAAATATAGTTTTGCCACCTTTTGATGGCGCACCCACATTGAATCTAGTTTTTGAAATGTCTATAAGTTCCATTTGACAAAATAAAATTATTCTTTGGAATCAAGAAAAAAAAATTTACTTTAGATAAATTTTTCATTTTATTCTAATAACTTTCATATTTTAATGAATAGTAAAAACATGCTATATTTTAATTAAAAAAAACTTTTTTCATCGTAATATATTATGTGATTAAATTATAATATTGAATGGTTTTAAAGTATAAATAGAATATATTTTTACCATTTAATATAATGTATGTCATTATCATTGATTTTACCTTGAATTAGTAGGTTAAATCAATTCAATCTTTTGCAATGTTTCAAAGAAAAACCCATTTTCTTTTGACAACATGATTAATTTTAATTTAATTTCTTAAACATTTGTGTATTGAATTTGGAAAAATGGATTCCATATTTGGAATCAGTGGGTCCAAATTATGTTAATAAGCTACTTTTTATTTTTGGGCATTGTGAATAGTAACTACGGTAAATTTTATTCACCATAGTTAAAGGTAAATCGGGTAATTAAGGGTAAATATAAGATTATAAAATTACTCTAACACATGGAAAAATCCTATGGGATGACTAAAAATCTACCCATATCCCCTAAGGGTCATATTAGATTCATTTAATTGAATTTTGTCCATGAAAATAATTTAATTATTATTAAAACCAAAGAAAGTGACAACACGTCACTCTTTTGAATCTTATAAGTATAATAATTTTAATTTAGTAATAACCTTCATGAAACTTCGAACATGAGTATTCTACAGAAAACTAATAAAAGTATGTACATCCTATGAATTTATTTATAACTTTTAGGGATTAAATAATTATCATTAATAATGACACAATAGTGATATAGAAATTGTTTATCTAGTAAAAAATCAAAGAAAATAGTTTTTATTAAACTAATAGTGACCATAAAATGCACAAAACCCTGACCAAAACTCATTGGTCATGTAACGTTAAACCATAATCATCCAATGATAGAATATTTTACCATTTGGAGCCTTATAAAATCGATTATGACACTTATATTATTTTATTTTAAATAATTCCAAAGTTGTCACCTTCATAATTTAATAAGTATAACGATTTAAATATTGTTATTTTAAGATGATAAATTCTAGTAAAAGTAATATTGTAAAAGGTAATAGATTTATATTCATCATAGAATTTTATTTTTAATTTTTATGCAAGAAATATATATATTACATAATTATACAAAAATGTTCTAGTATTTATTTAATTAACAGATAAACCAAGTAAATGGTTTTAAAAATAATAAAATAAATATTATATGAACTATTTAATATGCTCCACTAATTTTCTAGATACATATCACCTTTTAGGAATCTATTAAATCTTTTAGTTCAAACATATCTTCTATATATATATAATTTAAATTCAAATAAATGAATAGTGTCAAAATTGACACTATTGTTATTTTGTAAAAATAACATATTATAAAATTGTTTAAAAATCACAAAAATATTTAGAAATTATAAATTTAAATTTATATGTTCTAAAATATTATTAAGTATCCGATTATAGAAAATTCAAAACAAATAAGTAATTATTTGTTATAATTTAAGATTTAGAATGTTATTACCACAAATAAAATTAAATTGATTAAATAAGGATAAATCAAGTTGATAATGTTTAAAATAAATTCCTAACATGTCTAAATTATATTGTTTGATGATATTACAACATTATATTATCTAATATTTTAATAATGGTCATTTTTGGAAGTTTTTATGTGGGGTTATATTTATTATAAATTAATATTTTAAAGATTTCCAAAGGTGCCCCTCTCCTCCCTTTAAAAAGGGCACCTCCTCCCTCTCTTCCTCACACCACAATGAGCCTTCATTCTCGGACAATACCTGCCAAATTCTCTTCTACGCTTCCATAGAAACATCCTAGAGGTCCTGGTATTCCTCAAAGACCAATTTTATTTCCCTAAGAGGAGGACTCAAAGAGGCGCTTCAAAGAAGAGGTAATGTCCATTACCAATTCATTCAAATTTATTTCTTCTTTCACTTAGTCTTCATAGGTTGTTTCATTATGAAGTAATAACATCAGTATCACTAATATACTGATATGTTATTATAAGTATGAAAAAACCCTATTTCACCTCTTATCCATCCTATGGAAAATGAAATCCCCGCGCGTGCGTACGTACGAAATACCATCTCCACGCCGTGGTGTAATCTATTTTCCACCACCACCTTACTTGGATGGGTATAATGATGTAAATAATGACTATATATGACTATTATAAAGTGATATTGATTCTGAAATAGTATACATACACTCCAATACAATTCCACGATCATGGGAATGATATCATCGCTCGTGCGTACGTACGGAATACCGTCTCCACGATGTGATGCAATTCGTCTACATGATATTCATTGCATATTGATTATATAAATAAATTGAACGAATAAATATGATATATAGTACAATAATACCATTATGGAAATGATGTATCTATAAACTAAAGAAAAGAATAAGAATTTATTCGACAAAACACGCAGAAGAACAAAAAGTTATAAACACTCGAATAATAAGTAGCAATGAAATATTACTACCATGAAACTAAGAATATGACCATATATGATATCATAACAATAATTATGATTCTGTAATAAGTCAATAGCATTATTTAAATCATTATACGGGAGGTTTGGACACTTACGAGGCAAATCAGACCTAAGGTAAGGGAAATATCACAATCTCATTTTTATCTGAGATTGTATATACTTTAGTATTTACTGGGGTGTATTTTATCACCCAAATCCATGTTTCCTCAATATGTAATGTTATTTCCATCCACCTACAAATTTTTAAATCCAATTTTACCCTTCGGTGTGTTTTAAGTAAACGATATGAAAGGAATCTTTTGTCATTTTTCGTACGAGGTACTTTTTGACTTTTCCGACAAAAGTACGAGAAGAATGTTTTTTTAACATATACGGCATGAATGGATTTTTAAAACATTTTTTCCAAGAATCTTCCTTTACATGTTTTCACGTCTATTTTTAATCAACTTCCTTTATTTTATAATTCTATGACATGTTATAAAGGAAAAGTGTTTTTGAAGTAGAAATGATATTTTCTTCAAGAATGGAGTTCATGTGTTTTATCAAAATTATTTTCCATCTAAGATAATAAAGGGTCTGTTTCTATCCTTATTATTACATTGATTTTATTATGTTGGGATGAAATTATTTTTATGAATTCCTTTATCTTATATAAATTGTTTTATGATGTCACGATGTTTAAGATTCCCATTTTTTATTACATGGGTTATGCTATGATGTATGGTTTATGATTTTGTCGCACACATAAGAATGGTATCATTATGAGATGGGTGGGAACTATATCTCCATCCAATGAATTGGGTAAATATTTTATATCTCATTAGATAGATATGGCTGGAACGGTAGGTTATACAAGTTCAGTGAAATAGGACTGAAACGAGGAGTGAACTCAGTTCGGAAAGGGACTTTGTCCACTAAGATAGTCTTGGCAATGAGTCTTGACTAATAAGAAATGATTCTCTATGATTATGTGTGTATGCCACAAATTTTCATGTTTTAAGTTATGATTATTGGGATTACATTTCACTACTATGATTTATCCCATGTTACTAAATCATGATCTCTTTTGCAGGTTAAGATTTCCAAAAGATATGTTCTTATGAATATGATGTTATTGATATTTCTTTTGCTGACCCTTACTGAGCATTTGAGCTCACCCTTTTATGTTTTCTTTTCCCCAGGATATAAAGAAAGGTTTTAGGTAAGAAAAAAAAGGGAAGATCATTATTGGGAGATGTTGAAGATCTTTCACCATGATTAGAAGATTTTATTCCGAGTTTCCAAAGACACTAAACTATTACGGTCCTTGTGTGTTTGTTTTTATTATGTATTAAGTATTCCGCAAAAGTAATGTAATATTCATGTACGTAAAGCTTCGGGTCTCTACATTGTATATCGGTTCCTAATATGTAATCAAGTAAGGGATAAGAGAAACAATTAATAGGTGACGTCACAACCATTACCCATTCCAATGTGGATAAGAGAAAACATCACCATGGAATTTTTCATTAGAAACCCCAAAACAACTAAAGGGAATAATGAAAAATGAGTTTTAGTCTATAAACTTACAAATTCATCACACATCATTAAAATAAGAGATTATTTCTCTTGGTATTAGATTAACATGATATATATTAAGGAATTGGTAAGGTTTCATAGCGTACAAAACTCTATTGTATCTGATTGTGATTTGTGGTTTACCACGATGTTATGGAAAAGTCTTCAATAGGATATAGATATATAATTGAGTTTTGATATGATGTATCATCCCCAGAAATATGTTCAGTTTGAGATAACTATTAAAACTCTAGAAGACATGTTGAGAGTTTACTCTATTGAATTCAATGGTGGTTGGGATAAACACCTTCCTTTGGTTGTATTATCATACAACTATAATGTTCACTCCAACATTTATATGGATCCTTATTATGTCCTCTATCCTAAAAAATTCAGAAATCCAATGTGATGGAATGATGTTAGAGAAATAAATCTATTGGGACCGAGCCTAGACAAGGTAATGGAAGAGAAGGTTAGAGCCCTTAATTAGCATATTAGGGAAGATCACGGTTGGAAAATGATTTATGCTCATAATCATCAAAATGATTTTCAGTTTGAAGTATGGGAAAATGTGTTCCAATAAATATCTCCATAGATGCGGGTGATTAGATTTGGAAATAAGGTAATGTTTAGACATAGGAATACCATTCCCTTTTCAATTTGTTTTATGTATCGAGATGGCAGATTATTGTTTAGAGCTTCCATCGAATCTCCCTAAAGTTCATGATGTGTTCCATATATCTGTCCTAGGAAAGTGTATACACGATCCTTCACATGTATTGTAATCATATGTCATGTCTATAGAGAAATATCTCTCTTATGAAGAATATCCAGTGGAGATTCTAGATCTTAAATATGGAGTTCTACGAAACAAAAACATTAACTTGGTCAATGTTTTTTTGGAAAAACAACCAATTTCAGGAAGCAACACTATAACCTAAAGATATATTGAAACATATATATCATTATTTATTTATTTTAAAGTGAATAATTTCTAAGCAACAATTAATTTTAATGGGGGTAGAATTAAACCCCCTATAATTTATGAAAATGTTTTTTGAATAAATTTATTTCTTCAATAACATGTGTTACACATAAGAAAAAGTCTGAACAAACTAGGATGTAATATTAAAATATTATTATTTTATGTTATCATAAATCCATTGGATTTTATGGTATGAATATTACAATAAAAATTATGAAAATATATGCATTACACAATTATAAAATTAATTAATTGAATATCAATAAATAAAAAATGACAATTAAAAACATTTGAAAATTAAGGAGATGTGTCTTTTTGAAAAAATATTTTTTTCATGCAATATATTTTTATCCTAATAAATTAAATTTATTAGTATTAGTGAATGATGTATTTATATTTACATATAAGATTTTCAATAATCCTTTTTAAACATTCCAATCATATGTTCTTAGTATGGGATAAGAATAAATATTGTTTTACACTTTAAAACAATGTTTTTCTAAAAAATCATTTTTGTCACATTATATACACCTAAATTACAATTAATTTCATTCACATATTATAATTGACTATTATAAAATTAATTCTAATAATTTAATTAGGAGGTTAAATATTTTAAATAAGACACTTTTTATATTTGGTCAATATGAATGGAAATCATGGTAAAATTCATCACATATTAAAGGGTAAATTTGGTAGATCTTGGTTAAACAAAGTGGCAAGGTAATAATTTTTCAAATTAATGGTTATTGTGAGTTTTTAATTTTTCAATTGTTTCCTTATGCTCTAAATTTATTTGTTTAAAGTAATCATTTTCCTGAAAATAGAATTTATAATATTTAAGGAAAAGAAGGTTATAAATTGTCACTCTCTCAGTTTTAAATATATTGTACATAGTAACATGAAGAAAAAAAATGTTATAGATGAATAAGGATTTCAATTTTTAAATTAACAAAATTATTTTTATGTTATACATTTATTTCAATTTTTTTAGTAATTATATGATGACTTTAAATTCTCCATTAATGTCGATGCAGAATTTCTACAATTAATAAAAATAATAAAAAATAAATTTAAAAATTTTAAAAGTAATATATTTTGATTGATTTATGGAGTTCCATGAATTTTTTAGATTAATTGGACATATCAGTGTTATTTAAAAAAATTATATTTCAATTCCAAAATTTTCTTTATTTAATTTAATTAATATTAAATGAACTGTTTCAAAAATGTCATTAATGATATTTTATCATGATAATATTTTATTAAATTAAAAAAATGATGAAAACATTAAGATATGAAAAATTGGATAATATATAGTAAAATATGTCACTATCGTTCCATTTAAAGGACATTTGGAATGATTTGGATTGAGAATGGATTTATTATAATTTAATCTTTTATGAAATTCCAGGTGTGTCTTATCTCTCTATTATAAAAGGACACCCTCCTTTATATTATTCACATATCTTTGAGCTATATAGATTTACAATACCATGAAAAATAGTATTCAAAAAATCCTTATATTTTTTATGATGTGATTACTATTCCAAAATACCAACACAATATTCCTTAAGAAAGGTTATAAAGGAGGTATTTCGAATGAGATGTAATCATCTTACCCAATCTCTTTAAATTTATTTCTTCTTATAATTTTAATAAATATTTAGTATTTATAAAAAAAATAAATTAATTATCCAACAAATTCTTAAATATTATTATAATTATGATACTTTGATTATACACCCTCTATCCATCTATTGCGAAGTGAATGTATTACTCATGCTTAAGTATGACTTACCATCTCTACATAGCGGTACAATTAATTTTCCATCACCATGTTTCATTGATAGGATCTATGATGGTTTTAAATTTTATATATGATATTTATGTCATTATTTTTATACGTTATTTATAATATAATATCTATTTTCCTAACTTCATAACTAATGGCAAATGATAACGTCGCTCGTGTATATGCGTGGACTGTCACCTCCACGAAGAGATGTCATTATTATTTTTATTTATATTTTACATGGATTGTAATAATGATTTATTTTATTAATATATATGATTTTTATTATATAATAATGATTAATTAAATGTTAATTTTTATTTACCATTAGTTCATTCTATCCATAAAAAACAAAAATAGAGTTCATGCGTATGTACAACCGACATTCTCCATGAACGGTGTAATTAATTTTCTATTTCAACCACTATGGATGACAAATTTTTTTTTTAAAATGAATATATATTATCTGATAATATTATATGTGATTATGATATATAATTATGAAAACTTAAAATTTATTATAATTGAGGATAAAACACTTTTGAAGAAAGTGGAACTTAAGGTATGGGTTTTTCATCTAACTTTTATTTCTATGGGACACATGTCATATTCATCACTTGTTAATTTATTTGGGTTATATATTTACCATGAATATATTTTATGTTTTTTATTATGAAAATTTTATGGATTTTAATACACATATACCATTATTTCATTCATGGATCATATGATTCAAAAGTTAAAATAGTGGTGAATATTTAGTGTTAAAATTAATTATTTATGAGTATTTTTATGATTATGTTTATGATGACGTAATCAAAAGATATATTTATCAAGAATATATTTAATTTTATTATCATATTTTTTAAAATACATTTTTATATCATTTTCCTCATTTAAAGTTCTCAAGAGGAAAAAACTTTGTTTTTATAGAAAACCTACATTATTTCTCTCTTTGTCCAGAAAAACATTTTTCTTCCATATCCTTATTTTCTAAAAAAATCATAGAAGGTTTTAAATATTATCATTTTATTATTTAAATTTTTTTCCATGTTTTTTATTCATAAAAAATTGTTCATATGGAATCTTTTTTTCATTTTTAGAACGAGGCACTATATGATTTTTTTTAAAATGTAAATACAAGGGTTCCTTTAACTTATATAGAATGAAATGAATTTTACACCATCATTACAACTCAATTTTTGAAAAGTTCATTTATAAAATTTCTATGGATATTTTAAAATGAATTTTTTTCTTTAATATTTTTTATATTGTTTTATATTTTAAAGAGGTTATTTCAAAATTCAAGGATTATTTAACTAAAGAAATGTTACAAGAGGTCATTAAAAATCATTTTCAAAATAAGATGAAATCCTTGGATGTTAATTAATAATAAATAAGGTTCTGATCAAATGATATATTCCTTATTCATTATATGGATGGTTTATGTTCATTATGATATAAGTTTTATGTAAACTATTTTTTTTTCTACAGGACATGATATGATGAAATGTTTATAAAACCCATTTCTTTAATTGGGTTATAATGTGATGAATATTTTATGGTATTATAGAAAGAATATATATGATTTATATTATGTGATATGTGGGTCCTATATATCCATTAAATTCATTTAGAATTGATTAATGTTCTATGAGCTCAAAGAGAACACAAAATTGTATCCCAATTCGAAAAGAGGGTCCATGGGAGGTTATTCATAACCTGAAGCCGGTACATTGGTGGTTGTCCCAATACTATCATTTTATAAATGTATTGGTGGGTAACCTTGATATATGTTTTTTTTCTTATGAGTATTCCACAATTCCATTTCTCATTGTAGTGTTATTCTATAATTGATCATGATCTTGTTTACATTATGATTCATATCTTATTAACTACCAATAATTTTTCCATGGCTCAATATTATGATCTATGAATTTTTGGTAAAGAATTTAAAATATTAAACTCATATTATTATAACCCTATTTTTATGTTATTCCCATATGATCAGATATATCTCCCTTGTTTTCCCTAAATGATCATTAGAGATCACCCTTTACGATGTTTCCTTTTCCTAGGTTTTAAAGAAATATATTATGTATGATATGATTAATAGGGGTTCTAGTTGTAAAGGACTAAATGGGAAATGATGTAGTTCACATACGAACCTATTATTTATATATCTATGTATACAAAGGCATTATACCATTATGATTAAATCTTGGATCATCATGTTATGTAAATAATATTCATATGATAAGATGTGAAATTTATCTATGAAAAGTATGGGTACCTATAAGATTAAAATAGAGGTATGTGTAATAACCCCATACCCTAGTCATCTCATAGGGAGGCACCTTTTGGATAACCTAAGAAAAATAATGTGACTCGTTATGTAGGTATATGGGATGCTCTAGTAGTACCCATATTATTCAGGCTTCTAATCAACTAGGAGTGATCCAATTTTAACATTATGGAACTATTGATAGATATCCATGAGATGTTCAGGTATTCTTAGATAGTCTGATCAGAGTTCATAGAGGTGTTTGAGAATTTCCTAAATATTTTAGAAGTGACTCATTACATGGTCCTCAAAATGGAACTCTAGGACAGTGACATGAAGGGTACCGAGTGGCCAAAACATGATATGTAACTTCTTTGCAGCCATGATATCCCATAACAACCCATTATATTAATTGTATAGACTGTAATCATGTTTGTCACCACGTCAAGGTACAATTAGCGACGATTAAGAAGATAGGGTGGTAGTATTCTAAAACCACTCCGATATTTGTTTTCTGGTAGTGGGGGAATCATAAGCTCCAATCATCCTTGAAATGATGGAGTGTATTTTAGAGGTATGGCTATATTCGTATCCATGTCCATATAGGATGGGGGTATCCATGTCCACTCACTTATCATGATGGTTTTTATTCCCATGTGGATTACGTTAGTGCCCTATATCATCTAAGGGTGTAACCCATACTATGGCGTCTCCCCTACCATTATGGTAGAGGTGGGTAAGAGTGATAATGATGGTAGTAAATACGGTTTTGAAAATACCCCCTAAATGGAATCCATGAAATATTTCACATTTATGTATTTTAGGATGGATTTTGGGACATTTTTCATTTCAGACTCATTGATGGAATGTCTTAATTAATGGGATCCTTCCCCCATCTTTGGTGGTGGTGGTAGTTGCATTTCAAAAAAGTAAATTTTCACCTTAGACTTTGAGATATCAATGTTGATATGAAATTTTCCCCATTATAGTCTCTAATGATTTAAGAGTTACCAAATCATAAGCCTTTAAGTGTTGATATGATTTCATCAATGTGTTTTATAGATAATGTCATAGGTATGGAACCTGTGGTTGATGTTTTTCATTTTTCCTTGAGGCATATATTCATTGAAACATAAATTTCTAATAATTGGAGGACCTACATATAAGGACATGGCCTTAAAATATTACATAATCTTGAATTAAATGAATAACTCACATTGAGGATCTTTTTAGGTTTAGAGTTTTAGAGAATTAGGACACAACTATTAAATCTCAAAAGATTACAATGTAGACAATTCTACTCAATTTCCAATAAAAAATCTTTAAAATAAACATTTCTAGTTTCATGTTTTAGATATCATGAAATTTCCTTGATCCCATCCTTGACCCTATTCCACTTTATGTCCTGTGAAGCACATTTCAAAAACTTCGGATGAGAATAAAAAGCTCCGTAAGGGATACAAAAATATAGAAAACATTATATCATCAATATATACATATCATATTCTTTTTAACATACCTTATGAAAGAATAAGATTTGTGAAATAAACATAGAAATCATAAAACATAAAGGTAACTTGAGGCATTCATAACATTCTTACGTAGGGAGTAACCCTCATGGTTACATTTGGAATATCCGTCACAGTATATTCCCTAAAACATTTAATAGAAACCTTAGCATTTAACTCTTTCGCGTTACCCAATGTACAGGAGAGCTATCTTGGGCTCAGCTGCCCTTAGTTTATCACGGAACCACTCGACTTCATACACAATTCCCATGAACTATAACATAATCGTATCATATAAAATATGCATAAGGGAAACATAAAATTTAGACATTTCAATCAAAATATATTAATACAACACATTGATATAATTAAAAAAGTATCAAAACCATTTTCAATACCAAAATAAAATACAAGTAAAACATGGTATTTATTTTTCTTCTAAAAAAAGTTATGGCTTGTAGAGGAAGCCGAAACTCAAATAATAGTCACGGTGGCGGAGCAGTCGTTGTTTCCGCATACGTAAGAAAAAAACATTCCTTTTTTCATTTATTAAAATACTTCATGTAAAAATATTCCTTTTGAATGAAATTAAATGTCAAAATGGTTTTATACACCGTATAAAATAAAGTCGTGTAGAAATCAAAAGATGCCTCAATGAAAGGAGATTGAGATGAAGTCCCATACAAAGATGGTATCCTTAGATTAAGGATAAATAAATTACATAACAATGTGTGACAAATATAAATACAACCAATATAAGTGGATTATAAGTATAAAAAAATTAGGGTTCATCCACAAATATTCATAGTATGACATAATCATGAATTAGAGGCTTTACCCAAAGATTGAAATTTGACTAAGAAGTTCCCTTACAGAAATTCGATTGCCTAACGGTGTAACTTTAAAATTCAGAAAATGAGTTGATGAGAGATAAAAAGAATATCTCATCACGTGGACATAAAATTTACAGCAATAAGGATATATACAAACATTTCCCAACATTAAGAAGATGTAAATTAAAAGACCTAACAAAAAAAGCATTTTAAAAAGAGGTGGGTGAAAAGTTCCCTTACCGATTTGGGTAACTTTTGAAACGCACACCCCATGAAAGAAGGACTATAAAATGTTGATGTAAATACCCATAAAAGAAAGTATATTACATAATGTGTAGAATAATGGGCAGTACATACACCACTCAAAGGATATAGTGACAATTATAGCTTGAATATCACAGGAATAAATAGTGGGATAAAAACCCCTTACCTCGTTGTAATAAATCGAGTCATATGACCAAAAGATAATAATAACCAAATGAATAACATAATACCCTGAATATAAATAGACTCCTGAAAATATATATCAAATTTAGGTACACAATACACCACATGAAATAAATAATTGGATAAAAATGGAAATCTCACAAAATTAAAAATGAGATAAGAAATCCCTTACCTCAAGTCTGAATTGTCTTGTTCATTTATTTATATTCGAGAATAATAAACTTTGGTCAATTAATAATTTATTAATGGATTAATTTAAAATTTATTATTCAATTCATATCACATATTATCATGTTATAATAATTAGCTAATTATGTGAGTTCATATTATATGTTTTGTCGATGTTCGGTACTTGAGTCAACAATGAACTTGTTTGCAGAGAATTGTCCATGTAGTTATAAGTACAGAATCTATGGAATGGTGTTCATGATATAAATATCATATATATTTTCTATATGTGTATTTAATAATATTCCACAATATATGGAGATATGAAATGAAATGTACCATTCATGGAGACTGTATTCCATACGTATGCATGAACACTACTTTTATTTTTTTGCCATATTAATGGACTCACTACTAGAAAAGAAGGTTATACCAACAGTTTTAAACCATTGGTATAGGTTGTAAAACTATTGGTATAGGCTATACCAACGTTTTTCCAAACCGTAGACTAGTAAGCCGTGAAGAAAGCCTTATACCAACAGTTTGATCTAAACCATTGTTATATCCCACTGTATTTATTGATTTACCAACGGTTGCAAGAGAACTATTGGTATAGGTTTGTATAAAATTTTTACCAATGGTTTTCAGAAATTGTTGGTATATATTATTATATTAAATTTATCTCAATGTTTACCAATGGTTTAGAACCGTTGGTATTGTATTTTTCGAGAATTATTATACCAACGGTTGAAAACCGTTGGAATTGTGTTTTTCCAGAACTCCTATGCCAACAGTTCTAAACCATTGATAGTGTTTTCTCCAGAAATCTAGAACTCTTATACCAACGGTTTAAAACTGTTGGTATTGAGTTTTTCCAAAACTACTGCACAACAGCCCTCCACTGCATATCATCCCTCCAGTAGCCACTCCACTATACACCTGTATAAAAAAACACCGCACAAAAGCCCTCCAGTAGCCCTTCCACTATAAAACTGCATAAAAAATATCACAAAAACCACATACACACTTCAAACAGTATAAAAAACACCTAAATATCCCAAAAAACACATCAAACAATCAAACTCTTCCAACCATGTCATGTACTACAATTCCCTATTTCTATCTTCATATGACAACAATCATCCGATAGTAATTCACCCACCCATGCAAAACCCCCCAACCATCACAGCCCCCTCACCTCCCCATCAAATTTTAATAGGCAGAAAAGTTTGAGAAACACCTATTAGAGTTGAATAAGAGTTTAAAACTAGCTAAAATCCCATTTTTTGTGATCCTAGATTTGGGTATGTAATGATTTTTGGTGAATTTTGCATTGAAATTTTATTGTTTTTAATATATGGTGAAAATTTATTTTCTTAGGAGTCTCGTCACTTATGAACCCATGAGTGAAACTACCCAACTCATGAAAAAGAGTTTGCGACTATCGTTGATGAGTTTAAATTTCAGTTGTATTCACTTAAAATGATGTCCTTTTGAAACAAAAGAGAGACTTTGAGTGGTGTCGTCCACACCGCACCTCAGATTGAGGAGAAGTTGACTCATACATGTCACAAATGACTCATGGATCGTTTTACTAAAGTATCTTCACAATCCAAATGCGTTTGGTTGGTTTCCCGTATGCCGATTGTTTTTACATAAAAGCGTATCCATTTTAAACAATACAAAGACACTCTGAGTGGTACTGGCCACACCATGCCTCAGATTGAGGCGGGGTTGACTTGTATATGTCACAAATGACCCATATATCCTTATCCTAAAGTATCAATAGAATTTGAATGCGTTTGGTCCATTTTCCGTATGTCTGTTGTTGTTTTTACTTAAACTGTTGTCCATTTCAAAGAAAAGTTAGACACTTTGAGTGGTGGAGACCACACCACTCCTCGTATTGAGGCAGGGTTGAATTGTAAACAACGAAAACGACTCATGGATCGTTTTCCTAAAGATTTAATAGAATATGAATGCATTTGGTCGGTTTTCCTTATGTCAGTTGTTGTTTTCGCTTAAAATAATGTCTATTTTAACCAAAAGAGAGACAATTTGAGTGGTGTCGGCCGAACCTTGCCTCTAATTGAGGCGGGGTTGACTCATGTACATCCAAAATTACCTATGGACCATTTTCATAAAGTATCGACACAATATGAATGTTTTTGGTTGGTTTTCTGTTTGCCGATTGTTTTTACTTAAAAGCGTATCCATTTTAAACAAAAGAATGACACTTTGAGTGGTAACAACCACAACGTGCCTCAGATTGAGGCGAGGTTGAATCGTACATGTCACAAATGACCCGTGGATACATGTCCTAAAGTATCAACAGAATCCAAATGAATTTGGTCCATTTTCTGTATGTCAGTTGTTGTTTTAACTTAAACTGTTGTCCATTTCAAAGAAAAGTGATTCACTTTGAGTGGTTTCGGCCACACTGCGCCTCAGATTGAGGTGGGGTTGACTTGTACACGTCACAAATTACCCATGGATCGTTTTTCTAAATTATCAACACATTCCGAATGTGTTTGGTTGGTTTTCCTTATGTCATTTTTTTACATAAAAGTGCATCCATTTTAAACAAAAGAAAGACACTTTGAGTGGTACCGGCCACACCGGCCCTCTGATTGAGGCGGGGTTGACTCGTACACGTAAAATATGACCCATGGGTCATTTTGCTAAAGTTTCAACAGAATCCAAATGTGTTTGGTCAGTTTTCTGTATGCCATTTGTTGTTTTCACATAAAATCATATCTATTTCAAATAAAAGTGACACACTTTGAGTGATACCGGCCACATCGTGCCTCAGATTGAAGCGGGGTTGACTTTTACTCGTCAAAAATGACCCATGGATACATGTCATAAAGTATTAATAGAATCTGAATGTGTTTGGTCCTTTTTCCGTATGTCAGTTGTTGTTTTGACTTAAACTGTTGTCCATTTCAAAAAAAGAGAGACACTTGGAGTGGTTCCGGCCACACTGTGCCTCAGATTGAGGTGGTGTTGACTCGTACGTGTCACAAATGACCCATGGATCGTATTTCTAAAGTATCAACACAATCAGAATGCATTTGTTTGATTTTTCATATGTCATTTTTTTTACATAAAAGCGCATCCATTTTAAACAAAAGAAAGAAACATTTAGTGGTACCGGCCACACCGGTCCTCAGATTGAGGCGGGGATTACTTTTACACATCACATATGACCCACTGATCATTTTCCTAAAGATTAAATAGTATCCTAATGTGTTTGTTCAATTTTTCGTAAGCCAGTTGTTGTTTTCACTTAAAATCCTGTCCATTTCAAATAATAGTGAGACACATGGAGTGGTACCAGCCACACCATGCCTCAGATTGAGGCGGGGTTGACTCTTACACATCACTAATGACCCATGGATATATTTCCTAAAGTATCAATAGAATCCGAATGCGTTTGGTCTATTTTCCATATGTCAGTTGTTGTTTTAACTTAAACTGTTCTCCATTTCAAATAAAAGTGATTCACTTTGTGTGGTTCCGGCCACACCGCTCCTCGAATTTAGGTGGGGTTTACTAGTACACATCACAAATGACCCATGGATCGTTTTTCTAATGTATCGACACAATCCTAATGCGTTTGGTTGGTTTTTCCGTATGTCTTTTTAAACATAAAAGCACATCAATTTTAAACAAAATAAAGACACTTTGAGTGTTACTAGCCACACTGGACATCGTATTGAATTGAGGTTGACTCGTAAACGTCACATATGACCTATGGATCGTTTTTCTAAAGTTTCAACAGAATCCAAATGTGTTTGGTCGGTTTTCCGTATGCTAGTTTTTGTTTTTACTTAAAATATTGTCCATTCCAAATAAAAGTGAGACACTTTGAGTGGTACCGTCCACACCGTGCCTCATATTGAGGTGGGGTTGACTCGTACACATCAAAAATGACCCATGGATACATTTCTTAAGGTATCAATAGAATATTAATGCGTTTGGTCCATTTTCTGCATGCCAGTGTTTGTTTTAACTTAAAATGTTTTCCGTTTCAAAGAAAAATTAGACACTTCGAGTGGTTCTGGCCACACCGTGCTTCAGATTGAGGCATTTTTGACTCGTACACATCAAAAATGGCCGATGGATCGTTTTCTAAAGTATCAATAGAATCCGAATGCGTTTGGTCGGTTTTCCGTATGTGGTTTTTTTACTTAAAAGCACATCCATTTTAAACAAAAGATGGACACTTTGAGTGGTACCGGCCACACCGACCCTCAGATTGAGGTGGGGTTGACTCGTACACATAACATATGACCCATGGATCGTTGTACTAATGTTTCAACAGAATCCAAATGCGTCTGCTTGGTTTTCCATATGCCAGTTGTTGTTTTAACTTAAAATAATTTCCATTTCAAATAAAAGTGAGACACTTTGAGGGGTACCGGCCACACCGTGCCTCAGATTGAGGCCGGGTTGACTCGTACATGTCACAAATGACCCATGGATATATTTTTTAAAGTATCAACATAATCTAAATGCGTTTGGTCTATTTTCCGTATGTCAGTTGTTGTTTTAACATAAACTATTTTCCATTTCAAAGAAAAGTGATTCACTTTGACTGGTGTCGGCCACACTGCACCTCATATTGATGCGGGTTTGACTCATACATGTTAAAAATGACCCATGGATCGTTTTTATAAAGTATCAACACAATTTGAATACATTAGGTCGGTTTTCTGTATGTTGTTTTTTTAATTAAAAGCACATCCATTTTAAACAAAAGAAAGAAACTTTGAGTGGTACCGGCCACACCAGCCCTTGAATTGAGGCGAGGTTGACTCATACACATCACATAGAACCCATGGAACATTGTTTTAATGTTTCAATAGAATCCGAATGTGTTTGGTCAGTTTTCCATATGCCAGTTATTGTTTTCACTTAAAATCATTTCCCTTTCAAATAAAAGTGACACACTTTGAGTGGTACCGACCACACCGTGCCTCAGATTGAGGAGGGATTGACTCATACACATCAAAAATGAAACATGGATACATTTCCTAATGTATCAACAGAATCCAAATGCGTTTGGTCTATTTTTCGTATGTCCGTTTTTGTTTTAACTTAAACTGTTGTCCATTTCAATGAAAAGTGAGACACTTTGAGTGGTTCCGGCCACACCACACCTCGGATTTAGGCAGGGTTGACTCAAAGACATGAAAAATGACCCATGGATCGTTTTTCTAAAGTATCAAAACAATCTGAATGCATTTGGTCGGTTTTCCTTATGTCATTTTTTTCACTTAAAAGCACATCTATTTTAAACAAAGGAAAGACACTTTGACTGGTACTGATCCCAATGGCCCTCGTATTGAGGCGAGTTTGACTCATACACATCACATATGACCCATGGATCTTTTTCCTAAAGTTTCAACAAAATCAGAATGTGTTTGGTCGGGTTTCCATATGCTAGTTGTTGTTTTCACTTAAAAGCGCATCCATTTCAAATAAAAGAGAGACACTTTGAGTGGTGCTGGACACACTGTGCCTCAGATTGAGGCATGGTTGACTCGTACACGTCAAAAATGACCCATGGATAGATTTCATAAAGTATAAATAGAATCCGAATGCGTTTGGTCTATTTTCCATATGTCAGTTAATGTTTTAACTTAAACCGTTGTCCATTTCAAAGAAAAGTGAGAGACTTTGAGTGGTGCCGGCCACACCGTGCCTCAGATTGAAGTAGGGTTTACACGTACACATCAAAAATGACCCATGGATCGTTTTTCTAATGTATAAACACAATCCGAATGCATTTGGTCGGTTTTACATACATCGTTTTTTTACTTAAAAGTGCATCCATTTTAAACAAAAGAAGACAGTTTGAGTGGTACCAGCCACACCGACCCTCATATTGAGGTGGGGTTGACTCATACATGTCACATATGACCCATGGATATTTTTCCAAAAGTTTCAACAGAATCCAAATGTGTTTGGTCATTTTTCGGTATGCCAGTTGTTGTTTTCACTTAAAATCCTGTCCATTTCAAATAAAAGTGAGACACATTGAGTGGTACCATCCACACCGTGCCTCAGATTGAGGTGGGGATGAATCGTACACGTCAAAAATGACCCATGGGTACATTTCCTAAAGTATAAATAGAATCCAAATGAGGTTGGTCTATTTTCCGTATGTCAATTGTTATTTTAACATAAACAGTTGTCCATTTCAAAGAAAAGTGACACTTTGAGTGGTTCCAGCCACACCACGCCTCGGATTGAGGAGGGTTTGACTCTTACACATCACAAGTGACCCATGGATCGTTTTTATAATGTATAAACACAATCTAATGCGTTTAGTTAGTTTTCTGTATCTCATTATTTTTACATAAAAGCGCATCCATTTTAAACTAAATAAAGACACTTCGAGTGGTACTGGCCTCAACGAACCTCATATTGAAGAGGGGTTGACTCGTACACGTCACATATGACCCATGGATCTTTTTACTAAAGTTTAAATAGAATCCGAATGCGTTTGGTTAGTTTTCCGTATTCCCGTTGTTGTTTTCACTTAAAAGCGTGTCCCTTTCAAACAAAAGAGAGACACTTTGAGTGGTGCCGGCCACACCGCACCTCGGATTGAGGCGAGGTTGACTCTTAAATTTCAAAAATTACCCATGGATACATTTCCTAAAGTATCAACAGAATCCGAATGCATTTGTTTCATTTTCCGTATGTCAGTTGTTCTTTTAACATAAACTGTTATCCATTTCAAAGAAATGTGAGACACTTTGAGTAGTGCTGGCCACACCGCGCCTAAGATTGAGGCGAGGATGACATGTACATGTCACAAATGACCCATAGATCGTTTTTATAAAGTATCAACACAATCCAAATGTGTTTGGTTGGTTTTCCATATCTTTTTTTTTACTTAAAAGCACATCCATTCTAAACAAAAGAAAGACACTTTGTGTGGTACCGGCCACACCGGGGTTGACTCGTACACGTCACAAATGATTGATCATGTATTGAATATAGTAATGGACCTCTTTAAATGGATAAAAAAAATTCTCAGATGGTTTGAGTTCATTTATCACCTTTCAATCATCTTTCAAACATAGTTTGGAAACCTTACTTTCCTATAGTTATTGGATTCATGAAAATAATAATAATTTTTTAAAAAATATCTACAAAAAACACCTTCATTATTGAGTGGTATATGTTCTTATCCTCTATTGTTGGATTTTGGGTACCATTCCCAGTATATATCTCATTACCTCATTAAAATTGGTCATGGAGTGAATAAAATAACCATGGAATTTTAATTTCATTAGAGATAATATCATATCAATTTCACTCAAAAAGCCTTAAACATAAAAGCACATTTTCCCTATCTTTTTCCACATGCATAAACATTAAATACATGGCTAACTAAGAAAGCTAAGTAATAAAAAATAGATAAATGGGTATCACAGTACCCAGGAATACTAAAGGTCTAGGTAGTAGACTAACCATACAATAACAATCAAGTGCAAAAAATAGATCTGATAACAACGTCCCTGTAAAGTAGAGGAAGACCCCAGAGTGGAAAAACAGGTTCAAAAATAAAGAGTCATAAAAAATTCAATAATGTAATGGATCAATCTACCCTTGATCACCATCACCATCACCACTGTCATCATCAGCCTCATCCTCACCACCATCTCTGTTTTCATCGTCGTCCTCGTCATTGTCCCCATGCTCATTGTAAGCCTCATCCTTGTCCTTGGCCCCATCCTCACCCTCAGCCCCATCACCTCCCTCGGCCCCATCCTCGCCCTCGACCCCATCATCTCCCTCATCCTCGTCCTCATCCCCACCCTCTTCCTCTTCATCATCCTCATCATCACTAGGAACATCATCATCTCGACCGCCACTAGAGCTGTCACCTAGTTCATTGGATAATGCACCCATCGATAAAATAAATGTCTGACAAGCTACGTTGGCCTCTGATAGAAGTTATGAAGATAAATATTTCATCAGTTTCATAAATTCTTTATCCCTCGTTTGAACTTGTACTTCCAACTCTGTGACCCTTTTATCAGACTGTCTTGCATGATCCTGGACCTGTTCCAACTCAGTGGTAATAAATTGATACCTGGAGAGGACCAATACCTCATCATGACAATATTCTTACGAGGTCGGCTGCGTACTCAACCAGAGTGCTCATCTCCCAAAACCTGATATAAATGATCATGTGGACCAAAATTGTCAGGCTTCTAGGAATCAAGAGCCTCTAAAGAAGCCTGTTAAAAACATTAATAGATTATTAAATTTCAAAATAGATATTAAAATTTTGAAATAAACAAATTAAAACTTTCAATATTTTCTTAGGTTGGTTCATTTACCGTAGTTCCATCTTTTTTTCTTCTACTCCAGCAAAACAATTTTTCTCGAGGGATACATCCTTCAATATTCAATTTTCGCTTTTCTAATGAAATTAAAACAATATAAAGTGAAAGTATGTTCATATATTCAATTTCTAATAAATCACATAATTTAAGTAGGAAACAATAAAAAGGGAAAGTCCTAATGAAAAATTATAAACAACTATATCTTACCGGCTGCCTCTCATGATCTGACATAGTGGTGCACCCCAAAGTGTGGAGGTATTCCTTTGAATCAATGTTTTTTTCTTTATTTAAGAATATTCCTAAATAATGTTTAATAATAAATAAGATTATATTAATTGAAAAATATGAAAACTCTCAGTTAAATTCCTCAAATGATATTAATACCTTAAATTTGGTAGTCTCCCAATGGGTAATCATTTGGTGATATTGCTCTATCAGGAAGTCATCCACGATAGGTAATATCTCTAAATATGTGCCCACTATATCACACCAGCCAACATACAGCTCATGCTTATAAGCTCTCCAAAGCTCTCCTCACTCTTTTAAACGTGCTAGTCGTTCAACTTCGCCATCAGGGAAGTTAAACCGAAGATGAATCCCAATAGATTAGTTCATATAAATAAAAAAAATACTACACTAAATCCAATATATTTTTTACCCATATTTGTGACCACGCGTTATCCTTGATTCGTGTGGTAGATATCTCCAAGAGAGAGGGCTGACCAAAATGATATCAGAGTATTTGGATAGTGTCACCAAAAAACCCGACATTCCTGCCCAGATTTTGCAATCATTAGTCCATCAACATTGTATTCATCCATCAACTATGCCTGGTGGTTCCATACCACACGCAAGCGAGTACGCCCCCTCCCCCGCCTCCTATCTGTAGATGAATCTGTTATTAAAAAAAATATCAGTACAAGTTATAAAAAAAATAAATTTTGGTATAAGAATTTGATAGAGTTATATAAATATACCTGCGGTAGTTGGATCAATTGTTGTCACTGGATGTGCAGAAGAAGAAGGAATATGCTATACAGGTGGAGTGTCCCTCAGTGTATGCGCCTTAGCCACATTCTATGTCACAGCTGGAGCCGAAGAAGGGGGAATATAATAGCTTGGAGATAATGAACCAGAAGTAAAAGATGATGGCATAGACGTCTTGACAACTGGTAGTGTAAACATCGGAGGTTTAGATATCCCATGTGTCCCTGAAGATACGCCAAGATCAAAATGGGGTGTAGAAGATATGTCTGTGGTAGTGGATCATCTAACTCTCTCCCCACGAGCCCTTGTACCACCAGCCTCAGTACCGAGACCACTAAATGATTGTCGATCTCTGACACCACCCCCCCTTCTACCACAAGCCTCTCTACTGGGATCAATATCAGGCTCCTCGTTTGATATCTCTCTTCTAGGGGGTGGATACTGAAAAAAAGTTTAACACAAAAGTAAACACATGATATTATATGTTACCGAAATATTTATATTTGAAATAAAATACTCACAATAGGGATGAGTGGAGGAACATCCATCTGTACCATGCAACGATTATTTTCTATCATCTTGTTCCAACGCCTCTCTTCAATGGGTGTCATTTCCTGCAATGAGAAAAAATATGGAAGTAATTAGAAATAGATAACTAATGTGTAACCCAAAAAACAAAATATATAAAAACCATTATGATAAAAAAAACATAAATAAACAGAATATTTATGGTGGTTTTAAGGTAAGTACTCTGATACACACTCTGAATGATGTAGGTGAAACATGTAGGTGAGAAAATGACTGTATGATTCCATATATTTCCCACCACAACATCGGGTTCAGAATCAACTCTGATAATTGATATATTGGCGTCATCATATGTAATAAATGGATTGCTTCCAATTAAATTAGGGATAATGTCAACTTCATCATCACCATCATCAAAAACATGTATGGGATTTACTTCAATAATTACAACGAATTTACGATGACGATGATCATTGACATAAAAAACTTGTTTCACCATTGATGTCAATACATATGGTTCATCGGTGGAAAGAGTGCGAGTAATTTCAATAACTTAAAATCCACAATCATAAATAAAGGTTCCTTTCCTCTTCATTGAATCAAACCATTGACATTTCATCATCATGACTCGACCATGCAAGTAATAATACAAAATTATTATTTTCTCCATGACTCCATAAAAGAAACATTTTCAGAACACGGTCTAGTATCCGATGAACTGGCATAACAGTCTGTTGTGGTAGTTAGCATAACACCATTATGCTATGTTCTCATGTTTCTTGCTCGTTCAGTGATAATAAATTTGTATCCATTGATCACAAGTGATTTACAAGCACAAACCATGGTATTAGGACCAAAATCCAAAGCTCTTATTTCCTCAGAAACTGAGTCTATAGGAAAACTCGATACCTGAAATATAAACAAATAGTAATCTTAATTAAATATTATTTTTATTTAGTTATTACAGAAATATTTTTACCTTCAATTTCAACCAACTAGAAAACCCTTTTCTATGCAAAGTCTCTTTCCTTCTCAAAGATAAAGAATGATGCTTTCTTTATATCAATTATTTATGTTCCCTATAGATAAAAATAATAATAGTTTAACAAATATTTAAAATTACAAGAGATAAGATAAGAGATACATGTAAAATTTTCATACTAGATATACTCATCGAAAAAATCACAATTGAACAACATTGTGCGATGTGCCATCTCTCTCTCTTCAAGGATTAATGTCATCAATGTATATGATCCCAGAATTCCTCTTGTCTGAGGAAGTGATGGAAAACTGGGTTCAATTTCCCCATACTATCCTTCTTCATTTCTCAGTGGTCTGTTTATTCTCGTAGTAAGATCAGACAAATACATTGAGCAGAAATCTATACATTATTAAGCCAAGTAACCATTCACAATAGAAACATCAGGATAATTCTAGTTCTGAACATATGATTTCCATGTGAACATGTTTCTTTTAGTTGGATACATCCAACGGAAAGCAATGGGTCCTCCAAGAAGTATTTCGGTCAGAAGATGGACAGTCAGATGCATCGTGCATGTAAAAAATGTTTGAGGGTATATTTTCTCTAAATCACACCAAATTAATGGTGTCTCTGCCAACAATTTTTGAAAGAAGGATTTGAAAAACCTCTTAGCACAAATATCTCTACAAAATAGCACAAAAGAATAACTGAGACTCTAGAATTAATGTACAATACATGACAGAATTCTATTGGAATCAACTCTTGAAAAAGGACGTGATAATCATGAGTCTTCAAATATTTCATCTTCAACTCATTTCTATTGACCCATTTTTATATGTTGTTTGAATATCCATCAGGATCATTAATAGTCTCTAGCACTTCTAGAAATTGATTTTTTTTCAGCAGGTGTCATCACATAAGAAGGACATGGAACTTTCTATTTATTTTCACTGATACAGACAGGATGTAATTCTGGTCTGATCCCCCAATCTACCAAGTCACACCGAGATCGTAAATCATATTTTGTCTTCCCCTTGACATTTAGAAGAATCAAAAGAAACATTTCACATATATTCTTTTCAATGTGAATTACGTTTAAGCAATGACATAACATGTTGGTTGACCAATATGAAAACCCAAAGAATATACTCTTCTTCTTCCAATTGTAATTGGTATCATTGGAAACATTTTTCCTCTTTTTATATTACATTACACCCTTCCCAAATGAATAACTAAAATCTTTTAATTCATTAGTCACATCAGTTCTAGACATACGCTGAGATGGATCGTCATTCTCTATGGTATTGTCAAATATTCAATGATTGTTTCTATATGGATGGTTCATTGGAAAGAATCGACGATGTCCCATAATACTAAAACTATGATGATGTTCCAGTCTTCTCGATCAAATATTCTTCATACAAAAAGGACATGACAATTTTCTTTTTGTGCTCCATCTAGACATCATTGCATGAGCAGGAAAATTGTTGATCATCCACATAAGTGCAACACGCATCTGAAATATGTCTTTCGAACATGCATCATATGTGGGAACACCCAAATCCCAAATAAGTTTCATCTCTTTTATTAAAGGTTTCATGAATACATCAATATCATTGCTAGGATCAGAAGGGCCATATATCAATATACTCACAAAAGTGTAACGGTTTTTCATATACAACCAAGGGGGAAGGTTATAAATGTGTATGAAAACCGGCCATTTTCTAGGCGAAGTAAGTATCTACCCAAATGGATTAAAACCGTCACATGAAAGATCCAGTATCACATTACGCACATCGAATACAAATTTAGGATATCGAGCATCAAATCTCTTCCATGAAAATCCATATGCAGGGTAAACCAACTCTTCATTATTCTTTTTTCTCTCGGTGTCATGCCATCGCATTTTTACGGATATTTCATCAGACATGAAAAGGTGATGTAATCTGAGTTTCAATGGAAAGCGCCACATTACCTTTTGTGGCACACGAGATGGTGTTCCATCATCTTTTGGCTTCCATTGGGAGGTTCCAAATTTGATACAATCATTTCTTTCAGCAGTTTCCTCCCAAAATAAGATGCAATCATTCAGGAAAGCATGAATTTTTTTTGAGAACCAAGTTCATCAACTAACATCCAAGCCATATAATGGATTGAGGGGATATCTGTATCATCTAGAATTAAGTCCTTCAAGAAGGTAAGAATGTAATCAATTGCAGTATTTGAAATCCCAAACATAGTTTTCCCATGAAACAATCGGATTAAAAATTCCAACTTTTTCATTTTACCACACTTCCGATATACTGGAGTCATCGCATCATCATTCAATTTTTTCACCCTATCAACATCATCATTTTCATTGGATGCATCATGTTTTCTTGTATCGAAATCTCATTGGCTGAACATCCTTTCCTTCTCATGATGCCGAGTAAATGGAAACCGATCATATATCAAACTCTTCAATTCAGTCCTATCATATGGATCATAAACATTTTGAAATTCCATTTTCTCTCCATTGTGATACCATACATAATAGTTTGTTTGGAAACCATATTTAGTTATATGAAAGATAACTGCTTCATGAATCAAGCAAGGTCTTCCAATACAATTAAAACATGGGAGGTGTATACGATCACTATCTGAAGCCTTGTAAAATGAAAAATCTACAAAGATGTTTAAATTATTTTGAAAATCGGTTGAAATCTGATCAGTTTCGTACATCCATCTTCTATCCATTGTGTAAAAAAATTGCAATAAGTCATTTCAATGCAATTAAATAATATTAATGTTTAATCAAAAAAATATTTAGGTGAATGACAATTGTTTACTTTATATAAAAGATTAACTGACGCATTACTCTATATGAGAATCATATGAAGAAATACAAAAAAATAAAGTGTATATAAGAAAATAAGATTCAGAGTTTATAATCCCTATATTAAAGGATTTCCTAGTAATATATTGGAAGTGGATAAAGGAATACATAATCCTTAAGGGTCTTGTTGGGAGTACATGAGTTTTATACTTGAACTTCTTCAGGGAGATCAGGATGAGGAGTAGGATGAGGACCGGGGGAGTGGAGGGACTGTCCAAGGGGGTGCGGGGTGTCCAAGGGGGTTCGGGGTGTCTAGGGGGTGGTGGGGCCGTCCGGGGGGTTGGAGGTGTCCAGGGGGGTGGGGGGCTGTCTAGGGGGGTCGGGGTGTCCAGGTGGGCGGGATGTCTGCGGAGGTGGTCAGGCTGTCCAAGGGGGTAGGGGGAATCCAGGGGGTGGGCGGGCTCCCCAATGATGTGAGCGGGGTGTCTAGGGGGTGGCTGGGGCTATCCGGGGGGGGGGGGGGGGGGTACACGGTGTCCATGGGGTGGGCGGGTTGACCTTGGGGGTGACAGGGCTGTGTAGGGGGTCTAGAGTGTCCAGGGGGTGGGCAAGCTATCCAGGGGGGTGGGCGGGCTATCCACGGGGGATGGTCGGCTGTCCACAGGGGTGGCAGCGCTGTCCAGTGGGGTTGAGGGTGTCAAGGGGTTGTGGGGGGGGGGGGGGTGCTTTCTAGGGAGTGGGGGAATCCGAGGGATGGAGGTGTCCGGGGTGTGGTGGGTGGGTGTCTGGGGGTGGGGTGGGAGAGCTGTCAACAAGGCTGGGGGGCTGTCTATGGGGGCACGAGCTGTCCAAGGTGGTTGGTGGGTGTCCGGGGGTGGGGTGGGTAGGCTGTCAACAAGGTTAGTGATAGGTGTGGAAATTGTACACGTAGAGTTTGATGAGGAAATACTTATGAGGATGTATTGGAATCTTGGAAGGTTCTTAGAGTGGGATGGTCCCTCTGAGTATATAAAATGTATTATGAAATGTTTTAGGGAAATATAATTATCATACAGGACACATGTCTATAAGGTGATAAAACTATATTTTCATAGATTTAAGATGATATTTTATGGATTTTTTGGAGTAAAAGAATCTTAATTAGTTAATATAGATGAAGAAGTTCTCTATAGAAAATATTAGGAAAAATTGATCTATTACAGGACATTTTGTTTCTTTTTATGGATTAATATCCTTAAAAATACCATTAGTAGTGGGTCATATAATTAATCATTCCCAATATTGAGTTTAGGAGTATATATGGTTTTTATTATTTTTTCTCTGACTTTTTGGTTGATAAACACTATAATTTTCTCCATAGATCTCATGAATATGATTTTCCATCCATATAATGTCTATTTAATCAATATATTTATAAATGAAATGACAATATTGTATATGAAATTATTTTTTAATGATTGACGCTGTGACATATTAATGATTACAATTCAATAAAATTTGATTTATAAAAAAAAAATTGTGTAAATATTGGATACAACAGACTAAAAGCTATTGAAATTAAAGAATCACCAATATTTTGGTCTATATCAATCTCAACATCATGTCAAGGGGGTATCATCACAACCACCTCATAAAAAACAAAAACAAAAACCCTAACAACCTTTGTATCCTCCAACATAATAGAATTAATATATTCTATAAAAGTATGAACAATCACATAAACTAGGTGGTCCACATATCAACTTCCCACGTAAAATTCCCACTCAATAACAGAAACTACATATTTTCTATCCCCATATGATTATACAACCCTCCTATAGAATCATTTGATAAAAATTTGTAAGGAATATAACTAGTTGATTCATTTGATGTCATAGTATAGGTATATTTATATGAAAAGAGTACCCCCACAATAATCATGCAGCCCTGTCATCAGCCTAAACCCCTATAACACATAAAAGAAGCTAGTATAGACATTTAATAAAATATTTAACACCATATGAATGAAAATAGAATTTAAATATAGTTTGAGAGGATATAATGGTGTGTGTGAAAAAAAAGATATTAAATCAATTTAAATGAATATGGAACAAATGAGGGTTTACAATAAACTTAGAGTACCTCAAAAAATCCAAAACCACTATAGAGCCACATATTCAACATCATGAAACAGGACCTGGAAATATTACCTACGTCTTTACTGAATAGAACCTAATTGGAGCACTCTATTTATGGTTCTTGAACACATGTAACAAACTATGTTTGGTCTCCACCAACTCAGTCACCCACTTGTAGATCATAATCTTGTTTCCCCTTATACTAAAATGGTCTCCCTGGAAGCTACATTTAAATGCTGGTCCTAAACCATTCATTCTCCACAAAACAATGATCAAAGAATGATTGGACACATCTTAATGAAGATAAAAGATCGTCACATATAGGTTAAATCAAAATAGAAGAAAAAACATATACACATCAAAATCAAATCTAAAATCTGAAATATTATATAAATTTCAATAAAAATAAGGTACCAGTTAAGAAAATCCCTAATTTAGGATGGGTTTGATAAGATTTGGAAGGAGATTCAGCACCTTGGATGGGATGGAGGAAGAGGAACCCGAAGGAGCTCCAAGTGTTAAGTCAAGTCTTCTTTTGACTTCTATATCATGTTTTGGAAATCACAAATGTATTCTATCATATGTTTGTATATTACAATTGTCTTTTATCATGTTTATCGTATCGTACGATGTTGATCGTACCGACCAAATCGTATCGTACTGACTCTGTCAATCATATTGTATTGACTCTGTCAATTGTATCGTACTGACTCTGTCAATCGTACCGTACTGACTTTGCTATTCAGATGATCATTATTTGTTTTGGTACTTTGTCAAAAACTCTCTCTGCATATGAATCGTACTCATGTTTTACATTTCTATATATCTCTTGTCCTAACAAAACGATGTCGTTGAGTTAGTTACAAACTAATCAAAACGATGTCGTGCTTTCTGTTTCAATATGACCGTTGGAGGCAATATGACCGTTGGAACCCGAGGCCTATAAATAGGAGGTCATTTGAAGCTGAGAACACAACGATGAACGAAGAGAACGAATGAAGAGACTCTGTGAACTACAAAGATTCTAGAGAGAGACACTGTGACTTCTCTCATCAGCTTTGTGCGTCCGATCATCGTATCGAGGGCTTTCAAGTAATTGAAAGACAGAGGTGCCGATTACCTGCAAAATCGAGGGCTGCCGGGGATAGGCAGACAGACGTGCCGATCATCGTATCGAGGGCTCACCAAGGTGTTGGTGAGACAGACCTTTTATCCTAGGTGAAAGGATAACCCTTCTCTTTGGGTTAAAAGAATTGTATTACTTTTACATTTCCGTTGTTACTTGTATTAGAAAGGGATTTGTATTGTTTCCTTTCTTCTTTACATATTCAATTGTAATTGTTTCAATTACAATCATTCTATTACATATTGTATTGATTGGTTCTATACGCTTTAAGGTAGAATCATTCATATCTGTATTACTCTGATTATTGTGTTCATCTTGAATACAATTGTTTTACATAACATTAGTATTACAATACATCTTACCTTTTACATTCAATACAATTGTGGGTGTTTGTATTTGTATTAGTTTAAGATCATTTAAACTAATCTCTTTGTTACTAAAACTCAAAGTTTTTAAACCTACAATTCACCCCCCTCTTGTATTGTTCCATCTAATAGACTTTTATATCTACTATTCGATCCAACAATTGGTATCAAAGGAGGTTTTCCACTGATTTGTATTATTAGCTTTATTTCTTATTACTATCTTGAATACTTACTACACTAACGTGTGGAGTGGAAAAGTTGTTTTTGTTGTATTAGATGGCAGGAATGAATATCGGATCAATAGATAATCTGAATCCTTCTAGACCACCAATTTTCGATGGGAATGATTATGTGTATTGGAGAGATCGTATGAAGACTTTCATCATCAATACCGGTGTAGACAATTTTATTATGCTTACTGGGGGTTACAAAATTCCTGACAAAGAAGTTAGCACTTTCACCAATCAAGAGAAGCAAGAATATCAACTGAATTACAAGGTACGCAATACTTTATTATGTTCTATGACCAGGAATATATATAGTCAGATATCTTCATGTGAAGCAGCCAACTGTATTTGGAAGAAATTAGAAGTCACTCATTTTGTTACATCCAAGGTTATAGAAACAAGGAGAGCAATGCTTCGAGCAGAGTATCATGGATTTGTTTTTCCTTATGGAGAGCCAGTATGTAAAGTTCAACAAAGGTTTATGACAATTGTAAACAGCTTACAATCTATGGGATAAAAAGGTCTTGATGATGAAGCTCTTGTTGATAAGATTATAGATATTATGCCAAATGAATGGGAGTCAAAAAGAACAGCTATTGATGAAAATAGAAAAGTTTCCCAGATTACTCTTGATGAACTCTTTGGAACTCTTCTACAGCACGAGACAAGAATGATGTAACGCCCCGACCCTAGTTTCCTAGAGTCGGTGCATTATTACATAACATTGGAATGATCACAAGAAAGATCAAATCTCGAAAGACCGATTGGTTTAGTAGCCTTGGAAACACTAGATATATTCATAAGTTTTACATTACATCATAAAATGAAAAAACTACTACAACAACATAATGTTTCCACAGTCCACACTACAATCCCCTCATAATATCCCTGCAGGTCATTCATAACTTACATCTTCACTTCCTGGGAAAAATAAAACATAGAAAAGGGGTGAGCTCAAATGCCCAGTAAGGATAACAATATAGCGGAAACTTTCATAAATAAGAATAAACATTTAAGGCAATGTATAACTAAAACAAATGCCTTTTAAATATGAACTTTCAACATGGTATGGCATAAATAAAATGAAATAATGTCATTTACTTATTCACATGGATATTCTACTAATCGAATAATCACATGCAAAAATCAATAACCACTTTCATAATGTTGGAATGCATAATGCCAGACTATCATAACCACATAGTCAAGGCCTCGTGCCAAGACTACAAATAAGATTTTGTCAAGGCCTTGTGCCAAGACACTAGTTTGTCTCATGAGACCTACCGATGCATCGAGGAGCTATAGCGGGCTCCACCCGTCACTTATTAAGTCCAATTCATTCCCATATGAAAAGGTTTAAACATAACATAAACATTCGTATTAAAACTAGCATACGAAATGTCAATACATTCACTATAAACCATGAATGGTATAAAAATAGCACATCCACAGTCAAACATATCACAAAACCTTCAATACAATATAGAAGTTTTGTATCATAATAAATCAACTTCAAATAATCTTAAAATCCATCCAAGGATGTTGACATAGATGAAATCAAAATTCTTTTTAAAGAAATATCTCTTTTTATTTTGAAATCATTTAAGATCCATATAAAATAAAAAATTTTCTTTGAAAATATTCTTATAAGCTTGTAAGGAAAGCTTTGAAGATTTTATAACGGCGTAAAATAACCGCACCCGCCGTATAAGTTAAAAAAAACATTCTTACCTCAATTCTGTCGAAAAGGTTAAAAAGGACCTTGTTTTGAAAACGACGGAAAGATTCCTTTATAAACCTCTTATAAAAAGTCAAACAAGGGTATAAATGACTTTAACCCATATTCTTGTAAATAGTAAAAATGTTTTGAAATACATTTTTAAGAAACATGGATGTGGATGATAAAGAGATCCCAGTAGAGTATTACGTATAATACAACCTCGGATAATGAAGAGATTGTGAAATAACCCTTACCTTGTACTTTTCCTTGGTTGGGGTAGGTTAACCTCCTGTATAATGGTGAAATAATTGTTATTAAATTATACAACAATCATATACATTAATATGATATCATATATGATCTTTTAACGTTGCTTTATTAATAATATCTTAGTATTATCGTCGTTTCAGGTGATAATGGATTCGTTCTTCTTAAATGTTTGGTTACGTAAGACATGTTTGTAATGGATAGATTAAATCTTATTCACAATCAGAATGATATTAACATTATTTTTAACCCTAAAATGAGAATAATACTTGAATGGATACGATGGAGGATGGATCTCACTGCGTTCGTGGAGACGGTAGTCCGTACGTACGCACGAACGCTACTTCCATTTAATTATTATTTTAAAAGAATTGAATCCAAATGATACATAGGTATATTACTTTTCCAGTATAATATAATATTTTATATATGTTACTTAAGTTCATTAACACCATCCTTTATACGTTCCATGTGTGGTATGAACGAGTCATATCATTTTAAGGGGGCGGTAGTCCGCACTTCCTCAAATGAAATTATCGTATGTATATACAACATGAAACGAATAATGGTATGAAATAAAATGGAATTACAGAAGCTTATATATAAAATATATATATCATTAATATCATATTTAATTACAGTGCCATCATAATGGCCACCATAAGAGGCGGTAAGATGTATTTGAACAATCATCGTTTCGTGAGGCGTTAGTTTGCCATCCACAGAAACATTATGTTCATCATCCATTAGATGGAGTTGTGTGTATGTGTAGTTTGAAACCTTATTATAACAACATCCTATTATATTGAGGATACTGGTGTTGTTACAAAAGAAAGGAAATAAAAAGAGTTTGGGGGTTGAAGAAGCAAAATAAATGAAAATAATTTAAGAGAAATCGTTACCTTTAATTTAGGTAACTCACTTTGGTTGGAACCAAAGGACTTGTTGAAATGCTTTCTGCCTAAGGGGAAGCTTCAAGGAGGAGGAGAGGGATGTGGGGAGCTTATATGGGCAGAGTTTGGACGATCCAAGTGGCTTGAGAGGTGTGAGGAATGAGTAGAAGTGGTCTCCTTTTATAAGGGAGAGGAGGGGCGCTTTAGGAAAGAGTGAAAGTATTACTTTATAATATAATTATATTCGGTTTATAATGGTCCAAAAATCATTGAGGTCGAAGATAAGATGACTCATATTCTAAATAACATCAACCAATAAGAATTTGACAGGTTTTAGATAATATTTTAATCATTATAATATTATTTATTTCAATGATTTATTAATGAGGTAAACATTGCATCATTATTGCGTCATTAATAATTTAACTTATTTGATGTCTAAAAATTATAAATAAAATATCATCATGTAGGAAATCTTTTTATCTTTCTAATGAATATTTATAATCGAAAATCCAACATGTATAACCCTATGTAAAAATTGTTCTTCTAAAAGATGTAAGCTTATGCCATTTTTATTTTTATTTTAACTTTATTAATATAATGTGTCCCTACCACATACAAGTGGCTCCAAGGGGTCCCCAAATTGACCCAAGGATGCTCATGGTCGGGTATGTGTCCACCAATAAGGTTAGGACACGTTTTAGGGTAACTTTGTATTATTATAATATTATTTTTTAACCCTTATTTACCGGATTTACCCTTTAACCATGGTAAATAAAATATTTACCGCAGTAATTATTCAAAATGTGTAAAAGTAAAAGTTACCTATTTACATAATTTGGACATCCTGATTCCAAATATGGAATCCATTTTCCTAAATTCAAAACACAGAAGTGGCAGAAATTAATTTAAAATTAATTCCCGCTGTCAAAACAAAAAGCGTGTTTTTAAGAGGTAATAACTATCAAAAGATTGACACTTGTTTATGTTCGGTTTAATTGTAAAATTATGTCCAATGACCAACATTATATTAAATGGTAAAAATATATTCTAAATATACTTTAAAACCACTCAAATTCACAATTTATCACTATTAATTATTTTGATTAAAAAAGTTGTTTTTAATTAAAATTTAGTAATTTTCACTATTCATCAAAATATGAAAGTTATCCGAAATGTACCAAAATTTCACCTTAGGCTAAATTCGATATTCCGAATACAAAAATGAAGTCCATTTTGAAATATAAAATATATATGATTTCAAAAAGTAGGTATTACTATTCCCAACGGCTAGTTTAATTAGTTGTGGTGTGTGTTAGAACTCGAGGTTGCGTACAACACACGCTATCACATTATTCGAAAGGAAACGTACCGTAGAAGCTTGGGGTGTTACATTCTCCCCTCCTTCAAATAATTGCATCCTCGCAATTTCTAGGGTATTACTGCATAAAATGACTTGGGTGGTTCTTCATCATAAGTTCCTCGGGTTCCCACGTTGCCTCTTCCATCTTATGATTTCTCCACAAAACTTTTACCAGACGCGTCGTCCAGTTTCTCAGTACTTGTTCTCTTGTATCAAGAATCCTGACGGGCTCTTCGCAAAAAGACAGATCGGGTTCCAGTTCTAATTCCTCATAGGTGAGTACATGCGTCGGATCAGGCATGTATTTCCTCAATAGAGATACGTGGAACACATCGTGAACTTTGGAGAGACTTGGCGGCATTGCCAATCGGTAAGCTACAACCCCAATTCGTTCTAGAATTTCAAAAGGTCCGATGTACCTGGGACTCAATTTACCTTTCTTACCAAAACTTATGACTCCCTTCCACGGAGATACCTTCAGGAAAACATGATCACCGACTTGAAATTCCAAATCCTTCCTTCGATTATCGGCATAGCTCTTCTGCCTACTTTGAGCTGCTTTGATGTGATTTCAGATTACTTTCACCTTTTCCACCGTTTCCTCCACCAGTTCTGGGCCTACAAGTTTTCTTTCACCAACGTCATCCCAACAGGTTGGTGTACGACATCTCTTTCCGTATAACGCTTCATATGGTGCCATCTGAATACTCGAATGGAAGCTATTGTTATAGGAAAATTCTACCAGAAGTAAATATTGATCCCACATACCCTGAAAGTCAAGTGAGCAAGATCTCAACATGTCTTCTAAGGTTTGAATAGTCCGTTCTGATTGTCCGTCTGTCTGAGGGTGGTAAGCAGTGCTCAAATGAAGTTCAGTATCCAGGGATTTATGAAGACTTTTCCAAAATCTTGAAGTAAAACGGGGATCACGATCAGAAACAATCGATTGGGGTACTCCATGAAGTCTCACAACTTCATTAATGTATAGTCTTGCTAGACGTTCCAGGGGTAGATCTTCTCTTATAGAAAGAAAATGTGCTGACTTGGTAAGACGATCAACAATAACCCATATTGCATTGTTCCTTCTAGGAGTCTTTGGTAGCCCCATGACAAAGTCCATCGTAATATTATCCCATTTCCACTCTGGTATGGGAAGAGGTTGCATGACTCCTCCAGGCTGTTGCCTTCCAGCTTTCACTTGTTGACAAACCATACATCTTGACACAAAATCAGCAATCTCCCTCTTCATGTTGTCCCACCAAAAATGTTCCTTCAAATCTCTATACATTTTGGTGCTCCAGGGTGTATAGAGAAATTGGAACTATGAGCGTCATCCAGCAATTCCCTTTTTAGATCAGGTATATTGGGAACACAAAGTCTCTTCCCGAATTTCAAAATTCCATCTTCATACACAAAGTCTCTCAATCTCCCATCATTCACAGCTTTAATCTTCTTCTGAAATTCTTCATCATCGGTCTGGGAACTCTTAATCCTTTCTAGTAAAGATGGTTTGGCAACCATTTGAAAAAGCATTGATGTTTCACCTTCCTTGGTTATTCCCATGTCCATCTTCTCTAGATCCATGAAAATTGGATCCCTTTCAATTCTCATCATGTTCAGAACTCCATGGTCTTTTCTGCTCAAAGCATCTGCTACTTTGTTTGCTTTCCCCGGGTGGTAGTGTATCGTGCAATCATAATCCTTGAGTAATTCAAGCCATCTCCTTTGCCTCATGTTGAGTTCTTTTTGTGAGAAAATATACTTCAAACTCTTGTGATCAGTATAAATCTCACATTTTTCTCCATAGAGGTAGTGCCTCCATATCTTCAAAGCAAAGATCACAGCTGCTAACTCAAGATCATGAGTAGGATAGTTTTGTTCATGAATTTTCAACTGTCGTGATGCATAGGCAATAACTCTATCATTCTTCATAAGGACACAACCAAGTCCTTTCTTTGATGCATCACTATAAATAACAAACCCATCATTCCCCGATGGTAGAGTCAATATAGGAGCATTGACTAATATTTTCTTCAATTCTTCGAAACATTCTTCAAACTCTTTTGTCCAAACAAATTTAACCCCTTTACGTGTGAGCTTCGTTAATGGGTTAGCCAATCGGGCAAAATTCTGGACGAAACGTCGATAATAACCTGCCAAACCAATAAAACTGTGTACCTCAGTTATACTCGTAGGTGCTGGCCATTCTTGGATTGCCTTGGTCTTAGAAGGATCAACAGAGATTCCATCTTTAGAGACAATATGTCCAAGAAAAGAAATCTCCTGAAGCCAGAATTTACACTTGCTAAACTTCCCATATAATTCATGCCTCCTCAGAGTCTTCAAGATAATGCGCAAGTGATTTTCATTATCTTCGTAGGTTTTGGAGTATACCAAGATATCATCAATAAATACCACCACAAATTCATCGAGATACTCCTTGAAAACTCTATTCATCAGATCCATGAATACAGAGGGTGCATTAGTCAATCCAAACGGCATTACTGTAAACTCATAATGCCCGTACCTGGTTCGAAATGCTGTCTTCGGAATGTCTTCCTTCTTCACACACAACTGATGGTATCCAGATCGAAGGTCAATCTTTGAAAAGTATTGAGCTCCATGCAGTTCGTCAAATAAATCATCAATACGAGGTAGGGGATACTTGTTCTTTATCATTATAGCATTGATCTCCCTGTAGTCGATACATAACCTCATAGATCCATATTTCTTTTTAACAAAAAGAACAGGGGCTCCCCATGGAGAAACACTAGGGCGAATAAATCCCTTATTACTCAATTCCTCTAGTTGTTTCTTTAGTTCGACTAACTCTACAGTGGCCATTCTATAAGGGGTCTTCGATATAGGCCTTGATCCAGGAATCAAATCAATAGAAAACTCAACTTCTTGTTCTGGAGGATGTCCAGGTAAATCTTCTGGAAATACATCTACAAATTCTTTTACAACAGGTACATCCTCTATTTGAACATTCCTTTCCTCACCCGCAGTTATTTCATTCTCTTCCTCCCCAATAATTGAATTTAGTTGAGCTATTGAGGGTGGATCTAAATAAGAATTAGGTGGTGACGATTCTGCTCTAAAAATAAGGTGTTCCTTATCATTATCATCAAGAATTGTATCCTCTTTCTTCTTACAATAAATCTTCGCATCATAGTCCGAAAGCCATTCCATACCGAGGATTATATCAAACTCAATCATAGGTATGACGATGAGATCAGCAGATAAAGAAAATTTATGTGCTCTAATGGGGACTGATTCACAAAACTTTGTTGCAACGATACTTCCCTTAGGAGTTTTAACTGACAACTCCCTTATTAAATCAAATTGGAAATATCTAATTTTCTTAGCAAACTGGGAAGATATGAAACAATGCAATGATCCAGAATCAAATAATGCATTTGCTAAACTTGAGGAAACCATTAAATTACCTGCCACCACGTCTTTCGGAGCTTCTACCTCAGCAGTAGTGATAGCATAAGCCTGGCCTTGATCCCTTGGCCTTTTCTGAGGTAAGTTCTCCTGACGCTTAGGACATGCATTTGCATAATGCCCCATCTCCCTGCAATTGTATCATTGAACGTTGGTAGCTTCCTTCTTCCCCTTGGAATCATGAGCTTGGTGGCCTTTTTCACCACACTTGTAACAGACTCCCATTCCCTTTAAGCAAGTACCAGGATGTTTCTTCCCACATTTACCACAAGTTGGATATTCAACCTTTCCCTTCTTCCCCTTATTTCCATTCCCAGATTGATCACCATTTCTCTTCTTCTCTTGCTTTGCTTTAAAGTCATAGGACTTAGAGAATTCCTTTTCGGTCTTGATAGCACATGAGACAATGTCTTCGTACGATGAAAAGGATTGTGAGACTAATGCTCGACGGAGAAATGGTTTTAACCCATCAAAGAAACGATCAATCATACTTCTTGGGTTGCGAATATAATCTCCAGCATACCTCGCTAACCTTGTAAAGTTAGCCTCATACTTTGTGACATTCTCATCCTCCTTTTGTCTCAGACTCAGAAATTGTCTTTCCATATCTGCTCGATGGTCGCGAGGAAAGTATTTTTCTAAAAACAGATCTTTGAACTCCCTCCATTCCATATTTGATACTTCATCATCTTCCTTCGTATTTTGAATCAATGACCACCATTGATCAGCATCTCCAGTGAGGCGGTAAACTGCCATGATAACTTTTTCCCTTTCACTGCTCCCCAAAGCCTGAAATATTTTCTCTAGGGAAAATATCCATTGTTCAGCTACTAAGGGATTTGTATTCCCATTGAACGTTGGTGGTTGTTGCCTCATGAATCGATCTAACATTGATCCTCCACGCTGCGGATCAGGGTGCTCCATACGGGTAAGGTTATTATTCATAACCTGAGTAAGTTTTCCCAGTATGGTGATTAGCTGATCGGCACCAGTTGCATCACCAGCCCCACTATAATTATCTTGAGCAGGAGGGCAATCTCTACATGGAGTGCGCGCATTGATACGGTTTCCATTTCTTCCACTAGGCACCATTTCTAAACAATGGCATAAACTAGATCAGTTTATGAATCAAAATACATAATCCCATACTTATAAAACACTTAACATAAATTGAACTATTTATGGATATAATCCATAATCATAAAAATGTTTTCTTTGAGGAAGTATGTACTCATAAACCCTTCATAATGATTTGTGAAGAAAATGAGAGTTATCCTAAGCATATCCCCCGGGAGTGTCGTAACCAAGAGTGCAGCAAGGCCCGTTGTCGTGCACCAGTTCCCGTTCGAGTCTAGCTCAAAGCTGTGTTTTCGGGTTTTACCCCTAGGTACATCTGTGCCAGAGCCGCCTCTACCTGCTCGTATCCAGACAGGGATGTATTGCTCGGAAAACTCACAAAATCTCTACAATACCAAAATTATAGAAAGTTCTTCTATACTAATCCTCAAAGTTCATCTTAGGTCTACGTGCTCTAATCAGAGTTTATCTAAATCTAACTTCCAAGGTTTGTACTAAACTTCCTCTGATACCAACTGTAACGCCCCGACCCTAGTTGCCTAGAGTCGGTGCATTATTACATAACATTGGCATGATCACAAGAATGATCAAATCTCGAAAGACCGATTGGTTTAGTAGCCTTGGAAACACTAGATACATTCATAAGTTTTACATTACATCATAAAATGAAAAAACTACAACAACAACATAATGTTTCCACAGTCCACACTACAATCCCCTCATAATATCCCTGCAGGTCATTCATAACTTACATCTTCACTTCCTGGGAAAAATAAAACATAGAAAAGGGGTGAGCTCAAATGCCCAGTAAGGATAACAATATAGCGGAAACTTTCATAAATAAGAATAAAAATTTAAGGCAATGTATAACTAAAACAAAAGCCTTTTAAATATGAACTTTCAACATGGTATGGCATAAATAAAATGAAATAATTCCATTTACTTATTCACATGGATATTCTACTAATCGAATAATCACATGCAAAAATCAATAACCACTTTCATAATGTTGGAATGCATAATGCCAGACTATCATAACCACATAGTCAAGGCCTCGTGCCAAGACTACAAATACGATTTTGTCAAGGCCTTGTGCCAAGACACTAGTTTGTCTCATGAGACCTACCGATGCATCGAGGAGCTATAGCGGGCTCCACCCGTCACTTATTAAGTCCAATGCATTCCCATATGAAAAGGTTTAAACATAACATAAACATTCGTATTAAAACTAGCATACGAAATGTCAATACTTTCACTATAAACCATGAATGGTATAAAAATAGCACATCCACAGTCAAACATATCACAAAACCTTCAATACAATATAGAAGTTTTGTATCATAATAAATCAACTTCAAATAATCTTAAAATCCATCAAAGGATGTTGACATAGATGAAATCAAAATTCTTTTTAAAGAAATATCTCTTTTTATTTTGAAATCATTTAAGATCCATATAAAATAAAACATTTTCATTGAAAATATTCTTATAATCTTGTAAGGAAAGCTTTGAAGATTTTATAACGGCGTAAAATAACCGCACCCGCCATATAAGTTAAAAAAAACATTCTTACCTCAATTCTGTCGAAAAGGTTAAAAAGGACCTTGTTTTGAAAACGACGGAAAGATTCCTTTATAAACCTCTTATAAAAAGTCAAACAAGGGTATAAATGACTTTAACCCATATTCTTGTAAATAGTAAAAATGTTTTGAAATACATTTTTAAGAAACATGGATGTGGATGATAAAGATATCCCAGTAGAGTATTATGTATAATACAACCTCGGATAATGAAGAGATTGTGAAATAACCCTTACCTTGTACTTTTCCTTGGTTGGGGTAGGTTAACCTCCTGTATAATGGTGAAATAATTGTTATTAAATTATACAACAATCATATACATTAATATGATATCATATATGATCTTTTAACATTGCTTTATTAATAATATCTTAGTATTATCGTCGTTTCAGGTGATAATCGATTCGTTCTTCTTAAATGTTTGGTTACGTAAGACATGTTTGTAATGGATAGATTAAATCTTATTCATAATCAGAATGATATTAACATTATTTTTAACCCTAAAATGAGAATAATACTTGAATGGATACGATGGAGGATGGATCTCACTGCGTTCGTGGAGACGGTAGTCCGTACGTACGCACGAACGCTACTTCCATTTAATTTTTATTTTAAAAGAATTGAATCCAAATGATACATAGGTATATTAATTTTCCAGTATAATATAATATTTTATATATGTTACTTAAGTTCATTAACACCATCCTTTATACGTTCCATGTGTGGTATGAACGAGTCATATCATTTTAAGGGGGCGGTAGTCCGCACTTCCTCAAATGAAATTATCGTATGTATATACAACATGAAACGAATAATGGTATGAAATAAAATGGAATTACAGAAGCTTATATATAAAATATATATCATTAATATCATATTTAATTACAGTGCCATCATAATGGCCACCATAAGAGGCGGTAATATGTATTTGAACAATCATCGTTTCGTGAGGCGTTAGTTTGCCATCCACAGAAACATTATGTTCATCATCCATTAGATGGAGTTGTGTGTATGTGTAGTTTGAAAACTTATTATAACAACATCCTAGTATATTGAGTATACTGGTGTTGTTACAAAATAAAGGAAATAAAAAGAGTTTGGGGGTTGAAGAAGCAAAATAAATGAAAATAATTTAAGAGAAATCGTTACCTTTAATTTAGGTAACTCACTTTGGTTGGAACCAAAGGACTTGTTGAAATGCTTTCTGCCTAAGGGGAAGCTTCAAGGAGGAGGAGAGGGATGTGGGGAGCTTAGTTGGGCAGAGTTTGGACGAGCCAAGTGGCTTGAGAGGTGTGAGGAATGAGTAGAAGTGGTCTCCTTTTATAAGGGAGAGGAGGGGCTCTTTAGGAAAGAGTGAAAGTATTACTTTATAATATAATTATATTCGGTTTATAATGGTCCAAAAATCATTGAGGTCGAAGATAAGATGACTCATATTTTAAATAACATCAACCAATATGAATTGGACAGGTTTTAGATAATATTTTAATCATTATAATATTATTTATTTCAATGATTTATTAATGAGGTAAACATTGCATCATTATTGTGTCATTAATAATTTAACTTATTTGATGTCTAAAAATTATAAATAAAATATCATCATGTAGGAAATCTTTTTATCTTTATAATGAATATTTATAATCGAAAATCCAACATGTATAACCCTATGTAAAAATTGTTCTTCTAAAAGATGTAAGCTTATGCCATTTTTATTTTTATTTTAACTTTATTAATATAATGTGTCCCTACCACATACAAGTGGCTCCAAGGGGTCCCCAAATTGTCCCAAGGATGCTCATGGTCGGGTATGTGTCCAACAATAAGGTTAGGACACGTTTTAGGGTAACTTTGTATTATTATAATATTATTTTTTTAACCCTTATTTACCGGATTTACCCTTTAACCATGGTAAATAAAATATTTACCGCAGTAATTATTCAAAATGTGTAAAAATAAAAGTTACCTATTTACATAATTTTGACATCCTGATTCCATATATGGAATCCATTTTCCTAAATTCAAAACACAGAAGTGGCAGAAATTAATTTAAAATTAATTCCCGCTGTCAAAACAAAAAGCGTGTTTTTAAGAAGTAATAATTATCAAAAGATTGACACTTGTTTATGTTCGGTTTAATTGTAAAATTATGTCCAATGACCAACATTATATTAAATGTTAAAAATATATTCTAAATATACTTTAAAACCACTCAAATTCACAATTTATCACTATTAATTATTTTGATTAAAAAAGTTGTTTTTAATTAAAATTTAGTAATTTTCACTATTCATCAAAATATGAAAGTTATCCGAAATGTACCAAAATTTCACCTTAGGCTAAATTCGATATTCCGAATCCAAAAATGAAGTCCATTTTGAAATATAAAATATATATGATTTCAAAAAGTAGGTATTACTATTCACAACGTCTAGTTTAATTAGTTGTGGTGTGTGTTAGAACTCGAGGTTGCGTACAACACACGCTATCGCATTATTCGAAGGGAAACGTACCGTAGAAGCGTGGGGTGTTACAAATGAAAAGAGATGCTGATTTCAATAAGAAGAAGAATGGGAATGGAAGTGTAGCTTTTTCATCTAAAGCTAAAACACCTGAAAGGGTTACAAGGTCTCAATCCAAGAAAGTTGTTGTATCTGATTCAAGTGATTTTAATCTTTCGGATAATGAGTTAGCTAATCTTGCTCGAAGGATGAACAAGATTGCGGGAAAGAAAGATTTTCAATATAGATTCAAAAAGAAAGACAGGAAATATAGGAAAGATTCAGAGGTAACTTGTTATGAATGCAAGAAAGCAGGACATATAAGGCCTGATTGTCCTTTACTAAAGAGGAAAGATAGAAAAGAGAAACACTCTGAAAGAAACAAGAAAAGGTTTTATAAGACAAAGAAAGGCTTGAAATCAAATGATACATGGAGTGCAAGTGGTAGTGATTCCTCAGATGATTCTTCAGAATATGAGACGTCAGGACAAAGGAATATTGGACTTCTAGCCAGACTACCAATTGAAGATCATTGTCTCATGGCTAAGGTACATAATGCTGAAGCTGTTACAAATGTCTCTTTAAATGAAAATTATGTTGATAATAGATATTATGAATCTTCAAATGATGAACCCTCATCATCAGAAGATGATGCATTACCTTCTTTTGAAGAAGTTTCTAGATTTTCTAAGTTACTTGAAAATGAAAATTCAAAACTCAAAAAGAGATTTGAAAAAGCAAATTCTAGAATTTCTATTTTGACTAAAGAAGTATCAGATCTTTCTAAAGATCTTGATGAGAAAACTTCTGATTTTGAAAGTATTTTAAAATCCCTTGAGAAAGTCAAATCTGAAAAGGATAAACTTTCTAAGGATCTTGAAACTGCTATTTCAAAGAAAAATATTTTAGAATCTAACTCTAGTTCAAATTCAAATGTTTTAGAAAACAAGAATTTGGTTTTAAAACTAAAGTCAGAGATTTTATCCTTGAAAAAGTGTTTGTCAAGCTTTACTCATGGAAAAGAAAACTTTGATAGGATGTATTCTCAAATTAGACCGTTGAGAAATCGTTCTGGTCTTGGTTATACTTATTCCAAACCTGTTTTTAGTAATAACTATTTTGTTCCTCAAAAAACCATTTTCTGTTCCAAGTGTCAATGTGGAGGACATTGGAGAAGAGATTGTTCTCTTAACAAAACTCAATCCTTAGGATTTCATAAAGCTCATTTTTCTAAACAAATGTGGATTCCTAAAATTCTTTTATCTAACCCTTCTGGACCCAAACAAGTTTGTATTCCAAAGATCTAATTGTTTCTTTTTCAGGGAAACGAGAAGTGTATCAATAAGAACATTTGGTACATGGATAGTGGTTGTTCTCGACATATGACTGGAAACAAAGATTTCTTTGAAAAGGTTATCAAAACAAAAGGTGGAAAAGTTACCTTCGGAGATAATGCTCATGGAAAGATTGTTGGTATAGGTAATATCGTTTTTCTTGGAAAAGTTCTTATTTAAAATGTTTTATTTGTAAAAGGTCTTAGGCACAATCTCATTAGCATAAGTCAATTATGTGATGAAGGTTACCTTGTGAATTTTATAAATGATAAGTGTCTAGTTCACAATTCCAAGGATGAATTCATTCTATCCTCCCATAGGCAAGAGAATGTTTACACTATTAACATAGAAGACCTTAGGAACCAAAAATTACCTTGCTTAAGTGTAATAGAAGACCAATCGTGGCAATGGCATAGGAGACTAGGACACTGTAATTTGAGAAACCTAAGAAAACTCTCAAAGAAAGGACTTGTAAAAGGGCTACCGGATCATAGATATGATTCTTCAAAAGTCTGTGATCCTTGTCAATTTGGCAAGCAACATAAAACTAGCTTTAAACCAATTAATGAAGTTTCAACTTCTATTGCATTACAACTTGTGCATATGGATCTGTTTTGTCCTTCACAATCTGGAAGCATTGGAAGAAAATACTATGTATTTGTTTTAGTTGATGACTTTACTAGATTTACATGGGTCTACTTTCTCACAAAGAAATCTGAAGCCTTTTCCTATTTCAAAACTTTTAGAGCCCAAGTTAAAAATGAGAAAAACCTACCATTGATAACTATTCATAGTGATCATGGTGGTGAATTTCAAAATTCTGATTTTGAAACTTTTTGTAGAAAGAAAGGTATTACTCACAATTTCTCAGCTCCAAGAACTCCTCAGCAAAATGGGGTTGTTGAAAGAAGAAATCATATTCTTCAGGAAATGACTCGAACCATGTTGAGTGAATACTCAATTGCTAAGCACTTTTGGGCTGAAGCTGTAAGTACTGCCTGTTATACTATAAATCGTGTTTTAACTAGACCATTTCTTAATAAAACTCCTTACGAGTTATGGACTGGCCGAAAACCTAATGTTTCTTACTTCAAAGTTTTTGGATGCAAAGTATTCATTCTGAATACAAAAGATAATTTACACAAATTTGCACCAAAATCTGATGAAGGAATTTTTCTAGGCTATTCCACAACCTCTAAGGCTTATTGAGTTTTCAATAAAAACACTTGTACTGTTGAAGAAACAGTACATGTAAAATTTAATGAAACTAACCCTTTTGTTTTCAACCAACCCAATCCTACATCCTCAGATGTGTTTTGCAAAAATGTTTATCAACCTCTATTAGAAGAACATTCTGATAAGGAAAATGTTCAAGAAAGTATTCCTGAAACATTTACCACAGAAGATTTTCTACCATATGTTGATGAACAGGTTTTACAAAACCCAAATCAATTGTTTCTTAGGAATCATCCCAGTGATAATATCATTGGTGATATAAATCAACCTGTAAGGACCAGAAATTCCTTAAGAAATGAAATAGAACATCTTGCTTTTCTTTCCCAATTTGAACCTAAAAGTCCAAGTGAGGCCTTAGGTGATGATGATTGGATCAAAGCAATGCAGGATGAACTAAATGAATTTGAAAGGAATCAAGTCTGGACTTTAGTTGAAAGACCTAAAGAAACAACTGTAATTGGTGTAAAATGGGTTTTCAGAAACAAGTGTGATGAAAATGGAATCATTGTAAGAAATAAAGCAAGACTTGTTGCTAAAGGATATAATCAACAAGAGGGAATAGACTATGAAGAAACATATGCTCCTGTAGCTAGACTAGAATCTATTCGTATTCTATTAGCCTTCGCAGCATATTTCAATTTCAAACTATTTCAAATGGATGTCAAATGTGCTTTTTTAAATGGTTTTGTTCAAGAAGAAGTTTTTGTCGAACAACCTCCTGGTTTTCAAGACCCAAAACATCCTGATCATGTCTTTAAACTTACCAAGGCTCTATATGGTCTTAAACAAGCTCCTAGAGCATGGTATGATAGACTTACAGGATTTCTTTTACAAAACAATTATAGAAAAGGTACAGCTGATCCAACTCTTTTTATCAAAATGGAAAACAAAAATGTTTTGGTTGTCCAAATCTATGTTGATGACATCATATTTGGATCAACTCAGAAATCTTTAACCGATTCTTTTGCAAATTTAATGAAATCTGAGTTTGAAATGAGTATGATGGGTGAGTTAACATTCTTTCTAGGTTTTCAAATATCTCAAAAACCAGAAGGAACTTATATATCTCAACATAAGTTTATTAAAGACTTACTCAAAAAGTATGGATTTGACAAAACTAAAAGTATTAGCACCCCAATTGGTACCTCAAATACTCTTGATCTTGATGAAACTGGGAAACCAGTAGATCAAACGATTTTTAGAGGTATGATAGGGAGTTTGCTATACTTGACAGCTAGTCGACCTGACTTGATGTTTTCTGTATGCTTATGTGCAAGATATCAATCTAATCCAAAAGAGTCTCACCTAAAATAGGTAAAGATAATCTTTCGGTATTTAAAAGACACTATGGATTTAGGACTTTTCTACTCTTCTGGAAATGATTTTGTTTTAAAAAGTTTTTCAGATGCTGACTTTGGTGGTTGTAGAATGGATAGAAAAAGTACATCTGGAACATGTCATTTCTTAGGAGACTCTTTGGTTTCTTGGTCCTGCAAGAAACAACACTCAGTAGCACTCTCCACTGCTGAAGCTGAATATGTAGCAGCTGGAAGTTGCTGTGCTCAATTATTGTGGATGCAGCACACACTCACTGACTATGGTTTGAGTTTCTCCAAAACTCAAATTCTGTGTGATAATACAAGTGCCATATCTCTTAGTAAAAACCCAGCACATCACTCTCGTGCAAAACACATAGATGTTAGGCATCACTTTCTTAGAGATCACACACAAAAAGGAGATATTGTTTTACAATTCATCGGAACGCAAGAACAACTTGCTGACATTTTTACAAAACCTTTACCTTCCGATAGATTTGAATTTATAAAACAGAATCTAGGAATGATTACATTAAAATAATCATTCATATCTACTTCTTGTTTTAAATCTCTCCTTATAGTAAAAAAACATTTCGTAAAAAGGGGGAGGACATTTCTTTCTGTCTTTATGTTTTTTTTATCTTATGTTCTTTAACTATTTATTCTTTGGATTTTTTTTTGTTTTCTGTTTATCATATTGTCTTTTTTAGTTTTCTGTTTATCGTATTGACATTTTTAGTTTTCTATTTTATCGTATTGAAATTATTTTCCATCGTATCATTCAATAGTTTTTGAATCGACCGATGATGGTATTGAAATTCTTTTCCATCGTACCATTCAATAGTTTTTGAATCGACCGATGATGGTATTGAAATTCTTTTCCATCGTACCATTCAATAGTTTTTGAATCGACCGATGATGGTATTGAAATTCTTTTCCATCGTACCATTCAAATAGTTTTGTATCGACCGAAGATAGTATTGAGATTGTTTTCCATCGTACTGTCAGTTCATGGTAACAAGACTATTTTCTATCGTACGGTCCGATCATAGTAATGACTTTGTTTTCCATCGGCATCATGTTTTTTTTTCTCCTTACGATTGTGTTTACTTTTGATTCTTACCAAAACCAGCAATCACCTTATGTTCTCCGACAGGTTTCTTTTCATTTTTTTAAATTTTTTTTTGCTTTAATCCTAACCATTGATCTGGTATTATCTAATCTTGACCGTAGAATATCAACGGTCATCTCTTTATTGCCTATAAATACCTCGTCTCCCCTCCCCAAACCCACATTTAAGTTTCAGGATTTGAGGCGAAGCTCTGCTCCACCAGCTATAAACCATCGTACGATCTTCTCATCGGCAGAACCTTTATGTATCAATCTTCTGCTAATACTCCTGCCGAAATGTCTTCAAAGACTTTTACAGAGAAAGACTTTCACAGAGAAAGGTTAGTATCCCGAGATTTTTTCGATATGTACGATTCTACAATCAGGAGGATCATTCTGTTTCAAGGATGGGAACATCTCTGTGTGGAAAAGCCTGATATTCAAGATCCAGTTCTTTTTGATGAAGTTTGTCAATTTTACAAAACCGTTTCTTTCGACAAAGATATAACTATTAACTTCGCTGTGTACGATAGAAAATTATCTATGTCTGTGAAACAAGTGGCACATTTTCTGAATGTTTCTATAGAAGGCGATGAATTCTGTCCATCTTACAAACTACCAGAGGAAGTTGGTACGTTTAATAGAGAAAGTGCTGAAAAAAATGTGTTTGTTATTAATGAGGAAAAGAGAAAAGTATCTCATCTTTCACCGGACAATCGGTTTGTCACTTTATGGATGCAAGGTTTTCTTATCCCAAGGAAAGGGGATAGAGAAACCCTTAAAGTTTCTGATGTCTTTATGCTCGACTATCTTGTGAATATGAGGAAAGTAAATCTCATGGGATATGTTTTTGAAACCATCAAGAATGTCATGAAAGGAGGGATTAAATCCCAGATAATAATGTATCCAGCCATCCTTACGAAATTCATTCTTGAGAGTATGAAGTTTTGTAACATTCCTTTGAAAGGAGAACCTATGGATTTGAGGCCATCTTTGATTAATAAGAGTACGATGAAAAAGCTGAATGTTTGTTTTGATTCAAATTCAAAACTTTTTGTCAGAGATGTAGAAGCTGAATTGGCTCAAAATCAATCAGCACCTATGCCAGCCAAGGACAATCAATCCACCGGTGTTACTCGAAAGTCTGATCCTCAAACTAGTTCAAAACCAAAGAAGAAGCCGAGGTACAGTAAAGAAGTTGTATCCAAATGGAGAAAGGACAAGGAACAGAGAAAGGAAGGTGATCCAAAGTTTGGTCTTGACCCTGCTGAGGCCTTTGCAGAAAGAATAAGGGTAGAAGAAACCCTTCAAGCTGAAAAGAAAAAGAAGACACTTTTGAAAAGAAAGTCTCAGGACTTTGATATCTCTAAAGTCTTGAAAGCAGTTGAAGATGCTAGTGCTCAACTAACTGTGGAAGTGCACCAAGAGCCCATCGTACAGAGTCTGCCTGAGAAAGAAATAGGAAAACAAGTGATAGAAGAAGTGGAAGTAGAAGAAGGATATTTTCTGTTAGAATTTCTTCAATGTTCAAATAAAAGTAGAGAGGAATCGCTTCAAAAGCTGAGCGAAGGTGTTCAACAAACTCCTCATGCCGATCAGGAAAGATCTCCGGACAGGATGTCATCTCGAGAAAAGCAAGATGCTCAATCTTCTCAGTCTGATAAAGTAGTTGTCATTAGTGAAAAAGTGGAAGATGAAAGAAAACAGAAAGAAAAAGTGAAAGGGAAACAGCCAGTTGTTCATTCAAGCAGATCGTATGAACTAGCATCGTACGATGAAGATACTGATTCAGAGCATACAATCTCTCTCAAAAAGAGTGATTACATTGTTCATGTTTTAAGAAGGATGGAGAAAACCATTCCTTATTTTCTGAGGCTGGAAGGGAAGATTGATTTTATTACTGAAAATCAATGGAAAAAGTTTGGCTCTGTAAAAGAATTGAGAAAAAAAGTTTTGTCAGTAGAAGCCGATCTGAAAGTTCTTTCAGAAAGCTCAGTTGCTCATAAGAAGGCTTGCAATAAGATGACCAAGTGGTCATACAAAACCGAGAGCTCAATCAATGATCATGAAATAGCTATTGAAGATATAAGGAGGTTATCAAATGAGCTCGCAATTGCTTTCAACAAGCTTGATAATGAAACGGTTGAAAGGCTGAACCTTTTATCATCTTAAAGAGCCGATGTTCCTTCAGTGAAAGACATGCAAGATAGGATGAATGTTTTCCAATCTGAATTCTCAAAAGTTTCATCTTTCAAAGATGAAATGGTTTTACTGAAGAAATAAAAATTCTGTGTTGTCCAAGGATAACAAGACTCTGCAAAACAGAATTGATACCCTTGAAGAAGTAATCAGAGTACAGGAGGAGACCATCAGAAATCAAGATCATATTTTTGCGGATCAACAAGAGCTTCTCAAAACTCAGGGTGAATCAATTTCTGAAGACAAGAAGGAGATCAAGAAGATGAAAGCTGTGCTTCATGAGCTTATAAAGAAAGAGAAGGAAAGAGAAAACAAATGATTGTTGTATTTGTTTCTTTTGGAACTTGTTTGTTTTGTAATAATTCTTATAATCCTTTCTCTTTTATCCATTGTCTTGTATTACTTCACTAACTCTTTCAGACAATTCAAGATTACTCCTTTCTTTTTGTAAATCACAAAGGGGGAGAATATTTACAAAGCAAAGATTGTTTTACAAAGGGGGAGAATGCATTACAATGCTCTTAAGGAAAATCTACGAATACAATCCTTAGGAAAGTCAATACCTAAGGGGGAGTTAGTTGTATTCAATTTTCTTATTCAGAAGAGTTTTTAAACTCAGGGAGAGATAAGTATTTCTTGTTTCATTTACTTTGTGTGTTTGTGCTTTCCAAAAAGGGGGAGATTGTTAAGTCAAGTCTTCTTTTGACTTCTATATCATGTTTTGGAAATCACAAATGTATTCTATCATATGTTTGTATATTACAATTGTCTTTTATCATGTTTATCGTATCGTACGATGTTGATCGTTCCGAACAAATCGTATCGTACTGACTCTGTCAATCGTATTGTATTGACTCTGTCAATCGTATCGTACTGACTCTGTCAATCGTACCATACTGACTCTGCTATTCAGATGATCATTATTTGTTTTGGTACTTTGTCAAAAACTCTCTCTGCATATGAATCGTACTCATGTTTTACATTTCTATATATCTCTTGTCCTAACAAAACAATGTCGTTGAGTTAGTTACAAACTAATCAAAACGATGTCGTGCTTTCTGTTTCAATATGACCGTTGGAGGCAATATGACCGTTGGAACCCGAGGCCTATAAATAGGAGGTCATTTTAAGCTGAGAACACAACGATGAATGAAGAGAACGAATGAAGAGACTCTGTGAACTACAAAGATTCTAGAGAGAGACACGGTGACTTCTCTCATCAGCTTTGTGCGTCCGATCATCGTATCGAGGGCTTTCAAGTAATTGAAAGACAGAGGTGCCGATTACCTGCAAAATCGAGGGCTGCCAGGGATAGGCAGACAGACGTGCCGATCATCGTATCAAGGGCTGCCGGGGATAGGCAGACAGACGTGCCGATCATCGTATCGAGGGCTCACCAAGGTGTTGGTGAGACAAACCTTTTATCCTAGGTGAAAGGATAACCCTTCTCTTTGGGTTAAAAGAATTGTATTACTTTTACATTTCCGCTGTTACTTGTATTAGAAAGGGATTTGTATTGTTTCCTTTCTTCTTTACATATTCAATTGTAATTGTTTCAATTACAATCATTCTATTACATATTGTATTGATTGGTTCTATACGCTTTAAGGTAGAATCATTCATATCTGTATTACTCTGATTATTGTGTTCATCTTGAATACAATTGTTTTACATAACATTAGTATTACAATACATCTTACCTTTTACATTCAATACAATTGTGGGTGTTTGTATTTGTATTAGTTTAAGATCATTTAAACTAATCTCTTTGTTACTAAAACTCAAAGTTTTTAAACCTACAATTCACCCCCCTCTTGTATTGTTCCATCTAATAGACTTTTATATCTACTATTCGATCCAACACCAAGATCACCAAACTGCTCCCGTTTAGGGTTCTGTATCATGAATCGGGGAGAGGACGGGCTGCTGTTAATTTTGGGTAAAGTTCTACCAACGGTTTTTTAAAAACTATTGGTATATATTTTCAGGCCAAACCAATACCAACGCTTCCTTAGAACCATTTGTAAAATCTCCCCTCAACCACACCTATACCAACAGTTCTCATTGAACCTTTTGTAAAACTCCCCTAAACCACATCTATACCAATGGTTCATTAGAACCGTGGTTGAAAGCTCTTACAAACACACCTATACTAATGGTTCTAAGGATCCGTTTGTAAAAGAACCCCTAAACAATACTTTACCAATGGTTTCATGAATCCGTTGGTTTGGAAGTGTGGGGAAAAACCCACATTCCAGTAGTGGCTTTAAAACTAAATTAGACAAAGATATATTGTAATTCTAGTATAATATATATTTCATATATGTAAAATAAGTTCATTAATTACATTCTTTATAAATACCAATTTTGTCATGAATGAGTCACATCACTTGAGGGGCGGTAGTCCACACTTCCTCATATGACATTATCGCATTTGCACAACATACAAAGAATAATGGTAAGTTTAAAATATAAAATACAGAAGCATATAGAGGAAATTAATATAATATATATCATATATAAATATAGTTCTATCATAATTTCCACCATTAAGGGTTTTAAAAGACGATTTAACAATCATCGTTTCGTGAGATAGTAATTCGCCACCCACAGAAACAGTATGTTCATTAACCATTAGACGGTGGTGTGTGTAAGTGCATGTAGAATTATTATCATACAAAAATACTAGTATATTTACGATACTGGTGATATTATGGGATCTAATATTAATAAGATTTTGGTGATTTAAGATGGAAAATAAAAGAAAGAAACTCGACGGAAATCATTACCTCTAAATCGGGTAACTCTTTTTAATTTGAGCCAGAGGCTTCCTTGGAAAGACTTCTGCCCAATTTGTGGCTTCTAGGAGTGATAGAGGGATGTGGAGAGATAATATGAGTAGATGTAGGATGATCCAAGGGCTTGAGAGGTGTGGGTAAGTGGGTAGAGGTGGGAGACTTTTATAAGAGGGAGGAGGGTCACTTTTGGAAAGTCTTGAAATGATACTTTTTTATAAAATGGTTTTCAGATTTTAACAGTCCCACAATGATATATTTTGAGTATATGGTGATAAGGATTTGAAATCTACCCATCCAATAAGTTTTTGATAAGTGTAAGTCTTAGATTTTACCTTATCTTATCATTTTATTTAAATCATTCATTAATGAGGAAATCACTGCATCATCACGGTGTCATAAATAAATTTATTTATTTATTATCTAAGAATTATTTACAAAATAACATGATATAGGAAATAATTTTAGATTTATAGTGAGTATTTATAGTCTTATAGATCATTTATGTAAAAAAATTAATTTTTTTTTACCTAGCATATACAAACCTTTTTAATATTTCACTTCTTTTTAAAAAAATAATGTCATAAATGTCACTGTTACACCCATGTGACTCCATGGGCCCTCAAGTTCGGTAAAACTCATACCATAGTCGGAAATGACTCAAAAAAGAGGATTTGGACACATGTTGGGGTTATTTTATATTAATATGATATTATTTTATTACCCTTAGCTACCAGATTACTAATTAATCACGATAATTAAAGATAATTACCATTTGTCACTATTCATAATGTAAAAAAACAAAAGAGTCTTAATTACATAATTTGTACCTTATTATTCCAAATATGGAATATATATTACCAAATTCCATAATCAGAAATTGCAGTAATTAATTTAAAAATAATTCCCGTTGTCATAACCAAAGATGAGTTTTTAACAAGTAAATTTATCATAAGATTGACATGTTTTTTCATCCAATTGAAAAGTGAAATTATTTCCAATGAAAAAAATTGTATTAATTGATAAATACATAATTAAATTACACTTTAAAACAAATAAAAATGAAAACTTGACTAAATAATTAAATTAGACGAAAAAGCAGTTTTGAAGTAAAATGCAGTATTTTTCACTATTCATTAAAAATGAACATTTGTCAGAAAAATAGCAAAAATTTATCCAAAGTAAATTTGATATTCCAAATTAAAAAATTATTTCCATTTTAGAATATTCAAAACATATAAGTTGCATTAATTAATTTTATAATTAATTCCAGCTATCAAAACAAATAGCATGTTTTTCTAAAACAATATCTATCAAAAGATTGACACTTGTTCATGTTCAATTTCAAAGTGAAATTAATTCCAATGACCACCACTGGATTAAATGGTAAAATTATATTTCAACTAAACTTCAAACCCAATTAAAAATTTAATCTATCCATATAAATAAATTAGTTAAAAGGAGGTTTTGAAAAAAAATACAACAATTTTACTATTCATTAAAAATTGAACTTTATCAGAAAAAAAATTTACACAAAGTAAATTTTGATGTCCCAATTCTAAATAAGGATTTTATTTTTTCAAATATGACATATAAAATTTACAAAAAGTAGTTCTAAAAAGGGTTCTCCATCAAAAGGTGGTTAATCCACCTTTTAAAAGAACATTACAATATTTATGCTTAAAATACAATTCCTTTCTTATTTTAAACCTCAAACATTTATTGGATAAATTTAAAAATATTTAAAAAACATATATAATCATTTTTTAGTCAGTTCTATTTATTCCCGTCATTACAATGGCTATGCTCTAACAACCATTTAAAATAATATTATTATATTATTAGCGTGCAATGTAAGAATTCAAAGAAACTCGTTGTTGTGTATTGAGTACACCATAAAACATATAATTCCCTTTAACGTAATATTAACATTTTATTGACAAATATTAATAAATATAAAATTTTCATATTATTTATTTACCAGGGATGTAACATCCTTCCCCCATTTTGGGAATTGTGTCCTCACAATTTTTAAATTGGGCTTGGAAACTTTATTGAAATCCCCACATCGGAAAAGGATTATATAAAACTATAAATTTAAAAGAAAGAAAGAAAAATAAAAAGGTCATCCAAGACAACAGAGACTAGGATTCTATGAAAACATGGATATGGAAGGGAAAAATGGGGTCATGTTCTAATGGATAGTGATTGAAAACATGACTAGGAGAAATCTAACCACTATAAAATCAAAAAAATGGGAAGGGTTAAACGGTATTTGATTCCCCAGTAGGAAAATATAACAGAAAACGTTTTTGTTTTACATTACTTTTCATTGAGGAATTTTTTTATGAGCTTAACTAAATCATAAGGAAACATACATACTTTTTATGTTGAATTTCATATCTTACTAGATTTTTTATATAAACTCATATTTTCCTAAGAAGATAATTATTTAGGATGGCTTGTTGACATTAATAGTGCTATAATCAACTTCTTGAGAATCACATAATCCAAAAAAAATTAACTATATATTTCCCATGTCTTTAGACCTTAACCAAAACCAAAATTGTTCTTACAAGATCAGATAATCCCCAAAAGGATAATCCTTCACAAAAATAAAAACTACCCTTAATCTACAAAATTTGTCCAACAAAACCCAAAGTTCATCAAAGACCATTAAATAAAAAGTTATCCATAAAATTTTTCAAAGTAATCCAAACTAAGATGGAAACCCAAATCTCTGAAAAATTTAATCACATAGTCTTCCAAGGAAAATATTAACATTAATCTCAAAATAACATCCGTTACTCCTAAAGTCTCATACTTAAAATTAATTAACCAAATCACATATCCTCAATGATAGGTTAATAATTTCCCAAAATCAACTTATTCCTGATTCATAAGATCATCTAACTAAAAATAATTAGTCTTATTAACCAGGGACTTTATGTAGTCTAGTGGTAGGTGATAAATACCATAAGCACTTTGGTTGTGGGTTCGATTCACAAAGCTTCATCCGACGCGACGGGTTGTCACACTGTTTGTGTGTTGGCCCTTTTCAAAAACTACATAATTTTATAAAAATATCTAAAAGAGATAAATTCATAAAAAAATTAACCATAAAATATTTTAACCACAAAGTTTATAAAATAACTTACGTTTTGCATCCCAAAATGTATTAACCGGTAATTGCCTCTAATTCAAGGATCATATAAACCCAAATGGTTCTTTATAACTATATCTACAAAAGAAAAGATAATTATTCCATGAATAAAATTTTTATATATCAAACATCAGGGTTACACATACTGTAAAAATTCTTCTAATGTAATCCCATCATCAAAAGAGCCTTAATACTTTTAAGAATTTCACCATCCTAAAATCTACCATAACTGTTGAATCCCTTATATGTTGACTTCTTACTCATTAAACATTCTTCATGATCCATTAACAAATCCTTTATAACTTATTCTGAAATTATTCTTTCCTACAAACAAAATCATTCATCATATCCTAATATTTCAATAATAGGAAAACATATGTTATGAAATAATCCATACATTTCATTGGTCATTGTCTGTTTCTTCATCCTCAATCGGAAGGGAATTTGGTATTGGTAAATGAATATTTGTATGATCCTGGTGATCCCATTCCTGAACCTTCTTCGTAGGACATGTGTTTGCATAATGACCATGTACACCACATTTAAAGCATTCAATTGACCCTTCAGAAAGAACTTCTTTCGCTTTCCTATAGTCAACTAGATGCTTCCTTTTTCCATGGCAGGTTCCAGCTTTAGGACCATCATTCCCACATCTATAGCATCTTTCTATCCCTCTAAAACATTTTCCTATGTTTTTCTTTCCACATCTTTGACACATAGGTTTTTGAACATACTTACCTTTATGATTATTACCTGAACTTCTGTAGGGATTTGTTTCTCGCATATATGATGCCTTATGAAAATCATTAAGGTTCAGGTGGTCAATCATGACTTCAAATAGTTGGTTGAGAATAACCACATGAGTTCTCATTGCACCTCCCATATCATTCAGTTGCTCGTTTAGAAAACCATCACAGTTTTCATCACATCCACTGTTACTTTGGTGCCTGCTAGATCAAGCAATTTTCTAAAACCAAAAAGGTCAGTGTGAGTATATCAGAAAAATAATCATATAATATCTTATGAGGAGGGTAAATAATATTATATACTTATTCATGTTATCTTATACTCATTCACTTTATAACTATGACACTTTCTAATATCCTAACCATTATGGTAATGTCACTTGTGCTTAATAAATACCATAACCTCTAAAGTTATTAAACTAACCTCTGATACAAAGTAAAAGTACCTGACCTTAAAAAATTATATAATCATGAATTAAATGAATAATTAACATTAATGATATTTTAAGGTTTATAGTTTTAAAGAATTAGTACATAACTATTATATCTCAAAAGATTACAAAGTAGACACTTCTACTCAGTTTCCAATAAAAACTCTTAAAAAGAAACATGTCTAGTTCCACGTTTTAGATAGCATGATATTTCTATAAACCCATCCTTGACCCTATTCCACTTTATATCCTATGAAACACATTTCAAAAATGTGGGAGGATCATAAAAAGCTCAGTAATTGATACACGAAGAGGGAAAACATTAGATCATCAATATATACATATCATAAGATTTTTAACATACCTAATGAAATCATATAATTTGTGAAATACACATAGAAATCATAAGACATAAAGGTAACTTGAGGCATTCATAACATTTTTAAGTAGGGAGTAACCCTCATGGTTACGTTTTGAATACCCATCAGAGTATATTCCATAAATATCTTCGAAGAAACCTTAGAGTTTAACTCCTTAATGTTACCCAATGCATTGGAGAGCTATCTCAGGCTCACCCACCCTTAGTTTATCATAGAACCAACTGACTTCATATACAATTCTTAAGAACTATAACATAATCGTATCACATAAAACATGCATAATAGAAACATAACATTTCCACATTTAAATCACAAGATATCAATACAACACATTGATATAATTAAAACATTATCAAAACCATTTTAAATAGAAAATCAAAAGACAAGTAAAACATGGTATTTATTTTTCTTTTAAAAAAACATATGTCTTGTAGAGGAAGCCAAAACTCAAAGAATGGTCACAGTGGCAGAGAAGTCGTTGTTGCTGCATACGTAAGGCAAATACATTCCTTTTATCTCTTAGTAAAATGCTTCGTGTAAAAATATTCCTTTTGAATGAAATTGAAATTCAAAAGAGTTTTATACACTGTATAAAATAATGTTGTGTAGAGAACAAAAGATGACTCAATGAAAGGAGATTGAGACAAAGTCCCGTACAAAGATTGTATCATTAGATTAAGGATAAATAAATTACATAATTATGTGTGAAAAATATAAATAAACCCAATATAAGTGGATATTTAGTGTAAAATAGTCCTGGTTCATACACACATATTCATAGTACGGCATAATCAAGAAGTAGAGGTTGAATTGAAAGAATTGAAATTGGGTTAAGAAGTTCCCTTACGGAAATTCGACAGCCTAACAACATCACTTTAAAATTCATAAGATCAGTTGATGAGAGATAAAATAGGAATATCATCACTTGGACATAAAATTTACATTAACAAGTATATATAAGAACATATCACAACATTAAGAAGACGTAAATTAAATGACATAACAAAAAGAAGTCTTTTAAAAAGAGGAGGGTGAAAGGTTTCCTTACCGATTTGGGTAACATTCGAAATGAACACCCCATGAATGAAGGACTATACAATGTTGATGTAAATACCCATAAACGAAAGTATATTACACAAATAGTAGAATAATGGGCAGTAAATAAATCATTCAAAGGATATAGTGAAAATTATAGGATGAACCTCACGAGAATAAGTAGTGAGATAAAAACCCCTTACATCTTTGTAATAAATTGAGTCATATGAACAAAAGATAATAAAAACAAAATGAATCACATAATACCATGAATATAAATAGAATCATTATAATATATATAAAATGTAAGTACCCAATGCACTATATGCAACAAATAATTTGCGAACAATGGAAATCTCACGGAATTAAAAGTGAGATAAGAAATCCCTTACCTCATGTCTGACTTATCTTGTTCGTTTCTTTATATTCTTGAATAAAAAACTTTGATCAATTTATAATATCTCTAGGACTTCCTTTAATGTTTATTATTCAATTAATATCAAATATTATTATGTTATAATAATTAGTTAATTATGTGAGTTCATATCATACGTTTTATTGATGTTTGGTACATGAGTCAATAATGAACTTGTTTGAAGAGAATTGCCCCTGTAGTTATAAGTACATAATCTCCAAAATGGTATTCATGATTTATATATCATATATATCCAGTATATATGTATTTAATAGTATTCCATAATGTTTTCAGATAAGAAATGAAATGTACCATCCATGAAGACGGTATACCATACGTACGAATGATCGCTACTTTCATTCTTTTGTCATTTAATGGAATTTAAAACTAAATTAGACATAGATATATTATAATTCCATTATAATATATATGTTTTATAGGTAAAATAATTTCATTATTTACATTATTTATAAATTCCATGTTTGGCCTGAACGAGTGACATCACTTGAGGGGGCGGTAGTCCACACTTCTTCATATGACCTTATCGCGGTTGCACAACATGCAAAGCATAAAGTTATGTTTTAAATATAAAATACAGAAGAATATAAAGGAAATAAATATAATATATATTATATATAAATATATTTCCATCATAATTTCCACCATTAATGGTGTTAAATTAATATTGAACAATCATCATTTCATGAGGCAGTAATTCGCCACCCACAGAAATAGTATGTTCTTTAACCATTAGACATGTGTGCATGTAATAGTAGTTAAAATCCATATAATAACAACATAATAGTATATTTAAGATAATTTTTTTTATTGGATCAAATAATAAGAACATAGTGGTGAGTGAAGAAGGAAAGTAAAAGAATGAAACCCTAGAGAAAACATTACCTCTAAATCGGACAACTCTTTTTGATTTGAGCCAAAGGATTCCTTGGAAAGACTTCTGCCAAAAGTGAGGCTTCTAGGAGTCAGAGCGGTATTTTTAGAGATAATATGAGAATCCATTTGTCGATCCAAGGGAATAAGAGTTGTGGGTAAGGGGGTAGAGGTGGGGGCCTTTTATAAGAGAAAGGATGGTCACTTTTGGAAAGTCTTGAAATGTTACATTATTATAAAATGGTTTTCAAATTTTAAAGGTCCCACGATGATATATTTCATGGATAAGGTGATAAATGTTCAAAATATACCCATAAAATTTGTTTTCAAAAAGTGTATGTCTTTAATTTTACCTTATCTTTTCATTTTTTTAATTCGTTCATTAATGAGGTAATCACTACATCATCATCGTGTCAAAAATAAATTTATTTATTTAATGTCTAAAAATTATTAAGAAATACCCTAAAGTATGAAATATTTTTATCTTTAAAATGAATAATTATAGTATAATATATCATTTATATATAAAAAATTAAAATTGTTTTACTTAGGATATACGAACCTTTGTTATATTTCTCTTTATTTTTAAAAAATAATGTCATAAATGTCACTATTACACTAATATTACTCCATGGGACCTCAAGTTAGATAAAAATATTCCCATGGTCAGCCATGACTCAAAAAAGAGTATTTGGACACATTTTTTTGTCATTTTATATTATTATGATATTATTTTATTACCCTTAACTACCCGATTACAAATTAATCATGATAATTAAATATAATTACTGTCATTACTATTCATAATGTCCAAAAAAAAGAGTCTTAATTACATAATTTGGACCTTATGATTCCAAGTATTGAATCCATTTTACCAAATTTAAAACTCAGAAATTGTCGTAATTAATTTAAATATAACTCATGTGGTCACTACCAAAGATGAGTTTTTAAGAAGTAAAATTATTAAAAAATATTGACTAGTTTTTACATCAAATTGAAAAGTGAAATTACATCCAATGAACAACATTGTATTAAGTGATAATAACTTAATTCAATTACACTTTATACCCAATTAAAAGTACAATATGACTATATAATGAAATTAGATGAAAATGATGTTTGGAAGTAAAATGCAGAATTTTTCACTATTCATTAAAAATGAACATTTGTCAGAAAAATACCAAAAAATTATCCCAAGTAAATTTGATATTCAAAATTAAATAATTATTTCCATTTTACCAAATTAAAAAAATAAAGTTTCATTAATTAATTTTATAATTAATTCCCACTGTCAAAACAAATAGCGTGTTTTTAAGAAACAATATCTATCAAAAGATTCACACTTGTTTATTTCTAATGTTAAAGTGAAATTAAATCCATTGACCACCAATGTATCAAATGTTAAAAATATATTTCAACTAATCTTTAATCCCAATTAAAAAGATAATATAACCATATAAATAAATTAGATTAAAATGAGGATTTGAATTAAAATACAACATTTTCACTAATCATTAAAAAATGAACTTTATCGGAAAAATAAAAAAAATTTACACAAAGTAAATTTTGATGTCCCAATTCAAAAGAAGGATTTTATTTTGTCAAATATAAAATATAAAATTTACAAAAAGTAGTTTTAAAAAGGGTTCTCCATCAAAAGGCGCTTAATGGACCTTTTAAAGAACACTGGAATATTTATGCTTAAAATTGAATTCTTTTCTTATTTTAAGACTCAAACATTTATTGCATAAATGTAATAATATTTAACAAACATATATAATCATTTTTTATTCAGTTATATTTATTCCCACTTTTACAACAACTATGTGTTAACTACCATTTAAAATAATATTATTATATTATTAGTGTGCAAAGTAAGATTTTAAAGAAACTCATTGTTGCGTATTTGGTACACCAACAAACATAGAATTCCCATTAAAGTAATATTTTCATCTTATTCAAAAATATTAATAAATATGAAAATATCATATTTTTTATTTACCTGGGATTTTATACAACAAGTTGGATGATGTAATTATATGGAGGGAAATTGTAGTGGTATTTTTCATCATGGGATGGTCCATGATGGTTTTTAGTGGTATGCATGATTGGAAGAGTCGACCCGATCTACCTGACCAGTGATTGGGTTTCGATCCTAATTGGTTGAAGACATGGACACACATAGTTGTCGTAAGGGTAGTCGGTGCATTGGTTATGGAAGGGGCCACTAAGCTATTATAGAGGGCTCATATTAGGTATGATTAATGGACTTTCGTGAATATTGACCTCAATAATTATGTACTGAAGCCATTTTAGTAGGGATTGGATCATTCTGAATCTTGACATATGAAGCCACTCGACATTTTCAGTAAAGTCTAGTGGGAGCCATCCTAACCCAACTCTGATTGGTGATTGAAGAAGGAACGATTTGATCATCCCCTACATCTTATGTGCAGAGGAGTGAACTATAAGGACCCAGCCTTAAAAAATTACTTAATCATGAATTAAATGAATAATTCCCATTGAGGATCTTTTCAGGTTTATAGTTTTACAGAATTAGGTCATAACTATTACATCTCCAAAGGTAAAAAGTAGACACTTCTACTCAGTTTCCATTTTTACATAAAATAGAAACTCTTGAAAAAAAGAGTCATGTCTAGTTCCATGTTTTTGACAGCATGACTTTCCTTGATCCTATCCTTGACCATATTCCACTTTATGTCATGTGAAAATAATTTCAAAAACTTGGGATGAGCATAAAAATATCAGTAAGGAATACAAAAAGAATGAAACTATTAGTGTTTATGTAAACCATGAATACCTAATCATAAGTAATAATTTTCACCTATAATAAGTAGTAAATAACCTTCACTGAATAAAATATCATTTCATACCCATTTGTAACCCAAAGATCACCATAAAACCCATATAAAGAACACATAACATATAAAGGTAACTTGTAACATAAACATTCTTAAATGGAATAACCATACGGTCGACTTACACACATGACACTAAATGGAATAGCCATACGGCCGACTTCCATACCCAATGCATTGGAGGTTATAACATAACCACCCATCCTGGTTTATGAAGACACACCCGTCATTTTGTTTATCACGTAACCACCCATCAAATTTCCAAGTACCATTATAAAATCATAACACATACAACAAATATTAAGGAATGAAAAAATTTCCACATTTCAATAACAATATATTGACATAAAAAATCCATTACCAAAACCATTTTCAATAACAATAAACATGAAATATTATATGGTATTTATTTTCCTTTTAAAAACATTACAGCTTGTTATGGAAGCTAAAGATTAAATAATACTCGCAGCAGCGGTAAGGTCGTTGTCTCCACATACGTTAAAAAGAAACATAAATTTTCTTCTTTCATAAAACGTTTCGTTGAGAAAAGATTAATTTTGAATAAAATTAAAATTCAAATTGGTTTATACACCATATAAAAGAATGTTGTGCATAAAACAAAATATTCCTCAATGAATGGAGATTGAGACGAAGTCCCTAACCTCGTGTCCAACATGACCCAATCATTCTTTATTCTTCTGAATAATAAAATGAAGTTAATTTATACTTTCTTAACAACATTTTCAAGTTTATTATTACTTTTATATCACTTATTACCATGTTATAAACATTATGTAATCAATTAAGTAAAAAATTTCATTTTGTCGATATTTGGTACTTGAGTCAAAAATGGACTTCTTATAATTACATGTTGTTCATGTGGACAAATTTTCATTATATCCAGAATGATATTCATGATTTGGATATCATTTATATCATATATATATATAATATACATTTATTTATAATAGTACATTACATTTAGAGGTAAGAAATGAAATGTTCCGTTTATGGAGATGGTAAGCCGTACCTACGCATGAACGCTACTTCCATTTCTATTTCATATTTAACGGAATTAGAACATAATGATACATAGTAGTATTATAATTACAGTATTTTATTATATATAATATTATTAAATCTATCCTTTATATATACCACATATGGTATGAACGAGTCATATAACATTGAGGGAGTGTAGTCCGCACTTCCTCAACTGAAATTATCACGTTTACCCATAAAGGAAACAATAAATGTATGGTATAAATGAGAAATACAGACGCATAAGGAAATAATAAACATAATATATAACATATATAAATATAGTGACATCTTAATGGCCACCTTGAGATGTTGTAGGAGATAATTGAACAATCATCGTTTTGTGAGGTAGTAGTTCGCCGTCCATAGAAACAGTATGTTTTTCACCCATTAGATGGAGGTGTGTCTAATTGTAGCTCAAATAATTCTCATAAAAAAAATCCTATTATATTTTCTATACGTGTTTTCTTATAAAATAATGGAATAAAAAGTGTTTAAGTGGTTGTATAAGCAAAATAAAATAGAAGAACATAAGAGAAGACATTACCTTTAAATCGGGTAACTCCCCTTGGTTTGAACCGCATAGGTTTCTTGAAGAGATTTCTGCCTAAGGTAAGGCTTATATGATTAAGAGAGGGATATCAAGAGATTATTTGAGTAGAGTTTGTATTAGACAAAGATCATGAGAAGTGTGTGAATTGGGTAGGAAGTGGGGTCTTTTTATAAGGGAGAGGAGGTGCTCTTTTGGAATGTTTGAAAATATTATTTTATTATATAATGCTTTTTGGTTTCTAATGGTCTAATAATAATTAAAGTCGAAGATAAGATATCCCATGTTAGAAATAAAATCATCCAATAAAAATTGGGCAAGTTTTGAATATTATTTTAAAAATTTTATTTTTATTTATTTAAATCATTCATTAATGACGTAAACACTGTGTCATCATTGTGTCATAAATAATTTTTTTTATCTAATTTATAAAAATTATAAAAAAATTACCATGATGTAGGAAATATTTTTTATTTCTAATTAATATTTATAGTCAAAATGATAATTTATATAACCCCATGTAAAAATTGTTTTAGTAAAAAAAATGCATGTTTGTGACATTTTTATTTTTACTTTAAATAAAAGGTATTAATGTCATTATCTTATGCAAGTGCTCCATGGGGTCCCAAAAAGTGACCCATGGATTGACTTGGTCGGCCATGACTCATCCAATAATGGTAAGACAAGTTCAAATGTAATTTCATATTATTATAAAATCATATTTACCTTTAATTACACTAATTACCTTTAATCACGATTAATAAAACTTAAAAGATACTATTCATCAAAACAAATTCATCCAATTGAATGGAATTTTACTTACTAAAGGCAACCATATATTTTGGATTTTTGAAATTTATTTCACAGAAGTGGAAATGTTTTGTTTAAATGAAAAATTCAGTTTTTTAACTACCACTTTGTGGTTTCACTATTATTCATAATTGAAGTTTTTCAGAAAATACCAAAAATTTACCCTAAGCTATATTTGATATTCTGAATTCAAAAATGATGTATATTTTCAAAAATTCAAAACATATAAATTGAATTAATTAATATTATAATTAATGTAACACCCCATGATTTCATAGTGCGTTATTTCTTCAAAATAATTAAATAACTTGCACTACACACAACACCGAGTTCAAACGCACCATGACTTACCAAACTTGCCATTCAAAAGAGGTTATGAATAGTATTATATGAATTTAGAAATTTATATAATCCTTATAATTTTATTATCTATATTATGAGTTTCTTAGACATAATGTAAGACCAAATTCATTTTTTTCAGATAAAAGAATTATTTTTCAAAAATGCACTTTTACTGACTTTTAATGGTGAACCCTTTTTAAATCCAATATTTTAAAACTTTTATATATTCAATTTTAGTAAATAAATTTTTTATTTAGAATAGGGACATAAAAAATTTACAATGAAACACCCCATGCTTCCTCGATGCGCTTCTCTTTGAATAATATTGTAGCGTGTGTTGTACGCAACTTCGAGTTTTAACACACACCACAACCAATCAAACTAACCCTTATGAACAGTAATACCTACTTTTTGAAATTTTATACATTTTATCTTTCAAAATGGACTTTATTTTTGGATTCTTAATATCAAAATTATCATAGAATGAAATTTTGGTAATTTTTGGATAACTTTTATATTTTGATGAATAGTGAAAATTTATAATTTTAATTAAAAACAACTTTTTTAATCAAAATAATTAATAGTGATAAGTTATGAATTTGAGTGGTTTAAAAGTATATTATGAATATATTTTTACCATATAATACAATTTTGCTAATTGGACATAATTTCACATTTGAATCAGACATAAACAAGTGTTAATCTTTTGATAATTATTATCTCTTAAAAGCACGTTTTATTGTTTTAACAACAGAAATTAATTTTAAATTAATTTATGCCACTTATGTGTTTTGAATTTGGAAAAATGGATTCCATATTTTAAATCAGGATGTCCAAATTGTGTAAATCGATAAATTTTATTTTTAGACATTTTGAATAATTACTTCGGTAAATATTTTATTTACCATGGTTAAAGGTTAAATCTGGTAAATAAGGGTAAAAAAAATATTATAATAATAATAAATTACCATAAAACGTGTCCTAACCTTATTGGTTGATACATGTCCGACCATGGTCATCTATGGGTCGATTTTGGGACCCCATGGAGCCACTTGTAGGTGATAAGGAAACTTTATATTAATTAAGTTAAAATAAATACAAAAATAACATAAGCATATATCTTTTAGAAAAACAATTTTTCTAATAGGTTATATATGTCATATTTTAGACATAAAAAATTAATTAGAAATATAAAAATGTTTCTTATATATTGGTATTTTATTTATAATGTTTAGATATTTAATAATAACTATTATTTATGACACAATAATGATGCAATATTTTCTTTATTAATGAAAGAATCAAATAATTGGTATTATAAATTGTAAAATTAATATAATTTGAAATTTTTTATGAAATCCCTGAATTTTATGGATTAATATGAAATTATAGGATTGCATAAATTAATTTTGTTCGAATTAGTAATGTTATTAAGACTTTAACAAAAATTAATTATTGAATAGTGTCAGAATTCACAAAAAAGAGTTTTTAAAATAAATATTATATTATTAATTGATATTTAGTTCCTAAAAATCTATGGTTCGGCCAAGAGACTTATATCATAATAGGTGTATCATTAATGGACCACTTGGGGGGCTTCTGGATGTATATAGTATGTTTATTAACTATATAATATAAAAATACAAAGTGACATGGTAATCTTAATCTAATTAACTAAGAGTTAAAACTAAATGATAAGGTTAATATATTGACCCAAACCCATCTAAGACCTGTTGGTTGATTTTTTTTAGACCTATCCCCACCTTAACCCTTAAATAATCCTCTTTGGAGCCATTAGAAACTGAATATGAATTTATTATAAAATAATATTTCTAGCTTTTCCAAAGGTGCCCCTCACCCCTCTTATAAAAGGGAACTCCCCCTTCTCACTAATTCAAACCTTAAAATCCATTTTGCTCGGCCAAACCCTGCCCCAATATCCTCTCAACTTCCCTCACTTTATCCTAGAGGCCATAGTTTGATCATAATGCCAACCTACAGAGCCCTTTTGATCAAATCAAAAGGAAGAATCCAAAGAATAGGTAATGTTTTCACCATCCTTTTTCAAGTTCCTTTATTCTTTAACTTCTTCTTTCTTTGTTATTTACATTATAAAATAATAACTCCAGTATCTTATATATACTATTATGTTATTATAAATATGTTACAACCATATTCAGTATTTTATCCATCCATTGAATGACATGTCACCATACGTGCATACGTACGACTTACAGTCTCCACGTCGTGGTGTAATTGTTATTCAATAAATAATTATATGGATGGGTATAATAATGATGTGTAATTCATGTAAATAATAAATATAACCTGATAATAATTATGTATATATGATATACTATCCAATTATATATTATTTTCATATAAAAAGAATGATACTTTTGCTCGTGCGTACGTACGGACTACCGTCTCCACGAACGTGATGAGATTCATTCTCCATCATGTCCATTCAAGTATAATTATAATTAGATGATTAAAAATAATGTTTAAGGACTTTATATCATTCTGTAAATGAATAAGATACATCCTATCCATAAAAAAACACGGCTTATGTGACAAAACATATACGAGTAAGTTAACACCCGAAACGATGATAATACTAAGATATTATTAACAAAGCAATGTTAAAAGATCATATATGATATCATATTAATGTATATGATTCTTGTATAATTTAATAACAATAATATCACAATAATACAGGAGGTTAACCTACCCCCAACGAAGGAAAATTACAAAGAAAGGGGTTTTCATCTCACTTCTTATTCCTATGAGATTCATGCCATATTGACACTATTACATTTTGTGTGGTGTATATACTGCCCATAAATATATTCTTTGTGTAATACACTTTATTTATGTGTATTTACATATTCATTGTATGATACCTCTTTCATGGGTGTATGTTTTGTATGTTACCAAATTGGTAAGGGTTAATTTCACAATCTCTTTATTATCTGAGGTTGTTTTTACATAAGTATCTACTGTGAAATATTTATTATTGTCATGACCCCCTCCCACCAAAGATGCACCTCCTAAGCTGGAAATGGTGAAAGGGAGATAATTACACCTAAGTCCCACCTCCAGTAGGCCCCGGGGTGGCGACTAGCACCAAGGGTATGAGTTTTCACAAATATGGGAGGCATTACCCTTTATATTATTTAAGATCGACAAATAGGACAAGTCAACCACAAAAAAGGAAAAGAACAAGTGTATAGAAATAATCCCAAACCAATCCCACATGCATGTTTAAATAGTTCTGAAACATGGTACAATTACAAGAAATCTCAAAATTACAATACCAAAAGAAACAAGAGTAAAACAACTGCAACTACTCCAACTTTCCCGACTAGTAGGGTCCCACACGGCCCTGGTAGTCCTCTTGGAAACCAGAAAGTAAATTTAGGGTGAGCATACATTTATACTCAGTAAGGAAACCTAAAGATCTCATGCACAAGAGGGGAGACATCCTAATGTCCTGTGAGAACAACAAAAGAAACCTAGCAAGGAATTCTATCCAACCAACCTCACCATCCACACTCACCAAAAACACAATCACAATAGGTAGTAGTATATAAGAAAAAGAGTATTGGGTACCCCGCATCATTTCCCATTAGTTAGCTACTCTTCCTAACGGTGAATGTCCTGACACTACCACACTCTTCCCGCCCGCACACACCTGGGCCTCAAGAACTGCATATCCCGCCCGCAAACACCTGGGCCTCACAACCCCGTATCCCACCCGCACACACCTGGGCCTCACGACCACTTATCCTACCAACACACACCTGGGCCTCATCTTGAGGATTCTTGGGAACAGTAATAGTAATATAACTCTCACTCGAAGGCACCTGGGCCTCATCCTAAAGATTCTTGGGAACAATAATGGTAGTAGAACTCTCTCCCAAAGACACCTCGGCCTCATCCCGAAGACTCTTGGGAAAAACAAACCTGCCCGAAGTGTCTTGGGCCAAAGCCACCCCAATCAAAACCTACCTGGAGGGTCTTAGGCGTAAGGTCACCTCAAGCCATCACAACCTATAGAAGAAGGAGCAGGAAGGAGCACGTAACAATGGGGGAAAACACCCTCTCCCATGAAATGGGAGTGTTCGACACTAAGTGCTCAACATGAGAGGGGTTCGATAAAACCCAAAGATACAGATATATATATACCAAACACTCAGCCCAACCTATGGATTCTAATAAGAGAACTGAGGACGTGCCTCGACAAAGCTACTATGAAGAATACATACAACAACCAACCCCAATTCTATTTAGGTTTTCATGTTCCAACAGAATCAGCTTATTAGTTCCTTAACTACTGGGAAACTATCCACAACCAACCATATCAATCGTTCATAAAACATATCCTTGCCATCCAAAAATCAAGTTAAGAAAACACAAGAAACACAACAAGTCCCTTTTTATTGACCAACCAAACCCATTGATTATTATCCCCGTTCTATTACCATGCCCCAAAATTCATTAACTCTTCCACTTGTTATTTATTACTCACAACCCATAGTTCGTTCACATTCAAGCCCATCACTGCAGCCCCGCTGCCATCCACTATAAACACAATCACACCGAAACCTGTATATCATCATCCCTTTAATACCATTTATCGTAGCCTCGCTGCCCACCCGATCCAAAACAACCCACAAAACACCCCATCACATTCCACTTATCCAAGCCAACACCCACATGTTCATTATTCCATTTTGTTCAACTGGGGTGGTCACACAAGGGTTCCATATTTTAAATCAGCCAACATTACGTGATTAACTAAATTCCACTTTCATCAATGTTCCATTCACAAAAACCATCTAAAAAGATAGGGAAACATTTAATTGTGCAAGAAAATTCCCGCAATGACCGTGATTTTCTGTAGGCATAAGCCTATTAAATTCACAACATAATATCACAGGATATAAAGATAAACATAACAACTTCCCCATCCCCGTTCTTTAACCAGTTATTATATTCGTTTAATGGTTCAACCCTTTCTCGTGAAAACAAGATGATACCGACCCCACATGATGCACAAAGTAGAAAGACGAAGGTAAGATCCCTACCTTAATAGGTTTTGATAACAACGCTCCCCCGGATCAACATTAGAAGACATCCATCAGCGTCCGTCACTTCTATAGAATCCCAGAAAAACCTCCTCGGGTGAAAGTTGGAAAGGAAAGGCTGAAGGAAAGACAATGGATCCAAGATTAGAAGTTCCGCCTCATTGTTATGATCATGTGGCCACTAACGGATCATAAATCGGAGCTCGGACAAAGAAGTTATGGAAGAAAAGAGCCTTCGAGTCTATTGGGAGAGCTCTGATTAGCGGAATGGGGATGAGAGGGGTGATTTGAAAAGGAGGAGGGAACCCATCCTTTTATAGGCGTGAAAAAAAGTACACGGCATGTACTTTATGGTACATGGCGTGTACTCGGCCATTTCACATGGTCACCACATGGCTTCCAACATGGCCTTCAACACGGCACGTGGCCGTTGACTGGTCAACACACGGTTTGAAGGTAACACATACGAGGGGAGGGACTACACGGCGTGTAGTATTGGCTACACTTCATGTACTTATTTATTTCCCATGAAATGAACATAGATCCAACACGATACATGACCATTGACTGGTCAACACACAGTTTGAGGGTAACGCGTACGCGAGGAGGGACTACACGACATGTAGTAGGGGTACATGGCGTGTACCCATTTATTTCACACGGCAGGGACATGACCTTCAACACAGGGTATACCCGGTGATGGGTTACACGACGTGTACTCACACTACACAGCGTGTAGTTTCATAATTCGAAAAAGTGTGGGAAAATTCCATTTTTCCCTCCAGAACACTTCATGACCCTCTTTTTGACAAAGGAATGGGCCGGAGAGGTCCGGGCCAGTACATCAGATACCTCTTAAAACATTCTCGTCCCCGAGAATTCAAAAGCCAACCCAGATAAACCCAACAAGATACCTCTTAGGTCCCTCGTTATAACAGGAACCCATTCAACCACCCTAATCATCTGTGTTAGGAATTCCTTCTCCTATGTCGAGATATTATCTGCTTTAGGCGGTACTGAATCGCCTGCATGGGTTTAATCGCATCCTAATTAATGCGTATCAATTAAGGATAAGGTTTTCCCCTTTTTCTCACACATATGGACATGTTACACACTTCTAGAGAACAAGGATACAAAAGGTCTCATAACCGACAAGACAAGCATTTTATACATCAAAGGTACAAAGTATAACATCAAAAAGAATCTCAGAAGAACAAAGAAAACATATATCAAAACAACTCCGGGTAGTAAGAGTGCATCTATCCCTCTCTCTCCCAAGTGCTCTCCTCGAGGCTGCCATGCCTCCTCAACACATGAACAAAGGGAATGGTTCGTCCAATGAGCCCCTTATCTTTATGATCCTCGATTCTGACTGGTCATTTACCAAATTTCTCGTCGTCTCCTGTATCTAACTCTCCCCAGTCGATAACGTGAGAGTCATCGTGTAAGTACTGAAGAAGCTGGGAGACGTGGAAGATGTCAGGAACCTTCTCCAACTGAGGTGGCATGGCTAGCTGATATGCCACCTCGCCAACTTGCCTCAGTACTTCAAAAGGTCCGATGATCCTAGGTGAGAGCTTGATCCCTTCCCCAAACCTCCACTGCCCCTGTCGAGGGGAAACCTTCAATAACACATGATCTCCCACCTCGAACTCCAAAGGCCTCCTCCGACGATTAGCATAAGACTTTTGTCGGTCCTAAGCTGTATTCATCCTCTCACGTACAAGCTGGACATTCTCTGTGGTGCTCTGCACTACCTCTGGCCTAAGAGCACCTGTCTCACCAACCTCTGCCCAGAAAATGGGTGAAAGACATGGTCTTCCATACAAATCCTCAAACAGAACCATGAAAATAGTAGAGTGGACGTTGTTGTTGTAGGCAAACTCTACTAAAGGCATGTGTCCTACCCATGATCCTCCGAAATCCAGAACACATGCTCGCAGCATGTACTCCAATGTCTGGATATTCCTCTCTATCTGCCCGTCAGTCTGGGGGTGGAAAGTAGTGCTAAAGTGTAGTTGGGTTCCAAAAGCATGCTATAACCCACTCCAGACTCGTGAGGTAAACCGAGTATCCTAGTCTGAGATGATAGTCTTCAGAACTCCATGCAAACACACCACCTCATCTACGTACCTCTATGCTAAGGTACTCACTGGGCTCGAATCCTTAATTGATAATAAGATAGCTGATTTCGTCAGACGATCCACCACTAACCAGATAGCATCATAACCACCCTGAGCTCTGGGTAGTCCCGTGACAAAGTCCATTAAGATGTCATCCCACTTCCACTCGGGGACATCTAAAGGATGCAACAAACCACTGGGAACACGGTGTTCAGCCTTGACTTGCTGGAACACTATGCATTTAGCCACAAACTTCGCCACTGCCTGTTTCACCCCAGGCCACAAAAATTGTTCCCTCAGGCCTCAGTACATTTTTGAAACTCCTGGATGTACCTCCATGTCTGAGCTATGGAACTCACGGAGAACTCCCTCACACATCGCCTATGGAAGAAACAACCTTATATGGAAAATCATCCAATGTCGGCAATCCTCCAACCATCCTAATGGAGCGTTCTTCTGATCGATACGATCCCACAACACTTCTGTCTCAGAGTCCCCCCACTGAGACTCTTCCACCTGCTGAAACAAGGAGGATTGCACCATCATCTGAAACAAACAACCACTAACACCTTCTACACTTTCATCCAAGTGCAAGGTGGCCAACTCACCCATTGCTTTCCAAGCATCAGTGGATTCCCGAACTACTTCCTTATGTGACTTCCTGATCAGGGAATCAGCCACAATGTTGCCCTTACCTTCAATATAAGAGATCTCGAAGTCATATTATTGGAGGAACTCGACCCATCTCCACTGCCATAAGTTCAGGTCACGCTGATAGAAGATATAATGAAGGCTCTTGTGATCTGAGAAGACCACAAAGCACTCCCCAAAGAGGTAATTTTTCCAAAACATCAGTGAAAACACTACTGCTGCAAGATCCAGGTCATGGGTGGCATAGTTATGCTCGTGATGGCGGAACTACCAAGACACATAATAGATCACACCCTACTTCTGCATCAGTACGCACCCCAACCCAAGGATAGAAGCATCAAAAAACACCTCATACAACAAACCTTCATTTAGAAACCTGAGTACTGGAGCACCGACCAACTTCTCCATTAGGTATTCAAAGGATTTCTGGCACTGCTCGCTCAATAGAAAGACCCGTTCTTCCTAGTCAAAGCTGTCAATGGAGATACAACTCGAGAGAAGTCTGAAATGAACCACCGATAGTAACCTACTAACCCCAAGAAACTATGAACATCTTCCACGCTATTGGGTGCTTCCCAGGAAACAACTGCCTCCACCTTCGATGGGTCCACTGACACTCCATGCTGAGACACTACGTGCCTAAGGATGTGTACTTCTTATGTCAAGAACTTACACTTCGACAATTTCCCATAAAGCCGGTGGTGTCGATGGAATTCCAAGACTGCCATGAGATGCTCAACGTGCTCCTCCTCTGATCTTGAGTATATCAGGCTGTCATCGATAAACACAACGACGAACCGATCCAGAAACTCTCAGAAGAAAAATTTCATAAGTCCTACAAACACAACCGGTGCATTTGTAACTCCAAAAGAAATCACTACAAATTCGAAGTTCCCATACCTGCACCTGAAATCTGTCTTAGAGATGTCATTGTCCTTCACCCTCAGCTGATGATATCCAGATCATAGATCAATCTTAAAAAACCAACCTGCTCCCCTCAGCTGGTCGAAGAGATCATCTATCCTTGGAAGGGGGAAACAGTTCTTGTCCATTACCTGATTCAACCTTCGGTAGTCTATGCATAACCTGAGACCACCATCTTCCTTCTTCACGAAAAAAACTGGAGCACCCCATGGTGACAAGCAGGGTCGAACATAACCCTTCTCTATCAGGTCGTCAATCTGAATCCGCAACTCCCGCAACTCGTAAGGTGCCATCCGATAAGGGGTCATCGAAATCGGATGGGCACCAGGTTGTAAGTCTATCCCGAACTCAACATCACGTCGGGGGGGGGGGGGGGGGGTAGAGTCACAACCTCCTTGGGAAAATCATCGAGGAACTCCCCAACAACCTCCGGGAAATCCATCATAACTGCATCAGCTGGAACCACGGATAAACCGCCTAAAAAACAAAGGTGAGGCTCCACACGCTGACTTCCAACCTGATAGCTCCTCCCACCAACAAAACCTACACGCTGCCCATCCACGTCGGAGAACATGACTCTCCTCTTGAAGCAGTCGATAATGGCACTAATAAAAAACAACTAGTTGATTCCTAGGATGGCATTGTATGGCTGCATCTGTAATAGAAGAAGGTCCCCACTAGATCAATGTGGTCCCAACGTCATCCCACATCCCTGGGAAACACAAGATACGCTAGTCTAGCCTCCAACTGGTATACTTTGCACCAGTGGTACAAATATTCTCTCTACGTCTAGTCCCAAAGAATGGGATAGACCAAGTGAAATAAAGGATAGCTAAGCTACCAAATCTAACAAAGAAGAAACGAGAATTTTGAACAAACAAATCGTACCTCGCACCACCTCTGGTCCTACTAGAGCTGCCAACTCTGCTGCATCCAACTGTCCACGTCCAGCTCCTCTACCTCTCTAATGTCACCAACCTCCCCGACCATGCCATAGTCGAGGTCCCTAAGGAGAACCCTCAGGTCGGCCTCCTCTTGCAATGTCTTCCATCGGGGGAGCATGGTCCTAATGCTGCCGGAAAGGCCTCACCGGCAACTGGTGCTGCTGAGGTGGGTGCTGAACCTTCCCACCTCCATCATACTGAGCTTGGGTTGGGCACCAACTCTGAATGTGACCAAAACCTCCACAAGAAAACACTTCGGTCCTGGGATTGTGAAAAAGGGACGAGGACCTGATGATCTGAACTGGAACTGTTGGGGCCTGCTCTCCACTGGCCTAATCCTGGAAGGTCCCGTCGCAGGAGACATGCTGCTGACTGCCTTCCCCTTCGATGAACCTGGATGGATCCCCTCACGTGGTACACCTCCCTGCGAGTGCATCGTCTCTACAACCTATGCCTTATTTTTTTCTACCAAGTACATCAAAAGGGTGAAGGGGGTGGCATCATACTAGAGCGAAGGATGAAGCGCCTCCTCCAAACGTCTCGCCCGAGACTCTTCATCCGAAAAGAGATCCGAAGCAAAGCATATGAGATCTTTGAACTTGATCCCCAACTCTTGTACTAACATACTCACCTGCTGAAGGGAGAGTAACTCCTACCGCTTCTCCTCATTGATCATGGAAGAAAGGAATTCTTCTCAGAATTCTTTCTCAAAGTCATCCCACAGAACCTCTGCCTGTATCCTCTCTCCGAGGTAGAGCATCCACCACTGTTGTGTCACACCTCTCAGCTGACTGACTTCCAGGGAAATCCAGTACTCCCTCGGAGCATGGATCAAGGTAAAAGGAATCCATAGATCTTAAATACACCCCTCCATATCCGTATCCGATGTACTACCCTCATACTTCATGAGGGTTTGTCGCTGGAAAGAATGGAGAGTCTTCTACCACTGGCTATCTTCCTCCTCTCGGTCAATCCTAAACTGATTAACTACCTGAATCTTCTAGGCCTCGGCCGTCTAAGTCACCAAGGGATGACGTCCAGGTGCCATAGCAGTAGGAGATCTTTCTCAAGGTTTCATTTTATATTTTATTTCAATTTATTTCCCAGAACACCCAAATCAAGTAAAAATCAATCATGATGATGCATGTACATTTACTATGGTCTGTACACTGCAATCAATGTAGTCTCACTTGGTCATTCAGTAGGCTCATAGTACTCGCATAGGATCATGGGGGGCCATAAAATCCCATGTCCTAGCCGGTCTTCCTTGGCCTATGTCATGCACCATGATTAATCAACATTGTTGCCCTACCATCCCATGAAATCCTCCTTGTGCCTAACTCTAGACTCCATCCTATCTCTCAACCATCGCCTCTGATACCATTCTGTCACGAACCCCTCCCACCAAAGATGCCCCTCCTGAGCTGGCAATGGTGAAAGGGAGATAATTACCCCTGCGTCCCTCCTCTAATAGGCCCCGGGGTTGCGACTAGCACAAAGGGTAAGAGTTTTCACAAATATGGGAGGCATTACCATTTTTATTATTTAAGATCGGGATATAGGACAAGTCAACCACCAAAATGGAAAAGAACAAGTGTACAATAATAAACCCAAACCAATCCCACATGCATGTTTAAATAGTTCTGAAATAAGGTACAGGTACAAGAAAGCTCAAAAGTACAATACCAAAAGAAACAAGAGGACAACAACTGCAACAACTCCAAATGTCCCGACTAGTAGGGCCCCGCACGACCCTAGTAGTCCTCTTGGGAACCTGAATGTAAACTTAGGGTGCGTATACAAGTATAATTAGTAGGGAAACCTAAATCTCTAGTGCACAAGTGGGGAGACATCATAATGTCCCATGAGAACAACAGAAGAAACCGAGCAAGGAATTCTATCCACCCAACCTCACCAGCCACACTCACCAAAAACACAATCACAACAGGTAGTTGTATATAAGAACAAGAGTATTGGGTACCCCACACCATTTCTCATTAGTTGTCTGCTCTTCCTAATGGAAAATGTCCTGACGCTACCACATTCTTCCCGCCTGCACACTCTTGGGCCTCAATAACCGCATATCTCGCCCTCACACACTAGGGCCTCACAACCGCGTATCCCATCGACACACACCTAGGCCTCACAACCACGTATCCCGCCCGCACACACCTAGGCCTCACAACCACGTATCCTACCCGCACACACCTGGGACTCATCCCGAATATTCTTGGGAATAGTAATAGTAATAGAAATTTTGCCTGAAGATACCTGGGCCTCATCCCAAAGATTCTTGTGAATACTAATAGTAATAGAACTCTCGCCCGAAGACTGCTGGGCCTCATACCGATGACTCTTGGGAAAAACAAATCTGCTCGAAGAGTCTTGGGCCAAAGCCACCCCAATCGAAACCTACCTGAAAGGTCTTAGGTGTAAGGTCGCCTCAAGCCATCAAAACCTATGGAAGAAGGAGCAGGAAGGAGATAGTAACTATGGGGGAAAACACCCTCTCCCATGGAATGGGAGTTTTCGACACTAAGTTATCATCATGGGTGGGGTGAGATAAAACACAAAGATAAATATAAATATAAATATATAAATATATATATATATACCAAACACTCAGCCCAACCTATGGATTCTAATCAGATAACTGAGCACGTGCCTCGGCACTGCTACTACGAAGCATGTATACAACAACCAACCCCAACCCCATTTAGGTTTTCATGTTTCAACAGAATCATCTTATTAGTTCCTTAACTACTGGGTAACTATCCACAACCAATCATATCAATTGTTCGTAAAACATATCTCTGGCATCCAAAAATCAAGTTAGGAAAACACAAAAAACATAACAAGTCCATTTTTGTTGACCATCTAAACGCATTGATTATTATCCCCATTCCATTACCATGCCCCACCATTTCTTAACTCATCCAGTTTTTATTTATTACTCACAACCCATAGTTTGTTCACATTCCAGCCCATCACTGCTGCCCCGCTGCCATCCACCATAACCACATTCACACTGAAATCCGTACATCAACTGGGGTGACCAGACAAGGGTTCCAGATTTTAAATCAGCCAACATTATGTGATTAAACAAATTCCACATTAAATAAATTTCCATTCACAAAAAATGGTGTAGAAAGATAGGTCATCATTTAATTGCACAAGAAAAGGCCCCCCCAACGACCATGATTTTCAATAAGAATAAGCCTATTCAACTCACAACATAATATCATAGGATATAAAGATAAACATAACAACTTCCTCATCCCTGTTCTTTAACCAGTTATTATCTTTGTTTAATGGTTCAACCGTTTCTCATGAAAACAAGAGGATACCCACCCCGCATGATGCACAAATTAAAGAGATGAAGGTAAGATCCCTACCTCAATAGGTTCTGATAACAACACTCCCTCAGATCAACTTTAGAAGACGTCCGTCAGCGTCCACAACTTCTGTCAAATCCTATAAAAACCTCCTTGTGTGGATGTTGGAAAGGAAAGGCCGATGGAAAGAAAATGGATCCAAGCTCAGAAGTTCTGCCTCGTCGTTATGATCCTGTGGCCACTGACGGATCATAAATCGGAGCTCGGACGAAGAAGTTATGGAAGAAAAGAGCCTTCGAGTCTCTTGGGAGAGCTCTCCTCAGAGGAATGTGGAGGAGAGGGATGATTTTAAAAGGAGGAGGGGACCCCTCCTTTTATAGGGGTGAAAAAAAATTACACGACGTGTACTTTATGATACATGGCGTGTACTTGGCCAATTCACATGGTCACCATGCAGCTTCCAACACAGCCTTCAACGCGGCACACATCTGTTGACTAGTCAACACATGGTTTGAGGGTATCACATATGCGGGGAGAGACTACACAACATGTAGTATTTGCTACACAGTGTGTACTCATTTATTTCACACGGTTAGGACACGACTCCAACATGGAACACAACCATTGACAGGTCAACACATAGTTTGAGGGTAATGCGTACGCAGGGAGGGACTACACAACGTGTAGTATGGGTTACACGGCGTGTACCCATTTATTTCACACAGCAAGGACACGACCATCAACACGGGGTATACCCGACGATGGGGTACATGGAGTGTACTCACACTACACGGTGTGTAGTTTCAAAATTATGAGAAGTGTGGGAAAATATCATTTTCCCTCCAGAACACTTCATGAACCTCTTTTTGACAATGGAATGAGCCGGAGAGGTCCGGGAAATTACAATTATCCATGTCCATGTTTTATGAAAGAGTTTTCAAAGGAATTCTTTTTAGGGACTTTTTACTAGAACATCATTTCAAATATTTTAAATATTTATTCTTCAAAATCATTGTCTTTAATATCCATGTCTTCAAAATGGTTTTTAAGGATTTATTTATATGGACATGAATGTTTTTAAAATTTTAATTCCTTTCAAAATTTTCAATGTGGTATGGGAAACTTTGATTAAAAAATGTCTTTAAATGACTTCTTTTCTAAATTGTGTGACTATAAAATGATTTCATGAAAAGGGGGTATTTCTCTCAAAGAGTTTTACAAATCAATTTCATCCATATCAAAATTATTTAATGGATTTTAAACTTGTTTTGAAGTTGATTTATCATGATACAAATCCTCCATATTGTGTTGAAGGTTTTGTGATATGTTTAACTGTGGATATGTTATTTTTTTATACCATTCATGTTTTATGGAGAAAGTATGGAAATTTCTTATGCTAGTTTTAATACGAATGTTATGTTATGATTAAACCTCTTCATATGAGGAATGTACTGGACTTAATATGTGACGGGTGGAGCCCGCTATAGCTCTTCGATGCATCAGTAGGTCTGATGAGACAAACTAGTGTCTTGGCATGAGGCCTTGACAAAATATTATCTGTAGTCTAGGCATGAGGCCTTGGATACGTGGATATGATAATATGGAATTATGAATTCCATCTTTATGAAAGTGGATAGTGATATTGCATGTGATTATTCGACTCATAAAATATCCATGTGAATAAGTAAATAGCATTATTTCATTTTATTTTTTCCATATTATGCTGATGTTCATGTTTAAAAGGCTTTTGTATTAGTTATACATTGCCTTAAATGTTTATACTTATTTTAGAAAGTTTCTTCTGTATTGCTCACCCTTACTGAGCGTTTGAGCTCACCCGTTTCTATGTTTTATTTTTACCAGGATTCCATGAAGTGTATTGTGATTGATATGCAGGGTTAAGACAAGGGAATAATGGCATTCATAAAGCATTATTTATGTTTTTTGGTATGTTATGATGTTTAATGTAACATTCATGTATTTAATCAATATTCCAAGACTGCTAAACCGATCGGTCCTTCGAAACTAGATTCCTTTTAATCATGCCAATATATTAAAATAACGCACCGAATCTGGGTAACTGGGGTTAGGGCGTTATTGTTGGTATGAGAGGATGTTTAGTACAAACCTTAAAAACAAGATTTTGATAAACTCTGAATAGAACACATAGCCCTAAGACAGACTTTTAGTATTAGTTTAGAAGAACTTCCTAGAATTTTGGTATTGAAGAGATTTTGGGAGTTTTCCGAGCAATACATCCCTCTCTGGATAGGAGCAAGTAGAGGCCGCACTAGCACAAATGTACCTAGGGGTAAAACCCAAAAACACCGCTTTGATCTAGACTCGAATGGGAACTGGTGCATGAAAACGGGCCTTGCTGCACTCTTGGTTACGACACTCCTGGGGGATACGCTTTGGATAATTCTAATTTTCTTTACAATCCATTATGAAGGGTTATGAGTATATACTTCCTCAATAAATTTTTCCTTTATGATTATGGAATATATCCATAAACTGTTGAATTTATGTCAAGTGTTTTAGAATTTTGGAATTATATATTTCGATTCATAAACTAATCTAGTTTATGCCATTGTTTAGAAATGGCACCCAGAGAAGGAATGAGAAGTCCATCAATGTGCATGATCCAAAGAGTAAGAAATATCATATCTCTCATGGAATTAAGACATCATTTTTAAGGGAAATAGTCCCCCATGTATTATCATCATATGATGAAATAGTATCATATGTTGATAAGATAAGTAAAAAGTTCTCTGAGTCCTATGGATTTGAAGGGAAATAAGAGAAGAAAAGGACGGAAGAGAGAAAGATGGATAAAGGGAAGAGGGAAATGAAAAATTTTCATATATGTGATAACTGTGGGAAGAAACACCTTGGAACATTCCTAAAGGTAATGGGAGTTTGTTAAAATTTTGGAGAAATAGGACACCTTGTACGTGACTTCAAGGGTAAGAAAATGGTTTCAAATGTACAATGCTTAATTTGCAATGAGTTTGGACACTATGCGAACCTATGTCCCAGTCATCAGACTATGCCACAAATGATGCTATTGGATAATAATCATGTTATGATACTACCAAAAATGAAGAGGAATGATTAGAGTTCTTATGTTAATTATGTGATTTTAGTGTTGTATCAATAATGTAGTTGTTCTAATAATTATTGAGTAAATAAGGATTGTACTGGAGTACTATTTCATTAAGGACTTGAGATTGTGGAGAACAAAAAAAGTGACTCAATAGCAGGTTATATTTTTTGAAAATATATGGTTGAGAGAATGATAAACCATAATATGGTTCTGATACCAAGGTAGTGATTTTAGAATAATACAAGATTGATTTAGATAAATTATATTGGAAATTCTTGACTACCTTGAAACTGATTAATGATTTGTATATTCCATCATTGTTGGGGTTCAAAACATATTTGGATTGAAGGAGTATATCCATTATTCTTTAAGGAATAAGGGATCACGAATGTAATCAATAAGGTTTTATGGTAATTCATGATGATGTGGTGTTTTAAAAGAATACATGATGAAGGTTTTCACATTTTATTATGCGGAAAAAAGGATCTTAATTGTGTTTACCTTCCGTATAAATTTTGGACTGAAGTATTTTGTATAGTTCTAGTTTGGATTATTTTTGGATTTCCATAAAAGGACAACCTGGAGGTTGGGTGGTAACCCATCGCGTCCGGCAAGGCCGCGAGACATGAACCCACAACCGAAGGGTGATAAGGGTGTATCACTTACCACTGGGCCACGTGATGTCCTGGATTAAATAATGTAGTTTTTATAAAGATCTGGTAGATGTATTATAAATTCATTTTTTGGAACCCTATATGAATAGGATAAATAGAATATATTTTTTATGTTTTATTATCTTTTAGAGTGAAAGATGAGTTTGTGGTAGAAATTAGTTAATGGATGGAACTCTACTTGTAAAAAATAAATTTTTCCTCATCTATTATTCAATGAAGAAATTAATTCTTATACATCATTTAAGGGATCCTAAATCCAAAAATGTGTTATCTTAATACCCTATATTTTGTTGAACCGATGATATTTCAAATCATCATAAATTGGTGAATATAAGGACATTAATATTACACTTGTTTGTGATTGATGACCTCAATCACTACCAATAAATATTTATGTTTTTCCTCCAATTATATGTTTCTAATTTCCACCAATGTTCTCCTAAATAGATATCATAATTTGTTGGTGACCCTTTCATTTCTCTTTTCTTCTTATTAAGACTAAATTTTATTAACCCAAATTCAGATGTGGGTATTACCATAATGATATTTTCTATTTTCAACCATTTATTTAAGAAGAATAGTTTCAAATTGCGAGGATGCAATTTATTGAATGAGGGGAGAATGTAACACACCAATATTTCATAGTGTGTTATTTCATCAAAATAATTAAATAACTTTTACAACCAGTAACTCCAAGTTCTAGCGCACCATGACTTACCAAAATAGCCGTTCAAAAAAGGTTATGAATAGTATTAATGAATTTTGAACTTTATATAATACTTATAATTTTATAATCTATATTATGAGTTTCTTAGATATAATTTAAGAACAAATTCATTTTTTCTGACAAAAGAATAATTTTTAAAAAATGCACTTTTACCCACTTTTAATGGTGAACCCTTTTTAAATCCAAAATTTTAAAACTTTTATATATTCAATTTGACTAAATAAATTTATTCATTAGAATTGGGACATCAAAAATTTACAATGTAACACCCCAAGCTTCCTCGGTATGCTTCTCTTTGAATAATATTGTAGCGTGTGTTGTACGCAATTTAGAGTTCTAGCACACCCCACAACCAATCAAACTAGCCCTTATGAATAGTAATAATTTTTTTTAAAATTTTATACATTTTATCATTCAAAATGGACTTTATATTTGGATTCTTAATATAGAAATTATCCTAGGATAAAATTTTTGTACTTTTCGGATAACTTTTATATTTTGATGAATAGTGAAAATTACTAAATTTTAATAAAAAACAATTTTTTTTAATAAAAATAATTAATAGAGATAAATTATGAACATGAGTGGTTTTAAAGTATATTCTGAATATATTTTAACCATATAATACAATTCTAGTCATTGGACATAATTTCACTTTTAAACCCAACATAAACAAGTGTTAATCTTTTGATGGTTATTATCTCTTAAAAACAAGCTTTTTGTTTTAAGAACGGGAATTAATTTTAAATTAATTTATCCCACTTCTGTGTTTTGAATTTGGAAAAATGGATTCCATATTTGTAATAAGGATTTTGAAATTGTGTAAATATGTATCTTTTATTTTTAGAAAGTTTGAATAATTATTTCGGTAAATATTCCATTTACCATGGTTAAAAGGTAAATCCGGTAAATAAGGGTAAACAAATAATATTATAATAATAATAATAAATTAGCCTAAAACATGTCCTAACCTTATTGGTTGATAATTTTCTGACCATGTGCATCTTTGTGTCAATTTTGGGACCCCATGGAGCCTCATGTAGGTGATAAGGACACTTTATATTAATTAAGTTAAAATAAATACAAAAATGAAAAAAGCATATATCTTTTAGAAAAACATTTTTTAAAATGGTTCATATATGTTATATTTTAGAATATAAATATTAATTAGAAAGCTAAAAATATTTTCTACATAATAGTTTTTTATTTATAATTTTTATACATTTAATAATTAATATTATTTATGACACAATAATGATGCAGTATTTTCCTTATTAATGAAAGAATAAAATAATTGGTATTATAAATGTTAAAATTAATATAATTTGAACGTTTTGATGACATACATGAATTTAATTTCATAATATTACATTATAGTATATCTTAAATTAATTTTGTTCGAATTAATAATGTTTTTAAGACTTTAACAAATATCAATTATAGAACAGTTTCAAAATTCACATAAAAGAGTTTTTAAAACAAATATTATATTATTAATTTATATTAAATTCTTTAAAATCTATGGTTCGGACAAGAGACTTATATCATGATAGCTGTATAACTAATGGACCACTTGGGGGTCCCTTGGATGTATATTGTAAGTTTATTAACTATATAATATTAAAATACAAAGTGACATGGTAAATGTTAAACTAATTAACTAAGAGTTAAAACTAAAAGATAAGGTTAATATAGTGAACCAAACCTGTCTAAAACGTACTGGTTGAGTTTTTTTCTACCTATCCCCACCATAACATTTAAATAATCCACTTTGGAGCCATTATAAACTGAATATGAATTTATAATAAAATAATATTTCTAACTTTTCCAAAGGTTCACCTCACCCCTCTTATAAATGGGAACTCCCCCTTCTCACTATTTAACACCATCAAATCCATTTGTATTGGCCAAAACCTGCCCAAATATCCTCCCTACTTCCCTCAATTCATCCTAGAGGCATTATTTTGATCATAAATCCAACCTAAGGATCCCTTTTGATCAAATCAAAAGGAAGAACCTGAAGAAGAGGTAATGTTTTCACCACCCTCTTTCAAGATCCTTTCTTCTTCAACTACTTATTTCATTGTTATTCCCATTATAAAATAATAAATCCAGTATATTATATATACTATGATGTTATTATAAATATGTTACAACCATATTCAGTATTCTATCCATCCTTTTAATGACATGTCACCATACGCGCGTACGTACGACTTACCGTCTCCACATCGTGGTGTAATTGTTATTTAATAAATTATTATTTTTATGGGTATAATAATGATGTGTAATTCATGTAAATAATAAATATAACATGATAATAATTCTGTAAATATGATATAACATCCAATTATATATTATTTTTATATCATAAGAATGATATTATCGCTCGTGCGTACTCACAGACTACCGTCTCCACGAACGCGATGGGATTCATTCTCCATCACGTCCATTCAAGTATAATTATAATTAGATGGTTAAAATAAATGAATAAGGACATGATATCACTATAGAAATTAATAAGATACCACCTATCCATAAAAAACATGGCTTATGTAACAAAACATATACGAGTAAGTTAACACCCGAAACGACGATAATACTAAGATATTATTAACAAAGAAATGTTAAAAGATCATATATGATATCATATTAATGTATATGATTATTGTATAATTTAATAACAATTATATAACCATTATACAAGAGGTTAACCTACCTCCAACCAAGGCAAAGTACAAGGTAAGGGGTTTTCATCTCACTCCTTATTCCAGTGAGATTCATGCCATATTGACTCTGTTACATTTTGTGTGGTGTATATAATGCCCATAATTATATTCTTTGTGTAATACACTTTAATTTATGTGTATTTACATATTCATTTTATGACACCTCTTTCATGGGGTGTATGTTTCGTATGTTACCAAATTGGTTAGGGTTAATTTCACAATCTCTTTATTATCCGAGGTTGTTTTTACATAAATATCTTCTGAGACATATTTATTATCCATGTTCATGTTTTATGAAAGAGTTTTCAAAGGAATTATTTTTAGGAACTTTTTACTAAATCATCATTTCAAATTTTTTAAAAATGTATTCTTTTAAATCTATCTCTTTAATGTCCATGTCTTCAAAATGGTTTTTAAGGATTTATTTATATGGAAATGAATGTTTTTAAAATGTTAACTCAATTCAAAAGTTTCAAAGTGGTATGGGACACGTTGATTAAAAAATTTCGTTAAATTAATTCTTTTCTAAATTGTGTGACTTTTAAATGATTTCATGAAAAAGGGTTATTTCTCTCAAAGAGTTTTACAAATCATTTTCATCTATGTAAAAATTCTTTAATTGATTTTAAACTTGTTTTGAAGTTTATTTATCACGATACAAATCTTCCATATTGTGTTGATGGTTTTGTGATATGTTTAACTATGGATGTGTAATTTTTTTATACCATTAATGGTTTATGAATAATGTATTGACATTTTGTATGCTAGTTTTAATACGAAAGTTTATGTTATGCTTAAACCTGTTCATATAAGGAATGCATTGGACATAATATGTGATGGGTGGATCTCGCTATAGCTCCTCGATGCATCAGTAGGTCTCATGAGGAAAACATGTGTCTTGACACAAGTCATTGGAAAAATATTATTTGTAGTCTTCGAATGAGGCTTTGGCTATATGGTTATGATAGTCTGGCATTATGCATTTCATCATTATGAAAGTGGTTAGTGATATTGTATGTGATTATTTGACTATTAGAATATCCATGTGAATAATTAAATGGAATTATTTCATTTTATTTTTTTCATATTATGCTGAAGTTCATGTTTAAAAGGCTTTTTGTTTTAGTTATACATTGCCTTAAATGTTTATGCTTATTTATGAAAGTTTTCACTGTATTTCTTACCCTTACAGAGCATTTGAGCTCACCCCTTTCTATGTTTTAATTTTCCCAGGATTCCTAGAAATTTATTGTGATTGATATGCAGTGTTAAGACAAGGGAATAATAGTATTCATAAAGGATTATTTATGTTTTTTTGTATGTCATGAAGTGTAATGTATAATTCATGTATGTAATCTATTTTCCAAGACTGCTAAACTGATCGGTCCTTTAGGACTTGATTCCTTGTAATCATGCCAATGTATTAAAATAATGCACTGACTCTGGGTAACCGAGGTCGTGGCGTAATAATTAATTACTATTTTCAAATCAAATAGCATGTTTTTAAAAAACAATATATATCAAAATATTGACACTTGTTTATGTCCAATTTCAAAGTGAAATTAATACTAATGACCACCATTGGATTAAATGGTAAAAATATATTCGAATTAAAATTTAAACCAATTAAAAAAAATAATCGATCCATATAAATAAATTAGATTAAAAATGAGGTTTTGAATTATAATACAACATTTTTTGTTATTCATTTAAAAAAATGAACTTTATCAGAAAACAACATACACAAAGTAAATTTTGATGTCCTGATTCTAAAGAAGAATTTTATTTGGTCAAATAGAATGTATAAGAGTCTCCAAAACTATATTTAAAAAGGGTTCACCATCAAAAGGCAATAAATCGACCTTTTAGTGAATATTGGAGTATTTATGATTAAAATTAGATTCATTCGAATTTTAAGCTTCTAAAATTTATTGGATAAATGTAAAAACATTTAAAAAACATATATAATAATAATTTATTTATTTCTATTCATTCCCAAAAATACTACGACTACGTGTTAACTGCCAATTGAAATAATATTATTATATTATCAGCGTGCAATGTAAGATTTCAATGAAATCCGTTCTTGCGTATTGGGTACTCCATCAGACATAGAAACCCCATTAATATAAAATTAATATTTATTTCAAAAATATTAATAAATATGAAAATGTCTTATTCTTAATTTAACTAGGATGTTACACCCTTCCTCCCTTTTGGGAATTGCGTCCTCGCAATTTTATTCACTTATAAAATAAATGTGGATATTTATCCTTCATAGAATTTTCTGATTCCCATGTTGCCTCTTCAACCATATGGTTTTTCCTCAAAACCATCACCTGATGAATTACCTTATTCCACAAAACTTTCTCTCTACAGTCAAGAATCTGGACTAGTTATTCATCTTAAGAGAGAATCTCTTCCAACTAAACTACGCCTGGGCTCAAAACATGAGATGGATCTGGCATAAACATTCTCAACATTAAAACATGAAAAACATTGTGTACCTGAGAAAAAAATTAAGGTAATTCCACTCTGTATGCAGCTGATCCAACTTTCTCCATGATTTCATAAGGTCCAATGATGCTCTGACTCATCTTTCCCTTCATGCCAAAATGCATCACACATTTCCATGGAGAATCTTTGAGAAAAAAAAGATCACATACCTCAAAAGAAAGATCCTTCCTCCGGTTATCCGCATAACTTTTCTGCTGAGTCTGAGATGTTCCCATGTGCTTCTGAATAAACTAAACTATCGCTACCATCTCTTCCTCCAATTTTGATCATATCAGTTTCTTTTCACCTACTTCATCCCAAAAAGAAGGATTTTGACACCATTTTCCATATAATGCCTTAAATGGAACCATCCCTATAATAGAATGAAAACTATTATTATAAGAAAATTCAACCAAAGAAAGATGTTGGTCCCATCTTCCGTGGTAATCCATCGTGCAAGAATGTAACATATCCTCCATGGTATGAATTGTTCATTCTGACTTCCCATTTGATTGAGGATGAAAATCTGTACTAAAATTTAATTCAGTACCCAACGACTTCTGAAGGCCTTTCCAAAAGATAGTAGTAAACATGGGATCACTATTAGATACAATAGAGAGGGGAACAACATGTAACATGACTATCTCATTAACCTAAAACCAAGATTGTTGATCTAGAGAGAAATTATCTCGAATAGGAAGTAAATGAGTTGATTTAGTCAATAGATCAACAATTAACCCAAATTGGAATATTACCTTGAGATGCCTTTGGTAATCCCCCAATGAAGACCATGGATATATTTTACCATTTAAACTATAGCACAGGTAAATACTGAAGCATCCCTTTCTATACCTTCCGCTCTGCTTTGACCTATTGACAAGTCGATCACTTCACAGTAAAATCAGCAATATCTCTTTTCATTCAATCCCACTAGTAATACGCCAACAGATCTCTGTACATCATAGTACTGCCAGGATGAACTGAAAATGGGGAACAATGAGCCTCACATAACAACTCATTCTTCAACTGTGAATCACAAGGCACACATAATCTCTTCCCAGACCTCAAAACAAAATCTTTATCAATGTTAAATTCTTACAACTAACCCTTCTGAACCAGCTCTACCTTTTTCTGCAAGTCACTATCTTTATTTTGTGATTACTTTATTTTGTCTGATAGAGATGTTCTCACTAAAACCAGAAAAAAGCAGAATAAGTTCCTACAAAAATAAATTCTATGCCAAAGTTCATCAAATCAAAAACCAAAGGATCTTGTTCCAAACATAGCATGGTCAATGAATCATTACTTTTTTTGACTCAAAGCATATGACACTTTATTTTCTTTTCCCGAATGGAAATGGATTGTAAAACGTAATCCTTGATTAATTCCAGCCATCTCCACTGTCTCATGTTCAATTCTTTCTAAGTGAATATATACTTTAAACATTTGTGATCGGTAAATATTTCACAGTTTACTCCATACAAATTATGCCTCTAAATCTTTTAAGCAAAAGCAAAAACAGCCAATTCAAAATCATGTGTAGGGTAATTTGACTAATGTGTTTTCAACCGACATGAATCATATGAAATTACATGATCATTATGTATAAGGACACAACCAAGTCCTTTCAACAAAGCATCACTATAGATAAAAAATTCACCATTTCTAGAAGGCAGTTCCAAAACAAGACCATTCAACGATCTTCTTTTCAATTCTTGAAAACAATCATCACATTATTTTGTCCAAATGAACATAACACCTTTTTGAGTTAACTTAGTCATTGGACTAGATAACTGTGAAACATTTTCACCAAAGCTTTGGCAATAACCTGTCAAACCAAGAAAATTATGGATCTCAGTTATGTTTGTGGGTCTTGGCCATTCTTTAACAACTTTTGTTTTAGCAGGATCAATAGTTATGCCATTTTTTTGAAACAATGTGACCAAGGAAAGATATTTTTTGTAACCAAAACTCACACTTGCTGAATTTTCCATAAAATTTCTTTTCTTTTAAGGTCTGCAAGATAACCCTTAAATGACTTTCATATTCCTATTTACTTTTATAATAAACCAAAATATCGTCAATGAACACAACCATAATCTTATCGAAGAACTCATGGAAAAGTCTATTCATTAGATCCATTAATACAGAAGGTGCATTGGTTAACCCAAAAGAGATAACTACAAATTCATAATGGCCATATCTACTATGAAACACGGTCTTAAGAATGTCTGCTTCTTTTAATTTCAATTTATGTTATCCTGACCTCATGTCAATCTTCGAAAAATACTGATCTCCCTAGAGTTGATCAAAAAAATCATCGATATGAGGCAAAGGATACTTGTTATTAATAGTGATGTTATTCAATGCTCTATAATAAATGAAAAGTCTCATTGAAAGGTATTTATTTTTATCAAACAAGACAGGATCAACCCATGGTGATGTGCTAGGTCGAATGAAACCTTCATCTAATAACTCCTGCAATTGCTTCTAGAACTCTAAAAGTTCAATTTGAGCCATTCGAAAAGGCGATTTTGAAATTGGCTTAGAATCAAGAACTAAGTCAATAGTAAATTCAACTTCATGATCATGTATAATACCAGGAAACTCATCAAGAAAAACATCAAGATACTCATTTACCACTGGGAAATCATTAATCTAAATAGTTCCTTTGTTTTCAAAAATATGTGAAAGGTAACATTCATTTCCATCGTTTACTAGTTTCTTAGCATCCTGATATGTTATCAAAAGTAAGGGTTCACTCTTGTACACAAACTGAAAATATATCTGAAAAGAAACCACTTTACCTCTACAATCAATCTTATCACGATAAATAGAAATCCAATACATTCCCAAAATAACATAAAACTCTACAATAGGAAAAACTATAAGGTTTTCTAGTATATTCATTCCACACACAAGGATATGAAGGTTCTTGTAATTTCTTTTTGTCTCAACGTTTCCCCCTGGTGTTTTTACCATAAGTTTAGGATTCATATCTTGAGATGGAACTCCCAATTTACTAGAAAACTTCTCAGAAATGAAAGAATATGTAGACCCTGAATCAAACAACACATTGGCATAATCTGAACAAACAAACAGTATACCTGCTACCACTTCATTCGATTTCCCAACATCTACTGAAGTAGTTTTAAAAGAATTCACCACCCCTTTCTGCTTGTATTCTGGCTTATTTACCTCAATTGATTTCTTCATTAGACACTTATTTTCATAATGAACCATTTCATTACACATAAAACATGTTACTGCTAGCTTTTCATTGCCCGCTTGACCAACTTCTTTACAGTTATGAGAAATATTACCAGACTTACCATACCGAAAGCACATTCAGGACTTGGATAAACATTCTACAGGATGCATTTTACCACACTTCTCACATTATGGATATCTATTTTTCTTACCTCTACACTTGTTGGAGGAATTATTTCCCATTGCCTACCAACTGGACCTCTAATTATATTATTTGTCAAGGAACCCATGATCATCAGTAAACTCCATTTCCACCTTCTCCACACATATAACAAGTTTTTCATAACTTTTTAACACACGAGAAGCTAAAGACATTTGATAATTTGGCTTTAACTCTGAGTAAAACTCGTATATTTTACTATGAAGATGTTTTATGAAATTTGGAGCATAACTTTCTAGTCGAGTGAACATTGCTTCATAAGAAGCCACTGAGTCATCCTCCTACCTCAATTCTAGAAATTCTATTTCTATCCTAAGATGAACCTCCTTAGTAAAATATTACTCATGAAACATACCTTTAAATTCATCCTAGTCAAGATCATCAATCTCCTCACTATCCCTGATATTTTTCACAATCGACCACCAATGATCGGCTTCATATTCAAAATAGTAAACATCAAGACTAACCTTTTGATGTTCTGAACACCACATGACATCAAAAATAATTTCTAGTGCTTTAATCCATCATTCTACTAGCATAGAGTCTGATGATCCTTTGAATGATAGGGGATGTTGCCACATAAAATATTCCACTACTAACATGTTTTTTTTTGTGGTTGAACTGGCTGATCTCGTTTATGGATACCACCACCATTTATAGCCTGAGTCATCTATGCCATCACTACAACAGACTATTCAGTTCTGAATCTGACCGTTTGAGGTTGCTTATTTGGAAGGTTGTTTTCCTCCTGATGTTGTCCCAAAATAGCTTCCATGTTTCCTCTATAGAAAACCATTCTGAACATATAAATATCTTAGGTGAAGAAAAATGGTAATCATTAAATGCTATATATTTTAAATCAGACCATAAATTAATTTATGGACATGAATTTAACAATATTCTAACTCATAAATTTGTCTAAACCGACCTCTAATACCAACTATAAGGACCCAGACTTGAAACATTACTTAATCTTGAATTAAATGAATAATTGGAATTGATGATCTTTTCAGGTTTAGAGTTTTAGAGAATTATGACATAACTATTAAATATCAAAAGTTAAAAAGTATACACTTCTACTCAATTTCCATTTTTTATAAAATATAAACTCTTGAAGAAAAGATTCTTGTTCAGTTCAATGTTTTAGATAGCACAAATTTCCTTGATCCCATCCTGGTCCCTATTCCACTTTATGTCCTATGAAAAACATTTCAAAAATTTGGGATGACAAAAAAAGATCAGTAAGGAATACACAAAGAAGGAAACTGTCAGTTTTTCTGTAAACCATGAATACCTAATCATAAGTAATAATTTTCACCTATATGAAGTTGTAAATAACCTTCACTGAATAAAATATCATTGCTTACCCTTTATAACCAAAATATCACCAAAAAACCCATATAAAGAACACATAACATATAAAGGAAACTTGGAACATAAACATACCTAAATGTAATAACCATATGGTCTACTTCAACAAATGTCACTAAATGGAATAGCCATATGGCCGACTTCCATACCCAATGCATTGGAGGTTATAATGTAACCACCCATTCTGGTTTATCATGGCACCACCCATAATTTGGTTTATCACATAACCACCCGTGAAATGTCCAAGTACCATTATAAAATCATAACACATATAATAAATATAAAGGAAATAAAACTTTTCCACATTTCAATCAAAATATATTGACATAAAAAATCCATTAACAAAACCATTTTCAATACCAAAATACATAAAAGAGTATATGGTATTTGTTTTTCTTTTAAATACATTATGGCTTGTTAAGGAAGCCAAAGATCAAATAATACTCCCGGGGGCAGAAAGGTCATTGTCACCATGTACGTTAAAAAGAAACATACTTTTTGTAGTTTATTAATATGCTTCGTAGAGAAAAGATTCCTTTTGAATAAAAGTAAAATTCAATGGGGTTTACACACCATATAAAAGAAATTTCTTTATAACACAAAATATTCCTCAATGAAAGGAGATTGAGACGATGTCCCTTACCTCGTGTCTGACTTGACTTGATCGTTCTTTAATACCTTGAAAAATAAACTAAATTTAATTTCTACATGATTAAGAACCTTTTTAATGTTAATTATTACTTTTATATCTCTTATTACCATGTTATAAACAATATGTAATCATTTAAGTTAATAATGTTTGTTTTGTCGATATTTGGTACTTGAGTCAAAAATGGACTTCTTATAATTACATGTTGTTCATGTGGTCAAAGGTTCATTACTTTCAGAATGATATTCATGATTTGGATATCATATATATCATATATATCCTGCATATACATGTATTTATAATATAACATTACATTTAGAGGTAATAAATGAAATGCACCGTTCATGGAGACGGAAAGCCGTACGTACGCATGAACGCTACATCCATTTATATTTCATATTTAATGGAAATAAAACATAATGATACATAGTAGTATTATAATTCCTATATTGTATCATATATAATATCATTAACCCTTTCCTTTATATGTACCACATATGGTATGAACGAGTCATATCACTTTGTGGGGGCGGTAGTCCGTACTTCCTCAAAGAAAATTATCGCGTTTACCCATAATGGATAACATAAAGGTATGATATAAATGATAAATACCAAATCATAAGGAAACAATAATAATAATATATAACATATATAAATACAGCGACATATTAACGGCCACTATGAGAGGTGGTAAGATATAATTGAACAATCATCGTTTTGTGAGGCAATAGTTCGCCATCCACAGAAATAGTATGTTCTTCACCCATTAGAAGAAGGTGTGTGTAAGGGTAGCCTGAATACATCTCATAACAACATCCTAGTATATTTTAGATATTTGTTTTTTTACAGAATAAAGGAATACATAGATTTTACGGGGTTGGATAAGCAAAATGATATAAAAGAACATAAGATAATACATTACCTTTAAATCGGGAACTCCCCTTAGTTTGAACCAAAAGGGTATCTTGAAGAGATTTATACCTATGGTAAGGCCTATATGATGAAAATAGGGACATTGAGATATTATTTTAGTAGAGGTTAGATGAGACAAAGGGCTAGAGAAGTGTGTGAAATGGGTAGGAAGTAGGGTATTTTTATAAGGGAGAGGAGGGGCACTTTTGGAAAGCTTGAAAATATTAATTTATTATATAATTATATTCGGTTTCTAAAGTTCCAAAAATCATTAAATCTAATATTAGGTATCCCATGATTGAAATAAAATCATTGAATAATAATTGGACATGTTTTGGATATTATTTTAAACATTTTCTTCTTATTTATTTAAATCATTCATTAATGACACAAACACTGCATCATCATTGTGTCATAAATAATTTTATTTATTTGATGTCTAATAATTATAAAAAATTACCATAATTTAGGAAATATTTTTATCTTTCCAATGAATATTTATAGTCATAAATATAATTTATATAACCCCATGTAAAAATTGTTTTAGTAAAATAATAGATGTTTGTGACATTTTTATTTTTTCATTAAATAAAAGATATTAATTTCATTATCTTTCCCAAGTAGCTACATGGGGTCGCAAAAATTGACCCATGGATTTTATCTGTCATCCATGACTCATCAAATAATGGTAGGACAAGTTTAAAGGTAATTTCATATTATTATCAAATCATATTTACCTTAAATTACACTAATTACCTTTAATCACGATTAATAAAACCTAAAAGTTACTATCCATCAAAAATTATTTTCATCCCATTGAACCAAATTTTACATACTAATGACAACCACATATGTAGGATTCAATAAATTCAATTTACAGAATCAGTAATGTTTATTTTAAATGAAAAATTTTGTTTTTTAACTACCACTTAGTGGTTTCACTATTTATCAAAGATTGATGTTTTTCAGAAAATACCAAAAATTAACCCTAAGTTATATTTGATATTATGACTTAAAAAATGATGTCTATTTTAAAAAATTCAAAACATATAAGTTTAATTAATTAATTTTAAAATTAATTCCTATTTTCAAATCAAATAGCGTGTTTTTAAGAAACCATATATATCAAAAGGTTGGCACTTGTTTATGTCCAATTTCAATGTTAAATTAATTATAAGGACCACCATTGGATTAAATGGTAAAAGTATATTTTAATTAAACTTTAAACCAATTAAAAAGATAATCTAACCATATAAATAGATTAGATTAAAAATGAGGTTTTGAATTAAAATACAATATTTTTTTCTATTCATTTAAGAAAAAGAACTTTATAGGAAAAATTAAAAAAATCATACACAAAGTAAATTTTGATCTCACGATTCTAAAGAAGAATTTTATTTGGTCCAATAGAATTCATATGAGTGACAAAAACTATATTTAATGAGGGTTCACCATCAAAAGGTGATAAATCAACCTTTTAGTGAATATTGGAGTATTTATGCTTAAAATTAGATTCATTCACATTTTAAGCCTATAACATTTATTGGATAAATGTAAAAACATTTAAAAAACATATATAATCATATCATAGTTATTTATATTCATTACCACCAATAAAACGGCTACGTGATAACTATAATTTAAATAATATTATTATATTATCAACGTGCAACGTATGTTTTCAAAGAAATTCGTTGTTGCGTATTGGGTAAGGCATCGAATATAGAAACCCCATTAAAGTAAAATTAATATTTAATTAAAAAATATTAATAAATATGAAAATGTATTATTCGTTATTTACATAGGATTTTACATGCACTATCATATAATTCTAAGGAGTGACTACCAAAAAGGTTCCTCGTCATTTTGGTGGAGGGAGAATTCCCCATTCACAACCACTAAGGGAGGTGATTTTGGAATGGTTCCACAACATCCATGATCTATTACTCCAAGTCCCTAGTTGAGATAGGATTTTCATATTTTTTCTATAAATAATGGAATTTATCACCCTCTTTTTAGTGAGATCAGAGGGAGAGAAAGGGTGAGTGTGCCCGATAACCATGGGTGTGGAAGTCAATGTGATAGATTGTGGTTGTGTGGGATTTCCTTATCATTGGTCCTATCACCCCCACTCCTGTTGGTGGGGGTTTGTTGTGTTTAACAAACAAGATTTTTATTGGTGGTAATGTAGATTCAATCTTTAGTACAATTTTGGATAAGGTGATTCCAAATGTTCTAAACACTATTCATCCTCCCCAAGAAGAATGAGAAGGAATTCATGCCGATAACATCCGAAAATGGGGATTCATAATATTTATCATCTTCCCCCTATTAACGTATAATAGATTCACATCAGGTTGATAATTTTGTATATGATAGTTCCACTAGACCAGATATTAGATTTCATTTCCCTTTATTGGATTTTTATACATCATTGAACTGGTCACATCCCATCAAGTGTAGTTTCCCCACATTTATGATTTAAAAAGGTAGGAAACCTCTATAATAGTGGTTTATGATGTCATATACTTGATTAGAATGGGAGGATATGATGTTCTCTACTCTTTCCATGGATTCAACAATGAAGTTCATTTCTTAGTAGGTGTATCACTAATATATTTGATACATTTTAGAGAATCTGATTCTTAGTTCCATCTTAAAGTGGATACTAGTTAATAATGCTACTAACTATAGAAACATGGAAGCTACTTGTGATTGGATATGATGGTGAAATTGGGTGTGATTGGAAGTTGTAAAAATATTCCACTTATAGTTTAGAGGGTATCTCATGTATGAGGCACCTTAGGTGTAAATCCCAAGTAATCACGCATGTGTTATAGGAAATCCTATAGTAAGAGTGTAAAGTATCCATGGATAATTTCCTTAGGGAATCCTGTATTTTTTAGAAAGGGGGGATCTCATTTACACTGTGTTACATCAGGCATATGACACTAGTCATGTATAGAAACTTTTTCAAGTCACATATGGATTTCTAGGATCTTCATATAAGGAATATCATACTAAACACATGATGTTAAAATCCTGATACATTAAAAGGGGTCATAGGTGTAGAGGATTTTGGTGATGAGATCACATGTTTACATTCATAAATGTATATAATCATTGGTCTAAAGCCTCATAGGGATGTGACTGAAGGTTTTAAGTCTTATGGGTAGGAAATCATAAGTTTATTGTCTTATGGGAAAATGATCCATTTTTAAATGTTTTGTGGGAAATTGATCACATGTTTAAAGTGTCAAGGGGTCATTTACCATACATACCGATCATACACTAGGTTATATATAGGTTAATGTCACCTGAAAGTGTTTTTTTCTTGTGGGCAAATCATGTTTAAGTGGTAAGAGGTTAGGTTAGTTCTGTAGGGGAAAAATAATACTTTCTTGTTATCACCTCCATGTAGAATGATAAATAGATTTTGGGTGACGTTGGAATTAAAACATAGAGAGGTTTTCTTCATAAAATGTGAGGAGAGAATGGTCAAAACCCATATAGTTCAACTATTGAGTTTAATGTTTTGTTATAATACTAGACCATTCAGTTTAATGTCATGCAGTATGGATACTTATGTCATTAAATGAGTGAAAAGGGGATGGTGGGTGAACATTTATATAGGAATTCTAGAAGATGGAAGATTTTCACAAACTTATCACATGTGTCATCCTATGTTTTTCACATTAGGTAAGTTCTCATTTCAACTTCATGTGATATGGATGTTGTCATGTATTTTAACATCATTTGACTAGGACATTATCTTACAGTCTTACATCATGTGATTAAAACATTAGTGATATTCAGTATAATGTACTACTACTTTGAGGTCATTGGGAATTATGAATGTGGAAACCCATTATCAAATAGGGTAGTAGGAGATGAATATACACGGATCCAATATTCGCCCATGAAAGTGAAATATAACTTGTTTCCCTTGATGATTCAATGATTGGAGATTGTGTTTCCACTTCAATTGTGATTTTGGATAGTATAAGGTGTAGACCTGACCCATTTTAGGCATCAAAAAGTTGTTATGAGGTAGGGTACCTATAAAAATAATTATAAGGCAATAAGGGAATCCATTCTATTGTTGGAAAAATGATTTTGGATATAATTGTTGATGATACCAGTCTTGTGGGTATGATTCACACAAACTAACATTATTTGGATTAGTGAAGGTAAATTCAGTACTCAATTTGCATTAAACATTTTTTATTGGAATGAGGAATTAAGTTAGGTACATGATGGTTATGTCATGAAAATTTGGAATTTGAGACACCGTGGGAGTTTTATAATCCATTGAATCTAGTAAATGAATGTGGAAAGGATTCATGGGGCATAATTATGTGTAACTATTGGGGTTAAACAAATATTGGAGTTGTGTGAAATAAATTCATATTTTATGAGCCAAGATAGACATATAGGGATGATTCATGAGGATATATCAAGAATAATCCAAAGTTGTTTGGGGCCTATTTGAGGGTAGTAATGAAAGTTCACCACCTGTTTTAATCCATGGGATATTTGAGTTGTAAGAGATCATGAAAGGAACTATTGCATGAATGATTTTATCATGCTTCCACTTCTAGAGTCTCATTAATAAATGGTGGATGATGATATATTTATAGACACATCATATTACCTTGTGCAAGGTCATGTAACTTTATCCATGTTGTATAAATTTTGGATTGCCCATGAAAATATGGGTTACTCAAATTTCATGCCTTCTACACTGGAGTTCGATCACATATGGCTGTTCTTTTTCATCCCAATTAACATTAAAGCGACTTGTGGAAAACATTTGTGGTTATCCATAAATGTATAATATTTCACAAATCTTTATAATTTTGTTTTTGAGAGATTTTCTAGCATCCGAACAACATCACATGTTTATTATTTCATTTTTCAAACTTGTAATTTTCATGATAAAATCTTAATTTTCCTGAAAATGAATGATTTTCATCCAATTAATCCCCTTATATATTGAATCCCCCAAGATGCGTTTCCCCTTTATCTGGTAAAAAATTCATTTAGAAGATTGAGATGCATTTTTAGTACCACCAAAGGGTACACACACCTGAGGTCATGTAACACCCTCAGACTTAATGAAATACTTTTTTAAATAAATTAAATGTTTTATATATTTTTCATTACATATATCATTGAGTTTAGATTGTGTTACATGAAACATTGAGTTTAAAAGAATCCTGAATTACTATTGAGGAATTATTATTTAATATGATTGTAATAATTTTTCTATTGGAATGGTGAATATGAATTAGATTAACTAAATTATTATAATACATTTTTTAATCATTTATATATAATTAATTTATTTGTGACCAATTAAGTTGAAATGAAAATAAAAAACCGTTTGAAAATAAAGAGAAACTTTTTTAAAAGAAGAATATTTATGTGAACAAACATGTATAATATTTTTAAATTATAGATATCACTTTTTGTGAATGAATTTAATCAAATTTATATATTATATATTCAAAAAAACATGATGATTTATCATTTTTTTCTAGAAAAGGGAAAAGTGAAAAATTTAGATTTTAGCTTAAAAATGTTATTTTAAAAAACAGTTTTTCACCTTTTGTGATATTATTTTAAAATTACAATTTCTTAACTTTTAAAAAATTTATTAGAAAAAATTAAATATATTTTTCAAATGAACTTATCAAAAATATTTTAGTTTAAATTTTGGATAATTTTAAAAGAAGTTAATTTTTTCGTTAATAGTAAAAAATATTCATTTTTAGTAAGAACATTCATTTATTTTAAATATTGTAAAAGTATAATTTATTTATGATAGTTTTAAAAGAATTATTAGGTCCATTATATATATATTAATCCAATTTAATTCATTGGAATAATTTTAATATTTAATTTATATATATAAAAACATTAATTTTTTTGAATATGTTTCCTTTAAAAAACTACTTTCTCATCGCATCTCTAAGATTAATTTTGTATTAAGAATTTCACTTATGTGAATATAATTTTTAAAAATTAATTCAATATTTTGAATCATAAAAATTTATATTATCTAATAAAGTTATTATAATTGTTTATAATAAGGAATAGTTAAGATAGTAAAAATTATTTGCCACAATTATGTTAAAAATTGTTTATAAGGGATTAATCTAAAATGATAATGTTTAAAAATGACAAAAAGGTTTCTATTGAAAATTTAATGAAAATATTAACACATTAAATATGTTATATGATATATAAGGGAACCTTTTGGAGTATTTTTTCATATGAAAAATGTGGGTACACCTTTTTCTTTTCAGAAATTATCGGTGTGTCACTAAACTCGATTATAAAAGAGTACCCACTATCATTTCATATTCACACTTATATAATGTTTTTTTGGCCTATCCCTACCCAAATAATATCTTTACTTACCTCATCTCATCATAGAATCCTTATTTTTGTTAGAAATCAATACTAATACTCCTTTTGGTGCAATCCAAAAAATGATATCTGAAGAAGATGTGTAACTAACTGACCTATATTACCCTCAAACCTGGCACATGACCCGATCCTCCACATACCCAATGGGCATTCCTGGTCCCCACGAGCTCTCAATAAGAACCCATGAATCAAACGAAACAACTGATGGAATAATTTCACCCAACCTGAACAACCACATGGAATATATATATATATAACAAGACGCAATAGCAGAATATGACCAAGATATATATGCCCTAACTGTAAAAAAGTAATGGAAATATAAATTTGAAAAGTAGATAAAAACTCCCAGAAAAGTAAAAAAAATAATAAAAACCAAAACACTACTCCAAATGTTGGTAGGGGTACAGTCCCACCATCACACAACCAGCTACCCAACTAGCTGACATGAACCTTTCCTCCCTACTGCGATGCCTTACCTTTCCCTATAGTGTAAGAAAAACAAATGTCTACACACTACCAAAGAGGTGCACAGGGTGTGAGCTAATAAGCTCAGAAGGATCCTACCCAGGAGTTCTATAGCTAGTCTCTGTAAAACAAAATTAGTGTATGCTCATTTTAAGTAGAACGTAGAATGATAAAGGGTAATCTTGTATTATAGAAATCATGGTAAAAATTTTCCTTCTTAACAGCTCTAAAACACAAGCATTTGTATCAATTTCAAAGAAAATTTTTTATATCATTTTATACAAGCATAATCCTTCATATCAAGGATAACTCAAAAATCCAGGCTATACAAAACAGAAACACATGTCTCACAACACCAAGGAATAATATAGGTCTACACTGTAGAATAATCATACCCCAACAATCATGTGAAGAAATTCAGATCCTAGAACAAATGCACTAGGAAGAAGAGGAACGCCTCATGAGTAACCTCCCCCCCAATGTCAAAATCATTGACTTAGAATAACGGTCCTAGGAATCAATGTAATGCCCCAATAGAAACCTCCTTGATAATCACAAAAAATTGGATGATGGCCTCATCTAAACCTTCCACCTATGTACCCATGGTATATAAGGCCCTAGACTTACACATTACTTAATCTTGAGATAAATCGATAAATTCACATTAATTCGTATCGAGGATCATTTCAGGTTTATAGCTTCATAGAATTAGATCATAAATTATAAATAACATCTTGAATATTAATAGTAGACACTTCTACTCACTATCCATTTTTTCAAAAAAACAAAAACTCTTTAAAAATAATCATAACCTTGTCTCATGTTTTAAGATAATTAATTTTCCTTGGTACCATAATTAAATATATTATTATTTATATAATATGAAAAACATTTCAAAACATCGGATGAGCATTAAAACCTAAGTAAGGGATACATAAAGAAGGAAATTTTTTAGTCTTGGGATAACATGAAATCCATGAAGACTTTATTATAAAGATATAATTTTCACCTTTTAAGAAGTGGTAAATATACTAGACTGAATATAATCTCATTTCTTACCCTTACAGTAACCAAAAGATTACCAACATACCATAGAAACATATATATAGAATATAAAGGTATCTTGGGACACAAACATACATAATTTAATAACCATTCGATCGACTTCCACATATATCACTAAATGAAATAGTCATACGACCGACTTCCATACATATCACTAAATGGAATAGCCATACAGCTGCCTTCCATACATATCAGTAAATTGAATAGTCATATGAGCTACTTCCAAACCCAATTCATTGGATATAATAACGTAACCACCCATCCTCGGGTTATCATGGAAGCACTTGTCATTTGGTTATCACATAACAATGTGTCATTGGTTTAACACGTAACCACCCGTCAAATGTCCAAGTACCATTATATAATAATAACACATAAAATATTGAAAATATCAATATTTCACCAAGAGTGATTCATTTAAAATCATAAGAAATAATTTTATGATATTTAAATACTCAATCCATTTCAAAAAATATATCAATTCCAGAACGACAAAAAATGGAATAAGGGATTTATTTTCCTTTTGAAAACATTAAGGCTTATAGAGGCAGACAAATATTGTCACCACATATATTAGAAACATTCATTTTTTCATTTATTAAAGTTATTCATATAAAATGATTCAATTTGAATGAAATAAAATGTCAAATGGTTTTATTATACACAATATTATAGAAGGCGGTCTATATTATCAAAATAAGCCTCAATGAATGGATATTGAGATGAAGTCCCTTACAAAGATCAGTTTGTAAATAAAATAGATCGATTATGTGTATTAACTATAAGTACACATAAAGAATGTATAAATAAAATATAGGATATCAAAATTTATTTCCCACATAATCATCGCACGAAATAATGAATATGTAGAAGATTGACCCAAAAATGAAAATTATGTTAAGAAGTTACCTTACGAAAACTCAGCAGCCTAACGACATCGCTTAAAAATTTATAAAATGAGTTAATGAGAGATAAAAGGGTCTCATATCACTTGGACATAAAATGGACATTAATAATGATATATAACAACATATCCCATCATTTTCAAATTTAAATTAAAATACATAACATAAAAGATGTCTTTGACTAAAAGAGGAGGTTGAAAGGTTCCCTTACCTTGAGTCAGATTCATCATGCATGTTTCTTTTTATTCCTGAATAATAAACATAAGATTATTTATATTATCCTAAGAACATTTTAAAATTTTATTATTTGTTTTATATCCTATATTACCATGTTATAAAAATCACATAAATATTTATGTTAATACCAGTCTTTTCGTTGATATTGGATACTTAAGTGGAAAATGTAATTGTTATAATTAGAAATTGTCCATGTGGTGAAAATTATATTATCTCCAGAATAGTATTAATAATTTAATTATCAAATAATTTTTTCTTATATATGTATTTATAATTGTCCATAACACATGGTGATATGAAATGAGCTGTAGTGTTCTTGGAGATGGTAAGCTATATGTATGCAAGGATGCAACTTTCATATAAAATTGTCATATTAATGAAATGAAAACTAAATGATACATATGTATATTATAATTACAGTATAATATCATATGATATATATGTTACATAAGTTCATTAACTCCATTCTTTATACGTTATTTGTATGGAATGAATGAGTCATATCACTTTGAGGGGCAGTAGTCCACACTTCCTCAAATGAAATTTTCATATTTACACATCATGAAAATAATAAAGGTACATTTGTATATAAAATTTAAAGTATCATAGAGAAAATATAAATATAATATATATCATACATAAATAAAGTTCCATTTTAATGACCACCATGAGAGGTGGTAGGGGAAAATCAAATAATCATATTTTTGTGAGCCAGTAGTTCGGCGTACATAGAAACTATATGTTTGTATCCATTAGATGAAGGAGTGTGTAAATGTAGTTTGAATAATTATCATAACAAAATCCTTTTATATTTTGGATACTGGTGATTTTTTTTAAATAAATTAATAGTAATATAATATGGAGTGGAGATGTAAAATAATGGAAAAAACATTATAGAAGAAACTACCTCTTAAAATGTGTAACTCCCTTTGATTTGAGAAAAAAGGATTTCTTGAGTTACCTTATGTCCAAATTGAGGATTATAGGATGAATATTTGGATGTTTTGATCTTATTTGGGAATATTTTGGATTATACAGTGGCTTGAGAGGTGTTTTAATGGATAGAGGTGATCCCCTATTATAAGAGGGAGGAGGGTCACTTTAGGAATGTCCTGAAAGATTATTTTATAAAAAAACTAAATTTCAATGGAAAAAGGTCCAAAAATCATTTAATAAGAACATATGAGGATGATTTTTATAAATACTCTCAAATAATAGGTTTTATACATATTTTGGTCCAATGTTTAACTTTACCTTTTAGCTTTAACCATTAGTTATCTAATTTAACTCTTATCGTGTCTTCTTGTATATTCATAATATGGTTAATATAGACACCATAAAATTACAATATAAACCCAAGTGGTTCATTAATGACATTTTATACATTATATAAGTCATTTTAATGAATCTTATATTTTTAGGACTATTATATCATTTAATAAAATAGTATGGTGTTTAAAAACACATTTATGTTGATTTTTATACAATTCATATCAGGATTTTTTAAAAATCCATAAAAACTTGATTATTTCAAAAAAAATTATTAGTTCAAATATAATAAGTCATAATAATCCATAGAATTATTGGATGACCTAAAATGTATAAAAATAAATTTATTTTCATATTTATAATCTCAATTATTAAATCATTCATTAGTAAGGTAATCGGTACATCATCACTATGTCATAAATATATTTATTTATTTGATGTTTAAAATTTTTAAATAAAATACAATGATGTAGGAAATGTTTTTATACTTATAATGAATATTTATAGTACAAATGAGAACTTATATAACTCCATATAAATATTGTTTTAATAAAAGGTATATGTTTATGATATATTTTTATTTACTTTAAATTAATTATTATAAAATGTCATTTTTACATCCAAGTGGCTCAATGGGATCTAAAAATTGACCCCATGATTTACATGGTCATATGTAACATATAAAATAGTATTAGTACACGTTTTAGGGTAGTTTAATATTAATATAATATTAATTTATCCCTTATTTACAAAATTTACCCTTTAACCATGGTAATGAAAATAATTACTGAAGTTAGTATTCATAATTTATAAAAGTAAAAGGTAAATATTTACACAATTTGGAACTCCTGATTCCAAATATGGAATCAATTTTTTCAAATTTAATAAATAGAATTTGTAGAAATTAATTTAAAATTAATTCTTGCTGTCAAAACCATAAACACTACATAAAAAACGGGCACAGGAAGCACCACCTTTTATCAATGCTACGCAAAAAGAGATGACAAAGGTAACTCATTATCAATGCTAATTAAAAGAAATGATAAAGGGTCACTTTATCTATGCTTTTTTATCATTGATAAATATTACCTTTATTGGTGCTAAAATTTCAATGATGATTAAGGGTCACTTTATCAGTGATTTTGTAGCACTGATAATGGTAATATTTATCAGTGATAGAAAAGTACTGGTAAAGGGTGATATTTACCAGTGCTTTTCTAGTGATAATAAAACCAAAGTCCCATTTTATAAAATATGGTGCACATCGATTACTATTCATCTATCCCTTCATCTCTTGTGGGATTGTACGCTAGTGACAACTCCCCTCCCTCCCCACCCCCGATCTTCTCTTTTCCACCACTGCCACTCCGCCACCACTACCAATCCACCACCACTACCACTCCATCGCTGCTACCCTATTTTGCCGCTGCTATCCGTACTCTGCACCACTTCCATACTCCACCGTTGATATCCCTACTCCACTAACACTACCCTATTCCGCCACCGCTAACCCTACTCTTTATCCTACCCCTCGAACCCCTTACACGGATCCTCCGCCCCACAAACCCTACTTCTCCTCATACCCACTAGAACCTACTCCCTACGAACCCTACATCATGTTTTTGTGATTCCTTTTGATGAGGATAGATTTCTAGGCTTCCCATATTTGATCTTTGTTGATTTCTCTGCTCATTATCATATGTTTCCTTTTGTTCATATGCTAATATTCATTATGGTGTAGTTTTATTTAGTTGGATGGTCATGTTTTAGTTGAATTGTTTTTGGATGTGATGAGTTTGGTTTGAGAGTCTAGGCATGATTATGTCCTGAGTTATTGACCTCATCCATTTATTAACCAATAACCTCTATCAATTGATACTAAATGATTCTGTGGAATTATTTTTAATGGAATTATTTATCTCTCATTACATTCAAATTCCTGTGAAAATATGAATTTTAATGATTTGGTTAGTGTGTTTGTTAAAATTTAATGATTCATAAGAAAAAATAGGTATCGTATTTCTATTTTACCTAAATAGATTGGTTTTTTTCTAATAAAGAGGTCATTTTTTGGAAATGTATCTACTATATTAGTTTTCTCATCAAAATTGTATCACTGTTTTCATTTTACATGAGTTTTTTCACTAGTTGTGGGCTGTTTAATGTGATTATTTTATTATGAATGAGGTGCTAGTTAGGGGTGGTTACAATGATGTTTAATGTTTTTCTACAATGGTGGTGGGTGATAGAACTATTGGAAAGGAGGCTAGAAAGTGTGTTGATTTTGATGGGGGGAGTCTATCCTAGTTTTTTTGATTTCCAAATCTTTATTGGAAATGGTTAGGCTATACTAATCATTATTTTTATAAGTGGTTCTCTTATACTGGATTTGGATGCCTAGTTTTGTCTATTTGAAACATAAATAATAATATTTCAAATTCAAATAGGATGGAGATGAATAATGATTTTAAGGATGCTTATTGTTTGACAATTGAGTATAAAAATAGAGTGAAAGAGTTCATCATGTTTAAAAAGGATCATGCAAAGGATCCTTCTGAAATCCTTTGTCCCTTTTTACGTTGTTGTTATTCTAGACTAATTACTCTAGAGTAGTTGGAAGAACATTTGATATGTCACATAATATATTGGAGTTATAAATGTTGGAATAAACATGGAGAAAAAGTGAGTGTATCTAATAGATGGGATAAAACTATGTTTTATGAATCATCCTTGATTAAAAATATTGATAATGAAGAAGACCGTATGGAGGATATGAATACAGATTTCAATGATGATGAAGATAACATTGAGGAAATGACAAGGAACTTTGAATATGAACTCTGTGATTTCCCTAAATTGTATGAGAAGTTAAAGAGTTGTGAAAATACATCATTGTATGCTGGTTGCACTAAATATACAAAATTTTTAGTTGTACTAATGTTGTACAAATTGAAAGAAAGAAACATATGGAGTGATGTTAGTTTGACAAAACTAATTGATCTCTTGAATGACATGATCCCAGAAGATAATGAGCTCTCAAGTCGGATATATGAAGCTAAATGAAAGCTACGCTTGATGGGGTTGATTTATAAAAGAATACATGACTACCCGAAAGACTGTATATTGTGTCTCATGGAGAAAAAATCATGTACAGAATTCCCAATGTGTGGTGATTCCTGATACAAGGAAGATGAATCCAATCCAATGAATGTTGTATGGTACTTTCCAATCATTGCAAGGTTTAGGAGTCTATATAGAAGTGAAGAATCTACAAGACAATTTTCATGGAATGCAGAGAAAAGAAATAAGGATAGGAAATTACGTCACCTGGCTTACTTTTCTCAATGGAAGAGAATTGATCATGAGTATCCTGAATTTGGAAATGTGACAAGAGACCTTAATCTTGTGTTATCTACAGATGGAGTTAATCCTTTTGGTTTTCAAACCATCACTCATAGTACATAGCCTATTATATTGGTAAATTATAACTTTCCACCCTAGTTATGCATGAAATGGAAATTCATCTTGATATCTATGCTTATATCAGGACCAAAAAAACCAAGTAATGATATTTAAGCTTATTGGGCTCCTTTGATAGAGGATTTGATGTTATTGTGGGATTCAGGTGCTATGTTATATGATTCTTATAAAAGTGAATACTTAACATTGAGAGCGATGTTGTATGGGACAATAAATGATTTCCCTGCTATGGAATTGTTTTAAGCTATAGCATAAAAGGAACTCATGGTTTTTTCTTCTGCAAAGAAGATAAAAAATAAATTAGGTTGAAACATTCATCGAATTATATGATTCTAGGACATAGTATATTTATACATCATCGGAATAAGTACCGATCTTGGATAACATCATTCAATGGAAGTTCATAACAACAGAAATCACCATTTCTACTAATACTTGATCAACTGTTTGAAAATTAAACGATGTGAACACTTTTTTTGGTAAACCATTTTCGAAAAACCTTACAAAAAATGGTTCGAAAAAGATATCAACTATTTTTAAATTACCATACTATAATTTTCTATATGTCAGACATTTTCTTGATGTGATGCATGTGGAAAAAAATGTATATGATAGTTTTATCAGAAAATTTATAAATTCCCCTGAAAAAATGGATAGACTTAAGGCAAGGTTAGACATGGTTGACATGAGAATATAAGAAGAGTTGGATTCTGTGAAGGGTGAAAATCAAATGTTTCTTCCTCCAGCTGTTTACACTCTTTCCAGGGAGGATAGTTATCAATTTTTCAACCTATTCAATGATGTAATGGTTTTAGAGGGCTATTCATAAAATATCAAGTACACTCTTTCAATGAATGATTTGAAGAAAAGGTTTGAAATCACATGACTTCCATATTTTGATGTAATATTTAACTCGTATAGCTTTACATTTCATTTTTTACAAGAATTTTTTTCATATGGTAACTAAACTTTGTTTCTTTTTCAATGTAATATGCAATAATGTTTTAGACTCGGTGAAATTTCCAACTATGGAAAGAGAAATTTTCATCATATTATGTGAATTAGAAATGTTCTTTCTTCCATGCTTCTTTGATATGATGGTTCATTTGATGGTTCACTTGGTGAGAGAGATTCGGCTTTGTGGACATGTGCACTATAGATGGATATACCCCGTTGAACGGTATATAAATATTTTGGAAGGGTATGTCAAAAATTGATGTTATCTAGTAGGTTGTTTTGTGTAGGAATATATTGTAGAGGAAGCCATTAAATTATATACTAAATACTTATTGAACGTGGAAATCATTGGTCTCCCAAAATATCACCACAATAGATGCATTGAGGGTGAGGGAATTTCTGGAAAATATTTTGTGAAAATCAATATTATACATTGGGAGCAGGCCCACCCTTATGTTTTACATAATAGTTGGGAAGTTACTCTATATATTGAAACCAATAAAAAAATTCTTAGGCAGTTGAATTCATCATGGGATAAAAAATGGATATCAAATACCCATAATCACCAGTTTATTCGATGTTTTTAGGACAATTTTTTTAATGAGTTAACTGAAAATCTAGATTCAATTTCAGAATGAATTTGATGGATAGCTTCCAGACCAAGTGTGTATATATTATCTTACAATGGTTATGTAATTAATAGTTATGCATTCTATAAAGATGAACATGATAAAGAAAGTACCATGAAAAATAGTGGAGTTACACTTGTGGTTGAAGTGATGCATGTTTCTGGTAGAAAGGATAGAAATCCAATTTATGCAAATATGTCATACTTTGGAATTATCAAACAAATATGGGAGTTGGAGTATATAACATTCCAATTGCCCATTTTACAATGAAAATGAGTTGATAACAATAGTGGCATTAAAATAGATGAATTGGGATTTGTGAAAGATGATTTTATTAAAGAAGGGTATAAAGACTAATAGTTTATAATGGAATCGCAAGTGATACAGTTATTTTATGTTCTAGATACCACAAACCAAAAGTGGTCGATTGGCCTGTTATCATCTAAAACTATTGAAGGGACTGTTGACAATTCAGCTTAGGACGATCCTTTTAGTGTTACATCATAAAAATTTTGTAGAGGTCCCAATTAAATGTTGTTTTTTATGTTATAGGAGACAACAATTAAGGGATTTGGATAATTGGTAAATTTTTCAAATCCCTTTATCCTTTAAAAAATAAATAGATATCAATAAAATGGTTATTTTTTGACTGTAATATAGACATTGTTATCTCACATTATTATCTTATCATTAATGAATTTATGTAATCTAAATTAATTGTTCAACCACATTTTTAGATAATGACTTTTGTACATTATGGTGATTCTAACCTTGAGGCTGATCAAATCTCTCAAGCTACTGCTGCTGCTGATACTGCTACTCACAGTGTAGAGAAACAACAGGTTTCTGAACCTGTTGCTTCTCCTAGTGTTGAGGTCCAATAACCATCAACACATGCCTCATATTCACAAGACGATATAGATTTTTTTTATAAATGAGTGGGCTACATACCTAATGGAATATTGTACACAAATAGCATGAACACCTATCTTGGGGACGTGTACAACTAGCGGCCATTTTTGTGAGGGGTTAAGAGATAAAAAAATGAAACATTATTGTATGTTAATTTTCGTAGGAAAATTGTTATTGTTATTAAATAAAACATTCATTCTCTAATGAGTAATTTTTGAATTTTAATAGATGAAATGCACCAGCAACATGAAAAAAATGATGATTCACTTTTCCTTGGGATTTGGATAAAAAAACTAGAAAAATATAAAAAATAACTTCATATCCAACCAAAAGCATTAGGATTGTGATGATACAATATGAGAATGATCCATGGGACACGTGTGACATGTATAGTCAACCCCACCTCAATTTGAGGCACGGTAGGGCCGATATCACTTAATGTGTCTCTCTTTTGTTTAAAATGGAATGAATTTTAAGTAAAAACAACAAAAAAATGTGTATAAATCTGTCCAAATGCCTTAGAATTATGTTGATACATTAGAAGAACGATCCATGGGCCATGTGTGACACTTATGAGTCAACCCTGCCACAATTTGAGGCATGGTGTGGCAGGTATCACTCAGAGTGTCTCTCTTTTGTTTTGAATTGACAAAATTTTAAGTGAAAAAAACAACTATTATATGGAAATTAGCCCAAAAATATTATTATTGTGTTGATACTTTATTAGAATGATCTACAGGTCATGTATGATGTGTACTGGTCAACCCTGCATCAATATGAGTCATGGTGTCTCCAGTATCACTCAGTATGTCTCTCTTTTGTTTAAAATGGTCAGGATTTTAGTTGATAACAACAAATAACATATGGAAAACTGAAAAAAACCTTTAGGATGGTTTTTATATGATAAGAGAAACATTTATGGGTATTGTGTAAAGTTTATGAGTCAACCACGCCTTAATATGAGGCACGGTGTGGCTGGTATCACTCAAAGTGTCTCTCTTTTGTTTAAAATGGACAACATTTTAAGTGAAAACAACAACTGATGTATGGAAAAGGTGAAAAACACATTAGAATTGTGTTGATACTTTAGGATAACCATCCATGGGTCATATGTGATGTGAAAAAGTAAACCCCACATCAATCTGAGGCACGATGAGGACAAAATCACTCAATGTGTCTGTCTTTTGATTAAAGTAGACAAAATTTTAAGTGAAAACAACAACTGACGTATAGAAATCAGACAAAACGCATTCATATTGTGTTGGTATTTTATTATAATGATCTATGGGTAATGTTTGAAGTTTATGAGTCAACCTTTCATCAATATAAGGCTCTTTGTGGCCGGTATCACTCAAAGTGTCTCTCTTTTGTTTAAAATGGACACAATTTTATGTGAAAACAACAAATGACATACATAAATCAGACCAAATGACTTCAGATTGTGTTTATGCTTTTGGATAAATATCCATGGGTCATGTTTGTCGTGTAACAGTCAACCTTGCCTCAATTTGAGGCATACTGTGGCTGATGTCACTCAAAGTGTCCCTCTTTTTTCTTCTTCAAAATGCACAAAATTTCAAGTGAAAAAAATGGTATATAGAAATCTGACCAAAAACATTCATATTTTGTTTATACTTTAGGATACAGATACATGATTCATCTTTTATGTGTACTAGTAAACCTCACCTCAATCTGAGGAACATTTTGGCCGGTGTCACTCAATGTGTCTCTCTTTTGCTTAAAATAGACAAAAGTTTAAGTGAAAACAACAACTGATGTATGGAAATATGACCAAAAACATTCTGATTGTGTTTATACATTAAGATAATGATCCATGAATCTTTTTTGATGTGTACGAGTCAACCCTGCCTCAATCTGAGGCACGGTGTGGCTGGTATCACTTGAAGTGTATCTCTTTTGTTTAAATTGGACATAATTTTAAGTGAAAACAACAACTGACGTACAAAAATCTGACCAAATGAATTCATATTGTGTTTATACATCAGGAGAATTATCCATGTGTCATGTGTGAAATTTAAGAGTCAACTATGCCTCAATCTGAGGCATGGTGTTGGTGGTGTCACTCAAAGTGACTCTCTTTTGTTTAAAATGGACCGAATTTTAAGTGAAAGCAACAACTGATGTAAAGAAATCCAACCAAACACATTATGATTGTGTTGTTAACATAGGATAATGATATACGGGTCATGTGTGACATGTAAAAGGCATCAACAACTCAATATGAGGCATAGTGTGGCTGGTGTCAATCAAAGTGTCTCTTTTTGTTTAAAATGGACAGAATTTTATGTGAAAACAACAACTGACGTACTAAAATCCGACCAAAAACATTCGTATTGTGTTGATAATTTAGGATAATGATACATGGGTCATGTTTGACATGTATGAGTAACCCCCTCCTAAATCTAATACACGATGTGTCCGGTGTCTCTCAAGGTTTCTATCTTTTGTTTAAAATGTACTGAATTTTAATTGGAAACAACAACCGAAATACAGAAATATAATGAAACTTATTCGGATTGTATTGATACTTTAGGAGAACGAGGCATAGTTCATATGTGACATGTAAGATTAAAATCCACCTGAATCTGAGTCATGTTCTGGCTGATGTCTCTCAATTTTTCTATCTTTTGTTTAAAATGGACAAAATTTTAATTGAAACCCACAATTGATATACTGAAATCCGAACAAAACTCATTTGGAATGTTCTGATACTTTAGGAGAAAAATCCATGGGTCATGTGTGATGTGTATGAGTTAACCCCCCTCAATCTGAGGGACAGTGTGGTAGGTGTCACTCAAAGTGTCTCTCTTTTGTTTAAAATGGACAACATTTTAAGTGCAAACAACAACCAATGTACGGAAATCTGATGAAACAAATTTGGATTGTGTTGACACTATAATAGAATGATACATGGATCATGAGTGATGTGTAAGTGTCAAAATTAACTCAATATGAGACACGGTATGGCCTGTATCACTCAATGTGTCTTGCTTTTGTTTAAAATGGACAATATTTTAAGTGAAAACAACAACATACATACAGAAAACCCCCTTCCTACCATACACCCCAAAAGCATTAATTTTTTCAAAAAGAAACACATACAATATAAATAATCAAGATTCCAAAACCATTTTAAAAATACCAATGATATTAAAATCCATGAAATTCATTCCATTAAAACCATTAAAGCCACGTACCCCCTGGACACTACCCCACCCTCCCTGGACACCACCCCAGCCCCATAGAAACCCCCATGGATAGCCCCCCCCCCCACCACCCTAGAAAGCCACCAATCCCCTTGGACAACCCCATACCCCCGGTCACCCCCACCCCCTAGACACCCCAACCCCCCTTAGACAACCACCCAAACCGTTGAACAGCCCCCAACCCCTGAATTCTGAATCAAATTTTTTATGTATTTATTTAACTTATGAATTATGTGTTAATGGTGTATGGGTATACTTTTTATATGTGTATACTTGTTGTATGTGTATACATGTTGTAATTACCTTATGATTTATGTGCTAATTTTGTATGGGTATACTTGTTGATATGTAGATTTGTTTTGCATGTCTTGTTTGGGTGTGATGTGGAAAAATTTTATGTTATAGAAGATAGGGTATTTATTTGTGCATTTTAGTGCTGATAAAGGGGACTCCCCCTTATAGTTTCTAAGCTTTAGAGTGATTTTTGAGTGCTGTTAATGTCCGTTTTCAGCACTGATAAAGATCATTTTTGTAGTAGTGAAAGCAGGGCTTTTTGAGAAGTAATAACTGTCAAAAGATTGGCATTTGTTTATGTCCAATTTAAAATTGAAATTAGGTCCAATGACCATAAATGGATTAAATGAAAAATCATAATCCAATTAAACCATAAAAAAAATTAAAATAATAATCTAACTATATAAATTTATTATATGAAAAGGCAGTTTTGAATTTAAATGCAGTATTTTTCACTATTCATTAAAAAAATGAACTTTATCAGAAAAATACAAAAATTTCATCCAATGTATGTTTTGATGTCGATTTTGTAATTAATAATTTTACTTTGTGAAATACAACATATAAAACTAGAAAAAACTAAATTTAACAAGGGTTCTCTATCAATAGTCGGTAAAACTGTATTTTTAGAAAAATACTTCTTTTATCCTAAAAATAGAATGTTTTCATATATCATATATAGAAATCATATTATATTAATTTAAAACATTAAATTGAATATATAGAATACATTTTTCATTAAATAAAAATATATAAAGAGTGCCATGATTTTATAAACACAATTATTCTATTTTAAATAGGTTTTTATTAAAACACATCCTTTATATTCAATTGGTTTTTATTAATATTTATAATAAAATTGGTAACCAATGAATCATTTTTAAACATGTGTAAACCATATTTCATAATTAAGATAATACTATTTTTTCTCTCCCATCCAACTGCTAGGTGTTAACTACCATTTAAAATAATAATAATAATATTACATATTATTTAGTATAACTCAATGTTTTGTGCAACATAAGATTTGAAAGAAACTCATTGTTGCATGTTGAGTACGCCATTGGAAAATGTTTCCTATTTAACATAAAATTAATATCTTATTCCTAAGTATTAATAGATATAAAAAAGTATTGTTATATAAATACCTCAGTCTTTATAAGGTAACCCATGTTCAATTTTTTACAATTCATTTCAACACAGTGAAAATCATTTCAAAAATCATTTCAATTCTCCGAAAATACCCCTTTTCATTCAAGTTTTCAATAACAAGAAAAAAACCATTTTTCATTAAAACCCCTTTTTTATACACAAAAAACAATCATTCCAATTTCAATATATAAAATATTTTAGAAAAAATTAAAACTAGGTTCATCAAAGTAGGGTAGAGATAGGGCCACATACAACAAAACCAAAGTCTCACACGCGTACAACAGAATAAACAATCAACAAAACACAATAATTTCAACGAAGCCATAAAATAAAATACACATCAATATTGATTCAATTTAGAAGAAAAGGGGTCTTCAGAAGAGAGGAAACCAACATACCTCAAAGATGAATACCCACCTCACTACATCCACCAGATGGAAATGCCTCTGGAATGATATCACTCAATGGATCTGGGAAGAAACAAAAAAGAATCACAAAACATAGACCAATGGATCCTAATATTCCACCCAATGGTGGTACTAAGACCAAATTCAATGAAGTAATGAAAAGGTTACAGACCCGAAGAGATGCACTACAACCATAATGGAGATCGAGTGTAAGACAATTCGAAATAGAGGGAACGAAGACTCCCAAAAAATACATAAAACTGCGTTAGGTTAAGATACATAAAGAACAGGTGATGGAACCAAAAAAATAGCTACACAAAATTTATAAAACTGTACGCGGGCCATTACATGGCTGTAACCCAGTTACATGACATGTAACCCCCCATGATTCACATATACCGAAGACCCATCAATTTTGATAACAAAACATTTTAACAAATCACATCATTTAATTCACGATCATGATTCATAGTTTGATTTCATCTTTTTGACTTACATTTAGAAACCGTTACAGAACATTTAAAAAAGTTACATAGTGTGTAACTACTCTATATACTGCAGAAATGAAATTATATTAATGAAATTGCAAAAAATCTTTGATTTCACCATTATATGTATCTTCACAATCTAAATGGATGGGAAAACCATGACGAGTTTAAGGGAGTACCTGATAAAATAGTTACTAAATGATACAAAATCACCACCATAAATACTTCCATCCCTAAGAAGTTATGCAGAAGATGTAATCCCTAAAAAGATATAAGGCCGCTTCTCCATCATTGACAATTCACATTCCAATGTATCATAAGAATATGATCCTTGTTTCCATAGATCTCTGATAAAATAATCGACTTCCCACATAATATTTATAGTTTAGAGTCAAGGATATCAACCATTTTCTCAAGAATATAATATTCTAGATCATACTCTATATCTTCTAAACTTAGAACATGAGTCAGATCATGGTGATATTTCCTGAGTTGATATATATGGAAAACATCATGAATACCTATCAACTGAACTGTAAATTATAATCAATAAGAAGTGTTTCTGAGCCACTTAGTGACCTCAAATGTTCTATAATATCTCATAGCTAACATTCCTCACCTTCCAAGTCATCGATGACCCAATAGAGAATAAAAATTCATGAAAACCTATTATGATATTGATAACTCTAAAGGTCGATGCTACTGACCTACATATGATTTATGTCGACTCTGGGCTATAACCATACATTGATGTACATTATGAATCTTCAAAAACATCTCCTGATCAAAACTTGGTCCATCTAAAGAAACATCGACCACCTCATCCCAACAAAGAGGTGATCCACATGGGGAACCATACAACACCTCAAATGGATCTATTCTTACCGATGATTGATAACTATTATTGTAAAAAACTGAACCAGTACAAGATGACAATCCCATGATCTCTCAACATCCAAGACACAGGATCAAAGCATATCCACTTAAATCTAAATTACTTTCCCTGTTTGACCATATGTCTGAGGATGGTATGTTGTTCTCAACTTAACCTGAGTTCCCATCACCTCTTGAGGACTTTTGAAAAACCTCAAGGAAATCCTTTGATCTCTATCTGAAACAATTGTAGAAGTACCCACATTTAACATCACAATATCTTGCACATACAAATTACCCAGATATTAAACCTTATTGGTAACATTGATCAAAATGAAATGAGAGGACTCTGTTAACCAATCAAAAACCACCCAAATATAATTCCTCCCTTAGGTAGTCTATGGTAATCCAAAAAAATTCCATGGATACCTCATCCCATTTCCAAACTGGCACTAGAAGAGACTGAAGAAACCCATAGCATTTTATGTGCATGACATTTATCTATTGGTAGCGGTAACAATGAGACATAAACTTTGCGATGTCATATTTCATACATGACCACTAGAATCATTTCTTTATATCATAATACATATTTTTAGTTCTTAGATGAATGACCCATGAAGATATGTGACAATCAAACACGACTAAACTTCTCTCAGATACTGGGACAATAATAATTTTCTTGATGTGAAGAATACGATCTGAAGAAAGACACCAACCCAAAATGGCTCCCCAACATAATGGATTAATTATGTCTTATGAAACTCATAACCTGACTACTGAATCAAAAAAAATTGACTATAAGAGATATAATGACAACTAAAAACTATCCATAACCATTCATGAAACATCCTCCTGATCATCTAGGTGAATCTAAGAAAAAATACCCATAAGGTTCCACTTGTCATTCAATTTGAGGAAAACAAGGGATAGTACCTTCCTACTAAGAGCATCTGTAACAAAATTATCCTTTCTTTAGGTGTAGGTGATATTAAATTCAAATTTCTAATGTATAATTACCATCATATCTGTCTGAGATTCTAGTACTTATAAGGAAATATACAACTCAGAATCTTTTGATCAGAGGAGACTGTGAACTTCTCCCTAAATAGATAGTGCCACCACCATTTGGGAACATGCATGATTAGGCCAAACAATAAATCATTAGTGGGGTATTTCTTATCATGTGACCGAAGTTTTTGAGAGCCATAAGCTACCACATGGTCACCCTACATAATTAAATATCCCAAACCAGCACTAGAATCATCAAAAAATACCACATATCCTTTATCAGGCTTGAGTAAGACTAGAATAAGAGCTGATATCAGAATACTTCTCATTTCATTGAATGAATTCTGACACTTCACATCCGAAGTGAATTTCACTGCTTTCCAGGTCATATTCATCAATGGTGACTCAAAATAGAGAAGTCCTTGAAAAATAGTCAGTAGTATCTTGAAATACAAAGGAACCATCGTATCTTAAAGCTATTATGTAGTTCCTTCCATAAAAAATAGCCTTTACCTTATTTGGATCAACTAATAAGACATGCTCATATATTATATCCCAATATTTCTTATTATCACTATCATATTTTGATTAAACCAAAACATTATCAATGAAAAATACTATAAAAGTGTTAATATAGTTATGGAATATCCTATTCATTAAATCCATAAAAATAAAGGAGAATTAGTTAGAATAAAAGGAATCACATGTAATTCAAAATGGACATAACTTTTCCCAAAATATGTCTTCGGTATATCAGACTATTGTTCTCTAATATGATGATAACCTGATAGGAGATCAATCTTTGAAAAAAACATTTCCACATTAGCTTATTATACAAATCATCCACATGAGCAAAATGATATTTTTTCGTTACTTTTACCTGGTTCAACTTCTGATAGTTGACACATAACTGATGTTTACCATTTTTGTTCTAGGAAAAGATCACTGGGACTACCCAAGGTGAGACTCTATGGTAAATGAACCCTTTTTCAAATAGTTCATCAAACTAAATCTTGTGTTCTTCCAGCTCCACTTGTTCAATATGATAAAATGGTATTGATATCATCTGTATACCTGGAACCAGATCAATTATAAACATAACCTCTTTTTCAAGAGGAAGACCAGATAATTTTTTTTGGAAAACATAAAGAAAGTATCGAAAAAAATATAAATATCATCAATATAAGAAACTTCATAGGGATTAAACACAATAGCTACCAACAATATTTGGATCTATGGGTAAGAAGGTCCTACACGACCTGATCTCAGGTCCCAATACCCCTAAAACACACAAAAGATCCCATTTGCATCATGAAATGAATAACGTTGATGATAATAATCAACCTTATCTTTATGAGTGAATAAAAAATTCATACCAATGATGATGTCAAATAGATCCTGATAAGGAATTAGAAAATCTCAGACCAACTACATATTAGATATTGTTAATTCCAAAACAGTTTTTTTATTTTTCAAAGAGCCGCATTGAGGATAAGTGGTAACTGAAGGGAACTACATAACCCCATACAAACGATACACCAAAAATAAAAAAAATAAAAAATATCAAATTCAGAGTTTAAAATCCAAACTACATCATCAACATAACCCATTCACATGCCATATCCATCACACAACCACCATCATTTAGACATCCATCAGATCAGACACTCTTTCATAACACCAAAACGTCATCCTAACAATCGCCGGGAAGCCCACTGGAGAGAAAATTGTCCCTTCCAAGACTCAAATCTCATCATCCTCATTAGGATGAAGACATCGACTCGTTGAGAACACAGAAAAATATTAGTCCAAAAAACTCTATAGGAAGCACACCCTCAGGCTCCAGTCACCTTAGCACCAAACTGACAAACACCGGCGACGAAAGGCCCACCAGAACCCTCCAATAACACCATGAACCGACCCTCACCTGTATAGGGTGAAAGAGATCCCTGCGAAACCAGTGAGCCACCCGAGGAACCATTTTCGTAGACATCAACCACTCCACCAACTGCCACTGAGATATCCAATAACCAGAACGCTAGAGAGAACAAAGCACAAAATAGTGACCAAAAACCTCCACACAAAAAAACACCAAACTCTGCATAGAGGAACAATAAACAGCGGAAGACCGAAATGGGGAAGAAGCATAAAATCGAGGAAGAAAACCGAAAGGAATGGGTGATGAAACCCAAGAAAAATCCAAATCAAAGAATGAGGAAAGAGAGACCAGGGGTTGGAACCCTAAAGAAAAGAGATGAATACGCCTTGATTCCATGGCCATCATGCCACTAAGCCCAAAAATCCAATAATTCAACTCTCTCAAACCGACCTGGAGAGGAGCGGGAAAACTCGATGTCAGAGCGAGGAGTGACAGCTGGGGAAAAGGCGAGCACCTTCATCGGAGCGGACCAATCACGAAAGTGTGGAGACGTAGCGAAGAGAAAAATAAAGGGAATAGAGGGGATTCCATAGGAACCCTAGAAAGCAGGTGAGAGACAATTCGCCATCGACACAATGGTCGTAAAACCCTAAAGAGCCTCCATAGGGAAGACCAGAGAAGTGAAAGGCCGAAGAAGCAGGAAGAGGAGGGAAGCAGCCTCCACACCATAAGACTCTCCAAACCCTAGAGGGGGGAAAGAGCGAAGGGAAAGAGTAGAGAACCGAGAGAGTGAGGGGACATCCATCATACCCTCTATTGTATATTGTTAACGCATGAGAGGGATCTTGAACCCATGCTCTTTCCTTTTACCAAGAGGTGTTACTAAATACATTTCAAAGAAAATAATTTTCATTTTATGCATAATTACATCAGAAAAACATGATGATATAAATCATTGTGAGGAACCAATATCAAATAAATTAATTTCTACAGAATACGTAAAAAGGATAATACCTATCACTGTTGATGGACCTACATCAAATTATGTTGGTAACTCATCTACTACAGGAAAATGATTCACTCATATGGTGTGTGGCTAGATAACTTTAGTCATTAATGCTTTTAAATGTACGACAAAATCCTTTCAAGCTGATGAACATTGACTATAATGAGTCATATTTATATATTTACAGAATCGTTGTAGGTGACTAACAATTCAAAAATGTTCCACTTCTTCATGGGAATAGGAAAATAATGTCTGGTGTGTCCTCCCTTGAAACAGTAATAGGTAGTTAGAGGAACATTACATGCTGTAATAGATGGTTTAGAGGAGGCTCTCTACAAAGACTCACCGCCACTACTCCTTTAGTGATCTTCCTACTTCTTCTTCTTTCCATGTGCGACATTGAAGTTGCCACCCAATGGAAGGGAAGAGGTGGAAAATCCAACCATGCATTCCATATTCATTTCTATTATCATAGTGCTAACTAACATCTCTTCATAGGTATAAGCCTTCAAAATAAACACATATGATTTGATATTTGGTCTCAAACCATACATGTACTTCCAAGTCATTAGCTTGTCATTCCTTACAACATACAGAGAAAAATTAACATGATGAGTAAAATGATTGGTGTTTGCCGATACTAAACACTATCCCTATTGTAAATACAATAACTCTAGATACTTTTCCAGATACATAGACTCTATAAATAACTATTAAGTGAATAGTGTTTTGAAAGCCTTCCAATCCAAGACCACGTGTTTGTCTTCTTGAAACATAGAATCCCACCGTGGATTGCCAAAACACACATGTATGAATGTTGCACACATCACCCTGATGTTCTATAGTGTCTCTATAAATTCAAATATTTGATTGATCCTATCATTCCATTCATCTTCCTCTAGATGTTCTATCATTCCTTTAACAGATGGCGGCTTCTTGTGCGAGAACTCCCACGATTGATATCTCTCTCCTCCAACAACTGGTTGTGACTAAACCACTACGTTATGAACTCATGTACACCATGATAAATAGAAAAAGAAATTTATGTTATAATACCGATGAGATTTTGATCTAAAAGTGGGTTCCCTTGGGGAGAATCCGTTTCTCCTTCCTGAGGAACACTTAGACGACGTCTCAGAGGCATACTACTACATACCAAAACATAAGAATGATCAGACAACCGAACTAATATCAATTCAAACTAGAAAATACATAAGGAAAAACTGAGATTATTAAAACAAAAACCAAAACTACAGACACACCTCCCAACATACCATGGAAACATGAGTCCTGTTACAACAAGATATGGCCAAAAACTTACAAAAAAAATTCCTCTCAAGTCCCAAAAATCTTATATCCTATCTAGCAGATGTATGAAGACATGTATTTTTTTTCGGAAAAACCTCTTATTATACTAATTTCAATGAATCAATACAGAATACCCTCAAAACCGGGCACCCAATGCCATCTGTCATATACATGAAGGGCATTCTTCATCCCCACGGGCTGGCGAGAATCACTCGGGCATAAAACAACACAACAGAGGGAACAATTTCTCCCAAAATTAAAAACCACATGGAATGTATATATAAAAATAAAAAAGAAATGAAATACGAAGAAGATATATATTCCATAACTATAAAAATCATCAGAAATAAAAAAAATGAAAAAGTAGCAAAAAATCCAAAAAAAATTCTAACAGTAAAGGAATAAAAACCAAAATTCCACTCTAAATTATGGTAGAGATGTAATCCCATCATCTCACCAATATCTACCCAACCAGATGACATAAACTCGACAACTTTACTATGATGCCGTTACTTTTTCTACAATGGAATACATACAATGGCCTACACACCACCGAAGAGGTGCACATGGTGTGAGCTAACAGGCGTATTAGGACCCCACCCAAGTGTTCCATAACTAGTATTTGTACAAAAAATCCATATATTCTGATTTTAAATTAAACATGGCATGATAAATTGTACATCACTTTTATAGAAAAAATTGTAAACATATTCCATTTTTTTACTTCTCTAAAACAAAATAACGTATATCAATTTGAAAGATCATTTTCTTTAACGTTTTCCATAAGCATAAAAATTCATATAAAGGCTATATTAGGATGAAAAAAATACAAAAAAGATGCATATGGGTCACAAAACGAAGGAATACTATAGGTCCCAGCCACATACTACTCTTACAATAATAATCAAGTACAAAAATTGTGATCCTAGAACAACCGGCCTATGAAGTAGTGGAATACCCCATGAGTAACCCCTCCCCACAAAATTTCAATATGAGTCCCCTAGAAAAATAGTCCTAGTAAGTAGATTAAATCATCATGTCAAACCTCATTGATAATCAAAAATCAATGGACGATGGACTATGCTAATCCTTTTAACTATGTACCCAAGGTAACCCATGTGCCCTATTTAAAAATTAATTTCAAGGATTTGAAAATTATTTTTAAATTCATTTTAATGCTTAGAAAATACATCTTTTTATTTCATTTTTCAATAACCAAGGAAAAAAATTACCCTTAAAATAACTTTTCAACAAACATAAAAAAATCAAGGAAATTTCAATATACAAAATAGTTTATCAAGAAAAATAGCCAGGTTCATCAACGTAGGCTAGAGACGAAACCACCTACCACAAAACTCAGTTAGAACATTCCCACAACAGATTGAAAAATCAACGAAACACAAAAATATAAATGAAGTTCCTAGAATCAAATCCATAACAATGTTGATTCAATTTAGAAGACAAGGAGTATGTTGAAGAGAGGAAACCTACATACCTAAAGACAAACACCAACCACACTACGGCCAAGGGAATAAAATGACCCCACAATGAGATCACATAGTGTATCTAGGAAGGAACAAAGAATAATCAACAATCGTAGACAATCATATCTAGGATGCCACTGAACAGAGATACTATGATCAAAGTCAGTGAAAGAATAATAAGCTTACTCACCCGACAAGAATCACCCCAATCGTAATGGATATCAAATGTCGAATAGATCAATCTATAAAGAGTTAAGTCTCTTAAAAACTCTTGGAAATTTCCTTAAGTATAGGGACATGATGAACCGATGAAGGAACTAAAAGAAAACATCACTGTTTTCTTTTTAAAAATGAATGTGGGCCATTACATGATGTGTAAACCAATTAAATGACATTCAACCCCCATAAGATCAACATCCCTTGAAAAACCTATCACCTTGGATAAAAAACTGACTTTTTAGCAACTCATGTTGGGTAAGTTACAATCACAATGTGTAACCTTTCATAGCATGAATTCAACTTCACTACTCACATCTAAGAACCATTACACCATGTGTAACTACTCTACAACTTGTTGAAACGAATGATTATTATTGAAAGTCCAAAAAATCTATGACTTCACCATTATAGGTATCCTCCCAATCTAAAGGCGGGGGAATCAACATTGATGTTAAGGGAATACTTAATAAAATGGAAACAAGATGTTATAATACGTAACACCTCTAACTGAGTGTTTTATTTTATTTCTTCCTCCACCGAATTAAATTATTATAAAATAAGCATGACATAATAAAAAAATTATCTAAAACATTCTGGTTTGTTTTTATGTGAAATTTATGACATTAAATTGTTTCATATTCAATCATATGGGATATTAAATCATTATTCATGTGTATGGAGGACCAACTTCTCGCGAGATGATGTGATTCATTTTCAATTAACACCTCTCAAATTTGGATATAATTATGGAATAACTATTTAAATATTATATTAATGAAATTATTATACATAAAAAATAAATATATCATATATAACTTTATTCTTACCATTCTTTGGGAATATAATAACATATCTTTTCTGTACGATGGACTACTTCTTTACAGAGTGATGTGATTTTTTCATGCTTTACATGGAAGGTAATAAGGATGGGTTTAATTTAAAAATCTGATATATATATATATATATATGACATTTATATGATTCTATAATGTTAACATATTATTTAACTTTATTTCTTTCTTTCCATAAGGAAAAAAGAAACAATGTTATTGTGTATATACGATATACTGTCTCCATAGATAACATATTTCACTTTCTTTATATAAATCTTATGGAATACTCTAAAAACATATATGATGAATTGATTTGAAATTTATATCATTTATAAAAAAAAATTGATATCATCTAACCAACATCAAATTAACATGCCCAAAAATTATAATTCAAAACATAAAAAAAAACAAAGTAGTTATTTCCCCTAATGTGACATTAACTAGGAATTGTTAATAAAATGGCAATAAAAGGTCAACAAAATATCATATATACTATGATATAAATAATTATGGGTTTATAATAGATTTATGATAAGCATATATTTATTATACAAGAGGTTTTAATGTGTTTGAAGAAATTCAATATTTATGGTATGGGATTTTTGTGTCACTTTTTACTCCCATGAGACACATTCCATATTCAGAACCTATTTATTTTATGTGGTGTATATAATGATTATGATGGTATTTTATGAAGATTATCTTAAACATTATTTGGATTCACATATCCAATTCAGGAAATCACTTTAATGGTTATTAGAATTCAATTTTTACAATGTGGTAAATATTTTACGTTACAATCTTATCTTGTATCATGATTGATTATTTTTATATTTTGGCAGAAAAAATAATATTATCAATATCTTAAGAAACATATTTTTTTTCCTACTATAGTTATTCCATGATAATACAAGTTTTCTCATAATTTTTTTCTCTTTATGTAATCATTAATTCACAATATTATTTTTTTAAAAAAATTTATTTTTTATTTCTTTAGTCGACAACTATTTTCTTCCAAATCCATGTTTTCTAGTGATGTTTTAAAAAATCATTTTAGCATTCTTGTAATGATTTATCAAACAATTTTTTTTCCAATTTATTACTTTTTAAATTTTTTCAAAGGAATCTTCATATAATTTTCCAAACACTACATGTTTGGATTTTAACAAAAATTTGAAAGTAATATTTATTTTAACATGTATCAGATGGATGAAAATTAATTTCATCATAACTGATATTTTCTTTGAAGCAACCTTTATATGTTTTCAATTTTATTTGCATATAAAATCAGTTTAAAATGATTGAGGTTTTATTTTTTTTTCAAATTAGAAAGAGTATTTTCAGATGAAGTGTTTTAATTGATTTTTAATTATTACATTAAAATTTTTATGGTTATTTTTGATGAAAAATATTTCTAGAATATTCTATGAATGTATATGTTTAAATTTTTTTTTCAAAGAATATGTATTCAACTCATGAAATGATTTAAATTAACTATTAAAATAATTTTCCATATAATATGAAATCATTTTATGTTAATTATGCTATACAGGAGATATAATCCATGGAAAATATTTTTATTCATTCTTTGGATTGTTTGTCATTATGATTAAAGATTTTTACAAAACTTATTTCTATTCCACATGTTATACCATGAAAAATTTGACTGAAACCATCTTATTTTTCTAGGTTATTCTATGATGAAATAATGAAATTATTAGGAATCATGTCTTTTTTCAACATGTTATGATTCGATGAAATTTTTATGAAACTAATCTCATTTTAATGGTTTTGGTTTGATGAATGTTTAATGACATTTTAGAACAAATATATATGATTTTCATTATATAATTGATGGAAACTATATCTCTATCCAAATAATTGGGTAATGATTTATATCTCATGACATATAGTGGTTTAGAAAGGGGAGTGTACATGGTTTAGTAAGGGTCATTCCCTGATTTTATGGTCATGGGAGTGAACCTTGAGTACTATAATGGTTTGGGGAGTGAACTCATTATATTATGATACCCTTGGAAGTAATCCTTGTCTATTATAGAAATACGTTTCTATAATTACATGTATGCCACAATTCTATGTCTTAATCCAATGTTATGCTCTATGGATCATGTTATTTTATTCCATTATGATTCATATCTTATTAAATGAATGTATTTATTCCATGACTCAAGATATTGAAATTCGATATGTTGGGTATGGTTTTAATATGTTATTCTAATATTCACATACCCTTGTCCTCACATTTTGGTAAAAATATTTTCATCATTCTCACTTACTGAGTATTTGAACTCACTTTTTATTATGTTCCCTTTCCCCAAGTTATGAATAAAATTTTTATGTTGGGTTGGTCTATGAAGAGTAATTAATGAGAAGATACTTGTTGGACACATTAAATATCATTCATGAAGTTAGAAAATAATTTTCTAGTCTCCAAACACAATAAAACAATAGGGTCTTTTGGAATGTTTTTTTATAATTAAATGAATATTTATATAAAATGATGTAATATATATGAATAAGAATCCTGGGATGATACATTTGGTTTTATAATAATGGCTTAATTCACCTTTGTAAATTAGGATAAAAAAAATAGTTAGAACTGTATGGATATATCTAAAGAAAAGTCTATGGATGAGTCAATGTATATGAAAATTTATTTGAATTTAATGAAGGATTGAAAGAGTTGTTTTCAAGAAATTATATCCCTATATATATATACAACAAGTGGGTGTGGATATAGAATATATTTACCTAGGATAAATATATTTGAAAAGGGAATATTGACATTGACTCGATCGTCACATGGTGTTTGAAAATGGGCCTTCCTACATACCTAGTTTAACACTCCCAAGGGATATTATTTGGAAATTCAAAATCACCTCACAAACCATCATGAAGGATTTAAATAATGACCATGTATGATCTAGGATAAGCCTAATGTGTCATTTATTTAAAATATTTTTTTATCATTTAGACATAATATAAGTGATTATTCATGATCATGTTGTTTCCCACTATGATCATTGTTTCTCATAAAATTATTTTCGGTTAGTTTTAATGGATTAAAATAGAATGAATCATGTTAACACTAAATTTAATTTAATGTTATATAACTATTATCAACCAAATTGGATGATGACCAATGAGATAGATATTAAGATTATGCCTGATCAGATATCATAATATAGGATTAACAAAATGAACTTTAGTGAGATTTATAAAGCATGAAATAAGTGGATTATAGACTTTTATAATCATTAATGTGATAATAGACATAATTTAAAGAAGATTCATCTTCTTTTATATCAAGAAGTTGGGAAGAATAACCGATATCAATATCTCATATTGAGGTAAATATGATACGTGTATGGAAAAGAAGGTTATAGAGTAACAAATTGTCAAGTATTTCAATGTATTATTTGTAAGGAACATGAGAATTATCTGAATCAATGCTCCAAACAAAGGGTTATCCCCTAAACCCTGGAAATACATATGATATTCCAACTGATAATGTGAATGAATTGAAGTGTGTATATATTTGGATTCCTTAATTTTGATATGGAAGTATTTTTGTAATGGTATTTTTCTAATAATAAATAGGAAACATAGATGTAATGCGGTAATTTTGGAGTAATATATATCTTCATTTAATATTAACATATTATTTATGGATACCATCATGGTTTTTTGAGTTTAAGGTTGGTCATAAGTTCTAATTCATTGACACACCAATTTATTTTTTAAATGATGGTATTTTATCAATATTAATGACGTTTTAAGAGAAATTTATGGCTATACAAACCTTTGGTTTTGTATATGTTTTATTGAAAAATTCATTTAAGGATGACTGACTTTACAATTTGTGGACATATGACTAAAGTTACTAGAATCCTCTCGGGTTTATAATATCTATGATGTTGAGGTAAATATGGGTTGTAATTAATGACATTTAAAAGTCAGCACACACTATCAGAGAATATTTCTTAAAGGATTATATTTCAATAATTTTCATTACAGAAGTGGTAGGGATGAATGGGGAAACAAAATAAATTTTATCTTATTGAGATCCAATGTTTACCTTGATGATTTGATGATTTCTACTAAATGAAATTGATTTAGATTTGAGTTTTACCATTGTGTATCATTAGAAAATAGATGGGTTTTCAAAGAGAAAACTCAATACCTATTTCATATTATGAGATCATGTTATATGTATTTCAATTTTTTTTAGTATTAACACCTTCCTATATTTGAGTTTCTATAAAACAATTACTTTTACTCAAGTATTCAGATGGCTCCTTATGAAGTCCATTATGGAAATAACTATAGTGATTCAATATATTAGATTGAAGTTGGATAATGAATGAAATTTGGGATTGAGATTGTTGAAGAAATGTAAAAAATGGTTGGAGACATTCAAAAACACATAAATGCAGCTCACAGTCAGAAGAAAAGTTATACTGAAAATTTGAAGCGTGATGTTTAAATTGATGTTTTATATAATATGTTTTGAAAAATTTCTCCATGGAAGAAGGTAATGATATTTATAAACTATTGAAAATAAAGACCTTGGTATATCAGTCCCTTTGAAATTATTTATCATATAACATTGGTGGTATATCTATTTGTTCTTCCACCAATCCTATCTCATGTTCATGATGTGTTACATGTATCTCTGATGATGAAATACATACGTGATCCTTTATATATATTGGAAACAAAGTTCATAATATATATAGTGATACTTATTATGAGGAATAACTTGTAGAGATTCTAGATTATAGATAGAAGGTGATGCAAAATAAGACCACTCCCCATGTCAATGTTTTTTAGTGAAACAACAAGTTGGAATAAGCTACATGGGAACCTAAGGAAATGATGATGTAGAAGGATCCTCATTAATTTTTTTTTCAATGTGATGAATTTTGGGGAATAAATTAATTTTATGGGGGGTTAGGTTCAACAACCATATATTTTGGGGTTTTTATTAAATAAATTTAATGTTTTTTAGTTTTTGTTACATGAATCACCTATTTTATCTTGTATTACACACAACATATAGTTAATAAAACATGGATTACTATTTAAGAAAGTATTAGTAAATATGATAGTTATCACCTATATATTGGTATTGTGTGTATGAATGTTAATAACTTTATTTAAAAAAAATGGTTTAAAAATGTATATATAATGAATTACACAGTGAGAAATTAATTAAAAACAAAAATAAAAACCATTTTAAAATAAAGGAAATCATTTTATGAAAAACTATTTTTATGCACACAAATATTATTTATATCAATAAATGAAATAAATATTTTCCTATGATGGATTTTAATTAAATTTATATATTATACAGTTAAAAAATAGTTAACATTTTACTTATTTGTTTTCTATACAATATACAATAACAAATCCACTTTTTTTCTTCAAAAATATATTTTTCTAAAAAAGAAGTTTTTCAACATTTGAATACTTATTTTGAAATTTTATTTTACTATATATAGGAAATTTATTTGAATAAATTAATTTCATTTTTTAAATATGTATTTAAAATTTATCCTAGTGTAAATTGTTAAGAATTTTATAAGAAGATATTTTTTTGATGAATAGGGAATGATATTTTTTTTATTAATAATTTTTATTTCTTTTAAATATTAAAAAACCCAAATAATGTTTTAATATTGGTTTTAAAGAAAAAATAGTTCAATTATATATCTATTAATACAATTTAGGTCAATTTAGTCAATTTTATATTGATTTTTTATATAAAAACATTTAAAACTTTTGAATATTTTTCTTTAAAAACCTCTTTCCTCGTCGCATCTATGAGATTAATTTTAAATTAATATTTTATAATTATTGGTATATAATATGGAAAATTTTACTTTTTATTTATATTAATATATTTGTTTTTTATATAATATGATAAACTTAATTTTTTACCATAATGAAATGTAAAAATAAAAAAAAATCTTTACTAGAGTTAACGTAAAAATGGGATTACTGAGTGGATAAAATAAAAAGTTAAGGTTTAAAAAAGAAACCAAAACTTCCCCAAAACCCATTTTATTTCCATATTTTGAAATTATCCTATCATGGATGTAAAATGTTCCATTTTTTTTCATTTTTTCATGTGTAAAAATTGGGTACATCATATTGTTTTACAAATTTAGCGATGTCCCACTCAACTCACATATAAAAGGCCACCCCTAGTCTCTCCTCTTTACACTTAAAAGATGGTTCATAAAATTACAACTCAAATAACTTAATTAATTCTATTATATAATAAAAATAATTATTCCTTTTTTTATAAATCAAAACCAAAAAAACCGTTGTTACAAACCAAAAGAAGTTGTCCGAAAAAGAGGTAATGTCCTAACCCAAAATTTTATTTTATTTATACCTCATAGTCTTTCAAATATTTTTAAACCATGATGATATAATAAATTCAATATATTCAATAAAATAATATATTCTTATTTTAAGGTAATGACTTATTAACATATCCCCATCTGTCAAATGGGTTGCAAAATCATAATTAGTGTGTACGGTGGACTACCTTCTCACAAACCGATGTTATTCATTTTCCATCACCACCTTTCAAGACAAGATATAATGTTGGATTAAATATTTATATATTATATTTCTGATATTATTATACATATATATTTATTATATCCCATATACCTTTGTACTTTACTTTTTGTGGGAATACGATAACATCGCTTGTGTATACGAAAGACTAATGTCTTGTGAAGCGATGCGATTCATTCATGATTTACATGGAATAAAATAATGACGAGTTAAATTATAATTTGTGATATATATTCCATAAAAACAATTCTGGAATTTGCTCATATTAATTACCTTTTTTTAATTCATCAATAATATGTAAATATGGTTCATGAATATGTACAACCTACGACCTCATTGAATTATATATTCTTATTTTCTATCTATAAATCAAACATATTTCTTTAAAAATATTTATATTGAATATATATTATATATATAACATGGATAAACGTTTTTAGATGATTTAACCATGATAAATTTATTTAACCAAAAATAAAAAATCAATACATTCATGCAAATCAAAGTTGTTATTTTTTGAAACTTGATGTTAACATAGAAATTTTAATAAAGGGGAAGTAAAATATAATAAGAATATCATATATGGTATGTAATATTTAATTAAGGTTGTTTAATATATTTATAATAAACTTATATTCATTATACTATAGGTTTTCATGTCTACCATGGAAGATTATACTTAAGGTAATGGATTTTCATCTCACATTTTTACTTTTGTGAGACACATACCATATTCACCACCTATTTCTTTTATGTGGTGTATATATTGACCATGATTATATTTAATTATTCCTCTCCTATAAATTATTGTAATTTAAACATCCACATTATGATATCTATTTTATGGGGATTACAATTCAAATTCTCCAAAGCGGTAAATATTTTATGTTACATTTTCATCATTTATCAGGATTGTTTATGATTATGTTTCCAATAATACAATATTATCATCTATATCTCAAGAATCTCATTGAAATTATTGATCATTACAGGATGTTATCCTATTGAATAAAACTCCCAAAATACCAATCTCATGTATATAATGTGTTCTATTAGTCTCTCTTAAAGAAGTAGATGACCGATTCTTCCCATATATTAATCTCAGTGGTCATACCAATTGAACTTGATAATACTTGTGCGGAACAACTAGCAGGGATTTTGTATCATAAAGAAAATGTGAGGTTTAATAATCCTACTACCCCAGTCAATTTTGTTTTTCAAACTACAAGTTTGAAGAAGCTATGTGGGAACCTGATTAAATGTTTGTTTGAAGTATCCTCATTTTTTTATCGGAGTGATGAATTTTGAGGTAGAAATTAATTTTAAGTGGTTCATAATATAACAACCTATGATTTTGGGTAATATTTATTTTGGAAATAAACAAAAACATTTCAATATAATGCATTACATGAAACACTGAGTTTATCTTCTCTTACATGCAACACTTAGTTTAAAAGAAACATGACATACTATTCAGAAATTATTATTTAATTTTATATTTATCTTATATCTATTGAATTGGATATTATGAATAATATTTACTTTATTATGAATATATATTTTTTACACATTTATATCTAATTAATTTCTTTCTGACCAATTAGTTATAAATAAAAATAAAAAAAATTTTAAAATAAAAGGAATATATTTTGAAAAAAATATTTTTATTCGCAGAAACATATTTTATATTTATAATTTAAATAAATTCCTTTTGAGGAATAATTTTAATTATATTTATATATTATATATTCAATAATATGTTTCAAATTTATCTCATGTGTTTTCTAAAAAATATATAAGAATAAATCTAATTTTTTGCTGACAAACTATTTTTTCGAAAAAAAATCTATTTGGTCACCATTTAGAAACATAAATTATAATTAATTTAATACAATTTTAGAAAATTTATTTTACAATTTAAATTAATTTTTGAAATCTTCCTGTCAAAATTATCTTATGGTAATTTTCAATAATTATTTAAGATGATATTTTATTTGATGAATAATGAAAAATACAAATTTTTTGAATTTTTATTTCCATTAATGTTTTTAAAAACATTAAATCTTTTGAGGTGGGTTTGAAATAATAATTACATTAATTATATATCAACTAAACATATTTATTTCATTGGAATAATTTTATTATTCAAATAATATATAAAATAAATTAAATCATTTGTACATTTTCTCATTAAAACCCTCTCCTCTCATCATGGGTACGAGGTAGATTTTCAATTAAACAATTCCAATTTTGTTAATAGAATTTGGAAAATTTGAATATATATTTGGAATAAATATAATATATATTATCTTATAATTTAAAATTAATTTTTCCCATATTGAATAATAATAATAATATAATACAGTTAAGGTAAAATGGTTTTACCAGGGGTAAACTGAATTGATAATGGCTAAAAATGAACCACAACCTGATCAACACACAACTTTTGGAAATATCTAGACTATATATTCTCTAGGTTGGATTATTTTTCATTATTGAGCCTTAAAGAAATTGAAAAATATGGGTACACCATTTTCCTTTAAAAAATTACATGTCTTCCACTCACCACACTTATAAAAGTCCACCCACTCTCATTTTCACTTGGAAACTTCAAAAAAAAAACAAATTTCACAAATTATGTACCCAAATAGACTGATTATTTTACCCCAATAATCCTATAATACTTAGTTTTTTATAAACTTATTATTTTTCCCCTTTAATCCTATAATCCTTATTTTTTTATAAATTGAACCTTATAAGTCCTTTTGTGCAAAACAAAAGAAGTTGTCCGTATAAGAGGTACCATCCCAAACCGAGGGTTCTATTTTATTTCTTCCCAAAACAATATAAATTATTATTAAACATTATTATATAAACAAATTAGTATATTAAATATTATAATATGTTTTTATAATATGTTAATTAACCAAAAATACCACCTCTTCTATCAAATGGGATCTGAAATCATCATTCTTGTGTACAATTGAATACCGTATAATGAAATTATGTTATTCAATTTCCATCAACACCTCTCACAAATGGATATATTGATGGATTAAATTTTTACATATTATATGTATGAGGTTATTATACTTTTCTAATTATTATATCACATATTACTTTATACTTTCCATTCCTTGAGAATACAATTATGTTGCTTGTATGTACGATGAACTATCACCTTGCGAAGAAATGTGATTCCTTAATGCTTAAATTGGAAGGTAAAAAGGATGGTTTTAACAAAAAAATAAGATATATATGACTTAATAATTATTATTTAGTTGTAATATATTATCCACTTTCTTTATTTCAATCCATCGATAAAATTGTCACAATAGACAATCATACATATGACCCACCGTCTTCATGAATGATTAATTTCATTTTCTATCTCTAAATATTATTGATTACTATAGAAAATATTTAATAAATTTATATTGAATTTATGATGTGAATAAAATTAATGGGATGATGGAACTATGATCAATTAAAGTGGACTAAAAATAATAAATCTAATCATATAAATAAACAATGATGTTATTTCCCAAAATGTGACATTAACATGGAATTGTTAAAAAATAGGTAATAAATATTCATAAAAAAATAATATATGTTATGAATTATATAACTATGTAACTCTATTATATGTATAATAAGCATATATTTATTATAAAATATTCTTGAACATGTATGATGGAAGTTGAGACTTAACGTAAGATATTTATGTCACACTTTTTTTCCTTCGATGAGACTCATGCAATATTCACCACCTACTTCTTTTATGTGTCATTTATAATCCACATGAATTATTTTTATGATTATTCTACTAAAAATTATTGAAATTTAAATATCCAATTTTGGATCTATAATTAATGGGGCCAATAATTCAAAGTAATAAAAGTGTTAAATATTTTATATTATAATTTCATCAATTATCAGAAATGTTTATGATTATGTTCCCGATGATAAACTATTATGACCAATATCTTGAAATATTCATGAATATTATTATCCCCATGTTAATTAATGAGAATAAATGTTTTACCTACATTTTATTCTATTTATTTATTCAATATTTCTAAATTGTGTTTTTAGGAAAAATCATATTTTTTCTCTCTTCAATAAAAAACTTTTTTTTCCTAAACAATGTTTTAATAAAATGTTATTATAGTTATCCAAATTATTTATCAATGAATTTTTACCCATTTTTTAATTTTAGAATTTTTTAAATGAATCTTTATTTAATTTATAAAAATTTCACGTTTTAATTTATTGAAAAAGTGAAAGGAATATTTCTTTTATAATGTTCAACATGAATTGAAATTCCCTATATCATGACCATTATTTTATTTAATAATAATTTAAATGATTTCAAGGATATTTCCTAAGTAAAGTATTTTTAAAATGTTTAATTTGTAAAGAAGTTTTTTTTCACGTGGAAGAGATATTTTCTTCAGGAAATGTTTTCAACTATTTTAAATAATTTTCTATATATTTTTAATGTTAGATTTAATGATAAGTATTTAAAATATTTTATGAATTTTTAATTTCAAAAATTTTATTCTAGAATAAATATATCCTTCCTTAATATATGTTTTAAAATTTCTTTAAAAATAATTTTACATCAAAGATGATATCATTTAATGATACTTATGATTTTATGAGGATATGATCCAGTGATACCATACTATTTTTTTTGGATAAGTTATTTTTATGATGAAAAATGTTAATGATACCAATTTTATTTTCCATAGGCTATACCATGATAAAATTTTTATGAGACTTACTTCTTTTCATGAGTTGTTCTATGATAAAATCATGAAATGATTATGAATCCTATCTCATTTCCATAGGTTCTGATATGATAAAATTTGTATTAACCCATTTCATTTCATGGGTTCTGATATGATAAATGTTTTTAAAATATTTTGTTCTAGTTAATTATGATTTTAATTATGTGATGGATGAGGCATTAATCTCTTATCAATTCATTGTAAAAATATTTTATCTCATGAGATATACATTACTGAAATATACAGTGAAATTGGTTTAGTATGGGACATTTTATCCTATGATGTTCTTGGGAAAAAACCTTGACTACTATGATGGTTTTGGGAGTAAACCCATTCCACTATGATATAATTGGATGTGATACATGGATACTACAGAAATGATATTCTATGCTTATATTTATGCAAAGAAATTAATTTATTTTTCAAATGATACATCCTCATGGATCATGTTATTTGAATTCATTATGATTCATGTCTTACAAACTACCATTAATTATTTCATGACTTAATATTTTGATCATTAATATGCATGGTATTGTTTTCATTTGTTATTCTTTTGTTCTCATACCCTTATAATCATGTTATGTTTTTGTATTTTCCTTTTTTAACATTATTGACCATATGATGTCACCCACTCCAATGTTGCCTTTCCCTAGGTTATGAAGAAGTGTTTTAAGTAGGTCATGTCATAAAAGACTACTTAATGTGAATATATTTATGGGAGACATTGAAGATATTTCCTTAAATAAGAAGATAGTGTATGTAGTTTCTAAAGACACAAAACCAACATAGTCTTCTAGTTCTTATTCTTTTAATGTAATCAAATTCATCTAAATAGTTGTAATATCTATATATGAATATCTTGAGTTATTATAGGTTAAATGGTGACATGAATCATATACAACATGGGTAGACTAGTACAAAGAAGTTATATAAGATATTTAATATTAATATTAAAATCACTTGAATTGACTACACACACATGTGATGTAGAATATTATTAGAATCATATAAAAATAGAATATATATTTTTCTCAATAAAATATTAATGGTCCTTTTCTAGATAACATTATAGAATAAACCATTATGTTTCAAAAACTGGAAGATGAAAAAAATACTTATACCTGATAATTCATATATGTGTCTTAAAATAAATAACGTGACAATGACTTAAAACCATATTTTTATAATTTCATAAAATTTATTTTTAATAACTTATTTCAAAATTTTCATTCATTTATATTATAAAATATGTTTTCATATGATGGTATCTGATAATAATTTTATCAAAACATCACTATTTTAAATCAAATTAATTTCTAAATATAGAATATAATATAAATATCTTTTATATCTTAGATAGATACATCATTTGAAGTGGGGTATTTTTTCCACAAAATATTAAATTTAATTTTAAAAAATAAATTTGTAAATTTAATCATTAAAATTTATAAAATTTGTTGTGATGTTAATATATTCACACTTGTCCATTCTAGGAAATGTTTCATTGTTCTAATAAAATGTTGGTTATGAATTTTGATCATTTAGTCATATATTGCCCCAAACTACGGACTAATTTTGTTGTGATCAGATTAAATAAATTTTAGATAATATAACACATTATTTAATAAAAGAATTGTTGAAATTAATTACCACACACATAAGATATGATATTACCATGAAAATTCATATATGTTAATTAAAAATAAAATAACGGACAATTAGTACTACTAAAAAATGTATACCTGCATTCAAATCACTGAATAATCGATAACAAATCACATATATTCATTACATGAAAAATTAAATCATTGATCCTTGATAGATAAATTGATTATTTTAAAAATATACTTATTTCTAAATAAAGATATAATAATAACTCTATATCTAAATATTGAAATTTTTGAAAATCTATTAACTCTATGAATTTATTTTATAGTATCATATTTAAAATAATTAAACAAAAAAATAATAATCTAGTTAAAAAATTGGTCATGTTGGGGATAATTATCCTTACTCAATTACTCAAATATAATATATGAAAATATATTTCGTCCTATAAAAGTGTGACTATCGTTATGCTACTTATGTTGACTTGATGGAATTCTATGATAGATTATATGCATAAAAACCAAATCCATGTTCACCATATAATGTTATTCAATAACTATTATCACTATAAGTTGGTGAAGAATTCTAATGGTTTGTTTTATAATCATTTATGTATAAAATACCATGATATTGATTAACTTGAAATAGCCTGATAGCATAAAAAATCCGCATGGGATGTATATTTGTTAGAAAAACGAACACCAATGAAAAAGGAAAACATATGAGTCTACACTTGGTGTCCCCTAACCATATTATTATAAAAAAGGAAAAAGAGTTAAAATTTTTATAAAAATTCATGCATTAAAAAAACATTAAATCCCAATGAAATATTTAAATATAAATTGATAGCCACATTTATCCTGAAAGGATGTACTACATAATAATAATAAAAAAATGTTGTAGATGTTGAATTCTACCGCAGTCTCCATTAGAGACAAGTTGTCTCACTATCAAAGATTCTATAATAGAAAAATCACTAAAATTAAAACTCTAAAAGATATATCAATTTCATTTGTATTGAGGTTTTTATATTAGTAGTCAGTATAACATCATTTAAATGATATATCGAAGGATTACAATTTATTTCCACGAACGAGTAAAAAAAATGAATTAACTAATATTATTGAATGTATGTCATGTATTATTATTTAAATAATGAAAAATAAATAATAATAATTTTTTACTAATTATGGATAAATAATAATATTCATACTCTAATGATATACCAAATAACCCTCCCAATCATTTTGAGAAAAGATAATCTTGTTGACTATAAAAATATTTCCAAAACATTAAAATATTGGAAACAAAGAATAACATAATGTTTTTGGACAAAAAATGTATAATATTCTAAAGTGTAAATTAATTATATAATATAATAAATATGTTCTCACTCAAGGAAAATATGGTCAACCCTTCAATGTGAAAGAATCATGGAGTAAATAATCATTTCCCAGGGCCAGAAAAACCTTAAAATCCTTATTTTCATAACTCTTACCATTTATATATATAAAATATTTATAACCCCACTTTGGTCCTACCAACCTCTATTATGTTTTAGCATCCTATCCTGGCTCACTATATGAATATTAACTAAGTTGGTGTGATACATGATCTCAGTAACATCTCCGTAAATGATAATGGTTGATGATTAGTAAAGAATCTTTCCTTTTTATTACATAATCATTCCTTACATCGTAAAATTAAAAAATCTTTTAAAGTTTAGTTTATACAAAATAACTTAAATAACACATGAATACATAGAAATTATTATTAATTAGCTTTTAAGACAACATTATGGGTCTAAATTAATTTAATTTTTCTACATCTCATGTCCTAGGGACATTCATCAAAGGAAAGCAGTGAGCATGAATCCAAATAAGGGAATATGAATGGGAGACAAAAGCATGTGATCATGAGACAGGTACATAAGAACATGAGACGCAACAATAATTCATATAAAAGAGAAATAATAATTAAATGAATCATCCCATGGATATTTGGTTACAACATTAAAATGATATATTCATAAGAATATCACCAAGGTTTAATACCAAGGTGTCATAAATAAAAATTACCAAGGTTATGCACCAAGGTATTGTGCTACATTGAATATATAGATATTAAAATATTTACCCAAATATATTGGAACTATATCATGGCCCAACCTTAATATTTATTAATTAATGTGAGGAAAATAGATCATAATAAATAAATTCATTAATAATACATGGATAATAAAAAAATGCTTCTAATCAGAATCATGTTATATAAAAGTTCTTAAAAGACAAGATCATTACGTCATTTTTTACCCAAAAAAGTAAATTTGGGTTTCATATGTGTAAAAACCAGAATTAAAAATCCATTTAAAATCTATTTGAATACCCATTGAAAGTAAAAGAGTTTTTGGAACTCAAAGAAAAAGGAAAAGAGTAAATCTAATGAAATAGAGGGAAATTTGAGAAAAAATCGACATCGTGACAGGTATAAAAAATGGTTTTAGAAAAGGGTGAAATAAGAGGGTAAAAGGGTATAACTATCATAAAATAATCCTATTATATTAATGAGATAATATAAAGTGTATTAAATATCTTATTTTTGTATTTAGAAGACATACCATAAAATGGAACAGAATGGAAAAGAGAAGTGAAGATTTACCATTACCTTGAAGTGTTATTTCTAAAACATGAGGATGAATCCTTAGGGCACTTAATACACCTTGAGGGAATCCTTGGGGGTAAAATTACCTATAAATTATTGTGGAATATATTTTTAGTGAAGGAGAATGGTGAAATAGGGGGAGTTTATATGATAAGTGGAAGAATTGATTAATAATTTCCAAATATAGGTCTTGGAAATCTATGTTGTGGAAAATGAAAAACTAAAAGCATATCTAATTTATTTTACAATTTTATTGAAAATTTTGGTACACTTTTTTGATATTTTATTCCAGCATATCAGAAAACCATTTTTTAAAACAGCTTTTGTCATGAAAAAATAATGACTCCAAAGTGTAATGTTTTTAAAAATTCAATATTTTTATAGACTTTGGAATGTCAATTATTATTTTCGAAACTGAATGAAATATAATAAAATATTTAATATTATTTAAATAACATATATTATCTTATTTATTGTCTTTAATTTCATCATTATGACATATATATGATGTGATAAAATATACTAAACCTAAAACATCTTTTTTACTATTCACACAAAAATAAAGCAATTTACATTTTCTCATAAATTCACTATAAACTTCTTTAAAAGTGATATTTTGAAATAAAATGTTTATTTTTCAAGAAAAATTCTATAAATATAATAATTTAAAACTTTAAATAAAGAAATCCATATTTATTTAGAAATTCCAGTTCTAAGGCATAATCAAATTTCAAACACTTATAAAAATTATCCAAAGACATTCTAAAATTATATTATCATTTATATTAATGGAGAGTGATTTAAAATGATATTTTATTAAAAAAAATTATTGAAAAAAATAATTTTTTTATAAAATTGAATATATCTTTTATAAAAATATATTTTCTGTAATTTTTGGGTCCAAAAATCAATTTATCAAATTAATATTAATTAATCATATATATTTTTTAAGAAAAACTATTTATAAAAAAATTTATGGATTAAAAATTTTATTTATACCATTCAAAATAAAATTCAATAATCTAATTCCTAGTCATGTAACCCATTATTACACATACATACACCCTAATGTTTAGATGTGCAATGGTCGTAGTTTCATGGGGTGGTTCAGCTAACATGGACCAATTGGTAATCTCTGCTAAATTGAAATTATATCAAATGTGATTTTATTTCAAGATTCATTTTTTGAGGATATGATTGAGATTTTTCAAGAGATAAACCCAGTTATGCTACCTCCCACCCATGTTTAGACAAATGGGATTCAAACAACACAACTCTACTGGTTGAGGACATCAGTTATACTTTTTGTATCAATTATCCTCTGAAATTACTACTCAGAATCAATAAATATGATGGTTAACTTATCAAAAAAGGGTATAGATTCCAATTTTCACATTGAATATTGGTCATATTTACCAATAGTCATATTTACCAACAAACATATTATGGTCAAATCCCAATAGTCACATTTCCCTTTATACCCTATAAATACCAAATCATTATTTCACTCAAAATTTACTACAATATCTCCCTAGGCTTTTATTTTCATTTCTTAAGATTTTTTTTGTTTAATACTATTTATTTTCATTTATATAGAATTTCTAGAGGGGGTAAATGATTCTATTAAAATATTTAGATCTACATTTTCATATTTAAACTATTCTATTTTATATTCTTCTTCAAGTTGTAATGTTTCACATTTTAATTGGTTTTATATATGACTAATGTAATAATCATTATTAATGATTTATTTTTCCTATTTTATGTATTATTTATATATGTATACTATTTTATAATATATAACTCCTTTTATTTAAGAAAAAAATATCATTTTGAATGTTTGTGTCATTATATTCTTACACCTTAAGAAATTTAATCTTTGAAATTTCATCTCATTATCTCAGTTTAGAAAAGGTGAGGGTACTTCCTTCTCATTTAATCCTCTAGTTCCCATCTAGTTTCTTATATATTATTGTTCCTCCACAAAACATTGACATTGTGGGTATTATTGTTTTATATTGCTTGTCTCTAGGGTCCAAGATCTCCACTAGATTCTCCTCATAAGAGTGGTCATGATTGAGTTGTACCACCTTCAGATTCAATACATGTGATAGAACATGTATATACTTTCTCATGAGAGATATGTGGAATAAATCAGGAAGTTAATATACATTTAGTGGATGTTATATCTGATATTCCACTAATACAATGTGAACAATGATTTCATAGGGGCTAATGTACCTAGGATTATGCCTCCCTTTCTTTCAAATGTACATGACTGTCTTCCATTTTGATATTTAAAGGAAAAAATTATCACAAAAAAAAACTATTAAACTTAAATTTTTTTCATCATAGATATTCTATAGACTATGAGTGGAATTTATATGTTGTCTGATGGCATGAACCTTTTATGTCATCTCTTAAACAGGATCTGGCCCATGTAGCTTTCTCTCACCAAATTCAACCCAACATGTTGTAGTTATACATCAATTCCAATATAAATCATTATATGGTTTCATTTGAAAAAAAGTAGAAGATTTTATTATATGATAACTCAAATAATAATAGGCTTTGATCAGATTAACCATTAAATTGAATTGATAATGTTCTATATATGTACTCATGTTTTTGAAAATTCATTTCAGATTGTCCATCTGTTTGGGTGTGAATGGCTGTACTAAAATACAATTTATTCTTTTGAGATTGTTCAAAAATTATCCATAATTTATATGTGATCCTTGGATTATGATCATAATTGATAAAATGTGTCTCCTCATAAAACCTCACAACTTCTTTTATATATATATTGGAAATTTCATCAAGAGAGAAATATTCCCAATTATCAATGAAATGGTAAGTCATTATAAGTCGATCCACTATAAACCATAATTTTTTATTTACATTGTATATATTTGGGGGACCAGTGATGAAGTCCATAGTGATATTGTCCCACTTCCATGTTGGTATGGGTAATGGTTTCAATTCCCCTTTAGGAATTTGTCGCTCCACCATCACTTTCCAACACACGAAGTACCATCCGATGTAGTCAAAAATATCCATGTTCATATTATCTAACAATTAATGATCATGAAGGTCCCTATCCATTTTTATGCATCCAAGATTTATAGATAATGTATATCTATGAGCCTAATCCATGAGGTCATTTTTATCTTTGTGATTGATAGTAGGCATAACCTTTTATGAAAATTCAATACAACTTCTTTGTTAATATTAAACACTAGAAACATCCCATTCTTCAAAACCTATTTATTATTTTGAAGAAAAGGATCATATATTTGAGATTTCATCATCTAATCTAGTAATTATGGTTGATAAATTAATTGGGATAGGGTTTATGATTCTCATTCCATTATGACTCCCATGTCCAATTTTACTAGGTCCTTGATAAAAGGATATCCTCGAGTCATCCCCATTTCTAGCACAACATGGCATTTTTTTACTTAATGAATCACCAACTGTGTTTGATACTACATGGTGATAATGAATTGGATAGTCATAGTATTTAGGAAGATCCAACTATCTCATTTTTCTCTTACATAATTCCTTCTGCATGAAAATATACTTTATAATTTGATGGTCATTGTATATATCACATTCCCCACATAGAGATAGTGCCTTTATATTTTTAGATAAAAATAATTATTTTAGACTCTTGGTATGCATAGGATAATTAGATTCACGAGGCATTAACTATCGAGATGCATAAGTAATCACCTTTTGATTTTTTATGATCATGCACCGAATCCCTTTCAGTTATGTATCTCTATAAATAATGAATCCGTTTTGATAGAGTTTAGAGTTATCATATGTGTTTTAACCAATATCTTCTTCAGTTCCTAGAAACATTCTTCACATGCATTTTTCTAGATTTGTTAAGACCAAGTTGATGATTAAGGATGTTGTTTTCAAATGTCTTCTTTTGTTGTAAAATAAGGATATATTCTTGTAAATGATGTTTAAGTTGAAAGGAAAAGCAGATAACTTTTTATTTATTGAAAATCATATTTAACCTTGTTCCAAAAGAATCGGACTTGTGTTTTATAAAAAATTGGACTCACTCTGCCCATCATAATGATGATAAGTTGTTCGGAATAAAATATTCTGATTGAACATAGATTGGGTCTGAAAGGGGAGAATATATTAATGAGGAATTGATTTTCATCAGATTCACACTGAATTTGATATGAAAGAAGTGATTTATTTGATGTAGTATTAGAGTATATATGTCTTTGATAAAATTAACTGTGATGATCCTTTACTGATTTCTATTTCACAAAAATCATATGTTATTTAGAAAACTTATGATGCATGACTGATGAAACAAAAGGGGAGTGAAAAAGATTCATGCTCGTTATTTTATGAAAAAAGGTTGTGAGGATCAGAATAAGAATGATCATGTTAAAAACCTGTAAATTTCAAGGAATTTTTTTTCTTAATTTTCTTTGGAATTTTACAAGAACACAGTTTCAGACGGAACCAGATTCTGAGGCCCGGTTTCCCCAGAATCATTTTCCGAAGTTTGGATCGGGTACGTTCAGTGAACGAACGAGCGAGTTTTCCTAACTTTTGAACCGGTGCTCGGAATCGAATTCTGAGGGCACCGATGATATCGCAGCGCCAGTACTTTCTTAGAAATGCCTCTTCCAGAGTTGTGTTTTCTCGGATGTGGTTTTTAATTTTTGGTCTTTATGTTAAGAAATAAAATAAAGTAGTGTGACAACTTTATTTTTATTTCACATAAGCCACTTAAAAGCCACTTAAAGCTGCTTAAGTTAAGTTAAAGTAGATATGGTGCTATCCAAAAATATCCTACCCTCATGGTAGGATATTTGTGAGGTGGGGCCCGCACGAGCCCCACCATTTCTTTTCTGCTAAGTAACTCACCCGCGAAAACCCATCATTATGAAAGTCAACTGACGTGTTTTCTTAAATTCTTAACAAACAAATTAATTGGGCGGTTAACTTCGTTAAAATGATTCTATGAATTAATATAATCGTTTCTTAACTTGTGATAATCCGTTGGCATAATAATAAAATAAGAACAACGCACGACTTCTTGAGGATTGATTGTTGAGAGGTTTTTGACAGAATTTTGTGCCTTCATCCTCATTCATGAAGAACGCGAAGAAAGAGAAGAACACCGTCACCCTCGGAGATTGACGACGCTTCATCCGAGACGTTCTTCCCCGCCACGATCTCCGATCACCAACTGCTTGAGGTAAGATATTTCAGGTTTCTTTTAAATCTTCTCTGTGGTTTATAACAACATATGGATTTAATTGATATAATTAAATCTGTTGTTTCTTGGTCCTCGGAGTTCGTCAACGCAACAACGGATAACGCGACGACGCGACGATCCCCTCCTTCCGTGACGAGCAATTCTGCGAAGAACTCACGTGCGACAACTTGACGAGGTAGGGGTTTTATTGGGAATGATTTTACTCTGTGGATGTTTCCGTTCAAAACAAAGAACCCAGTTTCATAAGAACAATTTTAATTTATTAAATTTTTTTTGTTATGTTTTCTATGTATTGATTATTTCTCCAGACTGTTAGCATCTAACGTGGAGGGTGCAGGCCAAACGAACACGGCCCGACAACCCTCAGCAGTTCTTTGTTGTTTTACGGATTTGGCGAGTGACGACAAAACGTGCCGCAAAGGCGATTTAATGATTCCGCAGTGAAGAACGGGACCCGGGAGGAGCAGCGGCGCAGAAGGAATTGGAATCGGACCACCGGAGCAACTTTGGTGGCCCGCGGAAGCCACCGGCGGCCAGAGGTGGCGGCACCCCGGCATGTTCCCGGACAGGGCCACCGTGGCTGAAGCCGTGTCGGCGGCGGCGCCGGCGGACCCGCTGCCGCGTGGGTCCGACGCACACCAGATGAGGCTTTGCCACATCCACTGACCAGCCCCCCCCACGGGGGCCGCTGTGTTGTCACGTGGGGGCAGCACCCCCCCCCCCCAACCACCCCACCCCACCCCCCAACCACCCCGCCCCACCCCCCCAACCCCCCCACCCCCGACTGTTATCATCTAACGTGGAGGGTGCGGGCCAAACGAACACGTCCCGACAACCCTCAGCAGTTCTTCGTTGTTTTGCGGATTTGGAGGGCGACGACAAAATGTGCCGCAAAGGCGATTTGATGATTCCACAGTGAAGAACGGGACCCGGGAGGAGCAGCAGTGCAGACGAAATTGGAATCGAACCACCGGAGCAACTCCGGTGGCCCGCGGAAGCCACCGGCGGCCGGAGGCGGCTGCGCCCCGGTGCGTTCCCGGACAGGGCCACTGCGGCTGAAGCCGCGTCAGCGGCGACGCTAGCAGACCCGCGACCGCGCGGGTCCGGCACACACCGGACGCCGCTTTGCGGCGTCCATTGACCAGGGCGTCCCCACCCCACGGGGTCCGCAGTGTTGTCACACGGGGGCAGCGCCCCCCACCCCAAGCCCCCCGCCCCCACCCCCCCACCCTGCCAACACCCCCCCACCCACCCCAACCCCCCCACCCCCACCCACCCCAACCACCCCCCCCCCCCCGCGTTGCTCGGCCGCTCGGCAGAGTTGAGCCAGGCCGGCCGACCGAGCCGGCCGACCGAGCCGGGGCGGCCGACCGAGCCAGGCCACGCCCTGGTTGGGACGGACCGGGTCCAAACGGGTCGGACCCAGGTCGGGTCGACCCAGTTCGGGCCGACCCAGGGGTTGTCGGGCTGGGTTGGTCCGGGCCCAGACCCCCCGTTTCCAGACATTTTCGGTATTTTGCCAATAACATGAGCTACGGGCCTCGTATCGATATGCCGTCAGTGGAAACACAATCCTTGGACCGAGACGGTAGTTTCGGTATATTACACTTAAGGTTTCAGAATACTTTGGGTTCGGCCGGGTTGGTTCGTACACGAAACCAACCGGGCCCTCGGAGCAGAAAACCTCATATCTTGAGCTCCGTACGTCCGATTGATGTGCCGTCGACTTTGGTGGATTCCTCTAAGTGAGACAGATCTTTTGGCATACTCCGCCTGAGGTTTGGACGTAGGTGGAGTATGGTCGGGTTGGTTTTGCCTTAAAAACCAACCGGGCCCCTAGGACGAAAAATCCAATAACTCTCATACCGAGCGTCCGATTGATGCTCCGTCTGTGACATTGAGTTCCTATTCACGATACGGAACTTTTGGATACATCAACTCAGTACTAGGTGTCAGTTGATGTATCAGCCTCTAAGCTCGTGAATTGGACCCTCCCTCCCGAGCTTGCTGTGTGCGGGAACCCTAGAGCTGGCTGCGACTGCTACATCGACGACAATGAAGACAATCGTACTGGAATCCTATGTGGGATCGACGATGAAGACAATCGTACTGGAATCCTATGTGGGTTTGAGGATGAATTCAATCGTACTGGAATCCTATGTGGGTTCGACGATGAAGAGAATCGTACTGGAATCCTATGTGGGTTCGACGATGAAGACAATCGTACTGGAATCCTATGTGGGTTCGACGATGAAGACAATCGTACTGGAATCCTATGTGGGTTCGACGATGAAGACAATCGTACTGGAATCCTATGTGGGTTCGATGAAGAAGACAATCGCACTGGAATCCTATGTGGGTTCGACGATGAAGAGAATCGTACTGGAATCCTATGTGTGTTCGACGATGAAGACAATCGTACTGGAATCCTATGTGGGTTCGACGATGAAGACAATCGTACTGGAATCCTATGTGGGTTCGACGATGAAGACAATCGTACTGGAATCCTATGTGGGTTCGATGAAGAAGACAATCGCACTAGAATCCTATGTGGGTTCGACGATGAAGACAATCGTACTGGAATCCTATGTGGGTTCGACGATGAAGACTATCGTACTGGAATCCTATGTGGGTTCGATGATGATGAAAATTCTATTAGAATCCTCTGTGGGTTTGACGATGATGTCAACAGTGCTTGTATCCTACATGGGTCCAAGTAAGATTATTCAGTGACTACATCTGATCATCTCTCTTGCTTTGCAAATGATGTGTACTTGTGTGAGCTGAATCTTGTGTTACTCTCCTTTGTGGAATGTGTTGAACTATCCTGTGTGGATTTACTGTTTAATCTCCTTTGTGGATTGTGTTGAGCTATCCTATGTGGATTACATTTTCTCTCCTTCATGGATTGTGTTGTGCTATCCTATGTGAGTATACTTTTTTGCTTTCCTGTGTGGACTGGGTTGTGCTCGGGCTCGGATGTTGGAGCCGAATGGGAATTGATGACTTAGGTATATATATTGGCATTTACCTAAGGAGTGTCGATTGTTACTTCATGATTGTATCTATCCTTTTTGGTTTATCCTTTGTGGATTTCGGGAGACCTTCGTGGGTCTCGGGATCCCTACTGAGTAGCTTATACTCACCCCTGCACGGGCTATGCCCACACTTCGTTGTGTTGGTTGCAGACGACAGACATCGCTGATCGTGGTGGAGGCTTGCGGAGCAGGACGGTACCTGGAGGTGGACCACTGGGCGGGACGTACTCGGAACGGACGGCTGGACCGAGGAGCTGTGGAGGCTATCTGTGCTCACCCTTCAGGTGAGACTTCAAGTGTACGACTCGACGCTGTGGCTTTTCTTTTCAGTTGTTGTTTTCCCCTATTAGTTGTTCTTTACAGTTAGGCTTGTATTTCCATCCCCTTTTTCTTTCAGCACAGCTTGCTACAGTTTTTACTTAGTGTTTACTCTTTCCACTTGCTTACTCTATGGTGGTTGTTCACTTTATAAAGGCAATGCCTTCCCTGTTTATCAGGATTTACACGTTGGTGCTAGTCGGCAGCCCCTGGCCTATGGAAGGCAGGCTTGGGGTAGTCACGACATGGGTCTCGAGGACGGGTCGTGACAAATTGGTATCCGAGGAGTTCGACTCTACCACAGACTCTGATCATTCTTTTATGTGAAGAAATAGTGTTAAGCGTATTGAGTGTGATTATCAGTCCAGGGAGCCCAGTGTTGGTACGGCGGCCGACGTATTCGTACACCAGGACCCTGACTTCTGATTTCTGACTTAATGCACAAAAACATTGATTGCATGTGTGTTTCATGTTTTCATTGTGATTACTTGTATCAGCTCACCAGGTATACTATTCTTACCGTGGTCCACCTGTTTCTTTTCAGGATGGCCCCACGATGGCAGCCAGCTTGGGTTACGAGCGTTGTGCGTGGCGAGAGCCCACCAAGCGACGAGGACTCGGTACAGAGCCCTTCGACAGCTATGGCAGCAGTGGTACCTATACCCGCCGAGCAACCGATGCTACCAGCCCCAACCGCTGACCATGCACGTCGCCTTAGTGCACTGCATGAGTTCCAGCGCCAACGACCGCCTAGGTTCCGTGGGGAGATGGACCCTCAGGCCGCCGAGGACTGGCTGATGGTAGTTGTACGGGTTTTCATATTGTTGAGGACACATGCAGACCTCATGGTGATCCTCGCAGCGAGCCTCCTGAACGCGGTGGCAGGTAGATGGTAGATCTTGATGCTCCAGGTGCACGATGTGGAATCTCTCCTCTATAAGGACTTTGAGAGCATCTTCCGCTCGGAGTTCGTCCCAGCCACCCTCCGTGCGGTGTGCATCCAGGAGCTACTCAGCTGCTGTAGGGAAGCATGACAGTTGCCTAGTACTCGGCAAGATTTACTGATCTCTCGCGCTACTCCACCGATATGGTACGAGATCCGATCTTCTGGGCCCAGGCCTTCGAGCTGGGACTGAGGCATGAGATCAGGGCCTCAATGATCTCCCTTAACATTCCGATGCAGGCAGAGGTGTTGGAGATAGCCCTTTTAGTAGAGAGTTTCCTCGCCGAGCAGGCACCAGCAGCAGGACCCTCCGCAGGATGACCCATAGCGGAGTCTTCTGCAGCTGGCAGTCGACAGGTGACGTAGAGGTCCAAGCGGGACAGACCTTCAGATGGGCAATCTCAGGGTGATGATTCGGTTGTGCGGGGCACACGAAGGAGAGCCATCTTCCCGAGTAGCAAGAAATGCTACGCATGCGGCGGGCAAGGTCACATGGCTTGAGACTGCCTGACTCGTCCTCCTGATGAACAACATGCGGTAGAGGGACCTCCCAGGTAGAGGTTCGACCATGACGGTCCGCAGGGAGCAGGCGGGCGAGGCTGAGGAGCTGGCCATGCAGCTGGAGGTGGACGACGCTTCAGGGTGTTGCCCCCACCACCACGAGGAGGTCCACCCCGACTGCAGGGGACAGGAGGATATGGGAGAGCTCAGCATCAGGAAGCTGATGCCTACGATCATGGAGCTCCGGGAGCAGGTGGACAAGAGCAGGACTAGCTCCAGACCTAGAGACTTTTGTTCATGTTGCTTTTAGTTTTTTTGTTGTATGTTTGTAGATGCTTTGTGTCTTTGTACTTGAGTTTCAGTAATAAAGGACTCCTTTTTGTGGCATTTACTTTCCTATCCTCTCTTGTGTTGTTACTAAGAGATTCTAGTTTAGACTGTTGAATTGACCCTCACTTGAGAGATACCTACTGGAGGAGACCCAGTTACCACACATTGATGTCGACAGTGTGACTCAACCCTTGGAGGTGAGAGTAACGGTTGGATATCTTGGTAGTAGTGTTGAGGCCTTACAACGTCATCCTTGGTGTGGGTTAATATCATCCATGTCGGGATTGACTGTATTAGGCAAAGAAAGTGGTTCATCCATGGGATGAAACCAGTTTTCTCTTATCGTCAAAGGAGAAACCACAACAACTCTTGTAGGACCAGACACTACTGAAAAAATACCCTATACCAACGGTTCCAAACCGTTGGTATAGGCCCCGAAACCGTTGCTATAGGCTATACCAATGGTTTGGAGGACCGTTGGCAAGTAAGCTGTGACAATAGGTCTATACTAATGGTTTTCCCAAAACCGTTGGTATAGACCTGTCCCAACGGTTTTGAAAACTGTTGGTATAAGTAATATGAATATCTATACCAACGGTTATAAAACCGTGGGTATATGTATTTCAAAAAAAAAACATTCGGTGGGATTTGATCCCAGAACCCCCTTTTTATAATCGAACGACTTAACCACTAAGATAACATCACTTTTGTAAACATTATTTCATAAATATATATATGTATTATCATAATTATTTAAAATTTTTATTTATATAATTTTCTCAGTTAGTAGATCTGGAAAAAAATCAAACAACCTATCCCAACAGTTTTCAAAACCGTTTGGATAGGTTAGGGGTTGGTTGAAATTTTTAGGCTGAAGGTTGGATTTTGGGTGGTTTTTTCCAACGGTTTTGGTGAACTGTTGGGAATGGTCACTCTTTCCCAACGGTTTTGGTGAACCGTTGGGAAAGAGGCTCAAAACACACCCTTTCCCAACTGTTTGCCAAACCGTTGGGAAAGGTGGGGAAATCTATGGCTTTCCCAACGGTTTGGCCAAACCTTTTGGAAATGGTACCTATAACAACGGTTTTTACAAACCGTTGGTATAGAAGTGTTGGGAAAGATCATATTTCCAGTAGTGAGAGAAGGTCCATACCATCCAGGAGCAGATGAGGACAACTCAGAGCCGGCCAAAGTATTATGCTGACAGAAGGTGGAGGCCACTAGAGTTCGAGGATGGTGACAACGTCTTCTTGCGTGTCCCACCTCAACATGGTTTACGGAGATTTGGCCGAGGCAGAAAGTTGTCTCCACGCTTCAACAGACCATTCCAGGTCCTCAGCAGGATTGGCGAGGTGGCTTATCGCCTGTTTCTACCACCTCAGTTGCACCGGGTGCACGACGTCTTCCACGTATCTCAGATGAGAAGATACGTGCACGACCCGACACACATCATTGACCATGGGGAGCTGGACGTTGATGATGTGGTGACTTTTGCGGAGGTCCTGGTGGAGATTGAGTATCGACAGGAGCGGGTCCTTTGTGGATGATCAATTCCTCTAGTGCGCATCAAAAGGTTGAACGAGAACCTCCATGAGAGCCCTTGGGAGCAGGAGGCACAGATGTGTGCTCAGTACCGCCCTTGTATCCCTAAGTTTGTGGTGAAGCTTTACGGGGACGTAAATCCCTGTGGTGGGGGTAATGTAAAGACCCGTAAATTTCAAGTGAATTTTTTTTTCTTAATTTTCTTTGTAATTTTAAATGAACGCAGTTTCAAACGGCACCTGTTTCCGAGGCCCGGTGTGCCCAGAATCATTTGTCGAAGTTTGGCTTGGGTACGTTCAGTGAACGAACGAGCGGGTTTTTCTAACTTTTGAACCGTTTCTTGGAATCAAATTCTGAGGGCACCGATGACATCGCCGTGCCGATACTTGCTTAGAAACGCCTCTTCCGGAGGTGCGTTTGCTCAGGTGTGGTTTTTAATTTTTTGGGCTTTAAGTTAAGAAATAAAATAAAGTGGTGCAACAACTTTATTTTTATTTCACATAAGCCACTTAAAAAGCAACTTAATGATGCTTAAGCTAAGTTAAAGCGGATAGGGTTCTATCCAAAAATATCCTACCCTCTTGGTAGGATATTTGTGAGGTGGGTCCCGCACAAGCCCCACCGTTTCTTTTCCGCTAAGTAACGCACCCGCGAAAACCCGTCATTATGAAAGTCAACTGACACGTTTTCTTAAATTCTAAACACACAAATTAATTGGGAGGTTAACTTTGTTAAATTAATTCTATGAATTAATTTAATCGTTTCTTAACCTGTTATAATCCATTGGCGTAATAATAAAATAATACCAACGCATGACTTCTTGAGGATTGATCATTAAGAGGTTTTTGACAGAATTTTGTGCCTTAATCCTCCTTCGCGAAGAATGCGAAGAACGTGCAGAATGCGAAGAATGCCGTCACCATAGGAGATTGACGATGCTTCATCCGAGATGTTCTTCCACGCCACAATATCCGATCACCAACTTCTTGAGGTAGGAGATTTCGGGTTTCTTTTAAATGTTCATTGTGTTTTATAACAACATGTGGATTTAATCGATATAATTAAATCTGTTGTTTCTTGGTCCTCTGAGTTTGTCAGATGCAACGCCGAATACCACGACGACGTGATGGTCCCCTCCTTCCACGACGATCAATTCCACGAAGAACACACGTGCGACAACTTGACGAGGTAGGGGTTTTATTGGGAATGATTTTACACCGTGGATGTTTTCGTTCAAAACAAAGAACCTGGTATCATAAGAACAATTTTAATTTATTAAAATTGTTTTTTTGTTATGTTTTCTATGTATTGATTATTTCTCCTGACTGTTATCATCTAACGCGGAGGGTGCGGGCCAAACGAACACGGCCCGACAACCCTCCGCAGTTCTTCATTGTTGTGCAGATTTGGCGGGCGATGACAAAACGTGCCGCAAAGGCGATTTGATGATTCCAAAGAAAAGAACGGGACCCATGAGGAGCAGCGGCGCAGACCAAATTGGAATAGGACCACAGGAGAAACTCCGGTGGCCCGCGGAAGCCACTGGCGGCGCAGGTCGTCGGCGCGGCGCCACCGGCGGCCGGAGGCGGCGGCACCCCGGCGTGCCGCCGGACAGGACCACCACGGCTGAAGCCACGGCGGCGGCGGCGGCAGCGGACCCCTTACCGCACGGATCTAGCGCACACGGGACGTGGCTTCGCAGCGTCCGTTGACCAAGGTGCCCCCCCCCCCCGCGGGGGCCGCAGTGTTGTCACGCGGGGGCAGCACCCCCCCCCCCACGTTGCTCGGCCACTCGGTCGAGCCATGCCGGGCCGGCCGGCCAAGTCGGGCCGCGCCCTGGCCGGGTCCAGCTGGGTCGGACCCGGGTCGGGTCGACCCGGTTCTGGCAAACCCAGGGGAGCGGGGGTTGGGACGGGTCGGCCCGGGCCCAGACCCCCCGTTTCTGGACCCTTTCGGTCTTTTTCCCATAACTTGAGCTAAGGACCTCCGATCGATGCGCCATAAGCGACAACGCGATCCTTGGATCGACACGGTCGTTTCAGTATATTACACTCAAGGTTTCGGAATACTTTGGGTTCGGCCGGGTTGGTTCGTACACGAAACCAACTGGGCCCACAGAGCAGAAAAGCTCATATCTTGAGCTCCGGACGTCCGATTGGCGTGCCATCGACTTTGGTGGATTCCTCTAAGTGAAACATATCTTTTGGAGTACTCTGCTCGAGTATTGGATGTAGGAGGAATATGGTCAGGTTGGTTTTTCCTTAAAAACCAACCGGGCCCATGGGACGAAAAAGCCAATAACTCTCAGACCGGGCATCCGATTGACGAGCCGTCTGCGACGTTGAGTTCCTGTTGACGATACAGAACTTTTGGATACATCAATTCTGTACTAGGTTCCAGTTGATGTATCAGCCTCTAGGCTCGTGGAGTGGACCCTCCCGAGCGAGCTTGTTGTGTGCGGGAACCCTAGAGCTGGCTGCGATTGCTACATCGACGACGATGAAGACAATCGTACTGGAATCCTACGTGGGTTCAACGATGAAGACAATTGTACTGGAATCCTATGTGGGTTCGACGATGAAGACAATCGTACTGGAATCCTATGTGGGTTCGACGATGATGAAAATCGTACTAGAATCCTATGTGGGTTCGACGATGAAGACAATCGTACTGGAATCCTATGTGGGTTCGATGATGAAGGCAATCGTACTGGAATCCTATTTGGGTTCGACGATGAAGACAATCGGACTGGAATCCTATGTGGGTTCGACGAAGAAGACAATCACACTGGAATCCTATGTGGGTTCGACGATGAAGACAATCATACTAGAATCCTATGTGGGTTTGACGATGAAGACTATCGTACTGGAATCCTATGTGGGTTCGACAATGAAGAAAATTGTATCGGAATCTTCTGTGGGTTCAACGACGAGGTCAACAATGCTTCTATCCTATATGGGTCCTAGTAAGATGAATCAGTGACTACATCTAATCATCTCTATTTCATTAAATGTTTATTTTCAATTGTTATATAGCTCTATTTTTAATGAATAAAATTCAACAATTCATATGCATGAATTAAAATTAGAATGGAAATTGAAATGAAATTTTAAAGAATAAGTGAAGATTAGAGAATAATAGAGAATCTTTGAGAGGAGATGATGAATTCAAAATATACTTCAGATTTTACGGTAAATTGTGATTAAAGTGAATTTGATTAAGATGTATTTTTTTGGGATTTCTACCAAATCATCTCAAGTTTCTCCAATAAAAATAAAAAATTACATTTTAATTTTATGATAATGGATGTACTGGTTCTCAGAGAGAAGATCTATGTTTTTAGAAAGAAGAAGAGTTTTTCCTTATTGAGTTTTTCATTAAATTTTTTTTGACACATTGATGTGAAAGAGAAGATAAAATATTAAAATGTTGTATTTAGATGATCATCATTCATAGTTAATATCATACTCATCACATTATCATACTCAAATTTTCAATAATATTTGGATAATCCTCATATCATGTTGGATTAATCAGATTAGGATTTCTGTACTGGGATTTTCAGACTAAGGAAGAATCATATTGAGTTTTACATACTCAAAATTAAAGTGGTGATGATTCATCTAAATCATTTTCTATCAAAGTTATATTTATTTGTACTAGGTTAATCATTCCAAGAAGTATTGCACTATAAATAATCATATCAGGTGGAATCATACTTAGTGGAATCGAATTAGGAAAATCATACCTAGGAAAATCAGACTGAGTTTTTTATAACAAAGACCATGAAGTTCATAACTTTTTCTGGGTACAAAATTGAAGAAGTTTTTTTCAATTTAAGACTTTTTTTTGATTTAAAAAGAAGCACATGTAACATGATTTAATAAAAAACAACATATTACCTTTTTATGCGGAGAGTGTGCATACACACTATTGGAATTGTTCACGTAGTGCTACACGAGGGTAAGTGTATATCATAATCATTGTAATGCATGGATTATTTCATAGTGAATTGTGTGGCATTGGATTACTTCCAAACAATACCATGGACATAACTATTCTTATTTAATTTTGAACCTTGTTAATACTTATGTTCTTTTGGTTGTGTGGTTGAATTTTTTTCAGTGGGGAATTGAATCATTAATTCAAGGTGAAAGATTTTTAATAGAAAAATAAAAGAAATAATTTCACCAATTCACCATCTCCCCCTTGTAGTGAAACAATCATCTTTCCTAAGGAATTAAAATTATTATCAGGGTATAGGTTCCCTTTTCTTATTCTTTTATGGTAAAGAATTTCAATTGTGGGAACAGTAAAGGTATTCCAGTCTTTGGTGGATAAAATTATCATATCTGGAATAAAATAATCTTTCTGTATCTTATGATTATTGGATATGATGTTCTGGGAGGGAAAAAATGGGATTCCTCTAATTTATTTAAAAACTCATATAACACCTATTGATAAGAATAACCTTGAGAAAGACAGAAGGGTCATGAATGCTATATTATAAGAACTTTCTGAAAATTAATTCTTAAGAGTGAAAGATGGTTTTATAGACTAAGGTATACGGGAGAAATTGATAAATTTATATGAAGGAAGTACAAATGTAAATAAGGAAATTTTGAAAACATTGAGATAGAAATACCAAGTTTTAAATATTGGTGAGAATGAAATCATTGGGGAATTCTTCACTAGTGTAAATGAAATTGTGATTAATAGTTGAGGTCTTGGTGAAAAGTTAGATGATTCTAAAGTGGTTGAAATTATTTTGAGAATCATTCCCGACAAGTTTAAAGCCAAATTTTCTTCTTTGGAAGATAGGTATCATGAAAAAATATCTATTTTTGATTTTCATAGAACTCTCATTACTTATCAGATGATAAAAGAGAAAGCTATAAAAAACAAAGAAAATGATGATATCAAAATTTATTTCAAGGATATAAAGAACTAAAATACAAATATTATTCTTATTGAAGATTGATCTAGAGAATATGATTTTGAATATGTGTTATGTAAAAATATTTACAATATTTTATCCTTGTTTTCTAAAAATGTGAAAACAGGTACAAATAAATACAATGGAAAACTTCAAATGAAAAGTTTTGAATGTGGATCCATTTGTAAATTTTATTCCAATATAACTTTAATAATGAAAGAAGAATATAGTGAAGAATATGAAATAAAATGGTGAAGATCATTGAAGAAATAGGGTAAAAAAGGAAAATTTTATTCCCCAAGGAAAGATAAGAAATTCTTAAATTCCAAAAAAGAAGCCTCTTATCCAAATATGAAGGCTAATAAGGTAGTGATTCTAATAATTAAAAAATTATTTGAGCATGGAATTGAGAATAACTTTATTTTAATAGTAAATGTTGAAGAATTTAAAAGTAGCACTTTTAAAGAAAAAAATGTCAACTTCAAATGGATTATAATTAATAGTGGAAATAAAGCCTGAGAATGATTAGAAAACATGAATAGAAAAAACATTTGGAGGATAAATGCTCTTTAATAAGAAATCATGCATATTTTTCCGATGAGAATGTGAAGTTGGTAAATGAGATTGATTATTTGATGAAAAATCTTGAAGAAAAAAAGAATTGTAATGAGTATTTGGAGGGGAACCTGAAGGAAAAATAAGAAAAGTTGGAACATGTCCAATATAATCATTTTAATGATATATTAACGAATACATGATTCAAAATATTTATCACTAAAGTAGATGAAATATCTCAAAATGGGAGACCTTTGAAAGATCAAAAAAATATACCTTTAAAGGGTGTGAAGAAAGATAAAATTGTATTAGAAAAGATGAAACTTTTTAAAGTTACATATGTGTAAAATATTGAAAAACTGAAAAATTATGATGTTACAAAACAACATAAGACCATTTTTATATTTGGGTTAGAAAAAGTTTCAAACACTTCTGATTCTGTTATGGATAAAAAGAATAAGAAGAATATGATTGATAATATAAAGGTTGATGGGGTACAAAAAAATGTAGAAGAGTTTTTTTGAAATGGTTTCACAATTCAAACCAATATGGATGTTTTAGAGGAAAATACTAATTCTATAGATATTTCTAGTATTTTGGTTGATACAAAAATATGGAAAATATGTCTTTTTTTAACCATCAACATAATATTACTCCTTTGGTTATGAAAGAAAAAGGATGACAGGGAGTCAATTCCATCAAAAGAAGTAGTCTGGGATGTTTGTTTTGAAGAAACTTGAGAATGGTGTAGAAAAAATTTAAAATATGTTCTAAACATTGGAAATTTTTTTGAATGGTGTGGAAAAAAAAGAAAACTTGCAGATATAAGTAATATTTTGTTCACCACACAACTGAATATTCTTAACAATCCTCCAATGAAGAATATGATGATAGAAAAGGAAGAAGGAAAAACAATTGTTGTTGAAACCTCGTTGAAATCTATAAAAGGAGAAAAAACATAAATTATCGATAGTTTGTGTTATTATAATATAATAAGATATTTAATATTTTTTATGAATGTGAAATATTTTAAAGGAGGCAAAGTGAAATTTGGTAATGATTAATCATTGAAATTTAAAGGTGTTGGATCACCCATCATTTATAATGAAAATGTAATGTCCTTGAAATATTTGTATGTTAATTGGATGATACAAACTTTCCTAAGTGTTTTAAATTTTTTTGATAAGGGTAACAATGTTATATTTATAAAATATTGGGTTTTTTTTTGAAAAGTGAATGAGATGTAATTTTTTAAAGGATCCCAACAAAATAAAATGAATTTTGTTTCAGATTGGTTAAATAAAAAAATCTTGTCACATGAGTAATGTATAAGAGAATCAATTGTGGCACAAAATTCTAGGACACATGTGTCAAAGAAACATAGTAAAGTAATCTAAAATAGATAGTATCCGAGTCATTACTCATTTCATAAGAATAAGATATTGATGTTTCACTATTTATCAGAAAATAATGATTATAAATAGTGTGCATAATACAGTTGAGATTTGATCAAAACTACCCATAGAGATGATTCTTTTCGATATTTGCGGGCCGTTGAGAAAATAGTTAAAAAATTGAGATAATTACTTCCAAACCTTCATTTATTATTTTAATCACAATACTTTTATTATGCATATGAAACAAAAAAAAGATGCTTTGAAAATTTTTAGATGTTTGAGAAGAAAGATTGAGTAAGAATGTGAGTATTCAAGGAAGAAGTTGAGAACCCATAATGGTGGTGAATATAAGAATGATGAATTAGAAATTTATATTATAAAACATGGAATTTGGCACAATTATAGTTTCCAATACAGCCCTCAACAAAATTGACTTTATGAAAGAATGAATATATGTTTGGTGGAAATGAGAATAACTATGTTACATGAACATGGTCTTTCTCATTAATTTTGGTGGAAGGCAATGAGTACTACTGGTTATATCCAGAATCACTATTTCTAACTCCTCAATAATTTATGACTCCATATTAATTGTTTTATGAACAAAATCTAATATTGAAACACTTTATAGTTTTCATGAGACCATGCATTATAAATAAGAAAGGTGGAAACTATGGGATGTTTGAGCATAAAGGTGAAGATGGAATATTTATTCGCTATACACTAAAAGGAAGATGATATAGACACTTCAATAAAGAGAAAAAATAGTATTTTATTCTATTTATGTGAATGTAATTTAAATAGGTGAGAAAAAAACATATTCAGGAAGAAAAGTAAGATGAGAAAGTTGATGAAAAAAATTCTCACAAGGATACATAAATTTGTATTACTAATCCAGAAGAATAATGAAACTCATCGATTTCATGTGATGAGAAAGTTATTCAAAAATATCCTCAAAGTATAAATAAGAAATTTGAAGCTCATAAAGTAATTGGTGACTAAAATCATAAAATTGAAACAAGAAGAACAACAAATTCTATTACACAAACTTCATTATATTCAAAGGTGGAGTTGAATGATGTGAAATTTTATTTTAGCATCCAGAATGTGATCAATCCATGAATGAAGAGATGGAAAAAATTTAAAAGATTTATAAATATAGAATCATACCCAACCCAAAAAATAAGAACATTATTTTCACTTAGTGGGGTTTCTAGAAAAAGATGAATGAAGAAGGTGAAGTGATAAGAAACAATTAAATATTGGTTTACGAAGTGTATTTGAAAATTGAAGGTATTGGTTTTGATGAAAACTCTTCTCTAGTTGGAAGACTTCAAATAATCACAATATTTCAAGTGATTGCTGCACATAGAGGATAGACGATCTTTCAAATGGATTTCAAATCCTCATTCGTGAATGGTGATCTTAAAAGAGGAATTTTATATTGAACAACCTTGTGTCTTTGTTTTTGGAAAAGATGAAATTTATGTATGCTGATTGAAAAATGATTTGTATGGCCTAAAAAATCTCTAATTTCATGTTATTCCAAAATGGATACATGCTTAATGAAGATGAATTTCAAGAATGGAAGAGTGGAAAAAAATCTCTACATCTGAGAAATTCAAGAGAATTCCATCATTGTGATTTTTATGTGGATGATATTATCTTTTCTAGGAATAATGAAAGTATTTGGGAATAGTTTGATGAAGAAATGAAAGAGGTTTTTGAAATTTCCATGATGGGGGAAATGAAATACATTATTTTGTTACAAATACAATAAAGGAATAAATTTTTGTTTCTCAAGAAATGTATGTAACAGATATTATTAATAGGATTGTTATTTAAAACTCAAAACCTGATTCCCCACCAATTTTAGTGGGAACAAACTTGGAAAATGATAGAGAAGAAAAAGAAGTTGATTAAATAGTGTTTTGAATGTTGATTGGATGTTTGTTGTATTTAAGTTCCACAAGACCTGACATTGTTTTTACTATTAAACTATATTTAATATTTCATAGTGATCCACAAGAATCATATTTAATAGTTGAAAAATTATAATAAGATACATAAATGGAATAAATAATTCAGAATCAAGTATGACAGTTCAGATAGTATTGAATTGTTTGGGTATTCAGATACTGATGGGGAATGAAATTTTTATTATATAATATTAACATATAGGGGAATATTATTTATTATAGTGAATTATTTAGTTAATGTTGGTTGGAGTTGACACTCAAGAGGGGGTGAATTGAGTTCCAATAAAAAAATTTTGTTAAAAATATTTCTATTAAAATAAGCAAATATAAATAACAAGCTAAACTGTAATGAATTTTTAATATAGTAAAGGTTCAGTTAGGTTCTCAAGAGATTTATTAGTTCTCAGTTAATCTAATTTGAAGATTAGATTACCTTTTGAAACTACCCAAATTATTTACAATATATACAAACAGTTTCTAGTTTAACTATAAGGGTTTCATTTAAATATATTTGAATTTAAATTACTGAGTATCAGAATATTCAATATAGTTTAAAACAAAATAAAAAAGAACAACAGTTTTAAACAAGTTGTTCAGTCTCAACCCGAGACTTAGTCATCTCAAACAGTTTATATAAACATGATCCACACCTTGGATCTAGGTTTACAACAGTATACAGACTGTCCAGGTACTAAGACCTCTACCATAGTTCTTCATGGGAAAAATAAAAATAGCACACAGGCTATCCAGGTCACACTTAACCTCTACCACTATCCACAGTGGGATACAAGAGAGTTATAGATGTTTTGTGTGAGGATTTAGAAATCCTCCAGTTTAGCTCATGGGTCAGCGTGTGTATGGAATACACAGTGTACAAACACTGATAAAAAAGTATATAAAATAATCACTGAGAGAGAGTAGATTTGAGTTGAGAATTCTCTAGTGATTTGAAGTGCAACTCTAGAATTCTTTTAATTAATCCGAAATTCATCTGAGTCCTCTGGTTTTAGTCTGAAAACAGTGTGTTATCGGATTCCTTGACTTTCAAGTTCAGTTTGATTAGCTTGAGTGCATGAAGAGACCATTTTAGTTCTTTACTCCATGACTAAGGTTCATCTTGTGTTCTCTTCTTGTATGAATGGCCTCATGTATGTCTAGTGTTCTTCAAGTATGTGGGGATTTGGATGTCGCATATCTATTGTCTATTTGTTCCTCACTGTAGCTCAATATTCCTTATATTCCTTCAGATCTAGCAAGGGGAATGATTACTTTATTTCCGGAACGAGGTATGGTTCCCTGACATCCCAAAAACCATCATTTATTAATAGCAGTTTCATTAAATTAACCAAATATGACCATTAGTATAATTTAAATAAAGCATAAAAGTTCAACCAGCAGAATTCTAGTAATAGTCGACTTGTATCGGAAGCTGTTTGTCTCTGTAACAGTAGCTCCTTGTACTAGTATCTTTATGTAGCGGTAGGTCTCTCTACTACAGTGAGATCATATCGTTAGCTCTTTGTAATTATACCGGTAGCTCCTTGTATCGGTAGACTTGAGTAGTGGTGACTTCCTTATACCGTTTAACTTCATAACGGTATACATATAGAGCTCTAGATATCACTCTATATTGATAGCATTCTTTCTTACTTACAGACTTACTCTTACGGTAGCTCTAGTGTAACGGTAGCTCTTTGTGTACCGGTGACCTTTCTTTAACGGTAGACTTGCATACCTGTAGACTTATACATTCTGGTAGCTCTGTGTGTACCGGTGACTAAGTGTATATTTATTCATTCTATTAATAGAATGAGTTAAGTTAGAATACAATGAATCAAATACAAATTTAATTAACCGAATGACATAAATATATCAAAAAAAATATCATTTGGACATATTTGAAAGTATTTATATTTTGAGATTTAAAGAAATTAAGTATTTAATAGAATAATGTAATGTTTAAATAGTAAATATCATTTGGGATTATCAAAAAATAATTAATCATAATTGGGATTTATCAAAACAGGTGAGTCCAACAATCTCCCCCTTGTTGATAATCACAAATTATGACATTGTAATCCATAATGTATCAGACTTAAAATACAATAGTTATGATTTCTCAGTGTTTCTCAACACAGTTTCAAATATATCAGATATATTGATCTGTAAATGTATCCAAGATAATCAAATATAGCAGAGATAAAATAAATGCAATGATTTTTCCTTCTTATTAAAGATATCTCCCCCTTTGTTAATTTATCTTTTCTCTATGATGATTTATCCCCCTTTGTGATTAGAAAAAAGAAGGGTGAAATGAATATATCAGAGAAAATGGGGAATAGTAAAAACAGAAATAAAGAAAGTATACATGATTAGTAAAACAAAGAGAAAGAGATTCCAAAAAGTGATATATAGTAATGAATCAAGAGTAAAAGTTAAAAAATCAGTACAATAATTACATAAGATTCGTATGAAACACAACTAGACCCACTCTATACACTTCTTGAATGTCCATATTGGATTTACCTTTAGGATCTGAGGTAGACTCATGCTGTGTAGCTTTTGTAGAAGGCTTGGGAATTCCAAAAAGCACTATGGGAGGTTGAGCAACAAAGACTTTTCCTAGCCTGTATGGGTAGCTCTCTGTGTGATCATAGGAGTAAGCCTCCAGATTGCTTGGACTAGAGTCATCTGAGGAATTGAGGAAGACTGATCAGAGGTAGGTAGGGATGGAGGTGCAATAATAGAAGTATTTTCTACATGCAAAACTGGCAGTAACATATTCCGAAAGTCCATAATGATCCCTCCTCCTATTTTCATAGTAGAAATGAAGTAATACATGCTCTCTATAAACTATTCTAGAGTTGCAGTCAACTCTCTAAGCTTGCTGACTTGTTCGTTGAATGCTTGAGTGACTGGAAGTAGTTTCAGGTTTTCTAACAGAAGTATGAAATTATTGTTCAACTAATGCTTAGTGTAGATCATTTGGAAATAGAAATCCACTCTGTCTTTGACATCATTTGGAGAAGCAGTAGCCTCTCTCATAAAATTCGGAACAATTTTTCCAATATCCCTAGTTGTAGTCACCATTTGGGTCAATATAGTAGAATTTACTATGCCACTAGTACAATACTATCCAATATCTTCTCTCAGAATAGCTCAAATATGATCAATAACCTAAGAGGGCCTGGTAGACGTCAGCGGTGCAATAGTAAAGGAAATTTTTTCCTTGAAAGACTAAGTCAGCCCACATATGATATTTTTCACAAGAGAGTCCTGGGTACTGACATGTTGTTCCACCAAAGTATTAAATTCATAAAAAGCTGATATAATCTGGCCACCTACACTTTTTTCAAAGGCCAAGTATTTGTCTGCTTGTGATTTAGAGCTCATATAAGACTCCATAGACACAATTGATTGCTTTATAGATTCAACATTCTCTGCCAAGCTTGAAATTTGACTGTAGCAGGTCTTGGCTTCATTAACCATCTCCTCTACAGTTGTTGAGATAATACATCCAAGAGAGTGTTCCACTGATTTTCCCATTTTACTCAGTTCTTCAATAAAATAGCACTGTAATTTAGAAATATATGCAGTCCATGTCTTCTTCCACTCATTCTTTATAGACTCAAGATCAGCCTTTGTAACTTGATTTTCAAGCATAACTACTGGTGCTCTTTCAGACTGAATACTAGCCACGGAGTCATTCATAACAGATTGAATGAAAGATATCAATGAGGTTTCCATTCTTCTTACCTCTTATACAAATGAGGCCTTCAGATCAAACTTCAAATAATCCATATCAGCTTTTCTTACCACATTCTCAGCTAAGAACTCAGAAAGAATATTATAGTAAACTTTTGGTCTACTAAAAGATTCCTCATTTTCAGAATCAAGGTAATCCAAGCCAAGCACTACAAAACCTGGGTCTTTTACCCAGTCATCAATCACAAAAGCTATTGCAACTAAACAAATCCTGGAGGGATTCTCCCCCTCAACTTGCATTATATTTCTAGTCTTCCTTATCAGAATCATCAACAATCATATCTATCTCTGCAATAGGATGCTCAATAGGTTCAGGTATAGGGTCTGCTGGCTCAAATAGATCAGTCTCTACAGCCATAATAGAAAATGCAATTTCTGGACTCAAAATAGGAGCAGAGATCTCATATGTTCTCTCAGATATAGATCTTTCCTCAAAAGGTCTTTCTTCCTCTTCAATTTCATCATTAGGAAGGGTGTCAGGATTAGTCTCCTCATGATCAGACACAAGCTGGTCTTCCTCATCTTCTGATGTTTACTCATCATCCTAATTCAAAACAGGTTCCCTTCTAGGCAATGTAGCAGGAGGAATAGCTTTCCCATAAGAAATACTATGATTTGTAGGGCTGGGAGGAAGATCAACACACCATCCATATTCAACAGAGGTATCATCTTCTTAAAAATCACTATAGGATGGGCCGACATCATCAAGTCTTAGACATGGATCCCTCTCATCCTTTGGCCTATAAGGATGGTCCACAAGACTATATTTGTCATATACATTTCCTTCACCATTCACCCACAGCTTCTTCCATGGATTCCAGTTCACATTTATAAACCCACTTACTTTTTGAGTAACACAAAAATTATATTTCACCACCACTATCTCATCCTATGACTCACCTACTTTCATTTCCTTTATCATGACAAATAGAAGCTTTGGAAAAAGCAATGCATTGTTATTGGATTTTGGTATGGTCATGTCCTCTATTTGAATCATCAACAGTATTCATAGTTTAACCTTCACTCCATGCCTCACAAGATACATCAAATATTTGTCTTGAATCTTTAGGGTGGAAAAATCCCCTCTCCTAGGATTAACCAAATGTTGGATAAACTTGAATAAAAATCTGTTCTAACCATCCATCTCTACTGCAGTCACTTTCCCTGGAGTTCCATTTCCAGTTTTCTGAAGTAGTGCAGCTTCATATCCAAAATGATCCCTGGAATCAGGTATGGAAATAGAAGAAAATACACACTCTCCTTTATGAGGTACTCTTAGGTTTTCATCCCATTCACTAGATGAGAAAGATATCACTTTACCATTCACAAACAAAACCATAATAATCTCCTCTTCTGACATCTCAAAATGAACATGCACATAAAATTCTTTCACCAAAACTGAGAAGTACAGTCCATTGTTATTTGAAAAATACTCGAGCATGCCCTACTCCTCTAATATCATCAAGATTAATGATTTTCTAGATAAAAACCATTCAACGTAGAGATCTTTTTCAATCACGATCTCCCTCTTGGTCAGATGAAGATTCACGGGCTTTCTTCTTTCTTTAACAGTGCCACTGCCACTTGTTCCTAAATCGACTTTCTACTGCTTCGCACTTGGAACATCTCCGTCAGTGAGCATCCGTCTCTTCACATGATCCATTTCCACAATGAGAGACTTAGGGTTCATGAGAAGTCTGATGGTTTGGATTTTCAAGATGGTGAGAATCCGAACAGGTAGAGTTTGTGGTGGATTGAGTAAGGTATAGACATTATTTTATATCATTTAGGAATAAAAAAACACTAAAACGCTTCGAATTTAAACAAAAAAAATAAAACATCATGATATGTTATACCTATGAAAATTTTAACAGAAAGCCCTACTGGTGAGAATGGTAATGGTGAGGTATATCTAATGGAGAGGTTGTCTAATGACATGGTATTCCTAATGGCAAGGTTGTCTAACAATGAGGTATTCATAATGGAGAGGTTTTCAAACTTTGAGGTATTCCTAATGGTGAGGTTGTCTAATGGCGAGGAATTCCTAACACTGAGGTTGTCTAACAGTGAGGTATTCCTAATGGTGAGGTTGTCTAACGGTGAGGTATTTTTAATGGTGAGGTTGTCTAACATTGAGGTATTTATAACGGTGAGGTTTTCTAACAGTGAGGTATTCCTAACATTGAGGTTGTCTAATGGTGAGGTATTACTAACGGTGTGGTTGTCTAACAGCGAGGTATTCCTAATGGTGAGGCTGTCTAATGGTGAGGTATTCCTAATGGTGAGGTTGTCTAACAGTGAGGTATTCCTAATGGTTTATCATGCTTAACTCATGTATAATGTAACTTAACCTCTCTGAATTTATAGGCTTTGTAAAAGTATCCGCTAGTTGATGTTCAGTGCTTATAAACTCAAGAGTTATATCTCCCTTTTGATAATGATCTCTTAGAAAATGGTAACTAACATCAATGTGTTTAGTTTAGAGTGAGATACATGGTTATTTGAAATATTAATAGCACTAGTGTTGTCACAATTTTTTGAGACATGTTTAAAATAATATCCATAGTCCAACAAAGTATGTTTCATACATAGAATTTGTGCTCATCAAATACCAGTAGCTATATACTCTACATCAGTAGTAGACAATGAAAATGAATTCTATTTCTTACTACACCAAGATACTAAGGATTTTTCCAATAAATGACATGTTCCAAATGTGATTTTTATATCCAACTTACAACTAGAAAAATCATCATTTGAATAACTTATTAAATCGAACGATTATCCTTCTAGATAAAAAATACGTAATTTTTAGTATATTTAATATATTTGAAAATTCTTTTAACCGCAAGAAAATGGGATTCTTGAGGATTATCTTGAAATATTGCACACATACATACACTAAACATAATGTATGGTCGACTAGCAGTAAGGTAAAGTAGACTTCCAATCATACCTCTGTAATTTGATTGATCAACTGGTTTCCCAGATTCTTCAATGTCCAACTTAAAGGTGGTACTCATGGGTGCTTAACTACCCTTATTATTATTCAAACTAAAATGTTTTAAAAGATCTTTTTTATACTTACTTTGATTTCAAATAATTCCATCTTAATTTTGAAACTTTAGAAAACCAAGAAAATATTTGAGTTCTCTCATCAAACTGATTTCAAATTCATTTTTCATAACTTTTGAAAAATCAGTACATAAATAATTTTTAGAAGATCAAAAAATAATATAATCAACTTAGATTTTTACTATTAAAACATCTTTAGAAATTATTTTGATAAAGGGAGTTGGATCAACAATCCATTTAGAATAACCTTTTGAAAAAAGAAAATTGTTAAGTCTATCATACCAAGCTTGTGGAGCTTGTTTTAAACAATATAAATATTTAGAATGTTTAAAAACCTAATTTTGAAAATCATAATTAGTAAATCCAGGTGGTTGTTCAACAAAAACATATTCAATTATAAAACCATTTAGAAAAGCACTTTTAACATCCATTTGATATATCTTGAATTTCAGATTAGTAGCATAAAAAATTAGAATTTTAATAGCTTCTAATCGAGCTATAGGTGCAAAGGTTTCCTCATAGTCTATTCCTTACTATTGACTATATCCTTGTGAAACTAGCCTTGCCTTATTTTTGATGATATTTCTTGATTCATCAACTTTGTTTCTAAAAACCCATTTAGTGTCTATGGTAAATGTGTCCTTAGTTATGTCATCTAATTCCAAGTCTTTTTTTCTTTCAAATTGATTATGTTCTTCTTGTATAGCCATATACCATCATTCATCATTGATTGCATCATTGATATTTTTGCATTCTAACTGTGAAAGAAAGGCATGATGTTCAACCTGATTTCTTAGAGAAGCTCTAGTCTATGCCTCTCTATCATGATTAACAACAACAACATCTAAATGATGATTCTTTACAATCCTAGTTGATCTAGTAAATGTAGGACTAGAAATTTCTGGTTCATCTTTATGTTCGGGTTCACCATGAACAGATTATGGAATACTTCTAGAATTGGTTCTCTTTACAACAGGTTCACTATTTTTGTCATTAGGGTATAGAATAGATGGATATTCATCAATATTTTCAAGAGAAGACTTAGGTTCTTAAGGATTAGTGTCATCAAATTTGATGTGAACATATTCTACCACACATTTGGTTCTTTTTTTAAAGACTCTATAAGACTTATTGGTTAAAGTGTAACCTATAGAGATTCCCTCATAAATTTTATAAGCAAACATGTCAAGATTATCCTTAGTATTAAGAATAAATTCTTTATAACCAAAAACTCTGAATTAAATAACATTAGGATTACTATTATTCCATAGTTCATAAGGTGTATTCTTAAGAATAGGTCTAATCAGGAATCTATTTATAATATAACAAGATGTATTAATAGCTTCAACCTAGAAGTAAACAGGTAGGTTATACTCATTAAGCATAGTTCAGGAAATTTCCTAAAGGGTTTTGTTCCTTCTTTCTACTACACCATTATGTTGAGGTGACCTAGGGGAAGAAAAGTTGTGACTATAGCCATTGAGTGAGTAGTAAGATTCACACTCATGATTTTCAAACACACAGCCATGATCACTTCTCAGGGTCTTAATCTTAAGTCCATTAAGGTTCTCTACAGATTTGGTGTACTTAATAAAATAGGAACAAGCTTCACTTTTGGATGAAATAAAGTATACCCAAGTATATCTAGAAAAGTCATCTACAAGGACATAGACATTGTGCTTCCCATTTAAGCTAGAAACTCTAGAAGTTACAAATAAATCCATGTGAACCAACTCAAGAGGTTTAGAAGTTGAAAATTCTTTCTTTGATTTAATGAAAATTTATGTTGCTTTCCCTTTTAACCGGGATTACAAATTTTTTCTGATGGGAATTTTAGTTGAGGTAAGTCTCTAAATAAAATTTTATTAGTCATATTATTAAGTGAATGAATGTTGCAATGTCCTAATCTTCTGTGCCACAACCAAGACTCTTTATGAAAAGCATTTAAGAAAGTAATGTTTTGCTTAGGTAAAGAATTCAAATCAATTGTATAAACATTTTCATTTCTCAAAGCATAAAGAACAAAAATATTTTTAGAATTAAAAACATTACAAGAATCATTTTCAAATTTAACATTAAAACTATCATAAAAAAACTAAGAAATAATTAATTTTTTTTATTTAAGTCCATCAACAAATAACACTTTAGAAATTAAAACTGAATCAGTGTTACCAATCTGGCCTATGATGATGATAATTCCTTTCGAGATATCACCAAAAGTGACATAGCCTACACCAACATTGAATAAGATTTTAAAACATGAAATGTCTCCTATCTTGTGCCTTGATCATCCACTGTCCAAATACTAAATCTTTTTATAGGAACATTTTAAGCAGGTTTCCTAAAAAACATTTTTAGATAGAAAATGATTTTGGTACCCATATTCTCTTAGGTCCAGACAGGTTAGAATGAAAAAATTTAGGTAACCATATTTGTCTTATGGGTCTCATATAATTTACAGAATCAACAGATTTTGAAAAATAAACATTATTTGATCTATAACTATGTGAATAACATGTTGAAGCATATGAAATTCCAGAACTAGAACTAACAACATTCTATCTAGATTTATGAATAATTATAGTTTTAGTAATCTATCTTTTTTCAGGCTGATAGCCTATTCCAGTGGTATATTTTGGTGCCACTTGTTCACCTAACATTTTAGTAAGAGTATCTTTTCCATTTGTGAATTTCTCTATGTACTTTTTTAATTTCTCATTAGAAAATTTCAGTTCAGTATTTTCCTTTAGTAATTGAGGATTCTTTTCCTTTTCTATATCAAGTGCAGATTTAACAGAGCTGGTCAAATCATTCTATTTCTCCAAGGTCTTATACTTTTCATTAAATTCTTTATAGGTTTCCTCTACCATATTAAAATATTCCCATAAGTATTGACTAGAATTTTTTTAAGATTTAGAATCAGAATCAGCTCCATAATAATATGAATTTAGTGTAAGAGTATACAATGTTAACTCAGATGTGTTTTTCATAAAATAAATGATATATTTTTGTGATTTTTCATGCTTAGTAAAATCAAAATCACTTTAACTATCTTATGAAGCACTCCATGTTTCTTTCATAGCTTTCTTGTTCTTATTGTCCTTGTAGTCGTATTTATTCGTGAATTTTTACTTTTGACAGTATGCTTTTACAAGTCATTTACTATTGCAATCATAGAAGACAATTTCATCACTGATATCATACTTTCTCCAATCCTTCTCCCAATGACCATTATATTCATATTTTCATTTGTAGTTTGATTTTATGAATAATATCTTCTTCCTATAGAATTTCTTGAATCTCATGGCCATTTGATCCATCTCTACATCTCTATAAAATGCACTCTTATCACATCTCAAACTATAACATGCAGTTTGAATTTTCCCTTTGTCCTTACTCTTTGAGGCAGATGCATTGAAGGCTACAGACTTCTTCCTTGGTTCATCATCATCTTCTTTATTCACTTTATATTCTTCTTCATACATCACAGACATACTAATAAATTCTTTAATAGGTATTGAACTTATGTCACATTACTCTCTTATTGAAACTGATGTGCCTCTCCATCTCTCTGGAAGACATCTTAGTATCCTCATGACTTTCTCTTTTGCGGGAACAAACTTTCCCAGTGAGCTCATTATATTAACTCTCTCATTGAACCTGAGATACATGTCATAAGTATGTTCATCAAGCATAATTTTAAAATTATCATACTAAATAATGTAGGTATTCAATCTCATTTCATTAACATTAGTTGTTCCCTCATGGGAAATAGCCAAGGTATCCCTGATGTCATAACCAGTTTTACAAGAAGATATTCGATTAAATTCATCATCTCATAAATCAAAATACAGAGCATTAATTTCTTTACAATTATTATTGTAAGCTATTTTAGTAGGTTCATCCCAAGTAGTTCATTCAGTTTCTGAAATCTTATACCGAGTCTCTATAGCGTTCTAGATGTCGAATCCCATACATTCTAAATGAAGTTTCATTTTGAGTTTCCATTGGGCATAATTAACACCATTAATGAAAGGTGACTTGATGGTAGCATCACCTTATAGTTTATTATCCATAATTAGATTTTATAAAATATATTTAAATAGATAAAATTTATAACTAATACAAATTTAAGATCTTTAAGATAAAACAAAAAAAATTTGATAAACACAGTATTTGGAAACCATTTATTAATAAACAAGCCTTTGATACCAAATGTTGGTCGGAGTGGACACTCAAGAGGGGGGTGAATTAAGTTCCAATTAAAAATTTCTGTTAAAAAATTTTCTTTTAAAATCCACAAATTTAAACAACAAGATAAATTGAAGTGAATTTGTAATACAGTAAAGGGTCAGTTAAGTTCTCAAGAAATTGATTAGTTCTCAGTTATTCTAAACAAAATATTAGATTACCATTTGAAATTAACCTAATGATTTACAATAAATAAAAACACTTTCTAGTTTAACTATCAGAGTTACTTTAAAATAGATTTGAATTTAATATACTCATTAGTGGAATATTCAATATAGTTTAAAATAAAGTAAACAAGAACAATAGTTTTAACTAAGAGTTTCAGTATCAAGCTGAGACTTAGTCCTCTCAAACAGTTTATATAAACTTGATCCAAATCATGGATCTGGGTTTACAATAGTACAAATGATGTCTAGGTACTAAGACCTCTATCGCAGTTCTTTATGGGAAAAATATCAACAGCACACAGGCTATCTAGGTAACACTTGACCTCTACAACTATCCACGGTGGGATGTAATAGAGTTATAGAAGTTTTGTGTGTGGATTTAGAAATCCTCCAATTTAACACATGACTCAGTGTGTGTATGGAATATACAGAGTACACAGACTGCACAAAAATTAAATAAAAGAATCACCGAGAGAGAGTAAATATGAGTTTAGAATGTTCTAGTGATTGGAAGTGAATCTCTAGACTCCTTTTGATTAATCAAAAATGATTCTACGTCCTTATATGGTTTTAGTCTGAAAATAGAATGTTTATGCTTCCTTTACTTTCATGTTCAGTTTTATCAGCTTGAGTACATTAAGAGACCGTTGTAGTTCTTCACTCCTTGAATAAGGATCAGGTTGTGTTATCTTCTTTGTATGAATGGCCTCGTGTATGTGAAGTGTTCTTCAAGTCAGTGGGGGGTTTGGATGTCACCTTTCTATTGTATATCTATTCCTCACTACAACTCGATCTTCCTTATATTCTTTCAGATCTAGAAAATGGAATGATTACTTCCTGGCAGGTACGAGGTATGATTACCTTACATCCCAACAACCATCATTAATTCGTAGCAGTTTCATTAAATTGACCAAATATGACAGTTAGAATAATTAAAATAGAACATAAAAGTTTAAGCAACAGAATGCTTGTAACGTTCGACTTGTATCGGTAGATATTTATGACTGTAACTGTAGCTCCTTGTACCTGTCACATTATTTAGCGTTAGGAATCTATATGATAGCATTCATTCTTACCTGCAGGCATACTCTAATGGTAGATCTGGTGGAATAGTAGCTCTTTGTATACCGATGAATTTTCTGTAATGGTAGACTTGCATACCGGTAGACTTATACATACTGGTAGCTCTGTGTGTATTGGTGACTAAGTCTCTTTTTATTCATTCCATTCACATAATGAGTTAAGTTAGAATACAGTGAATCAAATACATATTTAATTAACCGAATGACTTAAATATATCACAAAAGATTTATCATTTGGACATATTTGAAAGTATTTATATTTTGAGGTATAAAGAACTTAAACATTAACTAAAATAATGCAATGTTTAAATAATAAACATCATTTGGGATGATCAAAACATAATTAATAATAATTGGGATCTATCAAAACAGGTGAGTCTAAATGTTAATATTTGAATAAATTGATTTTAGTAACTCTCAAAACATCTGATGTTGAGTATGTTGTTTCCACTCAAGAGGATACTCAACTTATGTGGATGAAAACTCAATTGATTGATTTACTCTTTGATGTGATGTTTCCCTTTATATTGGGTTGTAATAATTAAAGCACAATAAATATCACCAGGAATCCTATTATACAGTCTCATTCAAAAAAATATTGATATCAAAAATCATTTCATCATGGACCATGCCGAGAAGAATGGATTGAAGCTCGAGTATGTTCCAACAACAGAACAAATTATTGAAATTGTAAAAAAAACATTGTTAAAGGAATCATATTCTAAATTGTGGATGAACATGATTTTCCATCCTATTTCTCTTTTAGGTTGTGGTATGTTTTTCCCCACTATCATATTGCATTTATATTTTTTGTCAAGGGGTGGAATTGTTTTCATAAATCATTGTATTTTATGTAAAAAGAGATATTTTTGGGTATGATGTGTATTCAGAATTATTTTGTGAAGTGAACTTTCCTATCTATTTGTTGTATTGGTTTTAAGAAAATAAATTGTTTTGTATTTTCGGGAGGATAACAAAGAGGTGAAGAAAGAAAAGGAAAAAGGTTTTCATAATCACCAGTTTTAGACTACATGGTTTTATTGTCAATGATTATTGGTTCCAACAGTGATTTATCTATTTTAGTCTTAGAATTATGGATTAGAAATCCATTAGTTGAGAATAAAAAGTTTAGTGATTTATGAAATATGGATTAACATGAAATCCATAGGGGGTGTCATTTAGTAATAAGATGATGATGAAGGTGGCTGTTTTCAAATGTTTTATTTTGTTATCAAAGAAGGATTTGTTTTTTAAAAAGAAGATTAAATTGAAAGGGAAATCAAATCCCCTTATATTTGGTGAAAATCATAATAACCCATGTTTCAAAAGAATCAATTTCATTTTTTTCTAAAAAAGTAGATTCACTATATCCATCATAATGAGGATAAGCTATATGGAAGAAAATATTCTTATCAGACATTACTTGGGTCCAGAATTGGAGAATATCTTATTAAGGAATTGATTTTCATCAGATTCACTCAGAATTCGATATAAAAGATGGGATTATTTTTATGTTTTATCAGATTATGCATGAATACAATAAAATTAAACATGATTTTGCTTTAATAATTTTTATTTTTCATAAATCAAAAGATTATTAGAAAACATATGATGCAATCTTTGTGAAATAAAGGGGGAGTGAAAAAGATAAAGGTTGATTGTTTTATGAAAAAAATGTTGATGATCATAATCATAATGATTATACCCGGATTTATTATATCTTGGTGTAAGAGAAGGAAAAGAAGCTACTGATTCAGTAAAGAATTCAATCATCAACTGTAATCATAAAAAAATTCATACCTAGTATGATCATAGTTAGAAATGATCATATCTAGTACAATTGTAATCAAGAAAATATCGTACTCAGGATGAGAAGAAAAAAGTAGCTGTAATGAATGGAATGTTACAATACTTTCCTTCTGAAGTCTTACAATGCTAAACCTATTCTCAAATAAATTAGAAGTCATTAAAGAAGTAATGATACAAAAATAAGTTTGGGATGATGGTTGTTTCTTATGATGACCCCTGATTTGTTTTCAAATGTCCTCATCAAGTGGGTCAGGAGATGAATCACCTTGTTTAATTTCATGTGAATTTTAAAGTGAGTAAAGAGAAAGAAATGAATGAGATAATTTGTATTTCAATTTGGTGAAGTGAATTTGTATGAAAGATGAATTATTTTATATTCCCAACTGGTTCAAGAGAAGAAGTGAAGAATTAAATGTAGATTTAATATAGATATTTTTGAATGAATTATACATGGGGAGATTGACATTGAAAAGAATAGTTGTATTAAAAAAATCAATGTGGTGTCTATTTCTTTATATATTTGTGTTCATTTGGTAAATATCTTTGTTTTTAAGAAATCGAATTCAAAAAAATCATACACATGAATTGAAATTTCAGTACAAATTTAAATGAAAGTATGAAGAAGAAATAAAGAATATAGATGAATCATGAAGATTCCAGAAGAGTTGATGAAGTCCAAAATCAACCAAGATTTTATAGGAAATTTAGATTAAGGAGAATTTGATTAAGTTGGAAAATATTTGTGATTCCAACCAAATCATCTTGAGGGTCACCTATAAAATGAAAAAAGGTACATTGTACTTTTTTTATGACTAATATACTATTCATGGGAGAATCCCTATGTTTTTAGAGAGAAGAATATGTTTTCTGCATTGAGTATTTTTTTGAAAATTTATTGACGGATTGAAGTGAAAGAGAAGATACAAGATCACAATGTTGTATTCACCTAGTTATCATACTTAGTGTTTATCCTAGTCCACTGATTACTATACTCAGGTTGTTAATCATATTCATATGATCTTGATATCAGGCTGGACTAATTTTATTGGGATTTCCATACTAGGATTTTTAGACCTTGGAAGAATTGTACTGAGTTTTCCATACTAAGAATTGAAGTGAAGCTGATTCAACCATATCATATTCTATAAAAATTATATTTTTTGTACTGGGGTGAATCATAATAATAAGTACCATACCAAGAAGAATCGTATCACGGAGAATCCTACTCAGAGGAATCAGACTGAGAAAATCATACCCCAGAAAATCATTCAGATTTTTTCATTGAAAAGTGTTGAATGTTATTACCTTATTCTGGGTAAGAAATTGAAGAAGAGTTTTTCAATTGAATACATTTTTGGATTTGAAAAAAATAACAGGTAACATGATTTGTTACAAAAACATTAAATTGCCCTATTTGTGTTAAGAGGGTGTACATGCACTATTGGAATTGTTTACATAGTGCAACCTGAGTGTAAGGGTATATCCAACTCATTATAATACATGTATTATTTTCTAGTTGATTATGTGGTATTGGATTACTTACAAGCCATATGAAGGATGTAGTTCTTCTTATTTAATTTTGATCCTTGTAAATACATGTGTTATTTTGGATGTGTGGTTGAATTGTTTTCAATAGGGAATTGAATCTTTAATAGGAGGTGAAGGTTGTATCAAGGAAACATAAAATAAAATGTTTCACCGATTCAACCCATCCCTCGCTAAGTGATACAATGATTCTTACTGAGAAATACATGATGAACTTAGCCCTTTTTTGAGATTACTTGGTTAGTTGATTATAATAGTGTAATTTTTTGTAAAACCAAGAATAATATATTTCTAAACCAAGGAAACTATAAATAGTAGTTTCTGTTGTGGGATGAGACCACTCCTCTAGATCATTTTTCTTCTTAGGGTCAACTGATATTACTTCATTGGTAACCATGTTCCCCAAGAATGAAACATTTAGAAACCATAATTCAAATTTGTTAATTTTATTAAAAAAATTGTCCTTTAATATAGTGTTCAATATAACACTTAAATGACCCTCATACACCCCATGACTTTTTCAATATACCAAAATATCATTAATAAAAAATATCCTGAATTTATCAAGGTAGTATTTATAACTCTATTAATAAAATCCAAAAATAAAATAGGGGGATATGTCAATCCTAATGGAATAAAAAACTCATAATTCTTATATATTGTTTGGAAGGCAGTCTTTGTAATATCTACTTTAATAACCATCAATTAGTGATTTCCATATTAGGGGTCAACTTAGATTATAATTGTGCCCCACAAAGCTGGTCAAATAAATCATCAATACTTTGGAGAGGGTACTTGTTCTTCTTTGTGATCCTATTTTGTTCTATATAATCAATGAAGAACCTCATTGATCCATCCTCCTTTCTTACAAAGAGAACATGTTCTTTTAAAGGAGCCACCCTTTGTCAAAAATATACCTTCTCTAAAACATATTGAAGTTGTTTCTTTTATTCCTACAACTCCAAAATTTATATTCTATATGAGGTCTTGGATATCATCTTGGATCCATGTATGAGTTCAATTGATAAATTTAGCCCTCTTTCTAGGAGAGGTCTAGAGAATCTCATTATGAAATACTTAAATTTATTCCTGAATGTTGGGGACAATCTCTATCCTAATACTTCATTTTTTTTCTTTCCCTTCACTGACCATATCCCTGATGAATGATATGTGAGGTACTTATAGCCAAATATTTGGTTAAGATATATCTCCATTGAAAAATATTTTAGTGTTTTCATTCAATACTACTAAAATATCATTGTTTCAATATTTGATCTTAAAGTTATACTTTGAGAGCTAGTCCATCCATAATATTTTCTCAAATTCCATCATGGGAAAACTACTGGATTTGTAATGATATTATACATTTCAAAGTTAATAATATAGTTTATAAACACTATTGATGCTAGGATAATCCATAATTGAGTATTAAATGATAAATATACATATCAAATATCAAGGATTGATTCTATATTATTTTCAAACATGGATGAAACAATGGAATGCATAGAACCAGAACCAAACAAAGTACTTGCTAACTTTGAGGTCATATTGAGAGTACCTGAAACCACATAATTTGAAGCCTATGTTTCACCCTTCATGGTGTTCAATGTCCGGCCTTTCTTCATTAGAATATGTTGAAGATGATGGTGGTTCTACTCCATTATCTTCTGATTTGGATAATGATTGGAAAAGTCCCCAAGTTATCCACACTAGAAGCATTGAAATGCCAATTGGGAAAGAAACATTTCCCTTTTTCATTAGTTTTGAGAATTTGAGGCTTCTCCTAATCATGAATGATTCGATCTATATACCTATATCATCAACATTTATTGCACTTTACACTCCTTAGAAAGATGTTACCAAATGTTTCATCCAACATTTTTATGACATGGGAAGTTACTCCTTCTTTTCCCTTCGTCCCGGATCAAAGTAATATATAGAGTTTGGAACCCTTGATATCTTTTTTTCAGTCGATCCATGTGACCACTACATCTCTCCAAACTATAATTCAACCTTCATAACACTACTCACTATCTACTTATAGATATAGTAGTTACAATTCTCTAGATTCTCCCTTAGATGGGGTCCCAGTACACCAAAGAATCTAGAAACCTTTCCCTTATGATCCATTACAAAGATAGATGTGTATAGAGAAAGTATTGTAAAGTTCATCTCACAAATTCCCACAGATTAAATCTCCTTTTTCTTCAGTTTTAGTGAATAATTCTCTATATTAGTTCACATTGAACAGAGGAAGTATTTATTAAAAATGATTCCCTTAAACTCTTCCCAATCAAATGAATATATATCCCTTCTTGGATTTATGATTTTAAATAGTTTACACCACTGATCATCTTCTCCATCCAAGTGGTATAGTGCGAAGGTTAGTTTCTCTTATTTTGAGAAATGTAGTATAGAAAAAATATTTTCTATTTTTTATCAATCAATGGGTTAGCAGATCGACATAAAGAATGTGTTCATGTATTCATAAAGGACTAAATCGAATGTTGTTCATTTTAGTGTAATATAGTCTCTAAACCTGATTCATTATATTATTTATAAATCGTGTTATTTGATTCATCATCCTCAGGATGTTTTTCATTTCATCTTCCACCAGAACATCAACTATGTATCATCCGTTGAACTCATCATTTACAATGTTCCTCCTATTTCTTACAATTTTTTTAAATAAGATATCCTTAGTGAGAGTCTTCTTACTTTTAGGAATGTTATAATTCTAATGGGATTTTCTATCTTAAAACATAATGCTTAAATATGTTATTAATATCCTTTAATAAAAATTACTTTTTCTATATATCCTTCATATCAGTTTATTAAATGGTCATGATTAACCATAAATATCCCCAGGGAGTTTCAATCAATGTGTACAATAAGGCCCATTATCGTGCACCAGTTCCTGATCGAGTCCAGCAAAATGCAGTTTTTAGGTCTTACCTATAGGTTCATCTGTCCTTGAGAAACATCTACCTATAGTGTATATACATGGATTTATTTATTTGGAAACCATGAATTTTATACTTAAAAAAAGGCCAGGATGTTTTCCTATATTTAGAATTTTCCCTAGGGCTCTTCCTGATGTTTTCCTATCATAATTTCATTAAACTATTAAACCATTATTTGATACCAACTATGGAATCTCATAGTTTAATTATATAACATTACATTACATATTACAAATAGAGGGTATTTTAAATATTATGTTCTTGGAAATAAGGTATCAAATACATGAATACATAATTAATTATTTTAAATCCACATTAAATAAATATTCATGGGTAAACCCTAAGTTAATTTTTGATTATCTCATATCCTTGGGACATAAATCAATGTAAAGGGGTGAGCATGAAGCTAGGTATGGGAATATGAAAGGGAGACATAAGCTTGTGATCATGAAACATATCAATAAGAACATGTGGCATATTAATAGGGCATGAAAAAAATACATAATAATAATATGGATCGTAACATGAAAATGTTTCTAGAAAACATAAATGGGACAGTCATATGAATATCACCCTGGTTTATCACAAAGATATCATAAAAGATAAATTACAAGGTTAGTCAACAAAGACTCATAAATCATTTCATCCCTAGAGAGGAAATTATTTACCTAATGAATATGACTACTTTAAGGGTACTCTATCCCCATGTATTAATTATTTTAATACAAATATATCATAGTAAATGATTTAATTAATTACCCATAGAGAATAAAGAACATGTTTCTTACAAAGTCATGGAATATAAAATACAAAAAATATATGATAATTATATCATTTTTAACCCATGAAAGTATATTTGGGTATAATGAGTGTAAATAACTGAATAAAACTGAAAATATTAAATATAGTTGAATTCCCAATGAAATGAAAATAGGATTTATAAAAAAAATGTAAATAGATTTCCTCATTTAAAATATGGAAATTCAAGATGTAAATTTGTTAGCATGACACGTATAAAAAATTGTTTTTGAAATGGGTAACATGATTGGAAAAAACAACTCTCATTCATAAATGAATACTTATATGGTAATTAGAAAATAAATTTTTTAAAAAAGAACATAGTTTGGTATATATAATACATAAAACAAAAGAGGGTATTAATTGAAATTTGAAGTGAATATTTCACTTACGTTGAAGAGTTGTTCCCAAAAAATAAGGAAAGAACCTTAGGGCTTGATGAAACCTTGGGTGGATTAAATGGGAGTGAAATTCACCATTATTTCATGGACGATAGATTGGTAGTGAAGGGAAATGGTGAAATGGGTGGTTATTTATATGATATGTTGAGGAATGGTTTAATAATTTCCGAATATAGGTCTTGGAAATCGAGGTTGAAGAAAATGAATAATCATTGTAATAACCTTATTTTTTGATCATGGTTTTATAAATTTGGGACAAATTTTTCGATTTTATAATGCACTAGAACTAAAATCCATTTCAAATTCATCTTTTGGAATGGAAATGTAATGATATCACAAAGTAATGTTTTTAAAAATTAAATTTTTTTCGAATTTGGAATTCCACTTATAGTATGAAAAATTGATTTAAATCTATTAAAATTCATATTAATAATAAAATAATATATTATATGTCATTAATTATGTTTAATAACATCATTATGACATAAATATGAAGTCATAAAATATACTAAAATCCTAAAAATATATTTTTACAATTAGAAAAAGTTAATGTACTTCAAAATATTATCATAAATTCATCCTCACCAATTTTTAATGTGTTAATTTCAAATATAATGTTTATTTATCCATAAATGTTCTAAAAATATGATAATTTTTTCATTGAAATATAAAACTCTTTATTTATTTGCAAATAGCTCTTTCACGGAATAGACAAATTTTTGAAACTTATAAAAATTTACTTAGGGAATTATAAAATTATTTTATTATTTTGTGATATTTTATAAAAATAATATTTTATTAAAGTAAATATTACTTATAATAATTGAGTGTATTAAAAAATTGTATATATTTCTAATGAAAATATAATTATGATTTTAATTTGGTTCAAATTTTTTTTTTCAAATTCAACAAAATTAAACATATATTATATTAAGAAAAAATATTCTTAAAAGGAATTAATGGAATACACATTTTATTTATACAATGACAAATAAACTTTTAAGTAACTATGTCCTAGACACGTAACCCCTTATTCACCTTCATACGTCCTAAGAACGAGTTGTGTGACAGTCCTCATTTTATGGGGTTGCTCAAAAAACATCAACCGAGTTTTAATATCTAATAAATTAAAATTGTATAATATATAATTCCATTCAAGATTCACTTATTGAATCTCTTATAGGGCATGGTAATGGGTGAAACTTAGTATGTCTACCTCCCTACAAAGTACACACAAATGGAATGAAATGGAATGAATCTACTGGTTGAGGCCCTGAATTTAATTTTCTATTCTAATTATACATTATTATTACTACTTTTAACCACTAACTATAATGGTAAAAATATATACTAAGGGAAAAGTTTCCAATGATCATATTGGCCAATGGTCTTATTGACCAACATTCATATTGACCAATGGTCATATTGACTAATGGTCATTTAACCAACGACGATATTGAACAATGGTCATATAATGGCCAAATACCAATGGTACCATTTTCCTTTATCACCTATAAATATAACGTCATTATATTGCTCACAATTTACTAAAATATATCCATAAGTTTATATTTAAATTTCATAACATATTGATTGGTTTAAAATATTTTTCATTTATATGGCTGTTTTAGTGTGAGTGATGAGTCTAGAATATTGGGGAAATCCTTATTTTCTATTTTTAGATATTATATTTTATAATATTTTTCACATTGTAATGTTTTGGATTTTAATTAGAGTTATATCTCACTAATATAATGATCGTTATTAATGATATAAAGTTTATAGGACAATTATTATTTTGTATATGTATAATATTATATAATATGTAATAAAATTATTTCATGGAAAAAATGTCATTTATAAATTATGGTTCAATAAAATTAGTAGTAGGAGTCTAAAGAGGTATTTTACAGAGGTTATACCTCATATATCAATGTGAATAATCACATATTAAATAATATAAATTGTAACACCAAAATACTTTAAAAGAGGAACATTATATTAGATATAATATATTACATGAAACACCAAGACTAGAAGAGAATGTAACTATATAATACAATATGAGATATTTATTTTTAAATATATTCAATGAATTTGATATCTTTAAATTCATGCAATACTGGGTTTGAACGAAACACAGTATTCTGTTGAAATATTTTTATTTAAATGGAATGATTCTAAACTATAAATTATTTGGGAAGGTATGAATAGAACTGAATACGGCATGATAATCCTATAATTTAAACACATAAAAAATAAATTAAATTTTTTTCTATTTGTTATAAAAAAATACGAATCAATTTAATGAAAAAATAAAGGATTTTTTGAAAAAAATCTATTTTTATAAAAATCGATCAAGTCACACTTTAGAAATATAATTTAAATATAATTTTCAACGATTTTATATATTTTATTTATAATAAAAATACATTTTTAAATCATCTTAAAAAAATTCTCCTGGGGTGTTTTGTTTTAATTTTTTTTTGAAATGTTTTAGTTTATGATGAATAATGAAAAATTTAGATTTTTATAAAATCCTATGTTTTTGTTTAACTTATTTACAAAGTTAAATTATAATTTAAAATTTTTTAAAGACAAATTAGAAAAATTATATTATAATTTAAATAATTTAGTTCATTATTATCCATTTTATTATTAATTTCAATAAAAAAACATCTCATGATTATGATAATTTTCTCTTTAGAAACCCATATACTTATCGTGTCTATGGGTATAATTTTAAATTTGATTCATAAAATTATGTGACATAATTTGGAAAATTATATTTCATATTTGAAATAAAAATAATGTATATTATATTATATGTTAATATTTATTTTTTACTATTTTTAATAGTAATATAAGTAAAAAATTAATTATTGTGGTTAAGGTTAAAATTGAATTACCATGGGTTAAAGTAAAAAGATAATTGCTAAAATGACCTACCAACTTGTGTAAAACCAGTTTATGGTTATACTAAAACCTTATAACCTATAATGGTAGATAATGACCAATTTTGGAGGCTTTTGGGATGATAAAAACATGAGTTTAATTCATTTTGTTAAAAAATTATATGTCTGCCTCTCCCCCACTTATAAAAGGCTATTAATATTCACCCCTATTATCACATTAAAATCTACTTAGTTCCATCAATCACTACCAAATAAGATTCTTTACTCTCCTACCAACATAATATAAGTTATTTTTTGTTATAAATTCATCCTAGGGAGGATTTTTTTGCAATCCTAAAGAGGTCGTTCGAAGAAGGGCTCACATTCTTAAATTGTCATTTTTATTTCATTATTTTCCACTATCTTCAAATAATATTCAATAATTATTATATATTAAAACTATTTACTCCAATATACTATAATGTAATAATTTTAGTTGAATAACCTATATCCATATCCACTCCATAAAATGGGAAACAATATAATCGATCGTGTGTACGATGAAGAACTGCCTCATGAACGAATGTAACTCTTTTTCAAACTACACCTCTCAAATTTGGATAAAATCATGGATTTCATATATATATATATATTATTTATTAAATTATTATACCTATATAATTATGGAATCACATATACCTTCTCACTTACCTTTCTGTGGGGGATACAATATTGTTCGTCATGTGTACGACAGACTACTCCCCGACAAAGCGATGAGTTCAATTTTCTGCATATAATATTATTGGAATCTATTAAGGGTAAATTTAATAACTATATTTGATATTTAAAAACTAAAAAAATTCTAGGAATATAATATCACATATAACTTCTTGCCTTCTAATCTGTGGGAAAATAGTAGTGTTGCTCGTTTATACGTGTAGACCACATCCTCAACATAGTGCTGTGAAATGTTTTTCAATTTTATTTTACATGGACAGTATAGGAATAGATTTATTAATATAAATGATATATATAGCATAATAATGATTAGATAATTGTTAGAAAAAATATATTTTTCTTTCATTTCACCATTCATGAAATTTGGAAATAGGGTTTATGCGTTTGAAAGGCCTACCATCTCCCTGAATGGTGAAATCCATTTATATATATATGTTTCGTAGAATAATATAAATAATTATATAATGAATATATATTATATTAATATAGTGGTTTAAAATATTGATATTTTTTAACCATTTTCAAATTAAAAGGACCAAAATGTCATAACTAAAACATTCTTGAAAAACAAAGCGATTATCATAAGAAAAAGTTATTTTGACATGGAATGGATGAAAAACTAGTGATAAAAATCTATTAGTAAATAATATATCATATAATATAGATTATTATAGTTATATTTTTTTTATAGTAAACATATATTTATTATATAGTAAGTTTATAAAAATATGAGTTACGTTGAACTTAAGGTAAGGGTTTTTCATTACACTTTTTCTTCTATGAGACATACTTCATGCTGAACACTTATTCCATCATGTGATATATATACTAACCATTTTTATATTTTATATAATTTATATATTTATATAGATGTTATTTAATATTTTATTCAAATTATTTTCTTTCATGTTTTTTCGATTCAAAAGTTATTAAAGTGGTAAGGGTTTATTTTACAGTCTCATCAATATTCAAGATTGTTTTATGTAAGTATACGATGAGGAAATTTTTTTATTTATATCATAAAAGAAATATATTTAACAATAATATAGATATTTATGAAATTTTCAACAAATATTTCTATTTTACCATGATTTGATACAAATAATGATTGAGAAATACATTTTATGAGGATCCGACTTTTTTAATATCCTCGGTCGAAAAAACCTTTTCATTAAAATATTTTCAAATTTTTTTAAAAGTTTGAAAACGTGTAAAGAATATTTTTTTAAATAATTTTTTTAATAGAATTTTCATGTCATTTTTAAAAATAATTCTTGTTTGGATAAAACAAAAAAAATTGAAAGGATATTTGTCTTTACGTGTAAAAATGAATTAAATTTTATATGGCCATGAACAAATAATGGTTTAAACATTAATTTATAAGTATAAATGGTTTTTTAAATTTTAGGTTTTTGTAAAATGTTTTCTGAACTTTTAGTTAAAAAATATTTTCGTAGAGAAAATTTTATTTTCGATTAATTTTTTAAAGATATTTGAATATAAATTTTATTCATCACTGATATAAATATTTTATTATATATATGATCAAATAGTTAAATTTTGTGTGGTATAATAATTATTTATTCTTTGGATGTTTTATCATTCGTTTGGAAGAGGATTTACAATTATTTTATCATTCACCGTATTATATTAGATGGATTATGATTATGCTTATTTGATTATGTTATGTTTTATCATTTCATATATCAAAATTTCAATATTAATGTTTTTATTGAGTATGACTTACGCATTTAATATGTAGAATGAATTGTAATTAGTATGTAATGGGTGGTTACTAGTTATAAATATACCCTCGATGCACTGGTTGGCCTCCTAAGAAAAACTATATTGGGGTTCAGTCGAGACCTTGCCCATTTATTTAGATATCTTAGAATAGGGGCTTGATGGTCTATTTCATATTTAAAGAATTATGAATTCCATTATTAATAATTTAGTTATTAATATTCCACATTATTGTTTTATTAGTTAAAATATTTGTAGTTATGTTTCATGTTCATGTGATCATTTATATGTAATTATTTATCCATATTTTATTCTTACCATACTATGAAAAAGTTATTGATTAAAGATCATGGGTTTTAGCTATTTACCTTTCCATATTGTGTATTCTTTAGTTTCTATTGATTGAATCCACTTTACACTTACCCTTAATGAGAACTTCATTTCAATAATTTCTTTTCTTTTATTATACCTTGGATACCAAGAAATCTATTTTGATTGATATGAAGAGATATTTTACAAGAAATAGTGGTGTAATAAATAAAAATATTATGTTTTAATTTTTCATTTCAATTGTAATGTGAGATTTAAATATGTATCTATTTTAAAAATATTAATAAAATTGTATTCATTTATGATATAATACCATGTATCTACTACCTATGTAATAAAGTATCCACTAACTCACGGTTACTAGGGTCAGAATCCTTACTATTTCCATCTGAGGATATTCATTAGTGTCTTTGGGAACTAGATTTTGGGAAATATTTATTTACGAACACATCCCAATGAAATAATTTTTTTATAATTATACAATAACATACTATGGTTTTTGTAAGGTAGTTATTGTGTGTATTTACAGGAAATGTATCCATGTATAGATAATAAAAATGGATGTGGTTATAAAATAGGATTAAATATGGGTAATAACATTATAAATGGTGAATTAGGATTGAAATGAGCTTTTCCAAGTAAAAGAAAATAGACCTTATTATGCATCTAGTTTGAAAATACCTAGGTACATTCTTGGGTTAACTCAAATTATCCTCACAAATAGTTATCAAGGATTTAAAAATATATTTATGATTTGAAAACATTCAACATGTAACCATGTTTACAATGATGAGATTAACTATGCACAAAATTTTCAATTTAGGGTAAGTGATTCACAAGTACTACAATTATACATTATGTTTAATAATGTTATGATATAATATTGTGAATTCCATTATTTAGAAATGAAACATAGATGAAGGAATGTTAATCGTATAAATTCACATACCTCATATAGTGATGTCCCTATTAGGAAAAACAATAGATCTTAATCTTGAGGTGTAGCTAAAACAAATCAAATTATAAAAATATTATGAAAACTAACATTTATAATGAGAAATTTATTTTATCATAAGGAGTTGAATATTTATCATCGACATAGTGTAGAAATGTTAGACCATTTCATGCTTCAACAACCCCTATAATTCAATAGGAATAGAAATCGATTTGTAGTTTATAAATTGATAAGTTCCTCAAGAAAGATATTATTTTCATTGGGATGTAATGAAATGGAGGTAGTTTTCATGGAAATTTATCATCTATAAAAAATGTGGATTAATAATGGTAATTAATTGAAAACACTAACGACGAAGAAGAAATAATAGGCATGATGTGGATGTAATTTAAGGTACTATTCATGGAAAAATATTTTCCTCGCAAGCAACAACAAAATATGGAGAGATCATTCCAGATTTTAAGAAAAAAGGATTATGAAAACCTCATTATATAAGAATCAAAATTTACAAGGTTAGAAAAGAATTTTGTATATTATGTGTGTAATACATAGAAAAATATTGACCATTTATTTTATGGGATTTAGATAATCATCTACAAGGAACTATTATCAAAAACAATATCATAATAAGAGGATATAATATCATGTCTTATCAACATAGAGTAATAACTCTTCATGTATTATGGTTCATAAGGGAAGTAAGATATGAATAAGTTGAATTACCTATAAATGTATTTGGGTAATGAGGGAATATAAGATTTTATAACATGTGAATTGTGTGTAAGGAAACAAATTGGTACATGATTAAAAAGAAATAAAATGCCTGCTACAAGTGTCGAAAATAATTCCAGTATGCTTATTATTTCAATTGTAAGAAAGAATATATCAATGTAAATCGATTCACTTGTAAAGTGATAGGGTACTATTTAAATTAATTCCCTAATAATCAAGGTAATATACCCAAAATGAGATATGGAGTCAAGGTCAAGATTATGGTAAAATTATAGATGAAGTGGAATGATTAATGTTCATGTGTTTGGATTCATGATTTTTTATTCACGTATTTTAATCTATGATATTATAGTGATAAAAATCATAAAATGTATAATGATTATACTATTGTACTATATAATAAAGGATTTGAAAGAATTTCTTGAATGGTAATGATGACCTCGTAATGTTATTCAATGAAAATTTCATCTTCTTGGAAAACACGTGATTGATGGAGGATAACACTTAATATATTAAAAATATTGGGATAATAAGAATAAATAAGTTTTTATGAAGTTACTGGAAAACATTAATTTTTATCTAATATTTTATTTTGAGGTAGTAATGGGTTATTATAATTTAGTAAAATCATAGAAAATATAAGAATATGGTTTTAGTAAAAGGAAAACCCACATGTCAGGTGAAAACCCAACATATCCAACAAGTCTGTGGGGCTTAAACCCAATCCTAAGGGTGATAAGTGTGAAGATCATACCACCGGTCTACATGATATTTTTGATAATAAGACATTGCTTCAACATAAATCATTTTCTAGATAAATACTTATAGAAGAGATTAAAATAAACTTTGTGTATTACTATTGAGGTCTTGAAAACAATTTGTACATAAGGTCTTCTCAATATGTAATGGATATTATGATCCGTTAAAATTTAATTTCACTGCTTCAGGCATAAAAATATAATCATTGAAATTAATTTTTCATAGTAATAAATTAATTGGAAATTGATTGAAGCAAAACCAAAAAATTAAAAAATTTATGTGAGATAGAAAGATATCTAGTAATTATATTTCCATAGTTTCACATTCTAGATCATAGAGGAATCCCTAATATTTATAAAGATGATAATTACATGAAAATTTTACCATATGACCTTCATTTCCATCATAAATTTATGCATTTGAGTTTTAAACTTTCTATCGGTCATTCAATTTTTTATAATTAAGGATCTATACCACTCTCTATTATTCCTTATCCATTAGTATTTTCTTCAATGTCTATAACTTTACATTCCATCTGTGTCTTCCTACATGGAAACCTTATTATATGATTATTACAAATGATCTTTGTACAAAAATTTCTCTCTCTTAAAAAGAGGATGTTTTTTCTAATATTATCAGAATTTGGGATTTTTAGAAAGTTATTTTAAAATTTAAATCCTTTTATTGTTGAGATAATGATTTAATTGTGTTGAAACAATTTATTTAACAGTGTAGACTATAACACCCTATGATTTTAAAAAAGGAAGATTATATTCGATAGCGTATAAGATATGAAAAAAATATTAAAAGATAATTTATGGCCCTGATAATTTATTACATATTTATTTCTAAATAAAATTCAATCTCTTTAATATCTATAACTTCTTGAAAAATTGGTCAGAATGAAAGAAGGTACTCTATTAAAATATTATTATTGAAATATAAGAATTATAACCTAGCCATTATATTGGTGGGTGTAAATAATATTAAATGAATTGTGAAAAATATATGGTTTACACATGTGTAATATAAATTTACTGGTTATCTATTGATTATAAATAAAATAAGAATCATTTTAATGAAAAATAAATGTTCTCGGAAAGCTATATTTTCATATAAGGTTGTAAAGTCGTTCCATGCACAAATAATTTAAAAATAATTTTACCACTCCAAGAAAATTTATTTTAAAAAATATAAATCATGTTTTAAATCAGAATTTAATAATTATCTTAGGATTAAATTTGATATTTTTCTAAAAAGTCTCATTTATTTAAGATTAATCAAAAAATAATATTTTTATTTAAAACTACCTTTATTAATTAATTATAATTATTAATTATAATTTAATTTTTTTAAATATAAAATTATATGAATTATATTACAATTTATGTAATTTAGTTTATTTAGATTAATTTGATGTTCAATTTCAATATAAAACATTCAATATATATGAGAATATTCACTTTGGATACTTGATTTTTCATCGCGTATGTCTGCATAAATTTAAAAAGGATTCTTTCACATCAGAAAATTAAATATATTAAAATACATTATATATGTAGAATAAAAATAATTTATATTACTTAATAGGCAAAACTTTATTTTTAACCATTATGAATAGTAAAATTACTAGAAACTGATTTCCATTGTTAATGTAAAAACTGATTTACCAGGGGTTAAACAAAGAATATAAGGGTCAAAATTCCCTACCAATTTTTCAAAAACACATTTAATGAACATTTTTAGACCTTAAAATATCCAATGGTCAAGAATGACCCATTTTGGTGGCTTTTCAAATTATAATAATGTGGTTTAAAATTATATTTTTTTAAAAACTCATCTGTGTCCTCTCCCCCACTTATAAATTTCAACCACCAACACTCCCCTCTTAACAATTAAAAATCCATTTTTGGACATTAAATAACAAAACAATTAGATACATCCCTACCAACATTCAATTTACCACAAGTTTATCATCAACATATCCATATAATCCTTTAGGTGAAAATCAAATGATATCATTTAAAGAAGAGAGGACGTTCTTAAAGAGTGATTTTTATTTCATTAATTTTTCAAATCCTTAAAAAAAATATTAAATCAGATAATAGTAATAAATTTTGAACCCACAAACATATATGTTATTATTTTAATGGAATAACCAATATCAATCTCCAATTCCATCAAATTGGAAACATAATTGTCGACCGTGTGTACAATGGACTACCTCCTCGCTAAGATAAGTAACTCATTTTCTATTAAAACCTCTCATAGTAAGATATAAGGATGGATTTAATATTTATATATAATATCTTTGTCATTATTATACTTATATAATTTTAATATCACATATACCTTCTTACTTTCAATTACATAGGGGGGATACAATGTCATTTCTCATGTGTACAACAGACTATCACCTCACGAAGTGATGTGATTCATTTATTTCTTATGATTTACATGGAATGTTAGAAGGATAAAAATAATTAAAATATATGAAATTTATGAAATATTCATAATTTTAGAAAAATAATATCTCATCTAACTTTTACCTTTCAATAAGCTGGAAAATAATAGTCGCTTATGCATACGTGAGGACAACTGCCTCAACATAGAAATGTGAAATGTTTTTCATTAATTTTTATATAAATGTTAATAAGGATGGATTTTATTATTATAAATGATATATATAAAATAATAATTCATATTTTAATGTCAATGAATATTTATTTTCCTTTAATTTCATCCTTCATGAGAAAAGGAAAATGTGTTCATGGGTTCGTATGACTTATCATCTGTATGAACAATGTAGTCAATTTTTTATCACTAAATTATATAGATTAATAAAAATAAAAATAAAATGAATGTATATATATCTATATCTTAGTTTAAATTATTTATATAATTTAACCATTATCAAATTAAAAGGACCATAATTAATGAACTAAAATACACATGAAAAACGAAGTAATTATCACCCGAAAGAGTGATTTAAATAAATAAATGTAAATAAATGGGTGATAAAATAATATAATTAAATCATATATGGAATTAGATATCTAAGTTTGGTTATTTAATATATTTATAATTAAATATATTTACTATAATGTAGGTTCATACACATTGTAATGATGTCGAACTTTAGGTACGTGTTTCTAGTCCCAATTTTACTTTTGTGAGACATATGCCAGATTCAAAACTTATTACTTTATGTAGTATATATATTTCCTCTTTTGATATGTTATATAGTTAATAAATTTATATTAATGGTATTTAATGTTTCTTTTGATTTTATTTCTTTCACTGTACTTATGATTCAAAAGTGTGCGATGTGGTAATGGAATATTTCAAAAGCTCATCATTATTCGAGATTATTTTCATTAATTTATCCCTTAGAATAATTATTTTTTAATTATAAAAAAAATATACCCTCTTATCCTATGGTTAATAATTATCATATAAAGTGAAATAATCATTTTACAACACTTTTTTTACATAATATTATTGCAAAAAATGATTAAAAAAAATCCATCATTATTTCTCTTTTCGGTTGAAAATCCTTTCCCATCAAAATCCCAAATTTATAAAAAAATTTGAATAATATTTAAATAATTTTTATAATTTATTTATTAAATAAAAATGAACACATTTTTATTTGTATAATTTTTTAATGAAATATTCATGACATTTTCAAAATAAATCATGTTTGGCGTTAATTAAAAAAATTGAATGGAAAAATTGTTTTAATGTGAGTGGAATGAATATAATTTCATGCCATATCAATCTATATATGTTTTTAAGATTAAATTATAATTTTTAAATGTTTTTTTCAAAAAATATTATTCTTATAATATTTTTTGTGCTTTTAGTTTTAAAAACTATATTTTCAAAGTGATATGGTTAGTTTTCTAAAAATATTTTTAATTACATTATTTTGGAATTTCTATTCATCTACCACATCAATAATTTATTGTAATTATACTTCATTGGGTAAATTTGATGTTTTTATCATCCATATTATTTATTTGGATGGTTTTATTAGGTTCAATAGTGATGTAAAATTTTATTAATATTTACTATATTACTCAAGTTGGTTTATGATTAGGTTTATTTTATTTTAGTAGGTATTAATATTTTATATGTTAGTTTCTAAATATGAATTTTTATATTGATTATGTTCCACAAATTTAATATGAGGAATGTATTGGAATTAGTAAGTGATGTGTGTGGTCCAGTTATAGATAGCGCCTCAATGCATCAGTAGATCTTTTGAGAAAACTTTGATTAGGTTTTTCTCAAGGCCATAACCATTTTTTTAGATGTCTTAGAAAAAAACATAAATGGTATGTTTTAGATGTCTTGAATTATACATTCCATAATTATGAATTCAGTTATTGATATTCATTATGATTATTCAATTGGTTAGAATATTCCTAGGTACGGTTCAATATCAGGTTATTATTTATATAGAATTATTTTTAATCTATTATTCTTATCATATTATTCCCAATTAATTGATTAAGTGGAATATATTTTAGTTATTTTACATTCCATATTGATTATTCAATATTTAATTGTGATACATTTAGTCATATGGTTACATTTACAGAGAATCTGACCACACACCTTTCTCATGTTTTATTATACCTTGGATAACATGATATGTATTATGATTGGTATTTAGGGATATTCTAAATGAAAAACTGGATACTTAGATAAAATACAATGTTGAATTTTATATTTCCAATTATAATGTGAGATTCAAATATTTATCTAGTGGACTAAGACTAATTAACTATTCATTCCTTCAGGATGTGATACCATGTTTATAGTGTCAATATATTAAATTTAGCACTAAATATACTCTATTAGGTTTGGGTTCATTAGAAAAACAATATCATAGACATTAGAGTATATAGAAAGGAAAAAAAGATATTCATGAAATAGAAAATTAAATTTTTATATATGGAATACAAAAGTACCTCCCACTAGTACAAGATCTTATACCCACCAAAATTCATATATGTGAAATATGTAGAGGTTCATCTATTACACCAATCCATGCCTCACCCTGAATACTTTATATCACCCAATCTGTCATGCTAGCCAATGAAAAATGCGTAATCGGGGCTCTTCCCTATCTATTAATTCAAGAGAATGTGGAAGATGAATATTTCCCCAAGTGTAGCTTATCCATGTAGTGTTTTAGTACAACATAGTTTTGCACCACCAATAATGTCTCTAAATATAATTATTCCATTTAAAGGAAATAAATATGTTCTTAGGCTAGTAGTTATAAATATAAGAAATTAAAATATATAAAATTGGAGACACAAAAAATTCCAAACATGTGGGTCTAGTTCACTCATAGAATGTTACATACCAATTTTCGATTGTGTTAATGTGTCCTTGAGCATGTCACAATGAACGTTTCAACCATCTCTTAACTATTGGTAATATACCCATTTCTGATCCAATCAGGTAAATAACTTAACACCAGTAGCAAAGACTTAGGGTATAGAATATTTCATTAGCATAATATGTATGGAATACCATCCCAATGGCCTGAATAGTTTAGTATTTTTAGTAAACTAGAGGTATACTTGAATCTTTCATTAAAATTTAAAAAAAGGGACAACATATTTTTTTTGATAGTATCATTATTCCCTCTATCATATCATTTCATATCATTCATTGTGTACTTCCAAGAATATTGGGAAAGGGCATAAAATAAGGGTGAGCCTAGATTCTTAGAAAGATTTTGTGTCATGAAAAATTTATCATGAGTCAATAATAATAAAAAAATATAAAGTAAAATGCTAAACAAACAATCCGTTTAAATAATTTTACTGTCATTATTAGATAAGGCATAATCAGTATAGAAAGGTAAATTTCTAAACATAAATTACATTAAATAAATAAACTGATAATGAAAATCATCTATTGAAAATATATATATGAAAATATCAGGGATAATAATAACTAAATTCGTAATGAAGAAAATTATTAATTTTTTTACATAATGATCCTACACATCATGATACCACCACTATCAACACATATCATAAGAAATTTTAAAAATGATAGGTAGGTATACACAATAAACCTATTTGACTGAGGATTTCCAACTGATTCATATGATGAAACTACTGAAGCTTTGATGAGCTATTTAATATTAGAACCCACCCTACAATTCATGTCCATTTTATTTGAAATATCAAATAATCAATATAATTTATGAACAATATTATTTATGAACATATTTATATATCAAGTGTGGAATAATTATTTATAATAATTTCCTTAGTAGATCATATACCTTTCAAAGTAAAAAGAATTTTTATAAATGGAATACTATTTAATTAATAAGAATATATCAAATAAATAGTTTCGATATATAGTTGATATTTAATGGGAAATGAAGACATGTAAGTGAATATTTCATGGGAAAGATAATAATTACAAAAATTAATCCAGAAAGTTAATGTTAATACTTTCCGGATTCAAAATGACTATTAAGCATACATAGGATAAAAATGTTGTTATCAATAAAAAATATACCTAGTGTACCATAATTAACCAAAATATATAGTTTTTTTTTGGTGAATAGAGATATAAAAAAATATTTTCATTAAAAATATTACTAAATAAAATATCTTTTTTAATTTGAAAATATTTTTAAATCTAAATGTTTATAAAATATTTTGAAAATAAATAATTTTCAAAATATCCTTTGAAATTTATAAAGGAATCATTAAAATATTTTTTGTTCCTGAAGGAAGGAAATTTTGTACATACCATAAAAGAAAATCAAATATTACATTAAAACTTTTTGTAAAAATAATGTACTTGTTTGGAAAAAAACGTGATGATTCCATTCAAATCATTTTCTAAAATGTCCAATGTAACACCCTGTGATTTTTATGAGATCGATTTTATGTTTTTAATTTATTCAACGTATTATGTTTTACACTACACCAAGATAATATTTGGCTACATGCAACAAAATCTTAGATTTTGTAACAAACGAAAAAGAGTTTCTATGAATAACCATTATATTAATATTTAAATAAGGCAATTATAACCTAGTTGTCAAAATGGAAGGTATAATTTGATTAATTAAAATCTAAAAAAATGAATTACTTTTTGGAAGATTAATTTTAAATTAATATAGATTCCAATTAAAAATTAATAATTCCTTTTTATGAGAAACTATTACCAAAATGAAATTTTATTTTAAAAAATGAAAGAACAAACCCATTTTAAGCACAAAAGATATATTTTAATAAAGGTAGTTTAACAACCTTTTAATTACAAACATATTTCAAATATGAATTTTTAAACATTAATGTAATTTATTTGAAAAAATAAATATCTACTTTTGAAGTATAATATAAAAATTTACTTTGGTTGATTTTTTGGTATTTCTCTTGATAAGTTTCATTTTTTATTAAATAGTGAAAATATAGAGTTTTATTTAAAACTATAATTTATTTTATAGTCATTACAATGTCAAAATATGTTTTTGATTAGTTTTAAATTTTAACTAGTTCATTTAGAAAAAATTATGGTTTTTTAAATTGATTTTATATATGGATTTATTATTAAACCATTTTCCATTTTAATTGAACATTTTTCCGCTTAACCATTTTTCAGAACATTTTATCAGTTTTACTTTAAATATCATTCTGAAAATTAAATCTAATAAATCATGAAAAATTGATGTCAAATTTGGATTTATGATGTCTAAATTTGGTATGTAGTTGTCTTTAATTTTTTTCTATCATGAATAGTAACCATGGTAAATTCGGTTACCATGTTAGAGGTTAAATTAGGTAATTTAGGTGAAAAATAAAATTATAAAGACTATGAAATGACCATAAAAATGGTAAAAACAATTATGAATTAAAATATACCCTTAAAAATTAAGCATATAAATTGTGTCATTAAATGTACAATTTTCCATGAAAATGACTTAAATAATTTTGAAATCAAAGATAGACACAATGTGCCATTTTCTTTTCCTTTAATATCTATTATGTGTCTATATAAAGAAAAATTTCTATTAAGAATGCATATAAATGATAATTTTAACCTAATAAACATATATTTATGTTGAAAATTTATTTTTGACTATTTGGTCCGCTAGGGTGGAATTATTATATATATTTTATTTTATTTATAACATTTTTAAGAATTTCACATTTGTGTTTTCATAAATATATCTTTTTAATATAGATTTTTATAAAAGATAAATTATGCTATAAATAATCATTATAAATATAAAATTACTTTCTTAATAATGGTAATTTATTTATTATTTTTAGGTAATAAATAATTACCATACTGACTTATACATTGATGATGTAGAAATTATTTAATTGATAAGAAAATAAATAAAATTATTTTTATTAAAATGACAATAAATAATAAAAGACCAAAACACTTGACCCAGTGTTATTGGTCAAGTACAAAACGACCACAATCATCCATGGGTAGAATTAATATTCATATAGAGCCACATTGAATATTTTATGACACCTATAATATTTCATCTAAAGTAATGTAAAAGATGTTGTATTCATGTTTTAATAAATATAACATTTATAATGTAGGATTTTTCAGAAGAAATATTCGACTATAATCACTATAATAAAATATAGAGGATTTTTCTTCTTTATAGTATTTTATTTTTATTTTTATTCAAAATATGTGAATATTAAATAATTACACAAAATTTTGGTTGTAATTATTTTATTAATGGAATTATCAAAATAATATTATTAAAAATATTAAAATAATTATAATTTGGGATAATTAATATATAAAATTAATTTAATAGATTACCTTGATCTTATAGATATATAATAATTTTATTTCTTGGTTATAATCCTATCTTGATAATTTTAAAAATCCATGAATTGAATATTGTCAAAATTGACAATATTTTTTGTTTTGTAAATATAATATTTTATTAAATTAATAAAAATTCTTAATTTTCATTAAATTATAATATAATTATGAAAGGGTATAAAATTTTCTCAATTTTTTATTTATTATTTAATTAACAATAAAATAAGTAAATATTTCTTCCCTTTAATATTGAAATAATTGTTACCATAATTAAAATAAAATAAAATAAGTAACTGTTAAATTTAAATGATAAGGTTATAATGTATAGGAAAACTTGTCAAAAATTTATTTTTTGATTGGATTAAAACCTCATCTAATTTAATATTTTAATTTAGTAAATATTATTGGGTTTTAATTGTGGTTTTATTTTATTATAAATTAATACTTTTGGAGATTCCAAATGTACCCCTCAACTCAATTATAAAAGGGTACACCCTTACTCGCAACCTCACTTAACATTGAGAATTCAAGATCTGCTATACACTACCCATTTAACTTATTAAATTCATTATCCACATTATAGAGGATATCGTCTTCTCAAAAGACCATGTCTGGTGCCTTTAAGAGGAGATCTCGAGGGTGCTCATCAAAGAATTGGTAATCTCGTCTACCGATTCATTAAAATTGTTTATTCTCTTAATTCCTATTCATGGGTTGTTTCCATCCCAAAGTAATAATTCCAGTATCAATTATATTCTGATAATTTATTATAGTAATTTAAAAACCATATTCCACCTTATATCCATCTTATGAAAAATAAAATCACCATGTGTGCGTACATTAGACTTACAGTCTCCACATCATAGTGTAATCTGTTTTTCACCACCATATTCCTTGGATAGATATAATGATGGAAATAATGAATATTTAAGATTATTAAAACATGATATTTATTATGTAACAACATATATACCATCCACGTACATACCATTTCCTAATTATCAAAATAATATCATCGCTTGTGTGTATAGCCTACTGTCTCCATAATGCGATGTGATCTATTCCACATGATATCCAATATAGAAAGATTATATAAATGTAAATAATGAATAAATATTGTATATAATATGTTAATATCATTTTTAATGGATATTAATATGACATAATAAAGAGAAACATAACTTATTTGGCAAAACATGCATGAGATCATAACGTAATAAATACATAAAGAACAAGAAACAATGAAACATTCTCGAAAAAAGGATGATAATATGATCAAATATGACATAATAAAAATGAATATGATTATATAATAAATAAATTAAATTATTTAAATCATTATACTAGATGTTCAGAAACATACAAATGGATATTGGACATATGGTAAGGGATTATTTTTTCTCACTTTTATTTTTGTGAGACATATGCCTTATACACCACCTAATTATTTTATGTGGTTTTTGTGTTGACCATGAATGTTTATATTATCCTTATTATTATGGTTATGATATTTACATATCCGAAAAATTTTATTTATTTTATGATATTTCTGAATCGACTGATTATAAATTTTTAAAGGATATTTTCACCATCACATTATTATCCATGATTAATTATATATATGAATATATTGGGGTATATTTATCATCCATTTCAAAATTTCCTCAACAAGTATTCCAAAATATCATTTCTATCCTTATATAATTATTTAAAATTAATTTAACCAATTAGTTAATTTTTATTAAATGTTATGAAAGGAATATTATTTTAGTTTTTGATACGTGGTACTTTTTTATTTATCCGATGAAAGTATAAAGAGAATTTTTTGTTTTAACTTATACAACATGATAGTTTTTCATGTTTTAATAACACCATATCTCCATAAAGCTTCCTTTATAATATATTAATGTAATTTTTAAAGAAATAATTATCTTTTACAATTGTGTGGGATTTGTGAGGAAACAAAATTTTTTTGACGGTGAAATGATTTTTCCTCATGAATTAATTTCAACTGTTCTATCAAAATTATTTTCTCTCTATGATGAAATTATTTAATATGGTTAGATTTCAAGTATACCACCCCTATTATTCTTTGGGTTTATTTTTTTGATTAAATTATATTTTTGAAATTCATTTTTTCCATGGATTATGTTATGATTTAATTATGTTTAAGAAACCCATTTTTGTTGGGTTATGCTATGATGAGTGATTTATGTTTTTTATGGAACACATATGTATTATTTTCATTATGTGATGTGTTGAACGTATATCTCTCCCCAATCCATTGCGTAAAGATTTATTTCACATTAGATAAACAAGGTTAGAATAGGAATTGATCTTGGTTCAATAATACAAGGATAGATTGGTTAGTAAACTTGATTCAGTAATATATGTTTTGAATGAGGAGTGAACATAGTTCAGTAAATAAATTTTCCACTATGTTGGTATTAAAAATGAGCCTTGAAAAATATAAAAATTATTTCTATTCTTATGTGTTTTCCACAATTCCATTTCTTATGCCAATATCATTTTATCATTTCACATGTTTCTTTTATTATTTATGCCTTATGAAGTACCAAGATTTATTTTGTTACTCATGATTTGTGTTATACATGGTAAGAGTTTCAAAATTGGTTATCTTGTTCTTACATTATTTTGTTCATGTTTTGTTTGATATATTCTGTCTTTACCCTTACTATGTATTTGATCTCACCCCTTTCTTATTTTTATATTCCCCATGTTGTGAATAAGAGTATTATGTAAGATATATAAAAAATGTGGTCTCTTTATGAAGGAATAAGTGGGAGACAATGTAGATATCTTATGAACATGTTGTTTCTGTTTCCTATTTTCTAAAAAATAGACCTATAATGTCCTAGAATGGTTTTGTTATGTTTTTTAATAAATATTGTTTAATTTTTATGAAATATATAGGTCTGTAATTTACGAGCTGTTACCGTTTGTATCATAGTGAAGGTTTAGTTATCCTTTGGAATATAGGATGAGAAAAAATTATCGTTATCACAAAAGATATTTCTATGGTAGGTATAGGGATGTCCCAAAAGATCAGTATATCTATTGTTTACAATCCTTAAATTTTTTTAATGATCATGGTAAACATAGTATTAAACCTAATATATTAGATATTAAAAGTACTTCCCCTTGATTATGTTTTTTTTCCAAGTATGAATTTTTCATCTCACGCTAATCTTTTTGGGTTCTAAACAATGGATATAACACAAAGGAACCTTTTTAATGATAAATGATATGGGTAATGAACAGATTTTCTTCCTGAACAACCAAATGTTATGGGATATAGAATGAAAAATCTTATTTCTATAGTTACACATGCTATGAATCATCTTGAACCTACAAATTAGTAGAGAGGGGAATAAAATTCTATTGAGTCCTTCACAAGGCAATGTCCACCATATTTGAGTGGGTATTCTGATCCAATTTTTTATGTATAATTAATCAATACCATTTAATAGATATTTTCCATCCTTCGTTGTTCAGAATATGAAAAAGTAATTTTGGTTGATTATCAATTAGAAGGAGAAGCTGACCAGTGGTGCACTCTAATCTAGAATACATGACCACAAGATGAAATTGAATCCATGGAATGGGACGAGTTTAATAACTTATTTATCAATAAGTACTTTCCTCATATATTTCATATGAAGATAAAGAACTATTTCCATGAGCATAAGAAAAAGGATGATGAATATGTTGCTGCATTCGAGGAAAATTTTACAAGACGTTCAAGTTAGAGTTTTGGAATTGTATTCCAACATAATAGTAAGGTTGATTCATTCTTCATTGATTAAAATGATGTCATCAAAAGGAATTATTCATAAGATACTTTTTTAGCTACTAAGATATTTTATGTTGTGTGATCAAGGTAGAAAATGAAATTGTGGTTACATATCAATCTCATGGTTTTGATAGGAAAATGAAGATGGAGTTAAAGGGAAAATATGAATACATTAGTGAAAAGGAGGTGGGGGTTTCATTATGATTAATGTATGGAAAAAAGAATAATTGATGTTCTCTTAAAGAGATAGAAAACGTTTTATGTGTGGAAAATAAGGTCACCAGGTAGTTGAGTGTAGAAATAATTGTAAAAAAGTAGTTAATGATGTGAAAACAGATAATGATAAAAAGAATTCACCTCCCACAATTCAATTATACATGTTCAATTAAATTGGTCATTATGATAAGCAATTATCTAATCTATTTTATATCGATAATGATCGACATTAGAAACTTTTTAAGGCCAATGAAAAGGAAAATTTCTTGCAATCACTATTAGACATGTAGAGTACAATAAGGAAGTGGTGAAATCATTGAATGTTCATTTAATGGGATTTATAATAATGATGTAGAATCATTTTTATGGTATTATGGAATATTAAAATATCTATGTAATTTTCCACTGTGATTTTTCCTCATGTATTTAAGAGTATGTTTTTAGGGGTACTGGTAATTATAAAAAGTGATTCAAATATTTTTGGAAAAAAATTAAGGAAAATATGACCCTTAATATGTTCATAATGCTGGGATTAAAAAATAAAGTGATGTTTAATAGTATTAAAGACATCAAGGCTCATATATTAACTATGCGATTTATGATATCATGGACTGATTCCATTATATTTTTTCTGGATTTATGGTATGTGGAAATAATTAGTTTTTGAAAGCATGCATTATTTCAATATGCTTATGTGGTAATTCAAGTTATTAACACAACTCAAGAAAATAAAATATGAAAGAATTCACAAATTTCGAATGTGACCAAAAAATATAAATTATGGTATATGATAGATAAATGTTAAGACAATTTAGTTCACCTATTTCTAATTTTTTTGGTTTTTATTTTTCAAAAAGATTATATTGTTATCCTTTTATGGAATGTATAATTTTAAATTTAGATTAAGTTTGTTAGATAAAAATATAATGTCACTATAGGTGGAATTATGCATATTTGATAACTTTTAATAAATATTTTTCCTATGGTTAAGGTATATGGAATGAACTATCAATATATTTTTGAAAATATTGATCTATAAATTCTTTCAGAATAAAAATTCATCTTCATTTATTTGAATAATAAATTATTTGGAAAATTTTCAAGGAATGACCAATGGTGAGATTGTACTAAATCAAATAATTATTTCTTCTCATAAAAAATATTCATCTTTAGGGTAAATATCTCGAAACAAAGAAATATTAACCTAGTACTTTATTATTCGAGGAATTAGATGGTTCCTTAGATCATTATATATTTTCAGATTTGTGATTGTTAACTTTTTCTTAACCATGTTCTGTATCACTATCCATTAGAACATGATTGTTATATATATCTTCTATATCCATGTTTTCACTTTTCACCCATGTTCTTATTTGTTGAAACCCAATGGTGAGTTACTTTGGTAATTGTTACGTTTCTAACATTACTTTTGGAAATAAAGTTATACTATTAATTTTTATGATGTGAGTTTATATGAAATATACTTTCATGTATTCATACTTTTATAACACAGATAAAGTTTGAGGGTGAAATTCATTTTAATGGCGGTAGAATGTAACACCTTGAAATTTTTATGAGATAGAATTTCTTTTTAATTTTTTTGATGTATAAGTTGTATGCTACACCTGGATAATCTTGTGCTACACACATCAATATATTATCTTGAATAACACGCAGCAAAAATATTATATGAAAACTCATTTTATTAATATTTAGACAAGACAATTATAACCTAATCGTTATAATGTATGGTATAATTTGATTAATTAAATTATGAATGTATTAATTATTTGGTGTAAATTTTTCAAATAAAGATAGAAAACAACTAATAACTAATTTTGTGATTTTTTGGAACACTATTCCCACAAAAGCCTTTTATTTTAATAAATAAAATAACAAACCCATTTTACGCCTACAAAACTATATTTTTAAAGGTAGTTTTACCATATTTTAATGGAGAACCTATATTAAATAAAATATCTTACAAATTTATGTGTTTTATTTAGAAAAATAAAACTATTATATTAAATAATTAAATAAAAATATACTTTGGTTAATTTTTTTCCTTTTCTATTGAGTTACATTTTTTATTGAATAGGGAAAATACTGATTTTTATTAAAAACAATATTTTATTTTACAGTCATTATGATTCAAATCATGTTGAGGATTATTTTTAAATTTTAAATAGTTTATTTTTATCCAATTCTGTATTTTTAAATATATTTTATTCCTGATCTTATTATAAACACATTTTATATTTTAAAAGGCCATTTTTCTTGAAAATGGGATTTCATGACATTTTACAGTTTTATTCTGAATTTAATTCTCAATATTTTTTCGTAATAAATTTTTAATAATGGATATCATATTTTAATTCAAGAGGTCTAAATTAGATAAGTTGGTCCTTCTAATTTTTGGCCAACATGATTAGTAACCATGGAAAATTTTGTTTCCACACGAAAGGGTAAATTAGGTAATATAGGATAAAAGTAAAAATATAAAGACTATAAAATAAACCAAAAAAGGGAAAATTTTATTTTATGAATGAAACTAAACCCTTAAAAATTAAGTATCAAAATTATGTCATTTAATGGACACTTGTCAATGATAATGACTTAAATAAAATTTTAATCAAAGAAGAACACAAAATGTGATTTTTTTTCCTTTAATATCTATTATGTGTCGAGTTGGGAAAAAATTTATATCATGGATGAATATAAATGAAAAATTTTAACATAAGAACATTTCTTCCTTTTGAAATTTAATTTTTGACATTTTTTACCACATGGGTGGAATTATGATATTTATATTGTTTTATTTATTATAATTTTTAAAATTTCATAGTCATATTTTAATGAATATATAATTTTTAATATATAATTATACAGGATATAAATTTTACTATAAATACTAATAATAAATATAAAATTATTTTCTTTATCATGGTAATTAATTTGTTGTTTTTAAGAAATAAATAATTTCCATAATGTCTTATACATTGATTATGTAGAAATTTTTTAATTTGTGAAAAACAGTAAAATAATATTTATTAAAATGATAATAAATATTATAAGACCAAAATTCTGGACCTAATATTATTAATCATGTTTATATCGACCATATTCATCGAATAATTGAATTATTGGACATTTAAAGCCACATTGAATAGAGAATGACACTTGTAAAATTTTATATAAAGTAATTTTAAAGATGTCATATTCATGTTTTAATAAATATAACATTTTTAATGTTGAATTTCATAGAAGAAATATTATACTATAAGTATTATAATGAAATATGGAGGACTTATCATCGTCATAGTACTTTTTTTAATTTTTATTCGACATATAAGTATATTAAATAATTCCACCAATCTAATGTATTAATTAGTTAATTAAAGGAAATAGTAAATTAATTTTATTAAAAATATTCAAATTAATATAATTTATGATAATTAAAATATCCATTTAATTTTCTATACTACCTTGACCCTATAAGGATATAATAAAATATTTTTTTGAAGTATAAAATATTATCTCTATATTTTGGAAAATACATGAATTGGATATTTTTTGAATTGACCCTACTTTTGTTTTGTTAAAATAATGTTTTACTAATTATTTAAAAATAATAAAACATTTTCTAAAAAATATAAAATAATTTTGATATGATATAAAATGTTCTAAATTATTTATTTATGATTTAATTTATATCAAATATGTAGATATTTCACCCTTTTAATTTGGAAATTATTTTTTCTCGAATTAAACGAAATAGAATAAATAAGTGTTAAATTAAAATGATAAATGTAAAATGGATAAAAAAACTTTTCTAAAATTAATTGGTTGATTTTATTACAAACTTAACTCATCTAATTTTTAATATTAAGACATTTTTTTGATGTTTTTATTATAAATTAATATTTTTAGAGATTACAAGTGTGCCCCTCGCCTCAATTATAAAAGTGTACACCCTCCCTCACATTGAGCCTTAATTCTCAGCTATACCATACACATTACCATTATAAACTTCCTTATTCACATTTTATAGGTTCTTTTTTTCTCAAAATAGAAACTCTATTTATTTTAAGAGGAGATGTAGATGGAGATCCTCGAAGAAGATGTAATCTCTTCTATTGATTCTTCTAAATTATTTCTTCTTATACTACATTTTCTGGAGTTGTTTACATATGAATGTAATAAATCCAATGTCACTAATATAATAATATGTTATTATAGTTATGTAAAAATCATATTTCACCCTCTATCCATCCTATGAAATAAGAAATCACCACGTATGCGTACATAGGGATTACCATCTCCACGTCATGGTGTAATATGTATTCCACCACCATGTTACATGGAGGGATATAATGATGGAAATAATAAATATATATGGTTATTAAAATATAATATGGATTCTAGAATAACATATATACCATCCACTTCCAATTTATTTCACAATTATCAAAATGAAATCGTCTCTCATGCGTATAACCTACTGTCTCCACAATGCAATGTGATTCATTATACATGGTATACATCCATTAAATAATTATTATATAAATTTAAATAATGAATAAATATTGTATACATTATATTAATATAGTTTTTAATGATATAAATCTGTACTAAGAAGGATAACTACAATGTACTCGACAAAAAATGCATAAGAATAGAAAGAAGTTAATACCTGAATATCAAGTAACAATGAAAAGATACTAACAAACGAATGATTATATGATCATATATGATAAAATAAATAAAAATATTACTATGAAATAGATTAATTAAATTATTTAAGTCATTATACAAGATTTTTTGATATATACAAAGTATATCAGACCAATGTTATGGGATTATTTTGTCTCACTTTTATTTTTGTGGGACAAATGCCTTATACACCATCTATTTCTTTTGTATGGTGTTTTTGTTACCAATTAATGTTTATTCTATACATATTATGAATATTATAAAATTTACATATGAATAAAATTTAATTTATTTTATAATACATATGAATCAACTGATCATAAATTTTTAAGGGTTAATTTTGGAATCACATTATTATCTGAGATTATTTATACATAAGTATATACCAGGGTATATTTATCATCAATAGCCATTTTTTCTAAATATGTATTCCAAAATATTATATATATCCTTAAAAAAAGTTTAATGTCAATTTTACCCAATTGGTTAATTTTTTTTAAATGTTATGAATGTAATATTTTGTCTTTTTTTAATACGAGGTATTTTTTTGATCTATCCACCCAAAGTACGAGAATAATGTATTCTTTTACCATATACCACATGATTAGTTTTTATGTTTTCATAACACCATATTTCTATGATTATTCGTTTAAAATATTTCATGTTTATTTTTTATGAAATACTTCTCTTTTAAAATTCTGTGGAATTTTGAGAAAGGAATCTTTTTTTGAAGAAGAATGATTATTTTCTTCATGAATTAATATCAAGTGTTCAATGAGAATTATTTTACATCAAATATGAATTTATTTAATATGGTTATGTTTCAATTATAATATACCCATTATTCTTATGGATTTTTTTCTTTATGATGGAATTTTATTTATGAAATCAATTTTTTAAATAGATTACGTTATGATGTAATGATGTTTAAGAAACCCATTAGATTACTTTGGTTATGCTATGATGAATGATTTATGTTTTTGTGGCACAAATATGTATGGTTTTTATTATGCGATGGGTGGGACCTATATCACCCTCCAATGCATTAGGTAATGATTTATATCTCATTATATAAAAATGGGTATAATGGAAAATAATCCCAGTTTAGTAATATAGGGCTGGAATAGTTAGTAACCTCGATTTAGTAATATAGGGCTAGAACTAGGGGTGAACATGGCTTAGTAAAGGACTTTGTCCACTATGATGGTCTTGTAAATGAGCCTTGGATAATATTGAAATTATTTTCTATGCTTACATGTTTTCCACAATTCCATGCCTTATTCCAATGTTATTTTCTCATGGTTTACATTCCTTTATGATTTATTCCTTATGAACTACAAAGATTCTCCATTACTCAATATTTTAGTTATACATGATATGGTTTTAAATAGTTATTTTATTGTTATTACATTATAAATTTTATGTTTTGTTTAATATTTTATTTATTTAGCCTTACTAAAAATGTGATCTCACCCATTTCTTATGTTTCTTTTCCCCAGGTTGTGAAGAAGAGTATTAAGTATGATATGTCAAAAAGGGGTATTGTTATAATGGATAAAGCTCAAGATAATGTAGATGTCTTAGGAACAAGTTGTTTATGTTTCCCAGTTTCTATATAAACTAAACCTATATGGCCCTACCATGCTTTTGTTATGTTTTGAAATAGATATTCTTCAATTTTGAAGTAAAATTTATGTTTGTATTGTATGGGGTGTTACATCCAACATGGTTTATAATGTATTTAAAGAAAAATCGTATAATTTTTTAAAAAAATGGATTTTTTTATAAAACAGGGTTTTAGAAGAAAAATCGTCATAAGAAGAATAGATAAATGAGATATGATTTTATTGAAAACCTTTTCTCCATAATTTTAAGTACCACATTGCGAAAAAAATGTAAAATTGCATGAAAACATAATGAATAACTATTGGAGAAGAAAATAAAATGGATATATTATCCAATTTTTATATAATTTCCTTTAATTTGAATTCAATCATAATTAATCCCAATTAAAATGAGATTTTGAAGTAAACACTTACAAATATCATAATATAGAAGTGATAATTAACCAATGAATAGGTTATGTGTATAAATATTTATCACTAAAATTTAAATTTATATTATTCAAACACTTTTAAGGATAAAAGTGAGAAACCAATTATTCAACTAGGAAATGATATAATATAGACATTAATGGTCAGTTTCAGTCTAAAATAATTAAACTCCCTAAATAACATCAATGATATATTATTTACCTGGGTGTCTATTTAAACCAATATGAGATCTTTAAACTAAAAAACCATCTTCTTCCATGTATGGATGTACTCCATAAGGAAGATCATCAAATTTCTGAATCCCCCAATAAGAACCATGTCCTACTTATAGATCCTGGTATACTTCTCTTCATTTAGAGTCACCCTCCGGGACCTACCCATCATTTCAGTGGCTTCTTCTTCAGTTGAATTCAGTGACATAACATGTTCAAGTGATTCTTCTTCTGAGCACATAAGCTATTCCAATGGGTGATCAAGAACCTCATCCATTTTCAGCTGTTGACAAGTATCCTAAGGATTAAGGAGGGTATCAATTTCATCTATTTGTCTTTAAACCTTTTTATTGTTCATGTATCCATTGGAATTGGAAAATAGGTGTAATCCTTTCTCACTTTTTGGATGCCTTTCTGGGGCCTACTTCTTATCAAACGTGGGGAGTCACCATCCTCAACCACATAATCTGTTCCAACAGAATGAGGGTCTTCACTAGAAGTAATTGCTAAGGATATTCTTCCCATCCATGTATTTCGATACCAGATCATCCTCAATCTCCTAAACCGGCTCAACATTATACAGTTGTTCAAATTGATTACCCAACTGAATATCTTACACCTATATAGGATTGGTCTTGCATCCTATAGACTGACCTCTACCACTAATAACGCTCCCTAGGCACACCACCTCAATATATGAAGTTCCCCATTATCCCTCCATTATCCACCATTATCCACCATTTTAGATCCAGATTCAAGATTATGTCCATTACCATCCTGGGAACCCTCAAGCAGCGAAGGGTCTTCCTGACCACCCACATTACCACCTTAAGTATGTAGATTCAAATATACTCCTACAAGTTTTACACAAAAAGCTGTATAAGATCCCTTATTCACATATTCCCCTAATTGTTTCTCTACATGCAAGTCCAATTTCAGTCTATTAAAAATTACCTTATCATTTGGCTCTTATGTTTTACCTATGTTTGTTTCCAAATCATGACATCAACAGAACTCACAAGGCCAACCTCCTTACTACTTCTTATATTTTAATTAAAATTCACATAAATAATTCAAATTCAATCATAAAATATAGTGAATTATAAATAATGATTATATTACATGTTAAATTATTTGTATATACACCATATAAAATAAATTTTGTTCATAATATTACAATATTATTTAATGAAGGAATATTGTGGTAATGTCCCTCACCCCATGGTTCATTTTGGTTGATGTTGAATTAATCTTTTGAATAATGGTTTTAAAAATGTTTTTAATATATACTATAACCATATTCATATATTTAATATATTATATAATCATGTTATTATAGTGACCAAAGATTATCATATATAGATATTAAATCTTTTTAAGTCATATTAAATAAATTTCACAGACAAATGGTTAAAGATTTTATTAGTTTAGTGTTTTTCCATAATAGGTACATAATCTCTTAATTTGGTGAAATTTCTTCAACATCTCCCACAAATATCATATCACATTGTACTCAATACCTTACCTAAACTATTCATCATAACATAAGGAAGGAAATATAAGAAAGGGAGACCTAAAATTCCCTATTAGAGTAAATATAATAGATATTAATCTATGATCATATGAAATAATAAGATAAAAATAATCGTATGTTTTCATGAAAATAACTTATGATGTTCATAACAAAGTTTTAATATATTATAAACATGATTTATGGAATAAAAATTTATCATTTCATAAAACATTTCCCATAATGGTGGGAAAAAATCATAAATAATTCATTAATCATAACCTCATGTCAAAATGTGTGTCCCTATCAGAAATAATGAAACCATTTCGAACATCAAGGTTAGATACCAAGACTATCAACATGGCAGATCAATCTTTATTAGCTAGTTACCAATATGGAGAAGGACATGCTTATCACCTATTGTGGATTAGGACACACCTATTTCAGACTATGGATACAAACACACATGTTTCCCATAGTGGATCAGGCCACACCTGTTTCCTATAGAGGATGGGGACAAACCTATTTCACATAGTTGATCAAGCCTGTAGACTTATTTTCCATTGTTATCACATGAGATATAAATATTTATATAATGAATATGAGGAAGATATTGGTCCCACACATCACATAATTAAAATAATACATATGTGTGCCAACTAAAAATAAAAAATTCATCATATCATATCTCATGAAATTAAATGGGATTCATAAAAATTTCATCACAACAGAACTTTTTGAAAAGATACAGGTTTCATAATCATTTCATCATTGCATCATTGAATGAATCATGGATAAAAAGTGGGTTTATGGAGAATATTATAATGGTATAACTAGTGGAAGAGAAATATGTATCCTAAAAATCATGTAATCATAAACATAAACTATTTAAGGAAATAATTAGAATGATATCCATGGTTTATATCCCTAGAAAATAATAAGTTACATCAATGTAAATAATCTTAGATGGATAATGTTTTTGAAATATTAATTACATGGAACATTTATTATGGAAGATAAAATTTATATGAAATTTAATTTCTAAAATTAAAATTCATAAATATTTTGGAAATATATTTATTTGAAAATAAACTTGAAAACATTAAATGGATTCTTTAAAAAACAAATAAAAATTTTATTTTTGGGAAAATAATTTCCTCTTTGAAAAAATATTTTTAAAATATATAACATTTTTAATGTTTTCATTATTTTAAGATACCCCTGAAAAAACATAAATTAATATTTTAAACACATAATGTCCATGATTACAGGTGGTTTTTTACAAAATCCATATTAAATAAAAGATTTATTATACATATTCGATAAAATCCAGAAGGGGATTGTTTGGAAAAGTACATAAAGAATCATAAAAAAATTAAAATTAAAATATTGTTAAAATTTTATTTTAATTTTAATATGATAAAAATAAAATATTTTTGGAAGCATTTTTAGAAAAAAATTATTTAGGAAGAAAACATATTTTCCGTCAAAGAGAAGAATACAATAATATTTTCTCAAAAATATTTTATCAGTTATTCTATGTACAAAAAAGTGGGAAAGGGTAATATAACTTTAAAATATCATTAATTACCGTAGGATAAAATAATTAATTTGTTTCTTGGGTGACATATCATATTATTATTTTATAAAAACATAATCATGAACAAACCTGATAAATGATGAAATTATAAAATAATATCCTTACAACTTTTGTAACATTGAATCCAAATATCCATGAAGTAAGAAAATAAAATGCAAATTACAATATCAGGAGGATAATATAACAAATATATTATGTTTCATTGGGGATGTATATAAACCTTGTGAAAGAAAATAGGTGGATAATATAACGTATGTTTCAAAGAAGGTATATTGAGACAAAAATTTCTTACCACATTATTAAATTTTGAACTGTACGCCCATTGAGTGAGAGATACTAAAATGGATATGTAAACCAAAATATTTTTAGGATAATAATAATAAAATAAATTTATTGGATGTATATACAGCACATAAAATAAATAGCTTGTGAATATGGTACGTGTCTTAAAAATATAAAATGTTAGATGACAATCGCTTACTGATTTAATATTGATTTGAATTATGATAAAAAATAATTAATTCAACCAAATAATGCAGAAAATATAAAAATAATAATTAAATGCATGATATAACACGTGAATCGTGTAATATATACAACACAAAAAAGAAAACATTTGTGAATTTTCTTATGTCACCCTAAAATAAAATAGAGACTAAAAATCCATTACCTTAAGTCTCGACATATTTCATAAACATTTGAAGATTCTATGTAATAAATATAATTGTATTATAAAAATATTAATAAAACATATATATATATATATATAATACAATATATGATTTTTTTATGACCTTTTATTACCCATTTATTTATAATTTCTTGTCAAAGTCATATTTCGAGCAATATCTTCTTTGTTTTTTGTGTATGTTTTGATTGGTTATTTATTGTACTCTTATATTGATCATGGTTCCATAATAACCATATGTTTAAACATTCTATTATTATCTTATATATTCAGTACATTTTAATTTATTGTAATCTATAAAATATACAGATAGAAATCAATATACACCATTTATGGAGACAATAGGCCATACGTAGACATGAACGTTGTTTAAATTTTCATTATTTATTGAAATAAATAAATATAAAATATATATTAACATTATAGATCCGTTTTTATGTCATATATATCATATATTTCATTAAAAAACTTTATTATCTTCTTTGTAATGCGTGAATATATCACATCACTTAGGGAGGAGGAAGTTCGCCGAACACATGATTGACAATATTGCATGCCAAAAAAATGGAAATAATGAAGGTATGTTTGATATAATAATTACAGAAAAATAATGATATCATAAATTTAATATATAAACAATAAATCCATCATTAATTCGAACCATTAAAGGCTTTAATGAAAAAATGAATGATATTAGTTTGCGAGGTTGTAGTCTGTTGTACACATGAACAATAATTTTGTAATAAATTTGATGGAAATGTAGATTATTATAGGTATTTTAATTTGAATAAAATCATATTAGAATATATAATATGTTGAGGTTATTATACCATCATTTTATAATAAAAATTTATGTATGTGTAGAATGAAATAAATAAAAAAATCCATTGATTAAGGTTATCTCTCATTCGGGTATCCGCCTTATCTATGAACCAAAATCCATCCTAAATTGGATTTTTTACAAAATAAGGAATCTAGGATGAGAGGATGGATATTTTGAAGGTATTTTGTTGGGTCTTCATTGATCCAAATGGGTTTTAAGGAGTGATTATGAGAGGATAAGTGGTGACATTTTATAATTGTGGTTAGTGGCACCATTATAATTTTTTAAAGAAATAATTCTTCCCACATTATTGTCATGTCAAAATGATACAACAATTTTCCATTCCGGGGATTAGAATATATAATATCTTAATATGACCATTAAATGGGTTTTATAAAATTTATGGGTCAGTTCTGTCCCTTATCGTTTTAGTTTAATGACTAGTAAATCCATTTTTACCATAAACATGGTAAATAAATTTTACTATTTTTACTAATCAATTTGGTATAAAATTATATTTATATTATTTGATAATATAAACTATAATGATGAAAAAAATTAATTCTATTTTTCAAAATTCCATTCACATAAGTGGAAAAGTTTAATTTCATATCAATCCTATAGATGTGATGAAAAAGAGGGTTTCTAAAAAGAAAAAACATCCAACATTTATAGAGTTTTTATATAAAAATTCAATATAAAATTTATTAAATTTATATAAATAAGATCAGTATATATATAATTGAATAAATTTTAATTTATAAATTTTAAATATAATTTATTTTATAAATAATTTAATTAAAATGTAGTTTTGATTTAAAATTCAACATTTTTCATTATTCAAAAAAATTAAATCTTTTCCAAAAAATTCAAAAAATCACCATATGTAATTTTGAGATTATTATTTAAAAAATTAATTTAATTTTATCAATTAATTTTCCAAAATATTGATCCATTAATTTTATTAATGTTTATAAAAATTAATAAAAATAAATTTTTTGGGACAATTATATTTCTTTAACATACAAATACTATAGAAAATTGAGTACTTAGTTATAAATATGTTTCATTTATGTAAAAATGTTATAATAAATATTAAAAAATTATTTATTATTATACATATCCTAATTATTAATCGTTAATTTATAATGGTCAGGTTTAAATGACTATATTAATAATATATCATTGTTTTGTTAAGACATAGTTCCATGTGTAATGCAAGTTGACCCAACATTTAATGTAGCCGAATCCTAATGTGGTGATGCATGTAATTAAATATTTTAAAGAAATTTAATTTATTCACAAATATTAATTCATAAATACTCATGGTCTAGCATTCTATCACCCTTAAAATGAATTTTCCATTTATTTTTTCACTTTTATATAACAAATGGGGACACTTCTACATCGTAATTTCCTCAATTTCCCATACATATTTTTAAAAATAGTTGTTTCACCAAAAAACATAGAATATGTGAGTGTTTTTGTTTTGTATAACTATCTCTATTTGATCCATAATACATACTGGTTATTCCTAAGAAAATATCATTCTATAGTGGCATGACCTTTGAGTCATGTACATGTAATAGATCATGTATATACTTTCTCATGTGTGAAATAAAAAACACATCATGTACCTAAGAGAGGTTTGGTGGAATCTTCATTTCATAAACTATTATTGTGATATGATCAAGTATTTCAAAGGGAATAATAAATCGATAGATTGGTTTTTCCCTTATTTCTTCCACGTAGAAATTCATAAAAACAACATATCACTATATTCAAATTCTAGATAACAGAAATTATTATTAGTATAACATTTCTATCAATTGTATTTTATTACATATTAATAAATTTATCTAACCATCTGTTCCATCTTATCAACTTTCTCATGTCCCAATTGATATCTTTCTGTAATATCATTCTAGTAAATTGTGGTTATACTATTATTTGCATAATTGTATTCATGAAGAGTCATATGAATGCTTGATTGATATCTATTTTTTCATTAAAATATCAACTTAATGAATTTATTGATCCTAAAAATCATTAAAATCCATTGTACAAAATCATAACTGATTTTCTATAGATTTAATTATTCCTAATGTATCAATACTTTATAATACATCATGGTTTTGTTGAATAATTCTCTAAAACATTGAGGTAAACATCATATAACAATTAGATAAAATTGAATTTGGTTCACTATTAAAAGTTACAAGTTCATTAATGTATATTTTTGGAAATAGTATCTATTGAGAAATTTTCTATGATAGCTAATAAGTGTGATGACTTTATAAAGTTATTACAATAATATCAAATGTATTATAAACCCCAATGGTTACCAGTACCTATAATCATATTTATACAAAGTGTAATGGAATTCCTTCATAAATAAATTCTTCACTAAAAAATATACATAAACAAAGGGTTGTATTGGAATATCATTCCCTTCAGATATCCTTAATTGTGATAAAATCCCATCTTATTAAAATTCAAAAGGGGTGTTAACGAACATTAGTGAACCATAAACACATTTACCCATTATGTTTTATTATTAATTTAATCTTATATGGAGATATACAAATATAAAAATGTTAATTTTCCCATTATTCCATATATATTCTCTTATAATATACAAAAACAATTACATTGAAATCTTGGGATCAAACATAAACTGATGGAATATAAAAAGTGATTTTTTTATTTCTAGAATTCAAGAAGACAAATATAATCACATGAAATTTCACTAAAAGTTAATAAATTGGTTTTTCATAGGGTTCATTCATAAAAAATGGAACATGAAATTCCCAAAAAAGGTGGGGAGGATAAGTGTGTCCCAATTATCCAAATTAATTTCATACAGTGTGATTTTATAAGCTTTCCCTTTATCAATCGACTGTAGATAAATTTTTTATATTTTCATCCATATCAGCCCTTGTATAGGGGCATTGAGTCACATTATTACAAAACTCTTTTTATATGAAACACTAGAGTGTGGGTGTTTTATTTTTTGGCATCCTCATCTCCTCCATTACATTAACTAGCCTCTTAAGTGCATTTCGACATTTTTAATTATTATAAACTACCTTTCTATATATTAATTCACATCCCTATAAAATTTAAAAAATTCCCTATATGATTTTTCAAACTTTATTGTCACATATATGGTTAGAGTTTCATTCCAAAATTTTAGTTTTCATGAGTTCTGATCATCCTTTTCTTGTCAAAATCATTGGAATTGTGGAAATATCCAATTTCTATTTCTAATTTCAGTGAAAATAGAATGAATTTTTTGTAGCTACTAAAGTCTATTACAACCAATTCATTCAAATACTGGGATTTTTTCCACTAAAAAATGAATCAATGTTTATTTTAAGGATTATTATTAAGATAATAGTGTATCCTGCAAGTCTTATAAAATCAGCTTCATAGGTACCAATATATTCATTATTCTTTTTCCTAAGTATTTGGAATTCCTTTTCTATATATTATTGTTTAATATAAGGGAAGTACGTAGTGAGTTATATAATCTAAACTCTTCAAATTTTTCAGATTAAATTTATTCTTATTCCCCAATATTCATAATAAGTTTCCACCACTAATCTGCTTCACCTTTAAAAAAATAAACAATCAAAATGAATTTTTCTTACTTCAAACATTGGAGAATATAAAATATCTATTCAGGGGTACAAATACATTACTCAAAAACTAGTGGATTAATGGAACAACTCAAAGAAGGGTGATGTTGTGTCATGAAGGACTCAACAAAACATTGTTTCATCCTTTGATCATTTTGAAGTTCAACATGATTCACTGTTTGGTAAAGTTGTTTGAACATATCAAAAAGATATTGAATTATTTTTCCCATAACATTCATTTTAATAGTAATATAATCATTAAATTCTCTATTAAATTCAACATTCACACAGTTCCTTCGTGTTCCAACCATTGACTACAATTATAATGTATAGTGTGAGAGACACTATTCATAGAGAAAGACCACATAATCATTATAGGATGTAAAAATAATGTCTCTTTATTTTCATTATATGAAACATTAAGTTTATCCTCCTTCATTAATAGTCACCATATATTTAAATCCTTCATGATGGTTTTTAAACAATTTTTGAATCTCTATAGAATATCTTCTTAGAGTGTCAAATTAATTATGCCGCAAAGCCAATTTTCATGCACTAGGTAAAGACATAGCCTATCTCAAAGCAGCATTTAATGATTTATTACATATAAGTACCTCCATAAAATAGGATAATTTGTAACTCCCCGACCCCAGTTACCTAGAGTCGGTTCATTATTATATGACATTGTCCTGATCACAAAAGATAAAGTCTCGAAAGACCGATTAGTATAGTAGCTTTGGAATCACTAGATACATTCATAAAGTTTACATTACATTATAAAGTAAAAACTACTACAAAAACATCTGGTATTCATAACCCCTCATACTATCCCAATAGGTCATTTATAAATTACTTCTTCACATCCTGGGAAAAATAAAACATTGAAAGAGGTGAGCTGAAATGGTTAGTAAGGATAACAATATAGCGGAAAATTTCATAAATAAGCATAAACATTTAAGTTAATGTATAACTAATAAAAGGACTTTTAAACATTAACTTCAACATAATATTGAAATTATTAAATTAAATAATTCCATTTACTAATTCATATAGATATTCTACTAGTCAAATGATCACATGCAATATCAATAGCCACTTTCATAATTATGGAATGCATAATTCCAAGACTATCATAACCACATAGTCAAGGCCTTGTTCCAAAACTGAAAATAATATTTTGTCTAGGCCTTATTCCAAGACACTAGTTTGTCTCGTGAGACTTACCAATGTATCGAGGAGCTATAGCGGGCTCCACCCGTCACATATTAAGTCCTATGTATTCCTCATATGAACATGTTTAAATATAACAGAAACATCAATATTAAAACTAGCATATGAAATTTCAATAATTTCTCCATAAACCATGAATGGTATAAAAATAATACATCCATAGTCACACATATCACAAAACCTTTAATACAATATGGATGTTTTGTATCATAATAAATAAACATCAAATAAGCTTAAAATACATCAAATGATGTTGACATAGATGAAATCAAAACAATTTTAGAGAAATATATCTTCTTTTGAAATCATTTAAAAGTAACATAATTATAAAAGAAAAAATTTATTTTGAAAATATTCTTATATGCTTTGAAGGGATGCTTTGTTGATTTTATACTGGCAGACAATAGTTGCGCCCTCCGTATAAGTTAAAAAAACATTCTTACCTTAATTCTGTTGAAAAGATTAAAAAGGACCTTGTTTTGAAAAGGAAAGAAATATTTCTTTTATAAACGTCTAAAAAAAGTCAACAAGGGTATAAATGACTTTATCCCATAGTCTTTAAAATAGTAATAATGATTTTAAATAAATTTTTAAGAAACAAAAATGTCGATGATAAAGAGGTCCCAGTAGATAATTACATATAAACAACCTCAGATAATGAAGAGAATGTGAAATAAACCATTACCTTGTACTTTTCCTTAGTCAATTGTATGTTAACCTCTTTTATAATAGTTAAAACATTGTTATTAAATTATACAAGAACCATATACATAATTATTATATCATATATTTTCTTCTAACATTGCTTTGTTAATAATATATTAGTATTATTTTCATTTTGGGTGTTAACATATTCATTTTCTTTTATATGTTTCGTTACATAAGACATGGTTTTTATGGATAGATAGTATTATATTCATATCTAGAATGATATCAAGTCCTTAAAAATTATTTTTAATCATAAAATGAGAATTATACATGAATGGATATGATGGGTAATGAATCTCATCATGTTCGTGGAGACGGTAGTTCGTACGTACGCAGGAGCGACAATATCACTCTTTTGATATTAAAATAATATAAAATTAGATATTATATAATATATATAGAATCATTATCATGTTATATTTATTATTTACATGAATTACACATCATTATTATACCCATCAAAAAAATGTTTTGAATAACAATTACAACACGACGTGGAGACGGTAAGTCGTACATACGCACGTATGGTGACATGTCATTCAAAGGATGGATAGAATACTGAATATAGTTGTACCATATTTATAATAGAATAACTGTATATATAGGATACTGTAGTTATTATTTTTTAATGGGAATAACCAAGAATGACGAATTTTATGAAGAAAGTAACTTGAGAGAGGGTGGTGAAAACATTACCTCTTAATCGGGCTCATCCTTTTGATTCTATCAAAAGGGCTCCTTAGGTTGGATTTCTGATCAAAATAAGTACTCTAGGTTGAAGTGATGGATGTTTAGGAAGTATTTGGGTAGGGGTTGGCCATGAATAAAGGATTTTAATTTTTTTAATTAGTGAGAATGGTGAGTGACCTTTTATAAGAGGGGTTAGGGGAGCCTTTGGAAAAGCTAGAAATATTATTTTATAATAATAAAATTTTCCTATTATAATTTATACAAAGTGTATTATTAAATGTATAAGGTGGGGATGGGTCTAAATAATTTCAACCAATATAATTTAGACAGGTTTGGGTCATTATATTAACCTTATCTTTTAGTTTTAACTCTTAGTTAATTAGTTTGACATTTACCATGTCACTTTGTATTTTTATATTACATAGTTAATAAACATACTATATACATCCAAGAGAACCCAATTGGTCCATTAATGATACAACTATCATGATATATGTATCATTACTGAACCTTATATTTTTAGGAATTTAATATCAATTAATAATTTAATATTTTTTTAAAAACTCTTTTATGTCAATTTTGACACTATTGGGTATTTTGTTTTTGATAAATTCACAAAAACATTATTACTTCTAACCAAATTCATATAACCATTATTAATATGTCATATTAACCTTTAATATTAGTTTAATTCATAAAAATATTCAAATTAAATTTATATTGATATTTATAATATCTATTATTTGATTCTTTCATTAATAAGGAAAATACTGCATCATTATTGTGTCATAAATAAATTTATTTATTAAACGTCAAAATATTATAAATAAAATACCATTATGTAGGAAATATTTTTAGATTTCTAATTAATATTTATAGTCGAAAATCCAACATACATAACCCTATGTAAAAATTGTTTTTCTATAAGATATATTCTTTTGTCATTTTTGTATTTATTTAAACTTAATTAATATAACGTGTCCATATCACCTACAATTGGCTCTATGGGGTCCCAAAATCGACCCAATTATGCCCATGGTCAGACATGTTTCCACCAATAATGTTAGGACACGTTTTAGGGTAATATATTAATATTATAATATTATGTTTTTACCCTTATTTACCGGATTTACCCTTTAACCATGGTAAATAAAATATTTACAAAAGTAATTATTAAAAATGTATAAAAATAAAATTTACCTATTTTCATAATTTGGAAATCCTGATTATGAATATGGAATCCATTTTTAAAAATTCAGAACATAGAAGTGGCTGAAATTAATTTTAAATTAATTCCCATTATTAAAACAAAAATCGTGTTTTTATGAGATAATAACTATCAAAAGATTGACAGTTGTTTATGTCCGGTTTAATTGTGAAATTATATCCAATGAACAACATTGTATTAAATGTTAAAAATATATTGTAATTATACTTTAAAACAACTCAAATTTATAATTTATCACTTTTAATTATTTCAATTAAAAAAGTTGTTTTTAATTTAAATTTAGTAAATTTCACTATTCATCAAAATATAAAAGTTATCCAAAAAGTACCAAAAACTTCACCCAAGGCTAATTTCGATATTCAAAATCCAAAAATGAAGTCTATTTTGAGAGATAATATTTATAAAATTTCAAAAAGTGGGTATTAATATTCATAACGACTACTTTGATTGGTCACAGTGTGTTAGAATCTCGAAGCTGCGTACAGCACACGCTACTTTATTATTCAAAGGGAAGTGTACTGTGGATGCTTGGGGTGTTACATTCTCCCTTCTTCAAATAATTTCATCCTAGAAATTTCTAGAATAATACCACATTAAAGGACTCGGGTGGTTCTCCATCATAAGTTCCTCGGGTTCCCACATGACCTCTTCCATCTTATAGTTCCTCCATAGAACTTTTACCAGACGAGTCGTCCGGTTTCTCAGCACTTGCTCTCTTGTATCAAGAATTTTAACAGGATCTTCACAATAAGACAAATCCAGTTCTAGTTTTAATTCCTCATTAGTGAGTACATGCGTTGGGTCAGGCATGTATTTTATCAACAGTGATATGTGGAACATATCGTGAATTTTGGAGAGATTTGGAGGCATTACCAAACGGAAGCTACAGCCCCAATTCGTTCATGAATTTTCAAAAGGTCTGATGTACCTGGGACTCAATTTACCCTTCTAACCGAAACGTATAACTCCCTTCCATGGAGACACCTTCAAGAAAACATGATCTCTTATCTGAAATTCCAAATCCATCCTTCGTTTGTCGGCATAGCTCTTATACCTACTCTGTTCTTCTTTGATGTCGTTTTGGATTACCTTTACCTTTTACATTGTTTCCTCCACCAGTTCTGGGCCTACATGTTTTCTTTCCCCAACATCATCCCAACAGGTTGGTGCACGACAACTCTTTCTGTATAATGCTTCATATGGTGCCATTTGAATACTCTAATGGAATCTATTATTATAGGAAAATTCCACTAGAGGTAAATATTGATCCCACACACCCTGAAAGACATGTGAAAAAGATCTCAATATATTTTCTAAGGTTTGAATAATCTGTTCTAATTTTCCATCAGTTTGGGGGTGGTAGGTAATGCTCAAAAGAAGATAGGTATCTTGGTCTTTCTGAATACTTTTCCAGAATATGGAAGTAAAACGGGGATCACGATCCGAAAAAATCGATAGGGGAACTCCATGAAGTCTCACTACTTTATTAATATATAGTCTTTCTAGATGTTCCAGTGGTAGATCTTCTATTATAGAAAGAAAATTTGCTGACTTGGTATGATGATCAACAATAACCCATATTGCATCGTTCCTTCTATGAGTCTTTGGTAGCCCCATGACAATGTCCATCGTAATATTATCCCATTTCCACTCTGTTATAGGAAGAGGTTGCAATATTCCACCAGGCCGTTGCCTTCCAGCTTTCACTTGTTGAAAACCCATATATCTTGACACAAAATCAGTAATATCTCTTTTTATTTTGTCCCACCGAAAATGATCCTTCAAATCTCTATATATTTTGGTGCTCCCAGGGTGTATAGATAAATTGTAACTATGAGAATCATCCAGAAATTCCCTTTTTAGATCAGTTATATTTGGAACACAAAGCCTCTTCCCAAATTTCAATATTCATTCTTCATACAGAAAGTCTCTCAATCTCCCATCATTCACATCTTTAATCTTCTTTTGAAATTCTTCATCATCGGTCTGAGAACTCTTAATCCTTTCTAGTAAAGATGGTTTGGCATCCATTTGAAAAAGTATTGATGTTTCACCATCCATGGTTATTCCCATGTCCATCTCCACTAGATCCATGAAAATTGGATCCCTTTCAATTCTCATATTGTTAAAAACTCCATGATCTTCATAGATTTTGTAGTATACCAAGATAGCATCAATAAATACCACCAAAAATTCATCTAGATATTCCTTGAAAACTCTATTCATTATATCCATGAATATATGGGGCACATTAGTCCGCCAAAAAGGCATTACTGTAAACTCGTAATGCATATACCTAGTTCAAAATGCTGTCTTCGGAATGCATTCCTTCTTCACACACAACTGATGGTATCCAGACCGAAGGTCAATCATTGAAAATTATTGAGATCTATGTAGTTGGTTAAATAAATCATCAATGCAAGGTAGGGGATACATGTTCTTGATTTTTATGGCATTTATCTTCCTGTAGTCAATAAATAACCACATAGATCCATCTTTGTTTTTAACAAAAATAGGGGCTCCCCATGGAGAAACACTTGGGTGAATAAATCCATTATTACTCAATTCCTCTAGTTGTTTCTTTAGTTCAAATAATTCCACAGTGTCCATTCTATAAGGGGTCTTTGCTATAGGCCTTGATCTAGGAATTAAATTAATGGAAAACTCAACTTCTCGTTCTGGAGGATGTCTAGGTAAATCTTCCGGAAACACATCTAAATATTCTTTCACAATAGGAACATCCTCTATTTGAACATTACTTTCCTTACCCAGAGTCAATTCTTTCTCTTCCTCCCCATTAATTGAATTTATTTGAGCTACTGGGGGTGGATCTAGATAAGAATTAGGCGGTGATGATTATGCTCTAAAGATAATGTGTTCCTTATCATCATCATCAAAAATCATAACCTCCTTATTCTTACAATAAATCTTCACATCATGGTCTGAAAGCCAATCTATACCAAGGATTATATTAAAATCAATCATAAGTATGACGATGAGATCAGCAGATAAAGAACATTTATGTGCTCTAATGGGGACTGATTCACAAACCTTTATTGCAATGATACTTCTCTTAAGAGTTTTAACTGACAACTCTCTTGTTAAATCATATTGGAAATAACTAATTTTATTAGCAAACTTGGAAGATATGAAACAATTAAATGATCCAGAATCAATTAATGCATTTTCTAAACATGAGAAAACGATTAAATTACCTGCCACCATGTCTTTCAGAGCTTCTACCTCAGAAGCAGTGATATTATAAGATTGTCCTTGATCCCTTGTCTTTTTCTATGGTAATTTCCTCTGACGCTTAGGACATTCAATTGCATAATGTCCCATCTCTCTGCAGTTGTATCATTGAACATCGATAGCTTCTTTCATCCTCTTGTAATCACAAGCTTAGTGGAGTTTTTCACCACACTTATAACAGACTCTCATTCACTTCAAGAAAGTACTAGGGTTTTGCTTCCCACATTTACTGCAGAATGGATATTCAACTTTTCCCTTCTTCCCCTTATTTCTATTCCCAGAGTGTTCAGCAGATCTCTTCTTCTCATTCTTTGATTTAAAGTTATAAGACTTAGAGAATTATTTTTTGTTTTTGATAGCACGTGAGACAATGTCTTCGTATGATGAGAAAGATCGTGAGATTAATTCTCAATGGAGAAATGGTTTTAACCCATCAAGGAAATGATAAATATTACTTCTTGGGTTGCGTATATAATCTCTAGCATACCTTGATAAACTTGTAAAGTTAGCTTCATACTTTGCGACATTCTCATACTCATTTTGTCTCAGACTCAGAAATTTCCTTTCCATATCTGCTCGATGGTCACGAGGAATTTTTTTTTCTAAAAATAGATCTTTGAACTCCCTTCATTTCATATTTTATACTTCATCATCTTCCTTCGTGTTTCGATTCAATGACCACCATTGATCAGTATCTCTAGTGAGGCGATAAACTCCCATGACAACTTTTTCCCTTTCACTACTCCCCAAATCCGGAAATATTTTCTCTTGAGAAAAAATCCATTGCTCAGCCATGAATGGATTTATACTCCCATTGAATTTTGGTGTCTGTTACATCATGAAGAGATCTACCATTGATCCTCCACATTATGGACCAGGGTGCTCCATACGGGTATGGTTATTATTCATAACCTACGTGAGTTGTCCCAGTATGGTGATAAGCTGATCAGCACCAGTTGTATCACCAGTTCCAATATAGTTATCTTGAGCAGGAGGGAAATCCCTACATGGATTTTGTGCATTGATACAGTTTCAATTTGATCCACTAGGAACTGTTTCTAAACAATGGCATAAAATATATTAGTTTATGAATCAAAATACATAATTCCATACTTATAAAACACTAAACATAAATTGAACAATTTATGGATGTAATCCATAATCATAAAAATGTTTTTTTTGAGAAATTATATACTCATAAACACTTCATAATGATTTGTAAAGAAAATGTGATTTATCATAAGGATATACCTAGGGAGTATCGTAACCATGAGTGCAGCAAAGCCCATTGTCGTGCACCAGTTCCCGTTCGAGTCTAGATCCTAGCGGTGTTTTCAGGTTTTACCCCTAGGTATATCTATTCCAGAGCCGCATCTACCTGCTCGTATCCAGACAGGGATATATTTCTCAGAAAACTCACAAAATCTCAACAATACCAAAATTATAGGATGTTCTTCTATACTAATCCTCAATGTCCATCTTAGATCTATGGGCTCTAATCAGAGTTTATCTAAATCTAGTTTCCAAGGTTTGTACTAAACTTCCTGTAATACCAACTGTAATCCCCTGACCCCAGTTATCCAGAGTCGGTGCATTATTATATAACATTGGCATGATCACCAAATATAAATTCTCTAAAGACCGATTAGTTCAGTAGCCTTGGAATCACTTGATACATTAATAATGTTTACATTAAATCATAATGTAAAAACTAGTAAAACAACATATTTTCTTCATAACCCCTCATACTATCCCTGCAGGTCATTCATAAATTACTTCTTCATATCCTGGGATAAAGAAAACATTGAAAGGGGTGAGCTCAGATGCTCAGTAAGGATAACAATATAGTTGAAACCATCATAAATAAGCATAAACATTTAAGGCAATGTATAACTAAAACAAAACACTTTTAAACATGAACTTCACCAAAATATGGAAAAGATTAAATGAAATAATTCCATTTACTTATTGACATGGATATTCTACTAGTCAACTAATCACATACAATATCAATAACAACTTTCATAATTATGGAATGCATAATGCTAGACTATCATAACCACATATTCAAGGCCTTGTGCCATGACTAAAAATAAGATTTTATCAAGGCCTTGTGCCACGAAACTAGTTTGTCTAATGAGACCTACCGATGAATCTAAGAGCTATAGCGGGCTCCACCCGTAACATATTAATCCAATTCATTCCTCATATGAATAGGTTTAAATGTAACATAAACATTCATATTAAAACTAGCATACGAAATGTCAATACATTCTCTATAAACCATGAATGGTATAAAAATAATACATCCATAGAAAAACATATCACAAAACCTTCAATACAATATGGAAGTTTTGTATCATAATAAATAAACTTCAAATAAGCTTAAAATCCATCAAAGGATGTTGACATAGATGAAATCAAAACTATTTTAGAGAAATATCTCTTTTTTTGAAATCATTTAAAAGTTACATAATTATAAAATAAAACATATATTCTGAAAATATTCTTATAAGATTGTAATGGAAGCTTAGATGATTTTATAATGGTGGAAAATAGCTGCACCCACCGTATATGTTAAAAAAACATTCTTACCTTAATTCTGTCGAAAAGGTTAAAAAGGACCTTGTTTGGAAAACAACAGAAAGATTGTTTTATAAAAATCTTATAAAAAGTCGACAAGGTTATAAATGAATTTATCCCATAGTATTTAAAATAGTAATAATTATTTGAAATAGATTTTTATGAAACATGGATGTGGATGGTAAAGAGGTCACAATATATAATTATGTATAAACAACCTCGGATAATGAAGAGATTGTGAAATAAAACACAACCTTTTACTTTTCCTTAGTCAATGGTATTCTATCCTCTTGTATAATATTTAAAACACTTTTATTAAATTATACAAGAAACATAGACATAATTATTATATCATATATGATCTTCTAACATTGCTTTGTTAAAAATATTTTAGTATTATTGTCGTTTTGGGTGTTAACTGTCTGATTTTATTTTATATGGTTTTTTACATAAGAATTCTGTGTTATGAATAGGTCGTATCATATTTTTATCCAGAATGATATCAATTCCTTAAACATTATTTTTAATCATAAAATGATAATTATACTTGAATGGATACGATGGGGATTGAATCTCATCACGTTCGTGGAGATGGTAGTCTGTACATACGAACGAGCGACAATATAACTCTTTTGATATTAAAATAATATAAAATTAGATTGTATATCATATATAAAGAATCATTATAATATTTTATTTATTATCTACATGAATTACACATCACTATTATACCCATCCAAATAATAATGTTTTGAATAACAATTACACCACGACGTTGAGATGGTAAGCCGTACGTACGCATGTATGGTGACATGTCATTCAAAGGATAGATAGAATATTGAAGATTGTTGTACCATATTTATAATAACATAACATTATATATATATGATACTATAGTGATTATTTTATAATGGGAATAACAATGAAATAATAAGTTGAAGAAGAAAGGAATTTGAGAGAGGGTGGTGAAAACAGTATCTCTTAATTGGGTTCTTCCTTTTGATTTGATCAAAAGGGCTACATAGGATGGCTTTCTAATCAAACTATGACCTCTAGGTTTAACTGAGAGAAGTTGAGAATGTATTTGGGTAGGGTTTGGCTGAGTCAAAATGCTTTGAATGTGTGAATTAGTGAGATGGGGGAGTGCCCTTTTATAAGAGGGTGGTGGGGTACCTTTGGAAAAGCTAGAAATATTATTTTATAATAAATTCATATTCGGATTCTAATGTCACAAAAGTTAATTATTAAAAGTATAAGGTGGGTTTGGATCGAAATAATTTCATCCAATAGAATTTAGATAGGTTGGGGTCATTATATTAACCACATCGTTTGGTTTTATCTCTTAGTTAATTAGTTTGACATTTACCATGTCACGATGTATTTTTATATTATATTGTTAATAAACATACTATATAAATTTAATAGAAGCCCAAGTGGACCATTAATGATAAAAATATCATGATATAAGCCCATGATCCAATCCTTATATTTTTAGGAATCGAATATCAATTAATAATATAATATTTGTTATAAAAACTCTTTTATGTCAGTTTTGACACTATTGGGTATTTTGCTTTTGATAAATTTACAAAAGCATTATTAATTCGAAAAAAAACTATATAACCAGTAATAATACGTCATATTAACCTTGAAAATTAATGGAATTCATAAAAATATTCAAATTACATTTATTTTGATATTTATAATATCAATTATTTGATTCTTTCTTTAATAAGGAAAATACTACATCATCATTATTGTGTCATAAATAAATTTAATTATTAAATATATAAAAATTATCAATAAAATACCATTATATAAGAAATATTTTTATCTTTATAATGAATATTTATAGTCTAAAATCCAACATATATAACCCTATGTAAAAATTGTTTTTCTAAAAGATATATTTTTATGTCATTTTTGTACTTATTTTAACTTAATTAATATAAAGTGTCTTTATCACCTACAAGTGGCTCCATGGGATCCCAAATCGACAAAAATATGCCCATGGTTAGACAGGTATCCACCAATAAGGTTAGGACTCGTTTTAGGTTAATTTATTATTATTAAAATATTATTTTTTTACCATTATTTACCGGATATACCCTTTAACCATGGTAAATAAATTATTTACCAAAGTAATTATTCAAAATGACTAAAAATAAAAGTTAATTATTTACAAAATTTGGACATACTGCTTAAAAATATGGAATCATTTTTTCCAAATTCAAAACATAGAAGTGGTAGAAATTGATTTAAAATTAATTCCTGTTGTTGAAATAAAAAGCGGGTTTTTAAGAGATAATAACTATCAAAAGATTGACACTTGTTTATGTCTTGTTTAATTTTGAAATTCTTTCCAATGACAAAAATTGTATTAAATGGTAAAAATATATTTTAAATATACCTTAAAACCACTCAGATTATTAATTTATCATTTTAATTATTTCGATTAAAAAAGTTTTTTTAATTAAAATTTATTAATTTTCACTATTCATCAAAATATAAACATTATCCGAAAAGTACCAAAATTTCACCCTAGGATAATTTATATATTCCGAATACAAAAATGAAGTCCATTTTGAGAGATAAAATTGATAAAATCTTAAAAAGTGGGTATTACTATTCATAACGGCTACTTTGATTGGTCGTAGTGTGTTAGAATCTCGAAGTTGCGTACAACACACTCTACTAAATTATTCGAAGGGAAGTGTACCATGGAAGACTGGGGTGTTACATTAATCACATACTGTATCTTGAAATTGGTGTAATTTCATGGAAATCACTTTATTTTCCCATTACCAAAATTCAAGTATAGTTTACTATACTTTGACTCATCCTTATACTTTTTCGTAGATAAATTTATGTATATATATATATATCCTTAGAAATATACCTAGGGATCGTAGTAATATTTCCACATATTACTTCCCAATGATTAATTAAAAATTTCTTCTACTACTAAATACAAACACCCAATCTTAATAGACATTGATATTAGAATATTTATATGAATATTGAATACATTACAAAAACAAAATCCTAAATTTTAGTTTCATTGGATACATGGTACACTATAATTCAATTAGGTAAAAACATTATCAATATCTCCAACAATGATATTCTCACATAGTAATCGTATTAGGAATACCCTACTAAAACCAATCCTCATTATCCTAGGAAGTAAATATAAGAAAGTGTTATCTTTGACGATAAGTAATGGTAAACATAATAGATATCCATTTATGATAATATAAAATCATAAGATATGCATAAGGGTATGTGATCATGAACATAACTTAAAATATCCATACCCAAACTATCATAGATCATAAACATGAGTCATGTAATAAAACATTATCATTTCCAAATACATATCCTATATGGGTGATGAATCATCTTAATTAAATCATGAACCATAATCTCATGTTATATAAGTTTTCCAAAATCATAATTATAGAAAAAAAATTTCATATGCGAAGGTTAACTAGCAAGGCATTCAGTATAGTGGATCAAGACTTTTTACCTATTTTCCCTTTTATAATTAAATAAACTTATCTTCCATTGTGTACTAGGACACATCTACTTCCCTTAGTAGATTAGGATGCATAAATTTTATATAATGGATTAGGATGCCCCATATTTCCTACAGTGGATTGAGACACACCTGTTTCCTATAGTGGATCAACCCCATAAACCTAGTTCCTATTGTTATATAATGTTAAATAAAGCATTACCCATTACATTTGAGGGATATATAGGCCCCACACATCACATAATAAAAATCAAACGTATATTTTCAACAAGATCATAAAATATTCCTCATATCATAACCCATGAAATAAAATGGTATTTATAAACATTTCATTAAATCATAACATGTGGAAAGAAGATAGCTTTCATAATCATTTCAACATTTCATGTCCCGTTGAGAAAGAATCATGTTTCATTAGAATTTTATCATGTTATAACCCACGGAATACAAATGAGTTTAATAAATTCCATTATATCATAAATATAAACCATTAAGAGAAATAATTATTATGGTATACTTGGTTTATATCCCCAGAAAATCATAAGTTACATCAAAGTATTTCATATTATATAGAGAATTATTTAGAAAGATAAATTAAATACAATTTTTTTTAGGATGATAAAAATTATTTTGAAACCACTTTTTAAAACTAAATATTTATAAAATATTTTGGAAATAAATTAATTTAAATGACATTTAAAACATATAATTGAATCTTTAAAATTAATTTAAAACAATTCTTCAACAAAATATCCATTCCAATTTGAAAAAAAAGATTTTAAAATATATAATTTTTAAAATCCTTTTGTTCGAATATATCATTGAAACCATATAGAATAATCTTCAATAAAAAATAATGGTCATGTTGAGGGGACATTTCATTCATGCCATACATCTTAAAAAAATATTCTTTCACATTTTAGGTGAAAGGATTTTTTTTCTTCAAAATAACAGGAATACTAATTTCATAATGATTATAGAAAAGTCATACAAGGGTGAAAATTTATTTCTAAAATTATAAAATAATGACAAAATATTTTTGGAAATATTTTTAGAAAACATGGTTTTTGAAGAAAACATATTTCTGACTGAAATGGGTAATAAAGTTGTATTTTATAAAAAACAATTCCTCAATTATTTTAAGAACAAAAAAATGAACAAACGGTACTATTATATGAATATATCACAAATAACTATATTTTAATAATATTATTGTGTTTCCTTATAGATTTATAATAATAGTATATCATCAAAAGCATAACGATAAGCATACCTGATAAATTATGGGCTTGTGACATAATATCCTTACCACTTTGGAAAAATTGAATTATAATCCCCATGAAGTAATAACATAAATATGAACGTAAAAAAACATGAGGATAAACAAAATTATGATTTTAAATATCAAATGGGCTATATAAATACATTGTGAAAGAATATAGGTTCGTAACATAACACACATCTCAAAGAATGAAAATTGAGGCAAAATACCCTTACCAATTTGTTAATATATAAACTAGAAACCCCATGAAATAGATATCCTCAATTTTATTTTTAAACACAGATATTTCAAGTATAATCATCATAATATACATTCATGTTCAGTATATACACCACATAATATAATGTTTTAGGGTATATGGCATGTGTCTCAGGAATGTAAAAGGTGAGAAGGAACTCCCTTACTACTTTTGTAATCATTTGAATCATAATTCCCAGTAATTAGCAACATCAAATGAAACTTTTAATATCATGTAAATAATGATATTTTTTATATAACTTGTAAAAGTGTCAATATATTCACTAAATAAAATAAATTAGGGTTGAATTTTGATAGGTCCCCCCAAAATAAAATAGTCACTAGTGATTCCTTACATTATCTCTAGACATACTTCATACAATTTTTAACCTCATATGAAAAAATACAGTTTTATTATTAATATATTATAGAAATATACATACATATATACGTACATATATATATATAATACCATATAGTATTTACTTATGGACTTTTTATTACCTCTTTATGAATGGTGCCAAGTTGATGTCACGTTTCAGGAAATAACTTATTTTCTTTTCATGTATTATATTATTGGTTATTTTTTCTCAAATTACTTTTACCATGGTTCTATATTCACTATAAGTATAAAAATGATATAATTATCATACCAATTCAGTATGTACGTTTTAATTTTAATCTATAAAAGATAGAAATAGAAAATGAGACACACATTTCATTGATATGGTAGGCCGTATGTACGCATGAACACTATTTCCAATTTCTATAAATATTGAATGAAATAATAGTATATTTTATATGGTCACTATATAATCATTTTTACATCATATTTATAATTTTTTTTCAATATATCATTCATTATTACCTTCCACATAATGCATGATTTGATCACATGATTCCACGAGTTGGTAGTCCATCATACACATGAGCGACAATATCGTATTCCCAAAAAACATTAAGCATGAATATATATGTGATATAATGATTAAAAAAACAACATAATATCATAAATATATACATATATAAATCTCTCACTATTTTCAATTGTGAGAGTTGGTAATGAAAAAATGAATGACATCAGTTTGTGACCCGATAGTACGCTGTACACAAAAATGATGATTCTGTATCCCATTTAATAAAAATGGAGAACCTTTTTGGTAATATTTGTGAAATAAAAAAATATATTTATATGTAATAGATTTAATTTATTATATTAATATTCAATTATAATAATTTAACTATGTGGAGGAAGAAATTAAAAAAATACACATTGATGAAACATACCACTTATTCGGGTATCCTCCATAGGTTTCCACCCAAAATAATTTCCTGGATGGATTTATGCCCAAATTATGACTTATAAGAAAAAATAAGAGAATTTTTTAATGTATTTTGGAATCTATTGATTGAACCAAAATGGTTAGAATATGTGAAGTGAAGAGGATAAGAGGTTCTCTTTTATAAGTGAGTTGAGTGGAACAATTGTAATTTTTTGAAACAATGAATTTCACCAATGATTTTTTCATGTCCCAAGGATATAATAGTATGGATTTCTAAATAATTGAATATATATGATCTATATACGTTCATAAAATGGGTTTTTTAGAATCATTGGGTCATTTATGATGATTATATTTTTAGTTTTACCTAGAGTAAATCCATTTTTACCTTAGCTGTGATAAATAATTTTTACTATTATTGATATTCATTTTATTCCAAGTTATGTTGAAATTATTAGATAATATAAATTATCATATATAAAAAATATTAAATAAATTTTTCCAAGTTTCATTCACATATAGGGTAAAATTTAATTTTATATTAATCTGAAAACTATGACTTGATAGTGGGTTTTTAAAGTGACTACGTTTCAAAAGATTATAAATTTGTAACAAAAATTTAATTAAAATAACATAAATTAACTATATATATATATATATAATTCAAAAAATTTGAATTTAAAACAAAATTTTAAAAAATGTTATGTAAAATTGAATGTAGATAGTTCTTTTGGGTTTATTGTGTTTTTTGACAAGGTTTGAGGTTGTTAATGAAGTATAATTGTCAAAGAAGGCATGAAGAGTTAGCATGCATGAATGATCTAATGAAAAGTTTGAATTTGTTATCTCAAACAATGAATGTATTCCAAAACTGATCTCATGAAAAGTGAAAATTCTAAACATGATCTCACGTAAAGTGAAAACGCTAAACTTGTTCTCGTACAAAGCGTGAATGATGAACATGATCTTGATCAAAGCATAAATGCTAAATTAACCTCATGAAGTGCATGATTTCATTTGGATCTCATGATGGTATCTTGTGACTAGATTTACTATAGTTCCTATGATTTTATTTTTGATCTCACGCTTGGATCTTGCACAAAGTGTAACCGAGACTCATGCAAATCACAAATGAAGACCAAGGACTCCACTGAAGAGAAATACAGGCTCATTCCAGGGTTTATGCTAGGTGTTCACACAAAAATATCATAGATCGCGTAATTAACATGATGTTGATGGTTATATATGATTTTTGGATTTATTACGGAGGGTTTATTCATATAAATACCCATACCCCATCCTTAAGAATTTATGAAGTAATTATTAAAATATTGATCAGAAGCATCATTTGGAAAGGAGTCTCATTGAGAGATCATGCATAATGGTTTAATATAGTGGTCTCATTATGGAGTATATGAGATTGGATTTTATAAGTTTTGTTCATGATCTGAATAGGTTCTTGTTCAAACAGTGAATGTGGACTCGTGATTTATTTTAATGAAACAAATAATGTGCTGAATAATGGTTTGGATGAATCATATAGATAAAATATATACTCACTCAATGATGCCACAATAATGACTGAATATCATGATATTACAAGTTATGTTGAATCTAACGATCATGAAGAAACTTCAATAAGGAATAAAGTGGATGTTTCCAGGAAACAAAGGGTTATATCAAAATGGGATAAAGAAATTATGTCTTATGATTTCAAAATCCAAGTATATTAAATTAAAGTAAAAATTCTAAAAGGATTAAATAAATCTCTTGTTGAAGTGTCCAAAGATCTTTGAGATATGAATGATTATCAAAATATAGAACTGGAAAAACTGAATTCTGATGAAATGAGATAGAATCACAACTCAAATAAAATTTAGAATTTCAATTAAAAAAAATTTCATCTTTATATACACCTATCTAGACTTGTGTAGAAGAATAATATGCTACAATAGGAGAATGCATTCTGTAATGATATTTCTTCTTAGATGAATTCTATGTTAAAGGATAAAGATGACATGATGGATAATCTCTTTGATGAATTGGAAGATGAGATTACTACAAGAAATAATCTCAATACAAAATATAATCCTCAACATGAATAATGATATAAATAAATTCAACAATTAGAGTATGTGATAAAATTAGTCATGTAAGAAGTGAAGAAATCAAATGCCAAAGGAAAGACCAAGTGGAAGGATTCCCAACAATTATTATTTGGAAATCCTTTGATAGGTGAAAATGAAAGGGAAAAAAATATGCAAATCCAAAGGAGAAAATGAAATGATTCCATCATCCCAAAAGAAATGTATTTTTTGAAAATATAGTAATGGATATTATGAACTATATCTTATGAATGATAGGAATATATAGATATATATAAATATTTCCCAAAATAGGATAAAAATCATGATGTTAATCAAAATAGTCCTAAAAATGATTTTATATGAATTAATGATAATCTGTTCTATTTCAGTGGGAGGTATAGTAATATTTAATGTTTTTTTGATGAACTAGGATTTATTTAATATTGTGAAGACAATGATTTTTCTAAATTAGGGAATGGGAAAAATCCTCTTGAAAATTATAAAAGTATAGTCTCGTAGATGAATATAGTTTCCAAGTGATATTACTACGGAACATAGGGACACACCATGAGTGCATTCCAAGAATCCAGAGGGATTAATATTTGAAGAATAACTATGGTTGCATCAACATCCTAAATGAAAATGGATGAAATAATGTAAGCCTTTAATGTAATTTGTTTTATATGTGATAGTCATGGGCATTTTGAAAGACATTAACCAAGGAGGGAAGAAGGGAAGGAAAAGGAACATTGATGGTGATTTCTAATATTGGCATTGTATACTGAAAAATCATAAAATGTAAGGCAACATAATAAGTTTAATATATGTTTATAGTCTTATGGAAATTGTAAGGATCTAAATGAAATGTGTACCAATGACCTCCTCTATTATACTCGCAATAACTCTCTTGGATATAATGTAAAAAATTCTATATATAAAGGTGAGGATATTCTCTAATTATGATTAAGAATAATGTATATTCAGTGGAGGAATTACCCCCAATAAGAATGTTTTATGTGATTCATATAACTAATAAAATAACAAAGAATAAATAATTCCATGAAAAATTCATATTTCATGCCACATGGAGTGATGTTATGGAAAGAGAAATATTCCTCTAATAAGGGATGATGCAAGTGTATATAAATGGTTAAAATATTTGTTCTCAATGAAATAGACATTGAAAATGAAATATCTAGGATACGTTAAGGAAGAAAATTTCTAAAAAAGGGTTTAAAACCTAAATTGTGAAAAGGAAAATCATATAGTATCATGGTATTTTAAGAAGGCTCAGCATGTGGGTAATGAATTTCTATTCATATGAAAAAAACAATTGATTTTCGATGGGTAGTTATAATATTCAAAAAATAGTACAGTTCTTTTCTAGAAAGTATCAAATGATTGATCCAATATGATCAACCATAATCATCATATTCATGATTATATAGGTTCCCCCTATGCCTATGTGCATAATTAAGAATAATTAATGTTCATGGGTTTTAGGTTCGAGGGGATATACAATACAAGGGGAAGTGCCTTTGAATATGTAATATCGTGAAGTGATGTGCTCCCAAATGCGAACATATTAAAATTAGTTAACCAATTTGAAGGATAAATCTAGAATATTTCCCTGAATAGAGTTAATGGTTTATGGATTCATGGGATGTATGGAAGTAATTGAGTGAAATTGATAGTAATGTTTCCATTATCATTATCTTAGGATTCCTGCATTGAGTTAAAACTCTTCATGATTATATTTTTTCTTAATATCTCATTAAAATGTGTCACATGGGAATAAATGATAGCTGAGAAGAATATTGTTTTTGGGTCTAAACGATGGGTCTAAAAAGAGAAAGAGTTTCACATAATAGAGGGAGAATTCAATCTCTGAATCAGATGAAATATATCAATGTTATATAAAGGATGGAAGTTTATATTGTTTTACATCAAGAAGAATAATTGGGGGTAAAGTAGAAACATTCATGTATTTCATGATTATAAATATATATTTTAAAAAAATATGGTATCTGATGACTGTTTTCAGGAATCAAAGAACCTACGAGAGAATATTTAAATTGATTTCAAAAAGTGTTCTACATGTTCTAATGAGTAATTCAATATCTAAAATCAGCATAAATATTGGTATTAATTATTTATATCAGTTCAATGGTGGATTTTTTTGGGGAAATTATTTCAAGGCCAACAAATAAGAATGTTATAGTGACAAAATGCCTCTTTCACAAAAAAAATGAATTAATTTTGAAATTTTATTCGAATCAATTCACGATTACTGTGAAAAGGGTACTCCTAAATTGACAGTGTTGATGTTGATGAAACATTTGTACCTATTACAAGGCTAGATACCATCAGATTATTATGGGCATATTAGTGCAAAGGGGGATCAATGTTTTCTTGATGGACAACTAGTAAATATTTCTGAATTGGGTTCTAGATTGATAAGTTAATATTTAAATGCAATATGTTTTCCTCATTAATGAAGATGTGAATAGAGTTTGTTGACAGAAGGAGTTGTATGAGATGAAAAAAGCACCAAGATCATGGTATGGAATACAAGGTCAATCATATAGAAGACTGATTTTTAGTGTAGTATAGTTGATCACAATAAATATTTCAACAATAAGAGTAATCAAACATTGCTGGTGCTGGTATATATCAATTACATAATGTTTTTTGTATTAGATGAAGTGTAGTGAAATCAGTTCACAAATTTCATGAAAAGTGAGCTTAAAATGTCAATGATTAATGAGCTGACATTTTTCATTGGTTTACAGGTGTTACAAGGAAATAATTTAATATAAATTTCTCAATATAAATATTTAATGGTGGTTTTAGAAGACAGGTAATGGATAATTAAAAGGATAAGAAGTCATCTGTGCACTACCAAAAAAAGAGCTTATACCAACAGAAATTTATTGACAGATAATATATCTATTGCTAAAAATGAGAATTTCAAACAGATATTATATTTTATTGGTATTAATTTTTAATACCAACACTTACATTTACCAATATATATATCTATTATTATTATTTTTTCAATACCAACATTTTATTTATTAATAGTTGAAGCAATGTTTTAGCATACTAATACCACAATTGTTTTTACTAACACTTGAATCTTCTATTAATAAGGGCTATTACCAATAAATATTTTACTGTCAATAAAAAATGGTACAATAAACCATACAATAAAAAATATAATATCAATAATCAATTACCAAAAACTTAGTGTGTGTGTGAATATTTATATAAATATTATTTTTACAACCAAGGTAATTTTTCTCCCAGGGTGTTGTTAAAAACATATCATAATTTATTTTAGTTTTCTACTATTTTGAAATATTATATGTTTATATATTTTTAATACTGTTTAATAAATTTTTTCTAAATATTAACTGATTTTATATTTTTTAATATTATTAGTTTAATAAATATTTATATACTTTTTGACAAATTAATATAATTTTTAAAAAAACACAACCCTAATTCCCCAATAATCATGTCTTCCCTGCAATGTTGCCTCACCGCCCCGCCGCCCCGCCGATCCGCCTTGCCTCCTGCCACCCCTCCTTGCCTCCCACCACCCAGCCTTGCATCCCGCCACCCTTGCATCACCCAATCATCATGTCTTCCCAGTGCCTTCGTTCTTCTCACTTATCTATCTCTCACTGCCTTCGCACCGACGATCTCTTCCTGCACTCAAAAACCCTATTCATTTTTGTTCTCCCCACTAAGGGTTCTACCTCCCATGGCTTCCAATTCTTTTTCAGTTCTCTCTTCGCTCGTGTTCGGTGACACGTTCTTCTTCTTGAATGTGATTTTGGGTAGGGTCGGTCGTGTATGGTGATTATAGTGTTGTTTAGTATTCTGAGGGTGTTCTATTTTTAGGGTTTCTTCCTCATCTTCTAGGTTTGAACCTCGGCTAGATTTGATCTTCTTTTTCTATGTTTTTCTTCACTATATGTCTATTTACTCTTCAACTAGCTTCGATCCCCCTATCCTTAAGGGTGGATTCAGGTTTCATCTCCAGTTTTCCAGCTAGGTCTTAATGATGGCCCTCTAATCCCCAGGTGGTGTTTGTCTGTCTATCTTGATCCGACGGGCAGATGATTCTTCTTCATTGTCATCCTCCCTAGCAGTGAAGGGTGGTCAGGTCATTGCTATTATTCTATTTCATGCCATGTATTTGGCGGGTGGATGTGATGAAGCTGGTTTTTGTTGGCGGTTCATTATTTTTTCTCCCAAACGGATATTGGACAAGTTGATTTGGAAAGGTCAATTTCCTTTTATGGGTTCTTTTTTTTCTGGTTTAGAAGCCTTTTGACTAAAAAACAATACACTAAAAAATGAAGATGGAGGTGATTCTAGGCTAGATTAGTCTCCTATGAAAGGTCAGTGCATGGTGAGAAACATGTGTTCAACATGCTGTTGATATAAAAGAAGGTTGACGTCTTCTAGTTGTCATAGAAAATGGGAATCTTAATAGAGATTCATATTTAAATTTTTCCTATATTTTTTTAATTCCAATTTTGTTTTTGGTTGTCAATGTTTTATTCATGTTCGTTCCCTTATTTTTTTATGTAATGATTTCTCATGCAGTTTATTATGGTACATTTTTGTGGGGAATTAGGGCTAATGTCATAAAATTCTCTATAGATGTTTTATAAGATTATTACAATGGGAACATCTTTGTTATCTGGTTCTATTTTATTTTTTTAATTATTTTTTTATTTGATATTTTTATCTCATTTGTGAGTGTTCTTTTAGGTATTAGGGGTTTTATGCACAGTGCATCGGAGGTCGTAATTGAAGTGGTGTAAATTCTTGAGGAGAGTTAGTTTGATGTCCTTTTGATGATAGGAATTCAAGGATGATAGAGGTTGTCATATATTATGTTCTTCATGGTCTGTTTCAATGATTCGATCATTGTGTTATGGTTTCCGAGAATTGTAAACATTAAGGCTCATATTCACTACACTCTCCCGATACACACTACATTATTCTAGTTTGGCATGTAGTTGTTATTTTCCGTCTGTTTTCTAACAAATTTTTCATTGCAAGCATCCCATCTATTTTTCACCTTCAGGTTATATGAATCTCATACCTTGTGTTCATTCATGTTCGCAATGACACCCATACTGACAGTTTTACTCATGTCTTTTACAATTCATTCATTTTTACATTTTACATTCTTTACATGTATGGATTTCATAGTACTAATCACATTAAAAACACTTTTTTGTTATAGGGTTCTGGTTAATGCCTTAAAAGAAATAGCAACAGGTTCGTAAGGCAACTTCTCAAGGTATTCAATAGGTGATCTCTTCTACTTCAATGTAGAATACCTGGTAACCTCAGTAGCACTACCACCAGGAATCAAAATTAGATTCTTGATAATGTTTCATCCTACGGTATAAAAACAATAAAATTACTCTAGAATTTATTTAGAATATCCTTTATAACACCCATTTGAATAATGGTGCAAGATTTTGGCTCCGAACGCTCGATAAAGAAAGAAAAAACTAGTCACTGATCTAATTGACCTAAAAAATACCTACTTTTATTCCCACATAGGATTCTTGAAATTTATTAGGTCTATTTTAAAAAAAATTTCCACAAGCATGCACAACCTTATTGTCTTCTTTTCTCAATCATATGATGACATTAAGTTGATATTTTCTTTTGTAATGGCATGCCAAATCACTCAACCGTCTCTCTTATATAGCCAAATCAGGTTTCAACTTTTCGATATGTTTGTCAATATTTTCAATGAACATTTAATTTTTCATAATCCCCAAGAATCTTCTCTCACCAACTTTTCATTTTTTTTCTCCAAATTCAAGTACTCTAGAGGAAAATCAAGAACAAATATACAGGGGCTCACAACCATTTTCCAATTTTTTCGGTGGCAACAAAGTTTTTTCTCATTTTTGGGGTAAAAAAATATTTGTTGAACATTAAATCTTGAAGAAACTTTGAATCCTATAATTTGAATCCAGACATTAACAACCTTTATATAAATAATGTCATTCTCTTGAAAACCTTGACTGTTGTCACAAAATCTAGTGCTAAATCTGATATCAGATCCCTAAATTGGCTAGTAAATTTTGTACCAATGAAACTCTTCACCAGTCCAAGCATTATAACATGATCATTCAAATTTACATGCATAATAAAAATTGATTATTTTATTAAAAATATTTCAAATATTCCTGGTGATGATAATAATTCATGAATGATGTTTATTTTTTTACATTTTATTACTTTAAAATTCCTTTACCTATGTTGGATGAAAATAATAAAGTTGTTGGAGATGTTGACATGGACATGTAATATTCCATTGATTCCTTGATAATTTGTATCACGAAGAGACGAAAGGTTTTACTTCATTCGTATTTGTTTATGGAATCTATGGAGTATTCAAGAACACATGGTTAAGGTAATATATTGATACATCATAACTGTTTTAGTGTTCTCACTAACATCTTAATTTCTCTAACCTATTTATAATGACTTGTTTTGAAATATGGAATCCGGTTTAGTGATATCACTAATAATATATGTATTCCTTGTTCATTTATTCAATCAATGCCTCATCCATGTGTGAAATTTATAGAGAAACCATGTGTGTTTCTTAGTGTGTGTGAAATTTCGAACCTATGTACTGTTTGTGGAATCAAGAATTTTGGTTGTAGGGATATCATGAACATAGAAGGTGACACCCACATGGTCTGGCCTATGTTGCAACATTACCAACATCAGAAGGGGTGGTATAAGGCCAAAAAAAGAGGGCTAGATGTCCTGCCCTCAGGAAGATACTTGATGAAGATTTACCTGTACAGTTTATTAGATGGATGAATCAATCTTGAAATATATTTTTCAACTAGAAGGTAAAGGGAAAAGTAGTATAAGAAAAAAATTAACATTCACCTCTCTTTCTCTAAATTAATCAATTACCCTGATACAGAGAACCATTGGAAAGCTGAAATGTGCAATAGTTAAATCCGATGAGTAATTTGAAAGTATACTACAATTATTAGGTAGTTGGAATATTTTTAGACCTTTCAATATTTTTAAGTGGTACATATAAAATGTGAATTTATGTCTATCCAATCTGTCCCCTCACCTATTTTTAATCTGGGTTTCATAGTGTTCCTCATTGAAAACATAGTTTGTCATCCACATAGATTGCACCCATGGCCTGTGTGTGAAATCTAGAATCTGGATTCTGTTTTAGAGTTCTCATTTCATTAACTTTAGAATCTAGTATCTATTTTAGTGTTCTCATAATCATTAATGACATGGCATTTGAATAATAAACTAATGTGTAATATAATGTGAATTAATATTCAACTTATAGTTTAAGGGATCATCTAGGTTTGTGTACTAATGAGTGATGTGACAAATCATTGTATGTCTTCTTGTCCTTTTCTTGATTCTTAGGATCTTTTTTTTCATTCTAGTGGCAAGGTGTATAAGTACACATCATTTTATTTGAGGGAGGGTATCCTATTTAGCATATAGAATCTGTGACTGGTAAGCTTCTTCCTCAACCCATGAAATTTTAGTTTTTTTGAATGTCCTTAATTACATTATAGAGGTGGATTTCGATTGAGGTTTCATATTCTGATGTGTTTTTCCTAAAGTTAATTTATTCATAGTTTTGATGTAGTAAAAATTTTGTGCACATTCCTTTAAAAATCATTGACTAGTTTCTTTTTATCTTTGATCAATTTTGTTGATGGAATTAGAATGGACATTATAAAATATACCAGTAGGATAGAATAAAACTGAGTAAGTAAAATAGCGTTTATAAAAATAGGATTTAGGGGGAAAAGTTGTATTAGAGGAATAAGGTCCCCCTGGGGGTTATAAAAGAGAAGTTTTATTATATTCATAATATAGGGGAATGGAATTTAGTTCCCTATAATTTTGGTGTCATCCTACAGTATCTTCCCATGAAACATATTAAACAATTTGATTAGTGGGGACCTATGTATGTTGTGTTCCTGAGGTTTTCATTTAGTGTCAGCTGACCTGTTCCTTGATGTTTTTATTATTTGTTTTTTTCACAATTGTGAACATCTGTACTGCAGTAATGTTACCAATGCTGAAGTCACTACTCATTCCCCTCTTTTCATCCATCCTCGAAATGTTACCAAATTAGAAATCCAACACAGACTTCCATTTCTTTGTTTTTTCCTCCAATGATTTTATATTGTTTATTATTTTAATCTAGCATCCTTCATAATTTTTTTTTCCAGAACCATATTTTTTCTGTTCAAAAAATATATTTCCATGTCTCCAGAATATTTTCCCCATGTTGTATTCTTCTATGTTTTTTGTTTCCTTTTTTTTATACTGCAAATGTTTCTTTTTGAATATTGTTTTATTCTAGTTTTTTTTCCATTCTGCTCGTATTTCCTATTGGATTTTTTGTTTCATTTTTTGTTACACTTCTTGTTTTAATGGATTATTTGTTAAATAAAAGGCTATATTTTAATGTTTATTTCTTTATTGGTCAGGTAATACCCAATTTTAATGTCAAAATAAAGTTCAACACATTATAGTATGTTCAACACAAATGTTAATATCATGTTGTGCATGTACTACCTTTTTTCCTTTGGGGTATTCTATCTCTGTCACATTATTATGTACCTCCGTCTACCCCATATGAGGTTTTTCCTTATCTATTTTCTCTATTTTTGTCTCATATTTTTGTGTTTGTGTATATACTAGAGCTGACTTAAATGGGACTGGGGATAAAGTTGGTATAGACTAGAGTAGACATTGATGGACTGGAGATGGAGCTGGCATAGATTGGAGCAGACATGGATAGGGCCAGAGCTAGATTAGTTGACATAGACAAGAGATGACATGGACGAGGCTTGAGCTAGCATGGATGGGTTGGGGAAAGAGCTAACATGGATGGGTTGATGCTAGAGTCACTGGAGATTATGGACCGGAGCTATAGGGGTGGTTAATCTTGTTTGGTGGGATCATGCGTGGTGGAAAGAGTTGTGGAATGGAATTGTGTGTGTGGCGGTGGGGGGGGGTGACCAGGATTGTCTAAGATTGTTTCTAGAGGGGATTGAATATTTTCTATTTGTAATTAATTTCATTATTAATATAATTAATTCTTGTCTAATTTTGAACACGTGTTAAAATAGTCAGTTTATTAATTAAAATATATGTATTACATATGATAAATTAATTAATAAAATATGTAATTTTACTCACAATAAAAATTTATAATTTTTATTTTACATTATTTTATAAATAAATATTATAAATTAGTAATATTATTACCAACAAATAATATTTTTACTAGAACCTGTTACAAAACACCTTAACCAACATATATATTATCTGTTGGTATTATTATAATTGAAACAAATCTATTTTATCTATCGCAAAAACATTATGTGATACAGTTTTTACCAAGAGTTTAGTGATAGAGACATATATGTTGGTAGAACGTTTTACCAATAGAAAATTCACTTTTACCATCATATATGTCCCAATTGGATAAAGTGAAATATTTTGTAGTGGCAGTGACATGGATGAAACTGCTTGGGTATAATGAAAATAATTCTATTAATTCCACTAAATTTTGTAAAATAATTAGTTGTCTGTTTTACATTAATTTTAGAATAAAATATATTTTTACCATATGATAAAAAGCATGTAATGAATTAAATCATAAGGGAACCCAATTTTTTTTAGAGAAAATAATAATTCTGTATATCAAAGGCATTGTGGATTTTGGTTTGATGTACAATGAAAAATATCATCAAGTTTTTTTTTGTGCTATAGTGATGTAGATTGTTCTATATTACAAGATGACATAAAACCAACATCATGTGCTACATTATATCTTATTAGATTGCATATTTATTGGATAATAATGAAACACATATTCATTTTCTGAACACCAAAGAATCCAGATATATAGAAACTATTATTTTATGCGTACACTTATTCTCGATAAAGTAACATCTTAGTGGCGATGGGAGTTCAAGAAAAGTCTCTGAAAAGAATCAATTATAATAATTCATGTTAAAGAAATATGAGAAAAAATTTATTCCATTAATTGTGGAAAAATCAAATTGAAATATAAAATCATTTTATCAAGGATAATGTGGAGAAAGGGACTATGAATTAGTAGAATATTCCTACTGAACCATAGGATTCATTTATTCTAAAAAACGAATCACCCAAAGAATCATTTGAAGGTCATAGACTGAATTTTAGGGTACTATTGAGTCCTCACACATAAAAAGGTTTGGATATGGTACCCCCTATCCTTGTGGTATGACGTGTTTTTACATGATTTGCTAATATATATTCTTTTCACTATAATAGACCACCATTAAGTAACCTGTGGGTTCATTGAAAAGGGGAGATTAATTTTAAACATTAAAGGGGATGAAATATATTAATCAAGATAGAGGGAGAATATGGCTAGGAGATCCGGGAAGTAGGGAGTGCATTAAATCTTGTTATGCTAATGTTTATCAGTCAAATAATATATATCACAAAAGATGAGTTTTGTGATGATAAAAGATGAGTGGTTTTGGAATGACGTGACTCATTTATGAAAATTGGATCCAACTATTGTTCTCGCTTCAATCATGGATCATGTTGGTATAGGGGTTTTTTTGACTAAATTAGTATTTTATATCAAAATTGTGAGTAGTGAACTTTTCGAAGATGGTGGAAGAGGATTTAACATGATATCAAAATATTAAGAGTTTTCTTCAAAACCAAATGGGTAGTTTGTAAGAATGAATCACTCATGATTGTGAATTTTTGTTGATTATGATTGTTGAAATGGTTAGAGGTTTTTATAGAAGGATAATTGTTAATGATATCCTGAATAGTTATAAATCTTGTCTCATCTCGCGTAAAGTGTGAATGTCTAATCTTATGGAAAGCATGAGTGTTGAACATGATCTCATGAAAAGTATGAATGATGAACTTGATATCACGCAAAGTGATAATTCTATAACATATCTCAAAAAGCATTAATTCTAAACCTAAGTTCAATGAATGTGAGAATGATGAACCAAATCTCACTTAAAACACGAATGTTGAACTCATCTTGTGAAGTGCATGATCGTCCTTAGATCTCGTGATGGGATCTCACATAGTTCCCATAATTTTATTTTCATATCACACATGGATCCTGTGAAAAGTTATAATGGGACTCATGAAAATCAAAAATGAAAATGAATATCAGGGACTAGTGCAAAGTGAAAATGTAGACCAGGTGCTCGTGCAAAACAAAAATCCGGAATTGCACTAGGGTTCATGCAAGGGGTTCACACTTAAAACTAATGGATCACCTGATGCACATGAGGTGAATGGTTTTAAATTTTTTTTGGAGTTATGGATGTCTTTTTATGCCTATAAATACCCCCAAACCATCCTTAAATAGTGAAGAAGACATGCTTAGATAATTTATTTGAAGCATCATCCGAGAAGGTGTCATGTGGATAGATCTCGTAGAAGGGTTCTCCGAAGAGGTCTCCTGAAAGAGTATATGTGATTAACAACATGTAAGGGATGTGAATGATATGAAAAGGTTCTTGAGAAAAATGAAAATGTAGACTTGTGAAAAAGTACTCATGAAAGTGGGAACATTCCCGGATCACACATAAGGGCTGATGTGCCTAGGTCTCGTGCATGGGTATCACACTAGAATATTATTCCTAGAGATACCCTCTTTCAATTTCCTATGAATAATATCATTATCATATTCTAAATAAAAAAAGTAGAATAAAATAGAGTGTCTTCACCATTCTATGATAATTTCAAAAGGAGTTCAATCTCTACTCCATTCAATGTTGTGGAAGGAAGGCTTGGCATCACATGAAAATATTTACAATGGAGATGTAATTTTTGTTTCTAAAAAAAGAGAGGCCTTTCATAGTATTTTCGAAAGTGTATGTGTTGTGTCCATGTTTTTTTACATGAATAAAGAATCAATATAGAAATATATTCAATAGATAATTTAACTACAATTGAGAATATATTCATTAGTTATAATGACGAGAACTACATGTCTATAAACTGTATGTGAATCTCTTTTAAGTGCAGTAGGAAAGGAAGAAGAAGAAGGTGATAATTTCCACTAATAGTGAGCAGGATAAAGGGACATAGAATTTTACCCATTGAAAAATAGTTAGGTGACCCTAAACATTTTAAAGGCAGTGATCCTAGGAATAGATGTGATTTATCATGAACTATGCATTGGTAGTGAGACTTAGTGGATTTGGTACATAGGAAAATTACTATTTTATTCAAATTAAATATATACTAGTGAGTGTGAAACAAATTAAAATCTATGTGTCATTGTGTTTTGTTCCGTGCATTACTATAACATAAAAGTCAGTTTCGAATTATAATTATGTATTTTTCATTATTCATTAAAAATTTGATCATTTAGAAAAATTTCAAATATTCACCATAAGATAATTTTGAAATATTGATTTCTAAAATAATGTTTATTTTATAAAATTAAATTTCTTAAAGTGTAATATATTAATTTTATTAATTTCAAATAATATAATAAAAAACATTTTTTGATAAAATAGTATTTTCAAAACATATAAAGACTAACTGAAAATTAATTAATATTTTATTAATTTCATTACATTATGTAAAACAATTATAATTAATATTTTTATTATTATTCATATAACTATGTTTAATTCTTATGCGGAAGCCTCTGAGCGGCGGCATTCTCCTATAAGCGGCGGGCTAGGGTTTTCCTTCTCTGGTTTTGCCTCCGTCCCTCCTCCAGCGTGAAGCGGTGCGGCTCGGCGTCGGTTCTTCGTCCTCGGCTCGGCGTCGGTTCTTCGTCCTCAGCTTGGGAGCGTGGTTTGGCGTCGGATGTAGCCTCGGCTTGGTGAGCTTGATCAGGCGAGGCTTGGCGCTGGGCCCGGTGTGACGCGGAGGAGGGAGGGTCTTCCTGCAGCTTCCTTGCAAGGTGCTTTGACGTGAAAATTTGGCTTCAAGCGGGATCTCTAATCTCGAGCGTTGATCGGGATACGATGGTGGATCTGTGCGTGGGAGAAGGCGGCGACATCGCTTCACTGAGTCGGAGACGGCGACAGTGCATTGGCGCAAGAGTCAGGACGAAGGATCTCGTTTGCGCGGGGAGTTCTTCCAATTTCATTGGCGACGGCGGCAGTCGCGTTCTAGCAAGCGATCTGTTCCAGATCTGGTTTCAAACCAGATCTTGTCAGACATCGGTGGCGGAGGCTGGTTGGAAGGAGGCGATTACAGATCTGTTCCAGACCTGGTTTCAAACCAGATCTGGTCGGACATCGGCGGTTCGGATGGCAGACTTCGGTCTCGCAGTGACACGGTGTCAGAGGCGTGATGGTGATCAGCGGTGGTTGATAGCGCCGTTCTGGTCATGATCTGTAGATCTGGATGGTTCTGTGTGCCTCGTCGTCGACGGGATCCTTGGAGGACAGTGGGCTCTTCTGGCGGTCGTTCGTGCGGGTCCGGAGGCGCGTCGCGGTGGTCGGTCATTCCGGTGGATTCTGTGCGGTGTTGCGGTGAGCGTCGTCCTTGGGTTGATGGATTGGCTCCGGCACCCGTGCGGTCTTCAAAGGCGGCGCCGTGACAGGGCTTTGCGGCCCTTTCGATGGTGGCAGGATTGCGTGCCCTCGATGTGTTGAGGCCACGGTGGGGGTTCAGATTTGATTGGTGGCGCCGCGGCGGTTCAGGCTTGCTTGGGCTGCGTGGTTGGTTTTCCCTGCTTGGGCATCCGGTTCTTCTCTGGTGGCCATGTCTCCATAGTGATAGCTTGGAATTGGTCTGGTGGGCCTTCTGGTTTTACCTTCGGGTTGTGTTATCCTCTTATGGTGCTTCTGGTCACTTGTCGTGGGTTTTCCCATTGGGCTCCTATGTTTTGGGTGGTGTCTCTGATTGGGCTTTGTCCCACTGAGCCTACGGGCTTGTAATGGGTTTTACCTTACCCATTTCAAAAGGTTTTACTGTCCTTTTTCTTTTTTTTAATAAAGGGGCATGACCCCAAACCTTTCTAAAAAAACTGTTTAATTCTTATGATATAATTGTTGTCATTAAATAACTATGTTAAAAATATGTCATGGTTTTGTTAAAACTCAGTGTCATGTGTAACACATTCTATCCTAGTGTTTCCTATATCGCATGATTAACAAGGTTTTATGTGAAAAAAATTCTCAATGAAATTTATTTTATTCAAAAAAATTAGTTCATAAAAACTTAGGGTGTTATAATTATAAAAATTTTCTACCTCTCTTTTAATAAAATTTCATTATATTCATTGTTTCAAGTATTAATGGCCTTGTTTTCTCATGCCTATTTTGTCATGAAAGTTATTGATATTTTTTCTATGGATATCTATACATTATATAAAGATAGATAATAATGTTATGATAGTAATATTTAAATGATATTAATATTTTAATAATCATTCTATAAGGCTTGACATTTTAGATGAATCACATCACTTCTTGGAGACAATAGGTCATATGGACTCACGAACGATGATATTATTTCATTAATGAGTGAAAGGGAAAAGAAGTGGATAGAACATTAATCATATATAATTAATATTATTTAATAAATAAAACACATATTCATTAAATTTTTCTTTATTATTTTCTATATAATGATTTAGTGAAAAACAAATCACATCAGTTCGTGAGCCGGTAGTCCACCGTATACATGGGTGGCGTTATCATATTTTTAGTGGCATTAAAATTAAGAAGTTATATATAATATTTTATTTAAATAAGTATAATAATATCATAAATATTATATATATACATTAAATATATAATTATATACAATTGTGATATACATTTATGGAAAACAAGTTACATCATTTCGTGAGGCGGTAGTCTTCCTTACACATGATCCATAATTTCTTTTCACAATTGACTATGGAAGGGACTAATAAATATCATTAAATAAATTACATATCATTTAATTGCTTGTAAAAATTTTTATTTATCATAATATAAAATCCAAAACACAATTTAAGGTTAAAAAATAAGAAATAAAATGAATGAGAATTGTTGTGATAATTACCTTCTCTTGAATAAAACTCCTTTGTATCTTTTCTTAAATACCATAGTGTCGGTATTTTTGGAAGACCATAAGAACTAAAATGTGTGTAACTATTTTTTTTAGATATAATTTCAGTGTTTTAAAAAAAATATTTTTTTAGAGGTATGAAAATCTAATGGGATGGTGTGGCCTTTTATAAGTGGGGGATATGAAACACATGGTTTCCTGAAAAAATAAAATTTTTCTACATTTTTTAAATTCAATAAGTCACTAACTTGGACCATTGTCAAGCCTTATTTTTTATAATGTCCTAAATATGTATATAAAATGGGTTTTTATATGTTTTAGGTATTTTTTAACTGTTATATTCTTATTTTAACAACCAGTAAACCTGTTTTTACCTTAACCGTGGTAATTTAATTATTATTAATTTTACTATTAATAATAGTTAAAAATTACATTGAATTTATTATATAATATACATTATTTTTATTTAAAATATGGAATATATTTTTCAAACTCATTTCACTAGAGTTCAATAATTCATTTAAATATTAAACCCACAAAATTGTCAAAAAAACAGTATTTTCCAAAGAAAAACATTCCTAACTATAAAAAGTTTTTAAATCAAAATTAATAATGAAATTGATTTGAATGAAATAAAATAGTTAAATTTTAATATAATTCCACTAAATTTATATTACAAAAATTTAAAATAAAATTTAAAATTTAAATAATTTAAACAAAATGATATTATCTACATTTCATCAAAAAAAATTATTCTTTTTTGGGAAAATTATGAAAAATTCACCCAAAGAAAATTTTTACAAGGAGATTGAAAAAAAAAAAAATTTTACATTGAAATAATTTTTTTAAATTGATAAAACTTAATTTTAAATTATGTGTACAAATTTTGACAAAACCGGCTTTTAGAAAAAATCATTTTTTCAAAAAACATTTCGTTTTCTTTTAAATGAATGTTTCTTTATTTATAATTAATATATAAAAAGTGAATTTTTTTATACATGAATAAACTATATTCTTTTAAAAAAATTTATAGTACTATTCACACCATCCAACATAATTTATAGGTTCTGACATCACATTTTAAATAATTATAATTTAATAGATTATTCTATTTTGTTTAAACCCATTTTGGGTGCGTCGAAAGATATCAAAGAGAATGAATTTATTTAAAAATAAGTATATTAAAAAATATAAGGTCGACACATTCTATAAAAATATTTTTGTTTCATTCGATATGCATTATCGATCATGTTCTTCCTTTATTTTAAAATTCTAAGTTGTAACATTTTTTCCCCTTCAATAAATCGCATCCTCACAATTTTTTCTTGTAAATATAAATAATTGGATTTCAATTTGTGAATTAATTGTTTTAATACCCACATAACAAAAGGGTTAATAATAATTACTCTTAAAATAGGTAACTATAAATATGGAATGTCATCCGAAATAACACATAACTAGCTTTACATGTCGCATAACATTGATGGGAATTGATTATATATGCATAGATAAAATGGGTAAATAATTTTAGAGAATGAAATTGATCAATGATCAAAATTAATTTAATGATCAATGGATGGTTAATGACCTTAAAATAAATATATGTTGATTTAATGGAACATTTAATTCCTCAGATATAAAGGTAATGAGAAAATATTTTTTTCCAAGATAATTTTTTTATAAATTTGAGTGATTTTTTACCAACTTCAATATGATTATAATGAAATAATCCTAAATGATATATTATATTTCATAATAATAATTTCATCCTTTGGTTGTTATTTGTTAAATTCCACATCATCTCTTACTCTATGAAACAAATAAGCAAAAGTTATTTTATTATTCCAAAACCATGAAAATCAAATTTTAACAGATTATAAAATCTATAAATGGGTGACATGTCACTCCAATTATATTCACTAAAACCAAAATGGTTAGAATAAGTTATGAACCCTAATAAATTAATATTGGTAAACTCTAATCACATTAATCCTAAAAGGGGGCTCTTAAGACATTGAGCTCATGATCAATCATATACTTATTAACCCATGATAGTATCCATAACATTTAAATTAATGAAGACATATATGATTCAATAATTAAAAAACAATTATACATATCATGATTCTTATATACAAAATAACATAGGTATATATACTTATACAATATAATTATAGAATCCAAAAAATTCAATAATTTAACACTTTTATTTCAATATAGGTCCTTCCTTGGATTAGGGGTTGATAATCAGTAGAGATAATTGACTTTGATAATTTACATGTTTCCCACATTTATGGATAAAAACTATAAATGTTACACTAAGATAAAATATATTTCTTTACATTATAGTCTTTATTTTCTTTTGAAATTAATTACTTTATGTGATTATTTTACACACCTACCACATTTTCCTTTCCCTTTAATAAAACATCATTGGTGTCACTTTCAACATTTTTTACATTAAGGAAATTAAGTATCCATTCATTCCTTGTCTCAAACACTAGTTCTCATAAGGAACTACAAACTTATCTCATTTAGTGATTCCAATAGTTGGTTATATTATAGATTGTCAATCATTCATGATAAATGATTATACATAATCACAATGTCTTTCACATGAGCCATCATCGCATTTGATTTCTCATAGTCACAGCATATGATTTTATATTCAATTTAGAAATAATTACTTCACGCTCCATCCATTGAAAAAAAATTAATGTGTGCGAAACAATAATCATAGTGGGAATACATATAAGCAGGAAGAATCACATATAGAATTTCTAAATCAATACACATTCATTTTAATCTAAGACACCATAGGATTAACCTAGGTCATTAATTGTAAAAATATATTATAATCCATCATAATAGTTTGGAATAAAAATGTGAATTATCCAAAAAATATCTCTTAGGAGTGTTAGAATATGTGTGTGTTAAGGCCCATTGATATGTACAAGGTAATTCCTGAGTCAATATCGACGATCCTTTTTTGGATTTATTACCCCTAGGTAAATCTTTCTGAGAACCATGCACACTTGTAATATTTCAAGGAGTATGTATTTCAAGGATAAAAAATATAATATATACCTCACCAAATATTGATGATGTTCTTCTATATTTATAATAAATTTTTATAAAACTTTTATCTTCCCTAATATTTGTTTTTAATTATCTTGTTACCAAGGATTATACTATTAATACATTGATACCAACTTTAATGAACCTGATTCCAATATCCCTGAGGATGTGGTTAATTTGCTAAATTTTTATACGATAAAACAAATCACATCCGAATGGACCAATTAATTTAGTATTATAATAGATACAGACTTGAGTCTTTCATTACAATTGAAAACCAAAATTACGAAATAATTTTTTTAGAAATTAATTATTCTATCTAGAATATCCATTCATATTATTCATTCTAAACATCCTAGTTTCTTGGAAAATATAAAATTAAGGGTGAAATTATATTCTAAGTAAGATCAATATAAATAAAAACCCATCATCAATAAATGAAAATAATCAACATAGAATGGTATGTAATTTCATAGGTATTCCATTTAAACAATTTTATAATCATGATTATATAAGTATTAATCAATATTTCATTGTAAATATCTGAACACAAACGTCATTTAAAAAAACAATGAATGGATTTTTTTAAGTGATAAATGGAATGTGTGTGTAGTTATTTACCTTGAAATATTGATTAAGTGTCATGATACCTCTATTTTCAAAATATTTCAAAAGAAAGTTTAAAACTTTTGGGTATGTATTAACCCTAGCCCAATTTAAACATGGATATCCAAATGATTTATATCACGAGACTACTAATGCATCAGAGGATATATATAACTAGGACCCAACCATAATATTATTTTCAAATCATTCCTTATTAATTAAACAATTGATTTATCTCCTAAAAAATGTGTCTTATCAACATATTTCTGTATCACGAGAGGAGTAAATATTAAAAATAATATCATTATTCAATAAAATAATAATAAATGTAAAATACCATATTTATAAATAATATATATTTTATTAAATAATTATATCCATTAGATATAATATGGATAATTATGGGAAATTTAATGCTCAATGATGATAAAAAAGTGAATATTTCAAGAGAGAGTTAATGATTACAATAAAAAATCATGGAAGAGAATATCAATACATTCCTAAGTAAAAATTATAATTAACCATATAAATAAATATTAATTATTGAGTAAATAAAAAATATCCCCTGTAGATCATATTTTCAATAAAGGGTTTATGTCACTAATAAATAGAAATACTATAAAAATTTCATTCAAATCATCAATGAGGAAAATATTCTTGTTTTTTTTTGAAAATTTGTTTATAAATAATTTTTTATTAAAAAATGAAAATAAATTTATGTGGAAATAATATTTTAAAAATATAATTTTATCTTTAAAATATCGAGTGTTCATGTTGATATAAAATTCCATACATTACATACATTTTAAAACAATGATTCTGTTCATTTTTTTGGTAAAATACAAATGAGACTTTCTTGAAAATAAAACATGAATATTCATCAATAAATTTTTTAAAAAAATATAAAATGGTTAAAAATTTATTTAATAAATAATTTGGATAATTATAAAAACATATTTAGAAAAAATATTTTTGGATGAAAAAGAAACTTCGATCAAAGGGAGAAATAATGTCAGATTTTATTTCAAACATTCTGTCAGTAAATTTATGTTTTAATGAGTAGAAAAAGGGAACTATTACATAGATCCTCTATAAAAAACTATATTATATGATATATAAATTGTTTTTTATAAAATTATCAATCAATTTCCATTAATAGGAATTTAAGAATAATGAATCTTGATGAAATATAGATTGTGAAATAAACCCCTAACAATTTCCTAACATTAATGTGAGAATTAAATAATTAACCTATTATGTGTATAAAATTTCAGTCCACATAAAAAAATAAGATATAATAAATAATATTTTAAAAATTTATCCCACACATAATCTTTGAATATCAATGAAATTGAAGTCGTAATACAACCCAAGGTAATGAAATTGATTTACAAAATTCTTTATAACATGGATAATTTAAGTAAAATCCCTATAAATAATTTAAATTGAAACATTAAATACAATTAATTGAAAAGGAATCATTATATTTCATTTCAATTGGTATTTATATAAATCATGTTAAAAAATTTGTTTCATAACATTAAAATATGGCTCGATGAAGGGAAATTAATGTGAAGCCCCTTAAGTTGTGTATCTTTTGGGTTAAAAATGATTTAACATCATGTATAATAGTTTTAATAAAGTTATTAAATAATATAATAACCATATTAATATATATAATGTCATATATGATCATAATATAGTATTTTACCTTGTGTTTGTCATAAATATTTAATTATATTCATTTTTTTTGTGTTAATTTCCTTATTTTCTCATGCATGGTTTGTTGGAAAAGTTATTGTTATAGTGAATAAGATAGTGACGAATAATATAAAGACATATAATAATGTTATCAATATTATATTTAATCATTAAATATATATTTTAGTCATTCATTAATATTATAAAAGGGAAATGAATCTTATTGCTTCATGGGGATGGTTGGATAGACAAATGCCTGAGTGATGATATCATTCCTTTAATGAGTGAAAATGTATTTAAGTGGATTCTATACAAATATTATAGAATAAATATGATTTTATATAAATCATATATATTTAATAAACATATCATTATTATTATCCATGTAAATCATAAGTGAAAATTGAATCACATCACTTTGCAAGGAATTACCATTCTTTATACAAGAGTGACATTGTTTTATTTTAAATGGCATGGAAAGTAATAAGGTATAAGTGATGTTATAATTAAATAATAATAATACTATCAGAAATAAAATATATATAAAATATATATATTATTATATATAATCATGAGACATGTTTTTATGGAAAGTGAGATATATCAGACCGTGAAGCATCATTTCGCAATACACCCGATCAATGAATTCATTTCCCATTTGATGGAAGAGGAAAAAGATATATATTATTGAATCAAAATAATACAATAATAGAATGTTTATGATACTTGATATATCATATTTTATGTGTTAATTCTTAATTTATTTTGTAAAAAGAAGAATTAAAATGAAAGGACTTCCTTAAGATAGTTACCTTCTCTTAGAGAACCCTCCTTTGGATCTCCTCTTAATCTCTACAAGGTTGGTCTTTTGTAATAAATATAATATCTATAATGTTTATAATGTTTTTTGTGAATTATTTTTTATGTTTTTTTCTTGAAAAATGGATTGATAGGTTTGAACAAGGGAAAAGAGGGAGTAGACATTTATATGGCGTGGGGGAGAGGACACAAATAGCATTTTTGAAAAAATAATGATTACTTAAAATTTACTATGGAAAAAATATATAAAATGTGAAATTATTGAAAAATAATTGTTATTTGGATTAAATATGGCCATAAAATTTCTTTTGGGCAATTATGAGGTCCTTTTACCCTTATCTTCTTAGTTTAACCCACGGTAAACCAGTTTTTACCTTAACCATGAATATTAGTTTTTTACTTATTTTACTATTCATAATGGTAATGAATTAAGATTAAATTTTTAGATAATATAAATTATTATGATTAAAAATATTTTATACATTTTTATAAATTTAATTCAATGATATTGTGGAATTTAATTTGAAATTAAACCCACTGATGCATCCAAAAAATGGTTTTTTCCAAAGATAAACATACAAAAGTTAAAAAACTTTTATATCACAATTCAATATAAAATTGATTAAAATGAACTAATTTAGATAAATTGAAATATAATTGTGATTATATTACTTAGAAAAAATCTAAATTTTATTTTAAACTTGTAAATAATTTAAATTTGAAGGTTTTTTTGTTAAATACAATATTTTTCCATAATTATCATAAAATTAACATTTTCAAAAATTATCCAAAAATAACCCAAGGATAATTTTGACGTGTATATTTTAAAAATTAAGTTTTTTTTCAAAATAAAATTTGAGTATGTAGTAAAATTTTATTTTTAATTATATTCACAAAGTGTGGTTAAACAACCTTTTAGTAAAATAATGTTTTTTAGAAAATTTTTCTTTCCCTTTAAAATAATAATAATTATGTTATTTAGAGTCATTTGAAAACCAATGAATATGTTTTTAATATTTTAATCTACATACTTTTCATAATTTAGTTAATACTATTCATAATTTCCATGTTAATAGCAAGGTTATAATGATCACATTTTAAATAATAATATTTTAATAGAATATTGTGTTTTAATTAAACCTGGTCTTGCATGATTCACATGCTATCAAAGAGATTGAATTCATTTGAAAATAAATATATAATTAATTACTATTCTATTAAATTATCTTATAGGAATGTTGTTTCATTTCATATATGCTATTGAACAATATGTTAAAAATTTTAAAGTCTCATGGTGTTACAAAATATGTGGCACCTGAGAGGTAATAAACCGATCCAAGGGTCCCTGAGTCCACTTGGGGGTAGTTCACATTAAATTTAAAAATAATTCACCATGTCTCCTAGGTTATTGTTTTCCCCTAGTTAATGATAAATATCTACATTACACAGGGGATGTGGTCACCCTGGGTTTACCATAATATCTCTATATCCCCTAGGTCTATGATCAATGAGTATAATCTATAATATCTATGTGTCCCTTGGGGTCATATTCACCTCGAGTAAACCATAAAAACCACGAAAATAATAAATATAATAAAACAAAAACTAAAAGTAACCTCAATTTCCCAGCACAACAAATAATAATGTGTACATGAAAATATTAATTTTTGGTTTTAATGAGAATAATTTTTATTTCTAAACAATTTCCAAAAATGTTTTTATTTTTAAGGCCAAAAACCTATTTATAATATGTATCAAACAGATTATTCCAATTAAGAATTCATGTAAACATTTAAATTCAATATTACTAGAAAATTTCAACACATTCAATCACTATCACTTCACACAACCCTTTCAAAACAAAACCAATTTATTATTTCATAAAACAATTTACAGATCATTTACGTTTCTAAAAAACTATTTCATGAGCCAAAACATTTTCAACTAATGATGGATGTGAAATTTAATTTCTCAACAATCGATTAAACTATTTATCACATTAACTGGATAAAACAAGAGAACATATTTTTTCACATTTGTAAATTAATTTTTGTTTGGTCAATACAAGGAAAGGCATAAATTTCAATAGCATGAAAATACTTGGGACAAAATTCAAGACTGTGAGTTAATTAATCAATCAACCTACCTCATTTATGGCACTACCCAAATTTATATCTGATGGCCCAGAGCTCTACTAAAGCTCGTTGAGACCCATACAGACCTGATCAGCTAACCCAAGTTGCAAACTCACTTCAAACAATGATAAATAATTAATTATTTATAACATTTAAAATGAGTAAAATAAGTCAAATAAAATTTTGGAATAAAGCTGGTAAACACACCACACCTCAACCTTCCAATGAAACCTTAACCCATAATATTCTGACTTTCCCGAAAAACCCTCCTAGCTAATGATAAACTAAAAACCCAACCATTTACAATAAAATAAATTGAAATTTAATTTAATATACAAAAAAAATATAAAAACCAAAATTATTCCATAGCTTATAAAATCTATAAGGAACAATGTTTAGGTAGTGTATTGGGATAATCTCATCCTAGACTGTATAAAACACCCTTGAGAATTTAGAGAGTACACAATGATTGAGTATAATAGCCAATGAAAACCTATCCAGATATTATTCAAAATAGAATGGAGGGAAGAGAAGATAATAGAGACAAGTAAAGAATGAGAAGTACCCTAGAACACTAATGAATTTAAAAAAATACCCTACCAATCATTGGGTGATGAATATTGAGATGGGGTATCACCCCCTATCATGTAAGATTTATAAAAAGAAATAATGGGGGGATATCCCTCTAAAAATCATGGGGGGGGGGGAATTTCCACCCAAATGATCTCACCAGTTGGCTGGTGGCTTTCCAAAGAGGCAACTTCTAGTTCCATATACAACTAAATATCTAATTGTTTTCTCTATCATAGGGTGCATGAACCACCCTAGGCCTTCCTTAGGAATCAATATACCTTTTAAATATTTAACATCATCTAAAAACACCTATTTAATTTGAAAAAACTACATGTATTGTATTTTAAAACGTTATTCAAATTATTTTATTTTCATTTAATAAAAGTAATAATTTTCTCTGTGTTCGAAACATTACATCTGAATATGAATCATTAAAATATCCACATAAAAATAGTTGTCATCCTTGATTTGTCTTGGTGGGTATCCTACAAAAAATCCGGATTTACTAGTGTCATAAATTCCTATTGATACTATTGTGTTCAATCCCTATATTCCCAACATGCTTGCAATGTGTGACATTGAACATAAATTTCCCAATCCATAAAAACACAATCCAAAATGTATCAAAATTTAGGAACCACTAGGTTGGATTTTTCTCTAATCCCATCATCCTTGAAACATAATAGCATCATCATACTTTTGATCACATTTCCTATACTGTTCCCTACTATTTTTCTCTGGTCACAGTGACCAATTACAGGTCTTTAGTGTCTTCTATGTTATAACTACCTTCTTAAAACCATGTAAAAATAAAAATGATATATATGATATTGTTTTTATACTTTACATATTCAATAAAAACAAATAATAATGATTTACCATCCCTATAAGCCGTAATGTGTGGATAATAAATAAATAAAAGTCTACTATCTATTGGGATGCCCATAAATGCCTTCTTTTCCATGAAGTTCCATAGTTAATTCATGAAGAAATATTTTTCCAACCTATAAGACAATCCTAATTTCAATCCTTACTAACTATACCCAATTTCACTTGAAAAATCATGTCGAACAACCATTATCTAAATTTTTTCAAAGACACTCGACTATACCCACAATTGCATTCAAAATTTACCTAACCATGATGATGAAACATATGAGGATCCTTTTTATCATTCAAAAAAACATATTAATGTCCCTCTATATCTCATGATATAACAACTCATCTAAATTATCATCTTAATACTCATATAATTGTGCTCCACCAAGAGCACTAGTGTTGTTTGACGTGACTTTTTTGGGTCATCCCAAGTTATTTGATGCCTAATAATAATGCTCGCTCTTTATCTATAAATGGGTCCCAAAACATCAAATCCCAGTTCATTTTTCCAAAATAAACCCCTTAATCATTTTTACATAATCAATATGTTATATAATTGGCACCCAATGTGATATCCAAAATTATATCATCGGTTGACTAAATCATCAAATTCTAACAATTGAGGATTGTAAAATTTACATCAGGTACTCGTATGGTAATTTGAATCCAATTTCCATAAAAATGGTCCACTAATGGGTTCCCAAAACCATGAACCTACCTGTATGGAGTCATATTTCCAAGGGAAAAGGTCATGATTCCTACCATGGGAGTTTCTTTTTGATCATATCCTTATGTAAAATTGTGTCCATAACCGTCTATACTCTTTCTATCATGAGAACAATGACTAGAGATGCCCAAAACCTTGCGTTCCCAAGTACCAAAATAAAATGTATATGGATAAATATTCCCCATCCCATTGGAAGAGAATCCTCAACACCAATCAAATTTTAATTAAAAATATTCTTCATCAACATTAACTAAAAATTGGTGCAATCACCACTACATGGATCTACATAAACCGCACATTTGAAACATTTATTGTTGGTTTCATACTATACACAAGGTTCACTATATTGAGGAATTCTCCTCACATCCCATGTACAACACTTACATCACGTATATCACCAATCAGATCCATCATCAACACAAAATTCACTCCTCTATCATTGTTGTACATTAGAAAGCCTAATTAAGCCACCTTCCACTATAACCACAATCGTTTCATCAAAACTCCTCAGCCCACAGCTCTCACCCACCCACTCGATGACCAAAGTTTTAATAACATAGTGAATAGCCATGAAACATGAACTTGAAATCATTAAAACATAGTGGGAACATATAACACACCACACAAATCACAATTCAATCAAGACCACAAACCTATTTTTCTATATCCACCTCATCAATAATAAAAAACCAAATAGCGTATAATCCCTTTATAATACATCACAACTTATCTCAAACCTATGTGAGTCACACATACAGAAGTCTAGGATAATCGTTCTCTATGACACATCAATACCATCACACTAGGATCTCCCCTATAATTCATATTGTCAAAATGGAACATTACATGTTCCAAGGTATAACTCACATTCACACACTTATCATTCATAATCCCAACACCACAATTGTCTATACAGGACCCATGTCATGTCAATCATATCCATACACACATTAGACACTCGACGTCGTACCAATGATAAATTTTTTAAATTAAACTCCCACCATGTATTAAATAATCCTATATTATGGTCCAAGCACTAGGATAGTCATGAACATCTGAACAAGATTCGATACCACCGTCCTTTTATTAATGGTTCTTGAAGTTCAAAATTTATATAAGAATTTAAATTACTATGTTAAATTTTTGGTCACACCTCTTATGTACTATCCCGATACAGAAGATCATACCCATTAATTTTATATCAAAGGCACCACTAAACATGGACCAACCCATCTCTCTAGTTTATCCATCATGCCAAAATAATCACTAACCAACTAAATTCCAAATAAATATACGATATCTCTATCTCACACCAATTCTAAAAGGCCATGTATCATTAGGTTCACTAGGTCCAAACATCAAACATAATATTTAACACCTCTGAGCTCAGAACTTTGGGAGAAAACAACATGGTACCCCTTTAAAAAACCACCCAATATCAACATTCTTTACTACCTTCTATGAGGGATCAAAAACATATAGTCTTATACGCCCTCATCTCTGAAAAAACCATGTGAACACATAAGAAAAAAATGATAACCTTAGGGGTATTATCATATGGAAATCACCACATGATAACTCATCCTCACACCTATAATGTCATAAATTATAACAAACACCAACATATGGGATTCCTCCCTCAATAATAGCAATGAACTGGTCACAACTACCTTAGACTGTGAAATTTTCCTAGATGACATGTGCTTTGTAACCACAACCAAGAGGCTCCTTGTGACAGAATTCCATTACCAGATATGAAAAAAACACCATATATGATGTTATTGGGGTATTACATAACAAAACATTAAAAAACATGTTATTCTTTACTATGAAATATTATTCCATTACAATCCTCTTAGGGTCTCTAATAATCTCTTGATGAAGGGAATGTACTACCATATAATTTTAGAATCATTAAGACTTTACACAAAAAAACATACATATACAAGTTGGTACACCTCTTTATAATTATACAAGGAACATATATAAAAATCTATCTGATATGTTGTTGACAATGTAAATATATGAGACTCCATTATTACTAGAAGCAAAACAATAGTATGAATATACCCCGTGGATCCAAAATGACTAAGATGCTACATGAGATGCCTCTTGTATCTATTTGAGAATGGCCACAACAAATCACGAGACTATTTATGATGGGTGAAGAGATAGGGTTCATAGCACATTAATAATAAATATAAAATATCAATTTCTGTAATGCTAGGAAAAAATCACAACAACCATAACTATATTATCTATGAAAATCAATATCAAAACAATTGTAAATTGAAATTCCAATTGAAAAGGTCATCATGGGTCATGTGTTTGGGTTCCATTATGAGTCCCAAAAAAATCCAAAATAAACAATATTTCAAATCCTAAAATAGGAATTGAATAAAAAATATGTGATACCACTTTGTATCTTCCTGGAATGGATCAATAAATGAACAGTAACCAATCCATTTCACTATATGACCTTATGTTCACGTCCCTAAATTCTAGAGGCTAGGGTCTATAATTGAGGCTATAATAAGGTATTATGGGTATTCTATAACCCATGTATTAGAGTTCAAAGTGTAAAATAATGTAAAATAAAAAATAGTATAGTCATTAGAGTATGTAAAATGAATACTAACTAGTATATGCTATTGAAAAAAAAACTGATATATGGAATACAAACATACCACACACTAGGCTGACCAAAAATATAGACCTGAATTAATAAATTAAAAATATATAGAAGCATGTATACTACACCAAGACATTCTTCACCCAGAACTCTTGATTTCACCCAAGATTTCCTGATTTCAATGAAAATCTTGAACCTATGCATTACCCTATTTGTGCGTCCAAGAACCTATAGAATCTACTTAGGTACCCAAGTACAATAGAGACATTGTCAGGGTTTAAATGAATCTTAGTTGGCCAAAAAAGGATATCCCAAAATATAAAAAGAATATATAAAATTTATGTAATATTTCTGGATCTAGTATTTGAAAATAAAAAAATTTAAAATATCTGAAATAGGAATCACAACTAATTCTGAACTCGAGGGTTACGTTCACCACATGAACAAAAAATCCTATGTTAAAAAGTGTCGGTTGGTCTTTGAGCAAATCATAATTATAAAACCATGAGATATTATGAAATATATATCATTAAGTAATTTTAATTTCATTAATATCATTCTTAACACGGACCACCAAGCATTAAGTAAAATTAAATATACTATAAAAACATATTTATTTAAATGTTACCACTATAACGAAGCTCTTAAACTTGGAAGTATGAATAGGAATAAATAAATGATAAAATTATGTAAAATGGTTTTATATAATTCAATTTTATTAAGTAAATCAGGATAAAAATTTATTCAAAATTTTTGGAATGTATATTAATGCTTCAAAAATAGATTTCCATCAAAAATGGGGTTTATTTCATTTCTTTGTATAGAAATTATAGTTAATTTCTTACAATTTTAAAATATTCATTGGAAAAATATATCGGTATTTCATTAAACATATAATATTAAACTTAGGTTGAATATTTTATATTTTTATAAAATAATTTTTTATGAATAGTGAAAATCCGATTTTTAAAATACGGTCACTTTTATGAAGTTTTTAATATATAAGAATGAATTTAAAACATTGAAACCATTATATGGAAAAAATAATTTTTATAAGTTTTAAATAATTCATTTTAAAATGTTAGTTTTATTTTTTGAAACCAAACATGACTTTTTTAAATATAAGTGATAGATTATTCATATTAAAAACTATTTTTGTGTCCTTACATCTTATGGTATGGTTGTTGTATTAAATTATGTTTTAGATTGATCCAAAAATATAGTGAAGTTTCCCTTATAATTTTTTAATATTTAAATGTCATGTAAACCATTTTACTACACTATTTTAGGGTTAACTGATTTTTATTTTAAAATAATGCATTTTTCTAAAAAATAGTTTTTATACACATTGTGTTCTTATATTAAAAGAAATTTATTCCACAAATATAAATTTAATTTAAAAAATGGGTTCCAAATATTTAATCGTCATTCCCAAATTTTATTATAATCCCCCACTTATATTTGGTCATATAATTTTGTTATCATGGAAGAATTCAATGTTGTCATGGTTAAGGATAAAATGGGTTTTTAGTGGTTTAACTAAGAGATAATGCTTAAAATGAAATGAAATATTATATAAATTTTATTTTATGACATTATTTAAAACCTATTATTTATTATATTTTAATTTTTTGTTACATGGTTCTAGTTTAAATTATTATTATGTATATTATATATATATATATATATCCATTTAGTAAATTGAGGTGTATATTTTCCCTCACTTACAAAAGGGTTCATCATATATTCCCTTTTTCACAATTTTTGAGCACTAAATATAGACCAAAACTTAACATAATACCATATAATATTCCTAATATATGTTATATATCCTATTTTATTCCAAAATAACATCCATTCATGGTTAAAGGTGTTAGATGAAGAAGGTTTCTCAGTGAATATTTATAACTCTAAAAAATCTACTTTACATTTTATTTCCTATTATACCTCAAATAAATATATTGTATCCATACTAACGTTATTAATATATTATAATAAATATACTAAGATGTTATTATGATTATTGGAAAGGAATAATCAAGCTCATTTCAATTATATGGAAAAATAAAACATCAATCTTCTGTAAGTGTGAACTACCACCTCTAGAAAGCTATGAGTTTCATTTTTCATCCCCACTTCACATTGTTGGTTATAATGATGTAATTAATTAAAATATATGATATTTATGATATTATATTATTTCTTGAAATGTAAATTTGTATTTATACTTCTTTTATTTCATCCATTGAAATGTGGAAACATTACTCATGAATACATGTGAACAACCGTCTCTATGAAGTGATGCAATTCATTCTCTATCACTATTTTAAAATAATAGTTATTAAATTATTAGAAAATGAATAATATAATAATAATTATATTATTAAAATATATGTTATATTATGTTACCATGATCAATGTATAAGTACCATGACTGTTGAACAAAATCATGCATGAAAAACGAAGCAGTTTTCACCTGAAACAATGTTTTTAATAATGAAATTTTAATAACTAGGTGATAATATTTTATAATTAAATAATTTTTTTTATTATATATAAACACGGGTTTTTAATATATTTATAATAAATCTATATTTATTATTCATGTGTTTTGAATATATATGAAGCAAGGAAAGCCTTGAGGTAATGGATTTCTTGTCTCACATTTATTTCCTTGAGCCATATGTCATTTTCAAACAGTTGATTCCTTTTTTGCTTTATATTATAAAAATGAATGTATTTTATCATTATTTTCATGAAAATTACATATATTTACATATTTTAATAAAGTTATCTCTTTGACAATGTTTTTATTTAGAGATTAACAACATTGTAAGGGATTATCATCTCAAATATTCTTCATTAGGACATCAATTATATAATGATGCTATCATATTTTTGATGTGTATATACAAGCCCATTGACATGTTATATGATGAATATATTTATGTTCATTATATTTTATTTTTAAATTAAATTTACTCTTTTATTCTTATTTTTATTAAAATGTATCCAAAGGAAAAAGTTATTTATGTTTCTATTTCATTTTTATTAGAATTATTTTTTTCATTCATTTAATTTGAGTTACATTATATAATACATATATGATAAAGCCCTTTAATTTTACTATACTATATTTATTCATGTTATTTTCATGTATTTTATCCATTTCCATCCCATTGGAAATTAAATTATTTAGAAAATGTTTTTATGAAAAATAGACATTATTTCATCTTTGGACAAGAATATTTTCATTCAATGTCCACATTTTATGAATAAAATAAATAATATTTTTACTATTATATATGATTTTTAAATACAATTTTGAATATTTTTTACTTTCTATAGAAATTTTTAAGGGGAATAATCTATTTAATTTTTTAATCGGGTTATTTAATCTTTTTACTAAAAATGTTAATGGAATAATAGTTTCAAAATAGTCAACATGAATAGAAATTACATCCTTTTTGACTCGTCAAATTTTTTAATTTTCATTTATATATTTCCTTTTTTATTTTAAAATATAAGGATTTCTTTTATATCTGGGAATCTTTTTTATTTTAAATAATCTATTTCGGAATGGAAGGGGATTTTTACACATGAAATACTATAGGGATCTTTTAACATAATTATTCATCTATGATTACATCCTATGATGTTAATTATGATAAATTTGGGATATAATCCAATGAAATTATTATTATTATTTCAGAATATGGTTTATGAATATTATTTTGTGATTATTAGAAACCAATTTATTTTCCATGGGTTATGCTATGATAAAATGATGAAATGTTTATGAAACCCATTACCATTCCATGGTTTATGATATGATGATATAATTATTGTTTTGTGATATTTTCACCCATATATAATATCTTAATTATGTTATGGTTGGGAATAAATTTTTATATCACTCCAATGAATTTTTTAATGATTTATAAATTATGTGATAATTTTGATTGGAATGGGGAGTAAAACTAGACCAGATAGCGACTCTATAAACCGTGATAATATTAGAAGTGAACACTGACTTGGGATATAATGTAATGGTGAGTGAAATTAGTCTACATTGATATCATTGTAAGTGATCTTTGACAAAAAAAATTATTTTCTATACTTAAATGTGTTCCCAAAACTTATGACTTATTTCAATGTTATGATCACATGCCTCTTGTCCTTTAAACCCCTTATTATTGATGTGTTTTTATCTTACTTGTTTTATTCAATGACTCATGTTTATTTTATATGATTTTCTACGTATGGTTTTAGAATTTTAATATCATATTATCATACCCTTAAATGCTTTTTATTCTTAAATAACAATTGAAATATCCCTTTTTACCATTAATAATCATTTAATTTAACCTTTTAATATGATTCCTTTTACTAAAGATATAAAGAATAATTTTAATTATGTCATGTATATGAAAGGTTCTATTTGTGATTAACTTAATTGAAGATGATATAAATATTTCATGTAAAATTTATTTATGCATGCATGTTTCCATAGACAAAAATACATTACGCTTCTGGCATAGATAATAATTTTGGTATTTAATAAACATATAATATGATATAATATTTATTTATTGAATGTATAGGTAGTTTTGATTTGTATCAAAGAATGTTTTAGTTATTTTTAGAAACTAGTATAATTATTTTTCATTGGGATCTAATAGGATAAACCTGAGTATACGAGAACATATTCTGCAATGGAAAAAAAAGAGTGTTGTATTCCATAAAAAAATACCAATCTAGATACTGTAATGTGGATACAGTTGTGTAAAACATTTACCTAGGGGTAAAAAATCAAATAGAAAATATTATGAAATAAATCAATCATAATCTCTGTATATTGAGTGGGACTAGAATTTCACACTTGGATAGATGATCTAGAGGGATATGTGTGGGTTAATTCACATTTTATTTATGAATCATTACCATAGAAATGAATAAGGGATGATCAGGTATGTCCTATGTTAAGAATAAGGTTCCTAAATTGAAAATATGGTGTCATGATTTAGATACCCTATAATTTATTTTTCATTATTATATGGTTTATCACTATAATATTTGTTGTTGATTTTTTTTTTGTTTTTGTCAATAAAAAGAACACAAAGGAATTGTGTTAACAATGAATGTGATATACAGTGAATTGATTATCCTCCTGAGAGACCTAATGTTATGGGATCTGGAAAGTGATATATTTTTTCTATGATTACTCAACATCGTCAAGATATGATTTATTTTGAGCTTCTAAATGAGAAAAGGATGGATCATCGATCAGTTAGTCCTTTATGAGGAAAAAACCTCGTTATTTTACGGTATTCACTAAGGAAATTGTTTTTTAGACATGGATCTATTCAAATGAGAAGATATTTTCCATTATATAACGTCCAAATAAAGTAAATGTTAATTTATCTATTTATCATTTATATGGTGAAGCATATCAATGATGGAATATTACCAAGAACATAATGAAATGAGATGAGATTGACATTATGGTGTGGGATGAGTTTATAGGTTATTAATCAAAAAGTAGATTCCGTATATTCTAATGATTAAAATGGATATGGAATTACATGAGATAAACTTGATGGATGATGAATCCATTAGTACATATGAGAATAATTTTCCACGACTTTTTAGGTACACTTTTGGTGTAATCATCCGTCTTGAATATATGATAGATAAATTCTTTGGTGGATTAAAACCTAGTATCCAAAAGTAATTATATATAAGAAAAAATAGTAGTTATGAGAAATTTATTGATTATATTGTTATTACCCAAAAATAACTTTTTTTGAAAAGAATAATTATGATTAAATTCCATGGAACTTATAATAATAAAAACCATATAGATAATATGTTTAGATTTCCTTTATGCTTAAAGTGTGGAAGGAAACATGGATGAAATTTTTTTATGGGGAATGATAAATGATTTATGTGTATAAAGGAATGTAATTAAGAAAATTAATTCCAAATATATGGGAATAATAAGTTATCTAATGATATAAATGGAGATAAAGCCCCACTGAATGTACGATAAACACTATAGTGTATTAAAATTATAAAATTATTGGAATTATGTTAACTAGTTCTCACATCTATGGGTTAATAATTATGATCGACATTAGAAACCTCACAATCCTAGAGAAAAATATAAATCTCACATAGTAATTATTTATAATATGGGGTTTTATAATAAAATGGTAATGGTTACACTTACTATCCACTTTATAATATATTATTTCCAAATTAATTCTTAATATTACAAATCTAATATATTTGATTAATTTACTAAGGGTAATACAATAAGACATCAATAATTAGGTGTTTAATTAGAAATTAACAGTCATTAAAAATATCATGATCACACCAAAAGTATATGATTATTCTCTGATGAATATTTGTGGGAATATTTTTAATAATAGTATTCTTATTCTCCCTTAAGTCAAATTGGATGTTATTTAGGGAATGGATTGTATTTCATTATATAAACTCCGCATTAATTTATTAATGTGAGATGTCACATTTGATATTCTAAACTAAAATATGAGCATCTATTAATGGGATGTTAAATAAGAACTTCCAATAGAAATTTCATCTATCATATGGGTCTTTATGCCTCTTTAAAAGTGGTTTTTATATCAAATTATTGTGGAGAAACATAAAATGGAGGATATTATTATTGTGTGAGATTATATTAATATCTTTTGAGAATATTTACCCTATAATCCTTTTTATTGTGATGTTTAGTTCTTAATATTACTCACATACGATTCTATACCTATTTTAATTATCTAATATAGAATTTGCCCAATTTTGGTGAGGGAATTTAAGAAGAAAATCTAGAATAATGCTGATATGGTATTCATTCGGCCAATTTTGTCACTATATTGATCACAAATTCATTTTTAAGAAGATATATGGATTATATTTGACTCTATTGATTATTGATATTCGATAAAGATTACAATAAATAATATGTATCCTTTTCTCTATATTGATGATTTTGATAATTAATTAAGAGGTTCTCAATATTTTTCCAAGAATTATCTCTTATCTGAATACAATCATTTGAGGGTCAAATGTAAAGGAATACCCCTAAAAACATTATACACGAGTTATAGAGACTATAAATTTATATTGATTCTAATTTGTCTTCATAATTCCCCTAATATAATTATAGATTTAATGAATATAGTGTATATATTATTTTGAACAGTTTGTGGTAGTCTTTATGTATGATATATTGATATATTCTATGAAAAATATAGAGCATAAAGATAACTTCAAGATTTTACTATGGACGAAAAGGAAGGATAATCTTTTTAAAAAATTGCCATGTTTTCATTTTGGATAAACAATGTTTTATTTGTCGTCATATATTCTCAAACAAGGGTATATCGATGGATCAATCAAAGAAGAATGCAATTGAACATTATTACATATTAACTAATCTAACCATGATCCATAGTTTTCTTAGTTTATTAGATATTTTCAATGATTTTTGAATATTTTCTAATGAAAATGAAATCCAATGAGGATTTTACATTGAAGGTAGTCATGTTCCTTTTAAACGATTAATGTGAAAAATATTTCAATAAAATGAATAGAAGGATACTCAGTGCACCTATTCTTACAAAACCCTATAGTGGAGAAGGGTTTGTGATTTATAATGATGTATCATAGAAGGGTCTGGGAGGAATCCAATTGTATAATTATATGGGGATATCATATACCTCACGCAAATTGAATTTCCATGGGAAAATTTCCTAACTCATGATTTTGAGTTAGCGGGGGAATTGTTTTCATTACAGATATAGAGGAATTATATTTAAGAGAAAATAGGGTAATGTATACTAATCAGAAAATTTTGATGTATTTATTAACTTGTAAATAGTAAAATTTTCACTAATGAAGATAGTTGGAGTTCAATAATTATTATAAACTCTCATCACATTAACTCCTTGGAAAAACAAATAGGGTGGAAGATACATTAAATCAAAAGGATCATAATAGTATATATATGATGAAGATCACAAAATATCCAATATTTATTGATTTTTAAAGGATAATCCATGAAATATTGAAGGAAGGGGAGAGGTATTATAATGACCAAATGTATGTTCATACATCTATCCATGTAAATATTAAATAGATCTAAAAATAAAATTTAATGATTAAAAATAAGGTAAAAAATGTTCATTTATCAAACAATTATTTTGATGGAATGATAAGGGTCAAGAACCTTGTATGTGTTTTGTATGTACTACATTTAAAGATGGAGATACTTTAAAATGTTCATGGTCTATCATTATCTATTCACCTCTGATGCATAAAGATGGATTGAAATCTAAAATAGTACATTTGGTTGGAATACATGAATAGATATATTATAGAGTTTGTATTTCTATACATGATTTTTCATAATATTATGGTTGAGAGACATAAGTTTGTGGGGATGTTTTAACCATTACCGATATTGGAATAGAAACAATTTATAATCAACTTTGATTTTTTTCATCAGAAACCCCAAGAAAATTTAAAGGTTATTATTTTATTTTTGTTGTAGTTGATCACATTTTATAGTCATTAATATTCAATGACATCATAGAATATCTCAAAATTGACCATCATTTTAGGATATATATTTTATGGAAGTAGTGAAATTACATGTAGTACCATTATCAATTTTACCTGATTATGATCTGAGGTTTACCTTGTCATTCTGGTGAAGTCTTCAATAATCTATTAATACAGCATTGTGTTTCAGTACATATAATCATCCTTAGATAGAAAATAAGTCCTGGTGTACCATTAAAACCCACAAGTATATCTTGAGATTTCATTCCCTGAATTTGAACGGTTTTTGGGATCAACATATTCCTCTAACCAAATAATCTAATAATAATAGAATTCACTCAATAATTCAGAGGAATCCATATGAAACCCTCTATGGAAGGATGTAAAGAGATCCAACAAGAAGATATGAAGTTAGAGAATGAAATTTTTTGGGTCCTAATATAGCTACGAAAATGGATGATAAATTCAAATCCATTTGGTATTGCATGAAATAATCTTTGATTCGACAATAAATTAATGCCAACAATAATTCATGAAATAATGAATTCTATTTTGGTGAGAAGATTATGTTTTGAATTTTTACATTGTCGAAGGTTATGAAATTTCAAAATAAGGGAAATTTTATTCCAAGATATACTATCCCCGTTGAGATTCCAGTTCGAGTAGTGATGGTTTCCTATCACTTGGAACTTTCATCGAACCTCTCTCAAGTTCACGATGTGTTCTAGGTATCTCTCCTAAGAAGGTACATAACTGATTTTTAAAATGTAATTAACAAAGAGGTCATACAAAATGAGAAATATCACTCTTATAAGGATTAAATAGTGGATATTATAGATCAATGAGATAAAATGCTATAAAATAAGACCACTAACCTATTTAATGTTTTTATAGTAAAGCCATTAATTAGAATAGGTATGTGGGAAACTGAGGCTGTGATTAGGATGATGTATCCTCATATTTTAATATTATAGTGATTTAATTTAAAGAAAAAACATATATGGGGGTAGAATGAGATATTATGTGACTTTAGGAAATATTTCAATAGAAATTATTTTCATTTAATTATTTTCTTGTTTAAGATAAAACATTAAGTTTTATGAAAACAGAGATCTACTATAATAATATTAATATTTAAATTTCATTGTTGTAACCATACTGTTAAAATTAGATATATGAATAATGATAACCCAATTATGTAAATTATATATAAATATTTATATAATTACAATGTATTTATTAATTCATAACAAATCAGCACACAAATTTTTAGTACAATAGTTTTGTACATCAAAATAGATTTTTATTTTAAATGTGTTTTACTGCATTTTTTGTGTTAATATATTAGATAAATTTTTTTCAAGTTTAAATATTCTATTTGAAAAAATAAATATAATTTTTACAATAATTTTATTAATGACATCTTACTGTGTTTTTTTAGATTTATTTAAAATAGTTTATTTTTGTGTGATTTATGAAAGTAATGATTTCTCAAATACAATACCTTTTATGATATTAATATTATATATGCATGGAATAATAAAATTTTAAAAAAAAATTCAAATAAATATATGTAAAATGGGTTAAATTAGTTAATTTAAAACGTTATAATGAATTTGGGAACCCAAGATTGACATTTTTGAATATAAGTGATATTTTATTTAAAATTTTGAAAAAATTATTTATATTTAATTGTATGATTGGAAGATTAAATTTGGCTTAGGCTTCACCAAAATGTATTAAAACCTTCATTTCTATATTATTTAATATAAAAAAATGTAAACCAACTTATTACTAAATTTCATCGTTAGTTTATTTTTAATCGTTAATTAAATGTCTTGTAAATGATTTTTCATGCATTTGTGTTATTATATTAAGAGTAATTTATTATACCTATTGATGTTGAAGATTAAAAAATATATACCAAATTTCGAATTATAATTCCCTAATTTTATTAAAATTCATGTGTATTTTATTAAATAATGAAATTATCTTGGTAAAATGTTAATTTATCACGGTTTAGGACAAAATGGATTTAAAGTGGATTAAATAATATTTAAGGCATAAAATGTATCCAAAACATGTGTAAATGTAAATGTTTTAGTTTATTTTTACCCTATCTCTTATTATATTATAATTTTTGGTTCTTTTGTTCCACTTTACATGATTATGATATATATTATATTTAATGATTTTAAGAAATTATAACCGTGTCATTTCCCACACATATTAATTGATACCTCATCTCCTCCAATTTTCACAATTTTTTAGTACTCTATCCTATAAAACTACCTCTATAATAACAAGTTTACTTCTATTCACATTTATTATATATTATTTCATTTAATAAATTTTATCCTTACAAAGATGACGTCTTAATAAGAAAAATGACTCTCTGTGAAGAGTTTTAACTCATATCCAAGAAGATCAATTTTTTTTCATCATCTACATCCATTAAATATGTTATATAAATACTAAAATGATGAATCCAACATAATAAATACAAAAATATGTTCTTAATGTTAATGTAAAACCATTTTCCACCTCCTTTATATGTTATGGGAAAAAAAATTTCTCATACATACATTTAGAATACCATGTCCACAAAGCAACATGTTTCATTATTCATCATTTTTTTAATATATAGTTAACAATGATATATTTAATTAATATATCTGATAATTATGATATTATTATTTTTCTGTAATGTTGATTTTGTGTTTAATTTTTTTTCCTTACATTCATTGTAAGATTTAACATCACTCTTGCAAACGTACACACTACCATCTCCATGAAGTGAATTAAAACATTTTTCAACATCACATTGTATGAATAGTTACAAAAGTGTATATAATAATTTAATATGATACTCATTATTTGATTAATGTTTTAGATATTGTAGAACCATGATCAAATTACAATGACCAGGTTTTCCAAAATGAAACATTCATAAAAATGAAATTGTTATCACATAAAATATTGTTTTTAATATATATTTATTAATAAACTGGTGATAAGATATTATTATTAAATAAAATATATTGTGATATATTTATATTTGGTTCATGAATAGATTTATAATTAATATATATTTATTACATAGGAGGTTTAAACATATATGAAGGAAGACAAGATATTAGGTATGGGATTTACCCTCTCACTTTTATTTTTGTGAGATATATAAAAAATTCACTAGTTGTTTTAATTTGTTTGTGTATATACAAACAATGAATTTCATTTATTAATTTTTTTTAATATATATATATATATATCATCAAATCGATATATGGTTCTCTATTTAATTATGTTTTAATTGAAAAATTACAATGTTTGTAAGGGCATATCGTCTAAAAGTTTCTTCTTTAAGACATATATTATGTTATGAACCAATTTTATTTTATGAGGTTTGTATAGAATCACATTGGAATATTATATAATTAATTTTCATATGCTTATAATATTTAATGTTTCATTTTATGTTACTATTTAAAAGTTCATATGATTCAATAGTTACCAAAGTTGTAGCAAATTTTTGTCTCAATCTTATTTTAATCAGGATTGTTCATGAATAAATTTCTAATCTATGAAACTATATGAAACTTATATGGTAAATACCTTTAATTTTATTTTCCTCTATTTAATCATGTAGTACTCTATTATTAGTACAATTTCACTCTATTTGGTACAAAAAATGACTCTGGTTGTTTTTGTAATAACCTCGAATTTTCAATAAAAAATTTCACAGTTTCTTGAAGTGAATGTGAGACCAGGCTTGGAGATGGCATGTGATTTCATGGCCTAGGCGACCAAGAACACTTTTATAAACATTATTCAAGTAAGTTCAGTGGATGGGTGGGTGATATTTTCTATCTTTTTAACCGGCGCTTGGATTAAAAATTTTAGGACACAGTTGATTCTGTAGCACACAGATTCTCTTAAAGGAGGTTTCACTTTGATAGTAGTAGGTCAAGATAAAGATTATATTTTGACTTTTAAAAGAAAAGTGAAATAACATGTAATTGTTATTTTATTTAATTTTTCTCGAACCAATGATTGGCGATAGAGGAACTAGTGACTTTTCAATCCATTTATATTCTAGACTCATCAATTGTGTATATCCACCATTGCGAATTAAAATTGGTTCACTATTTAATTTAATAAATATAAAAAATTCGTCATTGTGTTACTCACCTTTCCCCATACTATTTAAATGGATCTTCAGGTGGGGTTTTGGCATGTATTCTTCAAACAAGGAAACTCTAGAATAGTCTTGCGGAAACATCCACATGGAAGACCAGACAAGATTCAGCGAGCTGTGATGAATGCCACCGAATCACGAACCGACAATAAAGAATAAGGAGGTTTTGTTGATCGTCATTAGTGGACATCTAATATAGGTAGGGGTTTTTGTCTTTGATTTTGTAATATTCTTCTTTCCCTACTCTTGACTTGTATGAAGAACGCTGATCAACTCAGGAATGGGGTGATCTATAGATCATTTTTTAAACACAGATGGTTGATAATAGGTTACAATTCCGGAGTTATTTCTAAATTATCTATTTGTTTCTGACACCCCATGTTAAAACGCCAACACGGATGGCGCGGGCCAATCCGAACAAGGCCCAGACCCTCCACCGATCATTTTGTTCTTATGTTTCTCTTGCGCAGCCATGATATGTGATGAAAAAGAAGGTATAGGGGTAACGTAGTGGTGGTGGTGACCCGAGAGGCTCGAAGGCGTAGACAACAACATTAACGGACCACCAGAGCACGTTTGTTGGCCTATGGAAAAAATCGTCGGCACGCAATGCCGGCGGTGGCTGGAGATGGCCTACAGAAACTTTCCATGAGTGGTGGGAAGGCGGTGTGCTATCTCATGATGCGGTGCCCAGAGGTGGATGACTAGAGCCATCCACGCGAGAGAAGGGCGGTGCCCGTAGGTGCAGCCGGTGGTAGGCGAGCGCAGTATGGCCCCACACAGCACCGTGTCGGCTAGAGACCGGTCGACCACCTGGATGACATTTTCAAAATGTGGGCCAGAACCCCATAGGTCGGATTAAACAGCCCCACATCTATGGGGATAGCTAGAGACACGTTCCACCTTCAGGGGGACCGGGCCAGATGTGCGCTGGCCGAACATGCCGGACCCGCCTAGTGAGACAGACCCACCCAGTATGCCAGGCGAGAGCTTTGGCCCGATAGGCCAGTACGAGTGGGTCAAACCGCCCCAGTGGGCAGATCCAACCATGAAATGGGACCATGAACCAGCTGAGATGACCCTGACGGGCCAATCCTAGTGAACCGGGATGAACCTTAATGGGTTAGACTCGAGCTGGGTCAAGTAGACCTTGGGACCCGTTGCGTCGGGCCAGCCTGACCGAGTCCTACAAGGCCCAGACTCAAACGTCCCTCGAATAAAGAAATTATCATAACCAACGAATAATTTTTCCATTTGAAATGATTTTTGTGGTGTTGGGATCCCTTTTAGGAAGAAGTCCCTTTGGAATATTCTGGTGGGCCTGACCGAGCCAGGCTGGACTGAGGTACGATCACCCCTCTTTCACCAGAAGTGGTAAAACTAATAGACTAAGTGTCAGATCGATGTTCCGTCTTAGAAATAAGGACCCTTGTTACAAGGCATTATGTTGGAGAAACTCTAAGTGATTTTTGATGATGTTTGACATGCATCATGGGTTGGATCAGACTTGAATTCAACCTGGTCTTTTTTTAACAAGTGCTCATATCTTACAGACCGGGCGTCCGATCGACGCGCCGTCTTTCACATTGGGACTCCAATAATAGGGAGGTATCTTGGGTATTATTTATGTGGGACTTCATACTAGTTGATATATGACTGATGGATTGAGGAGGAGAGACTTCCATAGATCAGGCATGCTTCGTGCCAAAATCTAGTGGCGGGCTGTTGCATGAAGAAGAAGAGCAACCAATATGGGTTAGCATAAAAAAATCCAGAGTGGGATGATATAGATGTACGACTAATCATCCCTACCTCAATACCCATGACCAATATGGGATAGCACCAGTGACCAATACGGGTCATCCCAAAGGACCAATACAGGTCACCACTAGTAACCAAAACAGGGCAGTATCTAGCGACCAATACAAGTCAGCATCTAGATACCAATATGGGTTAGCATTAAATGACCTATACAGTTTAGCAGTAGAGTTACTATGAATGGGATGATATGTCATTAAAACTAGTCATCCTTATCCTAAAATCCTTGAAGTTATACCTTTTGAGTGAGTGATATGTTTTGATTTGTGCTTCATGATTTAGATCATGCTTGTGATGTCACCTTTATGTTATTTCATGTGATATTTTTATTTTTGGATTACTGAGATACCTTTTGGGGTCTCAAGGTCTGGTACTGAGTTGTTATACTCACCCCTTTATGGTCTCCACCCGCACGAGTGTGTCTCATGTAGACTAATGATGCTCCGAGGCAGACTTCAAAGGATCAGGACTTGGTGGAGCTTGGTGTGACAGGGGCAGTCGAGATCCTATTCTTTGACTTCTAACATAGAGCTACAACCATCTAGGTAGAGCTCTAGGGAAGACGTGATATCTATTTAGATTAATTCTATTTTCTAGGGCTTCTATTCTATCCCACTATTTTTAGTTTACAATTGTACTTGTGGTTGTACTTTACTCTCATGGTTATACCTTACTTTTGTTGTTTGTTTACTTTAGTTTCCCTTTTGAGTGAGTAAATATCTCGAAGGCAATACCTTCCCTATTAGGGAAACTCCTTCAAAAGCTAGTCATCAACCCCAGACCTTTGGAAGGCATGATTGGGGTAGTCATTTTATGTCCCCATGGAATGTGTCATGACAAAGTGGTATCAGAGGGTGGTTGGCTCTACCAGAAGAAAAAAGAGTATAATTTTAATGAGGAAATGGTGTAAATGTCGTGAGTTTGGTTTTTAGTTCATAGAGTCTTGTGTTGGTACGATGACCAATGTATCCATACACCAGGATAATGAATTTTGTTTTCCGTCTCTGTACATGAAAACACTGGCTATTAGTGTCTTGAAAAGTTTTCGTGATCTCTATGAGTCAGCTCACCAGGTAAATTTTTTTGACAATGGTACATCTGTTTCTTACAATATTCTTCCACGAAGACAACTATCCAAGATTTCTATTAGAGATCATGATAGTGGACCACCGAGCGATGATGCACTGGTACAAGGACCACTCACAATGATGGCACCTTCGGGTGGTGTACTAGTAGCACCACCACCTGTTGAGTAGCAAATGATACCAGTAGATCATGCATGCCAGTTGAGCGCATTACATGAACACATGGCGATCTTGGCTATTAGACATATTTAGGGCTTGACAAGATGATGGTCAAGCTCGACACTTCAGGTGTATAAGGAGATGACCCTCACCTTGCCAGATGTTGAGATCCTTTTATGGGTGGAGTTCATGCTAGTGACACAACACCGTATACGTATTCTGGTACTGCTGCATCTACAGTAGGTTTGCCAGACTGTGGACCAGTACCGCACAAGATTTATTGACATCTCCTGATACACCATTGGCATTGTATGAGACCCTTACATCAGGTCCTGAACCATTGAACATGGGCTACAGTGAGAGATCAGAGCTGTGACATTTCCCTCCACATCCCGACGCGGGCTGGGGTGCTAGAGCGATCTTTGCTGATGGGGAGCTTCCTTGCCGACCAAGAATCGATAGTGAGAGGCCCTATTGGACGATAGGTAGCAGATTCATATGAATTTGTCAGTGGAAAGAAGATTTATATGTACAAGATGGATATACCTTTCTGAGGGTGACACATGGACACATGTTTAGATGTATGAGGCTTGAGAGGACGAAGGAGCCACTAGCGAGGCATGATCAATTTTTTATATGGGGGAAAGTGTCACAGAGCTTGTGATAGTCTGAATCCCTACACAAATGATCAATAGATGGTGGAGGGTCCACTAAGGTAGTGGTAGCGGTATGAGCATGAGCATCTACCAAGCGGCAAACATGGCATGGGAGCAGGAAGTGCAAGAGGAGGTAGTCGGAGTCACCAGGAACTACCACCACCACCAAGAAGTCAACCATGAGCTAAAGGGGACGGTGGATGGGGAAAGTCCCAGCTACAAGCAGTAGAGGCTCAAGATCCTGGTATCCCAGAGATGATACAATGTATGATCTGTACCTTCTCTATTTAGCAGTAGTTCTTATCAATAAATGGTGCTAGCTATTATTTCCTTGTCATGGACATAGTTCGGGACTCTGAGATTCCTAAAAAAATTTAGCTCAATGTTTGCATTTGGATACTTCTACAGTAAGAGATTTAGCAGTCCCACACTAGTACCGAAAATGTGATCTTACTCTCAGATGAGATATTTTCAAATGGGATCTTCTAGAATGGAATTGAAGACCTGTGATGTCATTCATGGCATGGACTGGATATCAGGAGTTCACACGTATATTTATTGATTCAGACGTACATTGCGATGTACTCTTAGAGATGGAGGCCAATATTCCTTGGTTTGTGAGATGGAAAATAGAGTAGCACAAGATGGACATGCGCTCAAGAGGGTGAAGCTGATTACATATCAGTTGGCTTGCATGACCTTTTACACGGTGGATACGGTGAGTCCAAAGTTCCCCACAATGGTCGAAATGTATGAGGATGCCTTACAGAATATTTCCTCGGAATACATCCTCACATAGAGGTAGACTTCCGCATTGATTTTTACCCAGAAACATAATGGATATCTACATCAGCATATCAGATGGCCCTTGGAGAGCTCCAGGAGTTGAGGATAAAATTGGAGGACTTACAGAGGAAGGGATTCGTAAGGCCCAATGTTTTTCCATGGGTATCCCTGCTATTGTTTTCCAAGAAGTCACATAGAAGTTTGATGCTATGCATGGACTTCCTGCGCCTAAACATGGTGAACATGTAGAACAAGTATCCTCTACCAGGGATTGATGATCTGTTTAATTAGTTGAAAGGAGTGAAGTGGTTCTTTAAGATAGAACTCAGATGAATCTATCATTAATTCAGGGTATAGGACAAGGACGTACTGAACACAGCCTTTAGATGTCAGTATGGTCATTACAGGTTTTTAGTGATTCCTTTTAGCATGAACAATTCTCTAGTAGTGTTCATGGGGCTCATGAATAGGATCTTTCAACCATACCGTAGTGACTTTGTGGTGGTCTTCATCAATGACATATTGGTGTACTCACCATCTAAGGAAGAGCATGATGTACAGTAGAGGATAGTTCTTGACACACTCTAGGAGCACCAGTTACATAGGAAGATCTCAAAGTGTGATTTCTGAATACAGAAGGTCCAATTCTTGGGACACGTCATCTCAGAAGCTGGATTTGTAGGGGATCTATCGAATATCGATACAGTAGTTGTTTGGGATCCATCTAAGAGTGTTACTGATGTGCAGATCTTCCTGGGATTATCAGGCTACTATCTAAGATTTTTACCCGATTTCTCTATTGTGACAGACCAATGAATACCATGAAGAAAAAGGGAATCCATTCCTATGGTCCAAGACATGCTATCAGAGCTTTCAAAAACTAAGGCAGAGCTTGACTAGAGCTCCCATCATGAGGTTTCCAGAGGAGGGCACTGGATACATGGTTTAATATAATGCAACAGGGACTAGACATGGATACATACTGATGCTGGGTGATGTAGTGATTTCTTATTGCTCATGATATTTGAGGCCTCATGAACATAATTATGCGACTCACGACAAGGAGTTGGAAGCAGTATTCTTCGTACTAAAGATGCGGATACACTAACAAATGGGAAAGTGGTTCATTGTTTACTCAGACCATAAGAGTCTCATATATATTTTCACACAGAAAGACTTGAATATGAGACATTGACGTTGGCTAGATTTCCTCCAGGACTATGACTTTGACATAGTATATATTAATGGGAAGGGGAATGTAGTGTAAAATTCACTTAGCCATAGATTAAGTTCCCCTCTACTTAACAATGTTTCACAAAAGTTAGCCTCACTTCAGATATCATATGTGGCTAGATATGAGAAAGTATACCTCTGGTCAATGGTAGTATCCCCTCCACTCCATCAGTGAGTTTGGGAGGTGAAACTTGGAGACAACAGCTACGAGACTACATGTACTCAGATATCCTTAGGCCATGCACTGGATGGATAATATGAAGGTGGGGAGCACACTATCCTATTCAGAGGACATACAGTTGTACCAATGGTGCAGTGATAGGAGGTGTTGAGGGAGTTCCATACACCCCCCTTGTAAGAACATCTTGGCATGATGAAGGTTTATTAGGACCTAAAACATCAGTACTAGTGACCATGGATGAATAAAGTTACGGTGGAGTTTGTTTCAAGATTAATCATTTGCCACATAGTGAAGGTTAAGAACTGGGTACTTATAGGCTTGACCCAACCTCTTGAGACAACAGAGTTGAAGTGGGAGGGGATATCGATGGAATTCATGATGGGGTTACCACGTACATCTAGAGGGAACGATACCATTTTGGTGATCATTGAATGACTCATCATGTCTACCCACTTCCTTGTTATTTGAGAGAAGGGATCAGTATAGATTTTCTGACATCTCTACATTTAGGAGATCGTGCGACTTCACGAGGTTATTTCAATTATAGTCTTAGAACGTGATACACGATTCACATCCCGATTATGGAAAGTATTGCAAGAGGCTTTCAAGGATCTTCTTCGATAGAGCACATATTTTCACCCGCAGAATGATGGCCATACTAGGAAGACCATCCAGACCATGGAGAAAATATTTCGTGCATGTTTCCTAGATTTTGGTCTTAGTTGGGAGGACCACCTACCCTTCGTAGAGTTCACGTACAACAAAAAATATCACTCCACCATTGGTATGGATACATTTGATGTGTTGTACGGACGACCGTGTAGATCACCCTTGTGATAGATGGATCATGGAGAGCCATCACTCGTGGGCCGAAAGATGGTACTAACTACCACTGGGAAGGTGCAGGTAATCCTAGAGTGGATGAAGACTGCATAGAGCTGACAGAAGTCCTATGCTGATAGGCGACAGAGACCACTAGAGTTCTAGGATGGGGACCACATATTATTTAGAGTCTACCCTTGATGGGGACTACATAAATTTTTATGAGGCGAAAAACTATCACCGAGATTTGTTGGACCATTCCTGATAGTTAGGTGGATTGGAAAGTTGGTGTATTGCTTGGGTAAAACCCCATGAATTTACAAATATATTTAATTTATAATGCATGAAACACTATGTCCTTACAAAATAACACATTTCATAATCTAGTAATGAAGAACAATTTTTCCTCTACTATGTTTTGAATTTCAAAAAATGGTTTTCTAGAGTTGTGATCAGTAAGTCATTTGGTGTCTGATAGAACCAACCAGATTTTTTGATGAATAGTTTCATACCCTTATGAATAGTACTATTAATAGTAATATGACCTATATGAATAGTAAAAGTATTATAATATTAATTTCTTAATTTAATAAAATAATAAGATCTTAATTATGTTGGCATTGTGATATAAAACAAATTATACTTTTTCATTGTTATTTTTCAAATTAACTTTGATTTTATTTAAAAAATAAATTAATAATATTTAGAAAATTATTTTTGAAAACTGGGTTCTTTTTTTAATTCTACAAATCGAAAAAATGGATATGGTGAATTTTTGGGATTTTTATGAAATTATTGAATTTTCGATGAATAGTGAAATACGGTAAAATATAGTATATTAAAATTATCAGTATAATACACTATTTATTATATCATAAGTGATGTAATACCACTTTTTTTAAACTCACATGCATTTATTACTTTTTGGGGTCACATGAATTATGATTATTCATAGTCTTGAAAAAAAATATTAAAATAATGATTAGAATAATGAACAATACCTCCTCTCCGCCACTATAAATACATCCTCATTCCCCTCTTCCTCCCACACCTCCCAAGGCTTGATCTGTTCGTATGTTCTACCCAATAATCCTCCAGAGACTCTTCCCCATGTCGTAGTATGCTAGTCTCACCAAAATTCCAAAACCAAAGGCCTTAAGAAGGATATCAAGGAGAAGAGATCAAGAGGTAAACATCCTATTTTGTATCCTTTATTTTCTTTCATTTTATGTTATTATTTATAATTTACTTTGGATTATGTTGGGATATTTCATTCCATATTTTCCTTAATGCCCATATTATATAAGAGTGATGAGATAACCCATTCTCTCATCAAACAATTTTATTAAATTTTAAGTGATGTCGTTAGGCTGCCGAATTTAAATGAGAGATTTCTCAATTTTCTTCAATTTTGAGTTCCTTTATGTTTTACTTATTTTTTCATATCCATTCATCCAAATGATATGATAATTCTAGTACCTTACATGAACTAGAATTTTATTATTCTTATGGAATATATCATCATCATATCTCTTTCCCCATCCTTTTAAACTATAAAGGAAAGCACCGTATCAGATGTGTTAAATTATCACACTCAAGTAAAAAAAGTTTACAGTATGAATTAATATCTTCAATATTGTGTCACGAACCGTCCCCCGGGGCCCATGTCATGACTACCCCATGCTCGCCTTCCATTGGCCATTGGCTGGAAACTAGCACTGAAAGGCATAATCCCTAAAACCGGGAAGGCATTGCCTTTATAACCATTAAACACACGAAACTGAGAAAAAATCAGAATACATACACGAGTAATCTGAGTAGTAAATAGAGTGTGTCCAATATGTAAAAATGGGCCAGAATAAAAACACAACTAGAAAGAACATGAATACTAAAAAGTACAAGTAAAACGGAACAACTCCTGTAAACTCCATCCACGTATACTACATGAATGATAGGTATAGCTCTCGAATAGTCGTCTCTATAGTATGCCTCATCTAATGTCCGCCACTGAGATACCCCTATTCCTGATACCCTTGTCCTCAGTCAATGCTATATGTTGTTTGCACCATACACAATAAGGTGCGGGCATAGCTCGGGCAGGGGTGAGTATAAAGATACTCATTAGGGACCCTGAGACCCTCAAATGTCTCACAAAAATCCACAAAAGATAAAACAAAAATCATGTAATCAACTGACAACCCAACTTATGTACGTGACCATACATATACCAATGTTATCACAAAATCCAATCTCAATCACGAGGAAACACAAGGTCCAACTCAAAAGCCCAAATATCAATTGTTCCACAAAGGAAGGAATAACACGAAGGTAAGTACCGCACATGTACGCCACTCAGAAGAATACCACCAAGGTACTCCCACGAAGGAATGCACCACACAAGTACAGACTCACCTCACACTAGGTATATCTTAGGTTCAACAGTAGAAGTGATTAAATGTAACTACTGAATCATCTTACTCTGTTAAGTGGCAGACCCACGTAGTATCCTAAATCATCATCAGACCCATAGAGAATCGTAATACATCATTAGACACAATAAGGATCATAGTACATCGTGAGACCCACACATGATCCTAGTATATCATCAGACCCACATAAGATCCTAGTACATCGTCAGACCCACAAAGGATCCTTGTACCTCGCCAGTCCCACATAAGATCCTAGTACATCGTTAGACCCATTAAGGATGCCTTTCTCAAGTCACAACTAGCTATAGGGTATATGCACTAAGCTTTCTCATCCCCAGGAGAGTACATTCCTCAATCTACAGGTCGATAATCCAACTGCCACGAAGTCTCACAAATAAAATATGCCAAAGTTCTGACACATCGTAGGGGTCTCAATGCAATAGACAATGTATCAAACGGATGCCCGATATATATGTTATTAGACTTTTAGTCCCAAGGTCCTGGTTGGATTAGTGCTCAATCCATCCTGAATGTACCCCCACATTATCCAAATCCCAGGTGGGGTATACCAAAAGGTCTGTCTCACTCCAATGTTTCCGTTTCCACAGAAGGTTCGTCAAATGGATGCCCAGTGCCACAGTTATTTCCAAAAGAATATAAAGGGTCAATATTGTTCTTTCTATGGCCCAACACGGCCTGGGCCGACCTGGCCTGGTTCGGGTTGACCTATCCCACTGGGTCTGGCCTAGCCCACGCTGGGTGGCCCAGAACGCGCTCGGTGGCCCACAGTAGAGGGTGGCTGCAGCGCGGTGGGGCAGCCGCAGTACGGCAGTGCGCCGCGGCTGGCCGGATGGCCAGCTGACCTCTCTACACAGTGAGTTTGCACGCCACGCCTTCGCCAATTGCCGACATCAAGCATTCCAGCCATCCCTCACCAACGCGGCACAAGGTTGAAGTTCTCTTCTGTCGGGCGGTGTGGTCGTGTCATTGCCTTCGTTACGATCGATCGTGGTGCCAGCAGCCATTCCTATGCCCCTCTAGTGTTGGTTTCCGTCCTCCTCCATCCCTATGAACACACCAACCATTAAGAACAACGTATGGATCAAGCCTTGTTTTTTTGGCCCGATTCCTCCCATTAGTTCGGTTGTAGGCGGATCAAGATGATTAATTCAGCGTAAAACAAGACGAATAACAAAACCACTACCTCGAAGGTTTGATGACATTCAAGAGGTGGGAAGGATGGATGTTGGTTCATTGTATTTGAAGGCATCCAACTCTTGAGGTGGCACATAATTCATTGGAAAAGATGGAACATTCCTCATTGAAGAAGCGTTCATCATTGGAGAAGCATTATTCATTGGAGACTGAGTTCCTCCAAAGTTCTCCCAAGCTTTTACCTTTTCCAACGATTTTTTTCAAGCATTAAATGAGGAGAAAATAAAAATAATTTATGTTTATAAATTTATTATTGTCTCAATTAATTGTTGGAACAATTAATTATACCATGTTGGCATAATTAATTAATGGGTCGAAGGTCAAGAGTTATCTCTCATTAAAGGAGAGGAGTTTAAGAGTTGTGTGGTCCCCACCAATTTTGAATTCAAATTGGTGGTTTTCCAGTTTGGGTGGTCCACACATTCTTAACCCATGTAGAGAGGTTTGTAAAAATAAAAATGTTAAAAAAATTTATTTTATTTTCTTCTTTCACGAAAAACACAAAAACTATCCTTCACCCTCGACCTACTGTTGTTGAGGTTATAGTCTCTTTAAGCGAATACCGACACTAAGAGTTCAACGGTGTCCTCAGATTTCAATTTAGAGCACCAATTCAAAAGTTACAAAACCACACTCGCACATTTACTGAATGTACCTGGGAAAAATGTTCAGAAATTCATTTCGGGAACACCGGTCCTCAGAATCACATGCCGTAAATTTTTGCAGACTCGTAAAATTCCCATATAATTAAAAAGAATTACCTTGAATTTCCAGGTCTTTACAGACTGGTAATGAAACATTTTTAATAGATGAAGTAGATCTTAATATATTTATTTTACCTTATTAAATATTATGGAATCCTTACACAATCAAAATAAAAAATAATAAGACAAAACAAGTTCATTATTCAGAAAATGAGAAAAGTTAATCCAATCATTTATCAATATCTTATAACTAATGAATCATCCTCATGTATATAAACCAAAAATCATTATAATATCATTTATATCTATTTAATGTCACTAATAATATATATTAACAATTCTATATGATTAAACACATTTAAAATGATCTTCCATTCATGAATACAAATAAACGGATCATTAAATCCAAGGGAGAAAATGTTTCCAAAACAATAAAATTGAATCTATTTAAAGCCTTCAAAAAGGTAATTAGTGAACCTAATAAGGTCATACCATATCAATTACATGTATATGAGGTTCTAGATGTATTATTTAATGATGCTAAATTTTATTATCTAGGTCATTAAGAACAATCAAGAACACCTTCGAGCTTAAGGTTAGGGATATCTTAAATCAATTTCCATTCGTTGTGTTAAACCTCAATGTCATTGGTTTATTATTTTTACCAGAATATATGATAATGACCTATGATTGATTTATTATATAAATCAAATTTTATTGTGTGGTATTATGTATTTCAGACAAAATTATTTCATTTATTTTTCATCAATCTAATGATACGTTCTTTCTAAGGGTTTCATCATCCCACTTCCATCTTTGTGACATATTCCATATTCACTAATGTTACTTTTTTATGATGTATGTATACTTCTTGTTGATGTTTTATACCATAAGCCTCATTATTTTTATGATATTATATTTATCATTTGATTACAATTAATTTTGGGTCATAATGTTCAATTTATAATAGAATAATAGTTATTTTCTACCTGAACCACCATTTTTATTTGGGTTGTTCTTATTCTCTATTAACCTCAACGAAATTCTTATTTATTCCTATTTACTACTCATAAATTCTGTTTTAATGTTCTATATTTGTGTTCCAATCAGAAAACTTCTTTATTTTGTGGGATGTTACATGATTTAAAATAATATTTCAAAAATTCTTATGAAATGCAAGCTTGATTCGAGGTTCTTCTAAAATTCATACCAATTTTGATGTTCACTCTATAATCTATTTTAAACCATGTTTAACTTTTTTAATAACTAATTTTAAATACTATTTTGGTTGATTTATAGTCTTATGAAATAAAATAAGCCTTTGAGCTTTAAAATATATTTAATTACTTTCTTAAACCACTCTAAAATGTTTTAATTCTAATGATTCTTTTAAATAACTTTTTACATAATTTCATTTTAGTAAGAGAATTTATTCCTTAAATGTAGTTTAAATGTTCTTACATTTTATGTTATGGGATAAACATGTTTAAAACTAGATTTATGTAAAATAAAAATGATTTACCAAAAGAACTCTTATTTCCAAAATAAAATTGATTTTTCTCCTCAAACTTTAACTTCTTATGATATATGCCTTATTCCACACTTATTTTATTTTTGTTGTGAATGTACTTCCATCATTTATATCATATACAGAGTCTCCTTATTCTTATGAAATTCTAAGGGATTATGATTTGAATGTTTCAATGTGGTATGAGACACATTGGAATGTGTAAGGATTACTTCCTCAAGAAATTTTCAATGGTCTCATTTAAAAGTGTCTTTATTTATGTCAACATCCTTTGATTAATCAGTATCCTAAAACTTATCCAGATATTGAGAAGGAAAATTGTACTTGTATTAAATTTATGTATAACGAATTCTTTGAACAACCAGATGTGGGTGGGGCCCAAAATAGCTCCTCAATTCCTCGACAGGTCTCATGAGGAAAATTAGTTAGCGACAAACCCTTTATGTTTTTTTTTCAAAAATCAGATGGGTTTCAAACCATAGACTTAAACCGTTTCGAAGGTATTGTGGTATCATACACCATATATATGACATCCAATTAACAAGATTTATATTTATTCATTTTTAGTTATTACTATCCATGAGGTTTTCACTATGACCAAACCTATGGATGTAGTTTCATTCTCAGTTTATTAAAGGTGTGTGTTTTTCATTAATTCAACATTACATATTTACTATGACTGGTTGTTTATGATTCTATTATTATCAATTCATGATTCTTCTATTTCTATCCCTTACTGAGCATTTGAGCTCACCGGTTTCATTTGTTTACCTTCAACAGGTAATGAAGATGAGATCATTTATTGAGAAATCATGGATGAAGTCTTTTAGTTTTCTTTATGTGTTGTATTTTGTTACCTTTAATAATGTAATATGAGTTACACATTTGAATCTAGTTTTTTCAAGACTACAAAACTACTTGGTCCTTCTGGATTTGATTCCTTATAATCATTCCAATGTAATTGGTAATGTACCAGCTCTGGTCTACATGGGTCGGGGTGTTATAGTTGGTATTAGAAGATGTTTTGTAGAAACCAAGGGAACTAGATTTAGAAAATGTAGATTAGGGAACAAAGCCCTAAGATGGACTTTGGGGATAAATAAAAAAGAAAATGCTATAATTTTGGTATGGAATAGATTATGTGGATCTATCTAGAAAATACCTCCTCATCTTGATAGAAACAAGTTGAGGTGGATCTGGCACAGATTTACCTAGAAGTTAAACTCCAACAAGGAGTTTCGAGATTAACCCAGGGTATCTTGGTACATGAAAATGGGCCTTACTGAACTCTTGTTGTGACACTCCTGGTGAGGTATTCTTAGAATAATTCACATTTTATTTACTCACCATTATGAAGGATTTATGCCCCCAAAGTTACCAAATAATATAATTATAGGATTTACAATGCTTAAATTTATGATATGTGATATACCATGTTTAGAGATATAGAGAGTTCATAATTTTATGAGCTAATATATAATATGGAAATTTATTATAAATGGCTCCTAGTATAAGGAATAAAAACTTTAACAATGCCCGAGATTCAATTTGTAAGAAAGATCATATCTCTAATGGACTTAAGCCATATTTTCAAAGGAAGATTGTCTCCCAAGTATCCTCATCATATGAGGACATAATATCTTCTTATAATAAGGTATGTAAATACTTATATAAGTCATATGGATTTGAAGTGAAGAAAAATAATGAGATGATGACAGAGAAATATAGGGATGGCAGAGAAATACAAGGATAAATGGATGATGGGAAAGATGAGTTTTCCCTCATGTGAATATTGTGGAAAGAATAGACATGGTAAATACTTGAAGGTAATGGTAGTTTTCTATATGTTTATTGAAAAAGGACACCATGTTCATGATTTAAAGGGTAAGAAAATGTTTTTCAATTTACATTGCTTCAACTACAATGAGATGGGACACTATGAGAATCAATGTCCCAATCTTCAAAGGAATATACCATAAATGCTGGTTTTGGATAATGACCAAGTTATGATGCTACCACAAATGAAGTAGAATGAATAATATACCTAGTCAATTATAATATCATTTCAATATTTTGTTAGTAATGTACTAGTTATATGAATAATGAGATATATAAATATTGTACTGTAATATTCTTCATAAACAATATGCGGTTGTATGATGAATGGTCCAAAGTAAAAGTATTTCTGAAGAAATTGTAACCTTTTTAATATATATATATATGATTGAAGGAAAGACAGTCCTTAATATATATATCTGATGTTGAGATAATGCTGATGAAATTGTTGATTTAGATAAATCTTGACTACCTGGGAACTGCTTTTTGACTTCTCAAGATGTTGTCTATGCTATCATTGATGGAGTTCACAACACTTTTAGATTTAAGAAATATATCCAATAACATGTATCATACATAAGAAATATAGAAGAATTTGTGTTTCTAATATGTTTTTCATAGAAATTCAAGGTATTTATATATTTTAAGAGGATATTTTCATAGTATTCCAGATCTGGGTTTCCCACAAGGTAATTTTCAAGTATCAACCATTAAATTTTGAAGTTCGATTTCATATATCGAGGAAGATTTTTTTGTTAGTTGGGAATAATGTAACACCATAAGAATTTAACAATTTATTTAATTTAGAATGCATAAAAAACTATGTCCATACAATACAACACAATTTATAATCTAGTTATTAAGCACAACTTTTATTCTACTATGATTTGAATTTCAAAAAAATAGGCATCTATATAGTAATATGGCCCATATGAATAGTAAAAAATAATATTAATTTATTTTCTTAAGGTAATAATATGATGAGATCTTAATTATGTTTTAAATGTTATATAAAACTAATTATACATTTAACATTGATATTTTTTGAATTAACTATGATTTTACTTAAAAATTAGGTTAATAATATATAGAAAATTATTTTTTGGAAAATGGAGTTCGTTTTTGAATTCTAGACATCAAAAAATGGCTTGGGTGAATTTTGGGGACTTTTCTGAAATTCATTAATTTTTTTCGAATAGTTTAATACAGTAAAATACTGTATATACAAATTATTAGTATAATACACAATTTATGACATCATAAGTGATGTATAACAACATGTTTTGAACTCAAATTCCATTATTACAATTTTGGGTCACTTTAATTAGGATTATCTGTAGTGTTGAGAAAAAATATTATAATAATAATTTAAATAATGAAAAATACCTCCACTCTTCCACTTTAAATACCACAATCATTCTCCTCTCCCTACTACACCTATCAAGCCTTGATATTTACCTATGTTCTACCCAATAATAATCCCAAATCCCTTACCAATGTCAAAGTGCTTCTTGCCTCACCAAACCAATAAAACCAATGTTCTTAAGAAATATCTCAAAGAGGAGAGATCAAGAGGTAAACATCCTCTTTTGTTTTATTTCTATATTTTCTTTCATTTTATGTTATTATATTAAATTTCTTTTATATTATGTTGGGATATGCATTTCAATATCCTCCTTACTTCTTATATTATTTATGAGTGGTGAGATACCCCTTTCTATCATCACACTATTTTATGAAATTTTATGTGACTCTATTAGGCTGCCGAATTTGCATGAGAGATTTCTCAATTTTCTTCTATTTTGAGTTTTGTTCTATTTTAATTATTTCTTCATATCCCTTTATCCCAATTATATGATATTTAAGTTACCCTAAATAAAATATAATTTAATTATTATTAGGGAATACTTCATCATAATCTCTCTTTCCCCCTCCTTTTGTACTATAAATGCAAACACCGTCCGAGATGTGTTAAATTATCACATTCAAGGAAGATGGGTTTTCAATTTGCATTACTATCTTCAAGACTGGTCATGATACATTTTTAGTGGGTTAACCATATCTTCATAAATTTATTTTACCTTATTGAATATTCTAGAATCCTTATATATCATAATACAAAATGATAATACAAAATAATAATACAAAACAAGGTCATTATCCACAAAAAGGGAAAAGTTAATCCAAGAATTTATTAATAACATATAACTAATGAATAATCCCAAAGTATATAAAAAATAATTACAAGATCATTTATATCTATTTAATGTCACTAATAATATATATGATCAATTTTGGATTCTTAACCACATTTCAAATGAACATCCATTCATGAATACAGGTAAACGGATCATGAAAACCAAGGGAGAATACGATTCCAAAATAATAAAATTGAATCTATTAAAATCCATAAAAATGGTCATTAATGATCATAATAAGGTTATACCGTATAAATTACATGTTTATGAGGTAATGCAATTATTATTAAATGAAAATGAATTTTATTATCCAGGTCGTTAAGAACAATCCAAAACAACATTGAGCATAATTTAAAGTATATCTTAACTCAATTTCCATTCGTTGAGTAAAAAATCAATGTCATTGGTTTTTTATTTTTACCAGAAATTGAGTGAATGAACAATGTTTATTTTATTCTATATATCTAGTTTTTTTTTGGGTTATGTTTTTTAAACATTTTTATTTCATTGATTTTTCCTCAATCTAAGGATACATTCTTGGTAAGTGTTTTTTCATCCCACTTCCATCTTTGTGAGATATTCCATATTCATGACTATTACATGTATATGGTGTATGTATACTTACCTTTATTTTTCATAACATGAATCTATTTATTTTAATGATATTCAAGGTATCATTTAATGACTATTACTTTTGGGGAATACGGTTCAATTGATTAAAAAGTAATAAGTATTTTCTACCTAAAACTCCATTTTCATTTGGGTTGTTCTTATTCTCTATTTACCTCAATAAATTTTATATTTATTATTATATACTACCCATAAATTATATTTGAATCTCTTATATATTTTTCACAATCCACATCCTTCTTAATTTTGTGGGAAGTTAGAAGGTTTAAAATAAACTTTCAAAACTTCATTTGAAATGCAAGCTAGATTCACAGAACATCTAAAATTATTACCTATTTTGATGTTCCCAATCTAATCTGTTTTGAGCCATGTTAATTTTTAAAATCACACAAATTAAATTTAATTTTGGTTAATTTCGGGTTTTAAGAAATAAAACATGTCTTTTCCCATTAAAACATCTTTAATGAATTCCTTAATCCGCTCTAAAATGTTTTAATTCTAAAGCTTCTTTAAAATCACTTTTTACATAATTTCACATTAGTAGGACATCATTTTTGACTGAAATGTAATCTCAATGTCCTTAACTTTTATTTTCTAGGATATATATTTTTAAATCCATATTTATGGAAAATAAAAATGATTTACTAAAATAAATCTTCTTTCAAAAGTAAAATGGATTACACACCTCACACTTTAACTTTTTGAGATATATGCCTTGTTCACCACATCATTATTTTTTGTGGTGTATATAATACGATTTTGTATATAATATCAAGAGTATTCTTATTCTCATGATATTCTATCAGATTATGATTTAAATGCTTCATGGTGGTATGTGACACATTGGAATGTTTAATGATTATTTCCTCAAGATTATTTCAATGGTCTCATTTAAAAGTAACATTATTAACTTAAATATCCAATGATGAATCTATATACTCAAATATATATGGATATTGAGATGTCATATTGTACTTTTATTAAATATGTTTATAGAGAATTCTTTGTACATGCATCAGAGGGTAGGCCTCGTACAGCACCTCGAGGCATCGACAAGTCTCATGAGACATATCAATTGGCGACAAACCCTTCTTATTTGTTTCCAAAAATCAGATTGGTTTTTACACACAAAATTAAACCATTTCGATGGGATTGTGGTATCATGCACCAGATACATGATGTCTAATTAATAAGAATTATATTTATTCATTTTCAGTTATTACTATCCATGAGGTTTTCACTATGACAAAACCTATGGATGAAGTTTTGTTCTCAGGTTATTAAAGGCCCATGTTCTTCATTTATTCACGATACCATATTGACTATACCTAATTTTTTATGATTCAGTTATTATGGATTCATTAATCTATTATTTTTAACACCTACCAAGCATTTGAGATCACTTAGTTCATTAGTTTACCATTAACAAGTTATGAAGAGGAGACCATTTATTGAGTTCTCATGGATGCATTATTTTAGTTTTTGTTATGTGTTGTATTTTGTAACCTTTCTCAATGTAATATGTGTTACACGTATGTATATTGTTTTTCCAAAATACTAAATGACTTTTTCCTTCTGGATTTTATTCCTTGAAATCAATTCAATATAATTGTTAATGAACTGGTTTTGGTCTAGAGGGTTCGATGCGTCACAGCTTCAAACCGCCAACACATTTATAGAGGGGGCACAACGTCTTCCATGTATCCCAGCTAAAGAGATATGTGAATGACCAATTTAACATCATCGTCCATCATGATATAATTATTGGAGACAAGTAAAATTTTTCGAAGTACCCGGTCGAGATAAAGGATTGACAAGAGAAGATCCTTCGTGGGCAGACGATACCTCTGGTGGGAATTCTGTGGCAGTATGAGAATCTCCAGGAGAGCACATGGGAGCGAGAGGCTCATATGTGTGCCTAGAACCCATCTTTGTTTCTGTATCCTTGTTTGGATTTTGGGGATGTATATCCCCATGGTGAGGAGAATATAATAGCCTAGAATATTTAATAATTGTTTTCACGATTTGTTGAAGTGAATGTGAGACCAGGCTCTGAGACGACACATGATTCCGAGGACTGGGGCACCCAAAATAATTTTATGAACATTCATTAAGTACATTCAGTGGACACATGGGAGTCATTTTTTTATATTTTGAATCAGTATTAGGATTAAAAATATGTGGGCACCTTCAAATCCAAGGCACCAAGATTTTTGTAAGGGAGGCTTCACTTCAACCATAGTAGGTCAGGAGAAAATATAGTATTTGGACTCTTTAAGGAAAAGTAAAATAACATGTAATTGTTATTTTATTTTATTTTTCTCCAATGGATGAGTGGTGGTGGTGGGATCGTTGAATTTTCAATCCATTTAATGGCTTGTATCATCAACTACATATCACTATTGTTGTGAATTAAAAGAGATCCATTAATTCATTTAATGAATCTCATAAATTCAAACAAGTTCTACTCATATTTCCCCCTCTTATTTAAATGGATCTTGGGGTGGGGTTTTGGAATGGCTTCTTCAAGGGAGGAATCTCTGGAAAAATCCATAGAAACATCCACCTGTAAGACGTGACCAAATTCAGTGAGCAATGACAAGCACCACCGAATCATGAACCGACAACAACAACGAAGGAGGTTCCACCGATCTTCGTCAGTAGATATCTCATCCAGGTAGGGGTTTTTTTGATATTGTAATATTCTTCCTTCCCCATTTTTGATTTATAGAAAAAACACGAATCAACCAACCAACGGGTTGATCCGTGGATCATTTTTTAATCATGGGAGGTTGATGTGGTGTTATAAGTCGGGAGTTATTTCAAAATTATTTTCTTGTTGGTAATAAACCTTGTTAAAATGTTAACACAGAGGGCAATGGCCAATCCAAAAAAGGCCCAAACCCTCTGACGATCTTGTTGTTCTTATGTTTCCCATGTGTGATCAAGAAATGTAATGAAATGATAGATATTGGGGTCACAACATGGCGGCAGTGACCTGAGAGGATCGTAGGCATAGATGGCACAAAGAACGGACCACCAGAGCAGGTATGGGGTCCCGCAGAAATAACTGCCAGTGCGCCATGTCGGCAGTGGCCGGCGGTGGGTGTAGGAGGCCCGCTACAACCGGCCATAGGCGGTGGAATGGCGGCGCTTTGTTGCAAGCTGCGGTGGACAATGGCGGTTTGCCCGAGCCGACCTTGTGGGGGAAGGGAGGTTCCGGCAGCCGCAGCCGATGCAGCCAACGAGCCGTGGAAGGAGAGGGTATTGCAGTCCCGCCTCCACTTGACAAGATGGAGAAACGATCTTCCTTCAGGTGGACCAGGCCAGAAGTGGGACGACTAAGCGTGCCAGACCCACCCAATTTGTCGGGCCAGATCGATGACCCATAGGGCCAACAAAAGTGGGCCGAGCCCCCCCCGGTGGTATGGGAAAACTGCGGCCCGTGCCTGCAAACCATCTGGGCGAGTCCCAGCAAAACTTCCAACCCATAATAGGCTAGACCTGTGAGGGGTCAGGTAGACCCCAAGACCTGTTGCATCAGGCCGGCCTGACCGTGTCGGACTAGGTCCAGACCTAACTGCCCCCGAATAAAAAAAACACATAATTAACAAACCTGGTTTCCATTTGACATGCCTTAAATGGCATTGGGAGCCCTTTTTGGAAGTGGTCCCTTTGACATATTCTGGAGGGCCCGACAGATCCAGGCTAGAGCAAGGTGTGATCACCCCCGTTTCACAGATATAGGGGTAACTAATAGACATGGCATCATATCAAAGCACCTTTTATGGAATAAGGACCCTTATGACAAAGCGGTCCTTTGGAGGTAATCTAAATGAGTTTATATAGATTTTTTCAAGAAACATGTGTTGGATTAGATTGAATCCAACTAGGAACCTTTATAAAAGTTATCATATCTAACAGATCGGGTGTCTGATCGATGCGTTGTTGGTCACGTTGGGACTCCTGTGATGGGGAAGTCCCTTGGGTATGCTTTTTTGGGACTTCATACTAGCTGAATATGACCGTTTCCTTGAGGAGAAAAGTCTTCCTGAGATCAGATGTGATTCGTTTGGGAATCCAGTTGTTGGATGTGACATGAAGAAAGAGGGCGACAAATACAGGTTAACATCAGAAACTCTAGACTATGAAGATCTATCTATAAAACTAACAATTCCTACCACTATACCAGTGACCAATATGGGTCAACAATAGTGACCAATACGGGCCAACACCAGAAACCAATATAGGTTAGCACTAGTGACCTGTATGGGTCAGCACCAGCGACCAATACGGGTCAGCATCTAGCGACCAATTTGGGTCACCATCTAGTGACCAATACAGGTCAGCATACAATGACCTATATAGGTCAACAATAAAGTTACTATGGATGGGATGATCTGGTGTTACGACAAGTCATCCCTATCCCAGTAACCTTGTAGTTATACCATTAGAGTAATCTGTATCTTTATTATTTGTGCTTCATGATTTCGATCAATCTTGTGATGTTACCTTCATAATATCAATAGTGATGTTTTATTTTGTTGATTACTGAAAGTCCTTAGAGGGTCTCGGGGTCCCATACTAAGTTGTTATACTCACCCCATCATGGGCTCCACCTGTATGTGTGTCTCTAGTGTAGACTGCTGACTCTCTGAGGCAGACTTTGGAGGTTCGGGACTTGGTGGAGCTTGGTGCGACAAGAGCAGTTGAGATCATCTTCATTGACTTCAAACATACAGCTACTACCCACCAGGTAGAGCTCTATGACAAATGCAACAACTTTTTTACATTCTTTTCAGTTTCTATGGATGGTATTCTGACCCAGTATTTTAAATTTACAGTTTTATTGGTGTTTTTACTTTACTCTCATGTTATACCTTACTTTTATTGGTTTTTTAATTTAGTTTACCCTTTCATGGTTTTACAAATCTATATTGAAATTCTTTCCCTATTCAGGAAAATCCTTCAGGTGCTAGTCACCATACCCTTTCCAGTGGAAGGCATGCTTGGGGTAGTCACATCTGGGCCCCATGGGATGGGCCATGAAACTTGTTAGAAAAAAAAAATTATTACCTCTATATTCATGAACATTTTTATTCTATATCCATGTTTTCTTTATGAAATTAATGAATGTTCTTAATGATTACCTATGATTTTTTTGTATTTAATTTTAACCATTTTTACTTTTTTTAATCATTCAATGGAATCTTCATGAAATTTTATGGATGAGTTACATTAGACTTTTGACTGAAAATGAGAAAGGAATATTTTTTTAACATACTCACCATGAAATGAATTTTTTTCCTTCATGAATGATGAATTATTTTAATATTAAATTATTTGTTCTCATAGTGATTTAAATGAATATTTTTCCCTGATGTTTTGTGAATTTTTAGATTTTCAAAAAGTTATTTCAAAATGAAATGAGTATTTTTCTTATGAAATATTATAGTGACCTTTTAAAAGAAATTTTCGTCTATGATAACATCATTTTATGTAAATAATGTTTTACTAGGGGTATGATGCAATGATACCATCCTCATTATTTCTCAATATGGTTTATAACTATTATGATAAGATGATTATGAAACCATTTTATTTTCATATGGTTATTCTATGATGATATGATGAAATGTTATTGAGACCATTTTAATTTCTAGTTGACATGATATTATGATATGATGAATGTTTTATGATTTTTTGGAACTCATATATTTTATTTTAATTATGTGATTTTTGGGCCCCAAATTATATATCCCTCTAAAGCATTGTGTAAGGATGTATATGTCATGAGATAATAAGGACTGTAAGGGTAGTGAACCTAGTTCATCAAGGGAGTCCATCAATAATGATAATGTTGGGTATGGAACTCAACTAAGGATTTGATGGAATGGGTAGTGAACCCAATTCACTTTGATATTCTTAGATATTTTCACTGACTATTAAAATGATTTTTGAAACATATATTTATTCCACAAACATAGTCTTTATTCCAATGTTATGCTCTCACGAACCATGTTCCTTTAACCATTTATGATCATTTTCATACAATATTCCAAGTATTATTCAATCATGAATTATTATGATATATGATTTACTAGCCATGCCTTTTAAATTTTAATAGATTGTTCTCATATAGTTATGCTCATGTAAAGCATAAATGGTCATTGAAATATTGTATCAACATGATCCAATAAATCTTGAAACCTATTTCTACTACCATTACACTAGCATGATTACACGAAATTGCATCCTGAAGGATCGACAAGTTAAGTATTCGTATTAAACTAGATACATACATGAGTATTTATTAGAAATTAATTTCATAATGATAATGTATTTTATTTATTTCTAGGATAACATTATTCCATATGTTTTATCATTACATATCATTCCATGTAAAATTATTAGATACATGGGGAAGGGAAAAAATAAGAGTGAGCTAAAATTCATAATAAGGGTAAGAATATCAGAAGTAATAATGAATCAACGAGAACAAAAAATATGGAAATTTATACAACTAAAAAAATTCAATTAAAATTACTAGATAATGAACTATCCATATGGAATGTTAAATAACTAAAAAATAAACCATTTAATCTAAAACCTGATAAATAAATGAATCCACATTTAAGGTAAAATTAAAAATCTCATGGAGAATTAATAATTATAACTCAATTCTGAAGAAATGAAATTCTTAATTAATGGATGTCATATCAGAGGAACATGAAAAACTATACCATTACGACCTTTCATAAGATGGTTTAAAACTACATGTATACAAATATTTAATTTTGTGCAAAAAAATTTTCTCATGAGAAACTATCTATGCATCTAGGGTCTATATAAAGTCTAGGCCCCACAATTTATTGCATGTCCAATGTATTCCTCATAGGAAGTTATCAAATTAATTAATAATTCATATTCTTTTCACATATATTTATTAAATAAAGAATATATAATGATAAATAATTCCTTAGTGGATGATATGTAACCACAATGGTTATTTATTTTGGTGAATGTAAATAGTATTGAATGATTATTAAAAATATTCTCAAGGAAAATAATCTTCAAATATTCCAAGGGGTATCATACCACTTTGAAACAATTTAATCATAATTACCATGAAGAAATAACATTAAAAGATATATTATGATATTATGAAAAATTAAACTCATGATATAACTTATCAATAGGTTAGTATATAAAGCATATAAATGAAACTATGTGAAAAACAAAACAATATGCCTCAATGAAGTGAAATTCACCTGAAATCCCATTCCATATTATAATAATCTATTTAAAAGGACATGTATTTATAAATTAAAATATTTACCTTGAATATATTCTTATAAAATTGTATAGTAATATTCAAAACATTAGTGTTTCATGACAATAGTAAATTCTATTCATGTTGTATTTGTTAAAAGAAAACATTCATTTTTACATTTTTGAGAAACATCCTAAAATGCCTTGTTTTTGAAAATGTAAGGACAATTCCTTTTAAATAATTTCGTACAATTATAAAAAGTGGTAAAAAAGAATTCAAAAAATAATTTTAGAATAGTAAAAAAATTGAGAAAATTATTATAATAAAAATTAAAGGTGAATATTCCACAGTGGAGACATAAATAAAAAAATTCATGAATAATGATTATACTATGATAGAACCAATTACAACTTTATAATCAGTAGAATAGTATGACCCATTACAGAAAGAGAAATATTTTGAAATGAAAACACCAAAATATTTATAATAATACTTATAAATAAAACTCATAGGCATTATATACACCACACAAATTAAACGAGTGGTGAATATGACATAAGTCTTAGAAAAATAAATGTTAGACAAAAATACCCATACCTTAGGTATTAACACTCCTCATACAAATTCAACCATCATATATAATAATTATGGGTTTATAATACATATATGATAGAATCATATCCATCTATATAATATCCCATATTATTTAATTATTACTTTATATTACCTATTTATTATAAATTTCATGTTAATGATATCTTTCGAGTAATGATCGATTTGTTTTTTGAAATTATTTTTATTTCTTATATTTTTTATCCTCTTATTTATATAATTATTTCATAATTTCCATAATAATAAAAATTACATAAATATCATTTATATTTAGTGAATATGTATTTATAATATTCTATAAAATATAAAAATAGAAAATGATATACACTGTTCATGGAGAGGGCATGATCACCCGATGTAATCGATAAAATGAATGTGTCCCTTGAGGACCATGTTTACGCTGTGTTGACCATAATAACCATGAAAAATGAAAAACTATTAAAATAAAACATAAACGCATCCTGAATTACATAACACCCAAAACAAACCAAATAAGTCACATATGTACTTCTAGACATTTTATAACAAAAAAAATTCTGATTAAAATTATTTCAAAAACCATTTTTATTTTTTAGATCCAAATAACATTTCCCATATTTTTCCAAAATACTAATTTGAGTTAAATTTCAAATAATATTTTTTAAATATCTAGGTACAAGAGAATCCTGACACTCTTCAGCGATACAATTTGACACCTCCCATTTAAAAACAATCTAATTTTCAATTTCAAAACACTGTTCACTTTTCCTTTACCTTTATGAAAAACTATTTCAAGAGAAAACCATTTTCCATTATTGATTCTTGTGAAATTCCATTTCACAACCATAAAACCAACCATTTTCCTCTTTATCTAAATAAAACCCAATTAGGTATTTATATAGTTTAATAATTTAATTTTAGTTGGGTCAATGCAAATAAAGTTCAAAATTTTTGAACCATGAAAGCAACTAGAAAATACAATGTAAAATTATTGTTTAATTAAAGGGAAAACCTATCTCATTAATATAATTTTCGATTTTTTTCTTCAAGGGATACTAAAATTTACAGGTTCGGCCGAGATCTATCCAACCTCAACCAATGAACCCCAGACCATGAAAAACACAATACAATGATAATTAACAATAATATATATATATATATATAATTAATTAACCTAAATTAAACATGGAATAAAGCTAAAAAACATACAACACCACACCATTCATGAAGACCTCATGCTATGGGATATTGAATACACTCTAAAGACACCTAATCCCAAGATATAAAAAAATCAAACCTTAATTAATGAATAAATTAGAAATTTAATTTAACATTCGGTAAAAAAATATGAAAAAAAATAAAACAACACCCTGAATTTTAAAATCAATGATGAACTAGGTGTATGTGGCATATCTTGATTATCTAAACCTATGTTTCATTAAAGACCCATATAAATTAGAATATTCCTCCCTTTTTTAGTGTAATCTCCAATAAAAACCATGCTGTAGAATATAAAAATAATAATTGAGAGATTTAAATATTATCATATAATATAAGAGGATCATACATACCCGAAATCCTAAATAAGCACCTCAAAATCCATTTTAAATCAAGGGGTGAAGATCAAGAAAGGCTCTTCAATCCGTTACTGATAAATAATAACTAATGGAAAGAAGATGGGTTTACCCCTCTTAAACTAATGGATGCAAATTTCCACATTAAAGAGTCTATCAGCTAACTTGTGGATCTAGGTAGTGGTTACTTCCACCATTAGATACCACCAGAAAGTATGTTATTCATATAGGATAATTGGTGATTTTCTACACCCTAGGATTTAAAACCCACATTGGACACTTCTAGGGCTCCACTAAAATATGAGGATGCCTCTCAAATCCTAATACTCATCTGAGAAAACCTTTTTGTTTCACATAATATCTCATTATTTGATTCTAAACCAAGATTCAATATGTATCTCCTCAATCCAATGGATCTAAAAATTTCCTTGAGATCAAAAGCATCCTTCCTTACATGACACGTTATATATATTGTTCAAAATGTTATAACGCTGATCGTCACAAATAAACCCAATGAAACTAACCATCTCTATTTTAAAATTAACAAGTTACCATTTTCTCTTCGTTATAATGAAAAAATGATTAACCATAAAAAAGGACTCCCCAAGTCCTCAGTGACATCTATGTGGAAAATATGGAATAACATATTACTAAACAATTATAAATATTTTAAAAATAAAACAAAAAATATAATTTATCAAATAATTAAAATATAATATAATATATTATTATGAAAATATACATAACCATCTAATTATTTTATCTACTCAATATAATCAATTGAATTAATATAATTCATATAGGGTAATTTAAATAATAAAATCACTTCATAAAATATTAGCTATAAAGTGAATAATTTATATTTTTAATGGAAAAATTTAATAACTAATTTATTATATCCTAAATTATATCTAAAAAAAATTATTTTAAAATAAAAAATAAAAAATAGTAAACTGATAAAAATAAAAAATTTGATTATTTTTATCATGTTACATCCAGTTACAGTATAAAAATTGTAGAAATAGATCCATTGATGATATATATCAATTCATATACTCTCATTAATTCATAAAAAATAAAACATCTCTTGGAAACATTTCTCTACCATATTTACCATATGGTAGATGTGTTTTCTTGCAGCACATAAGGGGTTATTGAATACTAATAATCCCATGAAAAACCTTTGGTCACTCATTCATTTGAGTGTTGTTTCTTCGATGTGGCCAACTTGAAATTAATACTGTATGGTTTAAATTAACAATAAGAGACCTAATTGAATAAAATTAGGTAGGATTAGTTGATCATAGGTATTAAAAGGAGTTTATTAGATGAATTTCATAGAATGGATTCAATTTCTTAAATTTGAGATTATTTCTTTCAAAAAATGAGAAATTACATAATAAAATCTTGATTATGTGTTTTCATTATCTATAAGATAACCGCATATGAACATGGGGGATCATGTTTATGATTAATCCAATGTAGATTATCATTGTAATAATCAGAATTTTTATGTTTAAAATTAGTGATGTCAAAGGTGAAGGTACCTCATTGAATTAATATATCAACAAAAATTATTTATTAAAATGAATAAATTTATATATAACATCTAATAAATCCCTATGAAACAAACATTAGACAACCAATAAAAGGTTTAAACCTATATTTATTCAAATATGTAAATATCAAAGAGATGTAAACTGATATGGGTGGAATACCAAAAGTAATTAAAATAAAATAACGATCAATCAATTTTTGAATGAAGAATATAAAAAAAGTACGAATAAAAATAAAATTTGAGGAAAATTTGTTGACGTGATATAATAGAAATATAAATTGTAAAGAGTAATAATCTTTTTTATGAAATGATCATGAATTTTAACAATATACAAATGTAATAAAAATATTACAAAGATATTGTTACAACATAATAATATAATAGAAACATACACAACTTCCTCCAAAGTCCATAAAAACATCAATGTTAAATAGTAATTATAGAAGGATTACATTGATCCCAAATAATTCCAATAAATAAAAATTAATGAAGGTAAGAATATGTGAGTAGAAAATTAATAATGACTGATCTTTTCCGCAAATGAAAAAAAATTAGGTCCAACAAACATCCACCCAAAAGACATGTGAAAATGAGTTTCAGTATCTATGATTTTTTGTGGTCCATTGAATAATAAATTTAATCCCATAATTTTCTCTAAAATAATTTAAAATTTATTCCCATTTTGATTTATATATATAATATTTGGATCATAATGCTGGGTTGTTATTCTGAGCCATCAAATCTGGCTAAAAATTTAATCTTCTATTTGGGTTACCTATATCCCCATTTAACTTCTGAGTCATCCCTATCGTTTATTTAATGAAATGTTCCCCATATTTTTATCTATCTCTAGTTAAAATTACTATATTTACTAGATATATATCATTTCATTTAAATTGATTTTAATGGTTTATATTATATTTTACATCTCCCATAATTTTTAGAGTGATTTTCCAAAATGGTTGTCTTTCAATGTGAAAATCGAAGAGCTCTATAAGGATGAAATATTCCAAAAAAAGATTAACCGATCATTGAAATATGTAATTCAAATATACACTCATTGTTTTGTTACATGGTTATGAAAATATACTGACTATTAATGAATTTGAGAGAGAATTAAAAATCATATGTGAAAAGAAGGAAAATTTTTAAATTGAACTAATATTAGTATTTATGAAAAATAAAAAAAATAAAATTATAATATAAAAAATGAATAGATTACTCATTGAGTGGTTAATATTTTCCCCAAATTGATTTTAAATTTCCCCAAATAGAATGTATCTATAAAATATAAATATTTAATTCCTCAATCAATAAAATATTTAAGTCTAAAGGCTCACCAAAATACACCATTCTAACAAATCCGTAAAACTATAAAATTTATTTAAAACTTACTAGGTCCACAAGAATATTCCAATCTAAAGATCATTAGTTTATTTATATTAATCACTACATTTCAACAAATTTCAATTCACTATGATGATGTGTTTGGTATTGGAATATAAATTAGGGTTCCTTTTAATTCCTTGTGAATAGATAGATGTTCAAGGTTGAATTAGTTTTTAATTATAATATGAGTTATGGATTTTTTTTGTTTTTTAATTTTTTTATAAATTTTTTATATAAATGTATATTTAATTAAATCAATTCAACCCCCATAGTAAGACATTTATAATTCCACCTGGGATAAAAACCATATGGTACCAACTAAATCTCGCAAACTCGGGCATCATATCGAGTTAAGATAATAAAAACAAATTTAAATGACTAAAATATATGTAAAATTACCAAATTGTTTCCAATACACTATGGATTCATGATCCCCAAGTTCGAAAATACACATATTAGGTTTATCTATTCATTTATACACAAATTTATATCATTTTTTATTTATATTTTTTGTTTTGTATTTTTTTAAACACATCTTTTAAAATTTAAATTACAAGAAAAAAAATTCTATTTATAAAGGGAACCAAAAAACAAAAAATAAGTCCCCAAAATCCAAAGGATGTATGTAGTGAACTTTTGATTAAATATATAGAAATATAATAGTGAATAATAACATTAGAAAAAAATACAAACATTTATTCCAATGAATAAAAACATTAATTAAAATTATAATTAAGGAATGAAAAATATATTTTATATTCAATTTAAAATTTCTGTAATTATATTATAATTAAAAATGTTAAGAAAATTCCAATTTAAAAAAACTAAAATTTATTTGAAACAAGAAATATTTACTTTTTTATTACATTTCACACCCCAACAGAAAATAAATATTTTCCCCGTTTTTATTGAAAATAACACTTAAAAGTGGAATAAAATGATAGAGGGAGATAGAAAATTTAAATTTTGAAATCAAAATATGGAACGATTTAACTTCATATTTTGAATAATATTTCCATTTTAAAATGAATTGATATATTGACCATTATATCACTTGAAGATTGCTCATTAGTGATAAATTATTTTGATTTTACTCTTATAATACATGTTATTTTCTTTAAAATACATCAACCTCAATAAAACCCAAATCATACACACCATCACAATTTGAATTAAAATGGAAACAACATGATGATACATGAAAACAAAAATTAAAAGGAAAATAAGAAAACATGGATGTTTATTTTAGAACACCAATAATGAGCCAAGGAATAAGTAGAAGCTATGTTAGCTCCCATAAAGATCATTTTTTAATGTCGTTAGCTCGACTTGAACTTAAATCTATCAAATATTTATAAATAATAGGATGGATTAATTAACTCGACACTTATTTCTTATTTATTTAATGATTCAATGGATATTTTCAACTATTAGAATGACATTTATGATATACCCACTATTGTGATCTTAAATCTCTATTGCCTAATGGGGAATGCATGATGTATAAAGGAAGGCCTTGAACATACCTAGGAAAACATACATGGGTGTTTTTAAAGTTTGTAACTACACCTGGGAATTAATTTATTTTGGATTAAATAGTTTTTTTAAAGGATTACTTTATTATTAGGATTTAACTGTATATTTATTGATCCTTTAATTTTCTTAAAACTCCATCCTATGTTCTTCTAGTCTACCAAGAACTAATGTCATCTTTTATGACCAAAGAATTATGAAAATTCATTATTTTATTTTCTAAAAGTACTTATGTTAAATTTATAATGGTATATGCAATGATGTTACATAATCAGACCTATATGGTGATTGACCATGATTTTTTTGAATTCAGTACGATATACCCAAAGGGAATACAATAGTTTATCACTATAGTATTTCCAAGAAGGGTTGACATGTTTTTATTGAAAACTATTAATTTACCTATTCTTTAACTCATCTGGAATATTGGATTGTGTATGGTAGGTAGTAAAAACTCTAGAATAATTACAATAATTATATATGACTTTAATGAAGATATGTTCTGAGTAATTGGTTCCATGGTCACTAATGATAGTCCGAATAATTAAAAATATTGAAAACATGTGTTATTTCTGGAATCAGATAAAACATTTATGGTCATTAGTCTTGGTGGGAAGTTAATCAACCTATTTTTAGATGATATCATTAGCTAATAGGATATATAGATATACCAAAGTGTTTTTGAATGGTCTTGTGAAATAATTTTCCAATCAATCAATGAATTCTACAACTAGAATGGGAGAAATGGAAATTTGATTTCTTTTGGATATGGATCGAAAATGATAAAATAGTGTAAACCTTTGGAAGAATGTGATTTAATGTTTATTGGATGTAGTCTAGAATAAAACACCTTAAAAGACCATTACATTAGTTTTAATGTTGTAATTTGGCCTCAACATGTCTCCCTATGATAGAATTTAATAATGTACAGTTCCTTGAAATCAGGTACAGATATATTAATGAATTGATCAAGAAAAATAATTAAGAGGTATGAAACATCAAACACCTAGTGTTTGAAATAATAAAATAATTTCCTCCAAACATGATTCCCTAATTTGTTTGGAAGCACACCCATAACCATGTAGTTTTCTATTTGAGCATACCATGGGAAATCACTCAATAAATAAAGTTCTCTTCAAGAAATGAATTTGGAAAAGAAATTTGATGTGTGTTTTCTATGAATTCCATCATAGATAGGTGATAAATTACAATATTTTAAACACTCATTTTAACATTAGTGGTTATATCATACTATTATTTAAGAATGTGCCACCTAATAAATCTATCCATGGCATCTTGTTTTTGGAAAAGGTATTTTATAGTTAATGATATATCAAGACAATTATGGGGGATCATAAGAGATAGGACTATAATTTTTATAAGTAAATGAAAAAAAAATTTATTACTCAATGGTGGTTTGGTTAGTTTTCACATCATTCATTTTTATAAGAGATGAAAAATGTATTATTATCTGATCTATATCCTAAGATAGCACATAAAAAAAATAACTCATATCATAAATGATTTTTAATTTAATATTCTAATTGCGTGATTTCCTGATAGGTGGATACACAATAGTTGACATGAGTATATAAAATGTCTTTTCACAACATTCCATAAAAAAAACATTGAGTTTATTTTATATGTAGATCAGAAAGGGTCAAGAAATAGAGCTATAGTTTCTAATGAACTTATATAAAAACCATATTATCTTAATAAGAACCTTTATTATTTATATATCATGTAGAGGGAAGGTGAAAAATGATAACTAAATTGAATTTATCTATATAAATTCCACTATTTGAGAAAATATGGCCTAGAAAATGTTTTTCTATTTCCATGAATTGGAAATTTATCAAATTTCGGATGTGATTTTTCCTATAAATCTAGAAAAAAACTTTCAACATTTATAAGTAATATCAAATATTCTTCCCTGAAGCTAGAGAATTTATCTATAAAGAACTCTAGAAAATACCCCCATTATTTGTCTGAATATATCATTCATGTGTTACTAAAAGGTACTATGATCTATACATCAAAAATAGGTAAAGGAGTAATTTAAAAATGGATGAGTGAAGGTTATTTTTTCTATTATCCTATATGGAGATGTCAACCTAATTGTACCCTGGTAATCTATCAAATAAGTAGTAGATGTCATGGTATTATACTCACTCAAAGACTTTATCGATGAAGAGAAATAAAAATTGATCTTTCTAGGTTTATGGGTTTAAATTATGAGATTTAATTTACACTACCAATCCACTATTATGACTTGTGTAAAGAAAATCACAATCTTCATTGGTAATCATAATAATATCATTCTTCTTAAAACCCACTTGGATTGGGATTGCCCATCCACTCTCAATAATATGGTTTATGATACATGCCTTCAACAACAGTAGAGGTTACAATTATACCAAATACATGAGATTGTAATTGAGTCTTATTTTAGGTCACTAACATGGTTTAGAAATAGATTAATGAAAAATAATGTTGGTTCCAATGTCTAGGATAATCCAATAAATATTAGATAGGTTTTATGTAATTGATTTCATATGCCTACTCAGGACATCAAAAATGTTTCTCTCTTTATTGCATTCAATAAGGGAATATATGATAACAAGGCATGTTTGATTGTACCCGATGATTGAATAAATAACTAATGATTGAAAAAACATGAATTTGATATCAGGTTGGTTAAAAATTTCAAATGTAGGATCGGAATTTGCATCAAAATCAACTTCTTTTCACAAATTTATTGACAGAATTTGTTCCATTTCAATAGAAGTTTCAATCAAAATTTTTTTGAGATCATTGTTATGAATGGGTAAGTACTAGATAATTTTTATTTCACCAGTGGATTTATTACATTGAGAAATATATAAATAGTCAACAAAGTTATCTTAAATTAATTAAATCCCAGGATTAAAATTCTACTCATGAAGACAAATGAAATCCATTTCATAATGACATAAAAATATTTCAAATATTCATTAATATTACTGTAATTCAGTTTATAAAATTATTATATAATTCAACTCATAAAACTATACATAATAACTAATTTTCTACTTTTCATTGTAGATATTTAGATTGTCAGTCACGTTAAAAAATGATATGTCGTGTTTATATTATATAATCGATGTACAAAGTTGTTTTTTAGTAAGGGATGACCAAGGACGATTGGAGTTTGTTCCGTAGTGACTAAGATTGGATGATTTTATAAGAAAATAAATTCATAAGGATAGAAGCTATTTTTAAAATTCACAAGAATATCCATCATGATCCCTTTAGGAACCCAACTACTTGATTTTTCATGTTTATGAGTGAAAAATGTGAGTTAGAATTCCTAGAGTCCTAACTAACAATTCACTACTTATGCAATGAGTTTCACAATGGCTACTATTTCACAAATGTCTCTAAAAACATTTTCATCCCCTAATTCAACATTGAGTATAGAGAACCCGAGTCTTTTTAACTTCTGGGGAATGTTTCCCTAAATGGATGAATTCACTTTACCATAAAAAAGGAATTGGTTTTTATGGAAATGTTTTCTTTTAAAAGTGAAAAATTCCATAGGTTACTTATTGTAGGATGGTATAGTCTGAATTATAACCAGAATGGGAATGTTCAAATTAACGTAAGTGAAGATTTCTATAAATTTTTCATTCAATTGATATTTTCATATTACCCTCATTCATTGATATAATGAAAAAATTTGATATATTATTTGTTTTTTTGTGTGATCCATCATAAGATAATTAGATTTATATAACTTAAAAAAGAATTTATTCATCATGATCATTAGTATTCAAGGTTTTATATTTTCTTGTAATAGTTGTTTTAGGTTCATCTTTGTATTTAGAACATTAAGATGGTTAATGAATTGAGTTATTAAAAATATGATTGGGTTTTGATAGATTGTTAGATCTTCTTTATGGGAGGATAATCATGAGTAGGAATGAGTTTATTTCTAGCTTTCATTATTTGTAGTTCATGTTTATGTGAGGAGACTTATGGGTTCATTTTTCTAATTTTTTTGCTTATTGTTTAAAGGATTAGGAGAGAGACAGAATGGGTAGGGGATTAAGCAAGTTGAATTATCCCAAGTAAAACCTTTTTTTGTTTCATGGGATGTTAAATAGGTTTATAGATATCTTTTTGGAACTAGACCAATATTGTTTTGTGATAGACTAGATGAGATCCTAATTGGTTTTGTTTTTGAAAAAAATTAATGGTAGGATTTGAGACATTTATTATGTGTTGTTTACATATTTCCCTTCTAAATAATCTTGGTAGGTCATTATACATCGGATTGAATAATTATTTCTATTTTGGCATTAGAAAGTTAAAGAAAATGACCTTGGATAGTGGACCTCCTAAAATAAATTATTTATAAATGTTATTTTTTGTTAGTTATCTATATTTTTGTCATTTATATACCAAATTATGAAAAAAAAAGTTCATCATTTTCAATTTTTTAAAATTTAGAAAGATCAATCTCTTATACCATCCTACTGTGTGAATCATATTTTTCCATAAAAATTTCTTCTTCAATAAGATTGTGTATTCCACCAAATTTTAGTGTATTCTATTTATAAGGTGACGTTCCTCATGTTTCCTTCTTCTTAGAAAGAATTCCCATATTAGTAATAAGGATTTAGAGCTTTATTTTTTGAATTTTCTATTACACATCTTGTCAATGATTTTTTTTTATTTTTAACATAACCCTTCATAAAAGATTCAATAATTTTCTGGGATTTGAAATCCATGGTTTGGTAGCATATTTAATGTATCTTCAATGGTTTCCAATATTTAATTATATGAATTCCCAGATTTTATGAAATAATTTTGTATTACCTCTTTTTGTGTAATTTTTTATGGGGAAGTTATTCTCTATAGAAATATTTTTGTAATTAGTCGCCTGAATAGATTGATTCTAGTATATTTTTTAACCAATTATTTTCTCAATACCTTAGTGTAAATGGATTGTTTATCATTTTGATCGATCTAAGTTTATTTTGTTATAACATGGTATAAAAAATGTTATTGAAATCCTAGACAAGATGGTATGACATCTCAGAATCTATCACTAAAATGTTTGGAAGGTGGTTTAGAGTATCGATTTTGAATCTAAAACGGTAATGCAATAAATTAGAATGAAAAATTAATGATGTTAAATAGTTATATGTAGGTTTGAGGTAAGAAATCATGGTTATATTGACAACATTACCCATGTTAGAGGCTACCTAATTGGGGTTTTCATTTTTGATTCTTTCCTAGTTTGCAATTCGTTTTCATGGAAGATTCTTCATTTTTATGATTTGATGTTTATAATCAAAGTTATTATAAATATAATGAATGACATGAAGTATACCCCTTGTTTCAATTGAATCTTTAACCATTACATTTTTTAACTTTATAATAAGGTTTTATTTTTCATGATTGTAAAAATACATGTTATAATAAAGAGAAAATAATGAAAGTGGAAATGATAAGAGAAATTGGGGTGGGAAAAGAAGAAAGGGGAGTGACTTGAAGTTGAGATTATAAGATTAATTACTTGAGTCACCATAAATAGTGAAAAACATCTGTGTCTACCATCTATTATCTAACGTAGAAGTGGTTACTTGGAACACAGAAGTGTTTTTTAAATCATTAGAGATAGAAAAAAACCCACATTCAGTCATTCTAGGGAATATTTTAGCCATGATGTGGCCAAACTTGGTTCGATTTGAGATGTGTTAAATTATAAAAATGATACCTAAATTAATTTTATTTTGTATAATGAGTTTATCCTATATTATTAAAATGTTTTTATTGGATAAAATTGTTAAAATATATTAAGTATCTTAATTTTGAGGGATCTTTTTTAATGAAAAAAATGAGATATTCCCCAGTCACTGATTTATTTATTTCATTCACTATCTAGTGAATAATAAACTATAAACATAGAGGATTACATTCATGAACTCTATATGTTAGATTATTTTTCTATCATTCATGAATGTGTAGTGATAAAAATTTTGAGGACAAAAGAGGAAATACATTTTTGAATGAAAAATCTAACAAAAAATTGATAATCAATTACTAGAATGAGAAATAAAATCCAATAAATCCACTTGAAAATTACATGGAATAAAATGTATGAGGGTTATACTTCTATTGATGAAAATATATCAATAAAATATTGAAGGGGACTTATAGGATTAGTATTGATGAAGTGAATCCCTGTGAAATAAATATCAATCCATCATTGTGTGAATAATTTTACAAACATTGGTGTGAATAACGTCAAACCTTATGGAAAAGTGATAAAAGTTATATAATTAGAGATAAAATTATTATAATAATAACCTATATTATGAATGTAGAATTAATCAGAACACCATACATGTGAATGACTAGTGTTACAAATACAAGGAGGGAACATAAAATTATAATGAAAATAGAAAACATTTCACCAGAATCCATCAAAGGAACTAGCTTCAATAGCTAATTTTAGGCCTTAATTAAATAAACCATTGTCCAATATATCCTAATTAATTAGGGTATTCATAATTGGTAGAAAATTAATTGAGAGTGAACTTTTCAACTATTGAATAAAAATTATAACCAAATAACATCCACCAAAAAGACACTAAAAATATTATCTAGATGGAATAATTTGTTTGGGATGTAAAATATGAAATTGAATCCATTTATTTATTTTAAATACATTAAGCATTTTGGCCCTTTTTTCTGCATAAACATGGAGGGGTAATCAAAATGCTGTGTTGTCATCCATGGACACTGAATCTGGCCATGAATTTCAACTTTTAATTTGGATTCATGTTTCATGCATAAAATTCAAAATTACCTCTATTAAACATTTAATAAAAATACATGATCCCTTATATATTCAGTTAAAATTTTATGTTCATTGGGATTTTAAAATTTCATATATATTAATTATAGTAGACTATGGTCTAGTTCACTTCTCCTAGAATTTTATACATTCTATGTCCTAAATAGCTGTCATCCATTATGAATCTCCATGTGCTGGAGAAGGATGAAATATTCCCCACAAACATGTATGAATGTTAATTGAAACATTAATATCAAATAAATAATTGTGTTTATTTTATAAGGTGATGAAAAACATATAGAATATTATTGGATTTGAGAGATAATTAAAATGTGATATAAAAAGATGTTAAATTTATAAATTTCACTATTACTTGTATATGTAAAAATATAATCACAATAAAATAACAATATAAATAATGAATTGTAGCCTCTTTTAGTGTATAATAAGATAATTTACTATCTTTAAACTATTAAAATTATTTTTTGTATTTTAATCTATTTTTGGATCTAGAATTATAATTTATAGATATATACATAAAATAAATAAGGATATAATGAAGTAGAGTAATATTAAATGGATTCATATATTTGATATAGTAAATTTCAATAAATTGATCTAGGTGAGAGAGTGGAAAAGGTTTCAATGAACCCTTGGTTCATGTGAGGGACAGATAAGAAAAAATGGGTGGGGATCTTAAAATATGAATTTAAAAGAGTTTTAAAAATGAGAAGTTAAATTTTAACTGTTAACACACCTTGAAACTATTCTTGATAAATTATTTCCCTATTATATTGAAATAAATGGTTAACTAATAGTGTTTATAAGGGATACAATACAATACACTCTCCCTCATTATAATGTTGCCTCAAAACAACACCAAATTTCTATCCACTGCTTGAAACATCATCTCTTTATTAAGGTTATTTAGAATATTAAAAACAATTTAAATAAATCTTATCATTAACAAAGCATGTTCCATTATTCCATCTGTATTCTTTTTATATATATATATAATATTTAAAAAATCATATGAAATTCATAATTGAGGGTGTTATACATTATATTGATATAAAACCTTTTACTCTCAAGCTAAAAAAAATGAAAACTAATTCTATATTTTTTCTTATTATGAAATTATATAGAAAAATTGTCTTTTACTAAGGTCCATAATTCATAATACATTCTTATCAATCAAAAATAACTAATCCAATTAGGAAAATGGTTTAAACATTAATAAATAAAAAATCATGAAGAAGTTTTCAATTATTTTAATCCTTCATCATTTCAAAATATAAAAACTCAAACTACCATTAAAAAAATGTTGTTCAACTACTAATATAAACCAAATTCAAGGTTTATCCCTTAGTACATTCAAATGGAATTCTCAAAGAACTAAAACTATTATAATTTTTATATAAATCCACATTCTACTATGTCATAGTGATTAATATAATTTAATATTCCAAAAAAAACCTATACTGATATGAAACACCATTATCTAACTATTTTTATAATGGTATACTTCCTAAACTGTCTCAATAAGATATTATTAAATAAACCACTCAAGGTGTATTTCACTCAATAAGACGTTCAAAAACTTAAAAATAATTTAATATTAATAGAGAAACCAAACTGTATATCACAACACATAAACCGTGTTAAAAAATAATTGTATATAGAATTTCTATAACAGAATTCATATAAGATATCTTTTACATCAAACACCACTTCTATATTGATAGAAATAAATCTATCAAATAGATTACCAACTCATTTCCAAGGGCACACCACTTTAAAAAATAATTATTTCATCAATTATGAGAAAATATCTGGAACATGACCCATTATCAATCTCAAATATTTAGTTAGGGGATAATTTTGAGAATTCAAAATTTTTAAATTTCAATCAAAAATCTTCTTACCCAAATAGATACATTGATTAAAATTAATATTCATTTAAATTGAAGTTCTATTTTTCATTTTTTATAAGTATTCATACACATAGAGGGTTTATAGATTTAACTCTATGGGAAAATGAGGATGGGATTAAAATGATTTTAGGAAAATCATAGTCCATATATAGGGTTACCTATCTATAGAGATAAATTTGTAATGCCTCTCAATGAGATTTACCAAGGATAAAAAAATAGTAAACATTCATCAAGTAAAGGAATTAACTATTATAATTCACTAGATTAATATGCCCACATTTCATGATTTAATAACCATAAATCCTACGTATGCTTTTTCTAAAATTGATTTATAGACACATAATTTTAAATAGATGCTCTCTAAACACCTCATAGTACCTCATAAAAAATACAATTATGGTTTAATCTGGAATATAAAATAAAATTACATCAATATTCTCATAGTCATATACATGATTTATTATTTATATACATTGTTTGTTTTAAACTCAAAAAACTATTTCGTTTCTCACACTCAATATCATAATTTTTGCAATTCACTAATATATATTTATATATATATCATTATCAAGCATTTAATACTTTTTATCTAAAACCCTTACCTAAAAGTCTCATCAACCAAAATTCCCTACCACCTTATGATAAGAGATATATGAAAATTATTTTATAAATTCTCTATTGAAACTAATATAAAATGAAATATTTTTACAAAAAATATTGATTATAAAATTCTCCCAAATTATGTTTTTTAAATTTAAATATTTATATATACTATGTAATTAACCTGGATTTTGACTCCATATTTATCATATGTGAACTATATCAACTCATTAAACAAAAAATTATTATTTAATTAGTCAAGAAATGAACAATATTTTTATCAACTCCATAAAATATATTTTTAATTATTTTAAACCAAATCAAAACTCATCAAAAAGAAAGAATGGATTTCTAACAACTATTTATTCATGTTTACCCCACATTAATAAACATTCAAAAATTTTAGTGTTTTTATCACCATAAATATTTAGGCCTCTTCATTTTATTCAAATGTGGAGAATTTTAAATCCATCTGTATATATTTATATGCATACTCAGCCAAAAAAATTACATAATTTAATACTATATGGACACAAAAATTCAACACCAATATCATGATTGAAGAATACGTAATCAATTTAAATAATAATTATTAATCCCTAATATAAAACCTATAAGAGAGGGATGAAAATCATTCTATAAAATCAATATGTAATTAAATAAATTATATAGCCATATAATAATATATAAATCCCATATTTAAATTATATTTCCTAGAGCTCAGTAATAAATTTTTTCATTTGATTAATTATATTACAAGTTTTTTATAATTTGTGAGTGATTTTCAATTTATTCAAGACCATTTAGATTTGTGATAGTTAATATAAAACACCTTCATTGAAATCCTATAAACCATCATCCCACATTCCTCTAACTAATTAGTTTTAAAATATTGATATCATAATATTTCATAATAGGAAACATTTTTTTAAGTAAAATACAAACTATACTGTAATGTCTGACTACTAAATCATGTTCATAGTATTTCATTGTTCATCCAGGGATTACAGGTAAATTTCCAATATAAAATCTCAATAAATCCCCTCCACTAGGAGATTAACATTTTTAAAAATCAAACATGTGAACCATATCCAATTTAAATAATCATTAAAAAATCATAAAATATAAATAAAATAAATCAAAATAAAGACCCTTAAAACCATTTCATAATCAAACAATATTCATAATTCCACCAGTTCAATTACTAGTAAATCAAAATTAATGTCAACCTATACTATTCTATCGGTTTCCATTAATTTAGGAATTTTGAAATCCCAAAAAAAATTATTTAGAGGAAAATCATTCTAATAAAAATTCAAATAAAATTCCAAACCATTTCTATCTACTAATCATTTTAAATAAAATTTATAATTCCACATATAAAACATTTTTTTTCAAAGAAAAAATAAAATAATACAAATTATAAATAAAAATTTAAGAAATAATATATTTTAAACCCATTATTATTCCAAATCAATCCATCTCATGGGTTTTATCCAAACCATTAAATTATAAATGTTAATTTTTAAAAATTTATTTGTAAAAAAATTAAATAATTTATAGGTAAAAATAAATACATATATCTCTTATTAAAACAAATATAGTCACTTAAAAATGCATATTATTAAAGACATTTAATTTAAAATATATAGTTTTTACAATAAGGATTCAATCTTCAACATACATTCAAATATTTCTATTTGAAATAAATCCATATATTAAAATGTGTTATTTACAAAATCATTTTAAAACTCAATTAACAAAATTTTGATATATCTATTTATACATTTTAAAATTAAAATATTCTGAATTTTTTAATTAAATATAATTCTAATAAAATATCTATATTAATTTGGCCAATTTAAATATATGAATTATCATATATTAATTTAAAAAAATATAAATGTATAATTTTTCATAAATTATATATATTTAAGACCATAATTTCCTAAAAAGTTCATGAAATAATTAAGTGAATAAATTTTAGTTTAAAAAAGTGATCTCTTGAACATTTTAAATAAATTTTTTCTTAAACATTTTTATAGCTAAAAAATATAACGTGTTATTCAAAAACATATCACAATGGATAAGATAGTTTTAATTAAAATAATAGAGGATGTGACAATTAGATATTTCATAATTGATTTATTTTACCTTTCTATTCCATATCAAACTCATGTTTTTTGAAGATAGGGAGACATATGGGGTGTGGATTTTAAGAGATTTAACATAGATGTGAAAATGGTATATAAGATCATCCGTTTTTTTTTCATATTCTATATTTATTCTCATTCATCATCACCTTATGGATTATTTGGGAGTTATTTTTATTTAGAGTTACAATGTGAAGACTATTCCAGGATCCCATTATATGTAGCGATCTTTGGATCATGCCCTACTCTATAAGACATTATTTTTCGGGATGTTTGAAGTAATGAACCCTCAACATTTGTTCTTATCTAAAAAATAATTTTAGTATATTCCTCTACTATATGTTCATGTTGGTTTTTATCAGAGAAATTGTATTAATTTTTATGGATTATTTTTGATATCTTACTCAGGTTGTGATTCTTGGAGTTAATCTCTAAAGTGGTGGAATTCACTATTTCTTCAAAGATACTACATGTGATGGTGTGTTATCACTCATTTTTATCCTATCCAAAGTGTGTCATTATCCTGTATATCATTTACGGTGTTGATTCATTGATGATCCTTTTCCTTTACATATTGTTTTCATAGTAGTTATTGATTTTTCAATTCTCTATTACTCTGCATCTCCCACTTATAAGGATTTACATTTTCAATACATTTTGATTCATTATTGTTATGTTCATTGAATATTTCGATGGTGGATTCATATTGATGATATGATGGTGTACAATCATATTGTGGGTGGTGTTACCTTGTGTGTTTATTCCATTAAATTAATAGTTTCTATTTGTGAAGGTTATGTTAGAGTATAATGAAGTTTCTTCCATAGTTACCTAATTTTCATCCACCTAGGCTAAAATTCCATACATCAGCCTCGAAATCCTTGGTACCCTATATTTTTGTGTTACCATCTTTTTAAAAAAAATTCCTAGGATTGGCCTATAGTTTTATATATTAGGGGATATGTTTTAGATGATCTCTCAAGGAGAGTAATTTAATATATAAGGAAATGGATGTTATAGAAATTTATTTCTATAATTCTAAATTAAGGGGATTTATTACTAAGTGTGGTGGGAAAAAATTGAATACATAATGATGGATTTGATTAAAAGTGATGTAGTCCAACATATTGGTAATAGATAAATATTTTATTTATTTAAACAAATAATATAGGATCTTAGATAACCTATTTAATTAAACCTTGTGTTGGGAATTTTTTCACTTGTCTGGTCAAAATATTAAAATTTGGCCACTATATATTATTTGGACAAGGAAGCGGTTTTCATTCATATGTAATCATAATATTTTTTTAAATGCATGAATTAATTGTTTAGTTTCATTGAAAATATTATTAATGGTTTATAAATTTTAGATATCGAATTTTTTTTTTGAAAATTTAGAAAAAAAATGTTTAAGTAATTTATTCAAAAATTACTTAACATTGAAATTATATCCATTGCAATGTAAATAATAAAATTATAAAAATATTGTATGTTGATGGATTATTAGATTAATATATTTATTAATATTGTTAATAAATAAAAAATTTAGTGAATCTTTTAATTAAAAATTTGAGTGGGCCAGACGTTGTAAAATATTGTACATTACAATATATTTGGATTTATGAGAACATAATAATACAAGGGGTTAATTTATTTTAGAAAAATTAATGATATACCCATCTGATGTGTTTATGTTCTTCTTGTTGGAGAGAAATATAAATATTTAGAAACATTCATGGTGTTTATGAATGATGTACAAGATCTTATAGGTAAAATTATTAATTTTCTCTTATTATATTGGGGTGATCAATACCTGATATAGGAATTTCATAATCATATAAGTGATTGTAGAATTGTCTAAAAACTTAATACTAACCATATAAAAATTGCATGTTTATGATGAGTAGTCCTACCTTTTACATATGGTTCGACTAATGGTGAATTAGGTTAACAAATATATATCATTATGAGGATATATTATAGAAACTTATCATTTCATCTTAAACACATTCCATCTAAACTTTTTATAAAAAATAGAACATGATATATGTTTTTGGAGGTATCCAAATTATTCTTTTATGAGGATTTTTTTGTATTTCATACATATGGGGTTTATTTTTAGAAAATAATTACTCAAAATAATATATGATCTAATTTTTATGTTATTTAATGAAAAAAAGTGATATTATTTCTATATTTATTCTTAACAAAAATTGTTTGTGGAATGTAATATAGTATACCTTGAGAAGTAATATCTTACTCAAGGAACTATTGAGAGGAAAATTGTATTTATATGCATTTATAAAAAATATTCTTGAATGGTACTTGAGATGGAAAGTGAGTCAGTTTCATTATTTTTTATAAAAACAAATCATAAATAGGTTTCACATGTACCTAAATGGTTTTGAAGGGTTCATAAGGGGCCAGAGAGATATGAATTTAATATCAAAAATTATTTTGAATTAACATTCATTGATTTCGAAACAACATAATTATAAAAGGCTATTGAAATATATGATTCTATAAAATGTTTCAATGCTACAGTATTTCATATGCTCTCTATGTACACTAACCACATATTAAATTTGTTCTATGAACCTAAAGGGGAGTGACCCATATGATGTAAATGGTTTTTCATTATTTTAATTAATATTTATTGTATAGTGTTGACCTCTAAATATTGTGTGGTGGAGAATGGATATAAAAGAATTCATGGAAGTGAATAAATTGATCCATTTCCACTAGTTATAATGATTAATTCCATTATTATATTTCCTTGCATATTATCAAATAATTATCGTGAGATATGTCATATTGATATTACAAGTTTTTTTCATGATAGGAATTCATTTAGTCATGTGTATATGATACAACAATTTTTTTGAAGTGAATAATTATCTAGCAATGTTATGTAATTTTTTTTGCCTATTTATGTATTAAAGAAACTATTTTGGATTCAAAATATTCTATTTTATTATAAATATAGATGATTTATTAAGTTGAATAAAAGGGAATATTATTGTGTATATAAGTTATTTTGTGGTAGAATGTTTTTATTTATTGTGTTTTATATGGATTCCATCCCACTCCTCAGAAATTATTTTTCAACACTATATTTATTATATAATATTAAAGAAAATATTTATTTATAAAAGAAATAGATAAAAAATTATGAAAATTGGGAATGGGGATTTATACATTTAGATATAAATGGATACATGTACAGAGTAAAAAAAAGGAAATTTGTTCAATTTATAATCTTTTTTATATGAATAACACCAAAAATGGGTCATTTCATTTATTATATTACATGATTCTATGAAATAAAATTTTTTCTTACTAAATATTTTTAAATTTGGTACAAGGATATGATTATTTATACAAACATTGTATTATTTGTCATGTATACTTTATTGTATCCCCAACCAAATCCTAGTATTTCATTTAGCATAACTTGTAAATACAAATATTGTATTGGTGAGAGATATTGAGTAATAGTACAGAATATTACTATGTAATTTATAAGAACAAATTATTTTTTTCTAGTAATTAGAGTTGAGTAAGTGAACATTTTTATGTGTTAAACTAATTCTATACTCTAAACCAACATGGTTAAAATGAAATTTCAACATAGCTTGATAATATTTCTTAATGGTAGATCTATCAGTTTGATGAGTTCTAGACAACACATCATGGGGAACTTGATGATATATGTATAGTGCATCACTGTAAAATATATTTTAAATGATTCTATTTGAATTGTAAAATTTATAACTAAACATGTTGTAGTTTTTAGAATTTGAGGAGAAATTAAACTTTAATATGAAAATAATGGAGTTATTTCTCATGAAATGGAAGACATATATCACCAAAGAACCAAAATAAACTTTAAATATACCGTCTAATTCAAAAACAATTATGAATGTTGTGTAATAATCTGGTCAGTTAAAATAGAGGATATTGTAGTAGATCTATTAATAAAGATATAAGGTCTTTCATTAGTATATTTTGTGAATTCCAAAGATAGATTAATTTTTTTTGTATTGGTGATGGGTTATTTTATATAATTCTTACTTAAAATTGGATAATTAGACTTTTTAAATTATCTAATGGATTTTTAAGTTTGTTTTGTGATTTTTTTGATGGTTTGGATGTTCGTGGAAGCATATGAGCTAGGTCGGATTGAGAAGAATTCTTAAAAACAGATACATTAGTCGTTAACACACCAAATGAGAGTGTGAAAATATGAAATTTTAGAGATAGAGGTAAGGAATCTATTCCAGGTGTTGGCCATGTTGTATCCTCCATATTTCCTCCACAATCCAATGTAACATTCTATTTTAAAATTATAGGTACATTTTTTTATCATTTTAATTCAAAAACCCATCAAGGTTTACCCTTATATGGCCGGACATATAGAGGGGTATTCCAAACACCCATTACTACTTTCTTCTAATTTCCTATATTTGATATGAATCATTTTAGATATTCTTTATGATTATTTTAGGTATGGTCACTCCTCTCATCTTCCATTTTCTTCTTCATTTGTTTTACATTATTTTCGATTTGTATTGTATGGTATTTGGATGGACGATTTCATTGTAGCATGAAGAAATAATCTTTCATGATATACCTTTAATGTATTACTCAATGATTTTTTCCTAGGAGTAAATACTAGAAATATTCATTTTTTTCGTAATGGTATGATCACTAATGATTTAAATTATTATTTTTAGTGATTTTGATAAAAATTGGCTATTGATATGCATCTATAAATTAAGAATATTATTATACCTATTTATATGGGAAGAACATGAGTACAATTCTACCCATTATTAATGATTTTTCTGTTGTAGGGGTTCTCAGTGAGTTTGGTTTTGAATATTCCAAAATATAGATTTTTAAATTTTTTTAATTAATTAGTTTTTATTATGTTGAAAAATGATATAGTTTCTTGTTAACATAGAAGAGTGTAATACCAATATATGATAAAATATCACAACACCAATTGAATTTTATCATCTCAAATATACTAATTCTATTTCAATTTTGGTGATTTTATATTTTTTCTATAATTATTATATCTTCATGAATGATTCATGTCTATATGGTTCCACTATATGTGTTTCATGAGCCCATGTGAACCTAATAGTAAAAAATCCCAGATAACTTTCTAAACATGATAAAGGAGGAACTCAAAATGAACAAGTGTCATTGGAACATTTTTTTAATTTTTGGGGGGTGTGAATTAGATTAAAAAAGATATTTTTTAATTTTTAAAATATGATTGTATCAAAAAATAACATTAATATAAAATTAAATTTTTGAAATATGTTGTTAAAGCGTATTTCAAAATAGTAAATAGGGTATTCTTTATAGTTTTGGATGAATTTTTCAAGGTCCTAGGATGAGTAAAATGAAACATGTTTCATTTTAAAAATAAATATAAAAAGGATTTTGGTTAGTTTTTAAAGGAAATATCAAGAGTCTTGGTTGACATATTTTGGGTTTATAACTATTATATAGAGATTAAATATTTATGTAAAATTTTCTATCTTCTTATGATTCCTATTTTTGATGGCCGGTAGACTTTGTTAATACATGATGATTCATGTAATATATGTTCATTTATGTTTTTTGTTAGATGGTATCAAACTGATGTGTTGTTCCATATAGAAGTGATATAACCCATTTAGAGTATAGATGAGTGTTTATAACGGACTGAATATAATCCTATGTTCCATGTGACGAGCACCCTACATGTTAGTTTGGCGAACTTTTGGAACAAGTTGTGTTCCATGAGTATTATTGCCTACATGTGATGATTTCATGATTAAAAAATGAGACATATTCCAATATGGGATAGGATCTCGATGCCTTTACTTTAAATGATTGAAATGGGGTTGATGTAACTTATATTATACCCATACATTGTTATATATGATGGATGGGAATATAATGAGTGATATTTTTGGATTAAAGATGAAGGGTAATCCAAGAGTGAGATTGTTGGGCTAGTAGAATGAATGTTTAGTTAGTCATGATATTTATTAATGGACAAGGCATGCATGATCAGATAGTGGGAATACCATAAGTGATATGTGGTTTGGGTTATGATGTTTTACTCATTACATATGGATTCAGTGTCCTTGAGAAAGAAGGTAGTGTTCAGTTGGTTATGTTTCATCCCTTGAGTGAGAAAGGTTAGTCAGATTCTTACTATGAGATCAAAAATGTATGACACCCTACCCTATGTCCTCAGGTAATGGTTTGGGGATTATTTATTCACCATAAATATCTTCATATTTTATGTGTTGTGGTTGTGTTACATAGTCACTACTTTGTAACAAAAATCTAAAGTAGGAATTGTTAAGTGTTGTAGTACCTATGTAAGCACACAATGATCTAACTTGTATACTTTTGTGTGTATTGTGTTTTATGTTTTTGTTTGGGTGTGTTGAACAAACACAACTAGGAATTATTATATTTTTTAGATTCACATATAGATGATCATTATAGTACTGAGTATTGATGGGGAATTGTGGACTCATACCTAGTCATTTGACTCAACCCTTACCCATGTACAGGACATGGGTTAAAATATACATGAGTGGGACACCAGATTTTCTACCTCTAAATAGTTATTTATTGGATTAGGAAATGTGGTATTGGTATATAATGTTGAAGAGGAAAAATATTTTGTAGACTGAATTTTTTGAGGTGGCCCAAAGGCTAATTCATTATATTTGTAGTTATTTCCCCACATGTTCAAACCATTACATAATTTATTTTCATATGATTCTATTATGAATTTTTTATTTTTTACTAATATATATTTCTTATCATTAAATTTATTGTTTAATGTATCCCATTCTGGGTTGTGGGTTACCTCATCTCCTAGATTTATATATATAGGTTTTTGGGATGTCTGTTATACAAATAGGTCATAATTGTTTTTGTGGATTTAGACATGATCCTAGGGTCTTCTTTTCAAGTGAATGGTCTCCCAACAACTATTTTATTTTCCAACTACCATTTAGTAGTCTATAGATCACAACGGGTCATGCCTGATGTTATGTATCGATCCCTTTTAGAGATTTCATTCAGAACAATGCATTGAAAAATGATATCAAATAAATTTTGGGATGAGGTAGTGTTATTAAAGTTCGAATTATTCTATCATGACTCAGGAGGTGTAATTAGTGAATTCCACGAAGAATGACATTGGTTATAACACAAGCATCTAAGAGGTGTCCAACATTATGATAATGAACATTAATACGAGTGTGTTCATGGATTGGATCAAGAATCCCATGTGGGATACGTGAGTCTAAAGTTTCATTATAGGGCTTAGTGGAAAGCTAGTGAGTTGTTCATGAATCGTGATAGTATAATGATTAGGGAATAATACATGTGTCTATGGCCTATTTTTTTGACTAGTTTCTTCACCAAAAACAATAATTTATTAATGTAACATATTAAAATATTTAAATTTTCTTGATTACATTACATGGGTGATTAAATTAATATAGATTCAATGTCATTTTTTCATTGAGAAAGTTTATTATTGTTAGCCTCCATAGGGAAATGGTTTTGTGGATTTCATAAATTTTCGAAAATATATGTTTTGAGAGAAATCTTATATAGTGGTGAAAAGTGTTTGTATAATGGTTTTAGAAGATATAATTATTGGAAATGTCTCTTGTATCTGGAAAATTTAAAATGGATTGGAATTTTATGGTTTTTAAAAAATATATGGAAAATATATTTTGAATTATAATTTCAAAATTCCATCATTAATTTTATTTTAAATTTTTATGGAATGGAATATAGGTTTTTGATAAGATGTCCCACTTGGTCTGGGATTTTAGAAATTTTAAATTTGATAAACACCCTTGATTCCAAGGGATGTTATGAATACTATAGTAAAATTTGGTATGAATAAAATTATTTAAAAGTTTTTTTGTAATATGATAATGATTCCCATTTAGAATGTTATTTTAGTTTTCATTAATTGGTTATGTGTGGTTAGGGTTCTTGATTAGTGTCATCGATTAGTGTTCCATGTTTTTTTGGAACAACCTTGAGAGTTTGGTTGGTGTAGACCCATTTTGGTCAGATGATATAAAAAATAAATATATTACTCTATATATCATGTTCACTAGGGTTTCAGTGGTTAACTACATGAGAATATACGGTTGACATATATTATTGATGGGTATGATGTAGATGTTTTATTGGAGATACATATTTTGGCATATTGGGATCATGTATCTCATCATGGTTTTAGTGGGGTTAGGTATTAAATGCCATATGTGATTTTGATTAATTCATAGGTCTAACTACATGGTGTGTATTTTTGGAAGTCATTTTTTAATCAGCAGAACCATAATCATGGAGATAGATCTATCATTAGTGTTTTATAATTTCAGGATCAGTGGTTTTAGTTGAGAATCATCATGGTGTTTGGTTATGCTGATATGTGGGATAGTTAGAAGTTAGTTTTTGAGTATGAATGTGGTTTTCATTTCCAATGAAATAAAATGGATAATCTAATAGTGGGGAGTGTCAAATAATGTTTTTTTATATTTCCCTCTTATACGAAGGTCAATGGATACAATGAAACTTTTCTAAGGGTGGTTTAGGTTGTATTAGGATTCCAATGAGTTGTTAAAATCGATTTGGAGATTCATGTGTGTCATTATTTAGAGATTTTATTTAGTAAATTGGATTTAGATTGAGGTAGTGTCATTCAAGAGTAATTAATATCTTTTGTTCATCGATTCTCATGAGTTGTGAATTATGTTTGAATTATCTAGGTGGTGATTCATCTATGGAATCACATTGAGTGTCATGATTTGAAATCCATGTGGGAGTTTTGATGATTTATCAATTCCTTCAGGTATTAAGGCATCATGGTAGGGTGGTGTGGTAATGTTATGATTCACTAAAGGGTAAGGCTAATTTTTTTGAAAGACAATTCAACCACTATAGGATTGAATGGTTCTCTATTGTATAAATTAATTTTTTGAGATGAAAACCAAATTAGGATAATTCTTCTTGATGTTTTTAATGTGGTTTTTGGATCTATATGTGATTTTCATTGAATATATGGTGTTACTAATCTTGGTATTGGATTTGTGTAGTGAAATTTCATACAATTATCATATATGAAACATAGTGGGTTATCTATGAATTAGTAGAAAAATTGATTTGAGGACTATTGTAAGAGGACAACAATGGATTCTCATGTATGAGAAGTGTTAGGGTCGGGTGTTTTTAATGACCTATCTCATTTCATGTGTTGAAATACTAAGGGAATTTAATTTTTTGGTCTGTTAAAATGTTTTCTATGATAACCCCGACTTCGTTTAGGATTTTAAGTGTTTAAATTATCATAAAATGCTATTTTGGTAGTCTTGTGCAAATTTTTTATGGTTTTTGGGTTTGGGAGAGATTATATGTTTGGATGAAGTGATTAGATCACTAAAATCTACTACTAGGTTTATTCATTTTTTCCCAAGAGTGTCACTATTTATAATTCTGAAGGATGAGTTAATAACTTCTTTCAGAGGGTCAGTTTCTCAATGAAATCCATTTTCACTTTATAACCTATTGTATCCACTTGTTTAAACAAAATTTTTTTAAGGGCTTTAATTTCTAATTCCCATGGGGGTTCCCTTAGAGAGTTGTTTGAGAGGAGGGGAGATCAGAATCACTCCAATAATTCTTCATCTTTACCTATATTGATCTAGGTTGTTTGGTATCAATTCATCACACACAATATAGGTAATATATCTCCTCCATTATTCCTTGTTCTTATACCCTTTTTTTTATTATTTTCAATTAAATTGGATATGTATTTAGATGGATTATTTCTCCAGAGAATTTAGAGATCATTGTTCTTGATTAGTATTTCATTTGTAGCTCATATAGGGTTTACATAAGTGATGAAACCATTACTCCGTTTTTCATTTAACCGTACCTATGATTATTGGTGATTTAAGTTAGGGGTTTCATTTGTTATTTTGGGTGAAATTATTTATTTGTTTGACCTAATGTCTTGGGGATTTTGTTTGACTTCAATTTGAATATATGTTGGCAGTGGAAAACTCCTTATTACTCAAGGATTTTTCATTATAGGGATACTTGGTGTGTTTGGTGTTAGTTAGGAAAAATTCTTGCTTTGGATATAAATATAAATATATTTTTATTTTTTGGAATTTAATAATGTGATATCTTTGCCTGGAAATATAGGTTGTTAGTATGATATTGGTATAAATTATAATATGGCCAATTATGGTTGGTGGACTTGTATTTGCTATATGTGTTAATATTTTTGTTATTATATGTTTGTGTATAATCACCATTACCATCTTCTTTCATTTTTCATATAGTCATGGTTTATTCATAATTTAGAGAATGTATCACGTTGACCTAATCTTCATTATGTTCCTCATAGATCACTGAACAATTTAACGGCGGTTCCCTGGTACAAAAAGTTCATGTCCCTATTTATGGTTAATTTAGTTTTGTAAATTGGATTTTAAAATGATAAGATATATCTTTTTAAAATTTTATTTTAAAACGGTGTTGAAGAAATAAGTAATTCAAAGGGAATTTTTTGATTTGAGAAGTGGGTTTTAAAATTGTATCTCAAAATGGGAAATGATGTTTAAAAAATAGAAAACATTTATCAAAGGGCCTAGTCAGAGTTAGATATAACATGGTCCCTATTCTAAATAAATTTTAAACAATTTTCGGATTATTTGTATGAAAATAAGAGTTGTTTTGGTTTGGTTGATTTGGTTAGTTTGTCGTTGACATAGAAAAGATATTTTTTCTAAATTCTTGTTTGATTTCTATGCTTCCTATTTATGATGGATTGTATAATGTGTTAATTCATGATGATGTGAGATATATATGATGAACAATGATGTTTTTGGTATGTAACCAATAGGAAAATTTAATTAGATAGATTTTTTAACCCCTTTAGAGGATGAATATGGGTTGAGATGTGATTCTAGTTATCGAGTGACTAGGACTATTCTTACAAGTTTATGATCTTATGAGATATACTATGTTCCATATGTGTTGTTTCTTATGTGTGATGGTTTTATGCTTGTAAAACCCTTTGAATTCTATTAGTGGAGAAGTTACCAATTCCATTACTCACTATGAGTGAGATATCGATGATGATATTGATGTGAGATGGATTACTTCTTATTTTTAAAGGTTAATACCTCCTTGATTGAGATGGTTGTATTGAGAGTGATAATATAAACTTGAGCGAGATGGTTGGGCTCGATGGAGGGATGTTATCCATTAATTTATTAACATGATAGGACCTAGTATGTCAGATCAGATGATGATACCCCCTTGAAAAATATGGGGTCCTTATTGTAATTTATTCTAGATTATTGATGAATTTACATACACTGAACAAGATGATATTTTTTGGTTCATGATATATTCCACCCTTGAGTGAGATGGGAAGGTTACTCTCATATAATAATGTTGATAATGAATGAAACCCTATTCTACATCCTCAGGTATTTTTTGGATGCTTAATTAGACACCCTAACTAGAATCATCCGGTATAGATTTGGGTTGTGGTATGTGGGGAGAAATTTATAACATAGAGTGAAATGGGTTTGATCAGGTATCATGGTTGTCTGTTAGCACACATTGAACTAAAATCTATGCAAGTGTGTGTATTGTTTGTAATGTTTCAGGGTTGATTTTTCATATAGATATGACATCACCTTATAATATGTATTATATGAATATCCACTTGATTATAGTAGCATGTTGTATTGTTGAGGCATTGAGGATTACAACAGAGTCATTGGACTAACCCCTACCAGAGTAGATGGATTTGTATTCAATGTACATGGGATGATCTTCTAGTATTCTCCCAAGTTAGGTGTATCACATAAATCTGTACACATGATACATTTCTTGAAGGTTATAAAGGTCAAGGATTTTCTAGGTAACATTTTATGAGTTTTGTCAAAGGCCAATATATTTTATTTTATATGGTTTCTCAACACATACTTTCTATTGTTAAATTTAATTATATATATTGAATATTATTCCATTTTTATCTTTTACTGGTCTATTTTTTTAGTTCATCATATAAACTGAATACTACATTTTAGACTGGACTAAGGGAACCCATGTGGATCCTTTTTCTACCTATATATTTTTGGGGTTCCAATTATATAGAAGGTTCATGATGAATATTTAGTAGATTTTTTCATGACCCTTGGGTGTTCAAATTGAGGGAACAATCTCCCCATTACAATTGTCAGACCTTATATTTAGTTAGAAACCTATGGAATATAGTGGGTGTCCCTAGTGTTATGTAATGACCCCTACTCATGTTTTGTTTAGGAAATATGTTCGTGATAATTACTATAGATATTATCATAGAAAAAACATGATAATCATTTAAATTTTATTTTCATAAGATACATGTGAGATAAGATATAATATTTTTTTTCAATGTAAATATATCATGGTTTTATAAGTAAGGTTATCAATATTTTCTATTAATTCATTTTTTATTCATCTAACATATGAATAGTTTAATTATAAACCCATCCTTAATATTTGACTTTGAGTTTTCCTAATTCATTGATCATCCTTGAGTATTATGGGGTGAGATAACATTTTAATATAAAAATTAGTATAATTTGGTATATGATACAAATTAGACTAATGAGTTAATAATTATAAAATTATTATCTAGATTATTCCTTCAATTTCTATCACATGGGTTTTTATTTTGTTATTAATATACAAATGAGTTAATTATTTTTATAAATCCTTATTATCTTTGGTTTAGAATATACATAGAACCTGACCATTTAAACTTGGATACTTTTTGAAAACTAGTGATATAATATGTTTGATAAATGTCTAGTTTCATATGTTTTTGTTCATTCCATCAATAGATTTTAAAAAATATAAGACTTTTCATCATGTATAATGACTATGATATATAGTCCCTTAATTGAATTTAAAATAATAAATTCAATTTCATGCTTACTTGAGTATCATGTGATATGAAAAACCACATCGATGCATTAAATGTGTTTTATTAATTCAATTTAGGTATATTTCATCAAAGAATTGAAAATATATAAGTTAGTCTAATTTATATTTACATGTTCCATGTTTAGTGTTTCACTCATCTAAAATAGTGACTATATAATCATTAATACAATGTATAGATATATATATTTTTAAAAAATGTCTATAGAGTGATCTGGGTTTGTATGAATGTTTTAATACTATAATCCTTTATAGATTGAGTTGTAGTTTTGTTTTGTTATAGAGGTCACCCCATGTTATTATTTTTAATAAGATAACTCAAAAAAATTCATTTCTACAATGGCCCCTAGGGATAAATATTATTACATGGATATAAGATTAACATTAGTACTGAATGGTTATAAAAATTTTATACATTTTATATGTTATCCAAAAAAAAGATAAATTTATATCGTGTTCTAAAATTTTTCAAATATTATCTAGATTTAGTGTAAGTGGAATATAATTTAATATATATTCTAAATTTTAATAAATGAAAATGCGAGTGTAACCATGACATGGTTGTTTATAGTATGGTATTTGGAACTATTGTGTGGTGTTCATGTTGAATAATATTGGATATCATTCAACCAATATTCCTATATTGATTATCATGTATTATTCAGCGAATAAAAAATAATAAAGTGATGTACTGATGTTTTTGGATTAATAATGAAGATAAATAGTCACATAAATAAATTAGGACCCATTTTAATCACTATAAAAGGTAGCTAAAGTGTTGATCACTAGATAAGTGATAATAAATGGACATCAATTGGATTTTTCTTTTCATAATAGAGTTATATATAATGTATTTCATGGGAATTATTCTTTATTATGTGGATTATTTTCCTAATGATATTTTATCTAATTAATTTGTCATTATTCTACCAAAAAAATGAAATTTTGGTACATTTTTAAAGGACAAGGGGTCCTACTAAATTATTTTGGGACCCTATTTATTTCATAGGATAGATTTGGAGGTAGATTATTTTTAAAATTTTGTGGAGGGATCTCAATCAATTCAATATTTTAGTGCATTTATAATGAATTGAATTTTATATTTTTATTCATTTCATTTATCTACTTTTCCATTTTTAGATATTATAAATTAGTTTTTTTTGTTTTCTGAAGCTATAATTGGGCATAAAGTTGTTCCAGAAAATGATTAAAATTGCTGTTAATAATATCTTATAATTTAAATTTAAATAGATTACTGATCTATTTGTAGCGAGACATTGGATCATGCTATACATGTCGTGGTACATTGGTTATGTTATAATTAGAAGTAGATTGCTACTTGTTAAACCAAAATTTATCTAAAGAAGATATTGTTTTTGTATAATTCCATGACATTACAAAAAAGTTATTTTTTTCCATTATACATGAAATACATTTTTTGGATATGTTTTATTGTGATTAAATTTTATTTTGATTGAGTAAAACAGATCATGTAATATATTAAAAGTAATATATTAATATTATTTCACAATATTATTTTGAATAAAGTTAATGAATAAATAACAATACTTTTACATCCACACATACATTTTGGAAAATATAAAATATTCTAATGTGATAAAATGCATATTACATACTTAAAATTATTAACTATAAGTAATAATATCTTATATATAATAATTAATTCATAAATTTACTACTAAAGTGAAGTCATTGAAAATTAATTGAGTTGAATTTATTATAGAAAAAATACATGTGGTGAATATAATAGTTCATGAAACACTTCCTAAGAAGATTAAAATAATTAATTTAAAACTACACTTTAAAATATGATCAGAGATACCATCAATGGTTTATATCCATCTACAATATAAGGATAGGTAACTATATATATTATGCCCATTACATTGTAATTAAGAATGACATTAATCATCAAAATTATTAATCTAATAGTCTAGTAAGGGGATAATGGAATTATTCATTGAGATTTAAGTTAATAAGAAAATATGCATTACCATAAATAAGTAAATCCTATAATAATATTTGAATAATGCCCTTTGTATGATTGTCATACTATTATATATCCAATTAATGTGGACAAGCATATAGAGACTCCAGATATGATGCATTATCAATTATATAATGATTATGTATATTATGGAAGATCTTGACTGCAAATACATTATGATGAGGTGGTATAATTAAAACATAAAGATTCAATATTCAAAATCAAATGGTAGTATATCAATAACAAAACAATATAAACCATACACATCTCTTGGCATCATACATGGAGGTAATGAAATAGTTATCTAAATTTGAAAAGATTTTATCGTAAATAAAAATAAATTTTATGGGGTTACATAAGATAAAATTATTTTTTAGTGAAACACACTCAATTTTGGTTGTAAATTTCAATGTAAATTTACATTAAAAAGTGTAAACATGAAGTACCATTTAGAGAGACACATTAAACACATAGTTATGGAGTTTAAATAGAATATATCATAATGTTTTTAAGTTTTTATATGATTATTGAATCTACATAGGTGATAATGTTTTTTAGGTTTTATAGTTTTTAATATTTCGTAGACCGATTCCCTTCATACTTGTATTCAACTTGGATTTATTTAAGACTATAAAATAGTGCATGATAAATTTTTCATAAAAATTATTATTTAAATGAAATGAATGTGTCAATCTATGAGTGTGATCCCAAATATAATTATATATTTTTTATTTTATAAAATCAATACATGTTGTACAATTATATTGTACACATATAAATGTTAGTGAGGAAAATATAAAATACATAAAAAAATGTCAACAGTTGTAATCCTTAAGTTATCAAGAGTTTATTGACCTCATAGAGTTAAAAAAACAACCTATCATTATGTAACATTATTCATCGACACTAAATACCTTGGGAAGATCAATAAAAACTTTTTAAACATACTCCCGTGTTTAAATTATTCCAAAATTGTGTTGTATATTCTATACACAACATCACTAGACAACTTCATTGCTTTCATTCTCAAGGGAAATTCAAATGCCCTATTCGATATATAATAACATATAAAGGATCCAACTCCATCAGGATTATTATAAATTTTCATCATTATTTTTATCAGTACATATTTCTAAAATCACATTGGTCCCCTCTTGGAAGGAAAATAGATTTGGTATGTGAAATATCCAATCCTATTTCTAGTCGGACAAAGGCTAGTTACAAGATTTGTGGTATCCAGACACAAAAATAAGAGGAAATGACATTAATAAAAAAATCTCCTACTAAGAACAGAAACTCATCAACAATGTTTATCAATAAATTAATCTTCTAGTATGAATTATAAACTAAAACTGAATAATAAATTTTCCCATAAAACAACATTTTATAACAAACATATATAAAATTATAATTATAATCATAAAAATATAATGCTTATAAATGAATATAAAAACACATCATGAGTGAAACAAATTTAGACACTTGAAGAAGACTCAAATTCAATGGGATGAAATATTCTCACCCACTACTAATGTATAATAACACCCCCCATTTTTACCTTCTACTCTACATGAATACAAGTGTGAAATGTTCAAGGGATTTTATAAGGGTGAGTAATGATACATATTATAGTTTCCCCATGAAATTATATTAAACCATTACAATGTGAATAATGATGTTCATAATTAATATAAATTATGAACTATTTTATACCATATCCCAGAAATAAATAAATTCATAAAATGAAATAACAAAACCACTGAAATTAGTTTTTAAAAGTATAACAAATTTCAATTTAGGTTTCATCATGGATCTTCCGGATTAATAATCTTAAAAATAAAAAATATTATAAAGGTACATAAAAAATATGTTCTCAAACCATCATGGACATATAAACTAGAGTCCATCATCATTTACATGGGGAATCACCATACACTATATGAAATATAATGATGAAATACCCAACACTCTGCTATAGAGCTTCACATAGTGTAATTCCTCATGATATGTAAAGGAAATAAAAACTATATGTATTAGGTGGTAGAGGATCATGAATTATTGTGACTGTAATATATAATGTAATAATAAACTCTAATAAAAAAAATGTAAAAGGTAAGAACCACCATTTATCAGCACTATGGAAAAAGAGATGATAAATGGATTCTTTATCAACGCTAGAAACGTGGTGATAAATATCTCCCTTTATTAGTGCTTTTCTAGCACTAATAAAACCATAGTCCAAATATATAAAATGGGGTACATAGTTCTCTCTATTTATAATGCCCAAAAGCACTCACGAGACTGTACCCCTATTAAAATCCCCCCTCCCACCCCCGATCTTCTCTTTGCCGGACCTCTGCCGCCGCTTGCACAACTCCGCCTCTCTTCTCTTCGTCGGACCTCTTCCACTGCTACCCCTACCCTGCCACTCTTCTCTTTGCTGGACCTCCCCCCTAGCTAGCCCAACTTTGTCGATCTTCACTTTTCCATACCTCTTCTACCGCTAGCCCTACTCTGCCTCTAGCCTAATTCCTCCGCGAACCCTACTCCTTATCCTCCCCCTCGAACCCCTTCCACGGACCCTTATCCTCACGAACTCTATTTCTCCTTCTCCCCATTGGACCCTAATCCACACAAACCCTACTTCATGTGTTTGGGATTCCATTCGACGAGGTTTGATTCTTGGATTACCATATTTGATATTTGGTTATGATTTTATTGAAATATAATATTTGGTAATGGATTATGAATTGGGTTTTTATAAGTGTTGGGGTATATAAGATTCATTTAGTGTGGAAGATTATCCCTTGTTTTTGGTATGTTATTTAATTTTAGGGATTAAATTTATTAATTTTGATGCTTATTCATGTTGAAACATTATCATGGTAAAGTCTGAAAGAAGTATAAAGAGACATGGAATAGAGTGTTGTCAAATTTCAATAGTTTTGGGTGTTGATTTTTATTGTCTTAGTGTTGGGTTCTATGGTTAATAATTTTCTATAATTAGTTGAGGATGGGTTTGAATGGGAAAATATTATAGCTTATTTATGGATTTCCTTAATAGTGGGATTACTTTTAAGGGTGGTTTGAGAATGATGGAAGGAAAATAATATTCAGTTAAAAGTGGTTTTAGAATTAGTTTTATTCCCTGGATATAGAAGTATGAGTGTATACAGAATATCTTGGAATTCAATCAAGTTGGATATATTGTGATTTCCCATGGGATTCACATCCGTGCATTGATTGTCTAGTTTTTGGAACACTTGGTGGATGAATAAATGAAATCTTATAATTTTGAGTCACATTTGAGGTTCCAAATTCTATGGAAGGTTTCGAGTTTATGTTTCATTTTTTGGTTGTAGATGATGGATTGGGATAAAGTTATCAATAGTGGTTTTCTTCGAGTTTAATCGATGGCTAAATATGGTGCCTTGAATTGTGGTCCTAATGGAATGAGGAATAAGGGAGTGATGATATTTTCTATATGTAGGGTGGGGCTTATACCCTAGGTTTGATAATCTCAATGTGTACCATAACTATATAGTTGATCTATTTCAATGGTGATGAAGTGGTGCATCATTTGTATGAGTTCCCCATGATTCATGGTGTTTCTTTGGTTTTATTATGGTGTAGTTTTATTTGATAAAATATTGGTATGTGGTGAGTTTTGTTTGAGATTCTATGCATGATTATGTCCCGAGTTATTGACCTCATGCCTTTATTATCCAATAACCTCTTTCAATTGATACTAAATGATTCAGTTGAATTATTTTCAATGGAATTATTTATCTTTCGTTGCCTTAATTTCCTGTGAAAAGATGAATTTTATTGAGTTGGTTAGTGTGTTTGTCAAAATTTAATGATTTATAAGAAAAAAATAAGTATATTTCTATGTTACATAAATGGATAGTAATGTTTCTTATCTAATGGTCATGATTCTGGGAAATAATTTATTTATGGTATGTATTAATATTAGGGAAGGTATTAATAGTTATTAAGAGTAGGTTTGAGAGAAGGTTTGTGTTTTGGGTAGGGATGGTTGATGCAGTCCTTCTCCCTCATGTGTGAGTTTTCTAACACTGAGGGATTGTTGTTTATCCCTTTGTATGATAATGTTCTTTTTTATAGAATAGATGTAAGTTGTGCATGTGGTTAATATTTACAAGTTTGGGGAAGGTGAGGGAGAGTTATTACATATCCTTTAGATGTTCATGATATAATTTATGTTCTCTAACCTCAATTTTCAATTTCTTATGTTAATTTGGGTAACAAAAACCTATGAGATTCCCTAGTAATTTTGGATAAACCTAGGATATTTGTCTCCCCAGCAAACCCATTTGGGTTTTGAAATATATTTACTATATTATTTTTCTAATCAAAATTGTATCATGGTCTTCATTTTATTTGAGTTTTGTCAATAGTTTTTGGCTGTTTAATGTGATTATTTTATTATGAATGAGGTGGATAGTAGGGGTGGTTAGAAGGATGTTTAATTTTTTGTTACAAAGGTGGTGTGTTCTCGAACTATTTGTAAGATGGCTAGTATGTTTGTTGATTTTTATGGTGGGGGGGGGGTTATCCTTGTTCTGTTTATTTCCAAATCTTTATTTGAAATGGTCAGTGTCTATTAATCTCTATTATTATAAGTTGTTTTCTTATACTATATTTTGGAAGTATTTCTTTCTTTATTTGAATCATAAATAATAATAATTTAGAATCAAATATGATAGAGATAAATAAATATTGGATGGTTTCTAGTCATTTGACCATAGTGTATGAGAATGGAGTGAAAGAGTTCATCATGTTTTCAAAGGATCGTGAAAAGTATACATCTCAAATGCTTTGTCCGTGTTTATGTTGTTTTAATTCTAGACTAATTTCTTTAGTGGAGTTAGAAGATCATCTGATATGTCACAAAATAGATCATATTTATAAATATTAGAATAAACACGGAGAAAACAAAAATGTAGCATCTGGATAGGAGAGAACTGTGTTTTATAGATCATCAATTTTTAAAAATATGGATAATGAAGAAAATTGTATAGAGGATGTGATTACAAATGTCAACGAAGATGAAGATCATATTGAGGAAATGACATGTATAGTTGAAGATGAACTCCTTGATTTACCAAAATTGTTTGAGAAGTTAATGAGTTGTGAAAAGATGGCATTGTATGCTAGTTTCGCGAAATTTACAGTATTAACAGCTGTACTGAAGTTGTATAAATTGAAATAAGAAAATAGATGGAGTGATGTCAGTTTATCTGAACTAATTTCTCTCTTGAATGACATGCTCCCGGAAGATAATGAGCTCCCACGATGGACATATACAGCTTAATGAATGTTACGCTCAATGGGTATGATTTCTAAAATAATAAATGCCTACTTGAAAGACTGTTTAATATTTTTTCATGAGAATAAATCACTTACAAAATGCCCAATGTTTGGTGCTTCCTGACAAATGAAAGATGAATCCAGTCCTACGAAAGATGAATGGTACTTTCCAAACATTCTGAAGTTTAGACGTATATATGGAAGTGAAGAAACTACAGGACAATTGTCATGGCATTCAGAGAAAAGAAATAAAGATGGGAAATTATGTCACCCGAGTGACTCTCCTCAATAGAAGATAATTGATCATTAGTATCCTGAATTTGGAAATGTGTTGGGAAACCTTTGTCTTGCATTATCTACATATGAAATGAATCCTTTGGTGTTTAAAACATGTACTAATAGTACATGGCTTATTATTTTTATAAATTATAACATTCCACCCTGGTTATCCATTAAACATAAATTCATCATGTTTTCTATGATTATATCAGGACCAAATCAACCAGGTAACGATATTGATGTTTATTTAGATCCTTTGATCTAGGATTTGAACTTATTGTTGGATTTAGGTGTTATGTTTTATGATGCTTATAAAAGTGAATACATCACGTTGAGAGTGATATTGTATGGTATGATAAATTATTTACCTACATATGAAAATTTATCAAGATATAGAATTAAATGAACTCATGGGTGTCCCATGTGAGAAGAAGATACAAAATCAATTAAATTGAATCATTAATCAAAATCTGGGTTTCTAGGACATCATTGATTTTTACCTCCTTGAAAAAAGTACTGTTCTTGGATGACACCATTCAACAGACGTTCAGAACAATGCACAACACTGTCTCCACTTACAAATGATCAGTTGTTTGAGAATGGTAAAGATGTGAACACTATTTTCAGTAAACCAATTTCAAAAAACCTTACGAAATCTGATTGAAAAAAGAGATTATTTTTTTTGAATTAATATACTTGTATTGTCTATATGTCATACATTTTCTTGATATGATGCATGTGAAAAAAATGTATGTGGCAGTGTTATCATAATGTTGCTAAATGCCCCTGGAAAAACAAAGGATTGAATTAATGCAATATTGGACATAGTTGAAATGGGAAAACGTGAAGAGTTAGCTCCCATAAAGGGTGAGAATTGAATGTTTCTTCTTCCATCTACTTACACTCTTTCCAGGGAGGCGATATATCAATTTTCTAACTTCTTCAATTATGTAAAGTTTCTAGAGGGGTATTCATTAAATGTCAAGAACATTGTGTCAATGACTGATTTGATGTTAAAAGGTATGAAATCACATGAATTCCATGTTTTTATGTAAGATTTAATTCCTATAGGTTTATATTGAATTTTCACCAAGAATTTTCATATTACATTAACCAAACATTGTTTTTTTCAAAGCATTATGCAGCAATGTTTTAGACATAGTGAAATTTCCATCTTTGGAAAGAAAAATTTTCATCATATTATGTGAATTAGAAATGTTCTTCCCACCATAATTCTTTGATATGATGGTTCATTTTTTGGTTCACATATTGAGAGAGATTCAACTTTGTGGTCATGTGCACTATAGATGGATTTACCCCGTTTAATGGTATATGAATATTTTGAAAGGGTATGTCAAAAATCAATGTCGGCCCAAGGGTTTTATTGTGGAGCGATATATTGTTGAGGAATCCATTGAATTCATTACTGAATACTTATCAGATATGGAAATAATTGGTCTCCCAAAATCTCATCACACTATACACATTGAGGGTGAGAGAATTTATAGAAGAGATGTTGTGACAATCAATATTACAGATTTGGAGCAGGCCCACCTTTATGTTTTGCATAACAGTTGGGAGGTTTCTCCATATATTGAATCCTAAAAAGAAATTCTTAGGCAGTTGAATCCATCAAGGGCTGGAAATGGATATGAAATACATATAATAACCAGATTATAGTATGAATTCAAGACCATATTTTTAAAAAGTTACCTGAAAATATAAATTCAATTTCAGAATGACTTCGATGGCTAGCAGTCCGTCCAAGTGTGTATGTATTATCTTACAATGGTTTTGTAGCATCCCAAGAAAATAAAGAATATGACATTTTCTTATTTGATAATATTTTTGAATTAAATATTAATTTTCTTTTAAAGGAGATTCTATATATAATGGTGTACCTAAAACGCAACATCATGTTTCTTTGAAATCTTATATTGCACACTAATAATATAATATTATTATATTAAATGGTATTTAAAAACTAGATGTTGTATTTATGGAAATTAATATAACTAATTTAAATATGAGAATAAGTTTTTGTTAAATTTTTTTACATTCATCCAATAAAATTTAGAGTCTTAAAATAAAAATTAATCTGATTTTAAGCATAATTTACATTAAATTGCTGATTTTCCACCTTTTGATGGCGCACCCTTTTTAAAAATAGGTTTTGTCACTTTTACATATTATATTTGACAAAATTATTTTAATCATTAGAATCGAGACATAATGATTTATTTTGGATGAAATTTTTTTATTTTTTTTGATAATGTTCAATTTTAATGAATACTGAAAAGATGTTGTATTTTAATTCAAAACCGCCTATTAATCTAATTTATTTATATGATTAGATTATCTTTTTAATTTTTTTTTAAAGTGTATATGGATAATATTTTTACCATTTAACCCAATGTCGACCATTGGATGTAATTTCACTATGAAATTGGATATTAACAAGTATCTATCTTTTGATGGTAATTATTTCATAAAAACAAATTTTTTGTTTTAATATTGGGTATTAATTATAAAATTAATTAATGAAACTTTTATGTTTTGAATTTGGTAAAGTAGACATTAGTTTTGAATTCAGAATATCAAATTTAGCTTAGAGTGGATTTTTGGAATTTTCCAAAAAACTTTCAATTTTTGATGAATAGTGAAACCACTAAGAAGTAGTTAATCCCAGAATTTTTCATTTAAAATAAATTTTACCTCTTCTGTAAATTGAATTTAAAAATTCTGAAATACATGGTTGTAATTTGTAAGCAAAATTTGGTTCAATGGGATGAATTTAATTTTTATTTAATAGTAACTTTTGACATTTATTAACGACGATTAATTGTAATTATTGTAATTTAATGTAAAAACAATCTTATAATAATGAAAAATTACCTTCCCAGTTGTCATAACCTTATTGGACGAGTAATGGCTGACCAAGATAATGCAGTGGACAATTTTGGAACCCCATGGAGCCAATTTGTTAATATAATGGCATTAATAACTTCTTATTTAAATTTAAAATAAAAATGTCATAATCATGTATTATTTTACAAAAATATTTTTTACATGGGGTTATATAAGTTATCTTTTCAACTATAAATATTCACTGGAAATCTAAAATGATTTCATATATCATGGTATTTGATTTATAATTTTTAGACATCAAATAAATAAATTTATTTATGACACAACGATGATGTAGTGTCTATGTTATTAATGGATGATTTAAATAAATAAGAAGATAAAAATTAAAACATTATCCAAAACTTGTCCAATTATTATTAGATGATTTTATTTCTAACATGGACCACCTTATCATTTAATTTAATTATTTCTAGATCTTTAGAAGCCAAAAATCATTATATAATAAAATATTATTTTCAAACATTCCAAAAGATCCCCTCCTCTTCCATATAAATACACTCACTTCCTACCCATTTATCACACTTATAAAGCCATTGGATCGTCCATACATTGCTCAAATAAACTCCCAATATCCCTATTTTTACCCTATATTCCTTACCATTGGCATAATGTATTTCAAGGAACCATTTTGGTTCAAACCAAAGGGAGTTACCCGTTTTAAAGGTAACGTCGTCTCTTACGTTTTTTGATTAATTTTACTTATCCAACCCCATAAACTCTTTTTATTCTTTTATTCTATAAAAAACATTATAATCAATATAAAATTATGTTTTTATTGAGAATTATTCGAGATACAGTTACACAAACATTCATCTAATGGTTAAAGAACATCCTGTTTTAGTGAATGACAAACTATTGCCTCAAGAAACGATGATTGTTCAATTATCTCATATAGCCTCTCATGGTTTCCATTATGAGGGAAATGTATCTATATATAATATATAATAAATTTATGTTTTATTTATTCTTCTGTATCTCCCTTTTTATAGCATACCTTTATGGTTTCCATAATGGGTAAACGCGATGATTTCATAAGAGGAAGGGCAGGCTACCACCTCCTTAAAGTGATATGACTCGTTCATGACACACGTGGAACATATAACAGAAGGAATTAATGAAATTATGTAACATATATGACATCCATATTATACTAAAATTATAATATACCTTGTAATCACTATGTTTTCTTTTCATTAAAATATAAAATAGAAATGAAAGTAGTGTTCATGCGTACGTACGATTTTCTGTCTCCATGAACTGTGTATTTCATTTTTTATCTCCAAATGTTATGTAAAATTATAAATACATATATATACTGGATATATATTATATATATGACATCAAAATTATTAATATTATTCTTGATATAATGTAATTTTGACCACATGGACAATTTATGATTATAACAAGTTCATTTTTGACTCAAGTTCCAAACATTGACAAAATGTCAGATATGAGCTCAAATAATTAACTAATTGTTATAGAATGGTAATAAATAATATAAAAAATTAATAAACTTGAAAAATATTCTTAAGAGAGTATAAATTAACTTATGTTTATTATTCATGAAGAACAAGTAACATTTAAGCCAGTCAAGTCGGACAAAAAGGTAAGGGGTTTCTTATCTCCCTTTGAATTATGTGGGATTTCAATTGTTTGCCACTAATTAATTGCATGTTGTGTATTGTGTACTTAAATTTGATATATATTATCATGATACTATTTATATTAATTTTATATTATGAATCATTTGGTGGTTATTAAAATTTTTTCATACGACTCGATTGATTTCAATATGGTAAGTGATTCCTATCTCACTTTTAATTCTGTGATATTTCCATTGTTCAAAACTTATTTAAATCATGTGGTGCATTGTGTACTGAAATTGGATATATATTATCAGTATTATCTTTATATTCATGGTATTATATGATTATTTTGGTGGTTAATAATTTTTGGTCATATGATTCGATTGAATACAATGTGGTAAACGATTTTCATCTCACTTCTTATTCCTGTGATAATCACGATATATATGCCACTATTATAATTTCTATGGTTTATTTTCTGAAAATGATTGTACTATTTGGGTAATATACATTAATTTATGGTTATTTACATATTTTTTATATGATCCTTCTTTCACAAGGTGTACGTTTCGAATGTTACCAAATCAGTAAGGGAATTTCTCATCCTCCTCTTTTAAGCCATGAATTCCTTTATGTTGCGTCTTCTAGTTTCCATCACTTTATATTGAGGGTATGTTATTATATGTTCTCATTAATTTAAATTTCATTTATAATTGTTGAGAGACCCTTTCTACACTCATCAATTTGTTTTCTAAATTTTTAAGTGATGCTGTTAGGCTGCCTAATTTCTTGTAAAAGAAATCACATCTTTTATTCCCTTTCATGTTTCATTTTCATGAGTAATGTCATTAAAATATCCATACCATGATAATATTATGTACACATAATTTATTATGAATTATTTATGAGTGGGTGAACTTTTTCCCCTCTCTTTTCAATGTTTTATAAAACCATGTTATATTGCCGTTATGCTACATAAATTTCACCTCAAAATTCTTATCTCTTTATCTCCAGAGATTCCCTTGTTTTATTATGTAAATTGCAAGACCTATTTAGTTCATATGGGTGTTGATAAATCTATAAATATGATATATTTGAATTTGTAATTTACTTACATATAACCCTCACTCTCATTCCATGTTTTATAAATGACATAATGATCTTATTTTTAAGAACCTTAAAAACTTCATGATTTTGAAATGAAACACATTTCTTTTCTTCCCTATAAGTTATTTATTAAATGTTTGATTATGATATATGTATATCACATGAAAATAAATACATATTAAGGGTGATACATGATTCCACTCTAATTTATTGGGTTAATAATTAATATCTAGAGATGACAAGTTTCACGATACCATGGTGAATAACCTTGGTAATTTTTATGACACCATGGGAATGAACCATGGTGATATTTTCATGAATGTATAAATTAAATGTTATATACACATATTCAAGTTATTATTCATGTAATTTTTAGTATTATATGCCTCTTTTACCATTACTCAGGTCTTTATGTTTTTCGTCAAGTTCTTATTGATATCAAAAGTAAACTAATTCCCTTCCTTTCCATACTGGGCTTTCTGCTCACCCTTTACATTGATGGTATATCTCCAGGTAATGATATTAAGTAATTTTACATAGGATAAACTTTTCAAAAATATTTTTATATTGATTTATATAAGTGTTTACATTTTCCTATTTTTATTCCTGATTTACAAGATAGTAGACTTTAAAGATCCTCTGTTTTAAACATATAATGAAAAGTTATGTATTAAAAGGGCAGGATGCTATAGTTTGTATCAAAGGGTAGTTTAGTTTTTTTTTTTGAAATTAGGCTATGAAAACATTAGGAATAACCCTATAAAAAATTTTAATTATAGAAAAAAGTTATTGTATTTTTGTGTGTATGGAGTAAGTGGTTTATCAAGGAAATACATCCCTATCTAGATACGAGTAGAACTATCATTATGTGTTGAGATGAAAATGAAAGGTATAAGAAAAAAGTTACGGTTAAAACATGATTGGGTTATTTTTGAGTTTTATTATAATTTCAACATGTAGAACATGTAAAAACCCGTCACGTCGGACAATGATGCGGGAATTAAACCCAAAACCAAAGTGTGATGGGGTTTATCGCCTACCACTGGCCTATGTGAAGTCCCTATTTAGTATGACTTATTATTTTTAGTTAAATGATTTTATGGATCAATTATAAGATGATTTTGGGAACTTATGTTTTATCTAATGGATATCCTTGGTATAAGAAAATGATTTGGTGATTAAATGAAAAAGGTTATTTTGGAAGATGTTTTCTATTTTGGAATACTTTATACCTAAGGAAAATAAAATACTACAGGATTACAATTGTGGAGGAATGGTTGAAATTTTTATTTTGTAAGAATAAATTTATTTATTGTGAAAATATGGTGATTTATTATGGAATACTTTGTTATTAAATCCTTCTGAGTTTTTATTTTCAATATTAGTTTGGAATATTTTGATGAAATTTAAAGATTATTGTGTATTGAATGATCATTATTGAACTTTGGGAACTTTTTGTTGAATTTTGGAGAATAATACTAGTATTTAATTTTATAAAGGATTATCCTTTTTAGGGATCATATGATCTTGTACTAACCATTTTTGTTTTTTTTATGTATAAAGACAAGGGAAATATATAGTTCATCTTTTGTGGATTATGTGATTCACTGGAAGATGATTCTTGTGCTTTTGATGTGACCAAGTCTTGTTGAATGCTCAATGTTTAGAGAAAAGATTAGTTTTGGTAAAACATATTAAATAATGAAACTCTACTTGAAGTTAAGTATATTTCCTTATGTTTTTATTCTATTTAGTAAATGAATTCCTCAAAATTATGAAGACAAACGTAAAACAAAAACATTTTTGGTTTCTGTTTCCTACTAAGTAATCAAAGATCGTTAAACACATCATATGTTTGTGATTTTCTGGTGGTTAACTTTCTCTTAATCATGTTTTCTATCACTCTCCATCAGAACATGACCATTTTCTTTATCTTCTATATCCATGTTTTCCTACATGGAATCATATAATGGGTTAACTCAGTAACCATTGTACTTCTCTTTATTTCTTTTAAAGTGATTGTTTTACTGACTATTTTTCCGATGTGGGAATTTCAATGAAGTTTCCAAGACCAATTTTTAAATTGCGACGACGTAATTTTTATAAATGGGGGAAGAATGTAACATTCCAAGAAAATAAATAATATGACCATTTCATATTTTTTAATATATTTAAATTAAATATTAATTTTTTTAAAGAAGATTCTATTTTCAATGGCGTACCTGACACGTAACAACGAGTTTTTTGAAATCTTACGTTGCACAGTAATAATATAATGTTATTATTTTATATAGTATTTAACACCTAGACATGTTAATGATTGGAATTAATATAACATACTTAAATATTATAATATATGTTTGTTATATTCTTTTACATTCATCCAATAAAAATCAATGGCTTAAAATGTAAATGAATATAATTTTGAGCATAAGTTACTTTAAAAGGGTGACTGAATGTCCTATGATGGAGAACCCTTTTAACTCTATTTTTTCAATTTTACATATTATATTTGACATAATAATTTTTATCTTTAGAATCAGGACATCAAAATTTACCCTGGTTGAAAATTTGATATTTTTCTAATAATGTTCATTTTTAATGAATAGTGAAAAAAGATGTATTTTAATTCAAGACCGCCTTTTAATCTAATTTATTTATATGGTTAGATTAAAATTTTAAATCATTTTAAAGTGTAAGTAGATTATATTTTTACCACGTTACCCAATGTTGGACATTGGATGTAATTTATTTTGAAATAGGACATTAACAAGTATCAATCTATTGATGGTTGTTATTTCTTAAAAACATGCTTTTTGATTTGATGATGGGAATTAGTTATAAAATTAATTAATGAAACTTATATTTTTTGAATTTGGTAAAATAGAAATCATTTTTGAATTCAGAATATCAAATTTATCTTAGATTTAATTTTTGAATTTTTCTGAAAACCTTCATTTTTTTGATGAATAGTCAAACAACTAAATAGTAGTAAAAATGACCTTTTAATTTAAATGAAATTTTACCGTTTCTGTGAATTGAATTTCAAAAATCAGTCATACTTGGTTTTCATTAGTATCTAAAATTTTGTTCAATGATATGAAAATAATTTTTGTTGATTAATAAATTTTGACTTTTATTAAACACAATTAAAGGTAACAAGGGTAATTTAAGGAAAAAACAATGTATAACAATAAATAATTAACCTGACACTTGTCCTAACATTATTTGATGAGTAATTTAAGACCGATAAAATACATGGGTCAATTTTGGGACCCCATGAAGCCTCTTGGGTATAATAATGACATTAATAACTTTTTATTTAATGTAAAAATAAAAATATCACAAACATGTATTGTTTTGCTAAACAATTTTTAAAAGGAGTTATATAAGTTATTCTTTAGACTATAAATATTAATTGGAAAGCTAAAAATATTTCCTATATAATGGTTTTTTATTTATAAATTTTAGACATCAAATAAATAAAATTATTTATAACATAATAATGACGTAGTGTTTACTTCATTGATGGAGGATTTAAATAAATAAAAAAGATAAAAATAAAAACAATATCCATAATATGTCCAATTATTATTGGATGATTTTATTTCGAACATGGAACACATTTTCTTATAATCTAATGATTTTTGGACCTTTATAAAACGAAAATCATAATATAATAAAATAATATTTTTTAACATGCCAAAAGAGCCCCTCTTCTCCCTTATAAAACCCTTCAATTCCTGCCAATTTCTTACAATTATAAAGCCCTTGTATCATCCAAACTATGCTAATATAAGCCCCCAAGATCCCTCTATTCATTCAATAGGCCTTACCATAGGACGAAAGCACTCTAAGATAACCTTTTGGTTCAAACCAAAGGGAGTTACCCGATTTAAAGGTAACGTCGTCTCTTGAGTTTTTTTGTTTTATTTTATTTCTCCAACCCCATAAACACTTTTTTTCATTTATTTTATAAACACAAGAACATCCTAAATATACTGTGAATTTTTATGAGAATTATTAATGCTACACTTACACACACATCCATTTAATGGGTAAATAACATACTATTTCAATGGACGGTGAACTACTGCCTCACGAAACAATGACTGTTCAATTATATTCTACCACCTCTCATGGTGGCCATTATGATGGAACTATATCTATTTATGATATATATTATATTATGTTTTCTTTATTATTCTTTATTTTCCTTTTTATAGCATTTATTTATGGTTCCCATAATGGGAAAACGTGATAATTTCATTAGAGGAAGTACGGACTACCACACCCACAAAGTGATATGAGTCGTTCATTCCATACATAGAATGTATAATGGATTGAATTTATGAACATATGTAACATATATTACATAAATATTATAAAAAAATTATAATATACTTATGAATCACTATGTTTTCATTTCATTAAAATATGAAATAGAAATGAAGTAGAGTTCATGCGTATGTACGGATTATCTTCTCCATGAACGGTGCATTTCATTTATTATCTCAAAATGTTATGTACTATTATAAATACATATATATACTGGATATATATGATATATATTAAATATAAATTATAATTATCATTTTGGATATAATGTATTTTTGACCACATGGACTATTTATAATAATAACATGGTCATTTTTTACCCAAGTCCGGAACATTGACAAAATGTTAGATATGAGCTCAAATATTTAACTAATTGTTATAGAATGGTAATAAGTAATATAAAATCAATAATAAAATTGATAAATATTCTTAATAATGTATTAAGTAACTTATGTTTATTATTCAAGAAGAACAAGGAACATACGAGCGAGTCAAGTCAGACAATGAGGTAAGGGGTTTCTTATCTCACTTTTAATTCTATTGGATATTCATTGTTTGAAAATAATTTATTACATGTGGGGTATTTTGTAATTAAATTTGATATATATTATCATGATTCTATTTATATTCTTTTTATTATTTGAATCATTTTGTGCTTATTAACTTTTGGTCATACGACTCTATTGATTACTACGGAGTAAGGGATTCTTATCTGACTATTAATTCCATGAGATTTACATTATTCACCACTTATTTATAGAAAGTTCTGTATTTTATACTACCAATGGATATATCTTATCATTATTCTCTTTATATTAATGTTATTCTGTGATTCTTTTGGTGGCTACTAATTTTTTGTCATACGATTCGATTGAATACAATGTAATAAGGGATTTTCAACTCACTTATTATTCCTTAGAGATTCATGGTATACTTGTAACAATTTCATTTTGTGAGGTCTATGTACAGCCCATTATTTTACTATTTGTGTAATATACATTAATTTTTGGTTATTTATTTATTTTTTATATGATCTTTCTTTCATGGGGTGTACATTACAAATGTTACCAAATCGGTAAGGTAATCTTTCAGCCACCTCTTTTAAGACATGACTTCGTTTATGTTTTGTCTTCTTATTTCCATCTCTTTATGTTTATGGTATGTCTTTATATGTTCTCATTACATTCTATTTCATGTATAACTATTGAGAGACCCTTTCCGCTCTCATCAATTTGTTTTCTGAATTTTTATGTGACGCTGTTAGGCAGTTGAATTTCTCGTAATAGAAATCGCATCTTCTCTTTCCTTTCATGTTTTCTTTTCACATAGTATGTCATTGAAATATCTATACAATGATATTATTATGTACCCATACTGTATTATGAATTATTTTTGAGTGGATGATCTTTGTCCCCTCTCTTTTCAATGTTATCTAAAACCATGTTATATAGCTATTATGCTGTACAAATATCACCTCAAAATTCCTATCTCTTTCTCTCCAGAAAATCTATTGTTTTATTATGTGAATACCCAAAACTATTTCATTTATATGGGTATTCATAAAAATGTAAATATGATATATTTTATTCTGGAATTGACATACATACATCAGTCACTCTATTTCCATGGGTTATAAATGTCTTAAAGGTATTATTTTTACGATCTTTTAAAACATCATGATTTTGAAAGGAAACCCATTTATTTTATTCACATTGTATTATTTATGAAATGTTTGATTATGATATATGTTGATCACATGAAAATAAAGACATATTAAGGGTGCACCCTGATATAACTCTAATGCATTGGGTAAAAAATTAATCTCTAGAGATGACAAGTTTCCCGATACCTTGGTGAATAACTTTGGAAATGTATATGACACCTTGGGTATGGACCATGGTGATAGGTTCATGAATTTATAAATGAAATGTTGTAGCCACATATTCATGTTATGACTCGTGTTATTCTTATTATGATATGCCTATTTTACAATTTCTCATGTATTTATGTTTCACATCATGTTCTTATTGATATCACAAGTAAACTAATTCCCTTGCTTTCCTTACTAGGCCTTCTACTCAACCATTCCTTTGATTGTATGTCTCCAAGTTATTAGATGAAGTAATTGTACATAGGATGAACTTTTCAAGAAGATTTTCAAGGGGATTTCAAGGAGTTTTTATATTATCATGTTTTTATTCATGATTTCGAAGACACCAGACTTTAATGATCATGTGTTTGTAAAATATAATGATAAGTTATGTATTTAAAAGGTTGGATTCTATAGGTTATGTAATTAGTGGTTATATATTATATACTTATTAACATAATAATGTTAGTACTATGGAAAATAGTTGAGTTTCACTTGTGGCTGATGTAATGCTTGTTTGTGGTAGTAAGGATAGAAATCCAATTTGTGAAAATATTTCATACTTTGGAATTATCAAACAAATATAAGATTTTGATTATATGACATTCCAATTGACTAATTTTCAATTAAAATGGGTTGATAACAGTAGTTTTGTTAATATTGATGAATTGTGATTTGTGAAAGTTTTTTTTAGTAAAGAAGGGATCAAAGATGAATATTTTATAATGTCATGACAAGTGGTATAATTATTTTATGTTCCAGATCATGAAAACCGAAAGTGGTCAATTATTCTATTATTTTACAAAACTACTGAAGGGTCTGATGAAAATTTAGTTGTGTATAGTCCTTTAATTTGAACGTCACAATTATTTTGTAATGGTCTTAATGTAGATGATGTTTTGTATGTTAGAGGATACAACAATGAAGGGATTTGGATAGTCGATAGAGGTGTCAAATCCCTTCAGCCTTTGAAAAAATTAATGTCAGTTCAATAAATATGTTATATTTTGTTGTAATATAAATCTTGTTATCTAATTTTATTATCTTATCATTACTGAATTAATGTAATCTAAATAAAATTTTCAACCACTTTTGCAGATAATGTATTCTACATGTTTTGGAGCTTCTAACCACAAGGATGAACAAGTCTCTCAAGTTGTTGCTGCTACTACTCATAGTGAACAACAACAATAGGTTTTTGGTCCTTTTGTTTCTCCTATTTTTGAGGTCCAACAACCATAAGAACATTCTATTTCTACCATTTTAGATGAACATATAGATGATGTTGTTATCGATGAAATGGTCGGGGTTGTAGGACCGACATCACAAAAAACATTGGTGCATTGTAGTTTGACGGTATTATCCAATGTTCATAAGGAGAAAAGAAATGGAATCAAATTTAATGTCGGATGGAATGAATGAGGCCAACATGTGAATCCCAAAAAATGTTATGTTTAGTAGTTACATTATCACTCGACAATGCATGCCGATTTGCATAGATTCATGTCACCACATTGTTTCTGGGCTGAAGGCTATGATCTGAGAAGAAATTATGGTAACATTAAGAAAATATTTCGTGAATTTACTAGAAAATAAAATAATGAAATAGTGTCTTAATCTTATCAATATATTCCATATTACATTTATAGTAGATGATTCACATAAGAATCTTGTAATAAGGCTTTCCAGAAGGATTCATCAAGGATTTCACACTATTTTAACAAAATGTCACCTAAAGGATTCCAAAGGTAACATAAACCCACACCCACCCCTTGTCTATGCTCACCTGATATACCAAGAAGTCTGAGATGCTTTTATTGGCCGTTGTGGGGATGAGAAGATTCATGTACATTGTGGCTGATAATATGTTGTTTGAAGATACTTGTATTCATCACATTAATTGTCAATATTTCATTTATGAAACAACAACTCAGTACTGAAAATAAGGAATGTGCATCAAAACAAACATACCCATATCATAAAATAGTAATGGGGTACGCTTCACTAGATTTGAAAATGGTACCTATTTTAAATTTACATTATTATTGTTCTCTACCAAGAAATAACATGATAATTATTTGTCTATATTTATATAGAGATTGGTGAGTCTAAATCCAAAGACACTTCTATACCACATCATGTGCTATGGAAGGAGTCATGTTTGAATTACGAAGGGAATATAGTAGATCAAAACACAAAAAAGTGAGGTAAATATGTGTATGTATGACAAGATAAAAATTTGTGTCTTAAATTTTTGTTACAAAATAATAATTACTTATTTTACTATATCTGATAGTCACAGGAATCAGCTACTCTTGTAGATGATGCAGAACTATTACCGATGGATTGTAAGAAGCCAAAACAATAGGGTTGTGTCAGAGGTGTGGGGTTTGGGGTGACTCCCCAAGTATATTTTGATAAATAAAAAAACGGATGATAGATTTGAAGAAATGTAACAAATGAGTGAATCACTAGAAAATCATGATGAACGATTTCAATGGGATGGAGAGTTTCTAGAATCTTTTACGGGTGGGATGTAAGGAGAAGACACAACTCATGAACAACCAGCATGTGAAGATCCCACCCCACCCCCTTCTGCTTTGAGGCAAGCTATTCCCCTCAAAGAGATGTCTTAGTCATTGTAATCAACATTCTAATAATTGTCCCCATGAAATGTGAATCATACAAGGACTGATACTCTTCTTGTAATGATCTACCATAGGGTGATAATGACTGTGATTTATACCTATCAACACCCACCTATCACCTTGTAGCTAGGGCCATGGTGTTCAACATCCTAGAGGACAAGCTGCATAATAGACCACTTCCAAAAGATCATCTGAAAGTGATGATTACTGTATCTCATGAGCCAAATGTAGAGGTACCTATTCCACTTGATGATGATGTTATTCCTACAGTTGAAAAGGCTATTGGAAAATTCATTTCATGGTCATCCAAACTTGAAAGAGTTCTTGTGGACAAGGAGGTATTTATTTCAATTTTATTCAATCTAATCCTTTAACAATTACTGAAAAAAAGTCCGATCCAATGAAAGTTAGTATAGATAGATAAAGGAAATGGGGTGAAAAGAAACTTAGGCTCAAAATAATTTGAAGGATCAACCAACTAATCTCTAAGAGCTACAAAAAGCATAATAACACCTCCTATTCTCTATCCACATTTACAAAAATTGAAGACTCATGTGGATTTAAAGATTAAAATTGGTAGTAGTCATACAGTGGTTTTTGAAAAGAATATATACGGAGAGGAAATTAAAGATTTATGTGCTGCTAAAATTGTAAATGGGATCCTTTAATACAGTTGGCTAGGTTTCATAATTGTAAATTTATATATGAGGTATGTTTTCATGAATTGGTTTTCTAAAAGATGATATAATGTGAATATTTAAACTAAATAGATTTTATATTATTGGAAGGAGTATATATGAAAAATTGTTGAATGAATTTTCCCATGTGCCAAAATTCAGACTCTTTATTCCTCATTCCACATCAATGCAACTGACTAAATTAGAGCTATAAAAAATGAATGAAATAATTAAAGGCCTGTTGAAAAAATTTGAATGCATGATTATGGATGACCGACTCTTCCTAATACCAACCATGTAGGGGTAAAACACTACTATTGATGCATATCAATTATATTTTATCTTATTTTACTACTTATTAATTTTTGTGTTTTTAGGTAAAAATTGATGCTAATTGCTGTGAACATGGATACTCCAAAGATTTATTTTTTGGATTCAATGAAATGATATCCAACAAACCAACCAAACATGATGGAGTTTGTGAATCTGTAAGGCATTACATCTTAAATTTTAGGTCTAAACATCTAGTAATATAAATTATATTATCTTTTACTTAGAATTATTTTATTATAGGTCATTGTATCAATATCGTCTATAAAATTAATGAGGATAGAGGATAAGCATAAAGAGGTGAGAAATTACTATGTGTTGAAAAATATTAGTGTACATATAATAAAATTTCACTATCCAAACACATATCAAAACAAGATACTTATTCTCCTAATGATCCAAGATTTTTCAGTGTATAAAACAAACAAACGATAATGATTGTAGATATTATGTTTGTAAATTTATGAGAGATATCATTTTCCATCAACAAACTAGCATCCCTAAAGAGGTATTTTCAAAAAGAACAACTATTTCATTTTAATTATTTATTAATATTTATTTAAATATTTTTAATTACTACTCTAACTATTGAAAAGCATCATATTCACAATATGATATAGATTTGATTAGAAATGAGTGGGCAACATACCTGATGGATGATTGTACACAAATAGCATGAAGATCCGACTTGGGGACGTGTACAATTGGTGGCCATTTCTAAGTGGGGTTTAGAAGATAAAAATATGAAACATTATTTCATGTAAATGTTTGTAGGAAAATTGTAATTGTCATTAAATATAACATCCTTTGCCAATGAGTCATTTGTCCATTTTAGCTGATGAAATGCACCAGCAACATGCAAGAATGATGAACAACATTTCATTGGGATTTGGATAAGAAAAACTAGTAAAATCTCTAAAATACATTGATATACAACCAAACACATTAGTATTGTGTTGATACATAATCGGTCATTTGTGAGGAATATGAGTCAATCCTACCTTAATCAGAGGCATGGTGTGGCCGATATCACTCGAAGTGTCTCTCTTTTGTGTAAAATGAACATATTTTTAACTGAAAACAACAACTGACATATAGAAAACAGAAAAACACATTCAGATTGAGTTGAAACATTAGTAGATTGATCCGTGGGTCATGTGTGACATGTACGAGTCAACAAAACATCAATTAGGGGCACAATGATGTCGGTATCACTAAAAGTGTCTGTTTTTTGTTTAAAATGAAAAACATTTTAAGTAAAAAAACTAATGTATGGAAATCTGATCAAACACATCTTGATTGTGTTTATTATTTGATATAATGACCCATGAGTCATTTGTGAGGTTTATGAGTCAACCCCGCCTCAATCCGTGGCACGATATGGCTGGAATCACTCAATGTGTTTCTCTTATGATTAAAATGGGAAGAAATTTAAGTGAAACCAACAAATGACATACGAAAAACTAACCAGACATATTTTTATTGTTTCAATACATAATAATAATGATACATGGTCATGTCTGACGTGTATGAGTAAACCCTGCCTCAATCTGAGGCATGGTGTGACTGGTATAACTCAAAGTGTCTATCTTTTTATATAAATAGACCGAATTTTAAGTGAAAACAACTAGCATACGAAAACCTGACCAAACACATTTATATTGTGTTTATAATTTAGGAGAACAATCCATGGGTAATTGTTGACATTTATGAGTCAACCCCGCCTCAATTTGAGGCACAATGTGGCCAGTATTACTCGAAGTGTCTCTCTTTGGTTTAAAATGGACAAAATTTTAAGGGAAAACAACAACTGAAATATGGAAATCTGACCAAATTAAAAAAAATTGGGTTAATAAATTAGGATAATTATCAATGGGTCTTGTGTGATGTGTATGAGTCAACCCCATCTCAATCTGAGGCACTGTGTGGCCGATAAATCTCAAAGTGTCTCTCTTTTTCTTAAAATGGACAAAATTTTAATTGAAAAAAAAACAACTGACATATAGAAATCTGACCAAACACATTCTGAATTTGTTTATAATTTACGATAATAATACATCAAACATTTTTTATATGTACGCGTTAACTTCGCCTCAATAAAAGGCACTATGTTTCCGGTATAACTCATAATGTCTCTCTTCTGTTTAAAATATACAGAATTTTATGTGAAACAAACTGATGTATGGAAATCTGACCAAATGAATTTGGATTGTATTGATACATTAGGAGAATGATCCATGGGACATTTATGATTTTTAAGAGGCAACCTTACCTAAATATGATTCACGGTATGGCTGGTATCACTCAAAGTGTCTCTTTTTTTGTTTAAAATGGACAATATTTTATGTGAAAACAACCACTGACGTTTATAAAACTGACCAATTGCAATTAGATTGTTTTGGTACACTAGTATAAATATCCATGAGTCATATGTGACGTTTTAGAGTCAAACCAGCCTCAATCTGATTCATGGTGTGGCCAGAATAGCTCAAGGTTACTCTCTTTTGTATAAAATGGACTAAATTTTAATTGAAAACAACAACCGACATACGGAAATCTAACCAATTGAATTGAGATTGTGTGGATACTATAGGAGAATGATCCATGGGTAATTTATGACGTGTACAAGTTAACCCCACCTCAATATGAGTCACAGTGTGGCCAGTATCACTCAAAGTGTGTTTCATTTGTTTAAAATGGACATAAATTTAAGTGAAACCAACATCTAACATATCGAAAACTGACCAAATGAATTTATATTGTGTTGACGCGTTAAGGGAATGATCCATGGGTCATGTGTGACATGTACGTGTCAAAACTACTTCAATCAGAGGCATGATGTGGCTAGTATCACTCAATGTGACTCTTTTTTGTTTAAAATCGACATAAGTTTTAGTGAGAACAACAACAAGCATACAAAAATCGGACCAAATGCCTTCAGATTGTGTTGAAACATTAATAGAATGATCAGTTGTTTATTTTTTATGTGTACGAGTTAACCCTGCCTCAATCTGAGGCATGGTGTGACCAGTATCACTCAAAGTGTCTCTCTTTTGTTTAAAATGGATACAATTTTAAGTGAAAATGACAATTGACTTATAGAAATCCGACCAGAAGCATTTGGATTGTGTTGATAATTTAAGAGAATGTTCCACAGGTCATGTGTGAAGTGTAAGATTCAACACCACGTCAATCTGAGACACGGTGTGGCCGGTATCACTCAAAGTGTCTCTCTTTTGTTTAAAATGGATATAATTTTAAGTGAAAACAACAACTGACGTACATATATCCCCCTTCCTAACATACACACAAAAATCATTCATTTATTCCTAAAGAAACACATAATATTGAAATAATCACTATTCCAATACCAATTTAAATATATCAATGATCTTAAAATCCATGAAATTTATTCCATTAAAAACATTAAAGCCACCCACCCCCCAGGACACCCCCACCCCCTGAACACCACCATGGACCCCCCCCCCCCACCACCCTTAACATCCTCCCACCCCCTGTACACCCCAATCCCCTAGACTCCCCCACCACGTGGATGCCCCACCCCTCCAAGACACCACCCCACCACCTGGACACCCCTCACCCGGACACCCCCACCCCCATGAATAGCCACCCCACCCCCCTTGGACAACCCCCCAATCCCCTGGACGACCCCTACCCCCTGGGAACCACCACAAATATGGACACCCCCACCCATGGACACCCCACCCCCTGGAAAGCCCCCAACCCTTGGACACCACCCTGCCCCCCCTAGACACCAGCCTACCCCCTGGACACCCCCATGGACCGCCCCCACCCCTCCTAGACACCACCCCACCACATGGACACCCCCTCCCTCCTTAAGACCCCCGCCCCTAGAAACCACCCCACCACCCTTGGATATCCCCCCGCCCCGACACCACCCTACCCCATGGAAACCCCCAGCCCCCTGGACACCCCCATCCCCCTGGACTCCCCCACCCCCTGGACACCCCTACCCCCCAAGGACAACCACCCCAAATCCCTAAATAGACCCCAACCCCTTGAATTATGAATTGAATTTTTTTTGTATTTAATTATCTTATGAATTATCTGTTAATGGTGAATGGGTATAATTATTGTATAGTTATACTTGTTGTATGTGTATATTGGATGCAATTACCATATGAAATATGTGTTAATTTTGTATGGGTATACTTGTTGACATGCTAATTTTTTTGTAGATCTTGTTTGGGTGTGCTATTGTAGAATTTTATGTTAAAACTGGCAAGAAATTTATTAGTGCTAAAAAATCCATGATAAATGTTCCCTTTATCAACAATTTTTTTCACTGATAATGTATACCTTTATTAGCTTCTTTATAGTAACCATAAAGGCTCCCTTTATCAACGCTGAGCATTACAGCACTTTTTAGAGGTGTTAACACCAGTTTTGAGCTATGATAAATCCCATTTTTGTAGTAGATAATATGTACAAAATAGTCTATTTATGTTAAGAAAATGCAATGGGTAATTATGTGTACAAGAATACCAAAACTCAATAGCTACACAATCTCTATGGATGACCATTTGATATTTTATTCCAATGATATGGTGTTGTTGTCAACAATATAAAAATTATTAAAAATGAATAAAATATTATGAGTAACAAATCAACATATTTCTGCATTTTTTTAAAATAATATCAAATCTTGTTTTAACAAGGTTGAATCATTGTGGAATATATATTTGAAATTTAATATTCTTTATGAAAGGATATGTGATTCCTTAGTCTAATCATTAATACAATTCATATTAGAATCAATAAACCCTATAAATAGATATGGCTGTGATATACTATCAGAATATTATTATCAATACTAAAATCCCATATTATCATCATGATAAGTCTCTATTATCATTTTGGAAACTCCATGTCATTGTGAGACATATCTTAAATAAAAAAAATTCTTACCTTAATCTTAAATCAACCAAAAATATGAACCATCAACACTCTAACTTTTTATCCTTACCCTTCCTATGTTGTACTGTATATATTAATTCCAATTTTACATCTAAAATTAATATATAGATCAAATGATTATACTAATAAATTTCCAAATCGTAAAACCCACTATAAGTTTACATTTTTATGAAATAGTTAAATATTTTTCACTAATTATTTTGGAGTAAGGAATCAGTATAACATAATTTAATTTTCAATCATCCATCTCAGTGGGTAGCCACATTCCAATTCAGTCTCTAGTGTCCTTCCAAAATCTTCACATAAATTCTCATAAATGAAATTACTCATGGAATAAGTTCACACACAACAATGTACAAAAGTATAATTTTAAAACATTTTAATTTTATAAAAATCAAAATTAACTAACATATTACATGACCATATTCTAAAAAACAAAAAAAATTATATTATGAAAAATTATATTTCTTGTATCATCACTAAATTTAGAGTTATAAATTAAAAAATTCTAATAACACCATTTAAAAAAACGTGATTGAATGTGTCACCATTGTGGTCTATATATAATTATTTTATAACACAATATTCATTAGATAAAAATGAATATGTGATGAAATATAAAAATTTTATTTGGGTTTCTCATAAAAATTAATTTTTGGAAGTCTTGGGGAATTATCCATAGGCCACAGTCACCCAACACATATTGGTATTGAATTAATAATATTGAAACCATGATCACAACATCATAGATGGATCTAGAATACTATATTTAGATAAAATTATAATTGATCATTTATTTTATATTATCTACCTAAATTTTATATAATATATATAATATGTAATATGTAATATATTAGAAAAATAAAATCGTTGTTAAATATATATATTGTGACGTTCATGGGGGAAGATGTCCACACATCTAGTTTATTATGTCTATAAATAAAAAATGTTTTTCATTACATTTTCTTCCTTACAAATTGTAGAACTTACCTTTGCAAGCCTTATTCTAGTTCACTACTAACCCCCCACAGATCCAAATATTTTTTACCTTCATGATTTTTTGGTCCAAAATAATTTAATTTTTTATATAGAGTAGTCAAATATAGTACTATAATTATAAAATACATTTTATAATATTATTTATTAATTTTTAATTAAATATATTAATTTTTATTAATTAAATGAATTATAAGGATTCACCTAGAACCTCAAACCTGTCGCCCACTAGGACCCACCGTTGATCAACAATAATTGATCACTCAGATTGAATGATATTTATCATCTATGAATTTTTAATGTATTTTTACCTTTGAAACAATATTCAATTAATTGGGGTATTTATTCATAAATAATATACCATGGTATTAAAAAAATATAAATATGTCAAAATTCATATAAAAGTATTTTAAATATTTCTCAAGATTCATAAATAAGACTGAATTGATATTAATTACATCATATTAATATTATTTCCTTGATCATGTATATATATATAATTTAATATGAATCAGATAGTAGAAATTTATATTTAATGTTTGAGAAATCAATATTATATAAATGACGGGGGAGCAAGATATTTTTTATAAAAGAACAATACCTCCACTGATGATCCCAAAGTAGATCGAATTGATCCTAATGTTCTCCTTCATTTTTAAAGGCATTTCATACAATGAGAGAGATAATTTGGGTAAGTATATAATTACAGATAGTAAATAAATGGGAAAACATAATATAATATATAATTTATTTTATTCTAAAAAAAATCCCTAAAATTTAAAGGATCTCATTATGAAACAGAATTCTCATCTGAATAAAAAAATACTCCATTAAAAATAAATGGATTAGTTTATTTCTAATTGAATCACATAATTTTATAGATATTTTCAATTAAAATTTATTAGTGGTATCAAGGACTATTTTTTGTTATTTTCTGACCACAATATTAATCAGTAGTCATCAAAATTTTCAAGGGTCCTATTCAAATAAATATGGTCATCAACTAACATATATAAATGAACAATGGTACCAAATAATGAATAGAATAAATTATATTCTCACTTAAAATTCTAGGAAATTATCTTATTATAATTTTTTTCGAAAATTGTAATAACATAACATGGTATCTTATAGATCTTATTAGGGAATGTATAATGATAATAAATCATGTAATTGAGGTCAAGAAGAAGTTAAGAGTATGGAATTTTGAAGTGTATTCCATGTCCAGACATGCAAGAGATTGTGAGAGTGTTATTACTTATCATTGTAATGGATCTAGACCATATGAATTTAAGGGAATTGTATGTGGTGAGGCTCATATCCCATATAATTTTCTCCTCCACAACTCCATATTTTACAAATAAACTTATATAATGTTATGTTTTAATGATTGAGTGAAATAAAAACAAAATCATTGACTTTTTTTTTCTTTTTCAAGTCTATTATATTAAAAAATATTGACCATAATTTCTATATCCAACCCACACTATTAGATGATGCTGACACATTATACATTATAAACCCATAAAATTTACACATATATATATATGTAATTATATTTGTCTCATATCCATATTTCATCATGGAAATCAATCATAGTATGTTATAATTCCTATATCATTCATCCATTACATCTCAATAAGAATTCATATTTTTAATTTACATAATTACTTGAAATATCCTTATACAAAAAATAACAGATAAATATATTTACTATTAATATGTGACACAGAACTCATTATATATATATGTACTCACAATCCATATACTTGTCTATTGATCTGACTCAAAGAAACCATTTATTAATTTAGCTGAATTCAATGAATCTCCACTTTTTTGAAAATTATGGAAAAAATATGTCTCTCGTGCGAGAGATCCAATCAAATAAATCACTTTTTGACTTGAAATTTATGCTACAAAGCATTATTCATAACATCACACCAAGATTATTTACAAAAATATAGTGAACAATAAAACTAGATTGGATGTTATTATCATCAAAGTACATTATCTATTTTTAAGGAACATAAATGGCTATAATAATAATTATCAACACATGATTTAATAATTTTCAAGATATTCTAAAATCTGATCCAAAAAATCTCACAAACATTGATTCTCATACCCATGACATTATAAAAACTAATTTACAACACCAAGGTGATATTATTATATACTTATTGGGGTTACTGTTTTGAATTCTATGTTCAGTATACAAAACCATTGTTGCATTAAAAATAATTAAAAGTATTATCTCAATACAGACTCCATTTTCATACTCATGATTTTAAATTTATATTTTCCAAATAATTTATCCCATACTCTCCATAGTTAATGATCATTAAATAGAGTCATTATAAATTGAATCATAACCCACACATTTCATCCACATTTCATCATGGGGTCTATAACCCCCATTGAAAAGAGAACTTTTTAATATTATAGGACTCATGTATATAAATTTTTCACTATAAAAAATAATAAGACACAATTCTTCTCAAAATTTATTTTACCACCCCATATAATTTATCATTATCACATTTTGACACTATTATTAGTATCTAAATCATTTATGATAAATGATTTCCAAATTTTGTTAACAATATCTGGATCAAAAAATTAAAAAAATATGTCATCTAACATCTATATTAAATAAATATATCTTCAAAACCCAATTAACCTTTGTGATCATCACATAGTCAACCCATTACATGAAAGGTAATATTCCATGTTGGTTACTTCAATAACTAATAGTCCCCACATGAATCTCATTAAATTAATATCATTGTAAATACTTATAGTCTAAAATATAAATTTTAAAAATAAATGAATTATTTTTCCACTTAATAAGTTAGCAAATAACCTTGTCCCCATAATTTTTTCATGCTCTATAATTGTTTTACTATGGCAGTCACATTTTCATAGGAACCTAGTCCACTATTGTATAAAATTATCAACTTCTCTAAACACCATTCTAAAATAGTATGAAGCTACTGGGGACCCATGCAACCATATTTCAAGAAGAAACCATAAAAATCATCATTTGACAAAAATATTTAATTTTTAGACCTCATAATTACCTGATAATTTCAATTTATTTTGATTAAACATAAAAACCATCACATAAGAAACTCCCCCATTACTTAACACAAATATTCAATTAATATTACTAATCAATTTAAACCTACCATTATTTCAACACCCCGTCCATATCATTTTCATAATGATATGTGGATAATAATCTATAATTCTAAGTTTAGACTATGAACCAATATTATTTCATAGGACCCCATGATATTAAAATGAACTCCATTACATGAAATAATCTATAAGATTCATCATAAGTAAAAAATTATGTGAGTAATCAATGGTAAATTACCATTTCTAAATAATTATCATTTATTAAAACCATTATTTATATAAAAATTATTAATGTATTTGATCATATACCATGTATTTCAATGAATATAATAATTTTTTGTATTATAAGTATCTGTTTGAATAACATATACACTAAAAGTATTTCTAGATCCAAATTATAATTTAATATAACATTGATGGTCATCACCATAGAACCTTTACCAGTTACCTCTATAAATCATGGAGGTTATTCATAACAGAATTAGGGATACTTCCATTCTCTAACCATATGAAAAATGTAACCCATTTCTTCATTCAATTTGATAAAAATGAAAAATAATTCCATTAATGATCTATGCTCTTTCAATATCATCATAACTCATAAAATCTACTCTGATTGGCATTAAGAGCTCGAAGGGTGATGCCAAAAAGTCACCAAACCCAGAGATTTATAAGATATCTCAAATGACTATAAACTAAGTGAATCACATATTTTTTAATCAAAATTACTAAATGATAAGAAAATTATTCTAAATACATTAACAAATTAGGAACTGTTGTTAAAATATTTTATGTACATCTTTGTGAATTGATAACTATCATATTTTTTAATATAAAGCACAAGGAGAGGTCATGAACAAAAAAATATTTGGTTAATGGGTGTCATCATCCTAGTACATGTTATTTTAATCTTATCTTTTCAATCGATCAACTCCTGGATCCATGTTCAAATCAAAATAAGTTTCACATCAACTACCGTTGTTTGTAGGAAGGATGTATCATTCTATAGCAATTCTTGACATCATGAATATATATATATATATATTATGGCTAACATGAAATAAAATAGATCATAGAACTGAATCCTAGGTCATATGATATAAATAAGCATCATAAAATAAATAATTCCTCAATATGAAAACTTGTTACATGGTTTAACATGTGCATGGTTTTATGTTTTGAAGGTACATAATCAATATCATAATACAACATTACGCCATAATAGATCCTTATTTCAACCGATGGTTGGGTATTGGATTTTATATAGGTTAGTTTTTTTCCTATTGAATGAGTATTTGTTTATAGTTTGTGTATAGACATTTGAAAATGATCATGATTATAATTAGAATATTATTTAAAAATATATAAAATAGGAACCCCAACTGTTATATCCTTCATACAAGATAATATAAAAACCCATAAATTATTATCATTGAAATATTTGAATTATAATATATAAATAGGGATATAAAATTTTTTAATGATGAGAGAATAAGAGTCAGAGTCATTAATGTGACGACATTGAAAATTAGGAAACGGCAAGGTCTTAGTGGAATACCATGAATGGATAATCAAATCATATTGATGAGGATAATATGATATCCCTAAATAATAGTGAATATAGATTTTAAGGATGTTAAATAAGGTAAATATCATATCATATAACTTTTAAAGGCATTATGATATGTATGAGTATGTGTTGACTTACTTACAAGAGCCTAGAAGATGTTTGGTGGATCTGTAGCCAATCACACAATGGAGGTAGAATGACCCATTATTGTCTATTGAAAAAGGAAGAGTATATAATTATTTTCTCCTTTTAAATACTCATGGTTTGAAGATAAATTTTGAGACATCAATATTAGCTATATTATTTTTATGTATATTGGGGAAGAAAATTAGATTAAAATAATAACATGTCATAACTTTTTTATGGTGAATCTCTGTCCTTTTTCATTTATATGAACTAAAATGGGATATTTAATCAAATTAATACATAATAAAATATGTGGTGATGTTGTGAATAAATAGATCATGTAGAATATATTTTTATCATTGGATATATTTTAGTCCATGAAATGGTGCATTGAAAACTATTTATGGGATATAGGATATGGTATTATGTTCATTATTAACATCATGGTGTTAAAATCTAGATGAAACAAAATGATATTGATTTCTTCCACAGTATAATGTATATCATTTTGTTTATATGTTTTTTATACATAAATGGATATGGTAAAACAATACCTACATAAATCTAAAGAGATCATAATTTTGAGGGGATTCTGATTATGGCATTGTATGGAAATATTTATACAATATATCCTCATTATATAAATAGTTTTGATATTCAAAATTGAAAATTTTAATTGAATAGAGAGATGAGGAAACTATTTTAATCAAAATATGAATTTTGAATGAAAATTTACCATGATGTAATTAAATAATAACCATTCCATTGTGGATTATGATTTTGAAAAATAAAAAATTTCGTTTTTATTAAAATAATAAATATATTAATTGAATTTTTAGGGCTCTAATTAATTTTTTTTATTTAATAAAAAAAATTGGGATCTTGGAGATAACATGGATTTATCCAAACTAATGATAATATATATTGGATTTGGATGAAATTTATTAAAATGAATATGTTAGTTCAATATAAGAATAAATAATTGGATAACAAAATTGTTATACCTAGTTTAATTGAGAAAGTAATCCAAAAAGACAAAAAAAATTGATTGACATATCTAGTTTCGTTGAAAGAATTGGCTATTAGAGAAGTAGTTACGTTGATTGTACATGCAACATTATATAAGAAGATGGAATATAATGAGGCATTACAATGATGCAATATTGTTATCTAGAAGGGTCAATTTCTAATATTATGATCTTACAAAATAAGTTCTTTTTTAATATAATATGTATTTGGATAATTATTTCAGTAATGATGATAAAACCATCATATAAAATATATACCTGATAATCCCAAACCATTTAGATTAATATAATGATAATGGAGGCACTTTCATGCCTATAAACTAATTAATATTTTCTACATGAATTTCATTGATAAAGGGGTAATGGAAGTGACACTTGTATGAGTCTTGAGAAGCCTCTAAATTCGGGTAAAGGATGTGAACAGTGGAATATAGTGAGAATAAACTAAATATTTTATTCACTAAATTAATATATGATAATTGTTTTTTCTCCACTAGTATGTCCCCATATTTATTCATCCACGATTGGTCACAGTGTGTTTTAACTATATAAAATATACTTGTTGTTTTGATCATTAGAGTTTCCATTTATTTCTGGAATTTAGAGTTAGAAAAAAAGTAGGAATGATAATTTGGTCATGTTCAATATAACATGGGATAAATATCTAATATAATGTTAGGTTTAAGTGAATTAAAATTTCTATTAGTTCATTAACCTAAATCACTACATCATTTGGTGACATAGGATGCTAGTTTCAACCCATTGGTCCTAATAATTTGTATTAGTACCAAATGGTTTTGATTTTATGCACACTATAGAAAATATTTTTTTTATTTTTCACATATATGAAACTATTGAGGAATCATATTTCATTTAATGATGATTATTTTATTCATTGAAAATAAGAGATTATTTTATAAATATTATATTATCTTGTGATTTTTTAGAGAATATTCAACAAGATTAGTAATTGAGATGGTAAGGTGAATAATTTTTAGATGAAAATTGAAAAAATATAAAGATTTATTCTTCATCCAATGATTTATTTGAGAATGAAATTTAGTATTTGTCAACCATAAAATTTTGGGAAATGATTAAATGGGATTTTTGACAAATACTTGTAATAACGAATTATGACTCTAACAAATTTTGAGAGAGAAATAGGAATTTTTTTTGTTAATATTTAAAGGAAATAACTGTTATTAGAAGACTAATCCTTCTAAGAGGAATGGAACACCCATTATTGTTAGTGTTATTGACTTTGATTATAAATCACTTTGTAATGTTATTATGGAACTGTTATAGAAATAAGGATTTATATACTTCCCCTAAACAATCAAAATGAAGTAAAGATTGTTTTGAAGAACCTTCCATATAATATAACTTTCAATAAAGATAATATTATTTCTATAATTATATAGTTACCGATTAATTATAAGAATAAATGTTTCATTTGGTAAATAATACATGAAGTTGTTTATAAATTCATAGAAAAATTGTTGTTGGATAACTGGTGATTGAATTAAGTTGAAGTGGGCGTTAAATAAATATTTATAATAATGTGTGAAGGAAATTAAATTTCAAAGTATTTTACCAAGAGAAATTTTATAAGACATGGATGAAATATTAGATAAGAAGAAGGAACTGAAATATTATTTTTTCCAATTAAAATCACATGTTGGGGAGGGGGAAAAATCATGAAGTAAATATTATTTAGTGACGGAGTATATGGATTCATAATTAAATTATGAGGTTTATAAAAGTAAGGATCTCAAAAAAATTTAAAAACTTTATAAGGAAGGGTAAATTTAAAGATTCCTTTTTTGAAATCCTAAAAAATATGGACTCAAAAATAGAAATTATATATTTTATAAGTGATATGGTAGTTCCTACCCAATATATAAGTTGTAATTCTCAATGAAATGTGTAATTGATGTACTAATACAATGTAGTTATTGGAAAAACAATGGGCGTGTTTTTGGAATCCATGGAGGTAAAAACTGAAAGAAAATTTAATACACCAATAGAATTGAGTAGAAAATATTTGAGGTATTATTTAATTGGTATATATTTTATTTTTGATAATCATAGATATATTGGAATATACTAAATCATAATGTGAGATGGAGATATTAAGATGAAATGTAGCAGTCTTATAGTAAATTATAGAATAATTCTGCTAAAATAGAAATATGTTACAATTATGATTCATAATTTTAAAGGAATGTGATAATGTACATAAATAAGGTGATCAACAACAATCATTAGATATGTACATATAGAAAAAATATTATGGAAAATTAATAACAATATGGAGGATACATTATAATGGGTCACCTTTTAAAAAATGCGGATAATAACATGAAGAAAAACTTAATAAGGATTAAAAAATTCGAGGTTGTCTTAATCTCTATCGATGAAAAGAAACATAATGCAAGCCTAAGTGGCCTCACCAACACCAACACAAGGAAAGATAGATAAACCGGTTGAAGTATAATTTTTTGGTAGAGGAATCATGATAAATTATGATTCAATGGAGAATCAATGGACAATACATGTACAAGTTGGTTTTATCCCACTATATAGATAGGTGGTAAGCTAAAAAATATGGATGAGACAAATTCAAACATCTATGGTAATGTTTTTACTAATGGTATTTGAAAATATGGAAAACTAGGAATTCTTATAAGTTAGTAATAAATAAATGGTTGGTTCACCATGATAAACCACATTCATTTACTTGCGGATATTTATGAAATATTGCTCTGTCCGTGTATTAAATTATCAAAATTAATGTTGGAGTGATGCATCTTTATAGAGAAATATTGTCTATATAATGAATATATTAGAATTATAGGAACTTGGTTAAAGTACATGTTACACACTTAAAAGTTTCAATACCTTACTAATTTATTTGCATATTTTTCTTTGTTACTGTATTTGACTTTTGAGGGTTTTAAATTTAATTTATTTTTATTTTTTTAAATTTTTCCTACTATCACGCATTTTGTGTGAAAAAGCTTGATTACCCTTATATAGGGACCTTTTCCTAAGAATAATAATCATTCAATCTTTATTCTATAATGTTGGAAATTTTTGGGTTAAAATCATGAGAGAACCATATAAAACTATGTGGGTTGTTGGTGAATACAGTTGTTAGAAAATAATCAACAAATAGTTAGCAAAAATAGTGAGACAAGATTAAGTGTGACCTTTGGTTTTAATAGTGTCATTTTGAAATGTTTGTGGATTTTTTTTAAATATATAGAACAACCCCTATGGTTGAACATGTGTGTCTTAATAGGGGTTCATTCTTGGTTCATGGTTTGTTTAACCATGCATCCAATCAATGTATTCTTCCTAAACATTAAAAATTATTAAAAAACACATCAACCCCTATAATATTTTATATCAAAAAACATTTATTCTCCTTTTAATCAATGATCATGTACATTGAATCTCATCCCTTTAATTTTCCTCCACTCCTTGTTGGCTTTATGAATTTCCTGAATATTTGATTATAGTTCTTCAAGGTATGGTCTCCTCTTCTATCTTGTTTTAATTCCCTCTTCTTTCTTCTTGTATTACTCTTCTCCCTATACCACATTTATCATTCAACCAATCCTTGAATTAGGCTTTTTCTATTTTCCATGTTATTTTACATGTTTAGGGTGTAAATATTTTCATATTGGTTGTGCTAACCAAATATTTAAAGTTACAAACCAATAAAATTTTATTTCATGTAGATTTACCCTTTTATTTTATTTTAAATTCTAGAACCAATTTTTATTGGTTGGTCAAATTAATGTTATTGATGTCAAGTACAATAAATAACGTTTTTGGGGATTATTCAAAAGTAGAATATCATTTTACTTCATTTTAATTATAATGATAATTTTTTCTCAACGTTTAAAAATAATACATGTTACACCCCATGATTTTATTTGTATTTCCTTTGATATAAAATATGATGTATTCTATATCTTTCTATATATGAAACCCTGTTTATATAAGAAGTATTGTATCATAAACATTTATAACATAGATATTAAATAGGCTGGTATGAAAATTATTAAAAACATTATAAAAAATAAACATTTCCATTTTTTATTAATGAAAATTTATTGACTAGTGCATACTAAATACAAATTTAATTTTCTGTAAAGTAATTTTATGATTCAAAAATAAATTATTCCAAAAAATTATTATATTTTAAATGTAAAAATTATAATTAACTTTTAATATTTTTGATAAATTTTATCTATGGAAATGAATAAAATTTTTAAAATTAGTATCTAAATATTATCTAAGTCTTAATATTTATGATTTTTTTTTGAAATAATTTATTTTTCATTCAATAGTGCCAAATAACGATTTAAACAATTGTCATTTTTCAGTTAAATATACCATTATGTTATGAATTTTATATTAATGTTAGATATGAATAATTAAAATATAAATATTATAATAAATTATTAAGTAATAATATTTATACATGATTTTGGTATATGTTGATTATTGGGCTTCAAACACACATTTTTTTTTAAAATCTGTTTTATAGGAGAAATGGGTTTCTATGTTATTAAATTAGTTTAATATATAATTTTTAATGGTAATAATAATATTTATATAATATATAGTAAATATAATATTTCGAAACTGAATTTACGGTATTTATAATTCATGTAATGTAAGTAGATTATGTTTTATAATAAAAAGATATTTTTCATAAAAATATTTTCATTATAGATTGTGGGATTAATTACAATTAAATCAATCCAAATTTTGAAATTGAATTTGAAAAAATGGAATCAATATTTTTAACCATAATTAATATTATAATTTTATAGTTTCACCGTATTTATTTTCTAGGGTGGATAGTAAAAGTAGTAAATTTTTGTTGCCCTGGTTAAGGTTAAAACAAACTTACTATGAGGGGGTAAACAATGATATATGGGTATAATTGAAACTAAAACCCATAAAAATATTATTATTTAAAAATATTTTGACTTTATTTTATCATAATTTGGAATTAATTTCCATTTTTACCCTGTTTCCAATGAATGTGACCAAATATAATTGAAATATTTTAATTAATTCTATGTTTGTACCTCCCCTAACTTATAAAAGAGAACCTTTACTCCATAATCAATAAAATAAATTTAATCTCATATATAAAGTAATAATTTCTAAATTTTTTTCCTATATTCCTTCCGTTTATCTAATATATTATGGTATTCTACTAATAATAATCCTTCAATGCGTATGAAGTAAGCCAAATGATGGCTACTGATGATGTTGTATTGATCTTAGTCATGCCCATATATTTTTAATTTTCCATCTATATACTCAAAAATATTTATACCTTAAAAAAAATATAGTAATATTAATAAACTTTTATTTCTATTATTATGACAAAAAAACCATTTTTCACCTCTTCTCAATCCATTTGGAGATGAAAATATCACTTGTGCATATGTATGGAACAATACCTCCATGTAGTGATATATATCATTTTACAGCAACATCATTAATGGATTGTAATTATGAAATTTTTAACGTTTATATAACTTATTTATATTATAATAATTATTATTTAAATGCGAATTAATATTTACCTATCTTTTTTCAATCAATCTAATAATGGAAATTTCACTCGTGAGTACGTGTGAACTATCATCAGTTTGGAGTAATGCAAATGACTTTTAATCAATAAATTATATGAATTGTTATAAATAAATTTATAATTAATATAGAATATATTTATATCATTATTCATGTTCTTGTGATTAAAGAACCATGATCAATGTGCATGGACCAGAACCACTGAACCTAGACATACATGAAAAATGAAGCTATTAACACTTGAAATGATGACAACAATGAATGATTTTTAATGAATGTATAAAATATGTTACAATAAAACAATTTATGATATTATAGGTGTTATTATGGTTCTATTAGTTAAATATAATCTATTATAATATTTTAAATACGAATATTGATTGATTATGAAACCAAAAAAAACTTATTATAAGGGTTTTATGTTACAATATAATTCTTACATGGATTGTTTATGCTTAAATATACACATGATGAAATTGTATGATCTATCCATCACAAATATTTTTTATTTGTATCTATACTAGTTATTATTATCAATTTAATTTTTTTACTTTCCCTTTCCACTATTTATGTAAACTACATACAAAAATAATGTTTTTAAGGAAAACCAGCCTTGTTTTTCTCTTCAGTTGGGAATCTTTAAATCTGTATCATTATATTAATTAATTATTCTTAAATATTGTTTTTATTATTCTTGAAATATTATTTATATTTATATTTTACTATATATTACATACATTAAATGTTTTAAAATGGTTATTTTTCTCATTTTCCAAACATGGTACTTTGGAATTATACAGAAATTGTAAAAGGAGTTTTTTTCAAAAATACACCAGATAAATAATTTTCCCAACCATTATGAATACTAATTTATTTCATCATAAAAATAAAATTTTTCTTTATTCATTTCTAATAAAGATTTTCCATAATAATTTTGAAATTTTCTATAACAAATAATTTATTTCAAAAAAGGTTATTTTTCATAATAAATATTATTGTGGTCTATTAAATGTATTTTTACCTATAAAAATACAATTTGATATTACTAGAGAATAACTAGGGATATTAAATAATGTTTCAAAATTTATTATTTCTCTAGATGGTTTATTATTATGAAAATAAAATTTTGATTGAACTCATACTCTTTGAAATAGTAATGATTTGATGACATGATGAATGATTTATGATCTCGTGAAATATATATGTATGGTTTTAATTTTACAATATGTAGGACCATTATTATATTTAAAACCCATAAATTATGTAAATAAGGATATATCATGATATAATATGGAATATAATGGACATTAAACATGTTTATATATGGTATATTGTCTAATAAGTTTTTCTTAGGAGTAAACCTTGATAAATGAGATAATGGAATGAAAAGTGGACCCAATACATTAGGATAGTCATGCCAATGAACCTTGACTAATAAATTGATTTTCTATGTTTATGTGAATTCCAAAAAATATTTCTTATGCTTTTGATATGTTTTCAAGGATCATAATTAATTATTTATGATTCCACACAATTATGTCTCATGTATTTCGATTGATAAAACAGTACTTCATGTTTCATGATTATGATATAAAAATTGTTGGGAATGAGACTATAAAGTTTATCTCTTGTTCCCATAATTTTATTCTAATCATATTTTAAATTATGATAATTTATTTATATGACTTGTTTTTTTCCTTACTGATCATCTAATCTCATCCCTTCTTTTGTTTCTCTTCCCATGTTTTTCAGAAATGATGTATATGTTATGATAATAAATGATGTGTTTTTGAATAAATCAATGGTAATTGATATAAATTTTTCATGGAACAGTTGTTTACATATATATTTTTGATGACAATAAACTAGTATAGATTGATTTAATGTATTATTTTGAAATATAATGAACATATATAAAAAATGATGTAATATTTATGTTTAAAAATTTTAGGTAACTATTTTATAATGTTTTTATATTTACACATACAGTCAAAATGTTTTATTAAATAACTAAATCACTTCCATTAATGATATTTTTTGTATTTGAATGGGATTTTTAGTTATAAGTTGGTTCTATAATTTTTCATTTAACTAATATGGTGTGCTTGGTCCTCAATAAATGTGATCTTGTAAAATGATTTCTATGGAATGTTTTAGAGTTCCAGAGGGTAATTTGAAATAAGATTTTCTTGTTGAAAATATACTTATGATATTCCCATAGTATGTATTATTTAAATTGAGGTTTGTGTACATGATATATGAAATATTTAATGTATTCATTATAATGTGGGTAAGGTTCTATTACTTAGAAGATTTCTTGGGGTGGGACTTATTTATAGCTCCCAATTTTTGTAACTGTATTTTCATGTGTATTTATTTTTATATAATTGTTTGATTATATTTTATGGATAAAATATATTTTATATATAATGGAAATATGAGAGTATATATTATATTTTTAAATATAAAATGATCCATTATAATACAATTAATGTTGGGATAGTGGACTATATTTTGGATACACCATACATTATATGTTTTTCATTAAGATAGGCCAGGTTGGGGATGAATGATATTTAGGATGGTTTTATTTCATCATGAATTCTGATATTATAGATCATATTTTGAATGTTCTATAAATCCCCATATTATCCTAGCTATTTTCAATATCATTGGTACATATTTTTAGGTTATTAACTTCGGTATTATTAATATGATAGTAGACTAACTATATCTTTCTTATTTCCTTTATCTAATTTTTGATTTAGAAATTGTGCCTCGCATGCAACCCATTTTCCCCAATGTCACATGTTGTCCTCCCATAGGGACCACCATAATTCTTAAAAAACATATCAAAAAAATTACTATACCCATAGGCTAGTGGATGTCTTATAACATTTGTTCTCGGCATGTGATCCAATTTCCATGAAAACATGTGTAGCACTCTCTCTAGGGCCTACTGAAGTGCATAGGCTATCAGGGAAATTAATTTCACCATATACTAACACATGTTAATTCTGTTTTCATTATCTTTAGTCACAAAAATCCATTGAAACATCCAAGGAGGTCACCCATCCTAACAATGAAGTAGGCCAAACAAAATATTTTATAGTGTTCTAATCAGGTATGCTCAAATAATGAAAGGGGAACCTTTGTGACATGGGAAGGAAAATATATGATTTTTACTAATTAAAATTACAAGATAATATACTAATACCCATTTAGGTAATTATTTTCTCATTGTGGAACCCATAGCTCAATGATAGAAGTTACACCACACATCCTTTCGAGATCATCCTTTGATACTATATAACAATTGGTCCCTGAAAGGACACCAGTTGGCCCATAGACACATTTTTTCCTTCCATAAGGATGAATCACATGTCAAAATGGGTTATTAAGAAATTTTTTGTACCCATAGGTCAATAAAATTCTAATTTGGTTTGTTTTTCCTATATGTCCACCCTCTCTACTCTAGCTCCTCGTCTCCTCCACTCTCTTTGAGGCATATTTTTGTGGTGTTCTTTTTAGTTCTTTGAGATAGATAAAATTTTATTTGTTATTCTATGTTAGGTTATGCTTATTTAGAAATTTATTTACTCATTTCATCATAAAAAACTAAATTATGTATAGGTTATACTATAATTATGAATAGATTACTCTATGTATTGGATATTTTTTATTTGGATAAATAATTCTCACTCATGTATATCAAATTACCTATTGTTTTTTCCAACCATGTAGGTTAGAAACACCCATCTGGTATGTCACAGACTGGCTCTGGTACAATGTTTAGTTTTGGTTTAGATTTGATTAATAAAAAAGGGTATTGGGTCTTAAATTCTTAAAATTCTACAAGTTTCAAAATTATATTTTGGAATTCATTTTGAGTCTTCAGAACTCTATGTATATGTTTGTGGAGAGCCTCATAAGAAGATTCTTTTTAGGACCTTGAGATATCATGGTATGTATAGATGTGAGCCTTGGGTTTTCAGTTTTATTTATTAATTTATATATTTTTATACTATATTTTGATGATTCTAAAAATAAAATCGATCGATTTTTAATTATTTAATAGTATTTATTTTTTCAAGGACAATAATGTGAGTATAAAAAGAGTTACAACGTGATCTTAAATGGTCTAGAGAACAATGTAGATCATGAGTATAACATACAAGGTAATTATAGAATAAAACCTTTTATTATTTATTTATATTTATGAGATATATTTTACATTAATGTGATTCTATGTTTGACTTCATACCCGATACGTAACTATGGGTTTCTCAGAAATCTTACATTGCATAGAAGATGATGTTATACCAAAAATAACATATTATTAATGTCATTATTTAATATTGAAGTTATTGTCAAGCTGTTATAATATAAGTAATTAACAATGATAACTGAAATATAAAAATATGGTCTACAAATGTTTATATAAAGATTCATCAGTTCTCAAATTAACATGGAATGAAAATAAAATCCGATTGAATATAAAGGATGTATTTTTATGAAAAACTATTTTTATATAAATAATAGTGTTTAAATAATAAAAAAATATTATAGGATTATATTAATTAAATATAAATTTAGTATAATGTATTAAATTTTTCCTATGTATTTTGTAGATATTATATAAGAACAAATTTATTCTTATAGATAAAAGGTGTATTTTTCAAAAAATGTAGTTTTTCCGCATTTTAATATAGAACCCATTTTAAATAATGTTTTTACACTTTTTATATATTATAAAAATAAAAATTGTTCTTTGGATGTGGGACATCAAAATTTACACTGGTTTAAATTTAGGTATTTTCATATAAAATTTATATTTAAATAAATACTGAAATAAACTGCATTTTATTTCAAAACATCATTTTCATTAATTTATTTATTTAAATATATTATCCTTTTAATTTGTATTAATGTATAATAAAATAATTTTATATTCATTTAATACAATTTTTCTCATTTCAATCAATTTCACAATAAAATAGAATATAAAAACTATGTAAACTTTTGAACTTTTTACTTAAAAAATCCATTTTTTATTCCATCAACAAGTTTAATTTTTAATTAATTAATGCTAATTGTGTATTTTTAATATAGAAAAATGTGTTCCATATTTATAATTAGAAGGTCCAAAATATATATATATATATATGTATTTTTTATTTTTGGAAATTATGAATAATAACTTCAGTGAATATCTTTATTAGCATAGTTAAAGGTAAATCAGGTAATTAAAGGTAGAAATAATATTATAATAATATAAAACAACCCAGAAAATTTTCTTAATTTTATTATATGAGTTTATTCCAACCATGGTAATATTTGTGACTATTTTATGACCACATGGAGCCACTTGGATGAAGTTATTGCATTTTTAATGTTATACTCATTGACAAGTCATTTTTGTAACACTTTTTTTAAATTATTTTAATATAGAGTTATATATATGATATAATTTACTAAAAAGTCTATAGATATAAATTTATAACTTATATCATGGTAATTTACTTATAATTCTTATGAGTTAATTAATTAAATATAATTATTAAACAATGACGATGTATTAATTGATCTATTAACAAATGAATTAGATAAACTATTTAAATCATATTTAATAAATATAATTTTCAATATTTGATTCCGTCAATGATTTTTTAGAAAACTATAAAATTTTAGTATTTTGTGATGGTAGTTTTCTCAATGTAAATAATTTTTTACAATATTATAAAAATGTCTTCTAATAAATAGTTTCATTATTGACATAATTAATAATTTAAAATATTAACTATTTATTTAAATGATATAGTGTTTCTAAAAATATATGATTCATCCAAAAAGTTGATATCACTATAAAAATATTTTTAATGACTCATTATTTGGTCTTTTTAATGATTTGATAATTATTTTAACCCAAAAAGTGTAAATAACATGATACCATGGTAAAATTAAAAAGTGTAAAATAAAGGATGAAACAAAAGGATAAGGATTAAAAAATATTCAAAACATGTCTTATTTTGATTAGATGATGTGTATTTGACCCAATATCATGTTATATTATAAATATATTTGTTTTGGATCATTTGGAAATGAAATTTAATGTATTTTAAATTAATAATTTTAATAAATCCAAGGCTACCCCTCCCCTCTCCCATAAAAGACAGCCATTTCACTATATTTATCAGAATTTACAAACCATTTTGTTTAGAAAATCCTTAATTAAACCCATTCCTATAATCCCTCCCACATTCAGGTGGACTTTGATTAGGCAGAACACCTTTCTTAGTGGTGTTAAGGGTTTAATAAAGGTGATCATTTGATGGAAAGGTAATGTTTTTAAGTGTTTCTATTTTATTTATTAGTACACTAACTTTATATATTCATCACCCATGATGTAATACTAAATCCAGTATCACCTATATAATTTTTTAATTTTTTTAATATAATCACCTAAATCCATCTCCACATCTACTAAATGGGAAAAGAATAAATCGTTCACGCGCACGTGTGAACTATCACCTCCACGAATAGCTCTAATTCAATTTCAATACTTGTCTCTCAAGACTGATCATAACTATGTAATAAATTTTTAAATGTGATTTTAATGAATTATATATCTTTATATGAGAATAATATAACAATTCTATTCTTAATTTTCATGCACATAATAATGATAATATCATTCGTGCATACGTGAGAACTATCACCTCCACAAAGTTATGTTATTGGTTTTTAATCCTTGTATCCCTTGGATAATATATATAAGTATATTTAAATTATTTATTTGATATTAATGAAGACAAGATAATTCTAGAAAGATAATATATTTCTTAATATATTTTTATAATGATCAATTAAAAATGGAAACGTTACTCATGCGTACGTACGACCTACCATCTCTATGATTATAATATTATTCATTTTTCAGACAAAAAATGAATGGATTCATTAAAAAAGTATTATAAGTGTATGAAAGTGATTATTATTTCATTAATTTTTTTATATATATTATTGAATTACGAACACATAGACTATTTACATGAAGTCATGTTCATTTTCGACTCAAGTACTGAATATCGACTGAACATCCAATATGCACATAAATGATTATGTAAATATATAAAAAGGTGGATACAAATATAAATAGAATAATAAACATCAAAAAAATTCTCAAGAAATTATTAATTAAAATATGTTTAATATTTTCGAATATATAGACCGTACATGATGAGTCAGACTCGTGGTAAGGGACTTCATCCCAATCTATTTTCATTGATGTATTTCCCAATAATATGCACCTTAATTCTTTTATAAGGTGTATATACATCCACTAAAAATTTACTGTCAATATTATGTCAATAAAAATTTCATTTTATGCTTTGTTAAATGTATTAAGCTGTATACATTATGATTTAAACGATCAAAGTGTTATGAGACACCTTAATCATTTAATAATTTAAATATCAACTCTTTTTCTATTGGATATCATTATTACAAATTAATTTTTATTGATAATAAACAATTATAATAGAAATTTTATGTCTACCGTTAATTTTTTTACTTTTTTTAAAAGGAATATTTTTATATGAATCATTTTACTTTCTTTAGAAAATGACAAAAAAATGTTTTTCATGTATAAAATCACTATGAATTCTCCACCACCGTAACCATTATTTAATATTTGGATTCCTCTATAATATACAATTCCTTTTAAAACAAAAATAATCCATTATTACTTTTTTGGGTATCTTGGTATACAAAAAGAGATATTAAATTAAAGTCGTATTTATTTTAAATGGAAATATTTTTCATATGGGATTAAAAGATCTTTTCAAAAGGGTTTTATGATTAATGTGTTTTATTCATTAAATAGTACTTGAGAATTATATGAAATTCATGATCCTGGTATATCTTATATGAAGGATTGAGCCCCATTATAGCTCATGGGTGAGCCCATCCTAGCATCTATTAAGTGATGAGACCCATTATAGAACATGATTTATCTCGTTATAGCTTATATGATGGGACAAGCCCCATTATAGCTCATGGGTGATCCAACTATAGCTTAAATGAAGGGAGATACCCATTATAGATCTCCAATTAATTGGGTAATAATAATATTGAACGTTTTCCATATCGTTTTTATAATTGAAACGCTTTTGAAAGGGTTTAATGTATACGATTATCTATGTCTCCTAAAGAAGTTTTAATTACATGGTATTGGTTTTAGGTTATTTATTCTAGAGTAAAAGCATTAGTGTCATTCATGCAAAAATATTTTGTTTCATATACTCAAAGAACATTAAATGGGCTACCTGTTTTAACTAGAGTAATGAGTTTCTTTATTTTTAGGTCCCTTAATGATCTTTTTCATGCTCATCCTAGGTTTTTAAATGATTTTATAGGATTTAAGGGATAATAGAATAAAGTATTGAATCATGGAAAATTTATGATAATTAAACATAAACGGAATCCATGTTTTTTAATGTTGTTCTGTTATGGATGAAATTATTGGAAGTGTCCAATTTTTAATTTTGTGGTTTTATTGTCAAATTGTTTTGGACAATTTCTATAAAGCTCTAAACATAAAAGGATACTTAATTTCTATTATTAAAATAACTCAATATTATGTAATGTTTAGGGTTGGGGCCCTAGATTTGGTATGAGAGGTCAGTTTAGATAATATTATAGATTGTAATGGTGATGATTTTATTCCATTAAAAGATTTTACTTTATTGTTATGTTGAAATGATGTAGCATTTTCATATTACCTTGATGATTCATATAAACTGTGTCTATTCGGAATGATTTTATATGGGTTGAATAATAAAGCTATAACAGGAAGTCATAGAGAGGAAAATAACCTTTCAAATCAATAACATGTGGTGGTCATAATTAGAACTGAACTTTTTATTACAATTATGGAACAATGGACTTAGGATATAAATGGTGGTTGTATCAATGGACGAGATCATCCAGGTCAACCATAGAGGAATTTTTTAGTAATAGAAGATTTTATGTGGAAACATCCCCCATAATTAAATTTATCATATGACCCAATGGTATCTAAAGGATGAATCAATAAAATAGATATGATATTTTATGTCCGGGGTAGTTTGGATCATCAAAACGTAACTCTTTACAACTATTATTTTAAAGATGAATTTGATCGATGGTGGTCATTTGGTAAGAATATTATAGAGAATAATGGTCTTGATTCAATATAATGGGATGAATGTAAGGATATTTTCTGTGAGAAATTTTTTCATAAGGGTTTTCAGATTAGGATCAAGACAAAATTATTGGAATTAAAGCAAAATTATGGAGATATATTTGATTCATTTGAAGAGATCTACAAAATATTGGATAATTGTGTTCTATATTTCATTCAAGACATCAATAGTAAAATAAATAGTTTTTTATCATGATTTAAAAAAGGGATACAAAGTGATATGACCTACGAATAATTTTAATGTTATGAAAATGTGGTTTGTTGTGCTGAAAAAGATGAAATGGAGTTTTCCAACACATACATGCCATGAGATGATAAGAGTAAGAAATGGTCAAGGTGGTAGGAAATAGAGAATAAAACAACTAAGAATTCTAGAGGTAACCCTAAATTTTTTTTCCATGTGTGTTAAATATATTTTGGGAATGTAGGTTTGGATCTGGAAAGTGTTACCGGTGTGATATTTTTGGTCACAAGGTTCATGACTGCAAGGAAAAGGGTACTAAATAGTCAAATAATGAGATAATAGATACAGAGTTTATTGAAATTTTCTTTAGCAGTAATTAGTTGTGACATTTTGAAAATAATTTCGCAAAGTTAATTACATTGTGAGGAAATCATTATAATGGAAGACAAAAACGTTCGAGGAAATATTTTGCTGCTACTACAGTTGATGTAGACCATCTGGTGAAGTGATTGAAGATCTTGAGAGAAAAGTATTTTTCAAAGGATAACCATATGTTCAAGATTTTAAACACAACTTCTGAGGTTTATGTGATGTGATATTTATTTATTAAGGACCATTCTAAGATATGTTTTGCGGGGTTATGTTTAAGTAAGACTTTTGTTTAATGTGGATGTATGCCTTCACTTTTGGACCTCATTTTTATGATATTGATATCTTTTGTGGTCTGTGTGATAAATGATGCATAATGTTATTATTAAGGATGTACATCATAATTTTGGGAATATTATTATGATAAAATAGTGCTTATAAAATAGAAATACATCAAGTATGAATGTTTCCTCGTGTTCTTATTCTTGGAAGTAAATGAATTCCTGAACTCTATCAAAAGGACATTAAACCAAAAAAATTATCCATTTATTGTTTTCAATGATATTTTGACCCATCACATATTTATGGTTTTTTGATGCATATATTATCAATGACTAATTTATTTATGACACTTTATTAGTCATTAAGAGTTAGTTTTATCATCCATGTCCTTGTTTTCCTACATGGAACCATAGAATATGATATCTCGGGTGACCATTTTACATCACTTTATTTATTTAAATGTAGTGTTTTTATTTACTACTTCTCCTAGATAGGATTTTAGTGAAGTGATTTAGAAAAGTAAAACCACAGTTACAAGTCCAAATATAAAATTGTGAGGATGAAATTTTCAAGGGGGGAAAGGAAAAAACATCCCATGAAATTATAGAATAAGTAATTTTCATATATATTAATATTTATGAATTATATTTTCCTTAAATGGGAATATATATTCAATAGAATACCCAACATGTTATAATGGGTTACTCTGAATTCTTACATTGCACACAAGACTAAGTTATACCAAGAAATAATATATTTTGAATATTATTTTTTAATATTGTAGTTATCTCCTAGCAATTATAATAGAGGGAATGAAAAATGTTAAATGAACTTTGAAAATATGGTTTACAAATGTGTATATGAGGTTTCATTGGATACCAAAATAACGTAAAATGGATATAAAAACTAATTGAATATAAAGGATGTATTTTTATGAAAAACTATTTAAATGTGAATAATTTTATTTAAAAAAATAATCAAGTCACCTTTTTGGATTATATTAATCAAATATTAATTTAAAATAATGTTCTAAATTTTATTTATTTATTTTCTAGACATGATATGAGAAAGAATTTATTTTTTAGATAAAAGGTGTATTTTTATAAAATTATAGTTTTACCATCATTAGATACTGAACCCATTTTAACAATGTATTTGATAATTTTATAAGTTATATTTTGGAAAATAAAATTTTCATAAGAAATCATGACATAAAAATTTACTATTCCTATAATCTTGGTATTTTTCTCATAAAATTCATATTTTAATGACTACTGAAAAATACTACATTTTAATTGAAGACTATCTATTCATAAAATTTATTTATATAGTTATATTATCATTTTAATTTGTTTTATAGTGTATTTTGTCAAAAAAATAATTTAATACAATTTTGGTCATTGGAATCAATTTTACAATGAAATTGAATACTAAATATAAGTCAACTATTGAATGCTTTAATTAAAAACCCATTTTATTATTTGGTCAAGAAGATATATTTTTAAATAATTTCTACAATTTATGTGTTTTGAATTTGAAAAAATGGTTTCCATTTTTGGAAATATATGGAAACAATTATTTCAATAGGACCCTTTTATTTTTGGACACTATGAACAATAACTTTAGTAATTATATTTATTACCATGGTTAAAGGTAAATCGGGTAATTAAAGATAAAAATATTATTATAAAAATAAAAAACTACCCCAAATGTTTTCATAATTTAACTGGATGAGTGTATTACTACCATGAGAATACTTGAGACGATTTTAGGGAAATTTGGTTCCAATTTGATGACTTTAATGCTTTTATAATATTATATACAATGAATTGTAATTTTTTAACACTTTAGTTTTTTCTAAAAGTATTTTACCTTAATATGGAGTAATACATAAAATATCATAAATTAAAATTAGTATATAGAATGATTAAAATATTAGAAACATTATGGAAAATTATTATTTATTTTAGTAGTTAAGTAATTAAATATAATTATTACACAATGAATATGCAGTAAAAGATTTATTAAATAATGAATCAATTAAATGATATTAATAATGTTAAATAAATATATTTTTGAAATATTTTCTCCATACATGAATTTTTTATCTTACTTTGACATTTTATTATTGATTTAATGTAGTTTTTTATAAGGAATAATGTTTTTATGATATTATAAAAATGTCATGTAATGTATACTTTCAAAATCGACATAATTCATACTTAAAAATATAAAATATTTAATTAATGATATAAAATTTATAAAAATATAATAATTTTCCTGAAATATTATATAACATTCTAAATTTCATTAATTAATCATTCATTTATCTTTTTTAATTATTTATAAATTATTTTAATCCAAAAAGAATAAATAACATGATATCACGATAAGATTTAAAAGGGTAAAATAAAGATTAAAAAAAGATAATTGTTAAAAAATATTAAAACATCTCTAATTTTTATTTTTTTATGTGTATTAAACCCCAAAGTCATCTTATATTCGAAATAAATTAGTATTGGATCATTTGGAATTGAATATGAATTTATATAAATTTAACACTTTTAATAATTCAATGGTTCCCCCCTCTCATATAAAAAGTCACCCATTCCTCTTTATTAATCACACTTTAAAAAACATTTTTTTCAGCTGATATGTAGTAAAAAACCTTATTATAGTTCCACTTCACATAATTTAGGCCTTATATTGGTCATATAACGATTTTTAGAGGTGTTATGGTGTTAACAAATGTGATCGTCTGAAGGAAAGGTATTGTTTTTATTTAAGTGTTTCAGTTTTATATCTTCTTCTGCTACCTTATAATATCTATGACCCATTTTTAGAGGTGTTATGGTGTTATCACCACATCACATAGTTAACATATATAATTATATTTAGATGATTAATATGATATTAATGATTTTATGATCATTTTGGAAAAAAACCGTGTCTTTCTTTATTTCTATAATGATCAATGAAAAATGGAAACATTACCCATGCATACATATGGCCTACTATCTCCATGATTAAAATGATGTTAATTTTTCAAACCACAAATTATGGTTATTATTTAAAATTAACAACTGGTGTATAAAAGAGATAATTATTTCATGGATTCCATTTTGGGGATGATGTATTAATGAACACACAAACTATTGACATCAAGTCAAGTTGATTTCTGACTGAAGCAGTGAATATCAACTGAATTTCTGAAATGAACTTAAATGATTATGGAATTACAATATCATGGTATTAACTGATATAAAATGAATAATAAACATGAAAAAATTCCCAATAATGTATTAATTAACCTATGATTATTTTTCAGGAATACAATCATTGTGCGTGATGAGTCGGACCCATGGTAAGGAACTCTGTCCCAATCACATTTCACTGAGGCATTTCTTCATTATATGCACCTGAATTCATTTAGAAGGTGTATATACATTCACTAAGATATTTATTATCAATATTTTAGCTATACTAAGGCTATTTAACATTTTTTTAAATGTATTAATTCATTCTTATTTATATATAAATGTTAAAATTTGTATGGGACAACTTGAATGGTTAAGGTATTTTTTATCAAATGTTTTTAATCATGATATTAATTTAAATATTTATTTATTGGGATATAAAAGGATTATAAAGGATAGTTTATGTCTATCATTAATTTTATTCAATGTTTTCAAAATGAATATTTTTATATGAATCATTTTACATTCTTTAGAAAACTAAAAAATATAATGTTTTTGCGGTATAAAACAACAATGACTTTTATACTTCAACAACCATTAATTGATATTTCGATTACCCTATAATTTTTAATTTATTATAAATGTAAAATGCTAGCTTATTCAATTTTTTTGTATCTTGGTATTGAAAATGGGTTCTTAAATGAAAATGAATTTTTTTTAAAAAAAATGTTTTTCATATCGGATTAGAAGATCTTTTCAAAAGGGTTGTATGATGAACTTGATTTATTCATGAAATTGTACTTGAGAATTATATGAAATGGGTGAGTTTGATATAGATTATATGAAGGTTTGAACCCCATAATAGCTAATAGGGTAACCTGACACATCTTGTATGAAGGGATGAACCCAATTTTAGATCTGGAGTGAGCCTGGTATAGCTTATATAAAGGGATTAGACCCATTACGTATCATAGGTGAGAATGATATAGCATATATGAAGGGTGATCCCCATTATAGATTTCCAATTCACTAGGAAATAATAATATTGGAATTCAACCATATATTTATTCAAATTGAAGGAGTATTGAAAGAGTTTTATGTATATTATGCTCTAAGTCACCTAAAGGTGTTATAATTTATTTTGATAGATTTTAGTGTTTTTCATTACGAAAAATGTATGAGTGTTATTCATGTGAAAAGTTTTTGTTTCATCTAATAAAAAAACATAAAATGGGTTTCCATGTTTTAACTAGACTAATGGTTTTATTTCATTTTATTTCCCTTACTAATATTTTTTGTGCTCATACCAAGTCTTTATATGTTTTCACAAGATTTAATGCGAGAATAGAGTCAAGTATGAAATCATTGAAAATACATGATTTTTAACCATAAAAAGAAACCATGATTATTTTTAATTTTTTTTTTGAAGAATAAATTGATACATTTGGAAGTGTCCACTTTGTATTTATATTGTTTTGTTAGATAATAGTTCTGGAACAATTCTTTAAATCTATAAACCTAAAAATATCCTCAATGGGAATTCATAACTGAAATAAATATTATGTAATGTTTAAGAATGGTGTCTTATACTGAGTGAATAGTTCAATATAAAACTTGTTATTACCTTCATGACTGAATCGTGGATTGAAAAGCCATATACTGAGGTCATACGTGTCCACTAGTCCCTCTTGAGTAATGTTTTTTATTTTTTTGTGTGTCGATCTATTTCCAACGAGTTTCTTGAGTTTTTTAATAAAAAAATAGTTTTTTAAGGGTGATAGTTTGTATTTAAATTAATGAATAATATTTCTAAAGGGGTTGAAGTAGATTTTATGTTTAAAATAATAAATTATTGTTTTATGAAGAAATTATTATTTATTTGACTATTAAGAATGGGATTTGTGAATTAAATATGGTTTCACAGGTGAAATGTGAAAATTAGAATTTTTAATGGAGGTTTTATATGGTGAATGAATATAAACCCATTATTTTTAAATGAATAAATGATATTAATAAATAATTTTTTTGAAAATGCTAAATAATATATCAGTGATTTTTCAAGGTTACAAAAATAAGATGTGTAAATTTCAAAATAGTTGAAAATCATGTTTTTGTCTTTGATATTGTCGTTGTGATTTGATTTTATAGAGTTGTTTATTCATGTTGGTAATTACTTTTGTATGTGTTTGGTTTTAATTTTTATGACTTTCAATTAATATTTTTATTTTTTATTATTAAGTGTATAACCCCAATAAGCCTCTGTATTGAACCCTTCAGTAGATCATCGAAGACATATCCTTATAGATTTATGAAATATGAATCATCCTCATTTTTTTTGTGGCCAGTCAGATCATTTGGAAGTGTAAGAATGATTATAATATATTGAGGGGCTCTGTATTATTATTGATCATCTTGAGTCCCTCATTATTAATTTCCCTAATGTTTCTTTAAGGATTCAAGGTAAAAATGGTGAAACTCTATTATTCAGATGAATCCCTAGATTGGAATCTCCTAGAAATATAATAGGGCCTTATTATTCTTTTGGTATTTATTAGAGTCTATAATGTGGCTAGAGAATTAGAGTTGTAATATCTTATATAGAGTGATCAATTGGTGTTGGAGGATGTTCATAATTTTTTTGGTATTTTCCAACACAATACACATTTTTCTTGGGAAAACCCCTGTAGTCGAGTTTGTGAAATAGGTCTTCATTCAAATATTTTTTTTTGAGGTCATTACATGTTATCTGGACGTTGTTTATTGAAGTAGTGAGGAATGTGGTTTGGGTTGAGGTAGTATTTTCATTGTCTCTTGAGGAATTTTATATATATATGCTCTAAAAAAAGTAATTCAGTTAAATATAGTAAAATAAAGGGGTGGTTGAAAATGTTTATGTAGATATGTTGGGGTGTCAAGAGGAACTCCATTATCTCAATATATTCTTCATAGGGAAGGACACTGATGTGATATTTGTGATTTAATCTAGGATATAAGTAGATATAACTCTAATAATCTCTGAATCTCCACCATACTATTGAATATTTTGGTACTATAAAGAGGTTTTGTGAAAGAACCACATATAAAGGGTGTAGAGATAAATCTATCCCCTATTAGGATTCATAGGTCCAAACTACTGTTACATATTTTGATTAAGTAGTTACTTGAGTTATTATCCATTATTATTTTTTTATCATATCTATTTTTAATTTATTATTCCTTAATTGAGGCAATTATGATTCTAGGTCCTTTTGGTTTTGAGGAAAAATTCATCCTAATTTTGAAATGTATCTTCTTCTAGAAAATTTGAATTTCTTGTCAATTTTTTGGGATCATTAGTGTCATCTGTGATCTTATATTTATTTTGTGTCTTGAATTTGGGTGTATTTTGTGATAGGTGTTTACATGTAGATTCATATTGTGGTGAGACCACTATGGTTTTCATGATATTTTTTTTCTAGTGGATTTGCCTAGATTTTTCATGAATATTTATTTGTAACTGGGTGTATGGTTGTTAGTTATGATCCTTAATTTTCAATGGGAGATGAATTGTGTTTGGCAGATGATTGTGTCTCATTTTTTGGTATCTTATTATTTTTCATGGTGGTAGTCATTGTGGTCTTTATATTTCAGAATTAACTTATACGGTGCATTAGAACGTGGTTCTTTGTTTTGATAAAGAAGACCTATTGAATATTTTTAGGGATTGTAAAAATTATTATGTGGAGAATTTTAAAATACCAAGTTTTGTTTAAAATATAATTTTATTTATATATTTACCATTTCCTTTGATTCCTTGTTTTTGATGTATAAGAATTAGTTTGGGGATGTTTTTTCTACCGTATCATGGGTTGTGAACAAAATTTCTTGGAAATAATTACCTTAATAAAACTGTCATTAGATCCATTTTTTATCCAGATTTAGAAAAAAATTGCTATTTTTTTATTTTTATAATACTCCTTTAGAAGATATCTAATTTTTGAAAAATTTTCCATATTTGAAATTGTCGCTAACATTTTGTATAATTGTATTTTCACAAAAACATTGTGATTATTTCCATGATTTCATCAAAATGTGGCTCTTTTACCTATGTTTTAAAGCATCACCAGTGTTTAATTTTGCCTAATTTTTTTTACAAAATGTGGAAAATTTTTATGCATTTTAAAAAAATTCTCATATTACGTTTAACCATATTAAAAAATCATTACTAAATTAAATAACAAAAAATAAAAGGTATTTATATTATATGCACAATAAACCCAAAAAATATTCAATTATTCAAACATAAATAAATATAAATAAAAAATAGTTATAATTAATAAAAAATGAAAAATAAATGAATGCTAATAATATATATACTAATATGTATATTAATTTAATGATGATTATATAAATTTATCATGTTATTTAAATCACCAAATGTAAACATAAAATTATATTATCTAGAAATAAAAATAAATGTCATTTGTATAAAATTAATATACAAAGATACACACACATGAATACATACATACAAAAAAACAAACAATCTGACATACAAACATACGCACATAAAAACATACAAACACAAAAGTTAAAACATATTTATGATTACTTTTTAATAATAAAAATTGATTATATATATAAATATATGTATATTAATTTATATATATTTATCTTAACATATATATATATATAAACCTAAATACTTATTTATACATTGATATATAACATATATATTATAAATATTAACATATGATAATATATATATATATATGAAACATATAATAGATTATATAATAATTTATATATAAATGAATAATAAAATATATCTTAATTGATATCAATATATATAAAAAATAATATGTAATTTAAAATATATGAATTTATATTATTATATAAGCTAATATATATATAATAACATATATTAAAAAATAAATTTTGACATATATTAACATATATATATGTGTGTGATGGTGTCATAAATATTGTAGGGATAGGGATTTGAGTGGAGGTGCCAAGTTTTGTTGATGTAGGGGGTAGGGGGTAAGGGTATAGTAGGGTTTTAGGCAATACAAAAAAGCTAATATAAAGAGGTGAACAATAATCTATAATTATGTAATTTTATTTATTAAAATAATTAAAGTTAATAATATAAAATTATGTATACCATTACTTATAAAAATACAGGTAAATGTTTTGAATTTACTAACACCTCATTTAACATCTTTTTTCTAAAACACTGAAAAATTAATGAGAAATGTTTATAAATACAAGTAATGATAATTGAAAATGTGTCTAAATAAAAAATTTTATAGTTCATGGAATTACACTTAAACATGGACCTTTTTGGGTTAATTTTGATTATTCATATTCTACTATACACTATTAGCACATATCTTGGTTCAAAATATACAAAAACCAGGGAAAACCATATGATCTCTTAGCGGATAAGGGTACTGGTTCTCAATTTGTGAATTGTTAGCTCAAACAATGGGACAAATGAGTGGCAGTTATTTATTTTTTAATAGTATCATTTTTAATTATTGAAACATAATTTTTATATTCATGCAGATCAACCATGTGGTCACCGCAGTTTGTTTAGAGAGGGGCACAGAGGTGGAACACAATTTACTAAACCTTATAGGTAAACCATACAATCTATATAGACTTTATTTCATTTTGAAATTACATATCTACCCATTCATGATTTAAACCCCAATCCAAACTATTATTTTCTTAGTCAACACACATATTCATTTCACCTCCTCCCATCAATATTTACACGTATATATTCATGGTGGGCACATCATATACAATGTTCACCTTGTATACATTGTTCTAGGCCATTCAAATTCAATCAACGGTTGGTTTTCCCTTGTATTAGACATTAAATTATACAACCATTATTTATTACTTATTCACATTCATTTTTTGACATTAAGTGATAACAATAATTTTTTTAAAATATTATTCAAAATTAAAATCTATTTTCACTATATATTCATTTACATACAAATATTTTTTAATCTATAATCATGGTTAAAATCTATTTTGTATAACCACGAACATCATATGTTTGATAAAATCACCAGATGGTATATGTTAACGAGTTTTGATATTTCAAAATGTGTTTTTGTCTTTAAATTTGATACTAAGTGATTCTATTAAAATTTAATGTATGAATGGTTTTTTAAAAATAATACTAATAATTTCATTTCTATTTTTTTTTTCAAATGACCATTTCGAAATTGAAATAATATTCGATTGTTTAAAACACCTTGGAATATTCCAATGGTCTATTTAATTTTTAGATTTATGAGTGTGTGCCTAATATAAAGCACATTTTTATATTTATGACCATGTGAGTATGGTTATATTAAAAATTAGGGTGACTAGGGTAACATATTTTTATGGTTATTGATATGGGTAACATGATATGTTTGTGAAATATATTTATATTATTTTTTGTTATTACATATTGTATTACCTTTATTTTAAACATCATGGGAAACTAAGAGTAGCTACTGGAATTTCTAAGAGCACATGATGAACTATCATTGGATTATGGTCTAAATAGTGGACCTTAGTGTGTATATTCCATAATATAAGAGTATTCCACTCCATTAGTCCTGGTAGGGAATAATAAATAATTAGTGTGATTCTGTTGCATCAGAGTCACTAACATTGTAGATATTGTTTAATATTTTTATGTCTTTCATCTCATGTCCTTGGTATTATCATGATCATTGGTACATAGTTGCTTATTATGGTTAATTTTCTTTTATTATTATTATTTTAAAATAGATATTTCATTCATGTTTTCTTCATATTTTTATGTTTTCCATTATTAATATGATTTCGTTTTTTTTCCATTTAGATTAATTATTTATAAAATAAATATATTGTTTAATCATTTATGTAACATTATTTAGAAATCATTGAAAACATTTTATATATGAACACATTTTGAAAGATATTTCTTCAAAATGTCTTCTTATATTTATTTTTCAATAACAACCTCTTTAATATTTCATGTATATTATAATTTTTAAAGAACTAATTTCTAATTGAATAAGGGAAAAATATTATTTATTTTAAAAGTATAATATAAAAACTATATTTGTAATCTTTATTTCTAAACTATAATGGATTAGAAATTTTATTAAAATATAATACATCAGGATTGGTTTTTATTGGAATACCAATTGAGAATTTATTATTTTTAGTATCAATATATTTTAGATTTAGTTTATGGATTTTGTTCCTCTATGATCAGTATGGGGTGATTGTTTTTTTGGATGGAAAAGTACATTAGGGACCAAAAAATATTTTATTGGATTTTGTGTCCATTTATTTTATTTTCGGGTCTATATTATATATTCTAACAATCCATTATGATTTAGTATTATATTTTAGTTTCATTTAATTTATTTGAGTTAAATGTTCTTTTGTTTATTATGATATTAAGTATTTTGTTATTTATAAATCTATTTATTCTTCATGTCTTAGATTTTCAATATATGGATGATCCATAAATTTTTTTAAAATAGTTATACAAATAATAAAATTATTTTTATCTGGTTAAACTACTCATCATCATGTATCTTAAATTGCAAATTGATTGTCACTGGCCTATGGAGAATAAGAAATCCCCTTGAGTATGTCAAAACTGACGCTGGTGGATAGTTTAGGGCTAGACTAGCAGTGGTCTGTTATAATATATATTCATGTTCATTTAGTTTTAAATCCTTATATGGGAATTAGTGATAAGGGATTTTAATTATAATTACAGATTATTGTTGGAAATATCCATTAGTATCAAAGTCCAACATAAAAAATCAAGTGATATCATACTAATTTTAAAAATTTACAATTGGTATCATAAATATACCAATTCGTATGAATTGGTTTTAGAAATTGAATATGAAAGAGGACACATAGACATATATGTAACATGAAATAGGAATTCTATGTTTTATTATTTTGTTCAAACATGAAATATCATTATATTTGTTTAATATTTTCATACATGTTGAATGGAGAGTCCCATGATTTTCACAATTTTTATAATTAGTTTTATAGTTTAATATATTTAGAGTATTTTTTTTTGAATATTGAATAGTTGATTAGCTTCATATATATAAATAAATTTCCTTGTATATAAGATGAGAAATTATTCGAAAATGTGATATAAGACATCTGGTATAACTGAAACACTATTTACTATATTGATTATTTAATTATGATATTTTGTAAGTTTGACTAAGATAATAGGGAGATAATTAAAGGATATTAATATTTTATATTTTTATGAATGTATATTATTGTAATGGACAACATTGATGTTATTTTCATAAATTGTAATTTAATAAAATGATCTATGAATATATATGATTATATTCATTTTTTATAAATCATAGTAATGTTTCATGAACCCTCAATAAAAAAATATTATAGGTAAATGTTCTCTTGATTACTCTTTGAGAATGACATAAATGTTTTAGTTTCTCAAATGTATTTTAAATCAAAGCTAATAAATATTTACAATGGGTAAAACATCATACAGTTTTTAAAGTGAATAAATATTGGTTTGAAGTTCTAAATTTTTTATGAGAAGAAATTTTATTTGATATATAAATGTAAAGGTCTCAATAAAGTTATATGACATATGGGAGGTTAAAACTCTATAATTTTAAAATATTAGACAATTAGAGATTCTTCGAGAGTATATTTAAGCCATAATGGTGTAAAAAATGAGGAGAGTATAAATATGTAATTTTTTTGGAAGATTTCGTTTTTATATTATCAAAAGTGTTGACTAGAATGGTCTATAAATACATTAATTGCTTTGGAATAATTTATTATAGATTATAGGGAAGGATTTATTGTAAAATTGATAAAAAATTCTAATTGGGGGATTATTTTTCAATTTAAGGTTGTGTGTAATATTTTTTCACAATTAACATTGAATATGTGAATTTAATGATGACTTGTTGAGTGGTTTTTTATAGACATGTGTATATGGTCTTGATTAATTTTTGAATAATATATAATGTGGAAAAAAGGTGAAACCCAAATATTATGTGTATGAAAAATCATAATGTTGCAACCCTGGATGGATAATCAAAGACATATTTATAATTAGTTTATATAAATGAGAAAGGAATGATTTTAGAGCATAATATCAGAGGTATCGAGCCATTATTGTGACTTTAGTGACTAATGGATGCTTTGGAACATTGTATAAAAATTAGAGCATGTAAAATGAGATGTTGATCATAGAGATATACTTAGTTCATTCCATCATATCATGAAAAATTCCATTAATAAATTGGATATATGATTATGGGAATTATGATCATTATAGTGTTTCAATATGTATGAATAAATATTTATTCCAATTATTTATACTCCGTATTAGAATTTTTTAATTATTGGGCTATCTAGGGTTAATCGGAAATGAAAAAGATTTTTTTAAAAGTTTTGGATGTTATTTTTTAGGATATGAAATTGATTCCATGGTCTAAATTAATTTATACTAGAGTGGTTTATTATATTATAAACATAAAAATATAAACACCGTAAATTTATATTGATGCATAGAAAAAGTTCATGTTGTCATTGGAGGTTGAGTTGTGAGATGGAATTCACCAAACCATGGTGCTTGGTGATTTGAAAAAAAATAAGAAATTCAATTTAAATTTGAATGGGAACAATATAAAAAGTCATTGTAATGTTTTAATTAACCTATTATTAATATTTTAACACGATTACACTAGTGTGAAACAAGGACTAATCATAGATCTTGAAAAAATATGGATTTATTGTTATGATTGATCAAAGGGGTTAGAGTCATTGGAACACTATTCAATACATTATTGATGTTTTGGAGAAGAAATAAGTGGAAGATAATGTAATTAATAGATTTTGTTTTGAAAAAAATGATGTGTAAATCAAATAATGGGTTTTACTAATATAACTTTTTTTGTTGACAGAATATGTTATTAGAGAAAAAACTCTACTAATCATAATTGAAAGGTTAGAGTGCAAGAAAAATAAATATTTGGTAAAAAATCGTGAATTATTCCAATTTAAATGATGTAATTGATACTATTTAATTCCTCTAAAGGACAATATATTGACCCTTAAAATTGACTTAATCTCATCCATATTTTGGGAAGTTTAAAAATATATATTTCAATGTAGTAGAAAATATATATTTGATAATGCATAATGATTAAATTTCATATAATTATCATAGAGAGACCTCTAATCTTCTCCCAAACTAGAGAATAGAGAAATAATCAAAAGGAGTGACTGATTTGTGAGTAGTGAGAAAAAAATATATGAATATAATGGTAGTGAACCTTAGTATAGAGTGATGAAAACATAAATAATATTTTTATTTAAGTATTTAGGTAACTTTATTTTGATACCCCATTACATTTACATATGTATTATCCTTAAATGTATCCCAATATTGGTGAACCGAGTAAAATATGTGTGTTGTTGTATATTTTAACTTCTATAGTTGTGTTTTATTATTACTGAAAGAGAATATTAGGGGGAGATAGATGGAATTTTTTCATTCAATAACTGGAACAAGAATAGATGATGGGTGGGAATTAATTATAGGTGAAGTACATTTTGATCAAAACCCTAATTCACCTTCACTTTTAGTATGCCTCATGACATTTTTCAAAACCCACTATTCCCAATAATTCCTAAAGACATGATTCAATCCCTAACAATTATGGTCCATGTCGAGGAATGTGTTTTCCACCATACCCTAACTCTATATCCCAGGGATTGGTTATCCAAACAAAAAAAATCCTATATAATCATTTAATTAATTATACTAAACCTTAATTATCATATGAATAACTCCAAAATGCATCCAAACATTTTTATGAAGACAATTTTTCACATACAATATCCTCTAGTTCAAACCTTTGGGATCAATAATTTCAGTATGTGAACTTTGAAATCCATTTTACACTAGCACATGTGAATGAGAAATGTGATAATGTGTCCATACGACAAATGGAAGGCAATACATTAATTATTAAACCATTATGAGATAAAAACACAAACTCATTCAAAATATGTATCAATAAAATAATAATTTGATATAAAATGTAAACTATAAATGAATGAAATATGTCTCCAAAAAACAAAAAACATTCTAATATAAACCTTTATCAATAAGCACCCCAATATGAATAAATAAATGAATATAAAAACTTTTCATGAGAGTTACCAATTTGGTTTCTTGATGATGAATTCCAGTCTATGCCACTAATATTCCTTTTCCTCCACTTGTTTCCAAACACATCCTTTATTTATACCTATTGATATATATCCACATAAGTTCAAAACATTCAGGATAATATACATGTTATCCCAATAATACCAAATATGGTCATCCCATGCAATGATTCAGCCCCCACATAAGGTGAGTAACTATATGCTTGTTTTAAATGTAAAGTGAAAAACAATCAGTACAAAATCCCATTAGTAATGAGAACACTAAAATGATATAATAAACCCAATAAAATTAATTTTCCACATCATAACGTATTTAATATTAACTATTTTAATGGAAAATCAAAAATAATATATCTATATAAATAAATATACACAATGATACATGCACAAAATATGGACAAAAAATACAACACTATTATAAAATAATGAATATCATCTGTTACAAGGTGGATCCCATATAGAGAAAATACTCAAGGTATGTAATGGAATACCTAAAAACATATATCATTTTCATAGGATCATACATAATCATGAGTTTAATATAATAATAAATTATAAAATCCAACAATAGTCAATATAGGATCACATAACCTTATGAGTAATAACATGAAAATGAAAAATAAAACTCCATAGAAACCTAATATTAATGGATGGACACAAATCATATCCTTCCATTGTTTGGGTATCATCAAATAAAACATTATTTAGTGGTACCCTATAATCAAATCACAGAAAGTACATGAAACATATATGTAATTAAATTAACTTAAACCAGAAAATCATTCCATAAGAACGACTAATTCTCTAATATTATAGTATAATACTTATGGTTATATCTCAAACCCAACATTGGTTGAGAATAGAAATATAGAGTTTGAGTGCACAACATTATTAATGTTTTTCCTAAACACTAAATATTATAAATGGATAAAGAAGTATTTTAGTAACAAAATATTTTAATCTAATCATAATTCCCCCTATATCTACAAGATACACCTACATCATCATTAAAGTACTTCTAGGTTATCAAGATACTCATATTAAAATATATAATGAAACATTATAAACCAAAATAAACTATAATGTGTGTACATTGAACTGAATATTCGATCAACCTTGTTTTACTATTATGTGATTTAACATTCGAAAATTTTATTCTATGTATGTTTTATGGTTTGTGTGTATTTATTATGGATTCAAGAAGTGTTGGATGTGGGTTTTAGCTTCCCAATGTTTTAAAAGTTCTTTATATCCCCTTTTGGTTTTAAGTTATTTCTCATTTAAGTGAAAGATAAAGAATTCTCAATTTGATATTTACCCTTACATATGGAATTGTTCCTAGGTAAAGGAAAATTTATTCTACGTATACCCTCAGGTGTTTTTTTGGAGTTATATAAGGGTAAAACTATATTTACATGAGTTGGGTAAGGATAAAGTAATTTTTTTGTATGTGTAATGGATATTTCCAACCATGATGTAAATTTATACCCTCATTTCTAAAGGATTCATAAGGGTATTATCATAATCACATAAGTTAAATACCATATTTAAATATAAATTTTAATGGTATATCTTGTGTAGTTTAATCATAACCATGTATTTTCAATGGTAACATAACTGTAACCTAGCTATAATGTATGGTCAATTTGAGCTGTATAAGGCTACTTCTTTTGTTTCGAAGGATGTTAGTGTAACCCAATACCCTCAAGTGACAGCTAATATCTTTTTATGTATAAAATAATTATATCCATTCGTAGTGCTATGTTTGAGAAAATATATTTAAAATCTGTGTTTTTCATTTATTTTCTCCATAATTCACCTGTAACACTTTTAGACAATTTTAAAAGACTCAAATCATGGGAATGGAAATCTTATATTTTTCTAAACGATGTATCTCTCATTCTCAAGGATTTTAAAAATTATACATTAATGATTTTATTATTAATAAAAATATAAATTTGATTTTAAATTGTGGGTTTTAATGATGTGAAACAGATACACTGTTGTGTTTTTATGTTCTGTTGAAGCTTTGCTGCCTATTATTTCTGATAATCACATGGGGAGTTTTGGTCTTCCAACAGTAGTATAAGGTGATCAAGTTGCTTTTACAGATTTCCTATTATACCTCAAATGGAGATCAATACAAGGATGATAGGGTTAGTATTTACTTCATTGTGACATCCATGACTCTCCATTTTTGGTTTTCATGTCAACTGACCATTGATCTTGTTTTAGGAAGGTGTATTTATACAGTTTTGATAACTGAACACATATTCAATATTAATTGAAAATAATTTAGTTAAATTTTAATAACTAATTGAACGATTTTATCTTAACATAAAAAGAGGTTTTAAAATTCATTTTAGATAATAAATATTTATACACAATTTTAGTTTTATTAAATGTATGAAAAAAATATTATTATAAAATTATTTTATTGAATGGGAGTGATGGTTCTTTCTTTTGAAGATGTTTTTTAATTATATGAATGAATATATTTTTTTGAAAAACAATTTCACATCCGGAACCTGGTGGCCTTAGGATATATCATTTGTGTAACATCCCAGCCAGACTGACCACTAGAATGATAGCTAGACTAGTGGGCCACATCGCATCAAGCGTGTCTCCCCATACACTAGAGGTTACTAATTAGCAATGAGGTTCTAAGTAGGTGATAGTGGAGAAACCTTAACCTAATGTCAGATTAGCATAATCGTATTGAAAATAATGAAAAAACATACAATAGTTGAATCAATAATAAATAAAAGACAAACATAATAGCTGAAGAATAATTTAAACTAAATATGAATGATGACCATTAAAAAAATAAAAAACATGCATCAAAGGCTGATTAATGTTATATAATATAAAAATAGTAGACCTAAAGCATGATAGAAGACCCAATACAACATTATAATAATTAAAAGAATAATATCCCCAAGGGTGATCTCTATGAGAATCCCAATATCCAACTTGATCATGTGCTCTTAACTCCCATATACTAACAATCAACCATGGTATTGCGAAAATAGGTCTACATGGGTATCCTAGTGAAATTTTGGACTGACCAAGGTGTGATATATAAATACTAGTAGGTTACCAACCATAATATCTATGAATTAATTATTAAAAAAAATTGCGTATTTAGTTGGAATAAACAAAACTGAATAATAAGGGAAAAAAATAAATAAAAAAATGAGCTTGTTTAGGTTCCCAAAGGACACTCATAATCTCTAAATACATTGGCTCATAGATAAAATAAATTCATAATCATGAATAATGTAAATTTAGTAGTAATATATAGATACATAATATATATCGCATCTCCTTGTATAGACAATGTGCACAATAACGCTGAAGTCTATATACCAGGAATACTTGTTGCTGGATAGATATGTCGTATCTCAGACATCCATGACCAGTCTAAACTAGCCTGTAAGCTCCATAAATATGGTACATGACCTAAATCCCAATAGAGTGTGATACATCATTAACTCAATACACTATATGGTGTGTTTTCCATCATATATACACTATAATAAGGATCATGTCAGCTCATTATATGTCCTACTAGTATCGCTAGTATGAGATGTCATGGACACGACAATTGAGGTAAGGTAGAATGATTTTCCACCATTATGAAAAATCCCATACCACTGTACACCACTCATACCAAGGTATAATCATATAAAAATAATAAAAACAGGATCTATGAGGCATTACCTCTCTTTCTCTACATTTATCAAGTATATGAATAACAAGTTAATCACATTGTAATTATAGGATAAACTAAGGATTAGATGATCGGTGTGGCCTTTCCACCAGTTAAAATTCATTTCAAATGAAATCATTATATTCATTTATGTAATGAAGGCCACCATGAGCATGTTATTTAAAAAAATATGGCCAATTTATACCATTGAAATCTTTTAAGGAAGGTAGGCATTCATGTAAATCCATCTGACTTTTCTCATACCGTTTAATGAAAAAATAAATCTATACTTTTTATAAAGTCAAAAGGGAACTTAGAATGTGACATGGTCAACAGGATAATTACCTACATGGGTAATCATCTTGAAAAATTAAGTTAATACCTTAGAGAAGCTTGGGTCATCACTCATTTAGATATGGGTGGGTTAAGCCATAAAATTTATAAGATAGACAAGAACATTGAAGGAGCCTTGGTTCAACTAGAAATTTATATAAAAATGATGGAAAATCCATTTAGAATAAAAGATGTTATGACATGATAAACATGACTCAAGAGTAACATTGAAAACAATAATATAGTAAAACCAATTCAACATGATAAGCCTGAATTATGTCACTAATCTATAATTTTACGTTTAGAATACATGTCACCTCAGTGGAGGGGTTTTATTATAGAAGCATGTAATTTTTCACAAACAATTAATTTATCATAATTAACCATTCCATTTAAATATTAAAACTACATTTACCCAAAGCAGTCTTTAAAAAAGCTACCCACATGGAAATTCAAATTATAAATGTTCAACATTTCACTTAAGAGTTTACATGCACAAGTGGGCCATTGATTAGAAGAGAAAATCCATTTAATAAATAATTCAAACACTTATAAGGTGTTCTAGGAATTTAAAACAATTAGTTAAAAAGTTCCACTGATCTTGACACACCCATGGGGTGTTCGTAATTGAGATTGGAAACCTCAAAATACTAAAGAAGATCATGTGAAGTGTATCTTTGTGACATGATCAATTTAATAAGAGGTAACCAATTATAAATCATCATTGAGAAAAGTATTTCATGTGGTGCATCAAAAATATTTTTAAATGAAGGAAATTTGAGGAAAAAGTCATTGACTAACTACATAGTACTTAGTTAAACATACTCGTCAAATATTGAAGCCCAGTTCGATCAAGGTTGGAAGAAATCTTCAAAATGGACCTTCACCCTAAAAATAGTGAAAATGATAATGCACCTAGATAACATAATTTATAGGAGACTAAAGTAAGAACATTCCAAAAGGAATAAATATAATAACGATTCAGATCCATAGATATTGATGATATTCAATTTAAAAAATCATAGGAGGATATATGACCATACCAAGATGAAGGGGATTCAGAGCTCCATTTGTGAAATGGGGAGGTCTTATGAAGCTGAGGGATAATGAAAGAAAAGTAAAATAATGAAAAATGTTTTTTTAAATGGAAAATTGTATTTTTACCCTAAAATAAGGGCTACCTAGTTTGGCCACACAGTTTACCTTAACCTTATGCCAATTGTGTGATGAATAGTTAACAGTTACAACAAACGTGGCACTAATTTTTCCAGATAGGTGCATGGATTGGAAAAAATGTGCATAGCCTGTGCACTACACATTTCCTATCCTCTTTATGTTACACATTTTGTTGGTAGGCGCTGCATAGTTTCAAAAAAACCATGTGCCCAGTTCCAAGCAACCAAACCATTGATTCTCAGGTCCATATGCTTCAAAAACTCAATGAGAGTCCAGGGGGACCCCATGGGACTTTACCCAAATCCAAAAACAACACATTGAAGTGTTCCAACTCTTATAATTACGTTCTAATTCTATTTTTGTAAAACAATCCGTCTAGTAAACACCAAAATTCAAATTCACATGGAATTTCACCATGGCTCAAATCATGGGTCATCAAAAAGACCCCACCATGGAACATCTCTTCACTAAAAATCCTTTATAAACAATGAAAAAATAATTCCAGCTATATGGTTTATAATGTCATGTTCAAAAAGAAACATTATGCTTCAAAATTCCTAATGCACATACAAGAATTCCATTATGCATATAGAACATGAGCCATAAAAACCTGATCCAATGCTCATTTACTAATTAGAAACTAAAACAGAGCATACCCAAGATAGTTAAACTAAATACACAATCAAATTATTGGCTATTTAAACACTTGAAAAAATGTGTTCCTCACCATAGGCTTCAACATGTAATGGTCAATTTCAAACCACAACATGCCCCACTTTCTGAATTTCCTTGAAAATAATTCCCCTAAGGGTTCTAATGATGTAATAGGCTTGTTTTATCAACTATGAAAACTTTATTACCACAATGTTCATAACATTGACCTCACTGTGATGAAACAGTAGAAACAAGATCGAAAAATAGGAACTGGTCACACAATCACTCCTAGAAGCCACTGCCCACCATGTCAGCAAACCCACATTCACTAAACGGTGAGGCTAAATGCAGTTCTTCCCTAATCATGTTTATTTAACAGGAGAAAAATAGGACAAGGTACCTTCGTTTGACCATTCTCAAGTTTCTAGGCTCTGAGGACCAACATTAGAACAAGCTAAACAACAACAGGTTTCCACTCTATGGAAATTTTCATTTACAATGTACATATTCACCAAATCCCGAACCTGACTCTATGTGACTTCTCTAGTTAAACCATCAACTGACCAATTAAAAATACCATTCCTTTGCATAAACATGTGAATTATCCTAATCCATCGAACTAGAATTTATACCATTTAAAATATTTCTATGGCTGAAATCAATAACCGGACAACCTCAGATTCACTTATTGGTTTCAAATTGACTAACCCAAGGTAGTCTATACTCCATGTTTATAATTTAGATATCTGTATAAATTGCGGAATTGCACATAAGATCATTAAATGAGCCCATAGAAGCATCAACATGGCATTACACTCAAAGGAGAATATTCGGTGTCAAATAATCCATCTAAGGAATTCCATCATAACAGCTTGAGTATCATTATGAACTTACCAAGCCTTGATTAGAACCATGCATTCAGCATACAACATCGATAAAGAACCCAGACCAAATAAAAATATTTTAAACATTAGATAATCATATAACGAATGATATCTTAGTGCATCATGGATTATGTAAAGATATGGGACATTCTTTTCTGTTAAATAATATTTAACTAAGAAGATCATTTGAACCACTACAGGTCAACTTCTTGAAAGAAGATCACCTTAACCTAATGAAGAATCATAATTAACCAATCACAATGCCTTTACCACCTGAGTAATTTCATGATTATTCAATATATTCCATGTAAGTCCATCTAATAATATGGGTTTTCTCAAATTATTAATACACAAAAAACTATTTCTACATCATGTTGCAGACAAATCACTGATAAATATTCACCAAAATTTATTTGACGCCCCCCAACATATGTGTGCCCTAGTAGTTGATATAAGGGATAGACCATTATGTCATAATATATGTAGATCAAAAATACCTTAAATGAACATGTTACACTCTTCTGAGTCACAATCACAGATGTCAACCATCAGGAATGAAATCCAAACTGACCTGATCCAGATGTCAAATAACTCATGTTGTTAGAATGTCCTCCAAAGTATGGGTGAAAAAATGATTCCTTTAATTCCCATGTTAGTTTATAAGGAAGAAAACCTAAGACCAAACTCAACAGAATGAGTCTCATAAATTCCACCAAACACAATAAATTCATTACATCATTTCAGAATTTGATGGGTACCACGTATATGAACGCCATCTACCTTGAGGATTCCATGAACAACTGGCACATCTAGAATAATATTTATTGGATTTACATCCCTATGATTTCAAGTATAAGATGGTCCATACAAGAGATTTTTCACAGAGTCATGTGTCCTTATATGACCATTAACATGGATGATGAAGAACAAATTCTTCCATCACAGAGGAGGAACTGAGGATCACAACACCTACCAAGTGACTGACCATTCCATTGAGAAGTATATCCTTCTTAAATTGAGCAATATAGAAATCTCATACCCTTAACCAGATACTATTATACCATTAACACCCATACGAACAAGGGTTTTATTGAAGTCTATGATTTCAACTAGGGTCAAATAATCCAAAACCACACCATTTTTTATAAAATTTAGTCCCTTTAAGAAATCATTTGAGATTTAAGGGTGCTACCGACCATGAGATATCTGCTCACAATGAATAGGTGTCGACATTATCATTGGGTCATGTAATCAAACAATCACTTTGATATAAGAATATCATTTATGAAATTTTAAAAAATGATAATGCCTACAAAAAATATCTTGTTTCTATTTATTGCCAACTGAAATGTGGAGAATATATACCGTTTCATTATGGTTTAATATATTTATAAAACAAAGGGTTCCATGTTAATGTCATTAAATTGATTCTTATTAAATATTTAAAATTTAAAATCCTTAAAATATAAGCACCAGAAACAAATCATAAGGAAAAATAACATGATACCATATTTAGTTAGAAACTCATGGAAAACATGCAAGTCTTATCCAACATCAATTTAAAAATTAACCATTTCATGATATCCCATCATATTTTGGGTGATTGAGAAAAAAAATCATTTTAAAATAATATGTAGTAATAGATAAAGTGATTTATAAGGGTCTCATTAAACCAATCTAGTTTGATCAGAATGCAACCCAATAGCAGTTGTTTAATCTATTAAAATTTTGTACACCCACAATGAGTTATCTCATAAGAAACATTCCCCAACTGACCTACCTGGGTCAATATTTTCATTCTAAATGGTAATTACTAGTAGTTAAAGAGGCTACCAATACATTTTTAGATTAAGATTAAATATCATTTAAATTCATAAAAATTTCATTATATACATGATAACATATATATGTCTTCAGTTATATGGGTTTTAATCTACTAATCTATAAAGCAATAATAAAATTTACAGTTGGGAAATTGGATCCCTTTAATCATAACTGAATCATTTTAGTTCAATATTAATCATCATTTACATTTATAAGACATTAAAATATACCATGATCACATATAATGGTTCAGTTATATGGGTGGTCAAATATCAAACCATAAAGGACCTATCAACATTATATGTATGGATTTGGCTTCGTCTTATCAAAATTATTTAACATTCAGATTTAAGCCTTATGATCACTTTATTTTTTAACAATAAAATCTAGGAATATTTAAAAACACAAAATATGTTTTGAGTATAAAGGTTTCCTTTACCTAATTATAATGTTACCACACACCTTACAATTAAGAACAAATTCCCATTTAATTGCAGCTACCATATTTATCCGATGGAACCATTTACATATATCAAAATCATAAATTAGCATGTTATCACAAGTAGTAAGTACATGAGAAAATTATATATAAATAAGATGCATAACATATAATCATGTAAATAGAATAAAATGATAAAGCAAAAAAAGCCATGCATGTTTCATAAATATACATGCTAAAGAATTATAAAATTATGTCATAACAGTCAAGAAACACACTCACAATCAACAAGAAACTAACTAATGAAACTAAATGGCATTGAATATGAATGAAATATAAATAACTATGTGCCTATAAGGATGCATGTAATTATTCATCTTTTCCATAAATGCCAAGGGAAAAATACAACAAATTCCATAAATCAATAGGTAGTGGAGTGTACACTAATCACCTTAGGTGAAATCATAATAAACCGTAACAAAAAACAGAATGAACAAAAATCCCAACTTGAACACTTATAATTTTCCCCATATATAGGATGATCATTCTAAAACATAGTTATTTATCATGAACTGAAAAATTATTAATCTACTATCTAACTATCCAAAACCATAAGATAACAGAAAAATAATTTCTATCATACAACTTTTAATATCTCATCCAAACTAATGACTGGAATGGTCGTTGTACCTATGGGTCACATGACCACAAGCACATCTACTGTTATTCCATAGGCTCCTGACTAGAAGATAGGGTTTAATGAGGAGATAGTGTGGAAACTATACCCTCATGTCAGAGTATCACAATGGTATAGAAAATAAGGAAACAACTAAAAATAGTAGAATAATAAAAAATTTGATGATGAAAATTCAATGGAAGAGTAATATAAACTGAATATAAAATATGGCCAATTCTAATATATAAAATAATCATGCATTCCTTAACGATGATAAATAATCTAAAAGTATCATACAAAATTGATGATATGAGATATAATAAAATAATTTAATTAATAAAATAAAAAATTCTCAATTGAGGTCTACACAATCATCCCATGATTCAGCTCGGTCATGTACTCCTATAATCATGGTACTATCAATCAACCATGGTCTTGTGAACATATTGTATATTTAGGTACCCCAATGAAATGGCGTACTTAGATAGGTTTGATTTTTAAATCCAATTATGTTACCACCCATGGTGTCTATGATGGAATAATAAAAAATGTAGTGTGCAGCATGTATGAATAAACAAAATTGAATAACATTAGAACATAATAAATAAAAAAATAACATCATGCTCAGGTTCCAAAAAGATATATAGCTGAAATAAATGTCTGATTAGAAACTATGTATATGTATTAGTGATATATATATAAATAATATTTATATATCACATCCACCTATATGGACCAAGTGTGTGTTGACTCTAATGGATATATACATGGAATACTAACTACTACTCAGACAAGGGGTAACTCAGACATCGGTGACCAATCTAAACTGGCATATAATCATAAGAAATAGGGTACATTCCCTACATCATAATTTACTGTGAGGCTTCATGAACTCCACACTAAAGATGGTGAGTGTGTTATCATGTCAACACTCTAAACAAGGAGTGTGGTGCCTCATCACACATCATAATTGTATCATTGTTTTGAGACTTCGTGAAATCTACACCTGATGTAAGAGAGAATTATTTTATACCACAATCAACAGTCCCTTTCCATCATCCACAATCCATATCAAGGCATAATCATATGAAAATAATAATAAACAGATCTATTAGGCACTACATATCATGATCTACCTTAATTAAGCCCAATAATAACAAGGGAGTGACACTATAATTTTACCACGTACTAAGAATGAAATGATCAGTGTGTTTTTTCCACCCATTATAATACTTTTCATTTGAAAGCATTAAATCCATTTAAATAAATAAAGCCACCATGAACATGATATTGATGCTTATAATTTCGAGTCATACAATTTAAATATTTTATGGAAAGCCTTAATGTCAAGCCATCTCATTTACCTCATTCCATTTAATGAATAAAATAACAAATTTTTTTATCAAAGTAAAAACAGAAACTATAAGGGGACTTCATAGATTGGGAAGTTACATACATGGTAATCCCCATTACCATGAAATCCAATCCTTTATAGGATATTGGGTTTCTATTCATTTAGATGGGGGCTGGTCAAGCAATAAAATTAATAAGATGGAAAAACAAATAGATGTTTCTTTTGATTAACTAAACAATTTTATAAAAAGGAGTGCTTGTATATATAAAATAATAGAAGTTTCCAAATGAAAAACATGCCTCAAGACTAACATTGAAATCAAGAATATCGGAAAACCAATACAATAAGCTAAACATGATTTATGTTGCTAATGAATACATTTCATTTTAGAAGCTATCTAACCTTAGTTAAGGGGTTTTATTATGAATGCATGAAATAGTTCAAAAAATTTCATTTCTCATAATTAAACATTCCATTTAAATATCATAACTCCATTCATCACAAGAATAATTTAACAAAGTTACCCACATGGAAATCTAAATTAGAAATGTTCGACAAGGAACTAAGGTGGTTCTATTCAAAATTGTATCTTTGTTTACAAGGGGAAATAAATTTAATATCTAATTCAAACACATAGATTCCATACTTATAATTTCAAATAATTAAATTTAAAAAGGTCTATTGATTCCAGAAAACCATGGGGATTTCATGATCGATATTGGTACCCTCAAACCAGAAAACAAGTATTATAGGATGTGTATCTAGGTGTAATGATCAAATTAATATTAAGGAAACAATTAAAAATAATAAAAAAACAATTTTGTGTTCCACAACAGAAATATTCATAAAATTATACAAAAATGTGGAAGAAGTCGTAGAAAACATACCATGTACTAAGGATGACATACTCGTCCAATATAGAGGTTTTATTCGATCAAGATTGCAAGAGATCTATGAAATAAAAAATCACCATAAAAATAGTGAAAATGAATTTGAACCTCAATAAATTAATCAAGGGGAGGATATATGAATAATTATATAAATGGAATGATGATATTACTGATGTATTCCCATAGAGACCTACAACATTCAATTCAAATAACTATATGAGGAGATTTAACTATGCATAGATGAAGAGCTTGAGAGCTCCATTTTCATAGGGATTAGGTATCACATGACTAATGGAAAAGGAAAGAATAATTAAAGAGGTAAAAAAGATTATTTTAAGGGAAAAACATGTAATTTCACCTAAAACATGGGCTGTACAGTTTCATGGCCTAGTTTGGCCAAATAGTGCACCAACCGTGCAATAACCTCTTCCTTAGTAACCTACCTCACATGGTTTACCTTAGCCTTTCCCCAACCATGCAGTTAATAGTGCATAGGTACTACCTAAGGGTCACTAACTGTGAGAACAAGATGCACAATTTTGGGAAACCGATCACAAACCATGGATTCCACACTTCCTCACCTCCATACATTGCACAATTTTCTTCTAGGGGCAGCACAATTTTTTTTAAAAAAATCACCCAATTCTGATCACCCAAATCATATATTTTTTGGGATCCAGCACTACCAATACTCTACAAAACTCCCAGGATACCCCTATACATATTACCCATTTCCCACAACAACATGTTGATGTCTTCCAAATATCGTAATTATATCTCAATGCTTGGTTTGCAAAATGGCATGTCTAGCAAATGCCAAAATTCAAATTCCCTAAGAAGTTCACCTTAGCTCTAAAAAAAGTTTTTCACAACATGAATCCCTAGTGAGTGTGGTACAACAATGGCGTATTACTAAGATATTTTTAATCTTGGGAATAACTCAATATCTATAAAATTTACATTATACCTTGATTAGTGTTCCTTCTCATTTCTGAGTACATATTCCCAAAGGCTAAATTCTATTTGTTTTTGATTCTATACATTATAGTATCCTCATGTGTTTGGTTTCTTACATGTTATCATATGATATATCTTTGGATAATTATATTTATATTTGTATGGCATATTTCATTTTTCTTTTCATATTCATGTGTTTTGGGAATATAAAATGCATTTTTGAAAATTAAGTGTAGATTTACAAAATGGTTTGTTATTTGATATTTCTTTGCAAACAATTTTTTTTTTAAATTTAGAACCAATTATTTCATGGTGTTAAAATTTATATTGATTATATAGTGGTATCCAGCTAGTATTTAGTGCTCATACCCAAATATTAACTATTTCATTTATAGATTTAGTTTTTTTGGCCACTATTAAAGTGATTCTCTTCATATAGTTCACTAAAATAACTAGGTTGTCATCGCCTTATTTGAGACAAGGATTGGTGGTGATGGTTGGCCAAATAAAGATTTGAATTTTATCATGTAATGATTTATTTTTAGGTTTTTTCATTTTTCATGAAATTTGAGGTCCCATGGATTCTTTCTTTTATTTTCCTTTATACATTGTTGGATTATCTTTTTTTTTGGTAATTCTTGAGTAATATTGTATTCTATGGTTGATCACAACTGTGTTGTAGTCATCATCGATGATGTGTATAAGGACATAACCATATTACATGAAATTATCATGAATTATCCATGAAAACATTTCCTTTTACTTTTATTATCTATTGAAGAATATAAAATTATACAATTGGGAAATAATACATTCATAAAATTATGCATTATTACGAAGATGATACCATACAGTAGTAAACTTTTCTTGAAAAATATAAGTCATTTAAAATAAACAAGTATTTCATTAAAAAATCTTCAATCATTAACATGGCTTCATTATTTGTCTTAAACAACCTTTTACCCTATGAAAATTATTTAAAAACATTATATGAGCATAAAAATCTCAGTAAGGGATAGAAAAAGAAGGAGAGAACACATTAGTCGATGGATACTTGTAACATATGAAATGATTTTCAAAAGAAATACTTGTCATGCATATATACTGACATTGTGAAACATGTTATTTCCACAAGATTCCCATAAAAAACAAGAATAAAACAATAACTATAAATTTTATCTTTGGGTATTACTTCAATATTATTATAACCATCTCGTCTACCTGAAATTTTTTAACCCTCACAACTACATTATATTTTGTGAAACCATCACATTTACACTTGGAGTAACCATATGGTCGAACTCTAACATACATATAACCAATTCAATAGAGGGTGATTTAGGTCCCATCCGTAATCATAAACAATACCCATGAACAAGAAAAAATCATAAAATGTGAATAATTTCATAAAATCGTTACTTTTGAATTTTGTAAAACAGAATTTTAAAAGAGGATTAATAAAATCCCCTTACATAAATAATATAATTGAATAAATACATAATATACTGGATGTAATATGTATATACACTATAAATACACATAATTAAACATAATATTTTCAAAAAGAATCACACAATAAATTTTAATACCACATAATTAATGAAGTATAATTTTAACAGAATCAATGGAAATTGGGTTAAGAATTATCTTACCTCAGATTTTTCTAACGTCAAACATGTTTAAACCTCTTGTTTAATTATTTAAAAAAAGTGTGATTAATTTCTTAATGAAACATATTCTTGTTTATAACACCTTATATAATATGTTTATAACATCCTTTCACCCATTAATTAATAGTATTTCATTCCTTCCATTGTTTTGGGTTCTTTCATTACATGTTTTCCATGATCGGTTCCTGATGGATATTCTTGTCGATCGGAAGTGAATCTCTAGAATTTTAATGGAATGGTATTTACATATTTACATATTAATAAACTATACCATTTATTATTTTGATTTCTAATGTGATGATGATTCATAAGTAAAAACATTATTGATAATTTTTTAGGTTATTTTGGAAATTATTTGATCATAAAGAATACATTTTGTTTTATAAATTAATAACATGTTTGAAAAATGATTACATAACTTTAAATAAAATATAATAAAAAATTATATAATTTGGTGTATCCATAAAAATGATTTTATGACCATCCTTGAATAAATTAAATGAAATTTAAATCTCTCCATCCACGATGTCAGTAAATCGACCCATCATGAACAATGCTTTAGTTTCATAAATACATAGAATAGGAGAAGAAGATTGGTGATTAATTTTCCATGAACATGAGAAAATCCTTAATATACAAGATTATGGATCTTTCACCCCTCTTGGATAAGAGTATGGGAAGATATTATAAGATAAAAAAGGAAATGAAAGGAAACACATGAAAATGAAAGGAGATTCTTACCCATTGATCACTTCTCTGTGAGATCCTCTTTATGGCCTTTGGTTTTGGCCTTCTTATGAAACCAATAGATCTAGGAAGTGGGAAGGAGTATTTGGAATATTATTTGGTATAACATAGGTAAGGGTTAAGGATTTAGAGGTGTGAGAGGAGGAGGGGAATGAGGGTTGTATTTATAGTGGGGGAGATGAGGTATTTTTCATTATTATAATCATTAATATAATATTTTTGATCAAGCCTATGAATAATCTTAATTCATGTGACTCGAAATTGTAATAATGGCTTTTCGGATTGAACAATGTTTCCTTACATCACTTATAATGTCATAAATAGTTTATTTTACTGATAATTTGAATATACATTATTTCACCATATTTCATTATTCCCTGAAATTTTTTCAGAAAAATCCCAAAAAGTTACCCTAAACATTAATAGATGTGTAGAAAAAAATAACTCTATTATTTGAAAATAATTATTTAAATATTATTAATTTTATTTGTAAATAAAATCATATTGATTTCAAAAATTAGTAATGTTAATTCTATAACAGATTTTATATCACATTGAAATATTAAGAAAGATGTCATTATCTTAAATCCTTATGAAAATAAAATAATAATACAAAATACTATTCGTTAGGGTCATACTACTATTCATAAGGGTATGTTACTATTCAAAAAAAATCTAGTTTGTTTCATTGGACTCCAAATAACTCACTAACACAATTGTAGATGACCATTTTTACAAATTTAAAACATAGAAGTGTAAAAATTATGTTTAAAGGATAATTATAAATATCAACATAAAACAATGTTTCATGCATTTCAATTTATTTTTAAAATAAAATGGGTTGTTTCATATTCCCCACCTTCTAGAAATTACATCCTCATAATTTTATTTACTTATTAAACAAGTGGTGCACCTTTCTCTTATAGCATTTTTAGACTCCCATGTTCCTTATTCAACCATGTGGTTTCTCCAAAAAAACCATTACAGGATGGATTACCTTATTTTGTAATACATGTTCCCTTAGATCAAGAATCTAAAATTGTTTCTCTTTATAGGAAAGGTTTTCATTTAGCTAAACTACTTATGGGTTCAAAACATTTTTTTGAATCTGGCACATAATTTCTCAATTTAGAAACATGAAAAACATTATTTACCTAAGATAAACTCAATGGAAAAGCTACTCGGTATGCAACTGGTCCAACATTCTCCAGGATTTCAAAATAACTGATGAACCGCATACTTAGCTCTCCTTTCTTAACAAAATGCATCACATATTTCCAGTGAGATATTTTATGGAAAACATGGTCACCTATATTGATAGAGAATTATTTTTTTTATATTATTTGCAGAACATTTCTTTCTGCTCTGAGCTTTCCTGATGTTCTACTGTATCATCTTCATGTTCTCATTTGCTTTCTCTTCTAATTATGGACCTATCAACATTCCTCCACCAAATTCATCCCAAAAATTTTAAGTCTGAAACTGCTCCCCATACAATTCCTGAAAAGGTGCCATATATATACTAGAATGAAAACTATTATTATAAGAAAACTCAACTAAATAATGATGATGATACCAAATTCCCTAGTAGTACATTGAACAAGTTCGAAGCATATCATCTAATGTCTTAATCGTTCATTCTGAATATCCATCTGATTGAAGGTAAAAGGTTGTACTAAAATTTAAATATCAGACTAATGATATCTAAATCTCATTCCAAAAGTTAGAAGTGATCCTGAGATCTCAATCAGATACAATGGAAAGAGGAACTCCATGTAACCTGACAATATCATGGAGGAATGGTTAAGAAAGATGATCCAAATACATTGTATCTTTAATAGAAAGAAAATGTGCATATTTTATCATTCAATCAACAATTACACATATCACATTATTACCTTGAGATGTCTTAGGATGTCCGACCAAAAATTCATTGGATACATTCTCCCATTTCCACTCTAGAACTAGAATAGGCTGAGGCATCCCATTCGTTAACTGCCACTGTACATTAACCTATTGACATGTCAAACATTTTATGGTATAATCAGCAATCTCTATTTTCAAAATATCCCACCATTAATACTTCCGAAGGTCTTTGTACGTCTTACTACTAATAGGATGAACTAAAAACGGAGAACAATGGGCTGCATACAACAAAAATTTATTCAACTGTAAATCACAAGGAACACACAACCATCTACCAAATCATAAAACATTGTCTTTATGAAGGATAATTTTTCAAAACATACCCAATTTATCCAACTCTACCTTTTTCAATAGCTCACGGTCTCCCTTCTATGCTTTCTTAATTATGTTTGATAATGATGATTTCACTAAAACCTAAAACAAAACAAATGTATTTCCTCCACTAGTAACTTTTAAGCCAAAATTAATTTAATCATTAATCAAGGAATCATGTTCCAAATGTAAAATGGTTAATGATTCATGATGTTTTTGACTCAATCAATCCACCACTTTTTTTTCATTCCCAGATGGTAATTTATCGTGAAATCATAATCCTTTATCAGTTATGTCCATCTTCTCTACCTCATGTTTAATTATTTCATGCTGAATATATACATTAGACATTTATTTTAAGTATATATTTTATATTTGGCTTCATATAAGTGATGCCTCTAAATTTTGAAAGAAAAAACAACAACTTCCAATTTCAAATAATATGTGGGATAGATTAACTCAAGAGATTTTAGTTGTCTTGAAGAATAGGAAATTACTTGATAATTATGAATTAGAACAGAACCATGTCCCTTCAATGAAGCATCACTGTAGATGAAAAACTCACAATTTATGGAAGGCTATTACAAAATTAGGGAATTCACTAATCACATCTTATGTTTCTAAAAACAAATATCCCATTCATCTAACCAAATAAATTTAACCATTTTCCCGTTAACATAGTTAGAAGGCTAGATAACCATGATTTGTTTTATCAAACCGTTGGTAATAACAATATAATCCAATAAAACTTTGAATCTCTGTAACATTTGCGGGTCTTGTCCATTCATCGACCATCTTTGTTTTAGAAGGATCAACTGTTATTCCATCCTTATTTACAATGTTTCCAAGAAAAGAAATATGTTGTATCCCAAAATCACACTTGCTGAATTTCACACAAGTTTCTTTCCTTTTAAGTATTGTAAAACAAAACTTAGATGTTTTTCGTGATCTTATTTAATCTTGCAAAATAGTACAATTTAATCAATAAACACAAACAAAAACATATCCATGAACTCATGAAATATTATATTCACAAGACTCATGAATACATCAGGTGAATTAGTTTACCCAAATAGAATAATAAAAAATTCATAATTCCCATATAATGTATGAAAGGCTATTTTCAGGATATCATCCCCCTTCACCTTCAACTGATGGTATCTAGATCTCAAGTCCATCTTAGAGAAGTAATAGGCTCCCTGGAGATGATCAAACAAGTCATCGATAATAGGAAAAAGATAATTTTTTAACAGTGATTTTATTCAATGATCTATAATAAACTCAAAGTCTCACAGAACTATCATCCTTTTGAATGAAAAAAACTGGATCACCCAATGGTGAAGTGCTTAGAAAAATTAAGCCTTTATCAAGAAAATACTGCAACTGAATTTTCAATTCAAGAAGTTCTATTTGAGCCATATGATGTGGGGGTCTCAAAATTGACTTAGCATCATAAACTAAGTCAATTGTGAATTCGACTTCCAAATTAGGTATGACATAGGATAACTCATTAGGAAGAACACCAATTTATTCATTTAAAACTATCACATCATTAATATGAATAGTTCCATTGTTTTCTAAAATACGGGAAAGATAAATTTCATTCTTATCATTCAATATTTTTTTATATTTTTGATATGTTATCAATTGTATGGGTTTGTTCTTGTATTAAATCTGAAAATATTTCTGATAAATAACTTGTTTAGCTCTACAGTCAATCATATCATGATAAATAGAAATAAAATCCATTCCTCCAATGACATCAAACTCTACTAAGGGGAAAATAGCAGGGTTTCCAGGTAAATTATTTCAACATACAACAATATAAATATTATTATAATTTCAAATTTCCATAATATTTTCTCCCAGGTGTATTAACAATAAGTTATGGTATCATTTTTTGTGGTGATATTTCAAATTTACCAAAATAAATTTCAGAAATAAAGTAACGTACAGAACCCATATAGAACAAAACATTAGAAAAATATGACTAGTGAAAAAATGTACTTGATATAATCTTGATGGAATGCACGACTTCTTCTGAAAAAGTCGCAAAGGATCCCACTACACCATTCTACTTGTAGTACGACTTCTTTGCATCATTCAGATCTCTATTTGGGTAGGAATTTTCATAATTAAACATCTCAACACATTAAAAAACATTACATTTTTCTTATCAGGATAAGTCTTAGGATCATTTTAATTACAATCTTGGGCCATATGTATAAACATACCACATTGAAAACATTTCCCAATTTTTTTAAGGCATTACCGAGGGTTCTTCTTGCAACACTTTTCACAAATTGGAAAATGGATTTTCTTACCATTAGATTTTTTTGGTTGATTCTTACCATTCACTTTCCATATGGATCTATTTTTCGACATGATTTCAAAGTGCATGTGATCATTGAAAAACTATATCTCTACCCTCTCATAACATTGAAGATGTTTATCATAACATTTGAATTTACTAGATTCAAACTCTCGTTAATACCTTGGATTCAATCCTAAGTAAAAGCGATTGATTTTGATAACAAGATCCATGAAAATATTTAAAGCATAACTTGACGTCATGTGATGTTTTCATCGTACATATCCATTGAATATTCCTCCTTTTTCTTCAATTCAAGGAATTGATTCTCCATCCTAATTTTCACCACCATAGGAAAATATATTTCAAGGAAAAAACATTTAAATTCATCCCACTCTAAGGTGTAAATATATTCTATAACCATAATATTTATTAACATCGAATACAACTGATCAGATTCGCCTTCAAAATGATAGATGAAAAGACATATATTTTAATTTTCTAAGCATACCATAACATAAAATATCTTTTTAAGGGATTTATTTCATCCTTATACCACAACTAGGTCAAAAGATCCATTGAAAGCAAGAGGGTTTAGTCTCATATAATGTTCCACTATTATCATGCGACATTATGGTACCAATAGTTATTCTATTTCATAGACACCACCACCATTTATTTCGGGTGTTACCTGATCCATTACTGTCACAAATAACTCAGTTTTAATCCCTTCCATTCCGGGATACAGATCCAGAAGGATGTAGTTCGGTTCAAGCCTCTCCTCTTCAGCTTCCCCGTTTCTTCTGTGAACTACCATTCTGAACAAACTTGTCATAGTTGAAGCAACATGGTATTATTTAAATTATACAACATTTAAAATTAATCATAGAGTGAAAATAAATTATGGTATATTATTAACATCACCTTAACCCTTAATGTTTTCTAAACCATCTTCTGATACCAAATATATGGAATTGGCATTATTACATTACATAATATTGATTTTAGTTAAGAAATCACATCCTTTTACATTGAGGATATTTTAAATTTTAGAGAATTAGAGAATTGGAACATAATACCTTAATAACATTAGACATTATTATAGTGAGGATACCATAAAAACAGTACTGATTTATTATAAAATATAAAACTTTTAAATAAAACTATTTTTCTTTGAAAATTCTTCAAACGATAAACATGGCCTCTTTCTTTGTCTTACACATCATTATATCCTATTAAAATCATTAAAAACATGTTATGAGCACTATAATCTCAGTAAAGGATATAAAAATATGAAAAGACTACATTAGTCCATGAATGCTGGCAATGTATGAAATCATTTTCAAGAGACATACTTGTCTCCCATATTTACTTACTTTTTAAAACATGTGATTTCCACAATATTCCCAAAAAAATCATAGGAACATAAATATAACTATAAAATTTATCTTGGGGAAATACTTAAATAATATTTTAACCATATATAATACCTATAATTTTTAACCCTCATGGATACCTTACAGTTTGTGTAACCAGCGCAGTTACACTTGGAGTAACCATATGGCCAACCTCCAACTTACACATACATAATGAATTTGAGGGAGATATAAATCCCAAAGATCATCATAATAATTTCCCAAGAACCATAACACAATCATATAACAGAAATAATTTCATAAAAACATTACTTTTAAATTTTTTGAAACCAAATTTTAAAAGATGATTTTAATAGAAAATCCCTTTAAATAAATCATATAATTGAATCATGAATTAATAGAGTTGTTGGAATATGTATATACACTATAAATAATCAAAATTCAACATTATATAAACGAACACCATCACCCAAATAACATTAAAACCACATAAATAATGAAGTATAATTTTCACGCAAAGAATGGAAATCAGGTTAATAATTCCCTTACTTTGGGTTTGTCTTACATCATACTTGTTTAAAAATTATTTATAATTGTTAAAAGTGTGTTATTAATATCTTAAATAAACATATTCATGTTTATAAGACCTTATATTATCATTTCATAATATCCTTTCACCCATTAATTATTATTATTTTGTTCCATCCATTGTTTTGGGTGCTTTCATTACATGTTTTCAATGATTTGTTCATGATGGATATTCTAGTCGATTTGGGGTGAAACTCGATATTTGGAATGTAAAGGTATTTAAATATTTCTAGAAACATTCATTATAAAATTTATCAATTTTAATTTTTACATGAGGATGATTTATAAGTTAAATCATTATTGTTATTGGTTTAGGTGATTTTGGCGATTATTCGATCGTAATGAACTCATTTTGTTTTAAAAATTAATAACCAGTGTGAAAAATGATTCCATAACTTTTTATAAGATATAATAAATATATTTTTAAAGTGTTTCAACCATAAATTTTTTTTCACAACCAGTCTTAAATAATGAATATGAAATTGAAGTCACTTTATCCATGATGTCGGTAAATCGACACGACAAAGATGATGTTTTAGTTTTTGAATTAGTGGAAGAAGAGATAAATATTGATGAATAATTTTCCATGAAACTGACAAAATACTCAATATAAATGATTCTAAATAATTCATTCCCCTTTTATGAGAGTATGGGAAGAGAGTATAATAAATGAAAAGGAAATGAAAGGAAAACACATCAAAATGGAAGGATATTCTTACCCATCGATCTCTTCTCATTGAGATCCTCTTTAAGGACTTTGGTTTTGGCCTTTTGTAAGAACAAAAGAACTAAGAGGTGGGGAAGAGCCTTGGGTGTAGTAATGGGAAGAACATAGTTAAGGATTAAGGATTGAGAGTTATGTGAGGGAGAGGGGAATGAGTGTGGAATTTATAGTGGAGAGGAGGTATTTTTCATTATTTTAATCATTATTATAATATTTTTTCTCAAGACTATAAATAATATAAACTAATCTATACTAAAATAGAAATAATGGAATTTTAGTTCCAACCAAGTGGCCTTAAAACACTTATTATTTCATAAATTGTGTATTTTTCTGATAATATGAATGTAAGATATTTTTCTGTATTTCACTATTCATCCAAAAATTTATAATTTCAAAAAAATCCCAAAAATCCACACTAACCATTTTTTGATGTGTAGAATCTGAAAATGAACTCCATATTTCGAAAATAAATTTATAAAGATAATGAATTTTATATTTAAATAAAAACATACTTAATACAAAAATTATCAATTTTAATTCTATAACTACTTTTATATAACAATGAAAAATTATCCGAGATGTCATTATCTTAAATCCTTTAGTGAATAAAATAATAATAAAATTTACAATTAATTATGTTCGTATTACTATTCATAAGGATGTGTTACTATTCCCCGAAAATCATGTTGGTTTCATTAGACTCTAAAAAACATATTGAACACTATTCTAGATGAATATTTTTTGAAATTCAAAACATATAAGTGGAAAAAATATGTTTAAAGGATAGTTTTAAATATCTAATTTAAACAAAGTTTCATTAATTTAAATTTATTTTTAGAAAACCTAGTGGTGTGACAACTTGTCATGGAAAATTACGTTGGTTCATAACAAAATGGTATAAAAGACAATTCCCTACACGAAGTGTAGTAAAACATCATGAATTTGTTTCAGGGTGTATGGTAGACAAGAGATAGTGCCATAAAAATTTTGGTAGTATGCATAGAAGGGTTCCTATCTAGCCTACCTCCATGTCTACAGTAGAGTTACCTTTATTGATCTATAAATTTTTTACAATTCTCAATAGCCAGTGTTTGAATTTATTTAAATGAACTGGATTTGTTTTTTATTTAAATTAAACTATTAATTTTTATGTTATTTCTCTCAATCAATGAATCCCTGGTTTCCTTAAATTCTTAATATTTCAATGAATTAGTGTTGATTATTGATGTTTTCATTTTCCTTAAAAAACATCTCCTAAGATAATCGAATATTTTCATTTTTGATAAGTAGAAAATTACTCTTAGATGATTCCATATGAATCATGGATTGGAATATGTGATAAATGATTAATAGGTGATTCCACTATTATAATTGTTTTAGTGGAAACAATTATCTGTAAAATTCAGACTGTAGGGGAGAGGGGTGCAAGAAACTAGTGATGAGTAGTGGATAATGACATCAAATATTCCATTTAGAGTAATCATATCTTTCATGGTGAAAAGTGACTCTATGAATTTGATGATTGGATCAATCATATTGAGAGGATCTTTAAATATCTAAAAACTCTATAAGCCTTTACAGTGGGGTTTTCAACTTAAATTCATGATGAAAAGAGAAAGAGATGGTGGGACTCCATTATATATAATTTTTTATAAGGATATATTACTAAAACATATTTAAGAATATCCTCAAAAAATATTATTTTGAAACATTGAATGTTAAAAAGTATGTGGCGTTTATAAACTTTTTTATGGTGATAATTTAGTTATGGAGAATTTAACTTGTTTAATGGAGTTGGTTCCCCATGATACTAATCTTTATTTTAATAATTACATTAAATATCTTTTGTTGGATATGGGTGTTATAGATAACACTCTATCAATGATGATCCTATTATGACTACTGATCTTTGTTGAGGTTTTCGATAAAGAAACTATAGATAAGTCAGGAAAACATGGAATATGGATCTAGTTAGAGATTCAGTTACCGAAATAGGTGTCCATAGTGTTCCATCTATCTAGAAAATAAAGTGAAAGGGTGATCTATTTATATATGGTCAAGTATCATGGTATTCCTCAGGACTACAAAAGGAAGTTTTCCTTATGTGTGTGATACTAAGATATTGAAATCCTAATTATATGGAAACATCCCAGCCATGTTATTCTTGTGAATAGTTTGAACATCTAGAGAATTTTTGTGGGAAAAAATCCAAAGGTAGTAGATTTGGATTACCTCTTATCAAAGGACTTTAATTTCATTCTAATGCATCAAATGGTGGTGGATCTCATTTTAATTCCAAGGGGTATACTAAAATAGTGAATAATTATAAGAGATTGCTTAGAAATGGTGTATTTATATGGTAGTATATGTACAAGAGGAATATGAAGCTGAGATATATACTGTTAGATTTATTGTGTTCATCATATACTAGGTAGTTCTGGATTTTTTATAATGGTACATATCATTATTTTATATAATCAATGTTAATTTTTGAGTTGAGATTTTAGTTGGAAATTGTTCTATTCATGTAGAATGTCTTCAATACATTGGTAAAAAAGTAAAAACAAGGTTTTATAAGTCTCATATGTAACGTAATGATTGTTTACTATATAGTAGTGTGGGATTTCATAGTTGTTGTTCATGATATCATTGTCATTATCCATAGCATAGATTGGATGATAAATTTTATAGCCTATATTGATTGTTATATTAATCATGTTTATTTTCTATTTCTTGATATAATCCCTCATTTCATACAAGGAGAGTTGGATTATTGATTAGGGAGTGTGGGGATTGCCATTATGTAGGTGGGATTAATCTCGTTCTAGTTTTTAGAGATATTTATTAAAACCATTGATCATCATTTGTGTGTTCATGTACTTATAGTGGTGAGTGTTTAGCCTGAAAATTTCTAGATAATTTTTCTAGATTACATATATATATAGAGGTTGATTCACTATTTACTGTCTTTATAGAATAATGCCAATTTATAAAACATGAAATCACTTGGAACCTCTAGAGTTAAAGTGGATAAAAGTTTATCTTTTTTTTTTGTCAAGGGAAATGGATTTGTTCATCCTATTGAATCACCGTGGGATTAGCCATTTCTCTTTGAAAAAAATTTATAATATGAATGCCTCTGGCATTGTTTATATTACCAAAATCTTAATGAGATGACTATTATGAATAAATACCCCGTGAATAGGATTGAGGTACTTTTTGAACAACTTAGAGGTGCCCGATGGGTTTCTTTGATAAATCATCAATCAGGGTACCACAATTTTGAATTCTTAGTAGAGGATATTCTAGATAAAATATTTTAGTAGGGATAAAATTATTTTTAGTTTATTATTTTTCCATTTGGACTCACTAACACTGATATTGTATTTATGGAAATAGTTAAAATTATCATTCATTAGTTTTTAGACTCTATTATAAAAATTTAAATGGATGATATTCTCATATACTCTTTGTTAAAGGTTGAACACTTGGATCACAAGGATTTCATTCTCATAACCTTGATGGAAAATCATCTGTATGGGCTTATTTCTAATTTCTACTTCTAGATACATGTTTTAATGTTGTTGGGAAACGTCAAATATAATAATAAGAGAATATCAAAAGATCCTAAAAATATTTTGGAAGAGATTCCATGATAAAAACACAGAAATTTGTTTTATATTAAATTCTTCTTTGGAATAATTATATAATATTGGCATATTGTTCAAGTCCTCTCCAAGCAGGCATAATGGATAAAAAAAAATTTCATTTGTGTCACACCCCAAACATTGTAACTTCTTTATATTATTATTTAATTGGATGTGGATAGTTTTTTCGGGTTCAGGTTGAGTCCTAGAATAATTTTTTGATTTCTTTTTTGAAAAATGTGTGTTATGGGTTTGATGAAATTTGACACAAGGGCATAGCACAGTTTTTAAATCGTGCAGCATTGCCCAGGCCACAGTATGGAATGCCCGTTTTCAAAAATATAAAAAAATAAAAATTACATGAGTAATAAATTTGAGTTAAATATGATTTAAAATAAATGAAATAAAAGTGAAAATTCAATTAAATTTTTTATCTAGTAATGATTGTAATCATAATATTATTAAGGAAATCATATTATTCAAACTATTTTAATTATTAGAAATAATAATATTCAAATAATATTATTATTTTTATCATTGTTATTATTTTTCATCATTATGTTATTATTATTATTACTGTTATTATTATTATTATTATGAGTTTTGGTGGATTTTAGATCGATGCACGGTCACCACCAGTTAGCGGAGACTATGCGGTCAACCCCGGTACCCATGCTATAACATTAGTAGTGGATATGAGTAAATTATCAGTTCATGCATGGTCTCTTAATCCATTCACGAACAGTAAAATTTTCTCTTATTCAAATGAATTAAATGAATAAAATAAAACAATATTGTAATTGTTATTATTATTAATTTTATAAACAATAAATTTATTATGAATTTTAATTATTAAAAAAATATAGAATTTAAAATAATATTATTAAAGATATTATTATTATTATTAGGAATTATATTATTATTATTATTATAAATGAAATAAATATTATTAGTATTTTATTATTATTGTATTATTATTATCATTATTTTTCATTATAGAATAGAAAATATTGTTAGTTTCAATATTATTTTTATAATTGGTAGATTAGTTTTACATTTAATTTTTAGGACCTTTATCACACTCCCTATACCCCTTCTCTCCAACTACATTACCCTCCCACTCCCTGTTTCTATGCAGTTCAAACCCCCTCCAACAAACCCACATCCAACACAATCCAGGCTCTGGAAACCTATGCTCACTAATGCGCCCTCCTTCTGAATACTCCCTTACACAGCGCACCAACCAGTAGCGCAGCCCCTCTCCAACCCGAACCACTTGAACAACCTCTTCTTTAATAATCCCACCTCTGAAAAGACCTACCATGACCAATGTCTCTCCTACAAGTGATACCCCTTTGGATGAGACTTTCCCTCCCTCTAGTATACCATTCCCCCTTCTTCTATTTTCCTTTGGCCAGGTTGACCTAAGGTTGTGTTTTTCCTTCAATTTTGTTATGGATTTTGTTCATAAAAGGGTTATAATGATAGGTCTAGGGTTTTAAAACCCTCATGCAGAAAATTTGGGTGTGTATTTTCTTTTTCGCGATGGATTTGAGGTAGGAATTTCCTTCCTCTTACCTTTATAATTCTTTCATTTCATATCTCATGCTATTTTCACCTCCACTATATTTTTTATAGTTCTTTCTAATCATTATATTAACTATTTGGTGTACTAAGGGGTAATATATGATCTTTTTTGTGATAAATAGCCTCGTTCATTAAGAAATTTGCAAACCACATGTCCAATAAAATGCCTTATTATCTATCGCATGAAGATAGTGTTACTTAAGACATGGTTTAGTATCTTGAATATATATATGTCCTTTAGTTGGTTTCTTATGCCTTGTTGGCTATTAAATTTTTTCGTTGTTAAATATTGCTTTCCAAATGTGTGATAAATTTCATAATTGGATTTTAATTGATAAATGTTATATAAAATGATTGTATGGGAATTTCAAATATATTGGATGCATGAGAAGTAAGATTTTGAGGTAACTGGATGTGTTTACAAAGCGGTTTTTATTTTATTAAAAAATGTATATTAGATTTTATGGATTTTTTTAGCATGTGTTTCCGTTGAGTGGCCTGTTTGGAATTTTTATAAAAAATATTTATGCCTTGATCATGTGACTTGATCATTTTAAAGGTAATTTTAAAATGTTTTTGATATTGAAAATGGCATTTTTACACCCCGTTTTTAAAAAGTCGATTTTTGTATGTTGACAAATATTTGTATTGTAAAACAATTAATAGTTTTTTAGGTAGATGGTGAAAGGTGTAAAAATAATTATTTTAAAGACCCTCATAGGATAACTCACATGCTTTGTTATATTTAATGTGTGGGATGCCCTCATTGTGGAATACTTCTGAACCATTAATATTGGTCCTCAGTATGGACTCTTATAGCACTATTTGTTCTATTGCACATGAGTCGGTCCATGGTGTACCGCAGGGTGATGCTTTTTGTTGATTTATTATTCTATATATGGGTGTGATTGGATGCTCACCTGACATCTGTTGTCTCACCCACATTATATACAATAGCTATGGGAACCTTACAGAGTGATATAGTTTTCTATGAATGATTGTTGTTCTAGAAGTTGATGTACAGACCAATGGACCATAGTAGGTGGATATATATTGGGGTTTATTGCTATGGGATTTGACCTCAGTCTATCCTGTGATAGAGTGGCCATGAAAACTGGGAGTTTTTATTTCCTCATGTGTGGAAAGCTACCAAGGATGGGGTTACAGGTTATTGTATCTTATGGATTATACTTTATCTCCTAGGTTCACATATTATTGTTTCCTTTAGTCACTTGTAGTGATGTTGAAATAATTATATGAATATTTTTATTTCCCATTTTATGTGATTACAATATCCCCTTTTGTATAATGTTTTTATTTGAATGTGTTGTGTTGATTTTAATAAATATTTTGGTAACTATTTTCAAAGAATTTTGTTTATCATATTTTGTGATGATTAAAAATATAGACACGCTTTCCCGTTGAAAATCAAAATATCTCACTGATAGTATGATGTTAGTTTTAGAAATAAGATGGGTCAAGAAGCCATATTTTTTTAAACTAAAATTTACAAAAAATATTACTTTTATATATTGTAGATATAACATGAAATTTATGTTTAATTAAATCTAAATAATGTTCATTGGAAATAGATTATTGGGATAGCCTTTTGAGGTTTATAGTCACACATATATTTATTTTCAATTTTGATCCCTTTTATAGGTTTCATCATGAGATTAATCTTCCTTGAGAAATATTTGATAAATGTGTTGGAGGGTGAATCGTGAGGTCACATGGAGTTGGTGTGGTTATCTATTTTTTAGTTTCTTTTTTATATTTGTTCTATATATTTTATATTATGAATAAAAGGTATAATTGTTTAGTTTTATATATATTATGAATTGCATGTTCATATTGATGATAACTAGTTTCTTTTTTTTTATTATGAAAAATATTTCCCTTATTTTACTCTATTTATTTCCTTGGTGCTTGTCTCCAACCTAGTAGAATTGGAAAAAACTCTTTGTATATTTTAAGGAACAAATCGGGTGACCAGTTCAGGGCCAACTAGGTTTTTTTTTGAAAATATGGTATCGGATCCAGGTTGCCTATTATCATAACATGTTTCTCAGAGAACACTTTTCAATTTGGGGATGTTAAGGTTATTAGAGTAGGATTTTCAGGACTTGAGGGGTAGGTGCTGGAAGATCATCACGACCTCTTAGTCGATTTGATCCTTGGGTGTCTATGTGATGTCTGATCTTATTAGTTTATTTTGTCTGTAGGGATTGTTTGGTGATTGGGCTTTGATAATGGGATTTGGGTTAATGGCCTCCATGGGCTCATAGGGCATGGAAATACATGTGGAACTGGAGTAATGGTCCTAGAAAGATCATTATGTGGGTGGTGTGTTAGGAATATGACATCCAACCACATGGTAATTTCAACCACCGACACTGGTTCCCATTTTGAGTTGTTTTGTGTATCCCTTGAATATTTAAAATTTATGTCAGAACCCTTGTGCTGGATTTTTGAAAAAAAATATATAATGGAATTGTTGCATTTCGAAATGCGTGGCTCAATGTAAGGTGTTTGGATTAGATAAATTTGTTTTTTGGAAAATGATTGTTTGAGATAAAATGCTTGATTTGGTGATTGTTTCAAAGGAAATGGAATTGGTCGTAAACCAAATGGATTTTTTACTAGGTGGTTAGTTTGTTTTTGGATGGTACATGATCATATAATTGAGTTAAAGGGTTTCTGGAAAATGATGTTGGTTTTTAGACTTTGTATTATTATGGGTTCATAAATGTATGGTGGTATACGGGAAGTTGAACAGATGCCTGGTATGGAATGTCGAGTGGGTTCCTACTATTGCACAAAAACATGCATTTGAGTGGGAATCTAAGGAATAAAATGGCAATTATTCACCCACCATGTTTATTTTAAATTAAGGATATTTCCAAATGATATTTTTTGATGATATAATGGCTTGTTTTCTTGTGTTCGAATATTGTCAACTATGAGGTGTTTGATCTTGGGAAATTTTATTGTTTATTTGGACATGATTTGGTTCTTGACATTTTATTTTCCATTGGTTGTCCTCATGTAACTTAGATGGGTTAATGTAGTACCATTAATCACCCAAAAAATTTTATGCTTTAGTTCATGAAGATGGATCAACCACTTTTTTATGTTCATGTAGGCCCATCCATAAAAAAGAAGTAGATATGAAATATCAAAATGATCTAAAGCCTCATTATGTTTACTTATTCGTTGAAGGTTATGTTTGTAAACTTCACACTTGAAGGTTCATTGTGGATGTGGTAGAATTCGGTGTATCGAAACAATCCATGTAGAGATCTTACTTGGGTGTTTTCCAAATATTGTTTCATTATTTAATATTTCTCTAAGAATGAAAGGGTGAAAAGGTTGATAGATATGGGTTTTTTCACTAGGGAGATGGTCTAATTCTATATAATTTCCACCATAATTTAGATATAGTCCATTATGACACTATTTATGCTGTAAATGATTGCATTAAGGCTCAACCTTTTGAATATGGGCTTCATACCGATTTACAATCGAAGGTGTCAGAGAAAAACATAATTTCATTTGTTGATGTAGTGAGTGATTATTGTCATTTTCAATCTATAATGGTGGGTGTGCAAGAAGTATTCCTCCCTTAATCAATCCCTAGGAGCAGTGTTGGGGATTCTAGTGAGGATATTAGGAAGTGGATGATAGTGGATAGAGTGGATCATTGAAGCAATATACCTCAGGATCTTTCCTCAACCTCTTCAGAGTGAGATATCCTTTAATGTTATTAGTGTGGAAAGCATGGCCAAAAAATCCATTGTGTTCAAATGCTCTGAATACCTTCAAGTTGTATAGAAAATTTGGTCACTTATGTCGATTCTTGTTGGGGAATTCCAAGAATGCGTCACAGAGGAAATCCTTACAAGTAACGTGCTATTGGGAAGTTGTTTAATGTTTCATTTTTTATGATTCCTTCTAGTGTAAGCTATATTTTTTCATAGTGGTTATGTTAATTGTGTTTTGGTTTAAATGTAAGGGATTTTTTGAGTTTTTTTATGAATCCCAGTTTTTAAATAAAGTGTGGATTCATTTCTCAAATTCCAATATTTCTCTTTATATCTAATCAGGTGATGTACATAGTAGTAATGGAATTAGTATCTCTTTACTATGATGCATTATTTGATTCATACATTAGGGATCCAACCAAAATCCTCAGAGTGTATTTGGTATGTATTCAATATCACTAGAGGTTTTAGGTTTCTATATAAGTTTGTACCTCCACCATTGTAGTGATGTAGTTTTAGTGTTTCTATTATGGTTTCTCTATCACCATGAATTATCTCTAGTGGTGAAGAATGTGGTTGGATTATCCATCAAATTGTGCCTATAATGTTCCTTCTAGTATGATTTTTTTAATCAATGTCCTCATGTGGAAAACCCATGTGAGTCAAGTGTGGTCTTTGTATCTACTTATTTGTGAGGGTCAATTGTTGGGTAGTCAATGCTTGGGTTCAAGTGGTCTATTCATTAGGGCTCTTCCTTCATAACCCATGTGGTAAAGGTTTATGTCCTATTAGGGAGAGGCTCATTTCTAGATAATGTTGAATTTCTATATGGTCCTTCCTAGTTGGTTGATAATGGTGGGGAGACCCACTGGGTGTCTCATTGTGTTTTCTCTTGAGTTTTTATCATAGGCTAGTTGACTTATAATGGTGGGGAGTCTATTAGAAGCTCCCCTCTGTTGGTGAAATATATATGGTAATGTGGTAAATTTCTGTTTGTGGTTACTTAAATGTCTCCAGATTAAGAGGCCTGATAATGTTGATATGGAATCCATAGCTATTGATCAAACAGCTGGAAATTATTGTGGATTTCTAGGTGTATAAATTTTTTGGGATGGGAGAATTTTCACACCCCGACCTTTAAATTTTTTTTGTGGCTTTGAATTTTTTTTTCAGGTTTTAGGTTGAGTCCTAGATTAAATTTTTGAGTTTTCGTTGAAAAATATAATTTTTGGTTTCGGTGACATCTGGCACATTTGTAGAGCACATTTTTGAAACCATGCAGCTTTGACTAGGACACCATACGACATGCCCATCATTAAAAATATATATAAATAAAAATGAAAATAATAATATAATAGGGTCAAATTATAGTTAATATAAAATGTGGAAAATTGAAAACAGATTTAACTGTTTTATTCTAATAATAATGGTAATGATAATATTATTAATGAAATATTATTACTATCACTATTATAATTATTATTATTATGAATAATACTATTGAAGCTATATTATTGTCATTATTATGATTATTAATTTTAGCATTATGTTATTATTAATTATTATTATTATTAATATTATTGGTAGTTTGGATGGATTTTAGACCGGTGCATGGGCACTGTATAGTTAATGGCGACCATGCGGTCAGCCCATGTACCCTTGTGGCAGCTTCAGGAGTGGACAAAAGCTACGACTTGGTTTGTGCATAGGCACCAGATCCATGCAGAGACTGTGTGGTTACCCCATATTCAGATCAACGAAATGAGTTAAATAAAACAAATTTTCTATTATTATTGTTATTTATTTTATAAATAATATTGTTATTATTAATGTTGGCTATTATTATTTTCTAGAATTTTAAAAAATATTATTATTATTAATGTTTTAATTATTATAATAAAGAATTATAACATTATTATTAGAAATAGATTAATTATTATTATTATTTTTACCATTCTAGTATTATTATTATAATTATTATTATGTTAGATAAAAACATGATTATTAATTTCATTATTATTATAATTAGTGGATTAGTTTTGATATTTTTTGGGATTTTTCTCACACTCCCTCTACCCCCTTCTATCTCTCTATGTCACCCACCCCCTCCCTCTTACTGAGAGACATGACCCCCTGCCTACAAACCTACCTCCAACACACCCCCTTCTCCATTGACCCCATCTCACCAGCGCCCTCTCCTTAGAACGACTCCCTTGTACGGTGTTTCCCTCAGTGTCCTGACCCCTCTCTGTCCAGCATCTCTTATGTATCCCTTTATCCGACAATTCCACCTCTAGTAATACCTCATTCAGTCAGTGCCTCCCACTTCCAACTCTACCTCTGTCAGTGTCACCCCATTCGGTGTGACATTCCCTCCCTTAGGGATGAATTTATCCTTTTTTCTCTTCACTTATGGTCAGCATGACCTAGGGTTATATTTTTTTTCTTTAATTTTGTTAGGGGTTTTGTTAATTGATTGTTAATTTTGGTAATTCTAGGGATTTAAAACCCTCATGGAAGAATTTTAGGCTTTATTTTTTCATTTCTTAATGGATTTGAGGTAGTTCATCAATTGTGATTACCATTATAATTATATAATTGTTTGTTTCATGATATTTGAGCAGAATTTATATTCATAATATTTTTGTATGATCATTATAATAGTTATTTGGTGCGAAAAGTGGTAATCTATGTTATATTTTATTATAAATTGACATATTTTGTTAAAAATATATGAAATTCATGTTTTGTAAAATTCCCCATTAGATTTACCAATTAATCTATGTTATCAAATACATGTTTTAGGAGCTTGAATAGATATACGACATGATGTTGGTGTCTAAAGCCTTGTTTGGTGTTAAATTGAAATTATTTTGTTCAATATTTTTTGTCTAATGTGTGATAAATTGACTGGATGTATTTTGAGAGATAAATGTTATAGAAAATATTTTTTTGGGACATATAAATATTGTCAAAACATGAAGAGTTAGACTTTGAGTTCATTCCATGGTTTTCAATGTTTTTTTGATTTTAAAAAAAAGTGTATTTTTTTTGTATGTGTTGCCAAAGTGTGGAATGTTTGGAATTTTTATAAATAAAATGTTTATGACGTGATTCTATGAAATGAAATTCTTAATGTTAGTTATTAAATTTTTTATATCTAAAATGGTGTGTTTACACTCCCTTTTAAAAAAACAAATTTTGGTTTGTTGATAAATCTTGGTTTTGTGAAATGTTTAAAGGCCTATTTGGTAGCATATGAAAATAATGGAAATGATTATTTTAAAAACCTAAAATGCATTAAAAATATTCCTTTTCATATTTAATGGTTGATATTTCCTTGATTTTTAATCCTCATGACCCTTTGTTAGAGATCCTCATTATGGATTCATAGTGCTATAGTTTTTTCTATGGAATTTGAGTCAGTTCTTGGAGTTCCATGGGGTGATCCCTATTGTTGATTTATTATTATATATATGTATAGCTATATATATGTGTCTATTATTGGATGCTCATTTTAAATCAGTTAGATCACACCCATTACATACATGAGATATGGGAACCTAGCATAGTGATATAATTTTCTATGAAATATTGTCGCACTTGTAGTTGATGTACTGACTAATGGGCCATAGTAGGTGGATATATATTTGGGTTTATTACTATGAGATTTTCCATTGATATATCCTATTTTTAGGGTGACAAATCATATTGATCATTTTAAATTCATCGTGTATGGTATTCTACCGTGGACTGGGTCTCATGTATTTGTATCTTTTAGATTTGTCCTGATCTCCTGGGTTCACCAATGTCTATTGGATTTAGTCACATACATTGATGTTGAGGTATATGTACGATTATTTTGGTTTACCCTGTTGTGTGATTACTCTAGAAACATCTTGTGGAGTGCTTTTATTTTATAGTGATGTGTTTATTTTAAAAAGATATCGGGAAATTTTTTTCAAGGAAAAGTGTTTTATCATATTTTGTGCAGTTTGAAAATATTGAAACTTTTCCCCTGAAAATGCTAATGTCTCACTGATGGTATGATATTGGATTTAGAAATAATAAGGGGTAACAATTCATAAATTATTTTTAACTAAAATTTATAAAAAATATTACTTTTACAAATTTTATATCAAACATGAAATTGTTGTTTATAAAATTCTAAAGGAAGTTCATTGGGAATATATTATCAAGCTAGACTACTTTGTTTTCTACTCATGTCTATAGTTATTTTTTGTTTTTATCCCTTATGTTGGATTGATCTTTATTTATATTCTCATTGAGTGATGATGGATCCTTTTGTTGGACTGTGACCCGTGAGGTCACATAGAGATAGTGTGGTCATTTGGGTAGTTTTAGTTTATTTTGTATAGATGTTGTATCACTTTTTCTCTTGTGTATAAAAATTGTTCAGTTCAGTTTGTTATATATTATAAACCAATTGTGAATCTTGTTTCTATATAGTCTCTATTTTATTATTGGAAAAAATCATCCCATTTTGGTACTCCATTGATTCTATTGGTTCTTGATGCCAAACCTAGGAGGATCGGTAACACCTCTTAGGACTTGTCTCGGATCAGTTTGTGTGACCATTTTGGGGTTGACCCAAGTTGGAGTGTAACACTATGAGAGTGAAGTTTGAGTTGAATAATAAATATCTAATATATTTTGGGAATTATATAAGTGGTTCAATTCATCACTAGTTTTAATTATACTAAAATTAGGTTTCAGAAATGATGTCTTCTATGGTTCCATAGTTATGTGTTTGTAGTGTGTCTTAATGTGGGGATATAATGAGGTTGATTATGATTCTTTCCAATAAATTCCCCACAAAGAAATTTTCCTTCTGGATATTTATCTAGAAGTTTTGATACATGCTATAAAAACATGGTCCCACCATCTATTTGGGGATCAAAATATAGTATAAATAGACCGTAAGATCCGAAATTATATTTTTACCTAGGATAAAAAAAATTGATAAAGATACAAGATTTAATATATTTTTGACTTCTTATTTGGATATTTATTATACTCATGAAAAGGTTATTGTGTTTATTAATTCATTTAGTATGATTTTTCCAAGACAAGAATCAAAGGAATTAGTATAAAAATGGTCCTTGGTGAGTATTTTTCTTAGATGAGTTCAATAATGGAAGAGATTTGTTGGTAGGTGTTCTTAACATATAAGATAGATGAATCAAAATTTTATGTCCATATTTATAATGAATAAGAAAATGTTACATAATAACATTATTATAGAAAGATATATAATGGTGGGGTGACCTCGAGTTATTGGTCTCAATCTCACATTGGATAATTATGTTATATGGGAAATTGGATCACGATTTTATCACTGAGGAAAAAGTTTATTCATAGTGGACACTAGAGTTCTTAGTCTATTCACACTATGTGTATCAATATGTATCATGATATGAGATTTTGGAATTGGTGGTTAGGGATGAGTTGGTTGATTATAGATTAAATATCATGATGTGGTACAAGATAAAAGATATATTTGGAGTTCCATGTACCTAAAATGTTTTTCCCACTAACCATTCTACTCTAGAAATAGTATAAGAATAATATGGATTTAATCATCTAATTAAAACTGACAATGAGATGATGATGGTGGATGAGATCAGGAACTTCAATGTCTGATAGACCCTGAAGCCCATCATGTTCCTTTTATGATTATTTATAATAATGAGCCATAGATTACAACCAAATTTTAGAATGTATTATAAGAAGCGATGAGTACCTAGTTGAAATTAATCATGATTTGTCACCTATATACATATAGGATGACTAAAATGTAATTATATTTATTGTGGATATGCTTTGGGAATGAATGTTTGATTTTAGAGGTTCATAAAAAATAATATTCCTTTTGTTTAATCTTTCATAAACTATTGTTATCATCAGTCAATTAAAATGGTTCCTTCTAAAGTGTTATATTCGTTGGTCATGTAGATATCCCTTTTGATGGGTGGAGTTGGGAGAGAGGTCCTTGGTTGGAAAGGGCCTTGTTCATGAGAAAATAATTTACAATTTACTTGGAATAATTCAGTGAAAAAATTAGAGTAATAATAAAAACTCTGCGTATCACCATCATCATTTTCTAGAAATAGTGGTTTGTGATCAATTAATTCCCACAGAATGTATTCAATTTTCAGAATATTGGTTGGGTAAGAAGTATTATCTATAGCTATGTTTTTTAAAGCATTTTGTATTGATTAAAAACATGTAATGGTGGCCTATAAGTTAGATTTTACATCTTTCTTGATGTTGATTCACAATGTGATTTATGTTTCCCAATAGAGGAGGTATCAACCAAAAAATTCCCATGTGATTAAATTTTAGGATGATGATCTTGAGCCTGATACCACTTTATATGAACAACTTTTCAAAATTATGGGACTACAAGGTATGGAACTAATGGTAAAACAATTCATTAGGTATGTGTACTATAGTAGTATGGATGAGATAACCCTGATATATGGGATGTTGAATCCTTGATGCGGCTATATTTGTATTCTATTTTTGTGAGTCTGGAATCTTGGGTTCTCTTTAGGGTATATAATCATTATAGTGTTAAAAATTGCAACATCATCTCCTTTTTATTCAGGTACATTCATTGGTTTTTGATTTTTTCATTTGGTTTTGGAAGTGTTAGGAGTTCATTGTAACATACATAGGATTACAATTTTAAATAGAATAAATGTTGGAATAAATTTAAAATCAAATTAATAGGAAACTAAATAATTTTCAATTTAATATTTTACCCTTACATATAGAATAAGAAATATGTAAAGTTAAATTCCTTAGACCCATATGTTGGGTGGTTTCTGGCAGTCACATTAGGGAACACTTAATTTAAATGAGATTCGTATGTATTAATTAATTACTTTATAAATGTGAGGATAATTTAAATAATCTATTTAAAGTTAACATTTTGTTTATAAAGAATGAATAAGTACAGTATTTTACTCAAATAAGGCTAATACCATGTAATAAATGAACATGTATGGGTAAATTTTTTGTTTCATAAAAGTAATTTTTTTCCAAAGGTTATGTAAAGGTAAACTAGCTACAGTATATGGGTAGGATGAGCTACATAAGGGTAGTTCCTTGGTTTAAATAGATGTGTAATGGTAACCTTGTACAATCACATGACACATATAATATTTTTAAAGGTAAAACCATGTTACCCTTACACAACACTTTTTTTGGGAAAATAATAAACAAAAACCTTATTTTTAATTTTTTATTTCCTAGTTCATTCCATTGATTATTTTTGATGATTTTAAAGAAAAATATAATGGAAATTTAATTATAATTTTTTAAAAGGTTATAAATCCCATTTGAAATATTTTAAAATCATTAATATTCAAGATGTTATTAAAAGTCAAATAAAATGGCGATTTTAAAATTTCAATTTCAATGAGGTAGACCATAATTCTTTTTTTGTTTATAAATTTTATCAAAGATTTTCAGCATGTGATTTTTTATCATCACTTGGAGATTTTTGGGATTCCAACTAATGTAAAAGGATATCTAGTTCCTTTGTCTCATTAAAAGTTCTTCATGACTAGTATATTAATATAAGGGATGCTGAGGTTGATTTTCATTTATTTTTTAGAATAAATTCTCCATTGGTGGGTTTTATATAGAGTGACCATTTATATTTTTTAGGGTAGGTATCTAAATACATTAGTTCCAACTCATGAAATAATCAGTATTATATTTCAAATACATTTATTTAGTTAAATAAACTTATTAACTGATTTCAAATTTTAATGAAAAGGGTTTTGAAATTGAATATTATTTAAAAATAAATTTATTATCACCATTTTTTTATAAAATATATCTTTTTGAATTTGACTCTAAAATGAATTTTCAAGGATTATAGAGATGATTGTTTTTTGTAAAAATGTTTTTTTTGAGAGCTTGTATTATTAAATTTTTTGTAAAGACATACCCCAATGGGAACCTTGGGAACATTTTTGTAAGGACATATGGAGTAATAGTGAGTTTGGAACCACTGGGGGTTATTATTTTAATATTGATAGACCATGGAAAAACTAAATATAGTTTGGATTCATTTTAATACATTATTATTATTCCTTCATTTATATATTTATATATTTCAATATGACAGATACCACTTGTTCTTGATTATATATATAATGGTATTGTTTCATGTTTGGTTGTCTACATGTTATCAAAGAGTGAATGCTAAAGGTTCCATCAGGAAGTTCCATATGGATGTTGGCTCTAATCAAGACTTGGGAAAAAATGATAAACATGACTCTTAGAAGGGTAACCCTTTGGGATCTGATATATTTAGTCGAATGTGGGAAGACCTGGGTACCCCCTACCCTATTGTGATTGTTCAAATGGAATATGTTGGATCATATTGGGATAGAGCTGCTACTACAAGTGTCCTATATGGTGAGACAAGTAGTGGAATTAACTGGGAACTTAAAACAAGAATGATTGATGACGATGGATCAAATTTCCTCATGTATTTATCCTATAAGAATGAAGTGATTTTAGAGCTCAATAACACTGTATGATTGGGTTCTCTAGAGAAAGTTACAATTTAAGTTGACATGCCAGGTCTGGGGAGGGAGTTTCCCACTATTAAGTTGGGTAACCACTATTAGGGATTGGGTAATGAAGGGAATTCCCATGACGTAGACTGAGTAGAGGAATTTAATGTGGAGCAGCGAATAACCATTGATGATTCTCCTAGTTAGTTATTAGTATATAGTGTAAAGGTATTTCATGGAAGATATATCCTCAGTATGAGGAGGAGGAATGGTCAGCATGGCAATATGATAATCCAAAATGGTTATTCCTATATACATTAACCAACGAAGACAAGATCATCCAAAAAGTCTATAACTAAGGTGATGGAGGGAAATCTAAAAAATAGAAATACTATTCAAGACGATGTTATGGAATGTGGGACATCGCCCCTTATGGGTTAATAGTAAGAGATAGTAGAATAAGCTGTGAAAATGATGGAGCTTCTCATGCATTGTAGAGAATAAATAGAAGGGGAGTTCCTTTTGATAAAAGCCACAATAATAGACTTTGATAAGATGATGTGAAATAGTATTCCTCTAGAAACTAATACTAAAAATGGTTATTGTATTAACTAAAAGACCATTTTTTTAGTAAAAGGCAGTAACTATGTGATGATCAACCCATAGGAATATATGAATATGTGGGATAAGTTAGAGTATCTCTTTGAAGACCTAATAAAGGATTATCCAAAAAAATCAGTAACCTTTATTTCCTAGAAACTTTTTAGGGATGAAAACCCAATATGCTCCATTTATCATTTTATAACTATGTATTCTAATTTAGTTTTCTTTCTGGGTAAAATGTGGGGTTTTTCATTTTTCCACTAAAATTTTTTTTTACAGTAAAAAATTATGTTTCAACCAAAATATTATTTTTTAATATAATAATATATAACCATGCTATTAAAAAAAGGTAATTAGTAGTACTAAAAATTGTTGAATATATTTATTATATATTTTATAATTTTTTTTACATTCATACAAATGATTTTGTAATCATAATATATGAATAAATTAAATTTTACGTATTAGTTAGCAATATTTTTCTAGAGCATGTTTTATCACCTTTTAATGGGAAACTTGTTTTAAATATATATTTTGACACAATAATAAATTCAATTTGACAAGATAAAATTTTTATTTGAAATACTAATATCAATATATACATTGGTTGAATTTTTGGTATTTCTTTGATAAGTTTTATGTTTTGATGAATAATGATAAAATATTTTAGTTTAATTGAAGACAAATTTTTTGTCAAAATAATTTATAATGATTAATTATATTTTTAATTTGTTTTAATGTATAATTTGATCAGTTTTTATGAATTAATCTAATTAAATTATTTGGAATAAATTTCACATTGAATTTTGTTATAGAAACATTTCAATCTTTTGAAAATTTTCACTTTGAAAACACATTTTATCATTCCGTCAATGGGATTAATTTTAAATTAATTTATGAAACTGATTTGTTTTGATTTTTTAAAAATTAAAACCATATTTAGAATCAATGCATTCAAATTATGTATATTTTTTGATTTTATTGTTGGACGTTATGAATAATAACATTATTATTTTTTATAGACAGAATTAAAGGTTAATCGAATAATTATGGGTAAAAATTATATTGGGAAATTACACTAATACAATTAATAATTATATTGAATGAACAATTATATAAAAAAAATAAACCTAGGGGTAATTTTATGTCCAATTTTAGCCACATGGGTGAATTTAATCCCTTTTGGTATTTCATTTTAAGGAATGTCCAATACGTAATACTCATGTTTCTAATAAGTAGTAAAATTTTTATATATGGTTATTCTAATTATACCTTCAACAATAAATAATAATTTTTAAGGTAAAATGCTTATATTTGTTATGATAATTTATTTTTAGTTTTTCCGGAAAAAATATTTAAATTAAAGGCTTCCACAATGATGATTTAGTTATTACTTATTTAATAGACATATAAAAAAATATTATTGAAAATATTAAAATAAATATAAGTTGTCATACTAAATTTCACCAAAATATTTTATATATTAAAAATTATTTATATATATATTAAATTTTTTGTTTCAACGTTATCTCCCTTGTTGATGTTTTTTAGATGTCATGAAATGAATAGTGTAAAATAGGAATTAATGATAACGTAAAATAAATAATATTTTATTAAAATAAATAAAATTCATAAAAATCTATAATAATACCAAATGATTGAGATAATGTTTAAAATTTAATCCATGTCTCATTTTTGGTTTATTTTTCATTTTATAATTACTATATTAACCCTAAATGATTAATATTCCTTGTTTTCATGGTAAGAGTTAAAGGGTTTAACTTAAGGTTAAATCCAAACGATAATGGTATGAATGTGACCTAGTACATCCTAAATATTATTGTTTTAGAGTATATAGACCAATTATCATATTTTATTTGAATTAACTCAAATAAAATCCATTTTTAATTGAAAATTAATTTATATTAATTTAATAGAATTTCAGTTTCCAAAAGGGTCCATCACATCAATTATAAAAGGGCACCTCATTCCTCACTTCCTCACACAAAGATTTTCCTTATTTCTAAAAAAAACAATAAAATTTATTCTCTAAAATTTCCTAAAATAATATTATAAGTCTAATATTTTGAATAAACCCAACCAAATAATTTATTAATTAAAAATTTAAAGGTGACACCCAAAGACAAGGTAACATTCATCGATAAATGTGTTTGATATTTTTCTTCCTTAAAACTCTTAAGATATATCTATTTTATATTTATATAATTAAATAACTATCCTCAATATACTAATATGTTTTTATATTATGTTTTATAACTACATTCGTAGGCCCTTACACAAAAGAGATACACAATCATTTTTCGTGTGCTTGGAAAACTACAACTTCGCGAACTATTGTGATTCATTTATTTTATTACCACCTTTCATGGATGGTAATAATGATAAAATTTTTAGTTATTTTTGATATATATGATATATATGAATTATTAATTCATATTTAATTACTATATAACACATTACTTCATGCTTTCCTTTTTTTATAAATATGATAACATCATTTGTGTACGTGTGGACTACCACTAGCTCATAATGATATGATTCGTTCACAAATTACATGTTATATATTAAGGATAATTTTAGTTAAAATATATTATATATATGAAATAATAATTCAACTGTAATTATGTTAATTAATTTCTTTCCAAAAATTCGAAAAGAAAATGGAAACAATGTTCATTAATACCTACGGAAAACTATCTCTATTATCTGTGTATTTTATTTTGTATTTATTTAATTAATAGATTATAATAAATACAATTATACTGAATAAATGTGATAATTATTTAATGTTTATTTTTATATATATTATGAAATAATTATATAATTATGTGGATAAAAATATAAATAATCAAAACAGACAATAAAAACAAAGTTGTTATTACCTAAAATGTATCAATAACAGTATATTGCTAATAAACCATTAATATAAACTCATATGTAAAACATATATGGTATTATATAAATGAATATGGTTCTGTGATAGATTTATAATAAACCAAATTTTATAATATAGTAGGTTTAAATGAGTATTATGAGATTTAATACATAAGGTACGAGGAATTTAAATCTATCTTTTATTTCTAAGAGAATTTTGTCACATCCACCACTTGTTTCTTTTATGTGGTGTACATAATGCCCATGAGTAACTTTTATGGGTATTATTATGAATATTATTGTATTTACACCTCAATATAATTTTCTTTCTTTCATGGGGTATACAATTATACTAATTATATTTTCATAAGGGGTTATTTTACAATCTTATCATTATTCAGGATTCTTTTTATTTAAGTCTCAACTGCAGAATTTTCATATCCAAGTTTATTTTTTCAAAAATGTATTCGAAAATGTTTTTATTATTGTGAAATTAGTTTTTAATATCTTTTTTTACCACTTTTAGATTTACTATAAAATTATGTAAAAGTAATATTCTTATCATTTTCCAAAACATGGTATTTGGTAACTTTTCTGACAAACATAGAAGAAATGTTTTCTTTTAACAAATACATTATGAAACAAAATTCCCATCATCATGATGCCCTAACATTATTAATAATATTTTTATAGTTTACAATGTTATTTTCAATGTATTTATTTACATTTATAAATGTGTGGTATTTTAAATAAATGTTTACAAATATTTATGGTTTATCATTGCAATTTAATTTCATTAAGGCATATTGTAATGTCATGATCCTAGTTATTTTATATAGTTTATATACTTACCTTTTGTCATTTAATATCTATAATCTACATATATTATGATATTATAAGTTTAATTTTATGTTATTCCTTCATGGGATTATGATTAAAATGTTTCAATGTGGGATGTGAAATCTTGGAATGTTTATTTATTATTTTCCACGAGAATGATTTTAATCATTATTAAATAATATTTCCAGTCATAAAATTCAACAATAAAAGTTGTTACTTATACTCCACTAGGAGATAATTTATAATTATGCATTCTATATTCAATGCAGATATTTGATACTGAATTTTCATTATTAATTAAATCGATTCATTAATAATAGGAATGATTTGGACTAGAAATGACAGGTAGGGCCTGTAAATTATATATCTCGCTGATGAATTGATAGGTTATCAAGAGACCAAATATATGTGAAAATTAAATAGGATTCTACCTATATTAGTATACCTTATTGCGAATGGTTTTTACAGTATTTGTTTTAGTGTTCCTCAAACATGACATCTAATAATTAATCATTACCTACATTCAATATTTATTTGTTATTATAAATTATCAATGGGATTTTTTTCTTTGAAATTATCTATGTATTCATTTCATAATCATCATATTGATTATATGGAATTTGTTTTGATTATTTAACATGTCATTTTGATTATTCATTTCCAATTTATTTTAATGAAATGTGTTTTTATTTACTTATATTTCGATAAATATTTTTTCTGATTGATTCATTATTTCTTCCATTGTATTTGAAATTTCAAAAAATTTCAGATCACCCTTATTTGTATTCCTTCGCAAGGAATCCAAGAAGTTTACTAGGAAATATATTAAATGATAATCTAGATGGAATAATCTTATAGCGATTTTTTAATTAGTATATTCATTTTTAACACAAGATTTATGTATGTATCTGGTTTACCAAGACTAAAAAACTAGTAAGTCTTTTGGGATACATTTACTTGTAATAATTTTAATATAATGGTAGTAGATAGTGACTTCAGGATTACTAGGGTAATGACACTACATCTTGTATCAATAGAATTTTAGTAAATCCTTTGGAAATAGATTAATGAAATCAATGATTATAGAATACATCCATGAGGTAGAATTTGAGGATAATTATATAAAAATAGATTAAATCATAAGTTATTTATAGATTATGTGGTTATTCTCACAATAAATATTGTATGAATACTAAAATTGAATGTGGTTCTGAAAAAGAATATTGGTAACAACTCTAAAAAGGTGCACTGGTCCTAACTAAAGCATAAACTGGTACATGACAACATGTCTTACTATGTCCCTAGTTTGACACTCTAGTGGGATATGCTTAGGATAATTCATAATTTCATTATAAGTCATTATGATGTATTTGAATATATAATAAAAATTAATAGTATAAGATAAACTTAAAGTGTATTAGTTTGAGAAAATATGTCATTTTACTCAATAAATTATTAAACATTTTTTTAAAAATTGAAATTGTTACTCACTCTATGCATTCTGGTATTAGTAATTAAATGAAACACAAACGATTAATGTTAACATTGAACATGATAAAGAAGGTGTTGTAAATGGGAAACCAAATGGGATGTTGATAGGGGTGAAAGATATATTGTTTAGGCTGAATCAGTTTTACCAAAATAATATTAAAAACATATAACTTCAAAAACTAATGATGTCAAAAAACAAGTGAAGGATGGAGTTTTCTAAGATCAAAAGGAGTGAATAATATGGATAAAAGAAAGCTAAATTTTTATAAATAATTAAATGTGATAGGAGACAATAAGAAAAGTGTCTCAATAAAATGGATAAATGATTTATATGATGAAAATAAGTATATAAATAAATTAATTTCTGAGGAAAAATGAAGAGTGCGATAGAGGAAAATAAAACTCATCCTAAGAATCCATTTTTAGATTATTGTATTAAATGTGGGAAACATGGGAATTAATCGAGTAAATTTTTTTCTTATAGAATAAACTATAGACCAACTAATTTCCTTTGTGGAAATGAATGGATGAAATATTTATGTATTGGGGTTTTATAGAAAACATAGGTTAATATGATATTTAGTGTTTAACCTTATTTCAAAAATGTCCATTATATTTATTTTGGATGTTATATTAATATGGTTTATAAAAAGGACAAACTATATTTCTTCTGAAACCCCACCATTTCTGGAAGGGCTGTGGGGTTTGAAACCACAATCGAAGGTTGATGAGGGTGCATCTCTTTACACTACTCTATGTGAAGTCCAGGATAGCATGGCATTTTTTTAGTTATACTATGTAATGGATAAATGTAATTTTAATAATAGGGACATTTTTTATCTAATAGATACCCTTTATAATGTAAAATGATTTTTTTATCGGTTTATTAATGTGATTTAAAAAAAATTTCTCTATTTATTGAATCCTATAATATTAAATTAAATAGATTTTTTTGAGGAATAACGATTGAATTTTATTTTAGAATCAAATATGATTTTATTTTGGACAAATTGTGATTTATGTTATTTAGATAAATGGATATAATGTATTTGATATTATGTGATTTAAATAATTAATCTTCTGAGTAAATTACATTAAGAGTGATTAATGATATTTAGAGAACTATATGATCAATTAATTATGATTTTTGGACTTTAGTCTTGAATATTTTCTACGGTGGCTATATATTTTCTAAATGTTCTCTATCAAACTTTGGGTAGTACTATTGAATTTTAGAGACTACTGTTGTCTTTCATCATATAAATGTTTATTGTTTTGGGGAATTATATTTTATTTTTTCTAACCATTTTTTGTTTTGATAAATGAATTAATATATGTAGAATAAATAGTTATACTTTGGTGGATTTTAGTACCCATAAAAGTTAATTAATGTTTTATAGGAATGAAAAATTCATATCAAATTCTCATCATTTGTAGAAATAAGTGAGTTTTTGGTGGAAATTGACTAAAGTATGAAATTATACTTGAAAAGAAAGAATGTTTTTTTATATTATTAGTTTGGGAGGAAAATAAAATCATTGAATTTAGGAAAAAATTTGAAACAGAAAAAGTTATATATTTAATTTACCTTTTAAGAAACCAGTGGTCATTTAACAGATCATTGATATATTGTTTTGTGGTTGTTTACTTTATCATGAACATGTTATCTATGACTCCCCGTTAGAAATTGAGGGATATATATTTCTTACATGTCCATGTTTTCAATAATGTTCTTATATTCTGAATATTAATTGTTTGATAACCGTTATATTTCTCATTCCCTCTTATTAAAAATATATGTTGTTAAACCTATTTATGATGTGGATTTTTCAACAATTGTATTGTAAAATATAGAACCCTCGAATACCATCATCGAGATTTAATTATGATGAAGAAATTTAATGAAGTGTTGAAGAATGTAATACCATATGATTATATGTTATGTATGATTTAAAATCTAATCACATCGATAGCATATAAAATACTGAGTATTAATAAACAATAATATATTATCAAATTTTAATTATTTAATATAACAGGATATATCCTAGACTTTAAAGAGTAGGAAATGAATAGAATTAACCAAATTATGAAATTTATATATTATATATTTCAACAATTTTTTTTTAAATTCATCCAAATTATTTTATAAGCATAACATATAAATGAATAAAATTTTAATTATTAAAAGGATGTATTTTTATAATGGAAATCTAACCACATTTTAATGAAAAACTTTTTTTAAATCTAGTTTTTAACACTTTTAGATATTCTATTTGAATAAAAAATTTATTTATTTAAATATGAATATATTTCTATACTTTTGTTGAATATTTGGTAATCTTTCGTTATATTTCATGTTTTGATGAATGGTGAAAAAATATTGTATTTTAATTGAAAAAAAAATTCCCATAAAAATAATTTATAGGGTATAATTATACTTTTTGATTGATTCAATGTATAATTAGATCCATTTTTTATCATTTAACCTAATTCGAGTCATTTTATTCAATTTCACATTGAATTTGTATAGAAAAACATTTCATAAATTTGAAATTATCATTTTTAAAAATGATTTTCTCATTTCTAAAATATGATTAATTTAAAATTAATTAATAAATTTCTATGTATTTAATTTGTATAAATGAATTCTATATTAATAATCCTTGGGTTAAAATTATGTAAATATTTTCCTTTTATTTTTTGAAATTATGAATAGTGTATTTAGAAATTTATAATTACACTCTGTTGAAGGTAAATCATTCATTTAAGGATAAATATCATATTATAATTATTAGAACATTACCCTAATATTTTATTAAACATATTTTAGTGATTTATTTTCTTCCAAAATATTTATTTTTTCAATTTTATATCATCTTAGAGCCACTTGGGTGTCTTTAATCATTTTTTAGTATTTTATTCAAAGGAAAGTCCTATATTTCAAACTCATGTTATTAATAAGTAATAGATTTTCTATATATGGTTATTAAGAATATATATTTCACTATAAATAGTTATATTAATTATAAAATGTGTTTCCTCATCAGGATAATTTATTTTAAATTTTTAGGCAATGTATAATTAAATTAAATGCTTTCATAATGATTATGTAGTTATGGTTTAATTAATAAACATATCAAATAAATGTTATTGTAAAATATTTCAATAAATATCATTTAATATAATTAATGTCATACATTATTTATATAGATCACATAGAATATATTAGTGATTCATTCATGTTTTTGGGTTGATGTTATCTTGTGTGTTAAATTTTTGTTAATGTCAATAAATGAAAAGTGTCAAAATTGAGATTAATGATATTTTAAAATTAAAAATATTTTATTAAATGATATAAAATTAAAAAAAATATAATATTTGGCCAAATTATTTATACAAGGATTAAAATTTCTTTAATAAATAATTTATTTATATTTTTTTACTTTTATAGTAAATATATTATCCCTTAATGTGTAAAAACATAGTTATCACTGTAAGAGATAGAGGGTTTAACTAAGGGTTAAAGGAAAACGATGAGGGTAACAATGTGACCTAAACATATCTAACAATTATTGGGTGAGATTATTTCGACCCATCCTCATATTATCTTATAGAAACTCACATTTGATCGATTTTGAATTGAAACTTAATTTATATTAATTTAATATTTTTGTAGTTTCCAAAAGATCCCCTTACCTCAATTATAAATGGGAACCTCACTCCTCACTTCCTCTCACCACATGGATCCATCTATATCGACCAAAACAAGCCCATTTATCCTCCAAAAAACCCTCCCCTCATCCTAGAAGCCTTAATATTGGAATAAATACAACCCAATAGGTCATCATGTTCAAATTAAAAGAAGATACACAAAAATGATTTATTGTTCATCAACAGATGTTTTTGTTTTATTTCTTACTTAAACCCATTATGTTATTTTAATTTCAAGGTATTATAATAAAATTAGAATACAAAATATACTAATATGTTGTTTTGAAAAATTATATACTTAGACTCACCCACATTCATCAAATGGGACACACAATCATTATTCCTGTGTACGGTGGACTACCGCCTCATGAGCTGAAATAGTTTGTTCTTCCATTTCCCCGATTAATGGTTGGTTATAATGATGGAATTTAATTTTTTATATGATATTAAATATTTTATACTATTTTTTATTATATAACACATACCATCATGGTTTACATTTTTTATAAATATGATATCTTCGTTTTTGGATGTATGGACTACAACCTTCTCAAAATGATGTGTCCCATTCAAACTTTACATGGAATAATTTAAGGTTGATTTTAGTGAATGTATATGATATATATGAAATAATAATTATACTGAAATTATATTATTTCCAACAATTTATTCAATATAACAAGAAAACAAAAACAATTTTCCTGCCTATGTACAGTATACCATATACATGAATAATTTACTTCATTTTCTATTTCTATCTTTTATAGATTATTTTAAATACATATATACTGAATATATATGATATTTATTTAATATTTATTGTTATGGATATTATTAAATTAATATATAGTTAATTGTATAATATATATAAAAAATCAAAACACATGCGAAAAACAAAGTAGTTATTAGCCAAAACGTAACCTTAAAAAAATCAGTTAATAAATGGGTAATATAATGTCATATGTAAATCATATATTGTATTACAGAAATGAATATGGTTATATGATTGATTTTTTATGAACCTATGTTTATTATTCCTGAGGTTTTCATGTGTATTATGAGATTGAACAGATAAGGTAATTGTAATTCTATCCCCACTTTTATTTCAATTAGATTTATACCATATTCACTACTCGTTTCTTTTTAGTGGACTATATTAGTAATATGAGGTAATTTTATGATTATTATGCTGAATATTATGGTATTTTAATATCCTTATAGATTTTTTCCTTCATGTTTAATATTATTCTATGTATTGTAAATTTGAAAGGGGTTATTTTACAATCTCATCAATATTCATGATTGTTTTTATTTAAGTATACTCTAGGAAATATTTCTATTCCATGTAAATATTTTATAATTTTTCTTGGATTTCATTTTAATAATATCTATTTATTTTTTATATTAATTTATAAAATATCTGAAATTTCTAAAAAATAATTAATAGGAATATTTCTATCCTTTCTCAAAAAAATTAATTTTTTGACTTTTCATTAAAAATATAAAAGGAATTATTTATTTTAACTTCTAAAAAATAAAATAAATTTCCATTGGGAATGATACCCTACTTTTTGAAAGAATTTTTTACAAGTTTACAAGGATATTTTCAATAAAAATATCATCTTTTATAAATGTATGTCCTTTTAAAGAAATGATTAAAAAGTGGTAAGATATTTTGTATCAATTTCCTTTTATTAAGGAATATTGTAATGTTACGCACCTTGTTATTTTATATGGTGTGTATAACACTATTCAAACAAGTTATATCATGAATTTCCTAATTTTCATTATATTATAATTTTCATTCAATGTTATTACTTCATGGTACTTATGATTAAAATGATTCAATGCTTCATGGGATAACATAGAATGTTTAAAAAAATATTTTCATTAAAAATGTCTTGAATGAATGTTCAATAGTATTTCCATACATCAACATCAAAAACCCATTATGTTAATTATCCTTCGATGGGGAATTATTGATAATTGTATATTATTTATTAAATATAGATATTTGATAAGTAATTTTAAACATTAATTAAATAGATTAATCAATATGATGTATTCTTTTTACTAGAAGTGATGGGTGGGGTGTAGACTTTATATATCCCCTCTATGCATTGATAAGTTCTCATTAGATAAAATAATTGTTCAAATTAAATAGGATTACACCTGTAGTTTAAAATTTTCTTGTGAGAGATCTTTATGGTGTTGATTTCACATGCCTTATAAATGAAATCCAATAATTAATCATTTCATTCATTCAAAATTCATTTATTATTATTAATTATAAATGTTGTTTGTTCTTTGAAATTATCATTGGATTTATTTCATTCTCATATATTTATTATGTAGAATGTGTTTCATTTATTTACTATAACATATTTATTATTCATTATCCAATTATTTAAATGTAATTTGTTGTCATTTATTGAAATTTATATATAGATTTTTTTCTAATTGATTAATTATTATTTTAAATATACTTACCCTTAATGGGAATTTGAGCTCACCCATATTCTGTTTCCTTCCTCGAGATTCCATAAACTAGACTAGGAATGATATAAAGGGATACTTTTTATGGAATAAAGTTATCCATGAATTATTATTTTTAATTAGTGTATTCATTTATAATACCATGCTAATGTATGTATATGGTTTACCAAGACTAAATAATTGAACAATAATTTGGGATTCATTTCCTTATAATCACAATATAGTAATGGTATTATACACAATATTTGGGCTTACTATGGTCAGGTAAATGCACTCCCATTGTTTTTTATAGTCTCATATTTCAGGAATTAATTAATAGAAAAGGAATAATATGATTCTATAAATTGTATTGGTTTTCATTTCATTATTTGATAAATGAATTTTTGGTGATAGCTAGTGTAAGGCCTTGATATTTTCTGATGTTTTTTAATTATTTTAATCTTTTCGATTTTTTGAATTTCATGCAACACTAAAAATAGATTTTTCTATATAAAGGCACCATTTTTGGATTATGTTATACCAAATTAAAAGTTAAACATGTATTGAATACAACATAAAATTTATTTTGATTTACATGGAACTATGAGGATTGTTTACATTATATGTAAGTCTAACCTTCCTTGATGGATTTTGTAAAAATCAAGACCGAGTGTCACTGAACAATAACATATTACTTAAAATATTACTATTTAATATAATGTGATATAACCTAGTAGTTTAGTTGATGGTTATTTATATTATTAATAATCATTTGAAAATACATTGTTGAATTTATTAGTTACAAATTAATTAAAAATGTATATAAGAACCAATTTAATATAAAGGGGATGTTTTCATAAAAACCAATTTTTATGATAATGAATCTATTTTATCATAATAAATTAAATTCATTACAATTAATCATATATAAAATATATATCCAACAAAATATTTTTTCATTGATCCAATATATTTAATAAACATAATAAAGGAACAAACCCAATATCACACATAAAAACTTATATTTTTATTAAGGGGATTTTACATAGTTTTAAGGGAGGTCCTATTTAAAATCCATTTTTTGGATATTTTATAAATATTATATGTCAAAATTAGATTAATATTTGAAATTAAAACATAAAATTTATGTTGGGCATAATTTATGATATTTTTTTATGAAAGATTACATTTTGATCAACAGTGAAAAAAACTGAATTTTATTTCAAAACTACGTTTTCATCTTATTTATTTATATGATTAAATTATATTTTTAATTAGTTTTAAAGTTTATTTATATAATTTTTTTATCAAATAATAAAATCATCATCATTATAATAAGTTTCACATAGAAATTGAATTGAAAAATATATAATATTTTTGAATTTTTTAACTTTAAAAACATGCAATGTTATCTAGTATGTGGGATTAAATTAAAAATATTTTTTGACACTTTTATAAATTTATTTTGGAAAAACAGATTAATTTTTTTTTGAATAACCGTAATTTATAATTTATAATAAGATAAAATTAGTTTTGTACCAAAAATATTAGTGAATGTAATTAAAATTAATTACAATGATAAAGAGAAAGATTATCTTAAAAATGAATAAAAAATAATCATAAGACCCAAAAAAAACAATTAAACTTGTCCAAAATCTATTATATATAAATATATAAACCCAGTAATCCCTTTTATCTACTTTGGAAAACTATTGTATCCTCTTTACAAGGGCTAAACATAGGTGGAATTCCTTTTCAAAAGATTTACAAGAGTGAAATTCCTCCTTCGCAATAAAAAAGCCTCCTCTCCAACCACTTACTCAAACATATCAAGACACATTGGATAAACCAATATCATTCAAAATAGATCCAAAAAATACCTAAAATAATTCTATAATCATAACCTTTGGATTAAATCCATCAATGTAATCCCTTTTGTGTAAACCATAAAGAGTTTTCCAAAGGAGTGGTAACATCCTTCCTCAATCACCATTATATTATTTTCATTCTCCATCCCCAAAATATACATATTAAATTATTATAAACACACAATATTAAATATTCTTATATTTTTTAAAACAAAGTTTTATACATACACTTATACAGACATCCATATAATGTGTAACAAATATAATGTTTATTTGTACGGTGAAGTACCACATCACAAAATGATGATTGTTTTTTTTCTTTTATGGCCTCTCATGGTAAGCATTATGATGGGATCTATGTTTATAAAAAATATATATTATATTTATAATTTCATTAATATTATTTAATTATTTCAAAACACATATCTTTATACTTTCTCTTTTATGTAAGTAGGATATTTTTATTTGAGGAAGTGTGGACTACCGCCCCCTCGAAGTCATATGATTCATCCCCACAGTACAAGGAAGAAATTAATTTTTTTAGTAAAATTATTTAATATATATAAAATTATTATTATATTGTAATTATATTATGTACATATAGTTCATTTTTTTCATTCATTAAATTCGACAAAAAATTGGAACATCGTTCATGCATACGTATGACCTATCATCTACAATAACGATGTATTCCATTCCATACTTATATATTATAAAGATTATTATAACTTAAATATAATTAATAAAAATGGTATTTATATCATATTTCATAATTTGAATTATTATATATGTATAAGGACCAAATATTTAACAAATTAAGACACATGGGAAGAGAAAAGCAGATATTTCCCGAAGTAAAACCATAACATTGAATTGTTAACATGTAAGTAATATAATGTGATAGTAAAATCATATATGGTATTATATATAATAATAGGGTACTTTTTAAGATTTATAATGAACATATATTTATAATACATGATTTTTTTATGAGTATGATGAGATTCAAGACAGAATGTATTAGAATTTAATCTCAATTTTTTTTTCATGAGATTAATGCCTTATTACCCACAAATTTTATTTTTATGGATTTAATACTCTCCATGAATGTATTATATGAATATAATTTTTTAAATATATGGGTATTTATATATATCTATTCTATGATATTTCTTTCATGGGGTTAATGTCTCAAATGGTACCAAATTGGTATGAGGGTTTTGTCTGAATTTTCTTTCTTTGAGACAGACATATTGTTATGAACCAAAATTATTTTTAAGGTGTATATAATTAAATTTGACATGTTAGATCATGAAAAACCTTATTTTCATGATATTTTACACTTCATTTAATTTCAATTTTTTTGCATTTGTAGAATTATTCAATGTTACCACGTGGTAAGAGTTTATTGAAACAATATCATCAATTATCAAGATTGTATATGATTAATCATTCATTGATTTTATCTTGTGATAAATATCTCAATAACTCTAACTAATTTTTTACCCCTGGTAATTAATTTTACATCCAATTAATGGTACCATTTTTTTACTCTTTTTTAAATAATATGATCAATAATGTGTTTTTATGAAATTCTGAATATAACTCTACCTTCGGTTGGAATTATATATTATTTCAAAACATGTTTTCAAAAATATTTAAAATATTATTATAATATTATCATCTGATATTTAAATAATATTGTTATCGATTTTTTATATTTAAAAACAAAACGGTTTTTAATAGTGAATATTTGTTTATTTTTTCAGTCGTGGCACCTTCATAAAATTTTTACAATGAAAAATTAATGTTCAGCATAGAACGATATACCCACCGTCCTGACTATAATTTGATTGAAGCATTCATTACAATATGAAAAAGATATTTTTTAATGAATTTTTATTTCTTATATTCTGGAAATTCATTTTTATAAATTATTTTTAAAGTAAATGGTTTTTAAATTTCTTTTCAATATTATTTTATATGTATTAAGGGATAACGGTTTGAAATTTTTTTTACAATTCTTTCATAAGTATTCAATTAAAATGGTTTGGAAATATATTACAGGATTTCTTTATAATTTTGGAATTATTTTGAATGAAATGAGTTTCAAAACAATTTAAATATTTATTTATATGCTTTCAAATTATTTTAAAATAAATGGGTTTTAAATATGTTTAAATAAATATTTATAAATTTTAAAAGTATTTTCAAAAAATGGTTTTAATAAGGTTTTCATGTTATCTTTATATATTTTAAAATTATTTTCAATCAAATGGTTTTCAAAACATTTTCAAGCTGTCATTATATGTTTTTAAGAAATTTTCGAAAGAAAAAGTTTTCAATATGTATTCAAATTTTCATTTATAAATTATCATTTTTATTTTCATGAAAATTATTTTTAAATGGTATTATGTTAAATAAATTTCAAAAAAGAAAAAATATTTTCCCCATGAAGTGATTCTAAAATATACATTAAAATTATTTCTCTCCTAATATTTCATTCGTTTTTTACTCATTCATTTTTTGGAGTAGGATTATATGCTTGCATTCATATTATTTCTCTGAATGGTTTATATTTTAATGGAATTATGTTTATGAAACCATTTTATCTTTCATATTATATATTCTTTTGAAACCCACTTCTTTTCATGGTTTAGGGTTTCAATGAAATTATTATGAAATCTATATCTTTTTACATAGGTTATGATATGATTAGATGTTTATGATACCCATTTCCTTTCAAGGGTAATGATATGATTTTTAATGATCTTGTGGAACAATTATGTTTTGTTCCACTATGAGTTAGTTGGGACATATATATCCCTCCAATAAATTTCGTAAAGATTTTATATGTCATGAGATAGAATAAGATGGTCTGGGGAGTGAACATTGACTACTATGATGGCCATGAGAGTGAACCATGAATAAAAACATAGTATGACGAGTGAATACATGTTAATAACATGGAAATGAGAGTAATTGATGAATACCAAGATAGTATGGGGAGTGATCCCATGCTACTAATATGGCCTTGGAAGAAATTCCTTGACTAATATTGAAATAATTTTATGTAATAATGTGTTTTCTAGAATTCCATATCTTATTACTATGTTATGATTTCATGGAATATGATATTTATTTATTTATGATTCATATCTTTTTAACTAACATAATTTCTTCCATGATTTATTCTTATGACCACTGATATGTAGGATGTGATATTTTAAAGATATGATAACATTGTCATAACCATATCTTTTATATTTTTTATGACGAGTATCACAAGTTTACCCTTATCATGCATCTGAGCTCACCTATTTTTATATTTCATTCCCCAGGTTAAAAAGATATATTCATTTATAATATTAATAAGGGAGGTTCTAGACTTGGATAACCTAGTAGGAGATAATGTAGATCACTCACTTACCATTGTTCATGTTTCCATGTTTCCAAAGGTACTAAACTAATACCGTATTTTGGTATCTGTTTGTACAATATTTTATGTATTCTAATTTTTTTAATGACTACTTATGTTAAAATCAAGAGGTTTTAAATGGTATCAAAGAATAGTTTTAGTAATCCTTTGGAAACTCGAATGAGAAAAACTAGTGATATCCTTGGGTATATTTCTAAGGATATGTCTAGGGATAAATATAAGCATAAGTATAATGATGAGTTAACATTAAGAAAAATGTCATCGAATTTGATAAAGGGTACAAAAATTGTATCTTAGATATACATCTTCATCTGGATACTAAAAGTGGATTTGGATATGGAATAGATATACCCAGGATTAAAAACACTGAAAAGGTGCATTGGGCTTGACTTAGCGTAACATGGTTCCAAACAAAAGGCCTTGTTGTACACCTTGTGTTAGGACCCATCCCATGGGGTCCGTGTCGTGATTACCTTAATCCCACCACCCGAAGGCCAAGGGCTAGTGACTAGTGCCAAACGTGTCAACTAGTAAGTGGGAGTCATTTTCATAAGTACCTATACCCACACACATTCCTTACCAAGTCCCAGACACAAAAAATGAAACAAGTATCACTAAAACAAAGCTGAGTACAATTACACATAATATAAGTGGGAAAAAATACAAACCCGACAAAAGAACTAAAAACAAAAAACTACAAAAAAGAAACTCTGATTGCCCAGCATAGAAAACCCAAAATAATCGTGAGATTAGTGTAGCTACTAGAAGATAATTTTGAACATCATGTCCACCCAATCCTATTTGGATCCTCCTAGTCCTAGGCCAATAAGTCCACCATCGTATCGGTTTTCTGTCCCGTCTCTTGTGGCATCTCGGGATCTTTTTCTAACAGTGTCTCTATCAAAATGTCAATCATCTGCATCAGACCCAACAAGAACGAGTGGATCCCATGTAGGGGAGAGTAACCAAACACTCAATAGGGATCCCAAAACAAAAAGGAATCATCATACATCAATGCTCAATGTAAATCATGAAGCATAAGACATCTCACACTAGGTAAACATTTAGGTTATTGAGAGAAAAATCATCAGTTAAACCATCGAACACCTCAATTTATAGAGAAATCCTCCTCTATCAAGTACAGTTGGCATTCTAAGTTAGACAAAAGTGCATTCCACAAACCATAGGCTTCTTAAGAACACCTATTGAACACGAACTATATTACTGAAAAGTCACACAGTAGTACTTCCCACTAATCATGGCCAACTGAGGTACTCTTCCATGTCGTGTACCATGGGAATTCAAAGTCACAAAGAATTTATTCCCACCTTGGGCCTGCAAATTCCCACAGAAGTTCATCCCACTGGTCTATACTTTATTGAAACAGAGTCAAAAGTTAGTAGAATTCAGGTCTCATCCAATCGCAAGGTCCCTTACATAGCCCACATGGGATAACCGCACATCAAACTATTAATTTCATCTCAACATCCATGAAATCCTCCTTTGGGCAAGCCATAATATCCTCCTAATTGAGAGGGTCCCAACACCACAAACAGATTATCAATCAGATGTTTGGTTTCCAAGTTGTTATCATTTTAGTAAAAGGGGATGATTGCATCTAGGTCTGGTCCAAACCAGTCAGATCGACCCAACCAACCCACTCTGTAAGGCACTTATTCCCTAGTTTACTACTGACTGACTCGACCTGACCTATTTTGGGTCTAATTCGGTCTGGTATGGTTTGAAAAGTGGGCTAATCCCAAATGACTTCATTGGGCCCAGCCTAGTTTGGTTGAGGGTCTATCCCGCTGAGTCGCCCGACAAACAGGTCACGTTCATCCCCACCCAAAGGGTGAAGATCTGGCATGCCAGCGTGGGTCCAACCCCTTGGGGTGCGGGTCCGTCCCGACTAGAGAGTTAGGGGTGCGACCTGCTGGCTGGGGGCATGACCTGACATCCTTTAGACCAGCATCATGGGCATCCGTTGGTGCACGCCTGGGGCACATTATCCAATCACATACCCTCATTAATGCCCCCACCAATTTGGTGTGTAGAGACCCAAAGCTTATCGTACATGGACATTACATTACTTTTTCGGAATACTTAGTACATAACAAAAACACAAACACAAGGATCGTAATAGTTTAGTGTCTTTGGAAACTCGGAACGTAATCTTCTAATCATGGTGAAAGATCATCAATATCTCCCATTAAGATCTTCCCTACTTTTTTACCTAATACCTTTCTTTATATCCTGGGGAAAAGAAAACATAAAAGGGTGAGCTCAAATGCTCAGTAAGGGTAAACAAAATAATTAACAATCACATCATATACATAAGAACATAGCTTTTGGAAATCTTAACCTGCAAAAAAGAGAGCTCATAATATCATAACATGGGATAAACCATAGATGTGGAATGTAATCCCAATAATCATAACATAAAACATGAAACTTTGTGGCATACACACATAATCATAGAGAATAATTTATTGTTAGTCAAGACTCATTTCCAAGACTATCTTAGTGGACAAATTCCCTTTCTGAATCGAGTCACCCTTGTTTCAGTCCTGTTTCACTGAACCGGTATAACCTACCATTCCAGCCATGTCTATCTAATGAGATATAAAATCTTTACCCAATGCATTGGAGGGAGATATAGGTCCCACCCATCTCATAATGATACCATTCTTATGTGTGCTACAAAATCATAAACCATACATCATTTCATAACCCATGTAATAAAAATGGAATTCTTAGACAACATGACATCATAAAACAATTCATATAAGATAAAGGAATTCATAAAAATATTTCCATCACAACATAATCAAATCCATGTAATAATAGGGATAGAAACAGAACCCTCTATTATCTTAGATGGAAAATAATTTTCATAAAACACTTGAACTCCATTCTTGAGAAAAATATCCTTTCTACTTCAAAAATACATTTCCTTTCTTAACATGTCATAAAATTCTAAACTAAAAGAAGTTGATTAAAAATAGATCTGAAAACATGTAAAGGAAGATTCTTGGAAATAATGTTTTAAAAATCCATTCATGCCTTATAAGTAAAAAAAACATTCTTCTCGTACTTTTGTCGGAAAAGTCAAAAAGTACCTCGTACGAAAAACGACAAAAGATTCTTTTCATATCTTTTACTAAAAACTCACAAAAGGGTATAATAGGATTTAAACAATTTTAGGTGAATTTAAATAACATTACACATTGAGGAAACATGTATTTGGATGATAAAATACACCCCAGTAAATGCCAAAGAATAAACAATCTTGGATAAAAATGAGATTGTGATATTTTCCCTTACCTTAGGTCCGACTTGCTTTGTACGTGTCCGAACCTCCTATATAATGATTTAAATCATGTTATTTACTTATTAAAGAATCATATTAATTGTTATGATATCATATATGGTTCACTTATGACATTATATTACCCGTTCTTTTGTAAATTCCATGTTAAAGAGCGTTTTTTGTAAAATTGTTTCATTTGTCGTCCGTGTTTTGACTTGTAATTATTCATATTATTACATAGATAATGATTACTTAATTCCACAATATAAAACACGATTTATATATATTCATAATATACATATATATAATAAATAAAAAAATGGAAAGAAATACACCGTTCATGGAGACGGTAGTCCGTACGTAGGCATGAACGCTGTTTTCATTTCCTTATTGAATTGAATAGAATTAAGTAGATGACATACATATAAATATAAATAAATACAGTATCATTATTATGTCATATATTTCATTAGTACTTATTATATATACTTTATAATCATTCATGAATGGTACATCATTGAGAATGAATCTCATCGCGTCTTGGAGACGGTAGTCCGTACATACACACGAGCGATGATATCATTCCCATGGTCATGGAATTGTGTTGAAGTGTTTGTATACTATTTCAGTATCAATATAACTTTATAATAATCATATATAGTTACTCATTACACCATTATACACATCCAATTATGGTGGTGGCGGATAATAGATTACACCACGGCGTGGAGACGGTATTCCGTACGTACGCACGCGCGGTGATTTCCTTTTCCGTAGGATGGATAGAAGGTTAATTAGAGTTGTTTAATATTTATAATAACATATCAGTATATATGAAATACTGATGATATTACCTTATCATGAAACAACTAAAGAAGAAGAAGTTGAAGAAGAAAAAAGTTGAAATGATCGGTAATGGATATTACCTCTTCTTTGGAACGCCTCTTTGAATCCTCCACTTAGGAAACTAAGATTGGTATTTGAAGAAGACCAGGACCTCTAGGATTATTCTAGGGAAGTGGAGAAGGGATTTTCTCAGGGTTTGTCCGAGCTTGAGTGCTCAAATTGGTGTGAGGAGGAGGGCAAGGAGGTTCCCTTTTATAAGGGAGGAGAGGGGCACCCTAGGAATATCTCAAAAATATTATTTTATATTAAAGTAAAAATCGGTTTATAATGGTTACAAAGGGTATTATTTCGAAGATAAAGTGGATAGGGGTCGAAATCCTCTCATAAAATAGGATTTAGACAAGTTTAGGTTATTATTTTAACCTTATCAATTAGATTTAGCTCTAAGTTAAATAATTTAACTTTTACCGTGTCTTTTTGTTTTCTTACACTATATGGTTAATAAACTTACCATAACAAGCCAAAAAAACCCCAAGTTGTTTATTATTAATATATATATCCTTATCTAAGTCATTTGGCCGAACCTTAGATTTTTAAGAATTAAATAACAATTGATAATATAATATTTGTTTTAAAAACTAATTTATGTCAATTTTGACACTATTTGGTACATGATTTTTATAAAATTCATAACAGAATGATAAGTTCGAAACAAGTTACTTAAATCAACAATAACATGTCATATTAACCTATAAAATTAGTTTAAGTCCTAAAAAGTCTCAAATTACATTTATTTGGGTATTTATAACATCAATTATGTTAATTTTTCTTAAAAAGGTAATTATTGTATAATTGTTCTGTCATAAATAAATTAAATTATTTGAAGTCTAAAAATTACAAATAAATTACCATTATGTCGGAAATTGTTTTATATTTCTAATGAATATTTATAGTAGAATTTATCTTATGTATAACCCCATATTAAAAATGTTTTAGTAAATAACCTTTGATTTTAACTCTTTTAACTCTTCTTGGAATTAAATAATAATAAATGTCCTAATCTAATCCAAGTGGGCCTAAATGATAATATTTTACACTTAAGGTTGTTTTTGGTCGAGATAAACTTGTCCAATAGTATTAGGACATGTGTTAGGGTAATATTAATATCATTTTTACCCTCAATTACCCTATTTATATTTAACCGTGGTAAATAAAAGTAAAAAGTTACTATTCACCAAAAAGTATTTTCATCTCATTGAACCACATTTTACTTACTGAAATCAACCGTGTCTCTCGGATTTTTGAAATTCCATTCACAGAAGCGGTAAAATTAAGATTTATGAAAAAATTAATTTTTTAACTACCACTTAGTAGTTTCACTATTCATCAATTGAAGTTTTTCAGAAAAATGCCAAAATTTCATCCTAAGCTATATTTCATATTCCGAATTCAAAAATTAAGTCTATTTTACCAAATTCATAACATAGAAGTTGCATTAATTAATTTTATAATTAAATCCCGCTGTTAAAACAAATAGCGTGTTTTTAAGAAACAATATCTATCAAAAGATTGACACTTGTTTATGTCTGGTGTAAATGTGAAATTACATCAAATGACCAACATTGTATTGAATTGTAAAAATATATTCTAAATATCCTTTAAAACCACTCAAATTAATAATTTATCACTATTAATTATTTCGATTAAAACAGTTGTTTTTAATTGAAATTTAGTAATTTTCAGTATTCATCAGAATATGAAAGTTATCCGAAAAGTACCAAAATTTCACTTTAGGCTAAATTCGATACTCCGAATCCAAAAATGAAGTCCATTTTGAGAGATAAAATTTCTAAAATTTTAAAAGGTGGTTATTACTATTCATAACGGCTAGTTTTAATAATATTTTAATAGCATATCGTTGTTTAGTGAAACTCGGTATTGCGTACTACATACGCTATCATGGAAGGTCGCGATTGCGTGTAATGCAAGGCAAGTCAAGGATGTGTGTTGTGCAAGCTCCTTTTGGTGTAGCGTACAACACAAGACATTAATAAAATTAAAAAGAATATTTTTCATAAAATCTCGGGGTGTTAAATTCTACCACCCTTAAAATGAATTTCGCCCTCAAAATTCTTCGGGGTTATAAATGGTTTACTATTCAAAAGTTTCTTTAATAGAATCCCACATCTTAAAAAGGAATACCAAAACCAATCTTTAAAAATTAATGTATGAAACGTAATGGTTACCCAAATAAATTAATCGCTGGGTTTCCACATAGGTAAAAATATCGATATGGAAGAGAAATCTAACCATCATGTTCAGATGGAGAGTGGTAGAGAACATGGCTATGGAAAAGCCAGTAATCACAAATCCATAGATTTGTGATGATATAAGGTACCATCTGATTCATCAGGTTTTAGATCACTAGGACAACATTTTTGGTTTTCAAGATCATTTCCCTAAAGTTGAAAATTTGCTTAGAATAAATACTTACTTTATTTTGGTACAATCTCACTGTTGTTCGAGCCTTGAACAATTTACCCTTCATCTCTTAAATAAATGAAGTTGAATTTGTTATTCGTGAAGTGTTAGCAGATCATGTGATAGAATGACAGGTCATTCCATCTGTCTCAAACAAAAGGTTAGCAAAAATTATATACATAAGTCGATCTATAGTGAGATTAATCATATATGGTTCCTAAAATGGACTTATACTTCATATATCACACTGCTTAATATAATAAAACTAGTTTCTACTAAACAGGGACTTCCTGTAGGCCAGTGGTAGGTGATAAAGGCCAGTCGCACTTCGGTTTTGGGTTCGATTCCCACAACCTTGTCTGATGCCATGGGATGTCGCTCGTCCTGCAGTTTGTCCTTTTTCTAAAACTATATTACTATAACATCCCATCAATGATATCGAAAAAACTTTTATCCTTAAACAATACTAACTTATTTCCAACATAATCCATTCCAATCTTTAGGCTTATCCATAATACTGAAGTCCACTCTCATAACATAGTGAAAACGATTATCAGAGATTTAACACCATCGTTGATCCCCATATATCATAAGGTATGTTTTGTTTGTCATATTCCAAACATTCAAAGTCCTTAATCGTTTATTCTCTTGAATACCTTAGTGATAATATGAATGCAGTTAAAAGTCAACACTTTCCACATACCAAAATCCTCAAAATTTTATATACTCAAACCATGAAATCACTTAGTTCTTATATCAATCATGAGCTCATGAATACTGTTAAACATTTCATTTTCTCGTTTCCCTTCATTATGCGCATATCATCTTATTTACAAAAATATCTCAATTACTTTGAATACAACATTAGAACAATACATAAATATTCCAATACATTATGATACAACATTATTTTGGAATCCCATTACATAAACACTTAATCATTCCACCACATCGTTGTCATATTCAACATCGCCAATAGTGATCGCATGTGACTTCCCTTTGTCCTTTGCCTTCAGTGGTTGCTCATGTTGATCATCACTAACCCTTGGATTAGGGAATTTATTAGCATAATGCACCATTTCCTTGCACTTGAAGCATTGAAGTGTTGGTGGTGCGTTCTCTGCAGTGTTTTCTTTATTCACATCATTAGAAACCTTTTTCCATTACTTCGACACTCAGCTTCTCGATTACCTTCTTTTCCACACTTAAAACATTTTCTAGTCCCTTTAAGACAATCTCCACCATAATTCTTTCCACACTTTGTGCATAATGAATCATTCATCTTCTTTTCACCATTATTCTGAGATTTCTCCTTGACCTCCATCTTTCGTTTCTTGTCAAAACCATGAGATGGATATGGAACACCAACTTCCATTTCTTCCTTGATAGCACAACGCACAATTTCTTCATAGCTACTGAAGTCTCTTATAGCTAATGCCCTTCGAAGAATTGGTTTTAAGCCACTGAAAAATCGATCAACTTTACTTTCAGTTTGGATGATAATGCCATATGAATACCTTGCAAGTCTTGTAAAATTCGCTTCGAATATACCAACAGATTCATCATCCTTTTTCTTTAGTTCAAGAAACTCCTTCTCCATCTTTGTTCGAAGAATACGAGGGAATTACTTACTGAAAAACAAGTTCTTGAACTCGTCCCATTCCATGGACTCAATTTCATATCTTGGCCTCGTATTCTTGATAAGATTCCACCATTGATCAGCTTCACCTTCCAAACGATATTCTGCTAAGATGACTTTATCATGTTCAGAACATTGAAGAACTGAAAATATCTTTTCAGTGGTACTGATCCATTGTTCATCAACAAGTGGATCGGAAGTCCCACTGAAAGAAGGTGGACGTTGCCTCATGAAGGACTCAATAGAATACTGTTCCTTTCTCTGCTCATTTGGAAGTCCAGAATGATTCATAGATTGTGTAAGGATAGAAATAAGATTTTTCACTCCATCTCCCATAACATTTGTTTGTTCAGGAGGACAATCATTGCATTGTCCATTGCATTGATCAACACGGTTCCTACGGGTTCCAGCCATCGTCTAAAACCCAAAAAGAATACTGTGAGAGGAAAAAATCATGATAGGGAAACCAACATAATAAAGGGGGAGTACCTTCAGTATATAACATCTTAGGTTTAATTCTATGATCGTTAGAGTAATTCTAGTACTATAACCTATACGTATACTTAACCTTAGGGACATCCCTAGAAGTACCTTAGAAATATCTCTGGGGATCTCACTAACGTTTTCACATCCTAGTTTCCAAATGTTGACTAAACCTTTCCTCTGATACCAACTGTAGAGACCCGAAGCTTATCGTACATGGACATTACATTACTTTTGCGGAATACTTAGTACATAACAAAAACACACACACAAGGATCGTAATAGTTTAGTGTCTTTGGAAACTCGGAACGTAATCTTCTAATCGTGGTGAAAGATCTTCAATATCTCCCATAAAGATATTCCCTTTTTTTTCACCTAAAACCTTTCTTTATATCCTGGGGAAAAGAAAACATAAAAGGGTGAGCTCATTGCTCAGTAAGGGTAAACAAAAGAAATAACAATCACATCATATACATAAGAACATAGATTTTGGAAATCTTAACCTGCAAAAAAGAGAGCTCATAATATCATAACATGGGATAAATCATAGAAGTGAAATGTAATGCCAATAATAATAACATAAAACATGAAACTCTGTGGCATACACACATAATCATAGAGAATCATTTCTTGTTAGTCAAGACTCATTTCCAAGTCTATCTTAGTGGACAAAGTCCCTTTCTAAATCGAGTCACCCTCGTTTCAGTCTTGTTTCACGGAACCGGTATAACCTACCATTCTAGCCATGTCTATCTCATGAGATATAAATTCTTTACCCAATGAATTGGAGGGATATATAGGTCCCACCCATCTCATAATGATACCATTCTTATGTGTGCCACAAAATCATAAACCATACATCATTTCATAACCCATTTAATAAAAATAGAATTCTTAAACAACATGACATCATAAAACAATTCATATAAGATAAAGGAATTCATAAAAATATTTCCATCACAACATAATCAAATCCATGTAATAATAGGGATATAAACAAAACCCTTTATTATCTTATATGGAAAATAATTTTGATAAAACACTTGAACTCCATTCTTGAGGAAAATATCCTTTCTACTTCAAAAATACTTTTCCTTTATTAACATGTCATAAAATTATAAACTAAAAGAAGTTGATTAAAAATAAACCTGAAAACTTGTAAATTAAGCTTCTTGTAAATAATGTTTTAAAAATCCATTCATGCCGTATAAGTTAAAAAAACATTCTTCTCGTACTTTTGTCGGAAAAGTCAAAAAGTCCCTCGTACGAAAAACGACAAAAGATTCCTTTCATATCTTTTACTAAAAACTCACCAAAGGGTAAAATAGGATTTAAAAAATTTTAGGTGAATGGAAATAATATTACATATTGAGGAAACATGTATTTGGATGATAAAATACACCCTAGTAAATGCCAAAGTATAAACAATCTCGGATAAAAATGAGATTGTGATATTTTCCCTTACCTTAGGTCAGACTTGCTTTGTACGTGTCCAAACCTCCTGTATAATGATTTAAATCATGTTATTGACTTATTACAGAATCATATTCATTGTTATGATATCATATATGGTTCACTTATGACATTATATTACCCGTTCTTTTGTAAATTCCATGTTAAAGAGCGTTTTGGGTAAAATTGTTTCATTTGTCGTCCGTGTTTTGACTTGTAATTATTCATATGATTACTTATATCATGATTACTTAATTCCAGAATATAAAACATGATTTATTTATATTCATAATATACATATATATAATAAATCAATAAATGGAAAGAAATACACCGTTCATGGAGACGGTAGTCCGTACGTACGCATGAACGCTGTTTTCATTTCCTTATTGAATTGAATGGAATTAAGTAGATGACATAAATATAAATATACATAAATACAGTATCATTATTATGTCATATATTTAATTAGTACTTATTATATATACTTTATAATAATTCATGAATGGTTAATCATTGAGAATGAATCTCATCGCGTCGTGGAGACGGTAGTCCGTACATACGCACGAGCGATGATATCGTTCCCATGGTCGAGGAATTGTGTTGATGTGTTTGTATACTATTTCATTATCAATATCACTTTATAATAATCATATATAGTTACTAATTACACCATTATACCCATCCAATTAAGGTGGTGGCGGAAAATAGATTACACCATTGCATGGAGACGGTATTCCGTACGTACGCACGCGCGGTGATTTCCGTTTTCCGTCGGATGGATAGAAAGTTAATTAGAGTTGTTTCGTATATATAATAACATATCCGTATATAAGAAATACTGATGTTATTAATTTATCATGAAACAACTAAATATGAAGAAGTTGAAGAAGAAAAAGGTTGAAAAGATCGGTAATGGATATTACCTCTTCTTTGGAACACATCTTTGAATCCTCCACTTAGGAAACTAATATTGGTATTTGAAGAAGACCAGGACCTCTAGGATTATTATAGGGAAGTGGAGAAGGTATTTTGGCAGGGGTTGGTCGAGCTTGAGTGCTCAAATTGGTGTGAGGAGGAGGGGAAGGAGGTGCCCTTTTATAAGGGAGGAGAGGGGCACCTTAGGAATATCTCAAAATATTATTTTATATTAAAGTCAAAATCGGTTTATAATGATACCAAAGGGTCTTATTTCGAAGATAAAGTGGGTATGGGTCGAAATACTCTCATCCAATAGGATTTAGACAAGTTTAGGTTATTATTTTAACCTTATCAATTAGATTTAACTCTAAGTTAAATAATTTAACTTTTACCGCGTCTTTTTGTTTTCTTACACTATATGGTTAATAAACTTACCATAACAATACAAACGAACCCCAAGTTGTTTATTAGTAATATTCATATCCTTATCTAAGTCATTTGGCCTATCCTTAGATTTTTAGGAATTAAATAACAATTTATAATATAACATTTGTTTTAAAAACTAATTTATGTCAATTTTGACACTATTTGGTACATGTTTTTTATGAAATTCATAACAGAATGATAGGTTCGAACCAAGTTACTTAAATCAACAAGAACATGTCATATTAACCTATAAAATTATTTTAAGTCATAAAAAGCCTCAAATTACATTTATTTGTGTATTTATAACATCAATTATGTTAATTTTTCTTAAAAAGGTAATTACTGTATCATTTTTGTGTCATAAATAAATTAACTTATTTAAAGTCTAAAAATTACAAATAAAATAACATTATGTAGGAAATATTTTTATCTTTCTAATTAATATTTATAGTCGAATTTATCTTCTGTATAACCCCATATTAAAAATGTTATAGTAAATAAACATTGATTTTAACTCTTTTAACTCTTCTTTGAATTAAATAATAATAAATGTCCTAATCTAATCCAAGTGGGACTAAATGATAATGTTTTACACTTAAGGTTGTTTTTGGTCGAGATACACTTGTCCAATAGGATTAGGACATGTGTTAGGGTAATATTAATATCATTTTTACCCTTAATTACCCTATTTACTTTTAACCTTGGTAAATAAAAGTAAAAAGTTACTATTCACCAAAAATTATTTTCATCTCATTGAACCACATTTTACTTACTGAAATCAACCATGTCTCTCGGATTTTTGAAATTCCATTGACAGAAGTGGTAAAATTAAGATTTATGAAAAAATTAATTTTTTTAACTACCACTTAGTAGTTTCACTATTCATCAAAAATTAAAGTTTTTCCGAAAAATGCCAAAATTTCATCCTAAGCTATATTTCATATTCCGAATTCAAAAATGAAGTCTATTTTACCAAATTCATAACATAGAAGTTGAATTTATTAATTTTATAATTAAATACCGCTGTTAAAAAAAATAGCGTGTTTTTAAGAAACAATATCTATCAAAAGATTGACACTTGTTTATGTCTGGTGTAAATGTGAAATTGCATCCAATGACCAACATTATATTGAATTGAAAAAATATATTCTAAATATACTTTAAAACCACTCAAATTAATAATTTATCACTATTAATTATTTCGATTAAAAAAGTTGTTTTTAATTAAAATTTAGTAATTTTCACTATTCATCAGAATATGAAAGTTATCCGAAAAGTACCAAAATTTCACCTTAGGCTAAATTCGATACTCTGAATCCAAAAATGAAGTCCATTTTGAGAGCTAAAATTTCTAAAATTTTAAAAGGTGGTTATTACTATTCATAACGGCTAGTTTTATTAATATTTTAATAGCATATCGTTGTTTAGTGAAACTCGGTATTGCGTACTACACACGCTATCAAGGATGGTCGCGATTGCGTGTAATGCATGGAAATTCAAGGATGTGTGTTGTGCAAGATCCTTTTGGTGTAGCGTACAACACAAGACATTAATAAAATTAAAAACAATATTTTTCATAAAATCTCAGGGTGTTACATTCTACCCCCTTTAAAATGAATTTCGCCCTCGAAATTCGTCAGGGTTATAAATGGTTTACTATTCGAAAGTTTTTTTAATAGAAACCCACATCGTAAAAAGGAATACCAAAACCAATCATTAAAAACGAATGTATGAAACATAACGGTTACCCAAATAAACTAATCGATGGGTTTCACATAGGTAAAAATATGGATATAGAAGAGAAATCTAACCATCATGTTCTGATGGATAGTGGTAGAGAACATGGCTATGGAAAAGCCAGTAATCACAAATCCATAGATTTGTGATGATATAAGGTACCATTTGATTCATCAAGTATAAGATCACTATGACAACATTTTTGGTTTTCAATATCATTTCCCTAAAGTTGAAAATTTTCTTAGAATAAATACTTACTTTATTTTGGTACAATCTCACTGTTGTTTGTTCCTTGAACAATTTCCACTTCATCTCTTAAATAAATGAAGTTGAATTTGTTATCCGTGAAGTGTTAGCAGATCATGTGATAGAATGACGGGTCATTCCATCTGTCTCAAACAAAAGGATAGAAAAAATTATATACATAAGTCGATCTATAGTGATATTAATCATATATGGTTCCTAAAATGGACTTATACTTCATATATCATATTGCTTAATATAATAAAACTAGTTTCTACTAAACAGGGACTTCCTGTAGGCTAGTGGTAGGTGATAAAAGCCAGTCGCACTTCGGTTGTGGGTTTGATTCCCACAGCCTTGTCCGACGCCATGGGCTGTCGCCCGTCCTACAGGTTGTCCTTTTTCTAAAACTATATTACTATAACATCCCATCAATAATATCGAAAAAACTTTTATCCTTACACAATACTAACTTATTTCCAACATAATCTATTCCAATCTTTAGGCTTATCCATAATACTTCAGTCCACTCTCATAACATAGTGAAAACGATTACCAAAGATTTAACACCATAGTCGATCCCCATATATCATAAGGTATGTTTTGTTAGTCATATTCCAAACATTCAAAGTCCTTAATCGTGTATTCTCTTGAATACCTTAGTGAAAACATGAATGCAGTTAAAAGTTAACACTTTCCACGTACCAAAATCCTCAAAATTCTATATACTCAAACCATGATATCACTTAGTCCTTATATCAATCATGAGCTCATGAATACTGTTAAACATTTCATTTTCTTGTTTTCCCTTCATTATGCGCATATCATCTTATTTCCAAAAATATCTCAATTACTTTGAATACCACATTAGACCAATACATAAATATTCCAATACTTTATGATACAACATTATTTTGGAATACCATTACATAAACACTTAATCATTCCACCACATCGTTTTCATATTCAACATCGCCAATAGTGATCGCATGTGACATCCCTTTGTCCTTTGCCTTCAGTGGTTGCTCATGTGGATCATCACTAACCCTTGGATTAGGGAATTTATTAGCATAATGCCCCATTTCCTTGCACTTGAAGCATTGAAGTGTTGGTGGTGCGTTCTCTGTAGTGTTTGCTTTATTCACATTATTAGAAACCATTTTTCCATTACTTCGACACTCAGCTGCTCGATGACCTTCTTTTCCACACTTATAACATTTTCTAGTCCCTTTAAGACAATCTCCACCATGCTTCATTCCACACTTTGTGCATAAGGAAACATTCATCTTCTTTTCACCATTATTCTGAGATTTCTCCTTGAACTCCATATTTCGTTTCTTGTTAAAACCATGTGATGGATATGGAACACCAACATCCATTTTTACATTGATAGAACAACGCACAATTTCTTCATAGCTACTGATGTATCTTATAGCTAATGCCCTTCGAAGACTTGGTTTTAAGCCACTGAAAAATCGATCAACTTTACATTCAGTTTGGATGATAATGCCAGATGCATACCTTGAATGTCTTGTAAAATTCGCTTCGTATATACCAACAGATTCATCATCCTTTTTCTTTAGTTCAAGAAACTTCTTCCCCATATTTTTTCGAAGAATACGAGGGAAGTACTTACTGAAAAACAAGTTCTTGAACTCGTCCCATTCCATGGACTCAATTTTATCTCTTGGCCTCGTATTCTTGATAAGATTCCACCATTGATCAGCTTCACCTTCCAAAAGATATACTACTAAGATGACTTTATCATGTTCAGAACATTGAAGAACTGGAAATATCTTTTAAGTGGTACTGATCCATTGTTCAGCAACAAGTGGATCGGAAGTCCCACTGAAAGAAGTTGGACGTTGCCTCATGAAGGACTCAATAGAATACTGTTCCTTTCTCTGCTCATTTGGAAGTCCAGAATGATTCATAGCTTGTGTAAGGATATCAATAAGATTTTTCACTCCATCTCCCATAACATTTGTTTGTTCAGGAGGACAATAATTGCATTGTCCAATGCATTGATCAACACGGTTCCTTCGGGTTCCAGCCATCATCTAAAACCCAAAAAGAATAGTGTGAGAGGAAAAAATCATGCTAGGGAAAACAACATAATAAAGGGGGAGTACCTTCAATATCTAACATCATAGGTTTAATTCTATGATCGTTAGCATAATTCTAGTACTCTAACCTCTACGTATACTTAACCTTAGGGACATCCCTAGACATACCTTAGAAATATCTCTAGGGATCTCACTAACGTTTTCGCATCCTAGTTTCCAAAGGTTGACTAAACTTTCCTCTGATACCAACTGTAGAGACCCGAAGCTTATCGTACATGGACATTACATTACTTTTGCCGAATACTTAGTACATAACAAAAACAGACACACAAGGATCGTAATAGTTTAGTGTCTTTGGAAACTCAGAACGTAATCTTCTAATCGTGGTGAAAGATCTTCAATATCTCCCATAAGGATCTTCCCTTTTTTTACCTAAAACCTTTCTTTATATCCTGGGGAAAAGAAAACATAAAAGGGTGAGCTCAAATGCTCTGTAAGGGTAAACAAAAGAAATAACAATCACATCATATACATAAGAACATAGCTTTTGGAAATCTTAACCTGCAAAAAAGAGAGCTCATAATATAATAACATGGGATAAATCATAGAAGTGAAAAGTAATCCCAATAATCATAACATAAAACATGAAACTTTGTGGCATACACACATAATCATAGAGAATCATTTCTTGTTAGTCAAGACTCATTGCCAAGACTATCTTAGTGGACAAATTCACTTTCTGAATCGAGTCACCCTCGTTTCAGTCCTGTTTCACTGAACCAGTATAACCTACCATTCCAGCCATGTCTATCTCATGAGATATAAAATCTTTACCCAATGCATTGGATGGAGATATAGGTCCCACCCATCTCATAATGATACCATTCTTATGTGTGCCACAAAATCATAAACCATACATCATTTCATAACCCATGTAATAAAAATGGAATTCTTAAACAACATGACATCATAAAACAATTCATATAAGATAAAGGAATTCATAAAAATATTTCCATCACAACATAATCAAATCCATGTAATAATAGGGATAGAAACATAACCCTTTATTATCTTAGATGGAAAATAATTTTGATAAAACACTTGAACTCCATTCTTGAGGAAAATATCCTTTCTACTTCAAAAATAATTTTCCTTTCTTAACATGTCATAAAATTTTAAACTAAAAGAAGTGGATTAAAAATTAACCTGAAAACTTGTAAAGGATGCTTCTTGGAAATAATGTTTTAAAAATCCATTCATGCCGTATAAGTTAAAAAAAACATTCGTCTCGTACTTTTTTTGGAAAAGTAAAAAAGTACCTCTTATGAAAAATGACAAAAGATTCCTTTCATATATTTTAGTAAAAACTCTCCAAAGGGTAAAATAGGACTTAAACAATTTTAGGTGAATTGAAATAATATTAGATATTGAGGAAACATGTATTTGGATGATAAAATATACCCCAGTAAATGCCAAAGTATAAACAATCTCGGATAAAAATGAGATTGTGATATTTTCCCTTACCTTAGGTCCGACTTGCTTTGTACGTGTCTGAACCTCCTGTATAATTATTTAAATCATGTTATTGACTTATTACAGAATCATATTCATTGTTATGATAACATATATGGTTCACTTATGACATTATATTACCCGTTCTTTTGTAAATTCCATGTTAAAGAGCGTTTTGGGTAAAATTGTTTCATTTGTAGTCCGTGTTTTGACTTGTAATTATTCATATGATTACTTAGATCATGATTACTTAATTCCAGAATATAAAAAATGATTTATATATATTCATAATATACATATATATAATAAATCAATAAATGGAAATAAATACACCGTTCATGGAGACGGTAGTCCGTACGTACGCATGAACGCTGTTTTCATTTCCTTATTGAATTGAATGGAATTAAGTAGATGACATACATATAAATATAAATAAATGAAGTATCATTATTATGTCATATATTTTATAAGTACTTATTATATATACATTATAATCATTCATGAATGGTTAATCATTGAGAATGAATCTCATCGCGTCGTGGAGACGGTAGTCCGTACATACGCACGAGAGATGATATCGTTCCCATGGTCGTGGATTTGTGTTGAAGTGTTTTTATACTATTTCAGTATCAATATAACTTTATAATAATCATATATAGTTACTCATTATACCATTATACTCATCCAATTAAGGTGGTGGCGGAAAATAGATTACACCACGGCGTGGAGACAGTATTCCGTACGTACGCACGCGCGGTGATTTCCTTTTTCCGTAGGATGGATAGAAGGTTAATTAGAGTTGTTTCATATTTATAATAACATATTAGTATAAAATAAATACTGATGTTATTACATTATCATGAAACAACTAAAGAAGAATAAGTTGGAGAAGAAAAAAGTTGAAAAGATCGATAATGGATATTACCTCTTCTTTGGAACGCCTCTTTGAATCCTCCACTTAGGAAACTAAGATTGGTATTTGAAGAAGACCAGGAACACTATGATTATACTAGGGAAGTGGAGAAGGGATTTTTGCAGGGGTTGGTCGAGATTGAGTGCTCAAATTGGTGTGAGGAGGAGGGGAAGGAGGTGCCTTTTTATAAGGGAGGAGAGGGGCACCTTAGGAATATCTCAAAATATTATTTTATATTAAAGTCAAAATCGGTTTATAAAGGTTCCAAAGGGTCTTATTTAGAATCTAAAGTGGGTATGGTTCTAAATCCTCTCATCCAATAGGATTTAGACAAGTTTAGGTTATTATTTTAACCTTATCAATCAGATTTAATTCTAAGTTAAATAATTTAACTTTTACCGTGTCTTTTTGTTTTCTTACACTATATGGTTAATAAACTTACCATAACAAGCCAAAAGAACCCCAAGTTGTTTATTATTAATATATATATCCTTATCTAAGTCATTTTGCCGAACCTTAGATTTTTAGGAATTAAATAACAATTGCTAATATAATATTTGTTTTAAAAACTAATTTATGTCAATTTTGACACTATTTGGTACATGATTTTTATGAAATTCATAACAGAATTATAAGTTCTATCCAAGTTACATAAATCAACAATAGCATGTCATATTATGCTAGAAAATTAGTTTATGTCATAAAAATTCTCAAATTACATTTATTTGGGCATTTATAACATCAATTATGTTAATTTTTCTTAAAAAGGTAATTACTGTATCATTGTTTTGTCATAAATAATTAAAATTATTTAAAGACTAAAAATTACAAATAAAATACCATTATGTAGGAAATCTTTTTATATTTCTAATGAATATATATAGTCGAATTTATCTTATGTATAACCCCATATTAAAAATGTTTTAGTAAATAAACTTTGATTTTAACTCTTTTAACTCTTCTTTGAATTAAATAATAATATATGTCCTAATCTAATCCAAGTGGGACTAAATGATAATATTTTACACTTAAGGTTGTTTTTGGTCGAGATACACTTTTCCAATAGGATTAGGACATGTGTTAGGGTAATATTAATATCATTTTTACCCTTAATTACCCTATTTACTTTTAACCGTGGTAAATAAAAGTAAAAAGTTACTATTCACCAAAAATTATTTTCATCTCATTGAACCACATTTTACTTACTGACATCAACCACGTCTCTCGGATTTTTGAAATTCCATTCACAGAAGCGGTAAAATTATGATTTAGGAAAGAATTAATTTTTTTAACTACCACTTAGTAGTTTCACTATTCATCAAAAATTGATGTTTTTCAGAAAAATGCCAAAATTTCATCCTAAGCTATATTTCATATTCCGAATTCAAAAATGAAGTCTAATTTACCAAATTCATAACATAGAAGTTGCATTAATTAATTTTATAATTAAATCCCGCTGTTAAAATAAATAGCGTGTTTTTAAGAAACAATATCTATCAAAAGATTGACACTTGTTTATGTCTGGTGTAAATGTGAAATTACATACAATGATCAACATTGTATTGAATTGTAAAAATATATTATGAATATACTTTAAAACCACTCAAATTAATAATTTATCACTATTAATTATTTCGATTAAAAAAGTTGTTTTTAATTAAAATTTAGTAATTTTCACTATTCATCAGAATATGAAAGTTATCCGAAAAGTACAAAAATTTCACCTTAGGCTAAATTCGATACTCCGAATCCAAAAATGAAGTCCATTTTGAGAGCTAAAATTTCTAGAATTTTAAAAGGTGGTTATTACTATTCATAACGACTAGTTTTAATAATATTTTAATAGCATATCGTTGTTTAGTGAAACTCGGTATTGCGTACTACACACGCTATCGAGGAATGTCGTGATTGCGTGTAATGCAAGGAAAGTCAAAGATGCGTGTTGTGCAAGCTCCTTTTGGTGTAGCGTACAACACAAGACATTAATAAAATTAAAAAGAATATTTTTCATAAAATCTCGGGGTGTTACATGGTGCCTTCCTCCCTCCGTGAACAAAAGACCATGGCTTACTATTCTTCCTGGTGGCCCAGACTGGGCCCACCCGTCCTCGCGGCGCCTGCCTGGTGGTGTACCACCCTAATACTATCATGACCAATCAGCGGTGGCACACAGAGGGGCACGCCACCATCCCCCACCTTCGGTCACCATTGGTGGTTCCTTCAGCGGGAAACCAAAGTTTCTTCAGTGGTCCATTTTCTATTCTATCAGTGCCTACGGTCACTAAAGAATGTTCTCTCTTCCACAAAGGTCTTAAACCTGGCTTTCCATTGATTCAGATGTTTAGCCACAATGAACTCAATTAGAGGTGGGGAATGTGACTTGTTTTTTTAATCGTCCCACACCTTATGTGTTAGAAATTTATAATCATGGGAGGTTCAAGGATTTCAGTCTTATCAACAAATGATAATTTCAACCCCGATTAAAGAAAATCCAGAAAAGAAATTCCTCCTCCATAAACGCACAATTCACAGATCATCATATTTGGGGGATGATCCACATTCGTTGTTTATAAACTAGTAATGGGGAATAACTAGAACAAATTAAACCCCTACCACTTTTACATTTGTTTCTGCAGTGTTACGTCCTCGAGGTTTCAAGACGATGACATCGTTCATAGATTTTGGCTCTGTTCCTCATGGTGGGTCCAAGATGTTGCACGTTAATTTGTGTTTGTCATTATTCATTGGAGTGGATTTTAATATGTGGTTCATTAGATAATCCGCGTTGATTAATTCATCTTTGAACCAATTCATCAACCAAAATTAAAGGAAAAATCAGGTCACATCATTTTTGTTATGCTGCGATGTCACGTCATTACACTGTTTCATTTATAAAACAGTGCTTCTATTAAGGGTCATTAAAGCATCGTTATGCTGCGTGTTAATGAGCTATTAATTAGTTATATTAATGTGCATCATCATCACCTCATTATCGCACCATACCACCGTCATCTTCCACTCAACGGTGGGAAAAAATATCCTTTTAAGATATTTTATTATTTTTTGAAAACATTGAAAATTAACTTTTTCATCCGACCCTTTCTGGTCAAAGTTATGTCATTTCTAGGAAAATCTTGAAATTTGAAGTTCAACGGTGCCATTTTTCTCGATCCTAGCATTAGTTAAAAAGATATAAAAATCCCACTCACACATTTACTGAGCGTTCCTTAAAAAGTTAAAAAATTAACATTCAACCTCTCCCACACCGGTCATGGATAGGCTCCGCCTACGGGGAACAGGCCCTGACAATCCAAAAAGTACACTCAGATTTTCAATCTGATTTACCATTTAGTGGATATAATAATTTAAAAATAAAATAACTATTACTTAATTATTTTATTTACGACTAAATACTAACTTCCAGTAATGGCATGCGCTTGTCTATGTTAGGATCTACCTAAGGAAAGCATACACTCACGAGCTCAGCAGTGGTATCAAATATTTAATCAGAGTCATCGTTCATGAGTTATACGCATTTAAAAAATAATATAATTTTATTTAAATATTTTATTTAATTATTTTATTTATGGTTATACCATTTTCATGTATTCTTAATGGAGGGCTATAATGACTAAACCTAAGTCACACATAGGGTAAACCTGCCATAAAAAATGCAATTATTCCTTCAAATTTTGATCTGGGATCCCATTTAAAAGTTATTCCACCTTTTCAGAAAAACAAACATATGCCTACTATTTAAATATTATCATCTTTCAGTAGATTATTAATGGAACCACATTGTCCTAGCACGTGGTCTCAAAATAAATACATATTATTTTAAAAATAATTAAACAGATATTTAAAGACATTACATTCTCTCAAAACTAGGGATTTACATCCCCAAAATCCAATACAAAGGTAAATCAAACAATTAGGGTTTCTGAGCATGAATCTGTGCTTCCTGCTCCCATGTTCCCTCTTGGGGATTCTCGTGCTATCACCAAACGTGAAGAAAAGGAATTGACCATCCATGAAGGAACCATTCAAGTCAATCCTCTAACTCCACTAAGAACCCAAAAAATGTCTCCCTATCATCATTGTCTAGCTCACCCAAGTCGATAACTTATGATGGATCAGGCACGTACCTCCTCAGATGTGACACTTGAAAATCATTGTGCACCCTGTGCACCAGTGGGGGAAGAACTAGGTAGTAAGACACCATGCCAACACTGCTCAGGATCTAAAAAGGTATGATGAACCTCAGAGATAGATTGACACAACAACCAAATCATTGAAATCATAATCGGGGTGAAACCCGAAGTAAATCATGGCATCCCTCCCCAAACTCCACGTGTCTCTATCTCAAATTGGCATAAGTATTTTTACAACTCTATGTAGTCCTTATCCACTTCTAGATGATCTAATATTTTTTAATGGTAGATTGTACAAACTCTGGACTCATGAGTGATGACTCTCCTAGGTCTTTCCAACATTGATGTGATCGGCATGGCTTCTCATACAAGGCCTCAAACGGTGTCTTTCCAATGGTGGACTGATAGATATAGTTGTATGAAAATTCCACCAGTGATATGTGGTCCTTCAATCTATGACAAAAAACCAGGACACACACAAGAAGAATTTCCTCCATGGTTTGTATGGTCCACTCAATCTAACCATTTGTATGGGGTTGAAAATGTGTGCTCAATCACAGCCGAGTCTCGAATGCCTCCTACGTATTCTTCCACTACAAGGATATAAATTTTGCGTCACGTTATGATATGGCATTCAATGGAACCCCGTGAAGCTTCACTTTCTATTTGTCATAAAGGCGTCCCACACCCTCTACATATCCATACTCTTGGATGGGAATGAAGTAAGCCAACTTGGTGAGATGGTCAATGATCCCCTATATAGAGTCATTGCCCCTGGATTTGCATGGTAATCCTATCAAAAATTCTATCAAGATAAAATCCCACTTCCACTATAGTACCTCGAGTGGCTGGCCTAAGCCTGCTAGAACCTAGTGCTCAGTTTTAACTTACTAACAAGTGAGATATTGGGATAAGAACTCAACCACTTATTTGTTCATACCAGACCACCAGTACTAACATCAAAGGTCCTGGTACATCTTCTTCACTCTAGGATGTACAGAAAAGGGGGACGTATGACACTCCCTCAACAAATCCTCCCATAATGTCACTAGAACTATGATACACCCTCTAAAAAGGATGATGTGCTCCCCACCTATTAAAAATCCATTAGGAGCATGTCCTGAGGATAACTAAGAACATCATTCATCACAGTAAACATCCACCAGTTCTACCTCCCATGAATCATTGTAAGAGAGGGGGATTAATAGTTGTCGACTAACATTAAGTTTCATCATGGCTAGCTACTTAGCCACCTCACTCGGTTGCTACAAACCATTCCTCCTATTGAGCATGTCATCCACCACGTTCCCCTTCCCAGGTGTATAGACTATCTCAAAGTAAAAGTACTAGAGGAACTCCATCGATCACCAATTTCTCAACTACTGAAAACTCTACGATCACCTTTCTATCAACACAAAGGGATACCCCTTTTAATGATTTATGTTCCAATCAACCTTTTGGTAGTTGGTACTCATTCTCCATGGCCACCTCAGTAATATTCTGGTAATCCGCACATAATCTTGAACACTGGGTCTTACTATGATTATCTTCTGCATGTCCCGCACCAATTTCCCCTACTTTTGAAGCTCTACCAAATCCCTCTGATATTCCAGATGTCGATATTGGTTCCCTCTCATGGTATAGAATGATGCAGATGTCCCTCTCCCTATGGTGAGGTATATCATGGAATCATTTTTGAAAGTACATTCCTGTACTCCGCCAGTACTGTGGGACTAAAAACTATAAACATCTAATTCCACAAGGGTAAGGTGGGATGACTCAAGAGTGATCGGGTAAACCCCTATACGAATGAGTTTATCTCATGAATCTAGGATTTCCCTTTTCACCAACTATGGAGAACCTCATTCCAATTCTACAGATATACCACATAATTTTTCCTAAAACATTCAATCTAAGAATGAACTGTGGATGTCCATTCCATTCCCAAATGAACATCGTAAGGCCTTTATGCTTCCACCAAGAAGTTTCAACAGAAACAATAAACTCAAGGGTCATATCACACCATTGGAATATGTTTAATTATAGAGTCTCCTCCCAAAGGTATATCCAGACACAAATATCAAGTCAACAGTTTAACTGGAAACTCTAGGTCATCAAAATGATTCATGATAAGAAGGAAATATTAGCACCTATGGCTATTAAAACAGATTCTATTAGTAGACAAAGACCATACCTTGAATAATTTCTGGAGGTCTTGGTTCATACATCTTGTCTGCATTCTGCTACTCCCTTCCTCTTACCTTCACCTACCTGAGCCTGGTGGGGACCACATTGGGGTGGTGGTTGTAACATGTCGAAATGTATACCACCTCTACTTCTCTATATGATACTCTTACACATATACTACCCTATAGATTCATTTTTACTTATCAATTTCCCTTCCCAAAACATTTTACATTTCCATTTCTCTGAGACTTATGTCAGTTTCCTATTTTTCCACTGCTATCATTTACTAGCACTATTTGCTCACCCAAGAACATTCAAATAAAAAGGTTCTATCTACCACCCTAACATTAGTAAGAATGCATAGAAGGGTAGTGTTTTATATTATGTCCTTAATCACATATTACTCTGAGGTTTGAGCCCTGAAGCACTGGTCGTATCATATTCATCATGTACCGAGAATGGTCAGTACGCCTTTAAGAATAATCATATACCAATGTATCATCCTGGAGAAGCTGTAGAATCTCTTGGGAACACAAACCCCTTTAATTTTTTTACAGTAAGATACCCCTTCACTGAGAAAGGTTCTCAAGCTCTATCTATAGAAAAGTCACCTAATTGTATGAAAGGGGTAATCAAAACCTTGACATCGCTATTCTGATCCATGAAGAAGGGTCACTACCAAGAATACCATCTGATCCAATGGTTCACTATATAGATGGAATCTAGGTCACCATATCATGCTAGTAATTAGCTGCATGTGTATTAGGATCACCTTGGAACCTGAGGGTATTTGTTTTTGAAACTCGTGTAAGACATAGAGCCTACCTGTGTCCTCTACTAGTAGTGGTAGTAGTAAATTCTGACCAACAAGAAGTGGTTTTGATGGTAATCTTCCCAAAAGTACCATCTCAAGAATTAGTGCTTGTATCGAAGCCCCATCACTATGTGGACCATCCTAATGGTCACACAATAGAATCTTGATGGCTATCTGTGTGAAGGTATCTTGAACGATAATCAAGATGAACCACCGTCAATAAGTTATACTTGTTTAGTGACTCAAAAGTGTTCAAGAGAAAAACATTTCCAAAACACATGTAATGAGTGTTTTCATTTACTGAGTTGGACAATTGAATCCAGGGTCCTCGTGTATGGATTCATCATCCACTGCACAAACAATGGACTCCTTCAATCTGAAGGTCAGAATCACAACATTTTACATTATTTCCCCAAAACAAAAACAACAGAATCTCAGTATCGAAGGTAGAACCAACCACCTATGATACCACATTGTCATTAATCATCCACCATGGCCTGTGTCGTGACTACTCAAAGCCTGCCTCTTGAGGGCATGTGGCTAGTGACTAGAACATAAGGTTTCAACCTACAAGTATGAGGCATTTTCCTGAGTACTTGTACGTACATAGATGCCCAACCAAGCCCCAGGCACTAAAAAGGAAAAATAAATCATTAAAACAATATTGAGTAGTTGTACAACTAATATATGTGGGATAAAATAAAAACCCAACAAAATATCTGAAAACAACAAATTACAGAAGGAAAATGCTGATGGACATCCACAGAAACCCCCCCCCCCTAATTGTGATTGTAACGTATCTACAGGAATCCAAAGTATAATTCCATCTCCACCCAATCATACTAGGCCAATATTGGTCTTAGGACACATTGTCCACCTTCGTATAGTATGTCGATCTCGTCTCCCTGAGCACCTCTGGGTCCTTGTCCACCAAAGTCTATGTTGATATGTCGATCGTGTGCACTAGAAAAAACACATTTGGGCGAAGCCCGTGTTGGGATGAGTAACCAAATACTCAGTAGGACACCAAATAAAAAAGGAAATAACACACAACATCTTATATGTAAACCATGAAGAACAAGACATCTCAGACCATGTATACATTTAGTGTAGTGATAGAAGAATCATCAGTCACATCACAGAACACCTCAACTACTGAAGAAATCATCCTCCATCGAGTACATTAGGCCTTTCAAGTCACACTGATATTCGTACCACTAACCATATACATATTACATACACCTACCCATTGCATATGATCTATAGTTGAGTCACACAGAGTCGAAACTCAACAATCTTCAGTCCTTATCTATCCTTAGAGTTCTGAACGTAGAGGGCATGGGAGAATCAACCCATAAGCCATTAGTTGAATCTCAACATCCATTATAGCATCCTCATGGAATTCCAAAACATCCTACTCATCAAGAGGGTCCCATATTCATAAATAGATCATCATTCAGATGCTCGTTTTTCATGTTATTAGCATTTTAATAAACATGGGATGGTTGTGTCTCGGTCCGGTCCGACCCGGTCCGACCGACCCATCCAACCTGGCCTGGGGGTCCCACATACCCTGATTTGGTTATGATTGACTCGACCATACTTGGTTCAGGTATGGTTTGGTTCCGTCTGGCATGGCTAGAGGTCCATCACCAAAGGGGTTCATGGGGCCTGACCCAGATTGGCTGAGGATCTAACCGACTAGGTTTCATGACAACCTAATCTCGTCCAGCTAAGCCTGAAGGGAATTGATCTGGTCTGCTGGAACATGTCTGTCCCATAGATGTGGGTCCGTACTTCTATCCAGTGGTTCAGGGGTAGATAATCACGAGACTGGCCCAACCCTCTAGCTGGGGTCACGGCCCGCTTGCTGGGGGTATGACCTACCAGCCCGAAGACCGACCACATGAGTGACCGGTGGTGTGTGCCTAGGAAGCGGAAACCGACTTAATCCCCACCCTAATGGCCCTATGTATGTGGGGAATTCTATATTTTTTGGCCAAATAATCATGGCATCTAACCCATATGGGTGGTCTAGATGCATGCTTGCCCTCCACGCGGCAACCACCCAGTGTCGCATCACCCCGCTGCTGTCGTGGTCGGCTGGCCATTGTGGCACACTAGTGGGTGCATCATTGTTCTCCACTGACCACCGCTGTCGTGGTCCACTGTCAACCTTTGTCAATTCATTCATTGGGACACCAGAGTTTCTCTGGTGGCCCATTTTCCTTTCTGTCAACGCCTCCAGTCTCTGGGAAATGTTCTCTTTACTGCAAAAGTGCCAAACCTGGCTTGTCATTGATTCATATGATTTTCCACAAAAAACACATGTGGTGCAAGGGATTGGCCTTTTTTTATGCCAGCCTACACCCTCCGGTTTAGATTTTTATAATAATTGGAGGTCCAGATATTTCATTCCAATCAAAAAATTATAATTTCAACCCCGGTTAAAGAAAATCCCAAAAACGTTACCCTCCCACATAAACACCAGATTTGTTGTTAAACCTATTATTGGGTTGATCTACATACATAATTTATAGAATATGAATGAGGAAGAACATGTACATATTAATAACCATATCTTAGATGTTCATTTCTGTAGCATTATGTCCTCGAGGTTTCAAGACGTCAATGTTTTTCGTCGTTTTAACTCCGATCATTGAGGTGTGTTGAAGATGTTTGATGCTCGTCAACATTTTTCATTATTTTTTATAGTGGAAGATTGTCGGAGGTTGTTCAGATAATCCTCAAAGGTAAATTTCTCATTCCACAAATATGTCAATCCAAATAAAAGGATAAACGCATTGCAACGTTTTTATTATGTTGTGACATCATGTCGTTACGTTGTTTCATTTATGAAACAACATCACAGTTACTCATAATTAAATGTTTGCTACACTATGAGTTAATGAGAAATTAATGATTTCCATTATTGTTCCTCATCGTCACCTTGTCACTAAACCTCAACAATACTGTTTTCCACTCAACAGTGATATCAAAAATAAAATAACTTTTTAATCTTTTTTATTATTTTTTTAAAACTCCAAAAATTATCTTTTTCTTCTAACCCTTACTGGTCGATATTACGTATTTTAAATGTGAATTCTATAATTCTAATTTCAACACTACCATCAAATTTTTGATCTGATCACCATTTCAAAAGTTAAAAAAACCATCTTGAACATTTATTGAACATTCATAAAAAAGGTCAAATATTATCTTTCCCCCTCGACCCGCGCTGGTGGAGGTTGGGCTCCCCCTAAGGGGAACACGCCCTCAGGTGCTCAATGGTACTCTCATATTTTCAATCCTAGTTACCATTTAAAAGTTATAAGGATTTGAAAATAAAAAAAAATTTACTTATTTTACTTTATTTATGTAAAAAACTAACTTCAAACATTAGCCCACGCCAACCAATGTTAGGATCTGCCTATGGAAAACATACCCCAACAAGATTAGCGGTGGTCTCATATATTTATTCCATGTCATAGTTTGTGAGTTATAAGAAATTGAAAAATAAAATAATTTTATTTAATTAGTTTATTTACAGTTATATCATTTTTAGGTTTTCTCACTGGAGGGTTGCACTGAATAAGCATAAGTCACGCCTAACGAAAACCTGTCGTCCCAAATGTAACAGTGCCCTCAAATTTCTAATCCAGGAACCCATTTATTATTTTTAATACTTATTTATTAAAACCCTTCAGACAAACTATTTAATTCTTAATATATTTCGATAGGTCATTACAGGCACTCTGGGCCTCAAAATCGCATGCTGTCTCAGTGGCTAGGATCGAAATAATTATATATAATTTATAAAATATATACATAAATTCTGAGAAATTACACCTTTTTGACATTTCCATGGGATAATCTTTGGGAATTCATAGACTCCCCATGAACCATCATAAAATATATAATTAGAGTTTGGCTATTAATAACCTATGGTAAACATTAGGTGTTATAGTTTATGTATAGATCCATAATTTAGACATCCTATAAGTAATTTTTTTTTGTGATTACATGGTTTCCACTATGATTTGTGTAACTCACATAATAATTTCAGGATTTAGTGAATGTTAAGAACTATAAGGATTTGGGGTTATGTTTAATGTGATGAGAAATTTTATTATGAGAAGTAAAATGGGATAATCAATGTAAGGAATGATATTGTGATCATTCATTATTAGTTTTCACGGAACACGATTAATAACATGTAACATAACTAACTCTGAAACTCACATAGGAAGATAAGGAATGATTTCCTTGATATATTAGATAATGGAGACCATGTAATAAAGAAAACTCAGTTTCCTTTGTCTCGAGAACCTGTAGATATTCACCTAATTGAATGTATTAGAGGAATAAGAAAGTGTTTTGGATATTGAAAACAAGGACACAAAGAAAGTGACTACAAAGGAAAAATGAAGAGTCTAATTAAGAATGTTGAGGTTCATATTTTCATCCCTAAGACATACAAGAAATATAATTTTTTATGTGTGGAATTGATGGTCATTATGAAAATAAATGTACCACATGCGAACCTCCGAATAAATTCAGCTATATGGTGTGAGTAATGGTTATGTTCCTGATGATGAAGAGGCTATAGATAGAATGTGAAAGGGAATCAATATTATATAATATGATGTGGTATCCTTTTATATATTTAGGATGAAGTGGAATAATCATTTTTTTATATAGTTTGATTAAAGAATTATGTTATATGAATGTTGAAGTCCACACAGATTTTCTAGATTATGTTTTTTATGTTAAGGATTTAAAATATAATGTTGAATGTTTCTGATGGAATGTAAAAGTGTTTTAATGACAAGGTGACATATTAAATATGAGATAATAACTCTTAATAGGTTTCTTATGTTTAGATAATACTATTGGGATAACGATATGTGGGATATTAATAAGTATATAGCATGGTATGGATTACCTTGGAACTAATTAAGGACATTTGATAAGTATTTTTTTATTTCTTTGATAAATATTTCTCTATAATAGGCACATTGCTTATTACCTTTATACAATTGAACCTGATTCTCATTATAACAAAGATATAGGTCATGTGTCTGATTTAATAAGATGTAATAGGAATTTAGACATATTATTTTCACCATAAAAATCAATAAACATTATATAATGCTTAATAAAATATTTTTGTATATCAATTACACCAACATAATTTTGAATATTAAAACACAGCATAGTAATCATGCCCCATTCCATTTGAAGTTTTTATTAACATGAAGGGAAAAATTTATTAATTTGGTTATTATCCTATAGAGACCATTCTTTAATGAATATATATGGTGTTTATGTGATACAATGTCATCTTTGGGTGATCAATTAAGTAGTAAAATGTGATTATAATACATACAATTTTCTAAAATCATACCATTATCAATATATTGAACTCGTTACTAGAAATTGTTATATGACGTTTCACAATGAGACCAAAAATAATGTCAACTCCATGATGGGTGTGAAATAATTCTGTGAATATTTAAATTTATATGGATATAGTATCTATAATGATTTTTTTATTTTTTTATTGTGATTTATTATAAAACCCAGATTAAAAATGGTTATTATAAGTCATTAAAATGGATCTGTATAGACAAAAATGTTTTTTATGTTAACATAATAAAAATTCAAAAGAATAATTGGTATTTAACATATTATTTTAGAGATATATATGATTAAATAACTGAAAATTTTATTAAATTCATCATTGGAATGTTCAAGGGGATAATAATGTTAATAATAGTTTTACCACGTTATGATACACTATAAATTATTAAGTAAAATTTTTGATGGAGGAAGAAGAACTAATGATGGGATCCACTGTGTGGAATGATATGAAAATACAATTAAACAATATATAAACAAAAAAATAGAATAATATTCATATTATCAAGACTAAATATTGGATAGAGAAGTATGAATATATGATGTGATGACATGTCGTAACCCTAGTTTTTGGTAGAACCAGTCATGAACATGGTATCTGATTAAGATGAATCATATATCTGGAAGATGGGCATGACTAGAAGTGATGTTTATATATATATAAACATATTTCATGACTTTATAAATCAAAATGTGATTTTAATATATCATTGCATTTAAAAATTTCAATGTGTTTGAGATCATTCACTACATGGAACACCGATTTTTTTAAAAACAGCAATATATTTAGATAAATTATAAATATTAAGATTTATTATTAAAACAAAAGACATTAAATTAGTGTGGATTAATAGTAGCATCCAATATAATAATTCTATTTTTTTATACAATAAAATCTATTTTTGATATCAATTAAATTAAATTAATTTACCTAAAATGACTGATTAGATTGTTTATTATTGGGAAACATGTTTTTTTAAAAAAATAGGTGATATTAATTATATTTAAAGAAAAATATTTCTAATGAAAAATAACTTTTGTTATCAATAATCGTTTATCTAAAATTTAATTAGAAAATTATATGAGATAATCATAATAAATGTTAATATTTGAATAATTAATTTTCTAATAAAATGAGGTTATATTAAATATTAGTATTTTATTAGAAATTATAAAAAATAAAATTTTAAATTGTGATTTTAAAAAAATAAAATTAATATTTGAATTACTTAGAAAAAAATAGTACACATTTGTAATATTGTTTTGATATTGTTTTATAGTTTAAACATATTATTGTCACATATTTTTTTTTGAAGAGGTTCCATGAACAAAAATCCAGGACTAATATTAATCAAAAAGGAATGTTACAAGAGATGAAAATGTGGAGTCATATTAAAATCAGCCCCATAATGAGGGAGCAGGACCATAAGAATTGAATCTAACCGAGTAAGAGTCTTACCAACTCCCATATTAGCAAGACCATCTGAAACCATATTCACCTCACGATAAACATGAGTGATGACGAAGTTAACACTCAAAAGGGTCTTCATGTATTACATCCACTTTGTAGAAATCTTCCAAGAGATATGAAGTTCACCATTTCTTATTCCATGTACATGAGTGATAGAAGAAATTTCCGACCATATATTTGTCTAAACATTCATTATAGAAAAAGAGACATCATGAATTATTCTAAGAATCTTCTCCTCGAGTGAACTAGTCACACCATGTGTCCTAGAAACCGCAACACACCCCGCTGGCCTTAGATTTCCTTTTGAAGCCCCATATATATTCCTCTTTACACAATTTAGAATAGGAGGAAACCAAAACACTTCAAGAGTCCCCAAATATAGTTTGAAATTGCAATGAACACCCATATTTTTCAGTAAAATAAAATCTTGTATACTGTTATTGCACACCACCATGCCAGCGCAACACAAATCGCTTATAGAAAAAAAATCTTCTTTGTGACGAAATTCACAAAGCAGCCAATTCCCAAGTGAATTACTGCATTTAGATGCCTCCAAATAGCATGAAAACATTCAACTACTATCACAAAAGTAGAGAATGTACCTAGGGAGAAAACTGGAAGACTGAGTAGAACCGGAGGAGGGCTTGCAAACCTAAAAATCAAAGACCATCCAGCTCAAAAGCCTCCAGTACCTCATTCCAAAAGGCTAAGGTCATTTTACAACTAAGGAAGATATGCTCTAAATCCTCCATGTGCTAATAAAACTAATGAAACCTAGAACAAAGATTAATTCCAAGAATTTTAAGTTCCTCAACCGAGGGTAACCTATTGCAAGCTAGCCTCTAAACAATGGTAATACTAAATGAACTAATTCATTTTTTATTGAAAAATGATAACCAATTGTAGACAGTGTAATGGCCCTTGCTGACATGCTGATAAAATAGTTTTCTAGTAAGAAGCCCATTATAATTTATATGACTTTATTCATATATATGAATATTTTATAAGATTACATAACATATTAATTGATCAAATATTAATATATGTTATAACATTACACATTTTGAAATATTCTTTTAGTTTATTAAACCTATGTCGAAATTTATTAGAACTAAATCGTACGTCTCGTTAATAAATAATTTTTTTGTATATTCTTTAAAAAAATAATCTTCAAGGGAGATTTTATTTTTTTATTTCATTAAAATACTCAGTCAATTTATTTTTCGATAATAAATAAATTTATTTCATTAAATTATGTATCAAATATTTTTATTTATTATATGAATATTTAAACCATAAAATTTTAATTTTTTAAATATAGTTTTTATATGATTAAGTGTGATTATTTTTAAATTAATTTTTTACACCAATAAGATTCTTATTTGGTAAAAGTATTTTAATATTACCAATCGTAGGTACTGAATGTCATAATATTTTTAATCATAATCTTGACCATTGAAATTAATTACTAATGTTATTGTTTAATTACCAATATAAATGTTAATTAGGGTAAAAGTTATAAGTTAAATCCAAAATACCTAAAACATTAAATGTTTTTAGTATTGAAATTTTATCATTTATTTTTTACCCATCTCAATATATACACCCATTGTTTCTATTTTTCTCCCATTGAACCCTAAATAGTGACCTTGCACTATTGAAAATTTATAAATTACTCCAAAAAGTACCCTTCTCCTCACTTATAAAAAGGTATCATCTGAAAAACATGAAGACTCACTTACCCTACCAATTTTCCAATTGAATCTATGAAAAAAGTCTTCTCATAGAACCGTATCCCTTGCTGAAAATATTATGTTTACCATTATTTGTCATAATAATTTAATTTTAAAGTAGCCTTCCATTGAAATTTATTGACCCCAATATGAGTATTATTAACTACTTAGATTTTATATTTAATTATCTTCATTAAAATTTATCGTAACCAAAAAAATATAATGACATCTGTATCATTTATATAATATAATGTTACCATATTAATGTTGTTGTCATTATATATTAATCAACCCCATCTAGTTAAAAATGAAATCATCATTAGTACAAACATGCACACAACATAAACCACAAACAATGAAATTCATCTTTTATAACCACCAATAAATTATGGCTCCTAGAATGTATGAATGGGGGAAATATAATGTTTATATTATAATAATGGTGTTTTCGGATAAAAATTGTAACTTATTAATTATATGGTAATCAAATGCTTATCATTATGTTACGTGTTTAAAACGATAAAACTATGAAGAAAATAATGTATTTGTTATATGTAATAAATTTTTTTAAATTATATTATTTTTATAATTATTTGAAATTATGATATATAAAAATAATTAAAATAAAATAAAATCATTATTCATCTATTATAAAGATATTTTAAATAATCATTCTCATAATCATCTACCAATCATGGTTGATTCATGTTTAAGTCAGTTAATCGTCAACATGAGAAATACCCTACATTATAAAAATAGTTGACTATGAGAACTTATATATTTGTGTAACAGGATATAAATTTTAATAAATAAAATTTATATTAAGGATATATCAACGATATTATCATTAATTGTTTAAAAACATTGCATTTATTAAGAAATACTGAGACACGATCTTCCCTGATTTAATCATTATGGTTCATCAGAAAAAATGACATAAGTTTAAATTATAGATTTATAATCTATCATGAAATATCTATTATAATATATAATATTATATAATATTGATGGTTTTTTAAAACTAAATAAATACCAACCAATAGTTTTTTATAAAATCAGGAAAAACTAGATAATATATAAATATGTATGTTGATTATTGATTTTTAACCAATTAGGTTAAATACCCTAAGATGGAGGTGAATCAGTGTATGACAGATTAAAAAAACTTCCACTTTAGATCTTGTTTCATCATTATAAAATCAATCATATTATTTCTTCTCAAAGAAATATATGAATCGAAATGAAATAATGCACGAAACACATTCATTTTTACTTGGTTCTCCCTCACTCAGCTAAGTCCAAGGAACATACATTGATAATGCTTCAATTATACCAAATCGACTATGGCTCACAACCAAATTATATGGTTCAGGCTAGATCAATTTCTATGCACATGTTCACTATATCTATAAGATTCAACGTCTTCTCACTGCATTCCGAAGGGTCACTCTCTATGTCTCTTTCTCAAGCTCACTTCCGGTGGAAGGGATCATAGTCTTTCCCTTCATTTGATCACTACTCCTAGAAGTAATCCACTCACACTATATAGAATTTTAGTTCACTTCGTTTTCATGAATTCAAACATCCCCAGCTATTGGTAGACACTGTATTTAAGCCCCTTATTCACCTATATATGAAATACACTTTTTTGAGAACTATTAGGTTGTAGAAACTTCTTTCATGACCTTTTTTGATTTCTCTGAGATCTTCACTACACTGTGTACCACATTTGCTATCTGGACCACCTATCCTCAATGGAATACCTTTTATTCCACATATCGTTCCCCTTCTATAGAAAGTCCATGCTATGTGGACTATCTATACTTCCGCATACCATCTACACTTCCACGAACTTCCTTATTTCGGGAACATATTTTTCCACAAATTAATTGTTCTTTATAACATGAAGAGCCCAAAAATTACTTTTTTATACATTTCATGCAAACCACTTCACCCTTCATGGAATTATCCCTCCCAAACTACTTCAATTCACCGAATACACCCTCACGAAACACATCAGACTATGGATAATTTCTTACAAGAGTTATGATTTCTCTAATAAAATTCACTCGAAGTAATGAGGGGTTTAGCGCTCCATATATTGGAAAATATATCCAAAAATATCACAAATATGATTTCCCCAAATCATCGATGTTGTACAACAGTCACTACACACAGCTTCTTCTGTGAAACGTTTTTCCACAAGAGGTCTATGTATTTTCACTCTTCCTTCACGTCAACTGATCTCTTCAGCAAACCACATAATTTTATTCTCTTCAAATCACAACTTTCTTTTCTCCATCGATAATCAATTCTTCAAACCAATTACATCCCACAAACCAAATCTTTCCATCAGACCTTTTTTTCATTCGTGGTATGCATACCACGCTTCACGGTTCATGTGGCATCATTTTGAAAAAACCTATATTTTCCAAAACTCATTCGCAATTCAATGAAAAAAAATTGGTTCATGAATTGTACTTTGCAGTCCATATACAGTTCAATTCTACAGGGAAATTATTCATTTTCCAAAAAAACTCCTGATTCAAAGACCCAAAAATTTGGTAGACACTGGGAAACATGGCCACCTTAAAAAAAGGCTTTAGCGAACACCAACCATACTGAATTGTGGTCATATGGATTTTTCAACAATGAAATTCAATTCCAATAAAACCAAGAGGTTTCTTGGATGAATTTTTTCCCAACAATCTCCCCCATTGTGTTTGTTTTAAATTCTTTAGAAAAATTTATACCTCTTAAAATCTTCTTCTATCTTTTATCAACATTCGCATGTTGTGATTAAGATAGCGATCAAGGATTTACTCAACAGATATTCTAAGCCTACATGGGAAATTATTGATGTATGAAACTAGAGTATAATTTATATTTCATGAATGTATCACATTATTAAATTCTAAAAAATCTCTTCTACAATCATCATAAACCTCAAATATAATGATATACATCACGAACCTCTAATTCCATGATATATATATATATCATTTTGTTGATCAATTCTAGAATCATAATATTTAAAATATACCCTACTTCACTACTCTCACACCATTTCTTTTCGCCTATCTCACTTATCCACCTTTCAACTACTATCCATGACTTGAATAAGACATTTTCTCCCATTGAATAACTGTAATTTCTCCCCCTTCATTAACAAACCAAAAGGTCAATCCTTAATGTTATAATATAGAGTAATTTACACAAGAAAAAAACACTATACCTTGGGGAGAGGGTGTCCCACATCCAATTTTTTTTTAAGTGTGTGGAGTCGACTGAACTCGTAGATCCATTCAATTCCATTCAAATTATTCTTTAGGTAAGGCCTTTTTAGAATATCAACTAATTGTTGTTATATAAGAATATACTAAAACTTAATAAGCCCTTACTCCACTATCATCTTGAAAAGTTGATATTTTATTTTAAAGTGCTTCTTCATTCAGTGATGTGGTCGATTATTTCGATGATTATTATCACATGAATTATAATAATAGATTATGATTAGAGATATCACTTTAACTCCCATATCATGAATCTACTGTCTCATTCAAAATAACTATGTCCAAACTTGAGTAGCAACAATATATTCATATTCTACAATTATTAATGAAATATAATCTTCTTTTTATTTCATATCCATGAAATACACAATCCATCATGACAGAATGTACCACCTGATGTGGATATTCCATCATTTTCTAAACCAATCAAATATTCATATGTATATCCTAATAAGTCTTGATGAGATTTTCCATTATACATAAAAATGAAATTCACCATGACCTTGATATACTAAAGTATTATTTTTAATGAAAGAAAGTGATTTTCCTTGGGATTGATTTTATCATCATCATCATTTCAATTTTGTATTATAAAAAAGATAAATCCAACACCTCAACTCAACAACCCATCAAGTAAGGGACCTAAGGAGGGAAAAAATGGTGAAGGAAAAAGTCATATCCCTTGATAAAGTTCACCTATTTGGGTATAAGTGTATGGAAATTATGTTAAAAAATATGGTCTGGTTCAATGACCTCCAAAGAAGCAGGATAGTCTGCCACCTGATTTCTTTCCATCTAGGATTGCATCACCATATTAGTGTCGGTTTGATATCTTGCTACATGGAATATGGGAAAAAACATCTGGTCTCATTGATGTCAAGCACAATAGGCTTCCAATGATTTTCTTATATTCAATGATATTGATTTAATTGCCTCAAAATCCCATGAAATTTTCATATAGGTAGCCACCAGAGTTTTTTACTCCTTTTAATTATCCATTCCAAATATATTTAGAACCATATTAGCATATTTGGATGGAGAAATTAAAGTGACATTTTTTCCTAGTGTCACATATTAACCAAGGAAATATTCAACCCAACAATAAACATCATTTCAAATTCACTTCTCATGAATTTTATGAATTACATTCATTGAGAATCATCTGATCCAAAATAGATTATGTCATAAACATATACCATCACCATTATCATTTGATTACTATCATGGTTGGCATATGGATTGTAATAAACTACACTATTCTTGAAACCAAGCATTTTCAAAATCCAATCTACCCATGAATATAATTCACTTAGTCCTTATGTTAATACATATAAAGCCTTCATTATTTAAAAAAATCTATTATCAAATTCATGAATGACAAATCAATCAAGAATCTTAATGTTAACATCTTCTTCGTGAACCCCATTTATAAATGATGTCTTGAAAACCATATAGAAAACACATAACATCCCTCAGACTACTATGGCCAAGAATAATCGAATTCTATTTATCCTTAAAATAGGTGAAAATGTTTCATCAACATTGATACCCTCTATATAGGTGTATAATTTTCTCACTGGTCATTCTTTGTTACTAATTAATGCACCACTATCATTCATTTTGTTATAAAAGACCCATATAGTCCCCAATAAATTCGTATATGTTGCCCTTGAAATAATGTCTCATGTATGATTCTTTTCAATTTGGTCAAGTTATTAATTCCTATCATGAACCCATTATCTTATTTATCCACATCATCAAATCATTTAGGCTCCACCTGTGGTAAATATGATTCTTATTGTAGAATCGTCATCATCCTTGTACTTACTAGAGTTGTCTGGTAACCAATTATGTTATGTCTATCAATTTCGGATCATCTCTTATGTCTTTGTGTAGATACTGAATTGTGATCATCCTTTTTATTATTTTAATCATGCTTAAATTATCCTTTGGAACTTATGTATCCCCTGATCTACTGATATATTCATCATTATCCTCCTGAGACATATCAGGTATTTCTAATAGATTCTACTCATTCTATACTATAGTTACATCATGTATTTCAAATACCTTTCCCAACCACTTATTGATGTATTTATATGCTTTGTATTTTCTTGAGTATCCATGAAATATCCCTATATCTCTACATTATTAAAAATTCATGTTTTTCTCATTATTGAGAATTAAACACTTACTTTAAAAGACTCTAAATTATAGAAATGATGGATTACTTCCATATCATAGTTCATATAGAGTCTTCCCTTATTTTGGACATAACAATGATCTATTTTATTGTCAGATTAAGGTTGTCACTACTTCTTTGGAACACTTCTTTGGATGTTCTTTCTCAATGAGTATTATTCTATCCATGTTGTTGATAATTCAATATCTTCTCTCAAATACTCTATTATGCTGTGGAATTATTTTTAATGAAATTTGTTACCATATCTTATGATTCTTGATATAATCCTCTATATGGTTATTTGTGAACAATTTTATATGATCTGTAATGATCTTATATATTTTATGAACTAGAATATTTTTACATTCCCATCGATATCATATAATGAAATTAAACACCTCAGACTTGTGGGTGTTGATTGATACCCATGGCATCATGATAAGATCATTAATCGAGAGAACATAGTAGATCCTCCCATCAATAGCTCTTGGTAAAATAGGTCCCCTCACATCAATATATATCAGGTCAATACCTCTTTTTTACCTTTATGAATTTTACTTATATGACTTTAGAATGATCTTCCCTTGTTGAAAAGAATCACATGTAAGAGAAAAATCAAATGATAATCTCGGGAGATCACTGGTAGCATCATATTTCACCAGATATTCAAAGGATGATGACATAAAAGGCCCTTAAATTTAGGTCCTAACGTTTTCCCTTTCCTTATATAAAAAGATCAAATCTTATTCTATATGCACATGATAATGATTTCTTTTCATATGCATTCGCTACAAAATAACTACACAATATTTTTTCTTGATGGCCAATAATTTCTTTCAAAATCATATGGAATGTCCTATTTCATAGAGTTTACTGGAACTATGAAAATTTTTACTACGACCTTTAATAATTAAGACAATGACATGTCTCATGTATTTCCCCCCAAATATGGCTTCTCCCGATCCAACAATCATCAAACATTCATCACTACCAAATATTATGATACCTTCCATATCAAACATAATTTTAGACTCTTGATCTTTATTTCCTATCATATGAGAGGTGCATCCACAATCCACAATCAATATTTTAGTGTGATCCAAATATTTAATAGAAATCACTACAACCACAACTTGTTCAACTATCTTTTTCTTTTTTATCTAGGTTTTTGACGACATACCTTGTACAGATTGATAATATTGATCTTCCTTGATATTTTATGGACTAGATTCATCCTATAAAGCTACAAATCAACTATTTATTTTCATATCATTTGAAGATACCATTAGATAATTCTTATGACTATATTCATTATTATTTGTCTCATTTATTTTTATTGTTGATGAGAAGTTTCTTTTCATGTCTTGAATCCTCTACCAATGAAATATTGACCTTAAAATGATGTCCTCAAATATTGAATGAAGTATTGATTCTTTTTTTGGTCATGTTCCCTTTGATAACTATTTTCTATGTAAATTGTTTTTCAATGTCCAATATTTCCACAATAATAGTCTAATGTGAGGTGCATTCCTATGTGGTAATACCACACTATTGGTTCTCTATTATGATCTATGAGTCTTATGATTCAGACTTGTACCCAAATCAATATTTATCCTTAGAGTGGGATCTTATGGTCTAACTTCCTCCATTACTACATTATTTTTTGGATCGAGCCCCATACTAGCTGTATAATTCTAATCAATCAATTTCTTTTCCTTACACTTGTTTGTCTTTTTCATGGGGAATATAAATTCTACTTTTAAATTTTCTATTACACATGTTTCCTCTTTTTCTGTAATTAATATTTTCTCATGATCAATAATTTTTCTTCTCATACTAACAACATCCTCTTCAAGCGCTTTAATACGTATGATTTTATATTCTATAGTATTAGTCAAAAAATAGATAATTATTATTTTTCTTAAATTGTGTTTTTGTAGTCAACCACCATTTATGAGGTTCCAGTCCTTGATGACATCAGGTTTTCATTTTTTACCATTCATCTTCAACTTCAATTCCTCATGTTGCTGCATATAATGTTTGTAATAAAAACCAATTTTTGTGGTCTCTTTATTTTAGTTCTCTAAAAATCTATATCTTTATTTGGAGCTTCTAATTCAGCATAAAGATAAACTCTTCCTTAAACTTATCCCTCACCACTGTCACTTTCTTCTTTTGTATGGGAATTTCCCACAACCTCCACAATAGAATATTTTTTATGATCCATATAGTCCTCTAAATATTATTCGTTATATTATTCTAAACATTATTCCTGATTTGAATGTATATTATACTTTTTAAATAAATTTCATTTAGCACTTATCCAACCTTTCACATTGGTTGAATACTTCATTGAAGGATTTTTATCATTTTTTTCCTTGTCGTCTTCAATGGTTTTTTAACAATTTGCTACAAAAATTAAAAAATTTCTATATTAAATTCATGAAAGTTGAAGTTTAACTACAAAAGTTTTTCTTCCAATTTGAATATTTGAAGAGAGAAATGACATGTAATTGTCCAAATTGTCTTACTAAATACTATCATCAATAGAGAGCATATTTATTGATTTGATTTCCTTTTATTTGGACGTCCCCTTTCCCAAAAAATCATTATAATCATTTCTCATTTAATATAAAACCATATAACTATTCATGTTATACAATGTCAACTCCATAAAATAAATGCATTCCAATACAAAAACCCTCAGGTTAAACTGAGGTGGTAGTTTTTTATAAGATGTTATTTATAGTAGTTATATATTGAATAATTTATTCGAGACCACCCATGTCTTACATGATAACATTCACCTGATTAATGAATGCATCAACAAACTCATTAGGGTGCTTTCTGAGATCCTTATATTTCTTCAATTAAACCTACAATTTTTTATATGACTTTTTATGTCACCCTTATAAATGATGAACATGTTTTCCCACATAGCATGTGATATTTTACATGACATAATATTTTTATAGATTCTATGGATATGAATCCATTTAAATAATTAATCCCTTTTGCATCATCATACAATTCCCTTCTATCATCTTCTGATAAATCACCACTATAGAAATTAGATAATATTCCATGCATAGATGCTGTAAAGACATCCATTCCTAATGTTTAAAATTAGATATACATCTAATTATTCCATAATTAAAAATTGGTTCATTTAGAGAAAAGAATCCCTTTCGGATTTACATCCACCATTTCTACTACTAAGAGAGAACCACTAGCTTTCATGTTTTCCAATTGATACCATGTTCTATCCCAGTTAGATTAAATTCACAGAGGGTGTAATTCAGGGTATGAAATCTTAAAAAACAACCTCTATGGATCTTTTTTCATTGTTAAGAAAAAAAATATTCTCTCTTCTTTCCAAAGAAATATATGATCATAAATGAAATCATGCATGACATACATTGATTTTTATTAGGTTTACCCTCAATTGGATGCATCCAAGGAAAAAACAACAGAAATGTAACCATTTTACCAAATCAAAAAAACGAACATTTACAAATTATAGGGTTTAGGTTAGATCAATTATATGCTTAGTCTCCCAGTATTTACAATATTTAGGGCCTGCTCACTACATTCCCATGCTTTACTCCATATCTATCTTTCTATAGCTCAGTACCGGTGGAAAAGATCACTATCTTTCACTTACTTTTTAACTACTCTTGGTTGGTATCTAGTTAGGAAATTTGGAAATTTAGTTCCAATAATTTTCATGAATGTATAAATCTACAATTATATATAGATTATATATTGAAATCCCTTTTTCACATGTAGATAAAATAAAATTTTTTGAGAACTCTTCAGTTTTGGAAATTTATTTCTCAACCTATTTTACCTCCTCCATAAACTAAGCTGCTCCACGTACTACATATGATGCATGGACCACCTCTCTAATGTAGACTACCATATGTTCCACATATCATCCTCTTTTAGTGGACCATCCCTACTTTGCAGACTATCTCCACTTCCACATTACACCTTCACTCCTGAAAACTTCATTATTCTACAAGCTACATAATTCATAGATCACATCATCTTTTTGAGTTGAATATCCATGAAAAACCCTTTGTTAGAATACTCCAGCAAACCACTTTACCATTCATGCAATTCTCCCTCATTAAATACTTCACTTCATAGAATTCTCCCTCATGAACTACTTTGAACATTGCATAATTTCTTCCCGAAGCAATGATTTTATATACTGAAATTATCTCTAAGTAATGATGGGATTAGATATACCTATATATTAAAATAGGTCCAAATATATTGCTAATTTTATTTCCTAGAATCATTGACATTGTATATCCTTGACTCTGTAACAGTTATTCAATGAACTAATCTTTCTTACGTGGTCTATATGCCACCACTCATCCTTTGCAGAGATCGATCTCTTCCACGAAAGATCTCATTTTCAGATCCTCAAATCACCTCCTCATTTTCATTAATGATTATAAATTTCAAGAACCACTTTCACTCTACAAACCATATATGTCCCATGAACTATTCTCATTCACAGTCCACATCCCATGATTTGCAGTCCATGTATCACCATTATAAAGAAATATTCATTTGACAAAATTTATTTTTCGGTTTTTTATATAACCCTTTTCAATCTATAAATTGTATGTCGTGGTCCACTTAATGTACAAAACTATGCAGAAAATATTTATTTTCCAAAAACAAACTCCCAATTTTGAGGCCCATGAATTTAGAAACACTATGAAACTACACCACCTTAATAACCAGCTTTGGTATACACCAACCATACTCATTTATGGTCATCTTGCTTTGTTAACAAACAAAATCACTCTAGAAAACATTGAGAAGACACTTTAGTTATTTTTTCCAATAATAAATGATGATTATAAATGGTAATTGTTAAGAATAAGGTTATTGGGTATGTATTTAATGAACAATATTGTAATATTCAAGATGATTATTTTATATGTTGAACAAATTAGAATAAGGTAAGTGGTTTCATATCAAATTCCTCTATTTTACACATTTTTAATATTATACAACTAATTTAATTTATGATGTGTATATAATATTTATTTGAGATATAATATCATGAACTATTTTTAAATAATTCTATATTATATTGAGTTACTTTTCCAATCAATCATGTGGATTTGATTACCATGTTACTCATGTTTTGAGGGTTATCTTGGTATCAAATATTATTGTTTAAGACCTGCTATAGGTTATTAACCATGATCAATTTATATGGTTTTATATTTATTTAGTATACCATGAATGTTTTATACATTATTTCCATCAAATATAATGTATAAACTACATTAAATATTTTTCTTTTCTTCAATTATATTTTGACTTGATAGTTACCTCAATCATATGAGTTTTTGGTAACCCAATTTTCATACATTGAATTATGGTAATTCTCATGAAATAATTTTGTATAACTTTTGTTCATTCTGGAATTTGATTATTTTTTATAGTATTATTTAATTATTTTAATGTTTACCATAAAATCATCTTTACAAAATCTCATGCTTCATAGAGAATGTTGCCTATAATGGATATTGTTCACTCGAATCATTTATATTTAGTTAGAATGATGTGTCTTGAATTATGATTCATCCTAATATGGTTATCTAAAACTAATATTTTATTATTTTTTATTTTATAATACTCATTGTGAAATTATTATTTTAAAATATCTTATTTTTTATCTTCTTAGAATTTTTGTTTTATTTAATGGTATTTTGAAAACAACCAAGGCATTATTCATTTCACATTAAAATATTTTGTATTGCTATTATATTTTTTATGATTAAAATTATGACTTATTATGGATCTAATATCATATATTAATTTTAAAATCATATGCATTCAAAGGATTTATTTCACCTTTTACAAAGTAAAATTTAAGTGTGACTTGTGTATTTTTATTTTAGATCAAGGTTAAAAATTATTTTTAAATGATCTTTAAATTTTTCAATATTTATGGAATAATATATATATATATATATATATATCACATGTGGGATTTAACTCACCATATTAAAAAAAATTATTATCCCTTATTTTTTTTATCATTGCATTAATAATTTAATTATGGGTCTATTTCATTTATATCAACACCCTTATTTTTTTCCTTTATTATAATGGAGTTATGTTCTTTTGAAAACACACAACATCATTCTATATATATATTATGATCAAGTTTTTTTAAGATTGAATTAAAAGTATAATAATTTCCCTATACAATTTGAAAATAACATTTTATTTAATTTATATTCAATGATGTTCACCTAGAAAAAATGTCAAATTTTTGATATTAGAAATAATATTGGAATTTATATGTTCTTATTCCCAAAACATGGTTACTAGCATGTTGAATATGCGTTGTTTAACAATTTAAAGTCTTATTTCAGATGGATTATGACAATGTGATCCCATTATTTTACATTGGGAAAAGTACTGATATTCTGGATTATTACTATGTGCTAACACATGTGGATTTTGTATTGAAATTCTATATTTCTCTTTATATGGATATTTATGTTTTTAATCATCTATTGTTTCCTTAGTGAATGGTTTTTTAGTTGGAGTGTGTATCTCAATGTGGGTGAATTGAGTACCCAATAAAAATTTCTATTAAAAATGGATTTAAATAAAAATCCTCCAATATAAATAAAACATCCCAATTAGATAAAATAGTGGTTTGATATAAGACATGATCTTTTAAAGGATTTCTCAAATATTGATTAGGTATTAGTCAAAACAAATAACAATATTATTTATTACCTTTAAATAAATTTATTAAATCATGTTCTAGAATAAATCATAATTAAAACATACTATCAATGTAGTGTATTTGGTATGAAGATATATGAAATGTTTAATTTTAACACATGGAATATAAAGAAAAAAACACATGGAGAGAATTGAATATAAGAGGTTCAGTCTCAAGGTGAAAATCAAAACTCCCTACTGTTAAATAAAATACGTAATTTATGTTTATCTAAAAAAGTATTTTTATCCATAACTCAAATCAGGTTTTATAAATATATACCTACCATCCAAACCACAATAGGCCTCTTCCATAATCTTTGTGGGAGTACAAATAAACAGGACACTACTTGGCGACTACCATAATGCATGGGAAACAAAAGTAAATGGTTTTATAAAGATATATATGTATATTATAGTTTAATTTAGGAGATAGTGTCTATAGAAAATAGAGTAACACACACATCTCTTAATGTAATGTAATAAAAATAGAATGAGAAAATAAAACAACAAAATAGAAATATATTATTGGTTTGTTAGGCTCTACAACTTATAACTCCATAAAATTGATATGAATAGTTTATTGAGTAAGATTTATGAAATTTGATTTATATTATAGTGTCATAGAATATTTTTCTTGACAATACGAAGGTATTGGACGTGATATGTTCTTTGGCTTCATCCATCAAGTGAATATATGATTTATCATGTAAGCACTTCCAGTTCTTGCAACAAAATTCCATCTCGCATCATGTGTGTGTTTCTATAAGGGTTTCATTACATTTTTTACCATATTCATGAGGGAGTCAAATAAATCTTTTTTGTTGTAGAAGCATCAGAGATAATCAACTGAACATTATACATCCTCAAACTACATGTATAACACATACATCAATTCATTTTTTAGAGAAATTAGAAGACAATCATTAAATTATTTAATATAATTAAATTCAATAAAAGGGATATTATAAATATTTAAATCAAAATAAATAAATAGTGGTGGTCAGTCATTATAGTGGTGACACTTCTCGAGGTGAATAAAAATCTAGCGGTGACTCATAGTCTAACAATGATATATTGGATTGATGTGTCCTTGGCATAATGGCACCTTATTGGTAGTATGTTAGTATTGAATTGTGCCATCCAACCAATTTGTCAATTTTTCTTCTAGATGTATTAATTTTTTGACAATGAATCATGTTGATAGTTATGATTTGTGATGGTGAGACTTTATGAATGTGATACATGGTGATGGTGAGAATTTTCCTTGGAGGTTATTCTTTCCACACTTATCCAATTTTAGAAATCAACGATGATTCATCTGGAGATGTCTCACTCATAGTAAAATTTCTCAAATCTGTCTCATATTATAAAATGATAACAGAAAATATAAAACTTATTAATTATCTTAGTAATCTTGATTTGGTGATCATTAAAAGAATAAGGTCAAAAATATCCCCCTTTTGATGATCATAAATCATGAAATTTTTTATTCATGGCATCAAAGGTAACCCATGATTGTTTTAGACATATAATATAAAAGAATATAAAATATGTAGTGAATGAAGAAAAAGTAAATTTTATCAAAGGAAATATATAGCAGTATGGTATCAAAACAAGAGGAATATAGAAAAAGGTTTATAATGGTATATGACATAGATCTAATCCAATTTTTAGATTATCAAAAAGTTCATAAGAAAATTGAAATAGAAATATAATAAGAATAAAAAAGAAAATTCAAGAGACATATATTTAAGAATAGAATTATATTTTTGATGAAAAATAATAAAGAAAACATTTTCCAAAAACTGTTCAACCATAAAGTTACATAAAAAAGAATCTCATAAAATATACTAAGTATAACGATCATTACTCATTGGTCTTGGAATAAGGGTGAAATTTTTATTTCCACTTTTATGTTTCTAAATAAGAACGATGGTGAATGATGTTTTAGTTGGAACATTAGCTAGAGGTGAAGGCGATCGGGACAGAGTTATAAGAAAAGTGGAAACATGACAAGGATCTCTGATAAATATGTGTCCATGGTGCAAAAAACATCACTAAGAGATGGGGAAAAGGGTTTTAATTTGGCTAAAAATGGTACATGATGATATCTGGTGACTCCTAGCATAAGGTAGTATTTTATAGGAGGTGTTAGGTTGGATGCCCCTAGAATGGATTCATGAGAAACAATGGAAGAACTATTAATATTAAATAAGGGTTTCATAAGTTTTATTAAGAATAAAATTATATGCCCCCTTCTATCCATTTAACTCAAAAAGTTTTACTTTTCATCCATAAAACATTGAAGTACTGGAGTAATATCTTTTAACTTCCTGACTTATTCTATAAAGGATAGATAAATAGAATTGATTCTTATAATATCAGCTAAAAAATATAATTTTCATCCATAGAAAATTAGTATATATCCTTAAGAGATAAAACATTATTTCCTTGGTTATTTTTTCCCAATTTAATTGCATGTCATGTGCATGGGATATTAGAATCATGATAACATGGTCATTGTCATACATTACCCTACATACGGATACTTGAGGTTGATCTGAATCAACACTTGAAGAACTATAAGAAACAACTTCATGCTCATCTCTGACAAAGGACTGGTGCATCTCAACATCAATGAGAGGTGAAGGAAAATTAGTGATATATTCCAAAAATGTATTATTTTAAACTCTCTATAATAAATAATCCATTATTACAACAAAAGAAAAATACATCCTTTACAAAACTAATATCAAATACTCTATCTCACTTTCTTTTCTTTTGTTATCAATTTAAAATTCTTGTATATATTGCATAATCATTGGTTGAATGTTGTTAATCACCAAAAAAAATATCTTGAATGTTATTCACTGAGCTCAGTAAGAATAGGTGCCCGAATAATCAAAATATGAAAAAATATGAAACAGATTTTTCTACGAAAATATCTAAGTAACCATTTGTGAAAACATCAAAAAGAATAGAGGATTAAAAAAAAGAATGTTCTATCAATAAAAAATTCTTCTAACAAATTATAAACATAAATATAATAATTCATTGATCCTTCAGGATCTCTTTTTTCTGGAATGGAAAGTTCACTATACTTTATTGAACTGGTATCCTTATCAGAAAACAGGTTATATTCCTAATACAGGTGATAATTACATCTATCTGAAGGCCTACCATGATTCTCTATTATAGAGGAAATAATAAGTTTTGATACCAATAATGTAGGTGCATAAATAGAGGACTCAACTATTCACTGTTCAATAGAAGAATCGTCAACTATAAGCTCATCAATAGAGAAATTATCTAATGTAGAAACCTCTCTCAACTAATCATCAACATCTTGTTAAAAAATATACTCATTAACCATTTCTTCAAACACATTCTTCTAAACATCAAAAGTATTCCACATCCTCTGAAAAAAAATCGAATTAGAAACTGTTTGATCATCACTGGTTGAATCATTATCAATTGAATAAACAACTTTCAGACAATCATGACATGTGGATTCCTCCACCCCAACATATGCATATCCTTTTTTTCTTGTATGCTGATCTAATTCACCATGAAATATCAGTATCTCTTCTAACCTAGAAACAGATACTTCAGGCTAAACAAGTAGATCATGAGGATTATCAACATCCTCTCTTCTAACACACTTATTGGAACCATCAGGATCTGAATATTTACAATCATCCTCATCTGCATCTTAATTTGCATTCTAATTTTTTCATCACATCCATTACCATTTACATCTTTATTATCTTAACCATCTTATACATGAGAATCATCTCCTTTTTCATCATTTGGTATAAAACATCTTTTGAAATTCTATTCTACTTAGAACTCGATCTCTTCATTTTCACTTTTTAAAAACATTAAAAAATTCTATAGAGTTCTAAATGGTCGAGGATCTATGTATGTGATAATAGGATATCTAGGAGAAAAGTAAGGGTCAGTACCCTCATCTACAGGATATTCATCATCTTCATTTACATCAATAGAAACTTCTTATTCTTGTCAGAACATTCAATGATCTCATCAATTTCTATAAAAAGATCAAAGAGATATTTTAGCCTTGGATGATGGTCCCCACAATTAAACACTTCATATAGTTTCTCACTATCATTTACCCACTACTTTTTTTAAGGGTCCCAGATATTCAACACCATCATACAGATAGTCCCTAAAATAAAAAAACCATCATAGTACACAATTAATCATCATTTTCATTAACATGCCTTTTTGATTTTAATATTTTATAAATAATCATTAGAAAATTTAGATAATTTGATATATATAATTGTTTGATCATTTACTTTAAGTGATGAATAGGATATCTAAAAATATTTTTCTTTTTTACTAATTTCAATATACAAATAAAATAAATAGATTGATACCTTAAGGAAGAAATTTCACCCATCCTTGAGAATAAAAAGTACTGGTTAAAAATTGAATGAAATATACTCTCTCCAAATAACTCAGAAGATAAATTCCTTCTCAATTTTACATCATATATTAACACTTTTGGGGCTTCATTATAGTTAAAATTATCACCATCTTCTAGGAAAATCCCTTCATAACTCTAAAAAAACCCTCATGTAGTATTTTTAAAAATTCATCCCATTATCATAATGAAAGGCTATTCTTTGGCCTTTAAGACAACTTCTTTCCATGTGTGCTTCTTCTTCATCAAAACTAACAGAATATACTAATATCGATCATACACCATCTTAGGATAAAATATTCTCTTATCTCAATATAATCAATCCATCCAACATTGATTTTGTTGAAATTTTTGCATTGGAGATCTACTTGTAATCAACCATTATGTTTTAATTTCATTTTTGGGTACAAAAAAAATCTGTGAATTATTGGGGCTAACTGGTTAGATGGGTGAAAAACAACCCAGTTTTCATTTCTGCTTACTTTCATAACACAACTTGTCCAGTTATGACCCTAAAGGTTTCTTCACTTTAGCCATGCATATCAGCTGGATAAATATTGGCAACGGTGAACAAAAGGTTGAAGGGTTTTTAAGAGAAGGATAAAATAGGGATCAAGAAATAATTTTATGAGGAAATTGGTGTATTGAAACTAAAAAAGTTCTAGATTTATCATTCAGGATTTTTATGGATCTGATATGTCAAAATCAAGAATTCAGATAAATTTAAAATCGAGTTATATATTAAAAAACCAAACAGAAAATAAAAAATAATGGTTCAAAAAAATGAATTAAAAATTGGAAAAGGGTATGAAATTGAAAAATGGTGATACATACCAATGGTGATAATTCCAATGGTGATAACTCCAATAGTGAATTCAAATTGGTATAATTCTAATTGTGATAATTCCAATGATGATAAGTCCAACTCTGTGGCATAATAAAATTGAACTTAAGAAAAACATAATCTATCATAATTCATATTTGATGTAATTCATTCAGTTACAATTCAAAGGATTAGTTAATATATAATCAATATGATGTTTTGTACGAATGTATTGAATAGTGATATCTCCTTTAAAAAAATTATATATTAATAAGTGAAGGATCACATGAATATGTTTTTTTCTATAATGAGATACATGATTCATAGAAATATTATAGATCTTGTGTTATCCTAGTTTATAAGGAAATTTTGGAATTGATATCCATAATATAGTAATATGTGTTTCATCCACATAATATCTTCATACAATCTACTTTTAGTTATGTGTTCATCATTAGTAGAAGACAGTGTGAAAATATTTTTTTTCTTACTATAACAAGACTCTAGCGACATGCCAAAAAAGTTACATGTCCAAGAGGTTCTTTTTTATCAAACATACAACCATATAATTCAGCATCCAAATAACTAAATAAATAAAATTATTGTCCTCTAGGGTAAACAATCGTAAATTGGTAGTATATTTTAGGTATTTTAAATTCATTTTTAAAGCTACAAGATGTGACTTTTTTGGATTAGAATGAAAATGAACAGACACACATACACTAAATATAATATTAGGACGGAATGAAATAATGTATAGACTACTTCTAATCATACCTCTGTAATGGTTTTTTTCCACTGGTTTCCCAAGTATATCAGTGTCCAATTTATAGGAGGCACTCATAGTCATATCATTACTCTTAGTGCCATCCAAGATTAAGTGTATTAGAATATCCTTAGTAAATTTTATTTGAATAAAAATGATTCCTTATTTATTTTGAAAAATATAAAAACCATGAAACAATTTGTGTGCATCCATTAAACTCATTTAAAATTCATTTTTCATTATTTTAGAAAAATCTATACATAAAAAAGATTGGACATCCCAAAAAAACATCAACATAAATTTTTATAACTAAATCACCATTTAAAAATTTATTCATAAAATGGATAGAATTAGCTATACCATTTGAAAAAAAAATTGAAATAAGAGAAGTGTTGATTGTATAATACCATGATCATAGATCATATTTTGTACCATAAAATTTTTTTTAAATTTGAATCCCCAATTTAGAAAATGAGGATTTTTAAAACCAGAGGGCTGTTCAATAGAAACATCCTCCACTATATATCCATCAATAAATTCATTCATGATATTCATTTTATAATGTTGGAAATATATATGAGTTTCATAAGCTAGCAGTTTTCTAATGGATTCTAGTCTGGATACTAGTATAATGGTATCATCATTTTCTATTCCATATTCTATAATATAACCTTGTAAAACTAGTGTAGCTTTATTTTTTAATATTATGTCCCACTAATCTACCTTGTTTCTAAACACCCATTTTTTAACACCCCAATGTTTTGAAAATAAATATTCAATGAATGAAACACTGTTTCCCTACGAAAATAGACATTTTATAATCTATCTGTTAAAAACAACATTGCTTCTACTATGTTTTGAATTTCTAAAAACTGTTATCAAGAGTCGTGATCAGTAAGTCATTTAAAGTCCAATAGAACCAACATGATTTTTGGTGACTAGTAACATACCCTTTTGAATAGAAATATGAATATTAATATGACCCTCATCAATAGTTAATAATATTTTTTATTTTTTATTTTTTTAAGGTTACAAGATAATGAGATCATGATTAAATTTTCAATATTCCATAAAATGAAGGATAGTTTTAAATTTTTTATTTTTCAAAATAACTTTGAATTTATTTATAAAATAAATTATTAATATTTAGAAAATTATTTTCAAAAAATGGAGTTAATTTTATAATTAGGAACACCATATAGTGGTTCGGGTGAGGTTTTCGTACTTTTCTAAAATACATGATTTTTTTATGAATAGTGAAATACAGTAAAATAATGTATATAAAAATTCAAATTTAAATACAATATTTATGACATAATGATTGATGTAAGGAAAATTGGAACAAACTCACACACACTTATTACTATTATGGGTCACATGAAACAACACTATTGGTTTTATTGAGTGAATTAATAATATAATGAATAAATTATTCAGAATTCACTTCTCTCCAACACTATAACCCCCCTAATCCCACTTATCCTCACTCCTATATGTCTTGAAGAACATGATATTTCATCCAAAATCCTATTCCATAGTATCTCCCAACATCCAAAAAGATATTTTTCATCCCAAAAGAACAAAAATCCTTCCCTTAAAGATATTCTCAATGAGGTGGATTCAACACGTAAATTGACATTTTATTACATTCATTTTCATTTCAAGTTTTTTTCAATCATTATAATATACTCATAAATTATATCCAAATAACTATGATAAATTCCGGATCATATATATACATGAATTATATCAATATAATGGATGAACCATTCTTAATATTCTTACTCTCTCCCTATTATTTTATAAATGAAATCATCAGTCGTGAGGTTAAAATTTATAACCATTATGGAAGATGGGGACTTGTTCCTTATTTTCTGCTTCATTACTGCTCATGAAACCATTTGGAAGGTTTAAAAATACAATAATATATGTATAATAACATATTTAATATTCATTAACAATTATAAATATATATATTATTAAGTCATATGACCAAATTAATTCCTAATAATCAAAATACCGCTAAAATAATCAATGTGAATGTAATTAATATTTCATCTAATGATTCATCATCATGAAATGTAAATGAATTATATAAATGAACAATAACAACTATGTACGTTCATAAATAGTATTTAAATAAAATTCTCTATATGTACATCAATTCTACATGAACTCCATTACATAAAAACAAGTGAACTGATTATGAAAATCAAGAAAACGAACACTCAGAATCGACATAATTCAATATTATAACTATTCAACTAGGAAATAATAAACATAAAAAATAATGATCAAATAAATAAATGCCTAATATTTTCTAAAATATGTTATTAATATGTATAATTTCATATTCTCGGACTTTAAGTTCAAGAGAGGAACCCATTCAGACTTAACGTAAGGGGTTTCCACCCGAAACTTTATTTTCATACGGGTAACTTTTATTTTATACATACCTTTATTAAATTATTTTTTATTATTATTTATTCCAAATAAAATATATTTTATTTCACTATATATTTTTACTAACTAAAATCCTTCTTTATTTTATGGGTAGTTAGATGTTTTAAAATAAACATTTCCAATTCATTGCCAAATACAATCCCGATTCAAGGGAATTTCAAAAATTCTTACTTATTTTGAAAGGAAAATATATAGTATGTTTTTAGAAACAATTATCTTTATAGAATAACTGATTTTATCATTAAAATAATATCTTACTTCATTTCTGGTTTTCTTCAAATACTTTTCCAAAAGAAAACATCTTTTCAAAGTAAAAGGGTTTTTATAACAAGAATTACTTAGTGATTTTAAAAGATAATTTTCACCCATTTAAAAAATATTATTGGTTTCTATGTATAGACTGGGTTAATTCATTATGATATTACCTCCTATCTTTTGACTGTGAATATTCTATCTTAAAACCTTTAACAAAATTACTCAGAATGGTTATTGTTTGTGCTTATTGTTCAGGGAAAGTTTTTTACATTTTATATATTAGTTTCAATATGAATGTACATGTGTTTTATACTTATACCCATCTATATGAGGAATTAATTGAACATATTAAGTTTTGTTTAGGTCCCTCTATAGCCCCTTGATTCACAAGTAGGTCTAATGAGATAAACTACGGTCTTGACAAAATGCCTTGACAAAATGACTATTTATGGTCTTCAGATGAGGCCTTGATTGTATGGTTATAATGTCACGCATTATGCATTCCCTTATTATGGAAATATTATTGATGGTTCATGTGGTTATTCGGCTATTATAATACCAATTATTTTGTTTTATTATGGTATTATTTATTCATCTATTATTCCTACCATAATCTGTTTATTTTTTTTAAAGGCATGTCTATGTGGTTATTCCCCATGACTAAAGTTTATGTTTATAATATCTTATTTTTTTTCTTACCCTTAATGAGTATTTTATATCACCCATTTCTTATGTTTCATTTTCCCCAAAACATGAAGAGGTACATTATGAATGAAAATCATAAATAACCTTGGAGTTATGGTTAATTTCAAATGAGTTTCTATGTTGAATTTGTTTTCATGTAGTAATGTTGAACGTATGTATGTCTCTTGTTTCCAATGATACTAAACTACTCAGTTATTCAAGATTCAAATCCCTTGTTTATATTTCAATGTAATTAAATAAGGCACCAAATGTGAGTAACTAGGTTCGGGTCTTTAAAGTTAGTAATAAAAGATATTTTGTAGAAAACATGGAAACACGATTTAGAAATCCTAGATTACGGGAAAAAATCACCAACATTGTCTTTGAGGACAAGAAAACAAGAATTGTTTTGGTATTTTGGTATAGAATAGATTATGTGTTTATTTCGATCAAATACATCCCTATCTAGATAATTCATGTGAATTTGGATTAGGAACAGATGTACCTAGGAGTGAAAACTCTGACAAGGAGATTCATTCATGATCGGGGGTATCCTGGTACATAATAATAGGCATTACTGCGCACCTGGTTTTTCACTCCTGGGGGATATTCATTAGATAATTTACATTTTCATTAAAAGACATTATGAAGGATATAAATTTAAATTTTTTATTTAATGAACCATTTTTAAGATTATTAGATTACCTATGTATAGAATTTCATTTAATGGAAGTATTTTTCTACATTGAGAATATACATTATGATTCATAACTTAATCTATTATATACCATTATTTATAAATGGAGCCTAGTAGAATTAATAGAAAACATATGAACATGTGAGTCCCATGTAGGTATTTCCCTATTATGTAAGATAATCGTGTTGGATCTGGTGATGTGACTAGTGACGAGTAACATATAACTATTATGGGACAACATACTCAGGTTATGAATAATAACATTACCTATATGGGGCATCCAGATCCACCACATGTAAGATCTTTGTTAGATCACTTTATGTATCAACAACCTCTATCATTCAATGGGAATATGAACCCATTTGTAGATGATTAGTGGATAAGTTCCCTAGAGAAGATATTTATCACATTTGGGTGTAATAAAAGAGAGAATGTTTTCATGGAATTTTATCAACTATCGGGAGATTTGGATAAGTGGTGGTCAATAATCCAAGCACTAAGGAGGAGGAAGAGATAGAAGAGATGGAATAGAGGGACTTTAAGGAAATCTTTTTTGAGAAATACAGTCCTTGTGAACAATAACTAGATATGGAAAGGCAATTCTTGAATCTGAGGCAGAAGGAGAATGAAAATTTTTCCAAGTATGAAGCCCACATTACAAGGCTAGCAAGGCATGATACAAACTACATACGTAATCCAAGGAGAAAAATTAATCAATTTTTTTATGGTTTAAAACCATTCCTCTAAAGGTAAATTGTTTCCCAATGTTTATCATCATATGAAGATATTGTGTCAAGTGTTATCAAGGTAGAAAAGGAATTTTCAATGTCTTTTGACTTTAAAAGAAACTACGAGAAGAAGAGGGCTGTTAAAAACTTTGGAAATGGAAATAAGGAAATAGGGAAGAAAGGAAACATTGACCCTCATTGCTACAAAAAATGTGAGAAGAAAACACCCCGACACTTTCCTATAGGGAATGGGAGTGTGTTACAAATGGGGAGAAAAAGGTCACCTATATTGGGATTGTAAGGGGTTGAAAAAAGATACCATTGTTCAATGCTACAATTTCTGGGAGATGGGAAAATAAACACATGAATTTATTAAGATTCAAGAAAAAAATCCAAAAAAAGGACAAGGGAGTAGGGATAAGCCTATGCGATCATAACTGCTAATATTGTAGTTCTTAATAATGAGGTGGCAGGTACTTTAATCATTCCATAAAAAATAGCCAATGATATATTTTATGATGGTTCATCGCATTATTTCATATCTTCTGAATTTTCCAATAAAGATAGATATTCCCAATTTGATTTAATAATGGAGTTGTCAGTCAAAACTCTTGAGGGAATTATCATTGCAATATTGTTTTGGCAGGCAGTCACTATTATAGAATAGAAACATCCTTTATCAGTTGACATTAAATTCATACCCTTGATTTACATTGATATAATCCTACTTATGGATTGGATTTCAAACCATGATATGAAAATTTATTTTAAGAAGAATGAGGTTTCGATTATATTAGATGATGTGGAATTCCTTATCTTTAGGGAAGAAACCCCCCATCTAATTCTCATCTACATACACCCCCAATAGCCCTACTGATTTAAATTATTAGGGAGGAAGCTAATGAAATAACTATGGTTGGGGAAAATAATGATAAAATATAAGATGTGCCTCTTATGTGGGAATATGTTGACTTATTTCCAGAGGAATTACCTGGGCATCCTCTAGAGTAAGAAATTGATTTTTCCAATGACTTAATTCCTTATTCAAGGCCCATAACAAATACCCCTTATAGAATAGCCATTATCAAATTAGTGGAATTAAGGAAACAACTAGAGGAATTGTGTGATAATGGATTTATTGACCCTAGTGTTTTTCCATGGGGATCCCTAGTTCATTTCGTTAAGATGAATGATGGATCTATGATGTTTTTCATTGACTACAAATAGATCAATACTATAACAATAAAGAACGGTTATCCCATACCTTGCATTGATTATTTTTTGATCAACTTCATGGAGTCCAATATTTTTTTTGACTGATTTTCAATACGGATATCATCAGTTTCTTATGAGGAAGGAAGACATTCCAAAAACAACATTTCTAACCAGGTATGGGCACTATGAAATGACAATAAATCTTTTTGGACTAACTAATACACCCTCTATTTTGATGAATCTAATCAATAAACTTTTCAAGTAATATCTTGTTGACTTTGTAGTGGTATTTATTGATGATATCATGGTATACACTAACTGTAAAGAACATCATGATATTAACTTACGCACTCTTCTGATGACTATGAGAAGAAATGAATTACATGGGATGTTTAGAAAATGAAAATTCTGGCTACAATCAGTTTCCTTTCTGACACACAATGTCTTTAAAGATGGAATATCTATTGATCCTGTGAAAAAAAGTGTTGGTCATGAATGGAATACTCTAATGAACATAACTGAGGAACGTAGATTTATTGGTTTAGCAGGTTTTTATCTGCGGTTAGTTCAGAACTTCTCCTATTTAGCCAACCCAATGACCAAGATTACACATAATGCGGTTATGTTTATATGGACAATATAATGTGCGGAATATTTCAGATACTTTAAGTGGAGATCATGGAATTCATTGATCATATACCAACCATCGAGGAATGATGGGTTTTTGATCTATAGAAATGCATTAATGAAAGGACATGTTTGTGTCCTTATGCTCAATGGTAGAGTTATTTCATATGCATCCAGGTAGTTAAAAATTCACGAACAAAGCAATCCCACTGGTGATATTGAGTAACATTAAGTAATATTTTCTCTGAAGATATGGAGACATTATCATTATAGGAAAAATGTGAGATATATACAGATCAGAAGATTCTGAAGTATATCTTCTCACAGAGAGAAATCAACATGAGGTAACAATGATGGATTGAACTACTCAAGTATTATTATTGTACTATACTATACCACCCATCAATGGAAATATTTAGTTGATACATTGATCCGGATAGATCATTTAGTTCTCAAAAAACGAGGATTAAAAAGGATCATTTGTACATGGATCTAGTGAGGTGGATATATGAATTATTAAAGAAGGTGAAATATCACTACTTTTTTAATATGGTTATTCAACCATATTTATTTGAAAGAATTAAAAGTTCTCATTCTAATGATGATATCTCTCAGTATAAAATTAATGCTATGATAGATGAGAAGTTATTTTACTTTATGTGTAAAAATGGAGTTTTAAAATTTTGGAAGAGGCTTTGTGTTCTAGCTGTAACAAAGCTAAAACAAGGTTACTAGATGATTCCCATAGATCAGATTTCTCCATATACATAGGTAAGACTATGATTTATATATATATGAAAGAAAATTTCTGGTTGTATAACATTAAGAAGGAACTTGTGGATAATGTATCAAGATTTTTAGTCTGACAATAAGTGATGGTTGAAAGGAAACATCCAAAAGGGATCATGAAACCTATACCTATTACTTCATGTTAATGGGATGACATCACCATGGATTTTTTCACTACATTAACCAAAACTCCATGAATGTATAATGCAATATGGGTAATTTTTTATTGACATACAAAATTTCAAAAAACATTTGTTACAAGGGAGGATTTTACACTAGAGCGCATAGTATGACTATACATCGACAATGTTGTGAGAATTAAGGGGGAAACGCTCTCAATTATGTCTGATCGTGACCCATGGTTTAAATATAAATAATAGAAATTTTTTAGAAATAATTGGATACTGAGCTTCGATTGAGTACTACTTATCACCCTCAAACTGATGGGAAATTAGAAACGATAATCCATACTATAGAAGACATGTTAAGAACATGATCACTAGATTTTCAAGATATGTGATATCAATATTTACCATTGGTGGTGTTTTCATACAATAATAGTTTCCTTTCAGGTATTCAAATTGCACTGTATGAAGCATTGTATGGAATGGGTTATCGTACACCAACTTATTAGGTCGAAGTTAGAGAAATGAATCTTGTTTGCCTAGAGCTTGTGGAGGAAACAACAATGAAGGTATAGACTATTCATGGTCATAGCAACAAATATCAAAGCATGCAAAGGAGATATCCTGATAATTGACGGAAGGATCTAGAGTTTCAAGTGGGTGATGAAATTTTCTTGAATGTACCACTGTGGAAGGGTGCTATAAGATTTCGGAATAAAGGGAAACTAAGACCTAGGTATATTGAGAATTTTGAAATTTTTGAGAGAATTGGAGTTATTTCATATTGTTTGGTTATACCTCCTTGCCTATACAAAGTACACAATCTGTTCCATGTCTCATTTCTGAGAATTAACATTCCAGACCCAATGCAAGTCCTCACTTCTGAAGTTATATAATTGAAACCTAATCTATCATGTTGTGAAGAGACTATCCACATTCTAGACACTAATAAAAATGTGTTGATGAATCAGATTTCTTGTTTAGTAATGATAATTTGAATAAATCCTAAAATTAAAGAGGAAACATGTGATCCTAAGGAGCTTATGAGTAATACCTACCCAATTCTTTTTTTGAGGTACCATTATGTGAATTTAAAAGGAGATTTTTTTGTAAAGAGGGGAGACTATAACACCCCGTGGTTCAGAAAATAAATATTGAGTGCATAAAACACTATGTCCCAACAAAACATCAAATTTTATAATCTATACATTAAACACAACTATTTCTCTACTGTGTTTTGAATTTTGAAAAATGGTCATCTTGAGTTGTGATCAGTAAGTCATTTGGAGTCTAATAGAACCAACTAGATTTTTGGGGAATAGTAACATAACCTTATGAATATTAATATGAATAGTAATAGTCACCTTATGAATAAAAAATAACTTTATTATGTTAATTTCTTTTGTTAACAAGATAATGAGATTTTGATTAATGTTTCAATATGTTATAAAACGAATGATAGTTTTAAAATTTTTATTTTTCGAATAAACTGTGATTTTATTTAAATATTAAATTATTAAAATTTATATTTTTTTCAAATAATAGAGTTCATTTTTTAATTATACACATCAAATAATGGTCAAGGTGATTTTTTTTATTTTTCTAAAATACATTATTTTTATGAATAGTGAAATATGGTAAAATAACGTATGTACAAACTACCATATAAATACAATATTTATGACATAATGAGTGATATAAGGCCACTTAGTTTGAAATCACATGCACTTATTACTATTTGGGGCCACATTGAACAACACTATTGGTTGTATTGAGATAATTAATAAAATGATGAATAAAATATTCAAAATTCACTCCTCTCTTCCACTATAAATCACCCCCCACTCCCTCTTCTCCTCACTCTTAGAAGACTTTAATATACTTAATGTTCTAAAAAATAACTTTTTCTTGTCACTACTCATGTCCAAGAGGCTCTTGGTATTTCCAAAAGACCAAACTGCTTCCATTAAATAGATTCTAAAGGTGGTGGATTCCAGAAGAAAATTCACATGTAATTACATTCATTTTCATTTCTCGTTCATTCATATTGTTATCATCTACTCAAATCATCTGTCCAAATTACCATGATCACACTAGTATAATCTATATACTATAATTATATAATTTTAATGTAATAATCATCATCAATATTCTTACTCTCTCCCTATTATTTTATAAATGAAATCATCGTTTGTGAGGTTCCAGTTTACAACCTTCCTAGATGAAAATTTTTGTTCATCAATTTATCCTTCATTTCTAGTCATGAAACATTTTCACGATTTAAAAACACTATAATATATGTATAATATCATATTTAATATTCAATAACTATTATAAATACATATTATTAAATAATATGGCCAACCTAGTTCCTAAGAATCAAAACACAACTAAAAAATCTATGTGAATATCATTAATATTTCATCTAATGAATAATCTTAATGCCATGAAAATAATTGATATAAATTAAAATTAACACCTATGGATGTTCATAAAATATATTTAAATTCAATTATGGTGATTTACATCCATTCTACATGAACTCCATTACGTAAAAACAAGTGAACCGATTATCAAATATAAAGAAAATAAACACTACGGAATTTCATAATTCAATTTATAAGAAATAAATAAAGACATAATGAACATAATAAAATAATGGTAAAATAATCAGGTCTAATAGGTTTTTAATTAATTTATTAATAATTCTAATTTCATATTCAAGGACCTTAATCTCAGTAGCGGAACACATTCAGACTAAAGGTAAGGGTTTTAAACCAGAATCATCATTTTGATTTGGGTTACATTTATTATCTACTTACGTAAATGAAATTATTATGTATTATTATTTAATATTTGTAAAATCTATGTGAGGTCACTATATATTTTTATCCACCATAATCCTTCTTTATTTTATAGGGATTTACACATTTTAAAAAGATCACACATAATTCTTTCCAAAATACAAGCCTGGTTCAAGGGAATTTCTCAAATTCTTTCATATTTTTATGGTAACTCAATAATCTGTTATTATCAATAATTATCTTTATATAATCACTAATTTTATTATTAAAATACTATATTACTATAGTTCTGGTTTTAGACAATGAATTTTCCAAAATAAATATTCTTTTCCATGTAAAAGGGTTTTTATAAAAAGAATTACTCTATGATGTTAAAAGATTATTTTCAACCATTTCAACAATATTATTTATTATTATGTTTATATGGGGTTAATTGTTTATGATATCATCCCCTATGATATTACAATAGATGTGATATCTCAAAACCATTAACCAATTTATTCCGAATATTTATTTTTGTGCTTAATGATTCAGGGGAGTTATTTATATTTCATATATTAGTTTCCATATTAATGCACATGTTATTTATGTTTATCCCTATTCAAATGAGGAGTTCATTAGACATTGTAAGTGTTGGGAGGGGCCCACTATAGCCTCCCAGTGCACTAGTAGGTCTTTTGAGAGAAACTACGGTCTTGCCACAAGGCCTGGTCAAAATGATTATTTATGTTATGGCACAAGGCCTTGATGATATGGATATGATTTAAAACATTATGAATTCCCTAATTATAGAAATAGTATTTATGGTTCATGTGGTTATTCATCAAGTAGAATAGCCCTGATTATGTTTTATTATGGTGTTATTTAATCATCATGTATTGCTTCTATAATGTTTTCAAGTTTGTTTTTTAAGGCATGTTGTTTTGGTTATTCATCATGCCTATCCAATATGTTTACATTATTTTACACTATTTTGATTACCCTTAATGAAAATTTGAGTTCACCCCTTTCTTATGTTTCATTTTCTCTAGGACACGAAGTGGTATATTATGAATGACAAGCAAAAATAACATAGGAGTTAGTGATATTTTCAAAGGAGTTTCTATGTCGTATTTATTTTCAAAATTTAATGTTGAACTTATGTATGTATCCTGTTTCCAAGGATACTAAACTAGTTCGTCCTTCGGGATGCATATTCCCTTTTTTATATAAAAATATAATTAAATAAGGCACAAACTTCAGGCAACTGGGGTCGGTTCCTTATACATTTAGTGCCTATAGTTAAGGTTTCCATGGTCTATCAAAAAGTTCCCATTATTTATTTCATTTAAATTGATTTAACTCTTTTGAATTTACATTAAACATAATTCATCATTAATTGAATCATAAATATTCTTATGTTCTAGCTGAGATAAGAATGCATGATGTTCAACCTATTTTCTAAGAGTAACTATAGTCTATGTACCTCTATATAGGTATATAACTACTGTATCTGATGAATGATACATAAGTTTTGTAACATCTCTAGAAAAATTAGGGTTGGTCACTTCAGGTTTTTCAATAGCTTCATGTTCTTTATGATCTCAATACTCTATATAAATGGATAATTGTTCTGACTATTTCAACTATATTTAGTAGGTTTGGAATTAAGGTTTGGAGATCATAAGTCATCCTCAATGTTTTCTGAAGAGTTATTAGGCTCATGTGGATATATCTAATAAAATATGATGTGTACATACTCTTCCATGATCGTTGTATTTTTATTGAAAACACAATAGAATTTAGTTGAGGTTCAATATCATTGGGAATTCCCTTCATCACATTTGTAGGTAAATTTTTCCAGATCATCGATAGTGTTATGAATATTGTATTTTAAAATTAATAGTCTAAAGTAATTATCCTTAGGCTTTCAATTATTCCAAATCCTATAAGGGGTAATTTTTAGGATAGGTTGAATTAAAACTCTATTGATTGTGGGAAAAAAATTACATTGTTTCCCAAAAAATGACAAGTGAGTAATATTAATTTATTACGGTTTAATATATCTCATAATGTGTCTTATTCCATCATTAAATTACTCAATTTTGTTGAGGTGTCCTCGAAGTAGAGAAGTTATGACTATATCTATTTTTTGAGAAAAAAAATCAATAATTTGATGTTAATAATCACATCCATGGCAATTTCATAGGGTCTTAATTATAATTCCAATTATTTTTTATACATTTCTAGAAAAGTTGGTAATGATAGAATATGTTTCACTTTTTGAGATAGAAAGAACACTCATGCTTACCAAGAAAATTAATATATTAATATCTAGAAATTGTCCATCCCATTTAGAATATAATATATAAATGTTATAAATAAATCCATATGAACCAACTAAAGAGGTTGATATGTTGAAACTTCTTTCTTTAATTTAAAATAAATATTATATTGCTTCCATTTTTAGTAGGGGTTACAAACTTTTTAATTTAAGAAGTCTAGTTTGTGTAAATCTTTGACCCATCTTTTCCTAGTAATCTTCCTAAGTGATTGATTATTACAAGGACTAGTCTCATTTTTCAATGTAATGATTCGTTGTGTAAGGCACCCAAGGATGTTACATTTTGAAAAATATAATAATTTGGATCAATGACATAAACAATTTCTTTACATAATAAAGTAAAAAACTAATTCATCTATAAATTTAATAAATAATCATTTATTATTTTAAAAACTAACATTAAAACCGTCATCACATAATTTTTATATTCTATGATGGTTACACTACAAAATATAAAAAATTATTACACTGTAATGTACAAAAAATTAATGTTACAAATCTGGCCAAGGCCGATGGTTTTCCATTTAGAATTATCACCAATGGTAAAATAACCACAACTATAAGGATCCAGCCTTAAAATATTACATAACCAAAAATATTAGATAATAACATACATTATTACACAATGAGTATCTTTTAGGGTTTAGAGTTTTACAGAATTATGATATCTTACATACATGACATACCACATTCCTACAAAGATAATAATACTAAAAATAGTATCCATTTTTATGAAAATATAAAACATCAAAATATAAAACAAAATATCTTCAACAATAATCCATATGAAACATCATGACTCCATTATTTCTCATACCCATCCTTATATCCTGATTTAAAAAAACCCATTGGATGAGTATAAAACTCAATAAGGTATATAAATAATGAAATTGCTAGTCAAGAGATAACATAAAACCAAATAAACCCATAATAATAAAAACTCATATGAATAGAAACATCATGATGTTTCCTTGGGACATATATACCATATCAATCTTACATTAATCCTTACACATAGAATAACCTTTTGGTCAAATTCTACCTCAAAAGTACCCATTGAATTGTAGAGGTATAATGGGGCTCACCTGTCATATCTTGAGCTATAATGGGCTCGACCCAACACATCATGAGCTATAACTGGCTCAGCACAACAAATAGTGTGTTATACTGGGCTCAGCCCAACATAACAATGTCAAAGGAACATATCATGGTAAAAAAGTATCTTGAAATCAAGATAAACCACTCATTACATATAAAAAACTATTATTTTTAAATTTATTATAGAGTTGTTTAAAAGGATTTTAAAAAGAAATCCCCTTAAAATATAATTGTAGTGAGAATTAATAGAACAGAATAGATATATGTATACACAATAAATACACATAGTTCCACATAATATAAAAAAAATCCTCAAACCCATAATATTAATACCACATAATGAATAAAGTAGAAGGTTCATCCAAATAATGGAAATTGGGATAACAATTTCCTTATGAAAATTTGATATCCTAATTTCTATGCAATATAGATTTAGAAAACATTAAAAAAATAGGGGACATTGGTTAACCATCCATTAATGAATGATAATACATTATATATATATATTATAAAATAGTAATAAGAACATGGTATAGAAACATTAAAGTGATCATACATAAAAGAGATGATGAATGGAAAAAAGAAGGAAGTTGAGAATTCTCTTACCTTGTTATGTAACTCCCAAGACATGATGGTCGGGGCCTTGGGGGCATTAGAAAACCTTGAGAGGAATACTAGGGAGGTACGAAGACCACAAAAAATTTTTGTAAGAGTTTTTAATGAATGTAATTAATGAATGGGTTGGTATTTATATAAAAATTTAGGATATATTTTATTGATTTCCATTGGACACCCCATTAGTGCTATTTGCAAAACCATGGGTTTGACCATGAAATTTTCAAATGGTTTTAGCCACATGGGAATCCAAATATAAAATTTTACTATAATAAGTCATCCAAAATTATTACATAATTATCAAATCATTAATGTTGTAATTAAAATAATCAAAAACTCAAAACTATACTTTTTTAAAATTCACTAAAAATTCAATTATTTCAGAACAATCCAAAAATTCCACCGAAACATTTTTTGATGTTTATAAATCTAAAATTAAATCAAATTTTTAAAAATATTCTTTTATATATAAATAATTTATTTTTTAAATAAAATCATAATTTATTCAAAAATATCTGTTTTAAATCTATGACTCATTTTTTAACACCTTTAAAAATTAATCAACATCTCATTATCTTATAAACATAATAACATAAAATAATAATACAATTTACTATTCATTAAATCCATTTTTCTATTCATATAAGTAATCATAATGGTTGGTTTCTATTCAATAAAAAATCATGTTGGTTCCATTAGACTCAAAAAACATACCGATCGCAATTGTAGATGACCATTTTTTGAAATTCAAAACATAGAAGATTCAAACTTTTGTTTAAAGGATATATATAAATATATACATAAAAAAGGTTTCATTTATTTTAATTTACTTTTTAAAACCATGGTGTGTTACATTATCCCCATGTTCTAGAAATTGTATCCTTGAAATTATATTTACTCATTAAACAAGTGAGGGATCCTTTCCCTCCTAGAATTCTCAAATTCCCATGTTTCTTTTTCAACTATGTGTTTTCTCCACATAACCTTTTCTTGGTGGATAACCTTATTCCACCATATTTGTTCCCTTGAATATAGAATTAGAACTTGTTTCTCTTTCTAAGAAAGTTTATCTTCCAGCTGAATTGCTTCTAGGCTCAGGACATGAGATCATTCTGGCACATAATTTCTCAACCTCAAGACATGAAAAACATTGTGTTCCTGAGAAAAACACAGAGGGAAAGTTACTTGTTATTCAATTGTTGTAATATTCTATAGGATTTCAAAAGGACTAATGAAATGCAGACTTATATTTTCTTTGTTACCAAAATGAATCACACTTTTCCAAGGATATATTTTATGGAAAACATGGTCACCAACCTCGAAGGAGAAGCCCTTCCTTGTATTATATATATACCTTTTATGCCTTCTCTGAGCTATCCTCATGTGTGGTTGAATCTTCTTCACTTTCTCAGCCACTTCCTCTTCTAACTATGGCCCCATCAACTTCCTTTCCTCGAATTCATCCCAAAAATCTAGAGCCCAACCCCACTTCCAATACAATGCCTAAAAATGTGTTATTTCTATAATGGAATAATAACTGTTATTATAAAAATACAAAAATAAAGAAATATGTTTATCCCAACTTCCCTTGTTGTCTACTGGACAAGCATGAATCTTTTCCTCCAATTTCTAAATTGTTCATTCCAACTACCCATCTGATTGGGGATGAAAAGCTATACTGAAATTTAATTTTGTACCCAACTACATCTGAAGGACCTTCCTAAAGTTAGAAGTGAACCTGGAATCCTGATCAGATATAATGGAAAGAGGAAGTCCAGGTCACCTGAAAATCTCTTTGAGGTACAGTCGAGAAAGATGATCCAACAACATTGTATCTTGAATATAAATAAAATGTGCAGATTATTTAAACCGATCAATGTTAAACCAACTCGCATTATAACCTCAGGATGTCTAAGGTAGTCCCACCATGAAGTCCAAGGATATATTCTCCCACTTCCACTTTGGCAAAAGAAATTTCTGATTTATCTTCTTCCAAAACTGTTGCTCTACATTAACATGTTGACATGCCAAACACATAACTGAAAATTATTCAATATACCATTTCATTACATCCCACCAGTAATAATCTTGAAGGACTCTGTACATCTTTGAACTTCTAGGAAGAACTATAAAAGGAGAACTATGATCTTCACACAAAAAATCATTCTTCAACTATGAATTAGAAGGAACACACAAAATTTTTCAAAATAATAAATAACAATATTTATTATAGGTAAATTATGGAAACTTACCCATTTTAACCAATTATACATTTTTATATAGCTAATGTTCTTCCTTATACGCTTGCTTAATTCAATCTGATAATATTAACTGCATTGAAACTGGAAACAAGGTAGATGCAATTACAGCACCGAAATCTTCTAGGCCAAAATTCATCAAATAATTAATCAAGGAATCATATTCCCATCGTAACATTCTTAATGATTCATAATATTTTTAACATAAGGAATCCTCCAACATGATCACATTTCCTAGATGGTAATTGATAGTGCAATCATAATCTTTTATCAGTTCCATACATCTTCTTTATGTGGGATCAAAATAATGATATAGATGCTCAATTATAAGAGGGGTGAGGTGTATGTTTAAAAAATATTCCTTTTTAACCTTAAGAAGAACTATGTTTAACAAACATAAACAAGGTAAATTTACAGGACCACTTTTTGTTCTACTAAATAAACATGCTAGGTTCCAGAAATATGGTTCATGAAATGAAACATTTTGAAATATTACTTTGGTAATGATTCTACCGTAAACTATATAGAATATTATTTATCAGATTACATAAAAGAATAAAAAAGTATAAGAATGTTATAATTTCATCCAGTATCAAAATATATAGGAAATAAACATCAATCAAAACAAGTAACAGGTATGAAATCTTTTAACCCAAAGAGTATGATATCTAACAATCATGGATAATGGTCCCTTGATCTGTACTTTAAATAAATACTGTATTACCCACACCAGGGTAAGACATTGATTGGAATATTATAATCTATGTCACAATCCTTACAAGCCCTCAATATTTAAGGTAGTCTACACATCTATCTTCTAATCCGTAGAAGTCCATGAACTTTATGGTATTCGACACCTCGTTCTTCCTATCCCAGGAATCCCTTGATTGTACTTAGTAACAATCAGAGTCGCACAATGAAAAATAAAAAAGATTTTCAGTATGCACAAATCATGAGAGTCTCTCCATCTTGAAATCACTTCAGCATCATGAAATCTCTAGAGTGATGGTTCAATGTAGAGCTCATTCAAGTGAACTCCTATTTATAGGAACTTCTCAAATGGTCATCTCCTTCCTACAACAGTAATGTTTTTCCATGAATCATAGAGGGACCTATACATGTGTCACTAAAAAATGGTTAGTTAGAAATGAATTTAATGAAATCATCTCGTAACAAGTATAAGGTATATGAATAAGATTAACCAAATCTATTGTTCAGTGTCTAAGGAAAAGTAGAATTCATAATCTAACCTAATAAACATTCAGAGTCTATAATATATGGATATTCAGATTCAATTTTAAAAAGAGTTTGGAGTCTAAATTCAATAGATTTTAGAGTCTGAGTTCCCATGAATTATTGATTCATAATTACAAAGAATTATGAGGAATTAGGAGTCCGAATTCTAAAGAATTCATTGTCTGAATTAGGAGTAATTTAGAACATGAATTCTAAGGAATTCGGAATTTTAAGTTTGAGGAATTAAGAGTTCAAATTATGAGGAATTTAGAGTCTGAATTCTATGGAATTTGGAGTCATAATTCTAATTAATTCAGAGTCCTAATTATGAGGAATTCATTACATGAATTCAATGAATTCTAAATCAAAATTTCAGAACATTTAGAACATGAATATAGAGAATTCTATACCAATGAATTTATATGATTTAGTTTATTTATGTGAAACCAAATTTTAAACATATAAATAAAATGTGTTATATTTAGAAAGATAATAAAATTAACAATCAAAACAACGGTAAGGATAAAATTTCCTTGGAGAATGAAATTTATCTTCATTAATATATTCCTTAGGGAAAACTATTTTACCTAATGATATAGTGTTTAAGAATTTCAAAACATAGAGGAATGGAAATGTCATATGGGATCCTTATTGACTTAACAATATCCCCCTTTTTTAAAAGATCAAACATCATTATAAAAATAATATAAATATTTAGATTTTTTCTTTGTGAACTTAATAGAAAAACTTATCTTTCTTTACTCATGAATTATAGTGAATTCGAATGACTCCCCCATAGGTTGTTAAAATCCTAAGGATCATATTCTTGACATCCTTAAAAATATTTTTCATGCGTAAGGAAATTTTCTTTGAAAAAATTTCATTTTAGGTTGAATCTCACTTACATAGGGAATTATCTTAATTACTTGGAATTATTTTTATAATTCCATTCTCTCCCTTTGTGATTTTCAAAAAGAAATAAAGATAATGGAAAAATGGTAATGAAAATATTAGTACTATCTGAGAAAACACATGAAGAACTACAAAATTATTATTATGATTGAATAAATTTATACAAGGGAGAAAATACAATAGAAGATCGGAGTTAAGGAAAAAAATTATCATTCTGTTTCCTTAGTCTTAAAGTTATTGAAAATGGTCTTCATAATTTTATGATCCTTATGTTCTTCTTCAAAATGCTTGAGTAGCTCATCCCGATCCTAATTTTTCTTCTAAAGATCTTTGATCTTTTCTTCCCTAGTATTGAGAATTTCTACATAAGACGTGAAAATATATTCTTGCATCGTGATATTTTTTTCATAGTCGATTATGGGATGTCTTTCCCTTTTTAAATTCTAGTAATCTGAATTATGATTCCTATTCAGATCCTTGTCCACCTACTTCTGATTTGTTTTTTCAAGATTCAACTTTTTTTTGAAACTTTCAGTAAGTTCTTTGAACTAGTTTCCTTCCATATCAAAAGTATACTTGAAATTATCTTGAAGGTCAACAAATATTCTTAGTTCTTCAATTTTCTGTCTTGACCATTTTGTAATTTCCATTAATAAACTCTTCTGTGCATCATACCCGATCAAAAAAATATTTCAAATCGGTTTCAAGCCTAATGAACTTATCGATAAGCATTGAAACAAAATTCGATTTCATATTAAACGAGTGATGAAGCATCTGACAACTTGAGTCAATACTCTAAATCAATTGAATTGTATAAACCAATTTTATTAGGGATTGAACTACAAAGTCATGACCCATTGCAGATGAATCTAAATCTGATTCTCCTGTAGGTGAAGATTATTTCTATATCTCAACAAACATTATCGTTGAATATTCACCAACATCTTTCTTTTCTACCATGGATTTAATAGATGTGTCAACCACCACTTGTTTTCCCTTATCAGCGCTAAAAATGATATCTGATTCTTTTGATGAATCATGTTAACTATCTGATAGTTAAAATATTTTTTCTTCCTCAAAATGTTCATTCAAAGCATCTACCACTAGGAAATATGGTTTAACCAATTCATGGTTTCCACTCATATCATTAGTTTGTTTATTTACTTCATCCAAGCCCTCTTCTTCTTTTCCAGGGGTTTCATTTTTTGAAGATTCTTCTTGAGAAGTCTGGATCAACATTTTTACAAAAGGACTCTCGTTCTCATGATAAATTTCTAATTTTATTATGACATCATCAGTGTTATCCCATTGTACATATTCTTCTTCTTCATACACTGCCTCTTCGTGCACAATTTCTTAATCTTCTTCTAGTTTCGGGATCACCATTTTTTTCCCAGAGTCACTGGATGTGATTATTGAAATAACTATTCTGGTACCTAGTCTTGTTCAGATGATTTATTTGTGTCTTTGAAAAGATCTTGACCTATTTCAGCCTCCAATATCTTCTTCCTATGCTACATTAAAATTTCTTACTTCTCATGCTCCTCAATATACTTAATCATTAAATATTTTTCTTCAGTAGGTTCCAAGACAAAACACGGCTCCCCTTCCTTCCTATTCTTTTTATTTTCGCTCCACTTGGAACCCACTTCATCCGGATAGGTCTTTTGCTATTTAGATTTTGGGGGTACTGATTGGGTTTCCTAAACTGTAAGAGTTTTTCCCTCATTAAGGTTTCCTTCACATTTCTCTTCATCCCACCAATGATGGATGTCTCAGCCCCTTCTGGTTTCATTGATAAAGCATTGATTTTGGATTCAGATAAATCATAGAATTCTACATATTCACTATTGAAGTAAACTTTCATCCTCTTCAAAGTATCATCATTCAGCAGCAAGACTTGGAATCATCTGGGCTTTGAACTACAAAGAATTTTGAATGAATATAGACAAGGAACTATAATTTTTGAATGAATTGTAGGATACATAATTTTCTAGGAATTGATTGTTCCATTTGTGATATTTCAAATCATCAGCAAGATATACTTAACTATGTTTATCTTTATTTTGTTGACCATAAAATCAATAACATAGATTTCACCTTTCATTAAGGAGTCCTTGTCTTCTTTTTTTGAATGTGAAATCCACGAACCCATAAGGCTATAATTTTAATGTTAGTATATATATGGTTGTTTTTTAGTTTTCACTACCTTGAGTGTAAGGCACACTATGGCTTTTTCTCTATCATAACTTCTTGCATGAGCAGGTAGTTTGTGGGTACAGAAAATGCCTTCTACTTCATACGTAATACCAATTTTATTAGAAACATTGTTGTAGGAATGAGAATATGTTTTCCATATATTTTGATTGAGAACTTATCTCTCCCACCTTCGTTAAAAAAATTATAGATTCATAAAACCCAACATGAAGTTTAGGATAAACCGGATCCTTTGCTTTTATTTTTTCTACGCACAGGTTTCCTAGCCATTTAAATTAATATTACTTGAAATTAGAGAATAATAATTTGTAAAGAACATCTGATCGATTAACCGTTCTCTGTAGATTTTCCATTCAGAAATTTTCTTTGTTGAAGACCTTGGATTCTGCAGGGATTCTTCCAAAGACATTCTGATTTAGGAAAATATAAAAATTTGGAATGTCCCATAAGTAAACCAGTAGCGTTTCAGCATTCGGAATCTTGATAACCAATGTGGGAAAACCATTGAGGGGCCTTTATATAGGCATTTGAGGTGACAATTCATATTACCAAAAAGATCCAATGGCTGAAACATGCTTAAACGGATCTAATAGTTGAGATGAATGTTAAAGAATGATTTTCGTAGAATCTTATATTTTGAGGTTTTTAAAAAAATCTAGACTTAGGAAAAAAATGATTACGAATTTTTTTTCTTAAAACAAGATAAAATTCCCAAAATACACAAATTAACAAAGAAAACATTAGTAAGATAACATACCTTTTAGATTGCTCATAAAATTAAAAATAATAACGAAAAATTATTCTTGAAGAAAATTAGTTTATAGAAAATTTGACTAAAGAAATGAATTTTTTTAATTGAGAATTTATAGACTAAGAAAATTTTAACTAAGAAAAACTGGACTATGAAAAAAAAATTACTGTGAAAAATTTTAACTATGAAAATATTTAAATACAAAATATTTTAATTAAATTTTTTTTTGAGAAATAAATGTACTCCGCCTATAAAAATTAGTATATTAATGTAAAGATATTTTTTTCAACCAAAAGTTAATATGTATTATTACCTAACAGTTAACTTTTTTAACTTTTGATTAATATATTCAAATCTATCAGATGGAAAATATTTTGTAAAAATATCAGCAAGTTGATCTTGCGTTCTGATAAATTAATGTATGATATCTCCTTTTTTGTGTGTGATACATAAGAATGTGATTCTTAATACCTATGTGTTTTTCACGGGAGTGATATGTATATTTTTTATAGGGGAATGGAACAAATTTTATCAGAAAATATTTTTGTGTTGGTAAAACTCATACCATAGTCTGTGAGTGTGTATTGAATCCACAAAACATGAGCACAACAACTTCCTGCTATAACATATTCAACATCAATAGTGAAATGTAACACTGAGTGTTTCTTTTTTCATAACCATGAAACTAATGAATCTACTAATTAATGAAATGTTCCAGATATACTTTTCTTATCCATTTTACATCAACCAAAATTAGTATCCAAAAATATTTTTAACAAAAAATCATTTCTAGAATTATAAAAGTGTCTTAAATCTATGGTTCCCCTTAAATAGAAAAAATTTCTTTTCACTAAAACTAAATGAGATTCCTTGGTATTGGATTGATATCTTTCACATATGTACACTTAACACATTATGTATGGATGACTAGCTTTCACTTATAACAAAATTTCTATCATACAACTAAATGATGTTTGATCTACTGGTTTCCCAGCTTCATCAAGATCAATAGAATTTGAAATACCAATTGGAGTACTTATTATTTTAGTATTTTCATATGCATAATTTTTATTAAGATCATTAATATAATTATGTTGATATATTTATGTTCCTTCGGGTCTTTGAGAAATTTGATATCCTAGAAAAAATGTTAACTCACCCATCAAACTCATTTAAAACTTAGATTTCATTAGATTAACAAATGAATCAGTTAACAATTGATGAGTTGAACCATATATAATTTAATTAACATAAATTAGAACAATCAAAAAAAATTCTTATCTTTCTTTATTATAAGGGTTGGATATGTAGTTCCCTTAAAATAATTGTTTTTTAACAAAACTAATGTAATTATTTCTTACCAGGATCTAAGGTATTGTTTAAGTCCATATAAAGCTTTGGTATGTTTAAAAACATGTTCAAGAAGTTTTGTGTGTTCAGAACCAGGAGGTTGTTCAAAATAAACATCCTCTTGAACATATACATTATGAAATTAAAATTTTACATCCATTTGAGAAATTTAAAAATTAAATAATGATGCAAAGGCAAGTAAAATATGAATAGATTCATGTCTAGATATTGGAGCATCGGTGTTTTAATATTCTATTCATTCTTGTTGATTTTATCCTTTAGCAACTAATCTAGCTTTAGTTCTCAGAATGATTCCCTATTTATCACAATTATTCTCGAAGACCCATTTTACTTCAATACAAGAGTTTCCTAAGGTATTTCAACCAAGTTCCTTACAATGTAAATTTCGAATTCATTTAGTCAATTATGCATGGATGTTATCTAATCATCATCACCTAATGCTTCATCAGTTCTTTTTTGTTCTAATTAAGAAGAAATTCTATAAATCCTACTCTATTTCTTAAGGAACTTCTAGTCCTTACATTTTGATTTACATCACCAATGATACTATCACTGGGATGATTCTTATGAAACAACTATTTTGTGTTTTTTAAAATTTATTCATCAACATATTGTTGGAAATATTCTGCGAAAAATGCTTCACAAATATTTTCTTAATCATTTTTTGTATTAGAAGGATCGCCTATCAAGGGTTGAAAATCTATTTTTGAAAACACATCTTAAGATATAGGTTGAGGGTTTTTAAAAACAAAAGGTCAGTTTCATCAAATTTTACATGAACTGTTTCTTCAATAGTACAATTATTTTAATTAAAACCCCTATAAGCCCGAGAAGATGTGGAATATCATAAAAAATTTGTATATCAGATTTGGGTGCAAATTTATGTAATTATCTTTAGTATTCAGAATGAATACTTTGTATCCAAATACATTGAAGTAGAAAAGTCTAGATTTTCTACCATTCTAAAATCCTTAAGGGGTTTTATTATGAAATTGTCTAATCAATACTCGATTTATATTTTATCAAACAGTACATATAACTTCATCTTAAAAGTGTTTAGACATAAAATATTCACTCAACATGGTTCTAGTTATCTCTTGAAGAAACTTATATCTTATTTCAAGAATACCATTCTATTAAGGATTTCTTGGTTCTGAGAAGTTATGAGTAATGCCTTTCTTACTATAAAATTTTCAAAATTTAAATTTTGAAAATCTCTTCTATGATCAAAATAAATAGTTAAAAATATTTTTTTTTTTAATTTTTAACTAGGGGTCTAGAAATTTTGAAATTATAAATATCTATTTATTCCATCTCTAGAAAATTGTCCCATGTAAATATATTATAATAATCAACTAAGACAAATACCTAATATATTCCTCTAATTCCTTCAGTTTATGTTGGACCAAAAAGATCAATATGAACTAACTATAATGCATGATAAGTTGAGACTTCACTAATTGATTTAATATTCAATTTATGTTTCTTGAAAAATTGACAAGGATAAAAAACTTATTAATAATCTAATCTAAGATTTAATAGATCCTTAACAAGGATTTTCTTATAGATTTTTCATAGTTTCCTAAGGTTACAATGTCTTAACCATCTATGATATATTCATGATTAGTCTTCTATCACACTATGTCACGAAAGATCTTGGATCCTAAGCTCTTCTTAGTTTAGTGTGTATACATTCTCTTGAAAATGGGAAGAAAGAATAAACTCTTCCTTGGAATTATGTACTAAGAATTTGAAATTCCTAAAATTCACAAGGAAAATTTCATCACATAATTGATTTATTCTAATGGGGTTGTGCTTACTAACCTTAAAAAATAAAAAATTTTAAATTAATGATTTTATAAAAATAACAATATTACATGTACTAAAAATTTATCCCATAGTATTATCTCGGAATGTTACATTTCATTCTTTTTTCTTGATAATATTTTCAAAGAAATATTTTTTACTAGTCATATGACATGAACATCCACAATCCATGTACCATGTATTACTACTTGTACTTTCATTGTTTTCCTGAAAATAAGAGAGTTTGACTTTTGAAATCCATGTTTTCTTGGATCCAGGAATTTCAGAAAGTGGAATTTTAGGAATCTATATTTTCTTATAAAAATAAGAATTACGAAAACAAAAATATTAGGTTGAGTATAAAGAACAAATGTTCTCCCAACGTCCACAATATTTACATTTAGTAAAAAATGGATCACTTTGGGGAACAAAATATATATTACATAAAATAGGTTTAGAATAGGTATAACAAAATCTAGAATGATTCATTAAATGATGGATTTGTGAATACATATTGTCAAAATATACCTTACTAAAGGTAAATTTTGACAGTCATTTCCTTAAGAAAAATATTTCTGAAAATATTTTAATTATAATGTTTTTATCTTTGAAAACAATATTTTTAGAACAAGAGTTTTCCTCTAAAATATATTTCTTAGAAAATACATTTTCAAGATTTTTAGAAAGTTTATCCTTCTTAGAATTAACTTCCTAAAGGTTTTTATTAACAAATTAAAATAATATTTTTTATCAAGATATTTAGAAGGATGTGATGCTTCCTTAGTTAAAAAATGAAATTATATAATTTTCCTCAATATGAATTTAATTGAGATTATAATTTTCATTCTCAAATAGATTAGCAAACATAGACACTTCTTCATAACTAGGTAATGTATTATCTTCTGATGAGGATGATTTTACATCTGAATATTCAAAATATTTTTCATTAATATAATTTGTATTCAAGGACACATTTTTAATAGATTCAGCATTGTGTACATTGACCATTAGATAATGATTTTCAATGGTTAGTTTGGAAAGTAGACCAAGATTCTTTTGAATAGAAGATTTGTACTATGAGGATTCATCTGAAGAGTCACCTCCACTAGTACTCTAGGTGTCATTAGCTTTCAAGACATTATTAGCTTTATCGTTGTAATACTTTTTCAATTCCCCTCTTAACTCTTTTCCCATCAATCTTTTTTCATATGAATTGGAAAATCCAGCCTGATATGCCCTACTCTTTTTTATTCTTAACAAGTGACTTTCGAGTCTATATAGCATTTTCATACATTTTTCTTATATCTATACATGATTTCTTGCTTTCCAACTATATTTTTTAACCTTTGAGAAATATTAACTATCACATTATCATAGTGTTCTATTTCAATAGATTTATATAAAACAATGGCTTTCTTAGACATAGATCAAGTAATCCTTTCCAAAGTCTTGGACTTAGTAGTAATAAAGACTAATGTTCCATTTCCATTATTCTTATTATCCATATCAGCATATCATTTCATTCTGGTATCATGTTGAATAAGATTTCCAAAAAGATCATCAAGAGTGATTTGATACACCTTCATATTCTCATCAATAGCTGTTCTCTTAGATTCCCACTCATTATGAATGATATTTATAATTTTGTCCATAAGAGCTTCATCATCTAGAACATTCTCACCAAGAGATTGTAAACTATTGAAAATAGTCATAAATCATTGTTTCACCTTAAAAACTGGTTCTCCATAAGGAAATGAAAATCCATGATATTCAGCTCTAAGCATTGCTCTTCTAGTCTCTAAAACTTTCGAAGTCCCAAAATGAGTAACCTTATGTTTCTTCCCGATGTAGTTAGTATCTTCACTACATTAAATCTAACTATATATATATATCCATGGTCATAGAACATAACGAAGCATTACGTAGCTTGTATTTTATTTGATATTCTGACTTTTCGTAGTGGGTAAATGTTCTGACTTCATTATTATGAGTCTTGTAATCTCCAGTAAGAATGAAAAAGTTTTCCATGTCATTATTAATTAGAAAAGTCTCTATACGACCTCTTTAGTACTCATAATCATTACTATCAAATATATGTGGTCTTGTAGGATTAAGTTTGTCAATCATACCAACATTCATTCCTGCCATTATATATGAAAATATCATTCCAAAAAACTTGTTAAAAGAAAATATTTATAAGAAAATATAAAAAAATACCCAAGAAAAACATAAGAAAGAAATTTTAAGCTATAAAAATTGAGAAAAATGTAAACTTGAGAAATAAAACATATATGTAAATATAAGATTTGTAAATACCTCCTTTTATACCAATTGTGGGATTGAAATAATTATGTAGATTCTCAATTACATGAGGGGGTGAATTGTATGTTTAAAAACATATGTTTTTAACCATAAGATAAAATATGTTTAACAAAGTCAAACAAGGTAAATTCGTAAGATTTTTTTAGTTCTACTAAATTAACATGCTTGGTTCTGGAAATATGGTATGGGAAATGAAACATCAGGAATGATTACATAGGTAATGATTTTACCTTAAAGAGTATATAATCGTATTTAACAGAGTACATAAAAGAATAAGAATGTATAAGAAGGTTATACATTATTCCATTATCAAAATACTGCGGAAATAAATTTTAAACAAAAAAAGTAATAAGTATAAAATATTTTAACCCAAAGAGTAGGGTATCAATCAACCTTGGATAAAGTCCATTGATTTATACATTAATGAATGTATGTCTTACCCACATTAGGGAAATCCATCTATAGAAATATAAAAATATGTCTTGTTATCCCCGCAAGCCCTTGAACATTATGGCAGTCAAATCCTCTTTTTTTCTATCCCTAGAAGTGTTATAACTTTAAGGTAGTTGTAACCTTTTTATTCCTCTCCATGAAAGCCCTTGATTTTATTAATTAAGGATAATAGTTTAATGAGGTATGCTGAATAAGTTGTTCTGTACGGAAAAATCATGAGGGTATCTCTCTATAAATTAATTTAGCAGCACACAATCACTATAGTGATGGATTAGTGTTGAGATCATTAAAATGATCTCTTATTTATAGTCACTTATCCAATGGTCGGATCCATCCTCCAACAGTCATATTTTTCCATGAATCTTATAGGGACCTATACACATGTCACTCAAACAATGGTTACTTAGAAAGAGATTGTACAACATCATTTCATAACAAGTATAAGGAATATGAGTAATATTAACCAACTCTATTGTTTGGAGTCTACAGAAAAATATAATTCAAAATATAAACAAATAAAAATTTAGAGTCTATATGATATGGATATTCAGATTCTGTATTACAAACAGTTCGGTGCCTGAAAACAATATATTTTGGAGTCTTAATTCCAATTACTTTGGAATCTGAATTTCAAAGAATTCAGAGTGAAAATTTTGAGGAATTTCGAGTGGAATTAGGAGGAAATAGGAATCTGAATTTTGAGGAATTAGGAGTTTTAATTATAAGGAATTTGGAATATCAATTCTGAGGAATTCGGAGCTTGAATTCAGAGGAATTTGATGTCTTAATTCTGAGGAATTTGGAATCAGAATTCATAGAATTTGGAAACTGGATTTCAATGAATTGAGAACCTAAAAATAGAGAACTCTATTTCCATGGATTTATAGGACTCTATGGTTTTATATGAGAAAAAAAATTTAGACATATCAATTAAATGAGTTAGATTTTGAAAGATTATAAAACAAACAATGAAAACAAATGTAAGGATGAAATCTCCATGGAGATGTAAAATTTTCATTATTAAGATAATCCTTAGGGAAAAATATTTTACCTTAAGATAAAGTGTTTGTGATTTTCAAAACAAAGGGGAATGGAAATGTCATAAGATAACCTTACTGACTCAATACACTATCTTATGTTTAATTCATTCTGAGTGAATATATACTTTACACCTTTACGGTTTGTATATATTTGACATTTGGCTATGTTTAAATGGTGCCTCAAATTTTTCAAAGTAAAAAGTTATACTGTCAATTCCAAATAATGTGTGAGATAATTTAAATCATGATGTTTTAGTTGTCTTGAAGCATAATAAATTACCTAATCTATCACGACCCATCCTCAGGGCCCGTGTCGTGACTACCCCATTCCCGCCTTCCATAGGCCGGGGGTTGGCGACTAGCACCAAAGGCGTAAATCCCGATAACTGGGAAGGTATTTCCTTTATAAAGTAAACAAAACACCACATAGTACAAGCAGAAGTAAACCACTAAGTACAAAGAGAAGTGCTGATAAGTAAATGGGTCAGAATACAAATCCAAATGAAAGTACAAGTACAACTGAACAAAAGTACAATAGAAAAAGAAAATAACATTAAGAAAGGAAGTGGCTCCAGGGAAGTCCTCCTCGGATCCTACCTAAAGGGTAGGTACAGATGGCACAACTCCTGGATCATCCACCACGGATCATACCTGAAGGGTAGGAACTGATAGCCTCCACAACGCTCTCGCCCGTAAACCTCCTCCGAGTGTTGTCTCACTGTGAAGTCCACCTCCGGATACTGACTCGTCGTGTAGTCCACCTCCGGGTACTGTCCAGTCCTCGAACTCTCGGCCTCCGTTAGCACTACCCGTCGTCTACAACCAACACAACGAGGTGCGAGAATAGCCCGTGCAGGGGAGAGTATAACGATACTCAGTAGGGACCCCGAGACCCACAAGGTCTTACTAAAACCAACAAGGATAACCACAACGAAGATATCAACAGACAACCTCTACTTAAGTATATGCCGATACATATACCTAAGTTATCAAGTAACCCATATCAATCATGAGGAAACACAAAGATTATGAGATCAATGGATAACCACTACCCATGTATAGGCCCATACATATACCTATGTTATAAAGTGACCCATTTCAATCATGAGGAAAACACAAGGTCATAGACTTAGCTCAAATTAGGATTTTCATTATCGAAACTATAACTGCTGAAGAGCCCCGTCTCTAGAGTGTACAGTGGTCCTGTCACGACTCTGAGGTACTGCTCACTAACCTAAGACTGCTGAGGTACTCCTCCTGTCAAGTACCACGGGCCTGCCACCTCACATAGTAGTGCTTCTCACCGGGGTCTGCCACCCAAACACAGTAGTGCTTTCCCCTCATAGCCTACAGAGGTACTCCTCCTGTAGAGTAACGCAGGTCTGCCACCCAAACACAGTAGTGCTCCCCACTGTGGGTCTGCCACCCAAACACAGCAGTGCTCCCCACTGGGCTATTCAAGTCTCTCCTACTCGAATCGGACAAGCAGTCTTCTGGTCCCAGCCAGCTTCATGGTCTCCGTACTCCGTACGCTCGTCTCTGGGAGGGTCCGCTCCATGAGCTAGTAGTCGATACTCCATGTATCTCAAATTCCCACGAAGAAGTATCTCAAAGGACCGCCTCGTCATAGGGGTCTCAACGCAACAGACTACGCGTCAATCAGACACCTCGTCTGTGAGTTACTAGCCTTTTCATCCCAGGGGCCCGGTTGGTTTCTTGAGTGAACCAATCCCAGCTGTATCTCAACTATACCCCGAACTCTCATAGGGTATACTCATAGGGACCGTTTCTCAATGAGATCATCAACGCTGCTGACGGTTCGTCAAATGAACGTCCTATCTGAAAGATATCAGTTTTTCCATTCCAGGGGCTCGGTTGGATTTCGGGTTCAATCCAACTCGGACACTATCCAACATTATCCAAATCTTGAGCGAATTATGCCAAATGATCCGTCTCATCAAGAGTAATTCAACGAAACAGATGGCGCGTCAATCGGACGCCCGGTCTGTGAGTTATTGGCGTTTTCTTTCTAGGGGCCCGGTTGGTTTCTTGAGCGAACCAACCCGACCACACTTCAACGGCATCCAAACCTTGAGCGGAGTGAGCCAAAATATCCATCTCACATAGAGGAATCCATCAAAGTCTACGGCACATCAATCAGACGTCCGGTGCTAAAGATATAAGTGTTTCCGCTCCGAGGGCCCGGTTGGTTTCGTGTACGAACCAACCCGGCCGAACCCACAGTTCTCTGAAACCTTGAGTGTAATATACTGAAATGACTGTATCGTTCCAAGGATCTCTACTCAACTGACGTTGCATCGATCGGAGGTCTGTAGCCCAAGATATGGACATTTGACCGAAAGTGTTCTGAAAACGGGGTGTCTGGGCCCGGGCCGACCCAGCTGGACCCGGTCCGGCCAGCCGTGGCTCGGCGTGGCCGAGCAGATGTCGCGGAACAGGGGGTGGTGTGCTGCCTCCTTCGCCACTAATTGGGGCTGGAGGCGAACCACCACCGCCTCCGGTCGCCGGTGGCGCCGCGCCGGCGACCCGCGCCTCCGGGTGTTTCCGCGGGCCACCGGAGTTGCTCAGGTGGTCCGTTTTCAAAACTGTCTGAGCCGATGTTCATCTATGGTCTCAAAATTTACTGCACAAGCTTCAAAATTACATTGCATCCATGTTTTGTCGTTGCCCATAAATCCGCACGTCTCTTAACAAAACACGCCATCTTTGTGGCTCTCCGGCACGACGCGTTGATGCTGCACCCCTTCGCCAGGGCCCGACTCCGTCCGCGGGTGTCTTCCGCTTTCTCCGACACGGCATGACAACATCACGTCCTTTTTCTTCTTTTCATGGCGCAGCACGACGGCGCCATGCGTTTCCTTGTCGCATGATTCCACGTGGTGCGACGTCACCACGCCTTCTCGTATCAAACCACAAATGAACCAACATGAAAAAAAGGAGGAGGGTCAGCCGTGTTTGTGCGGTCCGACCCCCTCGCATTATTCGATAACTAATGGATTTAAACCACTAAGATCGTCAAGTTGGAATTCATGAACAAAATAAATAAATAAAATTAAAACCCCTACCTTGGTTTCAAGAGCGGAGCTTGTTCGGAGGTTCGTTAAAGAGAAAACGCCGCGGTATAACCGTCGCGGAAAGAGGAAACATGGAAGGAGGGAGTCACGTCACAGGAATGGCATTGAGGAAAGAGAGATGTTGTGGAAGAACCTTTGTGGAAAGATACGTCGCGTCGTGGATCAGTGTCGCAGAGTCGGTCTTCAAGGACTTGGCGTTCTTCGACGGAGTTTGATGCGTTCTTCGCGTTCCTCATGTTCTTCGTCGAAGAGGATGAATAACTCTATCTTTCCTTAGCTTTTCTTCTCCAAAGGCTCTCAAGAAACTATGAAACTAACACATAAATAAATTAATCCTCACTTAATTTATTAACACCACAAAACCTTTGAAATTCAAGAGTTTGAATTAACTCACCTGATTAAATCACACAAGTTGTCAAATTAAATGAAGGGGAGTTAATGGGTAGTTGAAGAGTTGAAGAATATAAAGGGGTGGGGTTCATGTGGGCCCACCTCCTTCATAAACTACAAAGGGAAGTTGGGTAGTTACCCAACATCCTCCCAAAGGATAAAAACACTTAGAGTAAACTAAAAATTGTTGTTAATTTGTTTTTTTAACTTCCACAATTTTTATCAACTTCCCTCATATAAACACAACACCGGAACAGGAGTTCCATAGAAATTACTGGCGCTACGGCTCCTTCGGTGCCCTCAGAATTTGATTCCGAGCACTGGTTCAGAAGTTATAAATTCTCGCTCATTCGTTCACTGAACGTACCCAAGCTAATCTTCGGAAATTGATTCCGGGTACACCGGGCCTCAGATTCAGGCACCGTCAGAAACTGTGTTCTTGTAAAATTCCAAAGAAAATTAAGAAAAAAATTTCATTGAAATTTCTAGGTCTTTACATTACTCCATCCTCAGGGCTTTACATCCTCATAAAGCATCAACACAAACTAGGGTCACAAAAGCGGTACAGAGAACGCATCTAAGCCTTCCGCTCCCATGTGCTTACCTGGAGGTTTCCGTGCTGCCTACAAAAACAAACAAGAGGAATCGACCGTACTCGTAGAATCCACTCCTGTCGATCCTTGAGCCCCACTGGAACCCCTATGAATGACACCCTATTATCGACGTCCAACTCCCTGAGGTTGATGATGTGTGAAGGATCAAGCACGTATCTCCTCAGTTGAGGTACTTGGAAAAACGTCGTGCACCTGGTGCAACTGAGGTGGATGGGTCATGCGGTAAACCTCCTTGCCTACCCTGCTGAGGACCTGAAATGGTCTACTAAACCTTAGTGATAACATGCCGCCTAGGCCACACCTCTGTAAACCTCATCGAGGTGAGACCCGTAGGGAAACGCGGTCTATGCCTCCTGGATGACCTGGACCTTCTCTATCGTGGCAAGGACCATCTTCGATCCCACTAGAGCTGCAATGATTTCTTCTTTGCCGATATAGATAAATCTGATCTCATCCCCTGGATGAACCACTTTCATTGCCTAATACAGTCAATCCCAACATGGATGATACTAATCCATACCAAGGATGACATAGTAAGGCCTCGACTCTACTACCAAGAGATCCAACCGTTACTCTCGCCTCCAAGGGTTGAGTCACACTGTCGGCTTCAGTGTGTGGTAACTGGGTCTCTTCCATTAGGTATCTCACACGTGAGGGTCATGTCAACAGTTTAATCTGGAACCTCTTAGTAACAACAAAAGAGATGACAGGATTGATAACATCACAAAGGTAAGTGTCTTTATTTTACTACAGCTCATGGGTCAAAGACACAAATATAACAACAACATCATGGAACTATATATACACCACTAGTTCCACTCCTGTCCACTTGCTTCTAGATCTCCATAGTCAATAGCTTATGCTGCCTGAAGATGAGCTCTCCCATGTCCTCATGTCCCATGCGGTCGGGGTGGACCTCCTGGTGGTGGTGGTGGCAACATCCCGAAGCATCGTCCACCTCCAGTTGCACGACCAGCTCCTCTGCCATGGCCGCCTGCTCCTTACAGTCCACCCGGATCGAACCTTTGCCTCTGCCTCAGAGGTTCTTCATTTAACTGCTGGTCATCGACATGGTGGGTCGGACAGTCACGTTCCATGTGACCAACTCCACCGCAGGAGTAACACTTCAGGGCAGGTCTGGCTCTATCACTTCCCTGGGTTCCTCGCACTACCGACCCTAAGTCACGCGGTCGACCACTTGTAGGTATAGTCCTTATGGACCTCTGCATCATCTGTCTACTGCCTTCTGTAGAAGATTATTGCACATGCCAGCTAGTGGTGAGTCCTGCTGCTGGAGACTGCTCAGCAAGGAAACTCTCCACCAAAAGGGCTCGCTCCAACACCCCTGTCTGTGTCAGATTGCTTAGTGGAACCACAGAAGATCTAATCTCTCTCCTGAGCCCCTGCTCGAAGGTTCGGGCCCTGATGAACGGGTCCCGTACCATATCTGTGGAGTATGGTGAGAGGTCTTCGAACCTCACTGAATATTGTGCAACTGTCATGCTGCATTGACGTAGCTAAAGTAGCTCCTGTATATGCACCGCTTGAAAGGTGGCTGGTAAAAACTCTTCCCGGAGCAGGCTCTTGAAGTATGCCCAAAGAAGGGTCACCTCGTCATGCATCTGGGGCATCAGGCTCCACCATCTTCCAGTTGCTGCCTGAAGAAGGCTGGCAGTAAGGATCACCATGAAATCTGCCGGCATCCCCACTAGCCTGAAAACTCTCACCACAGCCTCCAGCCAATCCTCAGCCGACTACGGGTACGTCCCTCCCTAGAACCAGGGTGGTCTCTGGCGCTGGAACTCATGCAGTGCACTCAAGCGACGAGCACCCTCTGCTGCTGGGGCTGGTGGCATCGGTGGCCCAACAGGTAGTAGTACCGCTGGTGCCTCCGCTGGTACCTCAACTGTGATAGGGCCCTGTACTGTGGCCACGTCGCTCGGTGGGCTGTCAGTACGTACCACTCTCGGGGCTCTAGTAGGTCATCCACGGGGATGCATACTGAAAGAAACAACGTGACATGGTCAAACAATTTGTACCTAGTGAGCTGAACTGGTTTGAGCTGATAATTAAATAAAACTTCTGGAAACACACATGCAATCAGTTTTTTCGTGCACAAAGTCGGAAATCAGTTTTCAGGGTCCTGGTGTATGGATACGTCGGCCGCCCGCACCAACACTAGACTCCCTGAACTGAAAACCACACTCGGTACTCTTAACACTATTGCTTCATAGAAAGAAAATATCAGAGTTATAAGTTCTGAGGTAGAACCGACTCCTCTGATACCAATTTGTCAAGACCCGTCTTTGGGGCCCGTGCCGTGACTACCCCAAGCCTGCCTTCCATAGGCCAGGGGCTGGCGACTAGCACCAAAGGGGTAAATCCTGATAATTGGGAAGGCATTGCCTTTATAAAGTAAACAAAACATCACAGAGTACCAGCGTAAGTAAAACACTATTTACAAAGAGAAGTGCTGAAAAGTAAATGGGCTATAATACAAACCCAAATTAAAGTACAAGTACAACTGAACAAAAGTACAATAGAAAAAGACAATAGCTGGAAGAAAGGAAGTGGCTCCTAGGACGTCCTCCTCGGATCCTACTTGAATGGTAGGTATAGATGTCGCAACTCATGGATTGTCCACCACGGATCCTACCTAAAGTGTAGGTACATATATCCTCCACAACGCTCTCACCCGTAAACCTCCTCCGAGTGTCATCTCACTATGAAGTCCACCTCCAGATACTGACTCGTCGTGTAGTCCATCTCCGGGTACCATTCAGTCCTCGAACTCTCGGCCTCCGTCAGCACTTCCCGTCGTCTCCAACCAACACAATGAGGTGCGAGCATAGCCCATGCAGGGGTGAGTATAACGATACTCAGTAGGGACCCCGAGATCCTCAAGGTCTCACTAAAACCAACAAGGACAACCACAAAGAAGATCTCAATAGACAACCTCTACTTTGGTATTTGCCCATACATATACCTAAGTTATCAAGTAACCCATCTCAATCATGAGGAAACAAAAAGATTATGAAATCAATGGATAACCACTACCCAGGTATATGCCCATACATATACCTAAGTTATCAAGTGACCCATTTCAATCATGAGGCAAACACAAGGTCAAAGACTCATCTCAAACCGGGATTTTCATTATCGAAACCGTAACTACTGAAGAGCCCCATCTCTAGAGTGTACAGTGGTTCTGTCATGACTCCGAGGTACTGCTCACTAACCTAAGACTGCTAAGGTACTCCTCCTGTCGAGTACCGCGGGCCTGCCACCTCACATAGTAGTGCTTCCTGCTGGGGTCTACCACCCAAACACAGTAGTGCTCCCCCTCATAGCCTACAGAGGTACTCCTCCTGTCGAGTACCATGGGTCTTCCACCCAAACATAGTAGTGCTCCCCGCTATGGGTCTACCACCCAAACACAGTAGTGCTCCCCACTGGGCTATACAATTCTCTCCTACTCGAATCGGACAAGCAGTCTTCAGGTCCCAGCCAGCTACATGGTCTCTGTACTCCGTACACTCGTCTCTAGGAGGGTCTGCTCCATGAGCTACTGGTCGATACTCCACGTATCTCAAAGTCCCAAGAATATGTATCTCACAGGACCTCCTCGTCATAGGGGTCTCAACACAATAGACGACGCATCAATCGGATGCCCGGTCTGTGAGTTACTAGCCTTTTCATCCTAGGGGCCCGGTTGGTTTCGTGAGCGAACCAATCCCGACCATATCTCAACAGTACCCCGAACTCTCATAGGTTATACTCATAGGGACCGTTTCTCAATGAGATCATCAATGCCGCTGACGGTTCATCAAACAGACGTCCTGTCTGAAAGATATCAGTTTTTCCGTTCCAGGGGCTTGGTTGGATTTCGGGTGCAATCCAACCCGGCCACTATCCAACTGTATCCAAATCTCGAGTGAAGTATTCCAAAAGTTCCATCTCATCAAGATTATTTCAACAAAACAGACGACGCGTCAATCGGACGCCCGATTTGTGAATTATTAGATATTTTCGTTCCAGGGGCCTGGTTGGTTTCGCGAGCGAACCAACACGACCGCATTTCGACGACATCCAAACCTCGAGCGGAGTAAGCCAAAAGATCCATCTCACTTAGAGGAATCCATCAAAGTCAATGGCATATAAATCGGACGTCCGGTGCTAAAGATATAAGCGTTTCCGCTCCGAGGGCCTGGTTGGTTTCGTGTACGAACCAACCCGGCTAAACACAAAGATCTCCGAAACCTTGAGTGTAATATACCGAAACGACCGCCTCGTTCTAAGGATCGCTACGCAACTAAAGGTGCATCGATCGGAGTTCTATATCTCTCGATATGGGCATTTGACCAAAAGTGGTCTGAAAACTCGGGGTCTGGGCCCTGGCCGATTCGGCCCGACCCCCACCCCCACCCCCCCTGGTCGGCCCGAACTGGGTTGACCCGACCCGGGTCCGACCCGGCTGGACCCGGTCTAGCCCGGCCTGACCGGCCCGACCGGCCCGCCACGGCTCGGTGTGGCCGAGCCGAAGTCGTAGAGCGGGGGGCGGTGCATGACCGCCATCACCGCTAATTGGGGCCGGTGGCGAACCGCCGCCGCCCATCTTCCGGCAGCACGCTCAGGCGCCGCCACATCCTGGTGGCCGGATGGCTCCAGCCACCGCCTTCGGTCATCGGCGGCGCTGCGCCGGCGACCCGCACCTCCGGGTGTTTCTGCGGGCCTCCGTAGTTGCTCCGGTGGTCCGTTTTCAAAACCGTCTGAGCTGGTGTTAATCTCGGGTCTCGAACTTTACTGTGTAAGCTTCATCATTGAATTGCGGCCTCATTTTGTCAACTCCCATCAATCCGCACGTCTATTAACAAAATGTGCCGTCTTCGTGGCTCTCCGGCACGGCCTGTTGACGCCGCGCCCCTTCACTATGGCCCGACTCCGTCTGCGGGTGTCTTCAGGTTTCTCCGACGCGGCGCGACGGTGTCACGTCCTTTTTCTTCTTTTCATGGAGCAGCGCGATGGTGCCACACATTTCCTTGTCGCATGATTCTGCGTGGTGCGACGACACCACGCCTTCTCGTATCAAACCACAAAGGAACCAACATGAAAAAATGGAGGAGGGTCGGCCGTGTTTGTGCGGTCCGACCCCCTTGCGTTATTCGATAACTAATGGTTTTAAACCACGAAGATCATCAAGTTGGTATTCAGGAACAAAATAAATAAATAAAATTAAAACCCCTACCTTGGTTTGAAGAGCGTAGCTTGTTCCGAGGTTCGTCAAAGAGAAAACGTCACGGTATAACCGTCGCGGAAAGAGGTGACTTATAAGGAGGAAGTCACGTCGCGGGAACGACGTCGTTGAAAGAGAGACGATGCGGAAGAGACTTTCCGGAAAGAAACATCATGTCGTGGATCAGTGTCGTGGAGTGGGTCTTCGAGGACTCGGCGTTCTTCGACGGAGTTCGATGTGTTCTTCGTGTTCCTCGTGTTCTTCATCGAAGAGGATGAAGAACCCTAGCTTTCCTTAGCTTTTCTTCTCCAAAGGCTCTCATGAAACTAAGAAACTAACCAATAACTAAATTAAGCCTCACTTAATTTATTAACACCACAAAACCTTTGAAATTAAAGAGTTTGAATTAACTCACCTCATTAAATCACACAATTTGTCAAATTAAATGAAGGGGAGTTAATGGGGAGTTGAAGAGTTGAAGAATATGAAGGGGTGGGGTTTGTGTAGGCCCCACCTCCTTCATAACCTACAAAGGGAAGTTGGGTAGTTACACAACTTCCTCCCAAAGGATAAAAACACTTAGAGTAAAATAAAAATTGTTGTTAATTTTTTATTTTTAACTTCCACAATTTTTATCAACTTTTCTCGTGTAAACGCAACTCCAGAACAGGAGTTCCTAAACAATTACCGGTGCTACGGTTCCATCGGTGCCCTCGAAATTTTATTCCGAGCACCGGTTCAAAAGATATAAATTCCCGCTCATTCGTTCACTGAACTTACCTGAGCTAAACATCGTAAATTTATTCCGGGTACATAGGACCTCGGATTCTGGCACAGTCAGAAACTGTGTTCTTGTAAAATTCCAATGAAAATTAAGAAAAAATTTTCCTTGAAATTTCTGAGTATTTAAATAATCATTCAACATCATAACAAAACCATTTTCATTCAATGATTAATCATTGTAGATGAAAAACTCAACATTTCAGGAAGGGAAGGAAAAATCTAGAGCACTCACCAAACTCTACTTCATTTCCTAAAACAAACATCACATTATTTTGTCCAAACTAAATTTACACCATTTCATGTTAACATAGTTAGCAGGCTAGATAAATGTACAATGTTTTGAACAACCCATCGGTAATAACTTTCTAATATAAGAAAACTACACATCTCAGTAACATTTGTAATTCATGGCTATTCATCAACAACTTTTTTTGGAAGTATCAACTGTTATTCCATCCTTATTTACAATGTTCCAAAAAAATAATTATATTGCAACCATGAATCCCACTTTTTGAATTTTCCATGAATTTTTTTGTATTTTATAGTTATCAAAATAACTCATATATTCTTTCATGGTCCTCCTTACTTATAGAATACGACATAATTTCATCAATAAGCACACTCACAAACATATCAAATAACTTATGAAATATTCTATTCATAATATTAATGAATATATTAGCTGAAATAGTAAACAGAAAAGGAAAAAATAATAATTCCTAATGACCATATATAGTTTGGAATGTAGTTTTCATGACTTCTTCATCCATTACTTTCAACTGATGTTACCCCGACCTTAGGTCAACTTTCGAAAAATACTATGTTCCCTAAAGATGATAAATAATAATTGATTTATGGAAAAGGATAATATTATTATCAGTAATATTTTTGATGTCTCTATAATAAATGAAAAGTTTCATTGAACCATCTTTTTTCTTATGAAAGAAGACATGAGAACCCCATGGTGATGTGCTAGCTTTGACGAAGGATTTACCTAATAATTACTACAACTAATTTTTTAATTTAGATGTTGTTTTTGGAACATTCGATAAGTGGTTTTTGAAATTTTCTTAGCATCAAGAACTAAGTCAATAGTAAACTCAACCTCTCGAATAGGAATAACACCAATAAAATAATCAAAAAAACATCTATGTATAAATTTACCATTGGTATATCATGAATCCAAATAATTACATTACCTTAAAAAATATTAGAAAGATAACTTGTATTTCTATCCATTATATGTTTCTTAACTTCCTAATATGTTATCAATGGTATGGGTTCATTATTTACACAAAATTAATTTATTTCTAAAAAAAACTTATTTTCAACTACAATCTATCGTAGCATGATAAAAAGAAAGAAAATACATACCTAGGGTAAAATCAAACACTACTAGAGGAAAGACAAAAAGGGTTTCATGTAAAATCTTTCCATTGATAATGATAGGTAGATTCTTATAATTTCATTTTCCCTGAATATTTCCTCCAACAGTTTTTACCATGATATCTGGTTTTATATCATGAGGTTAAATTCCCAATTTTTCCAAAAATTTCCCATAAATGATGGAATGTATAGATCCTAAATCCAAACACACATTTTTAAAATCAATGAAAACAAGAAATGTACATGATACCACATTATTTGATGTCTCAACATCTTCTAAAGTGGTTGAAAATTATTTTGTCAAACCCTTCTACTTCTAATCTTCTTGATTCCCTACCTAAGTGACTAACTTCAGAAAAAAATAGCAAAGTGACCCAATTTTTTATAGTTACAGCATATCACCATCATCTTCTCATATAATTTTGGATCATTTTCCTTGAAATATTGTAACATGTTTCCAAACATTCCACATTAGTAGAATTTCCTATAATTTACAAGCCATTCACCATGATTCCTTTTAACACACTTTTCACAATAAGATTAATTGATTTTCTTACCTCCTTATTTATTTAAATAATTCGTACCCAATTCATGCCAACCTGAACACTTTTTATTCTTGTCATCACAAGGCATGTACATTTAATCAAACTCCATCTCCAATATTTCAACACAACAAACAAGTTTCTCATAGAAATTAAACTCTTTTAAGTCCAAGTCACATCGAAAAAATAGTTTCAAACTGTAGTAAAATCTATAAATTTTACTATCAAAATCACGAATAAAATCTGGTATGTACGTAGCTAGTCTTTTAAAATTTTATTCATTTACTGCCCTAGATTCATCATCTAATGGCTTCAGTTCCAATAATTGGTTCTCTATTCCAAGTCAAACAGTTTTGGGAAAATATTCTTTCTAGAAAAGACTATTAAAATCATCAAAATTCCAGACTTTCATGATCATCACTTTATCTCGTATTCTTAACTAGAAACAACTATTGATCTTCTTGACCTTCAAAATGATGAAAATATATAATTACCTTCTGAGGTTCTAAACTTCCCATGACATGAAATATCTTTTCTAGTGCATTGATCTATCTTTCGACTATCACTGGATCTGTGGTTCCACTGATTTTGGAGGATGTTGCCTCATAAAATGATCCACAAAAGACAAGTTTCTTCATGGTTGATCATGATCATTTATAGCATGGATACCACCCTAGTTTATTTCGTGTTTCAACTAAGCCATTTCTTTTACAAACTGATCAGTTGTCATTTCCACCATTACATGCAGAAAATTTGTACAGACATCAGCCTCTTGGGGCATTCTTACATTAGCTTCATTGTCTCTTCTGCAGAAAACCATCTTGAACAGACATAACTTAGATGAATAGAGATGGAAATCATTAAATTATATAACATTTCAAGTTACCATAGAGTGAAAATCAATTATGGTATTCTTTCAACATCATACTAACCCCTAAAGTGATCTAAAGCATCTTTATATACCAACTATAAGGACTCTGCCTTAAAATATTACAAAACCCTGAATTTTAGATAAGAACATACATTATTACCCAATGTGTATATTTTGTGTTTATAGTTTTAAATAATTAATATATCTTACATATATAGCATACGACATTCATACAAATATTATAATACTAAAAACATTATCTATTTTTATCAAAATATAAAACATTAAAACTTAAAACATGATTTCATTGAAAACACTTAGTATCAAACATCATGACTCCCTTAATTCTCTTACCCAAACTAATTTCCTATGAAAAATATTTTAAAATCATTGGATGAGTATAATAATTAGTAAGGGATATTAATAATGATATCCTTAGTCAAGTGATAACAAAAAAACAAATAAAACTCACAATCATAAAAACTCATATGCATACAAACATTATGTAGTTCCCTTTGGACATATTTACCATATAACTCTTACATTCACCCTTACACATGGAATATACTTTTTTTCAATATCCATATTCAATGTACCCAATGAATTGAATATCTATAATGGGGATCAGTCATCATGCATTTACCTATAATGGGCTCAACCCAACATATCTTTGACTATAATGGGCTCAACCCAACTTATCATGATCTATAATGGGATCAACCCAGAATAAAAGTTTCCAAGGAAGATATCATGGTAATAAATTATATATAAATCGATAGAAACCACTCATTTCATTTAAAAAACAATCCTTTTGAAATTTATTAGAGAGTTTTTTAAAAGGATTTTAGAAGCAAGTCCCTTAAAATATAATTCGAGTGATAATTAATAGAAAGGAATGGATATGTGTACACATTATAAATAAAAAAATTAGGCATAATATAAATAAAAATTCATTACACCCATAATATTAATACCACATAATGGATAAAGTAGAAGGTTAACCTGATGAATAGAAATAGGGTTATGAATTACCTTAGTAAAATTCAGCAGCCCAACCGCTAAACAACGTGGTTTAATAAAACATTATAAAGATTAGGGATAGGTATCACCCATCAATAAATTAATTATAATAGTTTATATATATAGAATAAAATATAAATAAGAATGTTTTATGTTAACATTAATGTTATACCACATAGAAGATAACTTGAATGGTAAAAAAGAATAAAGTTGAGAATTCTCTTACATTGTAGTGTGACTCCTAAGACTTGGATTTTGTGACCTTGGGAGATTGAGGACACATTGGAAGGAATAATATTGATGTAATAAGACCTGAGATTCATTGAGAAGGAGTTTGTAATTAATGAAATTATTGAATGGGTTGGTATTTATTGTAAAAGTGAGGTAATATTTTATTAATTTCCAAGGGACATCTCATTAGTTGTATTTGAAAAATATGAGCTTTTACAGGGTAATTTCAAATGGTATTAGCCACTTCGTACACCTAATATCTTATTTTTCTATACACAATTCGACAATAATTATTATATCATTAATTATGTCGATAAACATAATGAAAAATCAAAACAATATTTTTTATTATTCAGCAAAAATTCTATCAGTTCCGAAAAATACCAAAAATTCATCCTAAATTTTTTTTGATGTGTGGAATTAAAAAATAACATCCATTTTCTGAACATAATTTTCTAAATATTATTAATTATTAAGATAAAATAACAAATTATACAAATAGAACAATTTTAAATATATAACACATTTTTCAACACCTTGAAAAATTAATCAACATCTCATGGTCTTATAACCTTAGGAAAATAAAACAATATTACAATTTACTATTAATTAGGGTCATATTAATATTTATTTTACTATTCATAAGAGTAGTTTACTATTCACTGAAAAATAATGCTGGTTTCATTATACTCTTAATAATATACAAATGAAAATTGTAGATAACAACTTTTTGAAATTCAAAACATAGAATTTGTAAAATTATGTTTAAAGGAATGTTATATATATATAATTAAAAAAAAATTCATGCATAATAATATAAAAAAAACTAGTCAAACCCATAATCTTAATACAACATAATGGATAAACAAGAAGTTCAACCAAAAGAATGGAAATTGGGATAAGAATTTCATTACCTCAGGTTCTTCTTATTTAAAATATGATTAAACCTCATTTAAAATTGATGAAAGCATGTTATTTAAATCATAATGAACCATATTAATGTTTATAACTCCTTATATTATCAATTTACAATATAATTTGACACATTTATCAGTAATATTTTTTTATATACAATGTTTTGGGTGTGTTCATTATATGGTTTCAATGATCAACTCATGATGGATATTCTTGTCGATTGGAAGTAGAACTCCAAAATTGGAATGGAATGATATTTACATATTATCAGAACCATTAATTATACCATTTATCATTTTTAATTCTTACATGAAGCTGAGTCATATGTTAAAACATTTTTGATATTTGTATTTTTCATTTTCACGATTCTTCAATCGTAACAAACTCATTTTCTTTTATAAATTAATCACAAGAAAAAAAATGATTCAAATACCTAATATATGATATAATACATAAATTATAATTTGTTCCAACCATAAATTTTTTTTCATGAAAAGTATTTAAGGAAGTAAAATAAATTAAAATCACTTCGTCCATGATGTCGGTTAATCGACACATCACAGATGATGTTTTATTTTCTTGAATAATTAGAAGAGGAGAAAAACTATAATGTTGAATCTTCCATAAAAATGATGAAATAAAGAATGTTTATGATAATTTATCATTAATTCCACTTCGATAAGGGGTTATGAGGAATGAATAAGAAACAAAAGAACTGAAAATACAAAAATAGATGATAAATTCCATACTAATGTTCGGAATCCCAACGAATATGAAACATTGTTTTAGAAAACATTAAAAAGAGAGGGGACAAGGGTAACTCATCCATTAATTAATTATAAAACAGTATATATATTTAATAAAATGGAAATAATAACATGGTATGGAAACATGATATTTATTGAACATAAAATAGAACTTGAATGGAGAAAAGAAAGAAGTTGATAATTACATTACATTGTATTGTAAATTACACGACATGAAGTTTGGGACCTTGAAAAATTTATGACACCTTGGTAGGACTACTAGGGAGGAATAAATACAAAGGACTAATTTATAAGGAGTTTGAAATGAATGTAATGAAGGAATTGGTAGGTATTATAAAAAAAGTGAGGGAATATTTTATTAATTTCCAAGGGACACCTCATTAGTAGTATTTGAAAAACTATGGGCTCGACCATGGTATTTCCCAATGGTATTAGCCACTTCAGACACATCATATCTTATTTTACTATAGAAAAGTGGACCCAAATTATTACATCATTATTACATGGTTAATTAAGTCATTAAACTTACCAAATACTCAAAACATTATTTTTTACTATTCATCGAAAATTCAATTGTTTTAGAAAAATACAAAAATATCACCATGACCATTTTTTAAGGCGTATAATTCAATTAGAAACTCCATCTTTTAAAATAATTTTCTCTAATTTATTAATTTAATTTTTAAATTAAATCATAATTTATTATAAATTAATCATTTTAAAATAATTTACTCGTTTTTTAACACCTTGAAAAACTAATCAACATCTCATTATCTTATAATTTTAAGAAAATCAAATAATAATAAAATTTATTATTCATAAATGGAATTTTACTAATCATAGTACTATTCATATGGGTAGGTTACTATTCACTAAAAATCAAGTTGGTTCCCTTGGACTCCAAATAACTTTATGATCAAAATATTAGATGACTTTTTTTGGAAATTAAAAACATATAAGATGAAAAAATATCTTTAAAGGATAGTTGTAAATAAATACATAAAACAATGTTTCATGCCTTACCATTTATTTTCTATAAAATTGGGGTGTTACATTATCCACACCTTCTTTATGTTTCACCATTGAATTTTTATTTACACATTAAACATCTGAGGGTAAATTTCCATTATAACATTTTCATATTCCTATCGTGCTTCTTCAACCATGTAGTTTCTCCAAAAAACCATAACATATTGAATTTCCTAATTCTACAATATATGTTCCCTTCGATCAAGAATATGAATAAGTTTCTCTTCATAAGAAAGGTTCTCTTCCAACTGAATAGCTTATAGGCTCAATGCATGAGATAAATCTATAACATACCTTCTCAACATCAAAACATGATAAACATTTTGTACCTGAGACAAATTTGGAGGTAAAGACACTCGGTATGAAGTTAGTCCAAATTTATCAAGGATTTCAAAAGGACCAATAAACCACCGACTTATCATTTCATTCCTACTAAAACGTGTCACACTTCTACAAGAAGGGATTTAAAAGGAAAAAATTGTCACCTACCTCGAAATAGAAGTTTTGATTTATGTTATCTGCATAAAATTTCTACCTACTCTGTGATGTCTACATGTGCTACTGGATCATCTTCACATTCTCAACCACATCCTCTACTAACTCTAGTCCCATAAACATCCTTGATCCGACTTCATCCCAAAAAGAAAGAGTTCAACACCACTTCCCGTACAATTTCTCAAAAGGTTCCATCTGTATACTTGAATGAGAACTGTTATTATAAGAAAACTAAACTAAATGTAGTCGTTCATCCCAAATTCCCTAGTAGTCAATTGAACAAGCTCAAATCATATAATTTAATGATTTAATCATTCGTTCTGAATGCCCATCTAATTGAGGATGAAAAGTTGTACTCAAATTTAATTCTGTTCCCAATGACATCTGAAGGCCCTTTCAAAAACTTGAAGTGAAGTTGATAACCCAATTAGATACAATGAAACAAGTCCTCTATGTAACTTGATAATCCCTTTGCGGTACATTGGAGAATGCTGATTCAAGGACATTTTATCTCGAATAGAAACAAAATGAGCCGATTTTGTCAACTGATCAATAATAACCCAAATCGAATTGTTTCCTCAAGATTGTTTAGGTATTCCCAACCAAAATTTCAATGGATATACTCCCCCATTTCCACTATGGCATTAGAAAATGTTGAAGAATACACTTCGTTAACTACAACTCTACTTTAACTTGTTGACATGTCAAACATTTCTCAGTAAATTATGCAATATCCATTTTTATGCCATACCATTATTAATAATCCCAATGTTATTTGTACATATTAATACTTCTAGGATGAACTGAAAATGTAGAAATATTAGATTCACACAATTATTCATTCTTCAACTGGGAAGCACAAGGAACACACAACATTTTTCCAAATCTTAATACATAATCATTATCAAGGGTAAATTCTAGCAACTTACCCATTTTAACCAATTCTACCTTTTTTTGTAACTCTTGGTCTTCCTTTTTGTACTTGCTTAATTCTGTGTAATAGTGATAAATTCTCTGAAACATGAATCAAAACAGATGAATTTATTTCACCAACTACTTCTAGGACAAAATTCATAATATCATTAATCATGATATCATATTCTAAATGTATCATGGTTAATGATGCATGATATTTTCAACTAAAGGACTCCACCACTTTGTTTTCTTTTCCCGAATGGTAATTGATCATCCACTCATAATCCTTTATCAGTTCAGTCAATCTTCTATGTCTCATGTTTAACTCCTTATGAGTGAATATATACTTCGGACTTCTATAGTCAATATATAATTGACATTTGGATCCTTATAAATGGTGCCTCCAAATTTTTAAAAAAACCCATATATGCCAATTCCATATAATGTGTGCGATAATTTTACTCACTAGATTTTAGTTTTCTTGATGCATAATAAATTACTTGATCATTATGAAACATAGCACAACCTAGTCCATTCAATGAAGAATCACTATAGATGACAAACTCACCATTTTGGTAAGGTAAGGAAAAAAACAGAAGACCTCACCAATATCCTCTTCAGTTCATGAAAATATACATCACATAAAAATTTATTCCCTTTTCATGAGAACATAGTTAGAGGGGTGGATTATTATGAAATGTTTTTCACAAACTGTTAGTAATAACTTATTAATCCAGGAAAACTGAAAACCCCTATAAAATTTATAGGTCTTGTCCATTAATCAATCACTTTAGTTTTGGACGGATAAAATTTTATTCCATCCTTATTTAAAATGTTCTCATGAAATGAAATTTTATGCAACCTGATATCCTACTTTATGAATTTTCCATACAGTTATTTTTCATTTATGGTTTTCCAAACAACCATTAGATATTTTTCATGCTCCCTTTTATGTCTATAATATACTATAATGTCATCAATAAAAAAACAATAATCATATAAAATATATCATGAAATATTCTATTCATATGATCCATAAATATAGTATGTGAATTAGTAAACCCAAAAGGCATAACTACTATTTTATAATGGCCATATATAGTATGGAACAGAGTCTTTAGGATTTCTTCATCTTATACATTCAACTGATGGTACACCAACCTATGTTCAACCATAAAAAAATATTATGTTCCCTGGAGATGATAAAAAAAATTAACGATATGAGGAGAATGACACTTTTTTAACAATAATGTTATTTAAGGCCCTATAAGCAATGAAAAGTCTCAACGAACCATCTTCCTTCTTAACAAACAAGACAGGGGCACCCCATGCTGATGTTGTAGGCCGGATGAGGCCTTTATCTAATAATTCATGTAACTTTCTTAAATTCCAAAAGTTTCATTTTTTCCATTCAATGAAGGTGTTTAGAAATTGTCTTAGAATCATGAACTATGTTAATAGTAAACTCAACCTTTCAATTAGGAATAACACTAGGCAAAACACCAGGAGAAATAACTAGGTATTCAATTACCACTAGTACATAATTAATCTAGATAGCTCCATTATCATAAAAAATATGAGCAAGATAACTTTTTTTCCATCCATTATCAGGTTCATAGCTTCTTGATATGTTATCAATGGTATGAGTTCATTCTTGTAGACAAAATGAAATTATTTATGAAATGTAACTTATTTTTCTCTACAATCTATCTTAGTATGATTAAAAGAAACCCAATCCATCCCTTGGATAACAACTTACTCTACTTGAGAAAATAAAAGAATTTTTATAGGTAAAATCTTACCACTGACAAGGATATGTATATTTTTATAATTTCATTTTTTACATAATATTTCCTCTAGGTTCTTTTACCATGAGATCTGGTTTCATTTCATGATGTTGAATTCCCATTTTTTCATAAAATTTCTCTAAAATGAAGGAATGTGTAGAACCTTAATCCAATGAAAAATTTTCAAAATCTATAAAATCAAGAAATGTACATGAAACCACATAATATTATGGCTTAACATCTGATGAAGTGGTTGAAAATAATTTTATCAAACCCTTCTACTTCCAATCTTGATGATTCCCAAGATGAGTTACTATATTCGGGCACATATTAAAAACAGTATCCAATTACTCATAGTTACAACATCTCGCCATGGGAATCTCATTAATTTTTGGATCATTTTCCTTGCACTCACATGACTTGTGTCAAAACCTTCTACATCAGTAGAATTTCTAATAAATTACAAGACATTCACCAGGATTCCTTTTACTATTATTTTCAAAATAAGGGAAATTGATTTTCTTACATCCCAGTTTCTTTGATAAATTATTACATAATCCTAAAAACCTAACCACTTATTATATATTTTTATAATGAGGCTTATACGTGTTAGAAAAATCCTTCTCCACTTGTTTAGCAAAAAGAATAATATTTTCATAGATTTTAAACTCTCGTGAAGCCAAATCTCTTCCCAATAATGGATTCAAACTACAGTAAAATCTATTAATATTACTATCAATATTCAGAGTAAATTCTGGTACATACCTATAAATTCTTGTAAAATTGGATTCATTTTCTACCATAAAATCATCATATTTCTTCTTTATTTCAATGTATTTCTTATCCATTCTGATTCCAATTATTTTGGGAAACTTTATTTCCAGAAAAAGACTCTTAAAATCACCTAATTCTAGACTATCAATAGAATCTCTATCTCTCATATTCATAAGAAGAGACCACCATTGATCAACCTCACTATCCAAATAATAAATGGATAGTATTACCTTTTGATGTTCTAAACACACCATTACACCAAATATCATTTCTACAGCATCGACCCATCCTTCGTCTATCATAGGATATGTTGTACCACTGAATGTTGGAGGGTGTTTCCTCATAATATTCTCCACAAAAGAAATGATTATTTGAGGTTGATCATGTTACTCTCTAGCATGGATACCACCATTATTTATTTCCTGGTTAAACTAATCCATTATTGTTACAAACTTCTCAGTCACAAGTCCCATCATTCAGAGTTGTATATTTGTACAGACATCATCCTCTTTGTGCCTTCCTACATCATCTTCCCTATTCCTTCTGTGGAAAACCATTCTGAACATACATACCTTAGATAAAGAAACATGGTAATCCTTAAATTGTATAAAATATCCAATTACCATAGATTAAAAATATTTTATGGTATTCTATTAACATCATCGTAACCACTAAAGTTATTTAAATGATCCTTTGATACCAACTATGAGGACCCAATAATAAAACGTTACATAAACCTAAATTTTAGTCATGAACATACATTATTAAAAAAATGAGGATATTATTAGGTTTATAGTTTTAAATAATCAGGATAGTTTACATACATAACATACCATATTCATACAAAGATTATACTACTAAAAATAGTATCAATTTTTGTCAAAATATAAAACATTAAAACATAAAACATGATTTATTTGACAACACTCCACATAAAACATCACGAATCCCTATTTATATAAAAAATAATTATATCCCATGAAAAAAAATTTAAAAACTTTTGATGATTATAAAACTCAGTAAGGTATATAAGAATAAAATCATTAGTCATGTGATAACATAACAACCAATAAAACCAATAATTATAAAAACACATATACATAAAAACATAATGTTGTTGCCTTGCGAAATATTTTTCACATCAATCATACATGTAACCTTACACATGGAATAAAATTTTGGTCCATATCCATCTCTGGAGTACCCAACACATTGGAGATATATAATGGGGCTCACCCATCATAGCTTTAGGTGTAATGGGCTCAACCCAACATATCATGAGCAATAATGGACTCAAGACAACGTATCTTGAGCTATAACAGGCACAACCGAACATAAATATGTCCAATGTACATATCATGGTAACAAATTATCTTGAAATATGGAGAAACCACTCATTATTTTACAAAAAACAAACCTTCTTAAATTTATTAGAGAGATATTAAAAGGATTTTAAAAGGAAAGTCCCTTAAAATATAATTGGAGTAATAATTAATAGAATGGAATGGATATGTTAATATACTATAAATAAAAAAAGTGAAAAATAATATATAAAAAACTCATCAATCCTATAATCATAATACTATATAATGGAAAAAGTATAAGGTCATCCCAAAGAATGGAAATTGGGTTAAGAATTCTCTTACTAAATTCAGCAGCCTAGTGGTTATGAAACATGGTTTTAGAAAACATTAAAAAGAGAGGGGACCAGGGTATCCCATCCTTAAATGAATCATAATATTTTATAGAGATATTATAAATTATAAATAAGAACATGTGATGGAATCATGAAATTTATACCACATATAATAGAACAAGAATTAAAAACGAATGAAGGTGAGAATTCTCTTACCTTGTACAGTAACTATAATGACTTGATTTTTAGGACCTTTGGGGCCTGAGTAAAAATTGGTAGGAGTAATAAGAAGGTAATAAGACTATATATTCATCAATTAAGAGTTCTTAATTACTGGAATGATGTAATGGTTTGGTATTTATAGGAAAAGCGAGGAAATATTTTATTAATTTCCAAGGGACACCGCATTAGTGGTATTTGCAAAACCATGGTCCTGCCCGTGGTATTTTCCATTGGTATTATCCATATGGGAAAACTCATATATTAGTTTACTTTACAAAAGTATACCATAATTATTACATCATTATTATTTCATTAATGATGTCATTAAACATAATAAAAACTGAAAACTGTATTTTTTTACTATTCACTAAAAATTCAATTGATTTAGAAAAATACCAAAAATTCACCCTAACAATTTATCTATGTCTAGAATTAAAAAATGAACTCCATATTTCGATAATAATTTTTTAAATATTATTCATTTTTTTATATAAAATCATAATTTATTCAAAAATAAAAATTTTAAATCTATAATTCATTTTTCAACCCCATGAAAAATTAATCAACATCTCATTATCTTATAATCATATGAATATAAAATAATAATATAATTTACTATTCATTAAGTTCATATTATTTTCATTTTACTATTTATAAGGTAATTTTACTATTCACTAAAAAATAATGTTGGTTACATTCGACTCTAAATACCTTACCGATCACAATAGTAAAAGACAGTTTTTTGAAATTCGAAACAGAGGAGATACTCAATTATGTTTAAGATATTGTTATAAATATATACATAAAAAACATTTCATGAAACATAATATAAACAAAAATTCATCACACCCATAATATTAATACCACATAATGGATAAAGTATAAGGTTAACACAAAGAATGGAAATTTTGTTAAGAATTACTTTACATCATCTTCTTCTTACATCAAATGTGTTTAAACCACCTATATGTTGATTGAAATAGTGTTATTAATATCTTAATGAAACATATTAATGTTTATAATACCTTATATTATCATTTTAAAATATCATTCATCACATTTATTAGTTATATTTTGATATTTACATTGTTCCGAGTGTGTTTTTACATGGTTTCCATGATCGGTTCATGATGGATATTCCAGTCGATTTGAAGTGTACTCTAGAATTGGAATGGAATTGTATTTAAATATTTAGAGAAACATAGGTTATACCATTTATCATTTTTAATTCTTACATGATGATGATTCAAAAGATAGAACATTATTGTTATTTGTTTAATACATTTTAGTGATTCTTCAATTGTAATGAACAATTTTTTTTTATAAATTTATCACATGTGTAAAAAATAAATCCAAAACATTATATAATATATAATAAAAAATCATAATATGGTCAAAGCATAAAAAAACTTTCATGACTAGTCTTGAAGGAAGTAATATAAATTAAAATCACATCATCCATGATGTCTGTAAATCAACACGACAAAGACAATGTTTTATTTTCCTAAATAAGTGGGAGAGGATAATTATAATAGCGAATCATCCATAAATAGGATTAAATAAAGAATATGTAAAATAATAGAGAACTCTTTCCTCTTGGATAATGGGAGATTAGAAAATAATAAGAAAATAATTGAACATGATATAAAAGAATAGTTGAGGAATCCCTTACGAAAATTCGAGAGCATAACAACTATGCAACATTGTTTTATAAAAGAATAAAAAGAGAGGGGAAATTTGTAAACCATCAATTAGTTAATCGTAAAACAGTATAGATATTCAATAAAATGGAAATAATAACATAAACGTTAATGTTATACAACATAAAAGAGAACTTGAATGGAAATAAGAAAGAAGTTGAGAAATATCTTACCACGTAGAGTAACTCATATGACTTGATGATTGTGGTCCTGGGGGATTGAGGAAGACTTGGGAGGACTACTAGGGAGTTATGAATACTAGAGCTTCATTTAGGAGGAGTTTGTAATGAATGTAATGAAGGAATGAGTTTTCATTTATAGAAAAATTGTGGGAATATTTTATGAATTTCTAAGGCAGACCTCATTAGTGGTATTTAAAAAACCATGGGCATGACCATCATATTTTAAAATGGTATTAGACAAATGGGACACCTCATATATTATTTTACTGTAAAAATTATGACCAGAATGATTACATCATTATTTCTTCATTAGTGATGTCATTAAACATACAGAAAACTCAGAACTGTATTTTTTAATATTCACTCAAAATTCAATTATTTGAGAAAAATCCAAAAAAATCACCGTAAGCATTTATAGAGGTTTATAATTCAATTTTGAACTCCATTTTTCTGAAATTATTTTTTAAATGTTATTAATTTAATTTTAAATAAATTTAAAATTTATTCAAAAATAACAATTTTAAATCTATAACTCATTTGTTAACACCTTGAATAATTAATAAACATCCAATTATCTTATAACCTTATGAAAATAAAATAATAATACAATTTACTATTCCTAAGGGTCATATTAGTATTCATATTACTATTTAAAAGGGTAGGTTACTATTCACTAAAAAATCAAGTTGGTTTTATTATACTGCAAATAGTTTACAATCATAATTTTAGATGACTATTTTTTATAAATTCAAATCATAGTAGCTGCTAAATTATGTTCAAAAGATAGTTATAAATATATACTTAAAAGAAAGTTTCATATAGTAAAATTTATTTTTTAAAACATTGGGGTGTTAAATTATCAACACCTTCTAGAAATTTCATCCTCATAATTTTATTTACCCATTAAACAAGTAAGGGTACTTTTCCATCATAGAATATTTAGATTCCCGTGTTGGTTTTCAAGCATGTGGTTTCTCCACAAAACCTTTACCTGGTGTATTACCTTATTCCTCAATACATGTTCCCTTCGATCAGGAAGATGGACTGGTTTATTTTCATATGAATGGTTCTCTTCTATCTGAAATTCTTCTGGGCACAAGACTTAAGATGAATCTGGCACATACTTTCTCAACATCGAAACATAAAAAACATTGTTGGTCTGGGACAAACTCAGAGGCTTATATACATGATATGAAACTTTTCCAACCTTCTCATATATTTAAAAAGGACTTATGAATGAAAGACATAGCTTTCCTTTCTTACCAAAACACATCAGACTTTTCCAAAGAGATGTTTTAAGGAAAACAGGGACACCTTCTTCAAAAGAGAAGTATTTCATTATGTTATTTGTATATATTTTTTGAATTCTCTAAGATATCCTCCTGTGCAGCTGAATCATGTTTACTTTCATAACAACTTCCTCTACTAACTCTGGAGACATATATTTCCTTTCCCAAACTTCATTCCAAAAAGATGGAGTTTAACCCCGCTTCACATACAATACCTCAAAAGGTTCCATCCGTATACTAGAATGTAAACTATTATTTTAATAAAACTCTAAAAAATAATTATGTTGATAATAAAATCTCTGGTATTCCATTGAACAAGATCGAAGAATATACTCCAATGTCATAATCTTTTGCTCTGACTGCACATCTGATTGAGAATTAAATGCTATACTAAAATTTAATTTTGTGCCCAATGACGTCTGAAGTCCCATCCAAAATTTATAAGTGAACATAAGATCTTGATCAGATACAGTGGAAATAAGAACTCCATGTAACCTAACAATATTTTTGAGGTACTATCTCGAAAGATGATCCAATGACAATGTATCTCAAACTCAAATGAAATGTGTAGATTTTATCAACCGATCAATAATAACTAAAATCGCATTGTTAAATCAGGATGTCTTTGGTAGTCCCACCATGAAGTCTATGGATATATTCTCCCATTTCCACTCTAGCACTGGGAAAGGCTGAAAATCCACTTTAATAATTTCCACTTTTCACTAACTTATTGACATGTCAAATATTTCACAGTAAATTATCCAGTATCCCTTTTCATTCCATCCCACCAGTAATAATCTCAGAGGTATCTATACATCATAATACTTCTAAGATGAACCGAAAAAGGAGAACTATGAGATACACACAACAATTAATTCTTCAACTGGGAATCATAAGGCATAAAAGACCTTTTTCCAAATCATAATACACTATATTTATTAAGGATAAATTATGGAAACAAACACATTTTAACAAATTCAACCATTTTTCATAGCACGCAGTGTTTCTTCTGTGATTTCAAAATTCTATCTGATAACTATGAATATAATGAAACCTAAAACAATATAGATTTATATTCCTCACCAACTACTTCTAGGATAAAGTTCATCAAATCATTAATCATGGGAACATGCTCTAAATTTTACATGGTTAATGATGCATGATGTTTTTGACTCAAGGAATCTACCAATTTTTTGGTTTTAATGGATGGTAAATTATTGTGTACTGATAATCCATTATTATTTCAATAAATCTTCTCTAAATAATTTTAACTCATTCTGAGTGAATACATACCTCAAAATTTTATGTTCAGTGTATATTTGAAATTTGTCTCTGTGTAAATGGTTCCTCCAAATTTTCATAGAAAAAACCAAAGTTTCCAATTCAAATTATTTGTGGGATAATTTAACTCATGATGTTTTAGTTGTCATGAAGACAATTCAATTACCTGATTATTCTACATCAGAACACAACCATTTCCATTCAATGAAGCATCACTATAGATGAAAAACTCACCATTTCGGGAAGGAAAGGCCAAAACTAGATAATTTACCAATCTATTCTTCTGTTCTTGAAAATAGACACCACATTCATCTGTCCAAACAAATTTATCACATTTTTGTGTTAACATAGGTAGCGGTCTAGATAAACATGCAATGTTTTTAACAAACCATCGGTAATAACCTGCTAATCACAGAAAAATACAAATCTATGTAACATTTGTAGGTCACCGATATTCATCAACCACATTTGTTTTTGTGGGATCAACTGTAATTTCATCCTTATTTAAAATGTGGTCAAGAAAAAAAATCTTTTTTAACTAGAAATCACACTTTCTGAATTTTCCATATATTCTCTCTTCATTTAAGGTTTAAAAAACAACCCTTAGTTATTTTTCACGCCCCTCTTTACATCTAGAATGTAACGCCCCAAGATTTTATGAAAAATATTCTTTTTAATTTCATTAATGTCTTGTGTTGTACGCTACAACAAAAGAAGCTTTCACAATACGCATCCTTGACTTTCCTTCCGTTACACGCAATTGCGACCTTCCTCGATAGCGTGTGTAGTACGCAATACTGAGTTTCACGAAACAACGATATGCTATTAAAATATTATTAAAACTAGCCGTTATGAATAGTAATAACCACTTTTTGGAAATTTTGTAAATTTTATTTTTCAAAATGGAATTCATTTTTGGATTCGGAGTATCGAATTTAGCCTAAGGTGAAATTTTGGTACTTTTCGGATAACTTTCATATTCTAATGAATAGTGAAAATTACTAAATTATAATTAAAAACAACTTTTTTAATCGAAATAATTAATAGTGATAAATTATTAATTTGAGTGGTTTTAAAGTATATTTAGAATATATTTTTACAATTTAATACAATGTTCGTCATTGTTTGTAATTTCACATTTAAACCAGACATAATCAAGTGTCAATCTTTTGATAGATTTTGTTTCTTAAAAAACACGATATTTGTTTTAACAGCGGGATTTAATTATAAAATTAATTAATGCAACTTCTATGTTATGAATTTGGTAAAATAGACTTCATTTTTGAATTCGGAATATGAAATATAGCTTAGGATGAAATTTTGGCATTTTTCTGAAAACTTTCAATTTTTGATGAATAGTGAAACCACTAAGTGGTAGGTTAAAAACGGAATTTTGCATAAAACTTAATTTTACCGCTTCTGTGAATGGAATTTCGAAAATCCGAGAGACACAGTTAATATCAAGGACTAAAATGTGGTTCAATGAGATGAAAATAATTTTTTGGTGAATAGTAACTTTTTACTTTTTTACCACGGTTAATAGTAAATAGGGTAACTAAGGGTAAATATGATATTAATATTACCCTAACACATGTCCTAATTCTATTGGACAAGTGTAATTCGACCAAAAACAAACTTAGGAATAAAATATGACCATTTAGGCCCACTTGGATTAGATTAGGACATTTATTATTAATTTATTTAAAGAAGGGTTAAAATAGTTAAAATCAAAGTTTAATAAGTAAATCATTTTTAATATGGGGTTATACATAAGATAAATTCGACTATAAATATTCATTAGAAAGCTAAAAAGATTTCCTACATGATGGTATTTTATTTGTAATTTTTAGACAGCATATAATATAATTTATTTATGACACAAAGATGATGCAGTAATTATCTTATTAATGAAATATTGACATAATTGATAATATAAATACCAAAATAAATGTTATTTAAGACTTTTTATGAATTCCACTAATTTTATAGGTTACTATGATATATTAGTGTTGATTTAATCAACTTGGTTCGAATATATAATTCTGTTATGACTTTCAAAAAAATCATATATCAAATAGTGTCAAAATTGACACAAAATAGTTTTTAAATCAAATATTATATTATTAATTGTTATTTTATTCCTAAAAATCTAAGGTTCGGCCAAATGACTTAGATAAGGATATATTTATTAATAATATACAATTCGGGGTTCGTTTGGCATGTTATAGTAAGTGTATTAACCATATAGTGAAAGAAAACAAAAAGACACGGTAAAAGTTAAATTATTTAACTTAGAGTTAAATCTAATTGATAAGGTTTAAAATAAGATCCAAACATGTATAAATTTGATTGGTTGATGCGATTACAACCCTATCTCATCTAAGCTTCGAATATGAGTCATTTGTGGAGGTTTTTAAGTGGGGTTATATTTATTATAAATTAATATTTTTAAGAATTCCTAAGGTGCCCCTCTCCTCCCTTATAAAAGGACACCTCCTCCCCCTCCTCCTCACACCAATTTGAGCACTCAAGCTCGGCCAACCCCTGCCAAAATCCCTTCTCCACTTCCCTAGCAACATCCTAGAGGTTCTGGTCTTCCTCAAAGACCAATTCTAGTGCCCTAAGAGGAGGTCTCAAAGAGGCACTTCAAAGAAGAGGTAATTACCGTTACCAATTCTTTCATCTTTATTTCTTCTTCCAATTCTTCTTCTTAGGTTGTTTCATTATTAAGTAATAACATCAGTATCACTCATATACTGATATGTTATTATAAGTATGAAACAACCCTATTTCACCATCTATCCATCCTACGGAAAAAGAAATCACCGCGCGTGCGTACGTACGGAATACCGTCTCCACGCCGTGGTGTAATCTATTTTCCACCACCACCTTACATGGATGGGTATAATTGTGTAAATAATAACTATACATAGTTATTACAACATCATAATGATTCTGATATATTTTATAATCCACTCCAATTCAATTCAATATTTATAGAAATGATATCATCGCTCGTGCGTACGTACGGAATACCGTCTCCACGACGCGATGAGATTCATTCTCCATGTTAACCATTTAATAATGATTATAATGTATATATAAGAAATAATAATGAAATACATGACATTATAAAGCTACTGGATTTATGTATATATATATATACATATGTATGTCATCTACTTACTTCCATTTCAAGACAATAAGGAAAGAAAAACAGCGTTCATGCGTACGTACGGACTACCGTCTCCATGAACGGTGTTTTTCATTTTATTTATCTATCTATTATATATATATATATATACTGAATATATATGATATATAAATCATATTTTATATTCTGGAAGTAAGTAAATCATGATATAAGTAATAATGATGTCAAGAACAACAAGTCAAAACACCTACGATAAATGAAACGATTTTACCCAAAACGCTTCTTTAACATGGAATTTACAAAAGAACGGGTAATATAATGTCATAAGTGAACCATATATGATATAATAACCATGAATATGATTCTGTAATAAGTCAATGACATTATTTAAATCATTATACAGGAGGTTCGGACACATACGAAGCAAATTGGACCTAAGGTAAGGGAAATATCACAATCTCATTTTTATCTGAGATTGTTTATTCGTAAGTATTTACTGGGGTGTATTTTATCATCCACATCCATGTTTCATCAAAATGTAATATTATTTCCATCCACCTACAATTGTTTAAATCCATTTTTACCCTTCGGTGAGTTTTAGTAATATGTATGAAATGAATCTTTTGTCGTACGAGGTACTTTTTGACTTTTCCGACAAAAGTACGAAGAATGTTTTTTTTAACTTATACGGAACGAACGGATTTCTACTGTTTTATAAAGCCTTATTTTCATGAAGCTTCCTCTAAAAGATTTCATGACTATTTTCAATAAAATCTCTTTCTTTTAAAGTTGCATGATGTTTTGTGAAAAAAAATTGATTTTGAAGAAGAAAGGATATTTTCCTCAAGAATTCAATTCAAGTGTTTTATCAAAATTATTTTCCATCTAAGATAATAAAGAGTTCTGTTTCTATCCATATTTTTACATTGATTTGACTATTTTGTGATGGAATTATGTTTATGAATTCCTTTATCTTATATGAATGGTTTTATGATGTCATGTTGTTTAAGAATCCCATTTTTATTACATGGGTTATGAAATGATATATGATTTATGATTTTGTGGCACACATAAGAAAGGATTCATTAAGAGATGGGTGGGACCTATATCTCCCTCCAATGCATTGGGTAAAGATTTTATATCTCATGAGATAGACATGGCTGGAATGGTAGGTTATACCGGTTCAGTGAAACAGGACTGAAACGAGGATTACTCGATTCAGAAAGGGACTTTGTCCACTAAGATAGTCTTGGCAATGAGTCTTGACTAACAAGAAATGATTCTCTATGATTATGTGTGTATGCCACAATGAGTAATGTTTTATGTTATGATTTCATTTCACTACTATGATTTATCCCATGTTATGAAATTATGCTCTCTTTTGCAGGTTAAGATTTCCAAAAATGTTATGTCCTTATGAAAATTATGTGATTGATATTTCCTTTGTTTACCCTTACTGAGCATTTGAGCTCACCCTTTTATGTTTTCTTTTCCCCAGGATATAAAAAAAGGTTTTAGGTAGAAAAAAGGGATGACCTTTATGGGAGATATTGAAGAACTTTCACCACGATTAGAAGATTACGTTCCGAGTTTCCAAAGACACTAAACTATTACGATCCTTTAGTGTGTGTTTTTGTTATATACTAAGTATTCCGCAAATGTAATGTAATGTCCATGTACGTCAAGATACGGGTCTCTACAGTTGGTATCAGAGGAAAGGTTTAGTCAACCTTTGGAAACTAGGATGCGAGAACTTTAGTGAGATCCCTAGAGATATTTCTAAGGTATGTCTAGGGATGTCTCTAAGGTTAAGTATACGTATAGGTTATAGTCCTAGAATTACGCTAACGATCTTCGAATTTAACCTAAGATGTTAGATATTGAGGGTACTAACCATTTATTATGTTGTTTTCCCTAGCATGATTTTTGCCTCTCACACAATTCTTTTGGGGTTTTAGACGATGGCTGGAACCCGAAGGAACCGTGTTAATGCGGAATGTGATGGGCAATGCAATGATTGTACCCCTGAGCAACCAAACGATATAGGAGCTGGAATGCAAAATCTTGTAGCCATGCTCACACAAATTTCTCAAGCTATGAATCATGCAGGAATTCCAAACGAGCAAAGGAAGGAGCAACATTCTGTTGAATCCTTCCTGAGGCAGCGTCCACCTTCTTTCAGTGGGTCTACTGATCCATTAGTTGCTGAACAATGGATTAATACTACTGAAAAGATATTTTCAGTTCTTCAATGTTCTGAACATGATAAAGTCATCCTAGCAGTGTATCGTTTGGAAGGAGATGCTGATCAATGGTGGAATCTTATTAAGAATACAAGGCAAAGGGATGAAATTGAGTCTATGGAATGGGACGAGTTCAAGAACTTATTTTTCAATAAGTACTTCCCTCGTATTCTTCGAACAAAGATAGAGAAAGAGTTTCTTGAACTGAAGCAAAGGGACGATGAATCTGTTGGTACCTATGAAGCAAATTTTACAAGACTTGCAAGGTATGCTTCTGGAATTATCATCCAACCTGAAAGTAAAGTTGATCGATTTTTCAGTGGCTTAAAACCAAGTCTTCGAAGGGCATTAGCTATAAGAGACTTCAGTAGCTATGAAGAAATTGTGCGTTGTGCTATCAAGGTAGAAATGGAAGTTGGTGTTACATATCCATCTCATGGTTTTGACAAGAAACGAAAGATGGAGTTCAAGGAGAAATCTCAGAATAATGGTGAAAAGAAGATGAATGTTTCCTTATGCACAAAGTGTGGAAAGAAGCATGGTGGAGATTGTCTAAAAGGGACTAGAAAATGTTTTAAGTGTGGAAAAGAAGGTCATCGAGCAGCTGAGTGTCGAAGTAATGGAAAAAGGGTTTCTAATGATAAAGCAAACACTGCAGAGAACGCACCGCCAACACTTCAATGCTTCAAGTGCAAGGAAATGGGGCATTATGCTAATAATTGCCCTAATCCAAGGGTTAGTGATGATCAACATGAGCAACCACTGAAGGCAAAGGACAAAGGGAAATCACATGCGATCACTATTGGCAATGTTGAATATGACAACGATGTGGTGGAATGATTAAGTGTTTATGTAATGGGATTCCAAAATAATGTTGTATCATTGAGTATTGCAATATTTATTGATGTGGTATTCAAAGTGATTGAGATATTTTTTTGGAAATAAGATGATATGCGCATAATGAAGACGAGAAAATGAAATGTTTAATAGTATTCATGAGCTCATGACTGATATAAGGACTAAGTGATATCATGGTTTGAGTATAAATAATTTTGAGGATTTTGGTATGTGTAAAGTGTTAACTTTTAACTGCATTCAAGTTTTCACTAAGGTTCAATGGGTATTCAAGAGTATACATGATTAAGGACTTTGAATGTTTGGAATGTGATCAAAAAAACATATCTTATGATATATGGGGATCAACGATGATATTAAATCTCTGGTAATTGTTTTCACTATGTTATGAGAGTGGACTGCAGTATTATGGATATGCCTAAAGATTGGAATGGATTTTGTTGGACGATATTATTGATGGGATGTTATAGTAGTTTTGGAAAAAGGACAACCTGCAGGACGGGCGACAGCCCATCGCTTCGGACAAGGCTGTGGGAATCGAACCCACAACCGAAGTGCGACTGGCCTTTATCGCCTACCACTGACCTACAGGAAGTCCCTGTTTAGTAGAAACTAGTTTTATTATATTAAGCAGTATGATATATGAAGTATAAGTCCATTTTAGGAACCATATATGATTAATCTCACTATAGATCGACTTATGTATATAAGTTTTTCTAACCTTTTGTTTGAGACAGATGGAATGACCTGTCATTCTATCACATGATCTGCTAACACATCACGAATAACAAATTCAACTTCATTTATTTAAGAGATGAAGTAGAAATTGTTCAAGGCACGAACAAAAGTCAGATTTTACCAAAATAAAGTAAGTATTTATTCTATGCAAATTTTCAACTTTAGGGAAATGATCTTGAAAACCAAAAATGTTGTCCTAGTGATCTTATACCTGATGAATCAGATGGTACCTTATATCATCACAAATCTATGGATTTGTGATTACTGGCTTTTCCATAGCCATGTTCTCTACCACTCTCCATCAGAACATGATGGTTAGATTTTTCTTCCATATCCATATTTTCACCTATGTGGAAACCCAGTGATTAGTATATTTGGGTAATCGTTACATTTCATACTTTAGTTTTTAAATCCATGTTTTGGTATTCCATTTTACGATGTGGGTTTCTATCAAAGAAAATTTTGAATAGTAAACCATTTATAACCCCGACGAATTTCGAGGGCGAAATTCATTTTAAGGGGGGTAGAATGTAACGCCCCAAGATTTTATGAAAAATATTCTTTTTAATTTCATTAATGTCTTGTGTTGTACGCTACAACAAAAGAAGCTTTCACAATACGCATCCTTGACTTTCCTTCCGTTACACGCAATCGCGACCTTCCTCGATAGCGTGTGTAGTACGCAATACTGAGTTTCACGAAACAACGATATGCTATTAAAATATTATTAAAACTAGCCGTTATGAATAGTAATAACCACTTTTTGGAAATTTTGGAAATTTTATTTTTCAAAATGGAATTCATTTTTTGATTCGGAGTATCGAATTTAGCCTAAGGTGAAATTTTGGTACTTTTCGGATAACTTTCATATTCTAATGAATAGTGAAAATTACTAAATTATAATTAAAAACAACTTTTTTAATCGAAATAATTAATAGTGATAAATTATTAATTTGAGTGGTTTTAAAGTATATTTAGAATATATTTTTACAATTTAATACAATGTTCGTCATTGTTTGTAATTTCACATTTAAACCAGACATAATCAAGTGTCAATCTTTTGATAGATTTTGTTTCTTAAAAAACACGCTATTTGTTTTAACAGCGGGATTTAATTATAAAATTAATTAATGCAACTTCTATGTTATGAATTTGGTAAAATAGACTTCATTTTTGAATTCGGAATATGAAATATAGCTTAGGATGAAATTTTGGCATTTTTCTGAAAACTTTCAATTTTTGATGAATAGTGAAACCACTAAGTGGTAGGTTAAAAACGGAATTTTGCATAAAACTTAATTTTACCGCTTCTGTGAATGGAATTTCGAAAATCCGAGAGACACGGTTAATATCAAGGACTAAAATGTGGTTCAATGAGATGAAAATAATTTTTTGGTGAATAGTAACTTTTTACTTTTTTTACCACGGTTAATAGTAAATAGGGTAACTAAGGGTAAATATGATATTAATATTACCCTAACACATGTCCTAATTCTATTGGACAAGTGTAATTCGACCAAAAACAAACTTAGGAATAAAATATGACCATTTAGGCCCACTTGGATTAGATTAGGACATTTATTATTAATTTATTTAAAGAAGGGTTAAAATAGTTAAAATCAAAGTTTAATAAGTAAATCATTTTTAATATGGGGTTATACATAAGCTAAATTCGACTATAAATATTCATTAGAAAGCTAAAAAGATTTCCTACATGATGGTATTTTATTTGTAATTTTTAGACAGCATATAATATAATTTATTTATGACACAAAGATGATGCAGTAATTATCTTATTAATGAAATATTGACATAATTGATAATATAAATACCAAAATAAATGTAATTTAAGACTTTTTATGAATTCCACTAATTTTCTAGGTTACTATGATATATTAGTGTTGATTTAATCAACTTGTTTCGAATATATAATTCTGTTATGACTTTCAAAAAAATCATATATCAAATAGTGTCAAAATTGACACAAAATAGTTTTTAAATCAAATATTATATTATTAATTGTTATTTTATTCCTAAAAATCTATGGTTCGGCCAAATGACTTAGATAAGGATATATGTATTAATAATATACAATTTGGGGTTCGTTTGTCATGTTATAGTAAGTGTATTAACCATATAGTGAAAGAAAACAAAAAGACACGGTAAAAGTTAAATTATTTAACTTAGAGTTAAATCTAATTGATAAGGTTTAAAATAAGATCCAAACATGTATAAATTTGATTGGTTGATGAGATTACAACCCTATCTCATCTAATCTTCGAATATTAGTCATTTTTGGAGGTTTTTAAGTGGGGTTATATTTATTATAAATTAATATTTTTAAGAATTCCTAAGGTGCCCCTCTCCTCCCTTATAAAAGGACACCTCCTCCCCCTCCTCCTCACACCAATTTGAGCACTCAAGCTCGGCCAACCCCTGCCAAAATCCCTTCTCCACTTCCCTAGCAACATCCTAGAGGTTCTGGTCTTCCTCAAAGACCAATTCTAGTGCCCTAAGAGGAGGTCTCAAAGAGGCACTTCAAAGAAGAGGTAATTACCGTTACCAATTCTTTCATCTTTATTTCTTCTTCCACTTCTTCTTCTTAGGTTGTTTCATTATGAAGTAATAACATCAGTATCACTCATATACTGATATGTTATTATAAGTATGAAACAACCCTATTTCACCATCTATCCATCCTACGGAAAAAGAAATCACCGCGCGTGCGTACGTACGGAATACCGTCTCCACGCCGTGGTGTAATCTATTTTCCACCACCACCTTACATGGATGGGTATAATGGTGTAAATAATAACTATACATAGTTATTACAACATCATAATGATTCTGATATATTTTATAATCCACTCCAATTCAATTCAATATTTATAGAAATGATATCATCGCTCGTGCGTACGTACGGAATACCGTCTCCACGACGCGATGAGATTCATTCTCCATGTTAACCATTTAAGAATGATTATAATGTATATATAAGAAATAATAATGAAATACATGACATTATAAAGCTACTGGATTTATGTATATATATATACATATGTATGTCATCTACTTACTTCCATTTCAAGACAATAAGGAAATAAAAACAGCGTTCATGCGTACGTACGGACTACCGTCTCCATGAACGGTGTTTTTCATTTTATTTATCTATCTATTATATATATATATACTGAATATATATGATATATAAATCATATTTTATATTCTGGAAGTAAGTAAATCATGATATAAGTAATAATGATGTCAAGAACAACAAGTCAAAACACCTACGATAAATGAAACGATTTTACCCAAAACGCTTCTTTAACATGGAATTTACAAAAGAACGGGTAATATAATGTCATAAGTGAACCATATATGATATAATAACAATGAATATGATTCTGTAATAAGTCAATGACATTATTTAAATCATTATACAGGAGGTTCGGACACATACGAAGCAAATTGGACCTAAGGTAAGGGAAATATCACAATCTCATTTTTATCTGAGATTGTTTATTCGTAAGTATTTACTGGGGTGTATTTTATCATCCACATCCATGTTTCATCAAAATGTAATATTATTTCCATCCACCTAAAATTGTTTAAATCCATTTTTACCCTTCGGTGAGTTTTAGTAATATGTATGAAAGGAATCTTTTGTCGTACGAGGTACTTTTTGACTTTTCCGACAAAAGTACGAAGAATGTTTTTTTTAACTTATACGGCACGAACGGATTTCTACTGTTTTATAAAGCCTTATTTTCATGAAGCTTCCTCTAAAAGATTTCATGACTATTTTCAATAAAATCTCTTTCTTTTAAAGTTGCATGATGTTTTGTGAAAAGAAATTGATTTTGAAGAAGAAAGGATATTTTCCTCAAGAATTCAATTCAAGTGTTTTATCAAAATTATTTTCCATCTAAGATAATAAAGAGTTCTGTTTCTATCCATATTTTTACATTGATTTTACTATGTTGTGATGGAATTATGTTTATGAATTCCTTTATCTTATATGAATGGTTTTATGATGTCATGTTGTTTAAGAATCCCATTTTTATTACATGGGTTATGAAATGATATATGATTTATGATTTTGTGGCACACATAAGAAAGGATTCATTAACAGATGGGTGGGACCTATATCTCCCTCCAATGAATTGGGTAAAGATTTTATATCTCATGAGATAGACATGGCTGGAATGGTAGGTTATACCGGTTCAGTGAAACAGGACTGAAACGAGGATTACTCGATTCAGAAAGGGACTTTGTCCACTAAGATAGTCTTGGCAATGAGTCTTGACTAACAAGAAATGATTCTCTATGATTATGTGTGTATGCCACAATGAGTAATGTTTTAAGTTATGATTTCATTTCACTACTATGATTTATCCCATGTTATGAAATTATGCTCTCTTTTGCAGGTTAAGATTTCCAAAAATGTTATGTCCTTATGAAAATTATGTGATTGATATTTCCTTTGTTTACCCTTACTGAGCATTTGAGCTCACCCTTTTATGTTTTCTTTTCCCCAGGATATAAAGAATGGTTTTAGGTAGAAAAAAGGGATGACCTTTATGGGAGATATTGAAGAACTTTCACCACGATTAGAAGATTACGTTCCGAGTTTCCAAAGACACTAAACTATTACGATCCTTTAGTGTGTGTTTTTGTTATATACTAAGTATTCCGCAAATGTAATGTAATGTCCATGTACGTCAAGATACGGGTCTCTACATAGAATATACCATAATTTCCTCAATAAGTGCATAATAAACTTATCAAATAACTCATGAAGTATTTTATTCATAAGATATATGAAAATAGTAGGTTCCTTTGTAACCCCAAAAGGCATAAATAAAAATTTCTAATGACAATATCTGGTATGGAATGTAGTCTTTGGGATGTATTCGTCATTTTCATTCAACTGATGGTACCTTGACCTTAGGTCAACCATTGAAAAATACTCTATTCCCTAGAGATTATTAAACAAATCATCAAATATAGTAAATTATAGAGGGTTTTAAATGTAATTTTATCCAAGGATTTATAATGAATCCAATGTCTAATTGGACAATCTTTCTTGGTAAAAAACAATGTAGGATCACCCCATGGTGAAGTGCTAGGTCGGATGAAGCCTTCATCTAATAATTCCTATAGTTGCTTTTTTAATTTCAGAAGTTCAATTTGGTCTATATTATATGGGGGTTTATAAATTGGCTTGGCATTAGTAACTAGTTCAATAGTAAACTCAACCTCTCGATTGAGAATAACACTAGGAAAATAATCATAAAAAACTTATTGGTATTCATTTACCACTAATACATCATTAATCTGGATAGTTCCATTATCATAAAAAATATAAATAGGATAACATTCATTTCCATCCAATATTATTTTCATAGATTTCTGATATGATATTAGTGGAAAGTGTTCAATTGTGTAAACAAAGTGAAATTAATTCTGAAAAACAACATCATTATCTCTGCAATCTATCTTAGCATGATAAAAAAAGTCATTCCATACCCAGGATAAAATTACACTCTAATAAAGGAGAGACAACATCATTTTCATGTCAAATCTTTCCACTAAAAATGATAGGATGATTCTAATATATGTTTTCCACAATATATTATGTAGTTGTATTTACCATGAGATCTGGTTTTATTTCATGAGGTTGAATTACCATTTTTTTAGAAAATTTATCTGAAATGAATGAATGTGTAGAAACCGAATCAAACATCACATTTGCGAAGTTTTTAAAAATATGTAATGAACCTGATACAACCTAATATGAAGGATAAACATCTACTAAATTAGTGGAAAATGATTTTAACCAACCATTATTCTTATAAACATATTGATTCCTAACATGAGTGTCACGAACCGAATCTGGTTTCCGCCAAAACCGGCAACAAACCCAACCCGTGACAAGACCCGAAAGGATTTACCTTTCCCCACGGGCTGGAACAAGTTCCCGCATATCATTAATTTATTTTTGGGATTGATTTACCAGATTATGAAAGCATAAAACATTAAAAACAATCCGTAATATAAATCTGAAATTTTTGAACCAAACATGACTTAAGTAAAAACCAGAACCGAGTACATTGGTTTAAAGATAACACTAGCGGTCCAAATATAAATAATTATATCATCAAGATAGCCCCAAGGACCCCACAGGACTAGGGGTCATCGCCCCCAAACTATGTCCACAACTCCGCACCAAGGATGGGAACTAACACCCTGAACCGCCATCACCCTTAGCATTTCATATACCTGAATCAAACATAACCAAGTATACATACAGCCAATGTGTGTAAGTAAGGTGTCAAACTAGGCCCAATAGGATACCACCCAATGATTCCACGGAGTAAGAAATACAATGTGGAAAAGCAAGCAGTTTTTAAACTCTAGGAAATGTAGTGCTAAAATTTGATGAAATGAAACCTCCAATTGAAAATAGTTTTCAATCCAAAATTTTCAGAATATTAAAAAATTAAAATTAAAATGTTAGATACTGTAATTTACATCCAAACACACCCTATGAAAATTGTAAATACTACAACTCCAATGAGAAACAATATTGGGAACACCCCTAGGCACTAGGTTGTCTTAGGCCCTATGTACCTCGTACCTCAGTATAAAGTAACCATAGAAAAATATGTTCTCCTACACGAGCCACTAGTAGGGAACATACCCATAACCTATTGGTCCCCAATAATCATCCAAATAGTTTAGTTAGATTTGTCATTATCCAAATGATAAGTGATACAGGGACAAAACCCATTCGGTCCACTAGCCGTACTAGTACAAATCCGCCCCACCTAGGTACTCGGGCTTCCCCTTTTGTGCTCATTCAATTTAAGCATGAAACATAAATAAATATTCATATAAAACACCATTACTGGTCAAACAAAACCAATACATTAGCTATCAAATTTTATACCACTTAAAACACGCTGCAAAACACATAGATTTGTCATAAATCAATTCGTCAAAACCCCGTAGAGATTTGGACACAAACCTCCTTATAAACCTCAAATGCATACTATGTGCACATTTTTAAGTTTCCAAAATAGAAAGGGCAGCCTACTACATTTCAATGAAAAGACAAAATCATTTTTAGGGTAGCCCCATATGGTTCAAGAAACTAAATCATTGCAAAATCTGCATTTTTACACAACACAACTCTTAGAATTTCATGTGGTTCACAAACACCATTAAAACCAGATTTTGCAGAACAAAACACAAGGGATAATTACTAAAAACAGTATTTATTCCCTATTATATTTCAATAAAATAAACTAATTACTTATAGGGTATCCCAAATTAAACTAATAAAGCATTTCCATGAAGGAACCAACAATTTCACATTAAATTGTCATTTAGGATTCATTTTAAATAAAAACACCACTAAAACTATTTTTTTCAGAAATAATAAAGTTAATTAAGAATGAAAATACTATAAAATAGTATCCAATTCACAAAGATTTCATACAAAATGGAATCACCTACCAAAACCAAGGAAACCCTTGAATCCTTTGTGCGAAAACTCAAACACACCACCGCCGCACCTCAAGGAAGTTAAACTAGACCTAAAAAAAGAATTTCAGACAATGAAATACAAGATAAAACCCTTATTTTCAAATCCTACTTTCTAGAAATTATGAACCTCAATGATAAGGGATGAAACCCTAAGTACATTGGATGTAACCCTAAACAAATTGAATGAAGAAAGAAGAAGAACAACTTACTTAAAATATCTTGTAGAAATCTCCCCCAAAAATACAAGTAGATGATTTTAAAAATACTCAAACCTTAAAGGGAGGTTCTAACAAGGATAATAAGATCATTTAGGAATTTTAATGGGGGAAAAATAGTAAACATTGAGAGAGTTATGAAAGAATGAACTTACCTCTTCAAATCTGGACGATTTGAGGAAGCCTATGAAGTTCGGCACCACATAACGGTTAACCAGAGCTCCAAAGAGGGGGGAGAGTGTTCAGAAGCGCGTATGGGTTATGTGGGCTTGGGCTCCACATAGAATCACCGAAAAATCCCAAAAATAATATATTTAATAACAAAATAAACATTTATTTTTAAATCAGGATTTGAGATTTCGGGCAGGCCCAACCCCTTAGATAAAAACCCAAATAAACCTTGGCTATGGATTTCTAAAAGCTCAAAATTACCTTGGTTGTGTTAATATATTATGGGAGGTCACGTAAGAATTTGAATGGATGAAAAATGTTGAAAAATGAAAAAGATATAAAAGATACAAAATTTATTTTTTAATTTGAAATTGGGCTCAGGGTTTGGCACAATTCATGAATACTCATCTATTCCTCCATAAAACCTAGGGAAACCCCCAAAACAAAGCAAGGATGTAAAATAATTGAAAAAATACCTTTAAATATGTCTGTTATGTGACAATTCTCCCCACCATAAAGCATTCCGCCCCCAGAATGCCACAATAAGACCAAATGCAAAAGCAAAGCCCAAATGATAGACCAAGACAGACTTCCTTACCACATTTTCACCCGCTTCAAAAAGGAAGAACATCTCCAGTTGATCAAAAAAAAGGAAGACAATACTCTCACCAACCAAAAATAAACCCACATACTTAAAATTATGAAACACATTCAAAACACATCCCATAACAAAACACCTCAAACACTACAAGACGACGCTCAAGTGATCCACTTGAAACGAACAACGAACTCAAATAACGCTACCACAACATTACGTAAACAAAACCATTGGGTGTTATCCAGCCCCACATTTACCCAAGTATAAAATTTGTGGATTGATAGACATGAACGATACTATATCTTACCTAGAATACACCATGGAGAAAACTGAGTCACTAGTACGAGGTGACCCAATCCGGGCATCCCACCACCAGGGACAACTCAATTTCTAAGACAAAATAAGGATAACAATTGGGGAAGGGACAAACGGTATCCCCATCATAAGGGGTAAACTAACAATATTCCTTTTCCATGATAACATACATGATACCTATGATGGGTCTCCCCACCATAATAATGAACACAAATTTCCTTAAGACAAAATCAAGACACTAACAGGGGGACTCGAACGGAATTCCTAGCATTAGGGGTAGATTAATATTAGAATTCATACAATGAAACTTAAATGAGTCCCATTGTTGGTATAACCCAAACAAAACAGAACCATCTTAACTAAATAGTATGGGATAACAACAACAAAAAACATAATTTTAAGGTTCTGGCATGGCCGCACGGTTTGGGAAACCGCTAGTTAACTGTGCGGATCATTCTGTCCAAAGAGGAAACTTCACATAGTTTCCTTTTCCAAGGATCATGGATGTGTAGATACCATGCAGTAGCTACTGTCTTTTATCACACGATAACTTGGTTTGGCACACAGTTACTTATAACCATGCACAGACTATGCACTTCAACCTGCCTAACCCAAATTTTAACCTTTTCTCCAAAAAACACAAGGGAACCCAAAGGGGAAAAAATCAACTTAGGGTATGACATGGGAACAAGGTACTCACTCCTCTTTCCACCAAATGTGAGAAATTTGTACAAGACGATGAGACTAGAGGTTTAAAATATTCCTATATTTCATATTGAGGATATGACCTTGACCAAAAGTTTGATGGGCTCTAGGATTTCCCCTAACTACGCGCCAGCATCTCTCCGGGGCCTATGGCTGGAGCTCAATGGATTGAAGCATCTTCAGCCTCGCAGTTAGGATTTGGAAACCCCTAAACAAAACTTCTTCTTCCAGTTCCAAAAACAAGTATACTGTAATCTCATATGGTCTCATTGATACCTGACACACTTCAAACCCACATTTCCCCAACCCATCATTTTACCAAAACAAGAACTTAGAGGATGCACACACATCGCCCCTTTTTTCTTAGGATTCTAAATAGAAAAATGAAAGGAAATATAGAAACACATTCCTCTAGAACATAGTATTTTTAATTTCATATGGGGAGACACACATCCAACAAAAAATAGTGACTCTCATAAGATTTCACAATATTCACCCTTATAGTCAAATGAACACATGACATCGCATGGCATCACCGAACATGAGCATTGTGGATAAAAGAAAACACAAGGAGAGGGACCTTGTACTGATTCCCAAACAGCACATTATTCCATCAAGTGTCCATAATATCCACTCTTGGCCAGATCTCGCACACTGGTGGCCTAACATGAAGTCTTGCTTCAATGAGACAGACGAAAGACCCAGAGGCCCTTTAAGATACCATTCTACACTGACAACCCTAAACATCATTGACCTTAGACAACATAAGAAACATAAGAAACTAAGGACTATTTCAACCCTCCACAAACACTCTCCCACAATAGGGGGATCCACATAATTGAAAAATAAGATGGGTAAATTGAATCTCCAAACCTCAAGAAAATAGTCCTTATGTTGATCAACTAGAAGATCATCCAACGGTGAATCACCATAGGCCAAACATGAATCATACATTAACACTTTATGGGGGAATACCATAGCCTACAAGAAAAACCATGGACCCAACCGATCTGGTCATTTGGTCACAAAAGACCAGAAACCTGAACCGAACACTTGATGGGAGCCACCACATTGGCCTCCCAAACATTTACTCAAAAGAGACCACTGGCCAACACTTCATTCCAACTTATCAATGAAACAACAAACCAAAACATTGTTCAAACAAGAGGGTTAATTGAACTCGAAACATCCCACAATAACAATCCCGAAAACTCATAATCCATACCACCCAACAAATCATTATCAAAACACAACACTTTACTTCAAACACATTATTTAAAAAAACCAGTGTTGGTGGGTTGCACATTTACCAATTGTATCTAATGAGCCTCACACATGCATGTTTACATGCCACAATGGGAACCAACCTCATAGCATCTATATTCTCAAATAAAACTATGCATGTGGTCACCCTTGAGAGCACCAATTACCAAAAATAAAACCTTTCCTCTTTTTAAAATCATAACTTTTAACCACACTTTCCCTTTCTCAAAAACAATAACCATAATATCAAAACACAATTTTTCATCTCACAAACCAATTTAGAAAAGAATCCATAATTCAATAAAAGCACATATTCATGCCTTTCAAAATCATTTCAAAACATTTTATCCCATTTCAAAACACTTCAAATTTCATGAAAAACACCATTTCATAAATCTCCATTTAATTAAGAACTCAACTCTTCTCATTTCAAGACAAGGTTCTAAAAGTTCATAATTTTTTTGTTCAGTAGTCACCAAATCCAAAATCCATCATCAACCCCACAAAAAAATTCTAGAACACATAATTTAATCCAAAACACTTTTCCACAGTTTAAAAAAAAATTCCACTAGAAACTTATTTTCAAAACCCCAATTAACATAGTTCATACTTTCAAAAGAGGTGTAAACAAATAATTTACCCTTTTGAAATAATTCTGAAATTTCTTTTATTGTCATTAAAAAAAATAAAACCATTTTCACTTTACTAGAAAATATCTTCACAAAAATTCACACTCTTGAAAGTGAAGTCAATTTTTTTCTTAAAAAAACCAAGCTTCCAAGATTCCAAAACAAAGAGACACAAGACAATGTGATTGGAAACTAGTTTCGGTAGGTGACGTTGAAATATGGTTGGTAGCTATATTCCAATCACTTCGCCATCACATATAGTATTCTATGGAAATATACATGACTCCACATGGCTTTCCAGTCCCTACGAGCTCACTGAGATTATTTTCCCAGCTCTCTTTTAATTTCCCATAGTCATCATTAAACCAAGAAAAACAAAGGAATCAGATAAATCCTTACTTCCCATGGTGACTTGAATCCCTTCATGAGGTGTGATGGCCAGGAACACTACCCATGAATGAAATTTCAAGTCCCGAAAATCGTATCTCCAGACCATGCCGACTCTTCCACAAATAACATGACCCAAGGAGTGAACCTCCTCTAATACAATTTTGTCACGAACCGAATCTGGTCGCCGCCAAAACTGGCAACAAACCTAGCCTGTGACATGACCCTAAGGGCGTTTCCTTTCCCGACGAGCTGGCACAAGTTCTCGGGTATCATTAATTTTGTTTTGGGAATGATTTACCTGAGTATGAATGAATAAAACATTAAAAACAATCCATAATATAAATCTGAAATTTTTGAGCTAAACATGAATTATGTGAAAACCAAAACTGAGTAAATTGGTTTAATATAACACAACTGGTCCAAATAAAAATAGTTATATCATCAAGACATCCCCATGGACTCCACATGTCTAGGGGACATCGCCACCAAGCTATCTCCATAACTCCGCACCAAGGATGGGAACTAACACCCTGAACCGCCATCACCCATAGACTTTCCATTACATGAATCAAACATAACCAAGTATAATTACACCCAATGGGTGTAAGTAGGGTGTGCGACTAAGCCCAATAGGATACCACCCAATGATTCGAAGGAGTAAGAAATACAATGTGGAAAAGCAAGCAGTTTTCAAACGCTTGGAAAAGTAATGCTAAAATTTGAAGAAATGAAACCTCCAATTCAAAATAGTTTTCAATACAAAATTTTCAGAATATTAACACATTAAAATAGAAATTTTATATACTTTAATTTACTTCGAAACACACCCTAAGACATGGGTAAATACTACAAATCCAATGAGCAACTACATTGGGAACACCACTAGGAACTAGGTTGTCTTGGGCCCTATTTACCTCATACCTCGATGTAAAGTAACCATAGAAAAATCTATTCTCATGCACGAGCCACTAGTAGGGAACATACCCATAACCTAGTGGTCCTCAATAATCATCCACATAGTTTAGTTAGATTTTTCATTATCCAAATGCTATGTGAAATAGGGACAAAACCCATCCGGTCCACTAGCAGTACTAGTACAAATCCGCAGCACCTAGGTACGTTGGCTTCCCCTTTTGTGCTCAATCAATTTCAGCCTAAAAGATAAATAAATTTTCATATAAATCACCATTATTGGTGAAACAAAACTAATACAGTATCTATAACATTTTATACCACTTAAAACCCGCAACAAAACACTTAGATTTTTCATAAAACAATTCCTCAAAATCCTGTAGTGTTTCAGACACAAAACTCCTTATAAACCTCACATGCATACTATGTGCACATTTTTAATCTTCCAAAACATAAAGGGCAGACTAATACATTTCAGTGAAAACAGAAAATCATTTTTTGGGCAGCCCCATATGGTTCAAGAAACGACATCATTGCAAAATCTCCATTTTTACACAACACAGCTCTTAGAATTTCATATGGTTCACAAACAACTTTAAAACCAGATTTTGTAGCAAAAAACACAAGGGATATTTACTAAAAACAATATTTTTATCCTTATTATTTTTCAATAATATCAAATAATTACTTATTGGGTATCCCCAATTAAACTAATAAAGCATTTCCAAGAAGGAACCCCGAATTTCACATGATATTGGTATTTAGGATTCATTATAAATACAAACACCACCAAAACTATTTTTTCAGCAATAATAAAATTAAATAAGAATGAAAATAATATAAATATAGTAGCCAATTCACAAAGATTTCATACACAATGTAATCACCTACCAAAACCAAGGAAACTCTTGAATCCTTTGTGCGAAAACTCAAACGCACCACCGCCGTACCTCAAGGAAGGTAAACCAGACCTAAAACCAGAATTTCAGACCATGAAACACCAGACAAAAACCAAATTTTTAAACCCTACTTTTTTTACATTATAAACCTCAGTGATAAAGGAAGAAAACCTATGTACATTGGATGTAACCCTGAACAAATTGAAAGAAGAAAGAAGGAGAACACCATACTTAAAATATCATGTAGAAATCACCCCCAAAAATACCAGTAGATGATTTTAATAATACTCAATTATTAAAGGGAGTTAAGAAAAAGGATAATAAGAACATTTAAGAATTTGAATGGTGAAAAAATAGTAAAAATTGAGAGAGTTATGAATGAATGAACTTACCTCTTCAAATCTAGAGGATTTGAGGAAGCCTATGAAGTTCGGCACCAAATCACAATTAACCAGTGCTCCAAAGAGGGGGGAGAGTGTTCAGACGAGTGGAGGGTTATGTGGGCTTGGGTTCCACTAGGAATCACCAAAAACACACAAATATTGAATATGTTATAACAAAATCAAAATTTATTTTTAAAATAGGAATTGGGCTTTTGGGCAGGCCCAACCCCTTAGATAAAAACCCAAATAAACCCCGGTTATGGATTTATGAAAGCTACAAATTAGCTTGATGGTGTTAATAGGTTAGGGGAGGTCAAGTAGGAATTTGAATGGATGAAAAATGTTGAGAAATGAAAATTTAATAAAAGATAAGAAATTTATTTTTTAATCTGAAATTGGGCTCACGGTTTGGCCCAATTCATGAATACTCATCTATTACTCCCTAAAACATAGGGAAACCCCTAAAACAAAGCAAGGATGTAAATTAAATGAAAAAATACCTTTAAAATATGTCTTGTATGTGACAATTAGTGAATATATTTGGAAAAACATTATCCAAATTACCCAATTCCTTACTATTAAAGAAACCCACCATCAGATTTTCATTAATTTTCATATCATTTTCCTCTCACTCATGAGATATGTGTCCAAAATTTCCACATAAATATAATTTCTTATAATTCACATGTAATGCACCAAAATTCCTTTTACAAAACCATTAAAGATAAGGAAAATTGATTTATTACTTCCAGATATCATTGATTTATTCTTACCCAAAGGCTACCAACTTGACCTCTTCTTATTATTGTCATCACGAGGCACATTTATGGAAACAAAATCCATCTCCACTTTTTTATCATAATGAAAAATTTTCTCATTGATTTTAAACTCACATGAAGCCAAATATATTTGCATAAAATGATTCAAACAACGGTGAAATATATTAATTTTTATATCAAAATCCGAAGAAAAATCAGGTACATACCTCGATGGAATGTAAAATTGGGTTCATATAATACCACTATAATCATCAAATTTCTACTTCAATACCGAAAATTGCTTCTCCATTCTGAATTGATAAATTTTGGGAAAATATTTTTCCAGAAAAAGATTCCCAAAATCATCCAATTTTAGACTATCAAGATCATATTTTTCTAATGTATTCTTTACTAGATACCTCCATTTATCATCTTCACCTTCCAAAACAATAAATGGATAAAATTTCCTTTTGACATTATGAATATCCCATGACATAAAATATAATTTCTTGAGCATTGATCTATCCTTCAGTCATCACTGGATCTGTGGTTCCACTGAATGTTGTAAGATGTTTCCTCCTAAAATGCTCAACAGAAGACATGTTTTTTTGTGTTTGATCAAGTTACTATCTATCATGGATACCACCCCCATTTATTTATTGAGTCTACTGATCCATTATTGTTATAAACTACTCGGTTCATATTCCTACCATTCTAGGATGCAGATTTGTACAGACACCAGCCTCTTGGTGCCTTCCTACTTCAGCCTCCATGTTTCTTCTTGGAAGAACCATTCTGAATAGACATAACATAGATGAAACAACATGTTAATCCTTAAATTTGATAAAATTTAAAATTACCATAGTGTAAAAATCATTTATGGGTTTTTAACATCATTTTAACCCTAATGTTATCATTGACTTCCTCTGATACCAACTATAAGGACACATCCATAAAACGTTACATAACCCTGAATTTTAGACAAGAAAATACATTATTACACAGTGAGGAAAATTTTGGGTTTATAGTTTTAATGAATTAGGATATATTACATAAATAACATACAACATTCATACAAATATGATATTACTAAAAAAAGTATCCATTTATTGTAAAATATAAAATATTAAAACATAAAACATGATTTCTTGGACAACACTCTATATCATACATCACAACTCTCTTATTTATCTTAACCATCATTATATCATGTCAAAACACATTTTTGTAACCTGGGATGATTATAAAAATCAGTAAGGGATATAAATAACGAAATCATTAGTCCAATGATTACATAAAAACCGATAAAACCCATAATGATAAAACTCATATGCATATAAACATCATGTAGTTGCCTTGGAAAATATTAAAAATATCACTCTTACATTAACCCTTAAACATGAAAAAACCTTTTTTTCAACATACATATCCAGAGTACCCAATGCATTATAGAGCTATAATGGGTCTCACCTGTCATGTAAAGAGCTATAATGGAATCAACACAACATATCGTGAGATATAATGTGTTCATCCCAACATATAGTGAGCTAAAATGAGATCAACCCCACATAACTTTGTCAAAGGATCATGTAATGGTAATATTGTATCTTAATATATAATAAACTACTAATTTCATAAAAAAAATCCTTTTGAAAATAATTAAGGATAGTTTTTAAAGGATTATACAAGTATAGTCCCTTAAAATATAATTGGAGTGAGAATTCATAGAATGGAATGGATATGTATATACACAATAAATTTAAATTGAGAAACATAATATAAAAAATATTAATCACCCCCATAATCTTAATACCACATAATAAATAAATTAGAAGGCTAGCACAAATATTGAAAACTGGGTTAAGAATACCCTTAATTAAATTTGGCAGCCCAATGGCTATGCAACATTGTTTTAGAAAACATTAAAAAGAGTGAGGAAATGGGTCACCCATCCATAAATGAATCATAATGAAGTGTATATAAATATATAATAAAATGGAAATAAGAACATGGTATGGATATTTTAATGTTAAACAACATAAAATCGAACTTGAATGGAAAAAGGATGATGATAAGAATTCCCTTAACATGTAGAGTGTAAAGACCTGACCTTAAACCTTACTTAAACTTGAATTAAAATGAATAATTCACATTGAGGATATGTTTAGGTTTAGAGTTTTAGAGAATTAAGACATAACTATTATATCTAAAAGATTACAAAGTAATCACATCTACTAAATTTCCATTTTTTTTAAAAAAAAACTCTTGAACAAAAGAGTCATGTCTAGTTTCTTGTTCTAGATAGCCTCACATTTCCATGATCCCATCCTTGACCATATTCAACATTGTGTCCAATAGAAAACATTTCAAAAACATGGGATGAGAACAAAAAGCTCAGTAAGGGTTATAACAATACGGAAAGAAAACATCAGTCCATGTATACATAAGAATCAATGAAATCACACTTTACTCAAAAAACATAAGCACTTTAACATACCTCATGAAATCATAATATTTATGAATAACTCATAGAAATTGTAATAAATAAAGGTAACTTGTGGCATTCATAACATTCTTACATAGGGATTAACACTCATGGTTACGTTTGGAATACCCATCATAGTATATTCCCTAAATCTCTGCAGAGAAACCTTAGCATTTAACCCCTTCACGTTACCCAAAGCATTGGAGAGCTATATCGGGCTCACCCACCCTTAGTTTAACACGGAACCACCCATCTTCTTAAATAATTCCCAAGAACCATAATATACTCACAACACCTAACTTAAGCATAAAATAAAGATAACATTCCCATATTGCAATAACAATATAACATTTTAAGATATTGAAAAAATGAATCCATTCTAAAAACCATTTTCAAAACCATTTAAAACATTTAATAAATAGATTTTTGAATCAATGTGACACAAACCACTTTGAATCTTTTAGAATTTTAAACCATTAATATCCATATAAATAAATTCATAATAACTTTTTGAATACATGGATATTAATGAGAAATACTTATAAGAATAAGTCATTAAAACATTTAAAATGATATTATAGTTAAAGGGTATTTAACAAAATGAGAGAAACTTAAATACAATAATTGAGGAATAACATTTAATCAGTACTTTATAATATCATGAGAATAATGGGATTCATGATATAATTTTCCAAATGACAATATATATACAATATAATAGTGAATTGGTTCATAAAAACAACGAAGTCTCAATAGAAATGTAAAATGAGATGAAATCCCTTATAAAGAAGGTATCCTTAAATTAAGGATAAATCAATCTCATAATTATGTGTGAAAAATATAAATACACCCAATATAAGTGGATATTAAGTTTAAAAGAATCAAACTTAATTCACACATTTTCAAAGCATGAAATATTCAATAACTACATGTTGAACCAAAATAAATCGAAATTGGGTTAAGAAGTACCCTTGGTAAAATTTGACAGCCTAACAACGTAACATTAAAATTCATAAAATTAGTTGATGAGAGAGAAAATGGTATCTCATCACTTGGACATAAAATTTACATCAATAAGGATATATTAGAACATATCCCAACATAATGAGATGTAAATTAAAAGACATAACAAAATAAGTCTATTAAAAAGAGGAGTGTGAAAGGTTCCCTTACCGATTTGGGAAACATTTGAAACGTACACACCATGAAAGAAGGGACATACAATGAAGATATAAATACCCATAAATTAGATTATATTATACAAATAGTAAAATATTGGCAGTACATACACCACACAAATTGAAATAGTGGCAAATGTAGCATGAATCTCACGAGAATAAAAAGTGAGATGAAAATCCCCTTATGAAAATTCGGCAGCTTAACGATGCCATATAAAACTTCCAAAAATGGATTGATGAGATAAATTAGGGTCTCTCATCATATTAACATAAATTATATAGCAATAGTAATATAAAATAACATCCCCCAACATAATAAATAGGATCTTAAAGTATGTTACATAAAAAAGAGTACTTAAAATGAAAGAGGGAGGTAGGATCCCTTACCTCAAGTCCGACTTGTCTTCTTCGTTTCATTATATTCCTGAACAATAAACTCATGTCAATTTATAATATCCTAAGTAACTCCTATAATTTTTATTATTAAATTCTTATCACATATTATAATGCTATAATATTTAGATAATTATATGAGTTCATATCAGATGTTTTTGACGATGTTTGGTACATGAGACAAAAATGAACTTGTTTGAAAATAATTGTCCATGTAGTTATAAGTACATTATATCCAGAATATAATTAATGATTTAAATATAATATATATCTTGTACATATTCATTTTATACAATTCAATATAATTTTTATATAAAAATAAATGAAATTCACCATTCATGGAGACGGTAGGTCGTACGTACGGATGAACACTACTTTAATTTCATTGTCCTATTAATGTAATAAAAAATAATTGAGAGAGATATATATTATAATTAAAGTATAATATATATGTTATATAGGTCACATAAGTTCATTAATTTAATTCTTTATACATTCCATGTATTGCATGAACGAGTTCCATCACTTGAGGGGGCGGTAGTCCACACTTCCTCGTATGAAATTATCCCATTTGAACAACATGGAAAGAATATAGTTATGTTTTAAATATGAAAAAAATATGCATCTAGAAAAAATTAATACCATATATATCATATATAAAATACATTTACATCATAATGGATCCCTTTAAAGGTGTTAAAAGAATATTGAACAATCATCGTTTCGTGAGGCAGTAATTTACCATCCATAGAAACAATATGTTCTTTAACCATTAGATGAATGTGTGTGTAAGTGTAGCTCGAATAATTCTTATAAAAAAATCCTAGTATATTTATGATACTTTTTTTGTTATAATAAATTGGAATAAAAAGAGTTTTGGGGGTTGGAGAAGCAAAATAAAACAAAAGAACATTAGAGGAGACATTACCTTTAAATCGGGTAACACCCTCTGGTCTAAACCAAAAGGTAATCTTGAAGATCTTTCTGCATAAGGTGAGGCTTCAATGATTAAGAGAGATATTTGGAGAGATGTAATGGGAAGGTTTTTACTGATCCTAAGGCTTGATAGGTGTAGGTTAGGAGGTAGAGGTGGGGGCTTTTTATAAAAGGGAGGAGGGGCACTCATGGAAAGTCAAGAAATGTTACTTTATTTTAAAATGAGTTTCAGATTATAAATGTCCCACATTGATTTATTTATTGGATAAGGTGATAAGGGTTAGACATATAATCATACATTATGTTTTTCCAAGTGTAAGTCTTTGATTTTACATTATCTTTATCATTTTAATTAAATCATTCATAAATGAGGTAATTACTACATCATCATGGTGTCATAAATAAATAAATAAATTTAATGTCTAAAAATTATAAAAAAATACTATTATGTAGGAAATATTTTTAGCTTTACAATGAATATTTATAGTATAATTGAACATTTACACATACAAATCTAAATGTTTTCTACTTGTTTGATACAGACTTTTATATTTTCCTTTAAAAAATAAAATTATAATGTGTCACTATCACACAAAAGTGATTACATGGGGTCCCAAAGATTAAAAAAAGGAATCCCATGGTCGGCCATTACACAACCAGTATCATTTGGATACATTTTGGGGTAATTTGTTATTATTATGATATTATTTTATTATCCTTAACTACCTGATCACTAATTAATCACGATAATTAAAGATAACTACCATTGTTACAATTCATAATGTCCAAAAACAAAAGAGTCTTAATTAAATAATTTGGAATTTATGATTCCAAATATTGAATCAATTTTAATAAATTCCAGAAACATAAATTGAAATAATTAATTTAAAAATAATTCCCATTTTCAAAACAAATAGCGGGTTTTTTGAGGCAATATCTATAAAAAGTTTGACACTTGTTTATGTCCACATTCAAATTGAAATTAATTATAATGACCACCATTTAATTAAATAGTAATAATATATTATAATTACACATTAAAACAAATTAAAAAGATAATCTAAACAAATATTTAAATTAGATGAAAAAGAAGTTTTGATGTAAAATGCAGTATTTTTCACTATTCATTAAAAAAATGAACATTGTCAGAAAAATTCCAAAAATTTATCCAAAGTAAATTTCAATGTCCCAATAATAAAGAATATGTTTATTTTGAAAAATAGAGCTTATAAAATTGTCAATATTTATATTTAAAAAAGGTTCACCATCAAAAGATGGTAAACCAATCTTTTAAAAATATTAGGGTTTTTATTCTAAAAATATGATTCATTTGGATTTTAAGCCCCAACATTTATTGGATGAATGGAAAATATTTAATAAACAAATGTAATCATTTTTTAGTTATTTCTGTTCATTCCCTCCATTACAACGGCTAGGCGTTAACTATTATAATATTATTATATTATTATTGTGTAACGTAAAATTTCAAAGAAAATCATTGTTGCGTATTGGGTACGCCATCGAGCATAGCATTTCCATTAAATAATATTAACATTTTATTCAAAAATATTGATAAATATTCAAATGTAATATTATTTATTTACCTGGGATGTTACATCCTTCCCCCCTTTTGGGAATTGCGTCCTCATAATTTCAAAATTTGGCTTGGAAACTTCACTGAAAGTCCCAAATCAGAACAAGAGTCAGTAAAACTATCACTTTAAAATAAAGGGAGATAAGTACAAAGGTCACCCAAGTTAACCCATACATGGATTCCAAGTTGGAAAATATGGATATGGAATAGAAAACAAAGGGTCATGTTTTGATGGAGAGTGATAGTAAAAATGTCTAGGAGAAAGTTACCCACAAGAAAATCACAAACTTGTAATGGGTTAAACAGTATTCGATTACCCAGTATGAAAAGTTAACAGAGAACCTTTTTTTTAAGTTACTTTTCATTGAGAAATTTATTTTTGATAATAACTAAATCATAAGGAAACATACTTACTTGTCATGTACACTTTCTACTTTTACTAGATTCCATACTAAAACTCACATTTTCTCCAAAAGACGAGTATTTAGGAAGACTTGTTCACATTAAGAGTATTATAATAAACGTCTTGAGAATCAGCTAATCCAAAAAAGAGAACAATATATTTCCCATTTATTTAGACCTTAACCATAACCAAAAAAAAAAGTTTAGTATGAGATCAGATGATAGACAAAAAGGATAGTTTTTTAAAAAAAAGAAAAAACACTCCTAATCTCCAAAAATATTCAAACTAAACCCAAAGTTCAACAAAGACCATTAAATGAACATATATCTATTAAATTTTTCAAAGTATTGAATCAAAAAATCTGAAGCATTTAATCACATGATCTCCTAAGATAAGTCTTATCCTTTTTCTCTAAAATAGCATTGGTTACTCTTAATGTATCATACTGAAAAATAATTAACCTAATCACATATCCTCCATGATAGGCTAATCATTTCCATAGATAACCCAAAATAAACATACTCTTTATTAATAAAATCATTTAACTAAAAAGAATCAGTCAAACTAACCAGGGACTTCACATAGTCCAGCGGTAGGCGAATAATACCAGTTGCACTTTGGTTGTGGGTTCGATTCCGGTAGCTTCGTCTGACGCGACAGGTTGTCACATTGTCTGCGTGTTGTCCTTTTTACAAATATATATAATTCATAAAAAATTCCCCAAAAGAGATAAAATCATAAAAAATAACCGTAACATATTTTAACCACAATTTTTATCAAATAACATTCATTTTGCAACCCAAAATGTTTTAAATAGTAATTACCTCAAATTCAAGGATCATATAAACCCAAATGGTTCTTTATAACTATATTCACAAAAGAAAGGATAATTATTCCTTGAATAAAATTGTCATATATCAAACATCAAGGTTACATATACTATAAATAGTCTTCAAATGTAACCCCATCATCAAAAGGGACTTAATACATTTAGGAATTTACCATCCTAAAATCTACCATAACTCCTTAATCCCTTATATGTTGACTTCTTACTCATTAAACAATTTTCATGATCCATTAACCATTCCTTTTAAACTTATTCTGAAATACTTCTTTCCTACAAACAAAATCATGAATCATATCCTATGATTCCAATAATAGGAAAACATATGTTAAGAAATAATCCATACCTTTAATTGGTCATTTTCAGTTTCTCATCCTTAATCATAATTGCAATAGGTATTGGTAAAATAATATTTGTATGATCTTGGTGACCCCATTCCCAAAACTACTTCGTAGGAAATGTGTTTGCATAATGACCATGCACACCACATTTGAAACATTCAATTGATCCATTAGAAACAAACTTCTTTCCCTTTCCTAGAGTGGACTAGATGCTTCCTTTTTCCATGGTAGGTTCATGATTTATGTCCTTAATTTCCACATCTATATCATCTTTTTGTCCCTTTGAAACATTTTCCTATGTGTTTCTTTCCACATATTTTACACATAGGTTTTTGAACATACATTCCTTAAAGATTATTACCCAAACATCCGTAGGGATTTGTTTCTCGCATATATGAAGCCTTATAAAAATCATAAATGTTCAGGTGGTAAATCATGACTCCAGATAGTTTATTGGGGATAACCACAAGAGTTCTCATTGTAGCTCCTATATCATTCAGTTTTTATTTCATAAAACCATCATAGTTTTCTTCAAATCCACTATTAATTTGGTGCCTACTAGATCCATCCATTTAATAAATCCAAAAAGGTCAGTGTGAGTATATCCATAAAATCATCATATAATAATTAGGAAGATAAAAACCAAGATATAATTATCCATGTTATCTCAAACTCATTCTAACATTAAAAAACATGACTCCATCTAATATACTAACCATTGTGGTTATACACAACTTGTAACTTTTTCTAAAAAAACACTCTATCCTCTAAAGTTATGTAAACCGACCTCTGATACCAACTATAAGGACCCAACCTTATACCTTACTTAATCTTGAATTAAATTGAATAATTCACATTGGGGTTATTTTTAGGTTTATAGTTTTAGAGAATTAGTACATAACTATTACATCTCAAATATTACAAAGTAGACACATCTACTCAGTTTCCATTTTATTCACGAAATAAAAACTCTTGAACAAAAGGGTCATGCCTAGTTCCTTGTTTTAGAAAGCCTGACATTTCCTGGATCTCATCCTTGTCCCTATTCAACTTTATGTCCTATGAATTTTTTTTCCAAATCATGGGATGAGCATAAAAATCCCAGTAAGGGTCATAACAATACGGAAAGAAAACATCACTCCATGTATACATAATAATCAATGAAATCATAATTTACTCATAAAACATAACCACTTTAACATTCCTCATGAAATCATAAGATTTACAAATAACTCATAGAAATTGTAAGACATAAATGTAACTTGAGGCATTAATAACATTCTTAAATAGGTAGTAACCCTAATGGTTATGTATAGAATATCCATCACAGTATATTCCCTAACTCTCTTTGGAGAAACCTTAGCTTTTAACCTCTTCACGTTACTCAATTCATTGGAGAGCTATATCGGGCTCACCCGCCATTAGTTTATCACAGAACCCCCTATCTTCAAAAACAATATCCAAGAACCATAACATAATCATATCTCAAAACTTAATCATAAAGGAAAGATAACATTCCCATATTCAAATAACAATTTAACATTTTATGATATTGAAATAATGAATCCATTTTAAAAACAATTTTCAAAACCATTTAAAACATTTAATAAAGAGATTTTTGAATCAAAGTGTCCCATACCACTTTGAAGCTTTCAACATTTTAATCCATTAATATCCATATAAATAAATCCTTAAAACCATTTTGAAAACATGGATATTAATGAGAAATATATATATTAATAAATTATTAAAACATTTAAAATGATATTTTAGTTAAAGGGGTTTTAACAAAATGTGAGACACATGAATAGAATAATTTAGGAATAGCATTTAATCATAACTATATAATATCATGATAATAAAGGTATTAATGATATAATATTCCAATGGATAGTATATACACCATATAATAGTGAATTGGTGCATAAAAACAATGAAGTCTCAATAGAAATGTAAAATGAGATAAAATCCCTTATAAAGAAGGTATCCTTAAATTAAGGATAAATCAAACTCATAATTATGCATGAAAAACATAAATCCACCCAATATTATTATATATTAATTTTAAAACAATCAATGTTCATTCACACATTTTCAAAGGATGACATATTCAATAACGACATGTATAAACCAAAGAAATCGAAATTGGGTTAAGAAGTTCCCTTGGTAAAATATGACAGCCTAAAAGTGTCACTTTAAAATTTATAAAATTAGTTTATGAGAGAGAAAATGGTATCTCATCACATTCACATAAAATTAAATCAATAAGTATATAGAAGAACATATCCCAACATAAAAATATGTAAATTAAAATGCATAACAAAATAAGTCTTTTAAAAAGAGGAGTGTGAAAGGTTCCCTTACTGATTTGTGCAACTTTCGAAATGTACACCCCATGAAAGAAGGGTCATACAATAAATATGTAAATACACATAAATGAGAGTATATTATAAAAATAGTAACATATTGTGTAGTACATACACCACTCAAATGGAAATAGTGGAAAATGTAGCATGAATCTCACGAGGATAAAAAGTGAGATGAAAATCCACTTATGAAAATTCGGCATCCTAACGACGCCACATAACACATCCAAAAATGGATTGATGAGATAAATTAGGGTTTCTCATCATATTAACATAAAATTTACAGAAATAGGAATATAAAATAACATCCCCAACCAGAATAAATAGGAGCTTAATGTATGTTACATAAAAAAGAATACTTAAAAAGAAAGATGGAGGTATGATCCCTTACCTCAAGTCCGACTTGTCTTGTTTGTTTATTTATATTCCTGAATAATAAACATTTGTAAATTTATATTATCTTAAGGAACTCCTTTAAAGTTTTTTATTCAATTCATTTCACATATTATAATGTTATAATAATTAGTTAATTATGTGAGTTCATATCAGATGTTTTTGACGATGTTTGGTAAATGAGTCAAAAATGAACTTGTTTGAAATGAATTGTCCATGTATTAATAAGTATATCATCTCCAGAATAGTATTAATGATTTAAATATCTTTTATATCTTGTAAATATTCATTTTATAATATTCCATAACATTTGGAGACAAAAAGTAATGAAATACACCGTTCATGGAGACGGTAGGCCGTACGAACACATGAACGCTATTTACATTTATTTTTCATATTAATGGAATAAAAAATAATTTATATATATATATATATATATTATAATTAAATTATAATATATATGTTATATAGGTCACATAAGTTCATTATTTTCATTCTTTATACATTCCATGTATTGCATGAACGAGTCACATCACTTGAAGGGTCGGTAGTCCACACTTCCCCATATGAAATTATCGCATTTGTACAACATGAAAACAAAAAAGTTATGTTTTAAATATTAAATACAGATTCATATAGAAAACATAAATACCATATATATCATATATAAAATACAGTTACATCATAATTTCCATCTTTAAAGGTGTTAAAAGAATATTGAACAATCATTGTTTCGTGAGGCAGTAATTCACCATCCACAGAAATAGTATGTTATTTAACCATTAGGTGGATGTGTGTGTAAGTGTAGCTCGAATCCTTCTTATAACAACATAATATTATTTTTACGATACTGGTGTTGTTACAAAATAAGGGAATAAAAAGAGTTTTTGGGGTTGTAGAAGAAAAATAAAACAAAATAACATAAGAGAAGACATTACCTTTAAATCGGGTAACTCCCTTTAGATTGAACCAAAAGGGTTTCTTGATGAGCATTCTGCCTAATGTGAGGCTTAAATGTTTATGAGAGAGATGTGTAGAGATTAAATGGTCAGGGTTTGGGCGAGGAAATGGATTGATAGGTGTGTGTAAGGAGGTAGAGGTGGGAGCCTTTTATAAGTGGGAGGAGGGGTACTCATGGAAAGTCAAGAAATGTTACTTTATTTTAAAATGAATTTCGATTTTAAATGTCCCACATTGATATATTTCGAGGATAAGGTGATAAGGGTTCATCATATACTCATCTAATAGGTTTTTTCCATGTTTATATCTTATATTTTACATTATCATTTCATTTTATTTAAATCGTTCATTAATGTGGTAATCACTGCATCATTATGGTGTCATAAATAAATTAATTTATTTAATGTTTAAAAATTATATAAAAAAATAATATGATGTATGAAATATTTTTAAATTTCCATTGAATATTTAAAGTCTAAGATATAATTTACATATACAAAAATAAAATTGTTTTACTTCGGTGATACATACTTTTGTTATATTTTCCTTTCTTTAAAAAATAATTTGATAAAGTGTCACTATCACACAAAAGTGATTCCATGGGGTCCCAAAGATTGGAAAAAGGAATCCCATGGTCGGCCATGACACAAACAGTAGCACTAGGACACATGTTGGGTTTATTATTTATTATTATGATATTATTTTATTATATTTAACTACACGATTAATAATTAATCACGATAATTAATGATAATTACCATCGTTACAATTCATAATGTCAAAAATCAGAAGAGTCTTAATTACATAATTTGGACCTTATGATTAAATATATAGAATCCATTTTACCAAATTCCAAACACAAAAATTTCAATAATTAATTTAAAAATAATTCCCTTTGTCAAAACAGATAGCGGGTTTTTTTGAAGCAATATCTATCAAATTTTTGGAACTTGTTTTTGTCAACCTTCAAAGTGAAATTAATTCTAATTACCCCTATTGAATTAAATTGTAAAAATAGATTCTAATTACTCTTTAAAACCAATTAAAAAGATAATCTAATCATATATTTAAATAAGATAAAAAAGCAATTTTAATGTAAAATGCAGTATTTTTCAGTATTCATTAAAAAATGAACATTGTCAGAAAAATAACAAAAAATTATCCAAAGTAAATTTCAATGTCCCAATCATAAAGAATAAGTTTATTTTGAAAAAATAGTGTGTATAAAATTGTCATAAGTCAGATTTAAAAAAGGTTCTCCATCAAAAGGCGGTGAAACAATCTTATAAAAATATTAGAGTTTTTATTCTTAAAATTGGATTCATTTGGATTTTAATCCTATAAAATTTATTGGATGATTTTAAAAATATTTAAAAAAACATATGTAATCATTTTGTAGTTATTTATGTTCATTCGTGCCATTAAAATGGCTAGGAGTTAACTATTATAATATTATTATATTATTATTGGGCAACATAAGATTTCAAAAAAACTCGTTGTTGCGTATTTGGTAAGCCATCAAGCATATAATTCCCTTTAAAGTAATATTAACATTTTATTCACAAATATTGATAAAAATTAGATTGTAATATTATTTATTTACCTGGGATGTTACATAGAGTAACTCCTATGACTTAATGGTTGGGACCTTGGGGGCTTGAGGACACATTGGGAAGAATAATAGGGAGGATAGAAGACCAGAGATTCATTGAGATGTAGTTTTGAATAAATGGAATGATGGAATGTGTTGGTATTTATAGCATAAGTGAGGGAATATTTTATTAATTTCAATGGGACGCCTCATTAGTCATATTTGCAAAACCATGGGCTTTTACAAGGTATTTTCCAATGGTATTAGCCAGTTCAGAAACCTCTTATATAATTTTAATATACGAAAACTCTTCCATAATTATTACATCATTATTACATCAATAATTTGTCGTTAAACATATCGAAATCTCAAAACTGTATTTTTCACAATTCATTGAAAAATAAATTTTTTCATAAAAATCCCAAAAATTCACCATAAATATTTTTCGATGTGTAGAATTAAAAAATGAACTCTATTTTTTGATAATAATTTTATATTTATTATTAATTTTGTTTTTAATAAAATCATTTTTTATTCAAAAATAACAATTTTTAATCTATAACTCATTTTCAACAACTTGAAAAATTAATAAACTTCTCATTTTCATATACCCATATGAAAATAATATAATAATATAATTTTATATTCATTCAGGTCATATTACTATTCCTAATGGTAGGTTACTATTCACTAAAAAATCAAGTGTGATTCATTATACTCTAAATAACCTACCGATCACCATTGTAGATGACCATTTTTTGAAATTCAAAACAAAGATGCAACAAAATTATGTTTAAAAGATAGTTATAAATATCTAAATAAAACAAAGATTCATGAAACATAATATAAACAACTTATAATCACACCTATAATCTTAATAACAAATAATGGATAAAGTAAAATATTTACCCAAAGAGTGGAAATTGGGTTAATAATTCCCTTACATCAGGTTCTTCATACATCAAATGTGCTTAAACCTCCTATATAATTGTAAAAAGAGTGTTATTAAAATCATAAATAAACATATAAATGTATAAAACACATTTTATGATCATTTCACAACATCAATTGACAAATTTATTTGTAATATTTTATTATTTACAATGTTTCGGGTGTGTTATTTACATGGTTTCCATGTTCAATTCATGATGGATATTCATGTCAATTGGATGTGGAACTACAGAATTTGAACAGAATGGTATATATATATTTCAAGAACAATAAATTATACCACTTATCATTTTTAATTCTAACATGAGGATGATTAATAAGTTATAACATTGTTGATATTTCTTTAAGTCATTTTGACAATTCTTCGATCATAATGAACTCGTTTTGTTTTAAAAATTAATCCCATTTGTAAAAAATTATTCAAGAAAATTATATAAGAAATAATTCAAAAATTATAATCTGTTCCAACCATAAAAATTCTATCATGACCAGTCTTGAAGGATATGAATGAAATTGAAATCACATCGTCCACAATGTGGGTAAATCGACACATTAGAGACATTGTTATATTTTTTTGAATATGTTGGAGATGAGAAGAATTATAATGGTGAGTATTCCATAAATATTATTAAATACATAATATTAATGATATTTTATCATTTATGTATCTTTTATAAGGGGATATGAAGAATGAATAAGAAAATAAAGGAACTCGAAATAAAATAATAGTTTGGAAATCCCTTGCGAAAATTCGGCAGCCAAACGACGCTGCAACATGGTTTTAGAAAACATTAATTAGAGAGGGGAGATAACTAACCCATCCATTAATGAATCATAAGAAATTATCAAGAAATTATAAAATGTAAATACGAACCAGGTAAAAAACATGAAATTTATACCACATAAAAGGGTATTTGAATGGAAAAAAGAAAGAAGTTGAGAATTCTCTTACCTTGTAGAGTAACTCCGAAATTGTGATGGTTGGGGCCTTGGTTGCTTGAGGAAACCCTGGGATGACAAATAGGGAGGTATAAATACTAGATAATAATTTGGGAGTATCTTGTAGTTAATGTAATGTAGGAATGTGTTTGTATTTATAGGAATACTGAGGGAATATTTAATTAATTTCCAAGGGACACCTCATTAGTGGTATTTTAAAACTTTTGGGATTTCCCATGGTATTTGGCAATGGTATTAGCCACATGAGAAACTTCATATCTTATTTTACATTAAAGAAGTCTACCATAATTATTACATCATTATTACATAATTAATGTGGTCATTAAACTTACTGAAAACTCAAAACTATATGTTTTTTACTATTCACTGAATATTCATTTGTTTCAGAAAAATAGAAAATATTCACCCTAACAATTTTTTGATGAGTATAATTCAAAAATGAAAACCATAATTTTCTATATATTAATAATTTAATTTTTAATTAAAATTATAATTTATTCAAAATTAAATATTTTAATTTGGTAACTCATTTTATAACCCCATAGAAAACTAATCAAACGCTTGTTATCTAATAACACAAATAAAATAAAATAATAATAAAATTTATTAATAATTAGTCTCATATTAATATTCCTATTACTATTCATAAGGGTAGGATACTATTAAATAAAAAATCAATTTGGTTCTATTGGACACCAAATAACTTACTAATCATAATTTTAGATAACAAATTTTTAAAATTGAAAACATATAACCTAAAAAATTATGTTTAAAGGGCAGTTATAAATATCTTAATAAAACAATTTTCATGGATTTTAATTTATTTTATAAAATATTGGGGTGTGACGCATGACATTCATGGGGCTTGGACACAAGTAATTATATTTTTCCTAGATCATCATAGTGTCTGACGTGGGTCATCTCTCTTGAGGAGCCTTTCAATGTAGTTCAATTACATTATCTAATTCACCTATTATATCTAATTTTGTGGTTTTGTTTCAGGATTTTTGTTTATGATTTTTTTCGGGTTTTTTTTTTATTTAAAATATTGACTTGTAAAATGATAATTAAACTATCATGAAAATCTTAACAGAATGAGTTAATAAGAAATAACATGGTTTTGGGGGTTGGTTTAATGTTCAATAATTATTATACATTATATGTTTTATTTCTGTTCAATAAACCAAACATAAAATCTCAAGTTTGAACTAATATTATTTATTTATAAATTTTGGAATATCATTGAAAGTCTGAGCACTCTTAATTAAACATCCTCCATTAATCCAAGATGATGACACAAATTTGTTGAGGATGTGTCATATTCCCAGACCCGGTTCAATGGAAGCAATTTTTCCATTGATTAGATCATCTTCAATGTGTGAAGAACTAACCAATAGAGAGTGAAAAAATGATTAAATAAATTAATAGGAATGGGTTGAGTTATAGGTCATCGGAGGCCATCACAACATCAGGGACATTCATTTTACCCGTAAATACTACACAATTCCATGTACATTCATAAAATAAAAACTCAAAGGAAATTCATGATCTCCATCACATCCCCTCAGGCCAAGACTCGGGGTAAGACTCTCATTTTCAAGAGTAAGATATTATTTGGTGGTGTGGGTGGAAGGGTAGTGGGAATGAGAGAGGGAAAGAAATGAAGAAAAGTTGATGGAGAAACACTAAGCCATGGATTAATTAAACTAAAATTTATATTGAAATTGAAAACAAAGAAAAAAATAAAAATAAAATAAAATTAAAATAAGATATGAGGTGGGAATAGAGTAATAGTATCTTCCCATTCCCTAGTTGGATCCCTCATTGGTTGTGAGTGTCGAGCTGATGATTTGAGGAGGCAAGAGCCACATTTTATGAGCAAAAATATTTGTTTGAAACATTTTTCATATTTTCCACCATTAATTTTTCAATTTATTGTGTACCCCTTAATGAAATTTGATCATATATTCTCTGAACATCCACCCTCAAAATTTCAGCTCAATTGGACACCTAATGTATGAGATATTGTATTTTTCATTAGTAGTTTCTTTTTCTGGATGAAGGTCCCAACAAGGTTCCTCCAAAATATAACAGAAAATGACAACCATAATGACTTCAAAACTCCCCTAAATTTGTTTAATAGTGGGATCTATGTGTCCTAGGGTTATCCCAGGTATAACAACCTCAATTTAAGGTGTGTAAGATGATATTTGGTTACATTATTTGTGTGGTGTCCACGCTGTCCACCGAAAATATTATTTATCTTCATTGATTTTTAAGGCATGTAAATGGACAAATCATCCCATAGTCTAGAATAAAATTCTTGTGGAAATAAAAGAAATATTCTAACAAAAATAGAATCAATAATTTTGGAATTATATTTTACATTAAATTACCAAAATACCAATGTCATAAAAATCTGTAAAAATTCAAAATTATGCATTTTTCATAATTTTTCTCATTTTAATTATATAATCGAGATTGCCAAATATTTTAATAATACAAAGAACTATAAGGGTTATAAAATTCAAAAACAATAGAAAGACTCATTATTTGATAAAAAATATACACATAAAATTTATCTATCAAATACCCCCACACATAAATCACATTTTTCCTCAAGCATAAAATCCCAACATGGAAATTAGTGGACTCCAGTTTTATCAATATTATATGTTCATTGAAATATAATTACAAAATTTCCAATTTTAAATAAAACATTCAAAAATAAACATAAAATATCAATTTGATTTCTGATTTTTCAATGAAATAACCAAATCATGTGCTTTAATTTTTCCCTTTGAAAAATGATGGATCTTCTCCATTCATTCATTCAAACTCCTCAATTCATTATTATTAAACATTCCAGGTCATTATTTAACTAAATTTTGATTATTTTCACTCATCAATGATGATATAATTCATGTATATTTATGGCCATATCATGATAACATGCTATATATCCATAGTCTTTTAATGAACTATATTCTCCACTTTGTAAAGAAAAAAGGCACATAAAATCATGAGGACTTACAGTAATGGATCAAATGACTTTGAGGATTAAGGTACGTAGGATTTTATGCTTAAACATTATGTCCTAATGAGGTGGTTTCTCTATTAAATACAATGCATTATCTCAAAAAGTGTAATGAAATTATCCCCTTCAAATTAGAAACCACCACATCCCTAAAAATCAATGCAATGTCATGAGAAAATTATGCATAATGAATGATCTATGCACCCTCTTGGCAATTTTTTTTACTTTTAGACTTTTTTCCTATTTTTTGAAAGTAATTATTATATCAAAACTAATATCCATCACCTAACCACATATGATCAGAAGATTATCTGTCTGGAAAAATATGATTTTTTGTTCCTCCAAATCACAACCCATTTTTCTCTTTTATGGTTTATTTTTTTTTTATTTTTTTGATTCAAGAGGAAGATAACAAATAATATTGAATTATTCCAAAAAAATTTACAATTTCCACAATAATAAACCACACTTATTTCTTACAATTTATATCATATCATCAACCATTATTCCCATTCCCCCACACTTTACCTTTAAAATATTGAGAAAATACCAATAAGATGGTAGGAATGGGTAAAAATGCCTTGAAACACAGCTCATCCATATAATTTTCATTCATGGCCTCTATGGTATTAAATAAAGTTTGATTTATAGGTGGTATTTTAAGTAAAAGTATATTTTCAATGGATGCCTCAATCATTTTAAATGTTTTTTGCTTATTCATTTCTTTGACAAGTTTCAATACAAGTTCAAGTTAGTTACATGTCCCAAGATCACACAACAAATATGATAAAGATTAAATAAGAAGTACTTGGTCAAGATATCTTATTGATAAAGAGATATATCATTTATGACCATCACTAAAGACATTAATAATAAGAATAAGTCAATTCACATGAGTTTATAAACATTATAGCATTCAATATGTTTAGGGAATTTCATATATATTAATCAATTACTTCCTTTAAATCATTGGTCATCATTTAAATATCAATGCATCATATTTTGAAATCAAATTCTCTATTTCAACCATTTAATCATATCAACATTGAAATCTCTATCATAGAATGACAAGATTTTTATGAAATACATGTATGCTAGAGTGTTAAGTAAAACATGAATTCTAGTGTGGGCATGCATTGTTTTCTTTAAATCTCAAATAAAGTTGTGGAAATAAATTTATTGAGTTTAAAATATAAAACACTAAAAGTAAACTCCATTTTTTCAAGAAGCTTTGGTCCTTCCCCATTCACCATTTAGGGATTCCTTCTACCATTATGAACCTATAAAATAAAAAATCGCAATTAGGCATACGGATATTGACATTTAATCTCCAAAAAAGATAGATGGAATGAACTACATGATACACTACATCTATGGAAAGATATTGACATATAAATTCCTAGAAAGAATGTAAATATAAATCCTTGTATGATCCCCAAAGTGGGACCTACATTTTTACTTCCACTAGTGGTTAGTACCAACTCTTATCCAATATCTGATGGAGGATAAATCTTCTTTGATTTTAACCACCACATGTGGATTTTCCAGGCTTGGGATAAATCTTTATTCTTGATGTATGATCCATGGTTAGAGTATACAATATCATCTCCCTTCAGAATGAGGTATTTCTTGCATGGTGGGGGTTGGATGAAGTATTAATCATCCTCCTTGGTTTCTATTTGTGCAACCAATTCTTCTCTATCTAGTGGTTCCTCAAGGTATGATTCATCAAAAGAATAGTCATTATAAATGTCAGAGTGTAATTAAATATGAATAAGATTAGAACATGAAGTATTAAATTAAAATTCTTACCCTTTAATGTAAGTAGCTGTTGTTATGGTTTCAATAGGGAAATCCACTAGCAGTAGTTCATGAACATCCTTCAAAAAATATTAAACACGTTCGGGGAGCTCTATATATTCCTCAGTTGGTGCACATTTATATTATTTTTCATCCTCCATGAAAAATACGAGATTTTTTGATTCCATATAATAAAAACTAGAATGAGTTATATAGAATTCAGATTCAATAAAATTAAAATAGATAGAAATTAAGAATGGTTTAATTTCCAATGTTGGTTCAGCTTCTATCTCTACCTTTTTGGAAAGTTCCTCTTGAAGTAGACTCTCTAAGGATAAAGGTAGGTAGTTAGGCTCCTCTATATTGACTTCAAATTCAACCACATGGGTGGTGTATTCCTTTTTTGGTTCTAGATTTTATTCTCTTAATGATATAGTGATATTAGTTAGTTCCTCACATTTAATAAAACATTCATCCAGTCATTTTTGATCCCCCACTTGTGGCTCAGGCGAAAAGTCTTCCTCCTTTGCCACCTCAGGTTCTTGATCATGCTCAAGGTTTGGTTGCTCCATTAATGCATGAAAATATTCAAATGATCATTCATCTTTTCTTGTCATTCTTTCAATGCTGTCTCTATGTTCTTTTACCTGAGATATATTAAAATCTTTTTCATGTTATTGTTATTGCTTCACCTGTGAGTAATTTTTCCCTAAATAATATTTTTAATTTTAATAGATTATGAATGTTTTTTTATTTTATGTTTTTTTAACATATTAAATCAACCTATGTTTTGAAAATATAAATGTTAAATGAACTATTGATTATCTCCTAAGAAATTGTGCCATTTTTTGATGCACACTTGTCACGGGGCATGGACAAAGGAAATTTTATTTTTATTAGTGCCACACAGTGGCTGACTAGGGTCATCTATTTTGAGGATCCTTTCAATGATGTTCACATACTTTATCTAATTAACCTATAGTATCTCTTTTTGCATTATTTTATTATAAATGAATTTGTGACAATTTTATTGGGTTTTTTGATTATTTAAAATAATGACATGTAAAATGATAATTTAAAGTATCATGAAAATATAATGAGAATGAGTGAATAAGAAGGAACTTGGTTTTGGGGGGTTGGTTTACTTTTCAATAATTATTCTCTTTTATCTGTTTTATTTATGTTTGATAATCCAAACAAGATATCTCATATTTGAACAACTATTATTTATTTTTAAATTGTGTAATATCATTGAATGTTAGAGCACTCTCAATTACACCTCCTCCTGTAATCCAAGTTAATGAGACAAATTTTTCTAGGATGCATCATCTTCTAGGAACCGGTTCAATCGAATCTATTTCATCCATTGGTTATCTCAACTCCAATGTGTGAAAAACAACCAATGGAGACATGGAAACATGATTAAATAAATTAATAGTGATAGGTTGACTTGCATGCCATTAGAGACAGTCACAACACCAAGGACATTCTTCTTACCTATTATTGCTAATAAATTATATCTATAAACATAAGAGTAAACATTAATGAAAATTCATGAACACCTTTTCCTCCTCCCAGGCCATGTCTAGGGACCATATTATAATTTCAAAATGTAATAAATTACTTGGTGGGGTGGGTTGAAGAAGATATAGAGAGAGAGGGAATGAAATGAAGAAAAGTGGATGGAGAAACACAAAGGATTGGATTAATTAAACTAACATGTAAATTACAATTAAAACCAAATACTAAACTAAAATAAAAATAAAATAATAATGAAAATAAAATTTAAATGAAGGGGGAAGAGAGGATCATCAGGGCCCCGTGCCCTGGTGGGATCCCTCCTTGGTTGTGGTTGTCGAGCTGATTATTTGGGAAGAAGTCAATAACCACCTTTTATAGGTAGAATTCTTAATCTAAAACATTTTTCAATATAGGAAAATTAAATGGCTGATTCACATGTGTTCCACTTCATGAATGATTTCTTAATTTCTTTTCCCATTCAACCTCCAAAATTCAACTCATTTGGATCTAGAAAATATGGGTTATTTTTTTCATAGCAGTTTCTTTTTCTTCAAGAAGGTTCCTCCAAAAGAATAAAATCCAATGGAAACCATAATGATTTCAAAACTCCCCCAATTTTTTTAGAGTCATCCTTATTTGAACATGTTTTATCCTTGGGGGAATCACATCAATTGAAGGTGGGTAGGCTGATATGTGGTTTTGTAACTATGGTGGGGTCCACATTGTCTACTTAGTAAATTCTTCATCATCATTGATTTTTAATGCCTCTAGATGGATGATTATGCCCCTGGTCTATAAGACAATGTTATATGTAATAAAATTATAATTCTTTAATAAAATAATAACTCAATTTGGAATTAAATTTTTAATTAAATGAAAAATATACACTGGTGGTAGAAATCTGCCAAATTCGTAATTAAACATTGTTCAAAAAAATAATCATTTTAATTTTATAATCCAAATTTCCTAATATAATAATAAAAAAATATATAAGGGTTTTAACGTTTAAAAACATTAAAAATACTAATTATTTGATATGAAACATGAACATAAATTTTTTCTATTAGGGTGTTACATTATACCCACCTTCTAGAAATTACATCCTCTCAATTTTAATTACTCATTAAAAAAGTGAGGGTACCTTTCCCCCATAACATTATCAGATTCCCATGTTGCTTCTCAAATATGTTTTTTCTCTATATAACCATTACTTGGTGAATTACCTTATTTATCAATACATGTTCCTTTTGATAAAGAATATGAACTAGTTTCTCTTCATAAGAATGATTCTCTTCTAGTTGATCTATTTCTGGGATTAATACATGAGATGAATCTGGAACTTGCTTTCTCAACATTGAAACATGAAAGCAATTGTGTACCTGAGACAAACTATGAGGAAAAGCTAATAAGTAAAAAACTATTCCAACATTCTCTAGGATTTCAAAAGGACCGATTAAACATGTACTTATCATTCCTTTCATACAAAAATTATTCACAATTTTACAAGAAAATATTTTAAGGAAATCAAGGTCACCTACCTCAAAATAGATATCTTTCCTTTTGTAATATGCATAAATTTCTGCCTACTATGAACATTCCGCATGTGATACTAGATCATATTCACATTCTTAGACACTTCCTCTACTAACTCTGGTCCCATCAACATCTATTCCTAGACTTCATCCCAAAAAGTTAGAGTTTAACACCGCTTCTCTTACAATGCCTCAAAAGGTGCCATCTGTAAACTAAAATGAAAATTATTTATACAAGAAAACACAAATAATGAATTATATTGATCCCAAATTCCCTGGTAATTCATTTAACAAGCTCTAACCATATCTTCCAATATTTTAATCATTCGTTATGAATGCCCATCTGATTACAGATGAAATGATGTAATAAAATTTAATTTTGATCCCATCGACTTCTAAAGGCCCTCCCAAAATATAGAAGTGAACCAGGGACCCCAATCAGATACAATTTAAAGAGGAACTGCATGTAACATGACAATCTCTTTATGTTATAATTGAAAAAGTTGATCTATTGAAATTGTATCTCTAATAGAAATAAAATGTGCAGATTTTTTGAACCGATCAATAATAAACCAAATCACATTTTTTCCTTGTGTTTTCATTGGTTGTCCCACCAAAAATTCTATTGATATATTCTCTCATTTCATCTATAGAATGGGAGAAAGCTAATGAATTACCTTCAGTAACTACTGCTCTGCATTAACTTATTTATTTTTCAAACCTTTCACTGTAAATTCTCCAATATCCCTTTTTATTCCATCCCACCAGTAATACTTCTAAAGGCCTATGTAATCCTTTTAATTTTGTGATGAATTGAAAAGCGAGAACTATGAGATTCACATAACAAATATTTCTTCATCTATAAATCACAAAGAGAACACAACATTTTTACAATGTTTAGAAAACAATATTTATCAAGGTTAAATTCTAGAAAGATACCCATTTTAACTTGATCAAACTTTTTCTGTGGCACTTGACCATACTTCTAAGCCTTCTTAATTCTGCCTGATAGTGATAACTTCACTAAATCCAAAAAAAATATATGTATTTCCTTCACCAACTACTTCTAGGCAAAAACTAATCAAATTATTAATCAGGGGACCATGTTTTAGATTTAACATGGTTAATGATGCATGATGTTTTGAACTCAAGGTATCTACCACTTTTTATAATTTTTCTAGATGGTAAGTTATGATGTAATCACAATTTTTTATCATTTAAATCCATCTTTTCTGCCTCATGTTTAATTCCTCCTATTTGAATATATACTTCAGGCATTTATGGTGTGTGTATATTTAACATTTGGATCTGTATAAATGGTTCCTCTAAATATTAAAAGAAAAGACCATAGCTTCCTATTCCAAATCATGCCTGAGATAATTTAACTCATGAGTTTTTAGTTGTCTTAAATAATAATCAATTATCTGATCACTATACATTAGAATAGAACTAACTCCCATCAATGAATCATCATTATAGATAAAAAATCACCATTTTGTGAAGGAAAGCCCAAAACATGAGAATTCACTAATCTCTTCTTCAGTTCCCAAAAACAGACATCACATTCTTCTAAAGAAGAAAATTTAAACCCTTTTCGGTTAACTTAATAGGAGGGATAGATAACCATGCAATGTTTTTAACAAACTGTCAATAATAAACTTCTAATCCAAGAAAACTATGAATCTCTATAAAATTTTTAAGTCTTGGACATTCATCAACAAATTTTTTTTAAAGATCAAATATTATTCCCTCATTATTTATAATGTGCACAAGAAAAGAAATCAGTTGCAACCATAAATCACCCTTTATGAATTTTCCATTCAGTTTGGTTTCTTTTATGGATTTTAAAACAACCCATAGATGTTTTTCATGCTCATATTCAGTTATATAATATACCAAAATCTCATCAATAAACACAATAGAAAAATTATACAAGAAATCATGAAGTATTCTATTAATAATATCAATGAATATATAAAGAGAATTAGAAAACCCATAAGGCATAACTACACATTCATAAGGACCATATCTAGTATAGAACTTAGTCATCGGGATGTCTTCATCTTTTAATTTCAACTAATGGTACCCTGACCTCAGGTCAACCTAAAAAAAATTGTGTTCCCATGAGCAAATCAAAAAAATTCTCAGTATGAAGAAAATGAAACTGGTTTTTAATAGTTATTATATTCAATGCTCTATACTCAATGCAAAGTCTCAGTGAACCATGTTTCTTCTTAACATACACAACATGATAACCCCATCGTGATGTTCTAGGTTAGATGAATCCTTTATCTAATAATTATTGAAACTGATTTTTTAATTCAAGAAGTTCCTTTGATCCAGTTGATTAGTGGGTTTTAAAATTTTCTTAACATCAGGAACTAAGTCAATATTAAACATAACCTCTCGATTAAGAATAACACCAGGAATTTCATTAGGAACAGCCTCCATATATTCATTTACCATTGGTACATCAATAATTTAGATAGTTCCATTATCATAAATAATATGAGCATGATAAAATTTATTTTCATCAATTATTAGGTTCATAGCTTTTTGATATGTTATGAACAATATGGGTTCATTCTAATACACAAATTGAAATTATTTCTGATATAAAACTTATTTTTTTGTGAAATATATCTTAGCGTGATAAAAAGAATTCCAATAGATACCTACTATAACATCATACTATACTAGAGGTAAGACAACAATGTTTTTAGGTAAACTCTTTCCACTGAACATGATAGGTAGATTCTTTTAATTTCGTTTTGCCATAATATTTCTTCCATGTGTTTTTACCATGAGATTTAGATTCATTTTATGAGGTTTAATACCAAATTTATTAATGAAAATCATTGATTTAAAGGAATGTGTAGACCCTAAATCAAACCACACATTTGAAAAACATGTAAAAAGGTATTTTACCTGATACCTCCTCATTTAACTACTCAACATCTACTAAAGTGGTAAAAAATGATTTTACCAAACCCTTCTGCTTCCAATCTTGTTGAATCCTTACTTGAGTGACTAGATTTTGGAAAACATTAGAAAAATGACCCAATTATGTATAGGTAAAGAATATCACTATCAACATCTCATTAATTTTTAGATTATTTCAGTTTCACTCACGAGATATTTGTCAAAAATTTCCACATTAGTTGTATTTCCTAGAATTTACAAGACATTCACCCAGATTCCTTTAACCACACTTTTCACAAGAAGGGAAATTGGTTTTATTACCTCCACATTTCTTTGAAAAATTATTACCCAAATCTTTCTAACCAGAACTCTTCTTATTCTTATCATCACAAGGAACATACATCTCAACAAACTCAATCACCTCTTTTTTAGCACAATGAACTAGTTTATCATAGATTTGAAACTCTCGTGAAGCCAAATCTCTTAGAAAAAAATAATTCAAACTAAAGTAAAATCTATTAATTATACAATAAAAATCCTGATTAAAATATGGTACGTACCATGCTAGTCTTGTAAAATTGGATTCATATACTACCATAGAATAATCATCATTCTGCTTCTCTTCAATGAATTTTTCCCCATTATGAGTTGAACAGTTTTAGAAAAATAGTTTTTTACCAAAAAATAATCATAAAATAATTTCATTATAGACTGTCATTATCATCTCTTTCACTCATATTCTTAAGGAGATACCACTATTGACCAGCTTCACCATCCAAATGATTGGTGGATAGTATTAAATTTTCACACTCCAAACATCCCATGACGTAATATATCTTTTAGAGCCTTGATCCATCATTTTACTATCACTAGATACGTGGTTCCACTGAATGTTGGAGAATGCTTCCACAAAAAATTCTCTAAAAAGTCATGTTTCTTAGTTGTTTATCACATTCCTCTCTAGAATGGATACGATACCCTATTTATTGCTTGATTCAACAAATCCATTACTGTGACAAACTGCTCAGTTTCGATTCCTGGAATTTCAGGCTGTATATTTGTAGAGACATTAGCCTCTTAGGGCCTTCCTACTTCAGCGTCAATATTTCTTCTACGAAAAATATGTTAATAGACATCATATAGATGAAGCAACATTATAATCCTTAAATTTTATAACATTTCACATTACCATAGTGTAAAAATCATTAATGGTATTATTTTAACATCATCATAATCCATAATGTTATCTAAACCATCTTTTAATACCAGCTATAAGCACCCTGTATTCAAATGTTACATAACACCACATTTTAGACAATATCTTACAATATTACATAATGATGAATTTTTCGAGATTTGTGTTTTAAAGTATTTGGATATATTAAATATATAACATACATCATTCATACAATGTTGATACTACTAAAAACAGTATCCATTTTTTTCTAAATATAAAACATTAAAACGTAAAACATGATTTCATTGACAAAAATCCAAATCAAATATCAAAACACCCTTCTTTCTCGTAACCATCATTATATCATATGAAAACATTTTAAAGTCTTGGGATGAGTGTTAGACTTAGTAAGGGATATAATGAACAAAATCATTAGTCACATGATTGCATGAAAAACAATAAAACCCACAATCATAAAAACACATATGCATAGAAACATCATGTAGATTTTTTGGGACATATTTACCATATAACTCTTACATTCACACTTACACATGGAATAACATTTTGGTCAACTACCATCTTCGGAATACCCAATGCAATGGAGAGATATAATGGGGTTCACCAGTCATATCTTGAGCTATAATGGGATAATACCAAAATAACTATGTCCAAGGAACATATAATTATAAGCATGTATCATTAAATCAAGATAAAGCACTCATTCCATATAAAAAATAATCCTTTCGAAATTTATTAGAGAGTGTTTTAAAAGGATTTTAAAATTAAAGTCCCTTAAAATATAATTGGAGTGAGAATTAATAGAATGGAAGGGATACATGTATAAATTATAAATATACATAGTGAAATAAATATAAAAAAAATAATCACACCCATAATCATAATACAACATAATGGATAAAGTATAATATTTACCCAAATAATGGAGATTTGTTTACGAATTGCCTTACTAAAATTTGGTAGTCTAACAGCAATGAAACTTGTTTTTAGAAAAACATTAAAACAAGAGGGGATAGGGTTCACCAATACATAAATGAATCATAATATAATATAAAGATATAAAAATGGAAATAATAACATTGTATTGAAACATGAAATTTAAACCACGTAATAGAGAACCCGAATGGAAAAAAGAATGAAGTTGAGAATTCTCTTACATTGTAGAGTAACTCCTAAGACTCGAAGGTTGGGAACTTGGGGAATTGATAAAACATTTGGTGTAATACTAGATATTCATTTATGAGGAGTTTGGAATGAATGGAATGATGGAATGGGTTGCTCTTTATAGAAAAAGTGAAAGAATATTTTTTTAACTTCCATGGGACACCTAATTAGTCATATTAGAAAAACCAAGGGATTGCCCATTGTATTTTCCAATGGTATTAGACACACAAGATACCTAATATATTATTTTATTGTACACTTTTTACCATAATTATTGCATCATTATTACACCATTTATGATGCCGTTAAACATACTGAAAACTCAAAACTGTATTTTTTAGTATTCATCTAAAATTCTATTGTTTCAGAAAAATCCCAAAAATTTATTGTAGCTATTTTTTTTCTGTGTAGAACTCAAAAATGAGATAAATTATTTGAAAAAAATTCTAAATTATATTCTTTTTATTTTTATATATAATTATATTTTATTGAAATATAACAATTTTAAATCTATAACTCATTTTTCAACACGATGAAAAATTAATCAACATCACATTATCTTGTATCCTTAAAAAATAAAATAATCATATAATTTACTTTTCATTAGGGTAATATTACTATTTATATTACTATTCATAATTGTAGGTTACTATTCATTAAAAAATCATGTTGGTTCCATTAGACTCTAAATAACTTACCTATCACAATTGTAGAAGACCATTTTTTGAAATTGAAAACAAAAAAGATGCAAAATTATGTTTAAAGGCTAGTTATAAATATATAATTAATTTTTTTTATTAGACATAATATGAAAAAAAAGTCATCACACCTATAATCGTAATACCACATAATGGATAATGTAGAAGGTTAACTAAAAGAGTGGAAATTGGGTTATGAATTCCCTTTACCTTGTATTCTTATCACATCAAATGTGTTTACACCTCCTATGTAATGGATAAGAGAGTTTTATTAATATCTTAATGAAACATATTTCTGTTTATAACACCTTATATGGTCATTTTACAACTTCATTTGACACATTTATTAGTAATATTTTGTTATTTACAGTGTTTCGGGTGTGTTCTTTATATGGTTTCCATGATCTGTTCATGATGGATATTCATGTCGATTAGAAGTGGAACTCTAGAATTGGAATGAAATGGTTTCTGGATACTTCCAGACTATAAATTATTCCATTTATCATTTTTAATTCTTACATGAAGATGACTTATAAGTTAAATGATTATTGATATTTGTTTAACTCATTTTAGCGATTCATTGATCTTAATGAACTCATTTTGTTTTGAAAATTAATCTTGTGTATAAAATGATTCCATAATATTATATAAGATATAATAAATAAACTATAATATGGTCTAAACATTGATATTCTTTCAAGACCAGTATTGAAGGATGAAAAAGAAATTGAAATCACATCATCCACGATGTCCGTAAATCGACACATCAAGGATAGTGTTTTATTTTCTTGAATAAGTGAGGGAAGAGAAGAATTAAAATGGTTAATATTCCATAAAAAATATGAAATAAAATATATGTAAGTTATTTTATTTTTTATTCTTCTGAGATAAGGGGATATGAGGAAATTATAAAGGAAATAAAAGAACTCAAAATAAAAAAATTGAGAAAAATCCCTTACGAAACTTCGAAAAACTAATGGGTATGCAACATTGTTTTTGAAAACATTAAAGATAGAGGAGAAAATGGAGACCCATCCATTACTGAATCATAATACAGTATAATGATAGAATAAAATGGAAATAATAACATGGAATGAAAACATTAATGTTATATTACATAAAATAGAACTTTGATTGAAAAAAAGTACGAAGTTGAGAATTCTATTACCTTGTAGATAAACTCCAAATACATGAAGGTTGGGACCTTGGGGGATTGAGGACACATTGGGAGAACTAATAGGTATGTAAAAAGACCAAATATTTGTTTAGGAGTAGTTTGGAATGAATGTAATGAAGGTATTAGTTGGTATTTATAGAAAAAGTGAGAGAATATTTTATTAATTTCAATGGGACGCCTCATTAGTGGTTTTTGCAAAACCATGGGCTTTCCCATGGTATTTAGAAATGGTACTAACCACATGGGACACCTAAAATATTATTTTACTATAAAAAAGTCTACCAGATTTATTACATTTTTATTATATAATTAATGATGTCATAAACAGAATGAAAACTGAAAACTGGATTTTGAATTATTCACTGAAAAATCAATTATTTCAGAAACATTCCAAAAATTCACTCTAACCATTTCTTGATGTTTATAATTTTAAAATGAACTCCATTTTTTAATAATAATTTTCTAATGGTTATTAATTTTACTATTAATGAAAATAATAATTTATTCAAAAATTAACATTTTTAAATCTATAACCCATTTTAACACCTTGAATAATTTACCAACATCACTTTATATAACAACCATAAAAAATATGATACTAATACAATTTAGTCTTTATTAGAGTCATATTACTATTCAAATTCATATTCATATGGGTAGTTTACTATTAACTACAAATTCTTGTCAGTTCTATTAGTGTCCAAATTTCTTACCAATCACAATTTTAGATGGCTAATTTTTGAAATTCAAAACATAAAAGAAAAAAAATTATGTTTCAAGTCATGTTATAAATATCAACTTAAAAAATAATTTCATGCATTTCAATTTATTTTTTAAAACATTAGGGTGCTACATTATAAGAACCTTATAGAAATTTCATCCTCAGAACTTTATATACTTAGTAAACAAGTGAGGGTACCTTTGACTCAAAGAATTTTCAGATTCCCATATTTCTTATTCAACCATGTGGTTTCTCCACAAAATCGTTACCTAGTGGATTTCCTTATTCCATAGTACTTGTCCCTTTCAATCAATAATTTGAACCTGTTTCTATTCATAATAAAGGTTCTCTTCCATCTGAACTGATTTTGGGCTCAAGACATGTGATAAATCTAGATCATACTTTCTCAACATTGAAACATGAAAAACATTGTGTACCCATGACAAACTCAGAGGGAAAGCTACTCGGTATGAAATTGGTCCAACTTCAACTAGGATTTTAATGAGCCGATGAACCATAGAATTTGGTTTTCATTAATTCCAAAACATATCACACATTATCAAGGATAGATATAAAGGAAAACATGGTCCCATACCTTGAAATAGATTTCATTATTTCTATTATCTGCATAACTTTTCTGCCTCCTCTATGCTATTCTAAATTGCTGCTGGATCATCTTAACATTCTCAACCACTTAATCTACAAACATTGGTCCCATAAACATTCTTTCCCTGAGTTCATCCCAAAATATAGATTTCGACACTGCTTCCCATACAATGTCTCAAAAGGTTCCATATGTATACTATAAAAAATTGTTATTATACGAAAACTCAAATAAAAATGATGTTGATCCAAACTTCCCTGGTAGTCCATTGAAAAAGATCGAAGCATCTCCAAAATCTGTATCGTTTGTTCTGAATGCCCTTCTGATTGAGGATGAATATCTATAGTGAAATTTAATTCTGTTGCCAACAACATCTGAAGTCCCTTACAATAGTTATAAGTGAACCTGAGATCTCGGTCAGATACAATGGAAAGTGAAACACCATGTAACCTAACAATATCATTGAGGTACAGTCGAGAAATGTGATGCACCAATACTTATTTCTCATGTAATAATAATTTTATTGTTTTATTCTTTTGTTATCCAAACAAAACAAATGAAATAAAAACAAGTAATTATTATTAAATACTGAATTAAATATATTGCTTCAGAACTAATAGAGTCAAAATATCCAAAAATACATACTAAAAGCCCAATCAGAGCCTCTTGGAGACCACATAATGCAACAATGAGACCGAGTAAATAGAAAAGATCATTTGGGTCAGTCAGAACAAATAACATCATAGTAAGAACCACAAAATTTGTACAGAGCATCAGTGGTATGATGAGCACCATTTTTCACCAAGTTGTTTTGAATATGGAAACCCTATTTCATGATTTTAGAAATACATAATCTGACTTATTCCCTTAGGTGAAGATATATTTTCTAACGGATATAATTACAGTGGTTGGTCATTCTGGTGTATTGATTTAAAATACCGAGGTATAATTAGTTTTCCAAAAAATTTAAATTATGCATTTTAATTATAACATTAAATATATAAACTCTTTATATAAACATTAAAATTGATATTTATTTAATATAGTATGATATTAAAATGAGGTATGGATTTAAAATACATTTCAAATATGTTAACTATATATAATAGATTTTATAAATGTTTTCATTATTGTTGTTTAAACCAAGGTTTTAACTAAACATTTTCTTTGATATTTATGATACTTGTATAATATTTTATTAATAATGTATTGAACATTAATTTATCACTTTTTGTTTTAAACCTTTTTCATTTATAAAACTATATAAAATAATTCGTTATATTATAGGATTTATTTTTTTAACTGATATATGTTTATGTAAACTTATTTAAATATTTTACAAAAAATAAACATTTTTGTTGTAAATATTTTAGGGGAGTACCCCACCTAGACGAAGGACAAATTATGGAAGGCCCTCAATGCCTTGATGGGCATCTCACCCACAACCCACATGGTAGTAGAAGAGGGATGTTCACACACATGGTGTCTGATATGTCGCGTGTATAGAGAAGGCATAAATACCCTTATGGGTGCACACCGTTTCATGTGAAAGTATTAGAGTACGCCAAAGTGCAGGGCAACATGACGGCGTGTGTGGGCGTAGGAGAAAACCTGCAAAAGAACCCGATATGATGTGGTACCGATAGGGGAGGGAGAGTAATATATGATATGGATCAGAGTCACGGGAATATAAAGTTGCCGCAAGGGACCCTTTATTTCGATTTGGGACTAGGATTGTAAGGCTAAATGTGATCTGGACCGTCAGATCGTGGCACACGCGATCATATTCATCCATTTGCGTTTTACAAAAAAATCAGTATCACCCCATAGACATCTGATCGATTCGAGATTTAATCTCGATCGATAGTTCTTTTTAAATCTCACGGATGCACCCTGAACTTCAAATCAAGGAAACATCTAATCCTGGTCTTCTGTTTTATTTCGGATTTTCCCCATATATTATGTCTTCTTCCTCTGACTACTCTGAACCATTGCCTTTTTCCATAACCACTTTTACCATTTTTCAATGCCTGCGACCTAGGTTGGTCCCTCCGCACTGTAATCTTCTACAAAGGCCAACACACTCAATCATTTTATAAACTGAGTGGGTCTCGATTCTCCAGCAAGTGGAATTTAAAATATTTAAAATATTTTATATTATATAGTTTATATATACAACTTATTGCACTTCCCTCCTCCTGGTTCTTCCTATTCTCAAGCCTCCTTCAAGCCTTCCCCAAGCCTCTCATCCTCAAACCCGGTAAGTGTCCTATTTTTCCTTTCCCTTCTTTGGTTTGGCTATATATATATATATATAAATTAGTATATACATGTGTGTATATATATATTATTAATGATATGACCAACTATCCCCTCTTAAGATAGATAATTATTGTATTCCTTACCCTCTACGGAGGAAGTGTTTGGGAATTTTTATGAGTATATGTTTCAATGTATACATAATATTATATATATGTGGATATGTTTAAAAAACAAACCCTTTTTATCATATGGTACAAGTGAAATTAATAAGCCTTTTTCTTATCTAATGCCCTATAATATTTTAAAAACATGTAGGTGTCTTTCAAATCTTTCTGTGAAACCCTTATACATATATTGTATATTCTGTTATATATGTATATATTTTAAAACCCTTTTATATTTCATGTCATGTTTTGAAACTTATACCCCCTTGATTAAATAATTTTCTAAATTGGTAAAAAAAATGAAAGTGTCATCATGCATTTAATTTATGATATTTTACATAAAATTTATACAATAATATATATATTTATTCATACAAGTTTACATGAACCTCTGATATACATGATTTTAAGACTCCTAAAAAACTGAGTTTCAATGTTTATGTAGTTTTGTAAAATGTAAGGAATTATATTTTTCTACAAAACTATTATATAAGTTTGTATGACTATATGAAATCATTGGGGTTTTATCATAAAATGATTATGTTTTCATAAAAACCAATTTTTGGTGATTAAATAAGATTTGTCACGCAATTGTATGCCCTCCAATTGTTTTTAGAAGAATGAAATAATCTAAGGTGTAGTGAAAGGATCCATAATTATGTTTTGTTTTGTTAAATATTTAATTTATCAGCATGTGTTTTAAATATGAATGGAAATTATCCTAATTTTTGAATTGTGCATTCAAAAATATAAATTGTTTACGTTTATAATATCGATTTTAGGGATTGATGTTGTATGTGATAAACTGGTGTTTAATATGCTTTAGTTTTTAACACATGTTTTGCCTACCATAATTTTCATTCATTGTCATGCATTGATATAAATATTATTAACTCTTATAAGCATGACTTACCTTCATTACGCAAATGCTAAAGAAATGTACTTTTATATAATTAAGAAATTAAATTATTCAAAGTAATATTTGACACTTTGAATAATATGAAAATCTTAATTAAATTATTCAAGGTGGTATGGGACACATTGAATAATATGAAATAAGAAGCCAAGTATCATGGCATGCTTGGAATGATAAGTTATAAGTAATTTAAGAAATCAAAGTATTATGATCAGTTTGATATTTATAAATGATGAAAGTATTGGACTTATTATATGACGGTTGGGGCCTACTATAGCCCCTCAATGCATCGGTAGGTCTAATGTGGAAAACTACGGTCTTGGCATATGGCCTTGAAAAATTTATGATTTGTGGATTTTGGTCGAGGCCGTAATCACTAGATGTCTTGCCCAAGGACTTGATGCAGTCCTGTATTAGGAACCTTCCTCATTATGACTGTGTAATTTAATTAACCTAAAGAATATTCGGCTAGTAAAATATTCTTGGTTTAAGAGATAATGTTTATGAGAATCAGAAGAACTAAAAGATTACGGATTATTAATTATTTCTACACTCAGTGATTTATCATCTAGATTATGTTTTTCAGTAGTGAAAGATGAAATTGGAGTTATTGTTTTTAGGTGGAACTCTGATCATGTATTACTCTTAGTTATAAATTTTGTACATTCGTATTCACATTCCATACCTATTACAGTTAGAATGTCTCTTAGTTATTACTCTGAATGAGTACTCTTATAATTGAATCAAGTTTCCCTTATAGTCTATTATTATTCTTTGAAATGTGCTCTTCTAATTCTCAGACAATTGTTATGTTATGATACATGTGTTACACCATTTCATAAGAGAATGTTTTATATAAAATTTTAATGTAATATTTTCAAAAGTTTGTAATCGGTATATTATATTATTTTAGAACCCAATATTGGGTATTCATATTCTCACACTACATTTTTAAATAAAAATAATTAGGTATCAGTTTTTAGACGAAGAAGCGTGTTAGTGGCATGTTTCCCAGAATCTGAACTGTAATGATCTTCTGTATGGGACATGATGTGTAAAATATCAATGCATGTTTTTTGTAAAAAATTCACATCATGTATTAAGGCACAAGCTCCGGATATTCTGGAGTCAGGCCATTACATTTGGAATCAGAGGTTTGGTTTAGATAACTCTAGAAAACAAGAACTGAACTAAAAAAATTACTTAATCATTAATATGTTTGTTGTTTTCATAATTTTCAGATGGAAAATGAAAATACCAGTCTTTTATCTCTTCCTATTGAGGCTCTAGAAACCATAGTTTCTGTACCCATCCACGACAACATTATAAACTATGCACACATTTGAATGACATGAAAATACCTCTACGATGTGTCAAACTCTCCTTGTGTACATCAACTCTACCAAGGAGTGGGTTTAGAATACCTCTTTATGATGCATATAAAATTTTCATCCTACGCACGCTGGAAAATGTACTCTGAGGAACATATTATATTCTTCACCGTAGGAGAAGGAATCCATTCCCTCATGGATTTCCATGGAGCTGGAACATCAGGTTACCTCCGCGCAACATATATGTGCCAACTATTGTCTTATGGCCATTATTGTCATGTAATGGTATTTGAAATCCTTGAAAATGAGGTCTTATATTCTTTTTATAGACATCGAGTACATGCTAATGTCTCTGAGCCTTACACCCCTCATGTCTCACTCTAGAGACACCATATGTGTACCCAAGAGATTGAACCAGACTGCTCGGGTAGCTCTTGGTTTTGGGAGATCCATAGTTTAAAAATATGTTTTGGGGATTCATGTAACCATGAACTGGGGAAAATATCACACTTAGATGTTTTATACCAGTTGAAAATTAAATTGTTTTTTTCTTCTTTCTCCTTCATTTTCTGTGTTTTTTCTTTTGGATGAGTTTCACTAATTAGAATTTAATGAAAATTTTAATTTTCACATAGAAGGAAAAAACCACATGTTATCTCTTCTGTTGAGGTACTAGATGCCATTTTGGTCAAAACCTATGCTGAAGAATACCTTCCCTTCACAAAACTGTGATGAATATGTGAACATCTTTATGATGTATCGAACAATCCATAAATTCTCTGCTCCTTCCAAGGGAATAGTTATATCTATAGCCACATAGCCAATGTCCATCTCAAGGAGTATAGGATAATGGGAATGTACCGTGAAGTTATATTCATGTGCTTCACTCTATCCCAAAACTTCACATCCACGTCAAGGTTTCAAGGGGATTCCATAGAAGGGAACCTTTACGCAACCTGCATACACCAAAAATTGTGCTTTAGTTCGTATGACCATGTTTATGACATTGGCATTCTCAGACAAGAGACAGTCCTATGAGTTATTAGAGAGTTTTTCCATTCAGATATTTCTAAACATTCCACCATTTGGCCCTCTCTTTGGAAGCCTGAGTTTGAAATGAAAGAGTTTATACCATACAATCCAAGGTGTATCTAGGGCAGGGATGTGGATGAATTTGACACCAATTTAGGTATTCAGATAACCGCACATGAGGATCCTCAATGATAGAGAATGTTATGAATAACGTCAGAGATTCTTCTTAGCATGGATATATGATATGAATTGTGAGGACACAATTCTTTGTAGAGGGAGTAATGTGACGACCCAAAAGTTGTTTCTCATATAATTTTAATATGATAGTTTTATTCTATTGTTATCTGAAAGAAAAATTAAAATAATCATAAGTAATTCTTATTAATTACTGCATTGATTACATTGCATCAAAACTAATAGAATCCAACTAAAAAAATACATAATAAAAGCCATATCAAAGCCATTGAGAAACCACATAATGCAACAATGAGACCCGGTAAATAGATAAGATCCTTTGGGTCCATCAGAATAAAAAAAATCACAGCCAGAACCACAACATTTGTACTGAGCATTAGTTGTATGATGACCACCATTTCTCAGCAAGTTGTTTTGAATATGGAACACCTTGTTTCATGATTTTATAAAGCCTTAATCAGACCATTTCCCAATATAGACCATTGATTTTCTAACATCTATAATTATAGTCATTGGTCGTTCTGGTGGATTAATTTAAAATACCTTTGTATAATTTGTTTTCCAAAATATATAAAATATGCATTGAAATAATAACATTAAACATATAAACTCTTTTTATAAACATTCAAAAGGGATATTTATTTAATATAGTATGATTTCAAAATGAGGTATGAATTTAAAATATATTTCAGATATGTCAAATGTATTGAAGAGCTATTATAAATGTTTTCATTCTTGATGTTTAGACAACAGTTTTTACTAAACTGTGTCTTTGATTTTAATGATACTAGTATAAAATTTTCATAATAACGTATTGAACTTTGATCTATCACATTATGGTTTAAAACATTATCATTTATAAAACATTTGAAAATTAGTATTTATTATAGAGCATTCATTTTTTGAACCAATACATGTACATGATAACTTATGTTTATATTAAAAAAACATTTACTTTGATGAAATATTAGGTGAGTAACCCACCTAGCTGAGGGCCACCGTGTGGAAGTCCCTCAAAGCCTTGATGGGAATCTCACCCATAACCCACTTGGAAGTGGAAAAGGGAAGTTCACACATGGGGTACGTGCTATGTCACATGCGCAGAGGGGGAACAGCTACCCCTAAGGGTGCACATGGATGCATGTGCAAGTATTAGAGCACACTACCATGTAGGGGGGGGGGGGGGACAACGATGTGGGTGGGCCCAGGAGCGCACCCATAGAGGAACCTCATACGAGGTGGTACCGAGAGGGGGGGGGGGAGTAATATGAGCATTGTCTTAGATTCCCGATCTAATAAAGTGGCCACAGAGGCCCTTCCATTTCAATGTGGGATATGGTTTTTAAGGAGAAATTGTATCTGGACCATCAGATATTGCTGCACATGATTGGAGCTATCCATTTCAGTTCGACCTTCGATACCTAGTCACAACAGATTTCTCTCATCATTTTTATCCACCATCTGATCGATCAAGATCTAATTGTGATCATATCGGTTTTAATAAATCTTGTTTTCGTGCCATAGATGTCTGGTCGAGTGTAGATTTATTCTAGACCGATTATTCATTTTAAATCTCACAGACGCTCCCCAACAGTCAAATCAAGGCAAGATCTAATCATGGTAGTCCATTTATATTCTATATTTTTCTCATCTTTGGGGTCTTCTTCCTCCCGCATAAGCTGAACTAGTGCCTTTTTCCACAAACGCATGAACCGTTTTTTCATGCCTGTGACCTTGGTTGGCCCCTCCTCGCTCTCATCTTTCATAAAGGCTGAAACCATCAGTCATTCTATAAACCTAGTGGGTCCCAGTTCTCCAGAAAATTTTGTTTAAATTATTTTATATAATTTATATTATATAGTTTATATATACTACCCATTGCACTTCCCTCCTCTCAGTTCTTCCTCTTTTCAAGCATCCTTTAAGCCTTCCCTGAGACTGTCCTCCTCAAACCAGGTAAGGCTCCAATTTTTCCTTGCCATTTTTCAGTTTGAAAAATATATATATATATATATATATAAGAATATAGAAGTTTATATATATATATATATACGGTTATAATATGGCCAACTTTACCATATTTAGCTATAGAATTATTGATCTCTAATGTATTTTAAACCCTATACTGAGCAAGGATTTGAGACTTTTTATGTGTATATGTACAATGTAAACATAAGCCTATATCATATATGGATATATTTCATAACCGAACCATTTATATCATATGGGAAAGGTGAAATTACTAATCCCTTGTTTTAAATAATGACCTTATAATATTTTAAAAACATGCAAGTGTCTTTTAAATCTTGGTGTAAAACCCTTATGCAAATATTTTATATTCAGTTATATATATATTTTAAAACCTTTTTTTATTTTATGTCATGTTTGGAAACATATACACCAATTATTAACTAATGTTCCTAATGGGTATAAAACATGAATGTTTCATCAAGAATTTAATTTATGTTCTTTTATGTAAACTTTATATAATCATTTATATAAATATATTCATACAGGTTTTCATGAACCTCTAATACGCTCGATTTTAAGACTCCTAAAATATGGAGTTTCAAAGTTTAAGTAGTTTTGTAACATGTATTGAAATATATTTTTTTAGGAAACTCTTATATATATATATATGTGCAAATATATGTAATAATTGGGTTTTAATCATAAACTGATTATCTTTTCATAAAAATGATTTTTTGGTGATTTAATATGATTCGTATCACCCAAGTGTATGCCCTCTTAATATTTTTAGAAGAACTAAATAGTCCAAACTGTAATAAAAGTTTCAATTATTATGTTCTTTATTGTTAAATATTCCATTTATCATCATGTGTTTTAAATATGAATGGAAATTATCATAATTTTAGAATAGTGCATTAAGAAATATAAAATGTTTATATTCATAATATGGATTTTATTGATTTCCATTTTATATGATAAACTAGTGTTTGATGTGCTTTCATTATTAACACATGCATTTCCTACCATAATTTTCCTTCATTTTCATGCATTGATAGAATTATTAATAAGTCTTATAAGCATTAATTACCTTTTTTATGAAAAGGAAAATGAAATGGCCTTTTATGGAATTAATAAATTAAATTATTCATAGTGGTATCAGACACATTGAATAATATGAAATGAGAATTTAAATTATTCAAGGTGGTATGGGTCAATTTTTATAATACGAAACAAGAAGTAAAGTAATATGTGCCTCTGGAAATGATAAGTGATAAGTAATTTAATAAATCATAGGGGTATAAGCACGTTGATATATAGAAATGTGGAATGCATTGGACCAATTATGTGATGGGTGGGGCAAACTATAGACCCTCGATGCATCTGTTGGTCTCATGAGACAAACTAGCGTCTTGGAACAAGGCTTTGACAAATTTATTATTTTTTAATTTTGGTTGAGGCCTCCAACATTAGATATATTGGCTGAGGCCTCGACACAGTCCCACATTGTCCACCTTCCTCATTATGAATTTGTATTTTAATTAAGCTAAAAAATATTCAAATAGATGAATATTCTTTGTTAATGATATTATGTTTATGAGAATCAGAAGAAGTAAAATCTTATGGACTATTAAATATTTCTGCAGTAAATGATTTATCAGTCAGTGTATGTTTCACAGTAGTAAAATATGAATTTGATGTTATTATTTTTATGTGCAACTCTGATTATGTTTTACTCTTAGTTATAAATTTTTTACATTAATATTCACATGTCATAAATATTTCAAGTAGAATGTCTCTTACATATTATTTTGAATGAGAATGCTTATAATTGAATCATGTTTTCCATTAACTCTATTAGTATTCCATGGAATTATCTCTTTTAATTCTTAAACAATTGTTATGTTATGATACATGTGTTACAACTTTTCCTAAGAAAAGATTTTATGGATAATTTTTAAGGAATGATTTAAGAAGGTTGTAATATGTATATTATATATTTCTTAAACTCCTTACTAGGCATTCATATGATCATACAATGTTTTGAAAAAAAGATTCAGGTATCAATTTTTACCCGAAGAAGAATGTCATAAGTGGCTATTTTCCCAGTAAAAGAACTGTAACGATCCTCTATATGGGTAATGATGTGTAAAATATCATTGCATTTTTTTTGTAAAAAATTACACATCATGTTTTAAGGCACCAGATCAGGTATTCTACAGTATAACCGTTACAAGAATTCTAATCCAGTGACATTTAATCTCATATATAAAGGAAATATGAAGATTTTTTCAATAAATCTACAATAACCCATATCACATTGCTAACTCAAGATGTCGTAGGTAGTCCCAACATGAAGATCTTGGATATATTCTCAAATTTCCACTCTAGAGCTGGAAAAGGATAAATAATCCTCTTTTGTAATTTTTTCTCTTCTTTAACATGATGACATGTCAAAAATTTCACAGTAAATTATGCAAAATTACCTTTTCATTCCATCCCACCAGTAATACTCATTAAGGTTATTGTATATCATAGTACGTCTTGGATGAACTGAAAATGGAGTACTATGAGCTTCACACAATAAATCATTCTTCAATTAGGTGTCAAAATGAACAAACAAAATTTTTCCAAATCATAAAACACATTCTTTATCAAGGTTAAATTCATGAAATATACCCATTTTAACCAATTCTACCTTTTTCTGTAGCTCACAGTATTCCTTCTGTTCATTATTAATTTTGTATGACGACAATGACTGTACATAAACCTAAAACAAAAAAAATCATTTCCTTCAACAACCACTTCTATGCCAAAATTCATCAAATCATTAATTAAGGGATCATGTTTCAAACATAACATGGTTAATGATGAATGTTGTTTTTGACTCAAGGAGTTAGACACTTTGTTTGTTTTTCATGGATGGTAATTAATTGTGAAACAATAATCCTTTATTACATCAATCCATCTTATTTTCCTCATGTTTAATTAATTTTAATTGAATATATACTTCAGACATTTATGGTCAGTATATAATTTAAATTTAGATCTTTATAAATGGTGGCTTCAAATTTTTGAAGAAAGAAGAACAGTTGACAATTCCAATTCCTGTGTGGGATTATATAACTTATGAGATATTAGTTTTCTTAAATAATAAGCAATTACCTAATCATTCTGAATCAGTACATAACCAGGTCCCTTCAATGAAGTATTACTCTAGATGACGAACTCACCATTTTAAGAAGGTAATGCAAAAAATAGATAATTCCCCAATCTCCTCTTCAGTTATTGAAAACAGACATCACATGCTTCTTTACAAAAAAATTAAACCCATTTTTGCGTTAACGTAGTTAGTGGGATAGATAACCATGCAGTGGTTTTAACAAAACGTCGTTAATAACCTACTAATCCATAAAAACTATGAATCTCTATAACATTTCTATGTCTTTTCCAATCGCCAACCACTTTTATTTTGTAAGGGCTAACTATTATTCCATCCTTATTTAATATTTTCCTACGAAAATAAATTTTTTGTAACCAGAAATCACACTTTATGAATTTTCCATACACTTTATTTTCTTTTAAGGTTTGAAAAAAAACCCTTAGGTGTTTTTCATACTCCTCTTTAATTCTAAAATATAACAAAATGTCATCAATAAACACAACCACAAACTTATCTTTGAACTCATTAAATATTCTATTAATATGATCCATGAATATAGATTATGTATTTCATACCCAGAATATATAACTAGAAATTCATAATGACTATATATTGGATGAAACATAGTCTTCAAGATGTCTTCATCCATTACTTTCAACTATCGGTACCCTGACTTCAGCTCAACCTCCGACAAATATTGTGCTCCTAGAGCTGATCAAAAAATTCATTGATATGAAGAATAAGATACTTGTTTTTACTAGTTATTTTATTCAAGGTTCAATAATCAATGAAATTTCTCATTGAACCATCTTTTTTATTGAGAAAAAAGACATGTGCACCCCATGGGGACGTTGTAGGTCTAATGAAGCCTTTTTCTAATAATTTTTGCAACTAATTTTTTAATTCCATAATTTACATTTGGTGAATTTGATAAGAGGGTTTATAAACTATCTTAGCATTAGTAACTAAGTAAATATTAAACTTAATCTTTTGATTAGGAATAACACTAGTCAAATCATCAGGAAATACATCGAGGTATTCATTTACCACGAGTACATCGTTAATCTAGATAGTTCCATTATTTTCAAAAATATAAGCAATATAACGTTTATTTTCTTCCATTATCAGTTTCTTGTCTTCTTGATATGTTATCATTTGAATGGGGTAAATGTTGTACAGAAAGTGAAATTCATTCTGAAAAAAATTTCTTTGCAGTATATCATAACACGAAAAAAAAGAAATATGGTCCATACCTAGGATGACATCGAACTCTACTAGATGAAATAAATTAAGTTTTGCAAGTAAACTATTTCCACAGACAAGTATAGGTAAATTATTATAATTTATTTTCTCCATAATATGTCTCCCAGGTGTTTTTAATATAAGATCTGGTTTCATTTCTTGAGGTTGGTTTCCCAATTTTTCAAAATAATTATCAAAAATGATGGAATGTGTAGACCCCGAATCAAACAACACATTTGTAAAATCTATTAAAATAGCAAATGTACCTCATTCCACATCATTTTATGGAACATTATCTAATGATGTGGGTTCAAATGATTTTACCAAACCCTTTTTATTCCAATCTTGTGGATTACCCACTTGAGTGACTAGCTTTGGAAAATCATTAAAAAAATAACCCAATTTTTTATTGTTAATGAATATTACCATCAAATTCTCATTAATTTTTGGATAATTTTCATTAGAACTCAAGATACATGTATACAAATAGTTCACATCGATATCATTTTTTATTATTTACAAGACATTAAGAAGGAATCTTTTTTCCACACTTTTCAAAATAGGGGAAATTGATTTTCCTACACTTAGATTTCATTGAAAATTTTGTACCCAAATCTCGAAAACCTAACATCTTCTTATTCTTTTCATAATGAAATAAATATGTGTCAGAAAACCCCATATCTACTTTTTTAGTACAACAATCAGGTTTCTCATTTCTTTTAAACTCTTTGGAATCCAAATCTCTTCGAAAAAATGGCTTCAAACCAGAGTAAAATCTCTTAATTTTACTATCATAATCTAGAGTAAAATCTGGTATATACCTAGAAAGTCTTGTAAATTTGGCTTCATATAATGCCATATAATCATCTTCTTTTTTCTTTAGTTCCCCAAATTTCTTCTCCATTATGAGTCAAACAGTTTTGGGAAAACTTTTTTCCAAAGAAAACTATTAAAATCAACCCATTCTAGAATGACAAGATCATCTCTTTCTCTCATATTCCTAACCAGATACCACCATTTATCAGATTCACCATCCAAAAGATAAATGGATAGTATTACATGTTTATATTCTTAACATCCCATGACATCAAATATATTTTATATATCATTGATCCATCCTTCACCTATCACAAGATTTGTGGTTCCAATGAAAGTTGGAGGATATTTACGCATAAAATGTTCTCAAAAGGACACATTTATTCATGGTTGATAATTTTCCTCTATACCATAGATACCACCCCTATTTATGTCTTTTTTCAATTAATCCATTATTGTTACAAAATGAAGAGTTCTTATTCCCACTATTCCAAGTTGTAGATTTGTACATTCATCAGCCTCTTTGTGACTTCTTACATAAGCTTACTTATTTATTCAATGGAAAACCATTCTGAATAGACATAACATAGATGAAGCAATATGGTAATCCTTAAATTATTTAACCTTCTAAATTAACATAGATTAAAAATCATTTATGATATTCTTTTAACATCATCCTAACCCACTATGCAATCTAAACCATCCTCTTATACCAACTATAAAGACCCAACCTTAAAATGTTTCATATCCATGAATTTTAGACAAGAACATACATTATTACACAGTGATATTCTTTTTTGGATATTTTTTTTAATAATTAGTATATATTACAAACATAACATACCACATACACACATAGATGATAATTCTAAAAACAGTATTAATTTTTTTCAAAATATAAATCATAAAAACATAAAAACATGATTTATTTGACAACACTCCTTATCAAACATCAATAATCCCTTATATCACTTACCCATACTTATATCCTTTGAAAAACATTTAAAAAAATCAGATCTGTATAAAACATAGTAAGGGATATAAAAAAATAAATTGTTACTCAAGTTATAACAAAAATAATAATAAAACCCATAATCATAAAAACTCATATGAATAGAAATAACATTTATTATCCTTGGGAATAATTTACCATATCACTCTTACATTAATCCATACATGTGGTATAACCTTTTGGCCAACTTCCATATCTGGAGTACCCAATGCATTAGACGGCTATAATGGGGCTCTCCCATCACATGTTGAGATATAATGGGCTAAACCCAACATATCTTGAACTATAATTAGATCATCCCAACATATCATGAGATATAATGGGATAAACCCTACATAAATATTTCCAAGGAACACATTATGGTAATAAAGAATCATGTAATAAAGATAAACCCCACATTTTATATGAAAAAACAATCCTTTTCAAAATTATTATATAGAGTTTGAATTTTTTTAAGTAAAGTCCATTAAAATATAATTGGAGTGAGAATGATTAGAATGGAATGAATATGTGTAAATACTATACACACACATTGTAAAACAATATATAAACAAAAATTAATCATACACATAATATTTAAAACAAATAATGGATAAAGTATATGGTTAACCTTGATATTGGAAATTTGGTTAAGAATCCCCTTACGAAAATTCGACAGCCTAACGACTATGAAACATGGTTATAGAAAAAACATAAAAGAGAGAGTACTAGGGTCACCCATACATAAATGAATAATAAATTAGTTTATAGAATGAATAAAATGTAAAAAAGAACATAGTATGGAAACATTAATGTTATACAACATAAAAGAGAACTTGAATGGAAAAAGAATGAAATTTAGAATTCTCTTACCATGTAATGTAAATCTTAAGACTTAATGACAAGGACCACGAGGGATTGATGAAAACTTTTGAGGACTAATAGAAAGGTAAAATGAATAGATAATATTCAAGGAGGTGTTTGGAAGGAATATAATGAATGTATAGGTTGGTATTTATAGCAAAAGTTAGGGAATATTTTACTAATTAGCAAGGGACACCTCATAAGGGGTATTTCAAAAACGATGGGGTTGACCATTGTATTTGCGAATGATATTAGACACATCAGACACCCCATATCTTATTTTACCATTCAAAAGTCTACCATAATTATTACATCATTATTACATCATTAATGATGCCATTAAATATACTGAAAACTCAAAATTGTATATTTTTCTACTCACACAAAAAATCAATGGTTTCCAAAAAATCCAAAAACTCACACTTACCATTTTTTGATGTGTAGAATTCAACAGATGAACTGCAATTTTTAAAAATAAATTTTTAATTATTCTTAATTTAATTTTAAAATAAAATCATAATTTATTAAAAAATAACAATTTGAAGTCTATAACTCAATTTTTAACACCATGAAAAATTAATCAACATCTCATTATCTTATAACCTTATAACATATTGAATAATAAAATTTACTATTAATTTGGGTCATATTAATATTCATTTTACTATTCATAAGTGTAGGTTACTAATGACTAAAAAATTAGGTTGGTTCCGTTAGACTCTAAATAACAGACTGATCACAATTATAGATAAACTTTTTTTGAAATTAAAGACACAGAAGATGAAAAATTATGTTTATAGGATAGTTACAAATATCTATATTAAGCAATTATTCTTGAAAGCTAATATAAAAAAAATTATCACACCCACAATCTTAAAACCACATAATGAATAATGAAGAAGGTTAACCCCAAGAATGGAAACTGGGTTAAGAATTCTCTTACCTCGTGTTATTCTATCCTCAAATGTGCCTAAACCTACCGTATAATTTTTAAAAAAGTTTTATTAATAACTGAATGAAATATATTGATTATAAAAACACCTTATATGATCATTTTACATCATCATTTGACACCTTTATTAGTAATATTTTGTTATTTACATTGTTTTGGGTGTGTTCTTTACATAGTTTCCCTGATCGGTTCATGATGTGCATTCATATCGATTAGAATTGGAACTCTAGAATTGTATTGAAATAGTATTAAATATTTCAATAATTTAAAATTTTACCATTGATAATTTCTAATTCTGACATGAGGATGATTCATAATATAAAACATTAATGATATTTTTTTAAGTCATTTTAATGATTCTTCAATCGTAATGAACTCATTTTGTTTTATAAATTAACCACATGTGTAAAAAATGATTCAAAAACGTTATATAAGATATAATACATAAATTATAATCTAGATAAACCATTAAAATTGTTTCATAAAAAGTCTTGAAAGAAGTAAATGAAATTGAAATCACATCGTCCACGATGTCTGTAAATTGACACATCACATACAATGTTTTATTTTCTTGAATATGTTAGAGAGTTGTAGAAGTATATTGGTAAAGATTCCAGAAAAATTAATAAAAAAACAATATTTATGATTCTGAGTCATTCATGCATTTATGATAAGGTTATATTAGGAAATAATAATAAAATAAAGGAACTTGGAATAATTGAACAATTGAGGAATAACTTACGAAAATTCTGCAGCCTAAAAGATATGCAAAATTGTTTTAGAAAACCTTAAAAAGATAGGAGACATGGGTCACCTATCCATAAATGAATCATAATTAAGTTTGAGGATATAATAAATTGATAATAAGAACATGGAATGGAAACTGGAATGTTATACATCATTAATGAGAACATTAATGGAAAAAATAAAGAAGTTGAGAATTCACTTACTTTGTAGATTTACTCCAAAGACATGATTTTTGGGACCTCGGGGGACTGAGGAAACCTTTTGAGGGATACTAAAAAGATAAGAATAATATAGATTCATTTTGGAAGAGTTTTGAATGAATGTAATGAATTAATAGTTTGGAATTTATAGAAGAAGCGAGGGAATATTTTATTAATTTTCAAAGGACACCTGATTAGTGGTATTTGAAAAACATTGGGACTGAACATGGTACTTTACAATGGTATTATCAACATGGGAAAAATCATATACTATTTTACATTACAAAAGTTTACCATAATTATTACACCATTATTACATCATTAAAGAGGTCATTATACTTACTAAAAACTCAAAACTCTATTTTTTACTATTAACCAAAAATTAAATTGGTTCAGAAAATTCCAAAAACACACCATAACCATTATTCAATGTTTATAATTCAACTATGAACTCAATTTTTTGAAATTAATTTTCTAAATGTTATTAAGTTAATTTTTTTAAACAATAATAATTTATTCAAAAATAAATATTTTAAATCTATAAATAATTTTCAACACCTTGAAAAATTCATCCACATCTCATTATCTTATAACCTTAAGAAAATAAAATAATAATGAAATTTATTTTTCATTAGGGATATATTAAAATTCATATTAGAATTCATAAGGGCTGGTTACTATTCCCTAAAAAATCATGTTGTTTCCATTAGGCTCCAAATAACTTTCAAATCACAATAGTCGATTACATTTTTTTGAAATTCAAAACATAGAAGTTATTAAATTATGTATAAAGCCTAGTTATAAATAATTAATTAAAATAAATTTTCATGCATTTCATTTTTTAAATTTGGGTTGTTACATTATCCCCAACTTCTATAAATTGCAACCTCTCAATTTTATTAACTAATTAAACAATTGGGGGTATCTTTCCCTCATAAATGTTTCATATTCCCATTTTTCATATTCAACCATGTGGTTTCTCCACTTCAACTTTAACAAGTATATTATACTATTCCAAAATATTTGTTCCCTTCAATCATGAATCTTAACAGGTTTCCCTTTATATTAAAGGTTCTCTTCCGAAAAAACTACTTCTGCAATCAAGACATGTGATGAATCTAGAAGATACATTCTCAATATCAAAACATGAAAAACATTGTAAACCTAAGAAAAACACAGAGGAAAAGATACTTAATATACAATTGGTCCAACATTATCTATGATTTCAAAAGAACTGATAATCCAAAAACATATATTTCCTTTCCTACCAAAGCGCTTCACCCTTTTCCATGGAGAGATTTTAAAGAAAACATAGTCATCTACCTCAAAAGAGAAGACCTTATTTCTATTATCTGGATAAATTTTCTAATTACTATGAGCTGTCCTCATGTGATACTGGATCAACTTCACTTTCTCAACCACATCCTCCACTTACTCTAGTACCATAAACTCCCTTTTTTCAAATTCATCCAAAAAAGCTAGAGTTCGACACCACTTCCCATAAAATTTCTCAAAAGGTTCCATCTGTGTAATAAAATATAAACTATTATTTTAAGAAAACATATCTAAAGAACGATGTTCGTCCAAACTTCTATGGTAGTCTATTGAAAAAGCTAAGAGCATATCCTCCAAAGTCTAAATCGTTCATTCTTACCACCCATCTGATTGAGGATGAAAAGATATACTAAAATTTAATTATTTTTCCAATGACATGTGAAGGCCCTAATTAAAGATAGATGCGGACATGGGATCCTTATCAGATACAATGGAAAGTGGAACTACATGAAACCTTACAATCTCTTTGAGGTACAATCCAGAAAGCTGAACCAATTACATTGTATATCTAATAGAAATAAAATGTGGAGATTTTGACAACTGATAAATAATAACTGAAATTGATTTATTACCATGAGATATCATAGATATTCCCACCATGATGTCCATGTATATATTGTCCCATTTATACTATAGCACTGGAATAGGATGAAGAATCCCCTTTGGTAACTCTTACTCTGCTTTCACATGTTTATATGTCAAACATTCCACAGTAAATTCAACAATATCCCTTTTCATTCTACCCAAACAATAATACACCTGATTGTCTCTATACATCATAGTACTTCCAGGATAAACTGGAAATAGAGAACTATGAGATTCACACTACAAATAATTCTTCAACTGGGAATCAGAAGGCACATGAAACCTTTTTCCAAATCATTAATCACTATCTTTATCAAGGTTAAATTCTTGAATGAAACCCATTGAAACCAATTCATCATTTTTCTATAGCTCATGGTCTTCCTTCTCTTCTTGCATAATTCTTCTTGAAAACAATGACTGCACTAAAACATAAAACAAAATAAATGTATTTCCTGCACCAAAAACATCAATTCCAAAATAAATCAAATCATTAATCAAGGGATCATGTTCAAAACGTAACATGTTTAATGATGAATGATCTTTTCAACTCAAGGAATCCATCACATTGTTTGATTTTCCTGCGTGGTAATTGATCATACAATCATAATCCTTTATCAGCTCAATCCATATCTTTTGCCTCATGTTTAATTCATTCTGATTGAATATATACTTTAGAATTCCATGGTCTATATATATTTGAAAATTGGATCTATACAAATGGTGCCTCCAAAATTAAAAAAACACAGTTGCCAATTCTAAATCATGTGTGGGATAAATTAACTCATGGGGTTTTAGTTTTCGTGATGCATACAAAATTACAGGATCATTATTCACAATAACACAACCAAGTAACTTAAATAAATCATCAATATAGATGACAAACGAACTATTCCGGGAAGGTAAGGAGAAAACTAGTGAATTCACCAATCTCTTCTTGAGTTCCTAAAAACAAACATCACATTCTTCTGTCCAAAAAAATTTAATACATTTTTTTGTTTACATAGATCGATATCTAGATAACTATGAAAGGTTTTTAACAAACCATTGGTAATAACCTATTTATACAAGAAAACTTCAAATCTATGTAACATTTGTTGTTCTTGGACATTCATTAACCACTTTTGTTTTTAAAGGATCAATTGGTATTCCATCCTTATTTACAATGTACTGAAGAAATCTAACCAATGGAAAACATAAGACAGTCTTTTTGAATATTCAAAATTTTTTTATTCTTTTCTGGTTTGAAAAAAAACCCTTATTTTTATCAATATCCTCATTACTTCTAGAATACACAAGAATGTCATCAATAAAACTGACCACAAACTTATCCCAGAACTCGCGAGATATTCTATTTATAAGATCTATGAATATAAATGGTTCCATATGTAACCAAAATTTCCTAACTACAAATTTGTAATAGCCATATCTAGTATATAACACACTCTTCAGGATGTCTTCATCCTTTACATTCAACTAAAGGTACACAGAACTCAGGTCAACCATAAAAAATTAATGTGCTCCATAGTTCTGATAAAAAAATCATTGATATGAGGGAAATGATAATTGTTTTTAAAAGTAATTTTATTAAAGGATCTGTAATCAATACCATGTATCATTGAACCATATTTCTTCTTACCAAACAAGACTAATGAACCCCACAGGGATGTTCTAGTTCAGATGAAGCCGTTATCTATTAACTCCTGCAATGGAATTTTTTTCTAGAACTTCAATTTGGTCTATTGGATATGGGGGTTTATAAATTGACTTAGCATCAGGAACTAAGTCAATATTAGAATCAACCACTCGATTTGGAATAACACCTGGAAAATAATCCAGAAAAACATCTATGTATTCATTTAAAATAGGTATATCATTAATTGGGTTATTTAACTTATCTTCAAAATCATGAGAAAGATAACCTTCATTTCTATCATTTACCATTTTCTTACATTTATGATGTGTTATCAATGGCATGAGTTCATTATTGTACAAAAACTGAATATCTTTCTGAAAAAAAATCTTTTTCTCTTGATTATTTATTAGAATGATTAAAAAAACCTGTTTATACCTAGGATTCCATCAAAGTCAACTAGAGGAAAAACAACAAGGTATGAAGGTAAACTTTTTCCAAAAACAAGGATAGGTAGATTCTTATAATTTCATCTTTCCACAATATTTCATCTAGGTGTTTTTAACATGTGATCTGGTTTCATTTCATGAGGATGAATTCCCAATTATTCAACAAATTTCTCTAAAATTAAGGAATGTATAAACCCTGAATCAAACAACACATTTGTGATTGATTTGTTTATGATTGTGTTGATTGTAATGTTTGTTCGCTTAAACATAAGTCTCCTATTGAGTCCTTTTTTTATATTTTCATTTATGATCTGTGGTGTATAATATATATATATATATATAGTTTATATAAACATAATTTTAACCCATAAATCCTATGATTATTCTTCCTCCAAAACCTCCAGCGACCCTTTCTTGACTCCACCTCATTCTTAAAGTCATGTAAGGGATTATTTTGCTTTTTTTTCCATACGAGAACCCATTACTTATAATTTTATATATTAGGGTTATAAATATATATATATATATATATATATTATTTTTTATAACCTTCAAACCCAAACATCTATTGGTTTTATAAATGATGTTTTATATAATTTAAATTATGTATATGATGCATATAACATATCTAAGGGTTATTATTTACTTTTTTTTGATTCAATTAAACCCATATACACTTATATATATGTATATGTGTTTATTTAAAAAACAAACCTAAACCAATTTTATTAATTTTTAATGATAATCAATTATTTTTAAATGATTCTCTTTAATTCATGTAAATCATGTAAGAATCCCATTTTATTAAATTGTATCATATAAACATATATGTGTATATAGAGTTGTATATAAACATATGTATAGGTTTTAATTATTATCCGAATTATATTTTCATAACACTTATTTTCGTTATTTTATTATTTTAATGAAATGTATAATATTTAAAAAGATTTATTAAGCCTGGTTTATGGCTGTGCAATTCTCATGTATGCATATTGAGTATATATGATTGTATATAATTTTAAAACCCATATATATATATATATATATAAGAACCATAATCTCACATATTTATTGCTTCATTTATTTATGAATTTAAGATTGTATTAAACTAGTGGTGATTTTATGCAACACACATGGTTCAATTTTATATGGGAAAATGATAACAAAACACTATTTTTTTATTATGTGCCTAAAAATTCTAAAAGTATTAGTCACCTTGTTAATAAAATTAACATTACACACATCATGTTTTATTTTGAGTAGTATCAATTTTTATTTATATAAATTCACAATTTCTACCTCAGGAGTCCGTAATGCATTGGAAAACTATAATGGGGCTCACCTTTCAAATCATGATCTATAATGGGAACAACCCAACAGATCATGATCCATAATAGGCACAACCAAACAAATCTTGAGCTATAATGGGATCAACCAATCATTACAATGTCCAAGGAACATGTCATGGTAATAAAAAATCTTGAAATTAGTAGAAACCACTCATTCCATATAAAAAAAATGATTTCAAATTTTATTAGAGATAGTTTGAAATGGATTTTAAAATGAAGGACCCTTAAAATATAATTGGAGTGAGAATTAATAGAATGGAATGGATATGTGTATACACTGTAGATACACATAGTTCAACATAATATTAAAAAACTCATCACACCCATAATATTAATACCACATAATGGATAAAGTATACCTTTAACCCAAAGAATTGAAATTGGGTTAGGAATTCCCTTATAAAAACTTAGGCATCCTAAGAGCTATGAAAAATGGTTTTAGAAAACATTAAAAAGAGAGGGGACAAAGGTCACCCATCCATAAATGAATAATTGTACAATATAGAGATATAATAAAATGTAAATAAGAATATAGTATGGATACTTGAATGTTATACCACATAAAAGAGAACATAAATGGAGAAAGAAAGAAGTTGAGAATTCTCTTACCGTGTAGAGTAACTACTATAACTTGAACATTGAGACCTTCGAGGATTGAGGAAACCATTGTAGGACTACTAGAGTGGTAATAAGACCAGATCATTATTGAGGAGGAGTTTAGAATGAATGTATTGAAGTAATGGGATGGTATTTATAGGAAAAGTGAGGGAATATTTTATTAATTTCCATGGGACACAATATTAGTGGTATTTGCAAAACCATGGGCATGCATATGGTGTTTTCCAAAGGTGTTAGACACTTGAGAAACCTAATATATTATTTCACTATACATAAGTTGACTTTATTTATTACATCATTAATTATTTCCTTAAACATACCGAAAACTCAAAACTATATATTTTTTACTATTCACTAAAAGTTTATTTGTTTCAGAAATATCCAAAAATTTCCCCCGAACCGTTCTTTGATATGTAGAATTAAAAAATGAACTCATCTTTTTGAAAATTATTTTCTAATTATTATGAATTTAATTTATAAATAAGATCATAATTTATTCAAAAAAAGAATTTTAAATATATAATTAATATTTAACACCATGAAAAATTAATCAAAATATCATTATCTTATAACATTACGAAAATAACATAATAATAAAATTTACTATTAATTAGGGTGTTATTACTACTCATATTACTATTCATAAGGGTAGTATTCTATTCACTAAAAAATCATGTCAGTTCCATTAGAATCAAAAATAACATAAAGATCACAATTGTAGATGACTGTTTCATGAAATTCAAAATCTAGAACCTGCAAAATTATGTTTGGAGGATAATTAAAAATATCTACCTAAAACAGAGCTTTAGGCCTTTAAATTTATTTTTAAAAAAATTGGTGTGTTATAACCATCAACCTTAATTATTTTCATGAAGATGTAATATTATCCATTCATATTCCTTTAACATCCACAGTCCAAGTACCCTAGGCTATTACTATAGTTATTCAACAATTTTTTCTATAAAATAGAATTCATATAAAAATAAATTTGGGTCATAGATTTTCTTGGGTATACATGAGTAAGTAATCAATGATTTAAGAACCCATGTTTTTTAACAGATCTCAAGTAAATAGACTATAATATTTGTGAAATAATAACATTTATTGGTACTTTTGAAAAATAGCTTGCAGAAATTTTTTCAGATTTGGACTTTCGGACAAATTTTCACTTTATAAATCTTTTTTCCTTGTTTGTATCATATAATAGATAAATATTTTTGCGAGACTTATTTATCTAGGATATGAGAGAGTTTTTACATACCACAGGTAATCTTTGTAAATCCTTCTTAATTTGTTCCTTATAAAAATTATGTTTTGTATTCTCCTTTGTAATGGGTGCCTTATTCTCTTTCTCAATAGATAAATGAGTTTTTATATTGGATGTTAAAGCATGTTTTCTATTAATAACAATATATTTGTCTTTATATTCATTAAATTCATCTTCTATCGTACTGTAATATTAAAAAAACTCATTTTGAGACACGTCATCATCATTATGTTCATTCTATGAATTATCAGAATTATGAACCTGAAAATCATTAGAAATAAGAGATACTATAGAGAAATTAGTCACAAAGAACATGCTGGATTTGTTTAATTTTTTCAGTAATAGAGTCAGGATCAATATAGCTATCCTAATAGGTACTCGATATTTCTTTCATTTCATTATTATTCCTTGATTTATTGTGGGAATTTTATTTTTATATTTATCTTTGTACAATCTTCTTTCACGTGTCCTTTTCGTTTTCATTCATAGAAGGTCATTTCAATTTTTCTATCATCCTTCTTCTAATACATTTTCTTGTTTCATTTTCCATCTTAATTTACATTATAATACGTCTTTTCAAAAAAACATCTTTTTTTTGTAAAAAAAATTATTTAATCTTTTTGCAAGGTTGGACATCACATTATCACTTCCCAGAGGTGATTCACTTTCACTTGAACATTCAACATTTATATTTTAATTTTCCTCTTCCCTTTGTTTTGATGTAGTATCCATGGGGGATAATAACTTTCATTTAGTCTCATCATCCTCCAAATGGTTGACATGCCATTCTTCTTCACACATCACCATCTTACCATTTAGCTCCTTGACTTGAAAATTTCTGATGTCACATGATTTACTAATTGATATAGGTGTGTTTGTCCAGCATTTTGGATGGCATCTTATGAGTCCCATGATTTGGTCTTTGTCAGACATTGTATTTACAAGTGAGCTCATAGAGATCATAATTTCATTAAACATGAGATACATGTCAGATATTGGTTCATCATGATTCATTATAAAAGTATCATATTTAATAGTATTTGTGTTTAACCTCATTTTCATACCATTAGTTGTTCCTTCATGAGAAACATCTAGTGTGTGCCAAATTTGAAAAGAATCTGTAAAGATGAAATTCAATTGAATTTATCATATCCTAATGAAAAATACAAGGAATTAATTACTTTATAATTAATATTATACGAAATCATTGTATAAGTAGACATATATTTTCAAGGATTATTAGGTAACTCATACTTATCCTTGATAGTAAAGTAAATTTCAAATACTATAATTTCTATATGAATTTTCAACTTGATCTTCCACTATACATAATTATTACCATTGAAATAATAGGTCTGTTAGAAGAAGATCCTTCTATACTATTATCCATTACATAACATCAATTTATTACTAACAAACATTTAAGATCATTAAATCGGATCAATAATTACAGTTGATAATGTTTTCCAAGAAAATACTTTGAAAACAAAGCTTACCCATTCATAGAAATTGTTGGTCATAGGGAGTGTATTAGGAATGGGGTGAATTGTGTACCTAATAAAATTTCAATTAAAAATAAATTGAATGTAAAATTACAAAATTTAAATAATACATCTAAGTATGTAAATAGAAAATATTTATCTAAAACTAGACCTTTTAAACGTGTTCTCAAATATTAATTAGGTCTCAATCAAAATAGTGTAAAATATTATTATAAACTTCGAAAGAATGTTACTAAATCATGTTATAGTATAAATGATAATTAAAAATAAATTTAAAGGTATTGGTTTTCATTTTTAAGATAAAAATTGATTTAGTTATAACAAACATAATATAAAACAAACAAACAAATAAAAACACACAGAAGAAAATTGAATTCAAGATGTTCATTCTCATGCTGAGACTTAATCCTCTCTATTTGGAAATCAACTGCTTCAAAAAAAGATTATATAATAACAAAACATTATATCTACAACATGGAACATTTTTTACAATAGTATACCAATAATTCATACCATACATGGAATCTTCAATAGATTTCATGAAAATAAAAATAAACTGGTCACAACCGAACAACTACCACGACATGTTGGAAACATAAGTAAATTGTGTTTTGAAGATATGTATGTTTCTTATAGTTTATTGAAAGTGATAGTGTGAGTAGAAAAATAGTATCACACACTAGTCATAATGTAAAATAATATAAAATGGAAGATAAAATAAAATACGCGAGGAGATAGTGTTGATCAGTCTGTTAGGATCTATAGCCTATGACTCCTGAAAATTAATTTTAAATGATTATCAATTCAAATTATAGTGATATTTCATTGAATATATTTTAGTAGAATCATTTTCATGACTTTAGGATGGTACTAGATATAATATGTGATTATGCTTCTTCATTCGAGTGTAATCAGGATGTATCAGGTAAACTATTCTGGTTCTCATAATAAATGTCTAGCTCACATCAGGTGTGAATCTCTTTAAGTGTTTCTCAACATGGTTCTCTATATGCATGAGGTATTTTTCTACATATTTTAAGAACCATCAATAGTAGGAAGAATCAACTAGATCCTCATCATCCTCGTACCACTGTTATGACAAATACATCAATTCATTATTCCAATTAATTAAGAGAAAAGCATTAAAATTATCAATGGACTTAGATTCAACAAACTAGTTGTGAAAAATATTTAAATCAAAATAAATAAATATTAATATTGATTCTTTAGAGCAGTGACACTCCTTTAGGTGGCTCAGTGTCTATATGTGACTCATTGGTGGGTTTTCAGACATTAGAATTGTGTGTCCTTGGAATTGTGACTCATTTGGTTATATTTTAGGAAGGCGATGTTCCATCAAAACACATTGTTATATTTTATTCAGGTGGTATAAATTCTTTGATGTTTCCTTAAGGTGATGGTGATTCTTTATGATGGTGAAACTTTATAATGGTGAAAATTTTTGATGGTGAGACTTCTCCTTGGTTCAACGGTTATACATTTTTACAACTCAGAGGTGGTTCATCTGGAAGTGTCTCATCCTTAGGAAAATTTCACCAATATACCTCATAATAAAAAATGATAACATAACACATTAAAAATCATTAATTATCATAGTAATCATGATTTTTTGATCATTAAAAGAAGGATTCCAAAAATATTTCCATTTTTGTTGATAATAATTCGTGTCTTTTTATATTCATTGCATCAAAGGTAAATATTGATAATCTTAGTCATATAGTGTCAAAAATAAAGAATTAGTTAAATAAAGAATATGAAATTATTATTATCAATAGAAATATATATCATTATTCTATCAAAATAAAAGAAAGAAAAGAAAAGGTCTATAAAGGTAAATTTCATAGATCTTATCCCTATATTGGGAGTATCAACAAGTTCACAATAAAAGAGATATTGTAAGATAATCAAAATAATAAGGAAATTAATGATAAATATATTTAACAATAACATTTTAATTATTATGTATAAGTTTATAAAAAATACTACACAAAAAGTGTTCATCAAAAAAGTTACATAAAAAAGAATCCCATAATAGAAAATAAATATAATGATCAATGATATTTTGGCTTGTTTGAAGACCATATTTTTTAATTTTCCCTTGTGTATTTATACAACAAAATATATAATGATAGATTGTTCAATAGGAACATTAGATAAAGATAAAGAAGGTTGAGGCTGAGTTATTAGAAAACTACGATGAGAACAAGTCTCTCAGATAAATTTTGGTCGATGGTGCCAAACATATTCAATAGGAGATTATGAAAAGAGTTTGTAATCATTGTGGAAATGATGTTTGAGGATCTATGATGACTCATGGGCAAAGGGAGTATTCTATAGGAGCTGTTAGGTCAGTTTTCACTAGAATGGATTCATGTAAACCAATGGATAAACAATGCACATAAAGGAAGGATTTCATTAGGATGATGAAATATATAATTATCTTCCCTACTCTACCAGATTCACTGAAAAAGTATGTGTTTTCTTATACAAAACTTTGAAGTAATTGATTCACCTCTTTTAACTTCATGTTGTTTTCATTGAATGCTAGAAAAAAAAAGCATTCTTATATTTTCAACAAAAATCAGGATAATGGAATCCATATCATGCATAGTATAGATCCACAAATGATAATAATTTATTTATATAGTTCCTCTATACCTTTCATACTCCATTACATGCGTATATAATTTTATCAACTCGAAAACATGGTCAATGTTATACTTCATATTGATAAAGGGTTTTAAGGCTCATCTAAAATAACACTTGAGGTACTACCAAAAAAATATCTGACCTCTTCTTTGACCATTCACAAGAGAAACTCAACATAAAATAAAGGTTAAGGTGTATTAGATATATATTCAACAAACATATGATTTTAAAATAATTATACAAAGAATCCATGTTTGCTTAAAAAGAAAATTTTATCCCTACCAAAACAAATTTCAAAAACTCTAGCTCACCGGCTAGTATTTTAATCTGAATTTCAGTTTCTCAAATATGGTGCATCAACATTAGTAGAATTTTGTGAACACACAACTAAAATAGACATATTGAATCTTGTTCACTATTCTTAGTAAGAAGATAAGATCGTTTCTCAAAATTATTCAAAAGTACGAAACAAAATTTTCTACAAAAACATCCAAGTCACTCTTGGTGAGTACTTCAATAGAATTTGGTTGGAAAAGGAGATGGTTCTCTTAATAATGATATCTTTTCTAACAAACCATTAAGAAAATTATGTGAAACCATTGATCTTTCAAGATATCATTATTCCTGATTGATAGGTTCACCATTCATTGGAGAACTTAAAACCTTATCAGAAAGAAAGTCACACTCCTCTCACATAGAATAAATCCATTTGTATAAAGTAATTATATGCGGCTCAATCCTAGAATAAATAAATACTATTGATACCAATACATTAGGTACACAAATAGATATCTGAACTATTCATTTTTAAACAGAAGGTTTATCGACAATATGCTAATCAAAAAAATGTTTTATCTAATGTAGACACTTCTCTAAACTTTTTATCAACATCTTGTTCAAAAATAGGCTCCTTTACCCAAAATTCCACCAAATACTAATAAACCAAAGAAATAATCCTAATATACTTAAATATAGCATAATTATAAACTATCTTATCAGTAGTAGTAGATGCATTATCAATATACGTATCAACATTAACACTATCATGACATGGGGATTATTCTCCCTCAATAGATACATCTATATCATTCCGAACATGACGATCTACCTCACCAAAAACATTCAGTCTCTCTTCTAACATGGATACATAACATTTAGGAAAACTAAGTACATCTTAAGGAGTTTTAAAATCCCCTATTATAATATTCCCACCAAAGTCATCTGGATTGAAATATCCATAATCATTTTCATTTTTCTTGTAATTTCCAATTATATTTTCATCATACCTTCCATTAACATTTTCATCTTCAATATATTGTTCATATTCACCATCATCATCATCACCATTTTCAACATCTGATATGGAACTGCTTTTAGAATATTTTTCTCCCTAGAAATCAGTCACTTCCTCATCAATTTTTTTTTAAAAAATTGTCTTTTATGTAGAGTCCTAGGAGGTCAAGAGCTCCATAGGTGATAGAAGAAAAATATAGAGTTGAGTAAGGTTCACTACCACCATCTACTGATTATTCTGCCATCTTATTTTTCACAAATAGAAACTTTTTCCAAATCATCATAATAAATAATTATATCATTATGTTTTAGATAGTTATTAACAATATATTTTGTCTAATAAGGATAGTACATAAAATTTAAAACATCATATAGTTTTCCACTATCACCTACCCACAACTCATTCCTAGGGTACCCGTTTATCTTTATCCTATTACAAATAATCCTTGTATTGAAAAAAACAACCAGATTCCACTACTGAATCTTTAATTTTGTTGATATGCCTTTTAGCATCCAACATTGTAGAAATCATTATAGGATAAATCTGAAATTTTTATTTAAAGGGTGTCTTGATCGTTTCTAAAATATGAAACATGATATTTATAAAATAACATTATATTTTTTCCACTCTTCATAAGTCAGTACAAATAGAGATTTTGATACTATAAGGTTGAAAAATAACCCTTAATTGGGTATATAAATTTCTAAATAATTCTTAAAATAAATATACACTCTTCATCGAACTTAAGAAGAAACTATACTTCTCAAATTTCTATAACTAGATAACTATGAAATAGATTCTTCATAGACTAATTACCATCAACATCTGGGATGGTTCCTTATAATCATTATAAACACCCATGTGTGGAACATTAAATTATTCAGCCCATTTTATTGGCGAAAAATCAATTCTAAAACCTTTAACTCGGATTCTTACCCAGTAATCTTCTCATCCTTCATAAAAAATGACAAATACTGATAGAACTAATACACTATCGTTGGATAAAGGGTCTCTTATTTGATGTGAACCAATCCAACCAACCATAATTTTGAAGATCATTCGTCACTAATGATCTACTTGAAAGAAACCATTTTTCATCAACATCTTTTTCATATTCAACAAAACCCTTTGAAAGCATGGGGATACCTAGTTTGATTGGTCCAGAATGACTTAGTTCCCCTTTTTAATTCATTTCAAAACATGAATTATTCAACAAATACTCTAAAGGTTGCTTCAGTCTAGCCATACAGATTACCTCGACCAACATGGGTGATTGTGAATAGAAAGTTCAATTTATAAGAATAGAAGGGTTATAGTGGGACGAAGAGAGAATGGAGTGAAGATATAAATTCATTAAAAATAAAAAAAGTTAACAATTTATCATTTCGATTTTTCAAGGATTCGGTAAATAAAAAATAAGGAATTAGAATAAATTATAAATCATGTTATAGATTTTAAAAAATAAATCCTATTGAAAAGAAGAACTGAAAGGTCAAAACATTGAATTGAAAATTTTATAATGGTAAGAATCATCAAAATACATACAAATGGTGATAATTAAAATGTTAAGAATCCCATCGGTGAGATGTCCAATGGTGAGAAGTCCATATGGATTACTATAATGGTGATAATTAAAATTGTGCGAAATAAAATATTGAACATAACCAATAAAAAATCATACCAACTTCTTGTTTGATATAATTAATTCTCTCAAAATTCAATGGATTATGGAATGTATTAGTATGATGACATTTTGTACCATGGTATTCAATAGAGATATCTTTGTTTTGGAGATTATCTATCAAAAAGTGATGTATTACATCAAGATGTTTTGTTATAGAATGAGATAAACGATTCTTTTAAAAATTTATAGTACTTCTATGATTATAGTTTATAGGGAGAAGTTGGAATTGATATCCATAGTATAGTAATGTGTGTTTAATCTAAACAATCATTGTATTGTATCAACTTACAGATATTAATTCATCTTTAATATTAGACAGTATGAAATGTTCTGGTTTATTACTACATCCTGACATTAGTGACATTCTAAAAAAGTGACATGATCCAGATTATATTTTTCTATCTAAAATACATTAAAAAAAGTATAATTAGAATAACTAACTAAATAAAATTCTTGTCCTCTTTGGAAACAATCGTAAATTCATATTATATTTGATGTATTTGAAAATTATTATTACAGCTACCATATGTGACTCTTATATATTTTCATTAAAATAAAAACACATACATCCAATAAACATAATACTAGGCAGATAAGAAGTAAGGTATGTAAGATATCCAATCATAAATCTATAACTAGTTTGGTCCACATGTTTCTTAGTTTCATCAAGGTGAAATTTATAGGTGATACTCCTAAGAGTATTAATACATTTAGTGCATTCCATGTTAAAGCATTTTAAAATATCCTTAGTATATTCACATTGATTCAAAATGATTCATTCTTTATTTTAAGAAATTTGAAAACAAAGAAATAATTTGTTTTCACCCATTAATCCCATTTAAAAAAAATTTATCATAATTTTAGAGAAAATAGTATATAAGTCATTTTTTGATGATCAGAAAATAAAGTCATCAACACAAATTTTTACAAATTAAACTTGTTGAAATAAAGAATTTGATGAGTATTTTATACCAAGTTATTGGAAAATGTTTCAATCTCTATAATTCAATTTTTAATTTGAAATATCTATTAGGAAAATGATGAATTTCAAAAAATAGGGGGTTTTCTATACAAAATAATTAAATATATACCCATATATAAATGAACTACCGACATACATTTGAAAAGATTGAAATCAAGATGAGTCTCATAAGCTAAGAGTATTCTAAATGAATCAATTTAGGATAATGGTGTAATGGTCACATCATAGTATATTCCTTACTCTTACCAATAATAATTTGAGACATATCTAGCCTTATTTATTACTATTTTTCCTTATATATCTTTGATGTTTCTAAACACCCATTTTGCTATTATTGTAATAGTGTCATTGGGTATATGAAAAATTTACCATAATATATTCCATTCAAAATGAATTAACAATTCTTGAATTCCCATTACCCAGAATTCATCATTAATTTCATCATTGACATTATTCTGTTCTAGCTCTGAAAATACTTGTTGATGCACAAAAAGATTTATAAGATAATATCTAGTTTGTGTACCTCTATCTAGGTCACCAAATTCATAATCTAATGGTTGAAATTTAATTGTTCTTATAACCCTAGAAAAAAAGGGCAGGTCGGTTCATGTTCATCAATAGGTTTATGTTCTTGATGTTTTGGAATATCCTCAAAACTAGATTATTTTTTAATGTTATCACTGAAGAATTATTCTGTCTAGAATTGAGGATTATATATGATATATCATCCATAGGGTTTTCTAAATAGGTCATATGATCATGTCGAAAATTCACTTCAATTTTTTTGTGACCAGAATCTTCTAAATTCCTGGTTTGTTTATTGAGAACTCTATTGGATTTACTAGAGGATGAATATCCATTGAAAATTCCTTCATCAATTTTGTAGTCAAATTTTTCTAGATTATCCTTAGTTTTATTAATAAAGACATTTCAACCACAATGTCTAAAGTAATTAACCTTGGCCTATCTATTATTCCATATCCTATAATTAGTCTCCATCATGATAGTTCTAATAAAAAATCATTTGATAATGTAATAGAATATGTTTATAGCTTTTCATAAACATAGAGAGGTGATTCATATTCATTTTTCAGGGTTAGGGATATCACTAGAAGTGTTTTATTCCTTATTTCAACGACTATATTCTGTTGAGGGGTCCTAGGAATAGAGATGTTTTGTCTATAACAATTTTTTCAGTAAAATGATTCAATGAATTTATTTATAAAATAACATCCATGGTCACTTCATTGGGTATTGATCCTAATTCCACTTTAGTTTTCTAATATTCTAGCATACTTGGTAAATTAAAAATAGGATTCCATTTTGTGAGAAAGAAAGAACACCCAAGTATACCTTGAAAATTTGTTTACCAATACATCGGCATAGTTTTTCCCATTTATAATATAAAATCTAAATGGTCCAAATAAATACATATGATTCAACTCAAGAGGTAGAGAACTTGAATCTTTTTTCATTAATTTAAAATAAATCATTTGTTACTTCCCCTTATGATAAAGGTTAAATACTACTATAGTTTTGGTAGATCCTTGAATAATATTTTACTATCAAGCTGCCTACATGAGTGATTATTACAATTTCCTAGTCTCATTTGAAAATGAATAGATTATTTGTTAAAGACAACCAAGGGGGAATTTTTTTAAAAAAATTATAGAATTAAGATCAACTAAATAAACATTTGGATTCCTTAAAGTAGTAAATACAAAATCATCCTTATAATTACAAACATTTCGTCCATTTATTTCAAAAATTACAAGAAAACAATAATAAAATAATATTTATATGTTATGTATGTTATAAATTAAACCATAAAAGAATAGTAATTTGGAAATTAAAACAGAATTGATTTTAACAGTTTCGTTAAGGATAATTATTTTCCTATTAGCATTATCACAAAAGGTGACATGAACACAATTAACCTTTTTTAGGATCTTCCATCATGAATAATAATTGTTAATATACCATGAACATCTATTTTCCAAGTACCATAGGCTTTTTTAGGATCTATTCAATTATTTTTTTCTATAAAACTGGATTCACACAAGAAACAATTAGCATGGAAAGATTTTATTGGATTCATAAGTGTTAGTAATTAAGAATTTAGAAACCAATAATTTTTTAAACAATCTCATGTATAAAGTATTTATGATTTTTAAAATGAATATCTTGGTTAGTCCTTTATAAAAATAACTAGTAGTAAATTTTTTATATTTAGTCATTGGAAAAAATGTTCCCTTTACTACTATTTTTTTGGTATCCTATACCTGTAACATATTTTAGTGCAACATGTTTACCTAGGATTTGAGTATGAGTTTCTTACTCATTTATAAACCATTATATATCCACATTATTTTTTCATTTTAAAACTTAATTTTAGTATTATCTTGTAACAAATGATAAATATTCTATTTCTTAATAAATAAATTAGTTATACTATTAGTAGTTAATGTATGATGTCTATTAAGATATTTATATTCGTCCTTAAGTACATTAAAATTTTCTTCTATCATACATCAATATTCAAACCTATATTCATAATAAATCTCATAATAAAATTGTTTATTCTCATAATTATCACAATTAATCATGGAAAATCATTATAAACAGCTAATACCTAAGAGAAATAGAGTTGGGGAACATGTAAGCTCTGTTTGATTTTTTTCATGAGTAAAGTTAGAATCAATGGTGCTATCCTTAGAGAAACGTGAGGTTGATTTCATTTCATTAATATACCATTGGTCCTTATCATTATATTTTTATGTTTATTTTAACATTGGACAATATTATACCATGTGCCCTTTGCTTTTTCATTCATAGTAGGTAATTTATTTTATGTTGTCATATTCATTCCTGTCCTTTTTTAGTTTCCTTTACTATGATACATTACATTATAACTAGGATTTAAGAACAAATTATTCTTTCGATAAATTTAATGCATCTTATGGCCATGTGGTCCATCTACTCATCACTATTTAAAGGTGACTCACTATCACTAAACATTCAACCTTTATCTTTTCATTTTTTATTTTTATTTGTTTGGATGTGGTAGTCGTGAAGGATAATGTATCATTCTTCGGATCATCATGTTCCTCTCGGATGAATTTTAATTCTTCTTCATTTATCACCATCTTACCGATCAGCTCCTTGATTGGAATGTTACTAAATCACATGATTCTATAACTAATAAAGATGACCTTATCCATCTTTCTGGAAACAATATTATAATTTCCATGATTTGGTCTTTTTCAGACATTGGATTTATAAGAAAGGCCATAGCTTTCAAAATTTATTTAAATCAAAGCTATTTGTTAGAGATTAGTTTTTTTTGGAATTAGGTCCATGGTTGTAATTTTTATTATTATAAATTTTGGGATAATTATTGTATGACTTCCTCTCATGTTGTGTTTACATTCCCTTTTTATAATATATTCACTTGGTTTATTTTTTGTCCTTGCCTCTGGTTGTTCTGTTTTTTATTTAATTTGGTTGATATAACTGTTGATTATATTTATGATTTTTACCCTGATAAGTTGGTAAAGTATCCCCATTATACATTTATATAAATATTCATAGAGTGGTAAGGATATGGTGTTTTGGGTGGCACGCTTGAGGTCATGTGGAGATCAAGAAAGCATATCCAATTATAGTGTCACATGGGTTGATAGGTCACAAATCCATATCATAGGCGGTGTTTATATATTTCTATTTATAAATGGTATACAGTGGACTAGGATCTCTTCTGGTATTGGTAATGAGTTCATAAATAGGTTCCTACAACCACACGTACAAGGAAAAACTAATCTTTCCATGGGTGGGATTTGATTTTCTATTTTGTTCTATTAACATTGATTGACATTTAAACCATCAGTAATGAACTAGGATGTGATGTTATTGATTTATGAAGTTTTATCAATTGGCTCAGTATAGAAGGAGTGGTTGTGTGTGTTCAAGCATCGTGATAGGCACATATGAATGAATGTTCATCCATATATTTAATGTGATTGATAGTTTCCTATGATTCAAATGTAGGTATTGTAATTTTATATATGTGGTTTTATTTTTTTTGATATTCCCTAGAAACATTTTTCAATGATACTTCTTTGAAATACACATTTCTAATAAATCTATGATTTTTTATATTTTTGGTAAGAAAAATTTTCTGATATATGAATATCATTTTTACAATATTATGGATTAGTAATAAAGGGAAGTATGTAATAATGGAAATTTTAGGGACCCTAGTAGTGAGTATCCCTCTTGTTTCTGAATGGATTTATATATGGGTGTTTTGGGAAGAGTGAGTGCCCTTATTTTTAGATATCGGCTTTCTGAATGTGATACCTAGATGTGTTTGGTAAGTCAAATACTGGAATGTTTCTTGTTTCATATTTGGTTAGGTTATAAACATGATGTTTTGAGATGTTAGTTATTAATGTGGATATGGGGAACCATGTGGGTTGAGACCTTGAAAGATTGATTTGGAGTTTATAGTGGGTGTTTGCATTACAATGTTGGTGTTTGTGGGTAGATGTTTTTTTGATCTAGATGAAATTATCTCTATTTGTGTTAGATGAAATAAGTTTCAAAATGGGGTTCATAGGGCCACCTAATATAAGGGAGTTGTTTGAGGTTTGATATGTATGGATAAAGAGACGAGTCAATGACCTTTTCTAGGCATGAATCATGTTTATAGAGTATTTGTATTTTACATTTTATGGTGACCCATGAGAGGGTTTGGCTAGGTTTGTGGCACTTTTTGGTGTGTTAGGTACAAGTGGATGTTTTGGAATTCAAAATTGGGGAAAAGAGGGTTACCTATGTGGCTTTGGCCTAATGGGATTAGTTGATAAATCAATGTAATGTGGGATCAATAAATTTTAATAAAAAGCCATGGTTATGACTTGGTTCTTAGAAAAATATGTATTTGAGTTCTTATGGTTGGCCATATGGTTAGATTAAATGGGTTGAATCATTTGGGTGCCTGACTCGGCCATTTTTTCAATGTTTTATGTGGGGGATCTATGTTAACAATGGATAGACGTTTTGGTATGGAAGTGACAACTGGTGGAAGGGGTGGTCATGTAGTTAGGTGTGTTTTGGGGAATTTGGTCTACTAGATGGAAAGGTCCTAAAGTCCTCATTTCTGATAAGGATAACATATCATAAGACATAGTTAGTTGTGTAAGTGAGTGTTTGGGAATATCTTGGGTGATGTATGACTCATGGAATCGAGAGTCACATCTAGTGAGTTATCATATAAAAGTGTGTGACCTTAAGGGTTATAATGAGGTATGGATGTAGGTTAACTTGCTAGAGAGGCTCTATTCTCATTAGTAATGGTTAATAGATATCTCTAGTTATGTGACTATCAATTTTCTCTATAAAATAAAATTTTTAAGCACTTATTCTGAAAGAGGCTATTTGGATTTGGATTGTTGTGTTTAATTGTGAATCACCAGGGTCATTAATGAAGAACTCAAGTGGTCCAATGGTAGTAGTTCCAATGGGAATGTGGCTTCAAGGCTATATAGAAGAGTGTTGTGAAGTGTTGATGAGTATTGGTTGATAACCCCACTTGAGTTTTGGTGTTTGAATGTAGATGTGATGCTTGTGGTTAGGGATTCCTGAGACATTCGATAGGTTAAGGTGTCCACACTTTTGGAGGTGACATCAGCAGTGGATCTGATTCTGTGGTATTCATGAATATGATCTTGGTGTAATTATATACTCAATAAGATTATTCCCAAATTCGTGACCACATCTTGGGTACAAAAAGAGAGTATTGGATATACGAACAAGAACTTAGGGGATTTAATTTTTTTCATAAGGATAAGAAATTGGATGTCTTGTTCATGGAGTTGTATGAGGAAGTCCACATGGTGGGAGGTATGAAATCTCTACATTATTAGAAGGGTATTCATGATGGACTGGGTTTTGGAGAATTCCACAGATGACATTCCTAGAGTCTAAGAGATGGCAAGGGTTGAAATGTAATTTTTCTTTCTCAGGTGAGAGTTGGGAGGCCAAGTCTACTTATTAGTTTTTGGGGTGTTAATGTGTTAACATTTTAGGTTGTTGCTTCTTAACTGATGTGGCTACAATGATATTCTTAATTTGGGGAGGTATGTGTGGGTTATGGGGGAACAATCCTCATGTTTATTGAATTGCAGAAGTGTGTATAAGATCATGGTTTGGATGTTGTGTCACTGGGAATCCAGTGATAATCGAGTTGAGCATTTCTTCTAGACTCAAGTTGGTGTTAGATGTTTTATGATGTTCATTTATTATAGTCCTTGATTAGAACAATGGAATACAAAAACAATTTATGGGAAATGTAGTTTTGTTAATGAAACCTCATCTGGAGTAAGTCATGGACTCTGGTAGGTGTGTTTGGGTGATATTGGACTATCATAATGTGTTGATATATCATGGATAATTAATGTGGTGATGTTATAACGATGTGAGTTTGGTGTTTTTTGGATGAGTTTGTTAGGGATGTGTCTACATGGCTAGGATAACGAATGGGTTTTATTAGTACTAATCCACCTCTGATGGATGTATTAAAATGGAGAGTTTGTTTTATGAATCAAATTAAAAATTTAAGAAATATATGTTTTTCTTATTTGATGTATGGATGATATATTTTCATCATATCCAGTTGGAATCGATGGTAAAGATGGATTACAATGATTTTATTTGTTGTTATGGGTGTTTAAGAGTGGTGAGTTCGTAAATGAACTAAAAATCATGTGATGTTGAGTTCATGGTTCTAGTAGAATTTTGTATGATGGTGGTTAGAAAAATGGAAAATAGCGGATGTGAGTTAAAGAATATGGTATTTTGTACCATAAAAGGCAAGTGGTTAGATTAAGAGTTGAGAGGTGTTTCACCTTGAATGGACTTATGTAAATTACATCATGGTGTTTTGGTTTTGAAAAAGTATGTTAGATAAAATTTTGATATGTTGAAGTCCTTAATTTTAATGTTGTTTATTGGTTATTATTCATAATTTATTTTGGAATGATAATGTTAAACTCTAATTTATTGACCAATGAAGGTTAGGTAATGAGGGTGGATAATTTTATGACTATTTAGGTGACACCCATTTTAAGGCACTATTGGGTTTGAAAGTAGTGATGGTTGTCTCCATGTGTTTTGGGATGTTTGTGTTGATGTGGAGGATTACCCTAGAGGTGTAATGATTTTCTATATTTTATTATGTAGTTCCTACATATATACTCACATTAAATTGTAATTTTAGAAGTATAACACAAAATTTCATCATATGTTTATTATTGGTATTGATGAGCTTGAGGTGGATGTGTCCTTTAAGGGGAATTGGGTTGAAGGTGTGCATCACAGTGAGGAAAATTATTTAAGTTGGGACTATTTATTTGGATTGAGTATTGTAATATCATGGACAAGTTCAGAAGAAAACATGGGAAATACAAGACGATAAGTGGGTCCCATGGCACAAAATTTTGTTTCAGATGACTAGTGATTCTTGGGAATATATATTGTGTGCAAAGACACCGACCCTAGTATTTCATACCCAGTACATTATTTAATTACATTTTTACTAAGAACAAGTGTTTAAATCCCAAAGGATGAATAGTTTAGTAGCTTTGAAAAACCAGATACATACATATGTATTATATTACAATATGAAAATAAAATCAACATAGATAATCCATTGTAAATACCCATAAACTCCATGATTGTCCTTATAATTCATTCATAATATACATGTTTAAATCATGTGAAAAATTATAAAATAATAAATGGGTGAGAATAGATTATCACAAAGTGTAGACAATATAGTGTAAGTTATCATAAAAAAATCATAAGGAAATTTAATTAACTAAAAAAACATTTCATTAGAATATAATTTAAAGAATAATATTAATGGAACAAAAACTAAAAAAATAATTCATTATAAATAACCACAGTAGAATGATTCTAGACTCGGGACATTCTTTTAGATGAAAAATTACATGGATTATCAATTACTAATATTATAATGAAGGAATACATAATGCTGTGATTCTGAAACAACCCATCATGTTCTTAGCCAACACATATGAAAATAAACGGTTAAGGCCTCCTCTAAATCCATATTTGAAAATAAATGTTCAAGGCCTCAGCCATGTCTATATTTGTTTTGTCTCATGAGACATACCGATGTTTTCAAGGGATATAAATGGCCCCATCTATCAAATACTAAGTCAAATGCATTCCATATATTAATGAGGTGAAACATACTCAATATATTCAGATATATTATAAGTAACATTCCATAATCATTAAACATAATCACTAACCATTCAGAGTAATATATATGAATGGAATCAAGATAGCACATCCAAATTCAAAATGATCATAAAATTTTTAAAAACATATGATAGATGATATGATAAAACATAAATACTAATTTAGATAAATTTATAACATATGGGTTTTAAATAGATTAAAATTCTCTAATAAAATTATCGTGGAATTCTTGGGAGAAAACCCCTTTTTACATGCAAAAGAAGAGATATTTAAAAAAATCATTCATATTCATAATAAAATTAGATTGTAAAGAAATATATCCTAAAAAATTAGTACAATTTAATTTATTTGTTGCATGAATGATGTCAAATTCTTGTGAAAACATGTAAAGGGTTTTCTTATAAATCTATAGATATGGGCCTATTTAGTATGGTTTGAGGGAAAATATAGGTGTTGTTAAAGAAGGAAACGGCCTATTTATTTTTTAAAAACTTGAAAAGAGATATGATATTTTTTTATGATAAAAACAGTGATATTAGAAACATATTTTTTGTAATATAGATTATGGATTGTTCTCTAAAATGGCTATGAAATCAAGTCATTCGGATTAATTGGGCTTCCTAATCTGGAATAACTGAGAAGGTAACCCAATAAATCATGTATATCCCCATAAACCAAAGATTAAATGCTGTATATATATGAGTTTGTTACATTTAAAAAAATGTATAATAATTATAAAAAAATCAATAATTACATTGTTGAAAAGAGAGATAAATCATAACCTGAATGGAAAATGGAGGTTTGGGGGAAATCCCTTGCCTTATGTTTCAAAGTATTTTTCACTTATATCTATAATACTGAATAACAAAATTAGATTCATTAATAATTATTTCATAACCTATTAAACTAGAATTTTATTTATTATAATCATATTTAGTAGATTTATGGTCTTTTTGACGAGGTATATGATTTGATTTTGTCATTCATAAGTTTTCATTTCATTGGTTTGTAGGAATGGTTTTCCTGTATACTTTTATGGGAGATCATTTTAAATTATAATATTTACCTATAACTGAAATTATATGTTATTAATGAACATATAGATTATTTAAGGGTCTTGTATATGGGTACATTACCATTTTTTCATATCGGGTTTTAATTTTTTATCCCATGTTCATCACGCCATTTGACACCTTGTACCTAGAGTGAAATCCATGGAGGTCCCTTCTCCTCCATGGATGATTATCTATTTTTTGAATGAGTTTATAGTGTCATTTTTTGACATGGGGATCTGTGTAAGTATTTAATCCCATTACCATCCAGTATCTTGAAGAGGGTTATTTTTCCTTGAATTTAAAAGATTTAAAACTGATTTTAAAGGTGTTATTCATCTTGATGTTTGATGAAATTATATATTCAATCATAAGTGAATGATGGATGGGTGGTTTTCTATGAGTATGTTGTAGGTTTTCTACATGTTTTTTCTTATAGTCTTATGGTTTTATAAGTGAAAATTGTGGTTCCAATTTACATCCTTGATATTTTTTTTGTTATTTACTAAGGATAGTAAATTGATCCTTAATTTGAGGTATGATTCCATATATGGACCATCTTAGTTTCATTAATTATTTTAAATCATTCCATGTAATACCCATGGGGTATTCCAAACCCTTGTAAATGGTTAAACATTTTTCAAAAACAAAGATAGGGAAATTATGAGAGTGAATATGTTATCAACTATAATTTGTAATGTGGGAATGGTTAATGGGATAATTTAATTGTTTATGTGTTAGATTTTCTATAATGAACTTGAGTATTTTGAAATGGTTTAAAAGATGTGTTTTGGATTTTCATCCAACTATTGTTTTTAATGAAGTGAAATGTTGTTTCAGAAGTGTTTAATGTCTAGAAAAGAGATCTTGACCTAAATTTTATTTGAAATAAGGTTTCCCTATTACATTCCAATGATGATTTTAATTACGCATTTGGTTTTCTTATTTTATGATTCAATGGAATTTTTTTATAATGTAGTTTTGAAACATTTCCATGATTATTTTGATTCTATTAGGCCTCTCAAAGTGTTAAGATGTATTTTTTGATGTACAAAATAAGTGTATTGTTAAGGTCTTAAATGGATTGACTAACCATTAATTATATCCTCAAATGAGTTATGAGATAAAATTAGTGAATGTGATAAATGGATAAATATGAATTCCCATACGATAAATAGTATGTGTGGGGTATTATACTGTGTCTATTCCCCTATGGATTTGGTTAGACTGATGCTCTAGGCTCCACTAAATGTTTACATGGTTTTGTATGTAAGATTTCAGATATATTCGCCAATATTTTTGATGGTTTCGGATGTTAGATTGGTGATATATACTCCTAGAGTATAAACATCATATGATTAATTGGACTGATGTTAAAAGGTACATGGATAAATTATACTGGTTATTAAATTCCACTTTAAGACAAAAATTATATAACCCCTTTATTCTATTCCTTAGGCTCACAACACATCTAGTGGGTGTTGGGTGGTTGGATTACTTGATGGATCATAATGTCAAAATGGATAATTAATAATTATTTAAATCTTAAACATGATAAATTTTTTCCCATAATTATTTATTTCACCTTGATTTCTTATATTCACAATGGCTCAGACAGTTTATTTCTCGAGACACCATTTTTTGTTGCGTACTGAGTTTTACTCACACTCTAATTAGGCTACCATTGAACATGGGTATCCACATATATTCTATTTTTTTCGAATATAGTTTCAGGATATGGACCCAGTGATTGATTTTTGCATGGGATGATGGGTTGGGATATAGAATTTCAGGATCATGTTCGACGCAGTTCCATGTTTGGAGTTTTTCATAGTCTCTGTATTTTGTTTCATTATTGCATGAATACCAAACATGGTGTGTATGCATGGAAGGTTTACATTATGTTTCAATTCATTTATTATTTACCCTTTCCTCTAGTCATTATGTTGTACTTTTTAATTTGGTTTATATAACTATTGATATTATTTCTACTATAGTTTTTCTCTAATAAGTCGGTACAATCTCCTTATTATATACCCATAGAATTTCACCACTAGTTGGGAGCCTATGGAATATACAGAGGCATTACAAAGATAATGTGTCCATCAATTTCAGGGAACTGGTTAGAGTGGAACCTACGTGGGTGTGTTAAAAGATGTTTTTATGATGATATATCCATAAAGAAGAATATGTTTCTTGTTAAGTTTCTTAATTTTTTTATAAAGATACTTATAAAAGACAGTATGGTATTATAGTACAATGAATATTTTTCCAACCATGATTTCACTAGCGCGGGCTTATAACTGTTGGATAAGTAGTCTATTAAATGTAACCAACGTCTTAGTGATTTATTTTCCTTGGATAACTATAATGTCTAAAGGGGGATATTGTTGGGATCAATATGTTTTTAGGTGTGTTGAAGAATCTTGAAAACGTTTATATAATATAAGTTAGGATTGTTATGAATTGAGGTGTGTTTCTCAAAAGGGTTATATTTTTTTCTTCCAAAATAAACCACCTTTTTTTTATTTCCAATATAAGTGTAACACCTAGATAATTTACAACATATTTCATTTTAATCAAATTTATTATCTTTGATAGTTTACAGAACATAAAACTCGATGTATAAATGAACTGTCATATAATATATTATTATAACCAAGACATTAAATTGGAGTATATTAATATAAGTAAATAAATTATGAAAATACATTAGTTTAGACATGTATAAAATAAATTGTTTTCTTTTTTCAATCTATTAGAAATTACTATAAAAAAATTAAATGTATAATTTTTTTTATGAAAATTCATTTTTATACATGAAATGTGTAAATAAATAAACTTAATATCTATTGGTGAATTATTTAAAGTAAATTTAAATATTATATATTAAATTAAATTTTTTATCATCCACCTTTTCTTTTTTATATTCATGGGACAATAATAAATCTAGTTTAATTCATAAAAACTGTATTTTTCAAAAAAGTGGCTTCATCTTGTTTTATGAATTTATTATAAAATAATTTTCTTATAATTCATGAATATTTATTCTAAAAAATTGTGGTCATTTTTTAAATCATATTTTAGAAATTATCGTGTATTTTTTTTATAATTATCAGAAAAGGTTAATCTTTTTATATGAATAGTAAAAATGGAAGATTTTTATTGAAAACTACCTTTTCATTTTGAGAATTTATGAAGTTAAAATTTTCCTAAAATAATTAAAGGTATACTCAATTAAAATATATTATTATTAATATAATTTAGATCATTGGTACAAAAAATATTTTGAAATCTTATATAATCTCTTTTTTAACTTAAGAATGTATTTCATTGGAAAAAAACATTTTCAACTCGTGTATATGTTTAATAATAAATTATATTAAACCACTATAATGTTTAAATTTTTTTAAAATAAATTCCATTTTTATTAAAAAAAATTAATAAGTTCAACATTATTTTTTCTAATAATTAATAATAATAACAGTAAAAAATTAATTACTAAATATATGGATAAAAAAGGATTACCTATGTAACATAACTAGTATGTAATGAATAATAGATATTTTTATCTATGTTTATTTATAAATTATATAGTGTTTTGAGGCTAAAAATGAGAATAAATCCAACCTAAAGCATGGAATTCTCTTGTATTCTTTAAAAGATTGTTTTACCGCCTTTCGATGACGAACCATTTTTAAATATATCTTTTGAAAATTTTATATGACCTATTTTTCGAAATAAACTTATTCTTTATGATTGGGACATTGAAATTTACTTTGGGTTATTTTTTGGTATTTTTCCGATAAAGATCATTTTTTAATGAATAGTGAAAAATGTTGTATTTTAATTCAAAACCTCTTTTTAATATAATTTAAATATATAGTTAGATTATCTTTTTAGTTGGTTTTAAAGTGAACTTATAATTTATTTTTACCATTTAATCCAATTGTTTTTGTTGGAATTAATTTCACTTTGAAATCGGATATAAACTAGTGTCCATCTTATGATACTTTTTGTTTCATAAAAACACGCTATTTGTTTTGATAGCGGGAATTAAATATTAAGTTTATTAATGAAAAATATATGTTTTTAATTTTTAAAATAGGCATCATTTTTGAATTCGGAATATCAAATATAGCTTAGGGTGACGTTTTGGTATTTTTCTGAAAAATGTCAATTTTTTATGAATAGTGAAACCACTAAGTGGTACTTAAAAACTGATTTTTCGTTTAAATGAAATTTTACCTCCTATGTGTTTGGAATTTCAAAAATCACACATACATGGTTTTCATTAAGAAGTAAAATTTGGTTCAATTGGATTAAAATAATTTATTGGGGAATAGTAACTAACTATGCTTTTAATCGCGATTAGAGGTAATTAGTGCAATTTAAGGAAAAAATGATATTATAATAAAATGAAAATACTAGAAACATGTCATACCCTTATTGGATCTGTCATGGCCGACCTAGACAATCCATGGGTCAACTTGGGGACCCCATGGAGCCACTTTGGTAGGAAAATGACATTAATATCTTTTTATTTAATGTTAAAATTTAAATGACACAAACATGAGTTGTTTTACTCAAACAATTTTTAAATAGGTTTATACAACTCATATTTTTTACTATAAATATTCATTATAAATCTAAAAATATTTCCTAAATAATAGTATTTGTTTATAATTTTTGGACATTAAATAAATTAAATTATTTATGACATCATGATGATGCAGCGATTACCTCATTATTTAACGATTTAAATAAAATAAAACGATAATGTAAAATCTAAGACCTACACTTGTAAAAAACCTATTGGATTGGTATATTTAGAACCCTTATCACCTTATCGTCGAATTATATCTATTTGGGACCTTTTAAATCCGAAACTCATTTTAAAATAGAGTAACATTTTTTTACTTTCCAAGAGTGCCCCTCCTCTCATCTTATAAAGGGCCCCACCTCTACCACCTTACCGACACTTCCAAATCCTTTTGCTCGGCAAACCCCTCCACATTTTGTCACTCCACATCCCTTTATAACTCTTATAATCCTCACTTTGGGAAGAAGTATTCCCAAGGAAGCCTTTGAGCTCAAATAAAAAAGGGTGACCTGTTTTTCAGGTAATGTCTTCACTTGTGTTCTTTTTTTTTTATTTTGCTTCTCCAACACCCTAAGATCTTTTTATTAATTTATTTTGTAACAACAGCAGTATCTTCCATATACTAGGATTTTTTTATAATAAGGATTTGAGCTACACTTACACACACCTACATTTAATGGTTAAATAACATACTGTTTCTGTGGATGGAGCAATTTTGCCTCCCGAAACGATTATTGTTCAAAATTCTATTAACACCTTCAATGGTGGCCTTTAAAATGAAACTATATTTATATATGATATATAAAATTATTATGTTTTCCTTAATTTTCTGTATTTTTTATTTTGGTAATATCTTTATGGTTTCCTTTATGGGTAAACGCGATATCTTCATTTAAGGAAGTGCGGACTACCGACCGTCAAAGTGATTTGATTCATTAATACCATATGTGGGACATATAAAGGATGGAGTTATTATAGTATATATGATATTATACTGGAATTATAATATACCTTTATATCTTTATGATTCCATTCCATAAAATATGATATTGATATGAAAGTAGTGTTCATGAGTACGTACGACTTACCGTCTCCATGAAAGGTGCATTTCATTTCTTATCCCCAAATGTAATGATCTATTATAAGTACATATAAATAATGAATATATATGATTTATTTTACATCTAAATGATGAATATAATTCTGGAATTAAAATATAAATATCTCTCATTTAGTTATAATTCCATTAGTATGACGTAGAAATGAAAGCAGCGTTCATGCGTACGTACAGCTTACCGTCTCCATGAATGGTGCATTTCATTTCTTACCTCTAAATGATTATGTAATGTTATAAATACATGTATATTCTGGATATATATGATATATATGATATCAATATCATGAATATCATTCTGGATATAATGAACCTTTGACCACACGAACAAAATGTATTTATAAGAAGTCCACTTCGACTTAAGAACCAAATATCGACAAAACAAACATTATTAACATAAATAATTACATAATGTTCATAACATGGTAATAAGTGATATAAAATTAATAATTAACTTAAAAAAGGTTCTTAAGCATATAGAAATAAACTCAAGTTCATTATTCAGGACATTAAAAAACAATCAAGTCAAGTCAGACATGAGGTAAGGGATCTTCTTAACCCAATTTCCATTCCTTGGGTTAATCTCCTACTTTCAAATTATGTCATGATATTATTATTTCCAATCATTTATTTGTACTTTATTTATGTGTAATTATAGTGAATACACATAATAGATCTATTTTATTTAAAAATGATCATTGTATGGGACTTCATCTCAATCTCATTTCATTGAGGCATATTTTGATTTATACACAACATTCTTTTATACGGTGTATAAACCCCTTTATATTTTACGATTATTAAAAAGGAATATTTTTTTATACGAAGCGTTTACTAAATGACCAAAGGGAATGTTTTTTTGTCTTATGTATGCGGCAACAACGACTTCTCCGCCACCGTGACCATTATTTGAGTTTCAGCTTCCTCTACATGACATACCTTTAAATAAAAAGAAAAAAAATACCATTTATTACTTTTCTTTTATTTTGGTACTGAAAATGGTTTTCATAATGTTTTTATATCAATTTGTTGTATTGATATCTTGTGATTGAAAAGTGGAAATGTTATGTGTTTTTTATGAATGTTTTATGTGATACGATTATGTTGTGGTTCTTGAGCATTATAATGATGACGGGTGGTTCTTTGATAAACTAAGGGTGGGTGAGCCTGATATAGCTCTCCAATGCATTGGGTAATGCGAAGGAGTTAAACGTTAAGGTTTCTCTGAAGATATTTAGGGAATATACTGTGATTGGTATTACAAACATAACCAAGAGGGTTACTCCCTATGTAAGAATGTTATGATTGCCTCAAGTTACCTTTATTTCTTTTGATTTCTATGATTTATTCATAATTTTGAAGAGGTGTGTTAAAGTTCTTATGTTTTATATGTAAGGTATGATTTCATTCTTATGTATATATGTACTCATGTTTCCTTTCCATATTTTATTATTCCTTACTGATCTTTTTATGCTCATCGAATGTTTTTTTTGAAATGTTTTTCACAGGTCAAGGGAATGGTACATGATATGATGATAGTGTCCAGGAAGTGTCAAGAAAGAATCCATGTTTTATTTTAAATATGTTTTCTATTGATGGGAAAAATGTATACTATCTTTTATGTAAACAATTTGTTTGAATGTGGAATGTAATGCATGTTTTATGATCTAATTCTCTAAAACTCTAAACATAAAAAGATCCTCAATGTGTAATCTTGAAATAACTCAAGATTAAGTAAGGTTTAAGGCTGAGGCTTTATAGATGGTATCAGAGGTCGGTTTAGATAACATTAAGAGTTAGAATTCTATTAAATGATTATCCGAAAATATTTTTTTATTGTAAAATTGAAATTATATAGCATTTAAAGATTACCATGTTGCTTCGCCTATGGAATTTCAGTGTTAAGAATGGTTTTTCATAGAGGAAACATTGAATATTTTTGTGAAGTAATGCTGAGGAAAATGACCTTCCAAATCAGAATACTGAGATAGTCAAAATCACCATTGAGCAGTTTACTGCAGTGATGGCTCAGTTCAATCAGGTGATAAATCATGGCTGTCTTTATTGATAATATTTTGGGGTTTTATAAAAGTAAATAGGAGCATGAAATCTATTTAAGGGTTATCATGAAAACCATGAAAGAAAATAAATTGTATTGGAAATTAAGAATGTGTGAGTTCTGGTTGCAATATATTTCTTTCCTTGGTCACATTGTTTCTAATGATGGGATAACTGTTGATCCTACAAAAAAAAGTTTGTTGAAGAATGGCCAAGACCCACAAATGTAACTGAAATTTGTTGATTCCTTGGTTTTGTAGGATATTACGAAAGGTTTGATAAAATGTTTTCCCGGTTATCTAGTCCAATGAATATGCTAACTCAGAAGGGTGTCAAGTATATCTAGACAAAAGAATGTGATGATTGTTTTTAGGAACAAAAAAGAAGATTGGTGAATGCTCCAGTTTTGGAACTACCTTCAAGGAATGGAGAGTTTATTATCTAAAATGATGCTTCATTGAAAGGACTTGGTTGTGTCCTAAGGAAGAATGATCAGGTAATTGATTCTGCTTCACGTCAGTTGAATACTCATGTGGTAAATTACCCTACACATGATTTGGAATTAGCTGCTATTGTTTTCGCTTTAAAAATTTGGAGGCATCATTTGTATGGAGTAAAGTGTAAAATATATATCGATCACAAAAGTTTAATGTATATATTCACTCAGAACGAATTAAACATGAGGCAGAGGATATGGCTAGAATTAATCAAGGATTATTATTGTACAATTCATTACCATCCGGGAAAAGAAAATAAAGTGGCTGATTCCTTGAGTCGAAAAAGTAATGCTTCGTTAACCATGTTCTGTTTGGAACATGATCCCTTGGTTATGAATTTGATGAAATTTGGATTAGAAGTTGTTGGTGTATGATGTCATACTTTTTTGTTTCAGGTATCAGTGAAATCATCTCTATCAGACAGAATTATGCAAGCACAGAAGAAAGACGGTGAGTTGCAAAAAAAAGGTTGAGATGGTTTAGAGGGGTGAGTTGCCTGAATTTAACATTGATAATGATTTTGTTTTGATATTTGGGAAGAGATTGTGTGTGACTTGTGATTCACATTTGAAGAGAGAGTTGTTATGTGAAGCTCATAGTTCTCTGTTTTCAGTTTCCTGCCAGTACTAAGATGTATAGAGATATTTGAGAGTATTACTGGTGGGATGGAATGAAAAGAGATATAGCTGATTTTACTGTGAAGTGTTTGACTTGTCAGTAGGTGAAAGCTGAGCGGAAGTTACTGAAAGGGAGGCTTCAGTCTTTACTAGTGCCAAAGTGAAAATGGGAAAATATATCCATGGACTTTGTTGTGGGATTGACGAAGACACCTCGAGGAAATAATGCAATCTGGGATATTGTTTATCGCTTGACTAAATCTTCTCATTTCCTTGCTATACGAGATACTTTTTACCTAGATCGACTTTCCTGTTTGTATCTTAATGAGATAGTCAGGTTACATGGAGTTACACTCTCCATTGTAACTGATCGTGATCCCAGGTTTACTTCTAACTTTTGGAAAGGCCTTCAGAAGTTATTGGGTACTGAATTAAATTTTAGTTCAACTTTTCATCCTCAATCAGATGGGCAGTCAGAACGAATGATCCATTCATTGGAGGATATTCTACGTTCTTGTTTAATGGATTATTAGGGTATTTGGGACCAACAACTTACTTTTGTTGATTTTTCTTATAATAACAGTTTTCTTTCCAGTATATAGATGGAAACATTTGAGGTGTTATATGGGAAGTGGTGTCGAACTCCAGATTTCTGGGATGAAGTGGGTGAAAGGAAGTTGATGGGACCAAAATTGGTAGAAGAGTTGGCAGAAAATGTTTTGCTGATACAGAAACACATGAGAACAGCTCAGAGCAGGCAGAAGAGTTATGCGGACAACAGGAGGAAAGATCTCTCTTTTGAGGTAGGTGATCATGTTTTTCTCAAAATTTCACCATTGAAGAGTGTGATGCGATTTGGTAAGAAAGGAAAGATGAGTCCAGTGTTCATTGGACAATATCAAATTTTGGAGTGAGTTGGATCAGTTTCATACCGAGTAAATTTACCTCCGAGTTTATCTCAGGTACACAATGTTTTTCATGCTTTGATGTTGAGAAATTATATGCCAGATCCATCTCATGTTTTGAGCCCAGAGGTAGTTCAGTTGGAAGAGAATCTCTCTTATGAAGAACAACCAGTCCAGATTTTTGACCGAAGGGAGCAAGTGTTGCTAAATAAGGAAATTCACCAGGTAAAGGTTTTTTGAAAAAACCACATGATTGAAGAGGCAACATGGGAATCTGAAAATGCAATGAGGGATAAATACCCCCACTTATTCGTTAAGTAAATAAATTATGGGGACGAAATTTTCTAAAGGGGGGAAGGATTTAATATCCCAAGTATGTAATGAATAATATATTTTTTTATCTATTTCTACTTATGAATTTGATAGAGTTTTGAGGCATAAAATGAGAATAAATCCAAACTAAAGCATGTAATACTCTAGTATTTTTTACAAGATTGTTTTACTGCCTTTTGATGGTGCAACATTTTTAAATCTATATTTTGAAAATTTTATAAGCCCTATTTTTCGAAATAAACTTATTCATTATTATTGGGACATTGAAATTTACTTTGGGTAAATTTATGGTATTTTTCCGATAAAGTTCATTTTTAATGAATAGTGAAAAATGTTGTATTTTAATTCAAAAACGCTTTTTAATCAAATTTATTTATATAGTTATATTACCTTTTTAGTTAGTTTTAAAGTGAAATTAGAATATATTTTTACCATTTAATCCAATTTTTGTCGTTGGAATTAATTTCACTTTGAAATCGGACATAAAGTTGTGTCAATCTTTTGATAATTTCTATTTCATAAAAACACTCTATTTGTTTTGATAACAGAATTAATTATTAAATTAATTAATGCAAAATATATGTTTTGAATTGTGTAAAATAGACATCATTTTTGAATTCAGAATATCAAATATAGCTTAGGGTGAATTTTTGGTATTTTTATGAAAAACTTCAATTTTTGATGAATAGTGAAACCACTATGTGGTACTTAAAAAACTAATTTTTCATTTAAATGGAATTTTACCACCTCTGTGTTTTTAATTTAAAAATTCCGACATACATGGCTGTCATTAATAAGTAAAATGTGGTTCAATGGGATTAAAATAATTTTTTTGGTGAATAGTAACTAATTAAGTTTTTAATCGCGATTAGAGGTAATTAGTGCAATTTAAGGCAAAAATGATATTATAATAAAATGAAAATACTAGAAACATGTACTACCCTTATTGGATGTGTCATGGCCGACCCAGACAAGCAATGAGTAAACTTGGGGACCCCATGGAGCCACTTTGGTAGGAAAATGACATTAATATCTTTTTATTTAATGTTAAATTTAAAATGACACAAACATGAGTTGTTTTAATCAAAAAAAATTTAAATAGGGTTATAAAAGTCAGATTTTTGACTATAAATGGTAATTGGAAAGATAAAAATATTTTCTACATCAATGTATTTTTTTTAATTTTTATACATTAAATAAATTATAATATTTATGACGTCATGATGATGCAGCAATTACCTCATTATTTAATGATTTAAATAAAATAAAAAGCCTTTGGCTTGGCCAACCACTGCACATTTTCTCTCTCCACATCCCTATATAACTCTTAGAAGCCTCATGTTGGGCAGAAGACTTCCCAAGGAAGCCTCTGAGCTCAAATCAAAAAGGGTTACCCGTTTTTAAGGTAATGTCTTCACTTGTGTTCTTTTGTTTTATTTTGCTTATCCAACACCCTAAACTCTTTTTATTCATTTCTTTTGTAACAACAGCAGTATCTTACATATACTAGGATGTTGTTATAAGAAGGATTCAAGCTACACTTACACACACCTGCATCTAATTGTTAAAGAATATACTATTTCTGTGGATGGAGAATTTCTGCATCCCGAAACGATGATTGTTCAACATACTTTTAACACCTTCAATGGTGGCCATTAAGATGACACTATATTTATATATGATATATAATATTTTTATGTTTTCCTTAATCTTCTGTATTTTTGATTTTGGGCAAACCTTTATGGTTTCCATTATGGGTAAATGCGATATCTTCATTTAAGGAAGTGCGGACTACCGCCACCTCAAAGTGATTTGATTCGTTAATACCATATGTGGGATGTATAAAGGATGGAGTTATGATATTTTATATGATATTATACTATAATTATAATATACCTTTATATAATTATGATTCCATTCCATAAAATTTGAAATAGAAATGAAAGTAGCATTCATGCGTACGTACAGCTTACCGTCTTCATGAACGGTGCATTTCATTTATTATCCCCAAATGTAATGTACTTTTATAAGTACATATATATAATAGATATATATGATTTATGTTACATAAAAATGATGAATTTAATTTTGGAATTAAAATATACAAATCTCTCATTTAGTTTTAATTCCATTAGTATGACATAGAAATGAAAGTAGTGTTCATTCTTACCTTTGGCTTACCATCTCAATGAATGGTGCATTTCATTTATTACCTCTAAATGATTATTTAATATTATGAATACATGTATATTCTGGATATATATGATATATATGATATCCAAATCATTAATATCATTCTGGATATAATGAAACTTTGACCACACGAACAACATGTATTTGTAAGAAGTCCACTTTCAACTTAAGAACCAAATATCGACAAAACAAACATTATTAACTTAAATAATTACATAATGTTCATAACATGGTAATTAGTGATATAAAAGGAATAATGAACTTGAAAAAGGTTCTTAAAAAAGTATAAATTAACTCAGGTTTATTATTCAGTACATTAAAAAACGATCGAGTCAAGTCGGACATGAGGTAAGGGATCATCTTAACCCAATTTCCGTTCTTTGGGTTAATCTCCTACTTTCAAATTATGTCAGGATATTATTATGTCCAATCTTGTATTTGTAATTTCTTTATGTGTACTTATAGTGAATACACATAATAGATATATTTTACTTAAAAATGATTTTTATATGGGACTTCGTCTCAATCTCCTTTCATTGAGGCATATTTTGTTTTATACACAACTTTCTTTTATACTGTGTATAAAACCCTATGACTATTAATATTATTAAAATTTAATCTTTTTTTATACAATGTTTTTACTAAAAGACAAAAGGGAATGTTTTTTTGTTATACATATGCGGCGACAATGACTTCTCCGCCGTCGTGACCATTATTTATGTTTCGACTTCATCTACAAGCCATAACTTTAAAAAAAATACCATGTTTTAATTTTAATTTATTTTGGAATTGAAAATGGTTTTCATAATGTTTTTATATCGATGTTTTGTATTGATATCTTGTGATTGAAAGGTGGAAATGTAATGTTTCCTTTATGCATGTTTTCTGTGATACGATTGTGTTGTGGTTCTTGGGCATTATTATGAAGACGGGATGTTCCATGATAAACTAAGGGCGGGGGCGCCCGATATAGCTCTCCAATGCATTGGGTTACGCGAAGGAGATAAAAGTTATGGTTTTTCCAAAGAGATTTAGGGAATATACTATGATGGGTATTCCAAACCTAACCAAGAGGGTTAATCCCAATGTAAGAATGTAATGAATTCCTCAAGTAACCTTTATATCTTATGATTTCTACGATTTATTAATAATTTGGATGTGGTATATTAATGTGATTATGTTTTATGGGTAAAGTATGATTTAATTATTATTTATATATGTACTCATGTTTCCTTTCCATATTTTCATATCCCTTACTGAGCTTTTTATACTCATCCCAAGTTTTTTTTGAAATGTTTTTCACAGGTCAAGGGAATGGTACATGATATGATGATAGTGTCAAGGAAGTGTCAAGAAATAATCCATGTTTTATTTTAAATATGTTTTCCTTTGATGGAAAAAATGAATACTATCTTTTATGTGACCACTTTGTCTAAAAGTGGAATGTAATTCATGTGTTATCATTTAATTCTCTAAAACTCTAAACATGAAAAGATCCTCAATGTGTAATCTTGTAATAACTCAATATTAAGTAAGGTTTAAGGCTGGGGCCTTATAACCTAGAGGGTGACGCAAATGATAGGGGTATGTTTTCCCATTAAACATATCTAAATCATAATTAATATCAATATTTCGACTATATATTTTAAAAAATAATAACATATGTAATCCTTTAATCATATTTTAAGGAAAAAAATTATCTTTTTGTTTTATTTTAGTCAATTTTCAATTATTTCCCCTCCCCCACTTTTAAAACGACACCCCTTTACATTAACATCCAAACCTACATATCCCTTTGGTTCAAAAAATAATTTCCCAAATATAATGCCAAAATCCATCCCCAATAACTAGATTTCATATTTTGATCATAAAGACATCATAATAAGGATTTAGTTGTAATCCTAAATAGGTTCTTCGAAGAATTTGTATAGTTCTTAACAAAGCGTGTTCATTTTATTTCTTGATATAACAAATTAAAAAAAATTAAAAAATGATAAAATATTATTAAAATTGTCATTTATATAATAATATATTGTTATGTTGACAAAAGAACCAATATTCGTCCTTCATTCAATAAAATATGAAATGAAACCATCAATTGTGTGTACGACGGACTATGACCTCACGAACCAACATAATTTATTTTTCATCACCACCTATCTAGGATATATAGAATCATATATTAAATATATATAAATATATAAAATATTCATGGAATAATTACTCTTCTATAATTACAATATCATATATACCCAAATCTTTTGGAAAACGATAATGTCACTCATGCGTACGTGTGGACTATCGTCTCCACAAAGCGATTTGAAACATATTTAATTTTATTTTAAAATAAATGTTAAAAAGTATGGATTAAATTACTATATTGTATTTATATATATGTATATATTATATAATCATGTTTCTATAAATGTGAATTATTATTTTTCTTTCTTTCTTCCATTTGTCGTAAAAATAGAAACAACAATTATATGCACATAGGGCCTACCATCTCAATGGACGATGTAGTTATTTTTTCCATATCAAACTTTTTTGGATGACTATAATTATGTATATAATAAATATATATTATATCTAAATCATTTATAATATTCTTTATATTTTCAAAACATGATCAATTTAAAAGGACAAAAATTATTAACTCAAAACATACATAAAAATGACATGATTACTACCATAAATAATGATTTTAACAAATAATTATTAATAAATGGGTTATAAAATATTATATGTAAATAATATATGTTAAAATATATTATAAAGATTCAATAATATATTTATAATAAATTTATATTTATTTTAAATTATATTTGGATACATATGAATGAAGTCAGACATGAGGTAAGGGACTTTTGTCACACCTTTATTTTTGTGGGATGCATGCCATATTAATAATTTAATTATTTTGGGTGGTATATATGATTACCATGAATATAGTTTTTATTTTTACCTTCAAATATAATTTATATATATATATCCATGTAATTTTATTTATTTCATGGGGATTAATTTTCAAAAGATACCAAAGTAATTTGGGTTTATTTCATAATAGAATTATCAGTAAGGGTAAGAAATATAAAGGATGATATAATAAAAGTAAACATGAGGCATGGTGATTAATTAAATTTACATGTGATTAAAAATAACCTTGAACATAAAATGACAGGAATAAGAGATGAATAAATAATACCTTAATAAAACATAATCATGGGAATTCTACTAGTATAATACCAATTGAAAAATCAATTACTAGTTTCATATTTATGGAATTAATAATGCAGAACATCATAACCTTATTGTCAGTTCCTCGTGCCAACATCATAAATAACCATTTTGTCAAGGCCTTCTATCAAGACCTAGTTTGTCTCATCAGTCCTACTGATGCACTGAGAGAATATGTAGGGCCCCACCCTACAATTAATATGTCCAACTAATTCCTAATATGGATGGGTATTACATAAAAACATATACATTCATATTAAAAAAATACATATGAAATGTAAAAAACTTTTCCCAATCCATAAACATAAACACTAACCATTCAGATTAATACGGTGAATGGTGTCAAGATAACAAAAAAACAGTCAAACTAATCATATACCATTAAAAAAAAATTTAATTATATAATAAAACATTAAACCAATTTAAATACAAGAATCATCAATAGTGTTGAAATTTGTGGAAAAAATATTATAAAATCATCAAGAAATTCTTGAGATAAAAACAAATTGACTTTGAAAAGAATAGTTCTGTTGGAAATGTATTTTTAAAAAACACGATGTGATTTGAGGTAGATTTATCATAATAAAAATACTAATTGTATGAAAATAATTTTTTTAAATACTTATTAAATATATTTCTTGAAAATATATAATAATAGAGAAATTCCATTGAATCAGGATTGTATTTCCAGAAGAATTTATGAATGTTCATTTTAAAATGAATAACTACCCATAGAATAATGAAGAATTCTGGTAGGTAACAATATATAGGTTACTGAAAAAAATTTATTATGAGTACACAATAATACCTATTAATTTCATTGATTTAAGTATTAAATAAAAGTAACCTGAATGATAATGAAGGTTCGGGTGGAACACCCTTACCTTAAGTTAAAAGGGGTTTTTCACATGATCTTAAGGACCTGAATAATACAATTTCGGTTCATTAATTAATTATTATAGAACACATTATACAAGTAATTTATTTATTATAACCATATTAGTATCATTGAATTCCTTTTTTACTGGTTAATAGATTTTATTTCCTTGTATAGAAGCGTTATCTTTCTTGGTTTTCAAGAATGGATTACTTATATTTTTTTATGGATAAACATGTATGATGAACATTGTTTTCTAAAAATAATGTTTTATGTTATTAGTTTACAACCATAAAATAAATTGGTTATGAAATTGATTTGGATATTTTTAGTGAATATAGATCCTTATATAAAAACATAATGATAGTTTATTTTGTTAATTCGCATTTTTTGATCATAAAGAATTTATTTGGGGTTTTAAATTAATATCACATGTACAAAAGATTCAAAAACATTAAGTAAAAAATATTATATATATTATTTTCTGGTTAAACCGTAAAAATTGTTTCATGACCAAAATTTAATATTGAAACAGAAATTGAAATCCAATCGTCCATGAGTGTGGTAAATTAGAACATCACATATGGAATTTTTACTAATAAAATAAAATAAGGGTAATACAAATATGATAATAACATCTTCCATCATTATAAAAACATTAAAAAACATTAGGGTATTCAAGTTTTCATACCATTTGGATGAGGATAGGCGACAATAGAAAAGAAACCAACAGAACATGAAATGAAAATAAAATAATCAAAAATAGTAATTTATGTAAAAGATAAAATAAATTTTTTTAAGGTATTTTATATATTGTATTCCTAGAATTTAATGCATCTTTTGATACTATAACTTTATTTTAAATTTAATAGTCACACCTAGGGGTAATAACATTGAAAAAGTCACAATGAGATTTGACTCGATAATCACTTGGTTTACAAAACGGTGCCCTACATCACAAATGGTTTGAAACACTCCATGGATACTCTTGGTATAATTCCAAATTTAATTAAAAACAATTCTGTAGGATTTTAAAATAATTTGAATATTTGATGTCATTCCCAAAGAAACCAATTTTTTGATTATGAGAATAGCTACACATATTTTTTTAAAATTTATGTTAAGTGATTCACTTATTTTGGAATCTTATACCATGATTCCTAATGTTATTATCTTATATAGTGTGTGTAATTATTTATAAATGGAACATAGTGTAATTAATGGAGACCATAAAAATACATCTACTCAATTCAAGGATTTACCTCTTGGGAAAGATAATCAAGTTGGAGCTGGAAATGCAGTTAGAGATAAACAAATTATAACTATATTGGGTATAGTGACTCAGGTTATGACGAATAACATTGACCATATGAAGCTTTAGAGTAAAATAAAATATTGTTTAACAATTTCAAACTGATTTTTCATGTTACAAACCTCCATCATTTAATAGGACTATAAATATATTTGTAGCATAGAAATAGATATGTAGGGTCGAGAAGATATTTCTCTCCTTGGGATGTAATGAAATGGTAACGGTTTTCAGGGTAGTATATTGTCTCCCATGAAATGAGGATCAATAATGGTCATTGAATCAAAACACTATGGATTAGGTGGAAATATTGAACATGGAATGAATGGATTTTAAGGAACGTTTCATTACAAAATATTTCTATCCCAAAAAATGAGCAGATATGGAGTGAAAATTCCTCCAACTAAGATAAAAGAAAGATGAAAATATTTTTTAAATATGAATATAACATTACGATGTTAGAAATGTATACTATATAATAGGAACATAACCCGAAGATAAATATTTATTTTTTCTTTTGTAGTTTTAATCAAATCCTTCAAATGAGACTAGCCTTAAAAACAATCTCAATATATATAAATGTAATATCATGTTTTTTAAATATAAATAAATAATGGTACATTTCATATGAATTAGATGGAAGTAAATATAATAATAGGGAATCTATGTACTATTGAAAAGGAAATATGGAAAATGAAAATAAGGTAATGAAAGAAATCATAACATGTAATTAATGTGTATAGAAACCCCATAGAACATGCATGATGTGACTAGAAGTTTACTATATGTGTGGAGATAAAAACCACAAGCCTTATGATTACAATGAAAATAAATAATAATCCAATGTGAAGGGTATAAACTGTAAGGATTTGGGGCATTATGTGAATTATTTTCCTAAGCATCAATGAAATTTACCCAAAAAATGATGTTGGAAAAGGCTAATATTATGCAATCATAGTAGTTGAGGCTATATTTCCTAAAGATTTGATGGAATATACATTAATTGAATCCTCAAATTTATCTAATGATTTATTTGATTATGGATGTTATCACTCTTGAATATGTATGTTTTTTCGAATAAAATTAAATATTTCCTTAAAATCCATATAAATGGAGTTATCCGTCCTGAATTCCCGTGGATATCTCATTACAAGAAGGATGTGTTATTCCATTAACATTATGACACATTAACATTCCATATTTTCTAACTTCATTATTATTTATATGGTTTATTTTTAAAAACACCTTAGTAGAGACTAGATTTCAAAATATGATGCAAAAATTTATTATAATGAGATAGAAATTATGATAAATGATGATGGTGTGAAATTATTTATCATTAGAGTGGGGAATTGATCATCCAATTCATATTTAGATCCATCCCTAGTTTCTCTTCCTGAATTAGTCATTGGGGAAGATGTTTAGATACAATATTCAAATAAAATACAAAATACACAAATTAAGGATTTACCTATTTTAAATGAATACATTGATTTATTTCCTATTTAATTACCTGGGAATCCACCAAATCATGAATTTAATTTTTCAGATGATTTAATCCCACATGTAACAATAATATCAAATAATCCTTATAAAATCAACACAATGAAATTGGTTCAATTAAATAAAAAAATCTATTTTTTACTGTATGGTATTTATATTTATAGTGTTTTACCTTTGGCATCCCTTGTCATTTTAATTAATATGAAATATTGGTCTTTGATTATATAAAGTTATTACAATGAAATCATTTTCTATGATATATAACATATATATTATACCTTGAATTGATGACTTATTCGATCAACTTCATAGTGGTCAATATTTTTAATATATTAATATTCATTCTATGTATCATAAATTATGAGTAAATAAGGATGATATTCCAAACACATTATTCCAAATAAGTTATTGGTATTAAAAGTTATATTAATGTCATTTGGATTGACTTATTAAAAATGTATTTTTATTGATCCAATAAAATGTACTATATAAGGAATATGAAGATAATAATTTTTGTGGAATTTATTGATGACATCATGGGGGTATTTTAAAATTTATGAGGACCATGAGAATAATTGTTGGATTATTCATGATACTCTTGGATGAAATGATTTATATTGTAAATTTATTATGTGTGAATTATGGCTTCAAAAGGTTTCATTTCTTGTCCATATTGTATCTATGGATAGAATCTCAGTATATCCCCAAAAGACAATTTAATGACATGAATAACCTAGAGCAATGAACATAACTAAGGTTTTTAGATTCTATGGTTTGGAATTTTACTATAGGTGAATTGTCCAAAAAATTTCATTATTGATAACATATTAAAAAATATTACTCATCCAAGATTTAAGATCATATAGGGAATTGAATGTGAGGAATGTTTTGAGTAATTGAAGAAAGAATTAGTGAATGATCTTATTTGACCCTTCCATTATAAAATTATGGACTTGTGATATATTTTGATGCATCCAATAATGGACTTAGTTGTGCTTTTTTTAGAAAGATGTTGTTATTTCTTATGCGTTATTAAAATTATTGATTCACATAAAAACCATCCAACTCATGATCTTGAGTTGAGAGACATAATCATTGATTTAATTATATGTATACATTTTCCCTTTGGAAAAAGTAATGTGGTGTACATTGATAAAATGAGTATTAAATGCAAATTTTCATAGAAAGAGATCAACAAGAAGAAAAGGTAATGGTTTGATCAACTCAAGGATTACTAATTATCAACATATTTCTACCATCAGATGAAAAATTAGGTATTATATGCATTGATAAGAAATGAAAATAGTGTTATGACCAAAAAAAGAATGATAGAGATCCTATATTCATGGATCTAGTAAAGAAAGATATGAAAATTATGGATGAAGGTGAGACATCCCTCCTTTTACAAATGAATTCCAAATCATATTTCAAATAAATGATTAAGATATCTCATCCTAATGTTGAGAATTTTCAAAATAAAATTAATTTTGTGAATAATAGGAAATTGGGAAACTTCATATATTAACATGGTGTTATAAAATATCAAAAGAGGTTTTGTGTTTCATCTATAACTAATTTAAAAAAGGAATTATTATATGATTCCCATAGCATAAAATGTTATGCATACTATGAAAGTACCAAGATGTATTTATAATTGAAGGAATAATTTTATGTGATAATATAAATTGATAAATTACTTATTATATTTTAGTAGGTTTTTTTTCAGGAGTTTATGGTTCAAAGATAGAATCATAGAGAAATCATAAAACCTATGCTTATTACAACATTGAAATTGGATTACATTAATACATAATTTGTCACTAGATTACCAAAATACCAATAGAATGAATGATTAAATATGGTTTATTGTTGATTGCATCACCAAATCTTCCCATTTACTCTATATATTAGAATATATATCTCTTGAGGGCCATACACACATCTATATTAATGAATTTTAATTAAATAATTTAACACAAATTTAATTGTTTCTGATCACAATACATAATTTACAATAAATGTTTTGAAATTTCATCAAAAGAATAATAATATGGAGCTTTATTTTTTTCACCGCATATCATTGTCAAACTGATGGAAATTTTGAAATATAAATTAATGTATTAGAGTACATCATGAGGTAAACCTCTATATAATTTCATGTTATGCGGTGTAGATATTTAAATTTTGTACAATAAAAAATAATAATAGATTCCAATCATGTATTTAAATAGAGTCGTATGATTAATTATATAGATAGAGAATTTTTAATCGAACAAGTTGGTATGATGTAGGTGAACATAAGCATATATGACAAAAATATGTGTAAGATACAACAACTAGAAAATAACTACTCAAATCCATATCAAAATAACACAATGATAAAAAATATCTATTTTGATAACAGAGGGAAAAATCTTAAATATACTGTGGGGGTAATGTTTTATTGAAATTATTTCTATATAATGGTGTTATAAGGTTTAGTAAAAAATGGATAATGAGTTATAGAAATGATTGACCTTTTTAAACCCAAGAATGAATTGGAGTTATATAAAACCATTTCAAAATGCCACCATGTATCTCAAATGTATATGATGTATTACATATATAATCATTAAAAAAATATAATAGACCTAGTGAATGTGATATACTATTTAGAAATATAATTCGATGTTGATTTTTCTTATTGCGAGGATCCTATCAGCATTCGAAACACTAGAAAATAATGGCTGAGGAATCAGATGACTCAGTTGATAAAGTTGTTGGGAGAAAACACAATATAGAAGAGGTGATGTGGAAAAAAGGAATAAATCATGATAATAGAAATCCTAAATCTATTAATTTAGTAAAATTTTGTAAATTTTGAGTATTAAATTTTGTTGTTGAGAAATGTATCATTCCCCAAGAAGTTACAATATATTTGTTTTTAAATAGACTCAATCTCAATGATAGATTTTGAAACAGACAACGCTGAGTCTAAATGAAGCATAATATAGTATATAATTTTATTTTAGAAGTTAAATGGATAGATATGTATAGGACAAACTAAATTAATAATATTATATGGTTTACATATTTCTAAAATAAATTCACTTGTTATAAATTTATTAACAATATAAATAAAAATAAATTAAAGTAAAAGAAATATTTTTTTTAAATAGTATTTTTATGCATGTAATATAATTTTATAAATTTTAATAATCACTATTACAATATAATTTTGATAAATTCTATATACTATATATTATATCAAATGTTTTATCATTCATAAAATAATTTTTTTTAATATTAGGATTATAATAAAACATTTTTTATGCTTAAAATTGAATTTCTCTAAAAACAGTTTCTCACATTTTTTATACCTATTTTAGAATTATTTTTTTCTATCTTTTTAAAATATATTTGATAAGTTGATCATTATTTTTTATATAAGAATTTTAATATTATCATAGAATTAATTTTTATGAATTTTTTTAAAAAATATGTTTTCAATGAATAGTAAAAAATATTGATTTTTTTTGAAATATACCTTCCCATTTAGAGAATTTATAAAGTTAAATTTTGGTAAATTGTTATTTTTATTGCAATATTAGTTTAATTATATTATTATAATTTCTATTTACATCATTTTATATAGTATTATGTAGAAAATTGATAGAAAATATTTTTGTACTTTTAAAATTTTTTCATTGGAAAAAACATCTTCATCATTTGTACATGATTAATTTCAAATTATATTATACTCTTTCTAGGAATTCAATTATGTAAAATTTATTCTATATTTGGAATCATAATAATTAATGTTATTTAATATGGTTTATAATGAATAATAAACAACATTACAAAAATGATTATCGAACATAAGGATAAATGAGATTATCAGATGTTTAAAATAAAATATAATTTTTTTTTTACAATAAAATATATCCAAATACTATTTTATTTAAATAATTACACCTTATAACATAAAATATTAAATTATATTTCCTTTTATAATCATTTTTTTATTAATAACATTATAATTATATATTTATTCATAATTTCCATGTATGCCCCCTCTCTCACTTATAAAAGGACACCTCATATACTATCCAATCCACACATAAAAGAGACATTATTCTAGAAATGAATTACAAAAATAAATTTCTTAATTAAATCCTGATATATTTGACTCCCTATTTTTATCATAAACTTATCCTATGAAGGATTTAGGTACAATCTTATAGAGGTTATCTGAAGAAGAGTTATAGTTCATAATAATGGATATTCATTTGTTTCTTTCTATATCCCATTAAAATAATATAAAACTATGGTAAAATATAAAAACATTATATTAAATAAATTTATATGTTTTTATGTATATGGAATAGCCTATATACATTCCCTATATAATAAAATGGAAAATCATTCGATCTTCTTTATGGAAGACTACGACAATGCGAACTGATGTAATTCATTTTCCATAATTGCATCACATTGATGGGTTAAATTATTGGTTAAATATATATATATATATATATATGAATTAATTTTTCTCCTTGTTTTATAAAATCAAATCTTACTACTTACCTCTCAATCCTTTAGAAAATGATAATGTCACTTGTGCGTATGTGTGGACTACCGCCTCTACACAGTGACAGGATGCAGTTTTTATTTTATTTTGAAATGGATTTTAATAAGGATATATTTAATTGATATATATATTATTTTTTATTAATTATTCATAAATATTAATTATTATTTACCTTTATTTTTTGCATCCATATAAAATGAAAAAATGTTAAAGAATATGTATGATCTACCGTCTCCATAAATAGTGTAGTTCAATTTTTATCTACAAAATTAAATCTGATTATAAATATATACATAATGAACATATATAATATTTAAATTATTTTTCAAATTATATAGTTTACTTAATATGGATACATTTACATGGTCCAAAACTACTGAACAGAAATATATAAGAAAAACAAAGCAGTTATTACCCAACAAAATTATTTTGAAAGAGAATTGTCAATAAATGAGTGATAAAATAATATATGTAAATAATATAATAGATAATATATACATTTATAGTCATTTAATGTATTTATAATAAATATATATCTATCATAAATGTGTTTTGTACACATACTAATGAAGTCAGACATGTGGTAAGTGCTGTTCTTCTCACTTTTATTTATATGGGTCACATATGATATTAACCACATTTTAATAATGTGTGGTTTGTATACTACCCATGAAGTTATTTTATTATTATTATCTTAAAAATTAAAGGATATAAATAACCATATAAATTTATTTCTTCTATGGTTCTTATGATTACAATGTTACTAAAGTTGTAGGCATTTATATCATTATCTCATTACTATTAGGGATTATATTTATTAATGTGACTATTGAGAGAATTATTTGATTATTATATAATTCAAAAATATATATTATTATCCTAAAATAATTTATGGAAATTAAAACCGTTCGTTTATTTTCAAAGCTATAGGTTCTCAAGATTACTAAACTGTGTTTTGAAGGAAACCCAACTATACTTTCTACTCGGTCTAGAATATTTTCTTATATATTAACAATATCAATAATGTTTTTGAAGGGTATTAAAAATATTGTCCTATTATTAATTTAATACATATATACTATTATTTTTTACAAAATGGATTAATATTTATCTTCTTGAATCTTCTTGACACAATATAGTTTAACTTTTTACTAAAAATGAGAAACTAATCATTGTTTTAACATACTCGACATGAATGAAATTTTGATTCATCATGAGTGTTAATTAATTTTATGGTTCCTTTAAATGTTTTTATGATTATTTTAAATGAAAATATTTTCCTAATATTTTCAATATTTTTATTTTTTAAATGCTATATTCAAATCGAAAATTTTATTTACCTAAAAAAAATTTAATTAATTTTTTATGGTATATCTATTCATCAATGAAAAAACCCTTATTTTTTATTATTACACTAGGTATATATTGTAGTTATAAAATACTTATTATATATCTATATGGTTTTTGATGATTTGGTTGGGAAAATACGATTTTGATAGCATTATCTATATTACTATAGTTGGTTTATGCTTTTCTTATTAATTAAGGAAAGTATTAAAATTTCATGTAATAGTTTTCTATAATGAATGTTTATATAGAATAAGTTTCACACCATTTATATAAAGAATAAATTGGACATATTATTTGATATATGGGGCCCAATATATCCACTCAATTCATCAGTATGTCTCATAAGACAAACTGGATTTGGTGTTTGGCCAAGGCCTTACACATTTACGAAGGATTCCACTTCATGAGGAAATGAAAGTATATTTATTATGTCCAACATTATCCATTCCCTAATTATGATAGTAGTTATTGATATCTATAAGATTATTTGATTAGTTATCATATCCAAAGATATGTTAAAATCTAATGTGATGATTTCTATAAAATTTCTTCATCATAATTTATTCATACCTTATTATTCTTAAAAATCTAGTTATTGATTAAATGAGATTTTTTTATAGATATTTAACCTTTCATATTTATTTTACCTTATTTATACATGATATATTCTATTGCACTCATACCCTTACATAGAATATAGGGTTATCAATTTCTTATGATTGCTTTCGATATAATGATATAATGTGTATTATAATTGATATGAATGGATATGCTAAAGGTAATGATTGTGTTCATAAAAAAATTGTTGTATTTTATGTTTAAAAAATAAAATTTTACATTTAGAATGTATCTATTATAACAATAGTAATAATGTTTTTGGTCTTTGAGGCTATGATTTATTATCATTTATGCCAATTAATTAACTTAACCATCGACTCTAGGGTATTAGAGTTATGGTGCTTATAATTAGATATCTGATGGAGATGATCTATCATTGTTTACCAGAAATAGTTCATTAGATAAAGGATAGTTGATATATATATAACCATCTAGATTTTCATACTCAGTGCTTATACTATTCTAATAAATTTTTCTATTAGAGAGAGTGATAGATTAGTGAATCAAGTGATTATTTTCTATTTTTAATATTTCTAACATCATGAGTATTGAAAGAACTAATGGGACAAACCATGTTGAAATGAGGATAAAATAATTTGATTGTATAAATTTTATACGATAAATCTATGAGGATGTTTTCCAAATATAATTTATCTATTAAAAGTTTGTACGGGTAATGTTTTCATTCAAGGTTTACAAATTTTTTTAAATTTCAGAATTATGATGTTCTTTGGTATGTAAGAGTATATGGAAATCTATGATTTTTTTTTTAAAATTTGTGAAGATAATAATTCATAGGATTGATTTTTAAATGAAAATGGATGTTTCTGACTAATGTAATTAGATCAGTAATCATTAGATGAAGACTATCAGATGATCTTTCACAATGTCATCGGTCAATGTCTATCAGCCAAATGTTCTTTTTTCTATTTTGAGTTTAATTTCTTCCAATGTATATTGGATATACATGTATGAATTTATAATGTGATTTTATTATAGATTGATCAGATGGAAGTATCTGATTCATCTGATAGAAGGATTTTGGTGTAGTAATCGAATAGAGATTTTTATATGAAGATAATATTCCAAAGGGTGTAATTTAGAGGAAACATTTACGAGTAAAGTCGTATAATAGTTCAAGAGAATAGAAAAATATTTCTAGAATGTTCTTATAATGTTGTGTAGTAAAATTTTATAGAGTCTCATTAGAAATAAGTATTTCTATGAAGTTTTACAATATGAATGATTTGTACAATGTTATACCATTTTGATAAACATTATGAATGATTTCATAGAGGTATCAATTTTAATGATGCTACATTGATTATTTAGTTTCTAAAAATGTCATAAAATAATGATCCTTGATTCACACTAAGTATAAAGAATGTTTAAAGAATATTATTGACACAAGGTGTCTAAGAAATTTCAATACAACCAATAGAAGTTCATTTCAAAGCCTGGATATGAAATTTCATATTGTATGTTTGAATTAATTCCACCCAATTTCATAAATTCTCATAAGTAGACTTCTTAGATAAATATGGTTAATGCGTTGAGGAATCTAAGTGAAATATATAAAATAGATTAGGATCCCTTAAAAATTAAAAGATTATTCAGATAAAAATTATAAAGATGAATATGTCTGACAAATATTTGAAAGGGTCATCTCATTAGTGGGTATCAGATCAGTAGTTTGAAGAAGTGATTTGATGAATAATGTCAAAGGGAGTAAATGCATAGAACAAATAAGAATTTGTTAAAATATATCAAATTTAGTTTTTTGTTAGGTGATATCTGATGGAAAACATGATAAGATGATAAAATGGATAGAATATAATAAGTTTAATTTGTATTTAAAAGGTACTAGATGGAGTTAATAGATAGATAACAAGATCAACCATACTATACAATCAAGTGATCAAATAGATATTTTCTAACTGACATATAATGAAGTTACATTTCCTACTCCAATTCAAGAAATTGGATAAGAAGAACTGATTCCCTCCTCCAAACCAAATTTCTTGTTATTTTACAAAAAATACATTATGGATAAGTGGGATCCTCACATTCAATGGGATTTTTACCAACCACGTTCATGATTTCGTAATTCATAATCAAGATACATCAAAACCACTGATCCCAAATTTGGAATCCAAAATGAAAAAGACCAACACATCCTATCACCCTGGGAAAAACATTCTTGAGATGCGAGCTACTTTAGTCATGCCCCTTGATTTCACTACTTCACTAATGAAACCCCCACAAGTCATCATCCTACCACAACATCAACCATAGAAGACACATGAACCATTTTTTCTTCACCCTCGTTATCACTCTCAAAACCGACGGTCATCACCACACCAAAAATTTACATCACCAAAACTAGAAACCCAAATAGAATGCTTTACTGAATAACTATCAAACAGATCATCCACTCACAAAAAGTCAAAAAAAAACATTCATCATAGGATTTTAGGACATAACATATAGTAACTCTTACCATACTAGATCCGACTAGGAGAGGTATAAAGGAATGAATGTTTGGAGATGGAATTTGACAGATTGGGGGCTATGAACAACAATATTGTTGATGAGGTAAAAAATTTGTACCTATCATAAAAAAAGCAAGACGATTCATGTAGCACATGTAAACTCATCAACTACCACACCACATAACCCAAAATCTCTTTGATACCATTTATCATTATCCATCTTGTATAGGTGTTGATGATTTTTTTTATTAGGGGTTTGAGAGGATGTTATATTAAATAGAAAGAACCAATTTTTTGGGATAACCAAAACAACAATATAGAATAGTCACCATGGAAAACCACCACATTGGATGATGTTGTTATTATAAAGGGGAATGGGCTATGATATACATTCACTGCAAAATACCACCAAAAAATCCTAAGTGATGCTTCTCACCATCATTCCTGAACAATATTATGTTCAAACATAGTGGAATAGACAATAGAGCAAATGATGATAGCCCACACTAGTGAGCACTATAGTAGAGAAAAATATAACCCAAGGAAGAATCTCTCTTTAAGTAGTAATTCATATAAATAATTATGTTCCAATGGTTTTGGTTGTTTTATAACATTGAATAAAATTCAACTCTCTCTACAATGAGGTGAATGTTTTTTTATAATAATGGAAGTATAAAAATTGAAGATAACATTTTCACTCCTCCCCCTCTCAGTGATTTCATATACTAGGATTGTTCTTATCATGATTGTGGGAAATGATTATACTAGATGTATGATGATAATTTTTGCAATAGTTTATTTATAGTATTGAATTGATTTTAATTCACACTTAAGATCCCAAACATGTGGGAAATATTTTAAGGTGAAAATTTGACAATAGGGAATCAGGATGGTGGATGAAAAGTTGGTTTAAAGGTTATATAAAATATTCTCATTTGTACTCTCATCCTTCAAGATATGTTCTATTGTGAATTTAGATCATGATTTATGGGGATCTCAAACCATTTTTTTTTATTTTCAACCTATTTAAATGAGGTAATATCCAAAAACAATAAAAGGACAATTTATGTTGAATTTATAATGAATAACTTCCAATTTATTATTATTTATAATGATAAATTATAATTATTGCTTAATTATTTCATTTATAGTATTTTTCTATCCCTTGATGTGTATGACATTGTTGATGTTTGTATTTAAAAATGATTTATTTTTCTTAATTAGTTATCTTATTATCATTGTTATGCTAAAAAATTTTATTTTATAATTGTCTAGATTAAAATCGATATCATATATAATAGTAAATAACTCTTTTGGATAAAAAAAGAAATTCATTTATTATCGAGAAAGAATGTTTTAATTTTTTATAAATAGTGTTTAATCTATATGGATTATTTAATAAAATTTCAAAATTATTTTGATTAAAAGTATATTTTTTACTTTTATTGATAATAAATTATATTTAGTGAATAATATTATAAATATTTTTGTTTTATGTGGAACGTAACACTAATGTACTATCATGATATCTATTTTCATAAAAATGAAAACAATACATTCCATATATGTATTTTAAACTACAATTTCATTGTTTTTTTAAATAGAATTTATAGGGAACACAATTTTCCTTGTTGGGATTTTTTTCTCACACCATACATGCACAATTTATGTATGTTTGTATTTTATTTAATATTATACTTTTAAATATTGGTATATTTCATGGATTTGAGACAAAGTGTTGAAACTATGAATATCAATATAAGTAGTCTGATGGGATTATTATGGCTCAGATTATGGTCTATGGTCCATTCATACCATCACATTATTTTTTTAAAACATAGTATTTATTAATTTATTCCTTTTTATGATTTTATATAACTAAAATTAATAATAATTATTTATTTCAAAAAAATTGAAGAAATTTTGACGATCATTGAATTTTATTTATTTAATTTCACTCTAAAACTATTGTGATCATTTAATAAACCATTTTGATTCATTCTGATAGAAATACACCTATTATAAATAGAATATTTAATCATAGTGAGTGATATGTTGTTATTTTCCTTCATGTAAACCATCAATTATAGATTTTATAACATATCATTTCACGATGGAAACCCATTATTGTTAAACATAGTGAGAACAAAATTTACTGGTAGTTTAGGATGAATTGTTCACTTGTTATAACCTTCATACATTCCATGGTGATTGTGGAAATTTTGATGTTTAAAAATAGATAACTAAAACAAAATTAGATAATGGGATCCTTTAGATATCAAAAACATCCATCATGTTGTTTAGAAAATATATATTTGATACTCTATATAGTAAATTGTGAGAACATAGAGATATTTTCATACAAAATAATGAACTCACTAGAAAGTATTTTTTTGGAATTTTTTAATGGATCATTTTTTCAATGACCTTAGAGAATAATGATGCCAAATATTACATTGATATTTAGACAGGGAATGATTTAGTGAAGGAAATTTAGAGAAATGTATTTAGTTGTTCAATTATTATATAAATTTATTAATATTAAACTATTGAATAATATAGTTATGATATGTAATTTTAAATTAATATAGGATAAATTTGTTTAATTTTCTAACATCACATGCTGGTGTATTAAATATGGTATAAATATATGAGATAGATAACTTTAGGATGGCTGGGATTGGATTGTAATTTTTTTGTAATTAATAAAATCCAATTTCCTCCTTTGGCCATAAGTAAAAGCATTAAAATGTTAAAATTAATGGTAGTGGATGTGAAAAAAAAATTTAATTTTTTATAAGAAAATTCTAATAGAAATTACTAAAATCTAGACGGTAATGTCATTTTTCAGAGAAAAATTCTAATTTAAATACCTGTTAATAGTATAAAACATAACTAGACTGAGTTACAGTTGATCCTTAAGAGGAATATATAGTCCCACTCTAGGATGATCCCACCATTTAACCATTTACATAGGTGAACCATTTGTAGAAATTAGGGGAGATACTATTTAATCTATAGAATATCCTCTAATTTTAATAATATATCTTTTTATTTTAGTTATACATAGTGATATTTTTGGAAATCTGAAATATTTTAACTATATTATAATCAATTCATGAAAAAAATTCATCCTCATTACAAGTTTTTTTATTTATAGTAAATCTCGTATCTATTTTGGAAGATAAATCAATGGAAGTATGAGTGGATTAGGTATAAATTCCAAAACATATGGTGGAATCCTGAAAAAATATGGTGGTTGAAATGGTAACTCTAATTAATCCTCCAACTAAAATGGTTTAAACTGAATTTTATTTTGTGTGACCGTTTAATTCTATGCTTGAAACAGATGTTTAATATAGGGAAGATAGGCTATGTATGTAGTTTACACATTATCTTACACTATAACATGATTCCAATTATCATTAAACAACATTTTCTAAAATATTTATCGAATATATTGATAAGATATCTCTAAAAACCATATATGATAAGGAATAATTTAGGATTATTTTAAAATTAAATATGTCCTTTTCCGAAATAATTTGAAAATATTTTTTTATTAATCTTGACATTGATAAATTATGTAAAAAATTTTGAATATAATTTACCAAAGTAAAGTGAACTTGGATCACTGAACAATATTTAATATATTTCCATATTCAATGTATCCTAACATATAGATTTTTTACAAAATATATTCCATGGGTAATCATTCTAATTACATATTCATTTTGTAAACATAGTAGAATATCTTGTATGGGAAATCAATAACACTATGAATTGTGTTGATTATCATGAATATCTATGATTAATGATTTATTATTTCATGGTATAACTCAATTTTTTATATACATTCCTTATTAGGCTATCAAATAACACATTATAGGTGAAAAAAATATTGTGTTGATCAGGATATGTACTGGAGTTAATTTTATTAAATACACCAAAATTTCATAGCCCATTTTTTCTATAGATATATTCAAAAAAAATCTATGCTTTTTTCTATACTCCAAACCACATATCCATCCATTAAATTGAATATTATTCCACATTTTCATGTATATAAAAATAAATAAATAAAATTTTAATAATAAAATTACAAGAAGTTGAATGATTAATTATTTTAGTGAAGTAAATGGTACAATTATATCTCATTTACTAGTTGAACTATCTACTAGACAATTAGGGGAATTTATTTATATTCACAAATATCAACATTCACCATAAAATGTACCTAAATAATTATATATAAATAAATTATAAAATGGAATAAATGAAATGTTGTTTCTATATTGACATATTATAATATACCTTATCTGATTCAACCACATTATGATTAATGAATACATTTCAAAAATACCTTGGCATGATCCTAGGGATATTCTTAAACATTTTCCACATTGACATAGATGTGCAGTTATGTTAAATCCAGAAAATTGGTTTGTAATCCTTTAATTTTTCGTATTTTTATAATATCACTGTAAATTAAATCATAGTAGGCACATACACCTAAAACAACAATTTTAATTAAAATACATAGAATTAATTATATTATAAAATTAATAATAAATATTATAAAATTTAATTTTATATGCTTAAAAATTAATAAAGTACAATAACAGTACCATAATTAAACTAATTCATCAATTCTAGAGGGTTATACCTAATTTCATAATAATAAATATGGAGGGAAAATACATCAAATTCCATTTTCCCATCAATTATTATATATATTGATCATTCATGATTTTACTCCATATAAAAAAACACAAAGAATGTATTTATATTTATAAACAATTTAAAAGAACATATTTATATATGTCTCCTTTATATATTTTTTAATATATTAAATAGATAAATTTACCAATTATTTTAAATATAAAATAAACTAATATTATCATGTCACAATATATATAGAGAATAATGAAATCCTAGTTGTCTTTTAACAGTAACTGATTCCTAATTTGAATTATTGATTCCCTACCATCACCAAATGCATGCATAACTATGAATTAATGTATAATATGAGAAGGAAATACAGTGACAAATATTATGTATTGTATGTGAGGAAATTCATCTTTTTTTGAATTGGTGGATAAACTATCATATAATCCCTATATACTATGGATCATAAAACTATTATGGGTATCATGTTCAACTGGTGGACATTGTGTATCATTAAGAGATAAATTTTGATGTACTCTTTCTATACTTTGGGAAGAGGAAGTAGAATGGTTATCTTGTTCGATAAAGCATAATAAATTTAGAATCCACTTTGAGTTTTATATTCATGTAATAAATAACAATTAAAAATAATTCATTTAAACCTAAAATTAAATTAAATTGTATTATATTTATATTTTTGATACAAAATATTAAAAATAATACATAATATTTGACCATACAATCATTTTCTAATTATATTTTAGTGTTATTATCAACCTCCATTGTTAAAATTAGATATAATTCTTCTTTTTCTTTATCCTCCCTCACTATAATGTTGTTTTCAATATCATCATTGATAAATAATTATTTGTGATGCTATTACAATGGATAACACTAAAACATTACTTATCCACCATCACCAAAATATTACATGTCACTTGGTTTCGTATTTAAAATAATACTACTCCATTGATTTAATATATCATAGATATAATAAAGAAATTTTTTGGGAAGAAAAAATATATGGACCATGATCTTAAGGATCATAAGTATTAATCAACCAAGAGATATTGGTACCAGTAAATGATAATGATTCTATCATTATAGTAATATTATTATTGTCCAACATTCATTTCAAATACAGAATTGAAAATTTATCTGGACAATTTAACTAGATAATATTAATCAAATTTCTATTTTAACCCAAATCAACAACTATAAATATAAATTTGTTTTTTTCTTCACAACCTCTTGATAATTATTATATTACATGAATCCCAAAATATTTTTAGCATTGAATTTGCATAGAATTATTTATATGAAATTGAGATAAATAATGTCATTATTATTTTTGTTTATATCAATTATCATAATTAGTTAACTAAATATATTTTCTGTAAAATATTTTTAGTTATATTTTATAATTATAAACATATTGACATTAAAAATAAATATTATTTTTGTAATTTACCTTCCATGAGAACCAATACATAATTTATTTGTTAAAAATATTATTATCACTCCTAAATTGTATGTTTTACTCCATATAATTCATTCCTTTCATGTCCAAAATTATATAATATATAGAAGATAAATAACCATTGCGTGGAATATATCAGTTTTCTTTTCATAACAAGAACTCTATCAAGGTGACTTCCAAAATAGATGACTTAAATTTGGAATGATTTATGATATATTATCATATTGAGAATGAAATCTCATATCATCATCACATATGTTTTTATTGAATCTTGTCTGTATTAAATCCTAATACCATGATTAAAAGGATAAAAATTAATCTATAGTTTATCATTTTGTAATATAATTTTTTGTTTGAGATTAATTGAATTCATTTGACTCAAAATGATGAATATAAAAAAATGTCTAAAATTATTTAATATACTTCATAGATATAAAATTTAATAAATAAAATTCATTAAATGGAATGAAAATTGAAATAAATATCATTCTTAGGTAACATATACATTTATAATGTGTGGATTCTCAATCATTATATTTATTGGATTAATGAAATTTTAGATAAATCATTACAATGCAAAATAATGGGTAAAGATAATCTAAAAATGAAAATGTTTTCATATAGTTGATTATAAAATGTTATCAAACTAAAATAGGCACATGAACTTCTCAAAAATATATATTAAGAACACAGGAAATTTATTATAAAAATAGTTATTTAGTTTTTAAAAAATATTAAAATCCCAACGACTGAAACTCCACTATTAGGGTATTTTATTCATGATTTTATAATCATGTACATTCCTATGACATAAATAAATGAATCTTGATGTTAATGAAATACCCATTAGAATCATTAAAAATTCTAATAATAGAAGGGAAAAAATTACTCATTTTTATTGAAAATATTACATTGAAATAAATTCCAATATCTTTTTACTAATGATAAAACATGAGATTTTTTACTTCTAATTCATTATGATAATTTAGATCATTTCTATATTTCCTATGATCATTAATCGTTGTTCAATGAAAATTGTCACCAAAGGAGTTATTTGTGAGTTTAAAAATAATATTTAGAAATAATAAATTTAATTCTCAAAATTAAAAATAAAAAATTATACACCTATACTTCCATTACTGTGTTCCGCTTGTATCTTATGTATGTCAAAGTATTTTTATATAATTTGTTAATTTAAACTATTTCCCAACTTTTATATGTAAATTTTATAATCATTCCATGATTAGTGATCAATATAATAACTTTTTGGGAAGTATTAAAAATATTTTTTCCAATGAAATGTGATGTTTTAAATAAAATTTTTTGATCCTAATGAAGGATTAAATGATCACACTTGAAAAATAATTATTTTATATAAGTCAGTAATTGATGTTAAAAAACAATGTAACAAACTATAAAATTGAAACTAGTGAATTTCATAGTCTATGAAAGTAATTTATTTTCTAAAATTGGTTAGAGTGTATTTTGAAAATTTATTTTGTAGATGATATGTGTTTTTTCACACTAGTATTACTCTAATCCTAAAATTATAAGATAATAAGCTAGTGATATATTTCAATGAAATTTTTAGGATTTTATTCTAGGAATATTGAACTATATGGTAAATAATATTTGTGGAATACACATTGAGTGAGGTAAATTAAAAAGGATAAAAATAACCATATATATTATATAATTTCTTTTTAATGTCATAATTTATTAAAAACAACAACTACAATTATCAAAAACACTTTTATAGGAGTAGAAATGAAATCCACATTAATGGACATACATGATTTGGAATCTCTTTGATGTCACATGATCTCATTTTTATAATTGTCCAATATATTTTACATCATATATTTATTGGTTTTATATGATATGAGGAATAATTAAAATAATATATTTAATGTAATGTAACAAAAAACCATCACTACAGTTATGTTTTAATATTTTGTTATTATATCACATTTATTTACACTAGAATAATTATTTTTTTCATCCATATATAATTTCACTATCTATTTTATGCTTCTCAATAATAATATTTTCTCTAGTATGACATACAATAATTGATACATGCATGTATATTCATATATGTGATTAAAAAGAATAATAATAACCATATTAATTTAATAGAATGACAACTGGATAATAAGATTCGTAAATATATCATGAAATGCTTCCAATTTCATGGAATATTATTTATTTCCAATCCCTCATAGACACTTGATGTGGAAAAAATTTAGTAAAAACAATAGCTTTTAATTCCTAGAATATCCATAATATAATTTTTAATTTACATCTCTTTCTACTTTTTGAATGTCTGAAGTTTTTTAGTTACAATTTCCATTATTTAAAGTTCGAAATATTATCCACTAATATTTTATCACTTAATTAGTTTCACGTTAGGATTTAATAGAACCGTTTATATTTTTATCATCAATATATGGATCAATTAATGAAATAAGTTCTTAATATTTTCCCGTAAAATGATGAAACCATCATTTATCTTGAACTAAATTTCATTATCCACTATCTTGGAATTGAACTATTCATTCTAATGTTGTACATAACTGCTCAATAATTTTATAATGTTTGATTATCTAAGCCATGTCCTAAATATATATTGAGATTAAAATTATTTATATATCAATTTCCCAAATACATTTTTAAACTAATATAATCATTTTAATTTAAATTTAGGAGATATAATTTTATTTATCCACCCACAAATTAATTTTCCATTAAAAATTTACAAAAAAAATTTAAAACCATAGGATGCATATATGTGTTCTGTGGCAATCTAGTTCAAATTTTATACATATTTAACCAATTTCCACAAAATTCAAATAAAAAATATTATTATATAAATATATGGGAATAAAATTATTCGTTTCTGTTAAAATATAAACACATTTCAAAATCTAAAAACCATAAAACACAAAAATTATTAAAAAAATATATTATTTGTTAATAATTATGAGTATTATAATAATAGTAAAAAATAAAGGGTAACCATTCAAGATATACTCTTGAAAAAATTATTAAAAAAAATTCCACAAAGAAAAAAAATTATAAAATTTAAAAGAACCATGAAAACCTGTATTTCCATATTTATATTATTTTCTAATTACGATCATGATAAAGAATTAGAAATACTATATGAAATGGTTATAATTGAATTGTGAATATGATTTCTTATTAAGAAGGTTGAACTTAACATAACCAATCATAAAGGAGTAACACAAATTATAATCAACTTGAATAGAACATAACTGAACAATTAAAAATATAACAAAATGACACTAAACCATAGTAATAAAAACCAATTACATAAAAATAATATAAAATATTGAATAATTAGGATCACACAGACTAGAATGAATTGGTATAAAAGGAAAGAAACTAAAATTAATAGACTATAATCGAATAAATCAATTAAGTATGGTTCCAAACGTAACCGAACTAACCTGAAACAACATGAATTGTTATATTACCTCAATCAAAGAAAGAGAAAACTATATGGAAGGATATAGCCTATAAAGATTTAATATATACTCATGAAATGTGTGACAGAAAAGTTAAAATGGGTGAGTAATAGTTATGGTAAAATAAAATTAAAAATAAGGGCAATGTAGATAACCTCTGGAGGTTACTGTAAAAATGTAGATAATGATAGATCAGAAATGATAGAAGACCATATTGATGGATATGGCATTAGAAAAATAGGAATACCCATGGTAAAATATAATTTTATTGAATATATTGACTCTAATGAGATCAGTGAGGTGAGTGTGAAAATTATAATGTATGGGAGGATGGTCATTAAGGAGAAACATGTGGCTGGTTCTCAAATAGTTTTGATGAAAATTGGGATATTAAAGGGGGAAAAGTGAGTTATTTTTAAATATTTTTCATGATTAGTTGAATTAAAGATACTAATAAATTAAAAATCATAATTTTTTAAAGTACAACAGAATTTATAATTGAATAACTCTTCTAAAAAGTGTAAACGAAAATAATCTATTTGACCATTTATTGGATGCTTTAGAAACTGATAATTCCAATGTAGTTTTAAATATATATACTGACATGCATGTGATCATATGAATGTATTAAAATTTTCAAAAGGAATTAAAATAATAACTTCTGTTATAGTGAAACCATGGAGATATTATACCCTATGGTACATAAAACTGTAAAATAAAGTAGATGAAACTTATAATCCTCCACAATAATATTAAAAACATTAAATAAAAAATTAGATAGGTGAAAAGAGAGATTCAATAACATAGGAAATGTTTTATTGGAATATTTTATCAAAAATTAATATGAGTTAAGAAAGCACCGTAAATATTTCCCATGGATAGATCATATATAACCAAGGAAAAAATAAAAAAACTATAAAGAACTGTAACATGATCTTGAGTCTTGACCATGTCCTATATAATGACACTGACCAAGATCTCTACATCAACATCCACCATCAAGCATCTTCCCAACATATGCATTTAATCAGCCGGTCTTCTCTGGTTCTAGAGTCTTAAAGAATCACATGCTGGTTATGTGTAAAACATTTTTGTACATCACATGTGGATCCAATAAAATTTAAAATATATATTGTAAACGAATAATGGAATATTGATTAATTTAATAGATATATGACAACAAAAAGAAAACTGATCACGACCATATGTGATATTGTAGATCACTTGAGTGACCACAACTACGTCTTCCAGTGACCCAGTGTCTTCGTACACCTCACAAAAATAACAATTGGGCTTTATATCTCAAGAAATATAAAATAAAATATCGTCTCAACATATACAATCACAATATTATGAGGCATTCAACACCATTCAAAATAGCAAAACCACATTAAATGGTATCATATATGACTCACATTAAACATATAACTATTATAAAAAATTCCTCATGAGTAATCACATCCAACCCACAACATCATAACTTACTAATGAAGGGAGGGATATATTTTATGAATATATTAATAAATTTAATTTAATTAAATTTGTAATTTAATTGAGTATTTTTTCCAAATTATTTGTGGTTTTTTTATATTTTTGGGTAATTAAAATTTTAAAAATGAATTTGTGAAAAGGGAAAAAGAAAAAATGCGTATAATTTTAAAAAAAAATTTAGAAATTACAAAATGAATGCTATAGTGAAGATAATGTTAATAAAAAAATTATTTAATATTAGGTTGGAAATCATAGATAAAACCTTGGTTAAAGGAATAAATTCTCATGAGTATAGAAGATCACCTTAAAAGAAATCTGCAAGGGATGTAATAGAAAAAAAATGGTGTATTAAATTAAAGGGAACATGCAGGTCAACACATGTTGATGAAAGTACATATGGGGGTGGATGGATAAAATAATTCAAAAAGTAAAATAAAAAAATTATTAATGATTCATTGTAGATGAATTTTCATGGTGTGGAATGCGATGATACCATGAACCAAACTCTTATGTGAAATGCCTTAATTTCAAGCTATAATTTTTTTATTCAGTTTACATCAGATATAATTGTACATGACACTTATATACTGTCAGATAACAATTTCTAAATTTAAAGAGATCATATTACATTAAATTTTTTTATATTTAAACACTATAGGCCAATAATTGAATATTTGAGCCATAAATTCTTATATAAAGGCTATATAATGTTGTGTTTTTTGACTAGTGGCATCACCGATGTGTTTTTTATGAAGTTTATCCGACTTCTTCCAAGGAATAGATAAGTCGTAGGAGTATTACTATGAAGTGAGGCTATACATAAGGGTCAATATTATATTAACATAATTGTATGTGAAGGGGAAGCCCATAGTCAAAGCCATTAGGCTTTACTGTTTTAAGAGATATAAAGGTCAATGAAAAAAATGAAATGGTAATGGGGGAACAAAAGAGGGAATGTAAGGGTTAGGTTATCTGTTAGAGTAACCGTATAAGGGTGTAGTACATAAGGGTTTTGGTTGATAAAAAAGGGTGATATAGAATACTAGAGGCTACAAAAACATAATGAAAGATGAACGATGCAACATAATAAGTTTATATATCATAGTGGATCTGAATATGATAGTGTCTCTGGATGATGGATCATGATGCTTTGCAATGTATAAGATGTGTTATAATATAATTGAAAAATGAAAATAATAGTGATTTTTATTGATGTTATCCGACACCATGGGACGATATTCATTTTCTAATGTGGTATGATGATGATGAGGAATCACTATAATGTCACTATCCACACCACAAAATTTATTTATATAGATTTAACAACATGCCACTATTTTCCCCTTGAATGTGTGTAACACCCCATGCTTTCATGGTACGTTTCCTTTTGAATAATGTAATACCTTGCACTATACGCAACTTGGAGTTCTAGCACACCACGATAAATCGAACTAGCCATTATGAATATAAATATCCTCTTTTTGAAATCATATAAATTTTTTTTTAAATGGACATCATGTTTGGATTCATAGTATAAAAATTATCTTTGGGTGAATTTTTGGTATTTTCCAGAAAACATTCAATTTTGATAAATAGTGAAAAACACTACGTTATTTTTAAAACCCAACATTTTATTTAAATAATATTTTGTTTCATTTAAATATATTTTCAGTAAAAATAGATACATAATACCTATATGAGTTCGATGGAATACATTGGACTCATTTTATAATAAAATTAGATGTATACATTTTTATTTAATTTTTACCGTCTTTTACCCACCGTCTAGGCACATCGGAAAATTTGCTTAAAACATACCCATATTGCATTTCTGATTTTAATTTCAAAACATTAAGAGATGAGGTTGACATTATAAAGTATAATGTGGTTCAATGGGAAGAAATTAATTTTTTGTGAACAGTAACTTTTGACTATTATTTAAAACGGTTTAAAGCAAATAGGGTAATTAAAGATAAAAATGATATTAATTTTTCCATAAAATATGACTTAATTCTTTTGAATAAGTGTACATAGACCAAAATAAACCTTAGGAATAAAATATTATTCTTTTGGTCCACTTAGATTATATTTGGACATTTATTATTTATTTATATAAAGAAGAGTTAAAAGTGTTAAATTCAAAGTTTAATAACTAAATAATTTTTAATATAGGGTTACACATAAGATAAATATGACAATTAATATTCATTATAATGGAAAAAATATTCTCTACATAATGTTTTTTTATTAATAATTTTTATACATTAAATAATTAAATTTATTTATGACAGAATGATGATGTATTAATTACCATATTAATGAAATAATAACATAATTGATATTATAAATATCTGAATAAATATAAATTAAGACATCTGATTAATTAAAATAATTTTCTAGGTTAATATGAAATTTTATGATTTATTATAAAAATTTATTTCTAAGTGATAATGTTTTTTTAACTTTCAAAAAAATACCAAATAGTGTAAAAATTGACAGAAATGAGTTTTTATGACAAAATATATATTATTAATTTATATAATATTACTAAAAATATTTGGTTCCAACAATGGAATTATATAATTTTAGATATATCAATAATGAACCACTTGGTGTTCTCTTCTATTTTTGTGTTATGTTTAATAACCATTTATTATAACAATAAAGGAATACATGGTAAAAGTTAATCAATTCAACTATGAGTTAAATATAAAATATAAGATTAATATGGTGACCTAAACCAATTTAAAACCTATTGGTTGAGAGTATTTCGACCCATCCCCACATTAACCTATAAATAAATCATCTTAGAGCCATTATAAACTGAATATGATTTTATAATAATGTAATAATTCAATCATTTCAAAAAGTGACCCACACCTCTCTTATAAAAGGACACTACCCCTTCTCTAACATTCACTCCTACAAAGCCATTTGAATCAACCAAACCATTCCATAATCTCCTCCAAACTTCCCTCAATTCAACCTAGAGGCTTCATTTGAGCATAAAACCATATTAGTGATCCCTTTGGTTAAAATTAAAAACAAACACCCAATGAAGAGGTAATTATTTTATCACATATTTCGAAGTCCTTTTTCTTCTTCCACATTCTATTTCTTTATTATTTCCATACCAAAATAATAAATCCAATAATTTATACATATTGTTATTTTATTATAAAAATTGTGGAGACATATTCATTATTATATACATCCAATGAATGATAATGTCAACATGCATGCGTATATACGGCTTACCATCTCCATGACGTGGTGTAATTTGTTATTCAATACTATGTCATTTTGATGGATATAATGATGATTATTATGTATATAAATAATGAAAATAACATGATAATGTTTATATATAATTAATATTCCATCCAATTCCACACCATTTAGTTATTAATGAAATGATATCGTCGCTCATGTCTACGTACAGTTTACCGTCTCCACGACCCGACGGGATTCATTTCAACGTTCACCATTCAACGATAATTATATAAATATATATTATTAAAAATATGTAATATATGACATAATAATGATACTGGACGTATATATATATATATATATATATATATATATATATCTGAGAGTGTATGTGTGTGTCCATGTGTAATTACATATATCTTATTCACTTACATTCATTCAATACGATATGAAAACGGAAACAACTTTTATGAGTACATACGGCCTACCATATCCTTAAACAGTGTTTTAAATTTCATATATCTATCTATTATACAAATATATTCTAAATATATATTATTTATAAATAATATTTTATATTCTATAAGTATTTATATCATGATATAATGATACTATCAATAATAACAAGTTAGAACACATAACATAACGAAAGCAATTATTACATAAAATGTTAATTTAACCTGGAAATCATTATTAAATGGGTTGTATAAAGTCATAAATGAATCATGTATGATAAAATAAATATTAAAATGGTTCTATTTTATTTTAATAAAATACTATGGTCATTATAAAAGAGGTTAAATGTACCGTCGAACAAAAAAAATTACAAGGTAAGGGTTAATTCCTCAAACTCATTATTATGTGAGATTGTTTATGTGTAAGTATTTTCTGGGAAATATTTATTATCCATGTAAATGTTTCATAAATGAAATTTCAGAATGATTATTTTAATTTATCTTCAAATAAAACATCATTTTAAATGTTTTAAATATTTATTCTTCTAAATCTTTCTCATTAATGTCCATGTTTTCAAAATAGTTTTATGGAATTATTTGTATGGACATAAATATTTTAAAATATTAATTCATTTAATAATTTTCAAACTGGTATGAGACACTTTTATTTCTAAATATCTTTTAAATGTATTCCTTTACAAATTGTAAAACTTTGAAATGATTTCATGACAAAAAGATATTTCTCTCAAAGGGTTTTACTGATTATTTTCAACTATATCAATATACTTTTTGGATATTATTCTTGATTGATGTTGATTAATTTTGAATATAATCTTAAATATTGTATTGAATGAACTATGATATGTTTGACTATGAATATGCTATTTTTATACCATTCATGGTTTGTTGTTGAAGTATTGACATTTCATATTCCTGTTTCTAAAATGAATGTTTATGTTATGTTTCAACATTTTCATATGAAAATGTAGTGGACATAGTATCTGATGGGAGGCCCACTATATCCCCTCGATTCATAGGTACGTCTAATGATACACATTAGTGTCTCCAAACAAGGCCTTGACATAAAATGTATTTGTAGTCTTGGCACGAGGCCTTTACTATGTGGTAATGATGTCCAGCATTAGTTATTCCCTCTCTATGAAATTAATTATTACATGTGATTATTCAACTTGTACAATATCTATGTGCATGTTTATATGGTAATGTTTTATTTATTATCTCCATATTATGTTCAAGTTTATTTTTAATGGGATATTTTTTCTATTACACATATTTCCTTAAAAGTTTATAGCTTCTGCTAAATTATTTACCCTTACTGAGCATCTGAGCTCACCCATTTAATATATTTCATTTTCCGAGTATTCCTTGAAGTGTATTATGATTGATATACAGGTTTAAGATAAAGGATTAATGGTTTTCTCAAAGGATCATTTATATTGTTTTTATTATTGAATGTGCAGTGTAATATTCATGTATATAATCTCTTTTCCAAGACTACTAAACTGATTGGTCTTCGAAACATGATTCATTGTAATCATGCAAATGTATTAAAATAATGCATTGAGTCTGGGATTCTGAGGTCGGGGCGTTACAGTTTGTATCCGATCATGTTTTGAAATAACGCTGGAAACTAAATTTAGATAAACTGTGATTAGGATAAATTATCCTAACACCTACTTTGAGGATTTTATATAAGAACATCCTAGAATTTTGGTAATTTAGATTTTTTGGTATTTTCCAAGCAATACAGCTCTTTCTGTATACGAGTAGGTAGAGGCGGCTCTGTCATAGATGTAACTAGGAGTGAAAAATCTAACAAGCAGTTTTGAGTTTGACCTGGTGTATCTCGGTACACACCAACAGGTCTTGATACTGTATTGGTTACGAAACTCGTAGTGGATAAGATTAAGATAATTCACATTTTCATTACAAGCAATTATGAAGGATTTAAAAGTAAAAAAATACTCAATGAAAATTTTTATTATTATAGATTATATTCAAAATCATTTCAATTTATGTTAATTGTTTTACTTGTTTGGAATTATTTATTATCATTCATAAACTAATATAGTGTGTTCAATTGTTTAAAAATGGAACCTGGTGGAAGGAATGGCTACCATATCAACGCACGTAATACATGAAAGGATTTCGATCCTACTCAAGAAAATTATAGTTGAGTAGGTGAAGCAACTGGTGCTGATCATCTTATCACCATATTGGGACAACTCACTCAGGTTATGAATAATAAACTTAACCATATGGAGCACCTTAATCTACAACGCAGAGGATCAATATTAGACCACTTGATGAGGAATAAAATACCAACATTCAATGGGTCTACAAATCCATTTGTATCTGAACAATGAAAAAGTTTCTTAGAGAAATATTTCCATCATTGGGGAGTAGTAGAATGGAAAATGATTTCATGGCAGTTTATCTCCTCACAGAAGATGCAGATCAATGGTGGTCATTAATTCAAAACAAAAAAGAGTATGATGAAGCATCAAATATATAATTGAGGGAGTTGAACGATATTTTCACAGAAAAATACATTATTCGTTTCCATTGAGAAGATATGGAATGCAAATTTCTATGTCTGAGGAAAATGGATGATGTTAATTTTGTAATGTATGAGGCTATCATTAAAAAGTTTTCATGGAATGCAAGAGATTATATACATAACCCAAGGGGTAATATAGATCTATTATTTTATGGGTATGTTATTTATAGTGATTCTTCAAAGAAAGGACTTTGTTTTTTCCTTATGCAGAATGATGGAGTTATTTGATTTACATAACAAAAGCTAAAAATTCATGAACAAAACTATCCCACTCATGATCTTGAGTTAGTAGATGTATAATATTCTAAGAATATTTGGATACATTATCTATATGGTGAAAAATGTGAGATATATACCAATCACAAGATCTTGAAGTATATTTTCTCACAAAAACACTCAACATGATACAGAGATGATGTCTTGAACTACTAAAATATTATGATTTCACAATACACTACCACCAAGGGAAGGAAAATAAGGTGGAAAATGTTTTGAGCAGAAAGGATCACAAATTCTTGAACAAGATGAGACATGAAAGGGATCATATGTTTATGGATCTAGTAAAAATGGTTATTGGAATAATCATGGAAGGTGAAACATCAATACTTTTCCAAATTCTTTCCAATCCAACTTTACTAGAAACGATAAAATGTTCTCAGACTGATGATGAGGAGTTTCAAAAGAAAATTGAAGCTGTGAATGATGGGATATTGAATGAAATCATATATGAAGATCAAATTTTGAAATTTGGGAAGGGACTTTGTGTTCCTGATATACCTGATCTAAAAATATAATTGTTGGACGATGCTCATAGCTCCAATTTTTCTATACACCACAGTAGCATGAATATGTATAGATATTTTAAGGAACATTTTTGGTTGGACAACATGAAGAGGGAGAATGCTGATTATGTGTCAATATATATGGTTTTTAAACAACTGATGGCTAGATGAAAATATCCTAGTGGTGTCATAAAACCTCTTCCCATAATGTAGTGGAAATGAGATGATATTACGATGGACTTTTTCATGAGGCTAAAAAATACTTTTGTATTGAACAATTCTATATGGGTCATTGTTGACTGTCATGCCATTCAACACATTTTCAGGATATAAAAAATGATTTAACACTTTAATTTTTATCAAGACTATATAGTAATGAAGTTGTAAGACTTCATGGAGTACCCATATCAATTTTTTCTGCTCATGATCCTTGTTTTACATCAAGATTCTGGAAAAGTCCTTATAAGGCCTTGGATACTGAACATTTTTTAAGCACTTCCTACCACCCAAAAACCAGTGGACAATTTTAATGGAATATTAAAACCTTAGAAGACATGTTTATATCTTTCTAACTTGACATTAAAGGTATGTGGGATCAGTATTTACCTCTAATAGAATTTTTTGATAATAAAATCTTCCCTTCAAGTTTTTTATATGGCACAATATGAAGCATTATATAGAAAGAGATGTCACACACCTACTTTTTGGGATGATGTTGGTGAAAGAAAACTTATAGGGACAAATTTTTTTGAGGAAACAATGGAAAAGGTATATATTATCCAAACCCACATTAAAGAAGCTCAATGTAGGCAAAAGAGCTATGTTGACAACTGAAATAAGGATTTTGAATTTCAAGTAGATGATTATATTTTCTTGAAGGTATATCTTTGGAAGGGGGTTATATGTGTTAGTAAGAAGTGTAAAATAAGTCTTAGGTACATCTGTCCTTTTGAAATTCTACAACGAATTGGGGTTGTAGCTTATCGTTTGGCTATGCCTCCAAGTCTCTCTAATGTTCATGGTGTGTTCCATGTATCACTATTAAGAAAATAAATGCCTGACTCAATGCATGTACTCACCTATAAGGAAATTGAACTGGAACATTATCTATCTTTCTGTGAAGAGTGTGTCATGATTCTTGATATGAGATAAGAAGTGATGAGAAACAAGATGACTCTTCTAGTAAAATTTTTATGGAAAAATTATAAGATGGAAGAGGCAGTGTGGGATCCTTAAGAACATATAATGAAGAACCTCCCCAATCAATAAATGTTGTAATATTATTGAAATTTTGAGCATGAAATTATTTGAAGGAGGAAAGAATTTAACACCCTCAGCTTCCACACTACGTTTCCCTATGAATAATGCAATAGCTTGCATTATACACAACTTGGAGTTTTAGCACAACACGACAAATCAAACTACCCATTATGAGTAATAATACCTATCTTTTGAAACTTTATAATTTTTAATTTTAAAAATGGACTTTTTTTTGGATTTGGAATATCAACATTATCTTAGGGTTATTTTTGGGTATTTTTCTGAAAACATTCAATTTTTGATGAATAGTGAAAAACACTGTGTTATTGTTTAAAAACCACTTTTTATTTAAATAGTTATTTATTTTTTTTAAATTTATTTTCAATAAAAATAGATAAATAATAGCTATATTAGTTTAATGCACTTTATTGGAGTAATATTATAATAAAATCAGATATATAATATTTTATTAGACTATTTACCATCTTTTTCCCACCTTCTAGGAACGTTAGCAAATTTGAAAAATACATAAGTTTACCACTTCAATGAATTGAATTTCATAATACGATAGACACATTTGACATTAGTAAGTAAATTGTTGATCAATGGGATGAAAATAAATTTTGGTGAATAATAACTTCTGACTTACTTACCACGGTTAAAAGTAAATAGTGTAATTAAAGATAAAAATGATATTATTATTACCATAACACATTTTTTAATTTTTTTGGATAAGTTTATTTAGAAAAAATAAACCTTATTAATAAAATATAATCCTTTTGGTCCACTTGGATTAGATTAGGAACTTTATTATTATTTTATTTAATGAAGAGTGAAAATAGTTAAATTCAAAGTTTAATAATTAAACATTTTTAATATAGAGATACACATAAGATAAATTCAAAAATAAATATTCATTAGAAAGAAAGACATATTTTCTACATAATTGTATTTAATTTATAATTTTTAGATATTTAATAATAAAATATATTTATTACATAATGATGATGCAGTAATTACTTTATTAGTGAATGTTTAAAATAATTGATATTATAAATATCCAAATAAATGTATATTTAGTTATTTGAGGAATTAGACTAATTTTATAGGTTAATATGACATGTTAGGGTTTATTAAATAAATTTTTTTTCCATGTGATAAAGTTTTTATGACTTTCACAAAACCAAAATACCAAATAGTGTCAAAATTGACGGAAATTGGTTTTTGCAACACATTCAATATTATTAATTGCTATTATATTCCTAAAAATATATTGTTCAGCAAAATTACTTATATAAAGTTGGATATATCAATAATTAACCAATTGGGGTTCTCTTGGGTTTGTATTGAATGTTTATTAACCATTTATTATAATAATACAACAATACATTGTAAACGTTAATCTATTTATCTAAGAGTTAAATATAAAAGAAATGGATATTATGGTGAAATAAACATGTAAAAAACCTAATGGTTGAGAGGATTTAGATCCATACTAACCTTATCTTTGAAATAAATCATTTTGGATCCATTATAAATGGAATATGATGGTATAATAAAATAATATTTCACGTTTTTTCTAAAGTAATGCTCACCTCTCTTATAAAAGGGAACTTCCCCTTCTATCAAATTTACATCACCAAATCCATTTGGCTTGGCCGAACCTTGCCCAAATCTCCTCCCAACTTCCATATCTTCAACCTAGATTCATTCCCTTGATCATAAATCCATCTTATGTGGACCTTTTGTTAAAATCGAAAAGAAACACCCAAAGAAGAGGTAATTATTTTATAACCTCTTTTAATGTTCTTCTCTTCTTCCACCTTCTCTATCTTTGATATTTCAAAACCAAAATAATAACATCATTAACATATTCATAATTTGATTTTATTTTAAATATCGTACAACCATATTCATTATTCTATCAATCATATGAATGATAATTTCACCATTCGTCCGTGCGTACGACTTACCGCCTACTCACCGTGGTGTAATTTGTTACTCAACACTATGAAATTTTTATGGATATAATTATGAGTGTTATGTATATAAATAAAGAAAATAACTTGATAATGATTCTTTATAATTAATATATCATCCAATTCCGCACTTTTTAATCATTAAGGAAATGATATCATCGCTCGTGTCTACAAACATCTTATCGTCACCATGATACGATGAGATTCGTATCCATGTTAACGATTCAAAGATGATTATAAAAATAAATATTATTATAAGGTATGTAATATATGAAATAATAATTTTACTTGAGATATATATATATATATATATAAATATATTTAATTACATTTATCTTATTCACTTACTTTCGTTCAAAACGATTTGAAAACAGATACAAAGTTTATTCGTACGTACGGCCTACCGTCTCCATAAATGGTGTTTTCAATTTCATATATCAATCTAATATACATATATATTCTAAATAAATTATATATATAAATATTTTTTATATTCCTGATGTAATTATATCATGATATAAATGTTACGATCAAGAATAAGAAGTTAAAACACATACGATAAAGAAATTGATTATTACCTAAAATATTAATTAGACATGGGTTTAATTTTTAAATGGGTATTATAAAGGCATAAATGAGTCATGTATGATATAATAAATATGAATATGGTTCTGTTATATTTAATAACAAACTATGGTCATTATTCAGGATGTTAAATGTACCATTGACAAAAGGAAAGTGTAGGGTAATGGTTAATTCCTAAATCCCATTAATTATTGAGATTGTTTATGTGTAAGTATTTTCTGGGATATATTTATCATCCATGTCAACGTTTCATAAAATAAATTTTAAAATGATACTTTTAAGGAACACTTTAACTAAAATATTATTTTAAATGTTTTAAATATTTATTCTTCAAAATCATTCTCCTTAATGTCCTTGTTTTCAAAATGGTTTTAAGGATTTATTTAAATTGAAATTAATTTTTTAAAATGTTAATTACTTAAACTAGATTCAAAGTAGTATGGGAAACTTTTATTCTAAAATATCTTTTGATCTTCTTTCCTTAAAAATTTGGATACTTTTAAACGATTTCATGAAAAAGAAGATATTTTTCTCAAAGGTTTTTACTGATTATTTTCAACTATGTCAACATCCTTTTGGGATATTAATCTTGATTGAGGTTTATTTATATTAAATACAATTATCAATATTGTATTGAATAAGTTATGATATGTTTGACTGTTAATGTTCTATTTTTATAACTTTCGTGGTTTATGGTTGAAGTTTTGACATTTCGTATGATAGTTTTAATATAAATGTTTATGTTATGTTTCGACATTAACATATGAGGAATGCAGTGGACATAGTATGTGATAGGTGGGGCCCACTATAGGCCCTAGATTCATATGTAGGTTTCATAAGGAAAATTAGAGACTTGTAAAAGGGCTTGACAAAAATTTTATTTATAGTCATGGAACAAGGTCTTGACTATGTGGTAATGTTTTCCGATGTTAGGAACTCCCTCATTAGGAAATAAATTATTACCTGTGATTAATCGACTAGTAGAATATCCATGTTCATGTTCTAATATTAATTTTTGATTTATTTTCTCCATATTAGGTTCAATTTTATGTTTTAAAAACTGTTGTTTTTATTACACATCTTGCCTTTATTGTTTATAGATTTTTGATAAATTATTTACCATTACTAAGCATCTGAGCTCACCCATTTCTTATGTTTTATTATCCATTTATTCCAAGAAGTGTATTATGATTGATATGAATGGATAATCTAGGGGATTAATAGTGTTCTCAAAGGATCATTTATGTTATATTTTATTTTTTAATGTGAAATGTAATGTTCATGTATGTAATCTATTTTCAGAGACTGCTAAATTGATTAGTCTTTAGGACATGATTACTTGTAAGCATGCCAAACTATTAAAATAATTCACCGACTTTTGGATTTTAGGGTTGGCGCATTACAATGTGGAATGATACTTATTATGTAACATTGAATTGAGATACATTAATATAGTATCATGTACATTTATTTGTATTTAGTTGAAATTAAAATGGGATAATGATAAATAGATTCAACTGAAGACAAACAGTTGATAAAAATAATTAAATAGAAAAATAATATTGATCATATATCATGGATAAATAATGATATATTAAAAGGATATAAATATATTTTTTAATCATGTTGAGTTATGCCTATATATGTGGAAGGGAGATAAGTGATATTTAGTAATTGATACTATTTAATAAAATAAGAGGAAGGGTAGAGAAGATAAACATGAGATAAAAGAGATATATAAGGAAGATGTATCCGGATTCATTTCCTATAAATACGAGGTTATGTAAAAATAGAATGAAATTGGAATCCTCCATGGAGTACTAATGTAATATCAAAGTCCATTGATTAATGAGAGAGAGGAAATAAATATAACCATTTCTACTACATGGGATCCAAGTATCTAATAATTTTTTTACAACTTCATTTTTCATTGTATAATCATTGATTCATAAATATGTTTCACAATTAATGTAATTTTTTTAGCTACTCAATACATTTTTAGTTTATATTTTAATTTCATCATTCCCAATTCTATTCTAATTTTTTTGAGTGAAGTTAAATTGCATTGATTATTGAAAACCCAATTCTTTGATATATATGTCCCTCTCTTCATCCTTTCTAACTGATTATAAGTCCATATTCACTTGGTAAAATTATTTATATTAGATTTACTTTTTATATTTAGTATCGGTATAATAGATATATAAATATTGTTTTAAAAATTATATATAATATTTCTTTTCTACATGGGATCAACCTCACACATTAAAATTACTAGGATTTTATGCATAGTGATTTTATAAGGAAAATAAATTCAAAACATTGGAATCCTTTTAGAAGTAACAACACTAATTAGTGCTTTCATGTTTATTCCATTTCTATGTTGTAAGGAACTAGTGACAACCGATATATTAGTTGATTATTTAATGGATTTTAATTCCACATTTCATTTTATTGATTATAATTTATAATATTTTACTCTTTTTACGTGATTGGGATTCATTGTAATTATATTTTTGTATTTTGATGAAAATTTACTAAATTCATATAAAGATTAAATTGGATCTACATTGATATTAAATCTGCATAATTAGGGGTAGGGTTCAAATTCCGATTTTAAAAGAACATTCAAACTACTAGATTAACAAAATATACATGCATGATTTATTATAATTAGGAAGAATAAATCTAACATCAGATAAAGTATGGGTCCCCATCAACATAGATCAATTCCATCTTTTAACATTTAGACATCCCAAACAAGTCGCTCCATTCCAATACTCTATTATATCAATGAGTTAAGGTGGATCTTAATGACCGTAAAAAATTACTTTTGCGAGGATTACCATAGTTTATTTAATTTCTTTATAGGATTTTAGAATTTATGTTTTAGTTACTTTGAATACTATTTTTGGATGTTGTTTAGAAAATAGTAAAAATAAAAGTTATTTTTTTAATAATTATTGTAGATGAACTCATGATTACACTTGTTGTTTTATTTTTTAGTTCCAACAATGAAAATATAAAGATTAGTACGGAAATATAAAATAAGGAACGTGCTTCATAAAGAAAGGGGAGTGAGGTTTTTTAATGTTAATTTGACCACTCCTAAATTTGTAATTTATATTTTTTTATCATAAATATGCATGTCTCACTATAGATTTTTTTTACATGTGGATCTATAATATTAATTGTTACATTGAAATCCATTTCTTCCATGTTTTATATTTTATTGTTGATAATATGTAATGGTTAGGATGAAGGGTGAATTTATAAAGATATGTATTTGAATGTTTTTGAATTAATTATTACATAGGGGGACTTGTAATTTATGTAGATAAAATTCACCATAAAATTTTTCATAATTTAATTTTTTTAATATTATCTGAATTTTTTCTTATTATTATAGATTTCAATAATTAATGTCTTAAATTTTATATTTTGATATTCCCGAGAGGTATATAAACTAATTTTCTACTACTAATAATAATTACATATTTATTGAGATATACAAGGGACCTAGAAACCTTCTAGAACAATTTATTGGTATCTTTTCAATTCTATGATTATATTATGACTCTTTTCAAAAAATAATTAAGTTTTTTTATTTATCCCTTAACTTTAAGGCCCCCCATATAATTTGTGTCGGTGTTCATTCTTAATAAATATATGAGTGATATTGTTTGGGGAAATTCAAATGCAGAGACAGTTTTATACTTTTATATCATTGATATTTGACTTTTCATGATATTTAATGATTTATGTTTGGGGGATATATTTTACATGCATGAAGGGGATGTTTTAATTTAGGAGATGATGATTAATTTTTATAAGGTTTGGGGGGAGATTCTATGACTTTCATTCATAATATATCATTGTTTACCCCCTTTCAAATGAAATATGATAATTTTAAAGGAAAACAATAATTAGAAAATGAATATTTTTGCAAATACTGGTTGTATATTTGGTGGGTCAAAATACAACATTCCATAACAAATTATCATGATCATTTTTGATAGGGAGGTAGATGTGAGACTCATCCTAAACATAAAATTTTAAAAAGAAAAATATTTAAATAAAATAAGAGGTTATCTATTCATTTTATTAATTATAATTGAGATTTTGAGGGTTTATAAACTACTCTTTTAAGAGATTATTTCCCCTAAAATTTACTTTTTTCTATCATGTACAATGATTCAATGTCCAAAATGGTTTTTTAAAATTTTTTTATAAATCAATTGACTAAATACCATAAGCCACAGAATAAGATGAATCTTAATATAAATCTCTAATGGTTACTTTTTCTATTTATTTTTATAGGGTAGATAATTGAGATTCACTTCATGCCTATTACAAGGATAATATATTCATTCTATAAGGAAACGTATATTTATATATTACCTTTTTTCATTAGTGTAAAAAAATTAAAATAAGGTAGATCAGGAGTGGATAGAATATGAACAATTAATTTTTATTCTAGAATAGAATTTAGGAGATGAATATCAATTTATATATATTGAAATTAAATTTCATAGTTTATTTGTTTCTCTATAGAATAAAAAATTAACGAAATATTATTATGTGAAGCTTTGAAGTTTTATAACCACATTGATTATTATTGAAATTTCATTCTATGGAATTTGATTATTAATATCAAGGTTTCCATTTGAATAACTTTTGATATTTATTGTTGATAAAAATAATACATTAAGTGTGAAGGTAGTTAAAGATCATACTTTATGCATTTATTTTTAAATTTAAATTTATCAAGTTTAGAATTTAATCATGTGGTTCTTTTAAAGTATTTGTTTTTATATTTATGTGTAATTTTCATTTTGAGGTGGAATTTTGAAAAAATGTAAAAAAAATTATCTCTAATATTTTAAATGATATTTTATAATTGAAGAAATAAATGTTATCAAGAAGATATTTTTTAAAAATAATGTTTTATTTTAGTATATAAAAAGTGGTTGAATGTCTTGAGATAGGAGGAATCATGCATGATTTGAGAAGAGAACAAGACATGGATATGTGCATGGAACATAACTGACGGATTCTCATTGCTTAGAGGTGTAGGGTGCTGGAGGATCGACTCTCTTCAAAGGAAGATTCAACATGGGTTTTCTCCATGACCAAATTCTCAATGTGAATGTGAATGAGTACCAATGGAGTAGATTTTTTGATCAATTATGTAGCGATATAGATTACTCTACACATAAATGGGAAACTATAATTTCAAACAAGGTCAATGTCATGACCACCCCTGATGCCCATGTAATGACTACCCCAAGCCCACCTCCAAAAGGTTAGAGGCTGGAGACAAGCACCAAAGGCATTATCCTACAAATGGGAGTCATTTTCCTTGTACCTATATACACACACACTCGCAACCCCATCCCTCAAAGATGAAAAGGAAACAATAAGCAAATATTGCATGAAACCACTATGTAAACTAAAACCATAGTAAAACAGAAATTAAACTACAAAGAGGAAATTGGGCCAGTATAAAATCCAAAAAAATAAAAGAAAGAATATAAGTAAGACCCCATGTCTATGAAACTCATTTGATATGAATCCTACCTAAATAGAAGGTGGACAGTAGCTACCTAGTGGTATAAGACTATGCCTCATCTGTTTGATCTCACTGAACACCACATGGTCCTGGTCCTCCCTAGATTTTTCCAAAGCGTCGGTCATCTAAACAAGACCTGACCAGTGGGGGAAATACCATTTAGGGGTGAGTAAAAAAATTATCATTATGGGATCATAAAACCAACAATAAAAATCAAAAAGAAAAACCTATGAAAAATGTACAGTCATCTTCACACAGTTATATTCCGATACATATTCCATGAACATATAGATATACTTGTATCATATACTATGAAACATTAGGTACCTTATTTATAACCAGCATCATGATAATGACCAAAGATTCAAAAGGTAACACATAAACAAGGAGAACAACTGTCGTTTTCATATCCATCCCTAATGGCACCATATGAGAGATACACATCATTAGGATGAACTCTAACATTTTTAATGGTATGACCGAGAGAATGTGCCCCATTGGGAGCATTCTACTACGTTTAGCTCTAGTTCCTAGCACTAGAGGTCCAGTCATCACTGTATTTCACCCAATGAAAAAGAAAGGAAACCCATGGGAACATTCCCACCCCTTGCCATAGCACAAAGTTGAGGGACCACTACTAATGACTATCCTGTGATACCCCAGTTGCTCATGTAAGGAGTTTCTTGCACCACCGTCTCATCGAGGGATCACTTTATCCAACTTAGTAATCAATCTCCTCATGTAGAGGGGAACACTCCATCTAGTTATTTCCCACATACGAGGGAGATATTAATCCTATGTGGGACCCACTCCCCATTAATACTCAAATACAGAGGAGTGATACTCTGTAAGTGAGGACCTCGGCCCAGGTTCCACCATGGGAGTACTACTCATGAAATACCCTCACCCTGTTATGATAGGGAAGTAATACTTAAAAAATTGAGTACTGACACCCAACCGTATAGAGGAGTACTACTTAGTGACTAAAGGACATGCACCCTAGTACTAGGGGAGTACCGACCCTCTTAGTTTATTCACTATGGGGGACTCGCACCCAAGTATGTTAGGGAATTACTAACCCCAAGCAAGAGGACCTACCCCCTAGCACGACAGGGGAGTACAAAATATTCTAGAACAATGCATAAGGAGGCCCCACAACCTAGAATGATAGGGGAGTAACGACTCCAATGTTAGGGAACCTGCTCCCTGGTCCCATAGCAGAGTATTTATTCTTCCATCACGAATATCAATGAGGCTTACGACCTAGTCCCTCAGGGGAGTAACACCCCATGAGGAAACTACCTGATTGAAACAAACCCACACCCATGATGTGGGTTGTCCGTATCTACCTAATAAGAATGATAAGGAGTATATACACCATGATTTTTCAAGGGTGTAATCATACTATCATCTCTTAAAGAAAACTACCTCATCTCTGCTCAGTGTCTGTTTTTATAGGGATGACATGATTTTCATCTCAATTAGTCGTTCTCCAACTTCCAAAACTCATGTCGAGTATCTCTAAAGGATCGTCTTATAATAAGGGTCCAAACACCATAGATAACTTGCTAAAAAGATAATACATTTGAATTTAATGGGTATTTTAGTGAAATGGTGGCAGGTTGGGTCCATGTCTGGTCCGACCCAGTCAGGAAAACCCGACCTGGGTTCGACACTTCCCATGGGGCCCAGCCTAGTCCAGCTGTGCCTGACCTGGACCGTCTGGGCCTGGCCCATCATATAGGGATATGATCCTGGCCCAGCCAAAGTGGCTAGTTCAGGCCCACCAGAACCAACCATACCCACCTTTGAGAGGGTCGTCTCCTCAGGGAAAAAAGTATTAGAGCCATGTCTGTCTCACACCACGGAGCGTCGGTTAACACTACCTCTTGGAAAACTGGTCCACTCACACAAACCTATTTTTCTAGCATGACTATAGCTTTTCATGGGTCTAGGTCACGCCATGGCTAGAGAAGCATTTGTTCCTTGTAGACAGCCATGTATCGCAGCTGGCACCACAACAGCGTGTTTTCTGTTACACAGCCAGCACTAGCACCACATTCTGCTCGTGTTAACGCACAAACATGATCTTTTTGGCCCATGATACTCACTGTGATGGTCCTTTCTATGATCTGGTGGGTTTTCTGGAGCCCTTGGGCCTCATTATTCATCTTCTGGGGTTCTATAGCTCTATTATGATACCCTCTTCCAGAAAGTGTTTGATTAGCGGTATCTCTCGCACCACATCGATCCATCCGTCATTAACATGGTCACACCTCCATCATGTCGTATCCATTATGGATCCTTAATGTCAGATCATTGTTCTATGAATGGTTGCAGAACATACAACTATTCATCAAACCCCGAATAATCCAAAAGATTCATGTTAAATGGGTGAGGGAAACCAAACAAAAAATCGGCGAACGAACCACCTCCATCATTCATCACGATGTTAATCTTCTCTCATTGGAAGGATTTAGTAGAAAAATTAGACAAGAGTTCATTTACCCAATCCCTCCCACAATCACGATCGAACTATGGGTCAACCTATTTGTGGGTTGATCCACATCCAACATTTTAAAACCAATAACAAGGAAATAACATAATAAAATAACAACCTATACCTGGAGGGAAAGTTTGACCAAAGGGTGGATTGTTTACTGATGTTGATCTATCTATGAAATCGCTCAATAAAACATCAACGGTGAGATATCTTGAAGAGGAGGGGAACGTTATCAAAATCGTTAATGATCGTTGCTTGTCATTCTCCATTTTTCAACAAAAATCCTATTTAGATTTGGATCCTTTCTCCAACTTTAATGACACACCCCCAGGTTATAACATTAAAGGAGGAAACAACTTTTTTTTACCACTGTGTCTTAATGTTGTTAAGATGATTCATCAATTAGGTTCATTAATTATATTCAGTTTCACTTCATCTCTACACCGTAGTGCGGACGTCCTACTGCATAATGGTGAGAGAACCCTTAAAATATCTTTTTATGTTATATTATTTTTCATACGAAAAGTCTAAAAACTATCTTTTCCAATCTACCCTCATCAGTCGATGGTAGATCACATCTAGGAGAATCCCAAAATTTAGTGTTCCACAATGCCCATGGATTTTTGATCCGACCAACGGTTTTAAAGTTCAAAAAACCGACAGGCATTTTTATTTAAATGGACATTAAAATTGTTTGAAAATTATCTTTTTTCCCTCAACAAGAATCGATTGAGGTTAAGTCTTTCATAAGGAAAACTCTCATTACGAACTAAATATTAGTCTTAGATTTTTAATCTAAATTATCTTTTGTGATTTATTTGGATTTTAAAATATAATATATTTTATTTAAATAATGTTATTTACTGTTACATCCTGAAACAAACTTCCATAGCCAACATGCGCCAACCGTTATTAAGCTATGTGTAGGGAAAACATACCGTCATAATTTCAATGGTGGTCTCAAATTTTCAAATCGATTAACCATTTTTTAGTTATAAGGATTTTAAAAATAAAATAATTTAGTTTGAATATTTTAGTTACAATTATGGAATTTTTAGGTTTTCCCAGTAGAGGCCAGCACCGACTTTACATAAGACATGCCTAGGGTAATCCAACCATCCTGGGCACAATGACACCTTCATATTTATTATATGATCAATTATTTGAGTTTTATTCTACTTTTTCCGGAAAAAATCTCACACTGGCTATTTAAACACTTAACATTTTTTGATAGGCATTTCTGGTCACATCATGCCTCAAAATCGCACACCATCTCAGCGCTTGGTCTCAAAAAAATCCCATTTAGTTATCCAAAAAATATCATAAAATTATGAGCTATTATAGTCAAATATTTTATTCCTCAAACATAATATGACATCATAGATGACACCACTAAATCAATGATTCACTATTTTAAATCAATGTGAGATCAAGGAACATTGAAATTTCCTTCATATACATGATGTAGGATATGGATATAATTATAGTTCCATAGAGTCTGATATTAAGGTCATAAACTATTTTTCACGATTATTTTCATCTTGGATGCGCATTTCATGATTAAAATCCAATTTTATTCATGGATGATCCATGACATGGGAGTGTTATTGAGATGTAAGGATGTTTGTATGGCTAATTAATCTATTTCCATAATGGTAAGTGAAGAATAATTCAATGGTTATGGACACTATGTTTTACCATAGGAAGATCTAATAATGGGATATGGATTGTTCATGAAGGTAGTAGGGGGGATTATAAGGTTATATGGTGGTAAAGTTCTCTATTAGCATAAAGTCAAAAGGGTGTAGTATGTGAGGGTGTTGTGTAATTCATGTAATAGTGATATATAATATGGAGAGACTGTGTAAACATGAAGTAAGAATAAGGATGTAAGATAATTGTTTATTACATCATGGGAGAGCTCAATATAGTAGTGCATATGATTGACAACTCATAATTATTTATGGTATAGATTATGTGTTTCATGTTAATTGAAAAAGATGAAAAAGGTGATTTTAATGGGTTTTTCCCAATGATATAGGTTGATCCCCACATTTTAGTGTATGTTTATGATGATGATGTTGCACATCATTTACATTTTCAATGAAATATAGTTCATTTATATATATAGAAGATAACTATAGAGTTTTTCTCCATCCACATAGAAAGATATTTTTATAAGATTTTCATGTGGGAGCTAAGCATATGGGATCTAATACATATCTAAGGGGATGTATAGATAATTTAAGTTGGATAAATATGATGTTATAAAAGTAAATATAAAAATAAGATATTAAAATATATAAAGATTTGGATGTTAGATCCCCAATAATGGATAAATAATTATCTTTTCAATAAAGATAAATGTAATAGTTTAGAAAATGAATTTGAAGCTGAATATAAGGAAGAACTATGAGAGATATAAGGGAATAGACATTGATGATTAAAACTAGATTAAAGATAGAGAAACACAACTAGAGATATAATATATATATATATATAGAATATTTATTTCAATTATTTATTATAAATAAGATTTTTGTGGACATTAAATGTGATTGGAATCCTCCCATGGGAGATCCAGATGGAATAATGAAGTCCAATGAATGAAGAAAGAGTTGTAAGAGAAGGATCTGCATTAAATACCTAGGTTCCATGTAGATTGTATTTTTTCTATTTCATTTTTAAAATTGTACACATGAATTATTAACGTTGTTTATTCTCAATTAAATAATTTTTTCATTGTTTATAAATACTTTTTTCTGTTTAAATTTTTTTCCACAATTCTCTAATTCAGGGTTTATTTCATTGTATATTAAATAATATATTATGATAGTGATGGTTTTTTATAAGAGGGTGGAGTTGGTGGATAATGAATATTATGTAATTTTAAAAATTATTATCAGATTTTGAATTATTCATATTATATAGTAATTGATTAGGATTAATGTTTTATCATATATCTAATTATTTAGAGATAGTTATGGTGTGTTAGGGAGGAATCCCAATGTGATAGATGAGATAGGGGGTGGGAGATGACTTAACCTTACCTTTCTCTTAAATATTTTTTTAACTATATATTAGTTGGTTATATATCACCTTGAGAGTGGGATGAGTGGGGCTGGGAATTTATTTTTTCAATTGAGTGGTAAAACTAGATAACAAAGTCTCTTGACTATTAATTTTATGAAATATCATTACAGAAGATTAATTGTTTTGAGTAAAGAAAAAAATATTATTTGATAAAAATTTCCCTCTCTTAATCTTTCCAAGAAGATTTCAAGACCACAGTAATTTAGTAAGTTAACTTGTCATAGATTTAGATTATTAATAGAGTGATGAAGTTAAAAATATCTAAACATATAATTTTATAGATTTAGGTTTTTTAAAAAATTATCGTTCATGGTTTTAGGGTCAAAAATTCACTTCAATATGTATTTTAGGTTAGTGACTTTTTGAATAACCAAAATTCAAAGCATTGAGATCCTTTCTGAATGGGGGAAACATATTGGTGAATTCATTAGGCCTCATGTCCAACCCAACTCATCACAATAAATATGAGAGGAATCATGAAAATTCCACATCATAAAGTCATCAAGATATATTATCTCAAACATAAAATATCCCAAATAACTATATCTCTAAATATATCAGTATATGTAATAGTGTCAAACCAAAACACAAATAAATCCTAAGAAATTCATAACCCTTTGTATTTTTTTGAACAAATGACCCAATAAAATCTTGAGGTTTAAATCAGATTCACACCTAACTTATCCTTTAAGATGATTAATGGTTGGCATGAGATCCCAACCCATATCACAATATCAATTCCAAATTAACAAACACATTCATTACTAGCATGAATTATTAACACATATCCACATTTATACATTCCATCCCATTATATATGTCATTGGATGGACTGAAAAATGAACCCATTTTTCATACACTAAACAATCTAGAAGGTGGGTATAAGAAAAAATGAAGAACATTAATTAATTTACATTTTAAATGGAAATCATTGTATCATGTAAACTACAAAAAAATAAAAATAAAGTTAATGGGTGTTTAGGCTCACCCAACACCATTTCACAATCCCAAAGGGTTATTTGGACTTACATACAAAACCACTTTTGGAATACCATCCCATTCTAAGACATGAACTTTCTAGCTCTACTTTATTAGTTTTTCAGAATAAAAAAATCATGGAACCTACCCCATCACAATAATAAGAAACACCATTAATAATCAATCATTAACTATCTCTAAAAATTCATTTCACCTTAATAGGGGTCCACCATTTAATTAAAATATATTTCCCCAATCCTAGAACTATAACAACATGGATCTATGAAAAAACATAGAAGATCGATATAGTCAACTCAAATAAAATAAAGAATAATGTAAATACCACCTTAAAGGAAAAATTAGTATTGTGAAATTATTATTTATTGATACATAAATCTATTTCATGGTATACCCACCAGAATATATCCTTGAAAGTGTGGGAGGAACACTCACCCCACATATCAGTCAATTACCATAGAATATATAATTTGATATAGAGATTCTACATAGGCCAACATTTAAGAAATACTTTTTTAACTACACACATATTAAACCTATTTGATCCTAAGGGTCCCTACTTATGTTCCCTTATATTTATGTTTTCTACATTTAGGATTATTTTGTTTTTCCATATCACTTATTTCACACTATTGGTCAATAGCTTGAGCACCAATGGTCGATCATCCAAGCTTCTTGATCCAAGTGTCTATTAAATATTGATAAAATTATCAAAAATTCATATCATTTAATGGAAATTAATTACGTTTAGTTTATGTAAATAAATAAGAAATAAATGAGAAAAAATATCACATGTAACATCATAAATAATTAAACCATATAGAGATTCACATGGACAAATAACGTCAATCCTATTTAATTTCTATTATCAAAGCTCAAGAACCATCATCAAACAATCTCAACCAACTATCATACATTGGTAAAAGGCCGTTTATTTAATGAATATTCATTTTAATAGATTATAAAATAAATATTATCAATTTAAATAAATATTATTTAAATAATTTCAAGAATAATTCATTAGAAATAATCAATAAACTACATATCTGCTGATCTCCCATGGTCTAAACCTTGAATATCAAGGAGCGAAACACCCAAAACATCTACCCAAACCATTATCACAATATTGAATAAAAGTTAAAAAATAAATCATTTAATAATTTTATAATATGATTTACAATCCAAAAATATTTAATAGTAGTTATATTACCTTACTAAAACATGATTATACCATGTGTCTTCATACTCTCGTAGCTCCCTCGAACCATCCTAATATAATAATATCCTGTTGGTATGATTAAACCATATTTAAAGGAAATCATAATGAAATTCTAAGAAAATGAAACTAAAATCATAGGGTCAAAAAGATAAAATAACATGAGGAATCAAGGGGAACCAAACTCCCCTAAATTTAGGAGGAATCACACACTCATTTGACCACAAATTGTGATGAATAATATTGGGAAAGAATGAAGAAGGGGGAGGCATACCCTAGTCATCATACAAATTAAAAATGGGGACACTAATGATGTTATAAAATAATGTGTGATGGTTATATATTCCAAATAAATTTTTATAAAAATAGACAGCACTGGTTACCCGATTACCCTGTATCGGCGACCTAGTTGTCAACCGTTTACCTGATAAGAATTTCATCATGGTGTCCTAGGCAGAGGTAAACTCTCTCTTAAGTCACTATAAATTACCCTTTTTAACCAGACCAAGTACCTAATAGTCTTATACAATGAAAAACTAACACCATCAAACCTCCAAAACACCCAAAATGCATCATAGCCCTCTACCACCTAAACCATTTCATCTAAAACACAATTTAAACTTCTTATATGTGCTATGTAATAAACATTAAATTTCTATAAAAAATGTTTCATTTTGTTCTCTCTTTAGAATAATTTTTTTTCATTTCCACGTACAAACATTGAAATGGGTTGTTATTATTATTATGCACATGCCTATAGAAGGAGTATACCATAAAACTTGTTGAAAATGTATTATTTTTAAAGTAATTAAAATTGTAGAAAATTACAATGGGTTTCCATTTCCACCCCACTAGCCCCGAATTAACATAAAGGGTTCCACACAATGTCTTCTCATTATGGCATAAGGGGTACAATATTTTTTTAGAATTTTTGAATTTCAAAATGTAGTGATTTCACATTTGGACAAGTTGTTTTAACCCATCCCAAATCATGTTGTGTTAGGTCCTATTTTACGTAACATTCCTAACAGGCCATACAATTTCCCTTTTGACTCTTCATGGGGATGTATAATCTATAAAATTATGTTATTTTATGAAATAGTTCTCTACAAATAAAATTTATTTCTTTTATAGTTTTTGATATAGGAAAGTCCATGTTTAAGAGAACAATGATATACTATTTAAAACTTTTGGGATGTTTATCTCCAATCGATTTGATTAGAGGGTAAGAATTTTACCACCTAAATTTTGGAATATATTTGGTTTATAATTTATAAAATAAATTCCTTTGTTACAAATTGAGTAAATATTTAAATACAATCACATGAAAGGAACATTTTATATTTATCTAGAAAAATATTTTTATGCAAACAAATATAGATTATCTTAATAAATAAGTTAACTTAAATTTTTGGATGATATTTAGGATATTTATATATTATAAATTTAGTAAAATATTCAAAATATAAGGTTTTTATAAAGTTTTGTACACATATTTTAAATATAATTTCTACCGATTATATGTATCTAATTTTATAAAATGTACTCAATAATTATAATCATGAATTAATTTTATTATATAGAACCACTACAACATAAATCACCAATATCGGTGGTTTAAAAACCACCATGAAACAATTTTATAAAAGTGTTTCGTGGAGGTTCATTAAAAACCTCCAGGAAACACATTAATTTTTTTTACAGTGGAAACACTCCCTCCCCCCCACCCAAGACGCCCCCCTTATCCCCCCCCACGACGCGCCATCTCCCCCGACCTAGTCGAGCCCTAACCCTAGGTCTACTCCCCTCCCACGCTATCGGTGACCTCATCACTCATTGCCAATGAACCCCCCCCCCCCCCTTCTCCCCCAGACACCCATGACATTGAATTCTCCCCCGAACCCATCGAGTTGCTACCCTAGGTCTTCTCCCCACCCCTGACAGTGGTGTTTTTCATATTGGTATGTATAGTTTTTCATGTTATTATCTTTATATGTTTGTGTATTAGCATTTTCATCCAGGATATTATTTCTAATTTATATTTTATATGGGATATTTTTTTAATTTTATGTCTGAATTATGGGATGGTTTGGCTTATTAGTTTTTTTATTAATTTTAATATGTTATACTATTCTTGGATATTTCACTATTAAGAAAATTGTTTATTTTTTTGAATGGATGTCTCATATATAGATTGGTCATACCAGATTTTTAGGAGGAGTATATGATGTGGTTATTTATACTCTGATGTAAACATGATTCCCATTAGTTTCATTTTGTTTCTATAGAATAAGTTTCAATCATATGGGGATTAGGAATTCCCTTAAATAATTGTTGTTAGCTTAGTTGGGTGGTGGGTTGGAGTTACTCGAGTTAGTTCACAGAAATCACAAATTTACTCTAATTCTTCATTTTCAATGTTATATATTTCATCGATTTAAATATTTGGGATCAATTTCTTATGATTGTTATATATTTAGTATCCTGTAAACATAAAAATATAATACCACTTCTTATTTCATTTAAATAAATAAATATAAAATTCATCTATGTGACTACTTCCTCCTTTAAAGGTTACTTCTTATTAGTGTTCTAAATATACTAAATTCGGTTCTTGATATACCTTGTTATAAACGAGATTCAATATGAAATCATTGATTCTCTTAGTTATGGCTTCAAAACCTCTTTTTATTCTATAATAATCTCTTTTTTATGTAACTCTAGACCCAACAAGTGACATTACTTCAGCATTATACTTCTAGATCATGGTTTGAAAAAAAGTGGTTTCTTAACACCACTTGCTGAGTTAGGATCAAGCCTGATGCGTTTTTATCAGATTTTATATCAAATGAGACATGAAATAATTATTACACCACTTATTTCATGCAATTTTTTTTTGGATTTAATCAGATGTTAAATAATCTTAATAACATGTAAAGTATTAGCACATCCACCCCATGGATCATATCTCCCCCTAAATATTAGGACAAGACAAAAATGGTTAAAATTATTTAATTTAATGGGAGAGGGGAACCTCCAACTTTTTTAAGTTCAGTAATGTCGATGGACTTTGTTCACCCACCCTAATCTCCAAATTTAATTCTAATCTATTGTGGTGGTACTACTTTAGATGACACCTGTAGTAAACATTTCTTCACCAATTTTAAATTTAAAATCATCTATTTCATAGTCAATGGGCTTCAACACAGTTGTGGGTGTAATCCAATTTTTTTATATTTCCTCCATTTATGAACTATGCACCGTCCATGAAGTCTTTGTTATGCTTATTTTTCTATTCAAGGCTTATTCCTCCAGTCTTATTCTCATGCTTTGTAGTTTTTTAAATGAGACCCCTCCAACATTTTTCTTACAATCCTTCCTCAAATTCCATCAAGAACACTTTTTCTATTTCAATATAGGGTGAATCTTATAAATTAATTCTCTTTTATTTCATAAGTGAGATATATTCCACTATTTTCTTCGTCCTCCGAATTTAATGCTCCTTTAGTTTATATTTTATTTTTAATAGGGTTTAGATTCATATTTGCATTGCTTGTTTATTAAGACTCATACTAAAATGTTATAAAAAGTTCTCAAAGTTCATCTAACTACATCATCAATAATAGGGAGGGAAAATTTTTCATTTACATTCGACTATATTCACTATATATAATGCATCAATTATTTTATAATTCCCTCTGGGGTACATTTCTTGTATCATAGTTATGAAGATTTAGACCATACATATTCAATATAGGGGGTCACAATTTAACATCTTGTATTGTGGGGATTCCAAATAACAATACCCAAATTGTTTATTTGAATTAATGTATTGATTAAATAAGATTTAATATGGTGAACCCTCACCGATTATGAAAAAACCTTGTTATAATGTATTTTGCCTAAGATAATACTCATTATCTTTTTGTTTCTTCATGTGATTTTTGTAATCAAAATTTTATAAGAATACACATGCATTCACATAAGTACTTTGGTTGTCTAGTGGGTTATTTACATCATATATTTATATAGTAAAACCTTCTGTATCATATTTATATATTTTTTCAACTAGTATATATGAATCACTATCCCTATTTTGTAATAGTTATGTGTTTCAATTTTTTTTAATATTGTGTATGAACATTGTGATATACATGGATAAATTCTAGATCACATTATTGATGAACACACATCAGTATATTAAGGGTTTGAATGTGATTTTATATTATTCGATTTCCAATATATACGTTGAACGGAGAATAATATGTACATGTCCTAAATGTAAATTTAGAATATTGTTAGAGAGAAATGATGTTTATGATCATTTAATATTGAAGTGATCCCCTGGTCAATATTTTCATTTGAGTTTTCATAGAGAATCGAACATTACTGAAAGGTTGAGCACGGTTGTCAATCCACAAAATGACATCCCATCTTGGTCGAAAATGGAAAATGAAAAAAAACCCCCTATAAATTATGCATTCAGAATGGCAAGAGACCACTGTCAACATCAAAACATATCAGAACAGCCAGATGAGGGTGCCAAAAAAAGCAATGAGATATGTGATGTTTTTGATATTGTAGGACATACATATCAAGCTTGTAACATATCAATGGATCTCCCTCTTGATTATGCGGAGACTAATGTAAGGGAAAACTTCACTGAGTAAAATATGTTTCATGATTTAGTTGATGATGGAAATAAAGAGCTGTATATAAGATGTTTGAAATACTAAATACATTATTTTATAATGAAGTTGTACAATATCAAATGTCTATGTGGAACAAATAAGGTAATGTCCATGATATTGGAATTGTTTCACGATGCATTTTTAAAAGAAAAAGTCCCAAGTCTTTTTATGACATTAAAAAGGTTTTTAATTGGATTGGACTGAATTATACAAAAATACTTGTGTGTCCCAATGACTGCATGCTTTATTGGTGAGAGGATTCAAGTAGAAAAAATTATAAAAATGTTCATCTTGTAGATGGTAGAAAATGGGTGATGGTGGAAGTCTGAATCAACATACTTTAATGAAGAGGAAGAAGAAAAGGATCAAACCTACAAAGGTTTTGCGTTACTTTCCTTTCAATCCTCGATTGTAATGATTATTCATGTCATCAAAAACTAACAAACACATGAAGTGGATTTCTATATATTATAACAATGATGGGGTAAATATACATCCATGAGATTAAAAATCATAGAAGAAATTTGATTCATTATATTCAGATTTCTCACCTGATTCTTGGAGTGTTCAATTGGGATTGGCTACCGATTGATTCAACCAATTTGGGACTTTGAGAACTAGTTATAGCATTTGGCCAATTTTTTGATCCCTTAAAATATTCCTCCATAGATGTGTATGAAACAAACGTCTTTTATCATCTAGATGATTATTCCAAAAAAAATCATGTAAATGATATTGATATATACTTACAGCCTTTAATTGAAGAATTACAGGAGTTGTAGAGAAACAGTATTGACACATTTGATGATTCTTCTTGGAAAATTATCAAAATGCATGTAACATTAATGTGAAAAATTAGTGACTTACCTGGGCTTGATAATTTATATAGTTGGAACACTTACACGGTTTTGGATTGTCATGTTTGTAAACATGATTTTGAGCCAAAGTAGCTACCTCACAGTAGAAAATGTTGCTTCTTCTGCCATCGAATATTTCTCGATGCATCTCAATGATTTTGGCTGTAAATATCAAAATTTAATGGTTACATTGTTCGTAGACCACCTCCAATGTTGCTAACAAGTTTTGATATATTGAAAAAACTTGGAAAAGTTGAAATAGAATTTGGGAAGGTTCATTATTTGAATTTTATCGGGAAATGGGTTTGAAGTGCATTATCAAGAAAAATCGGAATGCAACAATGGAATGAAAACTGTATATTCGTAAAACATTTGTATTGAGAATTCAATTTGTTGTGGAATAATCCTGATGTGATGAATATTGAGAATAATTTCGTTGAAAATTTCATCTTCACTTTTCTTAATTAGCATTAAATGTTTAAGGATCATCTCAATGCTCGCAAAGACTTACATGTAATGAACATAAAACGTGATCTCTGGCCAAATGAGAATGAAAAGTATCCTCCAGTAATTTTTGCAATGAAAAACAGGAATAGAGAAACATTCCTTGGAATTTTAATGAATTTTAAGGTATCTAATGGGTATTCAAGTAACATCTCAAGATGTGTTGACTTGATGAATCATATGTTACATGCATTGAAAAGTCACGATTCACATATTTCCTTACAACAGTTACTACCATTGGAATTGCGTACATTATTACATGAAAAATTTACTACTGTTGTACTCAAATTCTGCACATTTTTTGGACAACTATGTGTGAAATCTCTACATCCATTTCAGCTTGACAACCTTCAAGAGAGATTTGTATTGTCCCTTTGTGTGATGGAGATGATCTTTCCTCCAGCTTTTTTTACTGTAATAATGCATTTAACTGTTCATTTGGTTGAGGAAGCTAAATTAAGAGGCCCCATTCATTATCAATAGATGTATCCAATTGATATGTACATTATCTATATGTTTCTGAGTAATGTAAACATTTTATGGAACTTAATTAAATGTGTAATTATGTTTATTTTATTTCTTATATATCTTTGGAATTTTAAATCATACGTGAGAAATAAAGATCAACCAGAAGGCTCGATTGCTGAAGGCTATTTGGATGAGGAGTGCCTTACATTTTTTTTTCTAGATACATGGATGATATTGAGATGATATTTAATCGATTTGGACATGCAAGAGACACATCAACTCAATCTAAAATACATCATAAATAAAAAATATTTTCTGATATTGGCCGATCAGTTCAGAGGACCTCAAATGTGACACTGACATAATTGGAATTATTATGTTCACATAGATATGTGCTATTGAATAGTTAAATTGCAGATAAATTTATTGAAGAGTTGAGGATTCAAAAAAGAGATGAATGATAGGATGAAAATAAAATGAGAAAGATAGAAGGAATGATGTTAATAAAAAGTTTATAGAATTGTTTGCATGAAATGTATGTTCATAAATATTTAAATAAATATGAATATTAGATTGACACATATATTTTGAAAATATAATAAAGTATATTTATTTTTTTAGATCATGAATTATGATACTCGAGCAGAGGTGTCAGATAATTTGATTTTTCTTGATCAATGTCATCAAAAAAAATTTAGATTGCTCGACACTTACAACGTGAATGGATTTAGATTTAGTACATTCGATAGGGAACATATTTTGAAAACACAGAATAGTGGTATCTTTACATTTGATGAAGTGGAATACAATGAAAAGATTATTGATATTATAGAATTAAACTACCATGGGAATTTTTCATTTGTTTTTTTCAAATGAAATTGGGTCGATATTATCAGAGGTGTTAAAAGATATTCCTTGCAATTTACTTCTATGAACTTCAATCTCTTGATTGATGTTGGAGATTTTGAACGGCATGATCCATGTATCATATCATCAAAATAATAATGGGAATATTGTGTGAATGATGTTTTGGATGAAGGGTGGAGTGTAGTTTCTCACATAATACAAAAAGATTTGTATGATATGGGTGATGAAGTGGAAGATTTGACCTCTGAAATTGAAGCTCATCTACAACAAGAAGAAGATTTATTTTAGCATCATTATATTGAAAATATTAGTCTATCAAGGATGAATGATGTGGATGAAGTAATCGAGTAATAAAAATACACGATTGGAAGGGATAATGATTTTATGTACAATTATTTACTCATTTAACAAACAGTTATTTCATTTGTTCAGTCATTAATTATCATTGTTATGTATATTTTGTTTGTTAGTACTGAGCATCTATTATCATTTTAAAATAATATTTGCATATTGTTTTTAAAATATATGTTATGAACGTAATTTTATTTGATTAAATGAGAGGAATTTCAATAAGTAAATAATATATTGATTCATTTACTATTACGAAAGAGGACGATTCATCTATCTCCCTCCCTATGACATTTGATCCACCAGCTGCCTGCCCCCTGCACCATCTCTCAAACCCTCTGTGAGCATCCCTTTAGAACCTGATTCTTTGAATCCCCCTTCAGAAGCCTCATCTTTCGTGTGGTGGCATGCCACTTCTAGTTCATCACCGACATATTGGAGGGTCACTTTTAAAGGTACAAATTTTAATATAAATTAATTTATTTCACTTTTTTTTAAACTGTTTGTCCATTAATGATAAAAAATGAAACCGTGGAGAAAAATATAAAAAGTTTGGATGTGTGGAATATGAATGGAGAGAAGATATTTGTTCCATTTGATTCATATGGGTTCCCTACAGATGACGCTGTGACATTATTTGGCCAAATTCTAGGTCAACTGGCAGTGGAGCCCATTTCCCTTCCTATTTCTTATAATGATTGGATAAATATGCCTCCAAGTTGGAAAAATGTATTTTTTGATTCACAAATAAAGTTAATTTTATTACATTGTGTTTTAATTGAATGTCATGTTGTTAATATATTCAAAATTAATTTCTGTATACATATTTTTTTCCACTTTACATTTGCTGATGTGATTGAAAGAAAGTGGATGTTGAAAAATCCTGGTAAAAATGGAAAGAATTAAAATAGAGATTTTGGGGCGATTTCAACGATACTTCGTCGAATGTCCAAGAAATGTATTAGACGCTACCCAATATGGTATCCAAAGAATAGTGGAATGTTTTTTTTGACAAACATCATGATGAGAAGAAGATGGTATTTAAATATATATTATTATATTAACATCATTTTACTATAATACATTTATATGAAGATGAGATGACATTTAATACATTACTATTATATTTTATTTTATTGATTTCACTATCTTTCAAGAAATAATGCATCAAGAAGGGAAAAAAAGTCATCCCTCACACTACAGGGTCAAAAAGAATTTCTAGAAGCTGATTGACTCTGGTAATCTTATCATTAGATTAAATATTTATAAGAAAATATTATATATTTAATATATTAAATTTTTGGTTTATCGTTGTTTAATGTTGTCACAGAGTCTAAGGAATGGTGATTCCCGAAATGAAGTGTGGATGGATGTTCACAAAAAACTCAATGGATGTCTTGTTAATGATCCTGCCATAGAATTTCGGGTATGAACACATTTGTTCATTATAATAACTTAATATCAGTTTTATCTATGTTAATATATATTGAAATTTTATTTATAGTTAAAAATTAATGAACAATGGGATGGCAATCCTGGGCAGTCCTACACTGTCTCCTATGATGACTAGGTTGCTAATGTCCTTAGAAAATAGCATCCTGGTAGAGTGTGTGGGATCGGTTTGTGACTCATACCATCTGAGGTTTTTTTGTAGGCCACTGAGTATTGTAGCTACATCTACTCATAGTTTTATTCAGTCCATACCCGGAGATGATTTGAGAGATATTGTTTCTCTACGAAACATAGTTCACAAGCAAGGGGATCAGATATCGTCTTGGCAGAAAGTGTTGACTGATATACGTCAGTAGATGAGAAGATATGCCCTCTATGGTACTGTATCTATGGGTAGTGAGAAAGTAAATCAAAAAATTTCAAAATAATTTAGTTTTAAATCTTTCATTAGTATAATGTTTCAATATAAATATGCAACACAAATTAGTATTCAATATAATTTTTTACAGGTGGTAAAAGAAAGTGGAGATGAAGGTGTAGAGGGTGACGATATGTGTTCATCATCGGATAATGATTAGGTGTATTGTTGAAATTTTGGAGGTGGAGAGGGTGATGATATGTGTTCATCATCGGTTGGTATATGTATCTTGTCTGGCACATAGTTTCCACAAAACATTTTCATGACTTAACATTTTCTTGATTTGTCATGTTTCCTTTTATGTATTTAATTGATTTCTATTTTTTATGTCTTGATTTCCTGAGTGTGGTATGCACCATATATGTCGATTATTTATTGTGATGATTCATTTTTTATGAATCATTTTTCACAAATGTATTAGGTTTGTCGGCCCTAGGTGAACATCTCATTAAAAAAAATGCTAAACTAGTTATGGGGATGTCAGTTCTATAATGTGGATATATAAAAGGAATTTCATAGATTCTAGGAAGATTAGTAATATTTTTAGATATAATGAGATGAATTGTAACCAACTATAGATACCAAAACCCTATGAATACTCAACGAATGAAATTGATGTTGAATTGATTGTTCAAGGATTCATGAAGCCCATTTAATATTTAGGACACAACAACCTACATCAGTCCACGACCAAAGTAATAACAGAACCAACCATTCTCATTCAAAAAACTTTACCATAGTGAAGAATATGGAAAAATTAGGATATGGGAATAGGGAAACTCACATAAAACTGTTAAGGTTTGGTATCCCAAGCTCGAGGTTTAAATCAAATATAAAGGGTTCATAATTCAACCTAGGGATATACTTGGGTCATCTATGAACTGATTGAAAAGATGGAAGAATGTGGGGGTATTAAGTGTATTTTAGAATATATAGGTGGTCTAGATAACTAATGACCATGGTGCAGCCCCATACAAAATTACAAAGAATTACTGAAAAGGGAGGGGTCTATTGAATAATGGGAAGGACCTTTCCATAATGAGGATGATCAAGGCATACTATGAGAATTGCAGTTATATATGTGATGAAGATGTGATAAAATAATATAAGGGTACATGATATATTCTAGAGATCTATTTTGGGGAGCACAACTAGGAACGAGGTCTTATGAAACAATCAAAATCCATGATTTCATTACCCCATATTTGATAAAACATCCAACCCCACCCCACCCCCCAAAAAACTCACCCTCAGACACCATAACATAACCAAGGTGAAAATTCCTAATCCATGACCAAAATATAAGTATAACCCAAAATCTCCCATGAGACATAATGTCATAGCCTACCAATCCACACCATAGAAGGGAAAGGCCCTGGTTGTGACCCTTCTCTATAATGTAGCCATGAAAAAAAATTGATGTATCACCAAAATCCTCTCTACGCAACCCCCCCTCCCCCGCGAACCCACACACACCACAAAAAACCTATCCACACCATAGTGGCACTCGTTATTTTAAAAATGATCTCCTACATAGTCTAATAGTGAGATCAACATAGTGATTGACTTAAAATTTCCTTGAAACTGAAGTAAAAACTCTCAAAAATTAAAAAAAATTAAAAATAATAATCATGATGCTACAATTCTCACCACTATAGGACTTTTTACCTCTGGGAAGTCATGTGGGAGAAATATGCTCTAGAATCGTCATCTTTTTCATCCAGATGAAATTGAGTGAATAGTCTCATCATTTTCCACTATTCTATGGATTCTAAAAATTCATGTGGTTCAACATTCCTAATAAGTACATTAGTGGTGTAAATATTTTCAACCCTAGGGAGTAATAAATTACTAAATTTAATGTCTGAAGGTACTCTACCCACCACCTCTATCTGAGATTCATGAACATTAATGAAAAGATATTTCTTATAGTATTTTGATAAAAAATGATCCTGAAAATCTCTCCAAAATATTGTGTCTCCAATACATAAAAATATGCATATAAGAAAAAATGATCAAACACATTATAGGGGTTATTTTTATCTTGTGGATAATGTTGAATAGATTCACAGGAGACAAAAGAAAATTGAAAATTTATAAAACATATTGCTCGCACCACTTGTCACGTTGTTATTAAATATGAATCAAAATTCCCTTGGTTGTGCTTAGTTAAGCATCTCTTTTCGTATTTAAGGTAGTATGTATTATGTAGGTTTTTTGGTATTCTTGGAATGGTTTTTTCCAAGGAACCAGTACAGAAGCTGCAGAATCTACTATTTTTTTTAAAATTTGTTTTTTGCGGCTATTTTAACCACCGCTAACCATAACCAAAATTATTAGAGGCGGTTAAAACCACTTCTAAATGTAAGTATTTTTCTATTAGAGGTGGTGTTAACTGCCCCTAAATGTAACCGGAATACATAGAAGTAGTATTAACCACCGCAAAATGTCAGCAATATCAGATTAACGGTGTTTATAACCACCACTTTAATATAAAATTTAGCGGCGGTTAAAACTGCTGCTAAAAATTCCCATCTTTCACATGCAGTTTGTGGTGGTTATGATGTTTTTAGAAGTGTTTTTAACTACTGGTAAAAAAAGTGATCCCCTACCCTAGTAAAACTGTCGCGAACTACGCAAACTATAATAGTTCCTCTAAACCACCACTAAATGCCTTTAACCACCGTAAATAGTTTCCTGACACACAATTTAGCAGCAGTTTTAGAAAACCACCTCCTAAGAATATAGAAGCATTTTAATTCGCTGCCATACTCAAAAATAACTACCGATAACAGTCAATTTTCTTGTAGTGAACTCTTTTATTTTTAATGAATATGAATAGTATCATTGGATAAATTTATCACATCTATAATGGGTAAATCATGTTAACCTAGGTTAAAATTAAGTGATTTGGCCAAATATTTTCATCCTAATTCTTATTTTATTAACATAATGATTCCATTATCAAATTAGGACCAATATTTAATTTATTAAAGGACACATGTCAATGAAAATGACCAATCTGACATTTAAATCAAAGAAAGTTAATAAATGTCACTCTCATTATTTTAAATTTCACTTATCTCTCCACATTGGAATAAATTGGTTATGATAGAATATAAGTGTCTATTTCAATATTAATAAAATGATTTTAATGATATAATTTTATTATATTTTTTATAAACTTTATAATTAATTTTAATTCTTTTTCAACACTAATATAATATTTCAACAATGAATATAAAAAATATAATAAATTATTTTTAAAATACAAAAAAGTAATATAATTTCATTGAGTTAATGTGTGAAATGAATTTTTTGTATAAATATGATAAAAAAGTGTCATGAAAAAATGTTATATGTGAAATCTTACTTTTTATTTAGGTTATTAAAGTCAAATTAAATGATTAATATCAAATTTTAAATTAACGAAATTTTATATAAATAATAGTTTATTAATTATTTTAAATATTATAAAAAATCATGATAAAGATAAAGTTGGATATTATGTACCATAAAATATTTCCCCTTATCCATTTATTTTATAATATTCAATTTATATGTAAAAATACAACACTATAAGAGTGAAATATCCATTACCATAGCAATTGTCAAAATAGGATAACTAGGGGGCTAAACCAAATGATATCATTTAAAATACTAGATCATCTAGTAATTTTTTTGTTGGAAGATGATTTCTAAACCCCATACAACCCTCGTATAAAATATATTACCATTTATAAAGTTATTTACTAGACAATGACCTTATAATATTTTAATCTTTTATGAAATTCCAAAAGAAACCCTCACATAAATTACAAATGGGTAGCTCCTCGCTAACTTCCATACCATACCATGAGAGTTATAGCTATACTGTAGAATACTAAATACCCTAAAATTTCATTATCCATATAATATAGTATTTTTATTTACAAGATACCAACCCTATGACCATTAATAAGAGATATAAATGAGTTAGTTCCAAGAAAAGGTTACAGCCATAACTGATCTCTTTCTTTTTAATTATTCTTTTTCATAAATTAAATTTGATATATTGTCAAATAAATAATTACATAAATATCATAAATATATTTAAATTTTATTATTATTATTATGATTAAAAAATTATTAACAATCTTTTATATCAAATGGTAAGTGAATGTATCACACATGTGTATTTATCACATGTTGTTTCCATGTAGAGATATAATTTATTTTATGCAACTTCCATTTACCTATGGTTGACATGATAGGTTTAATATTTTTATATTATATTTATTACCATATTAAACTTTATAAATTATAATATCAAATCTACCCTCTTACATTCCATACCATTTTTAAAATGATAATATTGAATGTGAGTATGTTTGGACTACCACCTCCACGATACAATGTGATTTATTTTTCATTTAAAATTAATATGGATTGTAATAAGGATGGATTAATTATATATATATATATACATAATATAGGAAAAAATTTATTCTAGAACATTTTTTTATTATTTATATTTCATTTGTTCTAAGCGATAAAAACTGATAAATAGTGTTTATACGTACGTGTAACCTGGCATCTCGATGAATGGTGAAATTTATTTTCTATATATAATATTTTTTGGATAATTATAAATAAATATATATATAATTAATATATATGATATTTATCTCATGAATAAAATATGATATATAATTTTACTATGATTATAATTTAAGGACTGAATTTATCGAACCAAATAATACATGAAAATCCAAGCTGTTATCTCACAAAATTGTGATTGTAAAAATGAATTATTAATGAATTAATGATAACATTGTATAAATAAATAAATAAATGTTATGATATATATTATTGTGGTTATGAAATAGGTATATAACAAAAATATATTTATTATACTGGAGGTTTCAACAATTACAAATAATTTCAGAGTTGATGTAAGGAATTTTCAACTCACTTTTATTTCTGTGAGACATAACAAAAATCTATCACTTGTGTATTATTTGTAGTGTATGTAATTCCATGAAATGTATTTTATGATTTTTTTTATAATGATGATATATATTTTAATATAATTTTTTTTGTGAATTATTACTAAAATTTTACCTAAGTGGTCATGGATTTATATTTCAATCCTCTTTTAATGAGAACTGTTTTAGATATAATTTCATTGACAAAATTATTGAATCCTTACTTGATAAATTTATTTCATTTATATTATCCTTTATATATTGGTGTAATTAAAATTGTTTACATTCATTTTACTCATATTATGCAATTAAATAGATCAAAACAACATTTTAATGAAAAATTGAATTATTTATCTCATTTGTCCAAACATCATTTCCTTCTATATCTGTATTCTACAAATATTTTTTAATGATTTTTTTACTATTCACATAATTTTTTTGAAGTCAATTGAACACATGTTTATCTTTTTATTAAAAAATAAGGAATAATATTTTGTTTTATAATATGTGTTATTTTTTTTCTTTTTAAACAAATATTAAGGGAATGTATAATTTTAAATTATATAAAATAAAAAAAATTACTACCATCATGAACACTCAATGTTTTGAATATTTAATTACAATTTGTCGTAAAAATTTTTAATGAATGTTTTTTTTCAATAATATATTTTTTTTAAAAATAATTTTCAAATGGGAAAGATATTTTTCATAGAGAAATTTTTTAATGATATTTTAAATGAATTTTAATTATTAGAAAATCCTTTAATGGAAATTATGATTTATTAGGGATATGAAATAGTGATACTAGTAATAATATTTATATACATGGTTAATGTTTATGTTGATGATATAAGGCCCCATCCTTAAACCTTACATAATCTTGTGTTTTTACAAGATTACACATTGATGATCTTTTCAGGTTTATAGTTTTAGAGAATTAGATCATAAAACTTGGATTACATTCCACATTTAAACAAAGTGGTTACATAAAATATAGTATTCATTTTTTTCCATCAATGGAATCATATTTAAAAATAAAGCATGGATTATTTCTTGACACCTCGTTGACACTATCATCATATCATGTACCATAACATTGACCTATGAAAAACATTTCAAAAAAAAAAATCTTGGGGTGAGCATAAGAAGCTCAGTAGGGGTTATAAATAAAATATGGAAAGGAAACATGAGATCATATATACATAAGAATGAAATAAAACATTACCCATAAAACATAGGCATATCAAATCATGAATAAATCATAGAAATCATAAGACATAATGGTAACTTGAGGCATTCATAACATTTTTACGTAGTGAGTGACCCTCTTGGTTACATTTGGAATACCCACTACAGTATATTCCAGAAATATCTTTAGAGAAACCTTAATTTTTCACTCCATCACGTTACCCAATGCAATGGAGAGCTATACCAGGATCACCCGCCCTTATTTTACCATGGAACCACCCATCTTCCTTACAATTCCCATGAAACATAACATAATCATACCACATAATACATGCATAAATGAAACATAACATTTCCACATTTCAATCATAAGATATCAATAAAACACATTGATATAAAAAAACATAAGAAAACCATTTTTCATTACCAAATTAAAAGAAAAGTAAACCATGATATTTATTTTTCTTTTAAAAAGATGGTATGTCTTGTAGAGGAATCTGAAACTCAAATAATGGTCACCGCGGTGGAGAAGTCCTTGTCGCCGCATACGTATGACAAAAAAATTCCCTTCTCTACTTTTGTAAAACTCTTATTATAAAAAATATTCCTTTTGGATAACGTAAAAGTAAAAGGGGTTTATACACCATATAAAAGAAGGTTGCGTATAAAATAAAATATGCCTTAATTAAAGGAGATTGAGAGGAAGTCCCTTACAATGATAGTAGCCTTGGTTTAAGGATAAATCAATTACATAATTATGTGTGAAAAATGAATACACCAAATATAAGTGGATATTAAGTGTAAATCCATTAGAGTATATTCACACATATTTATAGAACGACATATTCAAGGAGTACAAGTTTTTCCCAAAGAATCAATTTTGGGTTAAGATGTTTCCTTGCAAAAATTTGACAGTCTAACGGCGTCACTACAAAATTCAGATTATGAGTTGATGAGAGATAAAAAGGGTATCTCATCACATGGACAAAAAATTTAAATAAATAAGGATATAGAATAACATATCCCAAAATAATATTATGTGAATTAAAAGACATAACAAAATAAGTCTTTTAAAAAGAGGAGGGTGAATGGTTCCCTTACCGACATGGGTATCTTTTGAAACATGCACCCCGTGAAAGAAGGACAATAAAACATTGATGTAAATACTCATAAATGAAATTATATTACATAGTGAGTAAAATAATGGGCATTACATACACCACTCAAAGGAAATTGTGGTAAATTTAGCATAAATCTCATGGGAATAAAAGTGAGATGAAAAATCCCTTATGAAAACTCTGCAGCCTAACGACGCCACTAAAAACTAAAAAAATGGATTGATAAGATAAAATAGGGTCTCCCATCATGTTAACATAAAGACTAAAGAAAGAGTAATATAAAATAAAATCCCCCAACATAACAAATGTGATCTTAAAAGAAGTGACATAAAGGAGAGTACTTAAAAAGAAAGAGAGAGGTTAGATCTCTTACGAAAATTCGGCAGCCTAACGGCGCCACTCAAAACTTACAAAATGGATTGATGAGAGGGAATATGATCTCTCATAATATGAACATAAAAATAAAATTATGAGTAATATAAAAGAACATCCCAATAAAAAGAAAGATTATCTTTAAAATGAATGACATAAAAGAGTGTACTTAAAAAGAAAGAGAGGAGTAGGATCCCTTACCTCAAGTCCGACTTGTCTTGTTCGTTTCTTTATATTCTTGAATAATAAACTATGGTCAATTTTTAATTTCCTAAGTATATCATTTGATGATTATTGTTCAGTTAATATCACATATTATAATGTTATAATAATTGTTTAATAATGTTAGTACATATCAAGGGTTTTTGCCGATGTTTGGTACATGAGTCAAAAACGAACTTGTTTGAAAAATGATTTCCCATGTAGTTATAAGTAAATAATTTCCAGAATAGTATTAATGATTAAAATATCATATATATCTAATACATATTAATTTTATACTATTCCATATCATTTGGAGATAAAAAACGAAAAGCACCGTTCATGGAGACAGTAGGCCGTACGTACGCATGAACGCTACTTTCATTTTTTCTTTGTCATATTAATGGAGTTAAAAATCAATGATATATATATATATATTATAATTCCAGTATAATATATATGTTATATAGGTCACATATGTTCATTAATTTAATTCTTTATACATTCCATGTATTGCATGTACGAGTCACATCACTTGAGGGGGCGGTAGTCCACACTTCCTCATATGAAATTATTTCATTTACACAACATGAAAAGAATAATGGTATGTTTTAAATATAAAATAAAGAAGCATATAGTAAACATAAATACCATATATATATTATATAAAGTACAGTTACATCATAATGGCCACCTTAAATGGTGTTAAAAGAATATTGAACAATCATCGTTTTGTGAGGCAGAAAATCGCCAACCACAGAAATAGTATGTTCTTTAACCATTAGACGAAGGTGTGTGTATGTGTATCCTGAATAATTCATATAATAACATCCTAGTAAATTTATTATATTGTATTTGTTACAAAAGAAATGATTAAAATTATTTTAGGGGGTTGGATAAGCAAAATAAAACAAAAGGACTCATGTGAAGGCATTACCTTAAAATCGGGTAACTCTCTTTGGTTTGATCTCAAAGGATTCCTTGGGAAGACTTATGCCAAATGTGAGACTTAAAGCAGTTATAGAAGGACGTGGAAAGAAAAAATGGGCAGGGGATGGCCGAGTCAAAGGCTTTGGAAGTGTGGGTAAGGAGGTAGAGGTGGAGGCCTTTTATAAGAGGAGAGGATGGGCACTCTAGGAAAGCAAAGAAGTGTTACTTTATTTTAGAATGAGTTTCGGATTTTAATTGTCCCACATTGATGTGATTCGAGGATAAGGTAATATGGGTTCTAAATCCACCTATACAATAGGTTTTTTACATGTGTAGGTCTTAGATTTTACATTTTCATTCCATTTTATTTAAATCGTTAACTAATGAGGTCATCATTGCATCATAATGATGTCATAGATAATTTAATTTATTTAATGTCTAAAAATTATAAAAAAAATACTATGATGTTGGAAATCATTTGATCTTTCCAATTACTATTTATAGTCAAAAATATGACTTGTATAACCCCATGTAAAAATTGTTTTAGTAAAACAACTCATGTTTGTGTCATTTTAATTTTAACATTAAATAAAAAGTTATTTATGTCATTTTCCAACCAATGTGGTTGCATGGGGTCCCCAAGTTGACCCATGAATTTTCGTGGTCGGACATGACTCATCAAATGAGGGTAGGACATGTGTCTAGGTCATTTCATTTTCTTAATACAATATTCTTACCTTAAACTACACTAATTGCCTCTAATCGCGATTAAAAACATAATAAGTTACTATTCACCAGAAAAAATTATTTTAATCCCATTTAACCAAATTTTACATCTTCATGACAACATTGTGTGTCAGATTTTTGAAATTCAAAACACTGATATGGAATATTTTCATTTAAATGGAAAATCAGTTTTTATATGTACCACTTAGTGGTTTCACTATTCATCAAAAATTGATGTTTTTCAGAAAATTACCAAAAATTCACCCTAAGCTATATTTGATATTCCGAATTAAAAATGATGTCTATTTTACAAAATTCAAAACATATAAGTTGCGTTAATTAATTTAATAATTAATTCCCACTGTCAAAACAAATAGCGTGTTTTTTTGAAACAAAATGTATCAAAAGATTGACACTGGTTTATGTCCTATTTCAAAGATAAATTAATTCCAACGACCACTGTTGGATTAAATGGTAAAAATATATTCTAATTTAACTTTAAAAAAATCAAAAGATAATCTATTCATATAAATAAATTTCATTAAAAAGATGTTTTGAATTAAAATACAACATTTTTCACTATTTATTAAAAATTGTACTTTTGCTGAAAAATACCAAAAATTTACACAAAGTAAATTTTGATATCCCGATTATAAAGAAGAATTTTATTTTTTCAAATATAATACATAAAATTGTCAAATAGTGGATTTAATATAAGTTCTCCATCAAAAGGCGGTTAATCAACATTTTAAAGAATATTAGAATGCTTACGTTTAAAATTGGATTCATTCGCATTTTTAATACTCTAAAATTTATTGTAAAAAGTAAAAATATTTGACAAACATATATAATTATTTTGTAGTTAGTTATGTTCATTCCCACGATTACAACGGTTAAGCGTTAACTAATATTTAAAATATTATTAATTTATTATTAGAGTGCAACGTAAGATTCCCAAGAAACTCCTTGTTACGTGTTGGGTACGCCATCGAGCATAACACCCCCTTTAAAGTTATATTAATATTTAATTCACAAATATGGATAAATATAAAAATTTCATGTTCTTTATTTAACTGGGGTGTTACATCCTTCCCCCCTTTTGAGAATTGCGTTCTCGCAATTTTAAAATTGGACTGGGAAACATCATTGAAAATCTCAAATCGGAATAAGAGTCAGTAAAACAATCACTTTAAAATAAAGAAAGATAAGTACATAGGTCACCCGAGTTAACCCATACTAGGATTCCAGGTAAGAAAACATGGACATGGGGGAGAAAACATAGGGTCATGTTCTGATGGAGAGTGATAGAAAACATGTTTAAGAGAAAGTTAACCACAAGAAAATCACAAACTTGTGATGGGTTAAATAGTATTCGATTCCCTAGTAGGAAAAGTTAATAGAAAACATTTTTGTTTTAAGTTACTTTTTATTGTGAAATTTATTCATAAGGAAACATAATCACTTATCATGTTGACTTTCAACTTTTATAAGATTCCTTACACAAACTCATATTTTCTCCAAAAGACGAGTATTTAGGAAGACTTGTTCACATTTAGAGTACTATAATCAACTTCTAGAGAATCACCAAATCCACAAAAGAGAACTATATAATTCCCATGTCTTTAGAATTTAACCAAATCCAAAACCAAAAAGGTTAGTACATGATCAGATAATCCAGAAAAGGATAACCCTTTATAAAAAGAAAATCTATTCTTAATCTCCCAAATTTGTCCAACAAAACCCAATGTTCAACGAGGACCATTCGATAAATAATTTGTCCATAACATATTTTAAAGTAAACCAAACTAGGATTGAAACCCATATATTTGAAGGATTTAGTCACACAGTCTTCCAAGTTAAATCATAACATTTATCTCCAAACAACACCATTTGCTCTAAATGTCTCGTATTGAAAAGTAATTAACCTAATAACATATCCTCCATGATAGGTTAATACATTTCCATAGCTAACCCAAAATCAACTTACTATTAATTAATAAAATCATCTAACTAAAATTTATCAGTCAAACTAAGCGGGGACTTCATGTAGTCCAGTGGTAGGCGATAAATACCAGTCGCACTTTGGTTGTGGGTTCTATTCACGCAGCTTTGTCCGACGGGACGGGTTGTCACACGGTCCATGTGTTGTCCTTTTTATAAAACTCCAAAAATAACCCTAACATGTTTTAACCTCAATAGTTTCTTTATACCTCTCATTTTAATCCAAATTTGTTACGATCTCAACATCTTAATTCTTGAAGTCTTATTTCCCCACCATAAGATAAAATAAAATGATTCCCAAAATGAATAACATCATACCTTGATCATGGCGTCCACTCGGTTTTATCGTCATCTTGCTCACGTACGTAGAGTTACCATGCATTACATCAATGATTTAGAGATCATTCAAAATCAGTTGATTCCTCCATCCAAATATACCTTGTACAACATGGTTCATATTGGTGTTCATAGAAAAACAGTTTTGGAAAATAATCATGTATGACAAATAATTCCAAAACATCTGATAAAACATGATTTCTATAAAATAGCCAGACAAAATTTGAGTTGAATCTTTCTATTATTGGTCCGTTTAAAATAACATAAGTATGTGATGAGATAATATATTATAAAAGTAAATATAAATATGTTGCACAAGGGTCTCCTTCCTCAGCACCATTTTTAAAATCATAATATGCTTCAAATTCTTGTGATAAGGTAAAATATTTGAAAATACCTTTATAATATTTACCTTACTTGAAAATATGAGAATATTGTGAAATAGTATTTTTCTAAAAACAACCCATGATCTATGATGATAATGAGGTATATTAGAGGTGTTTGATATCTCAAACAACTGCTTTCAAGTGTGTTGTATGCTAGAGAAATTTTCACAATCATCAGAACATGACTTTGTAATAATTATTGCAAACATGTCATCAGGAAGAGATAAGAATGTCGTTTGAGATCCTTCTCCTTCCATTTGTAGCCGATTTTACTTGACCTGAAAAAAGTTATAAAACAAGGATTTTACTGAAATAATAGATATATGGACTAATCATGTGTCTAACAAAAACTCCTAATCCCTAAAGTTGTCTAAACCGACCTCTGATACCAACTATAAGGCCCCAGCCTTAATCCTTACTTAATCTTGAGTTATTACAAGATTACACATTGAGGATCTTTTCAGGATTAGAGTTTTAGAGAATTAGATCATAAAACTTGAATTACATTCCACATTTAAACCATGTGGTTACATAAAAGATAGTATTCAGTTTTTTTCCATCAACAGAAACATATTTAAAAATAAAGCATGGATTCTTTCTTGAAACATCATTGACACAATCATCATATCATGTACCATTCCCTTGACCTGTGAAAAACATTTCAAAAAAACTTGGGAAGAGCATAAAAATCTCAGTAAGGGTTATAAAAAAAATATGGAAAGGAAACATGAGTTCATATATAAATAAGAATGAAATCATAATTTACCCATAAAACATAGGCATATCAAATCTTGAATAAATCATAGAAATCATAAGACGTAAAGGTAAATTGATGCATTCATAAAATTCTTACGTAGGGAGTAACCCTCTTGGTTATGTTTGGAAGACCCACCACAGTATATTCCCAAAATCTCTTCAGAGAAACCTTAACGTTTCACTCCTTCACATTACCCAATGAATTGGAGAGCTATATTGGGCTCACATGCCCTTAGTATATCACGGAACCACCCGTCTTCATAACAATTCCCATGAACCATAACATAATCGTACCACATAATACATGCATAAAGGAAACATAACATTTCCATATTTCAATCACAACATATCAATAAAACACATTGATATAAAAAAATTATGAAAACCATTTTCAATACCATAATAAAATAAAATTAAAACATGGTATTTATGTTTCTTTTAAAAATATGGTATGACATTTAGAGGAAGCCGAAACTCAAATAATGGTCATGACGGTGGAGAAGTCTTTGTCGCCGCATACGTATGAAAAAAACATTCCTTTCTGTCGTTTTGTAAAAATTTTCTTATAAAATAGATTCCTTTTGGATAAATTTAAAAGTCAGAGGGGATTATACACCATATAAAAGAAGGTTGTGTATAAAATAAAATATCCCTCAATGAAAGTAGATTGAGACAAAGACCCTTACAAAGATGGTATCCCTGGTTTAAGGATAAATCAATTACATAATTATGTGTGACAAACGAATACACCAAATATAAGTGGATATTAAGTGTAAAACAATCAGAGGATATTCACACATATTCATATAATGACATATTCAAGGAGTAAAAGTTTATCCCAAAGAATCAAATTTGGGTTAAGAAGTTCCCTTGCAAAAATTTGACAGCCTAACGGTGTCAATACAAAATTTAGAAAATGAGTTGATGAGAGATAAAAAGGGTTTCTCATCTCATGGAAATAAAATTTACATTAATAATGATATATAAGAACATATCCCAACATAATAGTATGTTAATTAAAAGGCATAACAAAATAAGTCTTTTTAAAAGAGGAGGTTGAAAGGTTCCCTTACCGACATGGGATCTTTCGAAACATGCACCCCGTGAAAGAAGGACAATAAAACATTGATGTAAATAATCATAAATGAAATTATATTACACAATAAGCAAAATAATGGGCAGTAAAAACACCACTCAAAGGAAATTGTGGAAAATGATGCCTAAATCTCACGAGAATAAAAGTGAGATGAAAAATCCCTTACAAAAACTCGCAGCCTAACGGCGCCACTTAAAACCTACAAAAATGGATTGATGAGATCAAATAGGGTCTCTCATCATATTAACATAATGTTTACAGAAAGAGGAATATAAAATAATGTCCCCCAACATAACAATGTGGAGCCTAAAATAATTGACATAAAGGGGAGTAATTAAAAAGAAAGAGAGTGGTTAGATCTCTTACGAAAATTCGGTAGCCTAACGGCGCCACTCAAAACTTTGAAAATGGATTGATGAGAGAGAATAGGGTCTCTCATCATATGAACATAAAAATTACACTAATAGTAATATAAAATAATATCCCAATAACAAAAAAGATGAGCTTTAAAAGGAATCACATAAAAGAGTGTACATAAAAAGAAAGAGAGGAGTAGGATCCCTTACCTCAAGTCCGACTTGTCTTGTTCGTTTCTTTATATTCCTGAATAATAAACTTTTGTCAATTTATAATTTCCTAATTAAATCCTTTAAAGAATATTATTCAGTTCATATCACATATTATAATTTTATAATAATTGTTTAATAATGTTAGTTCATTTCAGACGTTTTTGTCGATGTTTGGTACATGAGTCTAAAATGAACTTGTTTGAAAAATGACTGCACATGTAGTTATATGTAAATAATTTCCAGAATGGTATTAATGGAGAAAATATCATATATATCCAGTAAATATTAATTTTATACTATTCCATATCATTTGGAGACAAAAAACGAAAATCACCGTTCATGGAGACGCTAGGTCGTACGTACGCATGAAAGCTACTTTCAATTTTTCTTTGTCATATTAATGGAATTAAAAATAAATGATATATATATATATATATATTATTTAATTAAATTATAATATATATGTTATATAGGTCACATATGTTCATTAATTTCATTCTTTATACATTCCATGTATTTCATGTACGAGTCACATCACTTGAGGGGGCGGTAGTCCACACTTCCTCATATGAAATTATCGCTTTTACACAACATGAAAAGAATAAAGGTATGTTTTCAATAATAAATACAGAAGAATACAGTAAACAAAAATACCATATATATCATATATAAAATACAGTGACATCATAATGTCCACCTTTAAAGGTGTTAAAAGTATACTGAACAATCATCGTTTGGTGAGGCAGAAAATTGCCACCCACGGAAACTGTATGTTCTTTAACCATTAGATGAAGTTGTGTGTAAGTGTAGCTCGAATACTTCTTATAAAAACATCCTAGTATATTGAATATAATTGATTTTTTACAAAATAAATGAAAAAAATGAGTTTAGGGGGTTGTAGAAGCAAAATAAAACAAAAGGACTCAAGTGAAGACATTACCTTAAAATCGGGTAACTCCCTTTGGTTTGAGCTCAATGGAATCATTGGGAATACATCTGCCCAATGTGAGGCTTCAAAGAGTTATAGAGGGATTTTTAGAGACAAAATTGGTAGGGTTTGGCCAAGCCAAAGGCTTTGGAGGTGTGGGTAATGACGTAGAGGTTGGGGCCTTTTATAAGAGGAGAGGAGGGGCACTCTTGGAATGTAAAGAAATGTTACGTCATTTTAGAATGCGTTTCGGATTTTAATGATCCCACATTGATGTGATTCGAGGGTAAGTTAATAAGGGTTCGAAATACACCCATAAAATAGGTTTTGGACATGTGTAGGTCTTATATTTGACATTATCATTCCATTTTATTTAAATCGTTAAATAATGATGTCATCGTTGTATCATCAAGATGTCATAAATAATTTAATTTATTTAATGTTTAAAAATTATGAAAAGAATACTATGATGTAGTAAATCCTTTTACCTTTCCAATTACTATTTATAGTAATAATATATGACTTGTATAGCCCCATGTAAAATTTTTTTTAGTCCAACAACTCATGTTTGTGTCATTTTAATTTTAACATTAAATAAAAACATATTTATGTCATGTTCCAACCAAAGTGGCTCCATGGGGTCCCCAAGATGACCCATGGATTTTCTTGGTCGTCCATGACTCATCAAAGGAGGAAAGGACATGTGTCTAGGTCATTATTTTTATTAAAACATTATTCTTACCTTAAACTACACTAATTACCTCTAATCGCGATTAAAAACATAATAAGTTACTATTCACCAAAAAATTATTTTAACCCCATTGAACCACATTTTACTTATTAATGTTAGCCATTTATGTCATATTTTTGAAATTCAAAACACAAAGATGGAAAATTTTCATTTTAATGGAAAATCAATTTTTATAAGTACCACTTAGTGGTTTCACTATTCATCAAAAATTGAAGTTTTTCAGAAAATTACCAAAATTTCATCCTAAGCTATATTTGATATTCTGAATTCAAAAATGATTTCTATTTTAAAAAATTAAAAAAATATAAGTTGAATTAATTAATTTAATAATTAATTCCCACTATCAAAACAAATAGCGTGTTTTTATGAAACAAAATGTATCAAAAGATTGACACTAGTTTAAGTCTGATTTCAAAGTGAAATTAATTCCAACAACCACTATTGTATTAAATAGAAAAAATATATTTTAATTTCACTTTAAATACAATTCAAAAGATATTCTAATCATATAAATAAATTATATTAAAAAGAGGTTTTGAATTAAAATACAACAATTTTCACTATTCATTAAAAATTGAACTTTTTCGGAAAAATACCAAAAATTTACACAATATAAATTTTGATGTCCTGATTATAAAGAATAATTTTATTTATTCATATATAACACATAAAATTGTCAAAAAGTAGATTTAAGAGAGGATCTCCATCAAAAGGCGGTTAATCGATCTTTTAAATAATATTAGAATGTTTACGCTTAAAATTGGATTCATTCGCATTTTTAATCCTCTAACATTTATTGTAAAAAGTAAAAATATTTGACAAACCTATATAATCATTTTTTAGTTAGTTCTGTTCATTCCCACCATTACAACGGCTAGGCGTTATCTACTATTTAAAATAATATTATTTTAGTATTAGAGTGCAACGTAAGATTCCCAAGAAACTCATTGTTGCGTGTTGGGTACACCATCGAGCATAGCGTCCCCTTTAATGTTATATTAATATTTTATTCACAAATATGGATAAATATAAAAATGTCATGTTCTTTATTTACCTGGGGCGTTACAGATGAGATGTTATGAAGCACATTTTTTGAATGGGTTATGTTATTTTGAAATGATGAAATGTTTATGAAACATATTTTCATTGCACTATTTATGATGTATTGATATGATGAATATTTTTCATAATAAGGATCACATATTTATAGTTTTTATTATGTGATGGGTGGTTAAATTACAAACTAAGGATATTTGGTATCTTATAACCAAGGATGGTGGTTATGTTATAACCAAGGACAGATGGTACATGAATTATATATCCCCCCGATCCATTGGAAAATGATTGATACCTCATGATATACACCAGAATGCAATTAGAATCGTAACCTATTCTGTAAAGGACTATGTCCACTATTATTATTTTGGGAGTGAAACCAGACAACTATGATGGAATAGGGATTGAACCCAATCAACTATGATAATATTGTAATTGATCCTTTAAAAATAAGTAAATGATTTTCAATAATTTTGTTTATGAAAAAATTTCATGTTTCAGGATAATGTTAGGCTATAATTTCTCAGGTTATTTTATTCCTTTTTTTCATATTTTACAAACATTCATTGATTATTCCATGAATTAAGATGATTAAATTTTATATGTAGGGTATTGTTTTATAATATTATTCTCATGTTCTCATAACCTTATATTCATTACATGTTTAAATGATCATTGATACCCCCTTTATTTATGCTTATTAATTAGCTTAGTTCACCCCTTCTTATGTTTCCATTCCCTAGGTTATGAAGAAATGTATTAATTAAGACATGTCTATAAATGATAATAGTTATAAAGAACATAGTGTGACAAATTTATGAAATATTTTTTTTAAATGTTAGTTTTCAAATAGCTAGTAAACATTTATGATTCTGGATTGGAACTGAATGATTTGTAATAAATATTCATTTAATAAGATGTAATATCAATGTATGAAAATTATGGTTTGTTATAGGTTTTATTACAACAAGGTTTTGTTAAATTTTTGAAGATAAGATGTGAAAACCTTAGTGAGAAACTTTAGGATAAGTCTAAGTATTTGATAATATCCTAATCTTTTGGCGAGGATGAAATTATATGATTTTACTAGGGATAAATATCGGTTTTGATAGTATTTGTTGTTGTGATTTTGAAATAGATGTATCCTGGGTTAAGAACCCCAAATATTACTTGGGTGAGTATATATCAACCATCATTCTAGTTCAAAGTGAGTGTTCCTATATTGTACACCATGTTTAACACTCCCAAGGGATATATATGTATTAATTCACATTTCCATTAAAAACTATAATACATTATTTTAATAGATAATGATTAGGGATGACCTAGGATATACATAAGGTGTTATATATTTAAATCAATGTATAATAATTTAATCATTATATTAATGAAATTTCAGGATTATGGAGGTTTCCACTATGATTATTATTTCCAAAATTATGGATTTGAGTTTTATTTAATTGTAGAAACCAAAAGGAATATGGTTCATTTTGAATGTTATGGAAATTGTGTTGATGAGAAACAAAATGAGTTGATTACTAGAGGGAATTGTATGGTGATTGTGATTAATTAGTTATCAAAATATATGATTTAAAACATTAATATTAACAAACTCTCAAACTCACCAAAGAATATAAGGATAGAGTTTACTGAGATTTCAGGTAGTATAGACTATTAAATAAATAAAATTCATTTTATTATATTTTGATAATGTGGGAAGAGTCACTTAATGGTATTTCTCAAGGTAATTGAGAAAATGTATTATTTTATGAGAATAATGTCATATAGTAAGTAGTTTCCATGAAAAAAATTAAAGTATAGTTAATAAAATTCATGAAAATAGATTTTTAACTAAGACATACTCAATGGATAAATGATTAAAATGTTTAATGTATGAACATTATGAATATATATTTCCATGGGGTAATCTCTTGAAGAGAATCAGAAAGGTATTATGAGTAATGGTTTTTATTTTTTTTATGAAGACACTACAAATGACATCTGAAAGGAATGAGTAATTGAAGTATAAGATGATGAATATTGTTTAATTCATTAATAATTAATTGTAATGATTGAAGAGTTTATGTATTGGAATTTAAGAATTATGATTTGAATATATAAATACTGAAATATATAATAGAGGTTCCCAAAAACATTTTACCTCATGCTTTTCAAGAATCATACTTATGGACAAGAAATTTCATTTAAAGTAAAAGTGAAATTTTATGACAACACATGATTGAGGGAATGATAAAACGTAATATTTTTATTATTTTTGGGTAATTGTGTTTTTTTGTGATAATGTGAGGATTTATATGGATAAGGTAAATTGGATAATAATGATGACATTGGAACCGATTAATGATTTGATGAAAAATTGTTTTATGTTATAATTTATGGTGTTTACCACATTTTTGGAATAAATGAATATATTCAGTAATCTATGATTTTATTTATGAAATATGGTATGAGTTATTTTTTTGAATCATGTATAATTTCATTTAGTTTTTATCGAAATTTATAATATCACCATTTTTAGTAGAACAAATGACCATGGTATTCACATTTTTGGTGTGTGACAAATAATATATACATTATCATATTTGGGGGGATTAATGTTATGTTGGATTAGAGAATTAGAAAACTTATTTATAAATTTTTTAATTTATGAAGGGTCTTAATGTTAAAAATTTACATAATTCATTAGTTTAAACAATTTATTTACAGATTAATATGAAGGTGTATTCATTTTGGGATTAATATTATCTCATGGTAACAATTTTTTGGTTAGTGTATAAATATATGAGGAATATTGTAGAGTTCTATGTTGTAGAACTGGACAGAAAGCCAAGGTATTTTGATATTTTTCCTTTACTAGATGTGTAAAATTTAAATTCATAGATCAGAACTCAATTTTGTGAGTTAGAACACATTTATGTAATGATTTTGAACTTGGGTAATGGCTTGATATGTTTCCAGTGTGTCTCAATATGTTTTGGGAATGTTGGCCTGAAACATAAATGTTTTAATTTATCTTCACTGGGTTCATAATATTTATAAAACCTAGCCACAAAAGAAAGAACCTGTGAGGCCATAAACAGTTGGATAGAGGCATGTTTACGGGAAGGAGACAAATTCTCAAATCACATGTCTATCCTTCGTGGTTGGTGTTTGTAGGCAATACCTAAACACTATAAACAACATCGTTGGTGAATTGGAAACCATTCACGAAAAACTATGTGTTTTTTATCCTTTAGAAAATTAATTTAATTAAAATTAAAATTAAATAAATCAAATTCTAAATATTTCACCCCTCTCTCCCAAGGGATCACATGACCAGCCTCCCCCTTACACACGAGCTATGAAAAAACACATTCTTTTGGTTCCTCTTCCATGTGTCAATCCTCCCAGTTTTCCTACGGTTTTCATGCAGGAATCATCACCCAGATTTTATTTTCACTAAACCATTGGTTGGATTTAATTTTTTTTTCTTCGTTTCTTATAATGTTATGTCATACAGATGTTCTCTCGGGTTGTGTTCATGTCTATTTCAACAACCTCTATTGAAGGTGAAGAGGTTCAAGTTGTTTTGATTGGCTAACACAATCCATGGTAATGACTTATTCCCATTGTTTTTATTCTCCCTTATTATATTGCATCCTTTGGGTGTTTAAATGTTTCTAGTAATTATTTTTTAGTGATTGTGACCATATTAAGTTGTTTCGAGTAGCTGAGACTAAGGCTACTTACATACATATGTATAGGTAAGTATATATACATATGTAGGTTACTTCATTATGTGTATATAAATAAATGCAAATGAATAAACGTGCATGGTGAAATGTGTGAATATGTATATATATTAAAATAAAAATTTAGGTGAGTGGAGAAAAGATTTTTCATATAAGAATATATGTAATGATGCTCATGCATGTGTTCATGGCCATGCAGATGTGTACATAAGGAATATGTGTCTTTATATGTATGCAGAGGTGCATATTCTCATTGGGGGTAGTATCATATTTGAGATAGAAAGTGTCAAGAGATAAAGGGTTCTTCTTAGTTCTACCATGATGTATTGTCCCATTCCATTTCAACATTAAATATTATAATGCAGTAGTTAATTTCCATCACACCTTTAATTAATGTTTCTCCAAGTGTTTTACATTTTCAAAAATAAATTTACAGAAAAATTATATCTAATACTTAAGTGAATAAATTATTTTTTGATAAAAAATGTCATGATTTGTTAAAATATAATTTTAACAGAGGTGTGATGTATTCATACTAAAAATTAGTCATTTGACATTGATTCTTGTTTGGGCTTTTGTAATGATAATTTCTTATTACTTGATGTTACATTTAAAATAATAAATATTTATACCATGTCCCTTAATTGAATTAGAAAAATGAGTTTCCATTTTTAAATGATTAATGATCCAAGGAACCATATATGTTCATGAAACATTTTTTTGATTGCAATTCTTGTGAGCCCACTCGGGTCAGCCCCGAACCAGTCACCTGACCCAATCCGTGGCAAGGCTCGAGAGGTGTTCCCAATCCCCCTAGGATGGCCACAAGAATTAGGGGAATCATTAGAGGCACTGGGAATAATTTTTTCAAATAAAATAAATAAGAAATACATATTAATAAAATAGGAAAACCAAACTATATATCATTTTCAAACATTACAAAATTTACCTAATAAATGAAATTATAAGGAACTTGGTAACAAAGCTACACCAGAAACCCAAACTGAACCTGACAACCACATCATCTACATGTGACCTTGAGGGTCACTATCCAGTCTAAAACCAACTACCTCCCAAGGAAATCATCCCTTAGTGGGAACCTGAAAAATAATCTAAAAATAAGAAAACACTATAGGCATGAGTATTAAAACACAATACGTAGCCCCAAATAATTCTATTCCTTATACATATTCATTAATTGAAGAAACTATGACTATAAAGTTGGAAACACAATATATAAATATATGATTTCCACACATCCCATTTTAATATAATCAAATCAAGCCACAATTCATTTCAATCATGTTTTAAAACATGGATATAGGGGAGAAGAGGAAAGGGAGCTATATAGAAACTCCTCATTTTTCATAGTGGAGAAAAAGAAAGGGAAATTATTTCTCTTCCTAAACATATTCTATTAAACCATTTAACAATTCCTCACATTCAATTTTTTTATGAAAACACCGAAACCATGTGCAAGGCATATGATTCTACACAATGAGGGTAATGAAACAAACAGTACTAGTATCAATGGAACATGAGAATACTTAGGGATTTAGAGGAGAATTAGAACAGACTAATACATGAGACCCCATCCATGGTAGCATTCCACACAAAATGAAAAAAAAATCCCAAATTATCGACCACCCAAACTTTGGATTGATTGATAGGCCCAATCCTAAAGTAATAAACCCAAACATATCCACCTAAAATGGGCCACCCGTGAGTGTATAAAATATTAGTTTTTGCAATAATTCTTATAATTATTAAAAGTTATTATTTGTTCCCAAGTTATGTGCACAAATGGATGTGCCAAAATAGATCATGAAACAATGAATATACAAATTCCATCACACATATCACACAAACTGGTACCACCCTAACCACCTCAAGGATTTATACATTCCCTTAAAATAATTATCACATAAGAGAGGTCCCATTCTAAGTGCACTCTCATCTCATGGTAAACCATCAATGGAAATAGACTCTCTCTTATAGGGGTTTTCCAAATAAACCATTTCAATGATTCTAAACGGGATTTGCAATGATTTTAAATCTTATTACTTTTCACAAATAACCAAAAACAGCCATTTTCAGAACAAAAAACAGCTTTGGAAACTAATTTAATCAATCCATACAACCATTTAAGTCTAAATTTTTTTTTCTAAGGCCAAAAGGGGAATTACATTAAGAAATTGGTGAGAAATAACCATTTTAATACTCAAAATACCATTTTGGATGTTAGAAAAACATTTACAAAACCAAACCATGCTATTAAGAATCAAAAACCACATGAAAACTCCAAATGGGAAATTTAGGTAACAGTTGGTGTGAAAAACACATCAAATCCACACCACCTATTCAAGGAAATTTTGAACAAAAAATTATATGACATAAAAGAGTTATTCTACAAATTATATATCATTATTTAACACTCACGTAGGGTTCAAAGAAAAATATATAAATGAAATTTTAAATTTAAAATGTTATATAAAAATGGATCCTACCTTATATAATGAATAACTTTTTGAATCATATGTGAATCCTCATTCAAACCTCAACCACACCCAAAGGAATCAAGATCTTAAATAAAGAATCAATATTGTACCGAATATTTTAGGATTCTACCATAAAAACCGAACCCTAGCTGCATGAGAAAAGAGACCTAAAAAAAGAGGAAACATGCCCATATAAAGATGGATGAAAACAAGGGAGAGTGTAATTACTAGAATATCCCTTGAAGAATCCTATAACACCCCGACCCTAGTTACCCATATTTGGTAAACTATTTTAATACATTGCATGAAAATAAAGAATAATGTCATATAGAAAAGATCAGTTTTGAAATTTTCGAAACTAGATTACATACATGGACATAACATTACACTTTCTAAAATAAAACACAACATAAATAATACTTTGAGAATTCCAGTATTCCATTAAATTAACCCTGAAAAACAATCATAATACACTTCTTGAAATCTTGTAAAAAACAAAACATAAAAAAGGGGTGATCTCAGATGCTCAGTAAGGGTAATAAATTCAAAAGAAGCAATAAAATTTTAATGAAATATGTATAATAAAAACACATGTATTTTAGAAAATAAACATGAACATAATATGTTAAAAATAATATAAACATTACCATATAAACATGATCATGGATATTCTACTACTCTAATAATCACATGTAATAACTAATTCGTAACGAGGGAATGCATACTCTCTAGAAAAATAACTACTATGTCAAGGCATTGTGCCAAGACCATTGAAAAATATTATATCAATGCATTGGGCCAAGACACTATTTTTTATCATAAGACCTAATGAAGCATCGAGGGGAAATAACAGGCCTCTCCTGTCACTAACTATGTCTAATTCCTTCCTTTTATAAAATGGATGAATCAAAACAAAATCATTCGTATTAAAACTAGCATATGAAATGTCAATACATTGACCATAAACCATAAATGGAATAAAAATATCACATCCATAGTCAAATATATCATAACCCATTCAATAATATTGGAATATTTTATTATAAAAAATCACCCTCAATCAAGAATAATATCGGGTAAAGGATACTAACTTAGTTGAAAATGATCATTAAAACTCTTGGAGATAAATATCCCTTTTTCATGAAATCATTTAAAAGTGACACATTTTATAAAGTAAGTAATTTAAATGATATTTTTAATCAAATATATTCATAACACATTTAAATTTTTTAAATAAATTAATATTTTAAAACAATCATGTCTATATAAATAAATACTTACAATCATTTTGAAGACATGATCATTAATTAAATAGATTTAGTAAAAAAAATCTTTAAAACAATTAAAATGATGATCTATTGAAATATTAAATTCTATAAAACATTAAAATATTCTTTTCTAAAACATTTTTATGAAACATGGACATTGATGATAAATATGTCCTTGTAAAACCATACACATAAATAATATCGGTTAATATTGAGATTGAATAATTTACCATTACCTTAAGTTTGTTACTCTTTGTATGACTCTAAAACTCTTGTATAATGTTTTTAAACATATTATTAACTTATATAAGAATCATAATAATATTTATGATATAATATATTTTTATTTTATGACATTATATTACCAATTTGTTAACAATTCCAAGTTAATGCAACATTTCGGGTAATATCGCTTTGTTTATCGTACATGTTTTGACTTGTTATTCTTGATCATAATTCATATATCCTACATTAAAAACTTCGAGAATGTATAATATGATTTATATATCATATATCTTCATTATATAAATATATATTATTGATAGATGTATAAAATTGAATACACTGTTCCTTGAGACAGTAGGTCATACATACGCAGGAATGTTGTTTTCGTTTTCTTATCGTATTGAATGGATGTAAGTGAATGACATATATATACATAAATATATAACAATAAAATATAATTTTATTTCATATATTTCATAATAATGAATAATATAATTTTTATAATCATTCTAGGATTGTTATAGTGGAATATGAATCTCATCACGTCTTGGAGACGGTATGTCGTACGTACGCACGAGTGACGATATCATTTCATTATTCATTTAATGGTATGGAATTAGATGGAATATAAATTTTATATAATAAATACCATGTTATATTAATTATTTAATTCCATTATATTCATCTTTATACTCATATAAATAATGTGTTAATGACAACCAATTTACACCATGACATTGAGATGGTAAGCTGTATGTACGCACGCATGGAGGTATTGTTTTTCACAGGATGGGTAAAAAGAGAAATATGATTTTACCATTATCATAAAATATTGTTTTCATATATTATATGTAGGATTTATTATTTTGGTATGGTAAAAACATAGTAAGATGTAGTAGATGGGGAAATAAACATTGAATGAATGGATAAAATGATTACCTCTTCTCCAGGTGTCTCTTTTTTATTTACACCAAAGGACATTGTAAGTTGGATTTATGAACAATTTATTTCCTCTATGATGATGTTAGGGAAGTTGGGAGGCAATTTGGGTAGAGTTTGGCCATGAAAAAGGGCTTTGGAGGTGTGAATTAGATAGAAAGTGAGGTTCCCTTTTATAAGAGAGGCGAGATGAACATTAGGAAAAGATTGAAATATTAATTTATGATTAAATAGGTTTCGGTTTCAAGAAGCTCCAAATAAATTTATTTATAGAATACATTTGGTATGGGTTGAAATACACTACATCAATAAGATTTATCAAATATTATTTCAACATATGAAACATTTATTTTAGATTTAACTCTTAGTCAAATAGTTTAACTTTTACTATATCTTATTTTATTTTTATACTAAATTGTTAATATAGTCACTATAAAACACTAAGATAACGTAAAGTTATACATTAATAAAATATCTAACATTATATAATTTACTCTGTTGAATATTAGTTTTTTAAGACTATTATATCATATAATAAAATTGTATTTTTTTAACAAACTTATTTATGTCAGTTTTCACACTAATTAGTATTTGGTTTTTTGGAATGTCATACGAAATTTATTCTTAATAAAAAATAAATTTAATAAACACTAACATTAGATATTCACCTATAAAATTCATTTATGGCATCAAAAGATTTATTTTAAATTTATTTTAATATTTATAAATTCATTTATCTGAATCCTTCATTAATGTGGTAATCACTGCATCATTATTGTGTCATAAATAAATATATTTTTCTAATTTCAAAAAATTATAAATAAAATAAAATGAAGTATAAAACCATTTTAGAAATATAATTAATAATTATAGTCATAGAGATAAATTATATAACCCTATTTTAAAGTCTATTTAGTAAAATATATAACTTTATTTTATAATTACTTTTTAATTAAATAAATTTTTAAAACATGTCATTATCACACCCAAGTGGTCCTAAAATGCCAAAAATTCGGCCTAATGATGCTCGTGGTCAAATATATTTCATCAAATTGGTTTTAGAGACGTGTTATATTAGTTTTATGTTATTATAAAATTATTTTTTACCTTTATTTATCTTATTTACCCGTTAACCATGATAAATAAAAATAATTACAAAACATACTATTCATAATGTTCAAAAATAAAAGGTACCTATTTAAAAAAATTTGGAACTTCTGATTATAATTATGGAATTAATTTCTATAGTTTAAAAACAATGATGTTTTGGTAATTAAATTCAAATTAATTCTCATTGTCAAAAAAGAGAGGGTTTTTAAGAATTAAAAACTGTCAAAAGATTTACATGTGTTTATATCCAATTTAAATGTGGAATTACATCCAATGAACTAAATTAAATTAATTGATAAAAAATAAAATATAATTATACTTTAAAACCACTAAAATGTATATTTTAACACAATTAATTATTTTTGCTAAAAATGTTATATTCAATTAAAATATAGTATTTTTCGTTATTCATCAAAATATGAAATTTTTCATAAATGTACCAGAAAAAAATCCGAACAAATTTTTTCTAAATCACTTCTAAATAATAATTTAATTTAATCATATTTAATATATAAATGTTTCAAATATTGGATTTAAAAAAGGTTCATCATTAAAAGGTGGAAAAACATCATTTCTTGAAAAATAATTCTTTTATCTGAAAAATTGAATCTGTCAATATATTATGTCTAAGAAACAGAAAATATGAATGTTAAAATAACATGGGACATATAAAATTCAATTTTTGGTTAATATTATTCATAATTTTTTTAAACGGCTAGTTTTATAGGTCATGGTGCAATTGAACTCAATGTTGCGTACATGGAACACTATTGAATTAATTAAAAATGAAGCATAACATGAATGTTTGGGGTGTTATATTATCCCCTGCTTCAATAAATTACATCATCACAATTTAAACTCAGGATTTAAAATAGTGGGTTAGATATTTCAAAAATATCTTATTCAAAATCCCACATCAAAAAGTGGAATAATGAGACCTCTATTTTATAATAATGAAAGGTAGGATTGAAGGTTACCATAAATAATAAAAACTAGGGTTCCATGTATGAAAACATGTATATAGAAGATAAAATGGACCATCATATTTTTCTATGGAGTGATAGAGAATATTATTATGCGAATGTCATCAATCTAAAATCCATAAATCATCAATATTCCAAGGGACAATTTGATTCATCATAAAGAAAAATAATAGGAATACATTTTTGGTTTTATGATCCGTTCCATAGTGTTGTACAGTTTTATTACTTCATAGAAAATGAAAATGATGAATCATACAAAAATTTTATGTAGAGTTTTATCCTTTAACTAATTCCTACCTAAAACTTATCTTTCCTTTCCGAATATAAAACTAAAAAATATTCTATTTTTCTTAATTGTACAAAGATACAAATATTAACTTTTGAATTTAAAAAATGAATAATATGTTATACTAACCAAGAAATATCATAGGCCAGTGGTAGGTGATGTAACCTTTTCACCCATCAGTTGCGGGTTCATGTCTCACGGCCTTGATGGGCGTGACGGGCCATCACTTGACCAGTGGGTTTTCCGTTTCTTAAATGTATAACCTTCCAAAAATAATAATAATAATAAATATTTTAACCATAAAAAATATTATCCAATTTCCAACACAATCCATTCCAACCGTTAGGCTTATACAAAATACTTGTGTCCTAATTCATAGTCTAAAAATTTATATGGAAGGTCAAATAACATATATGTGAATACATTCATCATGTATTCTCTTGAGTCATAGTAATATCCAGAATTATCAGATATCCTTGTTGAAAACATGCATTTTTTCTTGTTCGAAATCATAGTGGATTATTCCTTAAGTCCCAAAAAAGATTTATACTTCAATAATGATTCCATAACCACCGTGTTGAAAAATCCATTATTAGTTATCAGGATACAAGTATCATCCAAATTACTTATTCCAATCCAACATATAATTTTCAAAACAAAATTATCATAACATAAGGAGCATAATAAGGGTTCTATTTAACTTAATCATATGTTCTGCATATATAAACTTACCATTAAATCAATTTTCTTTTCCAATATAAAAATTCAACATGTTCTTAATAACTCTTAGTGAAAACCTTTAACAGGACACTCCATATATAATTAACTATTAATGATTCTTGGATCAAAATACGTAAATATATTATTCCTTACAACTTAATGGTTGGCATGGAATATGTCTTTCCTTGGTTTATAGGTATATTATTATGTATGGGAATAGAGTTGAGTATTTCCCATGATATCCATAGATGAGACACTGATCTCTATAACAATTGGACACTCATGACCCTTTTTTCCCATAGAGAAAACATCTCCCCCCCATTTTAGGTATTCCTCAAGGTTCTTCTTCCCTTCCTCATGACATGTAGGAAACCAAAACTCCATTCCTCTATGATCCTTAAAATTTGATCATTTATAAATGTTCATCTTCCTCTTACGCAATACATTAGGAATGCCATCAAAGATCACATTGTTAATAATATATCATGCTATCAAATTCGGTATAATCACCATATCATTCTCCCAAGTCAGTATCAAATTTATCATATGATTCTCCTTTAACTAAGACAAGAAATAATATAGTGAGAAACATATATCATTGAAAAAAACCACATAATAAATAGAAGGTACTTTCATTCCATAACAGTATATGTTGAATACTAGGTTATCCATGTTCGTTACAAAAATTCTAGGGGTTTCTTCAATACTTATCCTCAATTTTTATCTTGGGGTTAAGATCCCTAATATAAGTTTTCTAAATATATTTTCAATTTTGTTTCTAAACATAAAATAATACCAACTTTAACACACCGACCCCAGTTACCCATCATCGGTGCATTATTTTAATACATTGTCATGATTACAATGAATCAAGTCCCAATGGACCGATCAATTTAACAGTCCTTGAAAATAGATTATACACATTAACATTACATTATCATTTCTAACATAAAACAGAACATAATAAAAACCATTGAGAACTCATTATTCTAGTAACTTAACTCTGCATATCAATCATCATACACATCTAGGAATATTGGGAAAATAAAACATAAGGAAGGGGTGATCTCAAATGCTTAGTAAGGGTAAATAATTCAGATAAAGTCATACAATTTTAAGGAAAGATGTATAATAAAAACAATATCCTTTTAAACAATAAAAATGAAAATAATACGGTCAAAATATGTCAAAAAATTACCATATAAACATGAAAATGGATATTCTAATAGTCAAATAATCACATCTAATAACATTATTCATAACGAGGGAATGCATAATGCAGGAGATAATAACTATTACATCAAGGCCTTGTGCCAAGACCATTCACAAATATTCTGTCAAGGCCTTCTACCAAGACACAAGTTTTTTCATGAGGCCTACCGATGCATCAAGAGGCTACAGCCAGCCTCGCCCATCACTTGCTAAGTCTAATACATTCTTCATATGAAAAGGGTGAATCATAACATAATAATTTGTATTAAAACAAGTATACTAATAGTCAATACTTTAACCATAAACTATGAAATGTATAAAAATAACACATCCATTTTCAAACATATCAGAACTCATTAAATGAAAAACGGATAATTTTATTAAAATAAAGAAACCTCAATCAAGAATAATAACCATTAAAGGATGTTGACATAGTTTAATAAGATTAGTAATACTCATCGAGTGATATATCCATTTTTCATGAAATCATTTAAAAGTGACACATTTTATAAAATAATTTATTTAAAATACATTTTAAATAAATATTTCTCATAAAAATTTTAAATTTTATAAAAGAATTAAAATTTTAAAACTGTCATGTCTATATAAATAAATACATAAATTCATTTTTAAAACATAGACAATAATTAATTTTATTTTGAAAAATAAAACATTAAAATAGTTAAAATGATGATCTATTTAAAAATTACCTTCCCTATAACAATAAAATATTAATCATGAAAACATTTTTATAAAACATGTACATGTATGATAAATATGTTTCAATAAATACTTACACATAAACAATCTCGAATAATAATGAGATTGTTGAATTAACACTTTCCTTAAGTCTGATACTCTCCGTACAACTTCGAAACATTTGTATAATGTTTTCAAACATATTATTAACTTATATCATAAACATATTAATATATATTTCATCATATATGACTCTTTTATGCATTATATTATCCATTTTTTTACAATTCCAAGTTAATGCAACAATTCATGTAATATCTCTTTGTTCATCATACGTGTTTTGACATGTTATTCTTGATCATATTACATAGATACAGATTTAATTACTTCTAGAATTTATAATATGATTTATATCTCATATATATTTATAATATAAATATATATAATAGATATATATATATATATAATAATACATTGTTCATGGATACGGTAGGCCATACGTAAGCATGAACGTTGTTTCCGTTTTGTTATTGTATTGAATGGAAGTGAATGAAATATATTTACATTCATATGAAAAATTACAATATAAATATTATTAAATATTTTCTTAATTATGACTTATATATTTTTTATAATCATTCTTGGAAGGTTATAGTGGAGAATGAATCTCATTATGTCATGGAGACGGTAGGTCGTACGTACGCGCGAGTAACGATATCATTTCTTTAATGATTAAATGGTATATAATTGTACGGAATATGATTTTTATTGAATAAATATCCTGTTATATATATTATTTACATCCATTATATTCATCTCTATACCAATTGAAACAAATTGTACATGTAAAAATACAGCATGATATAGAGACAGTAAGCTGTAACTACACACACATGGTGGTATAGCATTTCATAGGATAGATAAAAAAGAAATATAATTTTCCATAATCATAAAACATTATAAAATATATTATACATTGGTGTTATTATTTAATTAATCTAACAACTTATTAATATTACATTGAAGAAGAAATGAATTTTGATTGAAGGGATAAAATGATTACCTCTTCTTCAGGTGTCTCTTTTTAATATGCACAAAAGGACTCCTTAAGATGGATTTATTAAAAAAAAACCCTCTAAGATTAACTGAGAGATTTTTGGGAGGCTATTTTGTAATTTTGATTCCATGAAAAAGGGATTTGGAAGTGTGAATTAAGATAAAGGGATGTTCCCTTTAATAAGAGGGGTGAGGGGAACATTTGGAAAAGATTAAAATCTTAATTTACTATAAAATTATATTCCATTTATAAAAGATATAAATGGATTTATTTCATGGATAAAGTGGGTATGGGTCATAATCCTTTAATCCAATAGGTTTTAGACATGTTTATTTCACCATATTTACCATATCATTTAGATTTAACTCTTGGCCAAATAGTATAAATTTTACTATGTCTTCTTGTATTTTTACACTACGTGGTTAATATATTTATTATAAATATCATGATAACAATATGTGGTTAATTTAGTACATATATAACATTATATAATTCATTTAATCTAATATTATATTTTTAGAACAAATATATCATTAAACAAATATTATTTTTTTCAAAAACTCATTTATGTCTTTTTCAACACTATTTTGTATTTTATTTTTGTGAACGTCATAAAAACTATATTACATCAAAAAAATATATTTAATCAACCCTAAAAAGTAATATTAACCACGAAAATATGTTTATGGACTCAAAAGTTTCATTTTATATTTATTTTCATATTTATAAATTAATTTATTTGAATCCTTCATTATTGAGGTAATCACTGCATCATAATTGTGTCATAAATAAATATATTTATCTAATGTAAAAAAAATTATAAAAAAAAACCATGATGTAATAAATATATTTATCTTACTAATGAATATTTATATACATATATATCAGTTATATAACCCTATATTAAAATCTATTTAGTAAATGATATATGTTTTTGTTATAATTATATTTACATTAAATTAATTTTTATAACATGTCATTATCACACCCATGTGGTCCCCAAATTTCAAAAATTCTCCCTAAGGATGATCATTTTCAAATTTATCTTATAAAATAAGATTACTACCCATTTTGGTGTAGTTTTATATTATTAAACTATTATTTGTTACCCTTATTTACCTAATTTACCCTTTAAGCATGGTAAATAAAAATAATTACTGAGGTTACAAATTATAATGTCCATTAATAAAATGTACCTATCAACACAATTTGGAACCTATGACTGCATATATTTAATCCATTTTTGAACATTCAAAACATTGAATTTTTAGTAATTAATTTATAATTAATTCCCATTATCAAAACCAAAGAGAGGGTTTTTAAGAAGTAAAATCTTTCAAAAGATTGATATGTGTTTATGTCCAATTTAAATGTTAAATTACATCCAATGAGCTAATATATGTTAAATGATAAAAATTTAATCTAATTATAATTTAATCCCACTGAAATTTATAATTTAACACTATATATTATTTTGATTAAAAATGTATTCAAATAAAATTTAGTACTTTTCACTATTCATCAAAATATGAAAGTTATTAGAAAAGTAGCTAGAATTTATTCAAAATAAATTTTTATGTCCCTATTATAAGGAATAAGTTAATTTCATAAAATATTATTTATTAATGTTTCAAATTTTGGATTTAAAAATGGTTCTCCATTAGATGGTAGAAAAACTACATATTTTGAAAAATACTACTTTTATCTGAAAAATTGACTTTTTCATTATATTATGAATAAGAACCAAACAAATGAATTTTAAAATATTATGGGAAATTTAAAATAAACAATATGGCTAATTATATTAATAACCACATTTTAAATGTATTTTTTGATAGGTCTTTATGCGCTTGAACTGGTGTTGGATACATCTCACGCAAATGAATTATTTAAAAAGGAAGTGAACCATGAAATATTGGGGTGTTACAAATCTGAACAAAAAACATAGAAATATGGATTCACAAGGGATCTAAGAGAGTGGGAGGAGGATTCAAGGGTGGATGGTCCCAAATGGGGGATATAGAGTGGTTCTTGCGGTTTAAAAAAGCAAGGAGATAGAAAAGAAACCCCAAAAATTTAATGACATGGACATACAACATGGTTAGTCCTCAATGATTTTCAATCCATGTAGTGACCATGTGACCACTTTAGCCGATATGGAGACCTACTTCATGGGAAACATCCATAGTCTGATTAACCACATGTTAGTTGTGTAGTCATTTCTGGATGAGACCCGACTTACCACAGAGTTACTTGGCCCGAAGTGCATGGTTACCAGTAATTGTGCGCTAATTGTGTGGCAAAATATTCCCTCCCTGAAACACATAATTTATCTAAAAACTCAAGGGATACAGCTGTAGTAAGTCTAGGTCAATAAAATAAGGTAAGACCATAAAAAAAACTTCAAACAATTAAAACCCACTTCCTGAGAAAAAATCCGAGGAACAAACCTGAACTGGAACCAAAGATGATGTTCAATACACTAGTGTGACAATTCTCCCCACTATTAACCTTTCTTCCCCCAGAAATCCAACCCATGGAATAATATGAAATAATATAACCACAACACCTTTACAACTCAAGGAGGTTCTCCATGGATTACAAATGAATATATTACAAAAATACTATCAATAATAAAAAGATTAAAAGATGAACATGGGAGGGAAACATGGAATCCTCTCAAACTATATCCCACCCAAAAAAATTTAAAATCCTCTGGTTGATTGATCCAAAAGACACATAACTATCAAAATAAAAATACAGCCTAAAAAAATAAACTACTCAGAAATAAACAAGATGAATTTAAACAATTCACCAAGAAGAAAAAACGAATTCAATCCACATTTGGATAATACATCAATAACCTTAATTCAACAAAACCATTAAGAATATTTCCATCCAATCCATTACTCATTTGAAAAACATAGAAATATTTGTTTCAATCCAGGGCCATCTAACACCAAATAGATTCCATGAATGAATCTGGGACACTGACATGGGGAGGTCTGAATGTACTCACTATAAGGAACAAGAAAAACAGTTCCTTCATTCTATTGGAATTCAAACAAGACCCATGGTGGGTCTCCCCAACATACGAACTAACGATATTAATCAAACTCAAGAATATTCTCTCAAGAAAGAAAAATTCCCACTATAAGTGGATAAAAGGTAAGAAACACATCTAACAAACCATCAAAACCATAACTGACACATCCCAATAAATTAACACCATATGAAGAACATAAACCGAACCCACAATCGATTCACCACAACAAGCAACACATGGGCCATTAAATAAAGGCCTACATCAGATGAGACACAACCAATATGATTTTATGAAAGTGATAAAACTACACCACTTCATAAAAAAGGTAATACTCTAACACTCAAACAAGTTATAATGTGGAAATGAGGTCCCACGCCTCTTTATAAAATACAGGGCCAATTAAAATTGGATAGCTACACCAGAGGATTAAATTAACTCTTTCATTTATTCTAAAAAAATAAGTTAAACTAATGCCTCTTATACACCTAGGTTTATCCTAAATATATTCCAGATTCACACTAGGACCTATAGCAAGAGCTATGATGTATGAATCATCCCCTACCTCTCGGTCATGCTTTAGAAACCTCTAAATAGAACTTCTTATTCTGGTGCCACAAGCCACCACACCACCTCCAAAATAGAGAAAATAGAACCCAACACACCCTAAGATACATTTTTCATTAATATGACACATTAAAATGAAAAGGATTCATAATATGCACATGTTTCATCCTTTTCACCTTTATAAAAGAACATGAAAAAAAAGACAAAAGGAAAAACATTTTCATCCAAAACTAAGAGGTTAAGAATTCTTGAAAGAATTATATGCTTATGTCAAAACATATGTTATCAGAAATCTCCACAACATATGCCTTTTCATTTAAAAGAGTATAAGCCACATGAAGTCTCTAACGAGCATGAATCCTACAAGGGAATGAAATAGTACAGGGAGAGGGATCTCAATCTAGGTTCCAAACAGCACATGATTCATGATGAAGGATATAACAACATCTTATTATCAGACTCACCATACTAGTATCCTAGGTTGACCTCTGCTAAAATAAACCAATGAATGTTCCAAATATCATTTCTAGGATAGTGTCTATAACCAACAAAAATAGAATGTGTATCCATGAATCTTAAATGGAATTATCCCTTCAACTATTTTAGACACAACTGTGTTGGACTCCACCCTCAACGATATAGGGAACGTAAAAATCTAAATCATCGATCAAACCCTCTCACATCATCCCTCCCACTATGAGAGGATTCTTTTAACCAAAAATAGAAAATAGTTAGATAAAATTTCCGAACCCCAAGATGAAAATCCATTACTTGGTAAAATGGAGGGTTTTCCTTTGAGTGGGGGTCATCCATGGACACATTTTAGACATAAATCAATAATTTATGGGGGAACACTCTAGAAAACAAGGAGAAAACTGGGACCCAATCAAATTGGTCCCTCAGAAAAAACATTCTACAATGAACACCAAACAAAAATAGGAAACCAACACAGTGGCTTCCCGAAACACATCCCATAATATAAAAGGACACATCACCCAACCACTAGAGGTTAAAATTAAAAATTTTCATTTAAAAACATTTTCGAAAGGGAAACAATATTTAAGGATTACACACCCACCAATGGTGTCCCATAGAGCCTTACACATGCAGATCATCATGCCATACCGTGCACCCATCCACATTATCACACATATCCATGCATGTGGTCACTCATGAGAACACCAAAGATAAAAACCCTATTTAAGAGAAAATGTTCAATTCACAACTCCTTTTCAAATACCACAAATCCTATTTTCAAAATTACTAGCCCCAAAACCCGGATCAAAATTCATATCCCACAACACGTATTTATAAAAACACCAACCATTTGAACAAAAACTAATTTCCAAATAGTACGCATCCATTCTGAAAAATGGTACTCATTAAGAAAAACTTCCAATTGCACAAAAACCCTCGTTTTATAAATAACTATATTAATTAACAACCCAACTCTACTTTTTGGAAACAAATTTACAAAATCCATTCGATGATAAATTTTCATTTTCTAAATTACTAATTTCTGATACACCACATGTTTTGATTATGAAAAACCATTATCATTTCACACAAATACCATTTAGTTAAAACCAGTTTTTCTAAAATATCATGTTAAACAATATTTAAAATAAATTTTCCACACTTTTGAAATCAAAAAACATCTTCTTTAAAAATATCATTTTCTTCACTTTTCAAATAAGTGTTTTTAAAATTATTTTTAGAAGCCATATGAACAGATTATGCCTTTTATAGGGGGAAAAATATTGTTGACTAGTGACTCATAAATATTGTTGGCATCCATATTCAAGTCATGCCACTAACACAAACAGAATTTGAGGGTAATGCCCCAAACTCCATATGGATTTCCATGAATTGTGAGCTCACGAAGGTCACTTTCTCATATACATTAACATTTCTCAACAATAAAAATTCTACAAGAACAAAATGATACCATGAAAACTGAACTTCACATGGTAAGCCAAGGTTTGGAATGAGCAAGAATTAATGATACTCTTCTCACGCCAACCCCTTAAGTCCTAAATATACTACTCTTTTTTCGTTGTCACCACAAGAAAAATATGGGTGCAATAAAAATCAAGGTTCTCAAAATAGTTGACCTTCTCTAATACCATTTTTGTTATGAGCCATCCTAGTTTAACACTGAACCAGTCACCTGAGTCGATCTGTGGTAAGGCCTGAGAGGACTAACCAATTATCTTGGGCAAGTGACAAGCACTAAGGTAATCATTAAATACAATGGAAAAAATTTCATCCAATATAATATAAAATATAATCCAAATAAATAAAAATGGAAAACCAATGTATCGTGGTTTTAAAACATTACAAAATTTACACCAAAACTGAAAATACAAGGAATTTTGCAAAAAAGCTACAACTGAATCCAAGACTGAACCTGATGACCACGACATATCTACATGACCCCCCAGGGTCAATCTCAATTCCAAATAAAAATATCACTTGAGGGTATCGATCCCAATAAGGAATGTGCAACAAAAACTAAAAGTAAGAAAGCATTATATCCATGAGTATTAAAAATAATTAGGTAGTCCTGAATAATTATATTCCCAATGCATATTTTTTAGATAAAGAAAAATTTACTATAATGTATGAAATAATATATATAAATAATAATTTTTCTACAATTATATTTTTAATGTATACAAATCATGACACAATCCATTTCCCTCAAGTTTAAAAAAAGATCAGGGGCAGAAGGGGAAAGTGAATGAAGTTGGAAGTGATCCTTTTTCTTAATGGTATAAAATACAGAGAAATACATTCTATTTCAAAACAACATCATTAAAACCTTTTAACAGAACCATTCATTAACAATTTTGTGGGAAAACCTCAATACCATGTTTAAATAATATGATTCTACACAATGAGGGAAATGGAAGTAATTTTACAAGTATTAGAGGAACATGAAAATACCTAGGAAAATATAAGAGAACTGACACATAAAAATACATGATACCCAATACATTGTATAATTCCACACACGATTAAACAAAAAACTCCTAAAAGCTCAGCCACACTAAATCAGGATAAACCATGGTGCCCTATACCATAATAATAAACCCAAATATATATACCTCTTATGTTCAACAGTATACTACGTAAAATAGAATATGCATCAATCATATTCAAAATTCATCGTACCAATTTTAGGTTCCCTTGTTATGTTCAGAAACCGACACCACCCCATCCTCCTCTTAGAATGGTCCATTTCCTTAAAATAATTATCACACAATGGAGGTATCATACCAAGGACATTCCTTAATCATTGTCATTCAATGAGGCAAGAGACTCTCTCCCATAGTGTTTTTTCAAATAAACCATTTCAATGATACCAAATGGACTTTCCAATTCTTTCACATCATTATCCTTATAAAAAATTACTATACACATCCCTTTTTAGAACTAATCACAGATTTGGAAATGTATTTAATCAATCGAAACCACAATTTATGTCCAAAACATGTTTAAAAATTTCATAGGGGAATTCCATCTAGCACTTTGTCTGAAAACCCCATTTGGAAAGCACCAATCACAATTTTGGATATCATAATCCCATTTACAAAATCGAACTATTCGATTAAGATTCATAATGAACTTGAAAAATCTATGTAGAAAATTTAGTAAACACTTGGTGTGGAAACCCCATTAAATCCAAACCACATATTCAAGTAAATTATGCAAACCACATCATTTCGTAGAAAAAAGTTATTCTAAAAATCATATATCAGTATTAAACTATCAAGGATGGTGTGAAAAATAACAAATCAATTAATATTTAATTTAAATTAGATATGCAAAGGGATCCTACATCAAATGATGAAGAACATGAAAAACCCCATGTGAAACCTTATATACATCCAAATAAAGATAGATCCTACCTAAAGCATCAATATTGAACCAAATAATTTAGGATTCAAAACTAAAAATTTATCCCTAGTAACTGGAGAAAATAGATCCAAAGAACGAGGGAAGAAAACCCCAATAAGATGGAATAAAACAAGTGATATAAGACTTACGTAAATATCCATTGAATGATCCACACCATGAACACCCAAAAATGGAGGTATAAGGGATCAAAGAGAATGGGAGGTGGTTTTTCGGGAGGAGGGTCCCTATTTTGAAAGATAGAGAGGTGTTTGGGGTTTAACAATTGGGGTGAGAAAAAAGAAACACTATAATTTTAATGAACTGGATAGGCTACACAATTTTTCAAACTGTGTGGTGACCATATCAAGAACAAGGCCTACCACATAGGGAACAATCATAGTTTTTCTAACTATGTGGTATCCAAGTTTTCATTTCATGCTAAGACATTAGTTTCCACATTATTACATGGGCCAAGGTGCTTGGATTCCCCTAACCAAGCACCAGAGTCTTTCCTCACAAAAAATACCCAATTTATCAAAAACTCAATGGTAACCTAGGGATAAAGGCTAGGATAACAAAATAATGGAATAATATCAAAAATATTCAAAACTGTCACACCCGGTTCCTAAAAAATGAATCCAAGACCAAACATGAATTGTAACCAAAGAAGAATTTAATATCCCAGGTGTGCTAGGATATTTCCATGTTGGTGATTGACATTTTTCAATGACACCATATAAGTTACCCTTAGAGCCTTATAAATACCATTTACATGATTTTTTAAATATGTTGAGTTGAATTAAATGAAATGGTGAATGCATGAAAACTATCCTAAAAATGAATTTAGACAATGGTTTATTATATTAACACCCTAGATGACGCATGGATTCCAAAGTAGAAATTATATGGACAGACTAAATAGTTTATTATCACAATACCCTAAATGATACATTGATTCCCGATTAGGAATTCTATTTAATTATTTATGCCTTCCTAATCTAATGGTTCTAGAATTCTTGGACTTACATAGGTCATGTTTGTATACATGCTCCTTGGATTCCAACTAGTGAATTTATTGAGTTTCAATCTAAACTCCCATGGGCCTCGAAGATGATACCTTGACCTTATAAACCATGGATATGACCCTTTGTGGTCTAACAAATTCATTATATGTCATTTTCGTGAATATATTGTCACATAGATACAATATCAGTGATAGGATTTATGTTCCGTGTTCCATGACTATGGTGTTGTCTAGTTGCCCACATTCCATCTTGAGTGTTGTAGCATGACATATCTCACTCTATAGGGATGTATAGAATGTACTATATCCACCAGTTGTTACTATATATATATATATTTGTGGGGACTAATAACACTTATTCCAGATATTAAATTAAGCATGTACTGTTGTATGATGTCCCTTAGGAACATGGGAGTGTAGTTTTTCAATTCATTAGTTTTTTTGTCTTCTATATACCTATACACATCTTAAATTGTTTTACAGTTTCTGTATTGGGATACAAACTATGGGTGTCGACCTACTAAGATATATATCTCAGGCACATTTCATGTATTCTTGCTACTTGATTAGACTTTATTTTTGTAGAATCTATGTTGATTGGTGTATTCCTTGTACTTGGGACTGAGGAGAAAAGGACCTTGTTGGATCTCGGGATTCTCATGGAGATCACCCATGGGGATTTTATATCTTGTCCTAATTTTATTAATGTAGTGTAATGAATGACATTTTTTTATTTCTTTAGATTAATCCATAATCCCTCCATTATATAAATTGAGGTTAGCCAATTTTTTCAATTATATAAAATATGTCTTCCACTGCCTTTTCATTTCCAATTACTATTTTATTAAATATAATTATATATTGTTACACAGCTGTGAAATCTAGGATATGATGGTACAGTCTCCCTATTATCGCCTCTTGAGACCCTTACTGCTAGTAGGTATCCTACGGAAAATTGTGTATGATCTTATGTCCATTTGACCCATTGGGCAAGCTACTATTTTATAACTAACCCATGTGAGGACGTTTTAAATTTGTTGATATCAATTTTTTGAATCATGTTATCCAATAGAATGTGATTATAGTGCATCAAAATTGAAAATTCCATCCTAAATACATATTAATTTATGAAATAGATGAGATGGTTTTATAAATTAATTTAAGGATGAAATTATACTTATCAAGTAAGTATATTTGATTATGTTCTTAGTCTAGATAGTATAAAAATTCATCTACTATTGGAAAAATATTATGAAACAAAATTCAATTCTATTATAACCATTTCTAATGAATAAATGGTCTTTCAAACCATTCAAGTTTATGTATTTTTTGTTGTTAAATTTCTCATGATCAATCACATTATATTTTTCAGTGATATATAGTCTTTAAATTTATTCCATGTATATATTATCACTTCCCCATAATATCATCCAATTTGAAATCCTAGTTATTTTAATATCATATTTTTTATTCCTTAGTAACAACTAGATATTTTATTATTAATTTTTATGTCGTGGGATTAAAAAATAATAATTCTCAGATATTATTCCATTGACTAACAAGAAGATGATAATATTCTAAGGGATCATGAGTGCTCAACCCTATTATACTAAATACAAAAAACCCGCTTTCTCAAATTGGAAATCCACTTGGGGAATTTTAAATACAAGAATGGATGGAGGAATGACAAGGGTATGTGGTGATGTAGTCAAGATATAGGTAGGAGGTGATGTAGGATTGACATAGGCATGCCGCAAACATTATGATGTAGGAAACATGATACGGATATGATGCTACACATGGCCTTAATATTTTGTTCATTCCCTACAATGAATTGGGCCTAATATTTAGGCAATGGTTCTACCTCTCCCTAGATTTAAATATGTAATTTATTTTATAATAAATAGAGTATTTATACCAAACATTTAAACAAAAAACAAACTATGATTCTGTGAAATAGTTATCTACAAATAAATTTAATTTCATTGATAGCTTTTATTAGAGTAAATGTCATATTTAATCAATTGAAATTATTCTAAAAACATTATGATGGTTAACACATAGCCATTGAATTGGTGTAATAAATAGTTCTAAGTAAATTAATAAAATTTTAGTTTTTATAGAAGTATAAAAAAATCATTGGTTACAAATTTATTACAAATGAAAATAAAATCATTTTAATATAAAAGTAAAATATTAATAGAATACTATTTCTACACGCACAAAGACATTTAATCTTTATAAATTAAATAAATCACATCTTGTGAATTTTTAAAATTATAATCATACATTGAAAATTTAATTAATTTTTTTAATGTACACTTAATAAATTTTTTCTAGTGATGGAATAAAGAAAAAATCCAATTTAATACTTAAAATTGAATTCTTCGTAAAATAATGTTTTTGTGGCAAGTTGAGTAATAAGTTTTATATTAATTTATGCTAAATATAGTTATGAAATTTGGAAAAAATTCATTACATATTTGGAATCAAGGGGTCGAAATCTTTTTAATAGGACCATTTCAATTTTGATCAATTTAAATATTTTCCTTAGTAAATTTTATCACCCTAGTGAGGGGAAAATCAGGTTATCCTTGTTTAAAAAAAATTGAAAGGCCATAATTTCATATATTTAGTATTATTGTAAAAAGTTAATTCAACCATTTTAAAATCAGTCTCAAAATGTTATATATTAAGGGACACATGTCCATGAAAATGACCTATTTTAACATCTCAGGTAAATAAAGAATATAAAATTTTCATATTTTTTAAAATTTATGAATTAAATATTAATTTTACTTTAAATGGGATTTTAGGTTTTATTGAATACCTGATACGCAACAATGGGTTTCTTTGAAATCTTATGTTGCACACAATTCTGAGTCAAAATGAAAAATAATAAAAAACATATTATTTTAAATAGTAGTGATCACATAGCCGTTGTACTATCTAGAATGGACAGAACTAAATACAATATAAAAATAAATGTTTTTTAAATATTTTTATATTTACCTAATAAATTTTAGAGGCTTAAAATAGGAATGAATTTAATATTAAGCATAAATACACTAATATTCATTAAAATGTCAATTTACCACCTCTTTATGGAGAACCCTATTTAATTCTAGCTTTATTTATTTTATATGTTCTATTTGATAAAATAAAATTATTCTTTAGTGTCAAGTCATCAAAATTTACTTAGGCTAAATTTTTCGTATTTTCTGATAGAATTCATTTTTAATGAATACTGAAAAAATACTGTATTTTAATTTAAAACTACCTTTTAATATAATATATTTATAAGTATAGATTAGATTATTAATTGGATTTAAAGTGTAATTATATTAGGTTTTTAATATTTAATATAATTCTTGTCATTTAAGGTAATTTTACTTTGATATTGGATATAAATAATAGTCAATATTTTGATAGTAATTATTTCTTAATAACATGCTTTTTGTTTTGATAGTGAGAATGAATTTTAAATTTTTTTATGCCACTTCTGTGTTTTGAATTTGGAAAAATGGATTCCATATTTGGAATTAGGAGTTCCAATTTTTTTAAATATGTATCTTTTATTTTTATACATTATGAATATTTACTTCAGCAAAAATTTTATTTAACATGGTTAAAGGGTAAATCTGGTAAATATGGGAAACATTATATTATTACAATAATGTAAAATTACAATAACATGTTTTATAAATCTATTTTTTAATACATGTCTGACAATGGGAATCTTTGGGTCGATATTGGGACCCCATGGATCCACGTGGGAGCGATAATGAAACTTTATATTAATTAAGTTAATGTAAAGACATAAACAACTTAAACATATATCTTTTAGTAAATAAATTTTTACCTAGGGTTATATAAGTTATATAGTAGACTATGAATATTAATTTAACAAAATAAAAGGATTTCCTATATCATGGCATTTTAGTTATAATTTTTAGAAATCAAATAAATAAAAATATTTATGATACAATAATGAGGTAGTGTTTACCTCATTAATGATTGATTTAAATAAATAAGATTATAATGATTAAAATAATTTCTAAAACCTATCTAATTTTTATTGGATGATTTTATTTCGATCATGAGTCATTTTAACTTTTACTTTTATAAGTTATGGAACTTTTATAAAAAGAAAATAATTGTATAATCAAATAATATTTTTAAACATTCTTATATAGCCCTTCTCCACCTAATAAAAATCCCTCAATTCTAACCCATTCCTCACACTTATAAAACCCAATTTCTTGTAAAAACACTACCATATTTAGCTAAAAAAATCCCACTATTACTCTTATAAGCCTCCCCCAAAGAAGAATACATTTCAAGTAATGTTTTCTGTTCAAACCAAAGGGAGATACCCAATTTAAAGGTAATGTCTTCTCTTAAGATCTTTTTTTATTTTACTTATCCAACCACATAAACAATTTTTATCCTCTTATTTTATAAAAAAATATTTTCCTTAATATAATTGTTGTTTTTATGTTAATTATTTTAAATACACTTACAAAAACATCCATTTATTGGTTATAGAACATACTATTTTGTGGACGACGAACTACTTCCTCAAAAAACAATGATTGATCAATTATCTCATACCATCTTTCATAGTTTCCATTATGATAGAACTATATTTATATTTGATATTTATTAAATTTTTATTGTTTATATTATTATGTATTATCCATTTATTGAATATCTTTATGGTTTCTGTAGTGGGTAAATACAATAATTTCATTTGATGAGGTGCAGACTACCACCCCCTCAAAGTGATATGACTCATTTATGCCATACATTGAGTGTATAAAGGATGAAAATAATTAAATTATATATTATTTTATAATGTAATTATAACATAACTATTTATATTTTTTTCATTACATTAAATATGAAATAGACATGAATGCAGCGTTCATGCATACATACGACTTACTTTCTCCATAGACGGTGCATTTGATTTCTTATCATCAAATATTATGTAATATTAAAATATATATATATACTGGACATATATGATATATATGACATCTAAATCATGAATATTATTATGGAGATAATGTAATTTTGACCACGTGGACAATTTGTAATTATTACAGGTTCATTTTTTACTCAGGTTCCGAACATCGACAAAATGCCCAATATGAACTCAAATAATTAAATAATTATTTTAGTTATGTAATAAGTGATATAAAAGGAATAATAAAGTATAAAAAGGTTTTTATGAATGTAAAATTAGCTTACGTTAATTATTCTTGAATAACAAGGACCAAACAAGTTATGTTGGACACGAGGTAAGTGGTTTCTTATCTCACTTTTAATTCTATGAGATTTCCATTGTTTTCCAGTTATTTCTTGCATGTGGTGAATTATGTACTTCCATTTGATAAATATTATAATTATTATATTTATATTCATGGTATTTGGTGATTCATTTTTTGTTATTAACTTTTTCTCTTACTAATCGATTGATTACAACGTGGTAAGGGGTTTTCATCTCACTTTTTATTCCCTTAAGATTCATGCTATATTTTTTAATATTTAGTTTTATGATGTGTATGTACTGAACATGATTGTATTAATTGTGTAAAATACTTCTATTTATGTGTATTTACATCTTCATTGTATGATCTAACTTTCATAGGTTATATGTTTTGTATTTTACCAAATCAGTAAAGGTACTTTTCACCTTTCTATTTTACTCAAAGACTTATTTTTGATACGTCTTTTAATTTACATTTTATAATGATGGGATTTGTTCTTATATATCCATATTTCTTTAAAGGTTATTTCTGAATGATAAGATACTATTTTTTCACTCATAAACTCAATTTTTTAATTCTAAAGTGACGATGTTATGCTGTCGAATTTGTGAATGGAAATTATTTACCCAATTTCAATTCATTGAATTAAACTTCTACTACTTGATTATTTAATTCTATGAATATGTGTGAATGACCTATGATTGATATAAACATTATATAAACTTACATTGGGTGTATTATTATTTTTCACATATAATCATGTCATTGATTTGTCCTTAATTTAAGGACATGATCTTTGTAAGGGACTTTGTCTCAACTTACATTCCATTCAAACATATTTTTCAATATACACAAATTCAATTTTATATGGTGTATATACTACCCTTTGAAATATTATATAATGAATCTCTTGATTGTAATGATATTATAATCTATTGTAATCTTTATTCCTTAATTTTTTGTATTCAAGAATCTCTCATTTTATTAAGAACTCTTTAACTAAAATATCATTTTAAATGATTTAAAAATTTATTCTTTTTAATATGTCTCATTCATCTCAATGTTTAAAAAATGTATTTTAGGATTTATTTATATGAAAAATAATGTTTTAAAATGTTAATTACTTTAAAATCATCCAAGTGGTATGGGGAACATTGATTCAAAAGTCTCCTTATTAAATGTTTTAAATGGTTTTGAAAATGGTTTGATAAATCAATGTTTTTTTCAATATCTTGATATGATTTATTGTGTTTGGAATGTAAAAATTTTATATTTATTTTATGTGTTATGATTATGTTATATTTATTGGGAACTTTTCATGTATAAGGGTGGTCTCATGAAAAACCTTGGGCAGGTGAGCCCAATATAGCTCTCCAGTGAATTGGGTAACGTGACGGAGGAAAACGTTAATGTTTCTACTAAGAGATTCAGTGAATATATTGTGATGGGTATTCAAATGCAACTACCTATATAGCTATGATAGGTACAACGTAATTATGTTTTTTATGCCACAATTGACCTTTGAAGTTTTTTATTTCTGTGTGTTAATACTAATTATTATGATTTCATGAGGTATGTTATGATTGAAAAGTGTGGTTTCATTGATTTGTATTTATAGATGGGTTAATGTTTCCTTCCATTATTTATAACCCTTACTGTGATTTGTATGCTCTCCCCAAGTTTTTGAAATGTTTTCCATTGGACTTAATGATGAATAAGGTCATGGATGGGATCAATGAAAAGTCATATTATCTAAAACATGGAATTAGGCATGTTTATTTTTAATATTTTTTTTATTTTATAAAAAAATGGATCATGAGTGGTACTGTCTAAGTGTAATTTTCTAGTTAATATGTAATAGTTATGACCGATGTCTCTAAAACACTAAACCTGAAATGATCTTGAATGTGAATTATTCATTTAATTCATGATTATGAAATGTTTTAAGGCATGGTTCTTATAGATGGTATCAAAGGTTAGTATAGAAATTTTTAGGGATTATGAGTTTTCATTAAACACATGATTAGTCGCTATGTATATTATTTAAGTTAAATAATTATTCTATTACTTTTTCATATCAAGGAAATTCATTTTTAAATGGAAGGAAGAGTATCTCAAACAACATTCCTATATCTTCTTGAAGACATGCGTGCAATATTTTTTACAAAGTCATGTTTAGATGATTGTGAAACTTTTTTTATCATACAACTCACTTGCAAAATGTTGTTGGAGATATCTAACATTTCCACTATACCTCGATATCATCGTGGATTAGGGATTGTATTTAATTAAATCATATTTTCTCAATATTATCATATTTTCAAGAAAGGTTAATATTATAAAAGAATTTTTAAGTTTTTTTACCTTATCACAGGATTTTGAAGCATATTAGGATTTACAAAAATGTTTTGAATTAGGAGACCCTTGTGCAACATATTTATATTTTATTTAATAATATATTCTATAAACATATACATCTGGTATTTTAAAAGGAACATTGATGGAATGTTTAAACTCAAACATGGTCTGACTATTTTATAAAAATCATGTTTTATCATATGTTTTGAAATTATATGTCATACATGATTATTTTATGAAAATATTTTTCTGTGAACACCCATCTGACCAAAGATGTACTAGGTGTATTTGGATGAAGGAAAAAAATGAATTTAAGGGATATATAAATCATTGTTGCAATGCATGGAAATTTTACCCACTTGAAAAAGAAGATAATGAAACCACATGGACATCGTGATCAACATATGATGTTTTTTTATTAGGATTAGTTTTATGTTATCATATAGAGGTGAAGAAAAGTGAAAATATATAATATGATGAGGTATTAATGTATTGGGATGAAAATGGAAGGTATAAGAAAATAATTGAGGATAATGCATGTTAAGGATATTTTTGAGTTTTATAAAAAGGACAACACATAAGATAGCTGACGACGTGTCGCGTCTGGCAAGGCAACAGGAATCGATCCCATATCCAAAGGGCGATAAGGGTGCATCGCCTTCAACTATCCTACATGAATTCCATAGTTAGTATGACTTAATATATTAAGTGAAATGATTTTATGGATCAAGAATAAGATAATTTGGGGAAATTATGTTTTTTCAAATCCATATCCTTAATATTGGAAAATGATTTGGTGATAAAGTGATAATGGTTAATTTAGATGATGTTTTCTCTTTTGGAAACATTATATGCTTAAGGGAAATCAAATACTACGGGATTTAATTTGTGAAGTATTGGTTAAAATAATATTTTTGAAGAATATATGTTTTTATTGTGGACATATAGAAATTTAAGTTATTTATGGAAATGATCAACCTTTTATAGAGAATATTTTATTAGGATAATTACCTTATAGTTTGAGACTTTAAGAGTAATTGATGTTTTTTGGAAATAAATGTTAAGATTTATCTTGGAATACTATGTGATTAAATCCTTCTGAGTTTTGGGTTTCAATATTAGTTTGCATTATTATTTTGAATTTTATGGACAATTGTATATTTAATGGTCTTTATTGAAAATTGGGTTCCCTTTAATGAATTTTCTAGATTACGAGTAGTATTTTTTTATAAAGTATTATCCTTTGGGGGATTATCTGATCATGTACTAACCAATTTTGGTTTTTGATGATTTCAAATGATAGGGGAAATATATAGTTCATCTTTTGTAAATTATGTGATACTCTAGAAGATTATTCTAGAACTTCAGGTGTGACATAGTCATCATGAATACTTACCATTTGGTGAAAAGATGTGTTTGTGGTTGATTTATATTAAAGGATGACACTCTATATGAAAATTAAGTATATTTCATTATGATCTTAGTCTAGTTATTAATAAAATTTTCAACTCTATGAAAATAATCTTGAAGAAAAAATGATATAAGATCCCTTTTTTCATTAGACTTTTATCCAACCACAAATTTATGGTTTTGTGGTGGTTAACTATCTATGATCAAGTTCTCTATCACTCTATATTAATTAATGAGAGTTAGTTTCTCTTCCATATCTATTTTTTCATGGGTTCCTAGTTTCTGTTATCTCAGGTGACCTTTGTATTTCTATTTTTTTCTTTTAAATTTATTTTTTATTGACTCTTTTTCTATTTTGGACTTCCAATAATCTTTCAAAGCCCAATTTAAAAATTTTGGGGACCTAATTTCCAAAACATGGGAAGGATGTAACATCCTAGGTAAATAAATAATATAACGTATAGATATTTATTAAAATTTGGAAATTATAATATTTATTTTACTTTTAAGGGGATTCTATGTTTGATGGCATACCTGATACGCAATAATGGGATTCTTTGAAATCTTATGTTGCACACAACGTTGAGTCATACTGAAAAATGATAATATAATTTGATTTTAAATTGTAGTTAATTCTTAGCCATTTTATTGGTGGGAATTGATAGATGTAAATAATATATGAATATACATGTGTGTTAAATGTTTTTACATTTACACAATAAAATTTAGAGGCTTAAGATAATAAAGAATTTGATTTTAAGTATAAATACTCTAACGTTCATTAAAAGGTCGATTTACAACCTTTTATGGAGAGCCCTATCTAAATCCATATTTGGTCAATTTTATATATTCTATTAGAAAAAATAAAATTCTTTTTTAGAATGAGGACAACAATGTTTAGTTTGGGAAAATTTTTGCAATTTTTCTGATAATATTCAATTTTTAATGAATAGTGAAAAATAATGTATTTTAATTCAAAACTACATTTTAATATAATTTATTTATAAGGATTGATTATCATTTTAATTGGTTTTAAGGTTTAATTATATTTTTTTAATATTTAATCGAATTTTTGTCATTGTAAGTCATTTCACTTTGAAAATGGAGATAAATAAGTGACAATCTTTTGACAGTTAATATTTCTTAAAAACACAGTTTTGTTTTGTCAGAAGAAATTAATTTTAAATTAATTTCTGCCACTTAATTATTTTGAAATTGTAAAAATGGATTCCATATTTGTAATCTATAGGTCCAATTTGTGTAAATATATAACTTTTATTTTTAGACATATTGAATATTTACTTCAGTAAAAATTTAATTTACCATGGTTAAAGGGTAAACTGGTAAATAAGGGTGACAAATTATTATTATAATAATATAGAATTACCCTAACATGTGTCCTAATCCTTTTTTTGATACCTTTCCGACCATGGGTATCCTTGGGTCTATTTTGGGACCCCATGGAGCCACTTGAGAGTGATAATGACACTTTATATTAATTAATTTAAAGTAAAGACAAATATGACATAAACATATATCTTTTAGTAAATATTATTTTCATAGGGTTATATAATTTATCTCTTCGACTATAAATATTAATTTATCATATTATAAGATTTCCTACATCTTGGAATTTTTTTATTATTTTTATACAACAAATAAATAAAATTATTTATGAAACAATAATGATGCAATGTTTACCTCAATTAATGAAGGATTTAAATAAATAAAATTATAATGATAAAAAAATATACAAAACCAGTACAATTATTATTGGATGATTTTATTTCAAACATGAGACATCTTATATTTTAAAATAATAAGTTTTGGACCTTTTGAAACAGAAAATCATTATATAATAAAATAATATTTTTAAACATTCCTAAAGAGCCCCTCCTCCCCATTATAAAAATCCCCCATTTCGAACCCATTACAAACACTAATAAATCCCCTTGGCATTCCCAAAATCATCCCAATTAACCCACCTAAATTCCTTTATTCATTCTAGAATCCATACCATAGGAATATGGAAATTTAAGTAATCCTTTTGGTTCGAACCAAATGAAGATACCCAATTTAAAGGATACATATTTTCTTAAGTTCTTTTGTTTTATTTTACTTCTCCAACCCTATAAACTATTTTTATTACATTATTTTATAAGAAAAATAGTATCTTAAATATAATAGGTTGTTTATATGTGATGGATTTGAACTAAACATACACAAACCTAAATTTAAGAGTTAATGACCATACTGTTTCTGCGGACGGTGAAATACTGCCTCACGAAACGATGATTATTCAATTATCTCCTACCGCCTCTCATGGTGGCCATTATGGTGATACTATATTTATATATGAAATATATTATATATATATATATATTATATTTTTGTTTATTTTTTACTTTATATAATACATTTATGGTTTCAATAGTTGGAAAATACGATAATTTAATTTGAGGAAATACAGACTACCGCCCACTCAAAATGATATGAATGACTCATGCCATACGTGGAATGTATAAAGGATGGATATAATTAAATTATAAATAATATTATAAAATAATTATAATGTAAATATTTATTATTTTATATTCATTACATTAAATATGAAATATAAATTAAAGCAGCATTGACGCGTACGTACTGTATACCATCTCCAGAAACGGTGCATTTCATTTCTTATCTCCAAATTTTATGTAAAATTATAAAAAAATATATTATTAATTGTAAATTAATTTCCCAACGATATATATGAATATTTAATGAATATGTGTGTTGTTGTTTTTATTTGGTTCTAATAATATTGATTCAGGTAATCAATTATAAATTGAGTCTGTTGATTGTAGATGGAATAAAGAACCATTATTGTTGTAAAGATAAATCCTTATAGGGTTTTGAGTTACCCTCTTACTTGTAAAGGGATATAACTTTATGACTTCGATCTGTGAGGGATCATTATGTATTAAGGTTGTATGCAGTGTTCAAGGGCCAAGAGCCTAGTTTTTATGATGTTTGTTCCAACTGCTTGTGTTATTTTGCGAACCTGGTATGGCTGAGCCGGGATGGTCATTGTGGAAGGTGGGTAAGGGATACCAAGTGGTTGGGGTATCATATAATTACTTTAGAGGGGAGTCATGTTAGTTTATGGATATTTGTGTAGGGGAGGCCACTAAAGATTATGAAAAGGGTTGAATAAGGGAATACTCTATGTTTTTCTTATTGGATACTTGTTTTTCATTATCGGGTAATCATTCCCCACTGCTTCGGGTAGATGGTCTTTCATACCCTCATTACAAAAGAGGTGATTACACAAGGGGTATTCCATGTTCATTTTATGTTTATCTTATTGAGGAAATATGGGTCTACACTCTTGCTATTGGTGGTAAAGAATCGTCAGGTGGTCCATTTACTCACTATGTTGATCCCCCTTATGTTTGGTAGATTATAATTCTTTCATAGAATATCTATAATTATGAATGATTGTAAATAATGTTAATAAATGATTATAATAAATTAAATTGAACCCATTTGGTTTAAGATCTATAGAATGATATTATGTGGATACTTATGAGGATCTGGGGACTAGTGTGGTTATGCCTTGAGGGAAAGGGACTTTGTATGAATTCTAATGTATGGTAATGTTGAAATGTTAACATTTTATTAATGGAAAAAGAGATTATTAACACAAATTGTAACTGATTAATAGGTAGAATATGATGTAATAATGATCATTAAATTCTTTTGTGCTTATAGGATACATAATCTTAGTAGTGGCAGCCGAGAGTCTGAGAGACGATAGCAGAAGTTGTTTCTAAGACTATGTTTTTTCCATAGTGTTGTTGTGGGATATATTATATCATGTACATTACGAGATTCTATAACCTACCCCACCCTGTCAGTTAGAGTGACTTACACCCTGGGGATTGTTATCCATAGGGGGGTTGTGTTTTCCCCAACATCTTTGTTAGGGGATAGATGGATAACTTCCCCCTTTGGCCCTGCTCTCATCTCTTGGCAGTTACATGTGCTGGTATAGGGATGGTTTGTTATCCCTATTTATGTGCGTAGTGGGATAAAATGACTTGTGGTTATTTCAAACACATATATTCGGGATATAGTTTTTTACAAACTACTATAGGTATAACATGCATAGGTTGTGATGGCTTCAGGATCATTACTCGGCCTACGAGCTGTAGTGACATGATGTGTAATACTTGATGTATGATACATGTTATGTAGACTATGGTGGATCTTGAAAACTACCCAGTTACTTGTTGTTGTGTGGATGTGTGTGGCATTGCCCTGGTGTCTGCAGACAAGCCTTATATTGTACGAGGTGCAGGTTTTGGTGCTCACCCAACTGTCTTCGGGCCAACCTTTTTAAAAAGATGTATTAGGACATGAAATGTTGTGGAAAATAAGAAAAACAGTGGGTAAGTGGTATTGGGGTACCCTTTATATTATTTAATATTTTATAGGTTCTTGTATGTGATACTTGGTGAGAGTATCCATGGTGTGGCCGGGAATTTATAATAACTATTTAGGTGATGAGTAAGTATCCTTTGTAGTTCACTATGATTTATCATGCTGTTTTAAATTTAGATTAATTGTATATTCGGTGGATCCCACTACATATAATTTTTTACTCACCCTATGTAATATAGACTAATTTTTAGCTCACATGGAGCTGGACATATACCATGCTGGTTTCTACTTTCTTGGGGTTTAAAAGAGTTTTTCTGGCTTCTTGGTTAATTTTTTTATCCATTCTTTTAGTAACTATAGTTTTACATTTCTATTGTAGTTGGTTTTTCATGGAATTACATAGGTGTATCTGTGTTTCTTTTATATTTTAATCTATGTTGGATTTGTTTGGTGTGTGTCTTATCACTCTCTTCCGCATTAGTTTTCTTAGAGGGTAATTCCTCTCATCTTTGTGTTATTATACCCTCAGAGCTATTCACCTTCATGGGGCCTACGAGAGGGTGGATTTTTGTGTCATTATATCTCTTATCCCATTTATATCCTAGAAAGGGTAAACATTATGGGGAGGGAGTCGTGATAGATGAAGTTATAGATATAAAGATGATAAGTCCTAACATTTTCTGTGAATCAAAAGAGATGTTTTAAAATGATTTGGTATTATATTAATGCGTCCCAAAGTCAAAATAAGATTTATATAAATAATTATTTATGAGATATATATTTTTATGATGGGGATAAAGGATTTCTATAAATCTATTCTTGTATACAAGTTTAGTTTTTTAGGATGAATAGTAAGATGATCCTTACAAACATCAGCCTTATCAAGATCTTTGATTCTTCTAGAGTCTTATCATATCCCTTAGAAATACTCCTCCCATATCCTATTTTAAATATATATACCATGTATCATTTTTTAGGAATTACATATAGGAACCATTCCATTCACAAAAATGACATGCTATGAAATGAGAACCAATCATCTCCTTTAAGGAACAATCGATAAAGTTCATGGTTTGAAGAGATATAAATTAACAACAAAAAAAGAAATATATGGCCAATTTTATATGGATAATTTATTAGTTTTATGGGTCTATGTTGAAAATTAATGATTTTATGATGAAAATAAACCCTCACATATTTCATTGTAATAAAATTTCAAGGGTGACAAATGTAGCAACTTAGGATATCAATAATTAATATTCATTAATTTGGTACAATGTGAGTTACTTTTTTATCAAGGAAAATTATATCAAAATGAATAATTTCATTTCTGTTATAGACATTAAATTGGTGGTATCCCCAAAAATAATGACATTATAAAAACTATATAAAATTGTTTTATAAAACAAATTTCAATTTATGCATAGAAATATATGTATCATTAAAATATTTTTTGAGTAATTTTATCAAAACTAATCTTATCTCTTTCAAAAGATTAATTTAAAAAAATTAACATCATTTTTAGATTTATATTGGTCATAAAATTATATTATGAATTTTTTAGATATTTCAAAAATATTTTATTTTATGGTGAATAATGAAAAATACCATTTTTGAAGATAATATATTTTCTAATATATATGAATAAAAAAAACATTAGAAAACGTTTACCTAATCAAATATATATCACATATGAAAAATTATATTTGATAAAATATCGTGTTATAATTTAAAACCAATATTTGGAATTTAAGAAAAAAGTAATATTTTATCAAAAAAAATATTTTAAATAAATTTTTATTTTAAAATTAGTTTTTATCAATTGAACAAAATGAAATGGATTTTAAATATTAAATAAAATAGTATAAAATATCCAATAATTACCTTTATATTTTTATGAATAAATATTATTTTAACATGGGTAAATATTAGTCCCCTAGTAAAATTATTATTTATAATGAATAATACATTTTTAAATATTATGTATTTTTAAAAAAAATTGATTTTTAAAAAATAAAACTATGATATTATTTAAAAAGATTTATTAAAATTAATTATAAATAAATTAATATTTAATATATGTTTCATAATATTAATAAATCTTAATAACTAAAATGATATTTTATCTTGAAAAACAATTTTTAATACATTATTTGTTTTGAACTACATGTTATTTTTCTAATATTTTCAAGTTGAATGTGCATAAATGGATCATGAATTAAGATTACTCATTTAAAAATTTCATAATAAATTTGTGATTATATATTTAGTAATAAAATAATTGACATTATCAATGTTTAGTTAAGATTAATAAGTAATTAAATGACCAAACTATGGTTGCTCGAGTTTTCGTAAATTAAAAATATTTTTTGACCATATATAAACAAATTAATAGGTTTTAATGTATTATATATATCTATTTCCAACGTTCCCTCACGAAACTCATCTAAAATGTATTCCTTTAAATTCATACCCCATACATAACATTTGTTTCCACTGAAGAGTCCCACTTCATCACTTTTAAATGGGTGATCACCTACCCCATTTCTATAATACAATACTATTTTGATATTTCCTTAGAAATAGAACATTTTTCATATCCATGAATTACTTTAACCTGTCATGTTCCCCTAGTAAAACAAAATATCAAAATTCCATCATATCTAATGTGTTCATTAAGTGTAATTTCATGGAATCCACATAATTATCACATATTTCATAACATTTCACTCATATTCATTATTTTATAGAACAACCATATACATATAATAATAAAACTAATAGTACCATTAGTGTGTTGTAATTTTTTATAATAATATAAAATCAATTTTTTATTATCTTCTATCTACTAAGAATAATAATTATCATTGTTAGTGTGTATGCCCGGACTAATGCATCCACCAAGAGACACTTTCAGTTTATCATTAGCACCCATTGTGGTTTGATTTGAATATGGTATTGAGGAATAAATATTACTTATATAATTTATTTATGATTCCAAAATTATCACTTATGATCCAACATCACCCCTCTCATTCACTAGATAATTGAAACACTAATAGTGTGTTAGGTGTATAACCTCCCCCATGAATTAATGTGTTTTTTTCCCATCACATTAAAATTTTTATTATTTTATTATATAGTGTTTGATTATGTATTATATATGTATAAGTAATATATATCATTAATGTGGTTATTTTTTGAAAGAAAACAATGTGATGACAATTATGAAGTAATCCATGAATATCAATAAATAACCTTGACCTATATCATTAATATTTATCTTACCATGTAATGAGATTAAAAAACATGTAATAGTATTATAAAATGACAAGAGATTATGAATAGTTAATTATAATAGCTTTAATCTTATGAAATGTTTATATTTGGTATAAAATGTAATATATATATTGCTTTTATGATCCTATCTCAAAACAGATAGGATTATTAAAACACGCTGTTAAAAATAGATTAGGAAATCAATTTTTTTTATCTCTATGATATTGGATATTCAAGTACTTCCCTTAAAATCAAGAGTAATGGTAATGAAATCGGTAAATTAAACTCATTTATTTATGTTATGGAATTTATTTTTTAAAATTTTTTCAACTGTAACGTTACCATTTAAAAATGTTATAATTTTTCTTTGATGGAAAATTATTTTTTTATCTCATTTCACTTCCATGAATGATTTTTTATTTTCGATAATAATAAATGATAAATTTGAAAAAAGAATCATAATTATATATTTTTCAATGATGAATACATAATGTTTTAAAAAGTTCATTATTTTTTTCGTTTCCTTTATTTATAATAGAGATAAATCTCCAATGGAGTGTTATTTTATGTTTTAACTTATGCTGTTATATTATCATGTGATAATATTTGGGGATCATGTTTTCAGAATCAAAAGATATAATTTATTTTTTAATTTGGTTTTTAATAAAATTTATATTATTTTATGGGTTCCTTATGAAATTATTTTGATTGTAGTTTTTATGTTCTATAAATCCCAATTTACTTCCATGGTTTATTTATATGATGATATGGAAATTTCATGAAACCATATTTTATGGGTTATTTTTGATGTGATGATTTTATTCTCAAGTGACACATAAATTTATGCATTATGAGATTGGTGTAACCTATACAACCACCCAACACATGGTGAAAAGGATTATACCTCATTTGATAAATATAATATGTGAAAGGGTCTATGGCTAGATAGGTTAACAATGGGAGAATATGATATCGTTTATCCATACACATAATATGATAAGTGGATGGGTTTACATGTAACCAGGTTCAAAAATATATGAAATATTAATTTTATGATTTTAAAACATTACATCTTATGTTCCATGTCCCATGTTATGATTCATATTTTATTTTTCTTATTCCATGTTAAATTTTTTATCAATTTAGTTTTAGGTATATATTTGATAATTATGGTTAACACTTATTTTATTATGTTATTTTGAATATGAATTTCTCCTTCTTATTTTTTCCATATGTTAATGATCATCCCATTATGGTATTTAATATTTTATCCATTATTTAGTGTTTGATCTCACCCAATTTTATGTTTTCCCTTCCCCTGTTATTAATTTGGATTATTTCTCATGAAATGTATAAGAGTCCATTATTACAATGGATAAGTGTTAATCACATTTGAAATAATTGTTTTTATGTTTTTGGTCTCCAACACACTAAACCATTAGGTACTTTGTTTTGTTACTATTTATATATTTAATAATTATACATTGTAATAAAATTTACTAGTTTTTTATATTTATCATGGATGGTTTCATTTTAACCATTTTCGCCTTATATAAGCATAATTAGGAGGTTATAAATGGTATTTCGTTTTTCAAATGATGATATAAATGTAAAAAAAATTAATCATGATTATTGAACATCATATTTTTTTAAAGATGATACCCTAGTGCAAACTCAATCTGTTGACTTTTCATTACCATGGAAATTATACTGATTTTTAAATACATTTATTTCTATTATAATGATAGTATTATTAAATTATAATATAATATTTATGTTTATTTAATTTTATTATATTTCATTTGAAGATGTTTTTTTATATCCCATATATAGTAAGAATATGATGATATAATAATAGTAATATTAAATATTTTTTCTTATTTTTTACATACATTACATTTTTTGACCCATTTGATGTTTGATAATTTGATGTTGGGGGGTCAAAATAATGTATATTTCATAACATCATGATAAAAATAAATGTTATAAAGTAAATAATGTCAAGAGGGATAACCTACCAATGAGGACCACAAATGATTTTGGTTTCATTGGATGTTCATATCTATGGGTATGTATATTTTTTATTATTTTCAATTCATTTTAATTTTATGGAATGAAATGGTTATTTTTATTAAAGATGAATAAAAAAATATTATATATTTTTATTGATGTTTCCTTCATTCGGTGTTTAATTACAATTATATATTTGAATAGATGAAAAAGATTGTATTTTTAACATCTATGTATAGGGAGAAGATAAATATTTCACTTTGACCATGATTTAGTCACTTGATTAAATCTATAGCGATGATATATGATATAAATTTAAGTTTCTATACTAATGTTTTTATTTTTTGTCAGAAATACTGATTGCATTGATGATAAGTATTTATAAATTTTTATTCAGACGGTTTAAAGTTTTAAGTGAGTTTATTATTTTTATAATTATATTGGATGTGATTAGAGTTGTAAATAAATATAATTTATCCTAGTAAAATAATTTAATTGTAAGATAAAAGGAATTCATTATGGACTTATAAAATATATTTGGATACATCCATTAAAATGTAAATATTTTGGGAGATGCATCTTCTGTTTTTATAATTTTTTGGAAATTCTATTTAGAGAATTCTTATGCTCTGTATGATTTATCTTCAGGTGGATAACCAAAGATTATAGAAAAGGAATAGTTACTCTTTATGAGTAATTTAAGGCCACTGTATGAGTTTTCTAAAAAAAGGCATTGAAAAATAAAACATCATATGATTAACTACATAACCGTACATGATTGATTATATTGACATCATTTGACATAAACCAAGTGTTATGAAATTAATTATTCAAGTCTCATTAAATGGATGTGTTTTCTATTTAGTTTACGACACTTAAATTGAGACTTGTAAATTAACACTACTATGAGTTTCTCCATATTTTAATATATCAATTACTATCCCCCCAGGCCCAACCACTCATATATTCTGATACTAAGGGAATGACATCCATGATTAAAGGATGATTTGGTACAGTGTAGTAGATTATACATGAAATGTGTTATGTGGTTAATGGGTAGTATATAAAAATCATTTAGGGTGGTACATTGAATTTAAAAGAAGGAATTGCCTACTGTATTTGATGTTGGGTTATGTAGTATGCTGATTAATAAACCTTTCACACTTTTTGTGTCATTCTAATATATAAGGAATATTAAAATTACAATACACCTAAATTTAAAACTATATGTTATTTGGAATAATTAACACTATTCCTTTCATTATCTTACCATGTGTAACTGGTTACACAACATGACATTTTTCCTAAAATAATGTTCCACTATTTATGAAGTTAAATTTCTTTTTGATATGATTCTAATGTTAATGTGTGAACTGATGAAGATATTATAATTCATAAACATGATATAGTGTAATTATTATTAAATGAGGATTAAGTTTAGTTGAATTTCTAGGAACTCACACATACCTGAATAAAAATTATTGAAAGCAATATATTTTTGAATAAAAAACATTATAAAATGATAGAAATATAAATCTGAATATTTTTACACTCTAATTATATTTAATAACTAAAAAAATGTACAAATTTTTTCAAAAGATTGAGAATGATGATTATTTTCAGAAGAAATAATTCATATAACAATTTAGTACATTAATTTAGGATTTAAACATTAAAATTAGTTATGAATATTTTAATCAAAATATGTTGATTTACTTCCATAACATGAAGAGGTTTTCACATCAATGAGTATTATACATAAAAGGATATTTTGAATAAAATATTATTGAAGATAATTTTATGGAGAATAAAGATATTTTAATATTCAAATACTACATGAAGAAATAATTGTTAGTGTCTTAATAATTATTACCAAGTTTCCTTATCTCATTTTATTTAGTGATATAGGGATTTATTACTAATAATATTTAATAATTAAAATGATGATATTATAGTGGAATTCAAATTTAAATATTTTATAAATAATAATCATTAGATTTTAATGATATTCTATGTGTTTATATATATATTTTATATGAGAAAATTAATTTTTTGATTGAGTGTGAAAAAAATTAAGAACCTTTAATAGTGATGTTACTATGAGGAAAACATGCCCTGTCAAAGAAGAATGTGAGCATACAAATTTTTCTGTCTAAGAAGTGAATGTCTTATGAATATTGAATTACTTATTATTAAAATAATTAGAGATGAGAAAATTTTACATACAACTATATTATTCATGAATATTGGAAATCCAATAGTGATCAAAATCATAATGAGATTAATAAAGGCTACAAATTCCAAAAACAAAATGGAGATCCAGATGATTTATTTACATGATGAAAAAGGATTCTTGTCTTCCAATTGAGAATATATAATATGAAGAACTATTCATGTGGGTCTATGGATGTATAAATTAAATAGTTTTATGATGTTGTAAGATTATGGTTTCCAAGATTATGTTGCGTGAGACATCATGAAGCAATGAAAGACTTAAAACTATGTGATGCAGTATAATAGCCATAAAATGGTATGTTAGAGAACATGTAGGTATGCCCTATAATCTTTCCATGAGACTATTACATTAAACGTTTTTTTGTTAATAGTGAAATAATACATGGTTGGGAAGTCTAAACTATATGAGAAAATAGTAGGCCTAAATGTTTGAACATTATAAATATTTTACATTCATGAAATTATATACGGAACCACTCAGGTCTATAGGAGAGGCCAAAAAATTGTTGTATTAGACATTAAATTGTAATATAGTATTAACTAAAATATGATAATGTCATTAAAGAAGTAGGTTCACTGATTCACCCCCTCCCATGTCATGATCTATTCTAACCTAGTCACTTAATGTGGTAAATTAGATATACTTATTACCCTATGAAATAGTGAAGAATTATTTTAGGATATGTGTACATAATACCAATTATATCAATATCTATAGTGTTCTCTTCCCCAAAGGGAAAACATTTATTTGATTTAAGAATATGATACATCCACATCTTTTATCAAATTAGCTTGAGTTGAGTGATGTGCTTATAATAAGATATCATCAACATCAAATATATTAAATAACGACTTATGATGGAATGAGATATCATGAAATAAATTGGAAACCTAGAAATACCATCATTTCATAGATAGTTGCAAACAGTTTTATTAATTTAATAAGAGATAACAATTTTATGGATATGTTATAAAAGAATGAGAATTTATATGAATGAAATGTGAAGATCATGAAATAAAAAAAATATTATTTATAGACCATTGTTTGAATAAATATAAATGGGAACTGATGAGAATATACAAGACTATATTATTATATAAATTTTGATAGTTAATAACATTTAGGGTTTGGTTTAATCATTAGGGGACTCAACCATTTTAATAATGAGGATGGCGAATTTCCCTATAAGGTCTAACCCAAACATATCATCCACTGATTTAATTTAATATATTTCTATTTATGAAATGAATAACATCATCATAAATTATAGAATGAGGAAAACAATAATTTTAAATATGAATGAAATGGAATAATTAGACTTTGAGGTAATGAGATGAGAAAAATTTAGAGACTAAAAGGTTATTGAGTCTATTAAATTTAAAAATTAAATTCGTAGATGATGATAATAAAAGTATTATATATCTATTGTCAATGATTTTAAATAAGGTAAAAGTAAACACATAGTAACATAACCATTTATTTGTTACATGTGAAACATTAGAGTAAACATTAACATAAAAATATTATTGAGGAATGTGATGGAGTATGAGTCACATAATCCTAGAGAAAAAAACTGAAGTTGTGAAGACTCTCCTAAGAGAATACATGAAAATGTTTAAAATATTACACTTTAAAGAAGAATAAGACATTGAAATATTCAATGAATAACTCTATTGAATGAAAGGGAATTGAAGAACCGTAGACATGAAGTGAATCAGAAGACAAATCTATATCCATAAAGAATATGTATTTTATATCTACATTTCAAAAACCAGAGGCCCCATGATGTAGTATTTATTTGTATGAAAAATTAATCTATAATCAATACATATTGATATCGAAATATGTACACGTCTTGATAATGATCATAGGCCAAGAACAAAATTAAGAAACATGAGTTGAAATGATGAATGTTGGACTATAAGGAGAGTGATATCCTTAAAGAGACCAAGAATTCCATTATAGTATTTATAGAATATGATAATATATAAGATGAACATAGTTAAAAGTTGCTATTAAATATAAAAAGTACTGATTCAGTAAAATTGCTACCCCTTAATGTAAATAATATCTAGATGGATTTTAGTGAAAGTTGATGAAAATATAAGGGTGTTCACATTGGGTAATTTGAAACTCTTTGGAAAATTTTACCCAAAACAATTATTGAAAACATTTTTAATTTCTCATGTTATATTGATTTAATTATACTCAGTTGTGAATATTATAAAATTAATACACAAGGATTATGGGATGATGGTGATTTTCAATGTTATACTCCATGAGTCATCATGGTCTGATGTCTTCTTGATAATACCCAAGACTGAGGAGTTGCATAATCAAAGGCATGCCTCATTATAGAAATGCGGCCACCAAAAGAACATTTATAAGGTTTCATCATGGTGATGATAAACCCTCATACCCATTTAATTAATATAGTAGTAATAAACAATACAATATCCATGACAACATTAGAGCAAGCATGATCAAATAAAGAAGCCCCTATAACAAAAAAAATCATATAGAAGAATCTAATAAAACATAAACTAATCATCCTATAAAATGATCACATATATATAAATAGAAAATATACATTGCAATCTCTAATAATAACCCAAAGCCTCACCTCATCCAAATCCCAAATACCCAATGAGCTACCCATCCTGATCTACTACACATCCTAGCAGTTGAACTATAATATATATATTTGGTCTGCAGGCAGAGTAGAGATTTAATATATATTTCGATAAATAAATATTAGTAAGTTATCACTATTTTTACGTAATATACATCATAATAATCATTGATTTATTGAGAAGAAAAAAAATATTCCCACACATGCATGTATGTTGTCATGTGGTACCTAATCCACCATGACTCCAAGAGCCTATAGACAAATTCTCTTAATGATTCCACTAAAATACATGATCATAACTTCTTATCCCCATCATAAAATCTTATCACATCCTTATTATATCAAACTCATAATATCATGTGCCTAAATACTGGGGGTAGAAAATCACACAGAACCTCAATCCATTCATTTATATTCTAGGTATGGTGGTAACCAAATCCAAACCATTGCCGAATATAATGTTAGGGTCCTATATAAAAGCTTCAGACCATCCCTTATGACTCAAGGGAAGTTTTCCATCAATCATTATCTATTATCTTATCACTCATGGTGAGGCCACATTCCCATGTCCTGACCCTTAATATTTTAGTTAATGTAGGATCTATCCTCTATGTCTTATACAAAGAAGACATCTCACTCATTACTGTCCATCATCTCAAACACAACCTTCTCCCTCAATATAGTGCCCAACAATCACCTTTTCACTCAACATGGAGCCAAAATGGCATTATCCCAACCTTCTCACTCATGGTATATTGAGAATTCATATATATTTGGATTCAAAAACAGAAATGGAGATTAATATGGCACCATCTCACTCATGGTGGGGATAGGTCCTATGAACCCATTCCTCATCACATGTATATGATATCAAAATTTGGAACAAGGTCCATCCCACAGTCTCACCATCTCACTAGGGGGTTTATTCACTCGAGACCTAGGCCCTCATCTTGAACACCGAAAATTGTCCAAGCACAATATTTTGATCCTATTTATATTATCATACAACTTATAAGGGAATATATTATAACCCCTTAGAATCTTACAAGTCACTATTCATAGTTACCAAGACATAACCGATCCCCAACCCCACTGTCCAAGATCATTTTTGAGCTATTGAGTACTAATATCCATGGAAAACCAATGAAAAAAATATTTTAATATCCCCTCAACCCACATTGGGCACCATCTCATGCATCATTGGGTAGATACATTGAACCCACAACCAATAAGAATCCTCTCTCTATTACACACCATCCAATCATAATGTTCATCTCCACTCATGGTTCAATACAAATTTCAAGCCTATATCTATAATTTTCTCCTCAAATTGAATAAAATATATAACTATCTCACAAATCCCCCTAGTTTTATGCCTCTATTACATACTCGACTAGACCTGGTGATACAAACATTGTCTTTCCATGTATCATATTACATTTTTATAACTACCCTAGGTATCTCGAAAACTCATTCAACACCATCTACAATTTACACCATAGTCCTATAGAAAAAAATTACCTTATGTATTGAAGTGAACTAATCTATATTCTAGAAGACAAAACATTAAACAATATCATTCAATGGGGAACACTCAGTACATATCTCTATACCTAGATTCATAAAACCTCTAAACACGAGAGAAATCATATATAATATTTATATTTTATTCTATTAAAGATACCAACTGTATCCCAATAGGAGTTACCATCCTCACTGAGCTACACAAAATCACGGGAAAGCCTATTTATTCCCTGTCCAAACACAAACCACCACTGAACATCAAATATCATTCTATATGACATAAATAATTATTTATTACAATTTTCACCAAATTATATAATTTAGGTAAAATAGGCGCATTTATCAAAAACCCAGAAATATAACCTCTTCATCAAAATGACACCTGACCACATGTGTTCAACATTATGGGATATCCTTTATCCAGGAGACATGAAATTGTCCTTGCTCACACCCAATTTTAAAATTCTATAGTTAAGTAAAATCCATAATTTTTCACAAATTGTACCAAATGTAGATGGATACAAAGGGGATACCAAAACAATGTATTTATAGAAGAAAGAATTGGGATTATACTCCAAAGGTTAAAAAAATCATCCCCCATCTTGGTGGATCAATGTATAAAAGATAGATGTAAATTTATGAGTGATTAATCCATGCATCAATGTCATTCATCTCTATAATTCCAATGATATATTAAATAAAAATTTGGGTTCCCCATACTTAAAAAGGCATATAAATCAGTCTTTTTTCATCTTTCCTCAATTTCATGTGAATTATTCAAGTCACAAAATAACCACTCCATGATTGGGGACCCCAATAATTGGATAATATCATAATAGTTTTCTCTCTGTGTTTTTGAGCAACAATAATATTTCTAAAAAACAAATAAAATTAATTTTAAATACCTCATATACTTCAAATGAGTCGTTATCACTGTGTAATTTCCCCTTAGCATCGTGAACATTTTGTTAGAGTCTTTAAAATTTCAAAAAATAGAAAACACGTCATGCTACAAAATACTCAGCCATAATGAATCAACTTCCTGATGAAAAAAAATCCTTTATTATATATAGACCCATTATATTGTGACATATGACTCATATTGAAACCTTTTTTAGCTATGAGAAATCAGTATAAAGTTCATTGTTTCCTCAACTCCAAAGCTTCCCCACGTACCTTAGGTACATATAAAGCCACAAAAGATGTCCAAAATCATCTTCCCATGATATTACTACCCTCAAATCCACCATAAGAATATCAATTGATATAAATACCATTTAACAATGAAAAATTGTTACAAATTACTATAAATTAAACGACCCATTATGATTATGGTCATTATAGACACCCAGGATAATTATTATCATCCTCAAGAATCCATGTAAATTGTCTAACTATCACACTAATCTACCATTGTAATCGATTCACCACTAACTCAATATGTTCCATATTTGAATACTGAACTTAGTTCTGATGTACAAGTCCAAACTCAAAAACAATATTCAACAAATGTTTATCCACTTGGTCTCAATTATTGTTAACTCTAGATACAACTCAACCTCACCTTTTTATTTTGATACAGTAAACCATAAAATATTGAATTATATCAAGCATTATAGGGATCAACACCATTTGACTATACTAAAACAATATTCCAATGTCAAGACATAGTTATCCAAATTAGATAAATTTTCTATTCATTTTGATCTTCCAACTCATTATTGATATTTTGATGAAGTTTTTATCACATTCTATCCAATTCAACTGAAGAAAATGTTCATGTCTTATATTGACTGAAAATTCCTAAAAATCATCCACCTCAACCACCAACACACTATATTACTACACAATCATGATACATTAACACCAATAGGAATTATTGAATCATATAAATTCCCACACCGAATTCTGAACATATCTATTAGTGTAAATCCATGGATGTATTATCAACAATCCACACGTTACTTCATGTTCTACACCTAAATACCATCTCATTGAAAATATGACACACTCTCAGATCACACCAACATAATCTCATGTTCAAGTCTAGTATATTGACTACATTTAGAACCATATCCAAATATTGACCGTTGTTTTTACTTAAAAAAATAATCACATTTGATTTATACCTCTCATTGCTATCTTGATGTCTCCTCAGCATTATATCTAATATGTTCCACCACATATATGACAATTCCTTGATAAGGGAAATTATATAATAAAAAATTCTATTCTATTTACTTTGATAGAATATATATTTATCTTCCCATTTACATTTTATCGATCTAAAAGACCAACATCCTGTTCATCATCAAACATAATGAAAAGATGGGATTTACTCACTCCTTCCCAAACTACATGGTGAAACACCTATTACTAAATATTCATTGATTACTAGGAAAATAGACATCAATATCCACAAGAATTCACCCAAAAGAGGCTCACACTCTATAATAAATAGTTGTTCACTCCCCCAATCTATATAAATATCCTTAACTTGTCCTATAGTATTGAATAAAATGGGTCCCATCACCACACATGGTTAAATAATATTGAGACAAACATACCCATCTTGTCAACCAATGTCATGGAACATCCACATATTGAATACATAATGGTACCCCAATCTATATATTGAATCACTAAAAACGAAATGGGTATCATTACTCATTCTATTAATTTTTTTTGCAAGCATTCCATAAAATGTGTCATCACATGCATCAGTACTCTTCCTATATATTTCTATGTGTTGATTTAAAACCCAAACATACCCTATGAATAAATAGTTCACCCACCCTCACACACTGAGGATTTTTTAGATATCCTTACTAATAATCACCCTCATCCCTATTCATAGTGAGATATTTATGGTACTCTTAGAATTTCTCACCCATGATATGAATCAATCTCAGACAATATCAATGGTTTTAAAGTATAGTACAATAGAAAAAACACCCCAAAATATGCTCCCATGAGACACGCCACTTAAAACCCATGATTATTTTTCCAAACCACTACCCAATTCCTTCATATATATCTTTATCACCCATAAAAATGATGTATCTCACTCATTTAAAAGAAAACCACATGATTACCCACCATATACACATCATTCCAAATCCAAAAGCGTCTACACAGTATCTCCTCATCCTAAGTCCAACCACCAATAATATGGATCTATAGGTCTTTAAATCCAATATATCCACCATAGAAACCTATAAAAGTACCATAATTTCACAAAGTTCGTTATCAAATAATCATAACAAATCCATATTTCTTCTTCAACTTTTTGATGGATACCTAGATAACCAACAAATTTAGTTGGGTAAAGTTCTACCAAAATGGAACATGAGGAGAAATCTATAAAGGGTGTTTATAAAAACATTTACAACCAAAACATATGAACACAAATTCCATAAGGATTCTCAATTCCTTATGTAAACCCACGAACATCCTTAGTTCATTATTCTGGAATTTAATTCCAATGTTGATCTATCAAGGGGTCATTATAAATCCCTTTCACAAAGGAACTCTATAGTCATCACTGTAGTAATATCAACTATAATATCTATATGTCTTATAAATATAGGTAAAATAAAATGGATAAACATGTTATAATTTCAATGAAATGTTTTATGAAAAAAAATATTTTTTTAATAACACTTTAAAATTGATACAATATTTAGAGTAATCAACCACATAAAGGAACATGTTTGTCATGTGAATCCTACATGCCAAAAATGATGAATATAATTAAGAATCATTAAATTTGTATAAAATAAAATATCACAATTAAAAAATTATGGAAAACATGTTATATCTAATAAAAACATCATCCATACAAATAAATGAATACAAAAAAAATCCTATGCTCCTAGTAACCATGAATTCTTAATAGAAAAGGTACCCATAATGAACTAGTATATATTCCATCATAATATTTTAAATTTCATAGATATCCAAACCACTATTTAGTCAATAGTAAAGAATAACCACTATGATACCATTAATTAATACCCCTATCTATTGACCAATTGATTGTTCCATGGGCTAAGTAGTTACATGACCTTAGACACACATTTCTATACCACAGAAGATAGAGAATTGCACCAAGGGTTAAATTAATTACCTTTGAGAGACTAAAAAATCATTCTAGATTAATAAAAATAGGGAAAATAACTAAAAATGCATCCATAAAAACATTAGAGTATAGAGGATAAAACAAAAAATTCTACTAAAAATGTTCCTTGGAGAATTATATAGTCATACATGAATTGATTATACACTAGTTCAATAAAATATATAAATGTAAATATTATATAAAAATTCAAATTTTCTATTAATAGTATCCTATATTGTACCCTCATTCATATCTATAATACCTATCATTCTTCCCTCTGCAGTCCACTTCCCATCATATTTTCTAATCCATTCAAATTTCATAAGATATGTATTCATGCTAGAGTACCTATCAATTATGTGAAAAATATATCTTAGTAGGGTCTCCCAAAGTTCACTTAATATATTTTATATTAAAAATCTATTCCTGATATAGAAAATAAAGATTCCCACACATTCTCTTCATACATAATGTGTGAAATAACACAACATGAAACCATGTGCATCTGATCATTATGTTCTAACTAGGACACCATGAAACCCCAAGATACATACTTTAGTATGATTTCATAATCCAATAATCTCTTTATTACATCAATATAATTTCTAAACTCTTTTCTAATATAACCAGGGAAGTCATTACACTGTATTATAAATCATACTCAAATATACAGAGTAGGGTGCTCACCATGTCCTGACCATCGCACCAAGGATTAGGTTAGGGTCCCACTTCCATGATCTGAGAAATACCTTATCACCCAATGGATATTCTAAGGTAAGAAATAACTATTACCTTTTATCTCAACATAGTGCCCCATGTTCAGTTCCTGATCTCTATCATATTAATTAATATCTGGTCAATTTCCTATGCCTCTATAATTTCGGCCATCAATACCAAGACTATCTAACATATTGAAATCTATATTCATAGTTAATTTTCAATTCATCCATCACTACATCATTGAAATGGAAAGATATCAGTTCTGAATCGATACATTCTCACTAAAGGTATACCCACACATCAATCAAATTATTATCCGATCTCACATATGATTATATTACCAGTTCCATATCACCCATAGAAGATCAATCCTCATTATCTATATCACACAAACTAGAATCTATAACCCATCATAGGACCATGAAATAAAAATAAAGAACTCATTATACATTGCACCCTCAAAAGCTCATCCCAGGGTGGTAGTCAATTGATACCTAGACCCTTATCTTAGATTCAGTTAATAAAATAAGTATAAGAATATGATCTTATTAGCATTATCATTTGATATATAAGATTATACATTAGGGTTCCCTAGTGATTTAATAGACTCTTTCCAAAAGAAGCAATCCATTTCAGTTATTCTCTAGTTTTAAATAACATATCTTCTCATGATACACACTTACTATCAATCTATCACTTAAAGGGTTTTTCCCAATAGGATTTAGATGCATTGTCATCACACCCTTTACAATAGATGTATACATATCATCAGTACCAAAATAAATCGAAGGAGAGAAAACTATTCTTATCATATCACATGATATATTATGATATATACTTAAGAAATCATAACAACTCAACCATCATCTTCTCCCCTTATAAATAAGTCAGTAAGAAATCCCAAATTACATAATTTTTTCAAGGGAAGTTATCAAGTGCCATGTAGGACCAACTATAATGACGTGAAAATTTAATACATAAATATTACATCATTTTATATGAATTCTCATTACATATTATTAGATATGATCTAGAACCATAATGGTTTAGCATCAGTTTGAGACACGAATATATAAAAAATTGGTATACAAAATTTCAAAACCATACCCCACTTAGTTCAACAAAACTACCAGCCATGCTATAAATATAATATATAAAACCATTAATAACATCCTAGAGAAATGTAATGATATAAAATATTGAGATCAGATTATCAGTAAATTAAAAAAATGGGATATATTAATAGATGATCATTTTAAAGAAAATTATATGGACAAGTCTAAGAGAACATGATAATAAAAATTTTTATTCATAAAGAACAATTCATATAATCATGGCTCATATTATAAATTATTATAGTTTATAATAAATTATTAAACATGGAATTAAATAATATAATACATGAATGTATAAATATTGTATAACATCATGCTATAAAATAGCATAAAAAAGGTGGCATAATCATAATCATAGAATTATTTTGTCAAGGGTACCTTACAAGGCATTAATCTTATGTTAAGCTTCATATAATAACATGTGTACTATCTTCATGATTTGGATAACCTCTCATTTACCCCCTCATGTGCTTGGGAAAAAATCCATTTTACCCTCTTTTGGGTTTATGATGACCTAATACATACTTATTTTAGGCATGAAATCACTTCAAATGGAAGATTTGTGCACATAAAAAAGAAATATTTACCCAATGTATTAGAGGTATAAATGACACACACCAGTCCCATATTCATAATCCATTTATAATTTAGAAAAATCATTATGAAAACTTTTTCCATTAAATGAAATATTAACCCATAGACAATAAAATGAGTTTCATTATAAATTCATCATCATAATCATAAAAAAATATAGAGAAATAATAATGATGGTTATGTATGATTATATCCATAGTAAATCATATGAATCATTATAGGAAGTTTTTATAGATGAAAGTATATTTAAAATATTATTAGAACATTTCTTGAGAAAAAAATCATTCTTCATTTTTATATCACATATTTAAAAAAATAGAAAATATTAATGGAAACATTTTATTTGTAAATAATTATAGAATCATTTGAAAGATCATTGAATGAAAATATAATTTTTTGTGGTAATAAAATAAGCTTCTGTTATTTATGGTAAAATAAATATTTATTTCATGTGTTTGGTAATATTATAAATGTCCCTTTTTCAAAAAATGGCAAATAAAATCATTTAATCATTCTTATAGAAATTAAATCATTGGTGGAAATTAATTTAAAAATTATTTTTAGAATATAAAAACATTAAATAAATGTATATAAATTGAATAAAAATGTTCCCAACCAATGTTGAAAAAAATATTGGGTTTTCATAAAAAGATTATATTATATTCCTGAGTACAAAATGGGAGGAAATGATAGGAAACCGTTTTTCTCCAAAAATAAACATAAGATATAGTAAAGAATAATATATATGAGATATATATCATATATTTGAAATATTTAAAATTAATTCATAAGGAATCCCTATAAAAATAAAAATGTAACATAAACCATTTACTACATTGATAAATTTTTAGTTGCAATTACCAGGAAAGGAATAACATCAAGTGATACATTAAATGACTTGATCGTAAGTATATTCATCATAAAAATATCACATGGGAATTGGTTACACATAATAAAATGTTACATATATAAAATATAATACATTTCCTATAGAACAGAATTTGAGATGGTAAACCACTACCAATTTGGTAACATTCAAGTCAAGTCCCACGAGATTAAATTATTTTGAATTTTAATTTAAAACCCCATGAATTAATATCGTTATACAGTAATCCATGTAAATGAATTATTATGTATAACACATAATTAAAAATAGGTTCATAAGATCAAACATCTGTAAAAATAAAAATTATGAGGAAGTTACCTTATCCAAAGACCACATTTATTTATAATTTCTCAAACCTCCTCTTCTTTAAGATACCTTCATTAGAGTAAAACATAAGCATTGATAATTTGGTCTTCGGAGAAGGCCATAAGATCAAATATGAATTCATGGAATATATGAATGTTTTGACATAGGTGTTTCCCATGTTAAAGAATATAAGTTTGTAAATATTGGAGGATTAGAGGTTCACTAAAAAGTTAGGGTTGTATACATATGAAGTTTCTTGAAACATTTCAATGATATAATGTGAAATTATTGTTAATATTGTTTCATATGGGAATGAATTATAATGTAGAATAAAATAAATTTTATATTTCTTCAACCAATATAAATGAGATAATATTACCTAGAATTAATAAACTTATCTTTTCTTATAACCCCCATTGTAAAATAATTTTAACCTCAAATGTTGTAAAAATATTTACCTATTTTAACTATTTGTAATGATGAAAAATAATGTCGAACCTATTAAATTATATTAATTATGTAGATAAAAAATATATACAATATTTACCTATTTCAATTTCAATAAGTGAAAGAATTAAATTTTAAATGACTTTTCTGAGCACAAATAAATAACATTTTAGAATTATAAATTTTTAATCATAAAATATAATTTACTTAAAATACATGAATTAAAGAAAAATAAAAAACATTAAAAAATTATATTGAATATATAATAAATCTATTTATTTAAAACTATATAACTTGATATTTTAATAGAATAATATAGAGTTAGGTAGAATATGGTAAACAGAACAATAGTCTTAAATAACTCACAAATTATATTTCTTAATATTTTGTTTCAAAGAATAACATATGACACATGTTACATTGAGCCTAAAAAGACCATAAAATATAATATCATTAAAACATATACATTGAGTTTATAGATATTAATAGAAATAAAAAATTTATTTAAATATATTTTTTCAACAAGTTCATTGTTTACCAATTTATTATCAATAAATATAAAAAAATTTATATGAAACTGATTTATTTTCCTTCTGAAGAACTGTTTTTTTCTATCTAAAAGACTGTTTAATCATGCTCTAAACATATTTCACAAAAATCGTATATCAAAATTTTAGAAAATATATTTTTTAAAATTAAATTAATAATTTAAATAATCACATTTAAATTATCCATGGGTGAGGTTTTTAGCATTGTCTAAATGGATTAAATTTTTTATAAATACTAAAAAATACTGAATTTTAATGGAAAACACTTTTTTTAAATTATTTAAAATGTCATATTATAAAATAAACATGTTTGAAAGTAAAATTATATCAATTATATTACAATTTAACTTATTTGGGTAATTTTAATCAATTTATTATGGAATTTTTACATTAAAAAATATTATAGTTATGGAAATATTCTCATTGGAAGCCCAATTTTTCGTTACTTCGATGGGTATAATTTTAAATTGGATTCTAAAAATTATTGGAATTGAATTTGAAAAAATTTATTAAATATTTTTAATAATAATAATTTATATTATCTATTTATTTCCACCTAATTTTATTTCATTAGGAATAGTAAATTATGTAAAAATTAATTACCATGGTTATGGTAAATACTAATTTACCGATGGGATAAAAAAATGATAAGGGTTAAAATAACCTAAAAAATTTAAAAATAATATTTTATGGACATATTTGGATTTAATAATATATAAGGGTTGATAATTTTTTATTTATATGGCTTCTTAAATGAAAAAAATGTTGGATTAATTGAATCATTTCAAAAATTCAATGTCTGTACTCTCCCCCCACAAATAAAAGGCCACTATTATCCTCCCATGTTAACACATTGAAATCCTTATGGATCATCCAATACCAGAAAAATATTGCATCTTTAATCCCCTCAGAACATCCTATATCACATTTTTTGATCATAAATATATCCTAGGAATGGTTTTAGTTCCAACCTAAAATGGTTATTTGATGAATAGATAATGTATTAAATGAGTATTTAAATTTTGTTTCATCAACCAACACCTAAAATTATTTTTAAATATTACTAATATAATAAAATAATTTTATTAAATATATTAAGATACTCTAATATTAAGTTTTTTACCTATATATATCCCCTTTTCTATCGAATGGAAAATGAAAATAACGATCATGTGTACCAAGGACTACCACCACGTGATCCAATATAATTTTTTTCGATCACCACATTTCAAAGATGATTTTAGTACCGTATATATAACATATTGATGATATTTATTATATTATTATACCTTTTTATTTTTAATTTCAATTATTTCTTCTTATGTTACATTGTTTTTATGAAAAGTTAATGTTGCTCGTGTGTACGATGGACTGCCACCATCACAAGAGATATTATTTGTTTTTCAATGTGGATTTACCTTGAAGGGAAAGATAATTTTTTTTTTGAAAATATGTGATATATATTAAATTATTTTAATTATTTAAATTTAATATATCATGCAATTTCTATCCTTTTCTCCCAATAATGAAATGATAACATCATTCGTCCAAACATACATCATACCGTCTTTATAAAGTGATGTGAACCATCATCCATTATAGAATTTAAATAATGATTATAAAAATATTTATGATGAAATAAAATTATATTTAATATAATAAAATTATTTAAATATATAATATATCCACGAACCATAATTTTGATGAAAAACCATGAAGGAGAAGACAAGTATTTTAACACCCGAATCAATAAAAATAATGAAATATTATTAAAAAATAATAAGTAAAATGATATTTGGGTATCATATATGACACTATAAATATTAATAGTTTTCAATAATTAAATAATAACATTATAAAAAATTATAAATTAGGTTAAATAATTTTCAACCAAAAGGAATTGTGATGTATGTGACATCATCAGAATTTCCATCTATTAAGGCATATAGAAATGCAATTCACCAAATTTTTTATATAGTGTATATAATATCTCATTTACATTTAACATAATAATTAATTAATAATTAATGGTATTTTAAGATTAAATTTTATTTCTTTCAACCAATGGTATTTAACAAAAAAATTACCAAGTAGTAAAGTATTTCAAAACCCAATTCATTTTAATTAGGTTATATCACTTCTTCATTGTATTTGATATTAAATGAATATTTGTATAATGATATATTATTATTATTTTCTGTTTTAACTCATTTTTTATGCGTATATAAATTTGATACACATAATTGATTCAATGATTATTCGTTATATTTACATTATGATCATTGTGAGGGCTTATTTCACATTCTCATTTTCAACAGGAATTATTATACTTGAATTTCAATTAAACGAAAGTATTTGTTCATTATATAATAAACCTATTAATTTTATTATTTTTTAATTATTCACTAATTTTACAATTAATATTAACATTATTTTTCCTTATTACATAACATTTTTGAGTAAATATATTTGTAAAAATCTGACTTTGTACCTCTTTTCGATCGAAAATAATTTTTATTCTTAAAACAGTTTTTGAAAAAATGTCTTAAAAAATGTTTATAAAATTCATAAAAATATTTCATAAAGATATTTTAATCCATTTTCTAAATTTTAAAATAATTTTATAATGGAATATTCATTTAGTTTTGAAAACCAGGATCATATAGATTTTATCGAAAATGTGAAAGGAAAAATTCTTTTAACATGTATTAAATTTACATAATATATTGTCTTGATGAACACTCAATGGGATAAAGAATAATTTAAAAGTGTAATGGTTATTTCCAAATTATTGTAACAATAAAAATACTTTGTGATGTATTAGTTTAAAAAAACATATTAAAAATAATCTTTTAATCAAGAATGTTTTTAATTAATTATAATGGTATTTATATTAATCAATGAAAAAAACACTTTCACTTACATATACTCAAATAGGGATGCGTTGTATTAATTCCATCATTGCTCATTTTTTGTTTGATTGTTGATCATTATTACCATGTAATGTATTGACATTCATTTTCTACATTAAATTTTCGAATGAATTACATTCCCTAGATATATTCAGTTTCCTGTATTCATTGAACATTAAATTTAATATAAATATCCATATTATATATCATGGATTTGTTTCTTACATAATTTATATATACATTATACATAATATTTTCTAATATAAAATTTATTTTTCTATCAATGGAAATATTGTTAAATCATTATTCTTTTCTGAATATGTATATTTAATGATAAGACAATGTTTTCATGAATTATATTCGTTATCTGATATAAGAAGAACGATTTGGATATGTTTTAATGGGTGGGGATCATAACTATATTTACCCTTGTTGAATCAGTAGTCTCATAAAGTGATTTATTATGATAAAATTAAATGGGTTTCTAACTATAGTTTGAAACTATATTGTTAAGGGTATTGATGGTATTGATATATTGATGCCAGAGATCATGAAATCCAAAAATTAATAATTTCAATCATAACAAATTCATTTATGATTAAATATGAAATTTTTGTAATGATATTATCTATTTATTAATTTTATTTTCATTTTATCAATTAAATGATATTATTTATTATTTATTTACCTTTTGATGTTGATTATGAATTATTTATTCATGATATTGAAGATTTTTAAAAAAGATTTTTCATTAATTTATTTAACTTTCCATATTTATTATTCCTCATCAAACCTGAATATTCACTTTATTTATTAAATGGAATGTTTGTTAAGATATATACCCTTTCATATTGATTAAAACGTATCTATTCATGACACAAAATGTTTTAAATGTATTATGTTTTCATTTATTTACCTTAAATTTTTTTTATAAATCTTATTGACTCATCATATATTTTTCTCAATGTAAATCTTATTGAGAATTTCATATCACCCTTATTTCATTACAATTTTTTGGAATCTATGAAGTGTATTATGAAAGATATGCATGGATTTAATATAGGTAAAAAAATGTATCAATAATATTATGTTTTAATTTTTATATTCCAATGTAATATGTGAATTGTGTATGAATATATTTTATAATGACTATTAATCTTTTCAGTCCTTTAGGTTTTGATTCCACCTATCTTACGCCAATGTAATAAATTTGAAATTGGATCTGAGTTTTGGGGTTTGGTGTTTCTATATTTGGTGTTAAGGAAGGTTTTGTGGAAAAATATTTAATTTTATTTAGGAAAACATAGATTAGGGAACATAAAATTATTATATACATTGAGGATAAGTTATATGAAAATCATAATGTTGTGATATCGTAGAAATTATGTGGATTTTCCCTGAAATAAATCTTCAAACCAAGGATGTTCTTTGTTTGAAATGGTGCATAGTTTTTTCTTTTGTTAATCCTCTCATGGATTTATAGAGAGATTGCAAGGAAAGGTATCAAATAGTTCAATATAAATGAAGTATTTCATGTGGTATAGTCATCTAGTGTTTTCCAAATTGTAGGAATCCAAAATTTCAAAGTTGGATTTTAATTTGAAAAGTGGTTCTTCTTGACAGAATTATTTATTTATAAAAAACATAGGATTTTTTTTAAGAGGGGAATCATGAATTGGTTTTTGAGAAGGAGTTTGATTTGTTGATGGTGTGCTCAATGAATATGATGGGCATCACGAACAGAGACGATGTTTTCCATGATTATGAGATTTTGGGATTCATGGTTGGTGATGTAGTTTTCCACTATCGTTGACTTCATACTATGAGATTATTATGGCTTCCATGATGTTTTTTTATTGGAATATCTGTGGTTATGATAATCCTTGTGAAGGAATAACTTCCATTGTTCTTTTTGAAGGGTGTAGCATCGTGAATAATTTTTTGAATGATTTGGAAAATCTACGAAGTGGTTGTAGAGATATGTAAATGGCCAACCCTATAAATATGAGCTTACACTCACATCATTTGAATGGTGTTTCGAAGGAAAATCGGGAAATGCTTTGAGTTCATGAAGAGAATTGCAATCTAGGATTTCACTATGAGGTTCATCATAGTGAAAATACATTGAGTCTTGACTAATGTTCAATGGTTGTTTTAATGGTTAATTTATAATGATGGGGTATTTCACATTGATTCATTTAGACTTGTGAAGATAGTTAGTTTCATGATTAAACGATATGTTTGTGAAGTATGATTGTTCTATGAAGGAAGATGTGCTTTGTGAGGGAATTGTATTCCGTGATGGAAAAAGTGCTTAATAAAGTCATTGTATTCTGTGAAGGTAGGGGTGCTTCATGAAAGAGTGGGATTCGTGAAGGAGCTTCACAAAAGTCAACATTTAATATAATGTTTATTTGAACATGGATTCAAAAATTTATCAACTCAGGTCTATGATGCAAGGATATTCTCATGATATGTATTGGAAAATGACATTAATGAAATTATATTTAGGATACCGTCATGTTGATAAAATTAATTTGAGTTATAACAATGTAGTTTGAAAGGGGGAGTAAAAAGAATTTTTCCGAGGGATGCAGTGATATATCATTGAATTATTGTAAGGTAAGTATGCCTAGCACATAGTGATTAGGACATAACTTTTTTATCCCCTATCTAGTGACAATTACTATATTTTGGTATGATAGAAGCATTATCAGTGTATTCTCCTTGGACATATACCTTAGTAGTAAACTAAGTAAAAGTGATGTTTTGTCTCTTTCTATGAGAATGGTAGATTTTTGATCATATATATCATACAAGTTTAGCGAGTTCCTACCAATGTGGGAGAAATATTCATCACATTAAAATAAATTTATGCCAGACTGATTCAACCCTCACCTATCAGGGTGTCACGGGGTCTTTCCATTGGTATCAGAGGTTAAAGGCTCCTGTTGAAATATATTTCATTTCCTTTCACCGAGAATTCAGTTATTGTTAGAGGAGTCCCCCACTTCAATGGAAGTAATAATAATATTTTGAATAAGATTATAAGATCTCATCAAAAGATCTCTGGGAATGGAATTACACTCTTTTACATTGAAAATAATACAAGTCACACATCCAATAAAGCTTTCTATAATTGATACAATTAGAAAAATCTTGATGTCGACATTAAAGCATATAATTCTCTCACTACATCACCTTCTGATCAGATCTATTTGAATGTGAAGACCTATACCTCATACAATTATAAGTGGAAAGAATAGGAAAATATTTATGAAGTATATAATAAAGTGAAGGAGGTGAAACTCCATATTCCTCATAATAGGTTTGAGGATCTAAATATGCACCCAATTAAAAATGAAAATTACTTCTTCAATCATGTTACTAAATTTGTAGGAACAATTTTAGGGTTTGGGGAAGAGATCAAAGAAATTGATATCGTAGAGAAAATATCATGTATACTTCCAACTATTTATAATTCAAATGTGTCCTCTCTTGAGGAGATAAATCTCTCAAAAACGTTTCTATATTATCAATTGAGAACCCTAGTGTTATATTAGTTGAGAGTCAAACTAGAAGATGTGATCACTCAAGAATATAAGGAAATGACAATCATATCCATGGAATAACGTGAAATTTTAGAATACCATGCTAATGAAGAAAATTAGGATGAAAAAATTCTTTCTCACATTTCAAATAAATTCATGAAGGGAAAAGGAAAATTTAATGGTATGTTACATCAAGATTGTTTTCATTGTGCCTGAGTTAGGCATGGTGCCTCTCAGTGCTGAATAATGTTTGATGATAAAGGGAGAGAAGATGGAAACATGGAGAAGTAGCAGAAATATTTTTTCAAAAAGGGAGATGTCAAATCGGAAAACAAAGTACATAAGAAGAGTTATTTCTATGAAGATGACAATGAAAATAATGAATTTATTAAAGAATAATAACTATCAGATGAATATGGAACCTAGGGTTCCTTGATGGATACCATTAAAAAAACCAAGGTGAGATATAACTAGAGATAATCAGCTATACATTGATGATGATATCTAGATGTAACATAAGAATCCTCTTGGTAAGAATGAGAATAAAATTAATAGATTCAAAAAGTGGAAAGTTGTTGTGGAAGAATCATAAAAATATTTTGATTAAAATTAAGCTAAAATTGAATACCTAGATGAACTAATGAATGTACAATAATCAATATTTGAAAGCAATGAAGTTATAGTGGAACTAATGCTTAGAATTCAAGAACATGAAAATTTATTCAATGACCATACCTCAAGACTAGAGGCGAAATCCTAGACTATTGAGGGACCCGAAGAAGAAGTTATTACTAAAATAAGTAAAATCAAAAGTTACTCAAATTAAAAATAATAAAAGAAGAATTTTTTTAGAAAATTCATAGATATTGAGTTGCTGGAAAGAGCTATGAATAGTTCTGATAACGTTTAAAAGACATTGAATGATAACTGACCTACATGAATGTGTATAAGTGGAATCAGTTGTGATATCGAGACATTAAATTTTGGAAATAATGTGATACATATTAAATGAAAGATAAAATTTGTACATGTTGAAATGTCAGCTCATGTGATGAAAAACGAACCTCAATTCAAACTAAAAACAGAACTGAAAACTATTCTCAGGCCTCTAGAAATGATAGGAAAAAAATTATTTTTATAAAGATGGATAAATGATGATGAAAATAATTGAAAATGCATATCAACTTATTAAATGTAAATTCTATTTCTATTTGTGCCATACAATAATGACCTGAGCTCGGGCTATCAGACTCAACCCTTATTAATTGTTGTGTATTATTTTTCATAGAGGAACTCAATTAATACACAATATTTATAATTTCATATTATGATATTTTACCTATCTAGGTTTTGGATATTTAGAAACCAAAAATACATTCAAATATAACTACAAAAAATATAAAAACATAATGTTTAATGATTATATAGTGTACTAATCCCACTTAAGAAGATCATTATTGAATGACTGTTAAACCTCTAACAATAATTTTAATTCATCGGGTGAGTATAAAATTCACTATAAGGGGGTTTTGAAATCATATATAAAAATAAATTAATGAAAATATATTACATGAAAAAAAAATTTGTATGAAATTACAATATAAATATCATTGAAAAATATAGATAATTGTTTAGAAATAGATTTCATAATGTTATTATATTTGTAAACACTCTTTGGAATTCCAGTATTGAAAAGAATAATCATTCTAGTGGATTATCTGGGATACTCGACAGACCATTAATAAAACCCATACATGTTTCCAAAAGACATAACCAATGTAGAACCATGTTCCCTTAATTTTGTGGGTTCACTCCCCATATCATTTCATTCATCATACTAGTTCCATTGTCGAAAACATTTTCCGTAGACCTACCTTTCTCAATTAAAACAAAAAAAATCCAAAATCTAATACACATAAATAAATTTTTTCTATGAAATTTATTATACAAATTAAATTTCATAAACAATTCTAGAAAAATATTTCCAAAACAATGTGAATAGATTAACATACAAGAAATAATATTTCTTATTAAAATCTATAATTACATGAAAAATAAAATAAGTGCATGCATGGTCACAAAATGCCTTGAATGTCACATATGATCTAGATAATGGCCTTAACTATTAACACATGACATCTTAGAAGATGAATATTAATGTTTTCAAAAATAATAATAACTTATTCCATATAAAATGATAATATTTGTCACATGTAATGGTGTAAACATGGTGAATAAAAGAGTTTAAACATAATTAAATTTTTAAACACAAGTTTTATGGGTGTAAAAAACTATTTATAAATTCTAAATAAATTAAAAAAAAATTACTATACATAATTTGATCATATTTAATTGAATATATATGTGTAAATGTATGTATATATAAATGTATATATATACACATACATGTATGTGGTTGAGAACATGAATCCCTTGCATCTAAAAGGTTTTAGAAGCTAATAATTGAAAATAAAAACTATATTATACATGATTTTATAGGAATGCATTGATATATATGTTAATATTGGTATATATATACACATATAAACAAATATGTATACATAAAAAAAATATACATCACCCATGTATCATCACATTGAAAACTAAGTCCCTCCCATTTTCATAAATGTTATAGAAATATTTTTTAAAAATAAAATAACCCCTTAATGAAACAAACACACACATATATATACACTAAAAATATTAGCCTATATATGTGTGTACACACATTTATACACACACACACAAACATATACATAGTTATTTTTATAATGCAACTACACCTTTTCTACTATGGGGTTTTAGAAACAGATCCTTTATGTCTAGAAAACATATCATATATGAAAATTTATTTAATAATGTATGATTTTATATATTTAAAAATATATTATATATATATGTGTATATTTATAAAATAAAAAAAATATCCCTTAATTGATTTTGGAAACTGATGGGGAAAATGAAATATTCTAATTGCCTAAGAGCATGAACCTATGGAGAGTTTTGATTCTGGACTTGTGGCCAAAGAGTATGGGTTCTCCCTTATATCGCTTATTTATAAAAACATAGGTTTCCAGGATTCTAAGAGATACTAAGTTATTTCATTTAAAAAAACATAAGAATACCCATAATCACAGGTATGTTGATTATTTTGGTCATAATCAAATGATTATAAATGTGTCATGTTTTTTGAACATTTATATTTTTTTCCATCTTAAATTTATTTAGTGTTATCTTTTTTTCACTTTGTCATATTCCATGATTTCCCATATCATATATGCATCTTTCCATGTTTCATGTTTTTTACTTTATTTTCTATCATTGAAAATTAATCAAAATTAATATATCATTTTTTTTATACAATCATTACAATAATATATTATTAATATATTTCATTTTATTATCTCAATTAAAATTTTTTTATCAAAAGGATTCTCATCATTTTTTAAGACATAAAATTTAGAAAAACCATTTTTTCATTTTTTCTTTTATAGATATATATAATTAGTTTTTTAATAATTTAAATTTAAATTATTTAAAACATATGTATATATTGTGACTTTTTTATAATAATGTAATTATATATATTTTTAACTTATGATTTTTTTAAAAAAATCATTAATTATTTTCATATAGTTAAATAATTTATAATAATAATCTGATAATAATTTATTATTCAAAAATTAATAATTATAATTTGATATATATATATGTCATATTTCATAGAAATAAAATTCAAAAAAATTTAATAACATCATACAAATATAATTATAATTTAAATTATTCTATTAATTAACTACATGATAAAAATAAATAAAACTATACAAATAAAAATCAAAATAGTTCTTTCATAATATTATTCTAAATTAATAAAATCAATATTTTTTAGAATAAACTTAAAAACTATAATAATAAATATAATCAATTAACTAAATCACTTAATTTCATTAATATTTTTTTAAAACAAATCAACTCAAAAATAATATTTATTTGTTTTCATTTTAAAATAATTAATTTAATAAAAAATATATATATATAATAAAACCATATTTTTAGATTCTGGGGTGTTACATTATTCCCACTTCAAAATAATTTTGTCCTCACAATTCACTCGTGCACGCAGAAAAATAATATTACAAAGGAGGGATATTTAAAATTATTAATATTTTTCAAATTCTGAAAAATTGTAAAGACAATTCCTCTAATACCAACTGTAATGACCCAAGCTCGAGCTACCAGTCTCATCCCTTCTAAAATGATGTGTATTATTTTTTAAAATAAATCAATAAATAAACAACATTTAAAATTTCATATCAGTATATTTTACTAGTAATAGTTTTAGAGAATTAGAAACCAAAAATACATTCCAATATTACAAAAAAAAATTAATAATCAATGATTATTCAGTGTAATGCTACAACATAATAAATTCATCATTTCATGACTGCTAAAATGGTAAGAATAATTTTTATACATAGGGTGGGCATAAAATTCCCTGTAAGAGGGTTTTCAAAAAATTTATGAAAAATCCTTTAAAGAATATATTTTACTTGAAATAATATTTTGTATGAAAATATTAAATACATGTCCTTGAAAAGTCAATATATTTTTTGAATTGGATTTCAATAAGTTATTACATTTGTAAAATCACATGATAATTCCCCTATGAAAAATAAAAGTCTTTCTGGTGGATTATCCTAGATACATGGAAGTCCATATTTTAAAACCATACATGTGGCCACTAGACATAACTCATCTAGATAAATGATCCCTTAATCTTATGGGTTAACTCCGCATATCATATCATTCATCATACTAGTGTAATATTCAGAAACATTTTCTATAGACCTGCAATTCTCAGTTCAAACAAAAAACATTTCCAAAATCTCATACATATAATTATTTTCTTTCATTGAAAATATATTTACTTATTAAAAATCATAATCCTTTCTTGAAAAATATTTCCTAAAAAATATGATGTAATTTCCATTGAAGAATAATTATTCCTTTTAAAAGATACAATTGAATGGATAAATAAATAAGTGTGCTCATGGTCTCAAAATGATTTGAATGTCAAATATGAGCTATATAATGGACATATATTTTCAGGCATGACATGTTAGGAGATTTAGATGAATGTTTTAACATAAAATAATAACTTGTTCCACATAAAAATATAATATTTATCACATGGGAATGTGTAAACACAGTGAATGAATGAGTTTAAACATATATATATCATTAAACACATGATTTATGTGTGTTATTCACTATTTAAAACTTTTAAATAAATGAGAAAGAATTACTAAACTTATGGTGTTCATATTAATATTCATATATTTGTGTATACATATGTATAAATATATATATACACACAAACACATATATGTATGTGCTTTAAAACATGAAACCCTTGAATTCTAAAGGTATTAAAAGATAAAATTTGAAAAAAAACACTCTTATATGTTCTTATACTGTAATACATTGATATATATGTGTATATTTGTATCTATATAAAAATAAATATAAATATATATGAATCACCCTTGTATCATCACCATGAAAACTAAGACCCCCTCATTTTCAAAAAACAATTAGGAATAAGGTTTAAAAAAAGAACCCCTGTATCACACACACATAACTACTAATATTAATATATATATTTAAAATATTACTCTATATATGTTTGTATACACATGTATATAAACATATATGTAAAATTCATTGTATATCAAAACCACACCCTTATAACTATGAGGTATTACAAATGGATCCTTTATGTCTAAAAACATATCATATATGAAAATTGTTTTAGGAAGGTATGACTTTATATGCATATATATATATATTGTGTATATTTATATGTTTATAAAAACAATTAAAAATAATACCATCCATTACTTGATTTTGGAAACTATAGGGAAAAAAATATGCTAATTTATTAAGAGCTTGAACCCATGGACAATTTTGATTATAGAATTATGACCATGAGGTAGGGTTTCTCCTGATTATGACTTATTAATAAAAATTACGGTTTTCAAGCATCTCATATAAGCCAAGTAATTTCAATTTTTTTTAAAACAAAACTAAAGAATAACAATTATCACATGTAGGTTAATTATTTTCTTCATAATCCTATTATTATTAATGTGGCATGTATTTTTGAACTTTTATGATTTTTTCCTTCTTAAATTGATTTAGTTTTATCTTTTTTTCCACATTATCACATTCCACGATTTCCCTTATCTTATATTCACCTTTCCACATCTCATCTTATTTAGTTTATTCCCCCACTTTGAAAAGTCAAAAAAATGAATATACTATTTTATTAATCAATAATTATAATAATGTATTATTATAAAAATATAATATATGATCTAATTTCACAAATTTTTATCAAATGACTTATCATCATTTTTTTAAAACATAACATTTAAAAAAAAATTATTTTATCGTAAAATTTAATATATATTTATATAATTCAATTTTTTATAAATCATATTTCAATTATTTTTAAATAATATATAAATATTATGATGTTTTTGTAGTAATTCATTTATATATATATATAATTAATTAATTTTATAAAACCAAAAAATAAATTATTTTTAATATTTATAAATTTTTGAACAATCTTCTAATAATAAGTTAGAATTCCAAAACTAATAATTATAATTATATATATATATATATATCATTGATTTGAAATTCAATTTCATAAAAAAACAAAATAATTATAATCATATATTAATATAATTTTCTTTTAAAATAATATATTAATGAAACACTTGATAATATTAATATAATATTGCAAAAAATTATACAAATTGTTATTTTAAAATATTATTTTAAACTACAAAAATCAATATATTTTTTAGAATAAATATGAAAACTATAATAATAATTATAATTAATTAACCAAAACACATTATTTAAGTTATTATTTTATAAAAAAATCAGCTTCAAAATAATATTAGTTTGATTTAATTATAAAATAATTTATTTAAAAAAATATTTATATAATAATTGTATGTTTGGAAATCCCGGGATCATACAAATAGCATATCATACTATGAAAAGGCAGGAAGCTATTTGAATGGGGAAGATCTTGGAAGTCAACAATAGGGAATAAACTCATATCCTACTTCTTTTAGAAGGAGTAATTTCTATGGATATTTTTTTCACTTTTCTAGCATTCTTCATAATTATGTGTATTGCAGGGAGAGGAATGATATGAGAAATTTATACAGAACTCGGTGACAAGTTAATAATCACAACCAAACAATGTTGAAATTTCAAATATTTATTCTCCTTTTGATGAAGTGTATGAATATGAAGAACCTATGCATGAGGAAAAGTGATATGAAAACCACCCCTATCCTCTTATCAAACTAATATTTCGTGGAAGGAAAAAAGGAAAAAAAAAATCTAACATTGCAGAAGTAGATCTCAAAGATACAATGAACAATAACACTTGTATTCTTGATAGTGGGTGCACATCCCACATGATGGGAAATTAAGAACTATTATCAAAAATCAAGAAAAAAGTTGAACGAAGAAAATGGTTTAGTAACAATGGTTCTTTGAAGAAAAATGATAGTGGAAGTACCCACTTGACTACATAAGAGTTTATGAAAACTGATGTTCATTACATCGATGAATTGCATCACAATCACCTTAGATTTATTCTACTCTATGACACCAGACTTATAGTGAATTTCAATTGAAAAAGGATGCACTATAAAGGAAATGATATATAATTATCTCATGAAAGGTTAAATAATAGATGGAAACTTGTACAAGGTTGATAGAAGAGATAATATCTTCTATCTATCAATTGTAAAAGAAAATTACATGTGGAACTGAAGGTTGGGACTCATTAATCCAAAGGACACAGAAAAAATATATTAGATAAATATAGATAGGATATCCCCAATCTGAAAAGTGAATGAGAAAAGACATGTGATTTTGTATATGTGGAAAGTTTGTCTGTAGTTCATATCAACTGATTATGAAAATGGTATCAAATATTCTTGATCTCATACATACATATGAACATGAATCAATAAATTTTTAAAAACACGTGTAGAAAGGTATTTGGTATTTTCAATTATGATTATAGTAGAAACGATTATGTGATGGTTATATATAAGAAAAAAAACATCTTGGCTACATGAAAACTTATCACCGAATCCCCGATAATTATACTTGGCATAAAATAAAAGTTTTATAGTCTAAAAATGTAGGGGAATAAACATTAATTAATTTGGAAAATCACTTTGGGAATCATAGAATATAACATGAGGTGGCTGCTATAAGTAACCTACAGAAAAATGGTTTTGTTGATAATATGAATTGACAAGTGAACAATATGGACAGAACTATTATGATTGAGAGTTTTATCCCTTAATATCACTGGAAAGATCCTATTCAATATGTGATGTTTATTCAAAATCGAACAACACTATATAAGAGAGTAACCAACAAACCGTATGAGTTGTGGCATGGAAGGAATCCCTCTTTGACGTATTTCATTGTTTTCAAATGTAAATGATTTATCAGAAACTATGAAGGTAATAATGTAAAATATAGTGATGTGGTTTTTGAAGGAATAATCGTATGATGTGGATTCCGATGAATAATTAGAAGAAGTAACTATGGATGAAAAAATCCTCATAAACCACGTAGGACACATCAAAGAGTAGAAAATTGATCAATCCAATATCTTTTGGGATTGGAATACACCCACATAAACATGGATAATGAGGAGTAATACACAATATATTTTTTGTAGTTTTGGACCCATCCTCATTATAAGAAGCAACCTATGATGAATCAAATATAAAATCCAAGAATGAAGAGTTATTCTACATTGACATGAACCAAACATGGGATTTAGTCAAGTGACCTGAATGTCACAATGTGATTAGTATGATGTGAATTTTTAAGAGAAAATATGTTGATCATGGTAATTTCATGTGAAATAAATCATGGTTGGTGTGTAAATGATATTAAAAAATTCAAGGTGTGGATGTTGAAGAGATGTTTTCTCTTATGGGTAAAATGGAGTCAATCAGGATTTTTATTTCTATGGAAATTCAAATAGGATACAATGTGAATAAAATAGATGTAAAAACCACTTTCATAAATGGTTTTCTTGAAGAAGAAGTTTATGTTGATAAATTAGAACGTTTTCTTCATGGTAGTGATGAAATGGAGGTACAAAAACTATAGAAATCTCTCTATGGAATGAATAAAGCACCACTATCATGGTACACTCAGCTAGATTCTTATCTTAAATAGAATGAATTTAAAATATAAGGATTTTACCACCATATTTATGTGAAGAACTCGATAATATATTATTTCATGGTACTGGTGTACATTGATGATTTTATTATTGTTTGTAGTTGGTAGTGATGAGTAGATATATTTTACAATAAAATGAATGAAAAATTTGAAATGTGCATGATTGGTGAACTCACATATTCCAAAGGGTTAAATGTTTTTCAGAAAAACTTTTTCACTATTATCTCCCTGTAAAATTATACAATGAAATTACTAACAAAATTCAATATGCAGGTCTTCCAACCAATGGAATCTCTAATTGATGTTTGAACTAAAATGGGAAAGCATGAAGATGGGACATCTGTAGATCATACAATATATAAGAGAATCATTAGAATCTTATTGTACATGACTATGGCATGGATAATTGATGTATTTCCAACATTAATAGTGGACCATATTCAATGTAATCAGAATGAAGAACATATGGTAGTGGTGAAAAAATCATGAAGTTTAATCACAGTACTCACAATTATGGATTATACTTTGTGGGTGGACAGGATAATGAATTGCCAGATTTTTTTGATGCTAATTGTGCTAGAGAAGTGGTTGATAGAAATTCAGTATGTAGGGGAACTTTTTTTATTGGCATGAAATGTGCGGTCTGGTAGAGTAAAAAATAAGAAACCATTTCTATCAGTAATGATTTAGCTGAGTATATATCTAAAAAGAGGTTTACACTAAACTATTGTAGATATAACTACATTTGATAGATAATTGAGATGAAGTGAAACAACCAATTGTGATTCACTATGATTACATGAGACAAATTGATCTTAATAAGAATCATTCTCAACATTCTTGCATGCCAAACTTTAAAATAAAATATCACTTTATTAAGGAAATGATTAAACAAGGCATGATTAAAATGTATCATGTTGGAACTGATGATCAAATGGTTGACATAATAACATATCCATTGTAAGAATATGTGTTCAAGAAGAATAAGTTTAACCTTAGTGTTCAGCCACCTCCTAATGCATGGAATGTTTACAAGTGTTCCCCTTTCCCAAGTAAAATTAATTATTATAAACTATTTGTGAAAGTGATGCATGTTTATGGGAGAGGTAAAATCTAGTGGGAGTGGTTTTTGAGATCTAAAATGAAAAAATTATTGGCATCTGGTATTATTTCCTAGGGGGGATGGAAAAATTAAATGGTAAAAAGGTTATGATGAAACAATTTAGTTAATGTAATGATTATTGGACACGGTCAAAGAATATCTTTGACATCATTATGAATTCCAAAACATGGTAACACATTTCAAACATCACATCTTATTTTCTACACCAATCCGTACTCCCGTTGAGTGTTGGGTGAGTTGATTATTACGTTTCATGGTTTGAATGTTGTTAATGCTCTATTGAATTTATCTAGTGATTTCCAACAAACCCAGAGGGAGATGTTGTTGGAACCAAGGATGTTCTTTGATAGATATGGTTCATGGTTTGTGATTGGTATCAATACTATAATTGATGATCATAGATATTGCCAGGAAATGTATCCTACAGTTCATGCTGAATGAATTTTTGATGGTGGCCTTGTTTCCTAGTGTTTTATAATTCTTTGGGTTCCAAAAATTCGATGTTGGATTTCAACCTAAAATGTTTTTTTAAGGCATTATTAAATTATTAAACAAAATTGAGTTTCAGGAAGAGGGGATTCATGAATTGGGTTTCACATAGGGGTAACATTTTTTGATGGATTTCTCTGCAAATACGATAGACATCATGAATAGAGATGGTGATATCCACAATTACGAGATTTCAGGATTTGAAATTGGTGATAGAGTTATCTATGGTCATTGACGAAATGCTTTGTGATCATGATGGGAACAGAGAAGGGTTTTGATGAAAATATAAACGGTGGGATAACATCGCGAATGGATGAGCCCATAAATATGAGGCTACCTCCACTTAATTAGAATGATGTTTTGAAGGAAAATACAGAAATTGATTGATCGCGTGAATAGAATTGCGAACCAAACTTTCTCTATGAGTTTGATCATCATGAAAAGACTATAAGTCTTTAATAAGGATTAATGGTTTTATTTAAAGGTTTATTCATGATTATGGGTTATCTTGTGTTGACTCATTGAGGTTCATATAGATAGTTTGTTTTCAAAAGTAATCTGAGCTTCGTGAAGGATTGTTGTTTCGTGAAGGAAAAGTTTTTTCTTAAGGGAAGAGTATTCTATGAAGGTAGAGTTGGTTCACAAAGGAAGTGTATTCCCTGAAGGTATGGGTGATTCATGAAAGAGTGATATTTGATAATAATATTAAACAATGTAATATTGAATATCATGTTCAAGTGAAAAGGGCTTCCAATGTGTGTCTACTCAGGTCCATGATGCAGGGAGAGTATTATGCTATGTGATGGAAAAAAGTATTTATAATGAAAATCCATTATAGCGAACATTAAGTTGATAAACTAAGTTTTACATCACTTAGAGTAGTGAGAAAATGCGATTCAATAGAATTTTTATGAGGGATTCAGTGAGCTATCCTTGAATTAATGAAAATGCAATCTGCTTAGCACAGAGTGACTGTGACTGAACTTTTGTGTTGAACAACTAGTCATGATTAGTGATGTTTGGTACGTCCGACACATTGTTGGAATAATATCCATAGACGTAGCACTTAGTGGTGAACCATGTATAATTCGGTTGTCATCTCATTTCATGTGAGTATTTGAATACTGATAATATTCATCAAGCAATTTTAATGAGTTCCTATAAATGTTGGAACCAAACCCATCACAATAAACGAATGAGTTGACAACGTGATTTACCCCTCCCCTCTTAGGGTGACCCAATGTACTATAATAAATAAATATCAAGATACTGGAAGTGAACATGTTTCTTTAGTAAATGTAACTATGGGTAAAAAACATAGAAGAATATTTATTGGACTTGACAAGAGTATTACCAGTTACATGAAAATGTCCTTTACAATGCACTTTTTTTACACTCCCGGGGGATGATCTTTGGATCGTTTAAATTTTCATTAAAAACTTTTATGAAGTATTTCAGTAGAAGATGATAATAAATAACATAGGTTACAACTAATATTTTTTTATTTAAAAGAATTTTTCATTATTTAGACATCCTATTAATTATTATATGGTTTTCCAACTATGTTTTTTGTTTCTTGTGCTATTCTTTTTTTAGTCAATGGATAGAACCTAAAGGAATCATATTTACATTGAATATGAATGAAAATGTAGTGAATATGAGAAACCAAATGAGAATATGATAGGAGTGAATATATATTCTTATTATTTATAATCTATTATCATGGAATATTATTACAATATATACTATAAAAACATTAAGACTCACTAAGTAATAAAAGTGGTGAGTTTTCTAAGAGCTCGAGTGATGGAGACTATAGATGAACAATTATTGATTTTTGTATGTTTGAAATGTGGAATGAGACACCCAATAATGTTCCTAAAACGAGTATTAAATCATTTATGTTTTAAAAATAATTTTATAATTCATGGAATTATTGCGGAAAAAAGAAGAGTATGATGGATGGAAAAAAATCATCGAAGGGATATACTTATATTTTGTTGACTTAAATATGGGGAACCTATTAATTATCACAATCAATTACCTCTTAAAAAGGGTTACTGCAAGAATAAATAACAACCCATGTTGAAATAAAATGTTACAATAATCTATGTTCTAGGATTCATGAATTATATTTTATAAGTATTTTTTCATATAGTATTTTTGTTTTAAGAATCATGAAAAATTGAAGGATTGTGTAAGCTTTTAGAAACATATATTATATTATTAACTAAAGAGTTATGAATATCTCCATTGGTTCCTAATTATATTATTGATCATATGTTCCATGATATAAACAACCCATTTTGGGTTCATGCGATGGAAGTCCACTATGATTAAAGTTATTTTAGGAGAAATAAATGGATGTACAACCCAATAGATTAATATATTAAACAGATATTTATGGTAGAGTGAATTTAATATTGTTGTATATGTTTAATAGAATGTGTATCCTTTATAGTTTATCTTATATATGGTGTGAAAATAATTACAGGTTATTAAATTTTGGTAATTTTGTAGTAATTATATTAATTCAGTTTTAGAAAAAGTACATAACACATGTTGGGTGGCAACCCATCACTTCTGGAAAGGTCGTAGGGCATGAAATGATATTCTAAGGGTGATAAGTGTTTAACACCTACAACTTGACTATGTGATATTCTGGATAATAGGTCATCATTTTTACTTAAATAGTTTGATGAATAAATATTAATAATTATCAAATGGTGTTATATTTAAGTTTTATAGATTAATGTAATATATTTGATAACTCGTTCAAATCATATTGATTTTTGAAAAAACATAGAGACAAACAAAAATAATTTTCACTTTTATATGAATCATATGATCTATTAAAAGTGATTTTTAGTGATTTAGGAAAAAACAATTATACTTCTATGTTAATTTAATGGATTAAGAAGTGATTTGGAAATTTATTTAGGTGGAGAAAAAAGATCTAAATTTTCCAATAAAATAGAAATATATCAGGTTTGTATATTTAATTTTATTCATAGATTGTATATGAAATCTGCAGCTTTATAAATTAGATATTGGAAAAAAATGATGTCCTATTACAATCATATTTTATGAATAAATTGGCCATTTAAATAAATATATATGTATGTTTTTTAGTTCATTATCTTTATATTTTTAAATAATATTATTTGGATCAATGACATGTATAACTCTCTATAATTATTTACAATTTTATTTTGGGTACATATCATTAATTTAAACCAATAATCTCAAATTTTGATTCTGATAATCTGTTATTCTTGATATAATTTGTACTTCCCTTCCTCTCTTATTAATAGGAAATTTAAAATCCCTTTTTAGAATGTGGTTTTCTTCAAAAATGAATTTTCAAATAAAAATTTCGTGATTCTAACAGAATAAGATTATGTTACAATGATTAATTTTTTTTTGAAGTTAGGTTGAATGTAACACACCATTCTTTTAAAATAAGTACCATGGGATATATATTTTATGAAAAAAATTGATATTCAAAAACCAGTGAAATATATTTTTTAAATTTATTCTCTTCAATAGCTTTTGATACACCCAAACTTGAGTTTAAGCGAACCGTAAAATAGATTATCATTATAACCAAGACATTAAGATATAATATAAAAATAAAAATGAGTAATTTATGAAAATATATGACTCATACATTTCAATTTGTTATCTTTTTATTATAATTGAATATATAAAAATTTTTAAGAAAATTAAATGTTTTAGGAATTTTTATTCAAAAAGGCAGTTTAGTAATGCATTGAGAAAATTATTTTAAATTCATTTATACCAACATAATAAAATTTATTAGATAAAATTAAATTGATTTTTGAAAAAATAATACTAAAAATATCCTTGATTTCTGTTCTGAGGATTTCAAGAAAATATAATTTTTTTAATGAATGATGAAAAATAATGATTATTAATGGAAACTATCTTTTAATTTTCGAAATTGAAAAAGTTATATTATATTATATATTTTTCATATAGTAAAATTAGATAAATTATATTTAATTTTAAATATTTTATTCCATTTTAATAAATTTTAAAATGAATTTTTATATTTTAACTTTTTATACTTATGGGAATTTTCTTGTTGAAACCCTACTTTTTCATTGACATTGCATCTGTAATTTTAAACAAAATTATTCAAATTATATGAATTGAATTAGAAAAAATGGATTATATATTTTGAATAATAAAAATATATAATATAAAATATGGTTAATTTAATTTTTTTCCCATTTTAAATTTTAAATGAAAAAAATAATTATAATGACGAAGGTAAAAACTGATTTACCGAGGTGTTAGTTTAAAACAGAAAATGCATAAAATGACCTATAAAATTGTACAAAACCATATTCATGGAAATATTTCAACCTTATAACCTATAATCATCGGTATTTACCTATTTTGGAGGATGTGTTCATTATAAAAACATCTATGTATTTTTGTCTTTTAAAATATTACATTTTTTATCTTTTCTCAGCCACTTTTAAAATGGCACCCCTAAGCACCATTTTCCCTCTTCTAAAGACAGTTTTTTCTAAAAATATGTTCCCAATTTAAATTATTTCTCCACTAAAATCATCCTAGATAATATTTTTTCTAAAAAAGTAATCCTAGGAAGGCTTTTGGTGAAATCATAAAGAGGTTTTCTAAAAAAGATATGTTATTCTTAAACAAGCATTTTCTTCTTCTTCTACCTACTAAAAATATTATCAAACAATTAATATATAATAACCTATGCTTATTATATATAATAATATGTTATTATGATGAGCTCATTACCCATTTAAATATCCTCTTCCCTCAAATCGGAATCCATATAGTAAATTGTTTAAATGAAATACTACAACCTCGCTAACCAATGTAATTAAATATGAATTACATCCAATAAGAGAATAGATTTAATGATGGATTTAAAAAATGTGTATAATATTTACGATAAAATTATACGTATATTATTTAATATCTCATATTCCATCATGCATTTTATTATGTTTAAAAAAACAATAACATTGCTAGTGTATACAGCAGACTACCACCTCGCGAAGCGATGCGATTCATTTCACACTTATGCATTGAATAAAAATAAATAATGATATATTTAGGAAATAAATGAGATATATATGAAATTAAATTAATTGTAAAAATATTAATATATCACAAAATTAATTACCCTTTCAACCGTTAAACAAATGATTATGTCGCTCATGTATAGGTATGACCTACTGTCTCTACGAAGCGATGTGATCCATTTTTCATATTCAAATTTTAAAAATGATAATAAAAAATTATATAAAAAAATTATATTTAAAACAATATTATAATTCATGATATTATGTATCTATATAATTTTTGTATGAACTTGATCTTTAATGACAAGAAACACATGAGAAAACAAGAGAAATAAAAACTGAATCAATAAAGATAATGAAAATATTTTATGAAATATATGGTAACCTGTTATATAGTGATAATATATTATATTATAAACATGGGTACTATTATTAATTTATATAATGATAAAAAATATTATGGAGGATTGTAAATCATGATCATAAAAAATGATGTTGGGACTTCATCAAAATTTCCCTTCATTGAGGAATATTGAAATATTATGCACCTAATTCCATTTATATGGTGTATATACTAACCTTTTGTAATGTAAAATGACAATTCATTAATAATTAATTTTATGTTATTTTTAAATTGTTATTAATTCATCTATGGAAATATTATTTAAAAAATATAATGTGGTAAAAAAATTCATAACTCAATTTTCTTTTATCAGGTTATATTACTACTTTGATGTATTATATATTATAATATTATTTGTGAAATGAATTTTTTTTAGAATATGTTTTATTTCCACTTGATTTATGTTGATTTAAATTTTATACACATAATAAATTTATTTATTTATTCGCACTTTAACATTATGATATTTGTGATGATTTATTTCACAATACCATTTTAATCAGGATTATTTATTCCTGAATTTCCATTGAGGAAATTATTTTATCATTATCTAATAAAACACATTAATTTTATTATCATGTGTTTATTCATGATATTTTCATGTAATACAACCATTTTCCCACACTTTTATATATAAAAATATTTGGAAAATGATTTTAATAAAATCTAAATTTGTCTCCCACTACGGCCAAGAATCAGTTTTCATCCAAAACCATGTTTTCAAAAAAAAAAATTAAAATTTTTAATTATAAATAAAATTTATTTTTGAAATTTTTAACCATATTTGAAATACATAAAAAATTGTTTTAATGTAATATTTATATAATTTTTTATACAAGGCCTGTATAGATGTTGATGAAAATTTCAGAAGAATATATATTTTATAATGTACGGTATTTCACATAGTCATGATCATTCATTATTCAAAATATTTCATTATATTTGTTAGAAATTTTATATCAATGAGATTTAATTTTAAATTATTTTTTGAAATTTTAGTATTAAAAGTTTATTTTTTAAGAAAAATAGTTATTTTCCTTAAGAATATTTTAATAAATTTTTTGTTATTTATATTCATCAAAAAATACCACACATTATTTTATTTATTACGTACAAGAGATATGATTTAACTATAAAATAATTATAAATTTTATGGATATTTTGTGATAATTTTTACTAAGTAACGTATTATCATTCACATTGATGATTTATTTTTACATTCAATCACTTTCCATTGAAATATTTTATTCCATGTGATCATTGGAAATTATATTTCCCATAAATATCAATATTATTTATCTCGGATATGAGTTTTGGTTAAACTATATTTCATTTCTACATAGTTTGTTCTACAATAGAATTTAATATTTTATTTATGGAAATATTTATAAATTTGTACTCATTACTCAATAAAGATATTTTAAGATAATTCATGTTGTTCATGAAATAAATAGATTATTTTATAGATCAGTAATTATTTGTAAACTGAGTGAGGGGAGATTCTATGAATTATATATCCCCTCAATGACTCAATACTTTCCAATGTAGAATAAGTATACTAGCATCAAATAGGGTTCTTCCTATATTTTTAACCATATTGTGAAGGGTATTTGTAGTAGATGTAACATGATTCCTGAGATAATAACGTCCAACAATTAATAATTTCTGACATAAAGAATTTGTTTATTAATATTCCAGATATTATTACAATGATATTATCTATGGATCCACTTAATTATCATTTTATTGTTGAAATGTTATATTTTTTCTTGTTATGTACCTTTACATATTGATTAATCCTTATATATTAATTATAATCATCTTTTTTAAATTACTTGTGTTTTTAGTTTTTTACATTTCCATATTGATCATTCATTATCTACTTTGGATAGTCATGTTATTAATTAAATGGAATTTGTGTTCTGATATTTACCTTTGCAAATAGATTAATATTTATATATCCATGATAGATAGACTATTTAAATGGAATTTGACTTATGTTATTTATCTTTCCGTATTTATTATACTTTATGACTCATGATATCATCTAATTTACGTAAATCCAACTAAGGATTTAGGCTCATTTTTATTTGTTTCCTTTCACAAGAATCCAGATTTTGTACTATGAATTATATGCAAGGATATGATATAGGGAATAATGATATTCTAAAATAATGTATGTTTTAATTTTTATATTTCAATGTAACATGGGAATTATGAATCTATCATGTTTACCAATACTACTAAAATAATTGTTCCACTAGGATAAAATTTATTTTAATTATGCCAATATAATAAAAAATATACCGGCTAGGGTTTACTGGGGTTGGCGTCACTAAAAAAAACCAATTATCAACACAAATTAATTTAAATCATTAATATTAAAATAGTTTTTACATATAAATAGTATTTAGAAAAATGGGGTTTTAATAAAAAAGAACCTATAAAAAAATAAATTATAATGGTAATTCATATATAAATAATTAGATTATTTCCAGTTAAATGAAACATGTTTTAAAATTAATTCCGATTGAAAGCATAATATGAATTTTAATTTAAATTAAATTATAGTTTTTACAAAATCATTATTTATCACTATTTAATAAAATATAAATCTGTTTATAGAAATCTAAAAAATAACCTTTAGATAATATTGAAAATATGGTTTCAAAAATAATATTAATTAGTTCAAGTAAATTTTCTATCATATTTTAGAAATTAATTATGATGTATGTTCCCAAAATAAAATAAAATAAATATTTTATTTAATCATACATCTAAAAAATGAATTTTATTGAAATAAAGTACTTATTTATTATACAATAATCAATAAATTTTCAATATTTGAAACCATAATATATATTTTCTCCATAATTTTGTTTTTATAATTTATACCTTCGAATAAAATAGTTAGGTTATAAAGGATTACAATATAATTATTCATTTATCCCCATGTTTGTATGTAAAAAACTATCAATTACTGCATGTTTTTTCATAAGAAATAAATATAACACATTTTGGTGTTATATTCTACAACCTCAAAATGAATTTCTCTATTGAAATTCCATGAATCTGATAAAAAGGGATTATATCTATGCTTAATAACAACATTTTGATCCTATAAATATTTGTCAAATTTATGATTCATCCAACGGGAATTAACAATACAAGTAGTCTTCTTCCATAAAAATTTACTGCATTATTTAGAAAAATCAACTAGTTTTTACTCTTAGGAATTATCATCCTCTAGTTGTAAAATATATGATTTCTAAACATCTGCAAGATCTGGTATACACTTCTTCAAATGCCATACTTGGGACCCATCCAAAACATTGGATAGTTTTTTTGGATGTTCCATGTGATATGAAATATCCCAAACTCGATCATGAATTTTGAAGGAAACAACATAACAATGGATCATTTATCCCTTATTTATAAATATCATGACCATATTCCATATAGAGATTCATAGGTGTTCCATATCACTGACCATTAATTTCATATCTCACCAATTATGTTCACTATAAGTATTCTGTAGTCCTTGAGATACCTTTATTGCTGCATATTGGTTTTAATCAGCACTACCATTTCCTCAGCTATATTATATTCCAATAACATGCATTCTCTATCTTCATCACAACATTTTAATTTCCTCCACTTGTTTCCATAGAGGGATTCATATGAATCCATTTGAATGATTTTGTGTATACTATTGTTATAACAGAGTTGAAATAGAGGGATGGGTTGATCCAAACCACCATTAAAATCTAGGGAATATGACATCAACATATCCTTTTGGGTTTAAATATTACTCTCATATTGACAATATGTCTGAGGATGATAGGATGTACTTATAAACAACATCCAATATAGAGATTTTTTATTTTCCAGAACATTGAGGTAAACCACATATCTCTATTAGATACTATTTAAAATTGTACTCCATGAAAATGTACTGTATATTTAATGTATATAAGGGAAATCTAATCAATAGATAGATATTATCTTATACAAATAAATTATGATAACTTCTCAAGGTGATCATTAATAACACAAATAACATCAAGGAAGTTAGATGTATTAAAGAATATGATGATTAATTATTTGGTGATAATTTATTATTTCCATTTTTATATTGTTAATTATTGTATAATACAATTGGAATTATATCTATTGGGAAAAAATTAGTGACATTCTAAGAACTAATATTCATATTCGGCAAAATAACTCTTTATTTTGTCCCACTATAAATACTCCTCTATATCTCTATACATATCTACACATCATTCATGAAATATGAATAATGATCTTTGAGATTATTCCAATAAATCTTTCTATATATCTACTATAGAAAAGAAACATGAATGGTTCTAGAACCTTATAATTCTATCATAATCATTTTTGAACATAGGAATATTTCTATCCTTCCATTGTAGAAACACATCCTTCTTCTATGCCTTTTTAATCATAACATGTATAAATGTTTAAAAAAACATTTGAGGGAAAAAATATTTCTCACCTTCCTTCTATATTTAATTTTTCATCCTTTGAAAATTCAAAAATATTGAATATTTTTTTATCCTCATCATTGATACGCTCACATGATCCTATCAAATAAATGAATCATCCACATTTCTAAGTAAAACTGGGGCTAAATGACCATGTTATTATAAAACCAGAGACCAATTTCTATACTTGTAGAGTAGGAATTATTACTAGACCATTGACCCTAGGGAACGTGACCCAATAATATAGTCTAAAGGCCAAGTGTAGTATCATGAAAGCATCATCAGGCCTACATCACCAGTCCCTTATCATGCCTATGTCACGACCTTCCCACATCAATAATTCATTATTATATGCCCATGTCATGCCAGCTTCACTACCTACATCATAAATTCCGCATATTTCTTTCTATGTTTCAAACCAATGTCTATTGGATATAGGATTACAAGGTTTACCACTCAAGTTCCATCGAAAAATTAAAGAACTGATCATGTTGTTCACTATCCTAGTGTGGTAATATATTGATTTTTTCAAAATCAATAATAAACTCTAAACAACATATATTATTCATAAGAAACACATTATGGATAAGTATATACATGTATATTTTATGATTTTATAACCCCCTCCCTCCAATGATGCCCCTCATAATCTAGAAATGTAGGAAGAAATATAATGACCACGAGTCCTGCCTCTAATCGGCCATAGGGTGGTGACTATCACCAAGGCTACAAAGATATCAAAATATGGGAGGAATTACCCTTTATAAGAAAAAAATGATTGGGAGATAAAATGGTATTCACAAATAACTCCAAGTACTATATATATAAAGAAATCTAAAACCTTCCCATATGCTTATAAAAGAAAAAAATACAAAGATAAGGAAAAACCCAGATTGAATACCCAAAAGTATTGCCAAGAAGTGACAGAAAAACTGTCCCAATGTCTATACTAGTGATTCCTATAACAGTCCACATAGTGTTCATGGAAACATGAAAATAGTTTTATATACATAAGGTGAGCCTAATAGTATACATAGTAGGGAAAACACAATGTCTCTCATTAACATTTAGGAGAAGCATACTAATTCCCTAGTGAGGAAGAAATAGAAACCAACATAACATAATAAGGAATAATATCCACCCCAACCTCACCAAGGCACAATAACCTAATAATGATAGTGAAGTAATGTTGTATAAAATACCCATTCATTTTTGGGTACCCTGCACTATATCCCACTAATTAATTACTCTTACCCTAACAGAAAACATCTTGGTACTACAACACTCTTAAAAAATTCCAATTTCATAACCCACTAACACAAACATGGGCCACAAAGCAATTCCCTGAACATAATAATATGAATCTCACCTAACCCTGCATTCGGACACCTAGGCCACAACCATACCTCATCCTACCTGAAAAGTCCTAGAACACAACCATACCACATCCTAATGACACCTAATAAAGCAAACCACATCTCATCCAGTGGAATATTTAGAAATAACACCTCACCCACAGAAACATGGGACTAACAACCATACAACAACCTACATGAAGAGTCATGGGATACCAATTCCTAGAATATGGAACATGAACAGAAAATAACCATTCATCCATCCGCTAATCCAAATGTTAAGAAAATCACCCCCGTGGCGATTGGGTGTTTGGAAGATAGTTCTCAAATAGGGTGGGGTGGGTATAGAAATCACCTGGATGTACAAGTATATATATAGGTATCAAACATTCATCCCAACCAATGGGTTTTTTCAAATAAACATCCATCCCACAAAACTTCCTTTACTGGTACCTCTAAATGTAAAACTACACAACAAACCTCTATTTGATTAATAACCCAATCCCAATCATTCAATCAATTATATTTCATTATTAAGAAATAAATTTACTCATTCTATCCCAAACCAGAAAACTACAAATATATTCATGAAAAATACCCACATTATAAACCATGCAGTTGAAAGGAAGCACAACAAATAAACCGACATCCTATTTCCATTCTATTTAAACCCCATACTAACCATTGACATCATCATTATTCAATGTCATTCCTTCCAATCTATCCCCATGACAAGAAAACCCCAATACAAGACAAACCCCACAACACATCTCATCAAAACTTGAACTAATAACCCTATTGTATAACCACACCATACCCATCAAACCTTGCAATATATAAAGAGAGAAACCTGAACCCCCAACCCCGTTTCTCAAAAACTGCCCATCCATTTAACAATCAATCAATTTCTCAGTCTGAGATTCCATAACAAAACCTGTACCACCACACATAATAGTTGTGATGTCAACCCCAACACCAAACATCCAGACAAGGAACAAGACAAAACAAAACTACAAATATCTCAGAAACACACTAAACAAAGTGAGGTATATTTAGATATAGATAACACTCATTCATTAATTATAATTTTATAATTTTGGTGTTTTCATAGAGAAAGTTCAATCATGAGGGATCCATTTATTTTACCGAGTGTCAATGGTAAATCAGATTTTCATATATTCCATCATTCAATAGAGGAACATAAAAAAATTCAAAATCCATCAATAGTTCACAAACATAGACCACAAATGGCCATTATTTTTAGTAGGTATATAGCTTATACAGTTCACAATATCCAATGATATCAAAATTGAACAAAAATAACTTTTTTCTATCCTCGAATTTTGAAAAATAAAATGATTAAATTGTCATTATTTATTCAACATTATTCTGTTTTCATGAGAGAACATTAATACACCCACCGCACATGATAAAAAATTAAAAGAGATACAATGATATTACTACCTCAAGAATCAAATAATTAGTAACTTCTCCCTATCTCCGAATAGTGGGTTTGTAGGGATTCAGAAAAACTTATTCCAAGGTGCAACATAATGCCTGATCACCTGGAAAATAAAGGTTATGACGATGCTCTGTTGCAAGGGTGAATGAAACAATAAAAGAAAAAAGGGTATCATCTTTATAAAGGCTAAATAATATATACATGTAAGGATATTTTTTAAAATCCATTAATGGAATATCATGACCATGTCCATGCGTCCTGACCATTTAGGAGCCTCCTTGTTGTTAAAACATTTATGGGAATATTATATATACCTTGAAATATATTCAAACCCCCATAAATGTGGTGTAAAACATGATTTATTTCAAATACAATGTTAACAGGGTGAAAAGGGAAGAACTAGAAATTTGAAAAACTGTTAGAAATGACTCACTGTTGGTTGAGTCACTATTACGAGAAACCATTGGTGAGTCACCATTAAGAGAGTCACCATTAGGTGAGTAACTAATCAGTGACTCACTATTCAGTGATTCACCGTTCAGTGAGTCACTGTTAAGTGAGCTGTCGTTTGGTGATTCACCGTTCGTTGAGCTCCCATTGGATGATATACTATTATATGACTCACCAATGTGGCCCACCATTGCAACCCACAAGTACTGACTCACCATAAGTTATCTACCATTCTTGAAACACCATTATAAAACTGCAAAAATTGGAAAACTCTTGAAACATGCTACTGTGACCTGCTAGAACACCACAAACATAGTATTTTCCAAAAAGAATGGATTGGGGAGGTCTCTACCACTACCTCAGATACCTATCAAAATATTCTATCTCATGATAATTAAAAACCAAACATTGATGATAGAGGAGTCTAAACAGCCACCATGTAAGATACCTCTTAAGGATATTTATATTTTTTAAACAGTACTACATTATCAAAGTTGAGGGATAAAACACCTTGTGTCGTCCTAGAGATGGAGTGAAATACCAAAATCTAAGAACACCTCCTTCGACATCTATAACCCACACTAACCACAAGACTAACCACATAATCACCAAAATCCACACCATCTATACAAATTAGTCATAGAATTTATTCCTCCATGTCAAGATATTATCCTCTCTGGGCATAACATACTCACCCACATAGGTTTAATAATATCTGAAAAAATTCATCTTGAATAAGAATATATTCATCCCCTTTCCAATATTAGGACTTTATCAAACATCACCGAACATGGAAAAAAATCATCTCATAACAAAAACTGTTCAAGAATAAAATTACAAGGAAAAACATAACAAGGTAAAACTAAAAACAACTCATGGTATAGAGCCCACATATGTGACTATCACTCCCATGTACTCTCCTTCAGGACACCATGCCTACAACACAAATGAACCAAAGGATTGCTCCACCCACAAAGAGCCTTCTCCCGAATATCCTGGATCTCTACTGGATGCTCCAAATACGTCACATCATCTTCAACATATAACACTTTAGAGTCAGTGGCATGGGAGTCATCATGAATATTCTGACGAATATGGGTGATTTGAAATATGTCATGGATCCTTTACAACTATGGTGGCCTTTATAACTTGTACAACACCTCACCAAATCTCCCCAAAACCTCCAAGAGTTCAATGAACCTTGGGGAAAGATTTTTACATCTTCAAAACCTCTACTGCCCACATCGAGGTAAAACCATTAAGAACACATGGTCCCAAACCTCGAACTCCAGGTGCCTATTCCTATGATCGACATATGAATTCTACTCATCTTGTGATACTTTCATCAACTCATGGATATGATGAACCTTATATGTAATTATTTTCACAACCTCAGGATCAAGAATAACTATTTCCCCAACCACTGTCTAGCATAAATGTGAATTACACATTCTTATGAACAACGATTAAAATGGATCCATGACAATGGAAGAGTAATCAATATTATGGTAAGATAACTCTACCAATAAAATATGTCACACCAATGACCCACCAATGTCTAAGATTCATGCTCGCAACATTTACTTCAATGTTAAGATGGTTATATATATCTAATCATCTATCTGAGGGTGGATAGTACTGCTTAGGTGTAACTGAGTTCGAAACCCATGTGGCAATCCCCTCTAGACTCGTGAGGTAAAATATGTAATCCGATTAAAAATAATGGATATCGTAACTCCATTTAGCCATACCACATCATCCAAATAAATCATATCCAAGGCATCCATTGCCCCTGACACCTTAATTACATAGAAGTGAGCAAATTTTGTTAATATATCTACTATTACATAGATTTCTTCACAATATACTTTATCCTTGAGTAACCCTGTGATTAAATCCATTGATATTTCATCCCACTTTTAGTTAGGTAAATCCAAGGGCTAAAACAAACCACAAGGAACACGGTGCTCAACCTTCCCCTACTGGAACACAAAACACATTGCCCAAACACTGCCACATCCAATTTCATCCTGAGCCACAAAAACTACTCTATCAAGCTATGTTATGTCATGTAAACTCCTAGGTGTAAAAATATTGGTGATATGTGGATCCCAGGTAGGGATCCCTCATATATTACCAATAATAAATAGTATTCCATGAAATATAATCTAATTCTGACCATTCGCTAACCATCCATTTGAAGCACCACCATGGTCAATGTGATCAAGCATTACCTCTACCTTCGAGTCTCCCCACTGAGACTCCTCCACCATCTGCATCCTTGTAGACTGCACCATATTCTGAAACAATCATCCTTTTCTAACATCCCCTCTTTCATCTAGGTGCATGAATTATAACTCCTCCATTTTCTTCTAAGTGTTCATAGATTAACAAATTCCCTCAGTTAATGACATCCTACCCAAATAATAATCTATGAAATGCCCCATTCATAAGGTGTAAGTGATCTTCATGTTTCAGTCCGGGAGAAACTACATCCACCTCTAATTTGAATGTTTAGGTATCACAATGAAAAGATACAACACATGATCTTGTGATATGTGAATACAACAAAGATATCCCCAATGAGATAATTACTCAGAAAATCATCACAAACATGACCAATTCTTTATCTAGATCCTAGTTCACATATGTTTGTTCGTAGAGACATAAATACCTAGACTGATAAGAGATAACTCCCCACTATTTCATCAGAACCCATAACAAACACAGATGAGAAGCATCCAAAGAACCCATCAAATATAATCCCTTGCTCTAGAAACCAGATCATTGACCATCTTCATCCTTTGATAGTTGTATACTACCTGGCACATCTCGCTCCACACAAAATCCATGTCTTTTTTGGTCATAGATATTGATGGAGATGCAATTCGAGAGAAATAAGGTATAAATCTCTTGTAATATCTCTCCAGACCAAGAAAACATCAAACCTATAAGGCATTCATGGGTACTTCTGAAGAAAAATATTCCTAAACCTTCAATGGGTATACTTCTATACCCTACTATGGAACCAAATGTCCAAGGAAATGAACCTCATGTGTCCAAAACATTCATATGGAATATTTCATCAGATCTGGTGGTGTTTAAGGATTTAGATGATATTTCTGAGATTCTTGGATTGCTCCTCCTCTGACTTCTATTAGACCAGGATGTTATCTTTGAATACAAAAAAGAACCAGTCTAGGATCTTATGAAACATGGAGCTCATAAGCCCCATGAACATATCTGAAGTGTTCTTAACCCTGAATAGAATGAGAATAAATTGAAAGTGTCCATACAAGAATCTAAAATCACTCTTTAGAATATCTCCATCCATTACCCTCAATTGGTTATTTCCATACCACTAATCGATCATAGTGAAACAACTTTCACCCCTCACCTATTAGAAGAGATCTTCTATCCTTAGGATAGGGTAACAGTTCTTGATCATTACCTAATTCAACCTTCGGTAGTCTATGAGGAACCTAATACCACCATATATCTTCTTATACAACAATTTTAAAGCACCCCAATATAGAACACTGAGTTGGATATATCTATTCTCCATCAAATAATCTATCTAAATCCTGAACTCTCATAAATAAAAAGTTGATATTCGATAAGGAGCCATCAAAATTGGACTAGACCTGATCTATAAGTTTGTACCAAAATCAATATTATGTTGAAATGGTAGATTTACATCCTCATCAAGGAAGACATCTATGAACTCCATAAAAATGATGGTAATATCGTCCATCTCTGTATCCATTGATTCCACTAACAGCTCAACCAACAAGGAATGAAGAGGCTCCACATGTTAACTGCCCATCTGAAAACTATTCTCACCAATGAAAGCCATACGCTGGCCATCCCTGTCTAAAAACAGGACCCTCCTCTAGAAGCAGTCGATAATAGGACGATAAAATCACAAACTGCCGATTCCATGTATGATATCGTATAGCTTCATATATAGAAAGAAAATATCATCACAAGATTTATTTATCAATATCATCATCTATATCCCCGACATACATCAAACATGACGGTCTAATCTTTGACTGGGTTACTCAAAATGAGAGGCAGAGAAATTCATTCTTTGTCTAGTCCTAGAGAATGGGATAGAATGGGATGAACAATGGAGTTTAAAGCTTCTGAATCAAACAAATCACAAGAAAGAGTATTTAACAAAGTGATCATGTCTAGAACAATCACATACTCGGCTGAAACTTCTTCCTCTGTAGTTTGCAACATTCTGCACCTAGCTCCTCTTCCTCTCTTCTGAATATTGCCTCCTCGATCATGACCGAGATGATGTCCCTAAGGTAAATCTTGAGGTCTGCCACTACCTACTCCATATACCATTGATAGATTGTGATCATACTATCCCTACTGCTAGAACATTCATATTGTCAGCAGCAAATGAGGTAGTGTTGAACATACCAAGCCCCATTATAATGAGATCTAATAGACTTCATGAAATGACTCTGAAGATGTTTGAGGGAACCACATGTTTATCACCTCAGTCTCAAGTTCATGATAATTTCACAAGGAACTGAAGGCCGAAACTGGAACTACTAAGGTCAACACCCTGATAGCCAAAACCTCAAAGTCCCTTGCACCTAAGACCGAATGCCAGATACCGTACCTCTCAAAGAATTATAAAGGATCCCCTCTCATGGTAGGCAACCTCACAAGATCATACTCTCTACTAGCTATACCTTTTTCTGGACCTCCAAGTATGTCTGTAAGGTAAAGACAGTAATCACCTACTTGAGAGAAGGACACAATGCCTCCACTAAGCATCTCATAGAAGACTCCATATTTGGAGAAAGATTTGGGGCCCAATGATTGTGAACCTTGAACATGAACATTAGCTCTTTTACAGACATACTCCCCTAATGGAGGGAGGGTAACTCTAGTCTCTTTTTATCCTTCTTGGTGGATGAAAGTAATTCCACTGAAAACTCGTTCTCATAGTCAGTCCATAGAACATTAGCCTCTCCCCGTTCTCATAGGTACATCATCCTCCTCTAAAATGAATCTCCCCTCGTCTAGCTCACTAATAGGGGAACCCAGTACTCTGGCAGAGCTCGTATAAAACTTATGGCGATCACATGCTCCACAAGCTATATCTTTGTCCCCATATTCCTAATACTACCCTTGTACATTCTTAGAGCTTGTCGTTGGAAGGAAATTAAGGTCTTCTATGACTGATCATCCTCCTCTACTCGATCAACCCTCCATTGGTAGTCTTGTTCCAGCATGGTGAACCTCCCCCTCCAATGCTACAAGAAGATTATAATTGGGTGCCATAGATAAAAGGGTTAATAATAAATTCGTAATCCCAAGTAGTATGGTATATTTTTATGATACATTCTAATACATTTAAACCATCTATTCTTCCATTTTTAATTTCATAAAATACAGAAATGTAAATAGAAACACAAGTCATTATAATTAATGTACCTATCCTGGGGTTGCTAACCATAAAACGGTGTAGCCTCACATGTTAATTTTTTTAGGTTCAGAGTCTTTGCATCGGATCCCAGGGGCCCCTAAAATTACGTGTTATAGCTGTTCTTCTTTGGCCTACGTAATGCACCATGATCACCAAGCATTGTTTCCCTACCAAACCATGAAATCCTCAGTGTCTCTATCATGAAAATTCATCCTATCTCTCAACCATCAACTCTGGTATCATTCGTTCATGACCCCTCATAACAACGATTCCCCTCCTATGATGGAAATAATGGAAGAGAGATAATGACCACTAAGTCATACCTCTTGTAGGCCCCGGGGTGGAGACTAACACTAAGGGTATAAAGATGTCACAATATGGGAGGCATTTCTCTTTATACAAAAAAATATATATCAGTAGATAAAATGGTACATAGCAAAAAATAACAATAATTATATATATAATGTAATATAAAACAATCCCACATTCATGTTCAAAACAAAACTATTACAAATACAACAAAAACAATATGTAAATACTAGGAAGTAAAGATAAATAGTGACATAATAACTGTCCCAAAGTCTTACATAGTAATATATAGAATGGTACATACAGTCTTACTAGAAACCAAAAAATAGTTTTCCATACATATGGTGAGAATACATGTAAACTCAGTCGGGAAAAACCAATGTGTATCATGCACAGGTTAGAGAAGAATAATAATTACCATCTGAGAAAGAATAAAAAACAAATAGCATCTAACATGAAATACTAGACACCCCAACCTCACCAAGGAATACTCACTAAATAACAAAATTCAAGTAAAATAGTATAATAAGAAAATCTATGTTTGGGAACACCACACCATTTCCCAATAATTGACTATTCATTCCCTAATGTCAAACATCCTCGAGCTTCCAAACCCTTCCACAATACCCATGTCACAACCCACTATACAAACCCTGTACAGAGAGCTAGTCCAGCAACCTGGTTATACAAAGCTCACCAAATCCCACCTGCAGACACCTAGTGCAAAACCACACAACATATTGCTCACATACACATGGTCCACGACCATACCACCTCCGAAAGACACCTGGGAAAGCACACCACATATCTTCCTATAGACACATGGGAAATCACACCTCACCTGTAGAAGCCTGGTCCTCAAAACCACATCACAATATTCTCGATGTGTTTTGGGCTTCCAATTCCTAGAGTAGAGGACAAGGAAGAAAAAGTAAGTAGCCATCTATCCTCCCACCAAGATATAGGAAAAAAATACACATCCCCATGAAGATGGGTGTGTTTGGAACATAGTGCTCAACTAGGGTGGGTTCATATAGAAATCACAAGGATATACATGTATATATAGGTATCAAGTAGTCAACACAACCTATGGGTTTTTCGAACAAAAAACAATCCAAAAAACTACCTTTGATGATACCTCTAAAAGAAAAATAAAAAAACAAGCCTCAATTCCATTTGTAACCCTAGAAAAATCATTTAATCAATTATCTTTCATTATTATGAAATCATTTTTATTCATTCCATTTAAACTCATTCAAATACCAACCGCAACACGCAACAAGAAACACAACATAATCCAAACAGATGAAATGAACCTTAGTAATGAAACATAATATATATTTACACTCTGTTTAACACCCATACCATCCACTTATATAACCATTATTGAAAGTCATTTTTTACAAATCCATTATCTTGATAAGTAAACCCCCATCACATCTCCAAAACCCTACACATCTAATCCTAATCGAACTAGGTAGCCCCACTGTCTAACCACACAATTCCCATCACACCCATCATCATAAACATAGTACAACCAAAAACTCACAGAACTGCTGCTCAAACACTAACAATTCATTCTAAAAACAGTCATTCTCTTAACCAAAGATTCCATCACACCACCCTTACCACACCACATTATAGTCATTCTATCAAGCCCCGCACCACACAACCACACAAAGCATAAGAAATAACAACACCAAACATAACACACAACCACACCTAACAATGTGGGGTGTATTCAAGTATTGAAAAAACTTGTTCATTAATTAAACATTGATAATTTATGGGTTATCACAGAGAATGTTTTACCCTGAGGCATCTATTTATTTATCCAGTTATACATGGTAAATCAGATTTTCATATTTACTATCATTTGATGGAAGGATATCAATAATAACTCACCAGCCATCACATGTTAACCAACAAATACCAACAAAAAAATGGTTAATTGGAGGCATATAGCTCAAATATGTCATTATATCAAGAGATAAAAAACATAACACAAATAAATTTTCCTAGCCACACATTATGATATTTAAACTCATTAAATTATCATAATTTATTTGGAGTTCTTTTATCATAATGGTAGAACATTCATACACCCACCCTGCATGAAACACAATTAAAATAGAGTTGAATGTATTCCTACCTCTATAAACTGATGATCAGAATGTCCTCCTTACGACATAACATGGGTGTGCATGGATTCAGGGAAACACAATCCAACGTGAAACACAATTCATGATTTCTTAGGGAAGAAAGGTTCAGGGGATGCTCTATAGTATGGGTGAAGGGAAACATACAAGGAAGAATGGGTCTCTTCTTAAGAAAGGCCAGATCATATGTCTATGAATGAAAATTTTTTATGATCCCTTGACGGAGGATCATTACCAAGACCACATAACTTGGCTATTTAGGATCCTCCCAAGTGTTAGGAATATAATGATACATTTTATATCATTATAAATGGATTCAAAACCTCTTAAATATGGAGTCAAACATGATTTATGTCGAATAAATCATTAAATGAGTGAAACAAGAATAATGGGGAAAAACTGGATATTTTAAAAACTGTTGGAAATTACTCACCATTGCGTGAGTCACCGTTGTGAGCTTCCAGTGGTGAGTCACAAATCATTATGTATCTCTTAGGAATGTCACCGTTTAGTGAGTCACCATTTGGTGAGTCATCATTCAGTGATCAACCATTGTATGACTCACTATTAGATGTCACACTGATGTGTCCCAGCATTTCAAGCCACCGATACTGACTCACCATCAGTGACCTTCCATTTCTGACTCACTATTGGAAAACTAGATAGACATGAAAACTATTAAAACGAGGTAAAATAACCTCCTAGAACTCCTGAAACACATTATTTTCCCAAAGAAATGTACCAGGGAGGTTCATGCTATTACATATGATCAATGTATATTTAAAACATTAATCTATAACGATAATTCCTCAATATCAATAATGAAAAGTTTAATGATGAGAACTCTAAATCATAAATTGGGTTGTTTTTCCTTTTCACCTTAATTTGGTATGATTCATAATGTATAAACATATTATATAATGTAATAACTCATCCCAATCTATTCATTGATGAATCACTATATATAAAAAATTGTATATATACATTAGGGTGTGTAAGAACCGGTGCACCAACCAACATTCTATTTTTTTCCTTGAAATTTTCTAAACATATATGAGTATAAAGGAATATTAATCTCTTTATATTTAATATTATGGTTGTATTAGTTATTTATGATAGACTCCTAAAAAATCATTGATCATATATAGAATATACACAATAATTGTTCTTAATGAAATTTTTAATAAACCTATAAAAATTCCATTCGATTTTTTTTATCATGGTGTGTTGTATTAGGGCCGCTCATCATAAACCAATGATTATCACGTTAATACCCAATGTACCAAATTCAGATTTAATAACCCTATATTAATTTGTTCTATAGCTACACCCACATTCAAGTATATAGATAAATATGTATTTTGAAAAGAAATTCACACTCAATTAATAACAATAAAACTGTATGTTCTCCTATACTTAGATGTATACAAAAATTAACATTAAATTTTTATCATCATAGTTTATAATATTAAGTAAACCCTACTTTGATGAGAACTATAATGACCCAATCATTTAATATATAATTATTAAATAATTTGAAATGAATATTAATTACATATAATTTGGATACACACTTGAACCATAATGATTTATTGTATCAGGAATCTCAAATTCTTAATCAACTTGTAGAGAAAGGATCTAAATCATCAACACATAGTTTTTTTCATAAAACTCACGCTTCTTATACTTTTAATTGTTATAAACATTACTAATTTCATGGAGATTATGAAACAAAATAAAAGGTGGTATTAGATGAACTTCATGGGTAAATAAGGGAAATATTAATCAATGATCATTTTTGTGTATATCAAAAACATAATGGTATGGGAACATTAGCTCACCATTTAAATTGTGTTATAAAAAGTATTTTAATCATGATCCATGTAATAAATCATTACAGTTCATAATAGATAAATATTAAAGGAATCATTGAACATGATCCCGCACATGAGCTTCATCCATGTTGGTGATTTTTCTCGATGTGAATCCATGAGACCCATGATCAAAACTAGGTGGAGGTATAATTCTGGGGTTACTGTGGGAGTAATGTTGTAGGTAATGTGGAAGTCACTATAGAATATACTATTTGGTACTATAGAAGCCATAACTACTCACCTTGGGACACTGGTTTGGGCTTGGGGTCCTTAAGGCTTTCAGGCCACCTTGGCCTTCAGGTCAGTAAGGCATTCCGGACTCCTTTAAGGCCTTCAGGCTACCGCACTGCCTCCAGGCTACATGATCAATGTAGTTTTCCCAAAAAGACTCTTTAAAAATGAAGTAGCACGAGAGGAGGATTACCAATAGTTAAACTCACTAGAGGAGAACCAATGAATTTGGAAGAATTATAGGTTATGCCATCTCCATTGGGACCAGCCTGTGCATGCGCACGAAGGTTAGTTGGATGACCATGCGATGATGGAGGGATTCTATGATGATGAAAATGATGGGGAGTGGTAGTTACTTATTGTTATAGTCTGGTTGAATTTCCTACTACCTTCGGGTCATGTAATGTCTCTTAAGCCTATGGGACATGTAATATCTAAAGCCTACATACCTTGTATGGTTTCCCCTCATCCCTTTAAATGGGGGTTATCAAAAATCAATAAAAAAGAAGGCCTTTAGGCCATTCCAGCCAAATGAACATGATCGTAGAGAGAATAACTCTTCAATCATATCATTTAATATAAGTGTGGCACAAAATTTTGCATAATCTTAATAATAGAAATCTTTTGTCAAGGGTATACCCAAATGAATACATCACATGTTAGGATTGTGATAACCACCCATGTAACATCACTATTCTAGGGATGGCATCTTTTGTACCATCTCTTAGACTTGTGATAACATATAATGTAACCTTTTCAGCTTTGGATAACCTCTAATGAAATGATTTTTTTGAATGGTATCATCTAATTTATATCCTTTTTTGGAATAAAACATTATTATTTACCTAATTCACCATAAGGGTATAATGGACCAAATCATATCAAAATCATATTTCGTTGAATTTTATCTAACAAACAATGAAAACATCTATCATTACATTGATGTTTGTTCACTAGAATAGAAAATGAGTTTCATCAATATTTAATAATCATATTCATAATCTAGTATGAGAAAGAATAAATACTCTAATATTTTTCCATATACCCATGAAATCATGAAAATGAACAATTTATGTTCTTACAAATGAATGTAAAATTAAAATATCATTGTGGCATTTCTTCAAAAACATTACCCTTTTCAATATGAAATCACTTATTTAAAATTTATTTATTTTGAAAATATTATGGATTATATTTCATTGAAGATAACCATCAAAAATTATAATATATGTATTAAATAGATGTCACTATGGAATAAACATTCATTCATTCATTATTTTTTAAAAAAATAATTCATTTAATATTTTCAGTTAAAAATTCTATAAAACCACATTCAGAAACTGATAATAATATTCCTTTTAAATATTTTTAAAAAATTTAAAACATGGAAACAATGAACTTAATAAAAATTAGAAGAAAATTATTCAGATTATTGAAATAAATTTAAATAATTTATAGATGATTAATAAAAATATCCCTTACTAAAGAGGGGAAACATATTATTTTCAAAAAAAACATATTTATGTTTCCTGATTGAATAAAAATGAAAATATTAAATGAAAATATTTATTATTTTGAAAATAAGATAAGAAAAATAATAATATTTGATAGATATTTCTCATAAAATTTCTTCATCAGAAATTTATTAATTGACAATATTGATAAATTATGTGATTGTAACATACAACACTTAATATTTTGTACCTTTTGATTCCTAATCCCCAATAATTGACTATAATAAACCGAGACATTAAATATGATTAAAATAAGTGTATTAATGATAAAACATCTATAAGAGGTTTTATGTCCACCTCATAAAACAAGATAGTCATATAACATAATTTTTGTCCCAAAGAAGGCAGTTTGAGACAATAAAGTCGTACCACATTGGTAAATATAGAATCAAATCCCCTTGGATGCAATAAATTTAATTGTAACATTAAATGAGATTAATTATGTTGGAGCCATTATAAAATATGTCAAATTATATGTTTATACACCCTATAATAAAAGGTATTTCATAACATTAAATATATCTAAATGAAACAAAATTACAATGAAGAAAAGTTTCTTAAGTATGTATTTATTCATAAGTGATCTAACCATAATTTATTTGAGATACCTCCAATGGATTACAAATTAATAATTTATTTATTTATATGAGGATAAAAATAGAATGTATACGATCTATTGGTGGAATCTAAAAATGTTTCAGACTATGGTTTTTTTATCTAGATAGCACAAATTTTAGGAATAGGGATGGAGAAGAGGTTAACTTTTATAATTCAATGGAGGTGAAATGATCCAATCTAGGACATAACCATGATATTTATCATGTTGATCCTATCCTGTATGGTTTATAATTACTTAGTATTTTTCGGTCATTGATCCCCCAAGAATGGCCCTCATGGTGGTAGAGGTATCCACACCACCTTATAAAGGGGTGTTTTCTGCTCCTCATCTTTTAATGTTGGATTTCAATAATCCACCTTCCCCTAGAAGGGAACAACATTCTATCTAGAACATAAAATGGACAATAGATATAATACCATTTGTAATAGCCCAATCCATCCCACAATCATGATATTGTCTGATTTGGATCTAGGTTGTACGATTTTTCATTACCTGGGCTTTGGCCAGGATGAATCCCCAATAATAAGAACTCATGGTGGGAGAGGTATCCAAACCATCTTATAAATGAGTGATTCATGACCCCCTCCATCAATGTGGGTTTTCCAAAATCACATTGTCACATCCTAGACTAGTTGACCATCAAACCGATAATCAGACTGTGGGGTCACATGATATCTCGTGCATCTCCTCAAACACTAGAGGCTTCCGACTAGCAGCTATGGATTGCGGTATGTCTATGGGAGACTATGCCCTAATAGATTATATTTTGGGAACAAATTTTCAATAAAAAATATATAGCGGAAACATAAACAGAAAATTCAGAATGATAAATAGTAATAAATAATATTCAGAGCAGTAGAAGATAGATTTCAAATAACTAAAAAATGTTGCTTATGCCAGTTTATTCAACAGATGAATGCATGACATGGTAATGATACATGATGGAAATCATTAATGAATACAAAATTATTTATGATATATTATAATAATAAACAAATGATATAAAATCCCCATGGGTGATCCACATGAGCTTTCTGATCTCCAGCTCAATCCTTTTCTCCCAATTCAGAGGTACAAGCCATTCAAAAAACAACCTAGAACCTGTAAATATAGAGACTAATTAGGTACCAAGGGTACCCAAGAAGGGTGTGAGAAATAAATCTTAGTAGGTTGAAACACACATTTTTATTCCATATCTAGATAATGAAATATAAATTAATAATTTTTCCATATAAAATAAGTACATATTGGTAAAAATTAATAATAGAAACTTAAATTGGGTACCTAAACAGAAACTCATCCCAAACAACAATCATTGTCCTAAGCTGAAAATTAGAAAGGTGGTACTTATACGAGCATAATATGTGTACTAGTGTCAAATTTGACAATTCAACTCAAAGTAGATCACTCCAAAGATTGTTCTTAGGATTGGGGTCTTATTCCAATTTCATCACATAAAATTCTAATAATATATAGATAAAAGTCACAAGTGAATTCTATAATAAAAATATGAGAAAATAATTTAGCACAAAAAATTAACAAACACAACAAATAAATGTAGTTTAATAAATCTATAAAATCTAGTAGTTGATTCCAATCCCATCCCTCATGTATTTCTATGGTACATCCATTAAAAATATCCAATGACCCTGAGCTCATCCATGACAATCCTATTGATGGTCAAAATATCACTCATAGTATGGTAACTATGATTCCATCCTGGGTATCAGACATTAGGGACCGAGTATCACCAGAGGCTTAGTGTAGCCATATTATTAACATTTATATACTTGATTTTCCCTTACGAAACTAGTATCACAAATTAGTATAATGAAAATCATGGGGTAGCCCTTTCAAAGAGACCAAAAAATAATTTTCCCCTTGTGCATCATAGTATAACCAACCGAGAACCGGAGACCATCAATGAGTCCTTAATAAGGGACACATGTTCTCACCCATCCCATATTAAGTAAACCATAGTTTCTAAATCACATTAGAAGGAAAAAATAAATACGTATATCACATAAAAAGCATATACATAGACCCTACTATCAAAAAACCATCATGATCTACAAGCTTATCAAGTTATCATGTAAATAAATCCAAGATATCAACATAGCATAAAGAATTTAGCACTAAATTAACACAAGGATCATTGCAAGATCACTAGGTAATATACAATAAACAAAATCAATGTTCAAGAAAGAGGCTTAGAAACAATGCAGAAGCTCTAATAGTGAAATGAATCTAGATTCTCCTAGAATTATCATGCCTTTAACCAATGTCATCAATGGCATCTCATGGTATGAAGATATCAAGATAGATACAACATTTTATACAACCAATCCAAACAACATTGGAAGAAAATATACATATTCAAGTATATAAAGAAGGATAAACAATAAGAATGTGGAAAATGAATCATCAAATCCATAGATGATAGTTTTATTCTCATTTTTAAATGATGTTATAGATGTAAGACATTTTTTCATGGTACCACACAGTCACCCAAAGGTTAATAAAAACTCAAATAATTATGTAAAAAGGCCATTTATGTTGGGAACACCCATAGGGGTGGCCAAGAGGCAAGGAGAAAACCTCAAACTATTTTATCCATATGTAAAGTCGAGAAAAGACATGATTGAATAAACCAAACAATTTTATAAGTGGTAAGAAGGCATCACTTGAAGGTTTTAGTGAGTGGAACAATGGCGTGAAATAAAATTAGGGTTGAAGTATGGGCAAGACGATAGATTCCCTATTATGTTAAATCTAATTCAATGATGAGACACACACATAAGATATGCCTTTTCTGATCTATCATTTTTCAAGGGAAGTGACATCACTTTGAAATTTCCAAAAAGAGCCATGTACATGAATACCATAAATATAGATAAGGCATTAAGAAATAAAGAATAAATTATGAAATAATGCCAACAAAGATAAATAGAAATAGACTATCACTATATATATTTCAGAAATACTGAACCTCTTTTGGATGGGTTTTACTATAAATACATGATTTTTTATCAAAAAAACATTTATCAAAAAAAATAACTTATTTTAGAAAAAACAGTCATAAATAAATATCCACATATTTAATAGAAAGGTAAAAATTTAATGAAATCGTAAATTAGAGGTAATGGATAGGGTTCCCTCCTCAAAAGAACCAATTTATCATTCAACACTTGAAGGATTTATAAGTGATAAATTAGAACTGTTCACACAAGATCATACCTTCAAATAAATATATATATGACTTAATACAATGCACATGTACCCCAAACCATGAGAGAATCTATACGTAGAAGATATATATATATATTTATACCTGATTATAATAAGGCACAGTCTCAAAAATTTTCAAAACCCACTTAAACTATTGGTGGTGTACCAAATCGAGCGAAACTAGATTTCCTTCAGCGGCAGTTGTCACAACATGAATAAACATGACCCATGAGTCCATTCTCACATCCTTGGTTGATTGGAAAAGAAAATGTAGAACATCCATATGGAAATGGCTATTAGAGGAGGCCATAATGTGTGGGGGGGATCATCATGTAGATAGGGAAAGCCTTAGGGTGTCACATTCTACGATGGGGGTAGAGAGGACCCTTTTTGGTTTCTCTAAAACTGAAAACAAAATATTGATAATAATAATAATTGTAAAAATAATAGTAGTAGTTGTTTTATAAATAAAATTATAAAATTGTTATTATTATTATAAAAATAAAATACTTAATTTGTTTCTATTTAAATTCTTATTAATTTAATTTAATTTCATTAAAATACACATAGTATTGTGAACACTCAAAAAAATATGTTCCACTCGGTTTAGAAAACTACTTACCGAGAAAATGAAAAAATTAAAATTACCTTGTAATTTTCATCTAGTTCAAAACAAAAGCCATTACAACCTACCCATCTTATAACATCTCATCCATAAGAAGATCTCTAGAAAAATGAATACATCACCCATCCTTTCAGGGTTGTGAAGTCTCACTCAAACGATGCCATTGTACCTCCAAAACCCAATAACCTTCAATCATTGTTTAGGAAAGCATCACATAAGCAATTAAAATATGAGACGACAATCATTCGTTAAATAAAAACATAAAATGGTGTTTAACCAAGCTACTATGCTAGAGACATGTCCATGTCATTATCACATGAAACAACTAACAGGCGAAGATCACTAAATAATTTTAATGATTCCCTTGGTGTGGTATGTAAATGATAAATTAGTTGGTTTTACATTTATCATCATATTAGTAAATAGGATACATGTAATGCCTCCCCTGACTAACCATCTCACAACTCTTAGCATATATGTAAGATGATTTCAAAATATAACCAAAATTAATTCTTCCGAGGAATCAATCATTTACAATGAAGATGATTATAGAAGTTTAGAAATAGCATCTGACGATGTTTCCTGGATAAACCATCACATGACTATTTGAAAACTATCATGCCTCAACACGCACAAGGATGCAACATTATCCAGACCATGGGAATGATCACACCCTTTTAAAACATTCCATCTAAGCTATAATGAATGTCTTAGATGAGGTCATACATTTAACATGTGGTTACAAGTAACTAATAAAGCCTCAATTAGAGCCACACAATTAGCTTGAAACACAGAACAAACTAAGGGAACTACCCCAACAGATTTAGAGAATTAGCATGGAATAATACTAATTCTCTCATAGTGTACATATATGATTTCATGATAGGGTACATTCTAATTTATAAGAAATATACAAATAGTGGATTTAAACAGATTCCAGTTGAAAATAACGATGTATTGGAATGAAGAATAATAAAACCAAAACTGGTCCAAATCAATGAAGAAACCCAGCTTCACCTATTGACATGTCATCATCAACTGATCATAAGCCTTCACCACTCGTGGAATTATGTGATTGATTATTCCTTAATGATGATGTCCTTTAAGGCCAATAGTGTTTCTAAAGGTTTCATAAACAATAGACTATATTGAAATTAGGTAGCTAATAATGTACATAAATATACAAAACATGGCGTCCCTAATAGTTTTTTAAACAAGACTAAACATTTCAAAATGGTCTACATTAGTTGTTCTACTTCTACACGTAAGGTAACATTCAACAAGTTTGATGTAAAAATCTCCATATTAGTAGTATCATAGCTAAAAAAGGGAAGGAAAAAGACCAGTTCTCAAAATCAATCAAGGTTAGATTCAGCATAGATTAACATGTGATGCTCCTCTAAGTCACACTCACAGTCATTAAAGTACTCAAAGAAGGCCAAGACTAGACCAATCAGTGTGTCAAAACACCCGAGACTCTTTTAAGAGACTTCTTGAGAAATGGTATGAATTGATTAAATTAAACTCAAAATTCACACTTCAATAGAGATAACATGCGATAATATTGAACAACACAAGGCTTAATGATTAACTAAACCAAACTAGATCATTCCAAAATTTTTCTACATGATTAATACCACCTATATTGATGCACACCACCCAATGGGTTAGAAGAAAAATGAAAAATCTTGATTACTACACACAATATTATCAAAAATATGAATTCAAGTATCATATGGCCCAAACAAAAGGCTTACCCAATGATATATTTCCTTGTATTCCCATAAACTTGGATGATAGGATACCATGTTTTCCATTACTGAGGAAGTGGAATGGGGAGTCAAATGACCTATGAACTAGAAAACTATACTCAAGGCTTCTCTATCTTACTAAAACTGATCATCTCTAGATGTTCTTGCACATATCAAAGGCAATGAAAAACATGACCATACTTCTGAAAAAGGGTGAAATTTTAATCAATGGGGGTCTGAATGAGGATAATGGCACTCGAATGAAAACAAAAGGATTGAAACTCACAAAATGAAAAAGGATGTTATGTTCAAAGGGTTCTTCCTACCATGAGCTAGCCCCTTATGAAGAACAAGCATTGAATCTAACTTTATTTCATGCAAAAAACAAGTCCCTATGGTAAAAAGTTAATAAAAAAAAAGCCACTGCTAAATGAATGAGTGCCTAAGAAAAAAACTCATGGGTACATTCCAAGGAATCTCAAAGAATCATTTTCTTCCCTTACACGAGGGTCTTAAATAAGGGACATCAAGATAGGTTCCATTTCCAATACCATTATATTTGAAACCATTTCATAACACAATTTACACATATTCAACTGTCTAGTATTATGGGAGGCCATCTAGAAATGCATAAAGTGCCCTTACACAATATAGGTGGAATTTGGCTCCCATTTATTAGAAACCATTCCATTTATCCAATGAAATCAATTAAATCAAAAAAAATCATATCATCACAATAAGATAAACTTGGTAATAAATTCTATAGGCATAGAAGCGTGACATATTAAAACCTAAGTATGTTATATAACATGCATGAAAATTAACACAACAACGTGGATTGAAATTCAAGGCACTCAATCATATCCACATGCAACCTATGAATGCTGCTACATGGCATGTCATATGCATGAAATATGAATCCTAATGTGCCTATTATGATTCACGAATTTTTTTTATAATTTTGTTATCAAGACAAGGGTAAAATACCATAAACTCTATAAATCTAGAGGTATCAAAAATTAAACTAATCACTCGTTGTAAAATCATATCAACAGTAATATTGAGAGCATTAACATCAATTTTCAACTCTGGGAACTTGGTTATTTCTCATGCGTGGTGTCATCAATCCAAAAAATTGCTACAAAACTAGAACCACAACATTACTATTATATTTTATAATATATACAAATAGTAAGATAAATAAAAAATAGCTGACTTTAATTCCACTTTATAACATCTAGACCTGACTGACCATCAAACGGATAGCCGGACCAGTAGGCCACATGACCGGAAATGTATATCCTCAAATTAGAGAGGCTGTTGACTAGAAAAGAGGGACTAGGGCATGTCCATGGAAAGAATACTCCATCATAGATATGAGTAAACAATGTGATTAACAATATATAATAGATAGATGAATCATAACAAGAACACAAAATAGAAATAGTAATAAATCATTGACAATGTAGTGGAAGAAAAAGATGACATAACCGAAAAAGTGGCCAATTATTGTTTATAATACAGATGAATGCATAACATGGTAATGATATATTAATTAAAGAGGTATAACAAATAAAAAATGCTAAAAAATATAGTACAATAATAAATGAATGACAGAATATCCCCATGAGCAAACTCCAAGAGCAACATGATATACTGCTTGGTCCTTTTATCCTAACTCCAAAGTACATGCAATATAGAAAACAACCTAGCTCCTACAAATATAAGGGCTACTCAGGTACCGAGGGTACCTGAACAGGGTGTGAGAGATAAATTTTAGTAGGCTTGCACCCACAATGTCTTTCCCAATCGAGAAAATGTAAAATAAAATGAATTTTTTTGAATATACGATAAATACATAGTGATTACAATTAATAATAGAAACTTGAATGGGGTTCCAAAATTGACACACATACCATACCACCATCTTTTTCCAATGTTTTAAATTATAAAGGAAGTACATGTGTAAGAATAATATGTGTACAATTTCCAATATAACATGAAAACTCAAAGAATCACACCCATAAGGTTATGCTTAGGCATGAAGTCTAATTCCCATGTCATCTTGTAAGTTTTCTAATATGTGAGAGGGAAAATAAACAATTGAATGCTCTAATATAAATATAAAGAACAAATAAAGAACATGAAATTAACCAATGCAATTATTTAATTCATTTCAATAAATCTATCAAATCTATTACTGGTGTTTGAGCTCATCCCTGAGGTATCTCAATGGTAATACCATTCAAAATATCTAATAACATTGGGACCATCTAAGGAGATCCTTTAAAAGTTCTAGGTACCCCTCACAGTATGTTAATCGTGAGACCATCCAAGGTATGACATGTAATGGAATGAGTATCAAACGAGGTTTGGAATATCTATATTTCTAATGAGTACATTTTCTATTGCCTATTAGGGAATCAGTATCACCAAATAGTATAATAAAAATATTGGGGATCCTATTCCTAGTGATCTTAAAACATTACTTCCCTAGTGCTTCATGGTATAACCAACTGATCACTAGAGTCCATCCATGAGTCCTTAAAACAGAAAACATGTTCTTATGTGGCCCGTATCATGTGAACCTAAAATAACAAGGATAATTTCAAGGAAAACATCAATTCATATATCACATGGAAATAATAAACTTAAATCATGCTATCAATCAAGAAAAGTGAGTCAAAATCTATTCATAATATCAAGTAAAAAAAATTCAATCCATTATCATAGAATGTGATATTTAGAACAAATGTTACCCAAGGCTCTATGAAATATCACTAAGTAATAATCAATAAACAAAAAATGGTTTAACAATAAAATTAGCAATAAGGAATAATATCTAACAATGAAATGAAATCTGATTCACAATGAATTAACATGCCTTTAACTATATTTCATCAATAAAATCTCAAGGTCTCCTGCTATGAATCTAAGACCTATATTTTATATAACTAATCCAACCCACTTTGGAAAAAACTATATACATACACAAGAATATGGACAAGGCTACACAATAAGAACATGGCATATTAATTTTCAAAGGCCCAGTCCATAGTCAATTCCAATTTTTAAAATATGTTTTAAAAATAAGAATGTAGTCCACAGTTCCATACACTCACCCAAAGGGGGAACACAACTCAAGGAATTTGAAATAATATGCTTTTAGGTTGGGCACACCCAAAGGGATGGAAAGGGAGAAAATAAAACATCCCCAATAGGTTTCTCTATAAGAGAATGCCACAAAAAAAACATGATAGTACAAACCAAACAATTTAATAAGCGATAATAGGGTATCATTTTATGGTTTCAGTGATTGGAAAAATTTCATGACATGGAATTAGTGACAAAGTAAGTGAAAGAAGATAGATGTTCTACACTAGTAAATCTAATTAAATGTTGGTCCACACACTTAGGTGGATCCTTGGGTTATCTATAATTTTTCTAAGAAAGAAATGTTATTTAGAGATAACCAAGAGTGCACATATACAAGTATGTAATAAATCTAGATATAGAATTAAGAATGATTTAATAACATAATAAAGAATTCCAAGAAAGATAAATAAAAATAATAAATCTCACTGAGTTATCATAGACTACACTCCCCTATTTGAGCGTTTTTATTATGAAACTATGATTTCCATATCAAACAAAACATTTATCAAAAAAAAATTATTATAAAAAATTCATGTGATGTAAATAAATATCCAAATTATGTTGGAGGAAGGATGAAATTTATTTCAATTTTAATATTTTGGAAGGGATGGGGATACTACCTCAAAGAAACAACTTATCATTTGACACAAGACAGATTTATCAGCAACCACTCAGAGCTGCTCCACACAAAAACAAAAACCATCATATATATATATATATATATATATATATTTAATAAAATTCACGTGTTCTTTACACCATGAAGGAACATATGAATGGAATATATATATATTTATATATATTCATACCTGAGTATATGCATGCACCCCATCAAATTTGGTCAATACCCACATAAACCATTGGTAGAAAACCAAGTATAGATTAGCTACATCGCCTTCAGTGGTGGTTGTTGCAACATGTACACACATGGCCCCAGATACCATTCACACACCCTTTGTGGATCTAACAAGAATATAGAAAATATACAAACTAAAATGGTGATCAGAGGAGGTTGGAAGGGGGAATTGTCTTGCATCCAGAGAATGCCAAAGGGGGGTTGTGTCACATGTTATGGGAGAAGGTGAACCCTCTTTGGGTTTTTTAAAACATAAAACAAAATAATAATAATAATGGTACTAATTATAATAATAATTATTATTATGATTATTATATTATTATTATTATTAATATTATAACATTTCATTATTTAATTTATTTCTAGTTAAATTTTTATTAATTTAATTAACTTTCATTAAAATACACATCTGAATGTCAACTCTTGGAAAAACCCGTTCTGACGATCTGTTCTAAAAACATAATGCCCTTGAAAGTGGAATATTTTAAATTCCCATGGAATTTTTCATTAGGTGGAAAAGACAAGATGTTATTAGAGGGAACCACGTAGAATATTTAAAAATAAATCAAAGATATAAGGTCACTTCTATATTAATGTGGCTCATGATTTCCATGAAATTGACGTTAGGATAAGATAAGGATGAAATATATTAAAATAGTAATTACACTAGTCATGGTGGACTTACAAACCTTATCTAGTAGTTTAATCCTTTGTAAACCCATTTTAACCTTATGTATAGTAATAATATTATAACATATTTATAATTCATTGTGGATAAAAATTAAGAAGACCCGACTAAATTATATTCACTATGATTCTTTAATATATCGAATCTATTTGACTAGATTAAATTTATATAAGTTGTATATTTTAATTTTAAATATTCCATAAAATTAAAAGGATAACTAGTCTCTAAATAATTTACCTTAAAGAATAAAAATAAATTTACTTCCATTAAATTTAATTTAAAACCCATAAAATGATTGCAAAAATATTTGACTAAATAAATAATCCTTAATTTCCCTTAAATATTTAATAATTAAATATTAATTTGATTCATTAATAGAAAAACACATGTCACACATAGAAACAGTTTTTAAAAACAAATAAATCCTAAAAGTGATCTTATTCAAAAATAATGTATAACAATTACTCCTATGTAATTAATTATATTATTTATTATTAATTAGAAATTATGTCACTTTAATATCAATTTAAAAACATGGTAATTTAATTTTAAAATTAAAGTAAATTTTTAGAAAAGAATTGATAATTTTCATTTTTAATTGAATAAAATTTTATTTAGAAAAAAAAAAAAAAATCCTATGATAATATTAAAATTATAATTTTAATAATTATATCGACTCTCTTGAATGTAATTTATAAGAAATGGAATAATGAAATTATAACAACTACACGTAAAATTCAATAGAAACCATTGTTTAAAAATAAACATACTTTTCTAGTATAAAATGAATTTAGTAAAAACTATGTACATATTTATTATGAATTATTTTTTAAATAGTAATTATTTAAATAATTTATATATAATGATTAATTTTTTTTATTAATATTCATACCTTTATATTCAAGGACTATGTTATAAAAGTATATAATATAAAATTTTATTTATACTAGTGGTTACTTGTAATGGAAGATACCAAATACATTAATTTAATGTAAAAATAAATAAATATAAAATATCATGGTGTTACGCAAACATTGTATTATATTCTTTAATATGTTTGTCTTAGACCTAACCCTAATTATTGACCCATGAAATATGTATATAATAAAAAAATCAGGCATAACAGGTATATATTTTTTTATTAATGGCATAATATACCTTCAATAAAAATATACCAACATCACAGACCTCCATATTCCCTCATCTAATCCCATCAATGAATCGTAAAAAATTAATCCTATACTTGATCCCCTATCTCATTCCATTAAATTTATATAATTATTTATTTAGATTTTCAATTTCATTATTTTATTTAATTGAATGAAGAACATTTTTCTCCAAACACATATGGCATACCTACTTAATCACAACTACACCCATTAGATATGATTGACAATTATAGACCTCCTCTTGTTTATCCATATGGAAGAAAAACCATTCTCTATTTAATCCAGCATGATCTTATGAAATTATTTAAAAACATTAACAAAAATTTCAATATAATTAATTTAATATAATGTTGTAACAAAAATAAAGGAAGAAGAAAATAATAAACATGGAATTTATGTTAAGGTAAAAAAAATCCATCCTATGGGATAGGGTATTGAAGGAATGAAGAAGGTGGGGTTGAGATATTACCAATTCAACCCTCTCTTGATGTCCCTATCTCTAAAATCATGAGTGGTTATAAAAAACATGGGTATTCCCATGCCACAAAAGACATAGGGCCTTGTCAATACATGACCATAGGGGTCGTCATGTGACATGATCCATCAATATATAATGTCACGATAAAGAACTCATAGTTTCAAAATGAACATCATAGGTTGAGGTCATGACCCTTGGACAACCCCTCTCTTGATATAGCCTTTTAGTTTCAAAACCTAATCACTACAAGTTAGGGAATCCAAGATAATATCCTACCTTGTCATGGAATTATTCAAATGTGTTAAATCATTTAAGTATATTCTAGGGAAAAAAATATAACGGAACACAAGAGTTCTAAGAAACATAGTATGAGTAATCTTCACAATTGGACACCCCATTCATGGTGTGACCTTTTCATAATAGTCCATCACATTAAAAATTTAAAAATACTTTTCTTTTGGTTAACCAAAGCGCAACAATTTGTCATCATCTTCACAAAAAAATCAATGAATTTCAAAGGCCTTTTTGTGGTGTACAATATGGTTCATGATGTGACCTACTACAACTACTGATATTCAGTAGTTGGTTCTCTCCAATCTCAACTTTGACACTACCCCAAGTGAAAAAACCACCATCCAATCTATTATTGACACTTTGGGACATATTCCTACAATTTTAAAACCCTTATATTATGAATTTTAATGTCAATTTTGAAAACAAAACCATACTCCAAGTCTAAAAACTCAATCTTATTCTAAATTCCACCACATTTATTATTACAATTCATTATAGTACAACTTAATGGAATGTTATAGATAGAGAAACAAGGGAAAATATATAATGGAAATGAAAAAACAAATGATGGATTAATCCTAGGAAAAATTTATGATTTTGTAGAAAATATAAGTAAAATTTATGAAGAACAAGATAAAAAAGATTCTGATGGTGTTGTGAGATATCTGGTTATAAACCCAAAAAATGCGAGAATAACATGGACCTACCATGGAATCAAGATAAATCACAAATTTTAAAAATGTATTAAAATATGTGGCAGTGTATGTAGAATATAAAACCTTGTGAAGATGAAAATATTTATGGTATAATCAGTGGATAAAGATAAGTTGGATGAAGGAGGAGAGAGAAGTATGGAGAGTTCAGTTAAAGGTTTCTCCGGCTATTTTGAAAAATATATATGTTTTACGCAACTTAAAGGCATTTTCTATTAAAGTTTTTTTAGAAATAGATCCTATAAACCAAAATACTATTTCGACATTGGAATATCGATTAACATTAGTAAAAATAATTGGATGTGATTTGGTATTCAATATGATCCTTGAAATATATAGTAAAGTATGTACCTATAATGAACAGTTGGTTTCTAATTGTTTAAGTCAAATTTTATTAAAAGAATATTATAGAAAATTTTAATTAGTTTTAATCATAAAATATATTAATGTTATACAATCCTTCGTAACATTCCATAGTTATGAGATTTAAAAAAAATAAAGAATATAATGAGTTTATTTATTGTGAAAAGAGTAAATGATGTTAGTATAAAATAATAAGACATGGTTATGACATATAAAATTGAAAAAATAGTATAAAAGTTGTAATAATTCTATTTTTGTTTAATGTATAAATCATTATCATAGGATGTTCATTTTTATGAGGCCGTTATAGAATTTGGTTTCTTTAGAAATCTAGAAGAGACATGTGTCAACTAGGAGGTTAGTGGGTGTTTTTCCCTTATAAAAGTATTGAATTTTTATAATCTTCTATTAATAATGATCAAATTTAAATATTTACAGTCATTAATGAAATAATTAAATCGAATATAATATATAAAATGATTATTTAATGAAACCTATATTATAGGGATCATATTCTACAAAAATAGATCACAATGGTGTAGTAGACTATTTCTATAAACATACATTTACAAGATTATAAAATGGTAAAATATAGATGATTACAAGAGTTTAATGTTTCCAATTTCACATACAATTAGTCTATCAATTAAAATTTTTCTATTGACTATTCAAATTTTTTATTTTTTATATACATTAAGTTTTTGTTCAGTTCAAACCCATAAAACACATCTATAAAGCCTCCAAACCATCCAAATCTAATCCAAATTAACAAAAATTCAAAATATATTATAAATCTAATAACCCAGAGCCACATTGGAAAAAAATATGGATCATGTCATGGGGGAATAATCGTATGGTGTTTTGAACATGGAATTTCAATATCAATGTATTCTAGTATAGAGACACTGGGTAGTAGTTAAAATAATCATGAATTACTTGAGAAAAAAAATGAACATTTAATAGTCAATAATCAAGAGGAGAAACTCGTGGTCTTGGGTATAGTAAAACTAGATTATATATATATTAAGATGATCTTAAATCATCATTATGATTTGAAATATTAATAAATAATTGTTTCTTATACAAATAAGACCTAAATCAATTTATGAAATATGATTAAACAATATAATCCATATATATAGTGGCTTTAGATGAATCTAACAAAGTATTATTAATATAAATAGTTTTTATAAATAATTATGTCATACCTTGACATTAGGAATATATTATTATATAATAAGATATTATATAATGTGTGGTATTGTCCACGGATCTCATTTCACACTAAAGGAGATAACATATAATTTTTAATTTTTATTTCATGAGTGATTCCACTCAAAGAGATGATGTCAAAGTATACAATGTATCAATATAGGATAATATTTAAAAAACTAACTAAATATACATCTATATAGAATCTTGATTCTTGTAAAAATGATAGACGATTAATTGTGTTCAATTGTAGGATCTGGTGTAAGTGGGAGGGTTATGAGAGTAGGTTCCATAAACCTAACATTATCCTATATAGATCAATTATCATGTAATGAATATAGTTTGATGTAAACATATATTTTTCTTAAAATGATAAAATTATTTTTTTAAAATACATTATATGGTATTATTCATATATTAATTGTTATATTGAATGTTCATAGTATATCCAACTAATAATATAAACCTCATGCTAGTATAATATCATCCTTAAATATATGTGATACTTTTCAGATTCATTGATATGATGGAACATAAATGATGGTTGAAAATAGTGTTTCAGAATCTGAAAAGTATTAGGAATTATTATCCTGAGGTTTTCGCTTTGTGATTTCCTGTATATGAGATCACAATGGATTACCCACTATTAGTCCCACAACATGTTTTGGATGTCCTTGGATTTTCATATTTATGTTTTATTTGAGGTTTCTTGATTTTAGTGAATATTTAATGGTCTCACAATAAATTAATGATCAACAAAATATTTGTAACTTCTAAGTGTAAGAAAAATATATCTATTACCCTTTTAATTGGTTGGTAGTAACATTATTAAATATATATCCATGTAATAAGAATGTTATTCTATCATGTATAGTTAATGAAATTACAAATAAATCATAGAATGATGTTGATTTAAATTATGAATCCTAATTAAAAATATATCATATGAAGATATTTTTTAATACATAATGAGTTATCATTGTGATGGTTATATTTATAGGACTTATCCTCATCCAATTCGGGGCCATGTATTGTTTTTAGATATTGCTACTAGTCTATTATTTGGAACCAAATTTATATAGAAAATATATTGTAGTGTCTCAGACAATGTGTTTGATGAAATCCATTTAATTCAATTAAATTGAAGTTCAAAATAAACATTTTACACACATTTTTCTATGGTTTGAAATGTTATAATGAATGATCAAAAGGAAGTGGAATGTTTTTGATAATAGTGGAGTTTATTTACCAAGAAATTTATAATGTATTTTTTTATAAATAGGTTGTGTATGAAAAAAAAAATTATTGAACAAATATTAAACATATTTGATAAGAATAATACAAGCTATTATTTTGTATTTGACCACATGAAACGATGAGATATAAAAATATAATTATTAAATATTAATGACACATGATAAAGTTCATTTATGACATAATTGGGATTATATTCCATTTTAGTAAAAATATTTATATAAAGACCCAGATAAATTATAACAAAAAAATATCCTACAGTATAAATTAATTTAATTAACCAAATTTATATATAAATAATATTTCATGAAGTGGAAACCCTCCCATACCAACTCTCAAGGTTTAGAGAGTGAAAATGGGATGTTAATAACATACTAATCAATATTTCCTCCTCATATTGAGTTTTTTTTTCTAAAAAATTTATGGATATCATACATCACCGTGATACTTAATTGTCAAACACATGTATTTTGTAGATTATGAAAAAATATTTTAGAGGACTTTTAAATAATGTAGAATTGAATTAATTTATTTCCTTCATTATATAATGAACATATGAAGATTAGATAATTACTAGAACAAGATTAATTATTATGGTATTATTTCATATAGAATTCATTATGATTAATGTCTTATACAATATTCCAAGATAAATATTTTTGTTCAAAGGAATAATATTATGTTATGATTAAGTCGTAGTTAGAAATATATGAAATTATAGAATGTAAATAATTTTTTTATTCCAAGAATCAATCACTATCACAATATACTGATACCATGATCATAAAATAACAAAAACAAGTATAGGATAGAAATTTAAACATAAAAGGCCTTCTATAAAAAAATTGTAACTAGGATGGGTAATAAAATCATATTAAGATATCCTACCCATATTATAAGGTCTTTTGAATTGAATTATGGTTCTAAATAATACACTAAGGATACTATAAAATCATAATCAAATGTATATAATAATAATGAATAAATGAAACTAGAATACATATATAACTGTATAATATCATATTACAATAGAAAAAAAGTCGTAGAAAATAATGAATCACAAAATATATCATATGAATATTATGTAAAAATTATATCAATAATGCATGATTTACATTTTACCTAGTAGGTCAGACATGTACATGGAATGATAGAAAAGTGAAAAAAATTAAACCAGGACACCCCATCACAATAATTAACTCAACTTTGCCTCAGATTCATATCTGCTACATTTTCACTTTACTCTAAAAAAACACTTATCCTCCAATCCATTCTCTAAATTATATTTCAACATGATTTTTCAATATAAAAAAGGTGTATGTTTAGATTGTGAGTATGAAAATAAAAAGAGAACAAATAATTTTCCTTGAATATATGATACTTTTCATATATATATATATATTAGTCCATGAAGAATATATTATATAATGATGTTTCAGTAAAAAATCACATAATTTATGTCATCAAATATTAAAAATATCATGATGATTTGAAATAAAAATCTCTTAAACCAATGCCAATAAAAAACAATATCACATAGAAACTCGTTAAATTATGGTACCACATACATCACATCAGTCCACAAAAAAGATATTTGAATTAGATTTTTTAGTGAGGAATAAAATAGTGAATCAATTATGATGATCCACAATAAAATAATTGTGATGTAGAAACGTTTGAAAAATTAATCTATGAATAACTTTTTAATAAAATTCATTAATATAAATTTATTCTAGATCATGGGAGGGGTGAAATTTATTCAAAATACACTAAATATTTATCCAAATACTTGGTGTGGAGTGATATAGAAGAATACATTTGTAAGTGAATATGTGTAATTGGTAAGGCATAAAAATATTTTTCCTTTCAAAATTACCAAAAAAAATTTCTTTTGTAGGATAATTATGCATGTTGAATATGTGAAATTCATAAGATAAAAAATAAAAAATATATGGTATCACATAAACAAGAATCAATAAACTGATTATAGATCAAATCAAACCACTAATATAAAATCTCAAAAAAATTACCGTTACATTTGATGAAAACCATTACATCCTAAAAACTATTCAAATTGGTGGCATATCTATGTCACCAATGGATACGTTTTGTAATTAACTCATAGATGATATAGTGTTGTATTTTCCATAACTCACTAAATCCATACATAAAATCTCTTTTCACGATATTATAAGTGATTAAAAATCCCATCCCATTCAGGATAGGACATATCCCATCATCTTTTTAGGACTATGATCAATTCTCTAAAAGTCAATTAATCACAAACAACAAGATCAAAAATCATATATTCATTATTTCAATATCTTCCACCAATTAAAAACTATAGAGATTAATTCATAGAGAATCAATCTCATTATAAAAAATTATTTGTACATTAATCTTGATTATACCAATAATCATGTGTCCTTTCATGGGTTGACCCAAATATAGATCACAATTCACATCTATGGTGAAATTAATTTGTTATAACACAATAATTTATCTACTTTTCACACCTAATCCATGGGGTAACCAATTCAAAAACGATATAACATGAAATTTACGTCACTTTACACTCATACGTATCCATAGGGATGACTGTTGGACTTTCGTAATTATCTCAAACTCAAAAACCCATGCATGATTGAACTGAAATAACAACTCATGAATTATAATGTAATTAATTCATGATCTGACTCTAATATTCACCACATTAAAGAATAAATTTCATATTTATCTAATGGTAATAGGTACCCTATTTTGATATTTTTTACTCTATTAGTTTTTATTATACCCTCCCATGTTTGAGTCTCTTCATTCATCTACCCAAATACTCAGGACACACACACAACACATGGAAATATAATTCACTATTGAATTAACTATTTACATGGTGTTTTCCAACTATCTCATCCTATCATATTCCTCTCTAAATAAATATTGATCTTACTCAAGCACACAATAACTATGGTTTGATGTAATGCCTAAATCATATCTAATACAATGAAAATATTTCAATGCAAGCTCATAGTACATTAGTTAGCATACATTCTATGAAATATCATGTAATTGTGTATATATTATATTATTTTACCTTTAAAAGTTATAATATATTAATGGACCGTGATTATATTATGATTTTATTATACATTATCAATATACATTCCAAATACCAAAATAAAAAGTTTGTAAAAAATAGTGAAGGACAGCTGAAGGATGAAGTGTTATTATAAATAAATCATATTAGATATGTGTTTTACCATAATTATATGAATAAAAATAGAGTGTGTGGAATAAAGGGTGGATGATGAAGGATCCAAGAGAAGGTTTCCATCTTTTTTGTATCACCATGTGTGATGAAACACAGAATGAGGAGGGAGATTACATTTACAACGATAAATGAGAAAAAGCGCTCCACCATATGTAATGGTTATGGTATACCACCATAATCCTGTTAAAACCCTATAAACTATATAGTTGGATATTGGTATTCTTATGGACTACCATTAAGTTATCTATTTAAATATAATGGAAAAATACCCACTATCCAACCCACTAATCTACTAACATGATGCTACCATGATCCTAGTGGGATGTGATATAGCCACCCAAAACCTAACCATTTACATGATACACCTATCTTCTCTTAGGGAAAATTATATAATACATTTCACATCTAATACCTTTTATTATACATCCCATGAAAATTTATAATTTATTATATGAAAATAATTCTAGATATATAAATTCACAATTTTTTCATTTTTATAGAGTTGAAATTTTTCCAGTTCTATCAGCATATTATAGTGTAGTATATTACATATCTATAATAGTCATTCCTTATTTTATTGTTATTTATGAAATTAAATTCATAAAATGAGTGGATATTATATAGGATTCCATATCAATCTATAAATATAGTGGGGAAATATCTTTTTATCTATTTATGTTTCTCTTTACCATGGAGTGACATCCTTTGAATAATTCATATATAGACACACTACACATAACTATTCTTATTTATTATATCTAATATCCCCATTGTTCATCATATTCCACTAAAACACTGTCATAAGATTAATTAATATAGGAATGACATTAAAATGTACTACCACTGGTCAATGACAACATCATTGATATAGTAGAGCTTCATTGTAATGACTAATTTTTTTATATTTTAATTTATATAGTTAATTAAATTTTAAATTGACATTATTTTTTATTGATAATGTTGAAATTATTTTATACACTTTAAATATTCATCTAATTAAATGTTATACTAAAAAATATTTTACTCACTAAATATTAGTAATAATAATATTTATAATTAAATTATATTTTATAATGAATATTATATACGAGGGTATTTAATATAATAAGAAAAACTCCAAAAAATTAAAAGAGGGGCCCTAATTGAACCATTTCAACCCCCAACTAATGAGTATTAAAGAGAATGTAGTAATTAAAATTTAATTTTAGGCTTTTAGGGCCTAAGAGTTTTCAAAAAACCCAACCATTAGAATTATTTTCTTATTAAATAGAATTAAAATTTATATTAATTGTAAATAATTATGAATAAGATACTATAAATACATAATAATTCAATTATTAACAAGTATATATACAATTTTAATATTAATAATTCTAATATCTATGATTATTAATAAGTAATAACCACTGATCAAATTAATAATTTAAAATAAAACTTATTAAAAAAATAGTTGGGGAATAAGCCTCTATTTATTATGAGAACATAGAAAACATTCAATCTTGGTTTAGGTAGACCCATTACATATCCCGTAAGCCGTAGGCATAGTGGCCAATGTTCATGGCCTGAAGGCCCAATGTAGTGTCATGCCAGCATTATCATGATTGTGTCACAAAGTATGCCTCATGTCTGCATCATCACCCACATTTTAACTCCCCAATGTGCATACCGGTATTTTAAACATGTTAATTTAAAAAATATATATTAATTTGAAACTATAAATTATAATTTATTTCAAAAGAATAAAAATAACTAGATTTTTTTAAATTTTTATTATCCAATTTTATTATTAGAAATTTAATTGTTTTAAAATATTAATTTCATTATTATTTTATTAATAATATGATCAGTAATATACTTACAACTTATTATTATTATTTAATATTAATAATAATTGTATTAATAATATTAATTAAAAATAAATACAATTTTTATATTATTATGTATTTATAATATATATATATATTTAAATATATCATTTTATGTTTTTATTAGTGAATGAAAAAATTATTAAAGATGTCAATATATTATATTAATTTTCACATGGAATTAAATAAACGAATTAATTAATAAAATTAAATTATTTTCTAACCCATCTTAGTAAAATGTTTTAAACTAACCCCATTATTTTTTAAACTCCAAAATAAAATCCAAAACTTGAACATTTTAGTATATGGTTTAATATTCATATGTTCACTCATAATGGATTCCCTACAACCATCTTACTACGGTTGGTTATGTTGTTAGTGATGTGATCCAATGTAACCTCATGAGATTGTTATTATAATAGGACATCTTCTAAATATAGATGAATAATGAAATATTTATTCTCAATTTAGAATTTAGGATGTTATTTACTCAATAATCATATAACATATTTTTAATTATTGTTGGGGATTTTTTCGTAAGGATAGAAATATATTGGTCAAACATTTTATGATGTGGTCCTCTATGGTGATTAATCCAAATTGATTGTTCATGATCACTATGACTGTTAACATTTTAGTGGTTACCATCATCATTTTGAAATGATATAGAACTTATCTAACAATATTTTAATAAACATATAATGGTTAATGAAAATTATAATTATTTCCATTTCTATTGACTACAATTAATGATTTTTGTGGGTTTTTGTGGGAAAGTATATTATTTTTATATTTTTATTACTTAATATTTTATTGAAAACTTTTTATAATGTTTTCAAAAACTAATTTATCTTTCTAACAAAAAAATTATTAAAATGGGTTTTTATCCTCTTTTTGTATTTCAATTATTTTATGATAAATTTAATCACTAAAATGAACATAAAATAATTAAATTGATTCATTTATATTTTTTTGACAAAAGAAATAAAACATTTCATGATTTTAGTGAAAACTGGAGAATTGTCGATTTTTTAAATCATTTCACACTTTTCACTAAAACATGTCATGAAAATTATGAAATAATTTCACACTTTTCTTATAAGCATTACAAAAAAATCATGATACAATTTCATTAAATTTATTGGGATTTATATAAAATTGATATACCCCTCATCTCATTAAACATATCTTCGCAATTACTAAATTGTAAATATGTTTTGGATATGACCTTGAATTTTTTTCAGTCCATTGTATTTCAAATATTTTTTTAGTTTTCTTAATATTATTTAATGATAATATATTTAGGTAGAAATAATATGTATTTTATTTTATTTTTTATTTTTTATAATTTCTTAATAATAATAATTTTATTAGTAATAATATAATTATAAAAATTAGATTCTAAAATTCAAAAAGTTATTCTTAATATATAAAAGATTCATCAATGTAACATGAAATAATATAATTCTTTTTTGTGTTTTTTTATTTATGGTTTACTAAAACATAAATAATGTAATGGAAAATTAAAAAATAAATTATTAAGGATGAATTTAATTAAAAGAATCATTATATAAATTTTAGAGAGTGGGGATTTATTTTTGACTAGTCTTGTATTGATTTGGTAGTTGTGCACTCATTGTGGTTGATAGGTCACTTTTTGCATACACCATTAGATTGAAATTTAATATTATATTTAAGAATATTTAATAACAAAACTATATTTTTCCAAAAAAAAAGTAAAATTAAATTCTATTAATTGTAGTAGTTAATAGTAGTGTTAAAATCATAAAACAAAATATCGATAAAAATATATCTAATTAATAAAATATAAAAAAGTTTATGATTTTCATAAATGATTCAAAATACGAAGGATATTGATGACCTAATATTAAAATTTGTTATCTATTTGATGTGGAATATGAATATATTTTTTACAATGGGAATGTAATTTACCCTAATCAGGTGGTTAATTATAGTATATAATCTGTATATATTTTAAATATGAATAGTTGAAAAGAAATTAAAAGTATTCATAGAAAAGTTCATAGTTGATTTGACCACATAGTATATTGATTCACAATGTCAATCACTTCGACATATTCAAAATACTTATATATTTTCATATTTAAAATTTCCTATTACTGATAATGATTATATTCATGAATAATTATAACTACGATTTCATTAATTTAAAAATTGAATTATGAAACTCTATATCAATCTAAATTCCTTAGATGAAAAACTGATAAAAATTCATGATGGGACTTATGATGTTCTAGTTGAAGTTAGCCCAGAAAAGTCACATGATACTATGTAATATCATTAGATCAATAAATCATAATAAAAGTATAGGACATTCATGGGAAATAAATGTACTAAAATAGGAAATGATATTTATTAATTTCCTAGATGATGACGATTCAAATGATATGACAGATTGAGATAACGATATAGATTGGGATATAGAGTATAAAAAGTATGCAGAATAAATTTTTGGAATGAATCACTCAACGTTAATCGAAATATTTAATTATCTAATACCCTTGTAATTATTGTCATAAAAAAGAATGTAATTATTTCTATAATATTAATCATCTACCATATCCCCCAATACATAATTTCCATGAATTGTTGGAGGATGGAATTCTAAAGATAAAAATATTTTTCCATTACGAGAAAATTAAAAATAAAATATCTGTTGAACATTGTGATCAATTGGTATCACATTGTGAAGCATAACATCAGTGTAGTCAAAGAATAAAATAGATATCAATGCATTATTTGATATTATATTTTTTTTTGGAGGCTGTTAAATACATTTACACACAATATTTAATAAATTTTTTATATTTGGAAGGATCATCAATCTAATCAACAATAAGTGTAAATTCGATTATAAAATATGGACCAAAAAAACTAGATACTGAATTAATTTAAATGGTTATAAAAAAATGATATGGCCATCATGATATTATAACTTGTCTAGTTCTGAAGATACCACAAAAATATTTCAGATATATTGTGTCCTAAATAAAAGAAATTATAACATTATAGAAATCTACTATAAATGTTTATGGTGATTTTGATGACTCATAGCACATGTTTCAATAACCAACGACTAAAATATTTGATAATAATCATGTTTGCACTAACTATGAAATTAATTTTCTTATAAATAATTGGACCTAAATTTAAAACCACATGATGGTTATAAATAATGGAGAGTAAAGTAAAATTATGAAACAATAACTGAATTATTAAAATAGTAAAAACTCAATGCTGGAAGAAATTAAAAGTAATTCACATTGTATTCAATTATATTATGCTATATTAGAATGGGAGGACTAGTTTGTGATATACCTAACACTGAGAGAGGGGTGAATCATTGTTGGAAACTTTTGAAACCAATTCCATCTTTTTATCCCTATACATCTTAACCTATTAGGATCTCGATTATCTTATTCTATATTCCCTATCGAATGAAATAATAGAAAGTAGTAAAAATAGGCACACGATACTTTTAAAAGGTTCACCACTCAATAAGAGTAGCTATGTATTATCCATGCATGGGCATGACCAATACATGGATTCTCCACTCCTCCAAAATATATTTTTAATAAAAGATCAAGGAAACAAAAAAAGCTATGGGGTCAATAGTAAATAAAACCGAGGGAAGCCCCTCTAATAAGGTTAACACATTCTGGCTTCATGCTATCTATCTGAAAGATACGAGCATCATTAGACCTATGCTCAGCCATGGAAGCCAAATAGTCCACACCCTTATTCCCCTCTCACCATGTGTGGGATAAAAGTGTGTTTGAATGAAGCATGCCACATCTTTTTCAAACTGTATAGGCAATGGACCACAGAGAAGAGCGATTTCCTTTCTGGGATTCATGGAGGATTAATGAATCCACCGCCACCTCTAAAATATCCTAATTCTCTAGAGTGCACAAAGATAGCCTTGTATAGAGGGCCCGTGCCTCCACCGGAATAGAAGTACCCCTTCCAAATAAACAAGAAAATGCTAAGACCACACCTCCCCCAGTATCTTTAACAACACCCCATCCTGATATCATCCCACCATTGTAAGCCCCATACAATTTGAGATTAAAGCCAGATGCAGGAGGAACCTTGAGAACCCAATTACCAATGCATCCAGCCATGGAAATGAAGGGAAGAGGGTATTACCCTTGCATGCATAGGATTGGTGGGAGGGGGGTCTCGTGCCAGTCGTTATTAAATGATATCAGATCCAGAAGCAAGAAATGAATACAGGAAATTATAGCTCTCACTGTGGGCCTTTCCCATTCATACCAAGCTTGGTTTCTGGCTTTCCAGATGCACCAGCACCCATCATTGAAGGATACATCCCGAGCCATGGATTATCCACTATAATTTAAAATGTTGTTACGATGTAGTGGCTAGGAAATCAATCATTTATCCAGTGTATGTCCCTATACTTTGGGGGTGGTGAGAAACAATCCACTTCCTTAGAATAATGATAGCATAATCCAACTTTTAAACACTACCTGGTTCTTTATACTTCCTATAAAGACAATCTTCTTCCTTCTTGGAAAGGTAGGTTCAACTATTGGTCTTATTTAGTGATCTACACTTGATTATATTCAAAGAAGTAGGAAATAAATTGTACCTTCTTTGTTCCTCATCTTCTCTAGTGCGACACCAACTACACTAATACTTATTCTCTCTTCATGGATAGAATCACATACAAAAATTTGATTATTCAGGCAATGAAGATCAGTTCCCTTGGAATCATCTTAATTGAACTTCCCAAAATAGTTCACAATCTATAGTTGGGAACCCTATGTTCTTATTCTTCTTCTCTTACTTTTATTCTTCTTATTTTGTTTCTTTTCTTCTCAATACCAACACTTATCTTTATAGATATAATAACTTCTTCCTATTTTCAAATATTATTTCAATTTCATGTCTAGTTTTTCTTTACTTCGCAAAGCACAAAGAGAGTGTTAATCACCAGTCGTGTGTGTGCGGTTCCACTTCTATTCGTGATACCAAATGGTTCAGAGCACTTCTTTATTCGAAAAGCCACATAGAGTGTGAAAGGCACCTATTGATGGCTTGGGGGACCCCAATCTCTCACAAACCCATTTGGGTGACTTACATGCATCATTATCAACTTTCTCTCAACATTCATCTTTTTTTTTCGGATGTCCTCTTGCCCACAACTTCAATCTTGTGTGCAACTCTCTCTTCCTGAATGTAAATATCTTATCTTTCACACAAATCTTACTTCATTTTGGCAACTACCTTTGCATATATTTCTTATGCACTTCAGAGATCTGGATTAATCTATGTTTCAAGCATTTCAAATGTGATGGGGTCACTTCTTATTTATTGACCTCATCGATCCCTCCGTGCAAAAACCCCGATGTGTTGCACAAGATCATGATGCATCGCGCAAAACTCCATTTGATGTCGCATTGGGAATGTAAGTCTCCTTCGCACCAACCTCATATTTCGCACACTTATTTGATTCATTATATAACTTCATTCCTTTCCCAATTTTCAAATTTTGGACCTCGAATCATGACTTGCGCGCAAAACACCGTTTTTCATCACATTGGGCTCATAAGTCTCTTTCGCACCAACCACATATTTCTTGCACCTATTTTAATCTTTTGCACACTTCATGAATCTTTCGCGCACTTCATGCCTCTCATTTTTCCGTATTTAGATATTTGGATCATGGAACTCCACTTGGGTGTAACATAATAAGAAATCTTCAATCTTGCGCGCAACTTCCTTTTCCAAAATCACATTTCTCCATCTCCCGATTTTCATGCACAAAAATTTGGCAATCACTGGGAAATGATTCCAACATAAAATTAGATTCGGAAAGAACACCAGTGCTAATTCGTTATCATCTGGAATATTAAATTGACATATACTTTCATCTTGAACCATATCTTTCATGATATATAGTATTTGATCGAACAACTTTTTCATCATTAGATTTAAATTGGGAAGTATAGAAACTTCCCTGTATTCCACTAGCATCTTTCATTTCAAATTAAAACTAAGTTTGATTGGATACCCCTTTACCCCATTTTACATCATAAGGCTTGCATCAAAAGTTCTTCTAAATTATGATATTTGAGAAATAATTATCATCTACGCATCATCTGGTTTGATACAATGTGAAATTCATGGATACCTCCTAATTTCTAGCCCTTCCACATTCTCTTTTCTTCTTTAACCATCATGACACACTTCATTTAAATCATATGATTCTATTATTCAAGTAATATCTTCCATGGTTTTAAATCATGATGAATTTAATGGTCTTATTCAAATACTCATTCTTCTTTAATCATCATCATATGGATGATACCTTTCCATTATTCATTATTATAAACTATATGTCACCTTTGATACAAGTTCTTTGAACAGATGATATTTTCAACAATCATCTGAATATACTTTATGGATAATTTCGAAAGAATGAATTTCAATTCAATGATTTCATAACAATTCTCCAAACATAATCACTTTAGCCGATCTCTATTAACATTGGATTCCTTTTTCATCTCCTTCATCATTTTGACTAGAATAGACAATTGTTGAAAAAAATAAAATCATTATACACAAAGTGGTCCCAACAAACAAAAATTATTCCAGTCTAAAAAATATTGATGTATATATTGGTATTTTCTTATGACAACCCTATGTACCATTGATGAGTATGTTTATACCTCAATCAGGATAATGTTGTATGTTTGATGAAGGATAATCCACTAAACATAGACCTATCTTCCAATATCTATGATTTTTTTATTTATAATGCATTGAAGGCCAGGACCAATGATTCCCAAACATCTTAAATTATGTTGCCTACCATCATGACCCTATTCTCTCATGATCTGTTGTTGTTTAGTTTCAATCAATATCATAGATATTTCAATTGGATCTAGTGTCAATATACACACATGGTAACACCTTCTATACAAAATGTGAGATTATGGGTGTGTTTAATTATGTTCGAATACACCCCATTATGTTTTATGTTAGTACCCAAATCATTTTCAAGGGACAACAAATTGACTTATAGATAAAAAGAATAGAATCATTAACTATTAATTCTATTCTTTTTTTGATCATCCAAAATGAACCAACATCCTGCAACAATAAATATACTATAGTATTTGATATTTGATCATAATATTTCATTATAATGAATCTAGATATTGGTGAATATTTGTATGGAATCCCCCATGTCATTAAAAACTATTCATTTATTATTTTCATGAAAGTTGATCCTATCTAGTCATCCTCAAACAAATGTATGCACAATATTCATTTTTTGATGTATCATAATAAGAGATTTCAGATGCCAGCATAATCTATTTCCATTTGATAAAGATATATATCAAAATTAAATAGATATATATTATTCAAAAATAATAATAATAGTTTAAATATACGTAATTAAACCAAGTTGATCCCACACAGTCATCATCTAACGAATGTGCGTGAAACAAAATCCAAAATGTATACATTGTGAAAGCCCTCAACTCCTATATAGTTTACACATATATATCATTATTATCTAAAAATTGGATGAAATTAATGATTTACCTCTGATTAGTATTAAAATTCATGGGTTAAAAACTATTTAAAAACATTATACTACATCCAAAAGAGAGAATGACACTTTTTAAATTAGAAACTCAAGAAATTATACCGTCAACCAACCACTCAAAATGTTTTATAGAAGATCCTCTCATGTATAGAGGTTCTTTAAAGAATTACCAATTAATTTTATATTGATCTAAACCCAAAATAACTTAAATATTTATATATCGCCTACCCATGACATATTTTGAAATTGAAATATTACTCTTAGATTGTTTGATTTAATTCACATTCCAATTACTAGATTCAATCATGGACTTATTGAAACACTTAATGGATATTTCCTTTCCATTGTTTAAGTACCACATGTAATTAGAAAAAAATATATGTAGAAAAATTGTGGAGATAGTATACCCTCTATATGAATATATAACTCCATTATTGATCCAATAATTGGTATTTCATTTGAGAGTGTTGTAGATAAAGATAAATATGGTAATATATAGTTTATTTTCCAGCCTTAGTGTATACATTGATTTGATAAACCAGATCCTTCTTCCGATAAAAAAATAGGACAAAAATGAAAATTTATAGAAAAATTAAAGGCCATGAACCCTTACCAGAAGACCAAGAATCTCGTTATCATTAAAACCATGTTCCAATATGAATTAAAATAATTTCTCTATATATAAAATTTTTACATGATGTTAGATCCAACACTTTTTTAATAATTACAATTATAATTTTATAATTAAAAGTAGTAAGCCGATTTATACATCTTCTATTCATAGATCTGTGTTTCCCCTTTGATATAAATATGATAATAAAACATGGAAACATAATTTTAATAATTATATATAATGAATTTTAAGGAAATATAGATAGGATATGGGGTATTATTGGTTTGGAAAACCTTTATTTTCTATATTAGTATTGAATAAAATAGATGATTCACAAACCAATCTTCAGTGAAAACCCCCTCTAAATATATCATACATAGATTCAATCATTAAATATTTGACTATGTCCTACAAAAATATACAGTATTAGTGAATAAATCCATCGGGTATATGGTTACTGTCTACTTTGATTCTATGCTCTATATTTTTTATTTTTTCATTCCCTAGCACTCATTCCATATGATCACGTTATATGTCATCCAAAAAACCCTTATATTTAATAAAATATGATCAAAAAATTATTCCATTAGATGGCCTTTTTTACTATAATACCTCATATACACCAAAAGAATAATATTTAAATAATTGGTCTACCAATATTCATTCTGACACTATATCACTAGTGTACATTTTATATTCATACATTAGGTTTAAATTGTAATTTTATTGTTTCTCCATAATACACAATTAAAAAAAGTGAAATATTTATTTCATTACATTAGAATAATTTATTTAGATATATATTTTATAATCATTTTATTTCTTACAATCTCTTCACCTAATTCATTTTTCTTTATCAAGAAGGGTTAAAAAATCAATCATCCCATCATTCTTGTATGTCAGAATCTTCTTGGTTGATTAAGACCATATATTCCCTAAGATCAATTTATCCACATCCCATTCATTATTTAATTAAATCATGTATTATATAATCCCTTAAATTTTATCATGAATGGACACTAATGTATGTACTCATATAGGTGCACCCAAAAAAATCACAAACAATGTGTTAGAAGTTGTTATCCTTTAAGAAAATATAAAATAATAATAATCACTTTTTATTTAATGTTTTTTCTTTTTTCACTTATGATATGTTTGGAATGATCCTATAAGGATAAATATATTAGTTTCAAATTCTCCTATGTATAATTAGGCATTCCTTGGTTAGTAACAATTAAACGATCTAGATGAGAAAAACTATGATTGTTTCCCTTTTTATTATTGTACAATGTAAATTTGATACCGATAAAAAATTTATAATATACGAATATTTCTATAGAATCATATATAAAATATTTTATCACATTTCTATGCTACATCCCTTTTTCCCTTTTCTTGATGGAGTAAATGGTAATGTTTAAGTCTCACCATAAAATACAATTTTAGTCTCCTAGATTAGTAGAGGGAAGAAAATTTCATTTATACTCTATTTTAGCAACAAAACATTTATATTTTATGATATAAATTTATATATAATTACCATTGATACTATTATTTGTAGTAATAAATTGTGATGAATCTTCTACCATCATCTCTATTATAAAAGTTTTAAATAATATCCATATGTGATTATTTTGGGAATATACATTCCTGAACAATATGACCCCCAATCATGACATTAATTACTAAAAACAACTAGCCTTCAATTTAATTTCATGTACTACAATCAAGGAGGATTGTTATTTGAGAAATCTATTGACTATAAAATACATACTAAAGAATTTCATTCAATATACTAATAGTTACCAGTCAATAGATGTTTTTAAATTAATATTTTGGGAATTATTACACATCCTAATTACACTCATACATTTAATTTTTTTTCTATATATATATAGAATGTACTTATACATAACTTTTAGTACAAGACTTTTTATTTACTGTACATAAAAAATGAATCATGCTCCTGTACAATTTGGTATTTTCTAACTTAGAGAATAATATATTTGAATCATTGGTATTGCTTTTAGTTTACATTCAAGAGTAACATGATGTAATTTAATCAAATTTTGATCAACATAGAGAAATAAATGAGATGATGCACTATGCAGGTCATTTATAGAGAATTTCCTTGTAATAACGCAAAATTATATTAAATATGTTTCCTTAATCAAATACCATGTGAGTAGATTCCCATTCGCTTAATAGTAAACATTAATATAAACTGAACTACTCTCAAAAAATTTAATTTTTCTTTCATATAATATCTTTTAAATTGGAATTTATAAATTAAAGTAATAAATTTATATAAAATATATAAAAAATATTTATTAATCAAAGGTATTTTTATGATAAATGATAATTTTCTTTAAAATAGTGTTTATTCATAATGTTTTTTAAAATTAATATTAAAATTTTCTAACTATCGTCAATTTCATTCAGTATAATGGAATCAATATTTGGAATTAGTTGATCCAAATTATGTAAAAATTATATTTTTGATTGTAAGAAATATTACAATGATTAATGTTAGTTGAAGTGATGATAGTGAAAAATTTTATTTCCTATTATATTCTTTATTAGTAATTTTTTTTTATATAATCAATTAAATTAATTACATTAATTTATTATAGTAATATGAAGTTTGAGTGTAATTCCCCAACCCTAGTTACCCATTATTAGTACATTATTACATAACATTGTAACGATAAATGGAATCATGTCCCGAAGGACTGATCATTTTAGTAGCCATGGAAGTTCTAGATACATTCATAAGTATTACATTACATCATGAAATAAATATTTTAACATCATTTTATCCCCGTTTTGAGAACATATATATCCTTACCCTATCCCGGTAGGTAAACCATAAAATACTTCTTCACATCCTGGGAAAAATAAAACATATAAAGCGGTGAGCTCAAATGCTTAATAATGATAATAATATAGTAGAAACCTTCATAAATATGAATTAAAATTTAAGGAAATGCATAAGAATAAAATTAAATCCTTTTAAAAGTAAACATTAGTAGAATATGGAAAATATAAAATCAAATAATTTCATTTACATATTAACATGGATATTCTACTAGTAGAAAAATCACATTCAATATCAATAACCACATTCATAATGATAGAATGCATAATGCGAGACTTCAGAACCACATAGTTGATGCCTAGTGCCAAAACTACAAATAATATTTTTGGCAAGGCCTTATTCCAAGACACAAGTTTGTCTCAGGAGACCTACTGAAGCACCAAGTAGCTATAGCGGGTTCCACCCCTCACTTAATATGGATAATACATTTCTCATATGAAAATGGTGAAACATAACATAAACATTAGTATTAAAATAGCATACTAAATGTCTATAATTTAACTACAAACCACGAATGGTATAAAAATAACACATCTAGATTAAAACATATCACAAAAATCTTCAATAAAATATTGAATATTTTTATCATAATAAATCAACCCTAATCAAGAACAATATTCCATAAAAAATGTTGACATAGGTGAAAATTATCTTTAAAAATCATTGAGAGAAATATACCTTTTTCATGAAATAATTTCATAGTAACTAAGTTTATAAAATAAGTAATTTAAAAGATTTTTTGATACAATGTGTCTCATAACACTTTGAATCATTTGAATGGAATTAACATTTTAAAACATTCATGTCCATATAAAAAAATCATTAAAACCAATTTCAAAATATATACAATAATGACAAATTTTTAGAATAATAAATAATTAAGTCACTTAAAATTATGTTTTAGTAAAATATTCCCTTAAAAATAATCCCATTTAAAATTATTTTATTAAACACGTACATGAATAATAAATCTGTCCCAGTAGATACTCATGTAAAATCAATATCAGATAATGAAGAGATTGTAGAATTAAAACAAACCTTGTATTGTTCCTTGGTCGAGGGTATGTTAACATCCTGTATAATAGTTAATTAATTTTTATTAAATTATAAAAGAACTATATACATAATTATGATATCATATATGACCCTTTAAAATTTCATTGTTAATAATATTTCAATAGAATCATCATTTCGGGTGTTAACTGATTCGATTTCCTTCATATGATTGGTTATGTAATCCATGTTTATTATGTATATGATGTATTAGATTCATATAAATAATTATATTATTTTCATAAATAATATTTTTAATCATAAAATGATAATTATTATGGAATGACTATGATTGGGAATGAATCTAATCGCGTTCGTGGAGACGGTAATCCGTACGTATGCACATGCGACAATATCATAATATTTATGGTGAAATCTTATGTAATTGGATGTATATCATATATAAAGAATCATTAAAATTTTATATTTAATATTTACATCAGTTAAACTCATTATTATACATATCCAAATAATGAAGTGTTTGAATAACAGACTACAACATGACGTGGAGGCGGCAAGTCGTAAGTACACACGTATGGTGACTTTTCCATTTATAGGATGGATATAATTTCAAATATTGTTATAACATATTTATAATCACATCACAATATGTATAAGGTACTGCAGTTATTTTTTTTTTATTGAAATAACAATTTATGTTGAAGTGGAAGAAGAAAATAACTAGAAAGAGAGTGGTGAAATTATTATCTCTTCTTCAGGTGTTTCCCATTGAGTTGATCAAAATGAAAAATTTGGATGGCTTTATGATCAAAGTAAGGAATATAAGTTGATGTGGGATAATTTTAGTGGTTATTTGGGTTTGGCTGGGCCAGGCCAAACGGCTTTGGAGGTGTAAAATTAAAAGAAGGGGAAGTACCCTTTTATAATATAGGTGAGGGTCTCTTTAGGAAAAGACTCAAATATTATATTATAATAAAATTGTTTTTAGTTAATAATGGCTCAAAAATTATTTATTTCAAGGATAAGGTGGGGTTGGGTTGAAATCCTGACAAACAATAGGATTTAGATAGGTTATGGTCACCATATTAACCATAACTTTTAGATCAAACTCTTAGTTAAATAGATTACATTTACCGTGTCTCTTTCTATATTTATATTATATGGTTACCAAACAGACTATAAACTACCATAAGAACCCTAAATAGAAAACTATAAATATATATACCATTATATAAGTCATTGTTCCAAAAAAATTATTTTTTGGAACATTAATCAATTAATAATATAGTATTTTTTTAAACTCAATAATGATAAATATGAAACTATTTAGTATTTTATTTTTTTAAAATCCATAAAAACATTATCACTTCGAATAAAAGTTATTTAATAAACTATAACATGTCATATTAATGTATAAAATCAATATAATTCATAAAAAGTCTAAAATTTCATTTATTTGGATATTTATTATATTAAATATTTTAATATTTTATTAATAATGTAATTACTGCATCATAATTGTTTCATAAATAAATTAAATTATTTAATGTCTACAAAATATAAATAAAATACAATTATGTAGGAAATATTTTTATCTTCCTAATTAATATTTATAGGAGAATTTAAATAGTGTGTAACCCTACATTTAAAATTATTTAGTTATATAACATTTAATTTTACTCTCGTAACACATCTTTAAAAAAATAACAATAAATGTCCTAATCTATTTCAAGTGGACTGAAGGGGGTAATATTTTATTCATATGTTTGTTTTACTTTGAATTAAACTTATCCAATATAATTAGGATGTGTTTTAGGGTAATCATAATATCATTATTTACCTTTAATTGCCCTATTTACTTTTAACTGTGGAAAAAAGTGAAAAGTTACTATTCACTAAAAAAATTATCTTATTCAGCCACATTTTACTTACAGATATTAACCAAGTCTTTATGATTTCTGAAATTTAACACACATAAGTGGTAATATTATGTTTTATGCATATTTTTAAATGCTCCAAGAAGGGGGGTAAAAGATGGTATAAAGTTCAATAATAATTCAATATATTTAATCTTATTATAAAATGACTCCAATTAATTACATTGAACATATATAGGTGTTATTTATCTATTTTGACATAAAATAAAGAAAATAAAAAATATTATTATTTAAATAAAAAATGGGTTTTAAATAATAACATTGAGTTTTTCACTATTCATCAAAAATTGAATGTATTTAAAAAAATACTAAAAATTTACACTAAGTTAATTTTGATATTCCAAATCCAAAAAAGAAGTCCATTTTGAAAAATATAAATTATAAAATTTTAAAAAGTGGGTATTACTATTCAAAACAGCTATTTCGATTGGTCGTGGTGTATTTAAATGCCAAGTTGCGTACAAAGCAAACTACTATATTATTGAAAGGGAAACGTACCGTGGAAGCTTGGGGTGATAAATTCTCGTCTCCTTAAGGTAATTTTGTCTTCGAAATTTCTGAAATATTATTGCATAATAATATTTAGCTAGTTAATCATCATAATTTCCCCAGGTTCTCACATTGCCTCTTCCATCTTATTTTTTCTCCATAGAACTTTTAACAGATGAGTTATCTGGTTTCTCAGCACTTATTATCAGGTATCATGAATTTTTACATGCTCTTCACAATAAGACAGATCATGTTCCAGTTCTATTTCGTCACAGGTTAGTACATGCATTAGGTTAGGCATGTATTTTTTCAACTTTGATATTTGGAACTTATCATGAACTATGGAGAGACTTGTAGGAATTTCCAAATGATAAGACACCACTCTAATTCATTATAGAATTTCGAAAGGTCCGATGTACCTAGGACTCAATTTACCCATCTTACCAGAACGTATAAGACCCTTCCATGGAGATACCTTTATGAAAAAAATATTATCCAACTTGAAATTCCAAATCATCCCTTCAGTTATCAGTATAGCACTTTTTCCATCTTTGAGCAGCATTGATTTGGGTTTGGATAACCATCAAATTTTCCATCATTTCCTGAACATGTTCTAGGACTATGATTCACAAACATCATCCCAACACGTTGGTGTGAGACATATATTTTTATATAACGCTTTATATGTTTCCTTCGGAATACTTGAATGGAACCTATTATTATAAGGAAATTCTACCAGAGGTAAATTTTTATCCCGATACCTTTAAATCCAAATGAGAAAGATCTCAACATGTCTTCTAAGGTTTGAATAGTATGTTCTGATTGTCCATCAGTTTGAGGGTGGTAGGTTGTGCTCAAATGAAGTTTAGTATCCATGGACTTTAGGAGACTTTTCTAGAATCTTGATGTAAAATGGGGATCAGGATCAGAAACAATTGAGAGGGGTACACCATGGAGTCTTACAAATTTATTAATATATAGTATTTCCTGACATTCATGTGGTAAATCTTCTCTTATTGAAAGAAAACATGCCAACCTGGTTAGACGATCAATAATGACCCATATTGCATCATTTCTTCTAGTAGTCTTTGGTAGTCCCATGAATTCTCCCATCATATTATCATCCCATTTCCACAGTTATTGGAAGAGGTTACACGACTCTTCTAGGATGTTGTCTTCCAGATTTCACTTTTTGATAAACCATACATCTCGAAAAAAATCATTAATCTCTCTCGTCTTGTTGACCCACCATAAATTTTCTTTAAAATCCATATACATCTTGGTTTTTCCAAGGAGTACAGAGAAATTGGAGCAATGAGAATCATCCAACAATTACCTTTTTAGATCAGTTATCTTAGGAACACAATCTCTTTTCCCAAATTTCAAAATTCCATCTTCATATATGAATTCACTCAATCTCCCGTCATTCACAGCATTAATAATTTTTTGAAACTCCTCATCATTAGTATGAGATCTCTTTTTCCTTTCTATTAAAGATTATTTGGCAACCATTTGAAAAATTATCGATGTTTCAACTTCCATGGTTATTCCCATATCCATATTTACTAGATACCTAAAAATAGGATCCCTTTCAATGTTCATATTGTTCAAAACTCCATGATCCTTTCTTCTAAAATCATCTTTCACTTTATTTTCCTTCCCAGGATGGAAGTGTATAGTGAAATAATAATCCTTGAGTAGTTCAAGCCATTATATTTACCCTATGTTGAGTTATTTCTATGATAAAAAATACTTCAAACTCTTATGATCAGAATAAATCTAAAAAATGTTACCATAGATATGGTGTCTCTATATTTTTAGAGAAATGATTATAGCTGCTAGCTCACGATCATGAGTAGCATAGTTTTTCTTATGAATTTTTAGCTGTTGTGATGCGTAGGTGATATATCTATCATTATGCATAAGGATAAAACAATGTCATTTCATTAAAGCATCACTATAAATAACAAACCCATTGTTCCCTGATGGTAGAGTCAAGATATGAGAAATGACTAATCTTATCATCATTTCTTAGATACAAATTTCAAACTCTTCTGTCCAAAGAAATTTTACCCCTTTACATGTGAGTTTGGTCAGTGGGTTAGCCAACTGAACAAAATTATGGATGAAACTTCTATAATAACATACTAATACAATAAAATAGTGTACCTTAGTTATACTCGTCAGTGTTGTCCATTAATGGATTTCCTTTGTCTATAAAAGATAAATAGAGATTCCATCCTTAGATACATTATATCCAGGAAAATAAATATCATGAATCCAGAATTTACTCCTGCTAAAATTCCATTATAATTCATTTCTTCTAGGGATTTTCAGAATTGTGTGCAAGTTATTTTCATGATCTTCAATTCTTTTTGATTATACCAAGATATCATCAATAAATACAACTATAATGTCATCAAGATATTCCTCAAAATAATCTATTCATTAGATCTATGAAGACATAGGGTGCATTAGTCACTCCGAAAGGCATTACTGTAATCATAGAATGTTAGTACCTAGTCGAAATGTTGTTTTTGGAATGTCTTCCTTCTACACAAACAACTGATGATATTCAGATTGAAGGTAAAACATTGAAAAATATTAAACTCCATGAAGATCGTTGAATAAATCATCAATGGGAGATAGGGGATACTTGTTATTTATTGTAAAATCATTGATCTCCACAATGCCAATTCACAACCACATAGATCCATCTTTCTTTTCAACATAAAAGATAGGGGCTCCCCATAGAGAAATACTTGTGTGAATAAATCCCTTTTTACTCAATTATTCTAGTTGTTTCTTTAGTTCCACAAATTTTACAGTGGCCATTCTATAAGGGTTCTTTGATATGGGCCATGAACCAGGAATTAAATTGATGGAAGAATCCTTTTCATGTTCTGGAGGATGTCCATGTTAATCCTATGGAAACACATTAACATATTCATGAACAATAGGTATATCCTCTACTCGAACATTCTTTTCCTCACCCGTAGCTATTTCATTCTCTTCACCTCCAGTAGATTAATTTTTTAGAGCTATTTGGGGTGGGTCTTAATAAAAAGCATTTGGTGACGTTTGGGATTTAAAGATAAGGTACTACTTATCATCATCGAAAATTGTAACCTATTATAATAAATTTTCACATCTTGGTCTGAAATCCAATCCATTCTGAGTATTATATCAAACTCAATCATGGATATAATGATGACATCTACAGATAAATAACATTTATATGCTCCAATAGGAACTAATTCATAGAACTTTTTTGCGATGGTACTACCCTTAAGAGTATTGACTAACCACTCCCATGTTAATTCAAATTGAAAATATATGATTTTCTTATCAAACTAGGAAGAAATGAAACAATGTGATGATCCAGAATCAAATAAAGAATTGGATAAACATGACAAAACCATTAAATTACTTGCCACCACATCTTTCGGAGCTTCAACCTCAGCAGTAGTGATCACATAATCATGGCCTTTCTCCCATGGAATTTTATGAGGTATGTTCCCTTGGATCACAGGACATTAATTTTCATAATGCCCTTTTTATCTATAATTTTATCATTCAACATTGACAGCCACATTCTTCCCCTTGCAATCACGAGCATGGTGGTCATTATCACCACACTTGCAACAAACACCCATTTCATTCCGGTTAGTACCAGGGTGTTTCTTCCCACATTTACAATAGGATGGATGTTCAAATTTTCCATTATTCCATTTATTTCCATTTCCAGAGTGTTCAAGAGATCTCTTTTTCTCTTGCTTTTCTTTAATGTAGTAAGACATAGAGAATTCCTTTTCTGTCTTGATAGCACATGATACAATATCTTTGTACGATGATAAAGATTTTGAGACAAATTATTGATAGAGAAACGGTTTTAACCCATCAAAGGATCGATCTATTTTAAACCTTGGGTTAGGTATATAATCTTATCATGCCTTGCTAACCTTGTTATGTAAGACTCATATTTTGCGACATTATCATCATCCTTTTTCATCAGACTCAGAAATTGCTATTCTATATCTGCTCAATGGTCACAAGGAATGTATTATTATAAGAAAATATATTTAAACATTTTATATTACAGAATTGATACTTCCTCATCTTCCATTCAGTTTTAGATTAATGATTATCATTGATATGCATCTACCTTATGGTGATAAACTGCAATGATAAATTTTTGAATTTCGCTACTCCCCAAAGTATGAAATTTTTTCTATAAGGAATTTATACATTTCTCAATAAATAATGGTTTGGTTCTCCCATTGAATGTTGGTTCATATTTCCACATGAAGTGGTCAATCATTGATTCTTAGTGTTGTGGATCAGGTTGCTTCATACGGGTATTGTTATTATTCATAAACTGAGTGAGTTGTCCCAGTATGGTGATAAGCTGAACAACACCAGTTGAATCACAAACTCCACTATAATTATCTTGAGTAGGATGGAAATCTCTACATCGATTAGGTGGGTCGATACAGTTTCCATTCCTTCCACTAGGTTTCATATCAACACAATGGCATACATTAGATTAGTTTATCAATCACAATACATAATTCTAAACTTGTAAAATAGTTAATTTAAATTTAACAGTTTATAGATATAATCGATAATCATAAAAATGTTTTCTTTGTGTATGTATATACTCATTACCTTTTCATAGTGGTTTGTAAAGAAACTGAGAATTATACTAAGCACATCCCCCAGGAGTGTCGTAACCAAGTGTACAACAAGGCTCGTTGTCGTGCACTATTTCATGTTTGAGTCAAGTTTAATGCAGTGTTTTGGGGTTTTACACCAAGGTACATATGTGCCAGAGCCGCCACTACCAGCTCGAATTCAGACATGTTTGAATTGTTTGGAAAATGAAAAAAATATCTTCAGTACCAAAATTTATAAAATATAATCTATATTAATACTCAAAGTCTATCTTTGGGTAGTGTTCTCTAATCAGAGTTTTTTCTAAATCAAGTTTCAGAGGATTGTACTAAAATTCATCTAATACCAACTATAATTCCCCGACCGCGGTTATCCAATGTGGGTGAATTATTAAATAATATTTTCATGATACATGGAATTATGTCCCGAATGATCGATCTATTTAGTATCCATATATGTAATAGATATATTCATATGTTTTACAGTACATCATGAAATAAAAACATTAACAACATTTTGTACCCCTTTGAACACACTTATAACCTTAGCCTATCCCTACAGGTCAACTATAAAATACTTCTTCATGTCCTGGGAAAAATAAAACATAGAAATGGGTGAGATTAGATGCACAATAAGGGTAACAATATAGTAGAAACATTTATAAATATGCATAAAAATTTAAGGAAATGTATAAGTCTAAAACGAAAGCCTTTTAAACCTAAAAATCAGTAGAATATAGAAAAGATAAAATAAAATAATTCCATTAATTATTCACATGGATATTCTACTAGTCGACTTATTAAATTAAATATCTATTCCTACTTTCATAATGATGAAATTCATAATGCTAGACTTCATAACAACATAGTCAAGGCCTTATGCCAAGACTACAAATAATATTTTGTCAAGGACTTGTTTCAAGACACTAGTTTGTCTCATTAGACCTACCGATACACTGAGTATCTATAGAGGGCTCCAACCATTACATACTAAGTCCAATACATACCTCATATGAAAAGGTTGAAACATAACATAAACATTAGTATTACAACTATCATACAAAATGTCAATACATTAACCATAAACCATGGATGGTATAAGAAAACACATCCACCGTCAATAATATCACAAAACCTTCAATTCATTATGAAAGATTTTTATCATAACAAATAAATCTCGATCAATAATAATATCTCGTGAAGGATGTTGATATAGTTGAAAATGATCATTAAAAATATTGGATAGAAATATCCATTTTTAAAGAAATCATTTAAAACGCACATAAGTTATAAATGAATTCATTTAATAGATAGTTATGAATCAACATGCACCATTCCACTTCGAAAAATTTGAATGGAATTAACATTTTAAAACATTCATGTCCATATAAATAATACTTTAAAACTATTATGAAAACATGAAAATTAATGAGAAATGATTAGATGAATAAATCTTTAAAACATTTAAAATGATGTATTAGTAAAATATTCCCTTAAAAACAATCCCTCTGAAAACTCTTATATGAAACATGAATATGAATAATGAATATGTCCCAGTAGATACTCACGTAAAAACCCTCTCGGATAATGATGAGATTGTAGAATTAACCCTTACCTAGTACTTTACCTTGGTTGAGGGTATGTTAACCTCATGTATAATAGTTAAATAATTGTTATTAAATTATACAAGAACTTTATACATAAATATGATATCATATATTATTCTATAATATTGCTTTGTTAGTAATATTTCAATAGTATAATTGTTTTGGTTGTTAACTGATTCATTTTCCTTCATATACTTGGATATGTAATCCATGTTTATGGTAGATATGATGTATTTGATTCATATAAATAATGATATTATTTTCATAAACATTATTTTTAATCTTAAAATAAAAACTATTCATGACTGATTATGATGGGGAATTTATCTCATCAAGTTAGTGGAGACGGTTATCCGTACGTACGCATGAGCGACAATATAATTATATTAATGGTGAAATAATATGTAATTGGAAGTTATATCATATATACAGAATAATAAAAATGTTACATTTATTATTTAAATTATTTATACTCAATATTAAACCCATCCAAATAATTAAGTTATTAAATAACAATATACACCACGACGTGGAGATGGTAAGCCGTACGTACGCACGTATGCTGAATTTTTCATTTATAAGATGTATAGAATAATTAATATTGTTGTACCATATTTATAATAACTTCAAAGTATTTATAAGATACAAGAGTTATTATTTTGTTATGGAAACAATAATAAAATATGAAGTGGAAGAAGAGAAGAACATGAAAGAGGTTGGAGAAATCATTACCTCTTCTTCGAGTGTTTCCTTTTGAGTTGATCAAAAGTGCTCATTAAGTTGTTTCTATGACCAAATTAAAAACTATAGTTTTATTTGAAGGATTTTTGGAGGATATTTGGGGAGGGTTTGGCCAAGCCAAATGGCTTTGTAGGTTTGAAATTATGGGATGGGGAAATACCCTTTTATAAGAGAGGTGAGGGCCACTTTAAGAAAAGATTGAAATATTATTTTATAATAATATAATCATCGGTTTCTAATGGATCCAAAATAATTTATTTAGAGGATAAGGTGGGGATGGGTGTAAAACCCTTAATCCAATAAGTTTTAGACATGTTTCGGTTACCATATTAAGCATATCCTTTAGATTTATCTCTTCCTTAAGTAGTTTGACATTTACCATGTCTCAATGTTTTTATATATTATATGGTCAATAAAATTATTATAAATTTCCAAGAGAAAAACAAGTGGTTCATTGTTAATATATATAACATTATAAATTTTTTTGGCTGATCCTTAAATTTTTATGAATATTATATCAAATAATAATATTGTATTTGTTTTGAAAAATCATTTATGTCAATTTTGACACTATTTAGTATTTGATTTTTCTGATGTCCATAAAAACATCATCACTTAGAATAAAATTTATTTAATCAACCCTAACATGACATATTAACCTATAAAATAAGTGTAATTAATCAAAAGTCTCAAATTACATTTATTTAGATATTTATAATAAAAAATATTTTATTATTTCATTAATAAGGTAAATACTGCATCATCATTATATAATAAATAAATTAAAATATTTAATGTATAAAAATTATAAATAAAATACCATTATGTAGGAAATATTTTATATTTATAATGAATATTTTTAGTCTCATTGATATTGTGTTTAAGCTTATATTAAATAAGGTTTAGTTATTAAACATTGAATTTAACTCTTTTAACTATTCCTTAAATAAAATAATAATAAATGTCCTAATCTAATACATGTTGACCAATGGGGGTCATATTTTATTCTTAGTTTTTATTTTGGCCAAATTAATCTTATCCAATAGAATTAGGAAACGTTTTAAGCTAATTATAATATAATTTATACCTTTAATTACCAATTTTTAACCGTTGTAAATAAAAGTCAAAAGTTACTATTCACAAAAAATTATTTTCATCTTATTGAATAAAATATTACATTCTAATATTAACCACATCTTTCAGATTTTGGAAATTCATCTCACAGAAGGGGTAGAATTATTTTTTATGCAAATTTTTAAATGCTCCTAGAAGGTGGGTAAAAGACGCTAAAAAGTTTAATAAAATTTTATATATCTAAACTTATTATAAAATGACTGCAATGAATTACATTTAATATATATATGTATTATGTATATATTTTGACATAAAATAAAATAAAATAAAATAACATATTATTTAAATAAAATGTAGGTTTTAAACAATAACATAGTGTTTTTCACTATTCTTCAGAAAATGAAAGTTTTAATAAAAATACCAAAAATTCACCCAAAGAAACTTTTTATATTCCAAATAAAAAAATGATGTCCAATTTGAAAATTTTAGATTTTAAAATATCAAAATGTGGGTATTAATATTCATAACATCTATTTCAATTGGCCGTGGTGTGATAAAACTCCAAGTTGCGTAAAACACATGTTATTATGTTATTCCATGGGAAACGTATTGTCGAAGCTTAGGGTGTTACATTAAGCACATATATAATTATTTTAGAACACATTTAAATAGTAATCACTTATATACATGATTATGATCAGATAATGAAGATGGTGTCTCTCATTAGAGGATAGATTCTCTCTCTATCACTTTTCAATGATCAATTTAACGATCACACCAAATCAAGCACATGTGACGATGATTAATTCTCTATTGATGTTGTTGGGAATAATAATATTTTTTCCAACTATTATCCATAGATTAAGGATTGGATATTTAGTGTTGTTTCAGATAGGAGGGATGTTGGAAGAATTTTGGTTATATTTTTATTGGAATCTAATGTACCATTGACAATGGATACTCCTGGTTCCGAGGATTGTGGTTTTTTCATCATCAATAAGCATGTGATGGTAATGAGGGGTCATAGAAAATTGGAGGTAGTGAATGGTGTATGTTCGACGATGGATCTCTAGTGAAATATGATATAGTGATATAGGGACCCCAAAAATGCTATTTGGGTTTGGCGATGGAAATATTTTGATGGAGTAGAGGAGGGAAATCTTCCGTGGAGGGGAGAAAAAACAAGGTTGGGCTACACATAGCAGATGACATGCTTATTGTGCGGTGGTGGCATAAGGTCAATGATGGATGGGGTGTGGTGGGTGTTTGATCCAAAAAGGAACACTATATTGGGCCCACCATGACATCATGGCTATTATATATCTATTAGATTTACAATATTTTCCTCTAATTAATGTAATTAATTGAGATATAGATATTTCATGGCTAGCTGGTGATAGGTCAGTATTATTCTTTTGGAGTTGTCACAATGGACCAAAGATATTTGGGCGCGCCCACAAGGAAGTGGATGATTCTTGAGTGTGTGTTTTAATGGTGAAGGTGACGAATAGAATTGTTAATAGTGGATACCATGGGATAAAAACCAAATTGGAGACCATGGGATAAAAAAACTCAAGGTCTGTACTATTTTGAGTAATTTCACATAACAGTTAAGACATTATTTTTCATTGAACATAGTTTTTCTATAAATAATTTTTTTCAATTTAAAATTAAAAAAATTATTTATTTAGAAATTAAATTGATATAAATAAGACTATATCTGTGCTCAAAACAAAAAAAATTGGTATGTGGGGTTATTTTATTTAATTAATAAATTTTTTTTTGTTCGGTAAAAAATTGTTTCCTCAGTAAAAGCTAAAAAACATTAATGGAAAAACAAACAAAATTAATGACATAAAACATGAAAAAAGCTGTTGAAATATTTGTTTTTTGATTTCATTATAAAATATCAACGCCATAAACCATTATATCATTCAATTGAGTGATTAACCATCTTAAAGTTTGATGATATCATTAAAAAGTAATGGGTATTCACAAAAAGATCACATTTCTTCACATATAAAATTGAATCAGTTGTACCATTTTAATTCTACAAATTCTCAAATAAATACCTATAAAATCTGACAAAATTATCCTCTATAATAATTCTCTTTAATTTTATATAGACCAAGGTCTGTAAAATTTATCCTAAATCCTTTAATTTTTAGAGTTTATCTAGAGGATGTTCATGGTCTTAATATAAGTATTACATTTTCTGTACCTTTTATTAATAATAATTTTCTTATAAAATTAACCAAAAATTAATATAATGATAAATATATCATTTTTATACCAAATTATTATTAAATTTATTCAAAAAAATTATTTATTCTTTCCAACCCACTTATAATAATGAAAGAACACCAGTCATGAATTTGTGTGGACTACCACCTCTAGGAAGTGATATCTTAAATTATTCACCACCACCTTGAAGTACTGGTTATATGTATTGAATTAAAGAATAAAATTTATTTATATAATATAATTATGAATATGAAGAAAAAATTATTTTATTTTTTCTTTTTCTCTCATTCACTCAGAAATGAAAATGTTATTTGTTCATTTTGGAGACTACCCCCTCTATGAAATAAAGTATCTCATTTTTCATCAAAATTCATTATTTGTTAATATAAATTATTAAAATATGATTGAAAAACATTAATTTATCTTATAAATATAACCATTATTATATAATAATTATATTATATAAAAATAATCATCTTTCACAACTAGAATCATCAATTAGATAAAGTATGTCCATGTTTGGGTCGATTTAACCATCTACATGAAAAATGATATCAAACCCCATCATCGATGACTGTGGAAACAAAAATATTTTTATTATTATGATTCCTTAAAAAATACTGATTCTAATATGATTTTGGAAAGGTTATATGATATATTTAACTTATTACTAAAATATCATCCACGTTTCATAAATTTATGAATGTATACTAACAACAATTTCATTTTCCTGAAACATAACTAAAAAAAGTAATGAGATAAATTAATTATAAATTAACATATGTTATCAATTATTTTACCATATTTATTCAAAAAATTAAAAACATGGTAGATAATAACATATATCAAAATCTACATAAAATATTATGATCAAAATAATTAAATATAATATAACATGATGATACATATAAGATATAAGTAAATAACATATTGATAATAATTGATTATAAATGATGTATATTAATAGTAGTGTATATTAATAAGGTTATTAATTATAATATTTATATATTTATGTATTTGGACCACATTTCAGTGAAAAATTTACTCTGCGAGAATAATCATAAGGGGTTTTTGTGACTCAAACATTATTAGGGGTCATAATCGATATTCGTTAACTATATTCATTAAGAATAGATTAATCATAACAAATTATTAATTTATGTTTTATTTATAACATAATTTCATGGTAAATATTATTTCACATCCATTTCTTCTTCTTTATTGAATGTATTGTTAAATAAAAATTTAAAATCTTATGAATTATTCAAAGAACTTTTTATGGGGATTTCTCTATATCCATGTTTTTACATATGTCTAATGTTATCATTTAGGTTGTTGGAACTAAAATTTGATTTATAACCTAATATCCTCATAATAACCTATATTCATTTTTAAGAAGGTTTTCTTCCTATTAGTGATATTGGTTTTCAATAATTTAATTTGAATATAATTAAAATGTTTTTTTCAATGATATTATATTATCCACTTATACTTTATATTTTTTACATATGAATTATTTTGTGAACTTAGTATTTCAGTTTTTAAAAAATATTGCTTTAAGAGGTTTTCTCCCTATCTAGAATAAATTTTTTGGAATGTGACAAAAAATCATGTATTTTTATAATGATATTCTTAATTTTTTTCTAATAAGATATATATTTCTCATTTTATCCACATTTAATAGACTAATACCCATTGGGGTAGTGGTTCCTAAATCACCACATATGATCCATTTTTAAATAATCTTTTTGGGAGACCATATTTTATAATCAATTGATCTTAGTTTTTTTATATTCATTTTATAATATAACATTTTGAAATGTTATGATACATATATTTGTAACATATGTTATTTATTACCTAATTAATGATTTGGTTTATAAGTGTAACTCATATGTATGGATAATGAATGATGGGGAAAAATATCACCCTAAAATTTATTGGCCAATGTTTTACGTCTCATGAAATGATTAAGTTTGTATATTCCTATATTTTTCACAATCTTAAGGGGTGACATACAAATAATTGATCATAATTAAAAGGGTAGACAGACATGGATTTCTTCACAGTATTAATTTTGATAATACATTATTTTTTCAAAATTTAATGGTCAACATAAATGTATTTCTTCTTAATACAAATGGTTAATTTACTTTTTTTTTCAAAAGGTAAAGGGTGGACATACATGGATTTGATCACAATTTATATTTAGTCTTATATTTGTTTCACCTGTCTAAAATGTGACTTGTTTTCATGAAATTCCAAATGTTTCTAACACACAATGATCCAATGATTTATGAAACTCTTATATTATAATCTCTATTGTTCTTTTATTAATATTATAATATTCTAAGACATGTTTTTATAACAATTAATTGGTCATATGTACTTATTCCAAAATCTATAATTATCATTGAATTTTTTTGGTACCACTTATGAATCCATGTCCATTTTTTGGATTTTTCTCTCTAATTAAGACTTTATCTCTTGTTTTTTATCTAAACATTATGACTCATTGAATGTTTTCTACACTAAATGATTTAACTCAACCAATTCTTATGGATTTTAATCTAGAGTATTTAAATATGAATTTTAGATGTTAGTTAATTATAAATACCTTTATAGTTAACTGGTTATAAAGATGAGTGTTGTAAAATAAGTTATTTACATAGCTAGTATTTCAAGACACTAAACCCCTAATTCATTAGGTTGTACTAATATTTGTGATATGGAATGTCTATTCATGTAAAATAATGTTATGAATTTGTTTATTTTTCATGGTTCACCTAACTTGGAATCCGAGAAGGGTTCTTTTTATTTTGGGGACTAATTTAGATAAAGATATGAAAAACTATATGGATAGGTCTAATGGGTGGTTCTAGGTATAGGATAATATCATGAAATTTTGGTAAAGTAGATATTATGTAGTTTTAACTAGTAATAAAAATCATGTCTAAATACTATAAGTGGATTCAATATCCATAATATATGTAACTAGTGGTGGTAAACATAAAAAGGAGTATTCAGTATTAACTAAATTTCTATCTAGCATATTTCAAAGAGGCATAACTGAAAACTATTTTGACACTACCTAGGGACATTCTTTGATTTTTTTCTATTTATGAACGATTATTCTAAATTTTAATATGTTTATATTAGATAATATAATAAAATTTTATCATGGAAAACCTAGATTAATTCTTTGATATTCATAACCTAGTGTGTGTGTATCATTAATGATTTGTTTCTTTTAAAATCATTTTTTTACCTCATTAATTTTTTTCATATAAGTCATTAAACAATATTTTATTTTATTTAATTTCAGGAAAATGGATGAATCATGCTAATAATTGATGAAGAGAACATTGTGTTTTTCCCTAATGAATATATTAATTGGATAAGTTCTTATATAAATAATAAAATTTTTGTTCTTACCCAAATCTAGAAAAACGTATATAATAATGTGAAACTCATTGACCTCCATAACAAACCAAAGAGGTAGGATCTTGTAATATAGTATTTCATTCAACAAAATCAACCCTCCATTAGTCGCTCTTATAATCAACTAATTTCATTTAAAATGATCAATGTAATGGAAAATATATTTCCTACTCTCCGGTGCTCAGACTATGAAATGTTTATCTCCAATTTATAAATTTTTATAGGAGGGGTTGATCAATGGTTGAATTACTTTACATAAATTACATAGAAGAATATAATATAATTCTATAAATAAGAGGATTTTAATAAAAAAATTCATCAAGAACATTCCAAAAAATATTTTCATAAAGATAGAGAAATAATTACTTGATTAAAAAAATAAAGAGGATTCGATTATAAATTATAATGAAAATTTCACAAATATCACAAGGTATTCTTTTCATAATGTTCCACAATCTAAACGAAATAAAAGAATTTTATTTGGTATATTTAAACTTTTTTCTTCAAGGATAATTATCCATTAGAGGCTTTTAAATCTATGAGGAGACTCATTGATTTGTTCTAAAGGTTTAGATGGATATTGAAGGCTGCCTTTATCATTGGGATAATAATAAATGTAGAGTATCATGGATACATGAATGATATTTCACATGGGGGAATGTGATTCCAACTAACTATGTGTAATATAAGTGTAATGATGAACCGAAGTAATTTCCACATGGGATTATAGAAGTTTTTTTTATTATGGTAGGGATGGACATAATGCATAAAATAGTAGGTTATTTAAATGAATCTAATTAATATAATGTGTATCAAAAAAAACTAACCAATTCACCACTAACACATCAATTGATTATGTTTAATAAATTTATGAATTATGAATATCACTTCCTAACACCATAGGAAATAAAAAGAATAATTTGAAACAACCAACTAAAAAAGTGAGTATGGAAGAGAATATATTATACTACTGCTGAGGTGGATCATGATAATGATGTTTAGACAGATACAATAATTATCCATTATATATATAAATATAATTTATTTTATTGTTGATCGTCAAATTATTTTATATCCCATAACTTTTCAAATAAGGTTGATTCACCAAATCAAGTCATGTTCAATCAACTATCATTGAATACTCTTAGTAGAATGATGATAGTATCAGGGAAATATATGTCATTTAAAATTAAAAACCTTTGGGTGAAATTTTGAAAAAAATGGAGTTCCTCTCCCATTGTTTTAATTTTATGGGAAATTGGCTATAGATGGGTTGTCCCTTCACAAGGAATATATATTCTTAGTTTAATGACACATCATTTTATATCCTCATCTTTCATATGAAATATTTTTTATAAAAGATAGTCATTATCTATATTTGGATGAAAATTATTTCAACATTGATGAAAAAACATTTGTACATGAATATGTTGACATGTTTTTAGAGTAACTTACTATTCTTCCCACATATCATGAGATTATAATATTAAGAGAACACATAACAGGATCAATTCTTACCTTAAAGAGTTCATATATAGTGGACTTCATTGAATTAATGTAATTAAATGAACATCATCAAGAGAATATGGATAATGAATTAGTATGCACATGTGCTTCAATGCTGGATTGTTGAGTCTTATTTATTAAAAACAATAATGGATCATTGCATTTATTTATGAAGATATTAAATAAATAATGATCAATATAATTTATCAGCTACTATATATCAATGATATTATTGATCAAATAAAATGATATAAGTACTTTTTAAAAAAATAGATCTGATCTGGATATCATCCGCAAAATGTAAAAGGTGAAGATATTTACCTAATAAAATTCCTTATATGGTACAAAATGTTTGAATTTATAGTTATTCTATACTGACATATGAATACTACCTTTATATTCATAGATCTAATTAATTATGTATTTAGAGACTAACAGGAACAATTTTTAGTTTTATTCATTTATAATATTCTCAAATATTCAATGGGAAAGGAAGATAATGAAGACTATATATTGATTTTGTTTAAAATATTAATAATAGATAAAATATATAACAATATAATTAAGTGTTAATTATTAATTTTAATATATTATTCTTGGGACATATATTCTATCGAGTGGGAATCTCTATAGTTCCTTCAAATAAATATGTTATTGATCTATGATCCAAATCAAACATAGTAGTTGTGATCCATCATTTTCTCTGATTACCTATATATTTTAGATTCATTTTTGTTTAATTTCTCATATTTAATAAATACGCTAACCAATATAAAAGGGGAAGACAATTATTTTTCCTTGGACAACGCAATATGAACAAATTTCATTTTACTGAATAATGGGTTGGTCACTACACCAATACATAGATTACCCTAGGTGGGGAAGTGTTTGTTTTATACTGTGATTCTTTTGAAATTGGTTTAGATTGTGTGATCATGAAAAATGATAACGGAATTTTTTGTACCTCATTATAAATATCTAAAAATGATAAAAATTACACAACACATGATTCCCATTTTTTCATAGTGATATTTGAATTTAAAATTTAGGGGTATTATATGTACAATGAATATAAGAGTTTGAAATATATATTCAAAGATAAGTAGTCAAATATACTCCAATGGATATTTTTGCATTAGATTAGAGTTTTTTACTTCTTAATACACTAAAAACAATGAAAAATAATAATTTGGATGATGAGTTATGAAGGAAAGATCATTATATCATATCATTGCATAGGATTGAAAAATATTCAATACTAATGTTTTCTAAGGACTAAATTGACAAATCATAATGTAAGTACATAAAATCCATTTTTCCAAAATTACTTCACAATAAAAAATTCATATTAATATAATTGATTCTGAAAAAGATGATGCACAAATTTTGAAAAATATAATTATTATTTCATATTTTATTATTAATAATTATTTAGTTATATGGTTTTGGAGTATGGATATCTGTCCCATAAAAACTATACCAAAAAAGGGATATTGTTTATGATGGTAATAAATCCTCCTTCTATTTTCATCCATGAATCATGATGAGTTATAATTATCTATATAAATAATTCAGGTGTGATAACATTAAGAGTTAAATCACATGATATATATCTCGTTGATTAGTATTCTATGATATTAAAACATAAGTACATAATTTTTTGGCCATGTGGTAACCATTACCCCAACTAGTATGGAAATAGAAAACCATTACTATGTATTTTCTTGTACGAATCAGCATGACATTTAACTTCCATAATGCAATTTGTGATGTTGTAGATCACCATACATAATCTGTGTATTTTATTATTATAACCGAAATTTTCTCTATTTACAATCTCACAAATATATAAACTAATATCACATTGTTTATCATCTGATTTATAAGATATATAATATAAAATTATTTTTATTGGTATACTATATAATGTTCCTAAAATATTATTATGTATTTCTCAATAATTAAATACCATATGAGTATCTTATATTATAGACAAAACTTAACTATAATGAAAACTAGTTTCTATAATAAATTTATTAAATATTACCATTATATAATAGACATAAATTATCATGTATCATTAAAAGTTACATATTAAAAAAATGAAATGTTATAACAATAAAATGTCATTTTTTGTTTAGAGATACATTTTTTTCTCATAAAAATGATTTCATCACATTTAGTGTTCAAGTATTAAAATAAAAAATTTCACCCCATTAGAAATTTTATTTGGTTAATTGTATGAAACATTTAAAATCAATAGGTCCAATATAGGTAAAATAATCAATTTTTTATGCCATATATGAAGATTAATAATATTACAGTTAATTATATTGATATTGGGGAATCTGTTATTTTCAATGATTTGATTCATTAATATTGTATAATTTTTTTCCAGTAAACTATAAAAAATTATTTTAAATAATGACTCCAATATTTTATTTAAAAAATTAAAATTCTTTTTAAAATCATTTATTTGGTAATTAATTCTAAAAAAGATAAATTTGGGATCATTGTTAAAACAATATTTTTCAACAAAAAATGTATCTATTTATATTATTTTTTATTTTTATTTTTATATTATCTTTTTTATAAAATTGAACTATATTTACTGGAGATTATGTGTATGATAAAATTTCCAATGTTGGTAAGTTTCATTATTTTATATTTTTAGTAAAATAGATCTTACTTGGGTAAAAACTAGTTACCCAGAAAAAAAAGTAAAATGAACATTATAAAAGTAAATGAATTAAAAACTATTTATAAATTCTTTTAAATACATGGTTTATGATTTCATGACGCAATATCACCATTTAGTCCATTACTTTTAATTTTTGGATTAATTTATCCGTGATTTGATTAATGATTTCATCGAAAAGTAAAGGGTATCTACAAAAGCCAATATTTCATCAATTATAAAAGGGGATCACTTAAAACCTTTCACTACTCCACATTACCAAAATAATTTTCCATTAATACCTACCTAACTTTTTTATACTATATTTACATTACATTTATTAATTTTCTTGGTCACTACAATATTTCTTATGTCATTAAATTCTAATATGTACATCAAGAGGAACATCAAGTTATCAATGAATGAATTACACACTCCTTACATATTCTTCTTAGTTTTTTCTCTTCTAATTATTTTATTTCATTATTATTATAAATAAAATAGTATAATTATTAGAATTAATTATTTTAATATTAATTTTAAAACCATCATTTATTCCTTCTATTCCATATAGGAAAACAATGTAACCTCCGACATGCTTTTGTACGTATAAACCATGTGCATAATGTAATATATTCCATATTTCACCACCACATATATTAAATGGATTGAATGATGGGATTTATGAAAATATTTAATTTATGTAATATATTTATTATTATTAAGAGAGGAATTATAATCCACCATATTATCTTTATATTTATTAGGAAGTAAAAACATTATACATGAATATTGCAAACTACCACCCAAATGAGTAATATATTTCATTTTACATATAGTAAAAATATTATTTATTAGAAACATTTAAAATATGATTAAAAAAATTATATATATATATATATATATAATTTCATTATTCTCTATTAATGATTAAATTATTTTAAAACAAACCAATTTCATAACAATGACCATCTTTTTATTATGGCATGTTCATGTTTTGGTCGGTCTACTAGCTTAATTAAACAATGAAATAACACCCCATATTGAATTACAATGGGAACATAAATAAAAATACTCTTATAATTTAAAAATAAAATCATTATTAAATTATTAATATTGAAATCATATATTATAAATTATGGTTTTTACTAAAATATCAACATTGGTCGCAAAAATTACAAAAATAATCTGACACAAACTCCATTTTCTTGAAACAGAACTAAAAATAATTATTTAAAGAAATTTGAGATTTAAAAATAAATATAATATTTTTATTAAAATACCTTATACTATATTATAATGAAAAAAATTATAATAAATAATGGTAAATAAATTGATATCATAAGTAACACATGAAATAATTAATATTACAACTCTAGATGGTAAAAATAACAGATAAATATTTAATATATTCATAATAAGAATCATAAATGATTTATATAAAAGGTAATTTTTATGTATAAGTTTCTAAATTATAATATTAATATATTTATGTTTTTCATATGATGATAGTGCTAGTTTGACTAAGACTAAGTAAAAATTAAATAGTTTTAATCACACAAATCTTTTTCTTTAGGTCAGAATAAATATTATTTGACTATAATATTTCAATATTTATTTATTATACAATATGATGATTTTGTGGAGTATTTCCACCTTATTTTCAAGTAAATCCTGTTGAAACCCCATGTATTATTCCTGGATTAATTTATTATTTCACAAAATTGTCTTTTATTAAGAATAATTCTCATATAATTTTTGAGGGTTTACGTTTATATCCAATTTTTTACTTCTTGAAAACGTTATCCTTTCAGTAATGGAAACCCAAATTGGTTTTTTCTTGTATGATAATTATATTAACCTTTATTAATTTTAAATCCAATGTCACATTTTTCTTTTAACGATATTAATTTTCAATTAAGTTGTTTAAAAATATTTTAAAATCATTTCTTTCATATAACCTTATATTCTTCCCTTACATATTACATTATTAAAAAATTAATTATTTCATTATTGGGTATGTTTTTTGGAATTTTTATTATATAATCATTTTATGAATTTTTCAGTTCGTCGTTAAAAAAATTTGATTAAGGAATGTTACATGAATATAATTTATTTTTATTAAGATATTAAGAAATATATTTTAATATAAACTCTTTTCATGAAATATATTAATTTCTAAAAATATTCATATCCATTAGATTAATGGTTAAAAAATTATCCTATATGTTATCTTCTTAAATTGAGATGTTTGATGATCATGTTTTTGGTATCAATTGATCATGTTTTTCTTAATTCATTTTATGTGATACAATTTTAAAATTTTATTAAACACATTTTCAACATGTATGTTAGTTATAATAAGATGGATTCATTAATTTTTAGGTGTATCTCATATATATGGATGATATAGAAAGGGACCTATATCACCCTCTAATGCAATGGTTAATATTTTACATATAATGGGACAATAAATCTTGCCCATGATTATATATTTTTTAAAATAAAAATGATGGACATATAAGGATTTGATCACAGTTTAAATTATTGACATTCTTAGATTTTTTGGCATGATAATGGGCTGGCATAGTTTTATTTGTTCCCTATTTAATGAGATGAAAAATATGTATTTTTTCACATTATAAAGGGATAATAAAATTGGATTTTTTTATAAAATAATGGATTGAAATAATATTATTTTTTCAATTTTTATTCCTTTTTATGTTTGTTCTGCTTAACTATAATATTCAACATTTTTAAGATATTATGCTTTTTAAGAGATTATCTAATATTAAAAAATTATCTATTATTAAGTAATGATTCCATATCTTTTTTAATTATTGTTAAATACTTATAATACATGTTTATATAACATTTCATTGGTCTTATATTCTTTTTCCATGATCCTTAATGCTAACTCAATTTTTTTACTTATCACTTCTGATTTGATGATATTTTTATATAATGTTACTATATTATTCTTGATTTACCTCACGTTTATGATCTAACCATTATTAATACAAATGGTTAATTTACTTTTTTTTTTCAAAAGGTAAAGGGTGGACATACATGGATTTGATCACAATTTATATTTAGTCTTATATTTGTTTCACCTGTCTAAAATGTGACTTGTTTTCATGAAATTCCAAATGTTTCTAACACACAACGATCCAATGATTTATGAAACTCTTATATTATAATCTCTATTGTTCTTTTATTAATATTATAATATTCTAAGACATGTTTTTATAACAATTAATTGGTCATATGTACTTATTCCAAAATCTATAATTATCATTGAATTTTTTTGGTACCACTTATGAATCCATGTCCATTTTTTGGATTTTTCTCTCTAATTAAGACTTTATCTCTTGTTTTTTATCTAAACATTATGACTCATTGAATGTTTTCTACACTAAATGATTTAACTCAACCAATTCTTATGGATTTTAATCTAGAGTATTTAAATATGAATTTTAGATGTTAGTTAATTATAAATACCTTTATAGTTAACTGGTTATAAAGATGAGTGTTGTAAAATAAGTTATTTACATAGCTAGTATTTCAAGACACTAAACCCCTAATTCATTAGGTTGTACTAATATTTGTGATATGGAATGTCTATTCATGTAAAATAATGTTATGAATTTGTTTATTTTTCATGGTTCACCTAACTTGGAATCCGAGAAGGGTTCTTTTTATTTTGGGGACTAATTTAGATAAAGATATGAAAAACTATATGGATAGGTCTAATGGGTGGTTCTAGGTATAGGATAATATCATGAAATTTTGGTAAAGTAGATATTATGTAGTTTTAACTAGTAATAAAAATCATGTCTAAATACTATAAGTGGATTCAATATCCATAATATATGTAACTAGTGGTGGTAAACATAAAAAGGAGTATTCAGTATTAACTAAATTTCTATCTAGCATATTTCAAAGAGGCATAACTGAAAACTATTTTGACACTACCTAGGGACATTCTTTGATTTTTTTCTATTTATGAACGATTATTCTAAATTTTAATATGTTTATATTAGATAATATAATAAAATTTTATCATGGAAAACCTAGATTAATTCTTTGATATTCATAACCTAGTGTGTGTGTATCATTAATGATTTGTTTCTTTTAAAATCATTTTTTTACCTCATTAATTTTTTTCATATAAGTCATTAAACAATATTTTATTTTATTTAATTTCAGGAAAATGGATGAATCATGCTAATAATTGATGAAGAGAACATTGTGTTTTTCCCTAATGAATATATTAATTGGATAAGTTCTTATATAAATAATAAAATTTTTGTTCTTACCCAAATCTAGAAAAACGTATATAATAATGTGAAACTCATTGACCTCCATAACAAACCAAAGAGGTAGGATCTTGTAATATAGTATTTCATTCAACAAAATCAACCCTCCATTAGTCGCTCTTATAATCAACTAATTTCATTTAAAATGATCAATGTAATGGAAAATATATTTCCTACTCTCCGGTGCTCAGACTATGAAATGTTTATCTCCAATTTATAAATTTTTATAGGAGGGGTTGATCAATGGTTGAATTACTTTACATAAATTACATAGAAGAATATAATATAATTCTATAAATAAGAGGATTTTAATAAAAAAATTCATCAAGAACATTCCAAAAAATATTTTCATAAAGATAGAGAAATAATTACTTGATTAAAAAAATAAAGAGGATTCGATTATAAATTATAATGAAAATTTCACAAATATCACAAGGTATTCTTTTCATAATGTTCCACAATCTAAACGAAATAAAAGAATTTTATTTGGTATATTTAAACTTTGTCTTCAAGGATAATTATCCATTAGAGGCTTTTAAATCTATGAGGAGACTCATTGATTTGTTCTAAAGGTTTAGATGGATATTGAAGGCTGCCTTTATCATTGGGATAATAATAAATGTAGAGTATCATGGATACATGAATGATATTTCACATGGGGGAATGTGATTCCAACTAACTATGTGTAATATAAGTGTAATGATGAACCGAAGTAATTTCCACATGGGATTATAGAAGTTTTTTTTATTATGGTAGGGATGGACATAATGCATAAAATAGTAGGTTATTTAAATGAATCTAATTAATATAATGTGTATCAAAAAAAACTAACCAATTCACCACTAACACATCAATTGATTATGTTTAATAAATTTATGAATTATGAATATCACTTCCTAACACCATAGGAAATAAAAAGAATAATTTGAAACAACCAACTAAAAAAGTGAGTATGGAAGAGAATATATTATACTACTGCTGAGGCGGATCATGATAATGATGTTTAGACAGATACAATAATTATCCATTATATATATAAATATAATTTATTTTATTGTTGATCGTCAAATTATTTTATATCCCATAACTTTTCAAATAAGGTTGATTCACCAAATCAAGTCATGTTCAATCAACTATCATTGAATACTCTTAGTAGAATGATGATAGTATCAGGGAAATATATGTCATTTAAAATTAAAAACCTTTGGGTGAAATTTTGAAAAAAATGGAGTTCCTCTCCCATTGTTTTAATTTTATGGGAAATTGGCTATAGATGGGTTGTCCCTTCACAAGGAATATATATTCTTAGTTTAATGACACATCATTTTATATCCTCATCTTTCATATGAAATATTTTTTATAAAAGATAGTCATTATCTATATTTGGATGAAAATTATTTCAACATTGATGAAAAAACATTTGTACATGAATATGTTGACATGTTTTTAGAGTAACTTACTATTCTTCCCACATATCATGAGATTATAATATTAAGAGAACACATAACAGGATCAATTCTTACCTTAAAGAGTTCATATATAGTGGACTTCATTGAATTAATGTAATTAAATGAACATCATCAAGAGAATATGGATAATGAATTAGTATGCACATGTGCTTCAATGCTGGATTGTTGAGTCTTATTTATTAAAAACAATAATGGATCATTGCATTTATTTATGAAGATATTAAATAAATAATGATCAATATAATTTATCAGCTACTATATATCAATGATATTATTGATCAAATAAAATGATATAAGTACTTTTTAAAAAAATAGATCTGATCTGGATATCATCCGCAAAATGTAAAAGGTGAAGATATTTACCTAATAAAATTCCTTATATGGTACAAAATGTTTGAATTTATAGTTATTCTATACTGACATATGAATACTACCTTTATATTCATAGATCTAATTAACTATGTATTTAGAGACTAACAGGAACAATTTTTAGTTTTATTCATTTATAATATTCTCAAATATTCAATGGGAAAGGAAGATAATGAAGACTATATATTGATTTTGTTTAAAATATTAATAATAGATAAAATATATAACAATATAATTAAGTGTTAATTATTAATTTTAATATATTATTCTTGGGACATATATTCTATCGAGTGGGAATCTCTATAGTTCCTTCAAATAAATATGTTATTGATCTATGATCCAAATCAAACATAGTAGTTGTGATCCATCATTTTCTCTGATTACCTATATATTTTAGATTCATTTTTGTTTAATTTCTCATATTTAATAAATACACTAACCAATATAAAAGGGGAAGACAATTATTTTTCCTTGGACAACGCAATATGAACAAATTTCATTTTACTGAATAATGGGTTGGTCACTACACCAATACATAGATTACCCTAGGTGGGGAAGTGTTTGTTTTATACTGTGATTCTTTTGAAATTGGTTTAGATTGTGTGATCATGAAAAATGATAACGGAATTTTTTGTACCTCATTATAAATATCTAAAAATGATAAAAATTACACAACACATGATTCCCATTTTTTCATAGTGATATTTGAATTTAAAATTTAGGGGTATTATATGTACAATGAATATAAGAGTTTGAAATATATATTCAAAGATAAGTAGTCAAATATACTCCAATGGATATTTTTGCATTAGATTAGAGTTTTTTACTTCTTAATACACTAAAAACAATGAAAAATAATAATTTGGATGATGAGTTATGAAGGAAAGATCATTATATCATATCATTGCATAGGATTGAAAAATATTCAATACTAATGTTTTCTAAGGACTAAATTGACAAATCATAATGTAAGTACATAAAATCCATTTTTCCAAAATTACTTCACAATAAAAAATTCATATTAATATAATTGATTCTGAAAAAGATGATGCACAAATTTTGAAAAATATAATTATTATTTCATATTTTATTATTAATAATTATTTAGTTATATGGTTTTGGAGTATGGATATCTGTCCCATAAAAACTATACCAAAAAAGGGATATTGTTTATGATGGTAATAAATCCTCCTTCTATTTTCATCCATGAATCATGATGAGTTATAATTATCTATATAAATAATTCAGGTGTGATAACATTAAGAGTTAAATCACATGATATATATCTCGTTGATTAGTATTCTATGATATTAAAACATAAGTACATAATTTTTTGGCCATGTGGTAACCATTACCCCAACTAGTATGGAAATAGAAAACCATTACTATGTATTTTCTTGTACGAATCAGCATGACATTTAACTTCCATAATGCAATTTGTGATGTTGTAGATCACCATACATAGTCTGTGTATTTTATTATTATAACCGAAATTTTCTCTATTTACAATCTCACAAATATATAAACTAATATCACATTGTTTATCATCTGATTTATAAGATATATAATATAAAATTATTTTTATTGGTATACTATATAATGTTCCTAAAATATTATTATGTATTTCTCAATAATTAAATACCATATGAGTATCTTATATTATAGACAAAACTTAACTATAATGAAAACTAGTTTCTATAATAAATTTATTAAATATTACCATTATATAATAGACATAAATTATCATGTATCATTAAAAGTTACATATTAAAAAAATGAAATGTTATAACAATAAAATGTCATTTTTTGTTTAGAGATACATTTTTTTCTCATAAAAATGATTTCATCACATTTAGTGTTCAAGTATTAAAATAAAAAATTTCACCCCATTAGAAATTTTATTTGGTTAATTGTATGAAACATTTAAAATCAATAGGTCCAATATAGGTAAAATAATCAATTTTTTATGCCATATATGAAGATTAATAATATTACAGTTAATTATATTGATATTGGGGAATCTGTTATTTTCAATGATATGATTCATTAATATTGTATAATTTTTTTCCAGTAAACTATAAAAAATTATTTTAAATAATGACTCCAATATTTTATTTAAAAAATTAAAATTCTTTTTAAAATCATTTAATTGGTAATTAATTCTAAAAAAGATAAATTTGGGATCATTGTTAAAACAATATTTTTCAACAAAAAATGTATCTATTTATATTATTTTTTATTTTTATTTTTATATTATCTTTTTTATAAAATTGAACTATATTTACTGGAGATTATGTGTATGATAAAATTTCCAATGTTGGTAAGTTTCATTATTTTATATTTTTAGTAAAATAGATCTTACTTGGGTAAAAACTAGTTACCCAGAAAAAAAAGTAAAATGAACATTATAAAAGTAAATGAATTAAAAACTATTTATAAATTCTTTTAAATACATGGTTTATGATTTCATGACGCAATATCACCATTTAGTCCATTACTTTTAATTTTTGGATTAATTTATCCGTGATTTGATTAATGATTTCATCGAAAAGTAAAGGGTATCTACAAAAGCCAATATTTCATCAATTATAAAAGGGGATCACTTAAAACCTTTCACTACTCCACATTACCAAAATAATTTTCCATTAATACCTACCTAACTTTTTTATACTATATTTACATTACATTTATTAATTTTCTTGGTCACTACAATATTTCTTATGTCATTAAATTCTAATATGTACATCAAGAGGAACATCAAGTTATCAATGAATGAATTACACACTCCTTACATATTCTTCTTAGTTTTTTCTCTTCTAATTATTTTATTTCATTATTATTATAAATAAAATAGTATAATTATTAGAATTAATTATTTTAATATTAATTTTAAAACCATCATTTATTCCTTCTATTCCATATAGGAAAACAATGTAACCTCCGACATGCTTTTGTACGTATAAACCATGTGCATAATGTAATATATTCCATATTTCACCACCACATATATTAAATGGATTGAATGATGGGATTTATGAAAATATTTAATTTATGTAATATATTTATTATTATTAAGAGAGGAATTATAATCCACCATATTATCTTTATATTTATTAGGAAGTAAAAACATTATACATGAATATTGCAAACTACCACCCAAATGAGTAATATATTTCATTTTACATATAGTAAAAATATTATTTATTAGAAACATTTAAAATATGATTAAAAAAATTATATATATATATATATATATATAATTTCATTATTCTCTATTAATGATTAAATTATTTTAAAACAAACCAATTTCATAACAATGACCATCTTTTTATTATGGCATGTTCATGTTTTGGTCGGTCTACTAGCTTAATTAAACAATGAAATAACACCCCATATTGAATTACAATGGGAACATAAATAAAAATACTCTTATAATTTAAAAATAAAATCATTATTAAATTATTAATATTGAAATCATATATTATAAATTATGGTTTTTACTAAAATATCAACATTGGTCGCAAAAATTACAAAAATAATCTGACACAAACTCCATTTTCTTGAAACAGAACTAAAAATAATTATTTAAAGAAATTTGAGATTTAAAAATAAATATAATATTTTTATTAAAATACCTTATACTATATTATAATGAAAAAAATTATAATAAATAATGGTAAATAAATTGATATCATAAGTAACACATGAAATAATTAATATTACAACTCTAGATGGTAAAAATAACAGATAAATATTTAATATATTCATAATAAGAATCATAAATGATTTATATAAAAGGTAATTTTTATGTATAAGTTTCTAAATTATAATATTAATATATTTATGTTTTTCATATGATGATAGTGCTAGTTTGACTAAGACTAAGTAAAAATTAAATAGTTTTAATCACACAAATCTTCTTCTTTAGGTCAGAATAAATATTATTTGACTATAATATTTCAATATTTATTTATTATACAATATGATGATTTTGTGGAGTATTTCCACCTTATTTTCAAGTAAATCCTGTTGAAACCCCATGTATTATTCCTGGATTAATTTATTATTTCACAAAATTGTCTTTTATTAAGAATAATTCTCATATAATTTTTGAGGGTTTACGTTTATATCCAATTTTTTACTTCTTGAAAACGTTATCCTTTCAGTAATGGAAACCCAAATTGGTTTTTTCTTGTATGATAATTATATTAACCTTTATTAATTTTAAATCCAATGTCACATTTTTCTTTTAACGATATTAATTTTCAATTAAGTTGTTTAAAAATATTTTAAAATCATTTCTTTCATATAACCTTATATTCTTCCCTTACATATTACATTATTAAAAAATTAATTATTTCATTATTGGGTATGTTTTTTGGAATTTTTATTATATAATCATTTTATGAATTTTTCAGTTCGTCGTTAAAAAAATTTGATTAAGGAATGTTACATGAATATAATTTATTTTTATTAAGATATTAAGAAATATATTTTAATATAAACTCTTTTCATGAAATATATTAATTTCTAAAAATATTCATATCCATTAGATTAATGGTTAAAAAATTATCCTATATGTTATCTTCTTAAATTGAGATGTTTGATGATCATGTTTTTGGTATCAATTGATCATGTTTTTCTTAATTCATTTTATGTGATACAATTTTAAAATTTTATTAAACACATTTTCATCATGTATGTTAGTTATAATAAGATGGATTCATTAATTTTTAGGTGTATCTCATATATATGGATGATATAGAAAGGGACCTATATCACCCTCTAATGCAATGGTTAATATTTTACATATAATGGGACAATAAATCTTGCCCATGATTATATATTTTTTAAAATAAAAATGATGGACATATAAGGATTTGATCACAGTTTAAATTATTGACATTCTTAGATTTTTTGGCATGATAATGGGCTGGCATAGTTTTATTTGTTCCCTATTTAATGAGATGAAAAATATGTATTTTTTCACATTATAAAGGGATAATAAAATTGGATTTTTTTATAAAATAATGGATTGAAATAATATTATTTTTTCAATTTTTATTCCTTTTTATGTTTGTTCTGCTTAACTATAATATTCAACATTTTTAAGATATTATGCTTTTTAAGAGATTATCTAATATTAAAAAATTATCTATTATTAAGTAATGATTCCATATCTTTTTTAATTATTGTTAAATACTTATAATACATGTTTATATAACATTTCATTGGTCTTATATTCTTTTTCCATGATCCTTAATGCTAACTCAATTTTTTTACTTATCACTTCTGATTTGATGATATTTTTATATAATGTTACTATATTATTCTTGATTTACCTCACGTTTATGATCTAACCATTATAAATACCTCATATGATTCCCATAATTACTATTTTAGAAAACACCCATATTATGTACTAATTCATAGGATTTGAAATTGAAATTTTCATTTTTGATGTTTATAAGGGGGCTTAGGGGTGAGAGGTTATGATGAAATGATGATGAATATTGTGAATTTTGTTATTTATATAGCTAAAAATTTGATAAAAAAATCCCTATTTAACTATTTGGTGCGTATATATGTGATATTGAGTGTTTATTCATTAATAAAATAGGATATGATTTTTTTTATGGTTGGTTCATTAATGGATTATGATTATCATTGATTCTTTAGAAAACATTTTATATGTAATGTGAATATTTTTCATATATGTGGCAATCAAAAAGAAAATCACCAATATTATAATGTATATGATTATATAAAATTACTATTTATAAGAATAATTAAATTATATTTATACTAAAATCTTGGACTATATTATTTTATGTTAACATAAGTTTTACAATATAAAAATAAATTTTCAATACATTTTAATTTCAAACCATGAGGTATATAAAAATATGATAGAAATAAAGAAATAGAAATGGTTGTTTCAATAAATGTATGGAAGGTGAAATAATTTCATGATTAATAAAATTATAAAATGTGTTAATAAGTTCTTGAACAGAGTTAAAATGATTACCATCACTGTATTAATTTAAGAAACATGTTTTTGATGTGTAAAGTATTTTTCATAATGAGGAAAAAATCTTGAATACAATATTCAAAGACTATAGTTATACAAGAACCATTATCCGTGATATATATAAATGATATTTTTATGAATATGTATAATTTTGCATCATATAAGTTTATAACGGAGAATGAATATATCAAGTGATTGTGTATCGTGATACCCTCATAGGTTATATTTCAGTTGTCCTTGTAGTTTTTCTAATGAAACCTTAATAAGATTATAAAATCATATAAGAATAATTATATCCATGTATATATGTTATATAAACATGTTCATATGATTTCATATATTGGGAATAGTTTTTTCATGAATTATATCATTTAAATACTACTTCTGACCAATATAGTTTATAACAGATAGATGTTTGGAATATCAAAACGTATCATTTTCCACTAAAACACCTTCACTAATTCCAAACATTCATATGTTGTAACTATAAGGGATGATGATGAAAACATGAATTTGGAATGATATGTAATAACTCTAAAAAAATGTAGTAACCCAAATATATTGGATATATGGCTAGGAAGATCATTCCAATAATTTTTTCTCTATTATAATAATTGAATAATCAAGCAATAGACATGATCGGTCTATTTTTATAACCTATAATTATTTAAATCAAATTTTATAGAAGATTTTCTATGTATTTTCTTATAATTAATTGTGGATAAATTTTATTAATTTTATTTTATTTTAATATTAATTCATCATAAACAAGAAGATATAAAACCTAATAATATCATTTTACATTTATTTAAAACTGAAATGTAATTTCATTCAGAACTATTGAAAACTATAATTACAAAATTAGTAAATTTTAACATAAATAATTTTTTATTTAGTTTTAATATTTTTCATTGATATAAATATTGTGTACATTTATAAAAATATAATATATATGCAGGTATAAGGTATTATTAATATCTTAAGAGAACAATGTATTACATGGAATTAAATTGGGTTGTACTATTCAATACTTCTCTATATGGATCACATCATTTCAATTATTTTGTACCATCAAACACAAAAAGTCATTTAATTTTACTCTCAAAAGTGTATAGGTTAGTGATGTATGAAATTAGCTAAATTGATCATAATATTATTATATAAATGGATAAATGATGTAAAACGTCAATACACATCAACCATATACATGAGGGATAGATAAACACAATGTTAGAGGATGTTGAATTCATATTGTGTCTTCTCATTCTTGGTTATGTAGATATTGATGTGACATCTAGATGTTGATCCATTCTCCAACAATTTATTTTATTTTATATTATTTTAAATCCACTTTTGTTCCTTATAATTAGAATAATATCACCCTTATTAGAAACATATTTTTATATATTTGGGGCTACAAAGATATAATATATATACTAAGGATCAAACCATTTTATATAGTTATTACACTTACTAGTTATAGAGGACCTATAAACAGAATCCTTATATAGATATATGTCAGTTTTTCTAATATACACATATTGACCCCTCTTCAACAAATGTAGATCAAATTGAACCACATTGTTTTCAATGTTATGATTCAATATATTTTAGAATAAATAATTTTCCATAAATTAACCTAGAGTTATTACACTACATTCTTGTGATTTATAATAGGACAATCCTTTCGGAAAATTATATGTTTATATCATTGAATTTTATAAATTTATTAATATATTATTTTAGTGATTTTTTACCTTATATTATATTTTACTATGTTAGAGTCAACGTTAGATGCATGTTTAATCACCGTGGAATAATGTATGTTCTTTTAGATTTATCATCGACTGTCCCAAAATAGGAAATATAAAAAATAGATTTAAAAAAAATTAAATCACTACATTAATAATTATATACATAAATAATTACTATAATTCTTAAAAAATCATATATAATGTTCTTTTTGGTTCTATGAATACTATATTCTAGATTTGCTTCTATCATCGCTTCTACCATACTACACCACCATGATTGATGATCAATGAATTATGGTGCAACATATTCACTACAATAACAATAAGTGGAATGATCCAGAAAAATCTATATGATTGTTTTTTTAATTTAGTATATTATCATTATACAATAATATGTGGGGGGCCTATACACTATTTTTATTATTGAGATACATGAGTTTCATTGGGAATTTCATCATGTTAGAATAAACAAAAAATATTTTAAACCTCAAAAACAATGGTATTTGTCCCTTTGAAATGATAAGGTAACTATTTTATATTATATATTTTATTTCACATTATGTAATAAGATCAGTCTTACTCTATTTTTAGTTTAATAGGATGTACTGTATTATACATATAGCTGATTCCCATGAGGGTGGAGTTTCTAACCTAGTATTTCATTATTGATATTTATTGGCCAATCGAATGCCCTTATATTCCCTATATGAAAATGATTCTGATGAGGATGTCAAGACATATAATGACCCACACGATCATTTTTCTTCCATAGCTGATGAGGATGAACCATCATCACCAACACCATGACATGGATGAACATATCATAGATATATTATTGTTCTATTGACATATGTACAAATGATAAATAAAAATAAAAGAAATATATATTCATCATCTCATATATATCATGTAGTTAATATACCATAATAAAATTATATTTTTTTATGTTTTTAGTTGAATAAAATTGATGTACATTTTTGTTTACATAGTACCCAAATTATGTGTTTGAGGATCTGAAGGATGAAATGTTTAATCTATATATTATATTTTCACTATTATCTATATTGGATATTACCTATATCCCATTATGGTAGACATTGAAAACAATATCATACAATGATGGAAAATATACCTAGCAGTATGAGAATCTATCAAATGTATAAATATATATTCAAATTTTTGAGGTGAGATAAGTTTAAAAAAAACATATATTGTAGTTGTGATAATATTTCACCATCTATGATGGAGCACCTATGTACATGAAATATATAAATTAGGTTCCTAGATATATGTTACAAAAAGATAATTGCAATGATATTTTTATTTTTTTTCATCACTTCTACAGATTATCCAATTAAGTATTAATTTAACTGTTTAATTATATTATTCAAATTTAATCTAGAAGGATTTTTTTAGAAAATTTAACATCTAAAATTTCAATTCAGTAAAATTATCTGTATAAATAGTTATTTAATTTTCTTGTATATAATAGTCATAATGAAATAATAGAAAATAATTTTTATTTATTATATGATAAAATTAAATGAAAAATTATTATATAATATATAAAAAAGATAAATTATGAAAAAAAAATTATATATGTTGTTTTCAAGGATTATAAATTAATAATATTTTTTCAATAATCATATGAACTATAATTTATATATAAATTACATCACAAATAAAATTAAATTAAAATTTTTTATACAATTTTCATAAAGTATGGATTCAATTCAGTATAGAAGGTGTGAAAAATATATAACATGCAATATTTTATTATAATAAACTCTAAAATATTATTATTATATTATATTATACACAAATACAAAATTAATTTTTTTTATAAAATTATAATTTTTATGAACAATTATAATACATTTATACTATTTAAATATGTTATATTTTTTATTTGACACATACACCTATGTATTTTTTTACTTAAAATCAATGAAACCATTTAACACCTTTCATTAATGATTTAAATGAAACATTTTAGATGATTTAATAACTTTGGGAAAATATAAATTAGGACACAACTGTTAAGCCCATAAATTTATTCAATACCCATTTTGGTAATAAAAATTAACCTAGACACACAAAATAACATTTCAGTTTTTTATACATGTTTATAAATACACAATTAATTAAAGATACTAACTAGAAAAGTTTACGTTTATGAAGATTTTCTAAGTAGATATTAGATTTTTTTAGAATAAATCAAACACATTAAATAAATTATGAAATATTACATGTTTAAAAATTAATTTCATAAAAAATTATTCAAATAAAAACAACATAATTTAAAAATTGGATTTTTTTTCAAAAAACAAATCCGGATGATTACATATTTCAATATTTATAGATATTAAAAGGGAAATTATATATCAGATACTATATGATGTTTCATGATGGTAGTAGATTTAAAAAATGGATAATAAGTGATCAATTGAAATCATTACACTATAATAATGGTTTTAACCCCAATTTAAAATTTTTGAAATTTGATTAAAATATTTCCATCAATAATATTGTATATTCTTTGAATTTTTTGTATATATATTAATAACACAAATATTTCATGTTGTTTTTATAAAAATACTTGAATATATTTACTTAGTTATCAATTATATTCTAATATAATAAATATGATTAAAATTATAAAATAATATTGTGTAGTGGAATGTACATTCCCACTCTAATGTTTTATTTGAGATACATAAATTTTAATTAGGATTTGTTTTTTATAATGGGAGATTTTAATCATAAATTAATTTATTTTAGGGTATATAATTTCATGGAAGAGTTTATTTCAATGATATTTAATTATAACCAGTTTTAATAAAAGGTAATATTAGACATTCAATTGAGATATGAATTCTATACATTTTTTAACCAAATTATATTATATAATATTTATAATTTGTTCGACAACCTACCCCATTTCATATGACATAGATTATCTTTTATACCACATATCAAAAATGAGTTACATAATGATTTATATGTGTAAACTTATATTATGCAAATAACATTAAGGTATTAAATATGATATTCAACACATGTGAAATAATATATATGAAATCATTTATTTACAAGTACATTATTTCCATATGCATATGAACACTAAGGTTAGAATATATGTAATTATTTAAATTTTTCTATATGTATAACATTATTAGTATATGAATCAAAATATATGAATATAATGTTATTTGAGAATTTTCTATATGACATTGAAATATTTTATATATAATTTTGTTCTTATATAGAACAAACTCACAATAATTATATCTTTTATGTCACAATAAAACAAAATGCATAACTATTATGTCTCTAAAATAAAATTTTCTTTTCAATTTCATTCATCCTTTACCATTTATTTTCATATATCAAAGATCCAATTTATTTTTCAAAATTATTTTGATGACAAAAAGAACTAAAAATATAATAGGTAATAAAAAAAATTATATTAATGTCAAACATCTAAATGTGGAAATTCAATGAAAATTATAGATACGTTATATCATTGTTTTTTAGTGTTTACATTTTGTATATATAAGAGAAATTATTAAAAAAAATCATCTTTTTACTATATTCATATTAAATTAGATCATAATTTTTTAATATTTCTAAAAATTATATTCATTATGAAGAAAATTATTTTAAAATATTACAGATATATAATATTTAATTTGATCTTACTAATACCTCATAGTGAAATTTTAAATCATTTCTTCTAATGAAAGGTGTTATTTCTAGTTTTAATAGACCTCTTGATTTTAACATTTGGTTGTATTTTGTGTGTAGAGACTATTGAGAGAACATGACTAAATTTTATTTGTTAACCAACTAATATTTCAGGAATTTTTTTGACATGATTCAGTCTAAATTAATAAAAAATTAGTCTCAATGAAAAAAAAACAAATTATTCAATCAAAATCATTATTAACCAAAATAAATAAAACCCAATCAAGGATTTTATATAATATATAATTTAAAAGGTAAACTATTTGAATATAATTTAATAAAAAGATCCCAATAATCCAAGAGTCTCACCTTAGTTTATTTCTCATAAATTGAAAAGGTTTTAGTAAATTGATGTCAATAAATATTTATTATTGAAAATTATTGTTGAATTTAAATTAAACAAATTGTTAAAAATCATCACTAAAAGTCTAAATCTTTTAATTGAATCAGATAAAAATTTATTACTTATAAATAATAAATATATTTTCAAAAATGAAATATTAGTTTTTTTAAGATGTTCATATAATAGTTAATCTTTAATAGAAGTTGAATTTATTTAAATCTGTCAAACTAGTGGAGGAGATATGAGATGCGTTTTAGGTAGGGAATAAATTTAAAACTATGTAGTACTCAATAATGTGAAATCTAAGAAACAAAAGAATAAAAAATATAAACTTTTATCTCATGTAAATGATAAATAAAATTATATATAGAAAATAGTTTAAATACATTATGGAGGGAGATAAATTCGAATATGTTTTTTTTCACTAATCATGAAATTTTTCTCAATTATTTCTGATTTTCATGACTCTTGTTTGTGTGTGTGATCGTGTTGTTCCAAAATATTTATTTGTTAGTATCATTAGAGTGTTTCCAAACATGAAATCACTTCTTGTGAGGATTCCACTTTTATAACACTATCTAACCAAGAATAGAAAAGGTATCTTTATTTTATCATTTTTGATTTATTAAGATTGTATATATATTCTTTTCATTAGGCATATTAACCTATGGATGGTTATGTTGAATGTATAGGTTTGGTAACCCCCTCCACCAAATTTTACTCCTCCTTAGACAAAAATGAGAGATATAAGGTGTTGAATACCTGAGTCCCCCCTCCATTAGGGCCCGAGATGGTGACATGTATTGGGGTTATAATAAACATTAATATGGTATACATTAACCTCTAATAGAACACAAGGAAGAGAAACAAAATAGGAATAAGGAAATAAACACATGGACAGTCATATATATATATACAATGTGAGATAATAAAATTCAATAAAGTAATATGATAATTACATGGAAAACTACATGTTTTAAAAAATTTAAAATATTAGTGACAATGAATTTAATACAGGTGTTAAAAAATGAGCTAGTAATATCAAGCATGATCTCCAACCTCCTCCATCTAAACTGATAAATATTTTACATAAACATGGTGTGAGAATAATAGTATACTAAGATAGATCCTCCGTATATCCACACATATAAAATGATAATTAAATAATAAATAATAATAGTGAAAAAAAGAGAATATAACTTTCACCATGTATATTATACAAGGGAGAATTTAATATAATAATGAAACATCAAGGTTACCTGAAACCCACTTCCCAAATAGTTTTCTACTCTTCCACAACATCGCACATCCTATTCTATCTCTCTATAGAATAATCCAGTCAAAAGACACATGGGTAAGGCATCACACATGTACCTCATGCATCACATGATCCCATCCACATGTCTATATAATTAGAAATTATTTTCTAGAATCCACCACAACCCGCATGGCATGTTTTATTCATTGAGTATTATATATCAAGACATTAAAGATCATAGATCAAGTAAGTACACTATTCTAGGAAAACCATTACACAATATAGGTATAATAATGATTTAGATACTATAACAGGGGTACATAAATGAGAAATAACAAAAATACATCACAAAACTCTACAAAACTATATTGGAAAACATACTATTGTGCATTCCAACATAATTAACTACCAAGAAAAGGGAATGGAGCCAAAAGGGGAAGTCAAAAATCCATCCTCCCACTAGGATAATGAAGAAAATACCCACCCATAGTCCATTATGTGTCAGTCCCTCTAACAATCATGGGTGGAGAAGCATATGAAATCACAAAATACACAAGACAAAATATATCCTACAACCACACTATTGGCAGCACTTACTCAGAGAATAAACTACAACCAATATTTCTCAGCCTTCTACCTTCCACTAGAAATACCAGATATCCTATAAGCACACAAAAATTTTAAATATATACATTAAATAATTAGATTCTTTTTTACCATTTACTTATTTTAATTACTTCATCATAAATTAAATAAAAATTAACACTATTTCAAGATATATCACATTATCCATCAGAGTAATGTCAATGCGCTCTAGAAATTAGCCAATCCGAGTCAATGATTTTTTGTGATTCACATATTTTAATAATTATGATTCTATTATCACCATTCATAGGGGTTAAACATTTATTCAATAATTTTTATTTTAATTTCATAATCTTGGTACTCTAAGAAAAAATATCATATTCTAACACCATGATGAAAGAAGCAACCAAGAATATTCATCTAACTCATGAATTGGGGAAATAAATGAAAATAAAAAAAGAAACCTATCAATTATACTTTAAATAATTCATATGTGAGAATCAAATATATTAGAAAAAAATCAATGGTTTATCCCAAATTGAATATTATCCATCATATTTAGTACTATCATCTGTAGAAACATATGTATCATGATGTATCTCACCTTTATAAGCATCAAATACTGCCACATATTCTGGCCCTTCGAGCCCACATAACATCAGAAATATAAAGCTCTTCCATCATAGGTTCATATCACATATGTGAATCCCATACTATTTAACATTATAGAACTAATCTCGAATATGGAGCACATTGCAAAGAAATAAGAAAAAAACATAGTGAGCAGGGAAATCTGGGCCATAAAACAAGGCATCCAACATTCACCAATAAATGAGATATCATGGATCCAATAAAAGTATATTTTCCATCTTAAGAAAATAGGAAAATCATTCTTGAGATATTATCTTTATTATAGAACTAGTTTTTTTTTCATTTTCAATTACCAAATCATTATTCAAAGGTTATAACAATTTGAAACCTAGGGAATCAAGCTATCAAAATATGTCAAATGTTACACATGATCTTAAAATTAGAAATAGTATCAACAAACAATGAGAAGTACCACTCTCATTTAACAAGACATTATTATTTTTATTAAAGAGAATAAACATAACCCACATCCTTAATAATTCCATTATCCATGTGGAAGATCATTTTAAATTATTCATGGGAATTGCATCAATTTTATTATAATAAAATTGAAATAAAAACTGGATTCAAACATGAATATTCTATAATTATTCTTAACCAAAGTAATAAATTAATTCCATATTTACATTATTTATCAATTTCATCATGATACTACATGAATAAGACCATGTTAAGAATGAATAAAATAGAATTAATACTATCTAGAAAATCAATATGAATCGTGCTATAATGATATAAATAACATCAACATGTGGTAACCAAAAAAATATTAATTTATCTAAATCAATAAATATTCAGTTAATTATATTTCCGTCCAAATGTATAAACCATTCTATTTTTACAGTCTCCAAGAAAATAATAGAAGAAATTAATCCCATACCCCATAGACAAAACTCTTATTATCACGAGAACAAACCAATGCCACATATCTCAATCACCACTTCCATAAGAAGCTGAATCCATTAAAGGATTCCACAACATAGCTGAACAAACAACAACCAAGAAATATTCAATTATAAATATGGTGACTACATGCCATCTCTTAGAAAGAAGAAATTCTAGAATAGAGATCAATGAACCATGAGAAAGGAAGTAGAACACACATCAAATCCCTATGAATCAAATATGGAATGCAAGAATCAGTCCAAATTGAAATGATTCCAAAATGTTGGAATTGATAGGTTATAGTCACCTAGAAATTGAAAGATCCATATGGTTTATGGAAAACCATGAGGTACGGTATCCTTTATATATATTTTTCACAAGGGATTAATATGGCGTGAAACCTTTTTACATCGTTTAAATGTCATATTTCTGATAGTGAAAAATAATATTCACCTCTAAGATTTTAATCCTGATTACTAACACATCATGTAACACCACATAAACCATACCATCACAAGACTTTAAATGTACATACATGACATGAGCTCATTACACATTATGTATTCTCCTGGCTTCGAAAATTTTAGAATCAAAACACCACATGACCCAGTTCAAGCCTCCATCAAGCACCACATACTTCAGATTCATGTACAATGTCAGACTATTGGGATCCAGACCCTCACATTAGGTACCGCTCAAATAATAATTAGACTTTAGAATACAAATACAAATCCAAGTGAAAACCAAGATAGGTTTATCCAAACATCCACCCTATGAGATATCACTCAATGACATTTCCATCTAGGGAGATCGAACACCTCATCAGTGGTAAAACATGAAACCTTGAAACAACAACATTCATCTTCTAATCAATATCGAGGGGGATAAACATATCTATAAAAACTAAATCCAATTAATTAATCAAGGGTATAACATATCATAAAATAAATATGTAACCATACATAAGGGAACAACATTATAATATAAGATATAAAATATAATCAACTCAGGGTGCGCAGTGCACAACCATGATTCACATTCTTAGGTACTCTAATCCACACCACTGTGATTCCAGAAGACACAAACCAAGGGTATAAGACACCCACACAACACATTCTCTTGGAGGTCCTTGATATTTACAAGAACCTCCTCGAAGCTTGGATATTTTTTACCATTAATCTCAACCCCATCAATTATGTGAGATCCATCATGAAGAATATGAATGAGATGTTGGATATGAAAAAACATTATGTTTTATACTCATCTTTGTGAGAAGTTTTATCAAATAAATCATTGATCCAACATAATACATCCCCTCAAAATACCACAGAATCTAATAAGAAATGATACTCCCATGACTGAATTATAATTTCTCATGATGAGGAGTAACCTTCAATAAAACAAGACATTTCAAAATCTACTATAAAGTCCTTCACCTATAATCATATTCGGATTTTTCAGGATCCTTTACTAGCCTCATCCTATAGATAATTACCTAAAATTCATCTTCCATATTCTATACATGTTCCATCCTATGAATTGTTGAGTCTCTGAGCATAGTCTATCATAATTGATAATTGAATGTTCAGACATACAATGCAATAAAGGCCTCTATAACAACAGTGGAGTTGAAAAAATTCTTGTTAGAAAACTCATCCATGGTATGTTTCCTCATACACAAACCTTCGAAATTGAGGACACAAGAGTGAAACAAATCTTCAGAAGTTAGGACTATCTACTTTTCCTAAACATGTATTTATGGATTATGTAGTGAAAGGACTTAATTGAGATCCAAAATCATGTTAGAGACCTATGTAACCCATATAGTTAAAACTACTATTTTAATCAGATAAAATAGTCCTCAGGACACTGTAGTGTCACACCACTTCCTATAGATACTACATGAATAAAACAACCACTCATCTAAACTACCTAATCTTTATAAAGAGGCTTTATTTCATCAAACAATTCACTATCACTAATATAAAATCATAACATCCCCGATATTGAGGTAAACTAACAAAAATTTCATCAAGGATTTCCTCCCACAGCCACTGGGGATCATCTAATGGATTGAGAAAACCAAATGAAACATGGGGGGTCAACATTAACCTTTATAAAAGACAAACATCAAGAAATAAAGTCTAATAATAGATGATTCAATGCAAGCCACTGAAAATTACACCACAGATCTTGGTATATCTTCATCACAATAATATGCACTACAATAAGGGATCTATGTAAATCATGGAGAACCATATCTTGAATCAAAAAAGGAAATAAAAACCCTCCCTATAAAAACACATTGTGTTGTCTATCCCCATAACAACCATCAATGGAATTTCCAAAAAACAAGTCGATCCATCGAGAACACTATCTTAGAATCCCCCAAAAGTGACTCATCCGCCTCTAGAACTAAAATTTACTACACCGTAATATATTAATGAAAAAATATACCTCCATCATCTCCCATATATAATTGAATCATTGATAGTTCTTTCATAACCCTCTATGAACATCAATATTCATGAACGACATCACTATATGACTTACTACTCAGTTGATCAACTATAACATTTTCCTTTCATATCTTATATTTAAATTATCAATGTCATAATCCTATAAGAATTCTATCTACTAACACTAAAAAAATTTCATGTCATGCTGGGAGAAAACATACCTATGGATCTTCTATTGATGAAAACCAAAAATATGCTTGTTGATGAGGTAATTCCATGACAACTTCAAAGAAAACACAACTTTCAGTAACTCAAGATCATGGGGGGTATAGTTATGATCATGGGGACATAAATACCGATAAAAATAGAAAACAAATAATCTAGGAATAATTATAAATCACCGAATGATATGATGAAAATAATCACAAAAGAGCTCAAACTAAAATCCTTCTACTAAGAAAAAATGGACTTGAAAACTGATCAACTTCTTCTTTAAGAACACAAAAGACTTCGGATACTAGTCAGTCCAGAAGAAATCATGATATTTTTATATCAAGGATGTGTATGGTTTCAAAACATGAGATAAATTATCTAGAAGCCTATTATAATACTCTATAATACCAAGGAAACATTACACCAATACTACTATTTTTGGGGATTCCTGAGAAACAACTGCCTCTATCTTTAGAGGATTTAAAGAAACTCCCTATGGGGACATGAAATTCCCTATGAAAAGGACTTCGTGAGCCTAGAATTCACACTTCAATTACATTACGAACAACTAATCTTGATTACTAACTCCAAAAATAGAATGAATATGCTCTACAAACACCTCCATAGACATAGAGTACATAAGGATGTCATCGTTGAAAACTACCAAAAAATATCATAGAACTCATTGAAAACCATGTAAATTAACCCCACGAACAAGTATGGAGCATATTCCGCACTAAATTACACAAAAAACTCATAATTACTATGAATATAATGGAGGGTAGTCTCCTAAATATACATATAATTTACCCAAATTTGATTGAATCATTGTCAAAAATCCATTTTCTATAACCTACTATCTCCCTTTGGAATATCAAATAAATCATCAGTCATTGGAAGAGGATAATGGTTCTTCACTAAAACATCATCCAAGTAATGATAATTGATATAAATTGAAATCCACCATTATAATTTTTCATGAACAAGATAGTGCACCCCAATTTCACACACTTGTCCAAAAAATCCTCATCTTAAAAGATAATCAAGTTTTATATTTAACGTTTAGAACTTAGAAGGAACCATCATATACAAATACAACAATATTGATGAAGATCATGGTTTTAGCTCGATCACAAACTCAACCACCACTCAAGTTGTTCATTCTACCACCTCATCTAGAAAGGCATCAGAGTACTTCTCCAAAAACCTAAGCAACACTTGATGATAAACCTTCCACAATCTAATAATCATATTGAACATAGAATTTGACAAGAACAAAACACACCTCTGGTCCATTATAGGGTTTATCTGTCTAATAAACATTGTTAGCACTCTACCATCATCATAGAACACAACTTACCTCTTGAATCTATCAATGATATCCTACTTCGAACATAACCAATACTTATCAAGGATGAAGTCATATGTATATATATAAAAACCTAGAAATTAAATCCATGTGTAGTAATTCACTTAACAGCTCACATTCTCTACATACTTCATACAAATCAACTCAACCTCCAAATGTCACAGTCAATGCCCATGGAACTGGGAGCCTCTCTACAACAAGTCCCATGGAATGGAAAAGGGAAGGTGATATAAAACATCGTTTATCTCTTGAATCAATAAAATCATTAACCCATATAGAAAAAAGGAAATGGGTACAAAAAATGACATTTGGATCACCTGAAAATGGATGTTCTCAAGCATGAATATGGAAACACCCTACAACACATCCTCTCTAACACAATTGATTACCAAATATATAGTTGTTTTCTTCCCTATGAAGATGATCAGCATCTTAGTTATTTACTCTACCCACACCATATCCTCTCTATTGATGCCAAACTATAATTCTCAACTAATATTTCCTCAGATGAAGCTAACAAAAAGGAAGAACTTGGATTGAAACTCATGGAACACAATGAAAGCTCAGAATGGTCAGGCACTCTCCAAATTGATGACCTCAACAATTACAATAAAATATCAAATATTACCACATGGAACTAGTCTGAGAGCCACATACATTGGATAAATGAGATGATAAGGGCTGAGTTCTACCCCGATTGACCATAGTATCTTCTATCAGGAAATCTAGGATCCCTGGAGCACATCTATACTTAACAATGAATAATGATGACTCCCTTATCATGATTATTTCATTCTCCCCATCATATATAGAATAACCTATAATCTCTCCGTAAACTCAATATAAGTCTTCACCATTAATGGGGAGACCATGCACTAGATTTTTATAGGGACAACCTCTCCAAAATTCTTTACCATATCCTCCACATCTTGAAACGAGTCTAAAGAATAACACATAAGGGTCATAAAATGGGACCAAAACTCTCGCACACAAGAAATAATGTGTCAAAGGGTAAGCATATCTAGGATATGGAATCCATCATGGTCAAAGAAAGGGAATTTTTGGAACTATTATCATAACATATACCCCATTACATATGAATCCTCAGGAATCCTAAGGAACCGAAATAGCCACAACCACACTGTTCTAAACAACATCAGCACACCCAGTGAATCCTAGTGCTCCTTCTAAGAATGGATAAAACTAAAAGTTTCTTCACTACCCTCCCACTTGTATTCCATGATTTAATATGAATCAAATCTCTCATGTTTTTGAATAATCTATAACTAAAACTCTATGAGAAACCTCCTTCAAATGTATTTTTCGAAACCATCTGCTCCATGATGATATAATAGAACTTCCAACTGAACAACATTGGATCTAAATATGAAAGGAAATCAACATGGATCCATTCATTATAAATGGAAAAAATTATAACTCATTAACAATGAATATGAAATACATTGTATTAATTAATTAATTAATTTTTTATATAGAAATTATCTTAAACTATCCCAATGTATACCCATTCCAAACACATGCACAATGAAGAAAGATTAATTATAATTTCTAGTTATATACATTATAACAATCATCACTTAATTTAGTAGGATCAGTGAACATAATCTTCATTTTATCTGATCACAAGGGGCCCTAAATACTCAATTCTCATCCAGTATCTTGTGCTTACATTGATTTCATAACATTGATGACACCATTCTCCGAGCAACCAATGCTACCTCACATACCCCAAACACCAAAATCCATAATATCCTTCAACGTGAACATATAATACCACAATTTCATGACTCCCCATATTATAACCCTCTTGAGTTTGCAATAATAAAATGGATATGGTGAAACCCAAGTCCCGCCTCTAGTAGGCGCCATATTGGCGACTAGCACCAAGCATATTATAAACAGGCTTATGGGAGGCATTGCACTCAAAGAGAACATGTATAATATATTGATGACATGAATATGCCAATTAAAACCTGCTCATATATAGATATAATGATATACCATGTTCTATCATGAAATTACGTACAATATTATAACAATTAAAAGTAAAATTTCAAGTACAAAAATGTTAGAAACGACGGTGACCATGAAACCCAAACAACACCTGAAAAACAATGGGGTAGTAATATCCAGACTAATCTCAAAAATGATCTTGATTCCCTAAAAATATTTATATAATCACATGGTTTGAATAATTTAATACTCACTTGGATCATTTTTGTAGTCTCTTGTTCCAAATATTATAAAGGCATGCTAAAGAACAATGAACAGAAGTGAATTTAACTCATCGCCTATTAATGTAAAATATGTTATCATCCTAATCATGGATAAATCTCACAATGTATCTCATAAAAGATATCATATAATGAAATAATGATATATCAAGGGAAAATTTCTCTCTCTTCCACACAATTTTTCCATTCATCAACAACATCACACGTTCAGAGCCATCTCTCCCCAAAATTATCTCATTCTGAGGACACCTGTAAAAGGAATCACAACATGCACCTTGTGAATCACATAACAATATTATCACTACCACATATCCATATATAGTAACTATGATGTTTCCAAAGACTACCACACCCCATAATACATGTATCGTAGATCAAATATTATAACTCAAGCCATTTCATTCCACACACTATGAATATGCCTCAATCCATCACAAATTATACATGTTATACAAATAATAATACTTTTGATACTATATATGGGGATACATGTGTGTTAAATAATGAAAATACATCAAATCATTCTACAATCATATATGGGAAAACTAACTTTCGTGCATACCAGCTCAAGTAACTACCAAGAGAAGAGAGTAGTGACACATGGGGTAGTCGGTGATCTATACCACATAAGATGTTGGAAAAAATAGGATCCAACAGTCCATAGTTTTCAGTCACAGTAACTGAAAAAGGTGGGGATATATGTGGAATCTCATATTATATAGTATATAATATGGCCTACAACCTCATTATGGGAATAAAATATTTATAGACTCAACTATAGATAACGTCTCTTGGACTCCAGGATGCCACATTTAAGACCAAATATCATATAAGAACACAAGAATTTAAATGTTCTACATTAATTACTTCCATTATTTTTATCATTTATTTTCATAAATTATATCTTTAGACATTAAACAATTATTAAATTTTTTTTCAGGAAATGTTATATTTCAAATCATAGTAGAGTCCATACCCTCTAGGAATAAGACATACATAGTCTACAGTTTATCAATAATTAAATATTTTTATAATTAACATTCCATCATCACAAATATTATAGTTTAATCATTTATTTCATCATTATTTTAATAATTCCATAATCCAGAAAGTCTAGGAAAACCATCTGAATCTACCAATAAGAGGAAACATGTAACCTATGATATCTAGATACATCATGTAATGGGAAGAGGAGAGTAGATGAAAAAGTAGACAACCGACACCTATTAAATAGATTTATAAGAGATAAACATAGATATCAGTAAAAAATTGATATGTAAACCTAGTTCCAACTCATTGAAAAATCCCTGATACCATCCTTGACACTAAAATACATATCCCGAAGCATCTCACTATCATAGATATCAACTTCGACAACATTATCTGGGCCTCCCTATGAAGATCACGTCATTCATCCCATACTTAGCAATCATAGGATCATATAACATCATATACTCCAATCCACATATAAAATTTCGTAAGGATACTAACATATGGAGCACATAATAATGAAATAAGAAAAAAAAATTCACCATGGAATTCTAGTCCATAATATAAGGAAACTCGCCTTCACACCCTAACATGATCGTGAAGATCCAATACAAGGAACCCATAATTATGACGATAATAAGAAACACATACAATATAATGTATATATAACACACTCTCTATTCATATTATATCCTGAACAAATTAATTAATTATTCATAGGTTCCATCTATGACAACCTACAACAACAAGATCTAACATGCATTCAAAATCTAAACACTCTAGTAACATTAGAATTAGTTTCATCAAACATTGATAAGTACCATTATAATTTAACAAGCCATTTTTTATTTTATCAATATTGTTCATTTTTTTCAAAATTTCATTAGTCACATTGATAATTATTTCCAATTATGCATGTGTTTTTCCTCAACTTTATTATTATAAAATTACAAGAAACACAAAATTAAAGCATACCCCTTATTTAATTATTCTTAATCCAATTGATCAATTTGTTCTAGATATAAATTATTATTCAATTTAAATATTATACTATAAGCATACGAAAATTCGATCATATAATAGTATTTATGTCAGACAATCTAGTCAATTAATAGATAACCCACTATCATGGTATAAACCATGTCAAATTGTGATCACTAACCAATTATTTACTAACCTAGTTCAATAATTATTAGGTTAATTTGATTCCCTTCTAAGGTGATAAACAATGGAAGATTTAAATTTACACATACACATATATGAGAAGCAACCAACCCCATATATAATAGGTGCTGATTTTATTTTCATGAGAACAAACTGACATCATAGATTCTGAATAACACTCCCATAAGATGTTGCATAACTCTAACGATCCATGGCACAACCACACCAACTAAAACAATGAAAAACACCATTATAAATTTTAATAGATCCTTACACAATCTAAATATAAAAAAAATAAGGTTATAGATTGAATAACATTGAAAAAATAGGTACAACACACTGTAGATCACCATAGATTTTAGATGAGATCCAAGAATCAATCCCCAATGAAGGGATTCCCAAAAACCTGAATGGTGAGTTTCTGATCACCTATAAATCAATAGATACATAGGGAATGTGGAAAACCCATGGAACATTATCTTTAATAAACATGATACACATGGTATTTAGAAATCATGAAACATTTTCATGTCATGTGTAACAAACCATGGATTTAAAAATAGATTTTTTATAAAATGTATTCAACATAGAGTCTATGAAAAACAAACAATTTGATATTTTTATGATATTCTTATAACCTATCAATTATACATAAATTTTCTACTTATATGATTTTGTTTGTGAAATACTAACACACACAGTTTTGATCATTAAGACATTTAGAGTCATATAGGATTAATTTAAATTTTTAGAGAATAGAAACTTACTATAATGAATAGTAATGTACCCCTGTGAAAAGTAACATCAACCATTTATGTATAAATATTATTTAGGCACATTATAAATGAAATAGAATATTTTAAATCCTTAATAATTAAGTATTGGTATTTTTGTGAGTAAATATATTTAGTGACAATATTAAATGAATAAATAAATAAAATTAATTTTCATAAAATGTATTACTAAATATAATTGTTATATTCCTAATTTTTAGGATAATTTTATGATACCTTAGTTAATTTTTAATGTACTCTAAAATTGGGTTAAAATTTAACATCTGCATTTTTTAAGTAAAAGTTATTTAATTATAATATTAAATTTGTATTATATAGAAAATTATGTTGATAAAATTGAGTTTATTTTTGAACTCTAAATATTGAGAAATGTATATGGGGAATTTTTTGAATTTTTCTGAAATAAATAATTTTTTTGCGAATAGTTAAATTCGATAATTTACAAAATATGCTAAATAAATGAATTTCTACATCATTCTTGAGTCATGGATGATGTAAATGAACATTAGTGAGAACTCACATACACTTATTATTGTTTTAAGTCACAAGAAACAAGACTATTTATAGTCTTGATCCGAAATAATAAAATAATGATTAAAATAATAGAAAAACCCTCCTCTCCTTCAGTATAAAAACCACCCTCACTCCCTCTTATCTTCACTCCTTTAAGCCATGAAGCTTCTCAATTATATACCCAAATAATCATAACTAGTCCCTATCCACATCCATAATCCTTTATCTTTTTTTAAATTCCAAAACCCCTTCCCATAACATTGTTGTCATGGTGGATATTTCAAGAGGTAAATCCACTACCTGTTTCATTTAATTTCATTTCCAATTATTTTATTTTCTTAGTCTCTCACTCACCTACTCTGTAAGAATGATCACCATAATTCCAATTTTACATATTAATATATACTATAATTTTATCATGTTAATGGAAATTCCATCATCATTATCCTTTCTCTCTATGTCATTTATTTTAAAAATGAAATCATCAACTAGGGGATGATGATTTACAACCTTTTTGGATGATGAACCTTCATTATTCAATTTTTTCTTCTATTTTGGTCCAAAAAAACATTTTTATAGTTGATACAAACAATATTATATGTATTATAACCTATTTATAGTTATTTAACTAGTATATATAGATAATATTAACACATATAACAAAACTAGTTCGCAATATTCAAAATACTATGAAAATAATCTAAATGAATGTCACTAATGTTTCACCTAATAACTCATCCTCAGACTATATACCCAAATGTATTATATGAAAAATTTATATTAATAATATTTATTAGTATAATATAAAACATATTATACTGAATTATATCAATTCCACTAGAATTCCTTTATTCACAAACACGTGATCTAATTACGACAATCAAGGAAACACACACTCCAGAATGATGAAAAATTGAATGATATAACAAACCAATAAGGCCATAAATGAAGAGAATAAAAAAAAATTATTCAAATAAATGTATATATGGTCATTAATATATAAATAAATTGGCTTAATTTGGTTATCCATGAATTTAAGGTCAAATACAGAACATGTTCAGACATTAGGTAATGGTTTTCTACCCGAGAATCCATTTCAATTTGGGCTTCACTAATTCTATACATACCAAAATGAAATTTTTATTTATATTTATGAACTCATAATAAATTATTTTATAATTTTATATATATATATACCAATCATTATACTTTTTTATTTTATGTGTAGTTACATGTCTTATATTGATATATCAAAACATCATTCCAAAATACAATCCTGGTTCAAGAGAATTTATCATAATCATACCATTATTCATGGGAACTGTATAATATGCTTTTATGAGATGATTATTTTTCTGAAATAAATAATTTTATTATGAATAATCGACATTAATTAACTTTAGTTTTGTAACAAATATTTTCCAAATGAACTCTTATTTTTAAAGTAAAAGAGTATTTATCTTAAGAATTAATCTATGATTTTATTAGAGTATTTTAATATATTCAAACATTATATTAAATTTTTAATTTCAATAGAGATTAATATATTATGATATCACATAACACATTTTATTGAATGGTTTATGATTAGGTTGATAGTGGATGTGCTCTGTTGATATCATTCAGTATGTTACTCTTAACATTTAGTTGTCATGTTTAATGATTGGGGTATGGTTATATACTTTTCATATGATAGTTTCTATATGAATGTATATATTGTTTACTATTTTCCACATTCATATTATTAATGAATTGGACATATTACGAGTTGGGTTTGGTGGGCTATATCCACACTATGCATAAGTAGTTTTGATGAGGAAAACTCATTTGGGGTTTTTACTTGTTTATATATAGTCCTTTCAAGAGGCCTTAAAAAAATAATTATAATATATGGAATTATGAATTCCCTCATTATGAAACTGGAGATTGATACTCCATGTGATTATTTTAATAGTATAATATCCACGATATTGTATTATGACAATATTTAATTTATTTTTATTTCTTCCATATTTTCGCAAGTTTAGTTTTAATGTAATTCATTTTAAGTTATTCATCAAATCTAATGTTTATGTTTATAATTTCTTCTATTGTATTATTTAACCTTACTGATATATTGAGTTAACCCCTTTCAAATGATTTATTTTCCCCATGTTTTGAAGAAGTATATTATGAATGACTTGTAAGGATAATCTAAGAGATTTTGTGTGATTCAAAATAAGTTGATATGTTGTATTTTTTCATGTTGTAATTTTGAACATATGTAGGTATCCTCTTATCCAATGATAATACACTATTAATTATTTCTGGATAATGTTCTTTATTTTTCTATAAATGTATTAAAATATGGAAACGACTCTAGGAAAATGGGGTTGGGTCCTTATAGTAGGTATCATTATAATTTTAGTATAGAAATTTAAAACTGGATTTTGAAATTGTAGAATTCAAAAAAAAAAACAGAAGATAATATTTGACGATAAACATACAAGAACATACTAGAAATCTAGTAAAGAAGACATTGCATGGATATTCCAAAAAAATACATCCATGTTTGGATACTACTAGTAGAGGTGGTTCTATAATAGATGTACATACGAGTAACAAATCTGATAATGTGTTTTTGGCATGATCTCGAGAAACCATGTACATGACAATGAGAATTATTGAGAAGCTACTTTGACAATACATCAGGATATGCTTAAGATAATTTAAATCATCTTTATAATCCATTATTAAGGATTTAATTGTAATTTTTTTTCAAACTGTGTTTTTGATTATAAGATTATCTATCTATAAGATTTGAATTTATTTTACGTATTATAATAGATAAGACTATAAAATATGATTAATGATCTAATATAGTGTATGAAATCATTATTAAATAGTTCCTAAGGAAGAAATGGAAACAAAATGAATTCATGTATCCCCTGTATGTATTTCTCCCCTATGTAAGATAGTGATGTTTCTTCTGGAGCTCCAACTGGTGCTGAAAAACATTTAACTATACATGGATAGTTGAATCAAGTTATGAAACATATTCTTACCCATTTGGATCACCCTAAAAAACAAAATGTATGAGAAATGTTTAAACTATTTATGCGATAAAAACATCTATCATTTAATGGGACTACAAACCCATTCATAGAAGATCATTGGATAAGTTCCTTGGAGACGATATTTCTCACATTGGGATATAACGAAATGGGGAAGTTTTTCATGGTAGTTTATCATTTATCAGAAAACGTTTGTTAATGGAAGTCAATAATTCCAAAATCAAAGGTGGAGGAATAGATTGAAAATATGGACTAGAGGGATTTTAAAGAAATATTCTTATAAAAATACTTTCCTTGTGAATAGTGAGAGGATATAGAAAGGGAGTTTCTGAATCTAAGGAATAAAGAGGATGAGAATGTTGCAAAGTATTAATATTTCTTCCCAAGGTTAGAAAGGCATGTTTTGTACTATATATGGAATTCAAGGAACAAGATTTATCGATTCTTTTATTTTTTAAATCCATTCACGAAAAGGGTACTATTATCCAAAATTTTATCATAATATTTAGATATAATCGCATATGCAATCAAGAGAGAAAATTAAATATCTATATACTATGATATAATGGGAATGCAAGAGAATAATGTTGATATTTAAAACATTGGATATGGAAATAAGAAAAGGAAAAAAGTAAAGAATTTATTTTTCATCTAGTTATAATGGTTGGAAGAAACACACTATTAATTTCCAAAATTATAATGGCGTTTGTTAAATGTGTAGATGAAAATGACAACAATCCTGTGATTTTATGGGAAATAATGAATCCACCAATGTTCACCACTACAATTACAAAAATATTGTGCATTATAGAAATGAATTCCCTAATCATCAAGGAAACATTCCCCAGAAAAGGCTATATGATAATAGACAAGCTTATGCCATCACAACTACTCATGTTGAATTTATTAATTATGTGGTTGAAGGTAATTGAGACATTTCATAAATCATAGAAAATGATTCAAGTGATTCTTGATCATAAAATCTTTTATATCATCAATGTTTTCTATAAAAATAAGATATTTTTAAATTGATTTAATAAAGTAATTTTTCATCAAAACTCATTATGGTTAGTATCATTGCAATAATGATGTGTTGATTAGTCCCAAATATTACCCATAAACAAGCTATAGTTTCCAACCTTATCATCATACCCATGATTTAATTTAATGTAATCCCTGGAATGAATTGGCTTTCACATTATGATGAAAAAATTTATTGATGGAAGAAGGAATTTAAATTTTCTGAGAATTATGTAGAATCTCCTATATTTAGAGTAGAAGCATCATTATCTGATTATTATCTAGATCCACCCCTATATCCCTACTGAATTCAATTTTTTGGGAGGATGATAAAAAAATATATATCGGAGAAAAAAATTCTTTATATTGAGGATGTACCTATTGAGAAAGAGTAAATTGATGTGTTTCTACAGGATTTATGTGGACATCCTCCATAGTAATAAGTTATGTTCTCCATTGATTTAATTCGGGGTTTAAGACTTATATCAAAGAATCATCATTCAATTGAAACTATAGAATTTGTAGAACTAGAGAAACAACTTGGGGAACTGAGTGATAACAGATTTATTTTCCCTATTGTTTCTTCCTGAGGAGCCCATATTATTTTCAGAAAGGCGAAAGATATATCTATTAGGATGTGAATTGACTACAGGGAGTTCAATGCTATTAAAATAAAATTCAATATCCTCTACCATGCATTAATGTTTTATTTTATCAAAATCGTGGAGTATAATATTTTTCAAACTAACTATGGTCATTATTAGATAATAGTAATTCCATTTGGACTAACTAATACCCTTTATGTTTTTGAGGATCAAATGAATAATGTTTTCAAGGAATATCTTGATGACTTTGTGGCTGTATTTATTTATGATATCCTAGTATACTCTAAAGGCTACATAGATCATGAGAATAACTTTCATATTATTTTGAATACCCTTAAATGAATAGAGTTATATGGGAATTTTATAAATTGTGAATTCTGGATTTAAATAGTTTCTTTTCTTGTCCATATTTTTTATATGGTTTGAATAATAGTTTATCATACAATTATAAATGTTGTTCATGAATAGACTACTCCAACAAAATTAATCTGTGTACATAGTTTTATTGGTTGAGAAGGTTATTATCAGTGTTTTTCTCAGAACATCTCCCGTTTAGCCAACCAGTTATCCAATATTACTCGTAAAGGGGTTATGTTAGTTTGGACAAAAGAATGTGAAGAATATTTTATAGAATTGACGATGCAATTATTGAATGATAAGATCCTAACTCTAACATCGTGGAATGCTGGATTTATGATCTTTAGTGATGTATTAAATAAAGGACATGGATTTTCCCTTATACGGAATGATATAGTAATTTTATATGAGTCATGGATGTTAAAAATTCACTAAATAGCGATCCAACATTGGATTGTGAGTTAGAGGCTATAATATTTTTTTTGAAGATATGGAGACATTATCTATATGGTGGAAAAATTGAAATATATAATGATCACAAGATCTTGAAATACGTCTTCTCATAGAAAGAACTCATCATGTGGAAAAGGTGATGGCCCGAGATGCTCAAGGATTACAATTTCTCTACACACTACAACCCAGAAAAGTCAAATAAGGTAGTTGTTGCATTTTGTTCGAAGGATCATGGAGTTCTAAACAAAATGAGAATTGAAAAGGATATTATGTACATGGATATAGGGAGGATGGATATTGGAGTCATCAAAGAAGGGTAAACATTACAAATTTCTCAATCTCTTTCCCAAACCTCTTATTTAGAAAGGATTGAAAGTTATTATCTTGATGACGAGATTCATAAAAATAAAATTAATGTTTTAAAATATGAAAAGTTTCCAGAATTAATATATGGAGATGTAATTCTAATGTTTGGGAATATGAATTGTGTTCCCACTATACAGGAGCTAAAAAGGGAGTTATTGGATGATTTCAATAGTTTGAATTTATCCATACATCATGGTTGCGCTAAGATGTATAGAGATTTGAAGAAACATTTATGGTGGGATAACATGATGATGTAAATTGATGATTATGTATCAATATGTTAAGTCTGTCAATAGGTGAAGGCTAAAAGAGAACAATTTATAGGATTTATAAAACATATACCTATTCCCACAAGGAAATGGGACGACATCACCATGGATTTTTAAATCAAAAGATTACCCAGATCTCCATGAAATAATTATGAAAATATGGGTAATTGTTGATAGACATATGATATATGAACATTTCCTTTCTATAAGGGAGGATTATCCACTAGATCACCTTATAAGACTCAATATCAATGGAGTCTTACAACATTATGAAGAATATATTTTAATATAGTCTAATTGAGATCATATAATTACAATGAAATTCTGGGAAATTCTTTATAACAATTTGGACACTGAGAATCATTTGAGTACATCTTATCAGCCCCAAATTGACAGGAACTCATAAAGGATGATCCAATAATTAGAAGACATGGTGTGATCAATATTTATAAACTACCAAAGCTATATGGGATCATTATTTACCATTGGTGAGGTATTCATACAACAATAGTTTTCATTACATTATTCAAATTGAACTATATGAAGCATTGTACGGAATGACATGTCGTAAGCCAACATGTTGGGATGAGGTTGGTGAAAGGAAGATTATGGACCCAGAGCTTATGGATTGAACCACCAAAAAGGAAAATAATATTCAAACCCATATCAAAGACGCATATTGTAGAAAAAAACTATGTTGATAATGAACTGAATAATTTTGAATTTCAAGACAGAGATCTTGTTTTCATGAAAGTACCTCCTTGGAAGAGTGTTTTTAAATTTGGAATGAAAGGGAAACTAAGCCTCTTGTACAAAGGCCCTTTTGAAATTATGCAGAGAATTGGAGAAGTTGATTATCATTTGGAAATGCCACCTAGCGATTATAAGGTACAAAATGTGTTCCATGTCTCATTACTGAGAATGTTCATGCCATATCCAATGCATGTCCTCACATATGAAGGTATAGAATAAGAACCCATCTTATCTTACTATGAAAAACTATCCAAATTTGTGAAAATAAGGAACAAGTGTTGAGGAATCAGAAGAATCAGTTGGTAAAGGCACATTGGAAAAATCATAAGATTTAAGAGGCGACGTGGGATCCTAAGGAGCTTATGATAATGAACTACCCAAATATTTTTATGAAGTAACATTATAGTAATTTTGAGGAGGAAATATTTAAATGGGTGGAAGAATGTAGCACCCCAAGTATTTAAAAATAGATTTATTATATATTGAATTCAAGACTGAGTCTGTGTGTAATGAAAAATTTTATATTTATAGAAGGTAGTTATAACCTAGCTATTAGGCATAATTTTTCTGCTTATGTGATTTGAGTTTCAACAAACTAACACACACATTTGCGATTAGTATGATATTTTGAAACTGATAGGATGAACTTAAATTTACTATGAATATTCACTTACGCTTATGAATAGTAACCTCATCCATATATGTATAAATAAATTTTTGGTACCTTATAAATGATATTGAATATTTTAGAGAAATTAATAATTTAGTGTTGTTAATTTTTTATGTAATAATCATTTACCTACAATTTTAAAATAAAAATAAACAAAATTCATTTTTAAAAATTGTATTTGTAAATAAAAACTTCCTTGTTCTGTGATTTTTGGATCTATTTTTTAGAACTCTGTTATTTTTTGGATGATTATAAAATCAGATTAAATTTAAAATATGTATTTGTCAAGTAAATATTGATTTTTTTAAAATTAAACTTCACTTATTTTTATTTTTTAAACAAAATATATTTCATTTTATATTCTACACATTGAATACTGGTTAGGGTGATTTTTGGGTATTTTCCAAAATACTTGAATTTTTCATGAATAGTGAAATTCGTTAATTTATGAAATATGATAAATAATTTATTTTTTTCAATTTTAATTGAGACTTGGATTATGAAAATGAAAATTAGTTCGATCTCACTTGCCCTTATAACTATTTTGAGTCATAATAATCAAGACTATTCATAGTATTGAACCAAAATAATAAAATAATGATTCAAATAATAGAAAACCCAACCTCTCCTACACTATAAAAGGCACCCTCACCAACTTATTTTCACTCCTAAAATCATTAATTCTTCCCAAAGATCTTCCTAGATAATATATTTTAGTACCTAAAAACATCAAAGATACCTTGGTCTTCCAAAAATACCAAAACTCCTTCCCATAAAGAGGTTCGCAAGGATAATATTTCAAGAGGTAAGTCATCTTCCCTTTCCATTTAATTTCATTTCAATTCATTTTATTTTCTTTGTCTCTCACTCACCTACTCTATAAAAATTATCAAAATAACTCCATAATAATCAATATAATAGAATTATATCATTTTAATAGAATATAAATCAACAATTTCTTTAATTACTCTCACTTTTATTTTAAAAAATTAAATCATCGTGAGGGAGGTACTGATTAACAACCTTCGTGGATGACGATCCTTCGATCCTCAATTTCAATTTTATTTCTTTCCATAAATACTTTTTTATGGATGAAGAAAAATATAATATATTTAATATTAACTTTTTATAGTTATTGAACGAGTGAATATTCATAATATTAATACATACAATAAATAAAGTTCACAATATTCAATATACTGCCAAAATAATCTAAATGACTGTCATTAATGTTTCACCTAATAAATAATCATAATACCATATAACCAAGATAATTATATGACCATTTATGATTATAAATGTTCATTAGTATCATATAAAACTAATTCTTGAGAATTATATCCATTCCAATTAAATTCCATTAATTATATGCCATCGAACTGATTATGAAAATCTAGGAAATAAACACCTTGAAACGACATAATTATATTATATAACTTATCAATAAGTCCATAAATAAAGTTAATAAAACTATAATGAATAAAATAACTATATATAATGTTATTAATAAATTAATTAATGGAATTAATTGGATTATATCGGATATTAAGGTCTAGTGAAGAACATTTTCAGACATAAGGTAATGGTTTTCTATACAATAATCCATTTTCATTCAGGTTACTCTTATTCTCTACATAAATAAATGAAATTATTAATTTTTCATATGTACAACAAATAAATTATGTTTGAATTTTAAATATATTTGTATCAACCATAATCATTTTTTTACATTATGGGGATCATTAGGATTTAAAATGAACTTTGAAAAATAATTCCCAAAATAAAAACCCTATTCAAGGGAATTTATCGAACTCATACCTATTTTCAAGGTCACTACACAATTTGTTTTAAAAACCCATTATTTTTTTCAAAATTACGCATTTTATTATGAAAAAATAACTTATTTAACTCGTGATAATATATATATTCTTCCATAATAGCTCTTCTTTTCAAAGTAAAAGAGTATTTATCTTAGAAATTACACATTGATTTTTTCTGAGTTTTTTCATCTATTTCAAAAAAATGTTGATTCTTATGATAAATTGGGATTGGTATTTTTGGATATCATCTACCATATTTTATTGATTGTTTTAGGATCATTTTTATTATAGATGTGTTGCCTTGATAACATTCACCATATTACTCATAACAGTTTGTTATACAATTTAATGATTGTGGGAATGTTATTTAAATTTCATTTGTTATTTTCAATATGATTTTATATGTTGTTTATGATTGTAACTATTAATATGAGGAATTAATTGGAATTATTAAGTGATGGGTGTCACATTATATAGCCCCTCGATGCATTGGTAGGTCTAATGAGGCAAACTAGTTTGTGTTTTTACCTATTTATGTATGGTCTTGGCACGAGGCCTTGATAAAATGATTTTGATGTCTGTCATTATGTATTCTCTCATTATGAAACTATATATTGATATTAAATTTTATTATTCTACTAGTATAATATCAATGGTAATGTTTTATGGAATTATCAATTCAATTTTTTTCTGCAATACTATGCTATTGTTTATTTTTAAATGCATGCATTTTTAGTTTTTTACCATTCTTAGTGTTTATGTTTATAATTTCATACACTATATTTTTTACCCTTACAGATCATCTGAAGTAACAACTTTAACATGTTTTATTTTCCCTAGGTTGTGAATAAGTAATTATAAATGAATTGAAAGAATATTCTATGATATTGTTTGTGATTCAAAAGATTATTATATGTTTCTTTTACTTTCTAATTGTAATTCCGAACTTATATATATATATTGGGTTCCAAAAATATTAAACTATTTATTCCATTGAGATATGAAACCCTTCCATATATTATAATGTAACGAAATAAGGCAATGTCTCTGTGAAACGTGGGTCACATCCTTACATTTTGTAAATATCGAGTTTCCGATCTCATCGTAAAATATATTGCCTCGAAGCCTTTTATATCAATTATTTACACTTCATGTATCACCCCATAAACCAGAGCTTCACATGATATGAACTACACATGATAAATGTCGACACATTACACATCATTTATTCTCCATTTATCTAGAATTTTATAAAACAAATACCATATGACCCAATCCAGGCCCCCTCTCATCACCACATGTATCAGAAACATGAAAAGGGTCAGAGTACACAGATATAGAACCATATCAATGATAGATCAATATAATTCACCTACGAATACATAAATATTGAAAAATAAATCAAATATATATGAATAAGAAATCCCCTATTTAAGAAGTCATCAATAAAATCTTGATCCTTTCAATATCCTATTATATATCAGTAAAAAATCCAATCTTCTACAATTAATGATGATAATATTTTGAAGTAGTATTATCCAAACTAATATTATATGGAAACTACTACATAAATAACATTTGAGATCAGACTTGAATTAATTTCCTAGTTTTTTTCATCCATCATAGTTATGCTGAAGAGTACCTCTATATCAATCGTGCCCACAATCATTAAGAGGGAAAATAAACATTCTAATTATTAACATTAATATATAGTATAGATAAGAAAGTTATTGTTTTAGATTGAGATGAAATTTTTTTTCGAAAAAAAATCACCATCAAATACTCACTCATTATATCAGATAATAAAAATTACCAACATCTAAATCTAGCACTCCTCAACTAAAAAATTAACAACATACATTCCCCTCATCCATACAAATATCCATGTCATAAAAATTTCACAGCATCCCACTCTCATTTCTTATATCTCACCCTCATCACCATCTTAAATTTCCACATTTCCTATATTTATCATTATATTTCACTCTTAGTTATATAAATTCATCTATTCATTTAATGAAATATTTTTTTAAAATTTTCTATCATTATATTAATTCCATTATTATATTCTACCATTAATTTTATTCTATACATATTTACATTAGCATATTTTGAAAAAAAAAATTAATATATTTTATTTAATTTTCATACAATTTTTTTTAAATATATTTAATTTTTTTATAAATTTTTTTTTATCTATAATTATATGATAATTAAAATATAAACAAATTAAAACAACTGTAAAATTTTTAAACGTGATATAAATATTTATACGATGTAAAAAATTATTTTTTAATGTTATATTTCATATAATATTCAGTTTAAAAAAATATCATGAAAAAAGAATAATTTTATTTCTCTTTTTATTTTATGAATTTTAATAAAATATTATATGAAAAATTACAGAAAACAATTGTATGAAATTTTTATTAAAATTAAAATTCAATTTCAATTCATATATTAGATGTGGACAATTTTAAATAGAATAAAAATCACTTTTAAAAAGAAATATTTTATTAATTACCAGATGAAAAAAATTCTATGTAGTTACGTGTTTTAATAGAAAAAGAATTTATTTGTAAATAATTGACCTAAAACATATCATATACTATTGAATTTGAATAATATTTTTTTTCTTTCCATCCCAAATATCCTTTCTATTAATAGTTTTAGATAATTATGTCATAATTCATACATAGAAATACAATATTTCATAAAATGTAAATTAGTACTCAGTATCAATTCCCACTAACCAAAACTTTAAAAATAAAACATGATTTATTTTTATGAAAAATTTTCATGAATTTCAACTTGACTTCTAACTTTCCCTTTTTCAAACTTATACACTATTAAAACATATTAAAAAAATGGTTGAGAACAAAAAGATTAATAAGGGACATAATTAGAAAAAATCTATTTTATCATTAAAAAAATTATAACCATGGCAAACCTTTTCCCTAAAACATAATTTTTTACCCATAATGGAATCATTTTTCCTTTAAAAAGATTATTTTATTACCTTTAAAAATCAATCAATTTCCACGAAAACTTATTATCAAGAATAGAAAATATATATCATTTAAATGAGACAAAATCATCATATAACCATTAATAAACCCTAATAATATTAATAACCATAAGGTCCACATCCAATGAAATTATCCAGATAAAATAATCAGTATCCAATGCATTGGAGAACAATCTGGAATCACCCTTAATATAAGCTATATCGCGTTCACCTAGGAGCTATAATAGGGAAACCACTTCATAAAAGTTTTATTAGGCTCATCAATTAGCTAAAATAAGGATCAGACCATCTTAAATAATTTACAAGGATCATATATTGAACAAAACCCTCGAACAAAATCCATTTAACCCATGTGAAAAACACTTTTTAATATCAAAATACCATTTTCATTTAAAAAATCATTTAAGAAAATACACAATAAAACAAATTATGGATTTTTCTTTTATGAAAATGTGGAATATTATATTGTAATAAAAACGTTAAATAATGGTTGCGTGGAAATAAAAGCCATTTTTGTATTATATGTTAAAATAAAACATTTTATTGGTCTTTTATAAAGAATATATATTTATTCTATAAAAATATTTCATTTTTAAAACCTCTGAAATATATAAACATCCTATTTAATATACAGTTACTTCATTTCCATATAAATAAATTCATAAAATTTTACTTGAAATTTTTAATGGAAGGGAATTATTTATAAATTAAATCACTATAACATTTAAAAATAAGTTTAAAAAAAAGAGTCTCTTACTTCATGTCTGAATCGTCACATATACTTTTTATCTTCCTGAAATATAAAATCATGTTAATTGTTTATTTTATGTAGAACCATTTTCATTTTCATTATTCAACTTATTTTTATTATTATCATTTTATATAAAATAACTAAATATTTTATGTTTATGTTGGAATGTTTCATGATATTTTGTTCCAAATTCCAGAAAGATATCTATATGCTGAATATTGTCAAGGATGTAATTATTTTATTATATAAAGAATAATAATCTAAAAATAATTATCATTTTCATACATCAATTAAAAATTATAACCAATTATGAATGATGTTATGATAAATTAAACATGTTACAATCATAGAGATGGTAGGATGTACATACACATATGTGATCTTCCAATTTTTTAACAATCATTAGGAAGAAAAGGTATGAAATACATTTTTTTTCGAGAACGAAAGTTATATCCTAAATAATATATTATTCCTTAAAAATATATACATATATATCATCCATGTGATTTGGTGATTAAAAACAAATCACATCACATTATGGAGACAGTAGTCCAGACGTACACACTGACGAAGATATCATATTTTTGAATATAACAAGGTAATAAATTAAATTATATATGATCAATTCAGAAAGAAAAATATTTCATGAATATTATATATAAATTTTAATTTCATAATTATATTGACCATTGATATATTTTTAAAGAAAATGAATTATATCTGTTTGCAAGGCGGTAGTCCACTATACACATGATAAATGGTTTCATTCCCCATTTGATGGAAGATTATATTAATATTTGTTATAAGATTAACATAACAACACACACATATTCTCATGATAATGGTTTTATTATTTCTTAATAGATATACAATATTGGGTGGAGATATAAACTAAATAAAAAAACATGGTAAGGAATGATAAATCTTCTACGGATAATCAATTAAGTATTACACCAAATGCATGTTAGGTTTTATTTTTATAAGACAAACATCTTGGATATAAGTAGATATGTAAGTAATGAATTTCTTAAGGGACATTATTATTAAATGGGTTTATTTGTTTTAAAATGATAATAAATGGTTTATTTTTATTTGAGAGAGGTGGGGCACTCTCAGAATTTAATTAAATATTAATTTAATATAAATTAGTTTTGATTTGAAAATGGATGTGAATTGATAATATGAAAATAAAATAATAAATAAAACCTAAATAATTTCATAAACTAAAATATGGGAATATTATGGTTAGATTTGAAACCTTATGAATTAGTTTTAACCATTTATTAAACGTTTTTACTCTTACAAACACAACCAGGTTTTTTTTATATTTGATAGTATTTATAGTTAAAATAAATGGGAAAATATCCCTTAAATTGAAGATGATTTATATTATTTACCCTATTACAATCAATTCTAAGTATATATGATTGTTAATAATTTTATATTGTTTAAAAAATATTTTTTTCATAAATTTTCATTACTGTTAACTTTTAGTACTACTCCTTTAATTGACTTTAATAATATCATGAAAAAAAATTATTAAAATTATTAAAATTAATATTAATCATAAAAAATCAATGGATGAAATTTATTATCTAAAATTATATTTTTATTATTATTATTAATATGGTTTATTATATTTTTTCATTATATGAATAATCACTCTATCAGCATTGTGTAAGAACTTAGTGTAATTATTTAATTAATAAAAATAACAAATAAATAATTTGATGATGATAAAAAATTTATATGTAAAATAAATATATATAACAGAACATATTTTCTAGTCATACCCATGTAATAAATATTATAGTTAGTAAAAATAAGAGTGAAATTTTTGATTTTTTTACATTAAATGTTATAAAGGTCATAATCAAATCGAAATAGTAACCAAAATACATATATTATACATTTGGAAAAATATGTATGGAATATAGATATCTAATAAAATTGCTTCTACTATTAGTGTCGTGGTTTAGTTCTTAAAAATTTATTTCTAATTTGGATTACTCTATTTACACGTCAACATTAAAAAAATTACCAGTGTTACTATTAATGTTGACAAAAAAATAATTGTGAATTATTTTGAAAATATTCTAAAAACATATTATAATATAGAATACATTTTTCAATATTAAATATATATATATGTTTGTGTGTGTGTGTGTCTGTGTGTGTGAAATTTCAATTTTGATTTGAATATATAATGTACCAAGAAAAACAAATTTCATAAAAAAATTACCTTTTAATGTTAAAATTTTTATTCACTAAATTCAAGAATATAATTAATTTCAAAAATCATAAATGAATTATTTTAAATAAATATAAATTAATTAAAATTTAAAACTAAAAAATATATAATTTTACTTTGTAAATTCTTTATAATAAATACAATTTTCAATAACAATGTCAGCATTTTTCACTATTGAATAAAAAATATATGATTTTTTAAAATGAAATAAAATAAATCCTAAGATAATTTTTAGAATTTTATTTGAAGAATAAATTTTTTTTTTCAAATTTAAATTGTATAATACAAAAATTAAAAATTTAAATAAATCCTTAAAAAATTTTATAAAACAAGTTTTTTTTATTTAAAAATTACTTAATAATTTTATAATTACTATAAAAAACTAATTCATGATTTTTGTAATTATAAAAATGATTTATTCTATCATTTCAAAAAATTATAACATTATTTCAAACTTTTTTAAATTTCATTATAAAATATTTATTCAATTATTAAAATATTGGAGATATTGTTCACTCATAACATTTTTAGATTCTCATATTGCTTCTTAGAACATATGGGTTCTCTTAAAAAACATAACTTGTATAAATACATAGTTACTCAAATAATTCACTCTATGGTGAAGACTATAAACTGGTTTTTACACATAATAAATATCTTCTTCTAAATTAACTAAATCTATTATCAGTACATGATCTGAATCCGAATCATAATTTCATTACATCAAAATACAAAAAGTAGTGTATCCAAGATAAACTCAAAAGTAAGGTCACACAACAGTCAACTAGTCTAATATTCACAAAGATTTCATATGATCCAATGAACTGTGGATGTATATTACCCTATTTAAAAAAACACATATCACATTAACATAGATATACTTTATGATTAATGTGTTCACCTTCCTCAAATTATATTTCTTCCCTTTAGTTATTTGTGTATCTTTTCTACCTACTATGAGTCATCCTCATGTAAAGATGAATCATTTTAGAATTCACAACCATTTCCTCTAACTAATTTGGTACCATCATCTTCCATTCTCATACTTCATCCTAAAAAATTGGATTCTGACATCACATACCATATATTACATCAAAATAAGGCCACTGCATAATGAAATAAATAATATTATTTTAAGATAACCCATATAGTGAATGTTGATGATCATAAATTCCCTATTAATCTATTTAACATTCATGAATAATATCAGCCATTCTCTAATTCAATTTTTATACTATCAAGAAGATTTAGGTTTAATAGTTGTGTGAAAATTTAATCTAGTACCAAACAACTATTGATGAACTTTACAAATATTATAAGTGAATAATGGATTGTGATTAGATAAAATGGAGAGGAAGGATATGTAACATGTTGATAACAAAGAGGAACAATAAATAATGTTGATACAATTATATTATATCACCAATGGAAATAAATTTTGAATAATTATTAAATTGTTCAATAATATCAAAAATTACATTATTAACTTGAGAAGTAACTGTAATTCCTATAATTAAATTCAATGATACATTTTTCAATTTACACTTATAAACTAGAAGATGTTGAATAATCCCCGTATGCTTTTTTTCTGCTCAAACTTTTTTATAGTAACATAATTTTTTTCTAAATTAAACAATACCTATTTTCATTCTATCACCCCATTAATACTAAATATGGTCTATATAGATTTTTTAATACTTCCATGATGAACGTGGAACAAGGAAAACAATAAGCTTCACATAATAGTTCTATATTCAAAAGGGAATTACAAGGTACACATAATATCTTTCCAATTATAAAAACACATTTATTATTGACATAAAATTTAGGAAAATTAACCTATATAACAAATTAGACATTTTCATATATCTCACAGTCATCTTTCTAATCTTTCATAATTCATTATAATAGGAATGATTATACCTAAACCTGATAAAAAACATGGGATATTACTGTACCAATACTTTTTATTCAAAATTCATCAAATCATTTACCAAAGGATAATGTAATAAATGGATCACAGTTAATGAAATATTAATTTTCTAATTCAAATCATCATAATATATTTTCTTTTCCACAATGATAAATAATTATGCAGTTATAAACAAGAATCTATTCCCACCAGCATCTCTAAATAATGTAAAACTATTTATATTTGAATATATATTTTAAACATTCATGAAGAGTATATATTTGATTCTTTGATCCACATAATGGATGTATCTAAAATATTAAATAATACAACTGAAACATATAATTTCAGATAATTTGTATGATAATTTAACTCTGTAGGTTTTAGTTGACATAAAGAATAAAAATACCTTATCAATCTACACCTGAAAGTAACCAATCCCTTAAATGAAACATTATTGTAGATAAGAAATTCACCATCACAAAGGTTAAATAAGAAAACAATATTATTTAAAAATGTTTTTTAGTTCGTGAATATAATTATTACACACATTTATCCTAATGAATTTAAATTTTTTTCAAGTTACCTTTTTCGATGGTCCATAAAACCAGTAATTGTTTTCAATAAACCCCTACTACTAACCTAATAAACTAATAAACAAATAAAACTATGAATTTTTTTGAAATTTGTAGATCATACAACTGTTCAGTAAAATAAGTTTTTCGAAATTAAAAATTGATTCCATCTTTAGAAAAAATTTTAGAATTTAAAAATATGTCATCAATAATGACCACATATAGTCCAAAATGCAGTCTTTTTGGTGTCTCCCTCCTATACATTCTACTGATTGTACCCTAACATGAGATAAATCATTGAAAAATAATATATTAAATAAAGTTGGTCAAGCAAACTATCAATGTGGAAAAAGGGTACTTTCTCTTAACAATGATGCTATTCAAAGCTCTAAATTCTAGTAAAAACCTCACGGAAATATAATTTTTTTAAAAAACAACATAATCCTAGGTATATTATGTTTTATAAATGAATCATTTTCTAGAAACTCATGTTATTTTATTTTAAGTTCTATACTTTCTTCTTTGAACATTTGAGAATGTTGATTTCAAATAGGCATAGCTTAAACCACTAATCATTCACTATTGGGGCAACACATGCAAAAATTTTATTTTGAAATAAAATGTTCTACGTAACATTCAATTACAATTATAATAATTTCTCAGCATCAATATTTTTTATCAAAGTGATGAAATGATTGCACAAGAAATTCCATTATTTATATTCTATCTTATCATGACAATATAAAAGTCAATGCATATTAAAAATAATATAAAACCCTATAATAGGATGTTAAACTAGATATGTAGGGAAGTATATCCCACTAATAAAAATAGGAATATTACCCTAAATCTTGGTTGTTTATTACTTACGCAAATTGTTTTCACCAAAGTTCTACCTTACTTTCATGTATCGCTGAACAGAATTTACCTGAAAATTTCAAATAAATGGTATAAAGTGATTGTATATAGTTAAGAAATCTATTTTATGAATTCAAAAAAACCAGTTACATTTTCATCAAGAATCCATTATATGGACCTGCATAAACCATAGTGTTAGAAAATTATTTCAAAAAACCTTTCTTTTTTTAGGTTGTGAAGATTTCCATCCTAGGTAACTAAATTCAGACACATGTTACAAAAATTAAAAACAAACTTTTTGAAAATAAAATATCTCACTAATTAATGTATATTAATTACACCATTAATGTATTTTGAAATACTTTTTTTGTCATGGTCTATATGACCAATCCTACCACACTAGATACAGTTTTTCAATTTTACCAGTCATTTAATAGGATTTCATTTTACAATAAATATTACAATATGAAAACTTAATATTCTAACCTCTAGGTTTTTTGGATTTGTTATCTTCCATTTTTCACAATTCATTCATTATTTAATGATTTTTTCATGGAATATATGATCATCAGTAAACTGTATGTTTACCTTACTAGAAATGGAAAAATATTTTCATAAATATTGAATTTATATGAATCTAATTTGCATAATTAATGTTGGTTTCAACCATATGTGAAACTAATAATCTTAATATTAATATATTGTATAAAATTTGGTATATACATAACGAGTCATGTTATAAATGCTTCACACACAGCTAACAAATCTCTATCATTTTTCTAATATCAAGAATTTTTTCTTCATACTAATTTGATCTACCTTATAAGAATATTTCATAGTGAATAAACTCTTAAATGTGTTACATTCCATGGAATCATGATCATATATCTCTTTAGTCATCTTATCCAAAGACCACCATGGATATGAATCACCTTCACAATTATTAATGTAAAGGGTTTTTGTTGGTGCATGTTTTCTCAAAAAATTACTATTATAATGATATTATTTTGTTGTAAATTTATCATCTCTCTAACATGGATTACATTAATATTTCTGGCTTATGTGAACTGATACAACACATCAGTAAAATTGATCAGTTTCATGTTCTGACCATATTGGGATTATAATTTGGATGGATACCATCTTGTTGGTTCCTTCCTACAATAACCTCCCAATTTCATCTCTGAACAACTGTTTATTAAAATCATAGATTAGAAAAATAAACATTTTAATCTTAAAATACTATTTCATTTCAATATATCCATTTTGTAAAATATTTTATTGTTGTTTTATTATCATTATCCTAAACTATACTGTAATCTAAACGTTACTCTAATCCCAACTATAATGACCAAGACTTAATTATTTCTTATTCTAAATTATTTAAACTATAATATACAATCTTTTATTTACAATGTTTATATAGTTTTATAGTTTTACAATTTTTGGTCATAACTATTAAATAACAATTTTATATTTTACAAAATAGACACTTCTACTTATTATTAATTTTCCCCACAACTAAATAATTTAAAATAAAACATGATTTAATTTGATGAAAAATATTAATGACTTGCTACAAGACATATTCCTTCTCCTTACGCATCCTTAATTTCCCGGAAAAAAATTCAAAATATAGTATAAGCATGAAAACATATGTATGGGACATATAAAATATAAATCTATACGTCCTATGAAAAACAAAAAAAGAACCCATGAGAATAATTTTCTTACAAGAATACCTTTTATCCAAAAAAGAAACTTTCTCCTTTTAAAAGATCATTATCTTACCTTATATAATCAATATACTTAGAAGGATTTTTTTCAGGTATAAAAAAGATAGGTGGGTGACTTTGGTCATCCTCATCATATATCCCATACAATACCCTTACAACTATATTTAACTTATAGTCAACATACAATATAATTATTTGGTGATCATAACAATACCCCAATGAATAGGGTCAATATCTAGGGAATCCTATCATATAGGTTATATTAGTCTCACACATGATATTTAATTGTGATAAACCCTTTTTAAATAATTTACAAGAACCATATCATGAATATAACCCATGAAAAATGGTTTAAAACATGCTTGTAAAATCAATTCAGAGATCAAAATATGATTTTCTATTAAAACACCATTTTCAATACAATAGTAAAAAAGTGAAAGAGTTTTTTATTTTAAGACGTCATTAAATAATACAATGGAAGACAAATTTAGAATTATGGTTATGGTTGTGTGATTTTTTTTCATATTATATGTGAAAAAAGATGATTTCAGTCGTCTCTCATAAAGAATGTCAAAAAATCATGTAAATAGATTTCTACATGAAAAACATTGAATGAAAGTAGAATAAAAAGACCGTTATAGTTATTTTTTGTCTGTTAAATCAAATTCATAACAATCATTATAAAATCAATGACATTGAAGGTAAATATTTGGAGAACTAATCATTATAACATTTAAAACATGGTTTTATAGTAAAGTGCTCCTACCTCAAATCTAAATCATTACATATGATGTTTATCTACATAAATAATAAACACATTTTAATTATATAAATTATTTTTAACATTTTAATGTCTAATATTCCTGGTATTTGAATTAATTTCATTCCATATACATTTACAGAATCAATTTTGTTTATGTTGGAGATTTTTTGATATTTAGATCATAAGTCCAAAATTCCTAAGGTAGGTTGACTATGGTCTGAGGGGTCATTATTAAAACATCTCTAGGATCGTAATAATTAATTAATAATCTATTTAATACAAAAATTATTATTTTAGAATTGATCGTTATAGATTATTATGAAAAATGAACTGTGTTATAGTCATGGAGATGGTAGGCAGTATGTACGGATGAGCAACATTTTCATTTTTCAATGATCATTACATAAAGAAGTTATATATTATTTTATGATTAATTAATTATAATTAAATAAAAATCAATATATTATTTCTTTGAAAATAATTATATTTATCATCAATGTGATGTGTGAAGAAAATGGAATCACATCGCTTCAAGGAAGTAGTAGTCTACACAAACACATGAGAAACCTTATTAGGTATTAGTGAATGGAAATTTAAGAAAATAAATGATTTATTATATTTAAATAATGATAAATATGTCCATAAAATAATATTAAAAAATTAATTCAAATATTATATCACCCCTCAAGATATGGAGAATGAAAACAAATTACTACGATTCGTGAGGTGGTAGGACGCCATACAAATGATAAATGTTTTTATTTCTCATTAGATGAAAAAGAAAAGGAATATAGGTTTTCAATTTAACATAAAATACCATAGTCTGTTTAAGCTAATAGTGTTATTATTTAATCATGGTTAAATTATATTTTATATTGGTGGAAAAAGAAATCAAACAAATAAATTGGTTAAGAATGATACCTCTTCCACCAAAAATCGTTAAATGTTTACAAAAAGAAAGTTAAGATGGTTTCCTGATCATGAAAAATCATATATTTTTTAAGGATAGATTAAATGAAAATATATTTTATGTTTTTTCAAAACCAGGGTTTTTTAGGAGTGACCAAATAAGAATAATAAGTTCCTTTTATATAATAGAGGGGGCGAGGACTCTTGGAATTCATTAAAAGAATATTTTAATATAAATAATGTTATATATCATTGATCTAAATTGATAATATTCAAAGATAATATGTGAATTATTTCAAATAATCACTTCTTATATAATTTGTACAACTTAGGATAACTTTTTTATCGATATGTTTTTGTGTTAACCGTTTATTAACCCTTTTCACACAAACCACAACAATAATGTTTTTTTCTATTTGAGGGTCGTAAGAATTTATATATAAGAGAAGAATATAGTTGATCATCCCTGAATGATATTATAAAAATTATACAAATCAATGTTTTTAATTTTTATTTTTATTAATTTCATTTCATTTAATAAAATATTATTTTTATAAATTATCATTAATATAAATTTTTGTAACTATTCATTACAATGATTTTAATAAAATCAAGACATCAAATAAAATTTAAACTATAAATTTCATTAATTTTATAAAATATTAAAATCCTAAATAAAATTAATTTATGATATTATTTATGTCAGATTATCTTACATTTAATATTTTTAATATCATTTATTTTATTTTTCATTAATTCAATAATTATTGTATCACTATTTTGTAAGAATTTAATTAAAATATTTCTTCACTAGACATTAAAAATAACCTTCTATGATAAAGATATGTATTTCAGATTTCAAAATAATATTTATAACCCATCATTTACTCTATTTATTCTCATGTAAGAAATATTATTGTTATTAAAAACAAAAATGTCACATTTTCTTTACTTTTCATTACATAAAATCATATAAATGTCATAATCAAATTCAAATGAATAAATGGCCATATATTAAATATATTGTTAATTATTGAAGATATATAATTATCTAATAAAGGTAATTTAAGTGTTTGGTTCACTCTTTAATCCCTAACCCTTAATTGTTGACTTTAATTTACCAAGGTAACAAAACATAATAGTGTTGTTATTCACGAAGACAAAAAATAAAATGATATATTTTAATAAATTTTAAACCCCTAATTATAATTATGGAAATAAATTTATTATGATTTAATTTATCTAATTTGAAAATGTTAATTGAAAATTAGTCCAAAAAATGCGACGATTTTTTTAGAAAAAATTTACTTTTTAATTAAACAATATTTAAATACTAAATGAAAGTATGAAATTTATTCAAAAATACAAAATTTTGTAATTTTAAATCAAATGAAACTAATTTTAAAACTCATAAAAAATTATTTTTTAATGTGTAAATAATTTAAAAACATAATATTTTTAATAACTAAATTTGTATTTTTTAACTATTCAATAAAAACTCAATACTTCAAATTTTTTAAATAAATCATAATAAAATATTATTTAAATGATGATTTTAATAATGTTTTTAATTTTTATAAATTAAAATTCATTAATTTGGAAATTATTTTTTTAAATAAAACCTTATTAAAAAAGAATTGATTATGTATATTTCATTTTTTAATTAAAAATTACTTAATAATTTGAAATTAATATAACTAACTAATTCCTAAATGATATAAGTATAAAAAAAATTCTTTTTATCATTACATTTCTTTTTATATAACAACATATATGATGTGAGATAAATTTTGTTTATAATAAAATAAATATTTTTTATGAAATTTTTATTTATCTGATATAAGGGTAATACAAATTATGACTATTGATATATTATTTAAAAATGAAATTTATTTTACCCATGATTAAAAATAGATTTTAATTAAAATGATACATGTTTTCGAAAGAAGAATTTATATGATAATTTATATGATAAAATTGTCAAAAAGAATCTCTAACTTATGAATAATGAAATTTAACTCAGGAATAATATTTCACAAATTTCATCTCTGAAGAGAAATTATTACAAAAAAATTGTTAATTGCATATAAGAGATGATAAAGTATATATATATATATATAGTATTTTATATTTAATAATATGATACTTATATCATATATGTGTTATGATTAATATCACATATTATGTCATATATTTTATAATAATGAATATTAATACATGTGGGTCATAGAATAAATTTCATGTTTAATATTTTAGTTAAAAAATGTATATTTTTCATGGATGTGATGCAGTAAATTTTTTACCGTTGATCAAACTTTTAAAATAAAGGATTTATCGTATGTACAAAATGAATCTAATTTAATTCCAAAATATATATATCTTACAAAATGAAACTTGTATCTAGTTTGAAATGAGAATATTTTCACTGATGATGTTATATATATATATATTAAAAATTATCACTTGTATAAAATGTGATAATATTCACATATAATTTTCACTATTAAAAAAAGAGATTTATCAAGTGTATCTGATGAGACAAATTTAAAAAATTAATATTTTATCAAATGATATTTATATCATATATTTGATAATATAAAATTTACACATATTGATATATTTTTATAAAAAAATATATTTAACTCATTTACGAGATTTATTAAAATACATTTCAAATAATCTATTTACAAAATGATATTTCCACCATGTAGGTGATGAGAAATATCGTTAACTATGATATGTATTTTAAAATATGAACATTTCCTCATTTAGAAAATGAAACAAATTTAATTCACAATGATACATATTTTATAAAATTGAATTTAACTCATATATTAAATGATACAAACTTCATGCTAGCTGATTCATATCAAAAAATGAAATTTATTCTTTCTGATAGATGAGAAAATTTTCTAATATCATTTAAAAGTTTAAAATAATGAAATTTATCACATGTGATATATTATGGAAATTGCACATAAAATGATATCATTAGATAAAATGAATATATTTTATATATTATAAGTGATGAATTTCTTAGGAAATGATATTTAAATATATTATATCAAACATATAAAATGAGATAAATACAAAGAAAAAGGAATAAATGTTATAAAAATATAAATAATCTAATATACACTGTGAGATAAATTAAATGTACAATGATATTTATTTAAATAATGAAATTTCTAGAAAAAATCATAGATAGTTTGGGGGATCAATTTTTTTATGATATTAGATGAGATGTAAATTTGAGATTTTTTCTCATATTTATAATTTTCAGTAAATATGACATTAAAATAGATTATTTTTAATTTTTTATAAGTGTAAATTTTATTTTAGAGAGGAATGTTGTATCATATTTTGACAATGTAATGTGATATATTAATCATGGAGATCAGAAGTCACAAATTCATATAGTCATGTAAGAAAATGATCAATCTTGAGATGACTCGCGTTAGAAAGGCCACAAAAGGCCTGATGGTGGGTCGCTAAATTTTCTTCCCTTTTTCTAAAAAAGAAGAAGCATGATATATAGAATTGACTAAGAGACTATTTTTTCTCGAAGAAAAAACCAAAAGATAGGAGGCCACCATCATTAAAACACATAATGTTAATAATCATGAGACAATCTGATTTATTGTGGATAGCATTCCATATAAAATATTTTTCATATTTTAGCCTGACAATGATATTGAAGGATTTAGCAATGACAGGATCCTATAGAGAATGGTTTGATTTATGTTTGGAAGTTATAATTTTACCGTGATGGTCTCGGGCCAAGAGTCTGATTCCAATAAATCCATCTCTATATAGATAAATATCAACATTGATATTAAAGATCACATCCAGCAAGAGGGCGCGATCATGAGAAAACTATGTGTGTGCTAAAGGGATCTTGCTGATCGGAGTCCCGATTCTACCCCTTGATCCATGAGGTAGCATGTTCAGTCCAGAACTCATGAGACATTGCTGTGTGATTAAATATTAATTCATTTCATCATCTCAAGATGATCTAAACCATGATGTTAAGTGGAGAAACATTATCATCAATGAAAGAAGAATACCCAAACATCATCAGTGTTGTAAGGCCTAACTCCTTATCCAGCATATGATGTGTAATAGATACCCAAGAATTATAGATCTCCTCCACTATAGGGCACTGGACGATCACATACAGAGGAGATTCAAGAGCACATGTGCAAAGGGGACATTTCTTGTCATTCATAATATGATGAAATGTGAGAAAGTACATGGTAGGTGAATACCATAACATAACATCCACCAGAAGTATCAAATTTTCGGGGGGACATTAAGATACCAATTTTTTTCTAATCCCTCACTTTTCCTTATACTAATCATCAAGAGAAATCCTATATCCTGACATCACTGTATAAGATATATAAATGTTTTTTCTTGAAAATAAAAAGTCTTGCCCCACATCTTTCAGAAATGCGATACTAAGAATAATCCTCGTGTCTTTATCGTTGAACCATGAATTCATCATATCTATGAACCACCTAGTCCCATGATTGTCAAATAAGAAAATAAAAAAGGCATTATCATAGATAGGAATGTTTGGGGATGTATCCCACATTTCATTCATATTGATAAACTAGGGATAATTCCAAATGTTAACATTCATATCATCCTCAATCCATAAACCGAGCCCTTTATGATGTAAATAACCTGATCCCCAAATACTTATCCATAGAAAGCTAGGGAGAGGTCCAAGAGGGGAGTTTTGGTAATCTGGTTGGGGAAAATATTGTTCACAATGAATAGGCTCACATAGATAAGTTCTGTGAATTACAACGTGGCATACCTATTTGTCCAAAAGGGAATCATTAAAGAGTCAGAGATCCTAAAATCCCATTCTGATTCCTGTTTTAGGGGTGTAGAGAAACTTCAATGAAATCATGTGTATTATTTTCTTCCATTATTGTGACCCCACAAGAAGTTAGAAATGTGGGAGTGAATTTCGCCAATATTCAATCAAGGAAGCTTAAACATGGACACGATATCATTAGGGATAGACTGCAATGTGGCATTGATGAGTGTTTCTCTACGTGATTTATAAATTCAATATGGCATCTTGGCTTGGATTTTTTTCACTATTATATCCACTTTAGCTAATATTTTTTTTGATCATCCAACATGAATGGTATGGAAAAGGTATTTTTTTCCTATCAACCATTTGAAAACTTGTAGTGAGACAAAGCTCGACTCTCTTGATCAGTGAGACTCCAGTACTAAAAGATATTTCTGAATTTCCCTGATTGATCGCTTGTCCAGAGGCCCTCTCAAAAAGATGGATCACACTCTAGATAGTGAGACATTCATTATAGGTTGATATAAAAAATTAAAGGAAGTCTTTTTCATTGAAAAGATGCGAAACAGGTGGGCTGTCCCAACAATCTTTTTCCCCATTAATCAAATTAGAGGATGTTTTCCAAAAAATGAGGTCAGAATAAACATCATCTACCAATATTATTTAAATGTGGGATATCGGATCTCCCTAGAGATGGTATCAGGTGGGTGAGAATCTCTGAGAGAGACCACCATTGACATTAAATAAAAAAGAGAAAGATGAAACATAGTGCACTATCATATCTATCCATTTTGAAGAGGACCCCATTTTTTATATAAAACTAGGGAAAGATCCATTCAATTATATTGTAAGACTTGGTCATATATAATTTTGAGTATATTGTAACTATTTTTGAGAAAGATCATTTTTTCTTAGAATGAAAAAATTCATGGGACAAAATAACATTACATGTGATAAGCCTTGTTTCTACATAGGCACATTTTTTTCAGAGATAATGGATAGTAACCACATGCACAAACAATTGAACAAAATCCTTGAGAATATCATATAGGAGACATTTCAAATTCTAATTGTCCTGATGTCCAAGTCCAAGAGGCGTTTCTTCATCTTTTGGATTAGGGTATGAATTGTCATTTTAATAGATAAGATGTTGATTTCACCCGACCAAATATCTTTCATCAGAGAGAAAATTTAGGTGTCGATAATGTGATATTATTGCTTGATGATATATTTTTTCACATCCATTTTCCAAAACATCAAATAATTTTTAAAAATTTCATACATAATATTTCTCAACTGATGTAAAAATAATCATAAATGCAATGTATTGTAAAAACACAATTTATTTTCATGGAGGACATTTTGTTAAAATATTTTTTCTATCTCATATCACATAATAAATATTTTGAAATTTTAAATATATTTTTGAATAATTATATATATATGATAACTGAAAAATTATATAATATAAAAAAACATAACTAAAAAAATATTAAATAAAATAATAAATTATTATATTATTAATATTTTTTAAATAATATTTTTTTTATTGTTGAGTTTAAATTTAATATTTATATAATGTAAAATAGTTTTTAGAATAATAATTTTTCATAAAACGTTATTCAATTTTTTTATGAAGTAAATTTTTACATTAAGTGTGAGAAAATATTATGATTTTAATGAATTTAAAACACACATTCTAACCAATTATAAAATATAAACATTTGTAAATAATGAATGTATGAATTTATAAATATTTTTATTAATGAATATAGTGTATGAATATTTTCTAGAAAACATATCATAAATACATATATAAATTGTTTTATAAATGTGAGGGTGATGATTTTGTACAAGATAATGAGATAGGGGGTTAAATAAAAGAGGGTTAACAAAGTGGACATAGGAATACTAAATAGGGTATAATAGTGGAATAATGTGATAAGTTAGGTATATTGTGTGTTTATAATATATGGTAAATTTTGTCATAAAATATCGACTCGATATGGAAAATAAATTCATTTTATAATTTCTTTTATGCACGTTTTCATGAGCATGTTTGGAAAAGTTATGAAATAATATATTGATATTTTAAAAATATTTATGAATTCATGTCTTTCTATATAGGTTGTTTTTTTATTTGGCCCTATTAAACTAATAATGATGATTGAAATAAAAAAAATTATTGTAAAAATACATACAAAATGTCGACATGTGTGAGAAAAATTACATCATATTTTCCAGAAACGATGGAAAGGAAAAGAAATTAATTTTATGATCTGGAATCCAAATAAATTTCCACATAAATAAAAAAAAGGAAATGAACAAAATAATAAATAGAAAAATGGATTATTTTCATAGATAAATTTTTTTAAAGCTGTCAATATAATAAATTTTCTGAATATAATATATCTTCTAGATTCACATTTCAAAATATAAATGAAATAATTTTCTAAAAAAATATATTGTTTCATGAATTTTAATTTCTACTAAAACATCCTTCATATATTCCACTTTCAATTTTTTTATTTAACATCAGGTTTTGGTTTTATAAATTTTTTAAATGTCAAACACAAATAATCATTCCAACTGTTAAAAATATAATTATTGAATACATTATCTCTAATATGATACCATTCAATGTACATTGAAGACTTCATGGAACTTCTTCATAGTATAATAACATTGTTTCCCCATATTTTTTTATTATTTTCCTGTAATGTAAAACTACATTTTTTTAAGAAATTCTAATAAATTATTAATATATAATTTTTAATGAATATAATACCATTATTTACCATAATATATATAATTGTCACAAGTGAAATTTTCTCTAATAGAATGTATTTAAAAATTAAATATTTCTAGTAATATATGAATGTAATATTTGTTACCATAATATATTTTCATCAATAATTATTGACAAAGATAATAAATATATGGTTATTAATAATGACAAAGAAATATTTCTTACAAAGTTCTCAGATATAATTATTAAATAAAATACCATTATATATACCCATCATACATCGATAAATATAAGAAAATTTGTTAATTAAAAATCATATATACCAGAACAATTTATATTCCATATATATAAATATGCCTTTTGAATTATGAATTTTGTAATTTGATGGAAATATTTTAATATGAACCAAGCCAAATTCATGAAAAATATAATTAATGCATTATAGATACTATATAATTTAAAATACACTCGTTAAATGAATTATATTAATAAAAAATTTCAAAAAAAAATTATAAAAACAAATATTATATGATAGATATAGAAAACGATAAAAATACAATGTACATGACAGTGAACTAAAAATATTTATTAATGAAATAAATAATTTATATCAATATTAATGTATTTTTTATTACATAATTGAATTTATATATAAAATAAATAATATAGACTTTTATATAAAGATCACAATAAATTTTTTATCCAAATTACACAAACTAGTTAATAAATTTTTTTTAATTTTTTTAAATTATTTATAATGTTTTTTGGGGCATATGATAATATGTATATGTGGAAAAAATTAGGTTGTAGTTTTTAATGTGAAAACCATCCATTTTAAGACAAAATAAAATAAGTTTCATAAAACCCATTTTTAATTATAAATTTCAGTGTAGTTTTTCAACACCAGATACAAGTAATGGCTTACTGGTATTACGAAACATAGCCGTAGTTGGATTGGATTTTTTTTATTTTCATTAAACATTCATCACTTTAGATATGTAGTTTAAAAAAATTATTTAATGTAGTAATATTATACGAATTATATTTATTTGTTATGAAAGACATAATCCAATTAATTTTCATTTTCTATATAATTCATATAAAAATTCATACATGATGTGGATTTTAATTTCTATATAACTCCAAAAATAATACATGTAACATATGTTAAGTGAATTATATTTTCAATATAAAAAATACATAGTAACTTTTTGTCATTATATCATATATATAATTCATAAAATATATATATATTTCATTATATTAATAAAAAAGTGATATAAATTTTAAAAAAATACTAAGAAACCTCGATAGAAATATAGATGAATAAGTGATTACATCAACCTAATACGAATTATAAAATATTTTTTACAATTAAATTCCAAATCTTATTCTATATCAGAAAAAAATATTATGTAATCAAAAATAAATTTCAATTATAGGTAACTTTTTTATTATGATCACATATACACACACATATAAATAGATTCAAATTTAGCTAATAACTATTGAGCGTAGTTAATCATAAGAATTATTTTTAATTACTATAAGGTGATAATATATTTGTTGAAAAATTAAATCATATTTTTTAATGAAAAAATAGTTAAAAATTATACAAACAATTAATATATTAATAATAAAATTATTATTCAACTACAAATACTAAAAAAACATGTACAAATGCAATAATTTTGTATAATAACTATTATAATTAGTTTTCAACATGAGACACCATATATTACCTAATATTATATTTATATAATTTTAAAAAAAATATAAATTAAATTTAACATGTGATATATATTTTGAAAATCATTATAGTTTTTAATAATTCCTAAATAATAGATACACCAAATATACAAAAGTAAATAACTCAATGAAGATTTTTTTAAATATGTCAGTAGATAATATTATTAAAATTTATAATTCATGTAATCTATACAAAAAAAATTTATAAAAATTCAATTATACCATTACCGTAATTTATTCATAATTGATATATAAAATATGAATATTTCATGTTGTGTTCTAAAAAGGGAATGAAAATATTAAATACAACTCAACTAAAAATTATTTTTTTCACAAATAGTGAATATAAATTAGAGAATAAAATTGATATAATTAAATTAGTGTCATTAAATATAGTCAATAAAATTTATTTTAAATTTATAAATTTAAAATAGTAAATACAGCTTAACTTTAATTAAAAAATTAATATTAATAGAAAATAAAAAAATATTCCATTCATTTCAGAAATAGTATATTTTAAGTCACCATAACACTACTTTTATAGGAACTAATTTATTTCACAATCTCCAAACTCATCATCATAAATTACTCCATAGTTCTACACATAATGTAGGTTATGAAATTTTATATTAGGAGAGGTAGATTAATTTTAAAACTAAATTAATCATATGTGTATACATACATAAATACATACATAAATTCATACATAGAGACATATATACATAAATAAATACATCCATCAATATATACATACATGCATACATATATAAAAAATTAAATATAGACACATAAAATAACTAACCACATTATAAGGGTTTATATTATATTTTGTGGGAAAATATACTTCCTGTAATTCACTACATATTATTCAAGGTAAATATTTTATGGTCATTTATATATACAAATAAAATATATATTAAAGATCATTAATAATATATTTTAGAATTAATAATAATTCATCATTTGAATGATGTTCCATTTATAAACATTAGGTATCTCATTAAAACTATAATAAAAGAATGTGTCACCCAGATTAAATGATTCGATTATTGAGTAAAAATAGAACCTGACACTAGGAAGAATCATTTTTCAGCGAATGTTGAGGACTATCATAGAAGGTTTAAAAAAATAACTTGGGTTGTGACTCACCCTCAAATAGATATTCTCAAAAAAATAGTAAAAATATAATCTAATACCATCATGTTATTTCTAAAATGGTATAACATATTCTATCTAAAAGAATTAATAAAAAAAAATATTACATACATATACTTTTTAGGGTCGTTATTATTTTATATCATCCTCTCATTAAGCGTTTTGATTTGTGATTTGTTTGGGAAAACTCTTGGGTAGCTTCTAAGTTGATTTTTATGGTTTTGGAAGCATTTAATGGGTACCATGGTTAGTTGAAATCTCATGGATTTAGACACGAATCTAATTTTCTTATTGGGGAGGGTAAATAGGTGGACCATGGTTCACACTCTATCAGGGATAACTAGGTATCATTCCATAGGTAATTGACAAACTCTTTAAAAAAATAATGGTTGGTACATAGTTTACCAAACCATATGGCCAATATATGTCGGTGCCTTGAAGTGTTAGCAATCCTCACAAGATTGAAATAGGGTTTGAATAATTTTACACCCAAACCATTTGTGCCAAAATAAATAATGAATAATTTATATTTTGACATCAAAACTCCCAAAAACCAATCATTGTTCCTCCCACACATAGGGATCTCAATCCTAGGCACTCTATTTAAATTTTTGGTGGATTACATAACTCTAAATAATTGATTTGGATCGGGAGATGATAGTAAAATTGATAGTAATGTATGGGAGCTTTTTTTTAACTGTTCTTATTTTTGGTCGGGTTTTTTCATTTTTTTAGAGAAGACCCATGGTCTGGAAATTACAAATTCGATCTAGGAATTGTATCCTTATATAATTTGAATACATCTAGAATATATTAAATTGAATGTGGAAGTCTATTTATCTATTATTCCAATATTAATATATATCCACTCATTACATTGGATCATTTTGGGAAGTCGACAAAAATCCTAAAAAATAAAATGTTGTTTTTATTGGATCCTCACTCTTGAATTATCACATTTTGAATTTTGGTTTTTTCAAGGGATTATAGGCCTGAGATCATGATTCGGGTAGTGGACCTAGATGTTTGGCTTCAATAATTGTAGGAAGAAACACCCAGGTACATACTTGAAAGGAATGAGAGTCTATTACAAGTGTGGTGAAAAAAGGCACCATGCTCGTGATTACAAGAGGAAGAAATAAGCTAACGATGTTCAATATAACAAATACAGGTTACTGGGACATTATGAAAATGAATTTCTTATGGGTCAGAGGAACTTACCTCAAAAAGGTCAAAGGGATCAAGTCCATGGTTATAATATCACTACTACTGAGGTAGAAGCTCCCAAAGATGTGGTGGCGGGTAATTTAATGGTTTCATCAGGTTTAGAAAATCCATTATTTGATTAGGATTCTTCACATTGTTTCATATCTTCCAAGTTTTTTATGGTAATTAGATATTTCAAATTTGATTTAACTAGGGAGTTGTTAGTTAAAACTCTTAATGGAAGTATCATTGCAATAATGTTTTGTGAATCAATCCCCATTAGAGCATGTAAATGTCCTTTATCTGCTGATCTCAACGTCATACCTAGGATTGAATTCGATATAATCCTTGGTATAGATAGGATTTAAGAACATGATACAATGATTTATTATAAGAAGAAGGAGGTTATGATATTTTATGATGATGATAAATAACACCTTATCTTTAGAGAAAACTCCTCACCACCTAATTCTTATCTTGATCCACCCCCAGTAGCTCAACTAAATTAAGTTATTAGGGAATAAGAGAATGAAATAACCATGGGTAAGGAAAGGAATTTTCTAATAGGGGATGGTTCTATTGTGAAATAATATATAGATGTGTTTCTGGAAGAATTACCTGGACATCCTCTAGAACGAGAATTTGAGTTTTCCATTGATTTAATTCCTGGTTCAAGGCCAATACCAAAGACCCCTTATAGAATGTCCATTGTTGAATTAGTTGAAATAAATAAAAAACAAGAGGAATTGTGTAATATAGGATTTATTCTCCCTCGGGTTTCTCCATGTGGATCCCCTATCCTTTTTGTTAAGAAGAAAGATGGATCTAAGAGGTTATGTTTCGACCACAGGGAGATCAATGATATAAAAATAAAGAACATGTATCCCCTACCTCGCATTGATGATTTATTTTACCAACTTCATGGATATAAATAATTTTCAATGATTGAACTTGTATCTGGATAACATCAGTTGTGTGTGAAGAAGGAAGACATTCTGAAGACAACATTTCAAACCACATACGGGCATTACGAGTTTACAGTAATGGCTTTTGGATTGACTAATGCACCCACTGTATTCATGGATCTAATGTATAGAGTTTTTAAGGAATATCTCGATGATTTTGTAGTGTTTTTTATTGATGATATCTTTGTATACTCTAAGAGCTAAGAATAACATGAAAATCACATCCGCATTATCCCTAAGACTCTGAGAAGACATGAATTATATGGAATGTTTAGAAAGTGTGAATTCTGGCTTCATGAGATTTCTTCACTTGGCCATATTGTCTATATAGATGGAATAATTGTTGATCCTTCTAAGAAAAAGGCAATTCATTAATGGCCAACATTGACAATTATAACTGAGGTATGCAGTTTTATTGGTTTAGCAAGTTATTATCAATATTTCGTCCAAAATTTCTCCTAATTGGCTAACCCATTAACAAATATCACACGTAAAGGAGTTAAATTTGTTTGGACATAAGAGTGTGAAGAATGTTTTGAAGAAATGAATAGAAGATTAGTCAATGATCTTATTTTGACTCTACCAATGTTTAATGACGGGTTTGTTATTTATAGGGATGCATTGAAGAAAGGAGTTGGTTGTGTCCATATGCAGAATGACATGGTTATTGCCTATGCATAAAGAAAACTGAAAAATCATGAGAAAAAATATCCTACACTTGATCTTGAGATAGCTGCTGTAATTTTTTCATTATAGATATGGAGAGATAATCTATATGATGAATAAATGTGAGATTTATACTGATCAGATGAGTTTGAAGTACATTTTATCACAGAAATAACTCAACATGGGGAAAAGGAGATGGCTTGAATTACTCAAGGATTAAGATTTCACGATACACTACCACTATGGGAAGGAAAATAATGTGGAATATGCTTTTTGTATAAAGGATCAGTGAGTTTTGAAAAAGATGAGAGTTGAAAAGGATCCTAGATACACGGATCTGGTAAAGTTGGATATGGGAGTAACCATGGAAGGTAAAAGATCAATTATTTTTTAAATGGTTGCCACACCATCATTAATAGAAAGGATAAAGAGTTATTCGACTAATAATGAAGCATTTAAAAAGATTATTAAAGCCATTAATGATGGGAGATTGAGTGACATTGTGTATAAAGGTAGAATTTTGAAATTTGGAAAGATACTTTGTTTTCCTGATAAAATTGATCTAAAAAGGGAATTGTTGGATGATGCTCAAAGTTATAATTTCTCTATATACCCTAGGATCACTAATATATATTGATATTTGAAAGAACATTTTTTGCGGGACAACATGAAGAGGGATATTTCTGATTTTGTGTCAAGATGTATAGTTTTTCAATAAGTGAAAGCTGGAAGGCAACAGCCTAGAGGAGTCATGCAACATCTTCCCACACCTGAGTGGAAATGGGATAATATCACAATGGACTTTGTCATCAGACTACAAAATACTTTTAGATGGAACAATGCAATATGGGCCATTGTTGATCATCTTACCAAGTCAGCACATTTTCTTGCTATAAGGGAAGATTTACAACTTGAACATCTAGAAATACTAGATATTAATGAAGTTTTGAGACTTCATAGAGTACCCATATCGATTGATTCTGATCGTGATCTACGTTTTACATCAATATTATGGAAAAGTCTTCAGAAATCCTATGATACTTAACTTCATATGAGCATTGCCTACCACCCCCCAAATTGATTGATAATCAGAACAAAATTTTCAAACCTTATAATACATGTTGAGATCATTCTCACATTACTTTCTAGGTATGTGGGATCAATATTTTCCTCTAGTAGAATTTTCCTATAATAATAGCTTCCATTCTAGTATATAGATGGCACTACATGAAGCATTATACAGAAAGAGTTTTTGCACACCAACCAGTTGGGATGACATTGGTAAAAGAAAACTCGTAGGCCCAGAACTAGTGGAGGAAAAAATGTAAAATTTTAAGGTAATCTAAAACCACATCTAAGCATCTCAAAGTTGGTAGAAGAGCTATGCTGACAAATGAAGGATTTAGAATTTCAGGTAAGAGATCATGTTTTCATGAAGGTATCTCTATAGAAGAAATTTATATGTTTCGGTAAGAAAGGAAACTTGATTCCCAGGTACATAGGAACATTAAAAATTCTAGAACTACTTTGGGATGTAGCTTACCATTTGGAAATGCCACCAAATCTCTCCAAAGTTCACGATGTGTTCCACGTATCACTGTTGAGAAAATACATGCCTGAACCAACGAATGTACTCACCTATGAGGATTTAGAACCGGAACCCGATCTATCTTATTGTGAAGTGAACTTCAGGATTATTGATATAATAGAAGAAGTGTTGAGAAACAAGACAACTCCTCTGGTAAACATTTTATGGAGAAACCATAAGATGGAAGAGGCAACGTGGAAACCCAGGGAACATAGGATGATGAACCACCCGAGTATTTTTATGTAGTAATATTCAAGAAATTACAAGGAAATAATTTTTTGTAGGAGGGGATAATGTAACACCCCAAGCATCCATGGTAATCTTTTCTTTGAGTAATACAATAACGTGTGTTTTACGCAAATTCGAGTTCTAACACACCCCATAACCGATCAAGCTAGCTGTTATGAATATTAATACCCACATATTGAAATTCATTACATTTTATCTTTCAAAATGGTCTTTATTTTTGATTCAGAATTCTGATATTATCTTAGGTTGAATATTTGGAACATTTCTGATAACTTTCATATTTTGAAGAATAGTGAAAATTACTAAATTATAATTAAATTAAATTTTCTTTATCAAAATAATTAATAGTGATAAATTATGAATTTTAGTGGTTTAAAGTATATTTAAAATATATTTTTACCATTTAATATAATGATGGTCATTGGACATAATTTCAAATTTAAACTAGACATAAGCAAGTGCCAATAATTTGATAGTTATTATCCCTTAAAAACACAATTTTTTTTAACAACTGGATTTAATTTTAAATTAATTTCTTCCACTTATGTGTTTTTAATTTAGAAAAATGGATTTCAAATTTATAATCAAGAGGTCCAAATTTTTTAAATAGGTATCTTTTTTTAAGACATTTTGTTAATTACTTGAGAAAATATTTTATATACCATGGTTAAAGGGTAAATCCTATAAATAAGGGTATACAAATTGTATTATAATAATAATAAATTACCCTAAAAAGTTTCTTAACCCTATTGGTTGATACATATCCGACCATGGGAATCATTGGGTCGATTTTTGTACCCCATTGATTCACTTGTAAGTGACAATGACACTTTATATTAATTAGGTTAAAGAAAATAAAAAAATGACATAAGCATATATCTTTTAGGAAAACATTTTTTACATAGGGATATATATGTTATATTTTTTACTATAAATATTAATTAGAATTATAAAGAGACTTCCTAGATAATTCCATTTTATTTTTAATTTTTAGACCTTTAATAATTAAATTTATTTATGACACAATAATGATGTAATATTTACCTTATTAATGAAAGAATCAAATAATTAGTATTATAAATGATAAAATAAATATAATTTGAAAGTTTTGATTCCATCCACGAATTTTTTGGTTAATATTACATATATATATTTTTTAAATGAATATGGTTCGAATTAATAATGTTATTAGGACTTTAACAAAAATTAGTTATTCAATATTTTCAAAAATGACACAAATGAGTTTTTAAAAAAATATTATATTGTTAATTGATATTATATTCCCAAAAATCGAAGGACTGGCCAAAGGAATTATATAGTGATAGTTGTATTATTACTGGTCCACATGGGGGTATCTTGGGATTTTATAGGAAGTTTATTTAATATATAATATAAAAATACAAAAAGACATGGTAAATGACAAATTATTTTAATAAGAGGTAAATATAAAATATTAGGTTAATATAGGGACCCAAATAAGATTAAAACATATTAGTTGAGTGGTTTTATAACTGTATCCTCCTAACTTTTAAATATTCATCTTTAAAACCATTAAAAATGGAATATTAATTTACTAAAAAATAATATTTCTAGCATTTCCTAAGGTGCCCCTCACCCCACTTATAAAAGGGAACTCCCCCTTCTCGCTAATTCACACATTCACAGCCTTTTTCTTCAGCTAAAATCTATTGAAATACCCTTTAACTATACTCTTTTAAACCTAGTGTCCTTCCTCTAGTTAGAATTCCAACCTATGGAGCCCTTTCAATCAAATCAAAAGGAAGAACCCGTAGAAGAGGTGATGTTTTCACCACCCTCTTTCAAGATCCTTTCTTCTTCAACATATTGTTTCATTTTTATTTACATTATAAAATAATAACTCAATTATATTATACATATTATTATGTTATTATAAATATGGTACAAATATATTAAGTATTTTACCCATCATTGGAATGACATGTCACCATATGTGCGTACGTACGGCATACCGTCTCCACGTCATGGTGTAATTGTTATTCAATAAATTTTTCTTTTGATGGGTATAATAATGATTTTTAATTGAATTAAATAAAAAATATAACATAATTATTATTTATATATGATATACCATCAAATTATATATTATTTTAATATCACATGAATTATATTTCCGCTCGTGCATACATACGGACTATCGTCTCCACAAACCCGATTAGATTCATTTCTAATCCTATCCATTAAAGAATAATTCTCATTTGATAATTACAAATAATGTTTATGAACTAGATATCATTATGGATATGAATAAGATATATCCCATCAATAACAAATAGGACTCACATAATAATGAATATAAAAGAAAACGAGTAAGTTAACACCTAAAATGACAATAATACAAAAATATTATTAACAAAGCAATATTAAAAGATAATATATGATATCATATTTATGTATATGATTCTTGTATAATTTAATAACAATGATTTAACTGTTATACAAGTGGTTAAACTACCCTCAACATAGAAAAAGTACAAGGTAAGTGTTTATTTCAAAATCTCTTCATTATCTGAGGTTGTTTATACGTAATTATCAACTAGAACCTCTTTATCATCCACATCCATGTTTCCTAAAAATGTTTATCAAAATATTCTTAATATTTTATAGAATATGGTTTAAAGTAATTTATATCCTTGTTTGAATTTTTATAATATGTTTATAATGGAATCATTCCATCATTTTCTAAACATGGTCATTTTTAACCTTTTCGTCAGAATTCAGGTAAGAATGTCTTTTTTAAACTTATACAGTGACTACAACTATTTTCCTCCATTATAAAATCATCAAAGATTACCTTACAATATTATAAGAATATTTTGAATGTAAATGTTTTATTTTATAATTATATGAATTTTAAATTATTTATAAAAAATATATTTAACTCAAATAATTTTGATTTCATCTATGTCAACATCCTTTGATAGATTTTATGGTTTTTTGAAGTTGATTTATAATGGCAAAAAACATCCATATAGTATTGAAGGTTCTGTGATATGTTTGAATGAGAATGGTTTATTTCTATACCATTCATGGTTTATAGAGAAAGTACTGACATTTCGTTTGTTAGTTTTAATATAAATGTTTATGTTATGTTCAAACCCATTCATATGAGGAATGCATTGGACTTAATATGTAACGGGTGGAGCCCACTATGATGCATCAGTAGGTCTCATGAGACAAACTAGTGTCTTGGAACAAGGACTTTACAAAATATTATTTTTAGTCTTGGAACAAGGTTGTAACTATGTGGTTATGATAGTCTGACATTATGCATTCCATCATAATATAAGTGGTTATTGATATTTAATGTGATTATTTGACTAGTAGAATATTCATGTGAATAAGTAAATAGCATTATTTAATTTTATATTTGTAATATTATTCGTAATTTAATGTTTTAAAGTCTTTTATTTTAATTATACATTTCCTTAAATGTCTATGTTTATATATGAATGTTTTTGCTATATTATGATCCTTACAGAGCATCTGAGCTCACCCCTTTCAATGATTTAATTTTTCCCAAGATGTGAAGAACTATTTTATGAATCACATGTAGGGAATATATGAGTGGATATGAATACAATATGTTTTTGTAATTTTTTATCACATAATGATGTAATGTAAGGCTTATGAATATATCTAGTGTTTCCAAGGCCCCTAAACTAATCGGAATCTCGAGGATTGATCTTTTTTTATCTTACCAATGTTATGTAATAATGCACCGACTCTAGTAACTGGGGTTAGGGAATTACATGTTACCTCATGTAACTCCATATATATTTGTTGAAATTTATTTTTCTAATATATATTTTAAAGAAATATCACGTTAGGTTTCGGAAAAAGTTGGTTATTTCAAATAGTAAAATTATGAGTCTTAGATTGATTTTAACTCCTCTTGTTTCAAGTTGGGATAGCTCTATTATTTATGTAATCGTGGATATTAAAGGGGGGATACTATGATATAAATAGAATGACTATACTGACTAAAAATATTTTTGATAGTTTTGAGTTTTCTCTCTTCCATTTCCAGAACGTGTACATAATAAAAGGTAGGACTAATGTTGGGAGGGAATATTATACCCCTATCATGACTAACATTTTTGTAGTGTTCTTGTAAATATTTACATATGTGGTGTGTGTTTTATTGTATAAAATGTTCCAAGGATTAATGATGATCATCATACTTGTTAAATTGAGGTTAGTTTGGGTCTATTTGTAATAATTATATGTTTTAAGTTTCCCCAATACCTCTGATGTAGGTGATAGAGTATTGAAATAAAAATATACTGACATGGTTAAATCCATCCATAATTACTGGTACTATTGTGTGGTAAATTAGTCACATAGTAATTTTTTGAAACAATATAAGGTTCTTAGGTGACTCATATATCAGTAACAATAGTTTTTAGGAATTTATATTTTCTAAATGAATGTGGAAGTGGAACTAAACCTATGATAAGAATCCTGATGATAATCTAGAAATGCCTTTTCATTGAGGAGGAATATATTAAATCTGCTAATAATCTGAAATGGTTATTTGATCCTTTAAATTATTCCATTATCATGAATTACATAGAAAATTTATAGATTTTTTGTCTAAAAATTTAATTTTTTTGATTAAGGGAAAATATTATTCTAGGTGTTAATTGGTTTACAATGGAATGAAAACCATTTTTATTGTGTATTATTCTATTTCACAACAAATTATCATCACTAGATTAGTGAGAAATGTCTTAGGATAAATTTTTTTAATTAAATCTATAATTAAAGGATATGAAATTAGAAAAGAATTATAAAAACACCTATATTTACATAAATTTTAAATAGAAGGGTATTTGGTGTTCCATCTATTATGAAGGGACACCGAAAGTCCATTACCAAACCAAAATCACTCAAACTGATAGAAAAAATGGATCCATTCAATATGATTCATGGTCTGATGGATGGTATTGTCATTATTTGAAATTAATTTTTTTATAGATAGAGAGGGAAATGTAATGGATACAGATCAAGAAATGGAACACACATCTTCAAAGGATATACTATTACTTCAATCCTTAAATGAGATGGTGGAATATGTATTGGATGTAAATGGCTCACTTGTTAAAGGAAAAACATTTTTAAAGAGATCCATGATTATTCTTCAATAATGAATAGTTATCATGGATAATGAACCATGATAACATATTGTTTTGTGGTTTTAATCTATGGAAAATTGGTTTGGAAGAGTTTTGAAATACCTAGAATAAGATATCATAATGTTATGAGTATATTCTAAAACTAATCTGGAGTGGAGAGAGATTCATATTTATTATTGTTTATGTATAAGTCATGGTTATAATTGATTTTGGGAATAGTGGGGTGGTATACATTATAGATTATTTCTTTTCTCTTGATGTTGTTTATTTGGGTTCCAAATCAAATATAAATGTTTATTTTCTTGAAAAAATATATAAGGTTTATTTAGAAACAACAATTAATAATGAATTAAAAGTTTTAGAATATATTATTCTAGCATGTCCTATAATTACCAAAGGCTTTCCCTTATATAATACAATTTATAAATCAGATATTACCAAAAATTTCATCACTATAACTTTAGTCTTAATTAAATCCTTCTAAGTCACAATAGTATGGAAAATACGTAGCTTATTAAGACCATTATCGAGTTAGAAGGAGATATACTTGAAAATGAAAATCCAAGAAAAAATTAAATTAATTTTTTTTCAACTTTCTTACCAAAATAATATTTATTTTATAATTCTTTATTGAATGAAGATTTATATAATCAATGATTATTTTAGTCTCCTCTTACACATGTTGAGAATAACCATGATAAAAAATCATTTAATAGTGGGAAATGTGATGATATATAAAATAATTTCTAATTCATTTCTACCTTTGATGATTATTTTTTAAAACCCAATATTGATCATAGTGTTCTCAGTATAATTATTTTTATTCTCATTGGAACCGGTTAAAAAATTTTAGATTATATTTATAGAACAAGGTTATTTTAGTATGTATTTCACATAAAAAGTTTATGGGGTGTTCGATAGTATATAATACTAGATAAAATGAACTAAAACGAACAATGAAAATAAAAATTATGTTATATTTTTATAATAAAAATATAAAAACATTAGAATAAATCTTAAATATGCACAATTTGTAAAATTAATCATGGAATTAACAAATAAGTAAATAAAAATATTACATGATTGAAATTATCAACACAAGAATAATCCATGATGATCATAAACCCTATGATAACTATCAAAAATATAAAAACATTAAAAATATGATAAAAATATTGAAAATAAAAATATATAAATGGATGAATAGTTATAATGTGGAATGTATGTACATATATAAAAATGAAATAGTAATATTATATATTATAATGTCATTAGTTTTAAGTTCATTGAATATATGCCAATTGGATATAAAGTAATTGGATATACATGTATCCCATTAGTTCATTAATGTTATTTACTTCATGATAAAAAATAAAAAATAAATAATCATATATAATAAATAATTCATTAATAAAAAAGGGAATATTTAATAAAAATTTCATATAATGAAGATAATTTTTTATTCGTTACCTAAAATTATTATTATTATTCTTTTGGAATGGTTTGATATTTTTATAAAATTGTATGGAATAATCTAATTCTATTGTATACATAAAATTTAATGGTTAAATGATAACTAATTTGTTTCTGTAGATTTATGATTAAAATAAGACGTAGTCAGAAATGTATTTTAAATAGAATTCATTTATTTATAATCCTTATATAATTTAATTTTTATAAATTATATAGACAAATTTAAATTGTGATTATAATTAAATTAAATTATTAAGTTTTTAAACCAATACATTAAATAAATTTCAATAAATAATGGAAATTAAATTATATATAGATGAATTAATGGTTAAAAAGTTTATTATCTGATGCCAAGATTGCCTCAATTTTTTTCATTTAATATGAAAATTTTTAGTATATAATAATTTCATTATATTAAATGATGTCAAAATTCAGAATCAGAAAAATAATGATTATTTAGTACGTATAATTAAATTATTTTGGTTATAAAAATTATAGTGGGGAAAAATTATTTGCAACGGTAATGTTATAATGAATTTAAAGGGCATTATTAAAGGGGTAAAGACTTAAAAATTATCTAAAAATATCTACAAATTGTGTATATTAATAATTTAATGTCACATTCCAAATTTTTTCTATATTTATTATTTCAGATAATGGGATTCATATCTATTGAAATGAAACTGAAAAATAATTTATAAACGGAACAATTCTATACACCTCCCAAACCAGTTTTTTACTTTTTAATTTCATTAATAACTTCTCAATTTTATTCTCATAAATACATATTATATGTTTTCTATGATATGACTCCAATAATGGTCTATAAATCATTCATTTTGGAGGAACCTGTTTTGAGACAAAACAAATTATTAAATCTATAAATCACATCTATCATTATATTTTAAACAATAATATACTATAATATGTTTATAACTATTATTAATCACTCTAGTGATTTTATATTTACGTCATTATTCATCTATAAAAACAATAATATTATTATATAAGTATATATTGATAATAATTCATTAGTATACTATGTTTTCATTGTAGTTGGTTAGACCACATACTTGATGGATGATATACCAACAACATAATTTTAATAATGAATGATTTTAAAGACTTTAATATTAAAAATATATAATAATAAATTGTAATTTTTTTTCTCAATATAGTTCATGAAGGGTGGAAAAAAATTAGTCGTCATTATATTACACCACATTGTCATCTTTAAATTAATCAAACCATTCCCATAATAAATACTATTACCCTAAGACATACCCATACCACTAAAAAATGTAATTAAGACAAAATAAATAATTTTCATAATACATTCCTAAGTAGTAAGACTAATATATGAATTATTATTTTGTTACTAATGAATTCTTATATTCATCACCATTAGAAAACCTAATGAAAACAATCAAAATTTCTTACATTCAATGATTATATTAAAAAATATATAACTAATAAATGTGTTCTAATTAAATTTATCTAATGAGTATAAAAGGGAATATATATGAATGAGTCTTTTATGGTTTTGATTAATATGTAAATTTTCCATACAATAGGTTAAATCACATTCATAGATATTGAAAATAAATGTAATGCTATATTTTAGAATCACAATTTGAAATAAAATTTTCTTTATCTATATTCATTTTTTGAACAACTATATTTACATTTCATTTAAACCCCCATTTATTTAATTTTACATTCATTATTTATATTTATTTCCTATGTTTTTATCATTTCACCTTCCTTTGGTTAACAATTCAAATTAATAGATGCTTTTATGTGGGTCCACCTTTATCTCCTCTTTTTTTGAATTGGAATCTTCTCCCTAATTTTCCTTGTTTTTTATATTCTATTATGGATGTCCTATTCCACACATATATAATTGATGACGGTAATTTATATTAACATTAAATTTACTTTGAAAAGTGTAAAAATAATCTTTTTTTTATCATTATTAACATGGTTACATTGTCACATTTTTTCATAATATATCATTTGAAAACATCCTTTTTATATTAATTATAATTCTTCAATGTAGTATTTCTTTAACTTCAATTTTTTTTTCTAAAAAATATTTTTCATAAATTATTTCCTTTTAATATAAATGTTATACAAAATTTAATTATTTTTTATTTTATATTTTAGTGATATTTTCTAACTCCCATATAAAGTATTTTCCACGCATGTAAATATCGATGAACTTTTCTTATGTTGTACTAGGGTTATGATAATAATTCCACCAACCTTCTTTCTCTAGATGCGTTATGATCATGTATTGGTAAAATTACCATAAAAACCAATTCATTCTCACTTTTTATATATTCTATCATGGATTTATGGATGTGATTAGGGTCATGTGGAACTTATTTATCTATATAATTAGTTTTTCATTATGTGTTGGGTGGTCCTAATATTATATTTTATATAATGAATTGTGTATATAATTAAATTACATGATATGACATATAAGGGTATATAGATTTCGACTAATCCACCATGTCTTTGAGAATGGCGTGTTAACCCAATAACATATGATATGTGACTTTATATAATATGTTAGGATGGTCCTGACACTATGGATTGACATAAGATATTATATGTAAATAATATTTTATTTTAAACAGACATATATTTTTCCCAAGGATTATATTAATTTATCATGATTCCAAATTCAAATTCCTCATTTTTCATGTATTGTTGAAATTCTTATATCATGATTGATGATATGTTATACATGATTAATTTGGTATGATATAATTATGTTATTTCTATTTAAACTAATTTAGTTTTCTTTCCTATATGGTTATCTAATGATCACACTTGATCTTTGTTTAAATCATACGAAGTGTAAAATATCATACTTTATTATGAATCCATTCTAATGTTTATGTAGTAGAGTATTTTTTTCTAATATTTCTAGAAGGGTATCATGTGTATAAAATATTTTTTTGAGATGATGAGTAATGTTTGTAAAATAATTTATCTCAAAATATATTAATCCTTTATGTTCAATAGTGCATTCTATTGAATTGATTAATGAGTATTCATGTAATATTTTGTTACAAGTATATATATTATGGTTAGTTCAACATATATGGTTATATTTTCTGGTTTAGTTAACATTTTAATATATGTTAAGAATAACAATGGAATAAAATATATAACATTTTATATTGAACAAACAATGGTATTTCCTAAAACCCATGTTTCATATTTCAAACCAAGTATTTTATATATTGAAATGAATGTTTCATAATTGAAGACATATTATGATTTAATTAAATTTTAATATGATTATTTTAAATAGATATTTTTTAGTAATACTCAAGATACAAATTTTTAATTATATCTAATATTTCCACTAAGAGGAATCATATTAAAAAACTTGTGATTAAAAATTAAATGACTTATTCAATGAAAATTCTTGTCTTTATCAATCATTCATTAGAGATTAATTATATAAAATCACATTTAATACAATCAAGAAGATAAATAAATTTTTTGTATTTATGAATTATGTACAATACAGAACAAATTAAATTAGTGAATACATTTCAATTATTGAAGACTTATTTAACATTTGGATATAATTATATAATACTTAAAACAACATGGGATAACCTGGGGACATAAATAAGAAAGGTGTGATCTATAAAGCCCAGGAAGGGATGAAACATGGTATAACATGAAGATTTTATAACATGTTAGACAACAGGTATATCAATGAGACAAAAAAGGGGTTAAAATCATCAACATAAACATTAAGGATGGATATAGAATGATAATAAAAAATCTAGGATTGGAAATTTTGAAAAAATATTATACATGCAATCGTAAACATAGGTCAAGGATAACCAACAAGACATCATGACGTCAAAATTCCAACTATGGATTATGTTCACTCCTAATTCCATTATAAGAAATCTCACAAGACTAAAACATTACCCAATGAATTGGATCAATATTTATTTCTAAGTGAATACCTCATCTTTAATTAATTCATGTGCATATGTGTGCTATATATATCATAAACTCGTGATATAATATTTCATCACATTTAATTCCAAGATTAAGGAGTATGGAATTCAAGCATGTAATTGACAAATAAAAGAAGTATTAGTGCACAAAAGTGAACTGTTGGGACCTGATCTTGATGTATGTGAACATTACATAACTATTGTGTAATACTTAAACTATGAAAAAAATACACGCCCCAAGACTATATTAGTTTAGAGCCTTTGTAATCGTTGAACACATTATTTTAATTTTTGGATATATCTTCAAAACCTCCCTGAAATGTATTCCCCTTAATTTTTCATACATAAATCATTTCTTAATATCCTCGAGAAAATTACAAATATAAAAAGTGTGAGCTCAAATTCTCAGTATGGGTAAACATAGAAATTACAAAACAAAACATCAACATAAGAATATAGATTCATGAACGGAACTTTTAAAAATCATTACATGCATAAAAAATATCAAAATCTTGAGTCATGAAATAAATATCAGTCATTCATAAGGCATGAATAATAAAATTACATGATTCATGAGAAAATAACATTGGATTAAAATATGGAATTGTGGATAAACACATAAGAATATGAAATAATTTTTATTTTAGTCAAGGATCATTTATAGGATCATCATAGTGGTATATTTCCATTAATGAACCATGTTTTAATTTTTTTTTTCTAGCCCTGTATTACCAAACCAAATTTACATGGCATTCTAGAAAAGTAATACTCTATTGAGTTTACTTGTCATTCCAGCCTTGTATAACTAAAATGGATTTACCTACCATTAAATTAATCTCAAAATCATGAGATATAAATCATTTCCAATGAATTGGAAGGAGATATAGGTCCCACCCATCTCATCATGAAATCATTCATAAATGTGCCATAATAACATAATTCATTAATAATATCATAACCAGAATAATGAAATGCATTTATAAAACATAATTCCATCATAATACACATAAAATTAAAGGATTACATTAATAAATTCCTAAAAAATAAATCCATAGTAATAATAGGGATAGAAAAATTGCCATAATTAAATAATGTTATCTATGATGGAAAATAATTTTGACAAAACACTTGAAATACTTCATTAGAAAAATTACCTTTCTTCTACAATAAAATATTATTTTATTAAAAATCCTTACAATTTTAAAAGAAATTAATTTCACTTAAAATTACCATGAGAACATTTAATATAATATATTTGTAAATATGGTGTTGTCAATATATAAAAATCCTTTCATGATATATAATACAAAACACATTATTCTCATACTTTTTCTGGAAAATTAAAAAATTACCTCACATGGGAAATAAAACAAATATTCCTTCCAAACAATACAGTAAAAACAAATAATGGGTAAAAATAAAATTAAAAATATAAAACATAATTTTAAACATTTTTTAAAAACATATTAAAAAAATAAGGACCTGGATGATTAATCTACACCAGTAAATTATTACATAAATTCAATCTTGGAATATAATGAGATTGAAAAATTATCACTTACCAATTTCTAATAATTAAAATAATATAAAACATAAAATAATAAAAATTACATTCATAGGGAAATATCATAATATTAATAATATTATTCATATAAAAAACAAGGGTATCATTAATAACACATAAAAGAAATCAGTGATGTATAAGGCAGGTGTCCCATAGAAATAAAAGTGAGACAAAATAATCCATTACATTTGGTCTGATATCCATTTTATATATCTGAACCTCATATATAGTGATTACAAAAATTTAATTTATTTATTCTAGAATCATAATTATTTCTATGATATCATATATAATAATATTATTATCCATTTGATAGTAACACTTCATTATTACTCATTATTTAGTTATTAACTGCCCTTTATTTTTATATGTGTTTTGTCGAATAACATCTGGTTATCCTTATTATGTATTATTTATATCAATAAAATTGATATTAACATAATATATACCATATTTATTTATTCATTACATTTTTATAATCATGATTTAAGTGATATCTTATAGAATTAATCACATACCATTATATAGATGGTGAGATGTTTGTATGCCCAAACGATGACATCATTCTGATGATTGTAAAATCATATAGAAGTGGGGGGTATATATGTTGTTAAAAAGTTTATATCAGGTTTTAATAATAGAATATATTTACTACTTACTTCATTATGTCAATCAAACTATGATTTTGGTGAAAACTGATTACACAATGGCGTGGAGATAGTAAGTCATACATACCTATATTGGGTGATTTTGTTTTTTGTAGGATGGATTGAAGGTGGAATATGGTTATTACTTAACCATAAGAAAATATTATAATATATTTTAATTTTTATTTGTTACATTAAAATGGAAACAAGTCATGAAGAATTAGTATAAGAAGAAATAATTTGTACAAATCGGTAGAGGAGATTACCTCATTTTCAAAGTGCTTCATCTAGATCTCCAATTAATGGCACTACAGTATGTATTATGAGATTTCCAGATCCACTATAATGTGAATAGGGAAGTAGATAATTGAAATTGGAAGTGTTTGGATGATCTTTAAAGCTAAATGTGAATTGAATAGTTTATCCAGGTGGTTTCATTTTATAATTGATGTGATTAGAACTTTTAGAAAGATCAAAAATATTATTTTATAACAAACCAAAACCACATCCAAAACCTCACAAATTTACTTATTTAGAATATTATATTAGAAAATTTTGTAATATACTCAATAAATAATTTTTATATATGTTTGAATTTCATTTTAAACCAAATCATTTCAATTAATTCTGAGTTACTATATTTTAATATTAATTAAGGTAACAAATATTTCAATATGAAAACAGTTTAAACAATACATATTATATATCAATTAAAAAATAAAGTAATAATAAAGAACATTTAATCCCATATCATAATTATTATATAATTTTTTAATAGGATTTATGATTTTTATTAAATTTAATGATACATAATTTTGAAAAGCAATCAATTGTGTCAATTTTGACACTATTCAAATTATTGATTTTTCCAAATATTAAGATAAGATGTTATCATAGTTAAAAAAATTATTACATATATATTGGATCAATATTATCTAGAAAACTCATTTTACATACTAATCCGATTAAATTATATTTATTTTAATATTTTTGATAACATTTATTTGATATTTATATTAATTAAATAATTACAACATTAGTTTTTGGTAATAATTTTATAAACTTATTTTTTTTATAAATATTCAAATAGAATAACATGATTATTAAATATATACTATATTTCAGTATAATATCTTTAGTCGAATATATATTCTATAAAATCTATCATTAAAAAATTTATACTTATTAAAACATGAATGTGACATGTTTAACATCACATTAAATTGAAAAAAAATAAGTTTCATAATGATATATTTATAGCTCTAAAAGGTCAATATATCCAAACATGGATTATTATTGTCAATATATATTATAATAATAATATTTCGTCATGCTTTTAGTTTTTTAATTTTATGTAACATTTTAATAAAAATTATTTTATTGATTTTTCATCAATTAAATAATTTTAGCATCATAAATATACAAAACATTAATATAATTATTTATATACTAAAAATTTATAATAAATTTAAATGATAAAGAAAAAAACTTATCTTTCAAATATGTTTTCATAATTAAATTCATATTCTGTATAACATGATATTAAAAATGATATAGTTCATAAAATTTGAGTAAGACATATTTATCATTTCATTAAATAAAATATATTTAATGTCCTAATATCATCAAGTATATTCTAAATGGTATTATTTCAATACATGGATATTTTAATTAAATAATAATTCATTCAATAAATGTTTTACTAGTTTTAATTAAATTTTATAACATATTAAATACCCTTAATTACTTGATTACACAATTTACCGTGTTAATAAAAATTACTAAAGATACTATTCATAATACAAAAAAATAAAAGAATTCTGTTTACATAATTTTGGCCAATGGATTCCAAATATGGAAAAAAAAATTTAAAAATAAAAACCACTTAATTTTTATAAATAAATTTAAAATTAATCTATTTTATGGAATGAAAATTGGGTTTTTTAATAGTTAAAACATTGCAAAAGATTGATATGTTTTTACATAAAAAATTTTGGTAAGAATAATTCCAATGACCAAAATTTTGTTAAATTGTAAAAATATATTCTATGTGTACTTTATAATCATTCAAAAATCTAATTTTTCCAAATCATATATTTCAATGAAAAATGTTGTTTTCAATTAAAAGTTAGAATATTTTTAGTATTCATCACAACATAAAAGTTACCAGAAAAATATCGAAAATTAATCTGGAGTAATTTTTGATATCCCTATTTAAAATAAGATTTAAAATTTGTTAAAAATATATATAAATATTTCCAAAACTAGTTATAAAATGGTTTCCCCATAAATAGTCTTCAAAACATCATTTTTTGAAAAATACTTATTTAATCTAAGAAATTAAATTTTTTATTATATAATGTATTAAAAAAATATAAGACAGATTCTAAAAATTATATTTAATATATCAAATATATGTAATTAATAAAACCCATGAAGAGTGATTTTATTAATTTATAAATTCAATTATTTTCATTTAAATAGTATTTTTACAAGAATGTTAATTCTGTATGTACCCACCTTTATTATAAATTTGTAATAATATATCATAATAATATTTAGTTGTTCAATAAAAGTAAGTCCTACATGAAATGAATTCTATAAAAATAACATGATATTTGGTTTAACCCATCCCAAGGATTGTGTTGCATATACTGCATGCTAAGCTAGTGTTGTGTGTAGTGCAAGCTTTTCGTTGTATAGTGTACAACACAATAAATATATGAATTTTTAAAATAAAATTCCATCTCATAAAAATATCAGCGTTCCACCCTTAAAATGAATTTATCCCTTGATATTTTTTGGGGTTATAAAATTTTTAATAATTTAATGCTTATTTCATAGAAACATGCACCATAAAAATAACAAGTACAAAAAGTAAGTAATATCTTGGTCTCTATGTAATAGAACATAGGTAATAATATGGGTATGGTGGGAAAGACTAAATAATCATAGAGATTGATAATGATCCTAGATCAGAATAAATTTAGTGATCCAAATAATGTTAACAATAACAAAACCATAAACTAAATTATAGTGAAATAGGACTATAATATCAAAAAAAAAATTGATGATAAGAAAACCTTTTACGACAAGATTCCTTTTTCTTAATGAGAAATAAGTTTTTTCAGAAGGTATAATTACTTGATATCAGTACAATCTCATTATTGGTTGCACCTTGAACAATGGTCCACTTCATCCCTCATTCAATGAAATGAAGTTCAATTTTTTTTATAAATGTGTTAACAAATCATGTGATCAATAAATATAATGATATTCTCTTCCATCAGTACATATCACAACAAAAATATAGCACATGTAATCAAATACGCATAATTCCTCCTTCGGTGAGATAATTCTTTTTTATAACAAACATCATCCGAATTTTATCATATACATTCCATTATTTAATAATTTTAAAATTGTTTTGAATCCTGAAAATCAAAAACATTATAATGATGTTCACTAAATCAAATTAACATTAATTCCCCATATATCATAAGGTATCTCTTATTTCTCATATTCCAAACATGTGAACACCTTTATAATGTATTTTCTTAAGTAATGGTAATAACTAGAATTACAATATATTATTATTGAAAACAAGCATGTTTCCTTATTCCAATACATATTGAATATATTCCATAAGTCCCATATAGTTTTATACTTCACCCATGATATAATAACCATATTGTCAACAAATACATAATTACTTCTCATGGAACTAGCATCATCAAATTTTCTTATTCAAATCCAACATTTCATTATCCATACATCATTTTCACAACATAAGAGAATTATTTAGTGTTATCATTCTTGTAATAATGTGTTATCAAAGTATATCACATGACCCTTAAATCACATATCTAGCTCCTTAAAACTACCCAAAATATTCATTCCAATCGTTTCTGAAAAATTTATTCTGATGAAACTCTTCTATTTCATAATCCGTATTACATAATCCATGAATTATGATACATATAAAACTCAATAATCCAACATTATTCTTAAACCATTACTCATTATATTTAATCATAGTCTTTCATAAAGCATGATTCATATATTAAGGTCCCTTTACCTTAATCTAAAAAATCATCATATGTTTAATGTAAACAAATATTCTAGAACATAACATACCTTTCACATTTCATTTATAATCAATTTATCCCAAATATTATAACCAATACTTGTACCGGATTCATGATTCTCATTTTGATATTTCCACTTATGCAATCAGTTTCCGTAATTTCCCTATATTCTATATCATAAAGTTTTTAGGGATAAAAATATTACATATAGTTCTTGATATTGACTAATTTCATAATTCAATGTGTGAGAAATGAATATCAAATATAAAAAACATATAATTTAGGAAAATTACAAATAATATTACAATCTAATCTATATTTGATTTAATCACATTTTATTCATTATTATCTCAAAAACTATATTATTTTAATCTATACATAGATATATCCATTATGAATCACATAATATATCCTTAAAATTATTTAGAGGGATATTATTAATGTTTTCACATCCTAGTTTCCAATGTTTGACTAAACATTCACTCTGATTCCAATTATAGAGTCCCATGCTTGACGTACATGGACATTACACCAGTTTGGTGAAATAAATAAAACATTTAAAAATCACACAACCAAATTCTATATTATTTTACTAAATTTAAAAACATGGAACACATTATTATAATTGGGTAAAAGATCATTAAAATCACCCATAAATATCATCCACTTTATTTTTCCTGCATAAAATCTTTCTTTATTTCATGAGAAAATGAAAACATATAAAAAGTGTGAGATCAAACAATCTATAAGGGTAAGAATAGGTAATATGAAAGAAAAAATAAACACAAGTATATATAAACATGAGGAATAACTTTTTAAAATCATACCATGTATGAAAAATATCAAAACCATTAGTCAGGAAATAAATTTTTTCAATTCACAATGCATGAATCACAAAGGAACATGGGCCATTATAATATAATATTGGGTTAAAATATGGAATTATTTAAAATACATAAACATATAAAATAATTTCCATATTAACTAATTATTATTTTCAAGACCATCATTTTGGACAAATTTCATTACTAAACTGATTTTACTATCCATTGTATCTATATTTTATAGAACCTGATTTACATGTTGTTCTAGACCTGTATTACAAAACTGGGTTTATATTCCATTCCATCCCTCTACTACATAACCTATTTTATATGGAGTTCTATTCATGTATATATCATGAGATATAAACCATTTACAAATCAATTTGAGGGATATATAGGTCCCACAAATCTCGTAATGAAATCCATCGTATGTGTGCTAAAATAACATAAATCTTTCATATAGTATAACATAAATAATAAAATGGTTTTCTTAAACATCATTCCATAATATTCCATATAAAACATAGGGATTTCATAAATATATATCCACTATAACCACAATAATAAAAAATTAATGATATGGATATCAATATAACCCTATTTTAATAATGTCATGTTATATGAAAAATAATTTTTATAAAACACTTGAAATTAATTTTGGTTGAAAATATATTTTCTTTTTCAAAAATATTTTCTTTTCATAAAACACAGTGATATTTTAAAAAAATATAATTTATTTAAAAATAAAAATTAAAAAAAATTAAGATGAGATTCATGGAAATAACTATTTATTAAAGCGTAAAAATACATTCATTTCCAATAATTTTAAAAAAATATTCTTCTCATATCTTCACCAGAAAAGTTGAAAATTACCTCGAATGGAAAATGAAATAAATATTCCTTCAAAAGAATGTATTAAAAGTAAAAAATGATTAAAAATGATTTTAAAAATCTATAATATAATAATAAACATTTTATAAAAAAAAATTATATAACAACGGCATGGATGAAAAATATACCCCAGCAAATAATTACATATAAACAATCTCAGATAATAATGACATTGTGAAATTAACCCTTAAAAATTTATAATCAGACAAAACATACGCATCATAAAATAAATTAATTTATATTCATATATAAATATAAACAAATTCATAATAATAATCATCAAATCCATTCATGGGTATCATAAACACAACATAGAAGAAATAGCTGGTGTATTAGTTATTTGTCCTATAAAAATAAAAGCAGGAAAAAAATAATCCATTACCTTATGTTGCATATTTATTTTATGTATCTATAAATCATATATAATGATTTAAATAATTTTATTGATTTATTCCAAAATCATTATCATTTTATGATATCATATTTGATCATATTATTATGCATTTTAGTAACTGTTAATTGTTACTCATCATTTTGATATTTTTTGCTTTATGTTTTAATTCATGGTTTTTGGAACAAGTTTCGGTTATCCTTCATTGTTCATAGTTATAATATGTAAAACATGATAATAACATAAAATATACCTTTTTATTTATTTTCTACATTTATACAATCATTAATTATTGTATATCTTGTGAATTTAATCAAATTTCATTGTGGAGACAATAGGTTGTACGTACGCATGAGCGATAATATAATTCTGATAATTGTGAAATGGTATGGAAGTTGATGGTATATATATTATTCTAAAATACATATCATGATATAATAATAATATATAATAACTATTTTCACAATTATACCCATCCATGTAAGACTGTGGTGAAAAATACATTACACCATGGTGTGGAGATGGTAAGCCATATGTACGAAGGAGTGGTGACTTTTTTCATAGGATGGATTGAAAGTGGAATATGGTTTTTCAATAACTATAACAACATGTCAAAATATAATTTAATCTAGATTTATTACATTAAATTTGAAACTACTCTTGATGGAGAAATATAAGAAGAAATATTTTTTATGAATTGGTAGAGGAATCTAACTCTTATTTGATGTAATCCCCCTAGATATCATTTTAAAGGCACTAGAGTTGGTATTCTAAGAAGAACATAATATCTAGAATATAACTCTAGAAGTTGAGAAAGGTAATGGGTAGGTAATGTCATATGATGAAGGATCAATATGAGGAGAAGATGTGAGGGAGGAGGTGCCCTTTTATAATGGAGGTGAGTGGCACTTTTGGAAACATAAAAATATTAATTTATAATAATCTCAAAAGATAAAATAAACAAAAAATGAACTTATTTATAATGCTATATTAGATATGGTTGTAATATAATAAACCAATAATTTTTTGATGTGTTTTTATTTCATTTTAAAACTTATCTTTTCAATTAACCCATTAATTATTATATTTTAATTATAACTAATGTAACAAATTTTCTATATTAAAATAGTGAAGATTTTACTTATTTGATGTCAATTTTACTATAAATTAATCCTTTAGAACATTTGAGACCATATTATAAATATAATATATATTTTTTTAAAAAAATAGGATTTTTGAATAATTTAATAATAAATAATTATGAAAAAAAATTATTAATGTCAATTTTGATATTATTGAATTCATTCATTTAAAAAAATATCCAGATAAGATGATATCCTCTAATAAAATATTTCATTATATCACTAAGGGTCAAAAATGTCAATAAAATTAATTGGACATATTTATTAGTTGAAAATTAAATATGTTTTAATAATATTAATAATATATATTTGATATTTTTATAATTAAAAAAATTACAACATCAGTTTTGTATAATTAATTATTACACTTATTTGTGGAATAAAAATAAAATGAAACACTAATATGAATATAAATATTAAATATTTTAGAATAATATTTTATTCAAATATATCTTCTGGAAACTCCATCATAAAATATATTATATTTATTAAATCATGAATGTGACATGTGTAACATCACTTTAAATAAAATAATTCAAGTGTGATAGTATCTTCTATAAGTATCAAAATGGTCAGTAACTCTACCATGTGGTGAATATGTTAGATATATACTTAAAAAATAATATTTGGTCGAGTTTCTGTGTCTTTTAATTTTTATTATCATTGGAATATAAATTAGTTTATTAAAGATTTTTTACATCATCAATATATAAAACATTAACAATTTTTCCCTAAAAATTTAAAATAAATTATAATGATAAATAAAAACATTTTATCATTCATGTAAGTATTTATAATAGAATTTAACTTATGTATAACCATATAGTAAAAATTATTTTTTAGTTAAAATTTGAGTAAAACATATTTATGTTTTCCTAAAATAAAATATATTATATTTCTTAATATCATCCATGTGTCATAAAAAGTGTTTAATTTTGTCACATGGGTAGTCTAGGTTGAAAATAACTCATACAGTCTCATTAATACATGTTATAAGTCAATGTTATTGAATTATAACTACCCTTAGTTACCATGTTTTTCTTTTTTCCCTATTAATAAAAAGTACTAAAGTTACTGTCCATAATTCCAAAAAATAAAATAATTATCTTTGAATAAAATGTAACTAATGATTCTAAATATGTAATCCATTTTTAATAAATATAAATAGATAAGTATCAGTAATTAATTTAAAATTTATTTCATTGTCCGAATGAAAATATGGTTTTTAAATACTAAAACATTGTAAAAAATTGAAATTTCATTAAAAAAAATTTATGGTAAAATTAATTCCCCATTCCAAAATTATATTCAATGATAAAAAGTCATTCTATTTTTAAATTAAAACAATTAATTAATAAAATTTATCCACATAAATTATTCCAATGAAAAAAAAAATTCTATTATAATTTATTTTATATTTACTATTCATCTAAACAAAATAGTTATGAGAAAAAATTGAAGAAACCATCCAAAAAAATTAATTATATACCTCTTCCAAATAATAAGTTTATATTATAAATATAGTATATATATGTGTGAAAAACTATATTTAAAATCTGTGTGCAATCAAAAGGCTGATAAAATGAAATATTTGAAAAATATTTCTTCGATTTGAAAATTTTAATTTTTTCTCGTATCATGTCTAGAAAACATATTAGAATAATTTTAATCACTATATTTAATATGTTACATATATATAGTAATAATAAAATATATAAAGATTGATTTTATTATTTTATACACTCAGTTATGTACATTTAATTATTTTTTCAGAAGAATGTTAATATTGTTCACACCTGCCATTATAATGACTACGTTACAAGGTAACATAATAATATTTAGTTGTTCAGATAAACATGGTCTTAAATAAAGTTAATTCTATCCAAATTATATGAAATTTTGTGTAAAAATATCAAGTATAATGTAGGGTATATGGAAAGCTAAGTCGATATTGCATGAAACACAATCTTATATTGATGTAGTGTACAACATAAGAAATTGATTTTTTTTATAAAAATATATCTGAAAAAAATCATGTTGTTATATAACAAACCATGATAGAAAATGGGTAAAAATATTCACAACACAATTGTTTGGCAAAGAAAATAGTTATGAAATTTGGTCAGCATAATGACAACATTTAATTGTTCATGGAAAGGCTAATTGAGAGAGAATGTTTTCTCTCATAATATACAAATCATAGTGGAAGTAAGGGGGATATGGAAGAACACATACAAAAATTATGAAATGGATATATATGACATATGGTGTTGAAAATACATGAATAATGAGGAAAAATAATGGACCCTTACATTAAGAGTATTATTCCAAATATTAGGGTGTAGCTTCTTAAGAGTGTAAGGGAACCTTGGGAGGACTATAGAGATGGGTTGCAAGATTAAAAAAATGATCCACATTTTTTGAGTGGATTTGAATTAGTGTATGGGTGGGTGTTATATGAAAGGAGAGGAGAGTTCTTCATTATCTCTCAAAATGTTTTTTTGGTCTGTATATATTAATTTATAAAAACTAAAAACCTTCCAATGGTTTTTATAAATGGATTATACCACATGGGAGGGATATTCATTTTGTATAATCCCAAGGATGAAATTATTAAAAAAATTCTCTTACTGGATGAAAGTGAGTCATAAAATTAAAGAAATGATATGAATAACTTGAAATGTATTATATGTTTTGGAAGCTTCATAAAGACATTATAAAATTAATCAAATTAAATATAAATTAAATTTTTTTGAAGTGGAAATGCATATCCGGACATGGATACCATTTATAGTATTTATTAAATCATCTTAGGGTTGTTTGTTTTTCATAATTAACATTGTTTATTTATACCATTTTTTATATTTTACCTGAAGATTTGAAAATCTAAAAAAATTATGAAAAATACACCATTGATTGATTTTGACATTCTTATCAAGAACAAGATGAGATACAATGGTACCATAACACTCGATCCAACACAGACTTGGCCAAATGGGAATAATCAATCCCCATGGTTTTGTGAATAGCACCTGTAGACATACAAGATAAATATGGGAAGATTTTTTCCACATAAATAGTGACAGAATAGAAACTAGTAAGTATGCTCAAAGAAAAATCCCAAAAAACATAGTACTAGAAGTCAAGCTAGTAAAAAAATCCTAAACAGTGCATCATTGGTGTACTATAAAAATTTGATGAACAACACAAGCTTAAATTCACACAACTCCACAAGCGCAATGAATCAATAACCACCACCACCTTTGAGTCATGCATTCCCCTTGCTCGATCCTGGAAGAAGGAAATCTACACATTCCCAATGTAAAAGGTAGGGTTTGATCTAATATCATATATTTTGTCACCGTATTTAACAAAATAATTTTCTATAAGAAATAATCCAAACAATACATTAAATTTAAGAACAAATAGGCATGGGGGTGCAATAAAATATTTAAATAATGTTCTTTTTTATATCAATTGAATGAAGAATTACAAACAATGGATTATGTACAAATTTTATGTTAAATAGTGTATATAATTAAAAATGTCTTGAAATAAGTAGTTCAAAACCAATGGAATATATAAATAAATATATATATATAATCTAAATAGACATGGTCATTTGTGAAGGGGTATAATCGATCCAAATATGATATTATCACACACATCATATCGGTGATCATGATAATATATCAACACACATCCCTTAGACTCTTTTCAAAGAGAACTTATCAACATACAATAGAGGAAAAGATCCACCAATCCATTTTTAGGGAATTACTACCAAAGCGTTTTTTTCATGAATAACCCACTTACGACCCAGGCTGGCATGTGCTCAAAAAATCAATCAACATTTCTCATAATATTTTAAATATATATAAAAAATATCACCCCCATTTCCTATTTCAGTATAAAAATTTTTCATAAAAAAAGAAAGAAGTCCATTTAATTAATTCATTCAATTCCAAAATAAAATCAAACAAAGGTTCTTATCAAATCATTTAAATACATTTTTCGTCAAAATAAATTTCATACATGAATTTCCAAAATTCTATTATCTTTAAATTTTACCCTAATTTCTAATTCCATTAGACTAGGGTTTTTTCCCTTAATTCTTATACCAAGCCAATTTCCAAATCCAAATTTTCATTGCATTGTTTTTTCCTAATAAAATTTAATGAAATTTAAATTTAAATAAAACATTTTAATGTTTTAGAACAGAAAAAATATAAATGAATCCACCGATATTTAATAAACTAAACATGTAGAAAAACACCCATGATGAGAATTGCCAATGAATAATAGTGGAAATAGATATCAAAGAATAAAACATCAATCCGTGATTAACAAAATTAAGATTAGATCCATACACATCTAAATGATATAAGAAACCCTATAGAGAAAAGAATAAGAGATTGTGATATAAAAAAAGATAAGAACTCTTATCAGAGAGGAATTGAATGATGTTATATAAGTTTTGATCTTCCTCATAATAGGGATGGAGTATAAAAAATGGTTTCAATAGAGATATAATTTCCTAGGAAGATTTCCAATCCAAATTAGGGTCTTGTGGGAGTTAATATGAGGATTTAAAAAATTTTATTTTAAATTTTCAAATTTAAAAAGTTTGCGTTGACGGTTTCTTATAGGGGGCCACTCAAATTTTCAAACTATGGGCCCTTACTATGAACAAGATTAATGTGGTGAAAATCAATACTATGTGATATAAATGTATTTAAAAGTATGTTCTATATGGTTAAACCCCTACTATCTAGGTTTTCATGGATTACCATGGGTGGGTGCACAATTTGGGAAAACTTTTTTCCAACCATGCATAACCTAGAAACGTCAAAAAAATTACCATTTCCACTTGAAACACCCTTACAAGAGACCCAAAAAAATGATAAATATGGTTATCAATGAGAACCTTATTAAAGTAACTTTATATTACAAACTCACCACTATAGAAACTTTCTAATCCCAAAAATAAAGTAAATATATCTCAATTTCATAAATATGAGGTCACTCCTCACTCATCTCTATATCTCTCACCCAAGTCTAACAATTATGACAACCTTTATACCATATCACTAAAAACTATGGTATGGTCCCTCAACGAAGTATGTTATATTTAGTATAAACAATTTTGATGAGATACTTAGTCATGGATAATTCAATCTCAATATTAGGATCACTCTTGATTAGAACATGACAAGCAACAAAAAGACACATTCAAAGTTGAGGTACATGGAACCTGTTATGTATTGATGTAAACTATTGAGGCTGTATTAAATGATTATCCACTTTTCCTTCCATCTCAACAACCTCAAAAGGTCCCATAAAGTTAGGGCTACTCTTCCCTTACCTCAAAATCCATCAATAACCTAAATGGGATGATATTTTCAAAAACATCTAATCATCAATTAAAAATTAAAATGGTTTACTATGATGATAATCATAAAATTTATATCAGATCAATGCCATCATAATTATCTGAATAATCACCTTAATTTTTTCATTCATCTTTTGGTCCATGCATTTTCCAACCATGGAAGATTCACTGAAATCTATCCAACACAAAATAGATTTACTAGTCTATACTTACATGCCTCTACAACCCCCAAATGGTCATCACATATTCATCTAAATCCACCATATTTGGTGCGCTTTTTATCCTCAAGAAGTTTTATAGATATTTATGTTTATACATTCATCTATGTATGGAATGTCATACAAAGATAATCCTAATATTTGTGTCCCTTATTAAGGCCTCTCCAAAAGAATTTTGTAAAATGGTGATTCCTATCAGAGACTATATAAGATAGAACTATGTGCAAGTGAACATTCTATCTAACATAGATATTTCCAAGCTCCAATGCTTTGATTATTTCTCAAATGGGTAAAATGTTAACTTAATTTATCATCATATTGATCCTGAAACATATCAAATAATAAAGTTCTTTTGGTATGTGATTTAACATCCAAACCTATTTTCCACTCAATGGTACCCCATATTGGTGGCCCACATGGCCACAAGTGACCCCCCCCCCCCAACACTTGCAGCCAACGAGTAGCATCAAGGTTCAAAAGGTTTGATAGTGGGTAGACTATAACCACATATCAATGTGGTATAGTATAAATCAATAACATGATTTAGAGGATGAAAGATATAAATAAGAAAACAATATAGTGGAATAAGTTATAATAGATGACTTGACTAGTAAATCACTATGAAAGAAGAATACAAGGAAACAATAATAAGAAAACAACTGAAATAACAAAATCATGAATAATGGCTTATATATAACATGATGAGTATATCAGGAACAAGATAAAAAGATACATACATTCATTTATTATATTACATATAAATAATGTTATAAATAACAAAATATCGATCAGCACCATCATCACTAGCATCATATAAGGCATGTTATCTTGTGCTACTATGAATTAATCAAAACCCTTTAGATGAGAAATTTTTCTTATATATACATGCATATATGTAATATACATGATTAACAATGGTTTTCCAAGTGTAGTTTGAGATAAAAATCCACTAGGACACTACAAACGGTGTATACTAACATTGAGTTAGTAAAAATATATTAATAATAGTTTATCGGTAGTAATGGAATATGTGAAAAAATTATTGTATGTAAAAAATATATATAGGAACCAGTTCCCATAGAAAACCATACAATGTTACCTTCTTTTTACTTAGATATAATGTCTCTACATTAAAATATAGTATGATATTATTTAATAAATATGTTCTCTACTCTAACACATATCCTGATATCCCCTATAATGATATGTGATCATGAAATTCATAACCATTCCATGAATAAGGTATAAAACTCTGACTCAATCAAAGAATTTTGTTTATCATGGAAGAAAATTTGTATAAATCATTGATTAAATTATTAATTAGTTAAGAACATGATCCCATCCATAGTGTCTCTTATTTAGAATACATGTTTCACTCAAGGAATATTATAAACAGAACACCTTACAATCACATCCTAGTATATCCTCATTAGATCCCATTTATCACTCTAGGTGTTGTATAATACCATTACCATTTGAGATTTTCCTTCATGGTCCACTAAGGAAGACCAAGTCTTACTCATGGTGTCTATATCATTATCCCAATGAGTCATTCCTTGGAAATCCATATGAAGTCAATATTTCACTTGGGTGTATGGTAGTCAGCCCAATGAGTCCATCCTTAGCAGACTATTGAGGAGTCTATATGTCACTTGATTGTAAGTTAGGAGGTAGCCAAATGATTCAATCCATGGAATTCATATATGAACGTATGTGTCCCAAAAGTAATATAATAAACTTTCATTAAATATTATTTAATTATTTAAAGGTACACACATTGATCATTTCAATATAACCTCACATCAGAAGGTGGCATACGGCCTAGTCTATGATTAGAAGACATAGTATCATAATTATCCCATGTAGAAAATATCAATATAAGAGAAATGAAATATTAGAAAATAAAATACATGGACAAATATTTTGGGTCTTTATCATCCATTCCCAATCATTGTTTAATTCAAAGTACAATTAAAATTCGACATTCAACATCTTGTGGTAAGGGGGAAAACCCCGCTCAAAAAAGGGTAATAGTATTCATATACCACCAATGATGGTCCAATTAGTAATCCAACACTCCCAGACGAGCTTTTAATTCTTGGTCCATATCCATTAACCATTTACCAGTGGTTATAATTAATCACATAGGCCATACCTATCCATTTTAGTCTAAAATATACTACATTAAAGAGAATCAAATGAAAAAAAATCCAGTGTGTGGAAACAAACATATATAAACACCCCAAGATTAAGGTAAATTCATGAAACCACATACTATAGGTTAGTATTGTAGTGATCATGTAGCATAAAACATTGATTCCATTATACTCTTATGAAAAATGAATTACTAGAAAATATACTGAAAATAGAGAATATTTTTTTGCACCTCAATAGCGCAGTTGAAATGAATTTAAATGAAGAACTACACAAAATGAATTGATTAAAACTTAAAGTAGGTCCAATGAGAGGAATGAATCTCATTTCTGTGCATTGATGGAGATATTTGATCAAATCCTATTCTTTAGCTTCCAAGGATATCTCCAATGTGAGTACTTTCTGATTAAAGATGAAAATAAATTATGTTTAGGTCTGAATAGATTTAAAGTGAAAATTGGTCATTTTAATTCAAAATACTTTTCCTCACATTAGGAAAATCAATTTTATTACCAAGAACCCTCTTATATGGTAAGTGGGAATCCACACAGTCACTATGTATAGTTTTACTACCTATTTATAAACCATTCAGATCACCACGTCTAAAATATTTTGTGGATCCTACTTGGGAATCTACATCTATTTGTGTGGCTACCCCAAACTATATAGGCTCCCAATTAACACTACCCAAGCCTCACATATTTTGAAAAACCCTACAACCTATCCCATATGTTTTTTATAACCATACTTTCTCCCTTTTTTTCTTAAAAACTCCGAATCTTGGCTCTAATAAATCCCATAAAACCCCCAATACCAAAATAACCTCAAAGGGTACTCAAATTTAGCCATAAAAATAATTTATACCAAAAAACAATAGTATGTTTCCTAATAAAAAACAAGGTTGATTCAAAATTCCACCCTAAAATAAATTTGTTCCGTATTTTCCCTTCAAAGGGTGGTGAAGCATCATTTTTGAACAACTCCGGTGACATTGAACATACAATAGCCTCCTTCTCCCATATTTTGTCTTTGTAAACAGTTTTGAAACCATAGAAAAAGTAACATAGGAACTAACCGGTCTTAGAGAAATTTCGAAATTTTATTAATGATATGGAATAGATTTTCCAGAAGGGATGCATATACCGGTTACTAGAACTCCTTAGGATGAAATTCAAGAGGTATTTCTGAATGATAAAAACAACTTTGAGATATTTGAAAGATATTTTCCATGTGTTGATACTTCTGAGTTAACTATAACCGATAGGCTATCAGCTAAACTCTACCAAGAATCTTCAACAGGCTGACATATCATGGCGAATTATTACCCTATCTCTTGACCCCCATATATATTATCCTCAGTGAGACTTGTAAAAATAACAGATCCGCAACCTCAATTTATACAAGTCGTTGACCATGATAAGTATAGGATTTTTGTTGAGATTATGTAGTAACTATCCTTTTCTGAATCAACTGAATGAAATTTACAGTCTCTTGAATGAGACAACGTCCAAGCATTACTACCTCTATATCCTTTAATTAGAAAAGGGGTGATCGACATGGAATATTGAACAAATATGATAAATAACCCTCTATAATGTATCTAAAATTATATTCATTAAGAGAACTAAAATAGCAGTATATGCCTTTCCATAGAGCCCCAACAACCAAGGAAATATTCTTATATTATATCCTGAAGAACTCGAATCATGAACATTGAATGTACATTGGTCTTTAATATTGTTCTCAAAATAACCTATGTATCGAATTCCCTCTCCATCCATTTCTAGAGATTGATGTGGAATGGGAATCTCTATCAGAAATTATAGAATGAGGGACCTCGTGATGGTGTACATTATCAAGGATATTCAACCTACCAAGATTTTCAACTAAGAATATATCATTGATAATTAGGAAATAAGCACACTTTTTGAGCCTATAAATAGAACCCATGTGACATCAATACCTTGTGGTGACCTCAGTAGCCCGATCATGAAATACATTGCAACATCATCTCATTTCTACTAAACAATTGGATGGTGATGTAAGTGATCAGATAGTCGATGGTGTTCCTTCATCAACTGTTTAATGGTGGAAACATCATGAATAAAAAAATATTCATTGTTTTTCATAGAGGTCCACCAATACTAGTGATGTAAATATTGATACGTCTTGGTAATTCCAGGATGCGCTGCCCAATATGAAGCATTAAATTTTCACATTATTTTCTCATGTATATCTAATGAAACCCATATGAAAACATGTATACATATAATTTCATCATTGCATATGCTCCAACTAGGAATTAGTTACTCTCCAGCCACACTCTCCCGTAGGAATATGCCATCATAATTAGATATTTTTCACTTATTCCATATATCATTGAGGGTATAAGTCATAACTAGGGATGATAGAAAAGTATAATAATGAAAAATTTTAACCTATAAGTGATATTCTAAAAACAAGTCCATAAGTTTCCACTACCTATTTGAATCCTGAACTATGTGTAGCTGAGTACCCTTACTCATGTATTTGACTAATCCATTACCTTTACCAGGCATTCAGGCTGGCACAATTTCAAAATACTATAGGTACTCAATCAACCTTGACTACATTATATTTAAGCCACATAGTGTAATGATTTATTTTAGGATTTTATGGTCCTTGAACACCACAAATTTCAATCCCAAAAAATAATTCCTCGACCATAGAATGATAGGTAACACCCCATGATTTTATAATTTTTTTTTCAAATGAATTTTTTTTTCATATTCTCATTTCAAGCTACAATAAATATAGATTTTTTTATACAAAAGAAGTATGTGTGGATTACATCATACACAACTCCAAGATAAGATTATATTGCACACAACATAACATATAACTTTCACTACATTGAAAACAATGGATATATAAAATTATACACAAGACTGACTTACCTCAATGTCTTGTGTAAAACGCAAGACCTAGTTTTACTGAATAATAATATATTAATAAAAATATTATTATATTACATAATAAGATATAATGAATATATGAAATTTATAGTTATATATAGGATTAAATCACTAATGAAAATATATAGTTGAATCAATTTGTTACATATTAATTAGAGATGAATATATAAATCAAATTAATATAAATGGAATGGTTCAAAAAAGGACTACATTTATCTCAAAAATGTCATTTATGTTAATTAGTTAAATTAATGACTATAAGTGACTGATATTGATTAATGTTTTTTATATAATAAATTAAATATTTTTTTCATTCATCAAATAGTAATTATAGTAATAAGACAATCTCAAACCTAATTTTTCACATAAAAAATCTATAATTTTATAAATGATCTTTTACCACCTTTTAATGGCACATCAATTTTAAATATAAACTATGGATATTTTATATATTTTAAAAGTCAAAATAAACATCTTTTTTGAAATATAAACATTAAAATTAGGTTATGTTTATTTTTTGGTATTTTTCGTTGAAGTTAGATTTTTTGATGAATAGAGAATAATAGGGAATTTGAATTCAAAACTATCTTTTTGTGTGATTTATTTACAAGGTTAAATTATATTTTTTATTGGTTTAAATTTAAATTAGTTAAATTTTATATCAGTTAATCCATTTTGGCCTTTGGTATTGATTTTACTTAGATATTGGACATAAAAACATTGTAAAAAATAAAAAATTTATCACATAAAATCATACTATGATGATACGTCTACAGGATTAATATTATTTTATTTTTTATCACATCTGTGATTAAATTTGGAAAAATTAATTCAATATTTAGAATAAAAATAATTTTTAATTTTTAAAATTTTCAACATAGTTTAAAAAAATATTATTGAAAGTGATTAAAAATAATAACATCGATTGAGAGAAAAATTAGCTTTACAAGGGACTAATCCTTAATCATTGTGGCCTAAATAACCTAAATACATGTAGAAAATCTATATTATGGTTTTATATCGACACTGTACTCCATTTAGTTGATGGTCCATTATTAGAGAGTCTTTATATATATATATATTTATTTTTTATATGAGTTATACATACACTTACACAAACATCCATCTAATGGGTAATGAACTTACCGTTCTTGTGTACAATGATCTACCACATCTTGAAGCATTGTTGTTCATTTATAACTTTACCACCTATCATGGTTGAGAATTACGATGGACACGATGTTTTTATGTGATATATATGAAATTTAATATTTAGTTATTCTAATGTAATTTTTATATACAAAATACCTTCATTCTTAAATACTATGGATATACAATAATATCATTTGTGGACATGTCCAATACTTCCTCCTTAAAGAGATTTGATTAAATACCACATTTCCTAGACGGTATTAAATATGGGTTTAGTAAATGAATATAATCAATATGAAATAATAATTCTACTGTAATTATTATATATACATATTTTCATTTTAATTATTTATTTCATAAAAAATTATAATTAAAGAGAAATAACTTTCACGCGTACATATGACCTACCATCACTATGAAAAATGTATTCAATTTCTTATTTATAAATTTTTTTATTTGTTATAAATATTTATATAGTGAATATATACGATATATATATCATGTTATAAATTATATAAAAAATTAAATCACAATCTACATAAAAAGATTAAGAATAATAAGTCCAAACTGTACGAAAACCAAAGCAGATAATACCCCAAGTGTATCAATAACCTATAATTGTTAATAAGTAGGAAATATAAATAAATATATGGTATTATATATAATAATATGCATTCAATGTTAGAGTTGTAAATAAACTATACTTATTATAATAGAGGATTGAACATGTATGAATAAATTCAAGAAATCATTTATGGATTTTCTCATTAAAATTTTATTTTTTGTGAGACACAGGCCATGATCACCTCAGATTTTCTTATATTTGGTATATAATTCCCATGAATTTATTTTATTATTCATGTAACTGAGTTTATAGGTATATAAAAATATATTTTTTGATATTTATTTCATGGGGTTTATGGCTCAAACATTACCATGATGGAAAACTAGTTTTTACTCAAATTTATATCATTGAGATACATATCATGTTATGCATCGATATTTTTCTATGGGATATTTATAATTATCATTGAAATCATATATCATGAATTTAATTATTTTCATAATATATTATGCATCATTTAATTTTATTCCATCATGGTGTTTATTATTCAATTATACCAATGTGGTAATAGTTTATTGCAACAATCTCATCACTTATCGGGATTGTTTATAATTATGCTTCTATGAATGAAATATTATGATCACTATCTCATATAATCTCATAAATATTCCTTTAATTTAGTTTTCCATGATATATTAATGTATTAGTATAATTTTTTCAATATTTTTTAATAAAGATAATTAAGAAAATGTATTTATATAAATATTAAATTATTTATCCTTCTAGTCGGAAATCTGTGTTCTTTCAAAACCATGTTTTATAAAAAAATTTAATTTATTTTAATGTTATCCTATGATTTTTAAAAAATAAATTTACCCCTGTATTCCATTTTATAAAAATATTTATAAGCTATCTTCTTATTATTTTTTTATCAAATAATAATTTATAACCATTTAAGGTGAGAAAGGAATGTTCAGAATCCATGGACTATCCCACAGTCATGACTGTCATTTCCTTGATTAATCCTTTTTATATTTATAAGGTTTTAATTGTAAATAAAATTTGTTTCTAGTAGTCTGGATGTATATTGATTATATATTTTTTTAATGAAAATGTTTTTCAAAATGTTTCCAATAATATTTTTTATGTATTCAAGAATAAATATTTTCTAAATTTTTTCAATATTAATTTATATGTTTTATAGAAAGAATGTTTTCAAAAAAAATCAAGATTATTTATATGTAATAAAGGGTTATTTAGTGTATTTTTTTCAAAATGTTTTGATTTTTTAAAAAAAAAATACAAACCCAAAAGAATATATTCTATAAGAATTGTTTTTAAAATATTTTTCCAAATTATTTTCCATCTATCATGAAATCCGTTAATGTACCTTATTCCATTATACAGAAATTATCCAATGGTTATATTAATATCCCTTCTAGATATTATTTATGTTTTTATTTAATGGTTTTTAATAAAACCATATCACTTTCTCGGGTATTATTTCTATTAAATCATTTTCTCCTTAATAGGTTATATTATTCTAAAACCCACTTCTTTTCATGAGTTTATACAATGAAATTATTTTAAAACCAATTTATTTTCCATATTTTTTTAAATGATGAAAATTTTATGATAACAATTTTATTTCATCTGTTATGATGTTTATAAAACCCATCTCTTTTTTATGGATCATGATAATATGAAAGCTTTATTAACTTCTGGAACACGTAGGTATGATTTCATTATGTGATGGGTGGTACCTATATATCCCTCTAATTAATTGGGTAACTATAGTGGTATATGAGTTATAATTGTAAATTGTTTATAGAAAATGACTCAAAAAAATACATGATTTTTACCCCTATTCTAAAAATGACAGTTTACACTAGTTTTAGCCCATGCCTGAAAATAAGAGGGTACATCGGTTGTTATCCCAATATCAATGTTGGTACATTATATGTATCGCAATCCTTGAATTTTATGAAGGTATTGGTCAGTATCCATGAAATTTGATTTTCCATGCTTATGTTTATAAAACAAATTCTATGCCTTATTCATCTATTATGCTTTAATGGATTATTCTCATAATTCCCTTATGAATAATTTCATATGAACTACCTATCATTATGAAATGTCTGGTGAATATGAAATTTGTTATTCACTTTATGATCATCAAATGATATTCCCTTGTTCTCATTACATTATGCTCATTTTATGCCCATGTACTTATTTAACTTACCCTTATTTTGAAATCAAGCTCACCCATTTATTAGGTTTCCCTTCCCCAGATTATGAAAAAAATATTTAAGTAGATGTACGAAAGGATAAGATCGTAAAGGTAAAAATTGAAGATCTTTTACCAGGTTATAATATTTTATTGAATGATTCCAATGATATTAATCCATTATGATTCTTATGACTTTAATTTTTTAATATTCTGAATATTTACCTATTATGATGTAATATATATTTATCTTAATTATGGGTCACTATAGTTGGTATCAAATGAATGGATTATTCAACACATGGAAACTATGATGAGAAAACATTACTTTTATAGAGAGGGATATTTATAAGGAGATGTCTAGGGATGTCTCTATGGATAACTCTAAAGATCAAGAAAAGTATGGGGAAAATATCTTGGAATATGGGGTAGAATAGAGTGGGTGGTATCATAGAAATACATCCCTATTGGGGTCCTACAAGTTTATGTGGATATGGAACAAATGTACCAAGTGGTAATAACCCAGAAAAACTGCATTTGACCTGACTCGAGCATAACAATGTACATGGAAACAGGCTATATTTCACACCAGGATGGAAACCCTTTGGGGATATTCATTAAGAATTTAAAACAACATTAAAACCCATCATGAAGGGTTTATGTCGAATAAAAATATGAAAAAAAGGATAAAACTATGGTGTCATAGATTAAAGAAGGAGGGGCCATGATTTAGTCATCCAATAAGTAATTCATCAAGATAATATGGTTTTCTGTTGTGATAACTTTTTATCTTGGTTTCAAAAGTTCACTTAGTTAATGGATTGAACAAGAATCCACAATGTTAATTTTTAATGAAATAGAAAATGCAATGATTTCCCAACCGAGAAAACAAACACTATGGATGATGGAATGGAGAACATTGTACCTATTTTCATCGTTTCTAAAGATATGAATCATGTTTGAAATCTAAATAAGAAATGTAGGGAATAATTTTTTTGTGAGACTATCATAATGAAAAATCCACATTATTTTAGAAATTCCATAGATCCAATGGATTATGATAAATTGATCAACACCAATGAAAATATATTTTATGTTCTTCAACATTTATAGAATGAAAAGTCACATTGGATGTTTATAGTTTTGAAGTTGAAGCAGATCAGTAGTAGAACCTTATTATGAACCCTAGGGAATAATATGAAATTAAATATATATAATTTTAAGTGTTTAATAGTATATATCTCAATAATTTATTTCCACATATTATATGGAAATGTACATAGAATTAATTCCTATAGATTAACCTGATGGATGATTAATCTGTTGGAACCTATGATGGAAATTTTATGATACTCGTTACGTACTCCTAGGGTATTAAAATTCATCATAAAATTATGTTTTACCAATTATTCAATGACTCAAAACAAAATCATTGAGGTTAGTTAGCCATAAGGGAAGTTGGATGCTATGAAAATATTTTTGATGCACTATTAAGGTGTAAATGGAGGGTGGAGTTATGTATCTTCCTCACGGTTTGTATAATAATAGAAAATTTTTATTATAAGGAATATATAAGAACCATGAATAGAAGATGTTTAGTCATGAATTAATCTTAAAACATGGGATAAAACATGTAGGTAATTGTCTTAATGGGATTAGTAAATGTTGTAAGTGTAGAAAAGAAGTGCATCATGCATATAAGTACTAAAGTGATTAGATAATGATATATAATGATACTAATAATGGTAAATAATTATATGATACACCACTCAATCATAAATGTTTACATTTTAGGGATTCTAGGCATTTTATTAAAATGATCCAAAATCCAAGGGTTAACAATCATGATTAAGGAGAAACAACCTCTAAAAAACCGTCAAAGAGAAATCTTATGAAAACCCAATGGATGAGTTCAATAGTGATAATTTTTAGACATTAATCCTCCTCTCCTTATTTGGGTATTTCATGTTTTTTAATGAAAAATTACTTTGAAAATATTATTGTTCATCCTTGGTGAGATTTAATATAATTATTTACCTCAACTTGGATTCTAGTCTAATAAAATTGTTATTGATATTTTATCTATTCAATGGTAGACACACATTTCCGATGAAAATTTATTCGTTATAATATTATATCTTATTTATGGAAAAATGGGTAAATTATATCATTAATGTGGATACAAGGTTATCAATTTATGATATTCTTTATTTTAAAATTTGGACGAGGTTTTAGAGATTAAACTATTACATCATCCTATAAATATTCTGCATATTGGATTATTTGTGCAAGAATATTTTTGAGGTGGAATGATAAAATAACCTATCATTCAAATTATGGACATTAAAATATAAAAATTAATTATGAATGAAAAAATCACCTTCATTTATTATAATAATATATGAATTGGCAGAATTTCAAGGCACAACAAAGTGTATGTTTTTCCTAAAATTATGTAAGTATATCATTCCATGAATATTATTGAACAATAGTGAATAGGATCTTGAAACCAAAAATTTTATACTAATAAATTTATATCTTAAAAATTAAATGCTCTCTTAGTTCATTGAATATTTATGGAATTTTTGTTGTTACCTTTCACTAAAACTTGTTCTCTATCACCATCCATAAGAACATGATAGTTATATTTCTCTACAATGTAATTGTTTTTACATTATACCTATGTTCTTCAATCTGAATACCTAATCATGTTATACTTTCGGTAACCATTATGTTTTCAACATTCCTTTTGAAAAAATGTTATAGTACTCATTATTATGTTGTGATTTTCTATGAAAGGAACATTTTAGAATCAATATTCTGATAAATTAGATAAATTTTGATGGAGAAATTAATTTTAATGTGGGGGGGGGGGGTATGAGTAAAATGTTACACCCTTATATTTTGTGAAATAATTTTTTTTACAAATTTATTTAATATTTTTTATATTTTTTATTTCACGAATCACTGAATATATATTTAAATATTTGAAAGAACTAATCATGGATTGAGTTATATGCAACAAGAAGTCACACATAAGATAGATTGAATAAGAATATAATCATTCTCTATATGGAACACTGAGGTTATCTTTTTTTATACACAAGACTAACATTCCTTGATGGATTGTGTAACATGCAAGATCAAGTTTTATAGAATAATAATATGTTATTAAAAGTATTATTATTTAATATAATAAGATATAACCTATCCATTAAATTTATTTTTATGAATAGGATTAATTAACTTATGAAAATATATATTTTAATTCATTGGTAAACTCTTAATAATAAATGAATAAGGAAACCAAATGAATATAGGTGAAATGAATTTATAGAAGAATTTTTTTAGTGTTTAAAAGGATATTTATCTTAACATGTTAAATTTACTACTATAAGTGAATGATATTAAATAAATTTATATATTTTTTATTCAATAAAATATTTTCCATATTCATCCAAAAGGCTTTATAGGCATAAGATAAGAAAAAGAGTAATTTTAGACATAAAAACATATATTCTTATAAAGGTTGTTTTAGTTCCTTTTAATGGTGCAACTATTTAATATTTAATTTCTAGAACATTAATAATGTTTATATGTAAAAATAATCATAACATTGTAAATATAAATAATTTTTTTTTGTTAGGGTTGATTTTTGTTATTTTTCTATATGGTTTCATTTTATGATAAATAGTGAAAAAAATATAAATTCAATACAAAACTGCTTTTTAGATGATTTATATATTATAATAAATAATATTTTATATTGTTTATAAATTTTATTAAGATAAAACATATATAAATTAATCCATTTTAGTAAATTTTAATTAATTTTTCTTTGAAATAGGATATAAAAACTGAGAAATCATTCGTACATTTTCACAAAAACACACTGTTGTGACATGTCTATGAGATTAATATGAAATTAATTTATTCTCATTATATTAATTTAATATTAGAAAATGTATTCCATAATTGGAATACTAATTAATTATAACTTCAAATAAGATCAACTTTTTTTTCAGAAAAAAATATTAGTGGAAGAGATTAAAATTAATTTAAATGATTACAAGAAATAGTAACTTAACAGGGGACTAAACCTCGATCAAAAGGGCCAAAATTTCCTAGAAACATTTAAAAAATAAATTATATGGAGATAATTAGACACAATAATACATTTTATTGAATTTTCAACATTATTGTATCCACTTATAAATTGAAAAACATGGGTGTAATTCCATTTTAAAAAATTTAAAAGAATGTCTTTCCTCCTCAACTATAAAAAAGAAACTCACCTCTCCCACTTATTCACACATATCAAGACAAATAGATCAAAAACAATATATTAAAATATGCTCCAAAAATACCTATCCAAATCCATATGGACTCTATTTACATTATAAGGAAACCAAGGAATCCCTTCGGTAGAAACCAAGAGGAGTTACCCAATGAAGAGGTATCATCCTTCTTCAAGATCCTTTCTTTTATTTTCATTCTACACCACATAAATTCATATTATTACATAATTATGTAATAAAATAATAATAATAAGTATAATTTTATATTTTTAGTCATTGGTTTCAATGTATACTTACACACCTTTTCAAATTATGGGTTATGAACTTACCATAATTGGGTACGTTGAACTACCGCATCATAAAAATACATTGTTCATTTTTTCTCTACCACCTATCGTAGTTTGTAAATATGATGGAAAATATTTATTTATATTATATATATGATATTTATTATAAATTTCTGAGTTTTAATTATTATATAAATATTTCCATCATGATTTCAATGTTTTGCATATAAGATAACATTGTTTGTGAACATGTGGACAACGGACTCCTCAGAGCGATATAATTCATTCAAATTTTAAAAAGAATATATCAAGGATTTATTTTCTAAACCTATATGATATATATAAAATAATAATTCTATTATAAAGAATATATATATATATATATATAATTTACTTTCATTATTAATTTCAAAATAATAATAAAAGAAAAACAATGTACATGTGTACGTACAACCTACCCTCTCCAAGAAAGGTGTATTCCATTTAATATTTTTATAATTCACCTTTTTATTATAAATAGGTATATACTGAATATATATGATATTTATTTCATTTTGTACATTCTATAAATAATTAAATCAGGATTTATGAATGAGAATCAAGGATAATATATCAAACCATTTACGAAAAACAATGCAGATATTACCTGATGTGTTACATTAACATGTAATTTTTAATAAAGAGGTCATATAAAGACATATATGGAATTATATATAATTATATGGTAATTTTTTATATTTATAATAAATTTATATATATTATACATTATTGTTTAACATGTGAAAATAATTTCAGGATATAAGGTAATATTTTTCTCGTCTCACTTTTGTAATTAGTGAGACCCATGCCATGTTATACTCCTATTTTCTTATTTGTGGTATATAATACCCTTGAATAAATTACATTATTCATATAATTAAATATTTTGGAATTTTCATATCAATTATTTGATCATTATTTCATGGGGGTTATTGTTTAAAAGTTACCAAATCTTCAAAATAGTGTTGTCTAGATTTTCTTTATTTATGATACATTCCATGTTATGCACCACTATTATTAAATGGGGTGTAATTTATTATCATTTACATGTTATAACATGATTATAATTTTTTTCATTATATTTTTAGATTCATGTAATATTATTTGTACATGGTTATTATGAATCGTTGTTACAAATGTTGTACATGTTTGTTGCTACAATCTCATCGTTTATTATAATTGTTTATGATTTTTTCAATATTATTTAAATATTATTCTTCATATCCCAATAAATTTCATTAATTTTATTATATTATACTTATATAAGATATATTATTGAATTCGTACAATTATCGACATGTATAGACAAACCTACTGTCATAATCGTAATTTTATTTATGCTTCCGTTATACGTTTACAATGTTTTTTTTTTAAATAATTTTTTTTTCAAAATATTTTGTAAATATAAATATTATAAATTTTTTTTCCTGGAATATGGTTTTCAAAATATTGCCAATATTCTTTTAAAACATTTTAAGGGAAAAGGATTTTAAAACATTTTCAGGATTATTTTATATGCTTTTAAGGAAAAATGTTTTAAAAATGAATTCTGATTTATTTATAAATTTGTACGGTCATTTCCAAGTAATGTAGTCTTTAAAATGTTTTATGTCTTAAAAAACGTTTTAAAAAATGTAAATGATATTTTCCCTATGAAATTTTTTACAAGATATTTCAAAATAATTTTTCATCTATGATGACATCCATTGGTGTAACTCACACTTTTGTGGTGGAATGATATAAATGTACCATTAATATCATTTCAATGAATGGTTTATGTTTTATGACATGATTTTTATTAATCGCATTTCTCTTTCATGGGTTAAATTTCTATGAAACTTGATTCTCTTTCATAGGTTATATGCTTATGAATCATGATTCCTTTCATGTGTAATTCTATTATGAAATGATTATGAAACATATATACTTTACATAGGTTGTGATATAATGAAATATTTATGATACCTATTTCATTTCCTACATTATGATGTCTGTGATACCCATATCATTTTATGGGTCGTAATATGATGAATCATTAATATCATGCGGCACATGTACGTATGATTTTATTATTTGACAGGTGAGGTCTATATATCTCTCCAATGAATTTGGTAATGATAAGTGGTATATATTCTCAAATATTAAATGGGATGAAGCCCAATACTAAAAATAATATGGTAAAAATAACATTGTAAACAAGTTGAAGCTAAAGCCGGAAAGAAATATTTTACAAGAGTTTTAGCCCAAGCCAAAAAATATGTGGGTACACAGGTAGTTATCCCAATACTGAAGTAGGTACATAGGTTGTATCCAAAGACTAACATGCTATTAAGGTCTTGGTATATAGTGTTGACATAATATTATCTATGATTAGTGTATGTGAAAAATTATATGTCTTATTCCCCAGTTACAATATCTTGGATTATTCTCTAGATTCTATTATGAATCATGACTTTTCTTCCAATGGCCGAAGGAATTCATTTTTTTTATTGATTTTTGATTATCCACCATTCAAGGAGTGAGGTGGAACCCTTAAAAAGCCTGTAGGCATAAGTATTACATGTACCATAGTCCATTGAATAATTTATTACCCATAAGCTTCAAAAATTACATAAAAAATAGACTAACCATTTGGAACTGCTATCCCCAGTGTCTACATTGTGAAACCAGCTCTCCACCTTCGTATGGTTGTTCGAAATAGCTATATCCTATATGCAAATGCTTGTCTTAGTGGGAGGTTCCATACCCCTTCATTCTTGCAATCTGTGTCAATTCTGTTGTAGTGATAGATCCTTGCTCATCCTCAAATAGAGCCTTTTCATTGTAGGTTTTTTGGTTTTCATGTGCTCTTAAGGTGGCCTAAATGCCTTTAGGTGGCCCAATGACATTACTAGATCGTATGTTTTGGTGCCCTGATGGCATTAATGGACTCAGGGACCAAATTGGTGGCCCAAAGGCCCAAACGAGTGTAAAATCCCAGCTTCTAAAGTGTCAAACAATGCCTACTACAGTCCCCGCTATAGTACCTGCTACATTACTGCACAATTCCTGCTACAGTACATGATATAGTACCTTAAATTATGCCTCTGCCTAGATTTGATCCTGGGTCACCTTGATGCACATAATATTCCTCAACAATGAGGATGAGGATCATGTGGGATTCATTTTTTTGAAATACAATATTTATTCCATGTCTCATGATTATTATGTTTGATATACATGGAATTACCATCAAATTATTTTTTAATGTTTTCTTATCATTATGTTCATGTTATGGTTATATACATCATTTATTCACCTTTACTGGGCATTCAAGAAAACCCCTTTCTTTTGTACCCTTTCCTCTGGTTATGATGAATAGTTTTATGTAGATGTTGTAAAGAGGATGACATTTTTGTGAAACAGTTATGATATTTTACCATGTTATATATTATGTTTCCATTTTTATAATGATAGTAAACTATTATTTTCTTTAGGAACGTACTTATTTAATATAATGAATATTCATCTATATTTATGTAATATCTGTGTATGTAAATACTGGGTTGATTTAACGAATGTAAAATAACAACTAGATCAAGATCTCGCTTTGGATTGTCCCTCTTATGAGGACTCAACTGATGAGACCAATAAACCACAACTCTCTCATCATTCATAATAAAAACTCCATACCTGAGACATGATGAATGGTAGTAAAGAATATAACTCACCCTGGATCATGAAAAATCTGTATCTGGGATGAAATACATATGCATTTCAGCTTTTTAATGGATGTCTCGTAGGAAAAAAACAATATAAACTTCACAACCTTCTTATTGAAACCTATAATAGGTTTTGATAAGTGTGAAAAATCTAATATAGAGTTCTTGTAGAAATATTATGTCCCCAAGAAAATATATATATCAAATACATTAATGGGATTCATCACAGAAACTTCATCTCTCACCTTATATGGGTTAACTAATACTCCATTCATAGAGATAACTTGACCAATGAAGTTAATCTAATCCATCCATAAATAGAAATTTTCTATCATAACATATAATTGATTTTTTCTAATTTTATCTAAAATGATATCAAGAAGTATGGTATGTTCATGCCGAGGGATAGAATACACTAGAATTTTTATAGGAATATCACAACAATAAAATCCATCTAATAATGAAAAATTGGGTTCATCAGCTTAATGAAAATTACATGTGTGTTCCTGAGACCTAACGATAAATAAATACTCTTAGAGACCATCCCTACTAAAAAAAATCATGTGTAGTATGCTTGATGATATTACATGCACATGATAATAACCTAATCTCATGTCAATATTTGTGAATAACTAGCCTCCAAAGAGATGGTGTAGAAGACCATATATCCATGATAGAGAATATCATATATTAACTATCAATTGCTTAAATTTCAGGAAATCCACACATATCCTGACATCTCTATCCACCTCCTTCATATAAAGGATAGGTGAAATCTAAAAAAATATAATGGGTCAGAAAAATCCATTTTCTCTTAAATCCATTATCTATATATTTAGCTATAAAAACTAAATAGTTTCTATCATATTATAAAGAATAGATATAGGTTCCTCTCCTTATAGTATCTTGATAGAGAACCCCTCCTCTCTCACTGGTGGTAATCCTAAAAAGTCATCTAGGAAAATGTCCCCAAAACAATCATCCATTATAGGGACATCTGCCTAATGTGTTGAATAATAATCTTGATATAAATTCATTATATTTTTTATCATCCTCCCTAGGTCATGATTCTCAGCTCTACTTTGGGCCATATAGAAATCACATTCTCCCTTTTAAATAATCTCTCCACCCACTAGGATTGTGAAGGTCACCCTTCAGTGATAAACATCAACAAAATCAGGAAATTGGACTAACTATAACATCTAGATTTTGATATAATAACCAATCAAATCTTGGATAATGAATCCCCATTTGAAGTCACGACCCAAAATATCAAGGGGCACTCTTTGAAATAATTTATATCCACTGTTAATATCACCAAATGAGTATCAAGTGTCACAATTTCATCAGAAAACCGAGCATTGAACCCAAGGATCCCCGCAATGGCTATAGATATAAAGGAATGAGAAGCGCCTATAAGAAAAGTAGTATATTTTAAAGTATGTGCTACTAAAATGGTACCTATCCTAGTTTAAGTTCTGTGATTATGATCATAGGGTTTCAGTATCACTAAATATATCTATATTGATCCCCAACATTGTGATATAAACTGACTACACTGATCATATCCACACTAATATCACTGTAAATATGGGGTCTGACTACCATAGACATGACCACTGCATCGAACTGATTTTATATTTATAATCTATCTACCTACTTCATGATAGTATTTTAACTACCTCTCATTCGTGTAGTGTAAGTGCATACCCTCACCAACTTTATTGGGGAGTAAAATTAATGTAAATAACTATATATGACCAATATTGATATTAGATCTGAACTCGACAAAGTCCCTCATTAAGTAGGGTCTCATATCTCATGGTCTACTTCATTTGTGGCACCCCACGTTGAAACATGAGTATGTGATCTAGATACTAATATCACTATGAAGAATCTCCAGATGAAGCTCCCAACTATTGGATGATGTAAGAACAAATCTAGGTGCCAAAATACTCTATATTTCACCCCTATCCTCCCCGATTTTATTATCTATGATATGTACCTAAATAAATATTCTTTAAATTATGTCATTCTAAATGCATTGAACTAAAATTTTATTTCATAGATATAACCATCTTTGAATTTCCATAATTTAGATAACTCTTTACCCATTATAATAGGTGTGAAATATCAGAGCCCTTTAAAATGAGATGAATAATATTTAATAGATAACACTCCCAAATCTAGGTGAATGAACTATTAGGATATATCATCCCTCGTCATCCTGAGACAGAAGTAATAATAAAAGGTTGTATTAAATTCCCTCCAAGTGGTGTCATGATGATGACCCATCTCATTAATAAAATCCCACTATCTAGTAGTAGAATCACACATCATATATGTGGTGACCATTATTATCATCTAGGAAGATTCCTCTAGATTCTCAAACATAGATAGATTGTCCTCTTGACATGAATACACATCTATTATTATACCATCCATCAAAAACATTGACAGATGCTACTTCTTGATCTCATGTATAATCTTTTCCATTGTTGGGGTAGGTCACAGTGATCCCATAATAGTCTGTATGAAACACATAAAGCCCTCATGGATATTTTCCTTGACACCAGTTTATGACACTATCATTGGTGATTCAGTTGGAACCACATGTGGGATTATTGGTAGCCCTTGTCCCACCACATCTAGAGCATGGTTGCTGCCACCCTCCTAGTTTTCAATTGGATACACTGAGGTAGAATACCATTACAAATGCTAGTAGAAGACATTAATATAAGATTCAAAAAACTAAGAAAAACCAGGATATTTAAAATATGATTTCGCAGAGACTTTTTAAATAAAAATAAAAACCATCAACCTACAATTTGAGTTAGTATGGGTAATGTAAAAATCACAATAAAGAAAGATACACTGCCTGCCTTCCACAATTAAGGTCTAGTCTTGCTCTAGTTCACTTCTACAAACAATCCAGTTTCATTTATTTCACAATTATCTCATAATCCTCTAAGATGATTTTATTTTTAAGATCACAATTTCCATTTTATTGGGTCCCATACACCGTATATTTTAATGGTGCAATAAATTTAATTCAAACTGTAACACGTTATAGCCTACTAAACCAATGGTCTATGGGTCAACATGACATATATGTCATATTAGGGTGTCTACTACCACATAATTAGGAAAAAAATTTACGTTATGTTATGATATCAATGTAGCAACCATGTATCTCAATTAATTACTTAATTTAATAAAAATTGAATTTATGTAAAATATGTTGGGGACATGTTAGATGGATAAGCTTTTTCAGATGTCAGATGATGTTGTTTTTAAGATATTTCTTTTATTTTCAAATAATAAATAAATAATCTAAATTTATATTAGTTGGAGATTATAATGAACAACATATTCTGAAGTTCATACTAATAATTGTTTCATGAAGAGCTGGTTTATCAGACTCATCATGAGTATAGAATAATAGGAAGATCAAAATGAGAAGCTAAATCAGACTCTTCATGACTACAATAAATATATTACTATGAATTTCAATTTTTAATTCCTTTATAATCATAAGTAATCAATAGAACATGTGATGAAATCTTTTTAAAATAAAGGAATATTTCTGTCAGTTTTATTGAGGTTTGACTAGAGAGAATGGCATATGTGGGAATGATTTGAATGTTACAATACTTCCCAAAAAAATTAAAACAATTTTATTCCAACAATAAACGTATTCGAGGTAAAGATGACATAATGACACAAGAAGAAATTTTTGGAAGATAGTGGTTTCTAATAGAGAAGCATTACGGCCTATGTCCAATGGTCTGAGATCAAAAAAATGAAATTTTTGTAAAGGCCATTAAGGCTAATGATAAAGTTATGATATGAAGATAATGGATTATATTTAGACCATTAATATACAAGATACAAATCATTAGGGAAAGAAGTTGAATTCAAGATATTCATTGGAATCCTAACCATAAAAAGAAAAGATTTTATTAAGATTAATCTGTTGGATCCAGCCCATCAGACAAGGTGTGACACTGATCTTTAGAGTCATATAGATAAAGAATGCTTGGTTAAAAATATTTCCTTTGGAGAAATTGTTGAGACAAATATAGAATAAATGAATTTTTATTTTGGTGGGACTGATAAAAAATTTGTTTAGAGATCATTCAAAAATTTAGTCGACCTTTTCCATCTGGTTAAATTATGTTGGTTATTCTTTATTTGGTTCTAGTGGAAAAGAATACTTGTTTCCATAATAAGTAGGTCATTCGAAAGAAGAACTCTGATATGTTATCAAGTGGGATAAAAGTATCAATATGGGGTTGAAAAAAATTGTTATAGTGAAGAAGATAATGATTCCTCAAACATAGGTTGACACCAATAACCTCATTGTACTCAAGATCATTAGTCGGAGTAAATGTAGAAAATGGATATTGCATATAATATCCATCCAAAATGGTTTTCAAAGTGTTATCAGGATGCCTTTTAATACAATTATGAATGTTTTATGAATTTTATATAAATGTTTGATGAACATGTTTATCAAAGAAGTTTTAATATGATGCTAGATTTTTATCATCATAATTGGAAGACATATATTTTTCTTTTCATTTACAGCTGATGCAGAGTAAAATAATGAAGAATATATTGTTGAATATATGTCTTCATAATAATGAGGAAATAAGAGTGAAAATATAAATTGTGTAGAAGAATTTTTTGGATGTTTAAAGTAATAATAAGTTGTGATTATTCGATAAAGTTTGAGAATAAATGAGAATCATTTAATAATTCAATGAGACTTCATAAATTCATTGTGAATTTATGTTTTAGAAAATTTTATTAAGTGGGAGTAATTTTAAGAATCCCACATAAACTACTTTTTAGTCAAATTCAAAAGAAGGATGTACTTAGTAATTTCTGACATTGAACTATTATTCATGAATGAAGGCAGAGTGATGAAAGTTTGTAGAGAGAATAATTATTTGGTTGGTGTATTCTTGAGAATTTTTTTGAATAAAAAAAAGAAATGATCATAATTAGAGTGTCTAGATCGATTTGAGAAAGAAGACTAGGTATTTTCAGACTGAGTTAGAGGTAGTGTAGAATTGTTTCAGTGGTATTAAGGTAGAACAATTTTAAAATACTAATCAATTAGACTGGGAAATTATAATGGGAACAAAGACTTTGTTTTATTGAGAAGTGCATGATGTTTTATCACACTACTGGGTAATAAATTGAATACTTTTTTTTGATGATCATATTTTTTAATGTTGACAATGGAGCACAATAACATTTTAATTTATATGTTAAAAAAATTTACATATTTTTGTGTTAAATGAACTATATTCACCATTGTATTGGTCATTGTGCTAAATCATTGAAAGGTAATATCCTTCAAATTATATTCCATAAAAAATTTAGTTTTTATTTGATTTTGTGGAATCAAATTTTTTCTATCATATAACAAGGATGTAACAACTCTTGTTGAGTACAAAACTATGTAAATTACATTGTTCCTATGTATGTGTGATTGTCTTTCAGTGAAATTTATAACTTATTAATAGATGGTTAATGTTTCTTTGTAATTAAGGAAACATAAAAGAAAAAGATATCATAGATTCACCCTCT